>JAOEGL010000001.1:70815389-73631236 GCA_034509955.1 Urosaurus nigricauda
TGATCACTGCTATTATTATCATTATCATTATTATCATTATCCTTCCTATCCCCACCAGCACCCCCCCCCGTCCTCCTCCTCCCTGCCCTTCCCACCCTCCTTCCCTCCTCCTCCTCCTTCTCCCCCTGGAGGCTCCAGCAGCAGCAGCAGCATCAGGACCCTGGACAGCGTCACCCCGCCCCCCCCCTTTCCCTTGCTGGCTGCCCTCCCTCCCTCCCTCCCTCCCTCCCTGGCGGCCTACCTTTCTGGATGAGCTCCTCGCTGTCCGGCTCGAAGCCTTCGCGGTGGCAGCGCCTCCAGAGCCCCGACACGGTGGAGTTGAAGCGCCGCCCGCAGTGCGAGTCCAGCACCAGAGCAGCCGGGGACGGCGCCGCCTCCACCTTCTCCTCCTCCTTCTCCTCTTCCTTCTCCTCCTCCTCCTCCTCCTGCCCGGCCAAGAGGGCCCTGGGCGGACGGGCGCGGAGAGGCAGCTGCGGGATCGGGGCAGACATGGACCCCGGAGGGTCGTTGCTGCCGCCGGAGGAGGCGGAGGCGGTAGCGGAGTGGTGGCGCTGCTTGTGCCCGAAGCCCCTGCACCGCTCTCGGTGCCTCCGGGCGTCCGTCTCGTACCAAGAGTCCGTCCCCATCGCCACCGCCAGCAGAGCCAAGGCGGCGGCGGCCAAGACCAGCCCCGCGCAGCTCAGAGCCTGAGCCGCCGCCGCCGCCATCTTCTTCTCCGCTGCTGTCACTCAGGGAAGGGTGGGGATGACGTCACTCAGAGGAGGAGGAGGAGGAGGAGGCTCCCCTGCGCCCCCTGCAGGACTCAGGTGGAACAGCAGCAGTAGCACTCCTTCTCAGAATGAGGCCTATATTGGCTACTGCGACCACACTGGAGTAATAACCTGGTTTGGCAGTTTTCACTCTGTGTGTGGCTCTTTGCTATGGAATTCTGGGAGTTGGAGTATGTTGTGGGCCCAGAGCGGAGCGGAGCTCCGCTCTGGGCCCCACAACATACTCCAACTCCCAGAATTCCATAGCAAAGAGCCACACAAAGAGTGAAAACTGCCAAACCAGGTTATTACTCCATTGTGGTGTTAAAATGGCCCCCATTTGGAGCAAGACTAAGGCCCCACTACAGAGATAATCCACATTATCATCATCATTATTGTTATACTGTACTCAGCTTTGATTATTCACACATTTGATTATTCACGGATTGGATTAATACGTTCTCTCTAGGAATATCTAGGTCCCCCCAGTGCAACCCTATGGTCAACTTTAACCGAAAGTCACACCGAAGGACCTATGGATTCCTAGGCGTTTGTCAGACGACAGGAATTGGAAGTATAATCCAATGGCAATCCAAACGCAGTCATGGGGGTTTCACGTTATTGCGTATTAAAGTATCTCACGCAATTTTGGGCGAAAGGGAAGTCATTCCGAACACAATCATGGGTTTTACGTTATTTCGTATTAAAGCATCTCACACAATTCCAGGCAATGGGGGGGGGGGTCATTTTCGGGTAATGGGAAGTCATTTTGATTCCAAACACAATTAGAATTCACATAAATTCACTAAACTAGCAAATTCATGTAAATTCAAATTGGCTCCATTTGAAATTCCTCCCATCCTGATAAACTCCCTAGAGAGAATATTCTGCTAGGCCTTTGTAGCTCCCCCAGGGCAACTCTATGGTCAACTTTAATCAAAAGTCGCACTGATGGACCTGGGAATTCCTCAAGAGAACACTCCTCTAAGCTTTTGAAGGCCTCCAGTGCAATTCTATGGCCAGTGTCTGGCAGATGTTGACCACAGCGTTGCATTGGAGGACCTAGAGATTCCTAGAAAGGTGTTCTCTCAGGTAAAAACAGTGTTTTTGTTATTTGCAGTTTTTCCACATTTGTGGGGGTCCTGCAAATGTGGAGGGACAAATGTATCATTATCATCATCATTATTATTGTGGCATCAGCCTCCCAGTACAGGGACTCAAGATGGCTAACAAATTTAAAACAGTCTGAGTTAAAACAGTCTGAAACATTAACAATACAAAGTTTAAAAAATAAACAATTCAAACTTAAAATATTGCATTTTTAAAATTTAAATTTTGACACTGCCATGGCTCTGTGATGTGGAATTGTGGGTATGGTAGTTTGTTGTGGTGTTAGAGCGGATAAAATAAAAGCTTAAAACACTCATAGAAATATAAATTCATGCTTCTTAAGGTGCATCCTCATTGTAGAAATAATCCAGTTTGGCATCACTGTAACTGCCACAGTTCCCCGCTGTGGAATTCTGGGAATGGTAGTTCATTGTGGTGCTGGTGCAGATAAAACAAAAGCTCAAAACACTCACCGGTCCAATCCACATCCTGGGAATTGTAGCTTACTGTGGCACCAGTGCTCTCTAACAGAGAAGGCTCAATGTCTTATAAACAAAAATCCCAGGATTCCTTAGCACTGAGCCAGGGCTGTTAATGTGGTCTCAAATTGGATTACTGTATTTCTGCAGTGTGTTCTGGACTGTAGAAATATAAACCCATGCTTCTTAAGGTGCATCCTCACCACAGAAATACTGTAATTCAAGTTTGACACCACTGGAACTGCCATGGCTCCATGCTGTGGAATTCTGGGAATGGTGGTTCATCATGGTACCAGAGCAGAGGCAAAAGGCCTTCAGTCTTGTGGCTACACCCCACAAGAATTGACCCACTAAATCTGGGTCATTCAACGTCCTCATTGCAAAGGAACACAAGCCAACGCAAAATGGAGGGCTTTCAAGAAAAATTGGAGGGCATGACCACATAAAGGCTCAAAAGCACCCAGAGAAATGTAAATTCATGCTGCTTAAGCAGAGGCTGGATGGCCATCTATCAAAGGGGATGCTTTGATGGGAAGTTCCTGCATGGCAGGGGGTTGGACTGGATGGCCCTTGTGGTCTCTTCCAACTCTATGATTCTATGATTCTCCAGCTCAAAATGGAGGACATTTTGCGATTCCTCCAGGACAGGAGGATGAAATGGAGGATATGTCCAGGAAAAGAAGGACCATGTCTGGTCACCCTGCACTATTAAATCCACAGTTGACTAGTGAGTTTACACTTAGGAAAATCCAGGATAACCAGATGTGTCCTTACCGCAGAAGAGGACATGGTACTGCCTAATGGAGCACTTTCAAGAAAAATTGAGGACATGCCTAAATAAAAGCTAGAAACACCAATATAAACATAAATTCTTCTCATACAGTTTGTTTAGAGCTATGTTACATATACTATATTTTCTTATGTTTTTTGTTGTGTGCCTTCAAGTAAATTCCAGTTTATGGCAATCCTAAAGTGAATTTATCATGGGGTTTCCTTGGCAAGATTTGCTTTGCCTTCACCTTCCTCTGGGGCTGAGAGAGTGTGACTTGCCCAAGATCCCCCAGTTGGTTTTATGGCTAAGCTGGGTATTAAATTCCAGAATCATAATCTAATGTTCAAAGGACTACACCATGCTATTATGTTTTCAATTTATTTTTCAGATGAACTTCTTGTTAAAGCAGTCTCAAAGTGGATTATTTCTGCAGTTTCTTTTGGACCTTAGTTTCCATGAATTTGTCAGTCATTGGTTTAGTGCTAGATGGGATCTCTACATTGAGAACAGGGGTGGCAATTGTGGCCCTCCGGATATTGTGGCTCTGCAGTTCCCATCAGTTCTAGCCAACAGATAAATCCTTCAGCAAAGCGGGGGATTATGGGAGTTGTAGACCAGCGACTTCCAACTTCTCAGCCCTGATTTAGAGGCTGAGGAAATATGCTAGTGAATATTAGTGGGAGTGAGAGAATACCTGCTTGCTTCTTGTAGACCAGGGTTGGATCCAAATTCCTTTGGCCTTTCCCAGATGACTATGGCCCCTTCCCCACGAACTGGTCCTGTGCTAGATTTTGTCCAGGCTTTGCCCCATTTTAAAAAATTGAAATGCCACTTCTATACCTTAAGTTACTGCAGTGATATTTGTTGGTTCCACCTTTGGTCCTGACCACCACTGGAACGCAGCAGTTGAGAAAGTTTCAGAAATTGAATCTGGCCCCTAGACAGAGGTTTCCCATCTAGATGGACTTGTTCTCCTTAGCTTCTCACGTCAGGATTAGAACAAATGAGTGGAAATTTCAGGGAAGCAAATTTCAGTTAAACTTTAGGAGGAACTTCCTAAAGGTGGGAGTTTTTCAACACTGGAACAGTTTGCCTTAGGAGGTGGAGCACTCTCCTTCCATCGACAGATTTAAGCAGAGGCTAGACGGGCACCAACCAAGGATGCCATAGCTGTAGGTATCCTGCATCCTGCCCTTGTCATCCTCCCAGGTCCCTTTCTCCTCTTTTGACTCTGTGACTAAAAGACCTGTTTCAAGTGTCTTAAAGGAGGCATAACTGAGGAGGTCAAATAGCAATATAAAATACTATATAAATGCAAAGCATTTATTATTAACAACAACACTGATTGATTATGTGCATATTTAGGATGCGACTTGCACATATTCTTCTATTACATTTTTAGATGCAGGGAGCAGCACTCTAGATTGTGCGCTGAATCATTCACAAAGCTGTTTCAGTGCATGCAAATTCAGCTTGGGCTGGCATGTCATATTAAAATCTGTCAAATGAATTTGCTCTCACAATTTTGAGCAGACTACAAGCCTATCCCAAGATCACAGATTCTTATTCTGTATTCAGATTCTTATTCTATAATAGAAGTTGGAAACATTTAGTCCTCCAGATATTTTTGGACTACATAATCTCATTCTCTTGATTTTGTTGGCTGGAGCTTCTGAAGACTCAAACCCCTAATATCTGGAGGGCCAACGGTTTCCCATCACTATAATAACTATGTGTATACAGATACACACAACCCTATTCTGTATTCAGAATCACTAAACGGGAACACAGAAAAAGGATGCTGAAGGTGTGTGCGTGCTGCTTAAATGTCAAAAAGAAAAAGGTATGTACAAGATATAAAAAGATATAAGAAAAAGGTATGTACAAGATACAACTTAGATGCGATTTTGGTGGTTGAGTAATATTGCCTATAGGCAGCTATGGAACATAAGAGATCTGTAGTTTGGTCTATATAAACAGCATTTTATAGTTTCCTGATAGAAAGGAGGGCAAAGATTTCATTTGCCTGTGACCTTCTGCGTCCTAAAGTTAGGGGGAAAAGAAAAATGTTTGCTATGATGACTAAGTACCTTATCAGACAGGAGGAATTTCTCTTTATTGCGAATGGAGCCAATTGGAGCTGATTCGAATTCACGTGAATTTGCTAGTTTAGCAAATTCACATGAAATCTTGTTGCATTTGGAATGCATTCAGAATGACTTCCCATTACCTGAAAATGACCCCCCATTGCCCGAAATTGCGTGAGATGCTTTAATATGAAATAACATAAAACCCATGATTGCGTTCAGAATGACTTCCCTTTTGCCCAAAATTGTATGGGATACTTTAATACGCAATAACGTGAAACCCCATGATTGCGTTCGGATTGCCATTAGATTATACTTCCAATTTCCAACATCTGATAAGGTCCTAAGGTACAAGACAAAGGACCACCTCGAGTGAGCATGTTTCTAAGTGTTGAAGTGAGCCCCTTCCCTACAATCATGCAATGGCATTTATTAATACAGAACTGAATTGTATTTAAGAGAGGAAAGAGACAAAGAGGAAGAAGACAATTGGAGGTGTTGGGGAACAGAGAGAGAATCTCCCATTCTTCACTGAATTTATCTTCAATTACTGGTATCTTTTTTCATATGCAAGGAAGGTGGCTTTTCTTAATTCCTTTTTCTGCTAGTTTCCTTGTGTTTCTGACAAGAGAACAGCTTCATTTTTAGATTGTGTTATTGGCTTGCAATAATTTCACAATGGGGTTGATTTCCATAGAAATGTTCTGTGTGTTTTTTACAAAGCTGTCATCCCACCCCCAGGGAATTATGGTTTTGGCTTATGTTCAGCTTGGAATAAATGTTTATTTCGTCAGCTGCCCTTCTTTCTCTTTCTTTTATTCCCTGTTGAGGCTCAAGACAATACTTTTTTATATTTAGTTCATTTCATACAAGGATTAATTTGTTGTTTGAATTCCACTGCCCTGAACTCTGGGACTTCCATTTAAGATCACATGGGTTCATCTGCTCTGCATAGGGCACGTAGCTGTGAAGCCTTTTTCCCCTTAAGGTTTAACCATATATATCTGAGAACACTGTAAAATTTGACTAGGAGACAGAGAAAGCTAGAAGACAATGCAAGATTTAATAAAAAGGGCTTGTTGCAGCTAATTTATTTATTATTAAGACAAATTTCATAAAAAGGGGAAAGACCAATGTCAATAAACCTGTTTAACTTGCTCACTCAGTATACATACCAGACACTGGAGAATATTGTTCGGATAATTTACTTTTTCATTATATGCCTCCCATAACCCTATAGCCAACATACGGTCTAAGCTGGCTGGAGAGATTATGGAAGTCATTTGAAGATTTCCCCCCCCCCCCCAAAAAAAAGGTCTGTTGGAGGCAGCTAAGGTGGGCTAGTGGACAGAGTTACTGGCTGGCAGCTGTTATGAAACAAGAGAGTGTTGTACAGGCTTCTCTTCTTCTAAATAGGCTCTCCCTTCAACAATGAGCTTATTCTCCACTTGATGTACATTATGGAATGAATTTTCTCTTTGGGTAGAAAAGTGTGTCCAGGTGAGAATGTTCATACATTTGAGCCAAAAGCCTGTTGGGTTGCTTGCAGTCACTGACTTGAGACAAAGGTCTTTGAGTGACTTAATATTTCAGTCAGTATGCTGGTGTTATATTCATTGTATTGCTTTTTCATCATTTATGTTTTCATTTCATTGTTTTTAACACAGTTAATAGTTTCATTCTGTTTTACCGTCACTCTTTTGAGTGTTTTAACCACATTAACTGAATTTGTAAGCCAGCTTGAGTCCCAGCTTTGCGGGGGAAAGGTCAGATATAAATAAAGTTATTATTAAGAAGCACAAGTAGTGGTAGTAACAGGAATAGAAGCAGTACTGGAATAAAGTGAAAAAGTTGAAGTATTTGTGTCAATAAATAAAAAGTCCACACAGAGATTTCCCCCCTTTTATTTCATCTCTATTGCCTCCATGCAGAATAGATCAATACAGATGAATGAGAATGCACAGGAGCTAGTGCAAAATAAAGGTAGAAAAATAAGATTCTCTCTGCATTTCCTAAAGTGACAAATATTGTGGAGATACTAACTGCCCTTCCCACCAGATCCTGTGAGCACCACTGTGGGGCACGTGCCAAAATGAAGCCGAGGCCTCTTCCCTTGGGCCTCGAGTGGCCACTTTAGGCAAAGCTTCCCAAGATTTCCAAACTTGGTTCAGGCAGATGGGGCTGTAAGCCAACAGCAACAGTTCCAAGATAAATGAATCAGTGTCACCCACTTTACATTCCTAAACACTGAGCAGTGAATTCCAGCCTACACCAAACCCAACCCTGATGCAAATAGCATGAGCTTCTGTGTATTCAGTCCTTGGAATGCACCAAGCTGCTTGCCACTGCCAACTAGAGATTTAGGGACAATAAATATTCTTAAATAATAGTGGCTTTTGTACCCCTGCAATGGTACTTCTACCATGTCCAAGCCAGGGCTTTGCTAGCAGCCCTGTCCAAGCTGAAGCAAGACAAATAGAGGCAGAACAGAGTCCTGGAGCATCACGCAGTGCCTAACCGATTAATTACATGATGTCTGGGAGGGGATGGAAGATTGTCATTTTGGAACTGTGCTCCTCTGAAGCTGCAATCCAGATGCTTAACAGCTGAGAACAGCTGCTGGGGAAAGGCAACCTTCCAAGGACAGAGAGAGGGGGGAGAGAAAAAGAGCATGCTTCATGATTAGTCAGTGAGGCAGATGAGCTGTGTTCATTTTTGCTTTGTGGGAGAGGTGGTTACAACTTTCCTCTGCATGGCTATGGCAGACAGCCTTTAGCAAAAGTCACAGAGTCATTGCACAAATCACAGTGTTTCTAGCCTTAAGGATTTATGGCTGCTACACCTGCACCACCCCATTTCCACTAGGATACAGAAGAAAACAGATACATGAGTGCTTCTCTATCGCTTCTTAAGCAGAGATGCAGGTAGTCCAATATTAAATGTTGCTCCTGCATTCATGTATACTGCAGCAAAATGCTTGCCCCAATGATTGTTCTGGCCAGTTTGCACCCCATGAATTGTCAGTATGATAGCTGTATATTCATGCAGGATTGACCTGTGGGCTAGATGATCTGGAGAGACAAGATAAGATTTTCAGGGACTGCAATTGGAAGACAAAGAGCCAAAAGAACTTCACTGGGATTCCTCAAACAAATTATCTAAGGACTGCAGTCTCAGAAAAAGCAAAAGCATTGTCCTAAACCACATTTCTATAACCTCAACCTGGTCCTTCCAAGATGGCTTAGCCTACAAACCCCAGAATTCTCCAGACAGCAGGGAGTTGTAGGCCAACAACACAACAACAACAAACAACAAAGTAGAGTCAGTGGAGATGATTATGATGGTGGTGGGAGTGGCTGCTGCTTCTTTCTAGCAGCTGGAGAACCACCACCCCTGTTATTAATACCCAACTTCAACTTTCCTCACAACTGTCTGTTAAGCATGGAAGGCACCAAAGTGATGCTAGGTTATCCCACCGGACAGGATCTTTATTAGTGGCACCTCAAACTCTTGCCAGCCTAAATCTTTTTTATACAGATGTCTTGAGCTTCCAAAGATATCCCAAGGAGACTCTAAATTAGACTCCACAATTCAGTGATTCCGATATACAAATACTAGAGAAAGAAAGACACACAACTGCCCATCCACGCAGTTTCATTTTCAGTTTTTTTTTCTGTAAAGAAATGCTGGCCAACAAACAGTCTGTGAATCACTATCTCACAGTGACAGTGCCCAGATTTGACAAGCACACCATCAATTTTTGGAAGCAAAATGGGACTTCCCACTTTAAAACAAGCAGTATGTGCTCATTTTAAAGGGGGTTAAAACTGCAAGGAGTATTGCCAGTTTCCTGTCCAAATCCAGCAAAGCAGCTTAACAATACGGTAAAACTGTGACTCATTTTGGCAATGTGATAGAAGGGTGACCCATAGTGGGTTGGGGGGAGTGGGAGCGGAAGGCAGCCAAAGTTGCCCACCCAACTGTAAAGTAATGAAAGTTGTAGGGACTTGAAATCTAAGAAACAAGTCTGAGGAGAAACTGTTTCTTTTTCCTTGATTAACTTTCTTCAGCTGAGGTGGGTCTGCAATGCACTTGCATACCCTTTTGCCTTCCTCATGACAGGCAAAATTAAGAAATAAACTATAGTTGTGTAAAGAGGTACATGGGCTATAAGAATCTATCTAATGTTTTCAGAGGGCACACAAGGCACTGTCCTGATAATAACCAGGGTGTTGGTATACCTGTTTCACTAAGCAGCTCCAATTGTTCCAGGCTCCCTTTCAACAATTATTCCCCAAATATCTTAGGCAAGACCCCGAGTACGCCTTTCTCTGTATGCAGCTTTTAGAGGCTCAGCTCTAAAGTAAACAAAAAGTAAAATGTATTAAACTGGTGGGTAATCTGGGGCCCTTCAGATGCTGTTGGACTGCAATTACCATCAACAATAGGCAGCATGGTCAACAGAGAGGGATGATGGGGCTGTGGTCCAACACCTGAAATGGCACAAATTATCTGTCTTACATAGGACAGACTGAACATATGGCTTTCGAGCTACCTGACAGCTGAAAAGGCAGGAGAATCCTCCCTTATGGTAAAGGAGCTGTAATAGGATCTCTGTTAGACAGTGCTCCCTAACATGAAATCTTTGGAGTACAATTTTCATTCACTCTTAAGTATGTGCAAGTGTGTGTGTGTGTGTGTATGGGAGGGAGGGAGGGAGGGAGGGAGAGGAGGAGAGAGAGAATTTAGTCCAACAACAGCTATATAGAGGCAGAGTCGTTACAGAATCTCTCCTGTAGAATCCAGTTTCAGATATTTATGTACCAAAGAAACTCAAGGAAGGAGTAGCTCAGACCATCAGGATCTTATATTGCCAGCTTGGGAAGAAGCAGGGAAGAGGGTCAGGCAATAGTAGAACCTTCTCTTAGAAGATCTGGAAAGCTAGCTTTATGGAAATGGAGTACAGCCCAATGACAGCACAGAAAGATTTGGGTTCAATCTTTCCTAATCTTCTACAGAGAAATGAGGTTCAGGGAGCACATATGGGAAAGATCCCTGGGTGCCCAAGATATTGGACATCCACTGCCAGTGACTGTTTTTAATACCTGGGTTAGAAGGACAAGTACAGCCTGATCAGGTAGAAAGCACCTTCCTATGTCACTCACTCCTATATGGCAACATACATAAAACTATTAGACATTCTGCTGCTGTTTGGAACACTTTCTCCTGTGCCTTGGAAGCCAGATAATTATTTCATTTCTATGCAGGTGCTGTGATCTTGTCTTTTATTCAACTCTGGAGTTTTGACCAAACATTTCTAGCACACATCCTGGTCCAACTGTCCATGCTGCTTTGCCACTGACAGCAATTTCTCTCTTCAATGCTATCTTCTGTTTAAATTATTATTTTATAAAAACGCACACACATACGCACACACACACACACACACACCTTTTTAAAAAACCACCAGCCATTCACTTTGTTCTCTCAAAACTTTGGGAGTCCTGAACTCTAACACTTTAAAAACAAGAAAAGGAGTCCAACTTCCATTCTAAAAACCATGCTTCCCTTATCCGCTTCTTATAGCAGCAGCCAGATCCACAGGCACACAATGAAGAAAAATCCAATGGTGTCCCTTATTGCTTTGTAACAGTTTAGAATGAAGGCAGCCTTGGGGAGCAGCAGAAGGAAGCCTGAGTCGGAGTCACTCATTCAGTGGTGAGCGAGAGAAGCACCATGACAATAATGCCGGTACACAGGAGGAGCACTTGTTGTACTGAATTCCTAGGCAAAGGAAAGGAAGATCAGAAGAAAAGGATGGATTAAAAACCAACCATATGTATTTATTTTTTTCACCCCTGCCAGGGTACTTAAAGAAGCAGATCTCTAGTCTCTGCCATGGGAAGTCAGGCAGAAGGAAGGCATCAAGAGCCCCTTCCTCAGATGCCTCCTTTTCATACATAGCTGGGAGTCCCTTTCCCAAGCAACCCAAATCTACACCCTAACCAAGGGGTTTAACTGACTGGCTGGCGAGTCGATGGTTACCCACCCCAGCTAGCTTGCAGATCTACTGCCAGCAAAAGCTAGTGGGTCCACCCTTCCTTTTTTTCTGCTGAGCCCTGAACTTGCTTTCAGTGGCCTTGCCAAAAAAACCTTGCTTGTTGCTATGTTTCAGAAACAAATCTTGCATCCTTGCTCACTGGGAGTACAGCTATGTTGACTTTTTTGTATGAGGCCACAGATAACGGCAATTTGATAAAACAGCAAAAGATCCAGTATGCAAAGGGATCTTGTAGCACCTTCGAAAATAACTAAGATAAAGGAGCTGCCAGTATAAGCTTTTGTTTACAGATTTAAGCTTATGGTACCAACTTCTCGGATCCCTTTGTATACTGATCCAGACTGACACGGCTATGTTTTTAAAAATTCTCTCTTATGTCCACTGCAGCTTTATGAGGTATAAGTCCACCTTTCTCATTCTCTGTACTTTTATGAATTAATTTCCTTTCCTAAACTGAGAAGTGTACATCTGATGAAGTGGGTTCTGGCCCAAGATCTTTGTCAGTCTGCCACAGGACTCTCTCTTGATTTGACTGCTTATCTTCATGCCATGCTAGAGACACTTACCAAGGATTCTTCTCCTCTAAAAGATCAGGCACAACATTTACCAAGGCAATGTATAAGAATCCACCAGAGGTAAATGGGAGAATCCAAGCGATGGTTTCCCCTGGAGGAAAAGTGGAAAGTACATCAATGACCAATAGGTGGCAGAAGACAGCTATAAGTGAACAAATTAAGACAGGTATGGGAATGGAAACGGGCCTCTCATCAACTCCCTCTTCATCCTGACACTGGAATGGAAAGATCAGAGGTTGACCATAAGGCCAAAATAAAGTACAGTCATGCTAAAGGAAAAGTATTCTAAATCAAGGAAAAATTGGAAGCTACAAAGCATTTAGGAATCTCAAAGAAAAGCAGATTAAGCATTAGCAGAACATTCTGACCCTATCATCAACTAACCAGTGGTGTCTACTAATAACATTAACAATCTGAAATGTAATGAAGAAGTCCAACATGAGAGGTTTTTACTTGGTACAAGTTGTTGTATGCTGTTGCTAATGTGGTGGAGAAATTTTGTAATCAATATTTAGTTAATGTTGTGCTTATAAAGAGTGAACAAAAATGGCTACTTGAACCAAAGTTTAGAATGCTGATTTCTGGGAGAATGGAAAAATCCAAACTGGCATGTATAAACTAGGACCAGGTGAGGGTTTTCAAGCAATGCTGAACAAACAAGAGAGGGTTAAGTACAACAGAAGTACAATGTGCCCTCACTCCAAGCAGTGATTCCAAACCAAGTCAAAACATAAAACAACACATAAGTAGAAATGCAACTCTGTAACTGTGTACAAACGCTCCTGATATCATTTTTTGTTGACAGGAAAAAGTAACTTTTGTGAGATGAGCAGATGAGTCATAAGTGTATTATAATGTATTCATGTAATTCTTGCCTGATTGCTTGAGATTCATTTGTTTAGAGTTAAGATTAGCCAATAGAATGCATTTTTGGAGATCCTTTGTGTAAAAAACAAACAAACAAACTATAAAGCCTATCATTTTGTATGGTTCTAGGCTTCAGTCTTTGGAAAACTCAGTTCCACTGGGGACTCTGCCGGCTGAATAAAACCAAAACTTTTAATCAACTCTGGGTCCTCTTGCCTTTACTTCATTCTGTCAATGCTAAGGATTTGAGTAAGCAGTCCTAGCTGAACCCATTTTCTATTACACTAGGTAGATTTTCCAAAACTGCTGTAAATGGCACAGTATACATTTGCTTTGGTGTCAGATTTCTCTGTCAGAATGCTGATATTTGGACCAGCACTGTGTTATTAAATAAGCTGCTGTTTTCACTTCACTATGCCTCCATTCTGAAACCGATAGTTCAACAAGTTTCCCTTCCAGATCCTTACCTGTTCCTTTTGGTGACTGAGCACAAATTGCAAAGCAAGCCCCTAGGACTCCCCCAAGGGCTGTGGAGAGCTGCAACTTGGCAGCACTCCAGCGATCAAACCCAGCACGAAGGAGGATGGCAAAATCCCCCACCTATAAAGAAACCATAAACAGAGTTCAGTGGTAAAGCATTAAACTGGCACTATTAGCATGGCACTATTAGCTACTTTCCAACATGGCACCTTAACACATTAACCTCTCCTGATTACTGCCCAGTCTCAGATTTACCATGGGAATAGCTCAGGATGTGAAACATCCATTATCATGTATATACTAGTTGCAAAAGAGAGAACAGCTCTTCCAAGCTGTTTGGATGGAGAGAGAAAGAATTCTAAGCAAAAAGCACATTCCCCACCTGATGTCACCACCAACACCATTTGTGCCTGAGAGGAAAGCTAAGGTTTACAGTACTAAGATCCTAGTGTGATGTTCCCTCTCCTATTGACACTACCTGCCATGGATTATGCTCTGTGACCTTTTTGCAAAGTAGTAAAAATTTTGGACCCTCAAGCGTTTCTCCTATCTCTCCCCTCTTCTTTCCACAGGCTATTTCCTACCAGGAATTATTCACAATTTCCCCAACTGCTAATGGAATTAGAGAGTCACCATGGTGCAGTGGCTTTGAGTGTTGGTCTAGGACTTTAGGAGACCAAGGTTCCAATCCTGTCATGAAAATGCACTGGGTGATCTTGAGCAAGTCACACTCTCCCAGCCTTAAGAAGAAAGCAAAGGTAAACCTACCCTGAATAAATCTTGCCGAAATATGCCTTAGCGGTGCACAGCTGACTTAAAGGCACATAACTAAAAACAATGGAATTATTATTTGTGTTTGTTTGTGTTTACTCCCAGCAATACCTCTGCAAGTGATATGTCCTTAAAATTTACTGTGAATGATAAATACAATAGAAAGAATGATTGCAACCTTATAAAATCCTTTTTGCAGAAAATTTATAATGGTGAGTGACTGATGGAATGAAAAGACTGAGAATCACTAATCTAGATTAATTGTGTGTGCAGGATTTTAATGAAATTGACACTACCATATGCAGTATTCAAAAATCTGTAGGAAAACTCTCCATTCTCCCAGAACATTCCATATCTGACTTCAGGCTTAAACAAAAAAGGTTCAAGCACAGATTCCAGCCAGAGAAAGGGTTGAACAAAAATTAATCAAGAGATTCACTGCTATCTCCACTGGTCTGAACAAGGAAAAAGACCTTTTTTTTTTATCTCTGCACAATATGTTAATCACTACATCTATTATCACTCTACTGTTTGTTAATGACCATTACTAGGCCATTTCCACTGCTTGTACTCGTTTTTTTTATTTCCTTTGGCCCTTCTGAGCACAATTCTCATACAAGAATTTCCCTGGAACAATGTCCAGCAACTTTGGTGGGCCTGGGGAGTCAATATCTGAGACCCTCCATGGAATGCATGAACTGATAAAAAATGGAGGAGGAAAACCACAAAGTCAGTTTCTCGTTGCATAAAACAGGCATTTTGATACTAAACAGTATTTAGGAGAGGGAATTCCCAAACTATTTAAAAGAGGAATAGCCACCTCTGGAATTGCTTCTCTTGAAATTCAGGGGATATAATTTACCTTTTTTCAGTTGAAAAGGGGTAATCAAGGAAAGTTAGGTGAATAACTTGAATGGTATTGTGAGAGAAAGGAGGGATATATATCTTTGAAATAAAATAAAATACAGCCTAGGGGCCTAAAGGTTGCCTCAGGGCCATACTTTGTCCTTTCCTGATCTAGAACTTAAACTCTAGTCCAAAACACACTGCAGAAATAATCTAGTTTGAGACTGTTTTAAGTGCAGTCAGTGCTAAGGAATCCTGTTTTACTGTGGCACCAGAGCTCTCTGACAAAGAAGGCTAAATATCTCACACAATTACTATTTCCAGAGTTCTCTAGCATTGAGCCAGGCAGTTAAAGTGGTCTCAAACTGGATTATTTCTGCAGTGTGTTTTAGACCCCTGTCTCTTATAACTTGAACTCAACAATGACTTTTCACCACAATACATGTAATATCCATCCTACAATGTCTGTTTTACCACCTAACTACTGCTTGATTATTATTTGAAGAATGGCTGCTCAACAATGTATTACAGTATCATTATTGTTATTATCAATCCTTGGTTTCACTGCATATTAGGCATTACTGATTGAAGTCTTGGACCATCAGTGATTTGGATTCTAGAAACTGGCAATCAGTGGGGTATTGCTGGATAATGTGTCATGTTCCAAGTAGTGTCACCTTTGTAATTCAGATATTATGATGGTAAACAGTAATGATGTGTGTTATTTATACTCCACCTTTCCTACAAAAATGAAACCCATGTTTCAAGTCCACCTAGTCAAGTATTTGTATAAGTATCTGTCATGTAAGGAAATATTCCATACATCTTATGGTGTGTAGGGCACAAGAGCTTATGTCAAGTAAAAATTGCTAGCCTTTGACTCATTAGACTTGGATGTTGTTCTGGCTGCAATTGACTAACTTGGCCTTTTGCCCAAAAGTAAACACATTTGTTCATATTTATCCCTTCAGTCTCCATTTCTTCCCATCTGCCACTATCAAAATTCAAACTGTAGGACCCTTGGGGACAGAGATTTTTATTTTTACATTTGTTGCACTGCAGAGCACTTGTAAATGTTTTTGGTGCTTTGTGCATGCAAGAGAGTGAGTGTGAGAGAGTGTGTGACTTTCCTTCCCACATCCCAACCACAGAACTGTTCAACTTCCCCACAAGTTTATGACACATTCTACTCACCTCATGGGGTATTTCATGCAGGAGAATTGCCACGGTGGTCAAAAGTCCAACCTACAGCCCATAAAAGAAACTATTTAGGACAGTACATGAAGCTCAATAGGGCTGCAAGTGGAGCAAGGCATAATGCTTCCCGCGTAAGACTAAAGATGGGTGGGCAAAGTGCACCCCTGTAGATATTGTTAGACTGGAAGCCTCAGCATTCCTCAGCATTGGTCATACTGCCTAGGGCTGATGGAAGTTGCAGTCCAACAACATCTAGAGGGTAACACGTAGTCCAACCCTGAACTAAAAGAGACACTGAGCAGCACCATTTTCATGTTCAAAACACTTAAAATAGTGGAGACTCAAACTTGCCATAAATGGCAAAAGGACTTTTAATGCTGCATTTGAAGGATAATTATGGGAACAGAGGAAATGATCCTCTACATAGCACCTGGTCTTCTGTCAGGGACTGAAAATGTTTTTAAAATCTTGTACTTGCTAACACAGCAGAAATGCCTACATGTTTTTTACATCAGCCTCTCACATCTCACCATTACAGTTGGTTCAAACAGATCCCTTCAAAAGGGAACTTACCTTTCTGCTAACCAGAAAGCTGGCTGCCACTGCCAGACCATGAGTGAAATTGTCTATTGTGTTGGCCAAAAGATTGAGGTATCCACTGATCTACAGAGGAGTGGAAAGAAAATAAAAATAACTTCAGGGCCCCCAAGGATCAAAAGAGAGGAATGATTGCACAGGAGACCAGGGACAAAGCTCGTTTTCACAAAGGCACTTAGAATCGTGCCAGTCAAACAGACTGAGCCAAATGGACCATGGCTTGTCTCAGTATAAAGCAGAAGCATACTTTAATCAGTAAAGCCTCTTTTCCAAGCAAAGCTGAACACTGCCTTTTGTGAAGGCAGGGAAGAAAGCTGCCTATGCTTTCAAGAAATGGGGAGTGTTTTCCCCCCCAAGAGATACACCATGTTTTCTCCACTGGCGCACCAACTCCCCCTGCCTCAGCAAAGCCCATCAGCAAAGCCCTTTACCTTGATTTTGGGGGCTGATGGTGAAGGTATGTGAGAAGAACCGTTGCAATGAGCTGGGCCTGACTTCTTTCTTTGGACTGGACTGGCTGCCTCCTGCACAGAGAAGCTGCTCCCATTTGGAATCCTTTTGGCAGGTACTTGGGTGTCCTATATTACAAAGCAGGAACTGTTCTTTTTTTTCACGTTCATAAAAGTGGAGGACAAGGTATTGCCTTCTCAGTGGCTGGCCCTACACTTTGGAACTCCTCCACCCCAGAGGCTAGAATGGTCCCTTCCTTGCTATCTATCCTTCCATCAGTAGGGAAAGACTTTTTAAAAATTTTATTTAGTTATTTATTTATTTCATTTTTAGACTGCCTTTCTCCCAGAAAGGGACCCAAGGTGGCTCACAAGATAAACCCACAAAATATAACTAAAACAAACACCCCATATAAACCCACCCCATCACGATTATTACATTAAAAAGCATTTTACAATTACATTTTATTCAGACATGGTTTTAGAACTCAAGGTTATTTTTAATAAAGGACTGTTAGGGCTTTATTGTTTTAAAATGTACTGTGTAACTTTTACAATCTTTTTAGAATATATTTTAAAAATATGGTTAATAGTTTAATTTGGTTTTAATGTTGACTTTTCATACGCCACTTTGAGTCCCAATCTTGAGAAAAGGCGGGATATAAATACACTTAATAAGAATGCATAGGGGAAAAGGATTTAGACAAACCTCAAATATTTTAAGTAATTAATTATGCTAGAACATCAAACTAGTCTTCCCATACCCAGTACCATCTAGATGCATTAAACCACCATCCCCCAGGCATTCCCCCACTATTCCCATGATCCCCAGGCATCAGCACCAATGGGCTGGTCGGGTAGGGATGATGGGTATTGTCAACCAATCCATCAGGAGGGTACTGGGCTGGAGAAGCTAACCTTAGGCTAGGCATACAAATTAGGCAGCTACCACTCTTTTTTGCTTGTAGTACAGATTATCAGTATCTAAAACTGCTTCGAAAGCAAATGAATATAGTATTTCCATCCTAAAAACACACACTAAAAATTAAAAGGATTTTAAAAACCCACTACACTTAATTATGCAAATACGTTTGATAAAGTATTTGCACAATTTATGTCAAATGAAGAAGGAATGGGGGTATTGGGAACATTCAGTGTGGAATACCAAATGTTGGTCATGACCATCATCTTCTGCAAGCCCTGCTAATAGAACAGGGCATGCGGGAGAAGAGATAGGGGCAACTGAGCTGGGCTGAGGGCCATATTTCATTCTCTGGATGTCTTGTGGGCAAAACTACTCCACCACGGCAAAAATAGAAGTTACGGGAGATCATATCTGTGGTTGTTTTGGGAGGGACTAAGGAGAGAACACTCTGAAAGACTTTTCAAAAAGAAACCAGGAGCCCTGTAGGGTTAGCTTAGGGATTTCCAAGGGCCACATGAAAGAGTGAGGGGCTACATGCAGCCTGGGGGCCACACTTTCCCACCCAAGTGGTAGGGTAATAATAATATTTATTTATTTATTTATTATTGATTTATATCCCATTCTTCAGCCAAAAGGTGAATATATAATGGAGGCAGTTAATCTCTCAGACCACAAGACTATTCCATGCCTCTGAATATTACAGAACCTATCAGAAGAGCACAAGTCAGGTTCTGTGCAGAATTTCCACAGTTAACCAGACATACAAACCAAATGTGATATCCAAACCATACACTCATTTTGTAGTCCACTCACCAAACTGGAGCCTCCTTGCTTTTCATTATCAGGGAACATCTTCTGCAGACTCAGGAAGGTCAGCAAGCCAACAATCACCCAGAGCCCTAGAAGCTTCTGCTGCTGGTAGCTCTGCCCTCCTCCTTGACCAGTTAAAAAAGAAGAAAAGAAATCAGAACACAAATACAACCAACATGCCTAGGGATCGGGATTATCACTACAACTAACCTACCTTTAGAGGGACACAGAAACAAAGGAAGGTACCAGTACTTATGGTCAATCAGGCCACTGGTCCCTATAGCCCAGTACTGTTTGATTGACAGCAAAGCCTCTCTAGGATTTCAGGTGGCATTATTTCCTAACCCTGCATGGAGGCCTGCCCGTCCCTGCTAGTATTCTCATCCAAGCATTAACAAGGTCCAACCCTGTTTAGCTTCTGAAACCAGACAAGGTGGAGTATGTTTAGCAGTGTGGTGGTATTCTAGCTCCAGAACCTTCAGGTATTGTCACAGCTAAGTGCAATGGGAAACCCCGTCAGAACCTCAAAATACCTCTCCAGGCTGCAAACTTGGGCTTTAAATACCCTTTTATCTCTGACTATTGACTGGACATAATACCAAAAGATGTTTGAGGACTAGATGGCACATGTCCCACCCTGGGCTGTATCTGGCCTCTTCCTGGACTAGGAAGATTATTCAGAATTTACCTACTGGGATTGTTTTATGTTTAAGGAAGATGTACTCATGATGCCTGAATAGCTGAGACCTAAACAATCTGTTTTAAGAGGACCTGAATCTGAAATCTGGCTTTGCAAGTGTGAAACATAAGAATAGACAATGGAAACTGTAGTTTCTGATATTTTTTAAAGGGAAAACTTTTAAAACTTAGGTTCCCACAGAAGTGATCACTATTCTCACAACCTCCAGCCAACATAGCCAGTAGCTAGAGATGATAACTGTTGTGGTACAACTTCTGGGGACTTAAGGGTAGGGCCCACTCCCTTAGAAAATGAACTAATTTGGTGGCAAATTCTTGTTCCATATTCATATGTCCATTCTTTGAAAGCATATCCTGCAAACAGGAGATGGTGATACATGGAAGCCCACCTATTTACCTTACTTCTGTATGAGAGCAAAACTAGATTTTTTGAGCAGAGAAAGACAGACACCTCTGATTCCTATGACAAACCCTGAAGCTATGGCTGCCTGAGTTGCGTGTGTGGGCATGAAACCCACACCTTGGAAAAACTCGTTCATTGTTCCACCACACCCTCAGTGGCAAACTCTCAGCCCAAGGGCACAAAATGTGCTTTTTGATCAGTTTCACATGCTCTCGCTCAGACTGACTGCTGGCAAGCTACAAGAAAGGACACACACGTGTGAGGCGATGCAATCCTGAAACTCAAAAGGCCAGAGATAAAAAGCGTAACAAGAAAAACAGAGGCATTCCTGAAGAGTCAGCCAGGCTGACATTTTCAAGAGACAGGGCTTCTGTAGGTTCAGAGCAGGAGGCCACCAGGGACAGAAAACCAGGACAGAAGATTTCCCTTCTACTAATCAAGCAGCTCACTATAGGAGTCTGTGTAGACCTCACAAAAAAGGCTTTATTGAACTGAAATATCTAGAACCTCTCTCCATCCCCTCCTATCCAGAAAAAAAGTATGTTTTCCAAGATCTTGTTCTGGGATATAGCAATTTATCTTGTCTAAGGCTGCTGAAGTATCAAAAGGCAACTACATAAGACTCAGAAATAAAGATGTTTGTGCTGTTTTTCTCCTCAATTTTCTTTACTAGCTACACAGACCAGCTTTTCTCCATTAGGCACCCTCCAGCTGTGTTGGGAAAGAATGCCCACCATCCCCATCCTGGCTGGGAAATGCTGAGAGCTCAGGTCCCACACATCTGAAGGCATCCAGTTAGGCTACAGACACAAGCTGGCTGTGCTAAATCTAGCCAGACTACCTGTCACTACTTTGGAAAGAGGTTGGCTTCTCCTCCCTCCCTCCTTCCCTCTGCTTTTAAAGCTGCTATTGTCACCCAAAAATAGGGCTAAGGGTAAAAAAAAAAAAATTGTGGCTGCCCCCCATCCCTTTCGAGAAGCCACACCGGAGAAAAATCCCACCATCAGTGAGCTTCACAGACATAATTAGAGAGATGGCTGTGTGCCTGACTTGTCCATGTGTGCTTGGTGATCTCAGAGCTTTAGTCATACTTACCTGCGGTGGCACTGCAAGTGTATGCCCAGGCCTCTGGGAGCAGGTGCAGGAACACATTCCCCAAGAGCCCTCCTATAGCAAAACTCAAGAGCTGCTTCATTCGACGGGATCCCTCTGAAAGACAAACAGGGAGTCACTGCAGAACTCAGCCTCATCTGGCTAGTCTACTTAAGAGAATAATAATAATAATAATAATAATAATAATAATAATACCCCGCTCTTCAGCCCTAAAGGCTATCCATCCATATGCATGCAGTTTAGGCATATTAGAATGCTTTCTTTGCTTCCAAGGAAATGTTATTATTGGGAAGGACAGTTGCAGCAACTCACTGAATTACTCCTGCCATTTAGGAGCATTTTACAATTGTTTTGCTCAGTGCAGGAAAAACACCATCCTCATAGGGAGCTCATGCCAGCTGTGCTAGGATGAAAGGGACCAAAGGTATAATCTTGAGATGACAGGACCATGGCTCTCTCTTAATTTTAATCAAGTATCACACACACATACACAGTGTGTGTATATGTGTGTGATACAGAAGCACAGGAATCAATATCCATTCATATTATTGTAGTTAATATGTAAATTTCTAGCCCTCCTGAATGCTAAAATTGACTTGAAAGAGAGAGGACAATACCTGGTAACATCACAGTGACTTGCAGAAGGAAAGGTGCTGTGGCTGTCTACTATGTTAACTTTTCAATAATAATAGGCATTTTGCCCTATTTGTACCATGTTTTAGAATCCTTATTATTACACCCCTGTACAAGGGGTTAAAATTGCCCAGACCTTTTAGTATAACTGCTGGAGAAGTACCACCCTACAAACATTTCCAATCAGGGTATTTTAAAAGAACTGTTACTGAGCATCCACTCTTCCGTTCAAAAGATTCATGAGTGGACGCTTCTCCACTACATTCAGACTGTGTTGAAAGTGATTTTTTTCAAAAAGGAGCAAGTCAATACACCACTGCAAATACCGTGACACACATCTATTTCCTATCGATTTTTATTATCCTGCTCACCACTAAACAGAGATGGGAATCATGTGCCGAAATCAATTGTATGTGTCCATTTGTCCTTCAAATGTCAGGACTGGGGATCCATTTGGACACCCAACTGTGACTTTGAAAATGCCTTGACTAAATTTAACTTTGGTCTAACCCCATCTGGGTTGACTGAATGGCTTGATAGAACTGACAAGCTCCTGTACTTTAAGATGCAGAATTTCCTGGCCACAAGCAGAACCTTAACCTTTGCATTAAAATTAGGTACTGTTCCAAACATTCATTGGCAGAGAGGTTTGCCTAGAAAAAGGAAGCTAGGAGGATTACCAGGAGTGATAGACAGAGGTGTAAGCCTGAGGGCAGGGATCAGTCTAATTTAAGATTGTATGTACAGCACTGTGTAAATTTACAGCGCTATATAAATAAAATAATAATAATAATAATATTCACTTACCTTCTGATTTCAGAGCTGCTCCTGTTTCTAGAGGAATGATCAAGAGAGGAAGAACTCCACTTAGCCCAACCATAATAGAACCTATTAGAGAACAGATCCAGGCATCCAAGCGGTCCTCACTGAATATGGCTCCCCAGGACTCAGCCTCCTTTTCACACAAGGGAAGATCATGGGCCTGACAGGCAACAGTCAGCACTAAGATGGAGAGAATTCCAAGGAGAAAAAATCTTTCTTCCATTGTTGCTATCCAGCCTCAGCCTGGCTGACTAATCCCTAGAAAGAGAGAGAGAGAGAGAGAGAAGGTCACAAATCTGTGTTCAAACTTTTAAGCACTTCTGTTCCACTCTGTCATCATCTCCCACTCCTCCAACTCAACTACCACTCCTCCAACTTCCCTTATCTTAAAAAAATATTTCAAGGGAAGTAAGGATGATTTACAATATTTTTTATTTTTCTGATATGAGGAAATCTCACAATGAGGTGAGAAGTCACAGGAATCCTTTGTCAGTTACCCATTCTATACAGGCATCCATAGAATAAAAGAGTGGTACCACCATATAATGGAGAGCCAGCATGGTGTAGTGGTTGGGTGTTGGACTATGACTCGGGAGACCAGGGAATGACACCCCCCACCCCAGCCATGGAAAACCCATTGGGTGACCTTGGGTAAATCGCACTCTTTCAGCCTCAGAGGAAGGCAAAGGCAAGCTCCTCTGAACAAATATTGCCAAGGTACACAACAACAACAAAAACAACTTATCTCACAGGATAGCTCTTCTGTGAGTGAGCCTCACTTTCATCTCACTGAGGCTGTGTGCTTGTGATCCAGTCCTAAGAGAAGGCACCCATATATATAAATGGGGTGACAGTGTGTGAGAAAAAAACAGGTTCTTCATTAGAAGGAGGGATTTTTTGTGTAGTGACCCACAAGTCCATTGCAAATTCAGACCAGAAAACAACAACAACACATAATTCCTCTACCTATGCCAAGCAGAATGCAAAGGGATCTTGTAGTACTTTTGAGTCTAACTGTGCAAAAGTAGTTGTAGCATGAGCTTTCATTACTTGGTCTGTTTGCTTGCTGATATTGCATGCTAGCATGGCTATGACTCTGTATTCTATGCCAAGCAGAAACAGGGACAAATTCACACAACTCTCCTAGAAAATTATACATTGCATAGCTGTTCTCATAACTACAGTCATATGAAGAGGTCACTTGTCCAACAGGGGCATGCACTTCAGAACAGAAGTAAAGGACCAGTCAGACATTTGCTTTCTCATGAGTGTAGCTATATACGTTACCGTACTGATGGTAGCTTGTTTAACTTAAGCCGTCTGAAGGCTCGCACAAAGACTCTAAACTATCTAGTCCGTGAGCTGCTTTTCGCTGACGATGCTGCCCTTGTTGCCCATACAGAAGCAGCTCTGCAGCGCCTAACATCCTGCTTTGCAACGGCTGCAGAGCTGTTTGGGCTGGAAGTCAGCCTGAAGAAAACGGAAGTCCTCTACCAGCCTGCACCACAGGAAGAGCACTATCACCCCCATGTCACCATCGGCAAATCTGTACTTAAGTCCGTACAGGAATTCACCTACCTGGGAAGTATCATCTCCTCAGATGCCAAGATTGACAAAGAGATCGATCACAGATTAGCAAAGGCATATAGTGCATTCGGAAGGCTTCACAAAAGAGTCTGGATAACAAACACCTGAGGCGAAGCACCAAAATCAGTGTGTACAGAGCCATTGTACTGTCCATTCTCCTCTATGGGTCTGAATCATGGGTCACCTATCGCCAACATCTACGACTCCTTGAATGCTTTCATCAGCACTGTCTACGCACAATCCTAAACATACACTGGACTGACTATGTGACGAATGTTGCTGTCCTGGAGCAAGCAGAGATCACCAGCATTGAGGCCATGCTACTGAAAACGCAGCTGCACTGGGCAGGGCATGTTTCCAGGATGGAGGACCACTGCTTCCCCAAAATAATACTCTATGGTGAACTCGCCACGGGTCAGCAAGAGAGGTGCCCTAAAGAAGAGATACAAGGACTCCCTGAAACAACATCTCAAGCTTGGCCAAATTGATCACCAACAATGGTCTGCCCTGGCCTCACATCGGGAGGCATGGAGACGCACTATCCACAATGCTGCAGCCTCTTTTGAGAACTCACGCCGAACGAGTCTCGAAGAGAAACGACAACGCAGAAAGAACCACAACTTGGAAACATCACTCAAGGAGACTTTCTGCTGTGCTTTCTGTAACTGGACTTGCTTATCTCGGATTGGCTTTTTTAGTCATCAACGCGCTTGTAGTAAGCGTGGGATAAGTCCTTCCTAAATCTTCGTTAGCGAAGAAAAGCCAGAGGGGAGCTACAACTACCGTAAAATACCATCAGCCAAGTTGCAAACTCATGAAAAGGACCAGAGGAATCCAGGGCAGAGCCAATGGTTTTTGCAGATCACACAAAGTACATTAGTTAGAGCACTAGGTTAAGCAAAACACTAGTCTCACATTTACAGTGAACCACAAAGCACAGGTGCAATTGTCATCTTTCAGCTTAACTTAATCTCACAGGATTCCTGGGAGGACAGGGAGAAGCAGGAGCAGGTGGAGGAGTGGTATGCCACTTTCAGCTTAATAGAGAAAAGGCAGGATACAAAAAAAAAAAAAAAGTAAATTTAATCTGAAGCCAAGCACCATGGGCTGGGATACTAGCTCTATCTGCCATTGCAAGCACAGTGACTTACCTTTTTCACCTGGTCAGGACTTACAGATTCCTCTCTGCCTGCCTTTGGCAGAAACTGAGCCTATGACACCAGAGAGATCAAAGAAATAGTCTACTAAATGTAAGTCATTCTATATTTTCAGCAGTTACATGAACAGAACTGACAATCATTCTGATTGTCATCACAGGAATGCCAGCTTTTATATCTAAATACCCTTTGACAAAATAAAAAAGTTAAATCTTATTACTAGTCCGCAACTACAGCAGACATATTGAATGAACATCAACATTTACGTCGGCCCCACTGATTCAATATGTCTACTGTGGCTGGGGCTAATAACTGAATTTAGCCCATAATCTTCAGGTGGGAAATCATTCATGGGGATAGAGTAGTGGCTGTGATTGACCAAAAAAAAATAAAAAAAATAAAAAAATAAAATAAAAATCACAAAAACAACTAGATCTTTCAAAAACAAAATTTCACTCATGTTGGATTGTTCTAGTCCATAAGAAATACTGGAATTCTGTTCTCTCTCCTCTACCGCCTTTGCATCAACCTTCCCCCCCCCCCAACTTCTAATTTAAAAAACAGACACAGAAATAGGGATTCCTTATTCATACTGGTGCCAACTATTTCTGGAGGTCTATGGTATACAATTCCATCTGTTTGTGGCACTAAAAGGTTTTCTGGAGCCTGAATAGGACATTTGTTGGATACTGCATGCACCTGTGCATGGATGCACATGATCTCCACAGGGCACATGGCACCTTGTATTCAGTCTGTTGTTCAATGAAACCAATTGACTAGAGAAATTGTGAGGTCTCCTTCTCTGGATGTCTTCAAAAAGAGGCTGAACAGCTTCCCAGTGGGGATGTTCCAGCTGGATATCCTGCACAGAGCAGCGAATTGGACATAATGGTCCATAGGGTCCCTTCAACCTGTTTGATCCTATACTAAGCACTACCTTTCCACATTGGTGAGATTGTGTGCTCCTATGAGGCAGGAGACTGTACTGCTGGTAGGGTCTCCCATGTCAGACAGGCTTTTGCTGAGGAGCCCGACTAAATGTGCCAAACAGTAACTGGACAGTGGGGTGTGTTTGTGTGTGTATGACACTGATGGAGGACTGACACTTACTAGTACTAAGCAAAAGGAGACACAGCAAATCCCTTTTGAGTGTCTTTTACCATGAAAACCCTATAATGAGAATGAAACAAGAGATAGTGTTGAAAGATGAAATTTGTAAGGAGGCTGCAACATAAAAGGTGCTGCATCTGCACTGCATCTGTACCACGTACTCCAGCCCTTAATTATATAGATGCCACTTAGAGAGTGTTTATGAAGGATGGTTCATCCATTTGTCACTACATCAAGTGAGGAGTTTTCTGTATAACAAACTTATACAGAAAAGTCCTCACTTGATGTAGTAACAAATGGGCAGAGCTTTTTTTATTCCATGGGCAGAGCTTTTGTAATCCCCCACAGCTTCAAACACAATGTTTCTCAAGGATTTATCCAAGAGACTTGTATCCCACTTGTATTCAACTTGTTGCTGTTGTTGTTATGTGCCTTCAAGTCAGATCCAAATGATGGCGACTCTATCTTAGGGCTTTTCTTGGAAAGATTTAGTCAGAGGAGGTTTGCCATTGTCTTCCTCTTAGGCTGAGACAGTTTGAGTTTCCCAGGGTCACTCAGTTAGTTTCCATGACTGAGTAGGGATTCAAACCTTGGTTTCCCAGAGTAGTAGTCCAATAGTCAAACCCCTACATTATGCTATGCTTTGTGTGCCTTCAAGATGTTTCCATCTTATGGCAACCCTAAGGCAAACCTAGCACAGAGTTTTCTGGGGCTGATAGTGTGTGACTCACTCAAGGTCACCCTGTGGATTTTCATGGCCAAGCAGGGAATCAAACTCTGGTCTCCAGAGTCATAGACCACCATACTGGTTCAGGTTCTAGCTACATAGCCTCAAGTATACAGGGGATTTCTCATGGCTGGTTCATGCCTATATTATATACCCCACTTGCTTATTTGATGGCATGCCATAAAATTAACAGGTGGGGTATATAAAATGGGTCCTTGGTATCTGCTTGGGTTTGGTTTCAGGATCCCCCGACTTGAGGATGCTCAAGTCCCATTAACTACAATGGCATATTAGAATGGTATCTCTTATAAAAATGGCAAAATCAAGATTTGCTTTAGGAACTGATATCTTTTTGAATATTTTCAAGCAGTGGATGGTTGAATCCATAGATAAAGAATCCACGGATATGGAGGACTTAACATGAACCAGCCATGAGAAATTCCCTGTATTTGGAAAACCTGGCTTTTATGCAAGTAGAGAACAAATCGAGCTGACCTTGTGACTCTTCCCTAATACCCAGGAGCTAGGTTTGTGGCCATGACCCATAGGCTGAAACTGCTTGACTCAGAGCTCATTCCATGCTGGTGCATTAGACTCCAAATAATCTCATGGCTTCTAGGAAAACAGCTGTGTTCCCTGGAGGCATCTTACCCAAACAGTGAGCAGTTACTGCAATACAGCCTACAGCATGAATGCTATAACTAAGATTTCTCTGGGTCAAAAGGGGGAAGATGCCACAAGGGGACAGGGATAGATGACAAATCAAGCAAAAATGCCTTCAGGCTTTTCAGATGGCACAGCAGTAGGGACAATGAGGGGGTTTATACAATTTGGCTGTGATACTATACTTACCTGGGAGTAGGCATTGCTGATCTGCAATCCTAAATGTAAATCCTAAATTCTGAGTAATCATGCTTATGACTGTGGTGTTAAAACTGATGTCTGTACTGTATGTCTCTCTTTACCCAAGAGAACCAAAGAAGAGCTTGAGAAAGTTTTGCTGTGAGATGGGAGGGAGGGGACTAGAGGAAGTCCAGGAGTTGTAGTACAAAAATCTAACTTCGACTACTCTCTCCTCTTCACTCTTTTCACAGTAGAGTCTGCAATGAACAGTTTTCAAATTGTAAATATGCACCAAGTCCAAAAGAGACACAAAGGAGAACTTGACCAGACTATTTACGTGAGACATTACGGAAATTGCTGCGTGTCCCCAACACAAGATTTCCAGTCCAATCTGTTCTAGAAATGGCCTTCCAAAGCACCTGGAAAATCCAGCTCAGCTCTCCATCCAGCTCTGCTCTGATCATAGGCCCAGTTTCTTCTGCTCCTGCCTCCTCCCCCCCTGGAAGCTTTGCTCTTGCCAACCACACAATTTTTTTCCTGCTTCAAATTCCACCACCATGCCAATCCCCCTTTTAAAAGAAATTATAGGCACATTCTGCTGAAGCTCATAGGTTGTCTCTAATTATGCCAGTGAGTCCAGACTAAATGTCATCCTGTTCCCCCGCAACGGAAGTAGAAATAGCAACAAGTAAACTTTCTTCCAGAGCTACTTTACGAGTCCAGCAGTGAACGCCTGGAATCCAACTGGAAAACCTGACCTTCTGCCAATAGCTACAAAGCTCTGCAGCTCTCATTCACCACTGTCAGATCTGAAGCACCTACAGGATTTTCCACACCCAGAGAGCCTCCTCAAATAACCCATCCTATTCCTATTAAGACAAAGTCTTCTCAAAGCGCATGCAGATATGCTGATACCATACAAAGAGTGCTTTTATGATGTATATTACTCATAATTTTGTAGAGCACTTCAGTCCTCACAACAGGACTGTGGGTTGGGTCATTATTCCAATTTGAAAAATGAAAGTGGTGGTGGTGGGGGGTTTGGTTTGTTCATATTCACCCAGGAAGTTGGATTAGCTTGATGGAAAAAAGCCATCACTGCATCTTAACTAGCACCCTGATAGCTGAGGTTTGAGAAACCCCAGTCCTCAAAGGCAAGACTTAGCTAAAACATAAATGAACAATCCACACAGCAGGAAATTCAAATTCATTTCCAAGAAGAGCAGCATCCTCCACAATTTATTCTGAAATATATACTGTTTTGCTTAGCTTAGTCTGGTTTTGTTATCACAGTGAAGACAAAGTGGCTATGGTGAACACTGAAGACCAACTCCTGGGCTGTATATTCAAACATGTCTCTAGCTTCTGAGATTGCAGTATAAGCGCTCCACATACTTGACTTGCAGCTACAAAGATCAGAAACATAAATGAAAGCAGAGACTCTCAAGAAGCTTAATTCTGCAACCAACACATTACATGCCTTTTATATATTTATATATTTATTTACCATTTCCAAAGAATAATGGCAGAGGCACAGCTCTGGCCAAAAGGAAACTACCCTGTAGCTACTCAGGTTGGAGGTTTTCAATAATTGAGGCATCATCTGTGAACTCACTTTAGTGAACAATAGTACTGCCTGCAATATTGGAGAGAGATCGTTTCATAAATGTATCCAGCAGCAAATATAAGAGGAAGTTGATCACACTCCTGAGCTGCTCTTTTATCATGTTTTTACAATACTGTATAGCCAATGCCCAGTGTTAGGTCTGTGCTTCAATACAAACCATCTAAAGTACTAGGCATCACAACATCCTATGGTAATGCAGTTTGTAACCTGCAGAAACTTTCTAGGAAGAAGTATTTCTTTTTAGTCTGTTGTGAATCTATTGCTACTAAGTTTCATGAAATAATCAAGTTCTGCTGTTATGTGGAATGGAAAAGGGTACCTCAGTTTTCTCCACACCATTCCTATCTTCATAAATCTCAGTGATGATCCTCTTTATGCTAGCCCAATGGTTCCCAAACCTTAGTCCTCCAGGTGTTTTTGACTTCCAACTCTCAGAAACCCCAGCCAGATTGGTCAAGAGTCAGGGATTCTGGGAGGTGAAGTCCAAAACAACCTAAAGACTAAAGTCTGGGAACCATTGTGCTAGACCATAGTGGTCTGAGACCAGAGTTCAATTTCCCTGCTCGAGAATGAAATCCACTGGGTGACCTTGGGCAAATCACATACTCAGGGAAGGCAATGGCAAACCTCCTCTGAACAAATCTTGCCAAGAAAACCCCGTAACAGATTTGCCTTAGGGTTGCATAAGTCAGAAACAACTTGGAAGGCACACCGCACACCCACACCGAGTCAGACACAAAAGGGGCAAATGCCAAGTCAACTTGCTGCTGTTTGGTACCATTATGCCCCACAAAGGGACATGTGTCAGATGAATTGGTTTCCGGCTGGAAAAGGATCAAGGAATGCTGATAACTGAGACAAGGAAATCTTCAGTATTCTTTCTCCACTGGCCTCTATATTATCTATGATTGCCATTATTGTATCTGACAAGGATATAAGTGAAGATTAAGGGCTTATGACTTCAGCAAATCAACTACTTTGGCATTAAAAGCCAACTTTGTTCCTGCCTCCTGTCCCACCAGCTGTAGTCATTAACATAGCGATGTTACCACGGCTGACTGATCATTAGCACCTTTCAGGAGGAGAGAAGTTTGTTGCATAAGCTTTTGTAGACTGGGTCTGAAGAAGCAAACATGGACAAAGAATGTTTATGCTACCACTTCTTTCCTTCTACCACTTTCAGTTAGTCTCAAAGGTGCTACAAGATCCCTCTGCATACAGCTATACCACTGGATAATCATAAATTACTATACATGTAAATGAGATAGTTTTGATTATCACATGAATATTTGATAGAGATGTGCAACCGCCCTGGGTTTGGTTGAGTACAATTACCACCATCTCTTACATTTTGCTACGCAGGTAACATCAGATGGGGGCTGCAGTCCAACAGTACAGCACTAAGCATAAGTTCAGTACCCTCTTCTCTCTCATGAATTTGCAATGACCATCCTAAAGCAGGGGTAAGAATCACACAGACTGCCAGGTGTTGTTGGACTGCAGCCCCTGGGAACACTAACCAGCACAGGTATTGGTAAAAAATGAAGGGAGTTGCAGCCCAACAACACTTTAGCACAACATGTCCCATCTCTGCCCTAAAGCTTCTATTACTAATCAAGAAGATAAAACAACAAATACCAAGAGCTGTAACAGGGCATCATCTAAGATTACAGCCCTGTACAGTGGAACTTTGTTATCTGCTGGGATTTGGTGCCAGGACCACCACCCCAGCCATGGATACCAAAACCTGTGGCTGCGCAAGTCCCATTATATACAATGGCATAGTTAAATTGTGTCCTGTAAATAAAAATGGCAAAATCAAGCAGAATCCGAGGATGCATTGAGCTGACTGTATCTAGTGGACATGAAAGGAAATCCCTCTGAAATGGTGGTTTGAGTGTTGGACTATGACTCTGGAGACCAGGGTTTGATTCCCAGCTTCCATGAAAGCTACTGGGTGGCCATGGCAAAGTCACACTCTCTCGTCCTCAGAGAAAGGTCATGGCAAACCTCCTCTGAAGAAAGGTTGTGAAGAAAACCCCATGATAGGTTCTCCTTAGGGTCACCATATAGGGTCACCATAGGTCAGAAATGACTTGAAGGCACACAACACATACACGAACATAGACAGTACTGGGCTGCAGAGAAATCCATGTCATCTGTTTGCTTTAAATCTCATGTTGGGCAGGCTGGACCACTCAGTGGAAGGCAAATGAGCAAGAGGAGCATTGGTGGGTTAGAGAAGTGACAGGTAATGCCATACCAGCAAGGCTGACATCTTAGCACAACAGTATGATAGGTACCTGGCTTGAGAAGTCCAGCTAGATTATGGTTCCATTCTGTTACATTTTCCCTTGGAAGGGGGAAACCAGAAGCCAAAGCGGAGGGGAAGGTACCTCAAGTCAGCCTTGCCTATTGCCAGCAGAAAGCGGATAAGAGAAAGCCCCTTCTCTCAGCAGGCTGCACTACACAGAGCATAGGGAACCCTCTGCCACAAGGCTTCTGCAATCCAAACATATAGCAGAGTTAAAAGCAAGTGTTACAAATGACAGCCAGCATGGTATATAGTGGTTTCATCATTGGATGAGGACTCGGGAGATCAGGGTTTGAATCCCGGCTCGGCCTTGGAAGCCACTGGGTGACCTGGGTCAAGTCACACTCTCTCAGCTTCAGGATCATCTCCTATTTTGGGACGAGAGGAGTCTTGTGGCAGAGGGTTCCCTAGGCTCTGCGTGGAGCTGAAACTGAAGCCCTGCACCTGCAAGGTTAATGCCAGAGTGGCCTAGTGGTTGCAGCGCTGGGCTGACGCTCGTCTGGAGGACGCAGGGCAAACAGACCGGGCCCTCCTCCTTTTCCAGGACAGGTCCTCCATTTCAGCCTCCTCCTGCCCGGGAGGAATTCCCAAAAGTCCTCCATTCTGAACAGGGCTAATTTATATTTATATTTGGGTTTTTAGCTATTATTTTGTAATGTCCAGGGTGGACCAGACTCGACCCTCGTTTTGTAGGACGCGTCCTCCATCCCAGCCTCCTGTCCGGGATGAATCCCCAAAGGTCCTCCATCATCAGCAGGACTGAGAGACACAGATTTATATTTGCATCATATTTGATATATTATTATATTTTAAACTATCATTTAGTAATGTGTCCAGCGTAACATTATTTATTTATTTACTTATTCTATTTCACTTTATATTTATCCCGCCTTTCTCCCAAAAAGGGACCCGAGGCGGCTCACAACATTAAAAAACACATTAAAGCAATTAAAAAGTTAAAAAAAGTTAAACTTTTTAAACATGCAAAGGTTTAAAAATAATCTAAACCAAACCCCTCCCCGCAATAGAAATAAAAGAAGGCCTGCATGAAAAGGAGGACTTGGCGGTCCTCCTTTTGTAGGACGCGTCCTCCACCCCAGCCTCCTGTCCGGGAGGAATTCCCCAAAGGCCCTCCATTCTGAGCAGGACTGAGAGAGGCATGGATTTATAGTTGCATCAGTGGGTTTTTAAACTATTATTTCGTAATGTTCCTCCCTTCCTTACCGTGCGAGGCCCGGGAGCTCCGGGCTGCCCCTGCTGCCATCCAACTTCGCTCAGACACAGACCAGAGACCAACCTCGGCTGCTGCTGCTGCTGCTGCTCCGCCTTCCAGGCTCAGCCACGTCGGTGGGGCCCTCCTACCCGGAGGACATTTTAGTGAACGCACCACTTCCGGTGCTGCTGCCATGGGGGACCCTAGAGGCCGAGCACACGCCCTGATATGGGGGACCGTATTAAGAGACGGACGCACTTCCGGTCACGGCTCTATGGGGGACCGGAAGTGCTGTTGCCCTGCCGTACAGGGCCTTAGGCGTCCAATACAATAAAGTTTAGGTCCTCCTCTCTGACCTCTCTCTCACTCACTCTGCTTGTTGTGTGTTGTTGTGTACTGCAGCCACTCACTCACAAACCACAACCAATGGGTCCAAAGCACGCACTACAGAATTAATCCAGTTTGAGACCGCTTTAACTGCCCTGGCTCAATGCTAGGGAATTCTGGGAACTGTAGTTTTTTTGTGAGACATTGAGCCTTCTCTGACAGAGAGCTCTGCTGGTGCCACAATAAACTACGGCTCCCAGGATTCCCTAACAGCACTGAGGGCTGTTAAAGCAGTCTCCAGATGGATTATTTCTGCAGTGGGTTTTGGACCTATGTCAAGCTACATCGTACTCAGTGGCAAAGGCATTCACTGTGGCAGGTGTGGCAGAAATCCTCTCTTTCCATCACTCCCTGCCAATAGTGATAGAATAAACATGTTTTTCTCTGAGAGGACACCTCTCTAGGAATCTCTAGGTCCTCCAGTGCAACTCTGTGGCCAACATCTGCCAGACATTGACCATAGAATTGCACTGGAGGAGCTACAAAAGCCTAGTAGAGCATTCTCTATAGGAATCTCTAGGTCTTTCAGTGCAGCTTTTGGATAAAGTTGACCATAGAGTTGCACAGGAGGACCTAGATGTTCCTAGAGAGAACATATCTGTGAGTGATCAAATCCACAAATATCAAAGCTGGAAATATGGATGAGTGTTCTGTACTCAGTGACAAAAGCATGCACTGTGACAGGTGTGGCAGAAATTTTCTTTCCATCCCCCCCCGGCCAATATCAAATAGAATAAGAATAATTTAATAATAAGCAATAATTTGCTGCCTTTTAACAACATTCAAAATCAGACCATTTCACTCTGCCTGATGGCTTTGCCAACGCTGCTGATGTTCTGACGCAGGTCCTGCCTCTGATTTCATAGAATCATAGAGTTGGAAGAGACCACAAGGGCCAGCCATACTGTTGTAAGCCGTCTCAATCTCATTGGAGAGATGGGGTATAAATAATAATAATGATTATTATTATCATCATCATCCAGTCCAACCCCCCTGCCATGCAGGAACTCTCCATCAAAGTATCCCCAACAGATGGCCATCCAGCCTCTGCTTAAAGACCTCCAAAGAAGGGGACTCTACCAGCCACTCTCCAAGGCAGTCTGTTCTATTGTCGAAAAGCTCACTGTCAGGAAGTTCCTCCTAATGTTGAGGTGGAATCACTTTTCCTGTAGGCTGTAGCTTGCATGCATTATACTGTGTCCTGTTCTCTAGAGAAGCAGAAATCAAGCTTGCTCTAGCCCCAGTAATATGACACCCCTTCAAATACTTAAACAGGGCTATTTTATCACCTCTTAACTTTCTATTCTCCAGCTAAACATACCCGGTTCCTAAGCCATTTCTTATAGGGCATGGTTATCAGACCTTTCACCATTTTAGTCGTCCTCCTTTGGACATGGTCCAGGTTGTCGACATCCAATGAGAAGATTTATTCTTCTTACAGTTCATTCTCTGATCTCCATAGCATTAATTATAACTCAAACTGTAAGATACAATTTCAAAGCATAATGTTCCATTTGAATTTCTATTTGCAGTCCTTTGAAGAAATGTAAAACCATTGAAATGCCTTGTTGCTATGTTTGTTTTCTCACCTACTGCCCACCCTCAGTGACAGCTTTATGTCTTTTATCTGTGGTGTGACATAGAACAAAATCTGAAATTTTCAAAGGGACCAACTAGTTTTATTAATATATCTTTTTCAAACCTCCAAGTTCTGCAATAGCCAATCGCTTTACAAAACTTTCAGCAGGATATTCTTGCCAACCTTTCCACTTCTCCTTAACCACTGTGTGGCCCAAATAACAAACTGAATTATGGGCCCATTTACAAATATTGAGGTCTGGGTTGCAGGGAAGCATGTGAAAAATGCATACCCCCTGCCCAGTTTTGTTCTGATTTTTCTAAAGTTTATCACACAAAGGGAAGTATAATCCAATGGCAATCTGAATGCAATCATAGGGTTTCGCGTGATTGCGTGAAAGCTGATCACCCACATTTTCGGGCAAAGGGAAGTCCTTTCGAACGCAATTGTGGGGTTTCACGTGATTGTGTGGGAAACTATCACATGCAATTTCGGACACTGGGAGGCAATTTTGGGCAGTTCGGAACGCAATGCGGTGTCAATCATGTAAATTCCCTAAACTAGCGAATTTACTCAATTACGAACTGGCCTCATTTCCATTTCTTTCAAAACTCAGAGAAATTCCTCCCGTGTGATAAACTCCTAAGAGTCGGAGCAAGCTGAAGAGCAGCCCTCACCAGGACTAGGTGGCTTTTTTTCCTTTTGAGCATTAGCCTCCACCGTAACTTTTTTGCCTTTTTGTCTTTGTCTTTTTATTTTTTTAATGTAAACTTAATAAATTATTTTTTTAAAAAGAGAGAGAAATAACAGAATCCAAGCAGGGTTCAGGAAAGAAAGAGGCACTAGGGATCACATTGAAAACATGAGATGAGATGGCTAATGGAGTGCACCAAAAATAATTTAAAAAACAGCATGTACTTTATAGACTATAGCAAAGCCTTTGATGGCATAGATCATGAAAGGCTATGGAATGCCTTCATTGATTGAAGAATTCTCATCATCATTATCTAGCTGAGAATTCTAAATACCCTTCTCTCAAATGCAAACCCCAGGATTCCATAGGATGGAACCATGGCAGTTGCCCATTTACACTACAGAACCATGGTGCCATTATTCCACTTTAACTGCCATGGTTCCATCCTATGCAATCCTGGGGTTTGCATTTGAGAGAGGGGTATCGAGAATGCTTCAATCAATGAGAATTCTATAGACCCTATGATTCCATGGGATGGAACCACAGCAGTTGCATTAATATAACAGCACTATAATTTTGTAGTGTGAATGGACCCATTGTAAAGCTCAGTCAAATATCTACAAATCTTCCTCTCCCATACCAGCATAAGATTCAGCAAATGAGACATCAGGATGTCAACATCAGGATAATCCTCTCCAACTCTCAAAACATGAGTTACCCTAATAAAATTACAACATTATGGAAGCATTTTAATTATTTATTTATTTATTCCCTTCTCTTCAGCCCTACAGGCTATCAAAGCGGCTTCCAATTATTATTTTTAATTAGACGGTTCCCTGCCCTCAGGATTACAATCTAAAAAGACATGACACAAAAAGAGAAGGGAATGGTGGTGGGGAAGGGGATCAGGTCCAGCAGTTCTTGTCTCCCTCTGAGGCCTGGAACAAGGCGGATGGACTGGAGGGAGGGCTCTCTTCTTAATCGAGGACAGGGCCGATGGAGTTTGGCCTGTCCTTTCACTCCCTCCTAGGCCAGATGGTCTTGTCATGGAGGAAGGGCTCTTCCACTTGAGGTCAAATCCAATGATGTTGCTAAGCCTCTCCTTTCACTCCCTCCTATACCACATGGTCTTGCATTGGAGGGAGGGCTTTTCTACTTGAGGCCAGGCCCAATGGTGTTGCTTACTATGCCAACCCTTTCACTCCCTCCTATGTTCACTTAAGAATCATAGAATCATAGAATCATTGAGTTGGAAGAGACCACAAGGGCCATCTAGTCCAACCCCCTGCTATGCAGGACCTCCAAATCAAAGCATCCCTGACAGATGGCCATCCAGCCTCTGCTTAAAGACCTCCAATGAAGGAGACTCCACTACGCTCCGAGGGAGTGTGTTCCACTGTCGAACAGCCCTTACTGTCAAGAAGTTCCTCCTAATGTTGAGGTGGAATCTCTTTTCCTGCAATTTATATCCATTGTTCCGCGTCCTAGTCTCTGCAGCAGCAGAAAACAAGCTTGCTCCCTCCTCAATATGACATCCCTTCAAATATTTAAACAGGGCTATCATATCACCTCTTAACCTTCTCTTCTCCAGGCTGAACATCCCCAGTTCCCTAAGTCGTTCCTCACAGGGCATGGTTTCCAGACCCTTCACCATCTTAGTTGCCCTCCTTTGGACCCGCTCCAGTTTCTCCACATCCTTTTTGAATTGTGGTGCCCAGAACTGGACACAGTATTCCAGGTGGGGCCTGGAGTGGCACCATTACTTCCCTTGATCTAGACACTATACTTCTATTGATGCAGCCTAAAATTGCATTGGCCTTTTTAGCTGCTGCATCGCACTGTTGACTCATGTTCAGCTTATGGTCTACTTGGACTCCTAGATCCCTTTCACATGTGGTCTCATTCAGCCAGGTGTCCCCCATTTTATATCTGTGCATTTCATTTTTCCTCCCTAAGTGCAGAACCTTACATTTCTCTGTGTTGAATTTCATCTTGTTAGCATTGGCCCAGCTTTCTAGTATATTCAGGTCATTTTGAATTTTGATCCTGTCCTCTGGGGTATTAGCTACTCCTCCTAGTTTAGTGTCATCTGCAAATTTGATAAGTATGCCCCCAATTCTGTCATCCAAATCATTAATAAAGATGTTGAACAGCATTGGGCCCAGGACAGAACCCTGTGGCACCCCACTGGTCACTTCTCTCCAGGATGAAAAGGAGCCTGTTGAACAGCACTGGGCCCAGGACAGAAACCTGTGCGACCCCACTTGTCACTTCTCTCCAGGATGAAAAGGAGCCATTGTTGAGCACCCTTTGAGTTCGGCCAGTCAACCAATTACAAATCCATGTAACAGTTAACTTGTCTATCCCACATTTTGCAAGCTTGTTTGCAAGAATGTCATGGGGAACCTTGTCAAAGGCCTTACTGAAATCGAGGTAAACTATATCCACAGCATTCCTTTCATCTACCAAGCTGGTAATTTTATCAAAAAAAGAGATCAGGTTCGTTTGGCATGACTTCTTTTTCTGAAACCCATGTTGGCTTTTTGTGATTATGGCATTGGCCTCTAAGTGTTCACAGACTCTCTGCTTAATGATCTGCTCTAGAACCTTTCCTGGAATTGATGTCAGACTAACTGGACGATAATTGTTGGGATCCTCTTTTTTCCCCTTTTTGAAGATGGGGACAACGTTTGCCCTCCTCCAGTCTGCTGGGACTTCTCCTGTTCTCCAGGAGTTCTCAAAGATTATTGCCAATGGCTCCGATATTACCTTTGCCTGTTCTTTTAATACTCTAGGATGTAGTTCATCTGGTCCTGGAGATTTGTATTCATTTAGATTAACCAGGTATTCCTGTACTGTCTCTTTACTTATTCTGTGCTCAAATTCCCCCACTCTGTCCCCTTCTTCACTGTCCTCAGGTTGAGCACCTTTTGCCTTTTCTGAGAAGACTGAAGCAAAGAAGGTGTTGAGTAATTCTGCCTTTTCTCTGTTCCCTGTTAGTATTTTGCCATCTTCTGCACGCAGTGGCCCTATTGTTTCCTTTTTCTTCCTTTTGCTGCGGACATATCCAAGAAAGCCCTTTTTATTGTTCTTAACCTCTCTAGCAAGCCTGAGTTCATTTTACGCTTTAGCTTTTCTGACTTTATCCCTACATGTGCTGGCTATTTGTTTGAATTCCTCTTTGGTGATTTCCCCATTTTTCCATTTTTTATACATGTTCTGTTTAAAACTTAGCTCAGTTGTACGTTCCTTAGTCATCCATACCGGTTTCTTGAGACATCTCTCATTTTTCTTCCTCATTGGAACTGTCTGAAATTGTGCTTTCAGTATCTCCCTTTTGAGGAACTCCCATCCATCTTGAACTCCCTTCTCTTTTAGTATTCTTGACCATGGGATCACCCCCAGTATTTCTCTAAGTTTATTGAAATCAGCTCTCCTAAAGTCTAGTGGGCAAGCCTGACTGCATTCAGTGGGAACAGATTCTGAGTCAGGCTATTAGATGCATGTTATGGAGTATGTGACCCTTGTGGAATCAACTTAAGGTTGTGATTTCAAATAAATGTTTTCTGTGTAGTTTCTGCTGCTCCAGGGACTAGGACACAGAGCAATGAATTCAAACTACAAGAAAAGAGATTCCACTTAAACATTAGGAAGGACTTCCTGATGGTAAGAGCTATTTGACAGTGGGATAAACTGTCTTGAAGAGTGATGGACTCTCCTCCTTCTTTAAAGTTTTTTAAACAGACAGATGGGAGTGCTTTGATTGTGTAGTCCTGCATAACAGGGGGTTGGACTGGACAGCCCTTGTGGTCTCTTCCAACTCTATGATTCTATGAAAGAAAATGTCAAAAACACCTTTAAGGATTTCTTGCCTAATAAAATCCTATGACATTTATGTGGTTGCCATACATTGACAAGAGACTTGAAGGTATGTGCTGTACACACATAGTGATCAGCACCAAACAGGAAAGATATAGACAGATGGATCCACCATGTGGTTATTCCCTGATGTTACACTCCCCACTCATTTATAGGGGAAAAGTTTGTAACATAGAACAACCACAGGGAGGCACTATTAATCTATGCAGCTTTTATATCAGCCTGAGACCTTCGCTTCCTATTCTCTTAATTTTTTCTTTTTACTCAACATACTTATATCTTACCTTTTAATCAGACAATCAATATTTTAAAAATGTAAAATTATACCAAAATATAACTCTCAAATCCATAGGCTGTCTGCCCCCTGTTGAGTTGAATACAAAGTACTTTGTATTTTGAATTCAATTGGTAGCAATTGAACTAGGCAGAGGACAAAAAGAGGAAAGAGGTACTGTAATAGGAGAGAGAAACTGGGACATTTTAAAAGCAGCTGAAAAAGTGAGGTGACAGCGGGTTAATTGGTAGTGTCTACTCTATACTAATGTAGAACAGTTGGAGGGTAATTAGTCTCTGGACCTAGATGTATGATTGATACTCATGAAGAAGTGAGAAAGAAGAGTGGGATAAAAGACTCATGCTTGTTTACAGATATGCACTTCTGGTTTAGAAATTGCTCTCCTTCTTAGGAAGAATGAGATATTAAAAATAATGCAGTTTGACTCTTGCCATGGCTCTAACCTATAGAATCCCGGGATCTGTAGTTTTGTGAGACACCAGCATGCTTTGGCAGAGAAAGCAGAGAAAGAACTTGTAATACTACAAATCCCAAGATCCCATAGGATGGAGCTACAGCACTTAAAGTGATGTCAAACTGCATTATTTCTATAATGTAGATGCATCCTCGATGTCCTGTTTTATGGGGATTAGCTATGGGAAGGTATTGTTCACATTCTTATAAACCTCTCATTTTATCATTACTTGATATAATCTGGATCTGTGCTCTTGTAAGAAAAAACAGGCTCCGGTGACTCAATTGTGCTGGGTCCTCATAGTAAGTCCCTGAGTGTAAAATGTCTGGATATTATGCCCATACATTTGCTACTGGTGTTAAGGAAAGCAGTAATATATGGTCCAAAGGCATGGGAGTCTTTTTTAGCAAAAATAGGATTTTCAAGACAAGAAAATTATAGCTTTTTATTGGTCTGAGAGGGAATGTTTTTTAGAAACATACCACCATCTTGAGGGGAGAGAAAGGCAGGCCACCTCCTGCTCGAAGCAAGAAGAGCCCTCCCTTCGACCACCATCTTGAGGGGAGAGAAAGGCAGGCCACCTCCTGCTGGAAGCAAGAAGAGCCCTCCCTTCAACCACCATCTTGAGGGGAGAGAAAGGCAGGCCACCTCCTGCTGGAAGCAAGAAGAGCCCTCCCTTCAACCACCATCTTGAGGGGAGAGAAAGGCAGGCCACCTCCTGCTGGAAGCAAGAAGAGCCCTCCTTTCAACCACCATCTTGAGGGGACTTAATTGTCTAATTAACAAATTGTAAGCCGCTCTGATAGCTTTGGCTGAAGAGCGGGGTATAAATAAAATGTATTATTATTATTATTATTAGCATTATTAGCCAAGTACATTTTTAAATGATTACTGAGAAAAGTGAAGGAGGAAGGTGCTAAAGGTAGGTTTAATGCTGAACACAATGAAACAAAAATAATGACCACAGATGATTGTTGATGTAAACAAGCAGATGCACAGGTAAAGCAATCTCCGATGCCTTTGGAACTACCGGCGACCTTGGAGCTGTTCGGCTTTATCAGGAATTCCTCCTGCCCACTGCTGATGAAACAGACTGGAGCCAAATCTCTCTCCTCAGAGGTGTTTATTCTTAAAGTTGCTATATTTACAAGTATATACACGCCCGTCCAACAAAACTCTCCAACCATCTATCCACTCCGACTACCCAACAACCCACACTGCGGTGTGCAGGCTATTTATAGATTTGTGCCATGTGGCCACAAACCCATCCTCTTCTGGTGACTCTTTTTCCTTGTGCCACCAACAATGTTGTCCCCTTCATCAGGAAGACTTTTGATGTTACCCAGGCTTACGTGCAATCAAGCACATATCTGACCTTGAACACTGTCTGCTGTTCCAGCCTTCAGCTGCAGACAATTATGCCCATGATTCCTGGTTTCCTTTTGTGCACATCTGTACATTTCATAGTCTGGCCTCAATGCCTAACAATGATTTACATAAGTTTAACATAGACAACGAAGAAATTGCAATAGTCAAAGATTTTCCATATTTTGGATCAGTCATTGATCAGAAAGGAGAATGCAGTCAATAAATCAGAAGACTAGAACTTCGAAGGGCAGCTATGAAAGACTAGAACTTCGAAGTTCTTGAAGTGCAAAGGTATTTGACCGAATATTAAAGTTAGTATTATCCATGCCACTTTATTCCCCATCACTATGAGAGAGCTGGTTGGTGAGAAAAGCTGATAGGAAGAAAATCAGCTCATCTGAAATGTAATGCTGAAGAAGAGTTCTACAGATACATTGGACTGTGATAAAGACCAATAAATGGGTCCTAGGAGAAATCAATTCTGAAATCTCCCTAGAAGCCAAAATGACTAAATTGAGGCTTTTATAGTTTGGTCACATCAGGAGAAAGCCTGACTCACTAGAAAAGACATTAATGCCAGGCAAGGTACAAGACAGCAGGAAAAGTGGAAGACCGCAGTACCACTTGATAGGACTCTTTCAAACGGGAGGAATTTCTCCCAACTCCGAATGGAGCCAATGTGGATTCATGTAAATTCGCTAGTTAAGCGAATTTACATGAACTCCTGTTCCGTTCGGAAGCCATTCGAAATTACTTCCCATTACCCGAAAATAACCCCCTCCTGCCCGAAATTGCGTGCAAAGCTTTAATTTGCAATAACGTAAAACCCATGATTGCATTCGAATTGACATTAAATTATACTTCCAATTTCCAACGTCTGAAAGAGTCCATAGACTAAATCAAGGAGGCCACAGCCCTGAGACTGTAAAAACTGAACAGGGCTGTCAAGGATAAGGGTCTTGGGTCCAAAACACACATCAGAAATAATCCAGTTTGAGACCAGGTTAACTGCCCTGGCTCAGTGCTAGTGAATCCTGGAAACTGTAGTTTATTGTGGCACCAGAGCTTTCTTCCAGAGAAGGCTAAATGTCTCACAAACCTACAGTTTCCAGAACCCCTTAGCATTGAGCCAGGGCAGTTAAAGCAGTCTCAAACTGGATTATTTCTGCAGTGTATTTTGGATCTTGGAGATGTCTCATTCATAAGGTCATCATACGTTAAGTTTGACTTGAAGGCAGTTAACAGCAAACATTTTAAAAGGATGTTAGTAGAGAGGGAAGCTACATTTCACACATTATGTAATGTATGAAAATAAATACTCCTATACTGTTAATTTGGAGCAACATGATATTAAAAATATCCATGTCAAAGCAACAAATGAATCGGCAACATGCATACATTAGAGGTAAAAACATTGTCTGGAAACACAAGGGCCAAATGACATAGATTCCAGCTGTGTTTGGGGCGGAGCATTCAGATGACACACACCCTGAATGAGTCCAGAAGCCATGCTGATGCCACACCACCCAGGAAGGATTGGTCCAAGAAGGAGCAGATAGGATCCAGTCCTTCTGATGGCCTGGTTCAGGACTGTGGCAGTAGCCCGAATTGGGCTAGGTGTGTGTGGTTGCTGTGACCATGGCACAACCTGCGCTGGTTTGGCTGCACACTGCTCTTTTGGGCCCGTCTATTTTGGGCCATTGTCAAATCAGGCTTTCATCACCCCATGCCCTTAGTGACTATATTTTGTGGGAGCTTCATATGACTTTGTTATCCCTTCAAAATCCTCCCATGTTTCCCCACTTCTGTTGTCCTTTTTCTTACAGTAGAAAATGCATTTTAGAAGAAAAAGAGAGAACAGCTACACAGTGCCTTTTGATTCCTACTGTGAGGAGAGCTCAGTCTGGAAATGCCCTAATTTACTGGAAGAGGTGAGATTACAAAATGTGTTTTCAAAATGTCTTTTTAGTCCTACAGGTGAAGAATTCAGAGTTGGGAAGACAATTTGTCTTAAAGATTAGAAAAGGTCTGTGCTCATAACGAAACTTCTAAGGAAGTCTTTTCTGCCTAGTGAATTTGGAAACAATAAGAGTGTCCAATAAAAATCTCACTGTTAACTATTGCAGGAAACAAGAATAGTGAATTTGATCAGACTGTGTGGGAGGGGGAAACATTATGTTTAGCCCTTTCCCCCTAAACAGAATCAGAGCTTGGAGGAGGAAAATTTTTGGGACTATGGACTTCGCCACTTGTGTCCGTCCTGCTACTGCCTTGCATTCCATTTATTACTGTAGAGCACCTTTTCATTGTTGGCAAAACCCATCAATAGGCTCTCAATCTCATTGTGATTCCATTACTACCTTTGTGTGATAGGTCCCTTCTGTGACATTTCCATTTCTCAGGTAGTCATGTTGTGTGATTCTGCTTCTTTTTCCCTCTGCTCCCCTAATTGTGGCCACCAATGGCTTTCCAAAACTGGCTGCTGTGTGCATGTTCACACAGCAATCACTTTCAGGAGGCAGTTGGCAGCTGCGATCACTTGTGTGGGACTGCTGTGTAAATGTGCACACACCAGCCCCGCAGTTCAGAAACAGGGAGAATGAGTGTTTGCAGCTGCCAACTGCCTCCCAAAGCCAGTTAATGTATGCACATTTGCACAAGAGCCTGCTTCAAGAGGCAGTTGGCCATTGTGATCTCTTGTTCCCATCCTTCCTCCCAGAAAATGGCATTTGTCAGTTTGAAAAACAGATTACTTTGGATCCCCACACTATTGTGGGGAAAAGTGTGATATGAAATTGTGCAAAACCAGTATGCTTCTATTCTTAAAGTAGAGCTATTGTGGTGGGACAGCAGGCTGGCATGATAAAAGTTCTTTTTGTTGTTAACTGCCCTTAGTTGACTCCAATTCATGGTGACCTTATGGATGAGACATTTCCAAGACCCATTATCCTTTTCTAATGAGTCATGTCTTCTCATGATGTGGTCAAAGTACAACGGCCTCAGTTTCATCATCTTGGCTTCCAGAAAGAGTTCAGGTTTGATCTGTTCTAGGACCCATTGGTTTGTCTTTTTGGCCATCCACCGTATCCTCAGTACTCTTCTCCAGAACCACATCTCAAATAAGTTGATTTTATTTCTGTTTGCTTTCTTCATTGTCCAGCTCTCACATCCATATATGATGATGGGAAATACAATGGCTTGGATGATTCCAGCTTTAGTGTTCAGTTGTATATCTTTGTTCTTTAGGATCTTTTCTAGTTCTTTAATAGCCCTGGTGGCGCAGTGGTTAAATGCCTGTACTGCAGCCACTCACTCAAAACCATGGTGGCGAGTTCAAGACCAGCAAAGGGCTGAAGCTCGACTCAGGCTTGCATCCTTCCGAAGTCGCTAAAATGAGTACCCAGATTGTTGGGGGGCAAATAGCTTATAATTGTAAACCGCTTAGACACTGCTTAGGTGGTATGAAGCGGTATATAAATGAAGCTGTTTGTTAAAATGCTGTACACCGCCCTGATCGTAGGAAGGGCGGTATACAAATAAAGATGATGATGATGATGATGATGATGATGATGATTATAGCTGCCCTTCCTGGTCCTACTCTTGTTCTGACTTCTTGACTGCAGTCTCCACTCTGATCAGTATTTGATCCAAAGTATGGAATTTTTTTTTTTACTATTTCAATTTCCTCATTATCTAGGTTGCATTTAGGTAGGTCTGCCTTGGTCATTATTTTTGTCTTCATTATGTTCAGCAGTAAGCCTACCTTTGCACTTTCTTCTTTAACTTTAGGACCTTATCAGACATTGGAAATTGGAAGTATAATCTAATGGCAATCCGAACGCAATCATGGGGTTTCACGTTATTGCGAATTAAGGTATCTCATGCAATTTCAGGCAAAAGGGAAGTCATCCCGCACGCAATCATGGGATTTACGTTATTGTGAATTAAAGCATCTCATGCAATTTCGGGCAATGGGGGGGTCATTTTCGGGTAATGGGAAGTCATTCTGAATGCATTCCGAACACAATTGGAATTCACGTAAATTCGCTAAACTAGCAAACTCACGTGAATTCGAATTGGCTCCAATTGGCTCCATTCGCAATAAAGAGAAATTCCTCCCGTCTTATAAGGTCCTTAGTAATTGCTCCATTTCTCTGATTTTTCCCATTAGTAGTATGGTGTCATCTACATATCGACTGTTAATGTTCTTTCCTCTTATCTTCACTCCTTTTTCTTCTGAGTCTAAAGCTACTCTTTGTATGGTATTTTTTGCATATAAGTTGAACAAATAGGGTGCTAGAATGCAGCCTTGCCTGACCCCGTTGCCAATTGGGAACCATTTGGTTTATCCATATTCTGTTCCAACAGTAGCCTTTTATCCTAATACATATTCCTCATCTGAATTATTAAATGTTGTGGCACTCCCATTTCTTTAAAAGCTTTTAATAGTTTTTTTGTGATCAGTGCAGTCAAAGGCTTTGCTATAGTTTATAAACCCTATGCTAATTTTCTTTTGGAATTCTTTATTGCATTCCATTATCCATCATACATTCACAGTGTGGTCCCTAGTGCCTCTTCCTTTCCTGAACCCCACTTGCTCCTCTGGATTTCCCTCGCCATATATGATTTGTGACTCCTATAACTCCCAAATTCTTCCAAGTCTTCCAAGCTTAGATATTCTGTATACTAGAATCTCCCAAAATTAAGGTTTTATGTTCTAATCAAAATCCCCTTGCACACATACATGTGTGATTGTTGTTTCTGCCAAAGGGATTTCTTTTCTCCTTTGCCTGGCAAATAGAAACCAGCGGGGTACCCTTTTTGACTAGAATGTGGAAAAAAACTTGCTGTTATGCCTGGTGGGGGAAATTATGGGAGAAGAAGTGCAAAAAAGGAACTGTTCCAAGGTCTGGATAAAGAAGGCACATGGACTGAGAAGGCACATGGAAGGAAAAGGATTAAAACATCTCCTACTGCCTTGATGTTTTTGGGTTTTTTTAAGTAATGGGAAATGCATGAGTGAGAGCCATAAATGCCTTGAGAGGCCACAGCAGCCCCCCATCCTCCCAGGATCAGGCTTGTGGTTGTTGTTGATAGGGTGTCGTGTTCCTGCAAGATGGTGGGCTGGCTTGTGTTTCTCTGACTCATCCCAGGATGCAGTTCTGCAAGGCGCAGCAGAAAAGGGGAAGTCGGTGTCCACGAAGGGGGAGAGCAATTGCCCCTTGGAAGCACAAACCAGGGAATTTTAGTCTTACTCATCATATTATTTTTACATTTGGTTTTTCGCTGTAAACCTCAAGGCTTCTGTCAGCACATTAACTCTTGAGCTGGCGACTCTGCATCCAGCTGAGGCCATAATTCCTGTTGCCATCTTGAGGGCTTAAACTCAACTGCTCAGTCCCAACTAGAGTAGGTGTATTTAATCAACTGTTGAATTGGAAGTCTACAGTTTTAAATTCTATTGATTCAAAGGGTCTATTTTATTTGGAATAAGCAATTGGATTTATGTTGCAGTTTTTAATTTGTCAGGCATAGGTGCTCAAGACTTTTTCTCACAAGGCACGTCTTGTGCAGTGCAAGGATATCACCTTTTCCCTGGCAATCCAACCACAATATTTTGTCACAGGATGGAGTAGAGTGTCTTTTTTCTCAGACAGCTAAATGTGGGTGAGCCTTTAAGAATTCCCTTGCAGGCTCTACAGCACCAATAAACCCAACCAATGACTGTTCTGCATGGGGTTGATGAGAGCTGTTGTCCACGCAGCACATGATGGAGACTGCAATTCCTGAGAACCTTTTGAATGTTATCCATAACCTTTATAGCAACAGACTAAAAAGTCTGGGCTGATCCCTTTGGCTGCACCATTTTCTGATCAACAATCAAGTGTAAATATTTCTACAAAGATTAGGTCTCCTTAATATCACTCAAACTCAGGTGCAGAAATAGTACTGTAGATCTTTTTTTAAAATGTTGAGTGATGGAGGGAACAACAAGAAAGTTCATTCTTTGTCCCATAACAATACTCTTTTTTGTTTACTGATTTTTTCCCCGTTATCCTATTCCCCATTTATAAAAATTCTGTTGTACTTCATTTCTGCAAGTTGAAGTAAAATCTTCCCAGACTTAATTTTTTTTAAAAAAAGACTATACAGGCAACTCCACATACTCATTCTCCTTCTGGTACTTCTCTGTGCCAAGCCCTACATGCTGCCATTGAGCTATCTCCATAAAGGTAGCTTTTCAGATCTTCTGAGAGAAGGTTCTTCTACTGCCTGATCCTCTCCATCCTTCTTAACAATAAGATCTTGTTGGACTGAGCTAGTCCCTTCTTGACAGGGCTGTCCTATTCCAGTCCATAGCATCTGATTTGCTTGTTATGCAAATTATTATAAAATTCCATTCTGATTATGCCAAGTCAACATATTAATCATTGAACTTTTTCTACCACTATGTTTCAACCTCAGTACCAGTATCAAGCTAATATCTCTCCTTCTTCTTTTCCCCACTAGCTAATGTGAAGAGTAGGAGGCTTCCAAATAGCCCCAGAGAGAAAAGGTGCTCTCTTTACTCTCTTGAGGTTGTCTGGAAGTGAAGTTCCATTATGCTGCCAAGCCGCCAACACAACCACCACACAACACAAGGCCATCTATGTTTGCCTCCTTTCCTTTCCTGCCTTCTGTGTCTGTAGGAGGAAGGAGGGAGGGATGGAAGTCTAAGGTAGCAATGCTATGCCTGTGCAGCAGCAACTAGAGCCTGCTGCCAGTGCCAGTCTTTTTGCATGGTTTCTTGCTTCATTGCCACTGCCACGTTTTAATCCACCCATTGGCCTGTGATGAGGAAGAAACCCAGGATTTACTGCTTCAAATGGCTCAGCTGGTTGGGACATTTTTTAGTCCCTTCAATCTGGGATTTTTCAGATGTTCCAGAACAAATAGCAACCCTGTTTCTTGAGCTGTTTTACTACATAAGCATTAGACTGAAATTGGGATTCACACACTGGATTCTACAGCAGATATTACTATATATATTAGTGTATAAGTCTAGAAATTTTAGTAAAAAATTGACCCAAAAAACGGAGTCAGCTTATCCATGGGTCAATGTAATTACTGTACTTTAACTCATACACACCACACGCACATACACACAGGATCCATCCCCTGGGGAAAGGCAAGAGTGTAATCTATCCTGGATGCACTGACCCTCCTTCTATTCTCTCATCCATCCATCCAGCCTTTTGGGTGAGTGCAAACAGTTATGCATGCTGGAATTTTGTAAATTCTTTGGCATTGTTTTCCTTTGCTTCACCCTTTAGGTTCATCCTTTGTTACTTACCTTAAGTTTTACCCTCAATTTATCCATGGATCATATTGTAATCCCCTTCAAAAAGGAACTTTTCCAAGCTCTGTCCCTGTTGCTGTGAGCTATCCTGCCTTCTGCCCCCCCCACCCCATTTTTACTGTCTTTCAATCTGGAATTTCTGAGGTTAGCTAAAATTTCTTGCACATATACAGAGACCCAGCTGACATGTAGGAGATCCAGCAGCTGACTGAACAACTATTTTTACTCAAAAGCAGCTGCAATGAGAGTACTGGTTTGGGACGAAGGTTTTTGCAATCTAAATCCATCTCTGTGTGCACTGCTATGGGATGAGCATTGAGATGACTAGGGTGGCCATTGCAGTCCTACAGACCCAGAAGGCAGGAGATGGCAGAGGAATGGGGAACGGTTTAAAAAAAAAAAAGGATCCCACTCTCACTCAATCCCCCCTGACCAACTAACACGATTTTTAAAAGTTAGTGAATTAAAAGTAAGAATGGTTATGAGTAGGGATGATGAATATGGATGTAAAACATAATAAGACTTGGCATTTTTTATTTAATGAATTTCCTGGATATTCTGGACTGAATTAACTACTCAGCCGCTCTTCTATTCTAAAGACCTGATTCCTGGGACTGGAGCATAGGACAATAACCACTTTTATTGCATTAGCTGTCACTATGTGTTGGAAAATGTGAGAGATGGTAGTTGATCTTTCAAGCAAAGAAATTAAAAATAGCAAGGAGAACAATAACCAGTCCCATGCCTGCCCCCCCCCCCCCCACAGAGAAAAGAAATAGCTCTGGGCTGCAGCCACACTACAGAAATATTCTAGTTTGACACCACTTTAACTGCCATGGCTCAATGCTATGTAATTCTGAGAATTATGGTTTATTTTGGCACCAGAGTTCTCTGACAGAGAAGGCTAAATGTCTCATAAAACTACAATTCCCAGAATTTCCTAGCACAGCCATGGCAGTTAAAATGGTGTCAAACTCGATTATTTCTGCAGTGTGGATGCAGCCCAAGTCTTCTTTGTAAAATATAAAAGTAGCTTTACTGATAGTATGTGTGTGTGTGTATGCGTTTGTGTTTTACCAGTGCCTTCCTCCGAAATATAACCGACATCACCTGGTATTTGTTGGTGGTCTCCCACCCAAATACTAACTAGAGCTGATTGTGCTTAGCTTCCAAGATCTGGTGTCTTTAGAGTATTTAGGTTTACTTGCTTATATTATTTGCACACAAGCAAATACATTGTGCAGTGGAAGCAAGGAAAGGAATTAAAAATGGCTGCAGAATAGCATGACACAAGAAAAGAGTGGTTGTAGAAAAAGCTAAGAAACAGGAAGTTTGTTCACATGCAAACTAGTTTGGTACTATTGGTACTTGTTGTCATTATGTGCCTTCAAGCTGACAAATGCTTATGATGACTCTATCATAGGGTTTTCTTGGCAAGATTTATACAGAGGAAGTTTGACAATGCCTTCATGCCAAAGGTGCCCATGGCCGAGTAGGGAGTCAGACCGTAGTCTCCTGGAGTTCTGGTCCAACATTCATTCTGCTGCACCATGCTGTCTCTATAGACATGTAAAGGTTGCAAAGGCCCTGTTCAGATCAGCCATTAAGGCCAGCCTGGGGGCAGAGTTGGGGTATCATGTTCAACTCTGCCCCCAGGGCACCAGGATGCTGCACGCTGCTTCACACAGCGTGCAACATCATGGCACTTCTCCAGCACTGCGTCCATACGATGCAGGACTGAAGGAGTGCTGCCAAGCTGTGGCAACGCAGCTATGGCACCCTTTCCAGGGCAGGAAAGGAGCTGCTCTCTGAACAGCCCCTAAGTCTAAAAATACAGTGGGCAAGAAAATCTTGATCAGAATTACTTACATTACTTTAGATATTTTTACTACTACCCATTAATATCATGGAAAGACATGACTCACTAGTCAATACAATAAAGCTTGATAAATAGGAAAAGAAGAAGGCGGCATTCCAAATGGATAGACTCAATCAAGGAAGCCATAGCCCTGAGTATGGAAGACCTGGACAGACAGGAGTTGGCTTGGAGGTCTCTTGTTCATGGGGCCACTGTAAGTTGACATTGACTTGATGGCAGTTAACAACAAACCCATTAATATGAAAAGGGGAAATAAATGAGAAATCTGGTTCATATGTAACATTTGTTCTTAACTGCCTTGACAGGCTAGAACACTTTGTTGATATTAGTACGATATAAGATGTAATTCCGCAGAGATATATTTTAGTGAGTCAGTGTGGAGCGATGGTTTGAATGCTGGACTCTAAAGACCAGGGGTTGAATCCCCACTTGGCCATGAATACCCACGGGGTGACCTTGGTCAAATCACACACTCTCAGCCATCAGGAAACCCTGTGATATGTTTATCTTAGGATCACCATAAGTCAGACATGATTTGAAACCATACAGCAACAACATATTTTGGTAGTTAATAAATTAATAAACCAATAAAAGCACAAATATATGATGAAGGAGACATAGATTAGCAGCAAAAGATAATAGGTGCATTCATTGATGCAATTATAGAACATGATCCAACTGATAGTCCCAACTAGAGTAAATGTATTCATTGAGTGGCTGAATGAAAAATTAATACATATTGGCCTGTTGATTCAGTGGGTGTGCTCTAGTTGGAATTTGGTATGTGTCTCGGTATGTGCTTACGACCTCATCACAAACATATGATGGCTAATGGAGCACACCAAAGAATTCCAGGAAAAAAATCAGCATGTGTTTATTGACCTCAGCAACACATTTGACTACATAGATCCAGAAAAGCTATGGTACGTACTCAAAGACATGGAAGTCCCACTACATTTGATAGTACTAAGGAGAAACCTATACCAAGGACAAGAGACCACTGTCAGAACTGAATTCAGTGAAACAAAATGGTTACCAATAGGCAAAGGGATCAGGCAAAGATGCATTCTTTCATCCTACTTGTTCAACCTATATGCTGAAAACATCATAAGAAAAGCAGGGATAGAATCAGAAGTAGGAGAACTAAAGATAGGAGGAAGAAATATCAACAACCTAAGGTACACAGGTGATACCATAATAATGGCAGAAAGCATCACAGACTTGGAACAGCTAATAGAGTAGGTCAAAGATGAAAGTGCAAAGGAAGGATTAATGCTGAACATGCACAAAACAAAAATTATGACCACAGAAGAGATACAGAAATTCAATCTGGAGAATGAGAAAATTGAAATTGTTAAAGAATTCCCATACCTAGGATCAAATACAGTATAGACAGAAATTGTGACTTCAGTCAGGAAATAAGAAGATTGGGAATAGGAAGAGCAGGTATGAAAGAATTAGAAAAACTACTGAAGAGTAAAATACTGTACAACTGACACAAAAGTTAGAATTGTCCAAGCCATCAAATTCTCCATCACTATGTATGGATGTGAGAGCTGGACAGTAGAGGAAGCAGACAGAAGAAAAATCAATTAATTTGAGATATGGTGCTGAAGAAGAGTGCTTAGGATACTGTGGACAGCCAAAAATACAAACAGATGGGTCTTGGAACAGATCAAGCCAGAGATCTCATTAGAAATCAAAATGATGAAATTGAGACCAATGTACTTTGACCATATATGAGAAGGTGTGGAATAATGGAAAGGACAATAATGTTAGGAAAAGTAGAGGGTAGAAGAAGGAAAGGAAGACCACATGCCAGGGTGATTGACTCGTTGGGGATACAGGCATGGGCTTGCAGAAACTAAGCAGAGAAATGGAAGATAGGGGTTCCTGGAGGTGTCTCATCCACAGGGTTGCCATGAGTCAAGGTCGACTCAGGGGTAGTTACCAGGAACAACAACAAATGTGTCTAGGGACCACTTAGCAAGCATATGATGGCTAATGGAGCTCACTAAGGAATTAAAAAACAAACAAACATAATCATGTGCTTTATAGACTATAGCAAAGCCTTTGACTGTATAGATCACAAAAAGCTCTGAAATGCTGTCAGAGACATGCAAGTGCCACTACATTTGATAGTCCTGATGAGGAATCTGTCCTTAACAAGAGGCTATTATTAGCAAAGAACATGGAGAAACAGAATAGTTACAGTCACCTCATCTAAAGTGTCATTTTGAGACTTCTTCCAAAATTGTACTTAAGTTCAGCATAATCCAAAAGATAAAACAATACACAGATTTTGTGGAAGCATCTCTCTTATGATCTGCATATCAATAATCCTGTAGAACTTGGGCCAAGATCCTGTTCAACACTGCCATGGTGACCATTGCAGTGGTCATTCTGGGTCATAAGGGAACAGAGATGGGCCTGTTGCATTGGAGAATATTGGAGATTTGCTTGCATAAGGGCTTACTAGAGTCTTTCTTATGCAATTGTGTAAAAAGTATAAACATCAGCATAACTCAGAGCTATGCTCCATAGTCATTCTATCCTGAAAGTTTTCCCTCAAGAAACTGTGAAGGCATTGTTTGAAAAGGAAGAACACTAAATGCCATGGACAGCTTAATAACAGCAAAATCATACCAATGCTACTTTTTTCAGTGCATTAAAAAAAAGTATTTTTGTAGACTACAACTACTCAGATTCTGGGAACTGTAGTCTAAAAAAGTAAATTTTCCTAGCTATGCTGTCCACTTCCCATTCATAAGAGAAAAATAATGTGTATGCTCCATGTCCATCTGTACCTAAAAGTCTCTTAGATCTTCAAATCTAAGCATACTTAACAGGGAAAAGGCACAAAGGAGCTTAATGGGACTTGCTTCTGAATAAATTCTTTTCTCCACTTACTTCTTTCTTTAAAACTGAGTTTTATTACAGTGATGGACAGCTGATTTTCCTTTATTCTTCAGTTTTGTTGGATCTCATCTTTGTATGTTAAAACTGATCTTCATGAAAATGCTATTTTTTTTCCTGAGGAGGAAGTAGGAATGTTTATCTCTTTAGTGGAATGTCAGAAATATTCTGTGCAGAGCAGCAGCAGCATTAGGCATACTACAGCTTGAGATGTTCACTGAAGCACAACCAGGTTAGATATAGTCAGTGGTAAACATTCAGGCCGCATTCCCACTATGACTTAAAGCGAATTGCTGATTGGGTTATATGACTGTTATTCCCATTTGAAACCGGTTCAGATCCTACTGTCATTGGTTTCAATCTCAATATAAAACCCCCCACTCTTCTCTGACACTAGATCTTTGGTAATTCTTTTGAAAAAAAATCGATTCTGAAGTGTGTTAAACAAGTGGGAATGATGGATCTGAATCACATCATTCTGGAGGGGAGGGACTAATGGCAGATGGGTGTTTACCATCTCTCCTCAGTTTTTGATCGATCCACCATCTCCCCCCCCCCCCCCGTGCTCTCTTTGTGCTTTTCGTGTGACCTATGGGTGCATGATTTTCTTTTTAATTGATAGAAGATTTGATTTATTGATTTTGCAACTACCCTGTTTCCCCAAAAATAAGACATCCTCTGAAAATAAGACCTAGTAGAGGTTTTGCTGACTTGCTAAATATAAGGCCTGCCCCAAAAGTTAGACCTAGAAAAGTTTTTGTATATAAATATATATACAGTATATAATAAATGTTCCTTTTTTTGTTCAACAATAAATGTGAATTCTTCTTCATGGAAAAATAATACATCCCCTGAAAATAAGAACTAGCGCATCTTTGGGGGCAAAAATTAATATAAGACACTGTCTTATATTTGGGGAAACATGGTATTTGCAGTTACTCGGGTGGCAAGCCAGGTAATTGGCAGCTCAGTGAGACAAGTAGTTGCAAAACCAATGAATTAAATCTTCTATTGGTTTTTTTAAAAAATATAGATCCCAAGCCAGGCTGCCACTTATGTCCTCAATGACGTGTAAAGATTGACATGCATTTTGAAGTGGCACAAACTAGTGGGTGTGACAATCGTGCCAAAAAAGAAGCAATTACAAAGGGATAATGAAAAGATCTGCTTTCATAGTGGGAATGACAGACCTTTTGGAATCGATTTATGGACACGAAGCAAAGGCAAATCACAAATTGGTTTGAATGTAAGTGGGAATATGGCCTCAGATAGAACAGGAGGGACAGTACTGCTTGTAGTTACAGTTTTTAATGCCCAGGTTTCAATTTGCATATATTTCAACACACTGATAAATTCAAGAAAGAGACAAAACAAATAAACATACAGAAACAATAATGGCTGCTGCCTCCCAGGGGTGTCACTAGTGGGGTGCACGGAACGCAGACAGCACCAGGTGACACCCTAAGGGGTGTGTGTGAGACACATTGCTTCCTAAACATCTGCCTTTGTGTAGAAACAGGCTGTGGTATTCACTTGCATCCCTTTAAAATGCTGAACAGGTGGGGTGAGGCTCAGTGAGAGGAGAAAGGAGAGTCCCAGGTTTTTAAAAAAATAATTTTTATTTTTTAAAGAATGTTTTTTAAAGCAAAATATTGTTTTAAATTTTAAAACATGTCTTACAAAGTTTTTTACTTTAACCAAATGAAACCATGTACATATAAATACATTTAGGCTGTGAATATGATGCAATTTAAAGGTACAATTTTAATTTTGCTAGTTGTTTATGTCACAACTATTCACTAATATACAAGAATTATGATTTATATGTATCATTAGTGCAAACACATTTCTAAGGATTCTGTATGGTGTGATATAGGAGGAGGTTAATAGGGGGTAGTGGCATCCCTGGGGGTGCAGACGTTTGTGGACCATACCAGGTGACACCCCTGCTGTGGTGGTACACCCAAAGGGACTGGCATGACTACTAGGCAAGCAAGCAAGAATGCTTTCCTGCTTGACTAGCAGCTGTACCAGACCATAAAGGGCCCTATGGAGGCCATAACTCTACTCAGCTCAGTAGCAATAGCTGCTGGAAAGGTGGAGAAACCTTCAGAGTCTTGCATGGCTGCAACTATGCAGAACACTGAAGGCTTGGGGGGAGGGTAGCAGTTTGGCCAAGTAGGGGGAAAAGCAAGCCAGTTTGTCCCCTCCCACACTGGGTGGCACTCACCTCAAGGATGCCACTCATGGTGGGGGTGATACCATGAATTATCTCACCGGATAACACCATCCGTAGTGACACCACTGGTCTACAGTACCACCACCCTTACACTTCTACTTAAGGAAATCTATATTAGATTTCTTGTGTGAGAGAATCTTAAATTTGAACATTCACTGTGATCAGTGTCTTAAGCCATGAAGCGAGTATACATTAGGATTTTATTCCTTATTATCCTATCTGTATTTCAAATTATTTCAATTCCAGACTAAGGTATGGGTGAGAATGATGTTATTCTTTGGATTTTTCATTTTTCCAAATTTTGCAATGAGCCAGTGTGGTGTACCAAAGTTCATAACACCCATTTATGAAACCCATTGGATGACCTTGGGCAATTCACACACTCTTAGCCTCAGACAAAGGCAATGGCAGACCAAATATTGTCAAGAAAGCCCCATGACAAGGTTGCCTTAGGGTTGCCATAAGTAGGAAATGAAGGCACACAACGATAACGACAAATTTTTTCAATGCAACCCTTGGCTCTGAGGATGGATGTCTATAAAAATATATATAGGATAGGTACTAGGAGAAAATCCATTCATAAATGCATACTTTGAGAGGAAAATATGATTAAAAATTCTTGTGTCCATGTTAGCCTTCCTATTTTATGAAGAAATCATATGAAAAATGCATACCTAAATATGTATTTATTCCATACAAGTGGTCGTTGGGGGTTAACTACAGGTTAATGCCCTATGCTCAGTTTGCATTGCTCTCCCATTTGTTTCACAGAAAGATGCAGGAAATCACAGGAACAGTGTAGCGGAATAAGATGTCTTACATTTAAAATTCAGACAGACTAGAGACCACTTTACTAGAACCATATATCTCATAATGTAAACTCTTGTTCATGAAAGGTTATGACAGAATTTTTACCTTTAACCTATGCTTATCTTTAATGCATCCTGACATTTTTTGTTATTGGGACAGCCTAATACAGTGACCTCTCTGCAATGTCACATGGGAATCATGAGTTATGCATAGTTGTTGAAGGAGGCCATGTGACTGAGATAGAGTTAAGTTAGTTCACAAACCAATGCATCCCATTGTACTTTCTTTTCTCACTACTGCTTCCTATACTTTTGGTTTTGAAGTAGACACTCCCTTGCAGATATGCCCAAGTTCTATTTGATATTTGCTTTAGCCTCCCCATATGAGCATATGAAACTGCTTGAGAATTTCTGCTTTCACTTAAAGCAGAAGTAATGGATTCTGTGGTTTCAAAAAGAAAGACTTAAATGTCAGTGGTATGAGCTCCAGCAGGTGCAAACGCGGGATTCAGATTTTGAAAATTTCAAAGGAATATCCTGTTTGTGGTTTTATTTTTAAATGTTTTTGTAAAATACAGATTTGGCAGTACTGACACCAGTTAAGCCTCCCCAAACTTGAATCTTTACTCAAAATAAAGAAAGGCTGTGCAACAGGAATGAATGATTCAAACTCTAGCTCAGACCAAAACTAGAACAACCTCTTGAGGTTAGCAGGCCTTCAGTCCAACTCTATGCTAAAGTAACCATTTCAGAAATCTATGGCAGGAAGGGGAAGAAGGCAGATATTATCCAGGAGTGAAATCACAAACTGGTACTGGAAAGCACTATTAGGATTCACAAGCAGCCGAAGAAACAAGTCTTCCCGTGTTTATTGATTTTATTCTTTAAAAAGGTTTTATGATTGTCTTATTTTGAAAGGTAATGAGCCCAATGTGTTTCAGACTTTATAATATGGAATGACTTTCTTGAATATTCAGTCTTTCAACAATAGAAATTTCTGGAGTTGGCTAAAAAATTCCCTTCATATAACTGGACTGTTATGCAATAAAAGAATAAGGAGCTTGACCCATGAAGAAATAAACTGGCTTACCTCTTCCAGCTTGAATTCAGGATCCAGGATGCCCCCGGATGTTATCATACCTAAATTGCCACCTAGCTAGCTGGGATGCCACAACCCGAAGGCATCCCAGGTCGAAGCCTTGCTCAACTGGCCAATTTTTGAAGTCAGAAGATCCCTGACTTCAAAAAAGTGCTAGTTGAGCAAGGCTTTGACCCAGGATGCATCCGGATGGGAGCATCCCAACTACATAGGTGGTGATTTAGGTATGATAACATCCTGGGTCCTGAATTCAAACCAGAAGAGGTAAACTGGCTTATTTGTTCATGGGATAAGCTCCTAAAATGCAACCCTCAAAAAGCACATGAAGACCTGTTTCTTCTTTTGCTTGTGGATTATCCAGGAGTGACCTTATCTTGGGTCAAGATCTTGTTAGTATGCTGTACACTTACAGTGCTGTATGGGGTTTTATATTTTCATATCTCAAGCCAGACATGTTTTAAGTGGTTATGATGACCTTTGGAATACTAGGAAATTTCCTATGAGAAAGGCACACTGACCTGAAGACATGTGGAGGATCTCGCTAATACAAAAATAAAGATTAAATGGGTTTGCTGATTGCCCTGTCCACCTCCCAGGCTTTTCCCATATCCTCATGAACTGGAGACAAAGGCAGTTCCATTGCATGAAGCTGAGTAAAACCATATCTCCTACCTACTCCCTGCCAGATTTCCAGCCAACTTCCCTGTCCATCTATTTTAGGGTTGTCCTACATCCAATCACTATTTTGTTAATCCAGAGTTATGACCATCAACCAAAATTGCACTTTTTGTCAATTCCATGAGAAAGCAATTAAACTCTTTGTACTTCATGTGGGAACATTAAGCACTCCTCGAGGGTACCTAATAGGATACAAATATCCACCGCACACATGTCCAATTTGCAATTGCAATTGTGATTGTGACTGCAATTAAAACTACCCTCTTCCCTCAGAATACTGTCTGAGTCATACCCTGCTTTCCTTGGATTCCTCTTCAGGACATGTGAAATCCTTAGCCTCTGCTATCCAATTTTTCATACTTCTATTTCGGTTAGCCTTCTATGGTGTTTCAGAATGAATTGTTACTCTGTGTTTGTGTGCTTTCGTTCATGTTTCTAAATAAAATCCTCTTTATTCATCAAGCTGGAGACCTCTTGCAGTTAGTACTGGCAGACACAGGTTAAAACAAACCTTAAGGTTACCCAACCTCTTTCACAAAACTTCCAGGTTGTGCCATTTAAAGCAGTACAACATACAAACTAACCCCACCATTAACATATAAAAATCCAAACAAGAGTCCCACAGGTATATACTGTATGCTACATACACTTCCATGCCACCACCCTCTGAAGATGCCAGCCACAGTTGCAGGCAAACCGTCAGGGATAAATTCTTCCAGAACATGGCCACACAGCCTGAAAAGCCTCCAGAAAACTATGGATGCCAGCCATGAGAGCCTTCAACTTCGTGAAGAATGGTTTATCTAAGAAATTTTGTAGTTTTTAGACAAGACTGGCCATTATCCAAGACTTGCTACATGGGACTGCCTGAAATATAACATGTAGATAAAATGGTGGTAATTAGGGAATAACATAATTGGAAACCACTGTGTAATATATAAGAACCGTTTACTTTCACATGGCTTCTTTTGTTGAGTATCTGTTTGATTTGTTCAGATGCAAAGGCCTTTCCATGGAAACTGATGACTGTAAATTCACACATCTTGGTTATCATAAATAACAGAGTGAATTAATTAATTTATTATTTCTCTAACATACAAGCAGAATGAGGAAGTGCCCTGTTTTTCTAAACAGGTCAGTAACTAGTTACTTTTTGTGGTATTGAATTGGAACAGGGTTACTTTTTGCTTCTAATTGCCATGACTGTACTTCACTGTTTTTCACTGGAACACAAATGGGTTGTCTGCTTGTGATTCATTACTAGTGCCTGTGTTAACAGTCTGAACAACGGAAGGGGAGGAGCAAAGGTGGCTACCTCATGCTGAAACTCAAAAGGTTTGCTTTGCAATATTTTTTGCTCTTGCAGGATCTGAATTGTCCACTTGGGGGAACCAGAAAGCACTTTCTTGTATTTTCCAGTGGCACAATAATAACAGGTATGGTAACTTGTTACTGAAGTGTAATGCAGCAACTTACTTTTATGGACTGCAATAACAGCAACAAGTACTTGTTAGATGATCAGAGTAAGGTAAATAGTTCCTATTAAAAAGTAACATTCCAAGCTCTACAGTGAAGGATATAGAACAAGTAGGGCTGAAGGGGATGCTAATTTTTGATCACCCCTTCCTCACCTTCATCAACGCCCTCACAAGGACTACAAGGCTAACATTTGTGGCTTCTGTCTCTTTCTCTCTCAGTTTTTCTCTCTTTGCATTCTGAAGTTGTTCTACCCAATCCTGAAGGAGACAAACAAGAGGAAGTTGTACAAGAGGCCTTTGTCAACACTTGTTCCCATACAGGCCACTTTTTCTTGTTACTGTAAATTGGCACAAGAGCAGCTGAATCATGAAATAAGAGTTTCAGAAATGTTATTTATGCTGGGAGAGGTGTGATCTTCTTTCTCCTCTGCTACCCACTTCAGTTTCCTTTTTTTCCCTGAAAGAACAGGGCCTATTTTTTTGTTGTTGCCTTTTAGGCCCCAACTGCATACATTTTGCATATTTGCTACTCCTGCATTCTGAAAGGGCTCCTTAGAGTTTGCATACAGTTTGGATAGTTACTTTTTACAAGGAATGTTCATCGAAACTCCAAGGTCTCCAACTCTCAATTCCTGTTATAGCTAACAACTATTTGCTCTTTGCTGCTAGTAGTGTGGTATCATTGACATATCTTGAATTGTTGATGTCCCTTCTGTAGCCGAAGTCTACATAGGGGAATTTTTATTTAGCTCAAAATCAAGAGGGGGTCGAGTACAAGGACCCTGCGAAATTATATCCCATCTGTATACCAAGAGACTGGTGGATCTAAGAAATGAGGCAGAGGCAGGCTAAGTATATTTTATTTAAAAGGGAAAATCACACAGCCATTCACTATCACACATTCATTCATTCAAAGCTCAGGAAATTAGGAGTTAGCTTTGGAAAAGGTTGAGGCAGCACTACGATACTGATGAGGCTTGCTTCTGAGGGTCCAATGGGGTGAAACAGAGTGAGACACAGCCGTTCCGAGAGCGTTAGTTGAACGGAGGTCCCAGAGCTATACCAGAGACCACAGTGACGTAGAGTCACTGTGAAATCTAAACTAGCACACTGAGGGGAGTTTTCCAAGGGTTTTTAAGGGCAAAAACTAGCTGCTGGGGTGTCTGGGGTGAGGTGATCTGGTCTGACAACAATCAAGGGAAATGGGAAGGGAATTAAGTCGATAGCCTGCTCATCTGATGAGACAATCTAGACAACCATCATTCTTCTGATTATTGGAGGTGATGGTAGTCCCATTAGCGACTCCAAAACTACTTACTGGGCAAGTCTGAGGGGTATTATTCTCAAGAGGTTCCATGACGCTGACCTCATCTGAGTGTAGTGCCTACATGTCCCACCACTTTGGGGATAATGGCGGACGGCCTGGTGGGGTCCATTTGAGGTCATGTATAATACCACACACACCAAAATTCAGAAAAATGCACTATGGTTAACACTTCCTTCAGTTTTCACACCTCCTTCCTCTGAGTTCAATCCTGTTTTATGTATGATATGTTCAGTATACAACTTAAACAGATAGGTTGATAAAATGCAGTCTTACTTGATTCCCTTGCCAATTGGAAACCATTTTTTTCTGTATTTTGTCCAGATGCTCACCTCTTGTTCTGAGTACAGATTATGCATCAGGACGATCACATGTTGTGGCATACCCATTTCTTTAAGAGTGAGCCATAGTTTTTCATCATCTACACAATCAATGGCTTTGATATACTCTATAAAGCACACACTGATTTTCTTCTAAAATTAAATGGTCTGCTTTATTATCCTGGGGTAATTACTGGCAAATACAGCATCAACTGTGGGTTTTTACATTTGTTTTTTAAAAACTGAGAGATTTTCACCATCAAGAAGTCCCAAATGAGCATGTTTGCATTGATAATTACTATAAAAATTGGGTTTCTTTGCCACTGCCCCAAATCATGTCTATGATGATGGAGACCAGTTTGGTGCCATGCAAAAGGACATGTTGTAGGTCATGTGCTAAGATGTTAAGGTGGACATAGGAAAAGAGGGAAATTTCCAGTTGCAGTTAAGGAGAGTTAGAGCAGGTGTTTGTAAATTTATGTCCATTAAAGGTATACTTGGATTAGAAATTTTGCAGCTGCAACATCCTTGCATTAAGGTGCTACAATGGGAAGAGTGTTTTTGGAAAAAAGGTAATAGAGTGCTGCAATTTTGAGAAGTTATAACTCTAAGGAACTTTTTATAAAAAATCAGAAATGGCAGTTCCAAAGCACAGAATACACACCAGGCTTCCAAACCAGATCACCAGTTGTAAAACAAATAATTGAATGCAGAGTGAAGATCAAAGAAATCACTACAAACAGCCATCCTCATAGAAAAAGCCCTGTTGATGGGGAACAAATGTAGAGGTGACAGCAATCAGCAAAGAAAGGCTTAAGCAAACTTTAAATGTAGCTATACTTCTTGATAATATGGATCAATCTTGAAGAGCCCTAAATAGTGAGGCCATACATGAACATACCTGTCTAAAGACTGGGATCTCATGGAAGGTCCCTCATTTGTGTCGCACCAGTGGGAGAAATATACTGTTTGAGGATGCAGGAGATGGCCTTCTCTGCTACATATTACCATTTAAATTGTTTAAATTGCTTACATTTATTTTATTTCAACAACATCCTCAATCTCTGAGAAACAGGGTGGGATATAAACATTTTGGTAAATACAATTAGTACTGTGACTATTAAAAATAATACAACAAAAGGAATGACATTATAGTTTGCTTCATTGCTTCACTGCATTCAGATTGTAGCTAAATTATGGTTTCACTGCTGTGAAAATAATTGCCACTAACTGATTATTTTAGCTAATTATTTCCCAACTTCAACCTTGTGTAGGCAATTAGTTCAGAAAATCAGCACAAATAAGAAAGCAGCTTTTTTTAAAAAAATAAGGGATATGGGCATCTTCTTTTCAAAGTTGTGCCTTTCCCCCAGCAAAATGGCCACTTTCTACCATCAAACAAATTGTGGTTGCTAAGAAAAAATAGAATTCTCCTCCAAGTGAGCTCAAGAAAACAAGTTGTGTAAGTGGTATAACATAACCGTGAAGAATATGAGCCAATAAGGCACTGTTTAAAATGTTGCCTCAGGTTAACATTACTATTATGATGTTAGAAAAGAAGCTGCAAAGATAGGCAGTAACATAAATAGGCAACCCTATATCAAGGTGACCAGACATCCTCCACTTCCAGAACTTGTCCTACATTTCAACCTTCTCTCCAGAAGGAATTTCAGGATGTCCTACATGGCTAAGAAGTATGAGTTGTATTTTTAGCTTTTATTTTGTAATATTCTACATTTTTCTTGAATGTTCTTGAAGGTACACAACAACAAATTTACAGTTCAGAGCAAGGAAATGTCAAAACCAATTCTGAGTATTCCTTGCCTAAGAAAACACTGAAATTCATGGGGTCACCATAAGTTGGCAGGTGAGTTGAAGGCACATACACAGAGACCCTTTATAGCCTCCTGAGTCTGTTCTACAGTCTCGTCTGTTTGGTGATATATAGCATTCTCTCTTTCCCTCATATTCTACCATATGTACCCTGTTGGTGGTGGTAAGCGGCCTCAATTGAATTGGACCTCTACGATTCTTGTGGCAAAGGGTGAAACTGGAAGCTGTCTGTGAGAGATAAGAGGTTGAGGTTAGGACCAGACCGACTGTTACACCCTGGAGGATTTGCTGCTCTTTGTATAATCTTGGTGTGGTTAAGTGATAGAGATCAGCAGTATTTTGATACGTTCCTTCCATTAGAACAACCAGACGGACAATTATCCATTTAAAATATTACCGGTGGAATTCAGAGGAGCAGCCCTTTCAGTCTTCAGCAAGGAAAAGTCACAGTGCTACTTGTAGCAGAAATGTTCTTGTGGCTTGACTTTTCATAGAAACTGATAAATATATTAAAGAGGAAGTAGAGGAGATCTCTATCTACGTGCAAAGAGAGGCTTAAATCTAATTGTTACTCCTGACTAGAGAAGATCCACTGAATCAATGTGTTGATTCACAATTCAACAGGTGATTAAATGGGTCTATTCTAGATGGATTCTTACATGGGTTGAAGAATGGATGGAAAATCTGACAAAATATGTAATATATAAAAGCTTATGCCCCAATTAATGACATTGCCTTTAAGATATCATAGACTTTTGTTATGAAGGCAAGAAAGCTGGAGATAAGACTACCCATTCTGATTCTTATAACTCAGATGGAGCCATTGGGCTGAATCTTTCTGATGCTAAAACCAGCTGACAATGTAGAGAACAGGGGCAGGGGAAGAAGAATTAAATGTCAAGAAAATCCCACTTCCTGTGTTATAAAGATCCTAATGATGGGGGGGGGGGGGGGGAGGAGGGAAATTCTCAGTCCAGATTCTAAATTATTGATTGAATGTTCTGTACAATCTATTCAAAATCCATCATAACTTAAAACTAGGGCTTGCAAAGAAAAACTTCATACAATTGTCATAATAAATTCTTTTTATCCATTAATAAAAGTCTTTCTTTAAACCACAACTGTGAGCAGCCGGCAGAACTGAAAAACCATTCCAGACAACCTCTCAGACTTTCTGCACAAAACATCCATGTGTTTCTTGTTGGCTGCACGCCATCATGCATCTTCATTCAAGCCGGTGCTTCTATGGAGATGTAGAGTTCTCTTAGCACTCAAACAGTACATATTTTTGTTTCTGGGGGAAAGTTATGCTTCCCTAACTTTTTTCTTTATATTAATCATATTGAACCATCAGAGAAGATGGGTTTGAAACTTGGTGTATCCAAACTGCACAATTATAGCATTTTGATACCACTTTAACTGCTATGGCTCATCCTTGGATGTTTAGTTTAGGGCGGAACATAGGAGTTTATCAGACAACGGAAACTGGAAATATAATCCAATGGCAATCCAAATGCAAGCATGGGGTCTCATGTTATTGCATATGAGTGTATCTCACACAATTTCGGGCAAAAGGGAAGTAATTCCAAACACAATCATGGGTTTTACGTTATTGCATATTAGAGTATCTCACACAATTTCGGGCAATGGGAAGTTATTCTCAGGCAATGGGAAGTCATTCTGAACGCATTCCGAATGCAATTAGAATTCACGTAAATTCGCTAAACTAGTGAATTAATGTGAATTCAAATTGGCTCCATTCAAAATAGAGAGAAATTCCTCCCGTCTGATAAACTCCATAGACTTTGGTGCTAGAGACCTGTAGTGGTGTAGTTCAGGACAGGAGATTATATAATTTTAACTCCCTCACCAAACTGCAAACACCAGGATTCAACAGGAAGAAACTATGGCAGTTAATGCAGTATCAAAGTCCTACAACTGGGCAGTGTGGATGTACACATTGCTTAATATGTAGAAATAAATACATTTAATTTGGTTGTGTTTGTGTTTAGCGAGATGATGATGATGATGATGATGATGATGATGGTGACTATGATAATTTATTTCTTATCTGCCTTTCTCCAAGGCTTGAGGTGGGGTGCAACATAGATTAAAACACATAAAACCATTTAAACAAATTAATTAAAACACATAAACATAGGATTAGAACAATCATTACACATTAAAATAATCCAGATGAAAACATAGTTATTTAAAATTCATAGTTTAAAATCCACTGCCAGAAGAGAGAGGTCTTTAATACTGTCTTAAATTCAGACAACATGCTTAGCTGTTGAATCTCTCTTGGCAGGCTATTCCACAGTCTAGGAGCAGCTGATTAAAATTTCCTCTGGATTTCACTGAGAATGCAGTGTGCATGAAAGGAGGAGTCAATGGTCCCAATGAGAGCTTTCCTCCTAAGAGCATATTTCCCCTTATTAAGAGCATAGCTGACTCGGGAAGGTGCACCTCTCTCCTCTCTTTTTGTAATCCCAGTAAAAAAAATGTCTCTTGGAGCTTGTTATTTGGGGTGGGAGAATTTGACTTGCTTTATTATTGATGAATTTGGGTTCAGATCTTAATCTGAAGACAGATGTGCCCAGATTAAGTGGTGAACCTCTTGTAGTTCTATTGAACTCACAAAAAAGTATTTCTTCCTAATTTTTTTTTGGGGGGGGGGGAATCTTGTGCAAATTGCAAAGTGTAAATTTCCTCATTCTTGTGGCTGTTCTTGTTGTTGTTATTTTAAATCCCACTTTCCCCCACTACTGGGACTCAAGATAGATTTCAGAATATTAAAACCCAAACAGATTAAGCACATACAAAATATCAATAAAATATATAAAAGTTATTTTTAAAAAACCAGCCTTACCCTCTTTGAAGAAGGCAGATCAAATGTAGTTTCTTTTCTCCCAAATCCTCCTTTAGTTTCCTTTACATTTACCATGTTACATCCACATTGATTAAAAATTAAACCTCCTAAGATTTCTCATTACTTTCTTTGCAATAATCTTCACCTCGTGCATTTTTTTCATTCCATCAGAGGGGGTTTACCTTTGCCTTCATCTGAGGCTGAGAGATTATGGCTTGTCCAAAATCATCTATGGTCAAGTAGGGATTTGAACTCTGGTCTCTGGAGTTGTAGTCCGATACTCTAACCACTATAGCACACTGATACAGCAGTTCAAAAAAAACTGTACTGCCATTTCCAAATCATCCTCTGTTCAAGCAGAAGAGAAACACATCTATATTTGATTGAAGCAAGAAGGTGCACCTGTTTTACACCATGCAAACTGGAGTCATAAGAATAAATAAGCTGAATTAATTAACTTCAGTGATATTGTCAAGCAGAAAGTCTAGATCCTATTCAGCAGAATGAGGAGCACAGTCTTCAAAACACAGCAAGACTAGCCTTCCCATTGTTGGCCCATATCTTCCATAAAAAAGATTCCTTACTAATTTTCAAATCTGGAGTCACCACCACCACCACCACCACAACCGACACCCCACTAAAGTCAATGTGGCATGAGCATATGGGTCAAATTGCAATTTGTGAGACAATATTGGCCACACATTTCTAACTGCTGGAATTGTTGGCAAAACATTTTCCCTTTTTAAATAAAATGAGGGTCAAGTACTGCCCATGTGAACAGCAATGAAAGAAATACTGTAAAGACTCCAAGGATGACCATATTGGATTACTTCCTTTAAGTGGATGTGTCCAAAAACTGATTCAAGATAACAGATATGCCTGATGATACATAAGAAGATCTAGAAGGCTGAACCTTCCTTTTTAAATTTTTTAAACTGGTATTTGCATCCTTTTCATTGAAATTCTAGGAGGAAATGAGCACAAAGTCACTGTTTGAAAATGCAGTATTTGAAAGCTAGAAGTAGAGGAATTCCATAAATAATACAATAATACAAATAATACAAACAATTTTAGTTATAACCTTCATTTTTATTGTGTTTACATTACTCTCACAGACTCATCTTTCAACTGCCTATTTCTCTGAACCTTGTGCAATATCTTTTATCAGTTTACTTATAGTAAGATTAATAATCTGAGATATGTTCCTAGGGATAATTATACTGAAAGAAGTACTTTGGGCAAATTTGAAACTGCCATGCTTTAAATATGCTAGAGCTGATCTTGTTTTCCACCGGCTGTATTTCCGACTTGGATCAGTTAACTGAATATCAAGGTATTTTGTCAAAATTATTAATCAACTGCATTAAAACAAGGATGTACTTACCCATCTATTAACACTTAAGGGTCTTACCGTGTACTAACAATGTGCAGTTTCTTATCTTGCTGTGATCAACATCATATTTACAAGGTCTTTATTTTTAAGTGTTAATTATCCATCATAAAGACTGGGAATACTAATACCTTTTCACCAAACACCACTTTCTGTCCTATTTGCATAATGAAATTAATCACATTCATCCAAAACAGTTTGCCTTTCTTTTTGACATGAAATCCACATATTCTAATAGTGCCATATTAGAATAAATGTGATTCATTCTTGTTGGGGGTTTAATGTCATCTATATATAAGTTCTGTGTGGACTCCCTTATGTTTGTAGACGCTGAGCTGAATAGAACTAAGGAATACATTTTATCCCATTTCATCTCTTTTATTTGTTTTCTGTTATCAGATTCCCAGGCTGTTTTAGCCCCCGATGGAGTGTGGAACTTTTCTTCAATTAACCAGCCATAAAGCTGGTCACTAAACCTTTTGTAACAGGTTCTTCTGCAATTCAGCCTTTTATATTTTGTAGGAGCTCTCAAATTTGCTGGTATTTTAGTTTTTTTGTTTTGATTTTTGTCTTGGGTTTTTTTTTTGTTTTTTGTTTTGCCATTACTGGTATGTTCTCTATGAGTAGCCAAATAGTTGTAACATCTTTTTAGTTTTAATTGTTCCTTAGTTATTTATTTACTTATGTATAAAATATCTTTAACTCTTAGAATTCCTTTGTCCTTCCATTGTTTAAACTGCCTTGGTTAAAAAGGGCTTTATTAATAATAACCAAGCATGTCCAAGGGACAGTAGATTTTTGTTGTTGCCGTGTGCTTTCAAGTTGTTTCACACTTATGACAACCCTGAGGTGAACCTAAGGTTTTCTTCGCTAGATTTGTTCAGAGTGGGGTTTCCTTTGCCTTCCTGTGTGGCTGGGCAACTGTGCCTTGTGCAAGGTCACCCAGTGGGTTTCCATGTCCAAATTGGGATTCTGAACATAGTCCCCAGAGTCACAGTGCAATGCTCAAACCAGTACACCACACTGGCTCTCACAGTAGTCTGACCACATTGATTATTACAGGTTTGAAAAAATGATGTCCAGCATTGGACAACAGATGATCGCTCAGCAGATTTCTTGTCACTTTCTCTTGAGAGCTTGATGAGTGTTACTGTTAACATTTTGCAACAGGTTCTGCAGCTCACTTCACTGGGAGGGTGTAAGAGACCCTGTTTCCTGTGGTGGTGCTTCCTGTTTTCTCAAGACTGATGGAGACTAGCTGGCGGGGTTGATGATTTTGAAATGAGAAGAGCTACATGATGGCCTTATGAGAGTCAAGATAGGGATGATGAATCAACACTGTACTCCTCCAAAAGAAAAAAAAATCCCAAATAACGCCAGTGTTAGAATTCAAATTGTGTTGAGGGTAGGATCACCTGCCTGCTTAGATATCAAAGGCATGTAGGCTAATGATGTGCCTGGCTCATCCATCTGATATATAAATTCTACTTTGAGAGTAAATTGTGGAGTAATAAATGGATTTGTTTCCCCACAAATATTAATAGGAGCTCTAGCCACTGGTATCAGTGATAAAAACCATTTTGTTAGATGTAAGCAAATGTGATTATCTTTAAAAGCTGGGTTCCTTTTAGTTCCAGTATTGCCTGGGGCATTAACTCCATCCTGTGGGATTTGTAGTTGTGGGAGAGGTATTTAGGAATCTCAGCCAGAGAACTCAAGTGCTTCCCAAAGTACAAACCAAGCCACATTGGACAATTCTCTCTAAGGAATTAAAAGTAATTTAAAATAGACCTAAACACCTACTTATTCTTTGTGCATCACTTGTGCAAATATTTTCAACAGAGGATGGACTGAAAGTCTCTGGTGTAGATTCATCTTTCTTTTCAGCTGAAGAAGAATGGAATAAATAGTTGGGGAGAACTGTTTTCAGTTGATAAATAGTCCAAGCTCCTCTCCCTTTATACCAGTATTCTGTTTCTGATAACAATCTTCAAAGTACAAAACATAGTTTTATATATAAAGAAATGCGCTGAACATTCTCTGCCTGTTCGAAGCATCACACTGTGTACCTAGCATGGTCAAATACCTATCTGTGTTTTGCATTCTGGCCTGGGTCCTTCTTAAACAATCTGAAAACAGTTCTTCTTCCTCATGCATTCCACTTTTTCCTCACTTTATTAATGAAAGTGATCTCTTTTGAAGAGAACTTCCTTTGGGTTTTTTAAACACTAAAATCAAACTGGTCTGAGCTTGCAGTGAAGGGCAGAAGAGCCAGAGTGCCTGGCCACAAATAGTCAAGACATATGGAAGCCCATTTTCCCCACACATATGGAGATGCACCTCCTGTGGTCTCTAGTTCAAAGGACTCTCGAGTTAGTATCTTACTATGCAACAGCACTGTTTTCCCCCCAATGGTGAACAGGTCATAGAATCATAGAGCTGGAAGAGACCACAAGGGCCATCCAGTCCAACCCCCTGCCATGCAGGAACTCCAAATCAAAGCATCCCCAACAGATGGTCATCCAGCCTCTGTACTCCACAAATGTCAAAATTTGAATAGGATTCACCATATTGCAGGAAAGGAAAAGGCATTTCAATACTATGAGTTTTAAAAGCTATCATTGCTTTTTGTGGACTGAAGAAATTTAGGCCAAAATCGAGCTATTTAAAGGCAATGCAGTGTGTTTCTGTATCTGTGTTTGTGCATGCTTGCATGTGTTTATGTGCGTGCATTTTTGCTATCACTTCCTTTTTTCTCTTTACTAGCTCAGCAGTGTAGCTTTTTATAAACCATGATTCCCACTGCTCTTAGCTTAGTTAAAAACTTTACATTCAGCTGGGGTTAGCAGCATACAGAGCTCAGACCGAAAGGGCAGTGTGTGGTTCAGAGGAGATTGGATTCACTCATTCGGTGTGTTCCTACAGGACAGACATACCATGATTTAATTCTGTGCTAACCCTTATCTCTGTGTACAGAACAAACAAAATTGATGTAGGAAGGGCTAAACTGAGCCACATTGGTCGATATGATTCATGTTGTCCATAGCAGTCAATCATATCACATCATATTTCTATGGACTGTTCTTTCCTGTTCCAGAAATGGATATATCATCATCATCATGACTTTAGTCTGGAAGACATCACTCTGGATCCATTCCTAAACCTCCATTTGCTTTTTTGTATTGCCATGTTACTGATAAGTTTGATGAGAGACAATAGGTTGCATCCTTTGTTATAACCAGACCTAAGGAAAGTACTTTTCTGGACTGCAGCTCCAAGAATCTCCTAACTAGTATGGCCACTACAAATGGTAGCTAGAGGATTCTAGGAGCTATAGTCCAAAAAGTAATTTTTCCAAGCTGTTGGTATAACCATCTGCAATATATCCTGGATTTACTATCAACCCAGTCAGTAAAAAGGAGCTTCAAATAATCTCCTCAGTTGAGGGCCCTTCACAAACAATTGTTTGAAGCTGAAAGAGTCAGACATAAAAATAAACCATGGTTTAACTCAGTACCTGAAATTAGAGCACTATGGGGCAATACAGACCTCCCAAAAAAGGCGGTCTGTAGCCGCCCCTTTAAGCGGCGAGATGGGGCCAAGGCTGTTGCACCGGCAGCCTCAGAGGCCTTATCCCGCTGCTTTGGAAGGCTGAGGGGAAGCAGCAAGCTGCTGTGGCCACTTCCCCCCTGGGTCCTTGGCACGGCCGTTTAAAGGCCACGCCAAGGACCCAGCGCAAAAAAGGAGCTCTGTTTTCAAGCTCCTTTTTTGCGCTGTGGGAAGAGCGTGCTTGGCGCCCTTCCATGGCACAGTGTCTCATGGTGCGCACAGTGTTTCTAAATGCTGTGTGTGCCATGACACCACCATAGCACGTCCATATGGACGCCGCCATTTTAAAATGGCGGTGCCCATATGCTTTAGGGTTAGGGAGGTGCAGACGCTGCACCCTCCCTAACCCCAAAGGCGCCTTTTTAAGCCCTTATCGCACCTCTTTGTGCCTGTCTAGATTGAGCCTATGAGTCTCCACAACAAAGTCTTAAAGATTAAAGGCATGAACTTTTTGAGAGACAAAAGCATACCAATAATGGGTGCTAAACTTTGTTCTTTAGTCTTAGATGTGGCTTAGGTGTGGCTGTCTTCTCTTCATCACATCCTTACCACTTTCCACCTCAGCCAAACTCCAAGACCATAAATATGACTAGCTGGAAGAAAAACACTTATAAGGAAAGGGTATAGAAGTAAGTGGCAGCCATAGGGACATTGGGGCTTTCTAGATTGGCAGGAAAGAGCGACATGAAGTTGCCTTTTCCTTAATACATAGCAGCTGCACTGCAAGTCCCAGGGGTGTAATAAAAAGGCATAGGGCAGCTACACTGAAGAGGTGTGGGGACGATTTATCTGAAGTCTTTTCTGTTGCTCAGCAGCTACATTGGAAGCTGTCAGGATGCTAGAAACACAGGTGGAGCAGCTGCACAGGTGGTAGTGAATGGGGCTTTTGGCTGCACTGAACCTTTAATTTTTTGTTGTTGTTGTTGCCAGCTGCAAACTGCGCAGTTGCACCGGTACATCATACAGGCAATTGTATTGCCAGCTGCAAACTGTGCAGTTGTGCAGGTACATCACACATGAACTGTGCAGTTATGAAGATCTGTCAAATTACCATTGTGGTTTTGCTTCCCTTTTTAAAGTGCACAGTTTTAAAGTGCACCATGAATGAACCCTATTATTATTATTATTATCCTATCCCTTTGAGATCAATCTAGGCAGCTTACACATTAAAATATTATTACATCAATAAAACAAACTGCATCCCTCCCCCCTTAAAAAGATATTAAATCCATTACAATTTAAGTTTATGAATAAACTTCTTTATTTTATGAATGAATTGACATTTTATGCACAGTTGCATAACAGTTACAGCATCCCAGAGTCCCTACTGTGCATGTCTAGGGTTTGGATTAGAGCTGGAGCTAGGGTTTGGGAGCTTTAAAAAACTGCACAGTTGCACCGCAGCATTTAGACGCAGCTGCGCAGTTACACCCTTTTTAAAAAGAAGCTGGGAAAAGCAGGTCCTTTTTAAAGCTGCTTTCCCCCCACTAAAATGCAAAAGAAGTGCGTTCATGCCAAACTTTCAGTGTAGGTCATCTAAAAGCTGCACTTTCATGCAGGCATGAACACACCCCTTTTTGCCAGTCTAGATCAGCCCATTATGTCTCCTTATACCTGTGTACTCCTTTTGTTATAAACACACACACAGATACACACCTTTGCTTTAGATTTTTAAACAATTACAGTTATCAAAGCTATGTCTAGTTTCACCCTAAGTTTACCATGCAAAAGTTTCCCTCAGTTTCTTTCAATGGAAAATTAAAAATTATAATTATAATTATTTAATTTCATACCCATCTGCCTCCAAAGCTAAAGGCAGGGTGCAACATAGATTAAATATAATATTTAATATTAAATACAACATGGAATAAAATGCAGTATAAAACTAACCATTAACTTAAAATACATAAATATAGGATTAAAACTACCATTATACATTAAAATGATACATCTTAAAATCTTCTGATTTAAAATTCATAGTTTAAAATTGATGAGGTAGGCCTGCCAGAAGGGATAGGTCTTTAATTCTTATTAAAAGTAGAGGTATGACTTGTTACCCTATTTTCAAAGTCATTTCTTCTGTCCTTTACATTTGACTCTAAAGTAAAAATAAAGACTAATACTAAAAGAATGGGGTTTTCCTCCAAAGGGTATATAGTCCTTAAATTCATATTTGTGCTTTGCATTGGTAAAAGAAGAGTCTCTTCTCTTGCTTCATTCTGGAACTCTCAAGACATAGTTGAGCAAAATGTCTGTGGTGCAGTCAGCGTAACTTCATAGCAAGATGCCTGTGTGAAGTTACAGTAATATACGTTCCCAGCTATATTGTATAGTCTTGGCCAATGTCCATGATGCAGAGGAATATTGCTTTGTGTTGAATGCAGAGCAGTACAAGCACTCAGACAGATAAGGAGTAATGACCTAACCAAAATCTGAGTGGACAGAGCTGGAAAAGGATACTGAAACAGGCAAAAGAAGTCTCTCACTCATTTGGTACAAGGGCTTAAAGATATACATGTAATCACAAAATCATAGAATCATAGATTTGGAAGAGACCACAAAGGCCATCCAGTCCAACCCCCTTCCATGCAGGAACTCACAATTTAAGCATCCCTGACAGATGGCTATCCAGCCTCTGTTTAAAGACGTCCAGGGAAGGAGACTCCACCACACTCCTAGGGAGTGTGTTCCACTGTCGAACAGCCCTTACTGTCAAGAAGTTCCTCCTAATGTTGAGGTGGAATCTCTTTTCCTGTAGCTTGCATGCACTGTTCTGTGTTCTAGTCTCTGGAGCAGCAGAAAACAGACTTGCTCCATCCTCAATGTGACACCCCTTCAAATACTTAAACAGGGCTATCAATTCAAACTCTTAACCTTCTCTTCTCCAGGCTAAACATACCCAGCTCCCTAAGTCTTTCCTCATAAGGCATGGTTTCCAGACCCTTCACCATTTTGGTTGCCCTCCTTTGGACACACTCTAGCTTGTCAACATCCTTTTTGAATTGTGGTGCCCAGAACTAGACACAGTATTCCAGGTGAGCCTGACCAAAGCAGAATAGAGTGACACTATTACTTCCCTTGGTCTAGACACTATGCCTCTATTGATGCAGCTTTAAATTTCATTGGTCTTTTTTAGCTGCCGCATCACACTGTTGACTCATGCTCAACTTGTGGTCTACGAGGACTCCTAGATCCCATTCTTGTCCAGTCAGGTGTCCCCCATCCTGTATCTGTGCATTTCATTTTTCTGCCCTAAGGGCAGTACCTTACATTCCTCTTTGTTGAAATTCATTTTGTTAGCTAGATATTGTTAGCTAGAAATAAGACAGTCTTGCAGATGTTACAGGAAAACCTGGCTTCATGGTTTGAATTCAGCCTGCCATGCCTTCCTATCAGGCCAACAGGAGGACCATATTCTGCCCCTGAAATCACACCTTTCAAAGGCAATCCCTGCCAGAAAAGTGAGAAGAGGTAGGAAAGTAGTTCTCAATTAAGTCACAACATTAAATAGTGCTCCCTGAGGCCCAAACTTGGTTGGCTTTGCTCCTTACACACCTTTCCTTCCTTCAGCCAGGAAGGCAAGAAATGGGGGAAAATGAATTCCTTGGAGTGCCACCTCGCTTGGGAGCAAATTTTACCTACTTCCCCTGCTCCTAGTGAAATGAGGAGATTCATCACAGGGAAAGAGACATATTCTTTGTGTGCATGCACACATGTATATACACACTTTTTATCTTGCTTTGAGAAAACAAAAGCAGTATTAGCATAATTACAGTTTATCACTTTAGCCCTATACATCTAGACAATTATTTTAAGAAAGCTTAAAAAATGTTAATGGGGCAGTGCAAGAGGTACTAAAGAAGACTGCAAAGTGAAACTCATCTGGAAGCACAATGAGGAAGGAGTGGGAGATTAGGGATGGAAAGAGTATTTAAAAATATTTGTAAAATGGTAAAAAATGTTTTTGAGTGTTGGGAAATGCTAACAAGAAGAATCTGAAGGGCTGTCTGCATGGGCAAAAGGCCTGTGTTCCCCCCAGCCTTGCATTGTCCTGTTTGGGTGATGCAGGCCAAAACCCCAGGGCCAGCATCAGGCTAGATCCTGGCAATTGGACATGGATCCAGTGCATCTGTTCCAGTCCAGGGGTAAACAGCCCTTAAGGCAAGCCAGTTTGATCCCTTGTTTGCCACAGAGGTTCCTGCAAACTCTATGGCAATCCCTGGCTGTTTAGATGCCCCATGCATCTCCACTAGTCAGCAGACGCCTTTCACCATGTCTGACTCAGAAACAGGAGGCCTGGCTTCACCCACATGGCCAGGTGCCTGGTTTTCACATCAGGCATGGTGATGGAGTGTCTGCTCACTAGCAGAGACCTGCTACTACTGTGCTAGTAGCAGGTCCCTGGGTCAGCATGGGGATGGGTGTATAATGTTGGGTAAAATGTCTCTTTAAGAAGTGGTAAAATAATTTCTATGGCTGTAAATGTTAAGAAACACTAGGTATCAACCCTAATGGTATCACCACTGTATATAAGGGCTCTGAAACCAAGGACAAGTGTGGGTTGAAAAGAGCAGTTGGTGTGGTGGAGAGTTTGTAGACTGTGAAGTGGATTGTGGCAGACAGTGTATGTTGACAGAGGTCAGAGTTTCTGTTGTAAATACTTTGTATATATTTTGCAACGGGAAGATACAAACCTCCAAGGACCTTGGAAGAAGTCAAGTGTGTCTGTGCCTTATTTCAGGTTGGTCAGTGCTTTATTGCCAAATACTGCATACTGGGTTGTGCTTCTGGGCTCTGCTGTGAGCTACTGTTGAGGTCAAGCATCTCGGACAATGCTGATGGTTGGCACCTCTGTTTGGGCCTACTTTTTGTTTGTTTTGATTGTTGCACACCTGCAGGACACAGAAGAGAGCCAACATATAAACACCTGCCTATCCCTATGCTGACCGAGGGACTGACCTGGGTCAGCACCTGGCAGTGGCTTCACTGGTGGTGGTGAGATGATGCGGCCCACACTGGGTGACACCCCAGAAGAGGAATGACACCCAGTCAGGCCCTCCCCCTGACACTGTCCTGTCCTTTTCTTCTTAAGGAAAAGGACGGGGTTGCACAGTGGAAGACTGCACATACTGTCCCCAGAAGCTCTGCCCTCCTTGTACTTGGTGACACCAGATGTGAGGATGCCACCTAAACTAGGAGGGCACAGGTGAAGCTTGTCCAGAGCCCTGCACCGATGAGAATCTTCACAGTTTGGGACTTTTTCTATGCAAAATTCACTCTTGGTTGTTTTGCTATAATTGGGGATTTGTTATACATAAAATACTGTTATTGGGAATTTGTTCTGCATAAAATCTACAGATCTGCATACAAAACTGCATTTTCTGCACAGGATTTAATATTTGGTGTTTCCTGCATAGAAAATGCTTTTTTCTGTACAAAACAATCCTGTGTGAATTTTATGTGGAACAAGTCCCAAATTGCAAATAGCCTTTGAAAACTATGTGAATTTCAGATACTTTTTCACAGCAGAAGTAACTTAAGGCTTGTCTAAAACCCTCAGGCACATTGAATTGGTGGCGATCAGGACATATGATATGATGTGATAGCCATGTTTAAATATTTGAAAGGAGGATGGAGCATATGTCATATTGAGGAGGGAGCAAGCTTGTTTTCTGCTGCTCCAGATACTAGGACACAGCAATAGATTCAAATTACCAGAAAAGAAATTCCACCTGAACATTTGGAGGAACTTCCTGACAGTCAGAGCTGTTTGACAATGGAATAGGCTGGCTGGAAGAGTGGTGGTGTCTCCTTTTTTGGAAGTCTTTAAAGAGAGGCTGGATGGTCATCTGTCAGGAGTGCTTTGATTCTGTGTTCCTGCATGGCAGGGGGTTGGACTGGAGGGCTCTTGTGGTCTCCTCCAACTCTAGGATTCTATGGGGCGGTATAGACCTCCCAAAAGGGGCGGTCTGCAGCTGCCCCTTTAAGCGGTGAGATGGGGCCAGGGCTGCTGCACCGGCAGCCCCAGACGCCCCATCCCACCGCTTTTGAAGGCCACAGGGAAGTGGCAAACTGCCGTTTCGCCACAGCCTGAAAGCTGAGTACAGCAGGCGCCCTGGGTGCAGCAGGCACTCTGGGTGCCCGCTGCATCCTGCTTTCCTCGGCGGTTCCAAGGGGAGAAAGGGGCTGCCACCGTGGCCCCTTTCTACTCTGGGTCCTTGGCGTGGCCATCTAAAGGCCACACCAAGGACCCAGCAGGACGCACTTGGTGCCCTACTGCAGCACCATTATGTCAGGCGCGCACAGCGTTGTTTAAACGCTGCATGTGCCATGACACTATCATAGCGCGTCCATATGGACACCACCATTTTAAAATGGCGACGTTCATACACTTTAGGGCTAGGGAGGGTGCTAACACTACGCCCTCTCTAACCCTAAAGGCACCCTTTTTATCCCTAATTGCACCTCATTTTATCCCTAATCGCGCCTTTTAAAACTAATAAAAAAGTTAATACTTCAATAAAGTGATTTCATTCTTGTGCATTATTTTGCTTTTGAAATGTGACTTCATTAATCCTTTAATAAAAAAGTAACTAACTACAGATGACTATGTTGTTTGTAACTTGTCAGTAGTCTGGAAACTGCACTCTGAACAACCTGAACAGACTTCAAAGGCAGATTCATGTAAAGTGTATTGCGGTAATCAAAACAAGATGCAACTCAGTCATGTAATACTGTGGTCAAATTGGCAATGAAACCTGGGTATTCAGGGATAGGAAAGAATCCAGATTAAACTATAAACCTTTTCCTAAAAGAGAGTGCCACACTATTGCACACAAGCTGAACTCATGTTTCCTGAGCTGCTTTTTGCTGGCTAGGGATCTTGTTTATAGAAAGTTTTGAATTGTTCACTCACATCAAGTACATTATTGATGCCAGACATTGAAACCAGACATCCTTGCCTACATAAAGATCATTCTAAAACAAAAGTCTTTTGGACAATGAATCCTATGGCCCATAGGCTGCTTTCAGTATGTCTAGCTTAGTTACAACATTTTATTTTAGTATCATGGCTGGAATCTAAAGAGTTTACTAAGGCAGGGACTGGGCAGACGAAATGGGACTTTTGACCTTTTTCTTTTGAATAGAACCACAATCACAGATACACACATACATACATGCAAGGCATGTCATAAACAGTTTTTAAAAATCCTTCCCTGCGTTATTTTATTATTTATTTTATTTATTTTATTTTTATCCCACCTTTCTCCCAAGTTGGGACCAAAGGTGGCTCACAATATATAGATATATAAACACATTAAAATGACAATTTAAAAACAATTAATCCAATTAAAACAAAACACTTGCAAATCACCCCTCCCTTCCCAGGGTCACACAGGATATATATCTCCAATCCTTTTCCAGGCAAACATTCTCTGAAGATGCCAGCCACAGATGCTAGCGAAACATCAGGAAGGAACTCTTCTAGAACATGGCCACATAGCCCGAAAGCCCCACAAAAAACTATGGATGCCGGCTATGAAAGCCTTCGACTCCAATTAAAACAGTAAAAAACCCCAAAAACCTGCATTGTAAGCAACAAATACAATTATCATATCCACTTGCCAGGATTGCCAGGTGTCTCTTGTAATAAGGGATGCTCCTTAATTGAGGGTCCAAAAGCTTGTCCCTTATAGCAGTGGTAGGTGTTCTTTATTGTAAGAGATGTTCTCTGTTTGAAAGTTGGAAAGCTTTTCCTTTTATATAGACAGAACAAAATGCCCCAGTCCCACGAACTATATTTTGGGGTGTGGCCCCTTCATAGAGCCAGAAATCTGTGCATCATGTAATTTATTAATGTGGACAATATATTAATTTTACACAGAAATATGGCTAATTCAAATAAAATCAATACTTTGACTTTTGTATTTAGGCAGAACACAAACTTGTGAATGGCTACTTCCTGGTTGTCAGTTCTGGATATCATGAATTTTGACTGTCCTTTGATGCTGTTCGGAAGACCTGACAACACTAATGTTTACAGATGTCAAACTAGCCATTTGATTTTTTGGGGTCCAGGCATGTAGGTAAAGAGTGCCGCATGGACAAGCCTCTGGTATGAAAATAATAATGTAATTCATGATTACTCATTGAATAAAAAAACCAAGATGTATGGCAACAAAGAAAAACATTTTGTTGCTAACTACCCAATTAACAAGAATTCTCCGCTAACAGAAACAAAGCCATAAGAATTATAAATACACAGCCTTGGTTTTCATTCAGTGTTGGCTCCTCCTAGTCTCCTACCATCTCCTGCTGTGAAACAAACCATTTCCCTTTTTTCAGTAACCACACATGTCATTTAGGGAAATTCCAGAGTTTGCTGCACAAATTCTGATTCACTTTGACCCCCGCAAGGATTTAACTCATTCTGGGAATTGCCACAAACTAATCCAGTCAGTCCAGCATACTAAAGATATTGCAACTTCCCTTTTCTTTGTTTTATTATTCTCAGATTTCCTGTATGTTTACATTTTAACTCATTCTGTTCTCAACCATCTGTCTGGGCAGCAGGTCTATGTTCATGCATTCTTTGGGCTGCTTCAAAACAGAACCCTAGGGTAGTTAGATCTTGCAAAATGCAGAGCAGGGATGGAAAGCCTTCAGGTGGAAACCATCCAGATGTCTTGGACTGGAGCTCCTCTAATCCCCTAATTGTGCCTGCCATTTAGGGTTTCTAGGACTGAAACATTTGGAGGGCCAAAGTTTCTTCACCAATTCTGTAAAATATTTATTGTCAACAGATACAACACAGTATGCAAAGCCAAAGGGGTCCTTTCACACTATATAATTATAACATTATGATTACACTAACTGCTTTGGTAACCTCCTCTGAAATCCTGGGATTTGTAGTAGGGTGGAACACTAGAGCTCTCTGGCTGAGAATTCCAAATACTCCTCTGTAGTTACAGCACTATTATTGTATAGTGTGAAAGGGTCCCTAGTCATGGTCTTTTTCACAATTACAGCAATTTGGTATCACCTTAACTACCATGACTTCATTCTATGGAATCCTTGGATTTACAGTTTAGAGAGGAGTATTTAGAAATCCCTTGCAGAAATCTCTATTGCCTCATCAAACTATAAATCCCAGGATTCTAAGGGGTGCAACTATGGCAATTAAAGTGTTAACCAACTGATATAACAGTGTAGTGTGAAAGACGCCTGTGTTTCTTTTCTGCTTTTTTTCCTTTTTTTTTTTTTTGGTAGAAATTCTCCAGTCTCAGTGGCATCACTAGGGCTGGCATCACCTGGTGCGGTAACTCATGGTGTCACCCCCAGCCTCCATTGACCTTTTCCCATACCACACCATACAGAAACCTTAGTAATGTTTTTTGTACTAATGTTACTCATAAATCATAATTCTTACATGTCACTGAATGTAATGGTAATGGCTGTGACATAAACAGTCAACAAAATTAAAAGTATACTTTTAAATTACAGTATCATACACACAGCCTAAATGAGCCCTTGTTATCCACTGGGGTTGGGTTCCAGGACCCCTCTCTGGATACCAAAATCCATGAATGGTTAAATCCATGAATAAGGAATCTGAGGATAAGCAGGGCCTATTGTACATTGTTTCATATGGTTTATATTAAAAATTGATAAGATGTCATGTTTTTAAAGAAAAATGTAAAAGAATCAAAATTTTAACATTTTAAATTTAAAATTTTGATTTTTTTTTTAAAAATGAGGTCTCTCCTTTCTCCTCCCAATGAGTTTTGCCCCAATCATACAATCTCTTCAGTAATTCAAAGGGATGCAAACAAAAATTACAGCTCATATCTGCCAAAAGGCAGATGTTTGGGGAGCAGTGGTGTCACCCTGTTAGGGTGTCATCTTGTGTGGCCTGAACTTCTGCACCCCCTAGTGATGCTCCTGCTTCCAGTTATACTGAAAAAATGGAAGAATATTGAATATGGTTAAATTAAGCCTGTTTACTCAGTAGACATAGTTTATGTGGCTTTGACTAGTCATGAAGACAAGCAGTTTGACCACTCTTCCCTTTAACTTCTTTCCATATTCCATCAGATTATTTTGCTACTATTAACCTGTTGCTGTGAGTTGTCCAGGTATATCAGTCTTTGCCCCTAGAACAGAAACATTATTTCTTGTTTAAAGGTTTTATTTTCACATTTTACTAACAAAATAAAAGGCCATGCATCAGGACTTCTGCAGACAAGTTCTTAATACAAAAAACTATAAATAACATTGGCCTTTAATACATTCTGTTGTTCTCTTGTCTTGTCTTCTTTCTTCTATCCCCTAATGTCTTTGTTATAGCTTCAACATGTTGATGTATCATATTTGGCTCCAAATTCAATATTGTCAACAATTAAAATGGGTTTCTTTCAAATTTCAACTGGTTTTATTATAGATACCATGGGGCTGATTCTTCTTATTCAAACACAATAAATTCAATCCATGCTGAAACAAAGTTTTCTTGTTTGAAAACAAGCACCATTACTTTTAGTCTCTACACTGTTTTTTCTCTTATATTCATCTCCACATTTACTTTTCCTCCCATTACTATTTTCCCTGCTGTTTCTTATCCTTCTTAAGCCTTCTCAAATTCATTAAAAACATATTTTCTGAGCTCTGTTTGTTCAACATATTCAGTTACCACTGTACATGAGGCCCAACTTTTATTCAAAGAAATACAGCTTTAAGCAGTACGTAGCAGATGCACTATTTTTTTAAAGTGATTATACTTTATGAGAAGAGCAAGTTATGAATCTCAAATATTTATACTCCTCCTTTCTGGCCATTCAAGGTTGCATGATATTTTTAAAGATGACAACACTAAAAACAGTATAAAACAACAGTGAAAATAAACCATCGCCTATCACACCACCCCACAACACAGGAAGACATCAACATGAATAATTTCAGAGCAGCAGCCCACATCCCCAATGGTTGCTGAAAAATGTATGCTTCGTATTTCTTCCTGCAAGTAAACGGCAACATGGCATCCTTGTAGATCATGAATGCCAGCAAAGAGAGTACTATCATCAACACATGCACAGAGCTAGCAACCAAGCAAGCATTAACCGTAAAAAGTAGAATTACATTTATTTCACAGATGTTTCCTGTGGGGTCAGTGAGCCCGTATCCCCCACATCCAGATGCTAGTAAAATAGTAAGTAAAAGTTTAGAGTGGGTTGGTGGGCGGGGTGGACAGAGCACAGCTATACTACAGACTTAGTTTAAGAGCCATTTCTTTCCACCTAGGAAATTACAGATACTACAGTGGGGGTCTATGGATCTTTGGTCTAATCTGAACTGCAGGAATAATACAGTCTGACGACACTTTAACTGCTGTGGCTCAATGATATGGAATTCTGCAATTTGTAGTTTTGTGAAATACGTAGACTTTTCTGTCAGAGAACTCTGGTGGAACAACAAACTTCAAATCCCAGGATTTTATAGAATGGAGCCGTGGCAGTTAAAAAGCAGAGCCAAACTGCATTATTTCTGCAGTTAGACTATATTAGACTTTTAACAGAGAAATTTTCAGCACATTCAATAAATGACAATTTCAATTATTCTTTGGGAGAAGCCATGATAGTTCATCTGCTATAAAACACACACAAAATGTGGAATATATTTACCCTGAATGACTGGAGCCAGGGCATTTGAAAGAAATACTACTACTGTTTCTGAAGAGATGAACAATCAATAAAGATATTGCAAGTCCTCTTTATTCATTTTTGCCTGTATCCTCCTCCTCACTTTATTTTGCTTTGACTCTAAACCACCTGTCTGAGCAGGTTTTCATGTGTCCCAGTTTCATCTGTGAAATATTGGAGGGTATACCTAGGGAACCTGTTTTCTTACACTTCCTCCAACAGCCAGGTTCCTGCAGTAAAACCAATGATAATTTCTAAATTTAGGATTTATTAATAGCAAGAGACAATTTACAAGGAGTCATATAGCAAGACTATCTTGAAGACTATCCATTTTCATATGGAACGAACCTTTGTGGATACCAGACTTATGTGGATGCTTTCACTGCAACAAAAATGGTCCTCCCCCTGCCATACCCATAACACCAAAGAGAAAATTAGTACTTCATTGATAAATTAATCCAAGTTTTATGGATTGTCTGGACAAGAAGGACAGGCAAGGCTAAGGAATTGTACTGTGGAATTTAAACTGCAGCATTATAAATCTGAATCTTTAGGACAGAACAGAATTGTTTACCTGTATTTATCTCCTCCACCACCAATTTTCTTATTATCACAGATTTGCAGATTACTTAATTATAAAAAAAAATAAACTCAACCAATCCAGTAGTAATACAAACTCATACACTTTATCTCTGTTGCATTATAATAGCTGTAGTAGGGTCAGTCATGGTAATAATAATAATAAATTTTTATTTCTAGCCCGCCCCTCTGAGCGAGCAATCGGGGCGGGGTACAGAAAAAGAGTTAAAAGAACAGCAGTTAAAATATCCAATCCCATCCCCACCTCCTCCCCTAAAAAAGAATTAAATCAAACAACGAGTTAAAACATAGTATAAAATAAACAATATCAAACAAAAAGTCCCTGAGTTATATGGGTGGGCAGAGGCTGGAAAACACTATGACCAAAGTTTGGAGCCAGGAAGTATTAAGCATTTCCAGGAAGGCCTGCTGGAAGAGATGCGTCTTTAGGGCTTTTTTGAAGCCATCAATGGATGAAATAAGATGCATCTCATCCAGCAGGTCATTCCACAGGGGCGGCCGCTGAAAAGGCCCTCTGGGAGGTCTGCACCAGCCTGGTCTTCATAGGCTGTAGCAGATTCCTCCCAGAGGATCGCAGTGTGCGGGGGGATTCATACGGGAAGAGGTGGTTCCTAAGATAAGATGAACCTAAGCCATGTAGGGCTTTAAAGGTTAAAACCAACACCTTGTACTGTGCCTGGAAACTGATCGGCAGCCAGTGAAGAGATTTAAGCACAGGTGTTATGTGCTCTCTCCTAGATGTTCCAGCAACAAGCCTGGCTCCCATATTTTGAAACAGTTGTAGTTTCTGGGTTAAGCACAAGAGTAGCCCCATGTAGAGCACATTACAGCAGTCCAAACGTGAGGTTACCAGTGCGTGTACCACAGTTTCCAGATCCCTCACAGCCAGGAAAGGGCACAGCTGGTGTATCAGCTAAAGCTGATAGCAAGCACTCCTGACCGTTGCGTTCACCTGACTAGTCATGTGAAGCGACGAGTCCAGGAGTACCCCCAGACTGCGAACAGAGTCCTTTGAGGAGAGTGTGACTCCATCGAGGACTGGAGATTGTATTCCCAAACCGGGTTTCGGGCCTGTGACTGTAAGTACCTCCATTTTGTATGGACTGAGCTTCAATTTGTTCTCCTTCATCCAATCTATTACCGACGCAAGAGAGGAGAGATGCCATCTGAGGTCTGAGTAGACGATCTGGTCATGGAGAGATATATCTGAGCATCATCAGCATACTGAAGACACTGAGCTCCATGCCTCCGAATGATCTCACCAATCAGCTTCATATAAATATTAAACAGCATCAGGGACAGGATCTATCAGCGGCCTTTGACACTATAGACCATTCCATCCTTTTGGATCGGCTGAGAGAGCTGGGGATTAGTGGCACCACACTTCAATGGTTCCAGTCCTTTCTCTCCGGCAGATCCCAAAGGGTGAGGCTCAGGGACAGTTGCTCTTCAAAGATCGAGCTTAATGCCACAATCGAGCTTAATGCCAGGGAGCAGTATCCCGGTTGGGAGCAGGCTGGAAACAACGCTCAGGGGCGATTGTGTTGATAGCCCTGGTGACATTGGTGTTCCAAGTGGTAACCAGAGTTTCAACAGAATCACTGGCATTAATGGTGCATACTTGGATGGTAGACCACCACATCTTTAGTAATGTGAGTATGCTACTGAATTGATCCGGATCACACAGAATCATTTCCAGAAATGGAGGCACCTCCATTTTGAATCAATCCAGGGCATGTGTGAATGTTGACTAGGGTTTAAATGCCATGGAGAGATTTAGGCACATAAACTGTAGTGGGAACATTGATCTGGTATTGTGTTGCTGTGGAGATCTGGATCTCCTTGGGACAAAAACATAAGTGTGAATCCCCCCCCCCCTCAATTTGCAGCAGTTGAAGTAAGCTGAAGACAAAGGGGGAAAGTGGGAGGTGGAGAGAAAGACTGGTAAATTTTAAAAGCAGCTGAAAGGTGAAATGACAAAGGATTAATTGGGATTGTCTCTGCCAATCAGGACAGTTGAAGGACAGTTGGGACCATCTCACCTCATAATAAAGGTATGATTTGAACTAGTAAATTAACGGTTCATTGTAGTCTTTTAGTCTTAATGCTACAACAGCTCAACAGAAAACATTGTGTGGTGTATTTTGATCTAGAGTAGGAGTGGAGAACCTGGGACCAGGGCCTGGAACATTAGATCTGAGAACTAATTTGACAGTGTGGAATATTAGAAACTAGAATAATTTGTTAAATCTTTCATAAATAAAGACTGAACAGACAAGGTAAGAGAGAAACAAGTAATGATTATGAGGTAAGGAACAGAGATAGACTCAGATAGATAATGTGGCATGTGGTTTGGTTGGGGGGAAAAAAGAAAGCACCTTAAGAGGATGCAAGGTTTGAGGGGAAACAACCTCAGTGTGATGTGGCTGGCATTTATAAACTGGGGTTGGGAGAACCACTCGTTGTTTGTTTCTGAATGGTTGTTTATTCCTAATTAATTGCCACCTTCTACTATGTGCACCCATATGGTCAGGACCATCCAAGGAAGTGATATCTAAGGAATGTTGCATTCCTCCCAACCAAATCTTGTAAATATCAAAGGTTAAGCCATTTTCACATGCAATGTGAGTGTGACCAACAACAACAGGGGACCTGAGCATGGGGGTAGGTTACATAATACTCTCTTTCCCACTGTGGTCCTTATACAGGTTGGCTGCAAGTCAAATTTAGGTTTTATTTCAGCTTTACTGACATGATTTCCCTGAAACAAGCCTGACAGTTGCAGTCTGAGCCAGCATGGTATAGTGGCTTCAGCTATGGGATTTAGGATTCTACAAGTCAGAGTTTGAATCCTCGCTCAGCCATGGATACTCTCTCAGCCTAGGAGACAGGCAATGTTAAACATCCTCCAAATAAGTTTTGCCAAGAAAATCTTATGATAAGGTTGCCATGAGCTGGAAACATAGCAAAAAAAATGTAATTTACTGGAAGCATAGAGAATTTTTCTTAATAGATATATAAAGAAAATCCTAAAAAATCCTGAAAATCCTTTTAAAAAATCCACAAAATCCCTTAAAAAATCCATCAAATCCTTAAAAATATACCTTTGAAAATAGTGTGAATTAGAAGACGATGAAGAGTTGGACTCCTCATTACTAATTATGCTACAAGTAGAGTCACCAGAATGAAGACAGGAGAAGTCTCCAGGAGACATCTCCATCGAGGATTGCATAGAAGAGGGAATTTCAGTGGGTGTTGCTTGTTACCTGTTCATGATGTGTCCATATATGTGCCTTCGAGTTGCCTGTCGACTTATGATACCCTCATAAAATCACATTTTCCAGAGCATTCTAAACAGCAATGCATGGACTAGTTACAGGAAAAATTGTAGTGACAATATATCATCATTTTAGTGTTGGGAAAGTGAAAGTGTACCTTCTTAAAATTTATCGTAACTTGTTTATCAATATATTTAGAGATTTCTAAGGACAGAGAAAATTTGTCAGTCAAATAATCATGGCCAATGTTACCTTCCATTGTTTTTACTATTTTTTATCACTTTTAAAAAGATTTAAAACTTGGTCCTGATTTTCCATTTGTGAACTGTAAAAAAAGTGTGGCAAAGAAGTGATTTAGAAATGATGAAACTATTTGAACTATTCCTCTCTACAATAAAATACACTATTATGAGGGCAGATGTCTTGGTTGTGTTTTTTATTAGCTAAGAAGGTGCTACAGCCAATTCATTCAGGCCAACAAATGATGGCATAGGCCAAAAAGCCCACCCCCATTCTGGTGTCATCCTGTTTGGACAACACACATCCCAAATCCTGGTTCTGGTGCAGGCAGCCCAGATGACATCCAGCACATTCTGTACAGAACCAAGTTATAATAGCCTTAAACTGCATTTAAAAACCACACCTGTTATTCTGAATCTGCTGGGAAGATCTGGAGCTCTCCATTCTTACACCATTCCTGTGGCTGTCTGCATGTGCATCCTACTGAACTGCCCAGTGTATCTGTGACTGTTGTGGATTACTCATTCTGAGATCAGAATAAGATGTCCAGTGATAGTCACATGGTTGTGCACATTGTTTTGATCTCAGAAGCAAGCAACTCATGGTGATGGCAGATGTTTGGGTGGCTCAGCAGGACAGCCATGGCAGCGCAGGAATGAAGGGCCAGGTAACAGGGAGATTGGATCAGCTGTGGGGCCAGGATACTCTGCACTATCCCTGGGGTATCCTGCCCAGTGCATATAATTCCTATGAAATTTAAGTGTGACACATCCTAGAGGAGGGCTGCACAGAGTAACCCATCAGACATAATATAACCACATTCTGTACCCTACTAATAGTACTTAATAACTCTCTATTTTTTGCATGTTAAATGGTACAATCAAAAATCTGCCGGCAGGTGTGTTAGTAGTTAGCATGAGACAAAAGGTACTCCCTAGCAGACCAGCTGTGCTATCCCATGCCCTCCAACATTTCACAGATGAAAACTAGGACAGGTACAGCCAAGCTATCACAATGTGGTTAAATGGGGATTGCAAAGCAACAAGATGGCAAACTTCATTAAGAAGGAAGCACACATAAACCTATTTTAAGCAATATTTCCAGCAGAAAAACACTGGTACAACATCTTCAGAAGACAAGACCTTCCTCTCCTCTCCCTCTCTTATTCAATTACCTGAGTGCAAACTACTTCTGCACTTTGAAATCAATTTGCAGCAACTGAAGTAAAGACAAAGAGAGAATGTGGGAGGAAGAAAAAGAAACTGGGACATTTTAAAAGCAGGCGAGAAATGTGACAGCAGAGGATTAGCCCCTGCCAAATCAGGACAGTTGAAGGATATGCTGCAGTGATGTACTGAAGTTTTTTATTCCAAGTCTCAAGTCAAGCCTCAAGTCTCTACCTTCAAGTCTCAAATTGAATCTCAAGTACTTGCAAGATACTATCATGTGAAGCCTAGTCTCAATTCTGGGAGCCAACTAACTGGGGAGGGGGAGAGCATGCTCCTCGGAGGGGAACATCAAATGTGAGGTCTGCTTGGCAGTCTGTCTCCCCTGCTCACCAGAGGAACCTTCTGCTTCAAGTCTCTTGCCAAACACATTCACTGTGCTCCTCTGAAAAATGGGCCCTACACTCTGGGGATGGGTCTTGTATTTTGTTCAAAGTGAATGACACCAACAGGTCAACTGCTGAAAATCGTCGTGAGACAAATCAAGTCACTCTGTCATTTATTGCCAATTTCAGCCAAAGTAGAGCGAGTGAAGTGAACTGAGTCCAACTTGCGTCCGAGTCAATCAACTTGAGTCGACATGACTGGTAAGCTGCCCTCTCCCCAGCAGGTTTTGTCCTCCCACAGACATGAAGTCCAGCCAGCAGATCCTCTCCACTAGGGCTGAGAAGACACTGGGCTTCCAAAGTGGTGAGAAACCAGAAAAGCATGAGTGAAGGCTACTTACCTCTCATTCACACTCCTGCTATCCCAAAGACATGGCCACTCTGAATGCTAAATATTACACCAGACCAAGAACTTGTTGTAAACAAATTTGTTTCTGTTTAATTTAGGGAGATAAAACACCTCATTGACACCAGAGCCATAAAACAATTAATCCCCTTCTCTTCTTATCCCAATCCTATTTTATATTTTTTTAATTAATAAATTTATTTAAAAAAAAAAAAAAAGGAATTGCAAGCAGTGAGATTCACACCTCCAGAGAAAAGGAAGTTAGAGGCCCAGATGACTTTTGGCCAAAGGCAGATAAAACTCATTGCCCCCCTCTGGAATCTATCTACTGTACTTCAAGGAAACCTTTATGTTAATTTGGCTCTTTTGATATACAGCAGTCAACCTATTTTCAGCATATAAAAGACTACCAAAATTCTGGTTAAGTGTGACTAGTTAGGATTCATGGGAAAACTATGTCACTTTGAATTCTGGTTCAGCTCCAATGAGTTTCCTGATCCTGTCCCTACATCTGGTTGAGTCCAACCGGAGCACTCTGGACAGGTAATATCACCATTAGAAAAGCCTCGTGTCTATTCCACGCTAACTTGCTTTATTCCTGAGTCTTGTGAGAATGTGTGAATGAATGTCTGTCTTTGTATGGCTGATCTAATAATAAATTTACAAATCACTTTAAAAAAATCCTTGTCTCTGTGGATCTATGCCCTTAGCTCCCTCCATATAAATTGGGTTTGCCTCCTGCTAACTATTTGAGCTAATTATGATTCCCCAATTTCAAGTCCATTTTACAAACCGTACCTGTGTACAGATCTGCAATGTGTACAGTGTACATTGGTTGAACATAATGTGTGAAGAACTGTACCAGGGTACAGAGCAACAGTCTATATACACCTATAGACAGTACCAGTGTTGAATTTAATGCATGAGCACACCTAATTAAAATGACAAAGCTCTGGGTTTAATACAACTTGCCACCTGATCACACCACATCACCAAAGGTGTATAAACCATGCAGGCATACTATAACCTGGATGACAGGTTATATTGCACAAGGATATGTATCTCTGGCCTCTTTTCATATACACCTAGACCTCAGTGGCTCAACTATGGTGATAGGAAACTATGGGAAATGGACACTTTGATCAATGGAGAAAAAGGAGAAAAAGGGGAACTTGGCTCACAGAAAAGTAAACCTCACCACACCAGTGAAATCTTGGTTGCTTTGCTAACACATGAGTCCTTAACATAAAAGCTATTGCAGGTATTAGACGGGAAGAAATATGTTGTATAATGCACTGCAACTGTGTTCATAAAAGGCTGTTCCCAGAAAGTGGCAGTATGGGAGAAGTTTTCCTTTGTGACCTCCTCCTCAAGGCTATATAAATAAAGGTTAATAATAATTGCTTAATTGTAGGCCATTTCCTCTCTGTAATTTCTCTTTACTTCTGGGGACCAGCAAATCTTTCCATATTGGTGCAAGACCCATTGTGGTGTAGTGGTTTGAGTATCGGACTAGGACATTGGAACACCAGGATTCAAATCCCCATTCAGTCACAGTGGCAAACTCCCTCTGAACAAATCTGGCTAAGAAAACCTTGTGATAGATTGCCATAGGGTAGCCCTTAGTGAGAAATGACTTGAAGACAAACAGTAACAACAAAGCAGAATCTTAGTTCAACTGGATTTTTCTGCTGTCCCTATACTAAAAAATTCCAGTAAGCCAAGAAAGTAAAGTAGAGGTCAGATTTTGATGTTGCTGTCTATCATTGATTCTACATTTCCATTGCTCTGCGGATGTAGGAAGTGAGATGGCCAGTTTTGCTTTCCTGAGAGAATTATCTAAATATTCCTTATCTGAACTCAACTGGCAACACTGGGTCAAATTATATCATAGTCGGAAAAAATGTCTTAATGTATAGATTGTCTCTGGCCCAATCTAGACGGGCACTAAGAGGTGCCATCGCGGCGCCATTAGGGTTTGGGAGTGCGCATTGTTTGCTCCTTTTTAGGTGTGCAACTGCTCCGCAGCATCCAGCTGCTGCAGAGCAGTTACAACTTTAAAAGAGGTGGCGCCAGACCAACCTTTTTGGGCGGTCTGTACCATCCCTTTGTCTCCTAGGACTCTTTCAAACGGGGAGGAATTTCTCCCAACTCCGAATGGAGCCAATGCGGATTTATGTAAATTCGCTTGTTTAGCGAATTTACATGAACCCCTGCTCCGTTCGGAATTACTTCCCATTACCCGAAATTAACCCCCTCCTGCCCGAATTTGCATGCGAAGCTTTAATTCGCAATAAGGTAAAACCCATGATTGCATTCGAATTGGCTTCCCTCCTGCCCGAATTTGCATGTGAAGAGTTAATTTGCAATAACATAAAACCCATGATTGCATTCGAATTGACCTTAAATTATACTTCCAATTTAGCCTTGTATGAAAGAGTCCCTAGAAAGATATCAACTTCCCAGAGCTTGGAGTAGCCTCCTTTGTTATGAGGTACTGTTTTGCTTACAAAGTTATTTAGACCATTAAAATAATAATAATTCCATGGTCATGGATATATAATATACTTTTGCCATAGGAGTGACAAGTGTCACATCTTTCTGTGTATGAACACAATAAATGATACTTGTTCAAGGCACACACACAAACATGTGAGCCCTTTGCAGGCAACTGTGAGGCATGGATCCTTTTCCATGACTCCATTGTGCAAAGATGCTAGATTTACAAGGGACTGCCCATGATATGGAAGGCCACCTTTGACACGGAATTATTTTTCCTAAACTCAAAATATACTTCTACTCCTGTTGCCTCTGTGTGCCTTTATCTGGAGAAAAAACACATCCAGAGTTACCTTCTTCTCTCCACCTAAAGTTGGAAAGCTTTTTGTAATACTTTTTGTTCTTTGAAGCTTTATTTTGACTGGAGGTGGTACAAAATAATGAAGTCCTCATCCCCTGATGAATTCCATATTGTTCACCAGATATGTCACTAACTAGTTCATTAACCTGATGTGAACATTTTAGCTGTATGAGGGTTAAAAATATCAGGGTAAAGGTGGAAAACCCCACCTCAAACCTCCCGCCCCCCCCCCCCCACACCACTTGACTTTTCTTGTAGCTCTTTGAGCATGAAGGACTATGGAGAGGGGAGTGTTGCAAGAGCATTCTGCTTGCAAAACCTCTCAGCACTGGGAACTCTCTTAAGCAGGATTCTCAATCCCAAGGCTGCATCTGCACTGCAGAAATAATGCAGTTTGACACCACTTTAACTGCCATGGTTCAATGCTATGGAATTCTGGGGTTAGCAGTTTGTTGTGACACCAGAGCTCTCTGACAGAGAAGGCTAAATATCTCATAAAATGACAAAACCCAGAATTCCATCTCATTGAGCCATGGCAGTTAAAGCAGTGTCAAACTGCATTATTTGTGCAGTACAGTATAGATGCAGCCTGAGATAATTTGAAAGTACTTTCACTTTGCAAGAACTTAGCACAAGAAGATTTTTAGAGGTGTCTGTACACTGTGGAATGCTGCTGGTGGTGTTTGGATGTATATCCTGCCCCACACCACTCTTCGGTCCTCTGGGAGGATTCTGCTTCAGCCTATAAAAACTAAGTTGTCCCAGACCTCCCAGAGGGCTCCCAGGCTGTGGAACGACCTGCCGAATGAGATGTGTCTTAGTACAGCCTTGGAAGGCTTTTAAAAAGTGACCAAGATGTATCTCTTCCAGCAGGCCTTCCCAGATAGTAACTAATTTCCCATCGTCTGATAAAGGCAGAACCCTATATAACACTGACACTTTACTGAAGAGAAATAACCCTGCAGCCAATGAATAGCAGTTTGCTGAGTGAGAGAGAATATGTGTCTGTCACATTTCCAAACTCAATGCTATTTGACACAGTGGGTAGCAATAGTGCACTTAGGTACAACATAGACCTGTGGATACCTCTTTTCACTTGGCCTAGAGAAACCCCTGCAGACCCTGACAGAGATCTGCACAGAACTTCTTAACAAACCAGCTAAGGATCTGACAGCTATATGTTTTCTGTTGTTTTTACCTTTCTCTTTTGCATTTTTAATTTATTTAAAACTTTTCTGGATGGTTTAATTGTATTTTCATATGTTTTTGTATGGCTTTATTTATGCCTTTGTATGGTTTCTTTTTACCTACATATGTTGTAATTTTTGCAAGCCAGCTAGACACCCAGTTTGCGTTAAAAATAGGATGACAACAACAACAAAAACAACAACTACAGTTTTGAATGCTAGAACCAAGGGGTTGAGTAAATAAACTTACCATCATTTCCCCTGCCCGCAGAAACATGCAAAGTAGAAACATTGCTCAAGCAGCATCTTAAATATTGAAATGTCTAAAAGTATAACCACTGTACATACTTAAAATGGTTCTTCATATTCTTTCACAAGGAAAAGTGGAATTTTTAGTCTGTGAGAGGTAAGCTAATCTTTCTAATGAGATTATCACACACAGACAGGATAGGGATAGGATGGCTCCTCTGTCCTTATCTTTAACATGTCTGTGACTATAATAGTGCAAAAGAGTTTCAAATCATAGCGCTGACCCTACCATTAACTCATTGCAATAACACGAATTTCCGTTAATGCAAAATGCCAGCCAATGTCACTTTAATGACAGGTTAAGGATGGGATCTGTGTTACATTGTCTGAAAGTCCTTCCCGCAATCACGCAGGAATGGGACAAGGATGGGATAACTGCCATGTGATAATCTCCTAAGAGAAAATTCTCAGCATCTCACCAGCCCCTGAAATAGTGTGAAGGCATTGTATATTTCTAGCATAATCAAGGCCTGACTCTTTGTAATTGTTCATAGCTATTATGTAACAACAACAATTTTCTCTATTTGATGATACTGTTTTCATGGTTTCTAATGGAGGGTCTTCTAGATCCATTCTGATTCCTCTTATTTCCAAGCTCAATGGTCAATTAACTGTCAGGCAACACATCATATGAGGAATATTAATAACTTAGCCTCTAAGTTTCTCTATGAGAGAGAGAGAGAGATGGAGAGATTGGTTATCTTCAATCTTTTATCACCCATGCCCTGGTTGAATGAAACAACTAAGATGGAGCTCATGTTTCTGAGTGAGTCCCACAGAGGGATGTCAGATATGAGGCTCTGCATCTCTTAACTGTTCCAGAGAGAAGTACAAACTTCGTGTCATGAAAAATTAGCAATTTTCCCCCAGTCTAGAATGCTGAGAGACCTACACTCTTTTGCTACTTTTTGTCATAGCTTGAGCTATGATGTTTGCTGTTGGTTTTGTAAGCAAGCACCTGCCCATGGCTGATCAGCCTGGCGACAGACTTCCTGTTAACCACGCCACAGCTCCTTGAAATGAGATTTATGCAAACTGGGCTGCTATTCTGATGTCATACTGGGCTGCAACAGTTTAAGAACTATCTCCATTCTACAGATACTTGGCAAAATCAGGAACTTTAGATACATCTAAAGAAAGGGATTACCTATAGAACTCTTGAGGGAAAGTATGAAAGTTAATTAGGGCCTTTCTGGCCTGGAGTTAACCACTGCAAAGAGTCTTCCAAGAATCCCAGGATTTCTACTTTAATTTTAATTTTCTTTGATGTCTTCTTTTTAAAAGTTGGATAATTGAAAATTAGAGCATTAGTACACAAAGAAGTTGGCTGAATGTTGCAAGCTTGCAAAATGGAAGGATTTTCCCTCATTTCCCCTGTGAGTATGCCAAATTAATTTCTAATTAGTTTCTATAGCTTTTTCATAAGAATGCCAAGCAAAATATGGGCTATTGTTGAAGGATGTGGCATTCATGATGTTCATAATGCTTGGAAGTTTCATGCTAGTACTTTATATATAGAATTAGTGATGCAATTTAATGAATAGGAAGTTAGCATTTCCTCTCTTTTATCTCTACCTGCCTTTACTGATAAGTCATTATATTATGATATGGGTATAATATGCTTGAAGACTTTTCTGTAAAAGTCTGGTTTTGTGGCTCCAAAGGTTGGTTTTATACAATTCTGTAATTATATTTTAATCTACAGCCAAAGATAGGTTTATGTCTTTATATAATATATGGCATTATGAGAAGCAGTGGAGGGGAAGTCGCATAGCCAAGAGTAGAGAGTTGTATTCTGGATTCTTATGTCATTCTGGGCACTGCATTCTGTTTACAGCATCTAGGTTTTTCAGACAATTCCTACTCATTCTCCATAAGTTTTATTTGTTACATTAAATACAAGGAATATAGGTCCTGTTGGAACTCTCTCAGTTTTCTCAGTTCTCTTAAAAAGAATGTAAAAGATAAGATTTTCATGCCCATGTTATTTAGACAAAGCAATCAAGATAAGATCCCGACCCCTGTCTGCTTGGTTTTTTTAGTGTCTTTTTTAAAAATAGGTACCGTAAGCATTTATCTTCCTTTATTATCACTGAAGAGTTAGCCAAGCTTTCTGTTTCAAAGATACTGTATTCTATTCCCTCAGAAAGTGGAGGACTCTCCTTCTTTCAAGGTCCTTAAACAGAGATTGGATAGCCATATCTCAGAAATAACTTTAGTTGTGAATCCCTGGGGGTTGGAGTAGATGTGGTCATTTCCAACAGTGAGATTCTATTATTTTATATTAAGACTAGGTTTGCCCTAGAATTATTCCTTTTTTAACGCATGTGGGCAAGTTCAAAGAATGACTTCCACAAATGCCTGGTATTTAGAAAGTTAGAAGTTAGAAGTTAGGGGAGTTAGAAAGGCTTAAATCTTATTGTAATGTATATGATCCAAAACCTTAAGGTGATCAATACAATGTGAGTTGCAAATATATTAGTGAAAATTATTTCACTGTAAATATATTAGAATTGTATCCTTTCACAAATGTGTATTTTATTTTGAAAGATAAATAATTTCACATTGGTTTCTGAAGATTGTGTCCATGCTAAATTGTGTAGAAATGTCTGAAAAACAAGATACCAGGAGTTGATGGTTTGTATTGTTTAATGTATCAGTAGGGATAGAATATATGTACAGAATATGCATAGAGAATTTTGAACCATATTTTTAGTTTTAGTTTGGAATATTAACACTAAAACTATACATTATTTAGGAAGCAGCTAAAAAAGTACACAAAAGTCAACATTAACTAGCAATCATTATCTAAGGCTATAGTCCTAAGTGCAGTTACTTGGCAGCAAGTCCCATTGAATTAAGAGGGATTAATTTCAGAGCTAGTTTGCACTTAAAATGACTTTGATCTGAACACACGTTATTTAATGTGTGTGTGTGTAGTTGTGGTTATGTGACTGAAATATCTGATAGTGTGGGGTACTTCATAGATATTAAAAACCAAAAATTATGAAAATTTATGAATATCAGAAAATATTTCATTTTGCTTTATCCAATTCTCTCTTAAGACTATTTTCAGAAAGAGCATAAGCACTGCAGTCCAATGTACACTGACTTGGGAGTAATAACCAGAAGCACTAAATTATTCTATATCTTCAGTTTTCACTGCCAGTTCTCACCTTTCTCAGCCAATAATAATTCAACTTTACTTTCAGTCCCTGTATCAAAATCTCTCTCTCTCTCTCTCTCTCTCTCTCTCTCTCTCTCTCTTTCTTTCTCTTTTGTTAAGATCCCCAAATTGGATTGGCTTTGACTCATTTGGATTCCAACACATTTCAGCATGTATGCAAATTTTGTTAAATGCCTGAAACAATTCATTTTTCTCTCTTAACTATGTAAAATTGTGAATAGACATAGGTATCAGTTATGGCAGTAGTTCCACTAATGATGTGACATCATAGGGTTTTAGCTAGATACTTCAAGATTAAAAAGTTCATATTCTGATGAAATCCAATCAGAATCTCCAATTTGTAACCCACAACTCCCTAAAAAAGGCTTTACCTAAAAGACATGTAAAGTGCAAACTTACCCCCTGGGGTGCAAACTTGTGCCTGCCTTTTATTTCCCATCTAAAAAGCAGTTTAAGGTAATATTTTGTCTAAAAACCACCACATAAATATGGGATAAACACATGTGGCTACTCCATACTGTAGTGCACACACAAACTTTCTTTAGAAACATGCTTGTTCCACTGAACTGTTACTAAATCTGCAACCATATGATCTCTAATTGGAAACTAGGTTCCACTGAATTTACTTCTAAGTAAACATACATAGGCTTGGGGTGAAAGATGTTGACACTTGCCAAGATGGGATCATGTTTTGATAAAGCCATTTTGAGCTGTCACTAACCATTAAGAATGTTTCTGCAGACTTATTACAGTTTTATATCTTTATTATTTTGTTCTTTTATCATTCTGTTTTATATTTTTGTCATGAAATTATTTGTTTACGAAGTCCTGTATAAGCTAAACATTTCTTGAAGTTTGTTCAGGAATTTGATGCTGAACATATGAAATAGATAAGCAGTTCCCAAGTAATGCCACCTTAAACACCATTTAGTGGAAAGGTGGAATATAAACTTAAAATGCTTCTCTCCATCCATGGGATTGCTTGAAAAACAGCAAACCTGCAAGATTCCTTTTGATTTTGCTGGAATTTGTTTTTGTTTATTTATTATTTTTGTTTATTTATTAATTAGGATATTTATATCCTGCACTATATCTGAGGATCTTGGGGCAACCAAGCACAAATCAATTTAGAATCGTTTAAAACTATAAGAATATTTTTAAGACTAAAAACATATCAAACCATTCAACACTTAAGACAATTTAAACACTTAACAGAAGACAGTTCAAAACAATGTAAAATAATCTTAAACACATTTGCAAGTTGGATTAAATTAATTAGGTCCCGATTGTTTCAGTAAAAACTATATGTTGACTAGGCATAACATGAGCATGATCAATCCAAATATCTAGTTTGGGTACTGGTTAAGATAGGTAGAAAGTCATTGTGCTATTATAAAATGAGACACTTTTGTCTCTGTTTTGAGGTGCTGTATGCATTTGACCATGCATCTGTACTGGTTGTGTTGTAAAATCATCCTTTGCACTTTGCAGAATTATGTAAATAAATTTTTGGAGTGAGGAAATTTATCCTGTGTTGTCTGGCCATCTATATGGGTTAAATCATTTTGTCATAGAGCATAGCGTCCATCTCATTTTCTATAATTCTGCATCACTGAACATAACTGAGGATCACCTTAATTCACCATGTTCATAATGTCAGCTATCAAATGTATAGCATGGTTGTATGAAACAGGTCTTATATGCCCAAAACACACAGCTCAAAAGAAGCAGCTTCCAGCCACTTTGGGTTATATTTGTTTGCAAAGACAATTAAAAATTAGATAGTTGATTTTCTCCAGTCCACTACTGTTTCTATTACTAATATATTAGTTCTGCTTCATTAAAGTATTGATGTACTGGTATTATATTAAATGAAAATGTTAATGGGTGGTTGGACATTGCCTTTGACAACTTCTAGAAAGATGATATATTTTACATATAATGTATATAAAGTTTTAAAAAACATGTTAATGGCTGTGTGCTTCAGCTTGGAACAAGGATTCTGGGAATCTGCCCTGAACAAGTGTTTGAAAGTTTTTATATGGGGAACCACATAGAACTTAATATTTTATGCTTTATTGGAAAGAGATCCAGAATGAATGGTGGGAAGTATATTCACCATGACTACGGAAATATCTTCACTGAGAGAAGACTGATATGATCTGAGCAGGGGTAATTGACATGATCTTCCAACTCTTTCTAAAAACCATTCAGTTATTTTGTAATTCTTTCCAAGGAAATGAGGTTAGTGCTGTCCGTTAAACCAGCCTCAGCTGCACATCATGGGGAGTCATGCTGGGTATTTCTGAATCATCTGCAGAGAATATTTATATCATAATAAAAAAATAACTAGCTTTGAATGTACCTTTATAAAGGGATCTGAATTAACCCTATCATATGTTACACAAATCATATGTTGTGGCTACTCTAATTCATTTTGCAATGATCTTGAAAAATATTCTGATTGTATCCTACAAGATCTGTTCAGCTGTTTCTCTTTCTAGTCTTCCTTTGTAATTTCCTTGTTCAAGAGCTGCAGCCTGTAAATCTCTTATTTTAGGCCCAGGAAGGTTGAAATGTTCTGAAATTAGCTGAAATATTCACAAATTCCCATCCTTTAGAAGAGGTATGAACAAAGGAGTCCAAGGCCATGGCATACTACATATATTAATACAACAGTTTTCGCTACTGCACATACAAGTTAAGGAATCATCTCAGAGAGAGCTTTGAGCCCAAAGAAACTGATTTTTGACAAGCAGATTTATTGCTTTCCAACATCAACACTAATTGGCTACTAAAAAGATGTGAAAGACCGGTATCACCTCGCCCATCCCGTTGAAAATTTATGCCAAGGGACATGATTTCCTATTACATTCTATTCCACTCCCACAATGTTATAAATATGCTCTGTACATACCATATATACTCAACTATAAGTCAACCTCATGTATAAGTCGAGGGCAAGTTTTGGGGCCAAAATTATGGATATTGACATGACCCGTGGATAGGTAGACTAAAAAGCAGTAAGTCTTAAAGTTAATGCTACACTTCTTTTCCCCCCTCTTCTTTCCTTCCCCATCTTTATATAAACAAATATAACTATTTCTTCAGGTAGCAGAAATAGGACCACCTGGGGAACAAAAGAACTATCATCAGGCATTTGTAATCCATAGTTCAGTGTATAAATTTACATGCAAGAGGATCATTCACAATATTGTTGTGTTCTAAATGGATCACATAAAAGATTGCTCAGGATTCCTTTTGCTTTGAATCCAGCACACACAGTATTTTTGGTATTTGCATTCATTTCATAATACAAGCATTGCCAAAAGCTCAATAGGTCATTTCACATATTTTAGATGTACATGCTGTCAAGATGTCTCAAAACAAAAGAGCTTTATGAACATGCAAGTTGGAAGATATAACTTTAAATCAGTTCACTCACTGTAATACTACTCATATGATTTATATTTCTGTCATTGTAGCCTACTTCATTTGGGCAAAACAAGCAGACTCTTCCAGAAGTTTTTTTGTGGAGCTTTTGGGCTATGTGGCCATGTTCTAGAAGAGTTCCTTTCTGACTTTTCGCCAGCATCTTCAGAGCATTCTCTGAAGATGCCAGCCACAGATGCTGGTGAAACGTCAGAAAGGAACTCTTCTAGAACATGGCCACATAGCCCAAAAGGTCCACAAAAAAACTATGGATGCCGGCCATGAAAGCTTTTGACTCCACAGACCCTTCCAGGCTAGAATTACACAACAAAAGAACAGAATCTGGGGAAGAGTGTTACAGCTGCTGGTTCAATAGTCTAAGTAAAACAATATCTATCTATCTATCTATCTATCTATCTATCATCTATCTATCTATCTAATTGGAAAATACCCTAAAATCACATAAATAATATAAAATACTAAGAAATGAAAGTATTATTACAACACACATGGATGTAATAGGTTGTATACAATGTACTTTCATAATGTGAATGACTGCTCAAACTGAAAAAAATGGAGAAAGCGATCATACAGCAAGTGGGAAGAGGAAATCTAAACCTTTTCGCCTCTCCAACTTTTCATTATGAAAACCACTCAACCAAAGCTACCGTTCCTATGTTCCTATGAGCAAAGGGATCCTCCATTAATCTTGAAGGGCTAGGCCTACATTTCAGTATCCTTCTCTTGTGTAATGCATACTTCATTTCACTTTCTTGAATTCACTAAAGACAAGCCCCCAGAAGGTATAGGAAATTTCAAACACACTCTCTTTCTTTCTCTTATTCTCTTCCTCATACATCAGGACAGGCTTGACATAGTACAATCTTGCTAAAAAGGGGGACTGAGGTGGATTTCAGAGCGGTACTTTTTTCAGGATGTGTAAACTCCTACTACTCCTGCCAGTGCACAAGATTCTGAAGTTGGAGTGCCACTAGCACTGCCTCTAGTGGTTTGCTTTTTATTTTTACTATGGATTGTCTGAGGAGAAAAGAGACTTGCCTGCCTTTTCCCACCACATTTCTTGAAATAGTTCTAGCGTGAGAGGCCTCCATCTGGATGAAGCCATAATCCACAAAGACTGGCCACAACACCATAGAAAGGAAACAGCAGGCAACTTTCAAGATCCCTTTCTGACTTACATTTCTTTAGTGGGTTTTTTTTTTTTTTCTGTAGCAGGAGTTCTGTTCTGCTACAGGACATTTCTTTTCAAGGCAATAACATGTTGAATGGAAAAATTTGGCAGTAGCTTGCAGGAGAAATGTCATTGTAAATTTGAAATTACTCATACTCTTCAACAGTACTTATTTCATATGTACTTCTTTTTAATTTTAGCAGTAGGTTGCATCCTGATACACAAAACATGAATGTGTTTACTCTCACGTTACATCATGACAATTGAGGCATTCTTGGGCTCTCTTTTTGAACAAATAAATATCTGATTACAGCCAATCCTTGTTATCCGCAGACTTGTCACCTGCGGATTCAAGCATCCGCAGACAACAAACTCGTGTTGTCCCCAATGACAGCATGTGCACATGGCCATGCCACCGTTAGGGGCAGCCCCTGTTGTCCCGTGGCAGCACATGTATGTGATAATGGTGGAGTGATCACATACATGTGCTGCCAGTTTCATTGTCTCCAATGGTGGTGTGGCTGTGTGCACGTGCTCCCACAGAACAATGGGGGCTGTCCCTAATAATGATACGGCTGTGTGCATGTGCCGCCATTGGGGACAATGCAGGCTTGAGCATCTGCAGATTTTGGTATCTTTGGGGGAAGTCTGGAACAGAGCCTTTGCGCATACCAAGGGCCAACTGTATTTCCTGAGATATTGCCATTGGGGACAATGCGGGCTTGAGCATCTGCAGATTTTGGTATCTTTGGGGGAAGTCTGGAACAGATCCTTTGCGCATACCAAGGGCCAACTGTATTTCCTGAGATATGAATAATCAAGTATTGCTTAGCAGATTGTTCTTTGTGCTCAGTCAATACATTTGTAAGGCTTATACTGAAAATGCTAAAGGTTTCAAGGAGTTGCTTCACTCTTTTCAGAATAATCTTGTTTATATCAAACCATAATTTATCTGATGAAGAATCAAGGTCAAAGTCAGCCCTCCACATCCGTAGATCTTTTATTCACAGATTCAAGTATCCACAGTTTGAAAATATTTTTAAAATATATAAATTCCAAAAAGCAAGCCTTGACTTTGACATGTTACTATGCCATTGTACTTAATGGAACTTGAACACCCATGGATTTTGGTGTCCACAGGGGATGCTGGAACCAAAATCCATCTGATACCAAAGGCCCACTGTAATCCCACTGTTCCTTAAATGCAAGCCTAGAGAAACATGTGAGCCACTAAGTCAGACTGAGCCTGCCATGTATTGTGTCTATCACATATTGTGGTCTGGAGAGTACAGTACTTAGCAATTTTGCTACTTTTGGCATGCCAGTCAGGTTGCATACAACAAATATTTTACTGAGTGCCTAGTGAACTGCAAAGCAAGATCTGTGGACTGTATTCTGTTTATGTGTAAATGCTTCTAGTTGAACAATTCCTAGCATTGCCCATCAAAAACATTTTGAAGTTATCCTTCCCTGTGTTTCTGTGGTAAGAAAAAAGATGGAGATAGTTATGGGTAAACATGGAAATATTGCAAAAGGAAGATGAGTATGTCTAGACCCATTGTAAAATTCCAGGAATAAAGCACTGAAATGCATATCACCACTTGTTTAAACTTATGTTTTGTGCCATCCACTGAGATCTGAAAGAACCACAGAGCCATGAATTTTCTATTCATTTCCCAAGCAATAGGCAATTGCTTTTCCATTACTGACCGGGATGCATTGGCTTGGAAGAATGTTGACTATGCTCCTCTTTCACCTTAAGCACCTGCATAATTTATTCCAAAGTACACTGAATTTAATAGAATGAATGCAGATTTTTTGAAAGTGCAAGACAGAAAGTCCAACAGAGCATTAACATTCCAGGATGTAGACTGAACACCTTTATAAGCTTAATAGTTTTGATCTCTTCAAATACAACATTCATTGCTTTTGTGGTTGTGCTTTGCTGGTAGATTAAAGCACAAGCCAGATCCAGCAAGGTGTTGTCTGTACACCATGTCATTAAACAGGCCACTGGAGAACTCAGATGTGGCAACTGCATTCAACTAAGTTTATCGCACTAGTACCTGTAATGGTTCCAAAGAGTTCCTGTAACATACCGTGTAAAAACGATATTGGAACGGGTGTTACTGCATTCAATATTTTGTAACATAATGGTAACGATATGAGAACCCATTCTATCACACTGTTTTCTGTGACTGTACCATAGGTCGTTCCCAAGTAGTTTTTCCTTTGCACATGTGTAGTGTTTTAGCAAGGATTTTAATTTCACAGAAGCAAGTGACATCAGCACTCTATGATCTTTTTGAGATTTTTGGATGTTGTGACATAATGAAACATTACAATAAAAACTATTTTGGGTAAACAAGATTTGTGAAAGAATTTCTTTATTACCTTTACGAGGGGGGAAATTCTCCCTCAAAAATAAATCTATAAAGAAAATTAAATCGCAATCATTACTTTCCACAGCAAAAAAATTAATTGAATAACAATTGGTGCCCTCTTCATGTCTTACCCAGAAGAGCGGTAGAGATCACAGACGTTCTAGGATGAAAGGGCAGGAAATTGATAGCCAATCAGAACACAATGACGGAACGGAGGTTTATTGGAATATTGCACTGAACTCACCTGGAACGGACCGATAACGTTCCTACAGCCTGAGAACCCTTTTTAACAGTTCTCACTCTGGGACGGGTGTGGGACCCTTTAAGCACCAAATGGGACCTGGATGAGAACCCTGCTGTGCGATATACTGTGTTCCATTCTGTTCTCATTTAGAACCCAGAATGTTGCCAGAACACAGTGTGATAAACCTAAATATCATTCAGAGTTTCCACCTAAACCGAGGGTTAAGTTTTGTTTTGTTTTTAGGATCAAGCTTCTCAGCTGGACTGTACATTATGTTTCTGTCTGCCATGATGACCAAGGAAATGACTTGCACCTCTCTGTATTGCAAATACAATAGAACTTGCACAGAACATTTAAATATGGCACATTTTGGGAGGGGTTCAGGAGGACAACGTGCCCAGATTTTTTTTTAAAGCACCAAGGAAACACACTCTTTAGGTATATTGCTATACCCCAAAGAGTGAACATCATAGGTGGGAGACATAGGGGATCTTATTGCACTGCTTAAATAACCAAGTTTACTTTTTTCTGAACTGAAGTATAATTTGGGAGGCAGCCGGGTCCTATTGCAAGGATTTTGCTACCAAAGCTTTTGGGCAAGTCCAGCCCAGATGCAACCCTGGTCCCAGGTGTGCTTTGGCAGCCTTATTTCAAAACTGGGAGCTTTCCAACTTTAAAAAATGGCCACCAAGGAGCACCAGGGAACTGGGCTGTAGTTGGGCTGAACCCGCCCGGCAGCTTTGTCGTCAAAATCCTTGCGATAGGACCCGGCTGCCTCCTGAATTACATTTCAGTTCAGAAGAGGTAAACCACGTTATTTAAGTGGTGGGATAAGGTACAGGGACTTGGAATTAAGTGTGAAGGAAGGTCAGAGGTGAGCAATACCCTCCCTGCCTTCCATAGGATCAGCTTGGAAAATAAGCCAAACTCTTTCTTTAAAAATAGGAAAATAACTTGGCTTGTTTCTAATAGCTTGACTTATCCTGCTTATTGAACTGCTGGCACAGCCAGTTTCTGGAAGAAGCAAGCAAGTCACTGTTTAGTTACTTCTCCAGTGGTTTGGTGCCAATATTATAAATGTAATTCTGTCAAAGAGAATACAGAGAGCGCACAGTCTGATGACTTCAGCTAGTGCAGAATGCAGTGGCCAGGACTTTAAATGGTTCAGCTAGACAGGTCGTAGTGCATCAGTTCTAAAATAGCCCCATTGGTTACCTCTTCACTTCCAAGCCCAGTTCAAGGTGGTAGTGCTTATCTTTAAAGCTCCGCATGGCTTAGGACACAAACATCTGAAGGAGTGGTTCTCTTTATATCAGTCCATCTGTGCCTTGAGATCTTCAGGGCAGTATCCTCTCCAAATACCACTGGTTAATTGTGTGGTGGCAATTGACAGAAAGACCATTCTCTGTTTTGGTCCTAGGCATCTAGAGTATCTTCAATATAAAAGCATACTATGTGCCAACATTATATAGTTTTCACAATCAGATGCAAATCTATTCATTTCTTTAGGCTTTTTAAACTGGCTTACAAAGCTGGATGGTACAGCTGTCCATTTTGTGTATTTACTGACTGGTAATGCCATAGTTTTGTTGTAATTTTATTTGTTTTATTCTATTTTTGATGCACCCTGGTATAAAACAAAATGTGATTAAAGACATTTAGGCCAGACAGGGGAATCATGCAGCCCTCAAGCCATATGTGGTTTCCCAGCCATTTTTCTGAGCATCTGGAGTCTCTCACCATATATATATATATATATATATATATATATAAAAATATATATATATTAAAAAAGGAACTTTGGAGGCATGGGACAAAAAGGTACTTTAAAAACCCAGAGGTGTTATTCTAATCACCTCTGGTTTCATATGCAGGGACTGGTGTTTACTCTGAAGAGTCATGGGGGCACTTCTGTAGCTTTCCTATCACTGGCATATCACTGACTGGACTTAAGTGACATCTTTAGCCAAAACATAGCTACTGGTGCCACTGGTAGAGCCTAGTCACAGAGTGAACAATCATTGTTCAGGTGTAGGTTTCTTATTATAAGAGGTTGTCTATCTACTCAGACAATTAAATCCATCAACAGAAAATGCAAAGGGATTTTGTTCAGAAGATGAATAAACATGGTCAGAATGAAATGTGTACACAAATGAACTGCATTAATCAAACCCTGAGTATCCCACAGCTTGTTCGTACTGAGAGGCTGAGAAGCTATAGTTCTGTCAGAGATCAGTGATATCTGGAAAGCCATATAGAAAGCACTATATAAACAGTAGAAAAGGTTATTCTGCCTGCAGCTGAATGTCTTCCACTATGGCTCTGTTGTACAGACTTAACCAAAGTCACAAGATATCCAGCATGGAATTTATTTATTGCAAAATATCAGCCTTCTTGCATGTGGTGAACACAAGAACACCAAATTTGCCCAGTAAACTTATGGTTTTTTCAGTACTTTACATGTGTGAGTTTGTTTGTTTTCATAAATATAATCCTTTGCTATCTCAGATTAGCAACAAATAGAGGTGACTACTTGCCTGCACATGCACGCACCATTTGTGTTTCTCTTTCCGTCCCCCACATTAAATAATTTGGAGGGGAGCACTGCAACAAAACATCAAAAATGTTTTGGTTTTTAAAAAACATTGCTGGGCAATCCCCCCCCCCCCCCCCCGGAACAGTTCAGTAAAATGATCTTGAAGGAACTATTGTTTGAGATAACCTATTCTGTGCATATTCTGTTTCAAAGGGGCTACAAAATGCCTTTGCATATTAATAATCCAGATTAACATGACTTCGGGGAGAAACAGACCACCCCAATAGAGCACCTTGCCGTCCCCCTTTCAGTGCCTGGACCAGGCATTTTTCCAGCCCCCAAAGAAGCAGCAAAACACTACTATTGCTGCCCCCTGCTAACAACACTGCAACAGTAAGCATGTTTTGGGGAACTGACATGGTCTCAGCTGGGGACCACACAAACACATCATCATCAAACTACAACCAGTTCTGGAGAATAAACCTTTGACAAGCTCTGGGAGGCAGGCCTTTATTGGCTTACAGGCAGCCTCAAAATCTTAAACAGATATTTACCACAAGAGACACATAACATGGATGGTAATACAAGGGCAAGACACTACCACAAACCCAGATGCCAACTCTTTTTCCTCATCTACTCTGGGAGCAATATTACAGGGGCCAATAACATCATTCACAACATCAGAGGTACAAGATCTTTTACAAGTTCTTTCTCCAAAGTGATATATGCCATCCCATGCCAGCAATGCCCATCTACACTCTATATTGGACAGTCTCTATTGCAAAGGGATAAATGACACAAATCTGACATTAAATGCCAACCCATTAACAGAGGTGTGGACAAAGACAATGGCTTCATGACAAACTACATACAGTTGGCCCTCCTTATACACTGATTTTTTATCCACAAATTTGAACATACATGGCTTGAAAATATTCCCAAAAGTATAAATTCCAAATAGCAAACCTCGATTTTCCATTTTATATATGAGACACCATTTTGTTGTGCCATTATATTTAATGGGACTTGAGCATCCACGGATTTCGTTATCCACGGAGGGTCCTGGAACCAAACCCCAGTGAATAACAAGGGCCCACTGTATATTAATGGAGGAGTCCTCCTTACTGTAAAAAAAGGAATATTTTCACCCAAGGAACTGACTTTTGGTAAGCAAATTTATTGCTTTCACACATCAATACCAACTGACTACTGTAAAGCTCTCAATACCCATCCCTTTGAAAATTTAGTGCAAGCGTCATCATCTGCATCCTTCTATTGCATTCAATTTCCACAACTGTGTATATAAGCTTTTTATCTAAGGTCCAAAGAAGTGGACTTATATTCACAAAACCTCATGAAAAAATAAAAACAAGGTCATTTTAAAGGTGCTGCCAGCTTTCTTTTTTATTCTTCCCCTCCCTTTTCCCTTTTTATGCTGCAAGAGACTAATGCAGCTACTTCTCTGAAAATTGTTCAGGACTGGGAGCCGCTGCCAAACAGGCCCTCTCCCATTTCTGTTGAGGACATATCTTAGGCTGCATCGGCACTGCACATGTTGCTGGAAACTACAGTTCCCAGAATTCCATAACATTGAGCCATGGCAGTTAAAGTGGTGTCAAACCAGATTATTTCTGCACTCCTGATGAACTCTGCAGTCTCCTAATCTCCAGATTATTTCTGCAGTCCTGCAGTCTCCTAATGAACTCAGGATTTGTGATGAATAGCCTTTTACAAAAGATTCTAGAACAGCCTAGAGCTTCGGATCCTACAGGGGAAGTTTTAACAAATCATTTTTCTCATTGTGTTCTTAATCTCTTTTTCCATAGCAAAACTGCACTCTTCCACAGTAGACACTCACAAGATTGTATAGAAAACAGTAACTGAGCTGAAGCCTCCCCACTTTTACAGGAAAAGAAACTGATCTGGAGACAATTGAGGGGCTGTTAAAGATCAATTACAAAGTGAATATTCCTTAGCATCAAGGCCATCTCCTCACCGATGTATTATCCCTCAATCATTAATGGGTGGACAAAATACTCCTACAATAGCATTGGTGAAAAGGAACTTGTTGGATTCATGCAGAAGATTGAAATGCATTTTGGATTCTGTGGTGTGTGAGTGTGGGTTTTAAACAGTATTGTTGAGTTGACTATGCAGTAGAGCATGACAATGGAAAAAATGTATGCTATATTTGTGAAAATAAATACGTAACACGCCCTGGTGGCACAGTGGTTAAATGCTGTACTACAGCCACTCACTCAAAACCATAAGGTGGTGAGTTCAATACCAGCAAAAGGGCTCAAGCTTGACTCAGGCTTGCATCCTTCCGAGGTTAAAAAATAAATTTAAAAAAAAAATTAAAAAAAATGCAGGAGTGCCCGATGAAGCCCAGCACCGGATCAAAGCCGGTGGTTGCAGGGAGAGGAGTCATGTTCCACCCCCTGGCCTTTTCCCCTCCCCTGAACTTGACCCGATCATGATTGGAGCCAAGTTCACATTTGCTCGAACCAGTTTTTCCAAAAAGAAACGGTAAATATACCGCTTTGGGGAAAACCAGGTTTAGGGGGATTTGCCCCACAATGAGTGTGCAAGATCCAGATTCCATAGTGTAAAAACCGGCGCCAGTATGAACTTCTCAATTTTAAACCGGTTTACAAACCAGTTTATATGGTAGTCTGAATGGCCCCCTAGCTTCCAAGGAGAGTTCATCCTTGATTCGTTCTAGGATCCTTTTTTTTTTTTTTTTTGTCCTTTTGGCCATCCTCAGGCCTGTAGCTGGGGCAACCTTTGTCCGCTGCAACAGAGGTGCCATAAGTGCACAAGACATATCATCGACGCTCACCCTGTGTAAACAACGGTGCTCCAAGATGGCACCCGCAGCGTGTGGTAGGACTCAGGACATTAGGGCCCCAATTGTACTTTCTGCCCCAGGGCCCTAAAGGCCTAGCTATGGGCCTGGCCATCCATAGTATCCCCAGCACTCTCCTCCAGCACCACATCTCAAATGTGTTGATTTTCTTTCTCTTGGCTGTCTTCACTGTCCAACTCTCACATCCATACATGGTGATGAGGAAAGCAATAGCTTGGACAAGTCTAACTCTAGTGTCCAGTTGTGCTCTTTGCCTGGTGGATTGTAATATGTTGGCTTGAGTGCTCACACATTACATTTTTTTCCCTTTTCTCTCTGCAGCCCTCTGAAGAGCTGATATCCTATGACTCAGACCTCTACAGACAGTCCCATGACAATTACCAATATCTCAACAGTGATGCAGATAGTCATGGTGGTAAGTGAACTGGAAAGCATCAGGAGAAGGAGAGATGATATATCTTTATTACTTAACAAAATTTTCAACATTAGTGCTTTATGATATAATGCTTAAAGCTAACAGTTTTGGAACACTTGGGCTCAGTTGAACACTGCTGTCTAGAAACAGTTAGTTAATTCACAAGCACTTCATAATTAAGCAGGGAACGAAAAGATACATTTTCATTGCACCAGTACAGGGTTTTACTCTGGATCTTCGCAAAAGTTTATAAGTACAGGAGCATCTACTTTCCTCAGGCAAACTTCTGAAATCATCTGGATATACTTGACTGGAATGATAGAGATGCCCCACTATGACACACATTCTTTCCACTGTGGCTAAAATGACTGTATTAGGATATCCCCCAACTGTACTGATTTGGTGAAGACAGTCCCAGTTAATCTTCTGTCACACCACTTTTCAGCTGCTTTTAAAATGTCCCAGTTTCTTTGTCCTCTTTCCACTTCCCTCCTTTGTTCTTCTTTGTTATTTCAATTGCTACAAGGTGAGTTCATTTGCAAAAATAGTTTTCACTCAGATAGATCAGCAAGGAGAGGGAAGTGAGGGAGGGAAACTTGCCCTTCCCAGGAGGCTCAGGCAAAAGCAAACTGCTACAGCCTTTCCTAGCTTGTGTGTTCTTTCTCATTAATAACTGTTGCCATTTTGACTGTACTTTGATATTGCTTGGTCACACATCTACAAAATGTTGGAGGGCATGCGGTGGCTTATTGATTAAGACACCAATTCTGACAATGGGAAGTTTGGCAGTTTGAGGCCTAAGTGCTACATAACGGGGTGAGCTCCCATCACTAGTTCCAGCTTCTGCCAACCTAGCAGTTTGAAAGCATGCAAATGCAAGCTGATAAATAGGTACCACTTTGGTGGAAGGTAACAGCGTTTGGTGCAGTCATGCTGGCCACATGACCACTGGAGCAGCCCTCAGATAACGCTGGATCTCCAGCTTAGAAACAGCGATGAGCACCGCCCCCTACAGTCAGTTATGACTAGACATTCATATCAAGGGACTACCTTTACCTTTATGCATGGAACGTATTTGATGTGAGTCAGCCACCATCCTGGGACTTTTCTCCTGAATTTGAACTACATGAAATCTAACACAATAAAAAATTCTTCATAGCAATTTAGACTTGCTTTGGCATTCCCCTCACTGCAGTTTTAACTATATGGATAGGAAAGCATGGTCATATCCTCTGGTCCTGTCTTTGTTGCTTGTCCTATAGCACACAAATGCAAATTGGAGAGAACAACTGGAATCCTGTTGAACAGTTATAAATATATAACCTATATTTATGTATACATATGTTTAGGGACTTAGTTTTGGGAATACCCATATATACTCGACTATAAGTCGACCTCATGTATAAGTCGAGGGCAGATTTTGGGGCCAAAATTATGGATTTTGATATGACCCTTGGATAAGTCGAGGGTAAAACTTAGGGGCATCTAGTAATGAAGGATGCAAAGAAAAACAATGCCAACAAATTTGCAAAATTCCAGCAAACATAACTATTTGTGCTTATACTAAAGGCTGGATGAATGAGAGAGTAGAAGGGGGTCAATGTTTCTAGAGCAGATTAAACTCTTGTCTTTCACCATGTGATGGTTTCATATTATGATTTAAAGTATGGTATTTACGTTGATCAGTGGATAAGTCGAATCAGTTTTTTGGGGTCAATTTTTTAACTTAAATTCCTAGACTTATACATGAGTATATACAGTATATTAGGGAAAGTCTGCCAAACCCCACTTACCAGTGGGATCAATGGGAGCCCATTCCCTTTTTGATCGAGAAGTGACTGTCTGATGTTTCCAAACCCTTTCTCCCATGTGAGCAATCTCTGGCATGAGGGGGATTTTTCTGCCTGTTGCATCAGAAATCGCACGTGAGATGGGATGGGAAATTCAAACAGCAGCACTATTGATCGGAGTGTCTGCTTACCAGTAAGTGGGGTTTGGGGAGATCTGGCCAGCATCCACTATGTAGCAATGTAGTTATGGTGGTATGTAATGGTCATGCAGTTTTCTGCCAGTGATCTATTAATGAGACATTGTTCTACATGTATAGAGAAAGTGTAAGTGCAACAGCTAGCAATTCTGATTAAGGTGAAAAGAGACCAATGGCTAAAGAAACAAACAAAGACATTATTGTACAAACTCCATTGAAAATAGGAAAACCCTCTAAGGTTGCTAAGCTCAGACAGAAGTAAACTGGCTTCATTTGTGTTGAAATGAGATAAAGGAGCAGAAAGACGAGGGGTAGAAAGATCTCTGACAGTATCAATTTACATTTCTGAGAGGTTAGGGTGGGTGATAAGGAGATTTTGGGTTACTTTCTTCAAAACCAGGACCACTGCAGGGTCACCATTCCAAATAATGAGAAAAGCCCATGAATTTATATCACTATTCTAACCTTGCTTTCAGGGTCCAAGTCTGAATAGGTTACTTTGGCCAAGATACTGTTGGCTTGTGTTGAGGTGTAGAATGTGGCAAGGGCAAAGGAGGGAGTATGACGGCAGAAGTAAAGAGGTTGTTGATGGGGCAGCACCAAAAACTATCCTTGTCATCAGAGAAAGCTGCCCTGCCATCACCCACATGACATGGAAATGAGCAGAATGACCATCATGCTTCTGCACTACATTAAAAAACTGCTTTATGCTGTCCTGAAAGGTTGTGATATTGGCATAAGACACCAACAGGATTCTGGCCATAGATGCTGGAAGGGCCAGAGGATGCACTCCACCTTCCTTTCCCATGGAATTGTGATTATATGGCTCCAAAAGGGGCCACATCTGTGCCAAACTATTTGCCTTTGTACTCAGAGGTAGCTTTGCCAGTAATATAGCCTACATCACCTCTTATTCTAAGTACTGACTAGGGCTGATCCTGTTTAGCTTTCAAGATCGGATGGGATCTGGTGCCTTTAGGCTATTTACTACTTCACCTATATTTAAGCCACAACAATGTGTTTGGCAACATCATCACACACATTCTCAAGGTAATAATTAGATACCCAATTATCTAATATAGCAACAATGACAACAGTGATGAAGCCTAAAATGGGAAAAAAAGTGCCCTAATAAAAGTTAAGTGGGTAAAGGGGCTTTACATCATGAACTATTTTCTAAGAAATAACATCTATATTTGCACACACACAAAAAAAGTACTGTCTGGAATAAACAATTATCTGTGGGATGTCATTCTGAACTGTTCTGGATGCAGGAGTTTCCAGACATGCTTGCTTGCTTGCTTGATTTCTAAGATTTCTATACTGTTTCAGTGAAGCTTCTAGACAGTTTATCAAACATGGAGTTTCCCTGCTGAGCACAGCTTCTCAGTTTGCTTCCATTTCTGTAAGATATTGCTGGGCCAGAGTGTATGAAATACTGTGCTTATACATTTTAAATGGAGAACAAAGGCCTCTGAGCTGGACTTTTACTGTATATGACTGTTTTCATGCTGTGTTGAAGGCAGAAGAATTAGATGTCTTCCGAGAGCATTTTGCATCCATATGTTTACTTGGTGTTTTAGGGTGGGTTTTTTCTACATCTTCTCTTCTTATTGGTTTTATCATTTAGCCTTTCCTATGTAGCTAGATCTTTTCATGAATGCCAAAATCATTTTTTCTTTTTAAATTATTGATTATTAACTAACATTTAATTTAAAAAAAACATGGAAAATTGCAAAGAAGTCAACCATCAATCACATACAGTTGGCACTCTGTATCCAAGATTTTTAATCCACAGATTCAACCATCCACAGTTTGAAAACAAATTATGTGTAAATGCTAAAGGCAAACCTTGATTTTGCCATTTTATCTAAGGGACAACATTTTACTATGCCATTGTATTTCATGGGACTTGAGCATCCGTGGATTTTGGTATCCACAGCAGGTCCTGGAACCAAGGCCCAGCAGCAATCCCACTGTACATCCTTCTTGCATTCATAATTCTCTTTCGACTTCCAACCTAATAGGTCCTGGTGATTTAATTATGCTGTCATACTGTCCCTTTTCACATACTTAACTTTGATTATATCAGCAATTTTTGAAAAGTTTATATATCTACAATGTACAGATTAATGTCCTTTGCATCTTTAATTTGTAAAACCAGGAATGGCAAACTCTCCCTACATGTCACTGATAGATCATAATCTGTTCCCAATCATTCATAAATTTACTTAAACACTTTCCTTTCAAAAGACAAGGTAATTTGTCCATTTTGGCCATAATAATCTCATTATCCAATCCTGCACTGTATATACTGTATTATTCATCCAGGTTTGGGCATATATGATCCTGGTTGCTGCTGTCATGTAGAATATAATTCTTGCTTTGTTACTGTGACTTTCAACCTCTGTTATTCCTAATAGATACACTTCAGGTTTCATTTAGATTGTTAATACTGTATTAAAATTTTCTCAGTCATTTGGTAAACAGAATACAATAATGTTTCACCTTTACAAACATCCACCAAGAGTGATAAAATGTTCCTATTTCTTTCTCACATTTCCAACATTTACTGATTATTCTTTATTTTTCTATACATTTTAGATCATTTATCTGGTGTGTGATGCCATCTAAAATTCATTTTGTAAAGATTTTCTCATTTATTTTGAGAGGAGGTGTGTTTCATAGGTTTTTCCCATTCCTTTCCCCATTTATCCAATTCAATGGTGTGGCTTGTGTTCTGGGCCCATTTTATCATGGAGACTTTCACCATTTCTTCCTTTGAGTCCCATTGTAAAAGTATTGCATATATGGAGTCGAAGGCTTTCATGACCAGCATCCATAGTTTTTTGTGGAGCTTTCAAGCTATGTGGCCATTTCTAGAAGAGTTACTCTTCTAGAACATGGCCACATAGCCCAAAAGCTCCACAAAAGCTATTGCATATATCTTTGATAATATATTTTGTTTCTCTGTAATGAGTACTCTTTCCAACTCAGTCATTTTTCCTTCTGTACCATTTAAGTTTATTTCAATCTTCATTTTCTTTCTCAATTTTCTGTATAACAGCCAATGGCATTTAATTCCCTTTTCATTCTGTTCTTCTTTCACTTTAATTTTATAAGGCTTTCCTTTCCTCCTTCCTTCCTTCCTTCCTTCCTTCCTTCCTTCCTTCTGCTTTTCTTTTTTCTTTTCTTGAAGTGTAATGAAACTGAAACAGAAATATTAGAAACATGGATGACTGTGATGCATGCCTGTCTAATATCTAATACTTAAAAGCAGAAAAATGTCTTCTCATATAAAGGATATTTTTTTTTCTATACAGTAGAATTGTGTAGCAGAAGTGGGTAACAAAATGAACAATTTAAGAAACACAATACAGTATCTGGATCTGTATTCCAATAGACTATCCCCCTACGAATGAGGAGAGGGAAGTGAATTTTGTCCTTCCTTTAACCTTTTTATGACATTAAAGACAAATGCACTCCTGTCTCCACAACAAAGAATTCTTTCACATCCTCTTTCACTTCATATAAGATTTTTCAGAATGACTCCAATACAAGAAGAAGAAGAAAGCCATCAGTCTCTGGTAATGTTTCTTTTGAGCAAAAACATTCTGGTCTTTTCCTCACATAAGAAGAGCTGGACTAGACCAGACCAAAGAGCTACCTAGTGCAGCATTCACTTCACAGTGCAGCCAACCATGTGTCAATAGGAAGCTCACAAATTGGTCATGAACACAATAGCAGACTCTCTATTATAACCCATCACTGTTAATGAAAACCCCATATTGCCTCTGATACAAGAGGAACTATGAAACCATCATGATTAGCAGTCCATGAATAGACTTTTCCTCTGTATTTTAGAGTTGGAAGTTGGAGAAAACGAACATGACAGCGACCATATGAACACTTGAAAAATACAGATAATGTGCCAGAAAAAAGTGTTGTAGCACTGTACGTGCTTCATGATGTAAGTCAACCCACAATTTCTCTAGCCGGCAGGTAGGAAGATTGGGAAAGAATCATCCTCCATCTTGGGATAGCTGCTATCAGGCAAAGTGAATAGATAATGCTGGGCTAGCCCTAAAGGCACCAAATACCCTTAAGGCATCTGATCTTGGAAGCTAAGAGGGGTCAGCTCTGGTTATTACTTGGATGGAAGATCACTAACATGAATACCAGGTGCTGTAGGCCATATTTCAGAGGAAAGAACTGGCAAAACCACCTCTGTGTACTCCTTGCCTAAGAAAACCCTATGAAATTCATAGTGTCACCGTAAGTCAACAGATGACTTGAAAATATGGACACAGGTGAACCTAAGATTCAGTTGAGTCAGCAAGGGAGCTTTACACATGCATGTACACAATGATTGTAATGATAATTGTAGGAATTCACAATTATGTAACTATCATTCAGGAACCATTCAGCATCAGATGGATAATAATGAATATGCAAGCATATATTTGGTTTTTGTGGGTTGTTCGGGCTGTGTGGCCATGTTCGAGAAGAGTTTCTTCCTGATGTTTCACCATCATCTGTGGCTGGCATCTTCAGAGAATACTGGAATGGAAGAGAGGGTATATACTACACACACACACACACACACACACACATACATACTGTGTGAGCCTGGGTAGGGAGGAGTGATTCCTATGTCAATCTGTGTATTGTTCTGTTGTTGATGGCAGGGCCTCAGAGTGGGAGGATATGCAAAAGAAGATTAATGTTTGCATATCCTCCCACCCTGAGACTCTGTCATCAACAACAGAACAATGCACAGATTAACATGGGAATCACACCTCCCTACCCAGGGATATGTATACCCACTCTCTTCCATTCCATATTCTCTGAAGATGCCAGCCACAGATGCTGGCAAAACATCAGGAAGAAACTCATCTAGAACATGTTTACACAGCCCGGACAACCCACAAAAAACTATGGATGCCAGCCATGAAAGCCTCCAACTTCACATATATTTGCTTAACAACAACAGAAAACACACAGAGCTTATTCTATTTCAGATACTCTTGACCAACATAGTTTTAGAATCAGATTGTATACATTAGTGTGCTTTTTCTGCTGCTGCTGCTTCTGTTGTTGCTGCTGCTGCTGCTGCTACTGCTGTTGTTATTTTTAAAATTTTGGTGTGGTCTTCCTGAATGTTGTAAGAAAATGACTAATGAGTGTATGCTTGCCTGTTCTGTTCCTGAATGTTGTAATATCCAGGATGAAATTTATCTAAACAGTAGACAAAGCAATCTCCTATCAGGACCCAGTGGGTTGGTTCTTTTGCTAGCCCTGCTTCTGTCACTGAAGGAGGTGATTCAGCTTCCTTGCAGCCCCTTGCACCTTCAAAATGGGTTCTTGAGGACTGGAAGATCTTCTGGAGTCCATTTTAAAGCACCACAAATGGTTGCATGGGGCAGGGAAGCAGAATAATCTCTACTGGAGAGTGGCCATCCACTAGCATAGATAGATAGATAGATAGATAAATAAATAAATAAATATAAAAATACCACAACATTGGATGTGCAGCAGTGTGCTTGCATAAAAAACAAAAACAAAGAATGCTATAGAAACACATAAGGTGTTGTAGGCATAGGGGCTTTACAGACCACCCAAAAAAGGTGGTCTGTAGCCTTCTGTTTTAATGCGCACCATTGCCGCAGCAACTACATGGAATGGTGAAGGTGCGCAGTAAAGAAAAGGAGCACCAAAACCAGGCTCCTTTTTGCATCGTAGTTGTGATGCAAAAAGCTCTGCCGGTGCTTTTGGAATGTCGCAGCTGCACAGCTGCGACGTTTTCACTGCATATGCCATGTAAATGGCACTGTGCAGCAACAACACTCCCGTCACATGCTAGGGTTGTGTGGCATGTATACCCTCCGTCCCCAGGCAACCCTAGCACGTGACGAGGGCACCCAAAAGCTCCCGTCTGTCCTGTCCAGAGACTAGAACGTGGAACGATGGATGCAAACTGCAGGAAAAGAGATTCCACCTGAACATTAGGAGGAACTTCCAGACAGGAAGGGCTGTCCCTCGGAGAATGGTGGAGTCTCCTTCCTTGGAGGTCTTTAAACAGATGCTGGATGGCTATCTGTCGGGGATGCTTTGATTGGGAGTTTCTGCATGGCAGGGGGTTGGACTGCATGGCCCTTGAGGTCTCTTCCAACTCTATGATTCTATGAGAAGGGGAAAGTGGATTAAGTAGTAATTAAAACAAGAGCACCTATCAAAATTTAGTTAAGGCTGAAATGTGGTGACCTATAGTTAACAAAAATTTAAGTCGTAATAAATCTTAAAGTTTTTAAGATGCTGGAAGACTCTTTGTTGATTTTGCAGTGACAAACATTCGGCACAACCCTCTACTCAGAATTCAGTGCCACTGAGTTCAGTGGAGCTTACTTCCTGGTAAGAAACAACAGAATTGCAGCCTAGTATGCCTGTACTGTTTCATGAATGCTGAAGCAGAAGGTCTAGAACATACTCGAACATTTTTAGACATACTCAGTTAGGAACACAGGACTAAATCCAATGTTTTCCTGGTAGATCTTTCTGAGCTTTCTTACCCATAGCTGGTTTAACTGGCTTATGTGGTATCTTACATCAGACAAAACCATAGTTCTTTCACTTCATTATGTCATCAAACAAAATACATTAAAATTAATATATTATTCTTCTAATTGCAGAATATTATCCTATGGCACATAAATAGTTCCACATTATAATGTGGAACACATTATAATTTGCATGTAGCACCAGAAAGCATCAGAACCTTAACAGCCCTAATATCATTCATTTATTATTAAGATGATGGATCTCTGGCTGCTGTACTGATGAATCTTACATGGAGCTTAGTGTTCATATACATTTTCCTTACAGCTGTCTAGGCCATGAGGGTATGATACCAAATTATACTGGTTAACCAGGTGTACACCCAGACAGCCAGCTGGCTGCTATTGTGTGTTTTACAGAGTTTAAATGCAACCACTGGGTGATGACAGTTAGGTTATTCTGGTTTCTTTCAAGAAAATGCAACACACCCATTGTAAGTTAGCCAATGCACAGCTGTGCTGTGGGGAATAAATTTTAGTATTGTTCCTCTGTGCTCTCAGCTCTGACTTTGACAACCCTATTGCAGGGTTTTCTTGGCGGTATTTATCAGTGTGAGATTGTGACTTAGCCAGCTTCACTCACTGGCTTTCTAAGGATGAGGGAATTTGAACCCTGGCCTCCAAATGTGAAAGTTTGCACTTTCTGAAAATGGAGAGTTAGGCCCAGTGTCAGCACCCAGTAGACCTCTTCAGATCGGGTCCATCCATCCTTCCATATTATATCTGCTGAACTGTGACCTGAAGTGATAGCTATGAGCCCCCCCCCCTTCAGCATTTAAAAATTTCCACAGTTCTCTAGAACAAGGCCATTGCAAGGTGTTGTGGCAACTTTTAAACTGGGCAGGGTAACTTCAGTGGGTCTAGATATCCAGTTTTCTCCCCCAGGAACACTCTCTAAGGGCCACATGGACTGCCAAAAATGAAGAAATCTGAAAGTGACAGTATGAGTTTGTTTATGTTAACTACTGTGACTTACTTTAAAATAAAATTATTTTTTCTGGAGGCTTCCTGGAGAGAAAAGTGAACAGCCACACTCACAGCATTTATTCATTCATTCATTTTGCTAGAAAAGGATGCAGTTCAAGGGAGCAGGGTGTTGTGTTTCTGTTGTTGGTGCTGCTGTTGTTTGTGTTGTTGCTGTTACAAAAAATAGCCTTACAATGCCACTTTTACCCACCCTTGTTTTAAACCATAAGCAGCCTGCCGTTGAAGACTGCAGAACTGTGGCAACTCAGTGCCACCAGTTATTTTATATTATTCACTATCCCGCTTTTCACATGATATGGGACCCAAGGTGGCTTACTGTAAGATTAAAACAAGATAAAGCTAAAAAGGTGATGAAAGAAAAGTTAAAATAAATCAAACAGCTATTGTATTAAAATACTGTAAATATTAAAAAGCGTAACATCATTTTTTTTAAATATAAAGATATAGCATACGCATACTCATAACATAGCCCTTTAGCATAACCATTCAATCATTAAATGCCTGTCTAAATAAACAGACCTTTGCCTGCTGATGAGAGGAAAAGAGAGAGGGAACAGCCTAATCTCCCAGGGGAGGCAATTCCACAAGCTGGGAGCTACCACCAAGAAGGCTCTCACTTGTGTGTTCACCAGAAAGGCCTGTAATGGTGGTGGGACTGTGAGAAAAGAGTGACCAGACATCTTCCTTTTCCAGGACATGGCCTACCTTTCAGCCTTCTGTCAAGGAGGAATTCCAAAATGACCTCCATTTTGAGCATGATGAAGCATGAATTTATTTTTATAGTAGTGTACGGTAGTGTTTCTAGCTTTTATTTTGTAATATCCTACACACCACCACCACCACCAAACATCCTACATTTTGTGGTGCCTTGTCTTTCTTTGCTGTCGTGACATCATCCTGTGAGAGAAAGCCCTCCTCCTGACAATCTTTAGACTTGGGCAGATTAATCTTATCTCTGCCTTTTTAAAATATTGTAATCCACCTTGAATCCTATTATGGGAGAAAGGTGAGATATAAATCCTGGAAATAAATAAAATAAAATAAATATAGAGAGATATGGTCTTTTAAACAGTCTAGACCTGAGTCATATAGAGTTATTGTGGGGAAGCAGTTTGCAGTTTCAGGGGATTCTGCAGATGTCTCTTTGTTGAGGGTAGAGCTTATACCTCAGATGACCATCTTGTGTTTTGTTAAAACCAACATTCTGCTCTAAACATTGGAATCAAGTTCAAAGTCCATGTATTTCATAGGGAAGCAAACTCTTTGTGGAGTAACTCTAAATCAAAGAGATTTAGCTAGGTTGTCAATATTATACAAAAACAAAGGCCTGATTTCTTTTCTTTTCCTTTCTTTTCTTTTCTTTTCTTTTCTGTGTTAGCAGGTGAATTGCTTTTATCTCCATCAGACCACTATTGGGAATATCACCATCATCCCCTGCATGCTGATTTTGAAAACTTTGGGGACAACCACTTTGCAGAACTCCAAAGTGTACAGCCACCTCAACTGCAACAGCTCTACCGGCACATGGAAATTGAACAGATGCATGTTCTAGATTCTGGGATCCCTGTTACACATCTTGGGCTCAACCACAACCACCAGGTACAATCAGCACCCCAATTGTGTATCACTATGGAAATTTTTCTGTTTTGGGGGGGGGGAGGGCGAGGTGGAAAAAACCAAGTTCAATATGATTGCCAAACAAATGGAAAAGAAACTGTAAAGAACATGAAAATAAGATATTACATATGTAGTGGAAATAGAGCAATGGGGCCAGGACTATCCCAGGCCCTGAGAATTTTAGGGTCAAATGTGAAACTTAGTGAGAACCTCTTGTGATGTCATAGTAAACAAGCCTGATAATGACATTAAACACAATACATTAAGTATAAACCCTGGTTGCACAAAATATGCTAGTTACATAAAAAGACCAGGAAATATATACATATGCACCTTTCAGGCACGGCTCTTGCCTTGCAATTCTCCCCCCTTACCATAAGGACTGGAGATTCAGGGTCAGGTCCTGAGATCTGGCATCCCTAAGTGGAATGATTGTTGAATAAAAATAAAGATCAACAGAAAGGACATTTTAATGAGGATCAACCCAGATGTCATGTATAAGTTCCCTGCCATTTTTTTAAAAAAATAGAACAGCTTCATGAGGATTATTGGTCAAACTACAGCTGATGCTATATATGGCAGTTTAATTTGCATCCTCCTTCTCCCCCTCTTATCTAGAAATAGAAGGTGGGGATTGGAAGTAATATATCTTTAAAAGCATTGCCTTTTCTTGACAAAATCTCTTTACTAAAGTATCTCTTAGCCCCAGGAGTGAAGCTCCCATTGGAATTTAGGGGGGGGGGGGGGGGACTGGGTAGGGAAAGGAAGTTTGCTTAATTCTACCACCACGACCCCTTGGATTCTCTTTCCAATAAAACTCATGTGCATTCCCAAGTCTTTTCTTTCCACAGAGGAATTGGATAACACTGGTAACGCTGGGAGATAATTAGTAGCCCAAACTACACAATCATCTTCATGGCCAAACACAGATTGTTTTTTCTTATCTCCCCTGAAAACTAGGCAGTTTTGAAAATGTATCTGATACAGCACAATGTTCAACCTCACCCACCCCTTACCCTCCCTCAGTGACCTATATCAGCGCTACTCAAAGTTGTGGTCCCTGGATCAGTGCTGGTCCTCAAGCCATTGACCCTGGTTAAAGAAAGATACCATTGTAGACAACTAGCACAAATACAGTGCTAGTTCTTGGAACACTGTGACAAAATAACTGCAGCCCTGCCCATTAAATACCCTGAGAAGCACCAACCTGTATAAGGAAGTAGCTCTTTTTCTTAGAGGCTGACTCACGGTGCAGCTGGATTTAGTGACCACTGCCGGGCTCAACCAAGCTCTTATAGCTGCACTGTTTTAGTTCTTGAAGTTCCTTTTCATTGGAATGAGCAATCACCAGAATGAAGAAAAAGAGTAACATTTTGGATTATAAATTACCTCGAACTCTTGAAAGGCATAATAGAAATATTTTGAATAAGTCTATATTATTCCTTCAGAACTGGGTAATCAGAACTATAATGGCACAATTTAAACATGCCAAAGGCTGGAACACTGTTATATGTGATACCCATGCTACTTTTGAAATCTACCTCAGGCTGGCATAATACATTATATTATATGTTATATGCGGCAGCAGTTGTTAATAGCACCACCATGTTACGTTCTCTTCCTCTCATGAAATGTTAGAAGCATTTTTGTTTTGTCATTAAATTAACCTGGTAGTCCTGTGGTGTGTGTACTGTGTGGTTCTGGCCTAAATAAGTTAGCAGTCTGTGGTGTGAACCAGGTATCATTAGGAAATAATTAACTATCAAAGAACAGCTAGTCAACTTCATGACCAAACAGGGATTATATTTCCTTACTATCCTTTGAATTTAGGGGTACCACACTTTCATAGCTGGCATGGGCCAGCGACAACCACACGCTGCAGACCTGATCCAGCCTTTCGAGGGCGCAAAAAAGAACCGCAAAAAGCAGCTCCTTTTTGTGCCCTCGAAAGGGTGCCATAGCCTTTGGCATTGTGTTGTATGGACGCAGCACCCGAGGAGCACCATGACTCCGCGCGCCATGTGGAGCAGCGTGCAGTGTCATGTTATCTGGACACGATGCCCAGACTCCACCCCCAGGCCAGCCTTTCAGGCTGGTCTGTACAGGGCCTTTGTGTGTATCTACATGGCCCAAATAAAACAGTCTCACCTAGTTTTCATGGCAAACTGTCCAAATGACATGGGATGACTGGGGTCATATCTTGGCCTTTTCATTGCCTCATGACTTTAATCCAGAAGACAAATGTGGGGATTTAACCCCTGTTTTGACTGGAAAATCCAGATAATTGTGTGTGTGTGTGTGTGTGTGTGTATGACACTCCATAGTGACATCATTGTGAGGCCCGGGGCAGAGATTAGAAGTATGAACATTCACATGCATGGAGGCCAGAGGAGAAAAACCCAGAGCAACCACAACTATGTGGCTGAGCATACTGCAATATATCCAACCAGGATGTGTTCAAAAGAAACAGTTCTTCCAAACTGACTTTGGTGTGTGCAGATAAATCCATGATTGGGGTAGATCAAGTTAACCTGAAACTAAACTGGGTTTACCTGTCAGTGTAGACACAGCCTTAGATGGCTTCTAAACATGTACTGTAGGCTCTCAGTTTCTACTGGGGTTTGGTTCCAGGATCACAAGCACCCTGCGGATACCAAAATCTATGGATACTCAAGTCCCATTATATACAATGGGGTAGTAGAACAAATAAGAACAGTGTCTCTTGAACAAAATGGGGGAAAAATAAAGGTTTGCTTTTGGAATTAATTTTTTTTTCAAGCTGTGGATGGCTGAATCCATGACTAGGGAAGTGAGAATGTATTTGATACAGCACAGTGGTTAATATTCCAGCTACCATTGCTTAAACACTGTAAATGTTCTCAGTGGTGGGACCAGTAGAGTAAGATGTTGCTTATAACTATGTTATTGAACATGTTACCTATATATAATAGCCAAAAGTTTCTGTCGGATGTGCTCTACATCCAATGGATAAATAAAATCTTTGGACAAAGACTGTAGAAGCAGAAAACTGTAGAAGCAGAAAACAAACAAACAAATATATATTGCTTTCATGTACTCTCTCTCTCGATATGGATGAAAGCAATATATGTTTGTTTGTTTGTATAATATTCCACTTTTCTCCCAATATGAGATCCTAAGGCAGCTCACAAATATGAGTTAAAACAAAAATGCAATTAAAGCAATAAGTTTTTTTTAAAAGTTAATCATATTAAAACATTCATTGAGACAGATTTAAAGATCATGAAAATATAATAATGGTAAAAATAAAACTCAACAGAGCACAATTAAAAATACCAACAGACAGTTGATACTCAAAAGCCTGGGTAAACAAAAAGGTCTTCCACCTGCTAGTGGAAAAAGAGCAGAGTAGGGAAACATGGGGCTCATTCTCACTTACATTTGAACTGGTTTGTGATTTGCCTTCACTCCATGTCATTGAATCGGTTCCAAAAGGTCTGTAGTTACCACTATGAAGGCAGAGCTTTTCATTACTACCAAGTAATCACATGACTGTTGTTCCCACTAGTTTGTGCCACTTCAAAATGCGTGTCAATAATCTATGTGCCATCTGTGATGCAAGAAAGGAGGGAGAAGGGGAAAGGGAGGGACTGGGAGAACCAGGCACACCCTCCCCCAAATGGAGGACCACCCCCAAATCAAAGCCCAAAGCACTGCTAGAAATGTCAATGCATGCCTCTTGGTCATGCTCAAAATTGAGGAACTTCCACACACACACACACATATGGAGGATGTCCCCAAATCAAAAAACCCCAAAATCACTCCTAGGAATGTTGATGCAGAGCTTCTCTAAGTTATGATCAGAATGGAAGACATTCAGGGGAGGACTTAACACATGGGGGAAGGACAGGTGGTGCCCTCCCAGCCTCGCAAGACTTGGTGATGCCCTCTAAGTCTCGGAGGACTTGAACGACATGGGGGGGGGGGCTTGAGGTGCCCCTATAGAGGATCCATGGGGAATGCATGGATCCATGGATGTCATGGAGGACTCTCCCATCGCTCTCCTACGAGGCTGAGATTCATACACTAGTCTCCAGAGTCCCAGTCCAACATTCAAACTGCTGCATCACATTGCCTTGGAAGGATCACTCCCTCTTTTTCAAGCCAGCAGCCCAGGCTCCACTTGAAAGTAAAGGCTGGGAAGCCAAGGAGGATGGGGGGTGGGTGGGGAGAATCTCTCCTTCTGCCAACCTCCTCCACCATAGTCCCTCCCCTCCAGAATGATGTGATTCAGATCGCTAGTTCCCACTTATTGAACATGCTTCAGAATCGATTCTTTTCAAAAGAACTGGCAAAGAACTAGTGTCAGGAAAGAGCGGGGGGGGGGTTGCATTTGCCTCACTTCCTCACGTTTGAAGCCAATCTCAGTAGGATCGAAACCAGTTCCAAGTGGGAATGAGGCACATGTAACCTGATCAGCAATTTGCTTTAAATCGTAGTGGGAATGAGTCCATAGATATCTGTGGAAGGGAGTTCCACAGCCCAGGAGCAGCCATTGAGTAGAGTCTTTCCCACATTGTCACCAAATATACCTGTGATGGTGGTGGGACTTTCAGAAAGCTGTCCAAAAGATCTTAAAACTTGGCCGGGCTCATTTTGAGAGAAATGGCAAATTCGAGAAAATGAGTCACATTCCAAAGAGAAGTTGATACACTATGAAATCATAGCGTGAGCTGTTGTGCAGTATAAAAAGTATATACAGGCAAATAATCAGTGGTGAAGATGGTGAGTCATGTGTAGCATTTTGTTGTTACATTGATGGACAGAATAAACAGACTGTATAATAGGAGTGATATAATAAATCAATTGGAAATGATGTTTTTGCTGATAACTGTGTACATAATGTACAACAAAAGTAAAGTCCCTATTCCAAGGAGCTTACATCCCAAAGTTTCACAGTAAGAAGAGAAAATGAGATAAGATGTGATACACAAATATAATAAGGAACAAATAAGAACAAATTAAACTATAAATGCATAAATATGAATGAGAACCAAAGCCAAAGCAGATGTGTGGGTAAGCATCACACAGAATAGCAGCATTCTTTTAGTCTACATGTGTTGTATTATCATATTATGCCCTTAGGCAACATGTTAACCTTTGTTTAAAATACATTGCAGAAATAATCCAGTTTGAGACTGCTTAAAGTGCCGTGGCTAAGTGCTAGGGAATCCAGGGAATTATTTTTATGTACTGGAGCTCTCTGACAAAGAAGGCTACATGTCTCATAAAACTACAGTTCCCAGGATTTCCTAGCACTGAGCCAGGGCAGGTAAAGCAGTCTCAAACTAGATTATTTCTGCAGTGTGTTTTGGACCTTTGTTTACAATTTTCCACCTGCTCTCCCGGTCAGATACTCCAAAGGTAGGTATCTTCATTGCCCCACAAGATAAGCAAATATGGTTTATACTATGTACACAGTGTACTATGAGAAAAAACTTGGGGAAAAGCTATGTTAAATTGCTATTCAGATCAGACATGAAACCCACAGTGTCTTCAATGGGATCTTCTACAAAAATAAACCAGAAAACCTGTTCTCAGTTATTGTGTAAAAAAAGGTGAGAGGGAGAGAAAGAGAGAGCAGAAAGAAGATAAGCTAAATGTATGAAGGGCAGACATTCCCATGTGAACCGTTGTCTCCTTGCTCAAAGAGATGCATTCAGGTGGAAAGAAACCAAATGCTGACTATTTTTTTTTAAAAAAATTGTTTGGGTTTAAAAAAAAAAAATCCAGTCACATTTCTTCTCACTCATCATGTCTACTTTTCATTTCTGACTCTTCCTCAACAATCACTGCCCAAAACTAGTAATGTGCAAAATATCATAAGGAAAATAATATTTCCCTGTTCTTCTTTTTGCTATTGATATAACCAAAAAAGCCCTTTGCTGCTGCTTTTGGACTCTCCAGCAAGCCTGAGCTCATCCTGCACTTTAGCTTTTCTGACTTTTTCCCTATATATGCTGGCTACATGTTTCAATTCCTCTTTGGTGATTCCCCCCCTTTTTCCATTTCTTGTACATGACCCTTTTAAATCTTAGGTCAGTTGAAAATTCTTTAGATATCCATCTTGGCTTCATCAGACACTTTCCATTGTTCTTCCTCAATGGAACCGCTTGAAATTGTGCTTTCAATATCTCACTTTTAAGAAACTCCCATCTGTCATGAACCCCCTTCTCTTTTAGTATTTCTGATCATGGGATAACACCCAGCGTGTCCCTATGTTTACTGGAATCTGTTTTCTTAAAGTGTAGAATGTGTGTCTGACTGTACTTAGCTTTCTCATTCCACTGCACATATAGCAAACTCCAGGAGAATGTGGTCACTCCCACCTAAGGATCCCACCATTTTCACTCAATTAACCAGGCCATCACTGTTCGTTAGGATGCAATCTAAAGTAGCTGATCTCCTTGTTGCCTTGTTCACCTTCTGGACAATGAAATTGTCTGCAAGGCAAGTAAGGAAATTGTTGGACCTTATATTCTCGGCAGAGTTTGACTTCCAACAAATACCAGGATAGTTGAAATTTCCCATTACTCTCTATTGCATGGTCTTGGATCCTTGAAACTGCTTTGGCTGTTCCAACTGTTTTATTTTTAAGGGTTATTTTACTTTGTTTTTAAAGATTTTTTCTCTATGTAATGTTTTAAATATTTTTATTTGTTGGCCACTGCCTTAGGACCTCTGGTTGATATATAAATGCCATAAATAAATAATAAATATGGAGTCAAAGGCTTTCATGGCCGGCATCCATAGTTTTTTGTGGAGAATTCGGGCTATGTGGCCATGTTCTACAAGAGTTCCTTTCTGACGTTTCGCCAGCATCTGTGGCTGGCATCTTCCGAGAAATCTTCTCTGAAGATGGCAGCCACAGATGCTGGCGAAACATCAGAAAGGAAATCTTCTAGAACATGGCCACATAGCCCGAAAGCTCCACAAAAAACTATAAATAATAAATAAATTATCTCAAAATCATTTTGGTGTGCTATTTAAGGGAAAAAAATCCAAATGTGCAATAATTTCATTGAAAACAAAATGTGGTGTTAACAATCACTAATGGGAAATTTCACTAGCCTTCATGAAATGAATGGCTTTCTCTGACATTCATCAGGTTCTGTCTGAAGAAGAGTGTTGCTTTGGTTTTCACTTTAGGCTAATTTTGAGTGGTCCTCCATCCCCCCCCCCCCACACACTTCTTTTAGCTGGTGTTGTATTGAACTATAAACTCTTCATTGTGACTCCGTGGATAAGGTCAATAGTTTTTCACTTGAAGATATGACAGGAAATGTACACACATTGTTACCCAATCCCAGCTCTTCCTACACTACTCATCTCCAGTCAATCTGCCAAGTCATTAACCGCCCGTCACTGCAACCCTGAAGCAACCCAGTTGCGCACTTTTTAAGCTGAGGCATTTCGGAATAACTTCATCAACAGAAAAACATCAGATGTCCAATGCCTGACCCACTGGACAGCATGAGTCATGGACAAAGTGTCTTTTTTCATGTTATATTTGAAAGTATTTGTTCAGATCCACCCACCTATCATGTATTTCCTGCACATCCAAGCAAAGACAAGGCTCAGGCACTTGTTTCTGCAGACAAACAAAACAGAGCCATTTCTCGAGCAAAAGACTGCCATACCTTTTTACCCGTGAGTTGGCATGGTAATCCCTCAGAATGGCAAAATTTCCACTTATGAAAAATTTGGAGGAAAAAATAATCACAGCTACATACAAATTGAAAAGACTGCTCATACTGTGTTCACAATGTTATGTGTCTCATTTTAATGGTATTCTCTGCATAATGGGAGCACATGAATGGCAGGCTATATGTTATAATCAGCCAGCAGGTCCTATTACAAAAGACAACAATGTTTGTTAAGGTAAAAGACAGTATGAAAAGAGGAAGTCCACCTTGCAAGTGGATAGATTCAAGGAGACCGTGGCACCGAGTTTGGAACACATGAGCAGTATAGTTGATGATCAGGTATTTTGGAGGTCTCTCTACCATAGGGTCACCATAAGTTAAGTCTTTGTCACTCTTGCCATTACATTCAATTGATTCTCTTTCCTTGGATAATCTTCAGCTCCATCACTCTTCTTGTCTCCTACAGGTTACCTTTATGCCTCGCATGTGTGTATATCCCTCTCATCCACGCAGTTCTGATGAAGAAGATTTAGAGAGACAGAGTCCCCCACTGGAAGTGTCAGATGGGGAGACTGATACTGGAGAACCTGGTCCTGGAATTATGAGTGGAGAAGCAGGTGAGCAAATGCAAAGTATTCAGCACCATGGCCCATTTGACCTTTTTGTTCTTCTTTTCTAATCCATCCCTGGCTGCAACCACATTTTCTTCATATGGAAGGAGCAGATGTAGCCATAGGACCAAACTACAGTAGAGCCATGCTGAAGGAAAAGTATCCTGAAGCAAGAAAAATTTCAGATGCTGCAAATTCACTAAGCTTTTAGGAATCTCAAAGAAAAATAGTTAAGCATGCCAATAGCTTTCTGACTGGTACTTTTTAATTACAGCAATAATAATCTGAAATGTAAGGGAAAGGTTCAACATCAGTACCGCATATACTTGGATAAATCAAAGGCAAGTTTTGAGCTCCAAATTACACAATTTGCTATGACCCCTGCATAAGTTAAATTAAAGGTAAAACTTAGAGGCATCTAACAAAAGATGTAAAGAATGAAGCAAAGAAAATGGCGACTGTTAGCACTGATTCCAACCTTTAAATTTAATTGGATAATTTTACCTGATTCTAGTCCAGATCCTGGGAAAGCTGACAAAAAATACACAAATGTGCCTTCATTGGTGAAGTGTGGGCGCAACAGGGGAGAGGCCATCTGGGTGGCTAGTGAGAGTGACAGTGACAGAGTTAATAGTCACAGTTTGCCCATCACCACTGCCCAACTTCTGAACAAGATGAGAAAGAGCAAAAGAGATGCATAGAGCACTGAGCTGGTGCAGAGGGAGAGCATGTTGACTCAGGTCTACTGTGTGCACAGGGAGAAGCAAGGCTGAGAGAGATGGGGGGAAAGAAGAGGCAGCAATGAGGTGCACAAGTAATAAACTGGGGGGACAGGGTGGCAGAAGGGAAACAAAGCCAGCCAGCCATACACTGCTAAAGGGATGGGCCAGAGGAAAGAGAGACAAAAAGGAGAGATAGAGAAAGTGCAGGAATGAACAGAAATAGAGGCCTGAGAGACAAGAGAGGAACTGGAGACAGGAGGAGGACAGGAATTGTGAGGAGAGCTGAAGAGGAAAGAAAGGGAAAGAAAGAAGGACTATGGTAAGCATAGACAGAAAAGCAACAGGACTGAGCAGTTCAATATGATGTGGTGAATGAATGGAGGACACAACTGGGCAGTAGATGTCTCCTAATAACCAACATCTCACATTATAATTCTCCTAGCAAATTGCTAGAGCCAGATAGTGTAGATCCATTGAATCAATGTGATTTACACAAATATTGAGCTGCCAGTTCATTCAATGATTCTACTGTACTTGTGATTAACAATTCAATTTAGTGTACATTTATTTATTATATCTGTTTAACCCAACCCAACCTTTAATACAACCCAACAATCCCTTCTTACTCAATTGAAACTCATTATGTCAGGAGCATACCTTCAAAATTATTTGTGGTATTCCATGAAGATTCAGCTACATTGTTGCTGATAATATTGTATCCCTGGGACAGACAGATATGTCTGAAGCAGACATATCAACATTTGTTTATCTTTGTCTGCATATCATTGCCATGTACCTTCCTCATGTGGATTTAATATGATTCCATTATGGCTGGCCCACCGTCTTAACAGATCCACTTTTTAAATGTTTTAATTTTAAATTTAAAATGTTTTGAACATTAAAGATGTTGAATATTTCTAAAATGCCCCTTAGAACCTTATTCCATCACCAAAGGTACATTATCTTAATAAAGATACTACATTTCTGAATGGTTGTGATGACTTTCCTGATCAAACCTGAAATTTCCATGCATCTTCCTGCACCTGAGAAATTCATCCCCTTTGTGAGAAAGGGGAAGTGCCATAGGGTGCATTTACACTGTAGAAATAATGCAGTTTGACATCACTTTAAATGCTGTAGCTCTATTCTATGGAATCCTGGGATTTGTTGTTTTTGCCTTTTCTGTCAAAGAGTGTTGGTACCTCACAAAACTACAAATCCCAGGATTCTGTAGGATGGAGCCATGGCAGTTAAAGTGATGACAAATTGCATTATTTCTACAATAAAGATGCATCTTCAACTATTCAGTGGAAAGACCATGGATCATAGAGACATGCTTTGAATGCAAAACATATCTGAATCCCTGGAATTCACTTGTAAGATGGGGGCAGGGGAAGGGAATCTCTTCTGAAACTTTGGAGAGCCATGGTCAGTCGATAATTATTTAATTACTTATTTGATTTATATCCTGCCTTTCTCACAACGTGAGAGACACAGTGCCTTAACAATATGGGTTAAAATAAAATAGCTGAAACAATATGTGTTACAAAACTTTAAAAAGCATTAGACAATTAATACGGTAAAATGTTAATTTAAATCAGTTAAAGACATTAAGGACACACTACATATATATATATATATTAAAAAAACTAGAACAACCACACCCTTCTACCCCAAACAATTAAATAATTCGAATATGGAGGTATTTGCCTACTGGCAAGAAGAGAGAAGAGAACAGGGAAATCAAGTCTCCCTTTCTTGGCTGGAAGCAGCTATCAAGAGGGCTTTCTCCCTTGTCCTCATCAGACAATACTGTAAAGGTGGTAGGATGGAGAGAAATCCCTCCTCTGAAGATCATAAGAATCAGACAGATTGATATGAAGCTCATGACTGAATTTAGCTCATATTGAATTTAGGCGGATCAGTAGCCCAGAGCAATAGAAGACAGTACCCACTGTTCCCAGGAAGGTACCTCACATATTTCTTTTGACTATTTCTTCCTACAGGTAGTAAGAAAAAAATCCGACTGTACCAGTTTCTTCTCGACCTGCTTCGGAGTGGAGATATGAAGGATAGCATTTGGTGGGTAGATAAGGAAAAGGGTACTTTCCAGTTTTCCTCCAAACATAAAGAAGCACTGGCTCACCGCTGGGGTGTTCAGAAAGGCAACCGGAAGAAAATGACGTATCAAAAAATGGCACGAGCATTGAGAAATTACGGCAAGACCGGGGAAGTCAAAAAAGTCAAGAAAAAGCTGACATATCAGTTTAGTGGAGAGGTGATGGGCAGAGGTGGCATGGATAGAAAGCACTATTCTCTTTGAATAAGGATCTCAAATCCTGAAAAGCCAAATAATAAGGACACATGAGCTGGACTAATGGCAGAGATGAATGGTTGAACCACACATCTAATACTATGCCTCCCATCCCCTCGTCCCTTTTTTATTGAGGTATTCCAACATCCAGTGTTTCTGGTACGAATTCATTTCCTCAGATCTGAATTTCCTACATGTTTCTTTTCTGCTGTTCAACAAGCTGGACACAGCAGGGACTTGTTTTTTAAAGAAAGAAATGTATAGATATATTATTTTCAGAAGTATTTGAGTGTACTGTAATTAAAAATCTACAGTGGATGAAAGGGTGTTTTTTTTTTGTCCTTCGCTTACAGCTTTTAAACCAGCATTAATACCAGCTCTGCTATATTTCTTTATGGCTAGAGAGAAATTTGCAGATTCTGGAAATATGTCATACTATGCAAATACTAATAACATGTAAATATTTAATAAAACTAGGTATACTGAATGCATATTCTCAAGTTTAGTTTTTCACTTCAGGTCTAAGATGGTTTTCTCTTCCTCCTCTTATTTTTCCAAAATATTGTCTCTGTTGTCACAGATGAAAAAGACTGAATCTGTGAATGATTGAGAATTTCCACCTGTGGAGCCAAGCTATAATAGAAACCTACATTTCTTAGATAGCTACATTTTTTTTACTGCTCCAGTAACTCCTTATTCTTACATTCATATTCCATTCCTCCATATTCAATGTTCCCCTTTAAACTGTGAAGTTCTACAGCATTTACTAATTTATATGCCTGTTTTTAAGCATTTGTAGTACTGGAGAGGACTTCTAAAGGATAATATCAAACAAATAGACTGTCAGCTAACTCAGCTACAAGGACATTGTTGTTGTTGTTATCCTCACTAGATAAATGACATTGAAAATACTTGGTATTTTGTTATGCTGTAGATGGATATCCACTGCACAATAAATCAGTGAGATTTATAACTGAATGCATCAGTTCCTGTCTGAACTTGGCAGTTTAGTAGTATCAGAGCTGCTTAGTACCTGGAAGGGAGTCTATCTACTGGCTATATTCAAAGGAAGGCAATGGTAAACTACCACTGATTGTTCCTTACCTATGAAAACAATATGGAATTCATGAGGTTGTCATAAATTAATATGCAACTTGAAGGCACATATGTATGTAGAGTTACTGTGATCTTTTAACTGTCTAATTAAAAATGTGTAAGCCACTCTGAGAGCATTTCTAAAGAGCAGGGTATAAATAGAAGAAATAATAAAATGTCTTTGTTACGTATATATAAAAATTCCTATGGACATTATCACACAAGCCTCAGTCTTGCTGCAATCATGTTAGTAACAGAAAATGGAAACATACTGGCTTGGGAGGTTTCATTATCACATGCCTCTGCAATAGCATGACTGGAATGGTTTTGCTATCAACAATCCCTCGCTCTATTTTCCACACTCTTCCTTAACCTCACCTTCCTGTCTTAGAACCTATCCAGCATGTTTTTCAGTTATTTTTATTTTTAACACAATTCTGGAGTTATGATAATGTGATTTAATTTTAAAAGAAAAAATGGGGGAGAGGAGAAAAGCTTTCTTGAGAATAGCAATGGGGGGAGAGACACTGACACCATGTGATGGCCAATATCAGTGCTGTGGAAATATTTCACACTGTGGAGTCATGGAAAAGCAGCATAATTGGGAGGTTATTGGCTGGTTTTCCCCATCAATGAAAAGGGAAAATGAGAAGGCTAAATATTGCATAAAATTAAAAAGCCCAGCATTCCATGGCACTGAGCCATGGCAGTTAGAGTGGTATCAACTGCATTATTTCTGCAGTGTAGAAGCAGTCTAAGCCCATCTCATGATTTACCTGTTTGCTAGTACCTTAGGCTGCATTATTTCTACAGTATAGATGCACCATTGACTGCTATAACCACCAAAATAACAATGGTAGCTGTAGCAGGTACTTTTTAACGTATACTTAACTAAGTAACCTCTGCTAGCTACACCTCACCATCAATCCTAATGGAAATGTCATTCAACTGTATTCCAATCACTGGCAGAAGGGACCTTCTTCTCTCCATGCTGCTGATGCCCAGAAAAGTATGTTCCTGTGGGAAGTTATGATTGTGGCAATAGTGTCACAACTGGAAGACCAAGTAGTGATAATAAATATGGAATATACCCATAGAGTTATGCTAGATTTACCCATCCATATTCACAATCACTAATTAAGAAGCTGATACAGAATACAGTCGGCCCTCTGTTTTTGCAGGAGATCCATTCCGGACTGACCCCGCTTCCCCCCCCCCCCCCCGGTGTGACATTGGAGACTTGCCAATATTCAAGCCCCATAGGCTTGAATGGGGCAGGTGCCCATGAGTGCATGCAGAGTGCGTGTTGCAGGGGCACACCCCATTAAAAATAATGCAGGTTGCACCTCCGTGAATATTCAAGACCATGGATCTCAAGTCCATGAGAACGGAGAGGCAACTGTACTGACTAATAATTATTATCACTGTTAAATATCTTGGGGCAGGGGAGATGATGGTGTTTACAGTAATATGGATTATGTATTGACAAGACAATAGAGACTAACAGAGCAGTCTCATCTCTGTATGTCTTGAGTTCTGTTTGGTTTAGTGAGATCTATAGCTTTAAAATACTGAGAATCTAATATATTCCAGTGAAGTTCCAAAATTTTCTTTAGCATGAGGCAGAGGGAAAAAATCAGAGAAAGAAAAAAGGAGGCAAGGAAAATGAAGACATTGATAACTAGTAGAAGTGAATATAGAAGAGAGGGGAAGAATGAGAAAGAGAACGATGAGGCAGAAGAAAGAAGACAAATATAGCCAGCTGGAGAACTGGGTATGGGAGGAAGAAGGAAAAAAATAGGACAAGAGAAAGGGAGGATAATAGGAAGATGTGGGAGGGAAAGAAGGCGAAAGAGGGAGAAATGAGGCGAATATATACCAGGAGAGTTGGGTAGGGGGAAGGAAGGATGGACGGAAGGAAGGAAGATGAGTATAGACAGGACTTGTACAGGAGAGAAAGGGAAAAAAAGACAAAGAGTGGAGGGGAGGACAAAATATTTAGCCAGGAGTTATGAAAGGAAAAAAAGAGAGAGAGAGAGAAGTGAAATCAATAAATACAGTTGGCCCTCTGTTTGTGCGGGGGACCTGTCCTGGACCCCCCACAAAAACAGAGGCTCATGCATATTCAAGCCTCATAGTGGAGCTGAAGAAGAAAGATATTTGTAGCTGGCATGTTGTTAATAGTGCTCCTCAGATATGTTCCTCAGACTAAGAAATTAAATTATACTGTGTCTTGTTCCATTAGGGTAGGATGAGGAGGGAGCAGACATTAATAATATGATAGGAAGAGCTTCAAAGCATCCATCTTTTAGTATAATATTTAGTGATACTTGGGGCAGTGTATACTGAGCTGCTCAGTATTTTCTCATGTTTATCGGTCCCTTTCAGATACAGTTTGAGTAATTCTAAGAAGGGAAATAGAAAGGGAAGAAAGTAGTGAAGAAAGCCATCTGGAGATCTATAGCAGCCATTTGGAAGTCCCATGTAGTAGCAAGGGCCAGCAGCACACAGTGAAAAGGGAATGATTCTTTCCGAGACAGAGCTTCCAATTCTCATCTCTGCCCTGACATCTTGGAACCCTGGTCAGGCTACTTTTCAGATTTCCTCCAGCTATTCTCAAAAGCCTAACCTCGTTCCATCCATACCATCCCACCATAACAAATTGAAAAACTCCCTATAGTGTTTAATATTCCATTAATGATCCAAATGTTTCCATTGTAGAGGGCACTGAATGAGTTCTTTGGTATGTCCATGTGAATGAGTTCTATGGTGCGTCTGCAAAAGTTCATGAAATGCACAATGCAGATGGGGAAATATGCATTATCTTTCCAACACTGCCACCTGGTAGTCAAGCAGCACAGTAGCAACAGGAGGGGGGGGGAACAATCCACCACTCCCTTGGCCTTTGAACATGAGAATAAGCCTGAAGTAAGGAAATAAATATATTTTTTAGAATTGGACAGCTGGAAAAGGTACCTAAGAACCATCAGCTAGCTACCAGTATAATCTTCAGATTGGAAGGGACTGGGATAAAACTACAGAAGAGAGTGTCTTGATCATGTGGGCATCAAAATCCCCCAATTTCCAAGTCAAATTTTACAGATTACACATTAAAATACATCAGCAAATTGTGTAACTGTTGTTGATTATCAAATGGCATGAACAAGTTTCATTAGCTGGGGTTTTTGATAGCTGCTATTCCACCCCCCCAAAACAACTTCTATAAGACACTGTTTTGTTGTGATGTTAGGAAAGCACAAAGAGAGGACTTGTGTGTCTCAGGAACTTCAGAGGTGGAGGACACAATGCAACACTGCAGAGCGGGCAACACTGCTACCTGAGGAGGAGGAGCATATTGCAACCCACCAAATGACTCGTGTCTAGGTCATAGTACTCAAAACACTACTGTTCTAAACCACCATTTAACCCTGCTATTGCCTGTTTGGTACGGTGCATAGAGAGGGGGATATGCTGTCTTTCTGACTGAAGTCTTTTTGTGTCCCTGTCCTGTAAGGGATAGTGGGAGTTTGGAAGCTCACATTCCTCATAAATGGGCTGCAAAGCAGGAACACGATTGTAGAACACATGTGGGCCAGGTTTGGGTCCTTCTTTCAAACTGACAAGGATGGTAAAGCCAAACTTAAGCAAGTTTGCATCCTATTGATTTTAATGAGAATTATACTTGGACTAATTGCTCCCATTTAAGTAACTAGGATATAACAGTACCTATCTATGTGTGAATCACACCAATAGTGTCTGAATTGCTTTTGGTATTTAGAGGTTATATATATGGGGTAACCACAATGATACACATCATGCCAATTGGAAAGGGCTAGGAGCAGAGCATTATTGTGAATACTGGGATTTGCACAAATCTGCCATCAAATGATCAGCAGGGCCTATCTTGGGTGGTTCACACTCCCTGACACATGGAACCCAGCTATATTTATCCTGGCTAAAGAATGCTGTCAAGTGCTCTGTACTGTTGATAAGGTGGTAGTGCTGACAACAGTGGGAGAACAAGAGGGAGGAGCTGGAGGGGGGCTTGCCACCATGGTATTTCTTTGGCCGGGGTGGGGGTCTTGGAAGTAATTCAGCCTCCTTGCACTTCCAGTCCGTTCCTGGCTTTCCCCCTCACAGGCCAACCTCAAGATGCCAGAACCTGCAAAGAAACCAGGTAAGGGGCACAACTGGAGAGACTGAATGCATCTTTCCTGTTTTAAGAGCGCAACTGCTAGGTGGAGCAGCTTTCCACATAACAGAGAGAAACAAGATGCCTTAGCAACAGGGATACTGAAGGGGAAATAAACAGGTGGTTTTCTTTTGAAGTAATTCCATAGAAGCCTAATTCAAGAGTAATTAAATTAAGGAGGATTAGTTTATTAAAGAAAAACCACATGGCAACCACATGCACACCACATCATAACGGCAAAAGTGAAAATACTTTATTTTACAAGTCATTTCTTTCTTTCCTCTTCTCATTACCTTCAAGTTTGAGGAAGGAGCTTGTGGTGGTATCTCTCCTGGAAACTTTCTGGGTAGAAAAGGGGCTCCTATTAATATTTTTCTCCTTCAGTGTCATCCAGGCAAAATGTAAGTTTACAGCAGAGTGAGAAAATGAGGCATTTGAGAGTTAGATGTCTCTCACTAAGATTAGTCCTTGTAGCCATCCATAAATAGTAAATTTATCTCCTTCCTCTCCTTTGAAAAAGAATATGAGGATAGAGTATATTTTGTCACCAGAAAAGTCACTTGATACTTTATTTGAAGGGATGTTGAGGTTTAGAGAAGGAAGACAAATTTAAAGATTGTTAATTCTTTGTGTCTTATTTTAATCATCTACAAATGCAAAATCAGAATTCTTTAGGACAGCTCTAAATAATTAACAGCTGTCTTTCTGAAAGCTATGTGCATATTTTCTGTCAAGTTCCATCTCTGTAATTATTAGTTAATTCAATTCCTTGCTGTTTTTTGAATGTTATGTGTAATCTGTTAACTGATATTTGCCAAAATATAATGCCAGTAAAAGACCTTCTTCTCATCTATCACCAGCTGTTAGATGGAGACTTTTCATTCAATATCTGGTATCTCCCTGATTTAAGAAAGCCCCCCCCCCCCCCATAATGGCTCTGCGCATGGTACCTTTTAAAAATAAACCAATGCTTTTGTAAAATATTTATTGCCTTGCAGGTTATACCACTTTCCATGGGAGTCCACATGAAGTAACTGACTCATTTCACTTATGGCTGCCTCACATGTTACATGTTTAAAGGATGCTTGTAAAAACATAATATGCATACATACAGAGGTTTGATGTATAAGCATTATATGGGTTTATGTGTGTACATGTCTTAAAATTCTAGATACATACATGGGGGTATAAGAAACTATCAGGAGCATGTGTGGTACAGCAAGCATAGCAGACATCGGAAAGGGACCCTAAAGAAACTAGGGCAGAGGGCTTGTTCCATGGGTTATGTGAATAACAAAATCAATGATATACTTTTTGGAGACACAATCAATCTCAGATTGCCAGACTCATGTGCCTATAGTGTACAAATGAAAGGAAAGCCACACATGTTGCATTCAAGCATTACATTTGGGAAGGGGTGCATTAAAAAGAACTGGGTGATATTAGCAGCAAATAATGTTCTGATGCATTTTTGAACCTCTTTTTTGAGCTCATCTTAAGCAGCCGGAGTCTTTCAGTCCTCCCCTCTCAAAATGACTTCATTAGTTTTGCCTTCTGTAAATAGATGGAGAATTTTAAGCACAACTGTAAATCTACTTTTAGTACTGCAAATAACAGTTTGCCACTATCCTTACCTATAATGTATTGATGGATAAGACCATTATTTTTGTTTAATGTAATCTTTGCTCATCACGTGTCAAATATGGGGAGTGTGTTGAGATCATTGCCAGGCTTTTGGGCAATTCTTCAGTTTTTAAAGTACAGACAGCCCTCTGTATCCACAGATTCTTTATCCACGGATTCAAGCATCCATGGCTTGAAAATATTAAATCCAAAAAACAAACTTTGATTTTGCCATTCTGTATAAGGGATGTCGTTTTACTTTGCCAGTGCATCTATTAGGGTGTACACATTCATGGATTTTGGTATCCACAGAGGGTCCAGGAACCAAACTCCAGTGGATACCAAAGGGCCACTTCTTTTAAAATAGAGAAGTAATGGCTTAAGTCAAGGTAGTAGTCCTAAATGGTGTAATGTTTAGTAATGTTTTAGAAGTAAGTGATGACTATTGTCATCTGAAATACACACACATTCCAAGCTCAGTATTATTATTATTATTATTATTATTATTCCAATATTACTAAAAGAAGTTGTAGACCTGAGTCCCATTTCTTACAATACTCTTAGCACTTACATTCCTGCTTTCCATCCACCAGCATACTAATGTATAATTTTATTCAGTAATAACTCAAACAAAAATTCTTAGCAGAGAATTTTACTTCCTGCCTTGCACCTGTTAAAAAAATCCACCTTACTCCAGAGAATATTCAATGAAATGGCTCTCCTGGTTCCACGCAAATACCCTTGAGAATTTGGGAGGGTCACTTTCACTGAGTCCTGTTAGTGATGGCCACCAATTTGAACAGCCTTAGAAGAGGATTAGACAAAGTCTAAGACTCTCTGTACCTACTAATCATAATAGGTGTATGTTGACACCACTAGAAGAAGCTGTAAGGCTCTGTTCACCAGTTGGTGGGCAGATACTATTTCACATGTCCTTCTTATAAAGCTTTTCCTAGGTATAGGCTTGCCTGTTCTCAAGGCCTGGCCCTGACTCTCCGGTTTTCAGTAGTCATCTCCAGGTGGGAGATGAGGGTGCTAATTCTCAAGTTCCTCCAGAAGAAGAAAGGGTTGTGTGCAAATCTCCTGCACAGCCACTAAAGCAGCAGCAGCTTGCAACAATTTGTATGGTTTAATAGATTTTTTTGCTTCAGCTTATAAAGATTATCTAGAGGATCTATTATTACCTTTCTGTTCCTTCCTCATTGTGGCTCTAGGACTCACTCTCTGCCTCTGCATCCACTTCCTGGGTAAAGCAAGGAGCCTAGTTTAGATGGTCTCCATCCCATCTCCATCAGTAGATGAGAAGGTTTAATCCTTTTTTACATTAAGGTGTCTGTCTTAATTTCCAGACAGCAACATATATTATGCATGTGCATGTGTGCGTTAATGACAAGCTGTGAGCAAGTGTGGTAGGTAAATTCAACCTTTAGGGTGAGCACAAGCAGTTATACTTGCCAGGATTTTGTAAGTATTCTGACATTGTTTTCCTTTGCTTTGTCCTTTACATCCTTTGTTACATGCCCTAGGTTTTATCCTTGACTTATCCACAGGTCATATCAACATCCATAAATTTGGCCCCAAAACCTGCCCTTGACTTATACATGAGTCTGACACGTATATAAGGTATCACTAGGTCAGCTATTCTCTCTCGTCTTTCTTTAAAGACCAGGGCCTTGGACATATATAAAATGATGATAGTGTAGGCTACTGCTTTCAAGTAATTGGTGGCTGAGCACACCCATCAGATGTGAGCCTTATAAAAGACTGAATGAGCTTTGTTGGGAAGAGAGCACAACTAGCCTGCTTCTGAGATGCTGTGATTTAATTAAAACCTAATTTTATTTTATATTGCTTTATTTTATTTATATCCCATTATTCCCAACATGGGACCCATGGCAGCTTAAAATATAAGTTAATACAATATATAATAGATTGTCTACTGTCCTGTTCAGCAGGAGATTATAAACCCTTGTAACTACTAGGCATTCACATTTATGATCATAAGCAACTGAATGTGATCCCCAAAACAACCTTTGCAGCTTGGTAAAAACGTGGGTGAAGTGTTTCAAAGGCACTGCATATCAAGATGCTGGGAGATGACTTCTGCAGCAGTCTCCTGGTCATAGGACACCTTGAGAAAAACTGTTGAGGTCTCTCCAGCTGCCTCTTCTGATACACATTGTGGCTGAGAGAATGCTGCAGATATCATTTCCCAGCACCCTAATCTCTGGCAATTTGGAAATGCTTCTCTTGGGGCATTACCAGGCTGCAGTGCTGTTTTTGTTTATTTTTTCCAAGTGGCACCATGAGACATAACTACAGTGACAGAGCTCCACCATTGTATCTAGGTTGATACTATACAATCTCAGCCAATACATAATTATAATTGCACTGCAATTATATAATATGTAACAGCTAAAATAAAACAAACGTTTAACAAGCATTAAACCAATGTACTAGTTAAAAGATTATCTGCTAAAAACACATTCAAAGCATGGTTTTATAAATGCAGCAGACCCCTGCCCTGACCAGTTAAAAGCTGAAGGCTCATTTAAATAAAAAAAAAGTCTTTGCCTGCCAGCAAAGAATGAGTACCATAATGGCTCAATGTGATGTAATTATCTTTTCTTTTTTTTTTCTTTTTTTGTATACTCCTATCTTTTAACCTTTCTGGGATACATTTGAATTAATTTAGATAATTTCTTATAAAATATGAAGCAATCATACATGGTGGCCATATTTTCAGGATAGTGGCTTTCTGCAAGCTCTTGTAATGCCAGTATCTGTTTGGCAACAAGCAAATGCCCAGATTTCCTGCCAAGACTGCAGTCCAGGAGGAGGGGGAATATCCGAACCATGGGGAGAAAGAGGCATATTTCCAGGTTTTTGTGAGACAGGGACAGATGCTTTGAGCAATTTGACTGTTTTAGTACCTCTTCGTAGTGGTTTGCCTCCACATTTCAGCAACAACTCAAGTGGGAGAGAGATTGCACCACCAATGTTTGTCTTCCAGTGTGACTTGGAAGACCGCAAAAAGAGGACTGCTGCCACATATGGCTGTGGTGGGCCCCAAACCCCTTTTTGAAGTGACTAGGAAAGAAACCTTCTAATGCAAGCAGAGAGGTGAAATTTGTATTTTGTCGTGTTTTAAGCTAAGAAGTACTGCTTATTTTACCTCTTAATTTTGTAGTACATATTTATTATTATATCATAATGTGGTGGTACTGTATCATGGGGAGAGATGTGGTAGAATAAAAGATTTTTTAAATGCACAAATGCAAAGATTTTAAAATGGTGTTCTGCAGAGAAGAGTATGTTACTTAGGCCAGCCACATTGGATGAAACTTGAAAAGTGAACTGAAGCAGTCTCTTTGACCTCTAAAGTGAAGTAGCTCTTGTCTGAAGTGAAGTTGGCTGTTCCTGAAGCCTTGGAGAAAATTATATCAATTCATTTATCACCTCTCCCAGGCAGGCCTTTCATGAATGGAAACATTTTCCTTCCATAGAAGGAAAAAGAGAATCATGTGCTGTGTGTGTTCAGCTTGGAGAAGAAATGACTGAAGTGTGACATAGTTGTAATCTTTAAATACCTCAAGGGCTGTCATAGACAGGAGGGGGTAATGCTGTTCTCTGCCAGCCCAGAGGGTAGGACCAGGTCTAATGGTTTGATGGAGAGTATATTTTGATTGAACATTAGAAGGTAGGTTTTGGCAGTAAGAGTGGTTTGGCAGTGGGACCAATTGACTAAAGAGGTGCTGGGGTCTCCTTGTTTGGTCATCTTCAGAAAGAGCCTGGAAATCTACCTGCTGGAGATGTTTTAACTGGAGCTCCTGCCTTGATGAGGGGTTGACTCAATGTCCCATGAGACTCCTTCAAACTCTATGATTCTAAGTAAAAGGTGAGAATATAAACACAAGGAAATGCTGTGCCAAACAAAAACAAGACTAATACAATATAATAAAGCTACAATAAAGAACAAAGTTGCTTTTTAAGTTTACAACTGCCAGAATTGTTCAATTAGTAGGGCAGTGATTATGCTAGCTGGAGGATGTGTCTGAAAAGTAACTTCTGAGAAAACTATAATACTATAGAGAAGAATCTACCACAGATTAATAAGAAACACATACATCAACAAGCCAGGAGTAGGTAAATCCGTTTTCTGTAGCTTTTTATAATAATAACAAAATTATGAAAAGTGTGTCCTATAAAGCAATGTATTCTATATCTTCAAAGTAGTCCAAAAATAATGAGAGACACTTGTAGTAGAACAAGGCTTCATGCTGGTGGCAATGTCCTTTAGTCCTGGAGGGGAATGTCCTTGATGGCTACCTCCGGAGAATTGTGAGGCCATTTCGACTTGTAGAGGTCTTCATCAGCATTGACAAATCATTTTAAGCCAGATTGGTATTGCAGTTATAATTTTATGCTGCTAAATGCATAAGATTGATAAAAATTAATAACTCAGTTTACATTAATTACAAAGTGCCAAATATAACAATACAATAAAACCAAAAATGACAATATGTGAGCTTACCACAAACACAGATCAGCACGACTTAACAATAGTCATGTGCCTGGTAAGGAATCAGCAGTAATTGTGTATTGTAATGTACTTATCTTATATAAAGGCCTACAGGTGACTGACTATTACATGAAAACTCTTAAAGGCATATGTAATAATAATGCAATACACTATATATCCCAACATGTAAACCTGGATCTCTGCTGAATATGTTATACAGATATATTATAATCTGGATGAATACAATTCTGAACACAATTACAAATGTATATCACTCCAAATATCAACAATAATAACTTCATTATTTCAATTAAACTCTGTCATACCTCTAGACAACCTCAAACAATTATAATGATGTATCTATAAGAGCTGCAAAGTGAATGAATCCGTACAATACTGAAAAGAATTTCATAAAAAAGCAGACAGATCCAGACGCTCATTAAGGCTCTTTGGTACACTGGATTTTAACTTATGGATCCAAAATGATTCTCTATGTAAAAGTATAGTATGTATGTTACCCCTGAAAAACGGACCAAACTTAACTTGTTCAATTACAAAGAATTGAATCTGGGGAGTGATTAAATTGTGAGCAATGTGTAACCAGTGGGGTATCTGAACTTTTATGCTGGATGGTACTTCTATGCTCAGAAATTCTAGTTCTTAGACTTCTCGTGGTTTGTCCTACATAGATCTTCTGACAGGGACATATGATCACATAAATAACATTCTGAGAATTACAGTTCATAAATGTGTTCAACTCATAACATTCCCTGAAAAGTAATTTCCCCAGCCTTTGAACCAAGGTGTATGTGGGTTGTGTTTTTTTGTTTTCTTTTTTTAAAAGTATGACAGCTGGCTTAATCAGTAAACAAAAAGTGGAACAACACTACAGGCTTTTTTTTGTTTGTTTTTTAAGTAGCTATTTAAAGGGAGCCAAACTAGCCTCCTTTGGAAGTGAGTTCTACAACCAGGATGTGGCTATGCAGAAAGTTAGTCAGTCCTGCTCTACCCTGCCCCTCACCAGCAAAGTCTCATGAAATTTTACATGCATCATAACTCTAGCTGCCACCATATATTCACCAGAATATTGCAAGAAATGAGCTACCCTGTTTCCCCAAAAATAAGTCATCCCTATAAAATAGGACCTACCGTAGTAGAGGTTTTGCTGAATTGCTAAATATAAGGCCTCCCCTGAAAGTAAGACCTAGCAAAGTTTTTGTATATAAATATATATACAGTATACAATAAATGTTCAATTTTTTTGTTCAACAATAAATGTGAATTCTTCTTCAATGAAAAATAAGACATCCCCTAAAATAAGACCTAGCACATCTTTATATAAACATTAATATAAGACACTATCTAATTTTCAGGGAAACACGGTAGATGAACTACCCAGAGCAGCAAGTACTTTGTGAATACTCTTGAACTTATCCCTAAATCTAAATGGCATTCAGGTTGATGTCTCAGCATTATACTCAATACCTGGGATAGTAAGAACCATGGGAATGGTTCTGAGAGTTGACTTGTTACTGTTGGTTGTGTGAGGTGAGGTCTTCTCATTAGTCACTAACACATTCCAGTCTACCAAGCTATGTATAGATATTTTAGGGATTCTTGTTGCCATTACAATCATCTCTCCACATTTATGGTTTTGACTTTTGCAGATTTCATTACTTGCAGATTTGATTACTGTGTTCCCTCTCAGAATCTCTGGGTCCTCCAACATGATTCTACGGCCAACTTTTGCCAGAAGTTGCTCTAGAAGCCCTAGAGATTCCTAGAAAGAACACTTCTCTAGGCATTTGTAGGCCCTACAGAAAAATTCTGTGGTCAGTCTCTAGTGAATGTTGACCATAGAGCTGGGGTGGAAGAACTAGAGATTCCTAGAGAGATGTTCTCCCAAATTTTTAAAAAACACAGTGTTTTTTAATTTGTGTTTTTTCCATTTTCACCAGTGTCCTGAACCCCTAAAGCCAGCAAATGTGGAGGGCCCACTGTATCTGCTGTCAAGGAGACCTTATAGTGGTTAAATGTCAGTACTGCAGCCATTCACAGCCATAGGGTTGTGAGTTCAATCCCAGTCAGAGCTCCAGGGTCCACTCAGCCTTGCATCCTTCTGTAGGTCTCTAAAATGAGTACCCAGCTTGTTGGGGGGAATTGGTTTGCACATTGTAAACCACTTAGGGGAGTTCTTAAGTGCACTGATAAGTGTTATAGAAATGTACTTGCTGTCACTATCAAGTTGACTTTGATTTATGGGAACCATGTGAATTAGAATTATGGCAATCCTATAACTTCCATGAGTCCTGAGGGATTATCACACAGGAGGCGTACCGTGGGTTAAATGCTGGTAAAATGCTCCAGAAGCGCAAAGGTGTGATAGCCGTCCTCAAAACATTTGTGGATCAGCCATTTCTTCAATAACGGAAACTTCTGTTATGAAGAAATGTCAACTCCATACACACTTTGCTGACAGGAGAGGAGAGGGGATGCTTCAGTGACGCTTTAGAAGTGTGATCGGCTATGACACCTTTTCTCTTCTGGAGCATTTTACCAGCATTTAACCCACAGTAAACATGGGTGTGATAATTGCCCTGGTGATCAGCAACCCTGATCAAGTCTTAAAATGGTTTCTTTGATTGAGAAAATCTATCTATAATTTGGTCTTCCTTTTTTCCTTCTCCCTTCTAATTTACTGAGTATTATCATATTTTCCAATGAGTCATGTCCAAAGTATGATAGCCTCAGATTAACCATCTTGGCCTCTAGAGTTCAAGCCTAATTAGTACTAAGGTTCATTTATCTGTCCTTTGGGGTTATTAGGATTTCCGTAGTTGGTTAGGGTGGATTTTTAGGGTTTTCAAATTGAAATGCTTTGAAAACACTGAAAACATTAGGCATAATTATAGGCATAATTATGTATTTTATGTGTTTTATCATATCTGGAACAATTACATTGTCTAAAGCAAGATGCAGGAAAGTGCACTTCCCAAATAATGTATATATACAGTTTTATTGGAGCCACTACATACTTACAAAATCTTGTCATTAAACTAGCAAGTGCAAATGGGTTTTCAGTTCCAAGAGAAAAATATTTTTTCATGAGTATAGGACTGGGGAATGAAAGTAACAGCAATGGTATTCACTGTTTTTAACCAGATCAGTTGCATCCCATTTTAGAACTCAAGCATGCAATGAGGCATAGATAGCTACTCAAACTGGAATTTTTAGGTAGGTTTTATAAATTCAGTTAGTTCTCAATCTGAATAACTTGGAGGATATAATTGCAAAGTAAAACTTTAAGGAGTACTTGGGGCATGCTTTCATCTGCAGAACTGGAAGCACATACACACACACACACACACACACACAACTGTTTTATGCATTATTGTACCAAGGAGACAACAGATGCACAGAACCATTATAAATACAAGGTTATAAAGTAAGCTGGTCTGTGTATGAGCTTTACTGCCAGGCGTTTACTCATGTTACTGGAATTTACAGCCTCAGCTGCTGAAAGGGAAGAAGAATGTAAGATAGAGAGACTTAACAACTTGGGATCAAGGAGTAGCTAAGCCTATAAGTGCATAAAGTGCATTTGCCTCTTTCCAGAAAAGAAATTTGCAGTAACTTTATATAGTTCCAGGGCAAAAACATTTACAAGATCACACTTGATGCATTTGGAACTTCTAAATGCACAAGCCAAACCTATTGCCAATTATTTTACTGATGGGGAGAATAATGGTTAAATAAACATTAATAATGTAAATGTAGAAAGCAAATGTCTTCCCATGTGACCTGGGTTATGTGTGTGTATGTGACTTCAAGTTCCCTGTCAATTAATAGCAATCCATGAATTTCATAGGGTTTTCTTAGGCAAGGAATATTCAGAGATGATTTTGCCAGTTCCTTCCTCTGAAATATAACCTAGATCACCTGGTATTCATTAGCAGTCTCCCATCTAAGTACTAAACATCACTGATCCTGTTTAGCCTCCAAGATCAGACAGGATCTAGTGCCTTTGGGGGTATTTAGACCAATCTGGGTTATACAAGTGATATGAGATGAAATTCATGGAAAGTACTACAGTATGTATAAAAGTAAACAAAGGAAAATAGGATCATCATTCTCAAAAATCAGTCCCCTATATCTTGAACGTGCTGTCTCTTAAACTATATTTTCATGCCACAGTGAGTTGAAACTCGGAGTTGTGCTGGGAGCAGTGGTCAAATTTTGGAGGCTTCCCTCCTTCATGGTTAGATTCAAAAGGGTACAGGGGGACTGTTGGAGGGATCATGGTGTGGGAATTGTTGTATCCTTAACTGAGTACCCCTTCACACACACACACACACACACCTTTTCTTCCATCATTCGAGCATTGTGTGAGAAGAAAGTCAGTAGCCTCATAATGGGCCCACCACGGATTAAGGATGATGATGAAGTAAGTCTTGGAAAGTATGGGAGTAGAACCCCATGCAAAATCTATTTATCTGTGTGTGTGTGTGTGTGTGTGTGTGCCTTCAAGTCATCTTGTCAACATGTAGTGACCCCATGAATTTCACAGGTTTTTCTTAGACAAGGAATACTCAGAGGTGGTTTTGTCACTTCCTTCCTCTGAAATAGAGCCTAGTATTTGTTGGGGATCTCCCATCCTAGTACTAACCAGGGCTGATGCTGCTTACCTTCCAAGATCAGATGGAATCTAGTGCCTTTAGGGTATTTTTAAAAATGGTGATAGCTGCATCTGGGACAGACCGAGGTGGCGATTCGGTGGCAATTTATGTGTGATAGGAACCGGCTGCCTTCTGAATTAACACTGAATTTGGTAAAGGTAAGCTGCTTTTGTAACCCCATGCAATAGGGTCGAAAGTCCTGCCCCTCTAAGTGTACAGCTTTTAAAAAAATCTTGTGTGGTGGGATGGGGGTTGGCTTTAATCCTTGTTCTTCTCAAAATTGGTTACAAAGCAAAATAAAATTAGTCAGGTTACTTTGTTCTAGTCTATAGGCAACCTTGGCATGTCTGATACAACTCTGAGCTGGACATCAGAGGTGTGCTGTTGCCCTTAGTTGGCCATTAATCCCTGAAGACTGACAGGGGAAATTGTGTTTCTCTGTTGATTTTCTTTGATCTTGTTTTGACAGCTGTTGACACTATTATACGTAGGCAATACTGTATTTCCAGTCCCCTGGCAAATTCATAAGACTGTTGCTGAATGATTCTGATTCTATCTGACAAAGGGAGATACAAGAGGATTATCTTGCAAATTGAAGAGTTCGGCGGTATTTAAACCTGACCCATGAGTACAGTGGGCTCTTCTTATCTGTGGGCTTGCCATCCATTGATCTGAGCTTCCATGGACAACAAGTCCCATTGTTTTAAATGGCTGCACATGCATATGGCCGTACAGCAGCTGCATGCATATCGCATGGCAATAGGAAAGAACGGGACTTGTTTTTTGCTCTCCACCGGGGGTTGGGGGGATCCAGAACAGATCCCCTGCAAATAGCAATGGGCCACTGTATATTTCTGGGCAAGATTGTGCAAAAATTTTGAGCCAAGTGATAGCAGTTGTGACATCCATTTTTCTTCCTCAGCAACTCCTGTCCATTATGCAGTGGTGGATTCAGCCAACTGAAACCAAATTCAACATGGAGGGAATGTGGTTTCAGACAGGATGATCTGAGTCAAGTTATTGTAGACTGATCAAGCTTCCTCTTGTCATGCAGATCTCACACCTTTGTGTGAACATTGATTACAGCTGCCTGAGGAACTTCATGTCTGGCTCTAAAGTGGGATTTGTTAGACTTGGATATGGCAAATATTATTCATGTGTTCCATAACTACTGCGCTTGATTGTCCTTGAGAAGGGCAAAACACAGTAGTCAATTTTCTTAAGGAAAAAGCCTGGTTGGAATAATTACACCACTATTCTGCTGGTTTATGTGAGCGTAAGTACAATTTAAGGCACTTGTTCCAGAGAGCTGGAGCCCTGGCTGCTGTGGAACAACTTAACAAAGCCATAAAACCATATTGCTCCACTTCTTTGCTAGAAACTTACGTAGTTTCATAGGGTTCATCTATCTACAGGCTACCATGTGGCTGTTTTGTACCAGTACAGCAGATAACTTTTGTAAGGAAGGCATTTTAACAATCAATTTATGAGAAATTAAAATGAATACTTCTCAGGAAGAACTTACTGTTCCAAAATGAATCCATCTCTGAATCATCTTGTAATAGTCAAGCTTAATAAATGGAGTAAAACTAAAATTTAGAAGATGACGCAGAGAAAGGAATTTGATATTGAAGGAAAAAATGGCTTGGTGTGTGTGTGTGTATTAATTAATAAAGTGTGTAAGTCATTTCTTGTACAAAATGCTGTGTACAAAAAGTGATGCTGTATACAAAAAACACTAACATGAGACTAACATGGGGGAAATAATGTGACTTCTAGGTGAGATCATGTGATTAACTTTAAAACAACAAAGAAGTGGATTAATGATACAGTATAAATAGAAAAACTCCCTATAAATAGAATAGAAATCTGTCTTCTTGTGAATGGTTTGCAGGTCAACAACAGTTCTTGTCAGTGACATACTCCACATTTAAAAGTTGGAGCTTCTACAGGATGCATTGTTGTCAAGTAATTAACATATTTATGGATAGTTTTGTAGCTAACAGGATGAGTGACAACAACTGGGCTTCTATAAAAACTGTTTCTCTAAATCTTTTTATCCCCAATGCTATGGAGAGAAGAGCCAAGTAGGAGATGCTTCTTCTGGGGTTGCCTGCTGAACTGGCTTGACTCCCAGATATACTGTATTGTAGCCATTTTTAGAAACTTGTTCAGTTTTGCTCTCAGAGTTTGCTACCTAGGGAATCTATCTGTTTAGAGAGGCTATTAACAGCCTGTGGTTCAGTGCAACACAGCACCCAACACCCATTTAACTTTTTAATCTGCTTGTAATCCTGCATCTCTTTTTTTAAAACGAGTTTTAGAAAGCAATAGGCCAGAGGATAACTAAAGTCACTATGGGGCTTTTTACATTGGCAAGAAAGTGTGATCTGAAGTCGCCTTTATGTTAATGCTTAGCAGCTACATAGCAAGCCTCAGGTTTGCATTAAAAAAGTGCAGAGCTGCTACATTGAGGGGTGTGGGAACGACTTATCTGAGTGGTCTTTTTTGTGGCTCAGCAGTTACATGGGAAGCTGTCAGAACGCTACAAACACAGGCGGAGCTGCTACATGGGCAGCAATAAACGCGGCTTTAAACTGCGATTTTAATTTTTTTTCCCTTGCCGGCTGCGAACTGCGCTGTTGCGCGGTTCGTACCGCCGCGAACAGCGCTATTCCGATGGTCGAGTCTTGAACTGCGCTATTCCGAGGGTCGAGTCTTGAACTGCGCTATTCCGAGGGTCGAGTCTTGAACTGCGCTATTGCGAGGGTCGAGGCTTGAACTGCGCTATTCCGAGGGTCGAGTCTTGAACTGCGCTATTGCGAGGGTCGAGGCTTGAACTGCGCTATTGATAGGGTCGAGGCTACGAATTGCGCAGTTTTAAATGATTTAAAGGGGGCTCCTAATTGATTTTGACAGCAGCCACAGACCGAGCATCTGCAAGAAGACAAAGGAGGAGGAGTGCTGGCCATTGACCCAGTGACGTTGGCATTCGTCAGCACAGGGTCACTGTGGGCATCATCACCAACATGGATGCCTCCTCTCCTTTGTGGTCGGCACTTGTCGTCAATGTTCAAAGCACAGCCAAAGCTGCCGCCTTTGCCTCCGCTAGTGCTGCCAGGATCGTCAAAGTGACCACTGAAATGACTGCTGTGACCACTGAAATGACTGATGTGACCACTGAAATGACTGATGTGACCACTGAAATGACTGATGTGACCACTGAAATGATACCTGATGATGATAGTGATGATACAGAAGAGAGAATAGCTGCAGTTGGTGTCTCACTGCTTGAGCAGTGTGAATTAGCCGGTGGCATTGCTATGTCCGATTGGGCCTTGACCAGATGGAAATGAGGTCTGAGGTCTCTGCATGAGACCAAGACATCCCTCTCCCCCTTTTTGGGCCACTTGTAGAAGTCTCTGCCATTGTGCAAAGTGCCACAGCAAAGCCTCGGCAAGAGTGTCCCTAGGAGCGGCTGACTTGGACAAATGCAAGTGGGAAATGGCGCTGGAATGTGTGTGGGGGTTCGTGTGAAAATTGAAAGTTTCCTCTTATCACTGCACCTGTTAAAACATCCGCCACCAAAACTGTCAATATCCCAGAGGCGCTACTGCGCATGTCTAGGGTTAGGATTACAGGCGGAGCTAGGGTTTGGGAGCTTTAAAAAACTGCGCAGTTAAACCCCAGCTTTTACACCTGGAGGACATAGAACGTTTTAATTAGGAGTGGAGTCCACACCACGCATGCTCCCAACCCACGATCCATTCTGATCCGCATCTGCAGCGCAGCCTTTAAATGGGCGCCTCAAGGAAACAGAGCCCCATTTAACTGCGCAAGTACACCTTAGCCTTTACATGCACTAGCGCTGTAACGCACTTATTAAAAAAGTAGTGGGTCAACTGAACTACTTTTTAAAAGCGCGTTTTTTCCCTTAAAACGCCAAAATGGCGTTTTCATGTCACACTTTCCCATTTTATAATGTAAAAGCTGGGTTTTCAACCAGCCTTCAAAACACCTTTTTTTGCCAATGTAAAACGCACCAAGGTATATAATATCCTGCAAATCATACACAATAGTTTTGTGTTTTTTAAAAATAATAATAAAAATAAAACACCCTACTTGAAATCTCTAGGAAGAGGGAAATCTTTATATTATTTTTGTTGTTGTTGTGCTGTTTATTCAGAGTAGCGGTTTTAGTTTTGTAGCTGCAATGTGATTTTTGTATCTAAAAAAATTATTCTTGTGAGTTGATGTGGAATGACTGCTGTGAAGGGTGGCATATAACTACAGTATTAGAAATAAAGAGTTATTTTTAAAATATTACTACCAGAGGTTTGTAATCTTGTCATGGAGAAAAAAATACACCCATGGCCTCTATTTGAGGACTTCATCACACCACACCTATTCTCACCATGATCGCCCTAACGAAAGGAAGCGTATACATTCTGGTTTGGGAACACTCCCTACCGTTCATCCTTTCATTAGTGCAACTAGCTGTTGCTGATCCCTCATGCTCTCTTCCACCCTTGTCCTTAACCCCATCTCCCTACCCTATGCCTTACCCAGTGTGCCTTTTGAGTGTGTATGCTTCTTTTTCCTCAACACAATTCCAGAGTTATCCTAATCCCGTGATTTTAAACTCTGTGGTTTTAAAAAATAAAAGTACAAACAAACAAACAAAAACATCAGCTCTTCTGGAATAGCAAAAAGGATGGGGATGAGGAAACATTAACAGCATGTAACCACACAATCCCAGAACAGCCACAGCATAAATTCTACAACCCCATTTTGATTGTGATAGAGCCAACCATAGACAAAACATGAGGCTGTTCTATGCTGCTGTGGGGGTAAAGTATTCCAAGGGTAGGGATATCCGTGCCCAAAGCCAGATTAGGATGCTTGGAAACTTGAACTAGTTCCCAATAGAGACATCTTTTGCATGTGCAAGTCATTCTAGCAATGGTTGCTTTAGAAATAAATTACATAAATCCATATATAAACCAAATAGACATTGCAATAGACAGCAGCAGAAAAATGTTTAGGCGTGAATCCATTTTCAGCTCTGCAGTTTCAGTGAACCAGGTCCTCTTGTTCAAACATGACACAAAATTTTGATGATGTCCGAAACATCCAGGAAGGGAATGGGGAAGAAGGCAAAGAAAGCAATGTCTTTCCTCTTCAGTACTTTTCCCCCAGCCAGTAAAGGCCCTGGAGCACTTGGGCCATTGGTAATCAGGCCCTGTCTGCATCCTTGCTGAAATTCATAGGTTGAGGTAAAATCTGAACCATGTAGAAGTTGTCATATACTGTATGAATGTCATATGCTGTCATATACTGAATGAAATGCATATTAAATTCTGATTTCAAAATAAATAAGAGTAATTTGTGTGAGTGAACAGCTCCAGTTCTAAGAGGAACTTTCTCTGTAAAAACATACAAGCAAACATATTAAACATGAGCAGCAGAACTGAGAAAAAAGGGCAGATGGGTATGTATTTTTCAGTCTTGCCACCAAAAAATAGACCTTTTTCTTTTCTTGTCAGCTTCTGCATTCATCAAGAAACCGAAGACAACAGAAGCCGTAGAAGGAGGTGTTGCTATTTTTGAGGCAGAAACAGAGAAGACAGGTATCAAGGTGAAGTGGCAGAGAAATGGTTCGGAAATTACAGCAAGTGAGAAGTATGTTGTCAAGTCGGAAGGGAACAAGCACTCACTGACCATTAATAATATTGGAAAAGAAGATGATGTGACATATGCTGTCATTGCTGGAAGTTCTAAGGTCAAATTTGAACTCAAAGTTAAAGAAGCAGGTAAATTAGGTTTAACACAGATGTACTTATAGCCTTGTTTAGTTATCCTGAAGATTATGAACAGTGTAATATTTCAACAATCTTTGCTGGAAAGCATTTACGAAATAAACCAAAGAGCTAATGGGGCTCTCTTCTCAACTGGGAAACTACTTTTTGCACATAAGAATCTAATTTGTGATTAAGTTGTCTTGTTAAAATGGCATAATCAGAGTTTGTGAACATTACTTTATTGGGTTTTAATTTCCAGAATTCCTCAAGCAGTATGGCCTCTGGCCATGCTGGCTGTGATTTTTTTTAAAAGTTGTACTACAGTATTTAAGAAAACTTACTCAAGTTCTGGTCTAGTTAGATGGATACACCAGTTAGATGGATCCAGCAAAACATTTCATGGATGGAAGGGCTCCTTCTATCAATGGGAGACTTTACTGAGATGAGCTTCACACTGGCTGGATGAGAAAGGCTGTAGTGTTCATTTAGATGAATGGGGGAGAAGATAATATGAACGGAGGGAAAAGGAAACTCTCCAGATTCAGGAGCATCATTAAGGTGTGCAGGAAGTGCAAAACACACCAGATGATACCTTAAGGGGGTGGCACCAGTGCTCCCCAAACATCTACCTTTGGGCAAAAATGGGCTGTGGTGTTCACCTGTGTCTCTCTAAAATGCTGGAGCTTTTAAACTGTTAAAAGAAAAAACAAAGCAAGGCTAGTTCTGTAAACAAATGTGCAGTTATATGCAACCTTTACATTTTCTTGATCTTGGCGCTCACTCAAGGGAAGTTGACAACAACAATTTAGTAATAAATTAGTGATAAATTGGATTCTTTTGTTTCCTGATTTGTTGCCAGTTATGAACATTCTATGTGTCAGTCATTGGATCCTGAATGTAACATGAGATGCCATATAAAATAGCATACTGCTTGCTCTCCAATTGTCAAAAAACACTCACATTTTTTGCATGTCTCCCAAAATAACGAGGCTCTTCATAACTTCCTTTGCATTTTCTTCCTTTCTAGAAAAGATGGAAGAGATCCCACAGTCTAAAGCTCCTTCTGAACCAGCTGTCTCTGATGTACCTGCAGAAGGAGATCCCACACCTACAGATGGGAGCAAGGGCTCAGAAGGTAAAATAAAAATAAAAATACAGTGCTGGGAGCATCCTTTTTTGATATGCTGGTCAAAATAACCCAGACTTTCAGTGCATCTACATTGTAGGAATAATGCAGTTTCCACAAATTTAACTGCCATGACTTTATCCTACAGAATTCTGGGATTTGTTGTTTGGTGTGGCACCAGCACTCTGTGGCAGAGAAGCCAAATACATTTGTAAGATTACAGATACCAGGATTCCATAGGATGGAGCTTCAGCTCCTAAAGTGGTGTCAAACTGGCCTATTTCTACAGTGTAGATGCACCCCCCAGTTTTACAGCCTTAGCTGCTCTGAATTATATAGAATTTCTCCTCTCTCAGGATTGGGTCCCCTGTCCAGTGCCAGTAAAGCTCCTATATAATTCAGAGCAGCTGTGGGAAGAGTGGCTGTAAGATGCCATTGGCTTCTCTGCCCCTGAAGCAATGGATCCATCAGCCTTCCCTTCCATCAGCTGCAAGTTTCTTAGACTCCCAATCTCATATTTCATGCAAAAACTAGAAAATCCAGACCAGTTGTCAAGCAGGCAACAAAGTACTCATGGCTCCTCCAGCTCTTCCTCCCATCCTCCAGGGCTATGAATGCATGCTCTGGAGTTTTCATTTGTGAAGTTTTTAGACCTCTTCCACAGAAGTTAAATCCCTGAGTGTGTTAGAGTGAACTATCTGGATGAAGGGACTCTCTAAAGCAGGAGAAGGCAACTGTAGAAGGCCAAGGGGCCACATAGCCCCCCTGGAGACCTTGCAAGGCTGCACCTGCTTCTAAAATGACCCTACCCCTCAAATGCCTCTATGGGGTATAGTGGCATTTCCACCATGTTTTGGGGTCCAAATAGGCCTCTCCTGGGCTTAAATTGGCCAAGAGGGCCAGCACAATGTGTTGGAAATGCCTCCATGCCCCCTAGTCAAAATTTTGGGGCATTTCAGGGGGGAAAATACTTTTTTAAAAATTCTGCAAAAGTTGTTTTTAATCCTTGGAGTGGAGGGCCTCCAGATGTGATGGAGTACACAGAGTACACTTGGGAGCACTCTGAAGCAAAATGTGTTAAGAAGGTGACCCTGGGAGCCAAAATAACAGCCCTGGTGCTACACATAGCCCATGGGCCATACTTTGCCCATCCCTGATCTGCATAAAAGCCAGTGTAGTGGTTTGAGCATTGGACTACATCTCTGCAGACCAGGGTTTGATTCCCTGCTCAGCCATGAAGCCCACTGGGTGACCTTTGGCAAGCCACACTCTCTCAGCCTGAGGGGAAGACAATGGCAAATCTCTGAATAAATCTTGCTGAGAAAACCATATGATAGGTCTGCCTTAGAGAACTGAGTTGAGAATTGAACCCTGGTCTCCAGAGTTGTAGTCCAATGTTTAAACCACTAACTACACAGGCTCTTAAAAAACAAACAAACCAGTATTTAACTCTTAGTTTCCCTCCTCCAGCTCTTCCTACAGAAGCCCAGGAAAAGGTTCCCGTGGATCCTATTGGCATCTTTGTGTCTCGGCCACAGGATGGAGAAGTGACTGTGGGTAAGTGCATAACCTTCTTTAAAAAAAAGATGCTTCTGCTGATTGGAGCAGATTCCCAGATGAAGGACAATTAGAAGACATTGTTCATTTATTTTGTATTCTTCTCCTTAATGGATTGTCCATGGTAAGAAGAATGGTGATAGAAATGATTGTGGGAGAGGAGAAGAGAAGGAGATATTATTAGGTGTTATGTACAAGACTCAGAGATGCAGTAAAAGGCAGTGGACAAGGGAGAACAATGGCATGATAAAAGCCTTATTTGGAATTCACTCTCTTGTCTTTTGCCTGTGGTAAGCCTATTGATTTAATGAGCTGTTATACCTTGAAATATGCATTCATCTTAATATGTCTCCCTCCCAAGGTGGGAACATTACATTCACTGCTGTAGTAGCAGGTGAAAGCCTGCTGAAGAAACCTTCTGTGAAATGGTTCAAGGGAAAGTGGATGGACCTAGCAAGCAAAGTAGGGAAACACCTCCAGCTACATGAAACCTATGATCGAAATAACAAGGTAAATCTGGCAGGACAGGTTCATCACACTGTATTTTTATTTGTTTATATGTTTGTTTCCTTTTTGCTGTTTCAAACAAAGAGAAATAGTATTCCCCTTGAAACAAAGAACTCAGTCATTGTACATAGGACTTTATCACATGGGTGGGGGGAAGCAGGGGAAAGCTGGGATTAAAAGGGCATTTTCCCGGCAAAGTCCCAAGATCACAATGAAGATTTTCAGACAATGTCACAATTAAAGAGGGCTTAGCCCAGGAATAACCAGCAACAAATCATTCATGGGGAAATCCCGTAAATGATTTGTTGCTAGTTATTCCCTGGTTATTCCTGGGATAAGTTCTCTCTAATTGTGATGTGTCTTACCATGATCTCAGGACTTTGCTGGGAAAATGCTTTTTAATCCTGGCTTTCCCCCCATGTGATAAAGTCCATTGTTGCTACTTCTTCTGTCATTAAATTCTTATTGGAACCTACTTATTAAACTGGACAAAAAGTGGTAAACCTTTACACGACAAATGCAACCTCCCTCCATCCTTTAGTGTTTGTACCATGTTGTCTGGCAGAGAAGAAGAGAATATTGCTTGTTTTGAATAGCGTGTGTTGTTTTAGAGAACATCTGAACCCCCAACATTTTGGATCTAGGAATGTGAAAAACATTTTGTCTCAATTTAGTTTCTCCAAATACCACCTGTATTTCCATCCCATCTTTTGTGTGTATCAAGTTATGATAATTTATTTTTTTACTTTCTGCATAAAAAGTGTTTATTTCCTGTATATATTTCCCATAATTTATACATTTCTTTCTTCATCTTCCTCATATAACATTTTTATACATTTTCCCTATTGACTGAAACAGTGCTTCTTAAACTAAGTGATATGTGGGACCAACAATATTTTCCCAATTGTGCCAGGGCGGGGCCAGTACCATATTGCATCTTTTGACTACGATTGTTTCTTTTAAAGTGGGGAGGTACTCTCCATGGGCCCACATGCCACTTGGAGTGGCCCTGATTTAAAGCATGACTGTATTGCCACATGATTTAAGAACCAAAGGCTTGCCTTAGTGAAAAGGTGCCAACAGAAAAGGGAATAGGGGAAACCAGATGTCCCATGGAAGAGAGCTCTATAGCTTGGGACCAGCTACCAAGAAGACTCCCATGTCCTCCCCAGACATTCCTGGGATGATGGTTGGGACAAAGAATCGGTAATGGACTGGATGAGGGAAAACAGACTCAGCCTGAATCCAGAGAAAACGGAAGTACTGGTGATAGGTTCCCCCGGCCCAGGTAAGGAGGTGGTTCCACCTGTCCTGAGCGGGCTCACGCTTCCCGTAAAGGACACCGTACTCAGCTTGGGGGTGCTCCTTGATTCATCACTCCACCTTACTTCTCAGGTGGATGCGACGGTCAAGAGCACCTGTTTTCAGCTTCGGCTGATACGCCAGCTGCGTCCCTTCCTGGACCGGAGGGACCTTGAAACTGTAGTACATGCTCTGGTAACCTCTCGATTGGACTTCTGCAATGTGCTTTACATGGGGCAGCCTTTGTATCATACTCGGAAGCTTCAACTAGTGCAGAACATGGCAGCACGGTTGGTCTCTGGTGCTCCCAGGTCCTCCCATATAACACCTATACTTAAAGATCTTCATTGGCTGCCTATTCGCTTCCGGGCGCAGTACAAAGTGCTGGTTATTACCTATAAAGCCCTAAATGGCTTGGGCCCAGAGTACCTGACGGACCGCCTCTCCCCATATAATCCGCCCCGCACACTTAGATCTATTGGGCAACAGTTACTTAAAGTTCCAGAGGCTAAATTATCAACTACTACGAAGAGGGCATTTTCCATCTCGGCCCCTTGCCTCTGGAACGCGTTGCCCACTGAGCTCCGCTTAGCTCCCTCCCTTACTTTGTTTAAAAAGGGGCTAAAGACATACCTATTTGGACTAGCCTTCCCCTGAACCCCCCCCTTCCCTACGGTGATTCCCCCCCCTTCCCCACATCCTGAGTTGGCTGACATATAATAATAATAATAAAGTTAATAATAAAGTTTTATTTATAGCCCGCTCCTCTGTATCCAATCGGAGCGGGTTACATCAATTAAAAAATGCAAGATAAAATATACATGACCCATACCCAACCACCCGCCCCTTAAAATTAAATTAAACTAACATCAATTAAAATGACATAGTAAAAATTTCAATTTAAAACGGCAACCCATTGCATAGAGATCAGGGTCAAGATGTTAAAATGCTAATGGGAGAGCTTAACCCAAACAGAGCCGGGAGGTTAAGAACTTTCTGGGAAGGCCTGCCGGAAGAGATGCGTCTTCAAGGCTTTTTTAAAGCAATCAGAAGATGTAATAAGACGCATCTCGTCTGGCAGGCCATTCCATAGCCTGGGAGCGACAGCCGAGAAGGCCCTCTGGGAGGTCTGCGTCAGTCTAGTCTTCATAGGCTGCAATAAGTTCCTCCCAGAAGACCGGAGTGTGCGGAGGGGTTCGTATGGGAGGAGGCGGTCCCTCAGATAAGATGGACCCAAGCCATGTAGGGCTTTAAAGGTTAAAACCAACACCTTGTACTGCGCTCGGAAACTAATCGGCAGCCAGTGGAGAGATTTGAGCACTGGTGTTATGTGCTCTCTCCTTGATGTTCCCGTGACAAGCCTGGCTGCCATATTCTGAACTAATTGAAGTTTCCGAGTTAGGCACAAGGGTAGCCCCATGTAGAGCGCATTACAGAAGTCCAATCGTGAGGTTACCAAAGCATGTACCACTGACTCCAGGTCCTTCGGCTCCAGGAAAGGGCGCAGCTGGCGGATCAGCCGAAGCTGATAACAGGCACTCCTGACCACCGCATTCACCTGACTAGTCATGTGAAGCGACGAATCAAGGAGTACCCCCAGACTGCGAACAGGGTCCTTCGAGGAGAGTGTGACCCCATCTAGGACCGGGAGGTGTATTCCCAATCCTGGCTTCGGTCCTGTGACAGTTAGTACCTCCGTTTTGTCCGGATTGAGCTTCAACCTGTTTTCCCTCATCCAATCCATTACTGCCGTAAGACAGTCATTGAGAGGAGAGACGCCATCTGAAGTCTGAGCCGACGATCTTGTCATGGAGAGGTAAATCTGAGTGTCGTCAGCGTACTGAAGACACTGAGCTCCATGCCTCCGAATGATCTCACCCAGCGGCTTCATGTAGATGTTAAACAGCATCGGGGACAGGATGGCGCCTTGAGGGACGCCACAATTAAGCTCTATCTTAGAAGAGCAACTGTCCCCGAGCCTCACCCTTTGGGATCTCCCGGAGAGAAAGGACCGGAACCACCGAAGCGCAGTGCCTCCGATCCCCAACTCTCTCAGTCGACCCAAAAGGATGGAATGATCTACCGTGTCAAAGGCCGCTGAGAGATCCAAGAGCACGAGCAGGGTCACACTACCCCTGTCAATGCTCAAGCGAAGGTCGTCGGCCAGAGCGACCATGGCAGTCTCAACTCCATGTCCTGTCCTGAAGCCCGTTTGAAATGGATTCAGATAATCAGTTTCATCCAAGACAGCTTGGAGTTGGGAGGCGACTGCTCTCTCGATGACCTTGCTCAAAAATGGGAGCAAGGAGACTGGCCTGTAGTTGTTTTTATCCAAGGGATCAAGGGAGGGTTTCTTCTTCATATTCTTCTATCAGCACATTGCCACTGTATGTTTATTGACATTAACGCTGTTCTGTCCTCTGTTGGAATGTTTTTAACTATGTATATCCTGTACACTGCCCTGATCGTAGGAAGGGCGGTATATAAATAAAGTTGTTGTTGTTATTATTATTATTATTATTATTATTATTATTATGAAACATATAGTGAGATGAGGCCTTTTAGATAGTCTAGCCCAAGCTGTGCAGGGCTTCAAAGATCATAACCAGTACTTTGAAGTTTTACAGTGGCCAGATCTGACATCTCAAGGAATGAGTTCATCTGATGCACTAGTTTTAACTGTGCAAACTCACCTCTGTCTGCTGAAGCTAGGCTCAGTCCTGACTTCAAGAGTATGCACACCTGAGATTTGGGGTTGGGGGGGGGACCAAAAAGAGGGTACCAGCTAGAATCCTGCTGTAGACTATACACACATAAGTCTCAACTTATGCTTGCTTGGGTGGTGGATGCGCAAATATGAATGGATGTATCATGCACCTCTTTGTGGATCTTCCCTTGTCCTGGGCATGCAACAGAAGCTGGGACACAGGCTCTCTCAATCATGAATCAGTTGCCAATGTGCTCAGACATGTTTATTTGTTTGCTTGATTTATATTCTGCTTTTCTCCTTACGCAAGACCCACCTGTCCTTGCAGATCTGGGAGAGAAAGAGCAGCCTTATGCTGGGGGTGGAGGCTGCTACTTCTTTCCCAGGTTCACAAGAGCAACTACCCCCCACTGGTGGGATTAGAAGTTGTGGAGACAGAGCTGCATTTGTGAGTATCCCTGACACTCCTGCTAACTGGGGGTGGAAGTAAGAAAAAGGGAGCAGCATCTGCCCTCCCCTAAGAAAATGATTCAAGTAAGATGCCACAGATTTGCACTCCAACAGCATGCTTACTGAATTTCTGTAATGGTAACAAATTTAGCAAGAGGAAGATTTAGAAAAGAAGAAGTAAGACATTTTGAGTTAGGAAAAGAGAGGGAGAAATAGATATTGTCTATATATTGTTATTTCAAAACACAAAGCATCCTCATTGGGCATTCCAGACCAGAGCTTGAAAAATTTAATTATTTTTGGAATACAGCTTTGGGAAACCTTTGGGGGTTTTGAGATCTGTTGTCAGAAAAGGAACTCTTTGAACCTCTAGTTCAGATGCAAAAGTAACTGTAAGCTCTTGGCATGAAGACATACACATGTTGGTGGGTTGTTTGCTGTTGTTGTTCTTGTTGTTGTTGTTTTTACTTTGACAGTAGAATCAGAATATAAAGTGCCTGAAAAGAAGTGTCCCCATTTTATTTATTCCATTTTTAAAGGTCTATGTCTTTGAAATGAATATTATTGAAGCAAAAATGACCTATGCTGGAGGATACAGATGTGAAGTGGCAACAAAGGACAAGTTTGACAGTTGTAATTTTAGCCTCGTTGTTAATGGTAAGAAAATGAGCTGTCATAACTAAAGAGATGGCTTTTGCTACATTTGCAGCCAGTATAGCCATGAACAGTCATAATGGGGATTACAGTGCAAAATTATCTGGAGGGCTACATGTTTCTCATCTATGATTTAAACTGTACCCTTTATTTTAAAGATCATACTAAATAGTATCTCAGCCCAAGCCCCTTAATACTATGAATGGTGGGAAATACATATGGTCTATGTGGGTCTTTACTTCCCCTATAAGTCTATTCCAACCCATTTCTGCATTAGTTTGCAACTTTTAAAATATCCATAAGGATCCTGAATTTAAATCAGGAATGGGTAACTTCTGGGGCAGGGAAATAGTGGTGGTAGTGTTGAGCCATATTAGATTTTCCCTCCATACCATCACATAAGCTGCTTTTTCTTTCAAAATTGCTGCCACAATGCCCCAAATTTGGTATTGCAGAAGTTGAAAAATCTGCCCTGAATAACAACTGGGATTTTTAAACCACTGCCATGTTGCTTAGGTTTGGCAGCACTGTTTGCAGCACAGCAAAGTGAATTTAGAGAGGGAGAGGGAGCTGGAGGAGGGGAGAGGAGTGGGTCACAATTTTTAACAATATTTCAAATGTTTGGATATTCTTTCAATTTTTAGTGCCTGAATTGAGGTTAATTCTTCATCTCTGTCCATTGTTGAAGTCAGCAACTGTAATAATATAGAAATATAAACCATTGACTGCATGTTCTCAAAAGTTTAACCCCAAAAGAGGAAATGTGAAATTGCAGCCTTTTCCCATTGAAGATTTGGGCGAAAATAACTTGTAAAGTGCTGCAAGTTAGCTCATTTCCCTGACCCTGATCAAATACGGGAACTGGAAGCAGTATATTTTTAGATGAGTAGTTTAGCCAACATTTTTGCTATGAGTAAAGAATTGTTTTGCTATTGCTTCAAGGGCTCCTAAATTTTTAATATTTTTTCACTTATTACAAAGCACATCAAACATATGTATCATTGAGGAACACATGACCTAATGTTTCTCTAAAAGAGCTTCTTAGCTTAGCACCTTTGTTGAGAACAAGAAGAAATGAGCCTGTGCAAACTGGAAACATGTTTGCCCAGCCTTTCCCTGTGGGGATAGCACCACCTAGAAGTAAATGAAGGAAGATGCCAATACAAGAGGTACAGAAAAAGAATCTCTCTGCCATTCTTATATAAACTTGGCCAGATGAAAATAAGTGTCAGTAAAGTTCTGCATTGACATCTCAGGAACATCTAAAGAAATGTGCCATAAAAACCCATTTTATACAGCCCAGATCAAAGACATCGCTATGTTAGTCTGGATTGGTATGCAGAGAGATATTGTAGCTCTTTTGAGACTGAGAGAGAAAGAAGTTTATAATATAAGCTGTCATAGAATGAGTGTACTTCCTCAGAAGTTGCATCTGATGAAGCAGACTCAGAGGCTGCACAGAACGCCCTGATAGAGTGCCATCCCAGAGTCACTTTCATTGCCTGATCAGGGAAGCAGCAACTGCATGTTACAGCCCTGATCCAGCAGTTTGCCACTCTAAAAAGAACCAGAAAAATGCCGCTACTTTTTAGAGCAGCAAAAAAGACCCCTCACCACCACAGCAGCGGCTTTTTATTGATTCTTTGGTGTAACTCTGAAAACCAGATTGAGGACCATTCAGCCATTATGTCCCCTGTCACTATGTACAGATGTGAGAGCTGGACAGTGAAGAAAACCAACAGAAAGAAAATCAACTCATTTGAGATGTGGTGTTGGAGAAATGTTCTGAGAATACCATGGTCAGCCAAGAAGACAAAAAAGTGGATTCTAGCACAGTTTAAGCCCAAGTTCTCCCTGGAAGCCAGGATGACTAAATGGTGATTGTCATATTTTGGCCACATCATGAGCAGGCATGAATCACTGGAAAAGACAATGATGCTAGGAAAGGTAGAAAAAGAAAACAACCACATACCAAATGGTTGGATTCAATCAGGGAGACCACACACATGACCTTGCAAGACCTGAGAAAAGCAATGGAGGAGAGGATGTTTTGGAGATATCTCATCCACAGAGTCACCATGCATTGAGGACAGCTTGAGGGCAGTTATCAACAACAAACAGTCAGGACATGTCACGCAGGCCTTATAAGCCCCCCCCCTCTCTTAAGTCTTATGGGAGGAGAGCCTCTCATGAAGAGTTCCTAAAAGATCTCTGCTATCATAGGAACATCCAAACTCCTGGAAATATTGTGATAGCAGGCCAGCTGACATCCCATGGGGTGGAATTTTACTGCTACCAGCAGAAATGTTGCTGCTGTTTGGCCCTGAGTGAGAAGAGGGGATACCATCTACACTCACAACAGACCTTCCCTAATTTAAGGGCAGTGTATTTGACTGATGCCTGAAAATATATCTTGTTTAATGGTCAAATGAGACAAACTTTCTAGCCCTTAAATATTTTATAATTAAGAACACTTGACAACTGTAGGCCCTGTTTACTCCAAGACTTCTCTATCAACATACTGTATGGAGGACAAGATGGAGGTGGAAAAACATTTTCAGCACATGGTTGAAGTGAGAAACTATAGCACATCCAGTCACTCCAATGCTATCATAGAAACTCAAACTCAACAATTGAAAAGATGATTCACACATCCTTGATTTGGTTTAGGTCCTGGGATTCCAAGGAACACATTTTCCTCTGGTTCCCTATCCATTTCAGTAGCTAGGAGTAACAATTGAAGGTAATAGGATAAATTTAAACAAAATAGGGTGGGAAACCAGCAGCATTGTGGATGTTGTTGGACATCAGCCCTGACCACTGGCTGTGGCAGCTGAAGGTGATGGTGATGGTAGTCAGAGTCCTACAAAATGTGAGCAGTTCCTCAGATTCTCCAGTCCTATTGTAGGAGCTGAATTTGTACATTTATTCATTCATTTATTTCATTTGAATGCTACTTTTGTCTCAAGGAGACATTCAAGACAGCTCACAAAAATAGTCACTTTAAAAACAGAAGAATATTTTTCCAAAGAAACAATTAAAATCACCACATAAATCAATATAAAATTATTTAAAAGGCATAATAATTTATTTATTTATAACCCGCTCCTCTGTAGAGACAATCGGAGCAGGGTACAAGTTAAAAGGCATGAGTTAAAACAATTCCATAACCCACTTCCAAACCTCCCACCCCTTAAAAATAGATTAAACCAGCTATAATTTAAAACTAACAATATTAAAACACAAGACATCATCCAAACCCTTCCTTGAGCGGCCACGTCATAAGTTAGGGATCAGAAACCTGGGAGTAGACGAAATCAGAGTCTGGATCCGGAGCCGGGGATTAGGGGACTTCAGGGAAGGCCTTCCAGAAGAGAAGATAGATAAAATATCCCAATAAAAATCCTCCCTGCTTATATATTAAAAGCCTGCTTAAACAAAAAGGTCTTTGCCTACTGGCAAAAAGAAAGCAGGGTGGAGGCCAGCTTAGCCTCCCACAGAAGAGAATTCCAGAGAATGGGAGCAGCCACTGAGAACATTTTCTCTTGTGTCATCACCAAGTGAGCCTGTGATGGTGGCAGGATTGAGCAAAAGCTTTTCCTTGTAGATCTTAGAATTCTAGGTTTATATAGGGAGATATGGTCTTTCAGTTAGTCTGGACCTAAGCCATGTAGGACTAGAGAGGTCATGACAAGCACTTTGAACTGTGCCTGGAAATGAACCAGTCACCAGTGAAGCTGTTTTAATAAGGGAGTTATATGCTCCCTATAACTGGCCTCAGTAAGCATTCTGGCCACAGCATTTTGGAGCTGCTTACATTTCTGAACCATTTCCAAAGGCAGCCTGACATAAGGGATGTAATCAGGGCACATGTCACCAAAGTCAGATATGACTTTCAAGGAAAAGGTACAGCTGTTTTAGCTGTGCAAATGCACTCCTAAGAAAGTAAAATCTGCTTGCTAATAGTTGTTTGGCTTTGGATCTTCTCTCTGGATCTTCTCTCTTTCCTTCTCTTCATCTCAATTTATTGTGTGAAACTTCAGTCTCTAAGTGAATAACCAAAAATGAATGTTATTTTAAAAAGTGCCAGTGGGGAAATTTTGTGGAAAGCATAGTTTGTTGCTGTTTGTTACCTAAGGTACAGTACAAATATATTTGAATCATTGATATATTGTGGGGTTTTTTCTTTTGTAATTATGTCATCACAGAAGCCCCTGCAGCAGGTGATATGGATATCCGCACAGCATTCCGACGGGCGTAAGTATAATCACAAACAGTTGTATAGGGTAAAACATTTTCTCCCTATGTTGTTAAATATTAAGTCTCCCTTATACAGAATTCCAAAATAAAAAATATCCCAAAAAAGCACAACTTTTTTCATTGGAGGTGGAGTAGTGTACCTTTGCTTTCTGATGGCTCAGTGTATACAAATGTTGTTTCATATACAAAATTATTCAAAATGTTGTATAAAGGTACCTTGAGGCCATGTGTATAAGATGTACATGAAGCATAAATGAATTTTGTTTTTACACTTGAGTACCATTTCCAAAATATCTCATATATATGCAAATTCAGGTATTCCAAAATCAATAATAATAATAATAATAATCTGAATTCCAAATCACCTGTGATCCTGAACATTTCAGATAAGGGAGACTCATCCTGTATTTGGAAAACAAAACTAAGTGTCTTTGAAAGAGTCTACATTTTGAGATTTGATTTAGAGAAAGATAGAAATCTACAATTGGGCTATCCAGGTCATTTGATTTTAAAAACTGACATATTCTGTCAAGATTTAGAATCTAATTTTTAATGAACAGTAATCTGGGAAGGCATCTACCTGCTCATTTACAGGACCAAAACTAGGAAAGAGGATGTGGGTGTGCAGGAAAGCCCCAGCTCCAAATGTCAATACCCAGAATCATCTCAGACCATTAAGCCACAAAATCAGAATAGGGAGTCTCCAGTCTCACTTAGCCAAATCTGATCACAGAGGGGCTGTGCAGACCGCCCCAAAGAGGCAGCCTGCAGCCACCTCCATCTTCGCCAGATTGGGGCTATGGCAACCGCATGCCGCAATCCTGATCTGGCCTTTCCAGGGCGCAAAAAGGAGACGCAAAAAGCTCCACAAACCCACATCACCATTCATTTAAAAAATAAATTTGCCTTCCATAACTAATAGCACCACCTGAAACATTTAATGGACATGAGGGTCAATTTTACTATGTCCCCACCCCAGATACATTAGGGCTAAGGGATCTTTTTTCAAAACCATACGTAACTTCTCATCATTTCTTGGTTTGAATAAGGGCCTGAAACAACTGAGGTGCAGAAGCTGTGGAATTTCTCTGCAACTCAAAGTGGTAATGGAATCTGAATGAAAAGCTATGGCTTCTCCTCTTAAAGCTATATGATCAGCTCCACTTTAGCATGCAGGAAGGATAAACAAGGGTCCAGACCTAAGAACTACCAGTGTTATAAGACGGAGCTCCCCTCATTGTCCAGAACACCCTTCTATAGCACCTACCTTTTCCGTCTACCCAATTGCATACATTCTTACGTCATTATCATATTCTTTTTTTTCCTGCATCCCTTCCAACACATTTTCCTCCCCACCACTGGTTTTCCTCTGTTTCTGAAGCTACTGCTATTATAGCAATCTTATTTTCCACCCACTTTCTTCCTCAGCAGCTGATAGTTTCCATGTCAATGCAGTGGTGGATCCATCTTAGATGTTAATCTGCACAGATCTGTTTTAAGGAGCTATCTTAAGGTCCGGAATCTTACCTCCAAAACAGGTTCAGCACTTTGGATAGCTCAGACTAAAACCTACCACCTGACTAGCCAAGCATGGAAGCCACTAGCCAAGCATGGAATCTGAGAAGCCTTCTCTCAATAGAGGCAAGAATAGGAAGTAGTAGTAGAAGAAGAAGCAGAAGTAACAATAATAAAACAGTTAATTTTTCAATGACCATTGAACAGAGTTTAAAGATGAGACAGTTCTTAGGCATTGACTTACATGCAAACAGATGTATAAAACAGTATAAATAGTATAAAACAGACAATATATTTTATTTTATTTTATTTATTTTTATTTTTATTTTTTACTTTATTTTGCTACAACACCAAAAACCTTTTTGGAGGATGGGGAGCAGGAGACTCAAGGGCTGCAAAAATGTGACCCCCTTGGTCCATGTGATTTCTACCCCTGCTTTAGAAGAATGTGTAGCAGGACTGTGAGGGACCATCTTCTCAAGACCTCAGAGAGACTCCACTCACAGAGCAAACATATATTAATATACAAAAATCAGTAGAGATGTCTCCACAGGAAAGTTGCTTTTTCAGTTTGGTGTTTTTAGAGCCACTTGGTGTCCTTGTTAACATGAGCAATTTGGAAATGGTGGGTTATTCAATTTAAAACGATGTTAGATAGAGTGGTATTGCCTCCATCCAAATTCTGTGTTTGTGATTCTATTTCAGGAGCATGGCGGGAGGAGGGAGACGGATCACTTCAGCCTTTTCCAGGTATCCATGTTTACCTCAGCTTCACTCCTCATTATGAATTGTGACTCAACAGTGTGCTTAAACAAAAGAATCGAAATGTGTGGTCCATTTTAAATTTGTACATTTTTCATTAAGTGTAATGGTAACTGGAGTGTGCTATATGCTCATTATATTAATATGGCAAGGACAAACCAATTCCAAGTGTCAAAGAGAAACATTTTCATTTAGTCAAGAAGAACATACTAGGTATTATTATATAAAATGGTGGTTCCAAATTAAGTGTGTGGATGATTTTCAGCTGATTTTAGATTTTTTCAGATCTTGAGTTCAATATGGAAATAACCATCACTGAAATCAGTGAAGCTTCCTTAGGGGTGGAAACACTGCCCCAAAGGAGTGGCTTGAAAGCCCCCTTCATGCCGTGGCCCTAATCCTGCTTTTTGCTGGCACAAAAAGAAGCAGCAAATTGACACTCCTTTTTGAGCCGGCAAAAAGCAGGCTTTTCCCTCCCCTCCACAGTTTAAAATGCAGTGTGAACAGGCCCTTTGTTTTCTTTATGTTTGGCAATAAAACTGCCTTTGCAGTTGTTTTTTTCCTTGACTTTCTTTCATAATTGTTCCAAGTCTTTGCTATTTTCATTTGCATACCTTAGATTGTTGAAGTTCCATCCTACTATCTTCTCTCTTCCATCTTCTGAGTCTAAACCTGCTCTTTATATGATATTTTCAGCATACAAGTTGAACAAATAAGATGATAAAATGCAGCCTTGCCTGACCCCTTTACCAGTTGGGAACCATTCTGTTTCTCTGTATTCTGTTCTACCAGTGGCCTCTTGTCCTAAGTACAGATTTTTCATCAGGACTGTCAGATGTAGTGACACTTCCATGTCTTTCACAGCTATCCATAACTTTTTGTGATGTATGCAGTTAAATGCTTTGCTATAGTCTATGAAGTGCATGCATACATACATATGTAGGAATACATTCTATGAAATCATTGAAGCCCCCCAATCCTGACTTACCAGGCAACAGCTTCTGTGAGTGATGTAGGTCTGATCTCCTGTCAATCAGGATGCAACAGACTGAGATCCCCTTCTCCCATGAGCGATTGCTTGTGGAACAGTCAGAAGCAGAAAGTAATTCCAAATTTCATTTTTAAAAATAAATATGTTAATGTTGCTTTCTGAAAACATCTGCCTTTATGTACATCTTTTTTGAGGAGCAACAATGTTAGTGGGGGAATGGGGGAGATTAATGTTGTGATAATATTGTTTATCAGGATAGGCACAAAATCCATCAGCCCCAGCTTGTGGCCCATGAAGCCCACAGACCACAGATCAAAAACCACACCCAAATGGGTCAAACCCCTGCAAAGTGCAATGTTTTCCCCTCAAATATCCACCCACATACTCCCAAATATTTTTAAACCCTCCAGAGATTGGCAGAAAATGAAACTCAATGTGTTGGCTTCAGACACATAAGAGATGGTAGTACACCCTGCTGGGAGGAGGTTGCAAGGACAAAAGATATCACCCACCTCCTCCATACCGTTGTGACTGTTGCATTCAGGTAAACCCATTCATAGTATTTATATTTAGCTGTGGAATAATAGCTTTGGGAAAAGGAAATAAACATGTCTAGTAGATTAGCCACTGCAATGGAATTAGACATTTTATATGATTTCCTCCATAAATTTTCAGAATGAAAAGCAAAAAGTAAAATAGTCTGTGGTTTTCCTGAAATCTGCTTTGAGTCCCAGGCAACTTGCTCTCTCCTGTCAATGAAGGATGACCTGTTGTTTTTGGTGTCAATGTTGTTCACACCATAAAAGATCTACATTTTATCCACGCCAATAGACTCACACAAGTCTGTTTAAAGAAATAGTACTATTATTCTTACCTTAGAATAGAAATGGAAAGTGTGTCCGTAGAAACATGGGAAATAATGGGCTGGATAAGGAAAAGCAAATTGAAGCTGAATCCAGTCAAGATCAAGATGCTTACTGTTAAAGATCCTAACCTGGGTTTGAAGGTGTTTCAGCTAGTCCTGGATGGGGTTACACTCCCCATGAAAGTCTGTGTTCATAGCTTGGGGGTGCTTCTGGAGCTGTCGCTTCAAATGACAGCTCAGCTAGATGCAATGACCAGAAGTGCTTACTATCCGCTTTGACTGATAAGCCAGCTGCGTCCCTACCTAGAGCTGGAGGACCTAAAGATGATAATTCACATGTTGGTAACCTCAAAGCTGGAATTCTGCAATGTGCTGTACTTTGGGCTACCTCTGTACTAAGTTCGGAAATTTCAGATTGATTACTGGGACATCCAGGAAGGATCACTTTACACCAGTATTAAAATCACTCCACTGGCTGCAAGGTACAAATTGTTGGTTATTATCTTTAAAGCCTTATGTGTTCTTGGTGGAATGACTTGCCAGAAGAGACTTGACAGCTGAATACACTGTCTGAATTTAAATATCATTAAAGACCTGTCTCTTCAGGCAGGCGTACCCAGATGATTTTTAACTTGTGAATTCTAAAAGATGGCTTTTAAATGTGGATCATTTTAATAAGTGTATATCTTATCCTTTTATATCATATGCATGTCCTTTAAAATTGATGTGTATTTAACTGATGTGGTGTATCTGTTAATTGTTGTTCCCTGCCTTGATCCATGGGAAAAAGCAACTAAGAAATATTCTTTTTCTTATTCTTTGTTTAACTTATTTTTTAAATTTTGAACTAATACTTGAACTGGAACTCAGATATCTTTTGAAATTTGCAGTAGTCCAAATTTTGCAATTCACTTCTCCTATTAAAATATGTAGGAAAATGTCCATTTTAAGAGATTGAGCATATAAACTTACATTCATTAGTAAAAGTAGTAGATGCAAACATGCGTACATTAGTGTAAGCAATTTTTACAGATACAATATATGAAAAAAAAATTATTCTCGCCAAAAATAATTAAGCCAAATATAATGTGTTAGGAAATACAACTTTTCATGGAAACCTAAAATAGCATTCTCAAAGTCTAGAAAAAACTAAATTTGAAACTAGGAAAAACAATAAGAAACTGAGAGAAACTGTCCATGTCTAATTTGTGGTCTTCTATGTGTTTTGGACTACAAATCCCATCAACAATAGTCAATACAGCCAGTGATGAGTGATGAAGAGAATTGCTATCAACAATTTTGAGATGTTTACATGCTTACCATCCCTATCTTAAAGCCTAAATATCATGCTATTGATGGGGTGGGAGACAATCAAGCTTTGAATAGTTTGGAAAAAATTATTTGAATGTCTGGGGGAATTCTTTGGCCCTCATCATCACCCACATCATCCACATCTTTTTGTGATACAGTATTATTCTTTCTTCTTCTTTTACTGCATTCTATTAGTTTATAGTTCACCTTCTATCTATGTTGTTTGTTTTGCTGCACAGTGTAGATGGTCATGAAGAAGGCAGAGAGGTGGATTTCAGTGCTTTGCTGAGAAAGAGGTGAGTGTGCAGATTTCCCACAACCTTGGGCTGCCTAAATTGAAATGTATCCATTATAACTGGATAAAGTTACACCTACCAGTTTTGCATCATTTATGGCCTACAAGTAGCCACAAACCTGAGTGATGTTATCTCCAAAGCACTGTGAAAATTTATCTCAACCACAGCTTTGAGCATTTAGTGGTGGGTGTCTTGTGGTTGGATGTTGGTTGCCACCAAGTAGATGTCTAAAACTGATAAAAGGAAATAGGAAGGTAGGTCTAGCTCTCAGGTTTAGGAACTGCATAAAAAGGTAAAAGAATCAACAAATATATGAGGTAAAAAGAGGCAAGTGTATTCTTTCTTAGAAATTGTTTCTTGCAGATTGGATCCAAGAAGACTAGTTGAGGTGAATCTGTGCCACCCTTGCAATAGGGATGGAAAGAGTTTTCAAAAATATTTGAAAAATGGCTTTTAAAAAAACTATGTTTTCCAACTATTGAAAAACCCTGTCAAGAAGAATCCTCAACTAATGAGAATCTTCACAATTTGGAACTTTTTTTGCACAAGATTTACATTAGGTTGTTTTGCATAGGAAACAGCATTTTCAGTGCAGAAAAAAGCATTTTCTGCTTAGAAAATAATATCTTAATGCAAAAATATTAATTTGTGTTCAGAAAAAGCTGTTTTCTACATAGAAAAAGCTGGAATTGGGAATTTATTCTGCATACAATTCACACACAGTTGATTTGCATAGAAAACAGTGTTTTCCGCAAATAGAACAGCATTTTCTCTACATGAATTAATATTTCTGCACTGAAATATTATTTTCCATGCAGAAAGTGCTACTTCTGCTCAGAAAGTGCTGCTTTCTGCATTAAGGTATGTGTTAATTTTATGAAAAATAAGTCCCAAATTGTGATTTTTGAAGACTTTCTCACAGTAGGAAGAAAATTACTGAAATTACTAATTGTTACCTTAGAAACTTAGTGAAGAATTACACCCTACTCTGTAGTCATGACATTATGCCACTCAAAAATATAATGCAGATGGGCATGATTGCCCAGTGTCTTGCATACCCATTTGGTCTCCATGCAGACAGGGGCAACTGGTGTCATCCATATCAATGGGGATATTCCACTCTGGATGTTAGTCTGAATTTTAAATGAGCTATTCAAGGTGCAGAACTACATTCCCAAAATAGGTTCACATACAACTAGGGGGGAAAGTTTGACTTGGAGGTTGCCAGCTTCCCCTGCAAACCAGCCAACACTGGAGATGACACCCAAAGGCCTGGTCTGATACTTCCAAGTGCTGCTGTTTCAATTCTCACAGAGAGCTTTCAAGACCACATGTGGTTGCTTTCTCCTTTGAAATGGATGACATTTCATTTTATGCAGCAATTCTACACTTATAAAACTGGAACACTTAATCACAGAATTCAAAGATATAGGCATGTTAGTCTGTGGAATTACCATACTATGTACAGAGAACTTATAGCACCTTTGAGACAAACTGAAAGAAATTGGCAGCATAAGCTTTCGTAGACTTCATCTGAGGAAGTAGACTGAAGTCTACGAAAGCTCATGCTGCCAATATCTTTCTTTCAGTTAATCTCAAAAGTGCTATACTATCTCTCTACATCTTAATCATAGTTGAAAGAAAGAGTAGAGACACTATGAAAAGATGCCATGAGGAGCCACAAGAAATAAGGACCAATTGTTTCAGTAGGCTTGGGCATTCATGAGAGAATAATAGCCAAAATTTAATAGTACATTTAAGATGTTCAAAACATTCTGTTTAGTCATGATCTCAGCAATCCCTACAATGAATCTTTGAGCATTTACAACAGCAAATTAACTAAATAATCTGAGATATAACCTTTATATTTTTGACTCTGTGTGTGTGTGTGTGTGTGTGTGTGTGTCTACATTTGAAAAAAAAATCACAATGCTCCAAGTTTTGAAAAAGGGGAGGACAGTGCACTGAGAAAATCCTTTACCTTTTCTGCTTCATTCGCGCCATGCTCTTTTATACAGTAATACAATAATAACATATTACTCTCTGTTCCAGTTATCAGGGAGAGGCAAAAGCAAAGTGCAGATGGGTAAATTATAAGGCAGAAGGAAACAAAAAGAAAAGGCAAAGAAAGGGAGAGAAAAAGAAAGTGTCAATGTGGAGAAGAATAATTCTCTTTTGTTGCAGATGGACAATCTCCTTAGTGTGATCTAGACTGTTAAGAGTGTGAGCAGTAAATGAGAAAATCCTTGGCTGAAATCTTGCTTCAGTTACATGGACTCACTAGGGAGCTGTAGTAAAGTAATCACACTTCCAGATTCAGCCCTGTCCCAGTACTTCAGGTGACACAATATTGGCCTATGTATGAGAGAATTCATTGTAGGGATTGCTGAGATCATGACTTGTTCAGCTAAGATTGCTATTTCCTCTGTATTTGAAGAGCATCTGGCAAGGTTTCCCCCCCCCCCCCCACTTCCTCTACAGCTGCATCTACATTGTAGAAATAATGCAGTTTGCCACTTGCTGTAGCTCCATCCTACAGGATCCTGGGATTTGTAGTTTTACAAAGTCTTTAGCCTTCTCTACCAAAGAGTGCTGGTGCCTCACCAAACTACAAATCCCAGGATTCTGTAAGATGGAACCACGGCAGTTAATATGATGTAAAACTGCATTATTTGTGCAGTGTAAATGCACCCATAGTCCAATAAAAACACCACAATGGATCTGTTAAGTAGGGTGCAACATATGGATGCAATATTAGATGTAGGTGCAACGTTCATATCAATTTTTTTTTACATTTACTGAAGGAAGCAGTACAGAATAATGTTTATATAATTATTATTTTTTTACATTTACTGAAGAAAGTAGTGCAGACTAGTGTTTAAAGTGCTGGACATAAAACAAGGAGACCCAAGTTCAGATCTCTGCTTCATCATGGAATTTATCCTGCCCAACTGGGCCAGCCGTACCTCTAAGCAAACTTGACTTACACACTTCTTGCACCCTGCTCACGTCCTTCCTTCCCATTTCCCTCACCTCATTATACCACACGCCTTCACAATGAATCCTTTCCTGCCTGCACTCATCAACTCACACCACACACTTTCCCTGGTCTCCTACTCCCTCCTTGCCTCATCTCACACGTTCACAATATGTTCGTCCCTTGCTTCTCTGTCACTCAGACCACTGATTTTTTCCCCCTCCTACTCTCTCCCCTGGCTCACCTCGCACCCTAGCAATGCATGCCTCCCTTGCTTCTTGCATACTGCACAACATGCATCACCTCACTCTCCTACAACCTCCTACACCCTCCCTCAACTTGTGTCCTTGCAGTGTTCTTTCACTGTCAACACAACTTACCATTCCTCCTCACTTATCTGAAAGGCAAAAGCAGACTTGTTTTTGCAGAACAATTTCACAGAAGAGTGCTTCTACATTTTGTCCTTTTTATAAATTTCTACAAGGACTAGAGACTTGGGGTTTTCAATAAAAACATGGAATCAGATGTTCCAAACGGGTATCCATTGGCTTGCCTTGAATCTGGGTAAACCCTAGCCAAACCGAGATATGTCACCCCTACTAAGATAGGGCCCTGTGATGTACTTTAACAGCCAATGTTTAGCCTAATTCTCTGCATCTGAAGGGTGCCCAGCAATGTTAGTAATACCGCGAACCTATGCAGTCGATTACCCATTTCTTTCTACTGTTAAATCAGCCAGAGGCTTTTCAGTTCGAATTAGGAGGCAGACTTTTCAGTGCTGGACTTTCAGGCAGATTTTAGTCATGATTTTATTGAAGGTAAAGAACTCCTCAAGTGACATAAAATCAGAAGAGATCCTGCAGTTGTCACATCTGCTGCAGTTCCTGCATGGCAGCTTTGGACTGCATGGCCCTTGTGGTCTCTTCCAACTCAATGATTCATCTACTAGAATCATCCAGTTAACACTCCTCCTGAGGACCATGCTGGAAAGGAAGAAATGCTGTTTAATATTATTCTGGATCTTCCTTTTCTGGCAGAGAAATCTAAATAGATGACATTGACATACAGGTGCCAAAGGCCAGGGAGAGGTCAGAAGGAAGGGAACAGTTGTCACTTTGCTGTGACAAGGGATGGTGAGGGGAGACCTTGAAGAAGGTGACAGCTGACAGGTTCAAATCCATCAGGGGTAATAGGATAGGAAAGAACTATCACTGGGATATATGCAGCTATTTTTAAACTGCTCTTCCACACATGTTTAGAACACATCAGCTTAACTTATGCGTTCAGCTTGAAACACCTTAAATCTTCCAAGTTAAGGATAAACTATGATGATCTTTCTACAGCAAGGGTCATGCAGCCTTTCAAATGTTGTTAGGCTGCAGTTTCTTGCAACCCAATCCAGCACAGCTAATGGTGAGGAAAACTGGGAGGTGTATCTCAACAATCTCTTCTATAGTTCCCACCCCTACTGAGCAACTTAAAGTGCTTAATGCAGCAAGAGAGTAGTCCACTGGTGGTAACTAGTTGAAAACAAATTGGGATGACCTATAATGTGGAAATTTTGTCACCATGATGTAGGACAGTGGTTCTCAACCTTGGGTTCTTCAGGCATTTTAGATTTCAGCTCCCAGAATCCCTGAACATTTGGGCAAGCTGGCTGGGACTTCTGGGAGTTGAAGTCCAAAACTTTAGGACAGCCAAAGGTTGAGAACTACCGAGGAGGAGACAGAATCATGACAGGCATAGCAAGTGGGGTGGCCAATGAAGGTTGGATATGCTTTGGAACCATCTGATGTACAATCCAGCCTACATAGTTGTACATGTCAAGCCAGCTTTCATTGAAGAACAAGCAACCTGTGGCCCACTAAATATTTTTACATACCCAGTGCCTATCAGCCCTATCCAGTGGCCAAAGATTATAGGATCTGAATACCAAAAATATCTGAAAAGCCATGGGTTTCCATTCCTGTTCTAATTGAGAGGACAGGAACCATCAGCAGAAGGATATCTTTCAATTATTATCTGCCTTCCTAGTACTTAGCAAACTGAACCTTAGCCCACTCTCCTCTCTCTGTGACAGAGCATAAGTGACCTTGGCTATTTTCCTGTAAAAACCATGCTTACACATAGTATGGGTTAGGGGGAGAGTAGGACCATATTGGGAAAAATGCTAGCCATCCTTGTTGTAGTAGTAGTTTATTAATGTTTAGACTGTAGGCTAATCACATACAAAACAAGTGAGGACAATAGGAACTGCAACATGGAATAAATAGCATATACATCTAGGACACTTTAAAAATTCAGTGGGATTAAAATATTTTGATTATAACCAACAATGCTGTGGTTACCTCCTTGTATAGAGTTGAAGATTTACATAAACCTCAATGTGTACACAACTGTATATAGGCTCTTTCTGTCTAATTTGGGAGCCTCCTTTTTGCTTGGTCTTTGGTCACATGGGCAGTGCCTTCATGCATTCTGTTGGATGTATGGCCAATTTTTGTGTGCATGGCTAGCTGAGAGTTTGGAGTTCTTCTGGAGTTCATCTACATAGGCAGTGGCTGCAATCTGCTCCATCCTCCATGCCTTTCACTGAAGATGCAAGTAGGCATGATTCAAATCACTTGGTTTGATCGTGATTCAGTCAACTATACTGAAAAATACCTTTAATCTCTATCAGTATGCCATTCCCAACAGCTATATCCCGCTCTTCCGAAAAATTGTTAATCAGGGCAGCTTCCCTAAATTAAATTAAATGCATGCACAGCTCCATCACTGGAGGCAACCTGAATCCTTATTTTTGTCTTTTAATTCTGATAAGTGTAGACTGAGTAATTTATAAAAACAGAAGGAACTAGAAATATCCAATGTATCTGATGTGAAAGAGAGGCTGAGTCTCAAGTTGAATAAAAATGGATTTCTCTCACAAAGTAAATATGTTTTAACCAAAAAATATAAGATACAATTATTAAGACATAATGTTGTTGCTGTTGTGTGCCTTCAAGTCATTTCCGACATGATGACCCTAAAGTGACCCTATCATGGGATTTTTTTGGCAAGATTTGTTCTGAGGGAGTTTGCCTTTGCCCTCCTTGAGGCTGAGAAAGTGTGGCTTCCTCAAGGTCACCCAGTTTCCATGGCTGAGCAAGGATTTGAACCCTGGTCCCCAGAGTCATAGTCCAGCCCTTAAACCACTACACCACACTAGCCCCGAAACCTAATATAATGAACCAAATAAAATGTAATACAGTGGTCCCCCGGGTTACGAAGGTAATCCGTTCCGGGATTGCCTTCGTATCCCGGAAGTGTTCGTTACCCGGGAGACCACTTTCGTCAATGCACAGTGCGCCGGAAGCGCGCTGTTTTAAAACTTCCGGGTTATGAATTTTTTTCACAACCCGTTTTTTTTTTTTCCGGATCCCGGGGGCTTTTTTTCGCCCCCAGCGGTTTCGGGTCCCGGGGATTTTGTTCCCTGGGGGATTCGGATCCCGGGGGACCACTGTATATGTAAAACAATACTCTCTATACTCAACAGATTCCAGTGTGATGCGTGGTTTCTGTGTTGGACTACGGGTGCATCTACACTGTAGAAATAATGTAGTTTGACACCTGTTTAATTGCCATGGCTCCATCCTACAGAATCCTGGGATCTGTAGTTAGGTGAGGCACCAACCCCCTTTGGCAGAGAAGGCTAATGGTCTTGTAAAACTACAAATCTCAGGATTCCGTAAGATGGAGGTACAGCACTTGATGTGGTGTTAAACTGCATTATTTCTACAGTGTAGATGCACCCTAGGACTCTGGAAGAGCAGGATCTGAAACCCCACTCAACCATAAAGAACCCTCGTGGTGCAATGATTAAATGCAGGCACTGCAGCTTATCACAGCCGCAAGGTTGTGAGTTTGATCCTGCAGGGCTCCAGGGTCTACTCAGCCTTGCATCCTTCTGTAGGTCAGTAAAATGAATACCCAGCTTGTCAGGGACAATTAGTTTACACATTGTAAACTGCTTAGGGAGTGCATAAGTGCACTGATAAGCAGTATCGAAATATATTTGCTATTATGATTACTATAGAAACCCACTGAGTGACCTTAACCAAATCACATTCTCTCAGCCTTAGAGGAAAGCAGTGGCTAACCTCTTGTGAATAAATCTTGTCAAGAAAACCCTGTGGTACAGTCACGACATGCTAGAATTAGCTTGAAGGCACATTACAGAAAAAAATACCTATGTGTTTACAAGCATTGCCCTGAAAAGGATTATATTTTATTTGCAGTTTAGTATGGACCATATGTGCAGGTAAAATTTTTGTACTTCTTCAGTTTTTGCCTTCCTTATAATTATTAAAACATATCTATTCCCCCCCCCCCCCCCCAGCATTTCTTTTAAAAGCCATAAAAATATTTGGCTGAAATAGGTTGAAGTACTTTGTGAAATAAAACCTTTTTCATGTACTCTGAAATTCAGTCTCTTTTTCAGTTCTGAGGTAATCCATAAACCCGGCTACATCACCTGTGCTGTGTTACTGGTTCACTGATGCAGGTTAACAACAACAACAACAACAACAACAATAAAAATACCTTAACTAGATTGGCTATATTTTTCCCGGTTATTTGATGCAATATTAAGATGCACTGGTTGAAATCAGTGGCCTCATTGCAAGTGAGGAAAACAATTGTTTTCCATGAAATCAGAAAGAAATATAACAATGATGTGTGCTAAAGAGGGTAGGGATGGGAGAATGAAACCACATATTTGTTCAGAGAGACTAAATTCAAGCAAAACTTTAGCAATGCAGACATGATCCCTTTATACTGGTAGAAATGATTGCATTTTAGATTATTTAGAATTGCACTGATGAATGTGTGCTGTGCTTTCTTTCTCCTCATGTTTTTGTATAATAACTCTCTAGTTTCCCTACCAAGGAAGGAGGGAGGGGGTCATTTAGCCATGGCTGCTAAAACTAACACATCTTGCCCTTTCTCTTGCTCATGGGGATGCTGCATGCTCTTCCAAATGCTTCTTGCATCGTTCTCAAGTCCAGCAGCTTCTTGCGCTCAGTACATCGGTAAGCTTTTCTCTCAATAAATATTTTTCAAATCAATAACCATATTTGTTGTAGCAAAATAAATATTTAATATTATACTGTCTTAAAGCAGGGGTGGATATAAGCACATAGGATCTACTTGGTTTATTTGCTGGTTTTTATAACTAGAAGCTATCAAATACTGGTGCAAGAAGTATACATGTTGAATTGCAGGGAATTAAGGACTACAGTAGAAGTGATCCTAGATACTCTGACCACATTAGCATTCCCTTCTGCATAAAAATCCATTCCTGGTCATCCCAAGTTTATTAATTTCAGCCAGTGTAATCTGAGAGGGGAGAAAGAATTAAATTGCTACTGCCATTGCTAAATGAGAGTGAGAAAACCCTGCTGAGCTATTAAGAATCATCAAAAATTTTACCAGTATCTCTGGATCTACCCTTAAACATAAATACTAACTCGTGTATTGTGGCATAATCTTTTACAAACTGGAGTTTTATTCATCTGATGAAGTAAACTCTAGTCATAATATCAGTGTTTGCCATAAGATATGGCAATTTATCATTTAAAATGAAATCAGCTACTCACTATTGCAAAAAGAAACACAAATGAAACATGACCTCTTCTATGATCAAGAATTGTTTATCTAGGCAGATTTCTCTATAAGGATCCACACTCAAGTTTCCCTAAGAACCTAAGACTACAACTGGCCATCATTGCACCTGTTGCAAGGTAGACAAGGCTGGTGCTTTTGTTGAGGAACCAGCCTAGAAATGACACCTTGGATATTCTTTAAGACATTCTGGCCACTTTTGTGCAAAACAATAAATCAGAATTCTTAGCTTTCTTTATAGCATGCTGTTGTAGCCTAATCACTCTCATTTTGTTCTTCCTGTTCACAAAGCTAACAAACAGACAAACCAGAAATTGATAGCTTTTTGTGATGTCCAAACCTGGGATCCTAGTTTGCTGTCCTTAGACAAATCAAGATTCACAAAACAAGCATATTGGGACAAATCAGTCTTATTGCTGGCTTGCAATTGTGCCTTGTTTAGGTGCAAAAAGGAACAAAATGAAAAGAGGATTCTTAGTTGGAGCAGCATAATCAGCTATCTGCTTGTATAAATAAAAGAACCAAAGTGGGAGCAAACAGGCTGAATACAATAGCATAATGCTCATTCTAAACAAGCCAGGAATCCTGGCATATTGTTATATAGGGAACCGTCTAATTAAAAATAATAATAATTGTAAGCCACTCTGATAGTCTTTAGGACTGAAGGGCAGGGTATAAATACTCTAATAAATAAATAAGTAAAAATGCAGACATAATATATCCATGCCTCAGAAGCCATGATAATAATGAAACAGCTACACAGACTGACATGTTAATCAATGGAGGAATTTTAGAATGGAAAGAATTATGTCTCTCATGTTATAAAGATGTACATTGATTTACAATCTATTTGAAAGCTCTTATTATATAATGCTATACGCCACCTTTCACAGAAATGAGACCAAAACTGAGTCACAGCCAGAAGTTGATGTCTGGGAAATCCTTCGGAATGCTCCTCCTTCTGAGTATGAAAAAATCGCTTTCCAATATGGCATCACTGATCTGCGAGGGATGTTGAAAAGGCTCAAACGTATCAAGAAAGAGGAAAAGAAAAGCACATGTAAGAGAGAGAAAAATATCCCTCTACCACTGCAGAAATTATTTCACTTCAGAAGAAATGTGACATGTGAAGAAGCCCTCAAACTCTGCTATACCCCCCCCCCCCCCAAAATTAATTACTTTTCAAATGTACAGGTCCCTTCTTCCCATTCATATTTACTATTAAGAAGAAATACATAAGAAAATTCAAATAAGGATGTATTTTAAGCAAAAGAAGTAGAAGAGTCTCATGGTTTGCTGGCATTCAATAATTATGTAATAAATTGGATTTAATAATGTTCCACTAAATTTTAAGCAAGCAATGCTCCACTAGAATCCCCATGTTCCACTGAAATTCAAAACAGAAAAAAAGGTTGAAAAGTAGACAGTCAAATTAAAACTCTACCCAGTTATGTATAAATTAGGCAATGATTGGATTATATTAAGATGCAAGCTTTCTGGTACCAGGTATAAGACTTTTTTTTATTGATTCCAACATATTACAGATTGGTGTCATTTCTTTCTGCTTGTAATTTTTATTGGATAAGTATTTATCAGACAGATTTTTCTGTTGGGAGAAAAAGCAGACAAAAAGTAAGGTGGGGAAAATCAAAATTACATAGGCAGATATCCACTGGCACGATGCTGGATCTTACCCATAGTCTTTTGCAGCCTTTTAGTCTGTAACTGCCATGAAGGCTGCTTGAGGGGTTGTATATATATTGGTTTAAAAGTTCAAATAATTGTCATATTTGTTGTACACCATCCAGAAATGTGATGGATGAATGTTTTGAAATAGTTAAATTAAATGTTTCTTGATAAGTGTTCAGAAGCATTTAAAATAAATATTCAAATGAGCCCTAAAATATAGGCAGATGCTTTCCTCCTCAAAGTTACAGAGTAAAATTAGCAACATTTGAAGAGGGCAAATTCTTATTATACAAATCCTTTTCTGCCCAGCCTTTCTCAAAAGATTGGATCCTGCCTACCAGGTAGACAAAGGACAGAAGATCAAGTTGGTGGTTGAACTTGCTAACCCAGATGATGAAGTGAAATGGCTAAAGAATGGGCAGGAAATTCAAGTGAGTGGCAGGTAAGAGAGAGAGAAAAGCAGAACTCAATAACAGCATGTTAAAAAAAAGTATTGTAGAATGTGACAGTTCTAATCATCATCAGAAGAGGAACAAAAGAAATGGGATGTTCTTTAAGAAAAGAACACAGAGAAAAATGGCAAAGACTTTTTTGGGGGATGGGGAGGAAAACAAGTAATGCTTGTTAATGTATAAATGATTAATACATAGATTTTCATTATTGATTTTTATCCTCCCTCCATTCATTCTCTGCACCTGGATCTGACTCCCCCCAATGTTCGCTTCTTTAGCAAGTAAGTTATCAGATTACACCTTCCTGCTTATGATCCAGTTCATTTCCATTTCCTATAACCAGATGGCAATGCTATAATACAATAAAACACTTAGTTTAACATTTTTACATATTTTTCCTAGTGTGTTGTGGATTGTTTTCCTGCTTAATTGCATGAAGCAACATAGTTGTGGTGGTGGTAGGCTATATTGGTTGAAGATATCACTTCTTCTGATGGAATACTTTTTAACTAATGATGTTTGCTGTGTAATCCATCAAACAAAACTGAACATGTTGTCACCTAAGCTATCACAGCATCTAAATTACCTTTGCGTTATTGAATAGTTTGTAAGGAGATCAGTGTTATCTGCATTACTGTTGTTCAGGTGATAAAGTGGGTTTTTTCACCCATACTGCAAGAGCTCAATAAATTCCTCAGTGGCTTACTTTAGAGTAAAGGAGAGAGTAAGTGCTAGAATACATCTTCAGCTTTCATAGCTCTGGGACAGGGGAGTAGAGAATCCAAAACCTCTCCTCTTTTTTGTCATCACCAAAGGCGGAATGTTTGATATAGAGGCAAGAGAGCCAGAGTGGTGTAGTGGTTTGAGTGCTGGACTATGACTCTGGAAACTAGGTTTCAAATCCTCCCTCAGTCATGAAAACCCACTGAATGACCTTGGGTAAGTCACACTCTTTCAGCCTCAGAGAAAGACAATGGTGATTATCAGATGGGGGACGGGATGTCCTTGTCCTGTCCTTTTCCCGTCCTTGTCCCATCCTTCCCATGCGATTGCGGGAAGGACTTTCATAAGACGTTGCACTATAATTGTCCCATCTGGGAAGTGCAAATAACTGCAATCGCACAAAAGACTTTCAAATGACGCAATGCTGATTCTATCATTGTCCCATCAGTGAGGTGGAATTGTCCCATCCTTGCCCTTTATTTTGCATTAACGGAAGAACCTGTTAATGCAATTCCACTTCACTTACAGTTTAAAGAAAGGATCAGTGCGAATGTGTGAATGTCTTTTGTGCTATTTGTATCTGGGATAAGGATGGGCTTCCCTCCCATCTCCTGTCTGATAATCTCCAATGGTAAACTTGCTCTGAACAAATCTTGCCAAGAAAACTCTGTGATAGCTTTGCCTTAGGGTCACCATAGGACAAAAACAACCTGAAGGCACCCAGCAACAATGTGATGGTAATATATGTAATTTCGATTTGCCAGGTACATTTTTGAGGCTCTTGGAAATAAGAGAATTCTCACTATCAACCATTGCTCATTGGCCGATGATGCAGCATATCAGTGTGTGGTTGGTGAGGAGAAGACTTTCACAGAACTATTTGTAAGAGGTGGGCATCATATAATTATCATTGTTGGATCACGTTATGAGAACCCTAGATTTGGATCTAAATGTGTATCCTATTTTTGACCATAAATATTTTCAAAATGGAAGCAGTTAACCTCTGAAGTCAGCCTTTCTGAAAATAGTGTGTATGTGTGTGTGCGTGTACTGTCATTATTCCCCTAATCTGCTGTTCTTTGGGGGATCATTTTTAACATTATCAGGGTTTCATCTTCAGTGCACAAGCCTAGTCAGTCAGGTATCTATACTACATTTAACCACGTAGATGTATTCCTAAGCTTTATTGTACCAGAGGCAGTAACAACATGGAGATACTAGAGATAGGTTATTACACAATAAAACAGAAGAGCAGTTCAACATGTTTCAGCAATTTTTTTAAGTACAACTAACAGTATGTATATAAGAAATGAAACAACTCGATCAGGTAAGCCTGGCATAAGTAAATAAGAACACATTGTACCTTTTGGAAACCACATGAAACCTTCTTCCAAAATGCATCCAGGGATGATTTATTTCACTGGTCTCCACTTCACTTATGATTTCTATTTTGGTGGTCAAGTGTATAGATCTATGTTTTTAAAATATGCTGAGGATAGCTGGTAAGATAATACCATCTCCTCTCCCCTACTCTTTCTGCTTTGCTGTTCACACATTCTCAATAAGGAATTCTGGAGGCAGCTGCTTTTTACCTTGCCTGGTGTAAGCAGGCAGGCAGGCACACACAACTACCGCAAAATCAGTAGAGTAGAATCCTGGTCTTTCTCAGCTCAGGCTTTCCTACAGTTTACTGCAGACATGCTGCTACAACCCACAGGTCTGTGTTACTTACGGGGGGGGGGGGGGTGACATGGACACTAATGAAACAAAAATCTAGATCTAGATTTCTTTGACTAAAGCACTTAACTCAGTAGTCAGTTGTTTCAGGTTTACTTCTTGAAAACTACTTCTATACTTGGTTAGGTAGTGAGATGAGAATACACTCTTTTGCACCATCACTGCATTTGACCTTCAATGATGTTAACTCCTGTGTTCGCTTTCTTGCACTAGAAAAACAACAAGTTGAGGTTTCCCTGCTGGTGGGGGAATTCCCAGGGAGCTGCAATGAAATCACACTCTTGGCTGAGCCTGCTGTGCTCTCAATATCACAATGAAACAGAATGACACATTGACACCCTAAGTGTGAATAGCAGGATAGGGGTCATTAATGGATTATTTCCAGTGGGTAAAAAAAATTGATTTCCAAATGACCCAGCAGCTGCACTGGGAGAGTCACAAGATAATGTGATGAACAGCAGGCAAAGAGAGAACTTATTATGGTATAACAATGTCTCTAACAAACTTCTGAGTCCATTCTTCTGAACATAGACTATGGGAGTTGTTACTTCCCTGTGAAGAAAAAAAAACTATTTTATAATTTTGGGGAGATATGGGGGAGGTATAGGTGAGCACATGGTCAGAAGAAGAAGAAGAAGAAGAAGAAGAAGAAGAAGAAGAAGAAGAAGAAGAAGAGTTTCAAGAGATCAGAAAAGTGGGGATTTATAACACAGTACAAAAAAGTGGTCTGTTTTTAGGGCAGAGGGAGGGTAGGCTTAAGCCTGTACCAATGTTCATGACAGAAAACGGACTGAACCAGAAGCATCTCAGGGCAGAAGCAAAAACAATGAGAGAATGCATTGCTGGCTGGACTCTGCAAAACCCATTTGGTAGGCCTCAAAGCAGCTGCACTCTGAACAGGGCTAAACATCTGCTCTAGCTGCAGGCTTTAATTCTCATAATATGTCTGGTGAAATGTTTCACTTTGAGGCATTATCAGAAATTAAAATGGCAGCAAAACCCATTTTTGGCAGCACATGGCATAGGGTAGGGGAACAACTGTCAAAAGCTGTTAAGTGCTGATGCCTGTCCCAGATCCTAACCTGAGATCCTAATATGAGTGTGAAAGAAACCCTGAAAGGAGGCAGTTTCTGTAGGAATCTTACTGACAAGAAAAGGATTTTCTTTACTAGACAAACCAGTAAATTTAAGAAAAAAATTTGGAGTGGAAAAAGCCTGGGACTCATTCCAGTTCACCCTCCGCTCTTTCCCTTTTCTTTTGAATAAAATAACATCTTTTCTCTGGCTATCCTCCACTCCTTCTGTCCCTCTGAGATGTAACTCTGCTTTGTGCCAAAACTGTATTAATAGTTTTAGGAAAAACAAAGCTTGGACTCTCTTATATGACAGAGATTACATAAAGTGTCCTGAGTGTCAGATTTATAGTTACAAAGAAAGAGGGTAACAAAGTACAATATTTGTTTTATAGTTTATCCATGCAGCAGTTTACCCTAATATCTCCATATACATCTGTGAAGTTACCATTGGCAGGTTCCATGGGAGTGCAAGTTTCTGTTATTCTTGGTTTCTGAAGAAGGAAACATATTTTGCTACAGCTCCATTGTGTTGAAAACAAGTGAATGGGAATGAAAAGATTTTGTCTAAGCATGCAGTTATATAAATTGCAGCATATCCAAGCTTTCTATAAGCATCAACATATTTTAAGAGAGCTGGTACGTGGAAAATTCCATATACTACACAGCCCAGAATGCAAGCTCCTAAGGGAGGCAAGATTAGTGGTTTTCTGTCACATTTGTGCCACAAACATATTTTAAAGGAAGGGCAACACATACCATATTCTTCTCTGACATCAGGTTTCTTTCTTCTTTCTAGAGGCTCCCATCCTGATTATCCATCCTCTGGAGGACCATGTGGTCACAGTTGGAGAAAGAGTGGAGTTTGAAGCTGAAGTGTCAGAAGAAGGGGCTACTGTGAAGTGGTATGCAGAACAAACAAAAATATTGAGAAATGGGGGGAGAGGGCAAATTCCCTGGTGGACCTTAAGATATGAAAACAATACCCTTCAAGGTACTCAGCCCAGAAACAGTCTTACAGGTGGCTGCCATCTTTCTTAAATTTAGGATTAGCATGTTGAACTAAACACATAAGTCTGAGTTCATTTGTTCAGGGATGGGAATCATACAGCCCTTCACATGTTTTGGACTGCAATTCCTACCACTGCTCACTATAGGCTATGCTGGGTGAGGCTTCTGGGCCTTGCAGTTTGCAGGAATGAGTACGGTATCTCGAGGGCTGCATGATTCCCACCACTGCTGTTGTTAATTCCAACTGGAGTAGACTCATTGATTCAGTAGGATTTGTCTATGTGTTGACTCACATTCAACAATTGATTCAATGGATCCACTGCAACTGGAAGAAACCAATACAATTTAGGCCATGGTGTGCAGCTTCATATCCCTTTTTCTTTCCTTTAAAGTGGTGGAGGTTTAAATATTTTCCCCATTTATTTTTAAAATTAATTTTAACCCCATTATAATCCCATGGGAGCTAAAAAGGAAACAGCCCCACTGGTACCAATGGAAGGAGGTTTCCCTCCTCCTCCTCCTCCTCCTCCTCTTAAATCTACATAGTGGGGAAACTGGAATTATATAAAAACAGATGAGGTGGGCTAAACTTCCCACACACATACATGTTGGTCCAAATCTGGATCAGAATTCTGCCTGCTAACATTAGACTAAAAGAAAGGGATACAAAACTGCCTACTTTGTATTGTATGTACCATGTAGTTTCACTATCTTCTGCTATGTAGCCAAAAGAGAGAGAATATAACACAACCAATTGCTTTCGCTATAGCTTTAGTCAGTAGATGGATAATAGGGACATCTCTATACACTCAAGGTGAGAAAGAAATTTAGTTCACATCATCCAGCTTCTCTTTACAATTTGTTTTAAATACACATGGATCTGATGAATGTTTCTCACATTATCATTTTCCTGCAAATTCTCCATGTCGGAAAAAGCACATACATACACACAATTGCTTCTGAAATGAAATGCAAGTTTTATTGTGTTTTGCCTCCAGTCTCTGGGTTGACAAAAGCCAAAATAAGGAGAATTCTTCTGCCTTTGATAGTATATCTGTTGCAGTGGTTAAATGTGGTACAAGAATGGAATATGTTTACCTGATGGCAGAACTGTATATTGCAAGACAAAAAAGGTTTAGAAATCCCCCAGTTTTGTTGGTCTGGAACTACAAAAAAAGAGGATTTGAGGTGCAAATGGGTGAAAATCATCATGCAAGAGCAATGTACTTGACCATTCCCTACCACACCCACCAACTTTTCTTCGTGAATGCCTACCAGTTCTTTCTCATTATCTTTCTCTAGTTTTGAGACTGGAAGTAGTTTGAGCAAATGAACAAGCAACAGGGAGAAAGCATGTTCATGGAAGAAGTATCCGGGCAGGAAAAGTATCTCACCTTCCAGTTCACCCAGCATATCCTACTCTTGACTGACTTTTAATTTATGTCAGACTTAGAAATAACAGCTGCAACCCAACATCCTCTTAACATAGCATAACTATCTGCAAGTGTATATAAACTACAAATGCACTACACAATTCCCATGAGAATTGCAACGTTGCACAACCCATATCAATGATTAGGTATTGTTCCACAAGCACAACAGATAATATAACCACAATGTACAATATACCAACTGAAATTGGAGTCCAAAAAGCACAACTGCAGTGTGCAGTGTACAATGCACAATCACAACATGCAAAGACAAGCTATAGAGGAACATGCAGTCTGTGCAATGCCACTTCCGCTGCTATTAGGAGAATACATCCATAATGATGTGGATACTTTTTGGCCCCATATATGTAGTGTGACTGAAGCATCTATATGTCCTTAACCTCTGCCAGTCAACATGTTTGTCCATACAGTGTCAAACAGTACCAACATAAGTGTCAAAAGGCATCTATTGCAGGACATATAATGTCACTTGTGATTAAAAGTAATTCTTTCCACCATTGCTTGTATCAACATTTTTTTAAAAGTTTTATTCTTTGTTTACTTCAGAGGTCCAGTACCTTTCCTCATTTCAGGAGAGAAAGGGAAGGAAAAATTGAAAACAATCTTTGTAGCTGATGACTATATACAGATTACACCTGTGTCTACATTACATTCCTGAAAATATCACTCAAATAATGCATTTGTTGTTCAGCATTCATTTTAAAATGTCTAGATATTTGAGTATGTGGGGTGCGTGGGTGTATAGGGGTGTGGGGGTATTTAATCCTTTCCAAAACACAAAGCAGCTGCCACTATCTGATCTTGTGGATCATAGCTACTCCTTGAAATGTAAATGCTTATTTTAGAGTATTGATAGCTCTGGAATGGACATCAGGCAAGGGTGGAGTGCAGCTGTCCCCAGCTTTCAATGGAGTCAGAAGTAAGGGGAGAAACTCTCAGATTCACAGCAAATGACTAAAATGGTCTCTTCTACAATGGGAGTCAGATTGGCTCTATCCCCGTGAAGCTGCTGGTGAATTATACTGTGGAAAAAATACTGTTGCACTTTGCCTATGGCTTTTCAAACTCTACATCTGAGGAAGTATACTTAAGTCTTTGAAAGCTTGTGTTATAGCTTCTTTCTTTCAGGTTGCATCTGCACTGCAGAGTTAACTTTAAATGCAGTTGTTCCCTGCTATGGAATTATTTTAGCTCTCCCTTGTCAGAGAGCTCTGCTGCCACCACAAAGTACAAATTCCAGGATTCCATAACATGGAGCAGCCATAATAGTTAAAGCGGTATCAAACTGGATTACTTCTGCAGTGCAGATGTAGTCTCAGAGGTGCTACCAGATCCCTTTGCAGTTTAAAATTATATTTAATCTGTTTTCAAATACTATTGGCTTTATCTGTTTTGCTGTGCACCTTTCAAAGCCCTAGTACATTGAAAAGTAATAAACAAATGCTATAAATAAAAAAATCACCATGACAAATAATAGCATGAAGGATAGTATTTGAGGACACCAAAACAAATGCTCATTAACACTAAATGTAAAATCGGCATGAAGAATAAAATACTACTGTTTGAATAGGAATGCAAAACCATGAAATCTTTTCAATGGCAACAATTCAGGGCCAAATTATACTGGTTGTTCACTATTTATTTTTCCATTGTCCTCTTTTGTGTATTTCCATTATGTTAAAAATTAAATTAAAATAAATAAATAAAACCATGTGGTTTGCTCTGGAGTGCTTGGTTTTTCTTTCAGAAATAACCAACACAACAAATAACCTCTAATGCAAAATGTGGGTAAGACAGTATGCATTAAGCCTATGTCTCCTTTTGGTGTTCCCATTTGGATTCTCTCCATTACTTCAATTCATGATGGGGCAGAGTTCTCTTTGACTCAAATAGAAACATTTTCCCCATGCAAGTGAAGGAGAACACAGATGAAAGGAATCAGAGGGTAAAATTTGCTGTATTCTATGCCATTGACTCAGGCTGTTGCCACAGTACATGCAGTTTGACACCATATTAACTGCCATGGCTCAATGCTGTGGAATTCATGGATCTGTAGTTTTGTCAAATATTTAGCCTTCTCTGTCAGAGGGCTCTGGTGCCATAGCAAACAACAAATTCCAGGATTCTATAGGATGGACCCATGACAGTTAAAGCGGTATCAAACTGCATTAATTCTGCAGTCTCCTTTCTTGTGCTAGCTATTTGTCAGAAAAAAATACTGCTCAATTGCAAACCATAGATTACATGTAGTCTAATGGTAGCCTATGTATGCTTATGTATCTCCAGATTATTGCTAAATTCAAATTTCATCCACATAAATTAATTCCCTCTCATACAACTACTGATGGAATCAAAGCATGCCCATTTTACATATGAAAAAATTGGGAGAAAATTGGTTAAACCAGAAATCACATAGTGAAACTATTGCAGCATTGTGTTAGTTATGTCAGTCCAACAATATTTGATACCCATAGGGAAAAGGATGGAGTGGAGCTTACCCGAGAAGAAGCATTCAAATATCGGTTCAAAATGGATGGTAAAAAGCACTATCTCATAATTAATGAATCTACCATGGAGGATAATGGACATTACAAAGTGAAGACTAATGGTGGGGAGTCTGTTGCTGAACTGATTGTACAAGGTGAGATGTGAGCAATAATATATGAGGAACTTTTCTTTTGATATGTGTATGGAGGCTGGCAGTAATTCACTCTGTAGAAGAAGAAGAATAGCTGGTACTGAGATCTCTAATTGTTGCTAATTATGCAGGCCTCCAAGAGCCTATTATGGGGATTGTTAGGCCTCTGTGCCGGATGTAATAGATATCCTGATAACAACAGCTGCCTGTTTATCAAGTCTTGTTAAAGTCCCACATGCTCTGAGTGTCTTCCTACTTCACCTTTCCCCCTAAACAGTGTCTTTAGCCCCTTCTTTTTGTGAAAGCAACATCAACAGTGGTTGGTTGACCTCTGACCCTTTGATATTTGTATTGCTCCATCTCCAAATTTATGATCTCAGAGAAGAAGCTGGAGGTATATCAGAGTATTGCAGACTTGACAGTGAAGGCACGGGACCAGGCTGTATTCAAGTGTGAGGTTTCCGATGAGAACGTGAAGGGCATCTGGTTGAAAAACGGGAAAGAAGTGATCCCAAACGAGCGGATTAAAATCTCCCATATTGGCAGGTAGGTCATGCTTCACAAAACTAGACCAGGGAACGTAATTTTGTTTTGTGTCAATTGGTATGTGCTAAGAAAAAAAGAGTGGTATAAAAACCAACATTCTGCTCTAGTTTCAGATTAATATGTTGGGTAAGGTTCTCCTTGACCACCAAACTAGTATATAAGAGTGCCCTCCTATTCTTCAGTTCTATATGAGAGGAATATTGTGATGGTTTGGTTAAGTTACAGAGAATGTTGGTTTTAATATATAAAATCCTGGATGAAGTCCAAAAACAGTTTAGGTGACTGTCAACCAGAATTCAGAGACATAGCTGTGGTAGTCTAGAATATCAATATATAAACGGATGTTGTAGCACCTTTGAGAATAACTAAGTAAAGCAAGTTGTAGCATAAGCTTTTGTAGACTTGGACTACTTCCAATGAATCCTCTTGCTATGACGTCTTTTGCAAAATTAGTCGTAAAGGTGCTACAAGATCCTTTGCATAACAATAGGCTTAAGTGCCTTTGAATTTCCAGGCACTGATGCAATTTGTCTGGGTTTGTGAACATTCAAATATTCTCCCTGGAAGTCACAAGATATCATTAATCAAAATGTGAATATTGATATTTAGATTTGGACAATTGTTCCAATCTTGTCACATAACATATTGAAAATTGCTGCTCCTTTAAGAAATTCCTTTTGACAAATACTATAATATACCTTGAGGTCAATCAAGTCCATTGCAGTGTATGGGGGAATCTGCATAGGGCACAACACAGCCCTGGCCTCTTTTCCTAGCAACCATACATTGGCGTTATACTAGACCATGACAGGGTATGGGAGGCCTGTTTGTACTTTTAGTATTCTATCCTTTCCACCTGGTCAATAAAATGAACTCTTTAAACAGACTAGTGAGCAATAGATTGGCCTGTTGGAGGCATACAGAGACACCTCCCATTCTGTATAACAGCATAGTGCTTATATAGTACTTGTGCTTGATTCTGTGTACCCAATGGATGTCCCTCTAGACATGGGTGCTGCACTTGCAGTGGACTGAACTGTGAACCTACTGATGATGTCAAGTGATAGTTCTTAACAAAAATCTGTGTAAATATACAGGTTGTGATAGAGAATCTAAAACTTTGCACTTATTGAAGGTAATAACTTTATGCTTTTTATAAACCCATATGCATATGGCATTCTTTGTAGCCTGATGACTCTAATCTTGGGTTGGATTTGTCCCACATGTGGGGAGACTGAATCACACAAAAATATTTGTGTTATTCCAGAATCCATAAGCTAACCATTGATGATGTAACCCCAGGAGACGAAGCTGATTATTCATTTGTACCTGAAGGATTTGCATACAATCTCTCAGCCCATCTTCGTTTTTTGGGTAAGTATTCTGGAATCTGCTTTCTAATAGCTGGTTGGAATTGCTTTGTTTTTAAATAAAGAAACTAAGCTTTAAGTCTGCTTATTGTAAATCCAGGCAATAAATGAAAATAGTTTCATTCATTGTATGAAGAAATAGGAAAATTCCCTCTTGGTGACAACAGGAATGTAAAAAGAAATTAAGTATTAATACTAGTTAATAATGATATTGTTTACCAAGCACTTTTGAGTTTTCAGATCTGCTTACATAGAATATTTCTATCATGTCTATAGCAGCTCTGCTAGGTGTAGTAGTATCATAACTTAAATATTGCAGGTATCAATAGAGAAGAGTATGAAAAATAGCAGCCTATCTCAAGATACCTAGTGAGTTCTAGACAAAGTGAGAATCACCTAGGAATGGCCCAGGTATTATTCTATATACTGTAGGTTGATCTGGAATAGGACTGTGTATTGTGACTGAGAATTAATTGTCATATATTCATACAGTGGCAGAAAATTTAAAAAAAATTAGATTTGATCCAGTATACCATGTGGCTGCGCATGGAAAGATGTCCATGCCATATGAATAGTTTTTCCCCCATCTACATATATAGGCAGCATCCTATTATGAGGAACAGAGTCTTATACATGATTCCCATAACTGTGTTCGACCCAACTGCCTCCACTTTGCCAAGGTGAACTTGTTCCTTGTCTTAGCAGAAGGAGAAAGATAGACAGAGATATGAGAGGCATACACAGACCTTCAATTTTTATTACAATCTGAAATGCTTCACACCTGTGTACGTACACAGTAGAGAGAAGGGTGAAATAAGATACTGTTATGTCTTCTCTGACTATGGACTTATACTAAACTGGGTCAAGTCCAGTGTCTTCCACTGTTATTATTATCAGGTGGCTTGTATGCTATTATATAAACTATTTGGCTCTGACTTGAAATCTAAGAAAAGACATTTTGTTAATTAGATCTCTCTATAACAAGTTGTGATCATTTAAATATCTTATGGAGGAAAAGAAAACAGAATTATATTGAATAACTTCAATTGGAATTTACAGATGCCCAACTGTACATTCAGAACTTTGAAATAACTCATTATAAGTAATGATGTTACTTGCGACACACTGGGGGGGGGGGTGTTATGAAAAATAATGTAATGATTGGTAATGTCATTAATTTCTTTCTCTGTTTAAGTACAATGAGTAATGTTTACTTGTTACTCATAAAATGCTGCTTTGGGGGACTCCTATTAGAGATTTGGGCCAGTTTGTGGTTTTTTGGGTGCATTTTTCACTGTATTAAAATAATACAGTAACAGGACTATTCAATATGTAACACCAGTAAGTTACTTCCATGAGAAGCACAATGAACAATGAATTACTTTTTTAAAATAATGTCTCAAGTTCTACATCCATTGAACTTTGCATTTTGGGGACTGTGAAAAAGTCATTTCCAAGTTTAGAGCAGAGGAGAAATTCTGCATTTCTATTGTCTCCTAGACCAGCTGAATTTAATAAAGGGAAAATCAGTTCTTGCTTTCATTCAAGATAATATAGTTGAGAGTCAAGAAGATAGCTACCCTAAACCAGCAGTCAATTCCCTGCTCTACTAGTTTCTTTCTCTGTAAATGTGGATAGAGGGTGTCTATGTTGATACTCATCTAATAGAATAAAAGGAGATTCTAGTGTGCAGGAGCTCCCTATGACACTCTTTTATAGCAGAGTGTAAGGTATATGAAGCATTACAGTCGATACCTTTTCAAACTGCAACGCCTAGAGAGTGGAGTAGTTAATGGATGTGGTTTGTAGTTAGGACCTTTGGACATCAGCGTTAAACCAAAGAACAATAACCTTCTATGTTGAGAGTATATACCAGTATTTAACTGCTGAAACCTGGGGAATGAAAGCCAGTGTGGTTGTTAAAAGGAGTTTTTACAATTCAATACTAGCAAGCAATAGTAGCTTCCCAGACTTAAAACCCCAAGTTCCCATAGTAGATAACTATGGTAGTTAAAGTGGAATCATAGTTCTTTAATTCTGTAGTGTGAAAAGGAGCTTTAAAGAAAAGTCCCTTTAAAGAAAAGACCACAGAATTTGAAATTCCATCAACAGATAATGTACATTTCCATGACTCATGCTAAAAACAAGCACACAAAAGCATTGCCATTCGGAAGATCCTTGACTGAGCCAACAGAGAAGCAGTTGTTCACATTAAAAATTAAAACTCTTTTGTACCAGAAACATGAGTCAGATGGAATTCTGTTGGGAGTCATGAAGTCAATGGGTGGGAAAGGGTGGTGATTATCCAGTATCATTTGAGAATGTGATCATTAAGATGGAGAAGATTCCAGATGAAGCAGCTCAGGACAGATGATCATGGCTAGGGAAATCGGCAGGAGTTAGCACTTCTCCAACCATTCTTAATCTGTGCTGTTCCAGCAGAAAGTACATGCCTTGGATAAGCCATATCAAATGTCTGCATTATTGCAAGACCACAAAGCATAAAATGTTGGAATTTGGGCAGCTTAAGCAAATGTGGAGGGGGGAGAACATTTTCCTTTCCATTGGAATTTCTGATGAAGTATTTAGCTTTTGGCAGTCTAGGTTAACTAGTTGAAAAGAAGCAACCGAGATAAACTGAGGCAGGTTGTTAATGTAATTGATGTTGGAATAAGGCACACTCACAAGCTGATAAGACTCAAAGGAAGCAGAAGCAAGATTTATTTCTTCCAAAACTCCAGCCAAGCATTGTGGACCAAGTCTAACAAACACAGGAGCCTCAGCCTGTTAAATACTATACAGCTGCAGCAAAGTCTGCTGTGCTTTAAAGAGACATTGAACCATAGTTAATGTGAGGAGAATCCAGCTGTGAGATATACAGAAGAGAATGGGCAATGTGTGGTCATCCAGATATTATTGGTTTGACTGCAAGTCCCATCATCCCTCACCAATAGTATGCTGTTGGCCAACAGCCTCTGGAAAGCCAACACTTTCCCACTCTGGTCTAGATAATTTCCTGGTCGCTTTCAGTACAATGAGTTCAATCCAGACTTGCAGTCATTAGAGTTCTGCTGGTGATGTAGGAAAAGGTAGTGCTTTTGTCCAATTCCTCTTTTTCTTTTGCTATCCCCCACACTATTTCAGAAGATTGGTGGACCTACTGCAATAGTATTGGAGAGGCCACTTGGAGTGGGAAGAGAAATAGGGGTGAATTACTGCTTCTTCCTCTGTCGTCACTGGAACTGCAAAGTGTTTAACATTAAGTGGATTATCTCTTTACCTAAATTATTTCTGCAAAGAACAGCAGCTTGGCCTAACAACAGGAAAAAGAAAGAAAGAAATGGACAACTGTGGGTGATGAAAGCCAAATGAAAGTGTGTGGATTGTTTCAGGAGACACAAACTGCAGAAAGTTCAGACAGTACATAGGATTAGACCAAGACATGCTACTACCTGGGGCAGGCTTCCTCCTCATTTTTTTCTTTAACTAGCTGTCCAAAATAATTTGAAATAATGACAGCAGTATAGCAATAATGACAGGTGTGTGACTGACATGTACACATATGGGCAATGTGTCCCTGCAGAGTTCATCACACTTCTGTGCTTCAATGTGGGGTATAGGTAGATCTGAATAACAGCCTGAATTTGTGTTTTTGAAAATGAGGGTTAGCCATTACTCTTCCATCTCTGAAACCTCAGTTTAGAACAAGAGTAATCTGTTTAACCAGATATCTGGAGCACCTAATGGAGACTAATTCATTCAGCCTGCTGCAGTCTCCATTTTAAAAACTCAGAGCTTTGTGATATTTCGGTTGGTCTTAATAAAAATGTTGTCCAATTTTGAATGTTACTGTTGTTTTCAATGCGTGATTCATTGTGAGGAAGAGTAAAGCATGGGTTTATATTTTGGCAATCCTTATAGGTCCATTGTGGGCCACTTCCCTGCAGCAACAAATACTGTTAGCAGGAGTGGTTAACAGTGACGGGTAGTGGTAGGTAGACTTCTGGGAAACAGTTGGCTACGTTTCAGAAGCCTCACTCAACCAGCACTTTTTCAAAGTCGGGGAGCCTCCGACTTAAAAAATTGGCTGGCTGAGCGAGGCTTCAACCTGGGATGCATCCAGGTGATGGCATCCCAGCTAGATAGGTGGCAATTTAGGTATGATAACATCAGGGCGATCCTGAATTCAAGCCAGAAGAGCTAAACTGACTTATTTGTTAAAAGGATAAGCTCCATAATGTGTTTCTTGATTTATTATCCTCTTAGTTATAGAAGGTTAGCTTCTATAGTTAGCTATGTATTAAGAAGCCAAGCCCTCCCTCCAGTCCATCTGCCTTGGTCCAGGCCCCAGAGGGAGAGAAGGACTGCTGGACCTCATCCTCTTTCCCATCACCTTTCCCTTCTCCCTTTTGTGTTATGTCTTTTAGATTGTAAGCCTGATGGCAAGGAACTGTCTAATTTTAAGATTGTATGTACAGCACTGTATAAATTTACAGCGCTATATAAATAAAGGATAATAATAATAATAGGAGCCAGCAGGGCATAGTGGCTTGAATGTTGAACTATGAATCTGGAAATCAAAGTTTCAATTTCTGTTCAGCCATGGAAACCCACTGGGTAACTTTGGGCTAGTCACACACACTCAGCCTCAGACTACCTTGTGATATTTTTACTGTAGGGTCACTGTGAGCTGGAAATTACTCATAGGCACACAACAACAACTTGTCATTGTATGCTTATGTTAACTGATTTATACTTTTTACTTGTTTTAATTTTATGATGGTTTAATTGCTTTTTAAAATTTTGTAGCTATGATTTTCTTTTAACTGTTGTAAGTGGCTTTCAGTCCCAAACTGAGGAAAAGGGGGGATGTAATAAATAAAAACAACAACACAATTCTCCTTACATTGACACCTCACACAATAAAAAGTTCAATTATGCATTCAAAATAACAAATAAACTGTTCATTATGACTGTTCATTTAAACAACCCTTTTCCTTTTTTCTACTTACAGAGATTAAGATTGACTTTGTGCCTAGACAAGGTAAGACAAGTTTTTCTTGTTCTAAGAGTGACCAAAATTGGAACTAAATAAAAGTCTCCCCAGTTTTAGAATGATACTCCACTGTGTTGATAAATAATGCTTTGTTATTATGCTTTCACTGCAGAACCCCCCAAAATCCACTTGGACTGCCTGAGCCAGACTCCTGACACCATTATTGTGGTGGCCGGAAACAAGCTGAGACTGGATGTGCCAATATCGGGAGATCCAGTACCCACAGTGATTTGGCAGAAAGCAAACAAGGTGAAAGACTTAAAATCCACCATGTCCAGAATGGCTCAGCACACACACTTTGCTTCTTACAGCATTACTTCAAATCCTATATATGTATGTATATATATATATATATATATATATGGAATCTAACTCATTACTATACATGACAAGAATATGACTTTAAAGTGAAATGTCACTGTGAAGAAACTGTAGTCCTATTCAGTCATTCACAAAGTATGTTGTATCAGTGTGTGAGGAAGAGAATGCACTAGCAATTCTTCCTCTGTATCCACTTCCATCCCCCTCTTACATGTGGAAGGATGACATTGTGAACCACAGAGAGCCTCTTCTATCTCTGGAGACTTTCCAAGTTATATAGTGTACTGATTATTCATGGTTCCACCACTTCACATGGACAGTCTACACAGACAATAGAGGCTCTCCAGACTTTTGTCCGCCATACATATAGCCCCACAGAAAAAGGGATAACATAGGGATCTGCATGTGTTCGTTCAACATGCTTCATAAACAACTTAACAGGAATTTTCTTTTTACAACTATAGGCAAACACACTTATCTGGAAACAAGCCCTAAAGGAGTATGCAGCTTTATTTATTTTATATTTATTTATTTTATATAATCTTTATTGGTCTAAAAAGACATACCATAGCACACCACCTTACATAACATAACTCATATCCTCTAACATTAACCTACCTACATTCCACATTACAAATACATCCAACATTTAATTCCCATCCCATACAAACCTTAACTAAAAATACAAATCCAATCATAAATCCACCAAACAGTGATACCTTTATTGGCCAACCAAAATGCAAAATATACATGTTGCAAGCTTTTGAAGCTTCACTAGCTTCTTCATCAGGCAAGTTATTACAAACCAAACAGGAGAAAAAAATTTAAGGCCTGCAATTGGCTGTTTCTCTTCTTAGTTAAGATGGCATGTAGGGGCATATTTTGCAGGCTGGCACCTCCTCCTTCTGGCCATGTGGCAACTGGGAGATTCTCATAGTCCAGAATTTTAACATCCATTTGCAACACGAAAAAGATACTTCCTTTCCAATCCAATATGTCTCCATCCATTGTGAGGCCTTTGATTGGATTTGCTGTATGGCCAACACTGCTACCCCTGGATGTTTTCTAAAAACACAAATCCTTCCTGATCACTTCTTCTGTGTTTTCAGTAGCTTATTCTTTACTTCAGAAAAACTCAGTTATTTCTATGACACCATAACACCACATTATTAGATTCTAAACTTTGTCTCCATTACTTATTTCTATTTTCAATGAACTTTATTCTCAGCCTATCACAAAGTCCGAGCCCCATTCCATTTTTAGATGTATTTTATCAAGGGCTCCCTACAGCCATACCACCCTGAACCTGCCCGATCTTGCCTGATCTCGGAAACTAAGGACTCGTTCAAACGGGGAGGAATTTCTCCCAACTCCGAATGGAGCCAATGCAGATTTATGTAAATTCGCTTGTTTAGCGAATTTACATGAACCCCTGCTCCGTTCGGAATTACTTCCCATTACCCGAAAATAACCCCCTCCTGCCCGAATTTGCATGCGAAGCTTTAATTCGCAATAAGGTAAAACCCATGATTGCATTCGAATTGGCTTCCCTCTTGCCCGAATTTGCATGTGAAGAGTTAATTTGCAATAACATAAAACCCATGATTGCATTCGAATTGACCTTAAATTATACTTCCAATTTAGCCTTGTATGAAAGGGTCCTAAGAAGGGTCGGGCCTGGTTAGTACTTGGATAGGAGTATGCAGTTTAACATGACTGTGTTGATTACCACTTCCTCAATTTCTAATGTTCAAACAGGCTGTGATGGCTGCTGTTTATTTAAGTAAACTGGGATCATGGAAATATCCAGGCAAAAGAGGGAGGGATAATTGGGAGGGACCAAAGTTTTGCAGAAATAAAGAGGGGAACAATCCAGACTGAGTATCCTCATTGGGCTGTGCAATGCTGACTGTTAGGAAAACTAAACAGAAAACTGATAGGAGGATATCAAACAAAATGACTGGAATAAATAGTAGCCCATATTTTGCTGAAGGTCTCAATTGTAGCAGTTTAAACAGCAGTGTTTGTGTGGTATTTTCTTCTTCTACTTAAGATTGTGAATAAATTTACACATCACTTCAATTGCATCTAGAGTGCAATTTGAACAGGTGGGAATTAACTATCACTTTTATAATGTATCCTTTATCAAGCATCATTGCCTCTTATATAGGATCCCAACAATTATCGTCCAGTTAGTCTGACATCAATTCCAGGAAAGGTGCTAGAGCAGATCATTAAGCAGAGAGTCTGCGAACATTTAGAAGCCAATGCCATAATCACAAAAAGCCAACATGGGTTTCAGAAAAAGAAGTCATGCCAAACGAACCTGATCTCTTTTTTTGATAAAATTACCAGCTTGGTAGATGAAGGGAATGCTGTGGATATAGTATACCTCGATTTCAGTAAGGCCTTTGACAAGGTTCCCCATGACATTCTTGCAAACAAGCTTGCAAAATGTGGGATAGACAAGTTAACTGTTACATGGATTTGTAATTGGTTGACTGGCCGAACTCAAAGGGTGCTCAACAATGGCTCCTTTTCATCCTGGAGAGAAGTGACCAGTGGGGTCCCACAGGGCTCTGTCCTGGGCCCAGTGCTATTCAACATCTTTATTAACGATTTGGATGACAGAATTGGGGGCATACTTATCAAATTTGCAGATGACACTAAACTGGGAGGAGTAGCTAATACCCCAGAGGATAGGATCAAAATTCAAAATGACCTGAATAGACTAGAAAGCTGGGCCAGTGCTAACAAAATGAAATTCAATACGGAGAAATGTAAGGTTCTGCACTTAGGGCGGAAAAATGAAATGCACAGATATAGGATGGGGGACACCTGGCTGAACGAGACCACATGTGAAAGGGATCTAGGAGTCCAAGTAGACCATAAGCTGAACATGAGTCAACAGTGTGATGCGGCAGCTAAAAAAGCCAATGCAATTTTAGGCTGCATCAATAGAAGTATAGTTTCTAGATCAAGGGAAGTTATAGTGCCACTCTATTCTGCTTTGGTCAGGCCCCACCTGGAATACTGTGTCCAGTTCTGGGCACCACAATTCAAAAAGGATGTGGAGAAACTGGAGCATGTCCAAAGGAGGGCAACTAAGATGGTGAAGGGTCTGGAAACCTTGCCCTATGAAGAACGCCTTAGGGAGCTGGGGATGTTTAGCCTGGAGAAGAGAAGGTTAAGAGGTGATATGATAGCCCTGTTTAAATATTTGAAGGGATGTCATATTGAGGAGGGAGCAAGCTTGTTTTCTGCTGCTGCAGAGACTAGAACGCGGAACAATGGATGCAAACTGCAGGAAAAGAGATTCCACCTCAACATTAGGAGGAACTTCCTGACAGTAAGGGCTGTTCGACAGTGGAACACACTCCCTCGGAGGGTGGTGGAGTCTCCTTCCTTAGGGGTCTTTAAGCAGAGGCTGGATGGCCATCTGTCAGGGATGCTTTGACTTGTAGTTCCTGCATGGCAGGGGGTTGGACTGGATGGCCCTTGTGGTCTCTTCCAACTCTATGATTCTATGATTCTATGATATTTTGGACCATTTATTCAGTAAAAGGAAGTAAAGCTATGTATTTATTTATAAATTTATATATGTATTTCTTAATTAAAATGTTTATATTCCACTCTATATCTGCAGTTCTCTGGCTAGCATAGAAGTGAAACTAATATTAACAGGTTAAAACAATCTTTTAAAAAATTGACTAAAATGCACTAAACAACTTAACAAGTTAATTTAAAATTATCTACATAAATATTTTGAGGTATCTGGTAGGCCTCAAAGCCTTTAGGCAATGGACATGTTTTTACTTGGTGCCTAAATAAAGAAAATGTGGGCTCTAGTCTGGTCATCCAGAATTGTGATGCCACAGCTGAGAAGGCCCTCTCCAACACAGTGTATTGAATTTACTGGTGGGACACAGATGATGGTCCCTCCAGAAGACTGCATCCCTCAGGCAGGTATAGATAGGGAAGAAAAGCTGTATATAGGAATATACATCTAGGAGAGCACACTTATCCTTAATTGGCAGTCACTTCAGCAGATTTATTGATACCACTCAAGCAGCCCTGTGCAGTGCTTTATTTGTGCAATAGGAAAAACTGGGAGCTTTGCATGTTGTTTGTCACTACAGTTCCGACTTTCCTAGGGATTTAAAATCAATCATTTTCTACAGTAGAAATGGCATCAGGTTCTTAACAGTAGCACTTGCAATATAGTTTCCCCCTTTGCCTGTCAACTCCTTCTTTGAATCAAAGCCGTTTGGTTATGAGTTTGATCCCAGGTCTACTCAGCCTTCCATCCTTTTGTAGGTCAGTAAAATGAGTACCCACCTTGTTGCGGGCAATTGGCTTACAGATTGTTGTAAAACGCTTAGGGAGTTCTAGTTCACTGATAAGTAGTATGGAAATGTACTTGCTATAGCTTTTGCTAGATTTTAATAGAATTTGTTTCCATATAAAGATACTAAGCTCAGGCTAAGGTGTTTAGATGCGAGAACATTTGAATAGCTGTCATCTTCTGTATGCATCTCTTCAGTTTCTAAGTCTTGCTCAGGTTACTTGATAACCTGATTAAAAGGGAAAAGAATGAGCAGAGTCTTAATCAATGATAGTCCTTTGTTGTGGAATTCCTGACATAGAGTGTCATTACAGAGTTTTTTATGCATTCACCATGTATGCATGCGAAGCAGAGAGAATAAGATTACTTTCACTGCCTTGCCCTAGACTCTTGTGTGTTCAGCAGAAACTCTGAAATCAGAAAAACTGAGTTGAAAGGAACCTCAAGGGCCATCTATTCTAACCCCTGCCATGCAGGTATAAAGAACAAAAGTGCTTCTGAGAGATAGTTGTCTAATTCTGTTTAAAGACCTCCAAAGAAGGATGAACCACCATCTTCCAAGGCAGTCTGTCCCACTCTTGAACAGCTCTTACCAAGGGATGCAGTTGGTCAAGTGGTTAAGATGCTGGCAGGTTGGCAGTTCAAGGCCCAGGTGCCATATGATGGGGTGAGCTATCATCACGAATCCTAGTTTCTGCCAACCTAGCAGTTCAAAAGCATGCAAATGCAAGTAGATAAACAGGTACCACTTCTCAGTGGGAAGGTAACAGCATTTGGTGCAGTCATGCTGGCCACATGATCACAGAGTAATCTCTTCGGCTTAGTAACAGAGATGAGCACCGCCACCTACAATCGGACACGACTTGACAACCTTGTCAATGGGAAATAACTTTACCTTTCATAGAATCATAGAATCATAAAGTTGGAAGAGACCACAAGGGCCATCCAGTTCAACCCCCCTGCCATGCAGGAACTGCCGATCAAAGCATCCCTGACAGATGGCCATCCAGCCTCTGCTTAAAGACCTCCAAGGAACGAGACTCCACTACACTCCAAGGGAGTGTGTTCCACTGTTGAACAGCCCTTACTGTCAGGAAGTTCCTCCTAATGTTGAGGTGGAATCTCTTTCCCTGCAGCTTGCATCCATCGTTCCGCATTCTAGTCTCTGTAGCAGCAGAAAACAAGCTTGCTCCCTCCTCAATATGACATCCCTTCAAATATTTGAACAAGGCTATCATATCACCTCCTACCCTTCTCTTCTCCAGGCTAAACATTCCCAGCTCCCTAAGGCGGTCCTCATAGGGCATGGTTTCCAGACCCTTCACCATCTTAGTTGCCCTCCTTTGGACACGCTCCAGTTTCTCCATATCCTTTTTGAATTGTGGTGCCCAGAACTGGACACAGTATTCCAGGTGGGGCCTGACCAAAGCAGAATAGAGCGGCACTATTACTTCCCTTGATCCAGACACTATACTTCTATTGATGCAGCCTAAAATAGCATTGGCCTTTTTAGCTGCCGCATCACACTGTTGACTCATGTTCAACTTATGGTCTACTTGGACTCCTAGATCCCTTTCACATGTGGTCTCATTCAGCCAGGTGTCCCCCATCCTATATCTGTGCATTTCATTTTTGCGCCCTAAGTGCAGTACCTTACATTTCTCCACATTGAATTTTATTTTGTTAGCCTCGGCCCAGCTTTCTAATCTATTCAGGTCATTTGAATTTTGATCCTGTCTTCTGGAGTATTGGCTACTCCTCCTAATTTGGTGTCATCTGCAAATCTGATAAGTATGCCCCCAATTCTGTCATCCAAGTCATTAATAAAGATGTTGAATAGCACTGGGCCCAGGACAGAACCCCGTGGGACCCCACTGGTCACTTCCTTTCCATGTTGAAAAGGAGCCATTGTTGAGCACCCTTTGAGTTTGGCCAGTCAACCAATTACAAATCCATGTAACAGTTGCCTTGTCTAGCCCACATTTTGCAAGCTTGTTTGCAAAAATGTCATGGGGAACCTTGTCAAAGGCCTTACTGAAATCGAGGTATACTATATCCACAGCATTCCCTTCATCTACCAAGCTGGTAATTTTATCAAAAAAAGAGATCAGGTTCGTTTGGCATGACTTGTTTCTCTGAAACCCATGTTGACTTTTTGTGATTATGGCATTGGTCTCTAAGTGTTCACAGACTCTCTGCTTAATGATCTGCTCCAGAATCTTTCCTGGAATTGATGTCAGACTAACTGGACGATAATTGTTGGGATCCTCTTTTTTTCCCTTTTTGAAGATGCGGACAACGTTTGCCCTCCTCCAGTCTGCTGGGATTTCTCCTGTTCTCCAGGAGTTCTCAGAGATTATTGCCAATGGTTCCGATATTACATTTGCCAGTTCTTTTAATACCCTTGGAAGTAGTTCATCTGGTCCTGGAGACTTATATTCATTTAGGTTAACCAAGTATTCCTGTACTATCTCTTTACTTATTCTGTGCTGAAATTCCCCTATTCTGTCTTCTGCCCCACTATCCTTAGGTTGAGCACCCTTTGCTTTTCTGAGAAGACTGAAGCAAAGAAGGTGTTGAGTAATTCTGCCTTTTCTCTGTCCCCTGTGAACATTTTGCCATCTTCTGCACACAGTGGTCCTACCCTGTCCTTCTTCTTCCTTTTGCTTCGGACATACCCAAAAAAGCCCTTTTTATTGTTCTTAACCTCTCTAGCAAGCCTGAGTTCATTCTGTGCTTTAGCTTTTCTGACTTTACCCCTACATGTGCTGGCTATTTGTTTGAATTCCTCTTTGGTGATTTCCTCATTTTTCCATTTCTTATACATGTTCTGTTTAAGGCTTAACTCAGTTGAAAGTTCCTTAGTCATCCATCCTGGCTTCCTGAGACACCTCCTATTTTTCTTCCTCATTGGAACTGTTTGAAATTGTGCCTTCAGTATCTCCCTTTTGAGAAACTCCCATCTGTCTTGAACTCCCTTCTCTTTTAGTTTTCCTGACCATGGGATCACCCCCAGTATTTCTCTAAGTTTATTGAAATCAGCTCTCCTAAAGTCTAGAGTGTGTGTCTGACTATGCCTGGCTTCCCCCTTCCGCTGTATAACAAACTCCAGGAGAACATGGTCACTGCCACCTAAGGATCCAACCTCTTGCACCACATTGACTAGGTAATCCTTGTTGGTTAAGATCAGATCTAAAATACCTAATGTGTAGGTGGAACCTCATTTCTTGTAATTTGCATTCATTGGTTCATGTTCTAGTCTCAGGTTCTAGTCTCTGGAGCAGCAGAAAGCATGCTTACTCCATCTTCTACACAATATCTCTTCAGATATTTATGGCTAACATACCACTTCTCTTTTCTTCTCTTCCCTTCTCCAGGCTAAAGATACCCAGCTCCCTAAGCCATTATTCACAGCTTCATTTCCAGGCCTTTTACTATCTTTGGCCCGAAACAGGTGGGCAAAAAGCGCTGTTCTGAGGCCGATTTTAGGGCTCCAGACTGGGCATCCGTATGCGCCCAACCCTTCTAGTGGAGCCCATTTGCCCTCTTGCTGGCACCATGCCCACATGGAGATGTGACAATGGTGCATGGGCATCAGAGAACAGCCCTGGTGGCGCAGTGGTTAAATGCCTGTACTGCAGCCACTCACTCAAAACCAGAAGGTGGCGAGTTCAAGACCAGCAAAGGGCTGAAGCTTGACTCAGGCTTGCATCCTTCTGAGGTCGATAAAATGAGTACCCAGATTGTTGGGGGCAAATAGCTTATAATTGTAAATGAAGCTGTTTGTTTAACAAATTGTAAGCCGCTCTGATAGTCTTGGCTGAAGAGCGGGGTATAAATAAAACATTATTATTATTATTATTATTATTATCCACACGCCCAAATGGTGCTTGCCAGAAAAGGCATGACAATGACGCACGTGTGTCATTATTACGCCCCTTCCAGGAAGATGCTTTTAACAGCTTCTTTTGGCTCCCAAGAGGAAGCAGATTGTTGCTTCACCATTTGGTTGCTGCGGCAATGATCCGGGGCAATGACAGGCAACACAGAGCCGCCTGTCCGTACAACCCCTTTGTCACCTTCCTTTAGATATGTTCCAGTATGTCAATATTCTTATAGACAGATATTCTTGGACATGAAATTCTCCAACAAAGCTTTATTTTCTGCAAATATGATCTTCTGTTTTTGATACCAGGCACCAGTTTCTTTCATATAGGCTAACAAAATTTGGAAAGGGCAAGAGTGACCTCTTGTGGTACATAGTTAACAGTGCCAATTGAGCTGCTCTCTATTTTTCCCCAGCTCTTCTACTCTTGAGCAAGGTGCACAGTTTTCAATTGTATATAATGCTCCTTCCCTCACCTTTGTCCTTGATAGTTTCTGTGAAGGACTGATATGCTTATTGAGGGTCTTCCTGAACTTACTTACTTACTTTCTTTCTTTCTTTCTTTCTTTCCCCTTAATGCTGCTTAGAAGCCCACTCCTCCTACCAACCCACATACAACCTGATGCTGTTGACTTATATTCATCTTGTGGTCTACTAAGACCCCTAGATCCGTTTCATATATACTGATGTCAAGCCAGGTGTCACTCATCCTATGTGCTTTTTATTTTTTTCTGACCCCACATTTCTCCCAGTTGAAATTATTTTTTTAGTTTTGGCTCAGCTTCCTAATCTAAGGCCATTTCAAATTCTGATCATGTCATTTGGGATATTATCCACTCCTCTTAATCAATGCCATCTGTAGATTTGTTAAGCATACCCTGTATTCCATCATCCAAGTCATTGATAAAAATGTTGAAAAGCCCTGGACCCAGGATAGAATCCTGTGGTACCCACTGGTCACTTCTCTCTAGGATGAACAGGAATCGTTGGTGAGCGCTCTTTGGGTTCAGTCAAACAAACAAACAGCTTCATTTATATACTGCTTCATACCCTTAAGGAGTGTCTAAGCGGTTTACAATTGTAAGCTATTTGTCCCCCAACAATCTGGGTACTCATTTTAGCGACCTCGAAGGGTGCGAGCCTGAGTCGAGCTTCAGCCCTTTGCTGGTCTTGAACTCGCCACCTAAGGTTTTGAGTGAGTGGCTGCAGTACAGGCATTTAACCACTGCGCCACCAGTCAACCACTTACAAATCCACCTAACAAAAGCATTGTCTAGCCCACATTTTTCTACTGTTTTTGAAAGAATATCATGGAGGAGCTTGTCAACGGCCTTACTGAAGTCAAGATATGCTACATCCACAAAATTCCTTTCATCTGCCAGGCTTGTAACTCTTATCAAAAAAAGGAGAGATAAGATTAGTCTGGCATGACTTGTTTTTGAGAAACCAAAGCTGACTTTTAAAGAGCTTGCCATTCCTTTCTAAGTGCATGTAGACTGTCTGTTTAGTGATCTGTTCTAGAATCTTTCCTGGTATTGATGTCAGGATGACTGAGTGGTAATTACTCCCCCTTCCCCCCCCCCTTTTTTTGGAAGTTAGGGACAACATTTGATCTCCTCCAATCTGTTGGGACCTCTCCTGTTCTCCAGAAATTCTCAAAGTTTATTACCAGTGCTTCTGAGATTGCTTCTGCAGTTTTTTTTTTAAAAAAAATACCCTTGTATGCAGTTCATCTGGCCCTGGAGACTTGGATTCTTTTAAAGTTGCCAGGTATTCCTGTCCTACCTCATCATGTTGTATTCTCTACCAGTTACTGTCTTTCATATCCAATACCCATTTCAAGAATTCATTTTGAAGAAAGTGTCTATAAATGAATAGTGGAGAACATGCATTACATACAGAAGGGTTAGGGATGAGCCTTGTCTAAAATCAGTCAGTGCAAGTTGGCAAACATGCCCCCGAAGGTGTTCTTGAACTTGAACTCCCATGATCCTTCTTCATTAGCCATGCTAGTTAGGTCTGATAAGAGCTGAAGTCCAATAAGATCTGGAAGGCCACATGTCTTCCATCTTTGGGGAATACAATAGTGAGTAGAAGGATTGGTAGTCTGACTCTGTTTAAGGAGCCCTGGTGGTGCAGTGATTAAATGCCAGTATTGCAGCCACAAGGTTGTGAGTTTGATCCCAGGGCTCCAGGGTTGACTCAGCTTTGTATCCTTCCCTAGGTCGCTAATCTGAGTACCCAGCTTGCTGGGAGCAATTAGTTTACATGTTGTAAACCGCTTAGATACTACTTAGTATAGATATTTAAATGCTGTTGCTAGTATAGAATTCTATAAAGCAGTATAGAAATGTAAATGCTATTGCTACTAAGGCAGCTTCTTAATAATCCTGCAAGGGCACTCTCATATTCTAAAAAATATTAAAATGTCTTTCTGATCCAGCATCTGACTATGAATGTTGTGTTCTTTTTCCTTATCCTAATATAACTTGTCAGTGTCTTATTGTTTGCTCTAGTGGGTCTTTGGCTTATTTCTGGTATTTTCCCATACCTAGGCTAGCCACTAGACCACTACTCATCATCTGGAACCTAATGCATCCCCACAAGCTTCTCCCGGCACCGCCCAAAATGGCCTTTACACATCATAAGAGGCATACTTATCGAATTTGCAGATGACACTAAACTGGGAGGAGTAGCTAATACCCCAGAGGACAGGATCAAAATTCAAAATGACCTGAATAAACTAGATAGCTGGGCCGATGCTAACAAGATGAAATTCAATGCAGAGAAATGTAAGGTTCTGCACTTAGGGCGGAAAAATGAAATGCACAGATATACGATGGGGGACACCTGGCTGAATGAGACCACATGTGAAAGGGATCTAGGAGTCCAAGTAGACCATAAGCTGAACATGAGTCAACAGTGCGATGCGGCAGCTTAAAAAGCCAATGCAATTTTAGGCTGCATCAATAGAAGTATAGTTTCTAGATCAAGGGAAGTTATAGTGCCACTCTATTCTGCTTTGGTCAGGCCCCACCTGGAATACTGTGTCCAGTTCTGGGCACCACAATTCAAAAAGGATGTGGAGAAACTGGAGCATGTCCAAAGGAGGGCAACTAAGATGGTGAAGGGTCTGGAAACCATGCCCTATGAGGAACGCCTCAGGGAACTGGGGATGTTTAGCCTGGAGAAGAGAAGGTTAAGAGGTGATATGATAGCCCTGTTTAAATATTTGAAGGGATGTCATATTGAGGAGGGAGCAAGCTTGTTTTCTGCTGCTGCAGAGACTAGAACGCGGAACAATGGATGCAAACTGCAGGAAAAGAGATTCCATCTCAACATTAGGAGGAACTTCCTGACAGTAAGGGCTATTCGACAGTGGAACACACTCCCTCGGAGTGTGGTGGAGTCTCCTTCCTTAGGGGTCTTTAAGCAGAGGCTGGATGGCCATCTGTCAGGGATGCTTTGATTTGGAGTTCCTGCATGGCAGGGGGTTGGACTGGATGGCCCTTGTGGTCTCTTCCAACTCTATGATTCTATGATTCTATGATTCATCGCTAGGAAGGCCACAGCTTTGTATGGCCCAGGTTTCTTAGCAGAGCTTCACTGTAAAACTGTTTTGATTCAGTGTAATAAAGAACAGCAACAACAACTGTCTTTTACAATGAACAGAGTGTATTTTCTTGATCCCTTAATAGCTACATCCATGCCTGGGGACTGAGGCAAAATCACCATGTTTTCTAGTGTGGACCTTGAAGTCCTGACCTTTCCTTCATCAGAACTGAAACCACAGAAACCTTTGTGAAAAAGCATGTACCTGGGGGAGGGAAGGGGCATTCAAGCCCCCCCCCCTGCTAAGGCTAAACACTGGAGGCTATGCCCTTCTCCCCAAAAGAGTCTGGCAAAATTGGATCATCAAGACTCCTATGTTATTGAGCCTTATCACTTATTTTTCAACCAGAAGTGTACTAAATGATGAAGCAAATAAAAATATTAAGACAGTTACTCTCATTAAGCCCTTCTAGGAGTAATAAAGCTTTCTACAATCTATCCTGTGCATACATATTTGTGAGTAGGCTATACTGGATACATGGCAGCCACTTCTAAGTAAGTACTGTGCTTGTAAGCATCTTCATAAGGACAAGATCAGAATTAAAAATGACCTTAACAGATTGAAGAGCTGGGCCAAACTAACAAAATGAATTTCAACAGGGAGAAATGTAAAGTACTACATTTAGGCAGAAAGAATGAAATAGACATAAACAGGATGGGTTACACCTGGCTTGACAACAGTATGTATGAAAGGGTTTTAAACATCTTAGTAGACAACAAGCTGAACATGAGTCAAAACTACCGGTATGATGTGGCAGCTGAGAAACCCAATGTGATTCTAAGTTTTATCAGTACGAGTATAGTATCGAGAGTGAGTAAATGTTAGTACCACTCTATTGTGCTTTGGTCAGACATCACCTGGAATACTGTGTCCAGTTCTGGGCACCACAATTCAAAAAGGATGTTGATAAACTGGAGCATGCCAGAGGAGGATGACTAAAATGGTGAAGGGTCTGGACACCATGCCCTGTGAGGCATGGCTTAGAGAGCGGGGTATGTTTAGCCTGGAAAAGAGAAAGTTAAAGGGTAACATGATAGACATGTTTAACTATTTGAAGGGATGTCAACTTGAAGATGGAGCTTGTTTGTTTGTTTTCTGCTGCTCCAGAAACCAGGACATGAAACAAGTGAATTCAAGCTATGGGAAAAGCAACTCCACCTAAATGTTAGGAAGAACTTTCTGACAGTAAGAGCTGTTTGACAGTGGGATATGTTGTCTTGGAGTGTGGTGGATTCTTCTTCTTTGGAGGTTTTAAAACAGAAGCTGAATGGTCTTCTGTCAGGAGTACTTTGATTATGTCTTCCTACATGGCAGGGGTTTGGACTGGATGGCCCTTGTGGTCTCATTCAACTCTATGGTCTCTTCCCACTCTATGATTCTATGATTCTATGGTTTTATATTTAAGAATGTTTAATGATAATGGATGGGGAAAGTCATCTGCCCTGTTCTTTCAAGTACATGCAAGCAAGCAAAATTAATAACAACCCAGCTGCTAATGTTTACCCCTCACCACCCCCTTAAAAACAATTACAGAATCCCTGGGAAGGAGTCCTTGGCTCCTTCCAGGCACATTTCTATAGCAAGGATTCCATCTTTCATCTTCTGTTGTTCCTGAGCAGCTGAAGAATGTACAACAAAGTGAGTTCAACACGGATACTACCTCCCACCTCTCATGGCAGCCCCAGAGCTACTTGCTACAAAATATTGCATGCAGGTGATACTGAATGCTACCTCTAAGATGAGACATTAACATGGCTACCCTTGTTTCCGCTGTTCTGTTCAGTAAAGTTGTCTTGTGTTTTGTTATTCTTATAGAACAAGGAGATGGTGCTAATAAATGAGAAATCCAAAGCCACAGACACTACAGACACATGTGAAGATCTAAATAGTGACAACAAGGTAATTCCTTATTTTTCAGATAGTCCAACTGATATTTCTAACTCTTTACAAACTATTTGTGATTCTGAAATGCACTCAGAAATTAGGAAGAAACGGGATGTGAACTTCTGACATAATACGTTCCTTTTTAATTTCAAATAGGCTTTGAGGTGATTTCTTTGAAACTATTTGAGCCCATCTTTCTTTGGACTCAATTACCTAGGGTAATGCTTCTCAAACATTTTGAACTTAAGCATCTCTTGTAAACTGATGTGACTCCAGGTCACATACGAGGAGGTATCATAAAGTTTTAATGATCACCTTTTTAAAAAATTGACAGAAAGTTTGTTTTGATTTGTAGTTGTTAACTTATCTCTATGTAGTCACTATCTTGATTTGTACATTTTTCCCAGGTATTGTCACTCCGAATACCTGATATTGTAGAAGTCTGCAGATTACGCCTTATGAGGGGGTATCGTAAAGTAATAATTGTCACCTGGAAGTTATTATGGCATATTGATGAAATTTTGTCAGTGTCATCATTGGTCCCTAAGTGCACATTGCTGAGAAAATCAACTCATTGTGTCCTTTATTTTTGTGACTGGCTCTGCCAGAAATGACTGAAGTGTAAAATCCTTGTCAGGCACAATCTGCAGACTTCTACAATAATGGTATTTGAAGGGTCAAGAAACACTGGGGAAAATGTGTAAATCTGGATGGTGACTACATAGAGATAAGTTAACAACTACAAATCAAAACAAACTTTCTGTCAATTTTTTAAGGTGATAATTAAAACTTTATGATACCCCCTTGTAAGTACCATTTATTTCTTCCACAGCTGAATGTAAAGAGAACCTTGTTCAGACAGGCATGCACCTCCAGTCTTCTGCAGTGTGCAACAATCTATCAACCTCACATTGGCACTAGAAGAGGGATAAAGCAGGAAAATCCTCTCTGACCTCCTTTCGAAACCCATGCATAGGCAAAACCACCAGCTCTTTCAAAACCTTTTCTTCCCAAATCATATACTGATGTTAGATCAGTAAGTCTGCAGTCCACCCATACATATCCAGGTTGGATTACAGAGGGTCTACTGTCAGTCTGTACATATCTTGGCTGCTAAAGGAGGAAAAAAGCACTCCCCTCAAGTTTCTCTTCCTCTGCCTCCTGTTCTGAAATACTTTGATTTTATGCCCTATTCCAGGAGGAGGAGAGAGAAACTGGGACATTTTTAAAGCAGCTGAGAAAATGAGACAACAGATTATTATCTGGGACTGTCCCTGCCAAATCAGGCACTATTGGCAACATCCTATGGCATCCTGGGATATATAGCTCTATAAGGTATTTAGAATTCTCTGTCAGGGAGCTCCAGTGCTTTACCAAGCTACTAATCCTAGGATTTCATAGGATGGAGCCATGACAGTTAAAATGGCATCAAAGTGCTATATCTGTATAGGAACACAGGGCTACTCCAGACTGTCCAGTAGTCCTGGTAAATGTTTGGGTTTTCTGTTTTAATATTTCATAGCTGGTAATGGTTGTTTCCATTCCCACGTCCAGTTGCACCCTATATATACAGGAGCCCTGGTGGCGCAGTGATTAAATGCTGATACTGCAGCCACAATGTTGTAAGTTCAGTCCTACAAGAGAGCTTCAAGGATGACTCAGTCTTCCATCCATTTTGTAGGTCAGTAAAATGAGTACCCAGCTTGTTGGGGCAATTGCCTTACACATTATAAACTGCTTAGGGAGTGCTAATTCAGTGATAAGTGGTTTAGAAATGTACTTGCTATTGCTATCAAGTTGACTTTGATTTATGGGAACATTATGAATTGGAATGGTGACATCCCTATGACCTCCACGAGTCCTGATGATCAGCAACTGAGAGGAACTGAGATTTTGGATGGAATATAAGGGTGAAAATGGCTCCGGGGAAAGGGAACACTGAGGTAGGATATAAAAGATATTCAGATAAGTTGTAATAGAATATAGAAAATATTTATACGGAATTATGTATTGTATAAAATACACTGTCTGAACTTTAGGGGATTTTTTTTAAAGAAATGTACTTGATCTTGCTATTGCTGTTTTTGGCCCTGGTTTATTACTGATTTAGTGCTACCCCTGGTCTGCACATTTGTTTTCCATCTGCACATTTGTTTTCTCCCACTCAAGCTATATTAAACTATTTAATAGGTATGATTTCCCTCCATCCTTCTGCCATCCTCTCCAATTGATCAACACCAACCCTTTCATACTGCTCCCTCACTATCTGCATTCCCTGTTTTGCCCATTTAATTTTAAAAACCAATTATAGTGTTATAGTGCTATACCACTTTAGTACTATAAAAGGAGGGGGGAAGAAATATTCAGTTTGGTAATAAGAAATGTAACAAGGGAATGAAGGTCAACAGAAAACCTCCATGGCAACGATCACATCCTGATTCCAAATATGGGACTGCCCAAAAGTACAGTAGGGGAAACAAGACAATGGATATGGGCATGCTACATTTCCCCTGGCCTGTACTGGAAACCCTGGAAAGCTGGGGGACACACACCCTGGAAATGATTTTTAAAGGTAGTGCTAATGCCAAAAACTCACAAGAAAAATGCTGGGAGAGGAAGAACATGGTAAATGATATCCGGAGGGAGGGAGATGGCCTAGCTATGACTCCCGCCAAAACCTGAGGACCAGTCTGAAGGAGTTTATCTCCACTTACACTATTGGACTGTACTTCTACCTCAAATAAAGCCACTCTCTATTATTTCCAAATATATTCTTCCCACCAAAGAGTTCTACAGAACTTTAAATCCTGCATTAACTTCCCCTGTTCCTGGTTAAATTTGCTGAAAAGTACCCATCTGCTTCTCTACCCCACTTTTGTCTCTTTCTTTTTTGCACACATTTGCACCTTGGTAAGAATGTTCTCCCAGCATGAACATGTTGAAATGGCTGTGGTAGACTTTCCTTCCAATGCCCAGGCAAATTATATTCCTTTTCTTTTAAAATTGCTCATAGCTGATTGCTGATTCTGAAGGCAGAGTCCATGTGGAGATGTATGAAGACCATTGTGTGTTCACCATTGAAGGAGCAGAGAAGGAAGATGAGGGAATCTACAAGGTTACAGTTAAGAATCCAGCAGGAGAAGATACAGCCGATATCACAGTCAAAGTTATTGGTGAGCAAGAGAGGTTCCCTCTCCAAATTAGATACTGTACAGTTCTTTGTCATTCGAATTCAGATTGCCATCACTGGTGCAAATTCAGAATTCTCAGCAGAGCAGAACCTCAGCAGCTGTGGCTTTTCTACCCCAGTATCCATCACTCACCAGCCTTGTATGCTATAGGAAGTAGGACTTCAGGGGTACTAGAAGACAGGCAGAGGTGAAAATACCAAGGACAAAAACAGCAGTAAAGACTACAACTGCTGCGTCTTCTGTTTCTCTGAGGGAATTAAGACTGCACCCACACTGCAGAAATAATCCAGTTTGACACCACTTTAAGTGCTGTGGTTCAGTGCTATGGGATTCTGGGAATTGTAGTTTGTTGTGGCACTAGAGCTCTCTGACATATAAGGCCAGATGTCTCACAGAAATCCAGTTCCCAGAATTCCATTGCATTGAGCCATGGCAGTTAATGTGGTGTCACACTGGATTACTTCTGCAGTGCAGATGCAGCCTTCGAGAATAGCAGCAGTTGATATGTTTCATACTGGCAGATTTCCCCTTAGACTAATTCTAATTCTAGGTGCAAGTACCAACACTCTAGTGATAAATGAAATTCTGTTAGTACCTACTACAGTAGATTCTTTGAATCAATGAGATTTATAAAGCATATATACTCGACTATAGATTGACCTCGTGTATAAGTTGAGGTCAACTTTTGGAGAGAAAATTTGGGATTTTTATATGACCCATGGATAGGTTGAGAGTCAGACTTAAGAAGGGAGCCCAGCTGGAGAGAGGCTGTGGGGTGATTGACTTTCCTCCGCAGCTGGGGGAAAGGTTGCAAGGTGATCGGTTGCCCTTCCCAGCTTCTTGCCAGCTGGGCTTTCCCCAGGGGATGGAGCCTGTGGAGAGGCTGCAGGGCGATTAATCGCTTTTTCCAGCCTAGCCCCAACTGGGCTGTCCCTTGCAGAGGCAGCCCATCTGGGGAGAGGCACGGGTCCTATCGTATTGACCCGTGTATAAGTCGATCCAGTTTTTTTGGGTCAATTTTTGACCTAAATTTCTCGATTATATAAGGTAAGTGTTAACAGCTGATTGACAAGTCTATTATCTTTGAGATTAATCAATAGAATCCAAGCCAATATGTGTCTGGGTCATATTATGTAATCTTTTATCCAGAAACATTTAAAGGTATATCAAAATGAACTATTGACAACAAATTAGATTTCAAATTAAATTTAACTCTTTGTTGATAATGTCAGTAATTTATTATTCAACAGAACCTTTTCACCATCTTACAAAAATATAGCGAATAACTTAGTTACAGTTCTTTCCCCAAAATGTTAATTACTGAGGATTTTCTGAGAGGTTATTGTATAGTGATGTTAAGTACAAAGAAAGCCAGTGTCAGATAGTGGCTTGAGCACTGGACAAAAATTCTAGAATATGGTTCAAATCTATGTTCAGCCATGGAAAGCCACTCGGGTTGCATCCACACAGTAGAAATAATGCAGTTTGACACCATTTTATGTGTAGTACCACCATACTATGCCCTCCTTGGCTTTGCAGTTTTACAAGGTCTTTAGCCTTCTCTGTAAAAGCACACTAGTATCTCATAAAGCTACAAATACTGGGATTCTGTAAAATTAAGTTATGGTTGTTAAAGTGGTGTCAAACTGCATTATTTCTACAGTGTAGATGCACTCTGGGTAACCTTGGGCAAGTCACACACTCTCAGCCTTAGAATAAAGCAGCAGCAAACCTCCACTGAATAAATCTTACCAAGAAAACCCTATGATAGGGTGTCATAAATCAGAACTGACTTGAAGGCGCATAACAAGAATACTATTTACAATATTTGATTAAATAATGAATTAAACCAAGAACATATAAAATGTAAAGTTATAAGACTGTTTAAGATGACAATAATCTGTCCAGAGCTACACTGCTACAAAATTATGCATAGATCTGAACCATCATTAGAGGTTTCACCCAGTTAACATTTTGGTGATTGCTTCATTGCATGAGTGTTTGTCATTTAGAAATTCAATCTGTCAATGAATCTGTGTTAATTTTCCATATTAGTATTTCAAACAATACTAATGAATAAAAAAGTATATTCTCTTTGTTTTAGAACAGGGTGGGGAACCTCTGGTCTACAGGCCAGGTAGAGCTGTGTCATGCCCTCCTTGGTCCCATCCCCTGCATGGAATTTAGAATTATAAAAGAGGTCCCACTAGTGCAAATGGGACTGTTGTTCTTAAACTGAATTGCTGTGTAAGGGATTTTTTTTGAAGGGGGCAACAGCTGGGGAGAGAAGGGGAGAAGGATGGAGGAGAAAGTATGTGTTTGCCTGTGAGGACAAACACATGTTACAGCAAACACCATCTTAGAATGGGTATTCCTGCATGTATGAGAGAGTGAGAAGAGGGAAGGCCACTTATTGTATTAAAATAATTAACTATTTCTTTTCATTCTGATGCCCTGTTAAATGGTGAACTCCTTGTTGGTTAATTGGAAGGTTTTTCTATTAATGAATTGACTAAACCAGAAGCATGCAGTATGTGTTCATTAGCCTATATTTGGTCCTTGCAGCCCTTTCTTGTGGCTCTTGCAGCACTTTTACTGCTGCACACTTGGCTGTTGCCATGGGTGTCACCAAAATTATTGCCATTTTGTCCCTTCCTTTCCTTCTTGCTGTTCTTTTAATGAAATTGTTGTTGTCGTCATTTTCCCACCTCTCCTCAAGGCTCAAGCCGGGGTACAACATGTTAAACTACAAAACACATTTTTAAAAAAACAACACATACAACCAACAATTAAAATATAATACTGTAAAACCATTAAAATACACTCATATAATACATGAAAGAGGAATTCTCCCGAACCTCTGTTATGTGACTCAGGGAGAATCTCTGGCTGCCTCTCAGAACCAAGAGCTGCTGTGGTTCCTAGCAAATTTTGACAGCAACTCCTATAGTAATGGCGAGTTTGTTTATTGGAATTCCTGATGGCCTAAGTAAAAATTATCTCCATTACTTAAAAAGCACAACCTGAAGTAAAATAGCCTTCACAAATTCTCACACCTCCTCTAATTTCTTTTTGGATTAATTTAAACACGGCTTTAAGAATGTCAACATAGTAAATTAAGAGAAGAAAAAATCTGAGAAAAACTTAATGCCTTTTTCATTGTCTCTCTCTCTCTTGTACTAGCCACTGGTTGAGTTTTTTCCCTCTTGACCTGATAAGATATTTCAATATCATGTGTCCAAACATTAGTGTATGGCAAGGGTACCTATGAGACACATGTAGCCCTTGAGATCTCCAAAAGTCCTCACCCCCTCAAAAACGATTTAAGATAATTTGGGCTTATTTTCAGACAACCCTTTGACTCCAAAACATCCAAAAGCTGCCAAAACTGCCTGAAAATGTGGTGGCTTCGTTTCTTCTCTTAGGGATGCAGTGGCTTAGCTGTTAAGATGCTGACTCTGACAACCACAAGGTTGGCAGATCGGCAGTTTGAGACCCAAGCACTGAGTGATGGAGTGAGCTCCCAGCACTAGTCTCAACTTCTGCCAACCTAGCAGTTTGAAAGCTTATAAAAGCAAAAGTATAAATAGATACCACTTTGGTTGGAAAGTAACCGTGTTCTGAGCACTTTGGTGTTTTTTTAGTCATGCTGACCACATGACCACAAAGTCATTTTTGACAGCACTGGCTCCATCAGCTTAGTATCAGAAATAAGCACCACCTTCTACTGTCAGACATGACTCGAGAACCATGTCAAAGGGGAAACCTTTACCTTTACCTTTTGCTTTCCTCTTAACCTTCCAGATCCCCCCTCCCAATATCCAAAACAAAGTATAAATGGCCCCAAAATGGGCAAAAATGACAGCTGGTAGTGGCATTAGGTCACTTTGGATACACTGAAGCATACTGATGCAGCCTGCCAGGTGGGTACAGAGAGGTTAATGCCCCCTGTCCAGTTACCCGCCTTGGTTTACAACCTTGATCCTTTTATAGAAGTTTTAAAACTTTTGTTATGTCAATACTTTACCTTTTGGCTTTCATTCAAGACTTCAAGATTTCTTCAAGAGAAAGAAATTCATTACCAGTAATTTCAACCATGCTAAATACAAATAGAATTAACAAATGTATCATACAAATAAATAAATAAATAAAAACCTTCCTGCTGCTAAGGGGTTTAAAGGAATCTGATAAAATCATTAGATGTTCTGGTTGTAATGGAAGACACTAATGTGCATGTATAAATCTAGTTGTATGGGCCATAAGAAGATCAGGACTGGACTGGATAGGAAAAAAATTTCCCATAGTGGCCATGCAGATGACTGTGGCAGGACCATGAACAGGTCCTCAGGGTAATAGCCTTTTCTTGCTGTTTCTCCCTAGTGGCTAGTATTCTTAGGCTGCATGCAACTGTAGTTACTGTAGCCGTTGACAGTGAGTTGGTGGCTTTCATCCCATGTTATTACAGCCAATTCTATGGGCTAAGTATAAAAAGTGAATCTATGGTGAAAGAAAAGAAAATAACCTGGTCACAATTTCTTTTAAAACTTCTGTTATTTCTTACTTCTCTCCTTTTGTCTTTCTTCAGATGTACCTGACCCACCTGAGGCTCCCAAAATCACCGATGTTGGTGAAGATAACTGTACAGTGCAGTGGCAGCCTCCTAAGTATGATGGAGGACAGCCAATATTGGGTAAGAGTTACTATCATCACCAAAGGACACTATAAAAGATCCTGTTGTCACATTCATAGCTATATAAACATAGCCAAAAATTGACATACACAATCTCCAGGAAGCCACTCCAAGTGATAAAGCATGGTCAAATGGGATGCTCCAAGATGATAAAGCCAACACCTCCCACCCTACCTGCAAAGGTGGGGAAAGGCTGGCTGAGGCCCTGTCTGCCCTAGCCAGGATATTCCAGATGTAACCTGGAGTATCTTGTTCCCAGAGCTCCCCCAGTTTCCTCAGGCCCTCTGTTCTGATTCTAGGTGGTTGTTCACATGTGTGTCCCACTCTGCTGCCTGGGGCAGGGCCATTGCTTTCCTGCATCTCTCTGAGGTCAGCAGAAATAGATAAATACTGTAGATACCACTTTGGTGGGAGGGTAACAGCATTCTATGGTTTGGTGTCACTTGGTGTGGTAACTCTAGTTCAGAATACCATATGAACCAGTTTGTAAACCGGTTTAAAATCGAGAAGTTCATACTGAAACGAGTTTTAACACTATCGAATCCGGATCTTGCACACCCATAGCAGGGCAAATCCCCTAAACCTGGTTTTTCCCAAAGTGGTGTATTTACCGTTTCTTTTGGGAAAAACCAGTTGGAGGGAATGTGAACTTGGCTCCGATCATGATTGGGTCAAGTTCAGGGGAGGGGAAAAGGCCAGGGGGCGGAACATGCTTCCTCTCCCTGCAAAATTGGGCACTGCATTTTTTAATTTTATGTATTATTTATTATTTATAATTTATTTTATTTTAATTCATTCTACTTAGTATATATTTTATTTTATTATTATTTTTTTTACAATTTGACAGCTCATGCGCATTCTACACTTCAAACCAGAGGTTCCCTTTCCATTCGGAGGCCCATTCATTCAATGGGGCTATTTAAACTGGAGGGAAAACCCCCAATCCATATATGGATAGTTTCCCCTCTGATTTGAAAATCCCCATTCATAAGCTTACCATGAATGGGGCTCTTTAAAATGAATGGAAAGGGAGCCTCCGATTTAAAGGGGCTTGTGTAGAATGCGCATGAGCTGTTCACATAATTATTATTATTATTATTATTATTATTATTTAAATAAAAATAATATAAAATAAAATACATAATAAATAAAATAAAATATATACTAAGTAGATAAATACAATACAATACAATACAATACAATAAATAATAAATAAAATGCAATAAAATAAAAATAATAATAAATAAAATAAAATAATAAATACTGAAAATATAATAAATAATAAATAAAATAAAAAATAAAAAATGCAAGAGTGCCCAATGAAGCACTGGGTGCTGAAAAAAACGGAGGAGGAGGAGGAGGAGGAGGGGAAAGGATCTCTACAAGCTGCACCGCTCCGAGCCCTATTAAAAAAAGCTCGCGCGGCCAATGGCTGCATCAGACGTCACTTTGATTGACAACCAAAAGGCTCCATTTTGAATCATTTTTTGTGTATGAACTTAAGTGGGGTAAAATGCACCAGGAAGCATAGATGGGGGCAAAAGGTAGTATGAACTTCTTTCCGGAGAGATTTGGTAATGGCACACACAATCTCATCCAGATCTAACCAGGGCAAATGGGCTAGTATGAATGGGGCCTAGTGTCACCCCTTCCCCATTGACCTCATCCATACAAAATCCTTAGTCATTTTTTTAATTAATGTTACTCATTAATCATAATTCCTGTATATTATCATATTCCTGTATATTATTGAATAATAGATTTTACATAAAAAACTAACAAAATTAAAATTATACGTTCAAATTACAATATCATATGCACATTGTAAATGCATTTACATATACAGTTGACCCTCCGTTTTTGCGGGAGATCCATTCTGCCCCCCCCCCCCCGCGAAAATGAAGGCTCGTGTTTATTCAAGCCCCGTAGGCTTGAATGGGGTGCACCCCTGTGAGCACGCCCCATTGTAAATAGCACTGGTCACCTCTCTGCAGATATTCAAGAACGTGGATCTCAGATCCATGAGTTAGGAGGCGTGACTGTACATATACATAGTTTCATGAGGTTAAAGTGAAAATTTGGTAAAATGTGATGTTTTTAAAGGTTTTTTATTTGAATTTTTTAAAAAAATACAATAAATAAAATTTAAAACCAGCATCTCTGGTCTCCTCCCATTATATGTCACCCCACTCACACCATCTCTTCAGCATTTTAAAGGGACACAGAAAATTCTGCCCAAAGGCAGATGTTTGAAGAGCGGTGGTGTCACACACACCCCTTAGGGTGTCACTTGGTGTCTCAATGAGGCCGACCTCAGAGGAATAATGTGAGGCAGCAATGGCTGCACTAGACAGCAGAGCGGGTACAGCCTCCCAGTGTCAGAATGGATGGCTCTGGATAAGAGCTTTTTAAATCCATTATAAGAGGGGCATACTCTGGACTTGGAGCTGAACTTCATCCAGTCTGTTCACATCAGACATGGGGACTAGGCCCTGCATTGTGTGGACTCGGATGCAGTGAGGCTGGTTTATTTGGCCAAAGCAGACAGGCCTGGGTTATCCTGAAGTCCCTCACTTGATCACACCACAGACGTTCATTGCTTGTAGCAGCTCCCTGGAATTTAAGGTGAGTTTTGGGGACCATTTATGTTCTTGGCCATACTGCCAAAATCATGAATATGTAACATAGCTAGTTAGATGCATACATCATATCGCTAAGTTACAAATCCATAACTGCATTGTAGGATGCCAGCCAGTATGAAGGTTGAGAATAATTTTGATCTTCTCTTTAAAAAAACCTCCCCAAATTATAAAATAGGTCTGCATTGCTCAGTTACCTCTTTATGTTTTCTTATGTGTATGTTTCTGTCATTTAAAGGACAAGTGCCCACTTCCTGCCCCATCAAAGGTTGGTTTAGTGTACTAAAGATTGAATCTCCCTTATTTGGAATGCCTGTATTTCCATACACATACATAATGAGATATCTTAAAGATGGAACCCAGGTCTAATCACAGAATTTGTGTTTCATAGATACATAGCCTGAAGGTAATTTTATAGAATAGTTTTAATCATTTCAGTGTGTGTACACCGAATCATCAGAAAGCAAAGGTGCCATTAGCTCAGCCACCAGTGGAAAAGGTTTTGTTTTTTTGAGTATTTCAGAATTCCTGATAAGGAAGACTCAACCTTTACGTAAAATTGGTGACAAAGGAAGTGGAAGTGATTGGTATTCCTGGGGAATGCTGAGTGGAAACCTGTGTTCCACGTCCCTACTCCCCAACCTTGGACCTTAAACAGAAGGCACAGAAAGAAGGAGCACAGCATTATGTCCCTTTCTTCTGTTAGTCCTATAATGTGCAAAGCAGCTTTGCCCCTGGGACACAGTTCACTGAGTTAAGACTACCCTTGAGCAAGGTCACTAATAGGAGTATCAAGTATCAAGAGAGGAGAACAGGAAGAAACTGTCATCAGAACCAGCTGGTGTTAACAGCCACAATCCCAAGTGTTGGCACAGTTAAGTCTATTGAAATCGATGAAATCAATGGGCTTAAGTCTCTTTAACCTTGTTGTGAGATTATAGCCAAAGACCACAAAAACTGATATTACACCACAGAACCTAAGTGGTTCTAGTAGGGCACATACTTCCATAAATAACAGTCCTTTGCATAAAAGAAATTGACTAAGGCATGTTTGAATAAGATTTGGCATCTCTAAATTAAATAACAAGATTATATTACTAATAATTTGAAACTTGAAGTTAAAATGGCTCTCTTTCATTCATAGATGGTGTAAATGGTTTTCTTGCTACCAGTTGTAATGCAAGGTTTCAAGCCAAAACATATTAATTACAGTAAATGACACGGTGGATTCTTTCAGATGTGGGAAATTGGAAGTATAACATAAGGGCAATCCAAACGCAATCGTGGGGTTTCACGTTATTGCGAATTAGAGCTTCTCAAGCAATTTCGGGCAAAAGGGAAGTCACTCCGAATGCAATCATGGGTTTCATGTTATTGTGAATTAAAGCTTCTCATGCAATTTCGGGCAAGGGGGGGTTATTTTCGGGTAATGGGGAGTCATTCCGAACACCTTCCGAATGCAATGGGGATTCACGTGAATTCGCTAAACTAGCGAATTTACGTGAATTCACATTGGCTCCATTTGAAGTTGGGAGAAATTCCTCCCGTGTGAAAGAGTCCAGTGACACATGCTTCCAAACTGCAAGAAATGAAGTTACCCGTAAAAAGTTACTTTAAAAAAGCGAGCACAATAAACTCACATGTCACATTTCAAAAATAACATGAATTCAAAGATATAACAGTGTTAGTCTCCAAATGCATCTGAGTAAGTAGATTTGTGTCTACGAAAGCTCATGCTGCCAACTTCTTTCTTTAGACAGTCTCAAGGGCTCTACAAGTTCTTTCTACATGCAAAAAGAACATGGCCACAGAAGATTATTTTATTGGTACAAAGAGTGACAGTTTCTAGATAGTTTTAGTGGCATTTGGGGGCCTTTTTACAGTAATTTACCAAGTTTTGTGGCATTCTCTCATCACTTCTGTGTTCCATGTAAAATAGTATAAAACTGTAAGAAGCATTACAAAGAGTTACCTATAAAAACCATTATGAATAATCAGCAACAAATCAATCTTCAAACACTGAAATGTATAAGGAGATTAATTATTTTTCCAAACTCCACTTCTGTTATAGTATAGAGGATTATGCCACACAAAGCCCAAATCAATATTCAAAATGCAGGAAGTTTTATCAAATTCATTCAACAGGTCCAAGGTATGGTGGTTTCCACACTACATGCTTTGATAGCAGAAACTGCCATAGCTCTACCCTATGAAATCCTGCAATTTTTAGTTTGATGAGATATTAGGAAATGTGTCAGAGAGCTACAGTGCAGAGCTCAGTGGAGTGTACTAGGAAATATCAAATCCTATATATATTCATGTATAAATCTAGAAGTTTTAGTTAAAAAAAACCTGACTCCCAAAAAACTGGGTTGACTTATCCATGGGTCAAAGTATTGTACTCCTGTCAAAAAAGGAACCATCTCCTGGTGAAAAGCAAGAGTTTAATCCATCCCAGGAGCACCTAAAAGAAGTACTCATCCCTTCTGCTCGCTCATCTACCCAGCCCTTAGGGTGACCACAAACAATTATCTCACTCGAATTTTGTAATTTTGCAAGTTCTTTGGCATTGTTTTCCTTTGCTTCATCCTTTACAATCTTTGTTACATTACATTTCATGCCCATTACCCTCAACTTATCCATGGGTCATATCAAAATCCATAATTTTGGCCCCCAAACTTGCCCTCAATTTATAAATTAGGTAACTTACAGTCACCTATATATGGTACCACACCCAACTACAAACCCCAGATTTCTGTGGAACACAGCCACAAAATATAAAGTGGTATCAAACAACTATAACTGTTCAGTGTGGATACATACACCCTTAGTCATACCAATGATAGAACCATTAAAATTACTTGCAGTTGTGTTTACTTCCATTGATTTCTGTGGGTCTACTCTTATTGTATGACAAAATGTATTCTTTCTGATTCTCTGTCCCTTGAATTTTTCTGTTAAGAGACCGGCCAATAAAACCAAACTTGCCAGTAAAGAGATACATTTTGAGGTTAAGATTAGAAGTATACAGAAACTAGTGGAGGAACATTTATATCTGCCTTGGCACTCTATGCAGAGATTTGAAGCTTAGATCTCGTAATTAATGTATGTCTTAATTAAGGAACGGCCTATTTGGTTGATAGCTCATAAGTTACATATTATTTTAGTAGATTTACAAGTAAGTGAGCCCTTAATAGACCAAATGCTACTGTTGGGTCCAGTAAATTAGATTACAGCAAATGTAAGGACAGAGCTGATGTTCAGCTTGTTTACAGGACTTGTTTCCATTATCCATATCCTTGACAGGTATTGAGTGAGATCTGTAAGTCTGCACATGATTATCACCTTTCCCCTTGGCCTTTGTTGGGAAGCACTCCTTTTCCAGGAACATTTAAACTAGAAGCCTTTCTGAAAAATGATATCAGCAGTATCTCCCATGCTATCAAGGGCTCAGTTAAGGCTGCTTCTTCTCTAGAGACTCACATGATATATTAGACAAGGGACCAAATAGTCACAACTGAGATCCAGAATACCTCCAAAGCAGGAGAAATGGAGCATAGTTGTTTTGAAGTGGATCCATGGAAAGATCCCAAAGCCAGTCCTCTGCAAATTTATATGTCAGTAGACCTCATGAAAAAGAAAGAGATTTCCTGTGTAAACATACATGTTACCAGACTGCTTATTAGAAGAGTAAGCAAATGAATCTGTAGTTATTGTTCCTGCACTACAGCAATAATCAGAGTTGACAGCACATTGACACCACACAACATTTGTAGTTTGTTGTGGCACCAGACTTGTCTGACAGAGAAGGCTAAATGTGTCGCAAAATGACAGTTCCCAGAATTCCAAAGCCTTGAGCCATGGTGGTTAAAGGGGTCTCAAACTGGATTATTTCTGCAGTGCAGATGCAGCTGGAGTGAATTATACTTCAGTGAAATTATGACTTAAATTAGACCCGATCTTTTTTCTTAAGAACAAATAGTATGAAATCATTCTTTTATCAGCTTTTTTGCCTAAATCCAGCCATGCAGCAGCTGAATGGTGGAAGCTCTGAAAGACAAGTGTGGTATTTTTATTTTTAAAAACTGGTCTAGGAGAGTGTAAATGCAAAATTGCTTTACACTTGTATCTTTTGTAGATCAGGCTCTGCAGCAACTAGCTCCTCCATCCCAGTTCTGCTCTCTTTTCCATTTGCAGGCTACATCTTAGAAAGGAAGAAGAAGAAAAGCTACAGGTGGATGAGGCTGAACTTTGACCTCCTGAAGGACCTGACCTATGAAGCAAAGAGAATGATTGAAGGAGTTGTTTATGAAATGCGGATTTATGCTGTGAATTCTGTGGGTATGTCCCGGCCCAGTCCTGCCTCACAGCCCTTCATGCCAATTGGTGAGTGTCAAGACTAGAGATAGTGCATTACTTCTAACATCTCCAAAAGGAGGAAAAGAGACATACAAACACAGGTCTGTTTTCTTTCTCCACCTAAAAGTCCCAGTTTTTAAGACAGCTGACTGCTTATTGATCTGTTTTACAACTTCTAACCCTTTTTTTTACATACACCTCCTTGCAAATGGAAGCAGGGTGGTTCCAATTTCATGAAATTGCTGATGAATTTCTAACTGTTAAAATTAGAAGTGTGAGAGGCAAGCTGGGTCTGGACGAGAGAGGGGAACTAATTGACAGCGACCTCCCATTGCCTCTCACTTTCCCCTGTTCCATTATGGGTGCACATATCATAGTATACTACCCAGTGCTCCATTAATCTGCCCACCCCCATGGAGCTACAAGGATAGCTTGTTAAGAAAATATCTGTGGAATTATTTTCTATAAATAATCGCAGTGACCCTCACCCTGCAGTGTTTCTGTCAGTCTTTCAACTAAGGGCAAAGTGTGTGAGTCTTGTTGTGAAAGAGCCACCTGAGCACCTGAGCTAGAGCAGTAACAGAAATGACTAAAGTAGTGGTTCAGCTCACAGAAGATCATAAGCAAGTGGAAGAGCTTTCCGATGGTGACAGTGAAAAATTGCAAGTCCCCACTGATGGGCCAGCGGAGGAAAATTCATTTCAAGAAGAGAAGGTTAACTCTGATTTTCAACCACCACTTGACAATCAGGTTGTGGAGACAGAAGAAATACAAGAATCCCTGCAGGAAACAACTGAGCTAAAAGGTCGAAGATTTTCATGGAATAAGAAATTTACTTGTTTAGAAATAATGTTCCAACCTGACAGCTTTGGAGAAGGAGGTGTTGGGTTTGTAACATGCATTGTGGTAATGTTCTCACACCTTTACTCTGGCGTGTGATTTCACTTGGTTTTTAAATTAATGCTTGGCTTAAATTAAATGCAGTTATAGGAAAGCAAGTGAGTAAAATGTATTTGTTGCAATATCATCAGGGAAGATGCTAACATGAGATTCTTCATCTGCTGTATTCTTTTTTTTTAAAAAAAAAGGTTATGTTAGGCAGTGCAGAACATTCCACATAGCTGATATGTTTAAAATAATATAAGCAGTAAGTGTAAATATTGCAGCATTGCCTGTCTTATAATAAGTTCACATACGGCATGACAAAACACTACTTCATATCTACTACTAACACTACTAATGTTTTTTAACCTGTTTGGTGTACTTACAGTCACCTATATATGGTACCACACTCAACTACAAACTAAAAAGCACTACTAATGTTTTTTAACCTGTTCGGTGTACTTTAAATGGCATAAGTCTGAATGACAGTTACTGAATATTTGTCACATCATACAAAGGAAGCTGTTTAGAGTCTTAGCTAAAATGTTTGTTCAGTACGACATGTTGGTTTTGCATAACAGAGGTTAAAGGATGGAAAGGGCTGCTTTTCAGTTCCAAATGTCTTTGAAGAAGGGAAAACTTTTAAAAAAACAGTAGTAATAATGGCAGTTCTGGTTTAGTTTCACAGATACTAATGCTTTTTCACTTCAGAACCTGGAGATCACCTTTCATTTTCCCAAAATTACCACCTCCAAAATTATTTGTGACTTCTGTAGTGAGTAAACAAGGGATATTATTGGGATAGTTTGGATGTATCGAAGGACCCAGTAGATACTGTGGATGCATACAAACTATCCCAGTAATATCTCTCGGTCAGATGGCACAATAAGGCAAGGAACTGTGGAATTCCTAGCTTTCTGCTTGCTTCGTTCAGCTTTGCTCCATGGCTTGCTTATCTGAACATGGGTGCTTTTGCTAGCCTGGTTTCTTTCTCCCCCTGACCTACTAGAAGTAGTGACAGAAACATTGTGGCTTTGCTGGGAGAGAAATAATCTAATAAATGATGGAGAATGATCTAATAAATTATGGAACAAAGTTCACATGCTTTGAGCATGAAAAGTCAGAGCTCTGACATTTCCTTGGCTTCTTATGTTGCCCATAGCCACACATTATAAACAAACATAAAAATCATCCAGATTTTTATTTTTCTTCTTCTTCTACAGTCCATACACACATATACCCACACTCCAGGTTCCCCAACTGAGCCTGGACAGTGGTCCACAAAAAATGATACCTTTTTGTTGTTATTTTTACATAGATTATAGAAGTTATCTATACACTGTTTATTGGGGGTTTTTTCTAGCATGAAGTATGTTCAGAAGTATGACATAAATAAATTATAATTAGAATACATTCTAGTACTTATACTAATATGATTGTAAACAAGAAGGATATTTTCTCTGTGTGAAAGAGAGAGAGAAGGGAGGGGGGGAGAGAGGGATGTAAGGCATTTTGCAAAAGGATGGAGAGCAATCTTATATAATTAGAAAAGCAGATGTATCCATATTATTTTGCCTGTCTTATAATTGGTCATATGTTTGACATGAATTCATCAAATGGTATCCAGAGCCTTCCAGATACATGTGTAGTGTCCTTTCCTGTTCTGCTTTTAGCTGTTAATTTTTGTGTCACCAGAATTTATTGAAGATAATATAGAAGCATATGTGCTAGTATCATTTCCCCTCTTATTATGTGACATAAAAGATCAGAAAATGCCACATTGTCTGTTTAACTGGCACCATAGCTGTTAATGATGTGAAGATTGACAGTTCCAATATACATTTTGCATGAGTGTTTAAATGGTGCAACTAGTGCAGAATGCAGTAGCATAACTCCTAACCTGTCAGCACCATCATATAAGTCTTGGTCTAAAGGCATTAGCTTGAGGCCTCTCGGTTAGTACCAAATCAGTTGCTGACAGGTGAGTCATCACTTAGGGAAACCCCATTGATTCAGTGGGACAATAACATGAGAGACCACTGCACTGAAACATGGGAAACTGCCATATAGTGAGTCTAACCTTTGGATCACCTAGCCCTGTATTGTCAACTCTGGCAGGCATCAATTCTTGCATATTTCAAGCAGTATTCTTTCTCATCCCTACCTGGAGATCTGGAGATAATACTCCTATGCAAGTATTAATCCCAGCATAGTTTCCAGAATCAAAGATCAGTGTGTCTTTCTATCAAGGTCCAATCCCACTTCCAGGTGCTGCTATTAATGCAACAAGCCCTACCATTGCTTCCCTTAAAGATGGATTGCTTCTCCTATTATAAATCTTCTTGGCCTTAATATCCTCTGTGGGGATTCCAAATTTGGATTAAATAATATTAAATTAATGAAAGCATTGTCATAGTCCAGGTTTTGCGAAACATTCTTTAAAATCCAAAATCCAATCATGGTTTCTGTTAACATTTGACTAGTTTGATATGGAGAACAGACTTTTGGAATAGTTTATACTACATTGCTGGCTCCATAGTTTTAAATTACATTGGGGGGGGGGGGAGTATTTGTAAGCTCCATTGCTAATTTTTAATGAAATGTTTATTACATTATGATGATTAAACAAATAACTCAAACGTGCTGGGTGTTACATTTTGTTTAGCTCCTCCAAGTGAGCCAACACACTTTACGATAGAAGACATTTCCGACACTTCGGTTACCTTGAAATGGAGACCCCCTGAACGTATTGGAGCAGGAGGACTGGATGGTTACAATGTTGAGTATTGTAGGGAAGGATGTGAGTAAGCTATCCTTATGTATTATGAACTGCACTTCCAATTAGCTAATGACACTGTCCCTCTGTTCATAAGTTAGTTGCCTTCGCTGAAGAAGGTGGTAGTCTTTGGGTAGACAAAAGAGTTGGAAAGTGGCATTGGCATGTTACTAAAAGCAATGTTATGTCTGCCTTCAAACATCTAGGACTGATGAGCAGTGGGATGTGTGGCTTCCTGCCAAACTCAAGCCCCTGAGATGCTTTTTCTGGTGTGAGCCAAAAGCCACCCCGATCAGTACTTTTATTAAAAGATTCTTTTTTGGTGGGTGAGCCAAATCCATTGTTATTACAAGGGTGGATAACACAGCAGATAATTTCAGTTTACAGTTTCCGGGGAAGATTAGCCAATGGTGAGAGATTATAGGATGTTCCATTCAAAAATACATGAAAGGCTGCAGTTACCCGCCCTTGTTTTATTAGGACCAAGCAAAGTGCCAAAAAGGGTACAAGCTTGTGAGAATTCCAGGTTTATCAGGCTAACTGGTACAAAAATTAGGGCTGAGGAAAGAAAGTCCAAAATTTAGCCTAGATGTCATAGCCATGAGTTCTGCAGTTAATTCAGTCCCCAAACAGAAATTACATACTAAATGAATCTCTGCTGGGGCACTGGGATAAGGAGTTAAATGGGCAACTTGGGTTGCTACACAAAAAACTGGCTGTAACTCAAGAGATCCTGAAGTTACACTGTCCATTACCTTGGACAAAATAAATTGGGTTTTTGTTGGCATGAAGCAGAAGCATAGAGAAACATTAGTTTTTTACTTAAAGCAGAGGTGGAACCTAAATTTTGGGTGAAGCATAATTAATCTTGGCAGAACCAGCATACATGAGCTATGAGCTGGATATTCTTCCTCCAAATCAGTTTATCCATGCTCTCCCAGGATGGTCTTGGGGAAACCACTGTCTCTTAGCCTCAGTTTTCTCCTTCACCACTTCCAGGCTTTAACAGGGAGATGAGTGTGCACTGATGTATTTCCATTAGTGTGACAGACCCACATTTGTAACATATGGATCATCTTATCTGAGCTCAAGAATGTTAAGAGGTATCTATCCCCTGCCAAATCTCCACTTTGCAGTAGATCCGTTTTCAAAAAGCTTGTACTCATGCTCTCTCCATCCCCTCCCCTTCCCAACTTAAATGCTGACAGGGACAGAAAAAGGCAGAATTACTCAACACCTTCTTTGCCTCAGTGTTTTCAGAAAAGGAAAAAGGTGCTCAGCCTCCAAAGGAGGGTGACTAAAATGGTGAAGGGTCTGGAAACCATGCCCTATGAGAAACGACTTAGGGAGCTGGGGGTGTTTAGCCTAGAGAAGAGAAGGTTAAGAGGTGGTATGATAGCCCTGTTTAAATACTTGAAGGGGTATCACATTGAGGATGGACCAAGCTTGTCTTCTGCTTCTCCAGAGACTAGAACATGGAACAATGGATGCAAGCTACAGGAAAAGAGATTCCACCTAAACATTAGAAGGAACTGACAGTAAGAGCTGTTCAACAGTGGAACACACTGTGGTGGAGTCTCTTTCTTTGGAAGTCTTTAAACAGAGGCTGAATGGTCATCTGTCAGGGATTCTTTGATTGTGAGTTCTTGCGTGGCAGGGGGTTGGACAAGATGGCCCTTGTGGTCTCTTCCAACTCTATGATTCTGTGATTCTATGATTCAATGAACTGCTAGACCTTTCTTTACATTTATGTCATTTTTAGGCTGCATTCTTAAGCACACATGCTAGGTTATGGCCCCCACACAGTAAAATATTTAGAGTTGCACCATTAGATATAGTTCTATAACGTTCTGCTTGAAAAGAATTACCTAGCAAGAGATTTTGTATTTTCAGCCACAGAATGGATTCCAGCTCTTCATGGCCCAATTGAGCGCACCTCTGTCCTTATTAAAGATTTGGTCACAGGAGACAAACTTTATTTTCGTGTCACTGCTATAAATCTAGCAGGTACCAGTGAACCAGCAATTACCAAAGAGCCAATTACTATCCGAGAGATCCTGCGTAAGTATCTATTGCAAAACAGCATTGATCTGTGAGGCACTTTCTATTGATATAATCAATGAAGAATTGGCTGGTGAATATGGGGATCACTAAATTACAGGTTGAGTATCCCTTATCTGGAAATCCAATATCCAAAATACTCCAAAATCCAAAATTGTCTACATGGGTGGCTGAGATAGTGACACCTTTGTTTTCTGATAGTTTGAATGTACACAAACTTTGTTTCATACACAAAGTATTAAAAATATTGTCTATAAAATTTCCTTTGGGCTATGTATATAAGGTGTATATGAAACATAAATTAATTTAATTTTTGATCTGGATTCCATCTCCAAGATATTTCATTATATACATGCAAATATTCCAAAATTTGAAAAAATCTAAGAGCCAAAATATTTCTGGTCCCAAGCATTTTGGATAAGGGATGCTCAATCTGCATTAGATGACAGGGCATATTCCTTCTCATTGGACTACTCAATCGATGATGATGATGATGATGATGATATTTATTTCTTACTTGCCTCTCCCTAAGGATAGTCCTTCCACTGCTGCAGACTGCAACTAGTTCACACTGTCATTGTGTTCATAGTTGCTGTGAATAATTAAATGCCTGAATATCTAAATACCCTAATGTTATATAATAAAATAGAGATGAACACATTTAGTTCATGATTATGGAAATACTGGAAGAATACTGTTGGCAGGTTGGGCAGTGGTATCACAATTTCTACAACAGAATCAAGTGTGTTTATTAGATTTTTCAATTTTATAACAGAAAGACAATTAGTAGCACTTTTTGTTGTAGAGGAAAGCTTTAAACATATAATGGACACACGTGTTCTCGCTGTGATCAAGGTAATGAAGGGAAGTGCAAGCATACTGGTTTGGGAGCACTCCCTACCACACATCCCTTCATTAGCATGATCTCTTGTACTCTCTTTTGCACTTCCCCTTTCACCCCACCTCCCTGCCAGTGCCCTGCATGTGGGCATGTGTATGTGTGTTTTAATGCAGTTCCAGAGTTGTGCTAACTCTGTGGTTTTAAATTCAGTGTCTTAAATCCTGTGGGTTTAAAAAAAAAACCCAGCTGTTCTGGAATAGCAAAGGGGATGGGAAAGAGGGGAGAGGAGGAGACACTGACACCACGTGACTGCACAGTCCCAGAACTACTGCAGTATGATTTGCTGCACTTGTGGACTTGCATGATTAGAAGCCTATTAATGGGTTTTCCTCATCAATGGCAAGGTGTGGGCTAAACACAATTGGAGGACATGGCAGCAACAAGAGGGAGGCAATATCATGTAATAGGTATCACCTATGGCACTATTATCCAACTTTTATGGCAGTTTAAAAGTTGCATGTGATAAAGTCCAATGTATTGGGAGTGACCCAAAGCTCTTCTTCCCCTGTGTAATTCTTCCTCTTCCAAGTGTACCTTCTGTTCCTACATTATTGTAAAGCATAACATCTCTCTGTGTCTCAGGAGGCTTTTTAGTAATAAGAACCAACTAGTTAAACGTTCTGCTTGGATAGTTTCATTGCCAGACCTTCCTCTTTTCCAGATTTCCAAGATGAGCTGGGAGAACCCTTCTCCTTTAGAATTCAGACAAAGTAGGCAAAGGCTAAGACACACCTTGGAATGCTGGTGATGAAGGAATTCCAATTATTTAACTCTGTGGTCACCCAAAGGATAGTACAGCCAATCAGATAGTTGCGACAAAAATACACTTAGATAGAATCCACTATTTTATTCCCCTCAGACTAACTGACAATTTTTTCCAGAGTTTGGAAAAGTTATTGTCTGAACTACAATGCCCAGTATTTCCCAATCAATATGCAACCAGAAGTTAAGCTGTATTCCCTTTCCTACCTGATCCTACCTCCATCTTGACCAAGGACCTCTCAGGTCCAGATGTCAAAACATACCACATCACTTTGTTACAATTCTATAAAAGAGTGAAAAAATATATGTATTGTATGGTTTGCCATTAGCTAGCAGAACTTTGGTTGTGATGTACAGTAATCTAACATCCAGAAACTTGATTTTTAACTGTGCATAGTTCTTTCGTTTATTTGGATTTTCTTCTTCAAAACAATTCTCCTATTCCCTGAAGAATCTGTGGTTTTGTTTCTGAGGTTTCACTTTTCTTGCTTGGTACATATTGCCTAGGGTAGGGAGGCCAAGACTGCTGTCGTCTGGGCATCCATTATCTATGTCATTAATCATCACCTTGTCTGCCATCCAAAAAGTGCAAGCGGTCTAATTCAGTTGGCCAGAGCCCAAAGAGATGGTACAACTGATACAACTGCTAAATCCTCATCCATCCCAGTCTGGAGTTATCAAAGACACTTTGGACAGAGTTCCACTAATAGCAGGATGACCCAGAGCAATATTATTACACTCTTCAAGTGGTGAGAACTCCAGGAGTGGAAGGCTGCACCAGCCTTCTGTAATATTTGCACGTACTTAACAAATCTACATAGGTAAAAGTTAATAGCTTAAACCACTTGAACACTCCATATTCCATGCCAATCTTTTCCAGATCTTCAGTCTGAGTCTCTCACCTTGTTGTCCTTCCACCTCATTTTGTTTCTGTCTCTCCAGTGTGACTCATATTCTTCAAGTACTAAATATTTCAATAATTACACTAAATTGAGAATCCAATAGCTTCCAAACAATGATACCTTTATTGGGCCAACCAAAATGCACACTTACATGTTGCAAACATTCAAAGTCACACTGGCTTCTTCATCAGGTAAACAGGAGAAAGAAATTGAAGATGTTAGTCATAGGCCTGCATTTTCTGTTTCTTGTCTTAGTTTATTTGTAATTCAAAGAAGATGTTTCCTTGAAATCAAGCATGTCTCCTTCCATTGTGAAGACAATTCAGAGAACACTGAATTGAGAAGGTAGAATTTCATTCAGCTGCTGAACATGCCTAGCAAAATGGTAACAGATTTCATGCCAAATTTCTTATATCTTAAATGTTCCAAATATATTCTCATAAATATGTTGTCACAATTTTTCCCTAAATAGGGCATATCTTGTTGTTTGAAGATACTTTTATTTAATAATTCACTACCCATTTCTCATCCACAGAGCATCCTAAAATCTGGCTGCCGCGCAATCTGAGACAAACACTAATGAAGAAAGTGGGTGATACAATCAACATTGTAATTCCTTTCCAGGTATGAAGTTATATCTGTCTGAATATAATACAAACCCTTCTCCCTATCCCAGCTATTCTCAGTAAGCCTGGGTGTTCCAGAGTTTTCTGAAATTCCTAGGAGCATACTTGTTCACCTGCAGGGCAGCTTTGTACGCTGCAGGCATATGTAAAATTGTGTGTCCATTCAAGTGCATGAAGCAGTGACTGTACAATTCAAACATGCATGGTTTTATACACTGAAAGACATACCCATGGTTATGGAGACTTGATGCTGGATATTTCTGTAATTATTTAAATTTCAGACTAATTGCATCTCAAAACCAGTAATCAATTCTAAGGCTTGTTCAGACAATCAGAGGTTGTGCATATATTCTACAGGAGTTAAATTATTTTTCTAAAGCTAGTGCTTGAGTATGGAGCCAATATGATGTAATGGTATCAGTATTGGACTAGTAACCTGGATACCAGAAACCCACTGAGTGACCTTGGGCAAGTCACACTCTCTCAACCTAAGATGAAGCAATGTCAAATAAATCTTGCAAATAAATCTTGCCAAAAACAAACCTTCTAATCTAGGGTGGCCCTAAATCAGAGCTGACTTGAAGGCACATAGCAGCAAGTGCATTAGAGGCTAACTTTTTCACACTAGGGGGCAAACAGGATTTAAAGAAGTGTTAAACAAGAGTTAAACGGGAAATGTCCTATGATAAACATAGGGCATTTCCTGTTTAACTCTCATTTAACTCTCGTTTAAATCCTGTTTTCCCCCTAGTGTGAAAAAGCAGTTTTCACAGCACACAGATGACAGCATTTTAACAATAGAAAACTGCAGGCCCTCTCTTCCCATCAACAGAAAGCAACTGTTGTTGTTACTCCTATTTGGAAATTTCTTGTGGGAATACCATTTTTATATGGTACTTATGATATAATGAAGGAGCAACACTACTTCACTATTGTAAATGTTATTTTTAATTCATTCACCCAAGTCAGTTTTTCAGATGCTTCCCAACATATACTATTAGGCCTCAGTCCAACTCTGGCTGCATTCATCTTATCCCCTGCAACACCAAATAGTCTTGAGTAGGATGAGCATTGCAGTTTTGTTGCCAAAGACACTCAGATAGGATTTTGAATCCATTGTACACATAGAAGAAGATCACAGTGGGATGCAAATATTCCTTGCTGATTCAGAAAGGCTATAGAAATATCCAAGTCAATGCAATTCTGCCATGTCAATTTAGCTTCATTTGTGTGGAAACATTATTTAGTAAATGGAGTCTGACAGAGTGTATTTGGCTCCATACATTATAAAGCACAGAGGTAAGCAAGATAACTCATTTCTCCCACAGCAGTGGATGTCCTAAGCATTTCATGAATGTGATACTGCTTTTTAATGCAGCACTTTAAAAGCTATACAGTATACCCTTTTCCTCCTAGTATACTCCCTGGGTTGTTATTGACTATGAGGTAATGACCTTGCAGCAGGTAGAAATTATGGCTGGCGTCCTGTTGGCATATTACGATGGCATAAATCAGATTTCCACCATTGCAACTCACTTTTTTGGTCAATGCAGAGGTCAGAATTCTGCTCCAACCAAAATCTTCCTCCAGTCCATCTTCTAAACAAGATAGCCTCCCCAATGGAACCATTTCTGTGTTGATGGAGAGCAGTGGGGACAGCTAGAATGCATTCAGCTATTTTTCTGTAGCTGGACATGCTGAAGGAGCCACTGCAGTGGTCCTTGGGGGGTGTCTGTAAATAATGCCCTTACAAGAAAATAACTAGCCGCAATCCCTACTGATCAATTTACTCTCTGACAATATGGAAATGGCCTTGTTGGGGATGGGCTGCATAGCTTACAAGGTGTGTTTGAAGCTGGGGCATCAGGAGATGTAACTACAGAGATACAGCTACTTGATATGCGTACATCTCCTGATGCAGGGTTTCAGCCAAGATTTTTAAAGGGCTCCTTTTGCACATGTTGCTGTAGTTAACAGTTAATGCCTGTTCATCTTAAGGCTGCAACTGAAACTAAGAGCTGCAACTAGAATTTCATTTAGCAGAATAGTTAGGGGAGGTGCGATAGGGACAAGGTTGCTGTTGGCATATAGCCCTTCTCTTGCTCAGTTGCTGACTTGCTGGATAGATTGGTGCCAAGGAACCCTTTCAGTGCCATGGGACCCTTTCAAGTGCTGCTCCCTTAGCTGTTGTTGCAGTAGGCCTTCAAGTCATTTCCGGCTTATGGAAACCCTAAGGCGAACCTGTCACAGGGTTTCCTTGGGAAAATGTGTTCAGGGGAGGGGGTTGCCTTTGCTGTCCTCTGAGGCTGAGACCGTGTGACTTGCCCAACATCACTCAGTGGGTTTCCATGGCCAAGCAGAGATTTGAACCCTGATTTCTAGAGTCATAATCTAGCCCTCAAACTACTACATTGCACTGGCTCTCTTTTTTTTTCCTTAGAGAGAACTTCAATATCAACAAATTTCACAGCTAGCAAAAAAGCAATTGTTATCCTATCTTACTGCCTCTTGTTTTAATTTTAACTGTCGTGTGAACTAACAGCTAAACTGCATAGGGAAATGTTCTTGCAGTCCATGAAGAGCAGTGGCTGGAAACCTGTGTTGTAGTTATGGAGTCATCTCTCTGGCTTTTCTTTGCTAACGAAGATTCAGGAAGGACTCATCCCACACTTTCTACAAGCGTGTTGATGACTAAAAAGGCCGATCCGAGATAAACAAGTCCTTTTACAGAAAGCACAGCAGAAAGTCTCCTTGGGTGATATTTCCAAGTTGTGGTTCTTTCTGCGTTGTCGTTTCTCTTTGAGACTCATTCAGCATGAGTTCTCAAAAGAGGCTGCAGCATTGTGGATAGTGCGTCTCCATGCCTCCCAATGTGAGGCCAGGGCAGACCATTGTTGGTGATCAATTTGGCCGAGCTTGAGATGTCACCGTGTTCTTTAATGCTGCCTTCCTCATGGAGACAAACTTCACTAAGAGCAGTGATGTCAATATTCATGGGCTATTAGAGCAGAACAACACTCGGGACGTCCACTATTTACAGAATCTTGCATGGTTCTGATGTTCCAGCATGCAAGAATCAGTCTGTTTGCACCTTTGGAGGCTGGTGTGTGCCTTTTTGTTTGACCGCATCAGAAGATGCCCGTTGGCCATGACTCGCCAACCGGATAGATGGAGATGAGCTTTCGTTAGGCCACCTTTTCTAGGCCCCTCTCCATATGGTGAAAGCAGTGCTCTCCTTTAAAAAGGCTGCTTGGTCATTCAGGATGCTGCCGAAAGACTGTCATCTCCCGGTCAGTCTCGAGCGACCAAAGTCCTGAACCGCCAGCATGCAGGGTTGGGTCTGTGGCTTCCAGTGCATCTTTAACCTGCCGTTTCGTCCCTCACCTATCGCTACAGGACTTTTTTGGGGGGATTGGATGTACTCTTCAAGCCTGTGCAATGGATTTTTCTGGTGGAGCACAGCGTACACAGAACTGGCCTCACCCTTTAAACCAGAGGTTCATCTGGTGGAGCCAAGAAAGCAAGGAGGGTTGCAGCGAGATCCTTGGATTGAAGGTTTAATTAGAGTTTCCTTCTCTTAGATGGTTTACCTTACAGGGTTAGACAAGCACCATCTGCCCGGCTTTGGGATTGGAGTTTTCCTTCTCCTAGGATGGTTGCCATAAGGCTAAAGAGCCCATCCTGCCCTTTGACGCTCTTGGTCAGACCCTTCAGTTGTGACCTGTCTGGCATGGGAGGCTCTACCGGTGGCTGTTTATGCCACTGCCAGCATAGCTCACAGCTTCATTAGGGTATGCAAGCCCCTCCCCCACGACAAGGGGGCATCATTGGAGAGGTATGGAGTCATAACCCAGAGTTATAGATCTATATCTGCTCTGTATTCAGTTATCTTATGTAGTCACAGCTATGGCACTGTTGCCACTATTATAAATCCCCCCCACCCCACCCCCCACAACATACCTTAACAACCAGCAGCCAGATTAGGGTGTAAGGAAGATGACATTTTCATCCCCTTCCCACAAGAATGGCTATGACAAGGAACTGCAATAGGAGCCCTGGTGGTGCAGTGGTTAAATGGCTGTAGTGCAGCCACTCACTAAAAAGCATAAGATGGTGAGTTCAATGCTAGCTTGACTCAGGCTTGCATCCTTCTAAGATCGCTAAAATGAGTACCCAGCTTGTTGGGGGCAATTAGCTTACAGTTGTAAACCACTTAGAGACTTTGTATGAAGTGGTACATAAATGAAGTTGCTATTGCTATTGCTATTCTGATTGTCATGGTCTCATTTGAAGAGTCATCCTTCTTGCAACAACTGAACATTTGAAGAGGCTCCTGGAGGTTGACGTGGGCTGGCGGGAGAAGGGCAGGAAACATTACTTAGTTATGCATTCATAGCTAAATAGCTAATATAGAACCCCTGCAATAGTGCTGAAATATAATTTTTTAAAAAATTAGGCTCCATTAGGGGGAGCCCAAACAAAGCTGACAGGTGATAAAAGGAGACCAGTAAAGGGAGATGATTTATTATGACTGGAACAGACAGAGCCTCTCCCTACATTTTCCTACTTCCCTCCTCTGGCCGATCTTTGAACAGTTTTTTTTATTCTGTAGGTGATTTGTTGCAGCTTGTTGTATAGCAAAGTAGCTAACCTTAACTATAGTTTGTTTGAAGTAAGATTGGTTCAGACTGTGGTTTGTGATGCTAGCATGTTTCAAAATTATGATTAATTTAAGATTAAGCACAGTCTGCTGAATTTGTGTTTTTTCAATCCCTCAGAGCTGGCAGATCTAGAAAAAATATTGGATGTTTCTGCTGCTTAGTAAGAAGTGGGCTGTGGGATAACAGTAAACCCAAGCTTTTTTTAATGAAGGAAGAGAATTATAGCCTCAATTTAATGCAAGGGGATTTTTTCCATAATCATGTAGTGACAAACAAGTTTCACATCCTCCGAAGGATGAGAAAATAGATTTATATAGATGAGACTGGAAGAAACTCCAAGATGACTTTTTGTTACAGTACTTAAAAACAGTGTCCTGGTCAATGCAATATGTGGTATGCTGTTTTCCTGCATGAAAAGATGGCAAATATGTTATTCTGGAAGTGTGTTAAAATGGGAAGAGACAAGGGTTGTTGTTGTTTTGATTGCTGTTGCTGTTGCACAGAATAAGATGATTAACCCAACACATGCTCTTTCAATTTTCATTCCATAGGGTAAACCTAGACCTAAAGTTATCTGGACAAAGGATGGCCAGCCACTAGACTCCAAGGAAGTGGCAATTCGAAACAGCAACACAGACAGTATCCTATTTATCCGAAAGGCTGAGCGCCACCATTCTGGAACTTATACAGTAGAGGTGCAGATAGAAAACATGAGTGATAAAGTCTCAATTACCATGCAGATCATGGGTAAGAAACTGCTAGAGTTGAAGGAGTTCTACATTTATTCATCATTACTTTACTGTGGAGATTTCTTGCAGGTCACATAGAGAGCAACAAAGCGCTTGCAAGAATATTCCTATTCGTCTGAATGGGGGACTGCTAGTTAAGAGACTGAGTTACAGATCAGGCAGGGATGTAGTTACTGAAGGGACGGCAGGCAAAATGCAAGCATTGACACTCCAAATGAGAACCCAGCTTGAATCCCATTGTGGGAGAAAGGCAGGATACAAATCTTTTAAATAAATAAATAAATTCTGCCCTTCCAAGTTAAGTTTACCTTCAGTCCCCAAATTTCTAGCATTGGAGAGAGTGAGACACTGAAAACCAGAGATACATAGAACTCTTGTATTCTCTTGGTAATTTTGCCTTCTCCTTTTCTTTGGATGCCTAAACTCTATATCTAAATGTTCAGGTGAAGTTTTAAGTTACTTAGGGGCTGTAGCCTTCTCTTCTTACTGTAGACCTTCGCTGCAGCAGCTAGACGCTGCGGCGAAGGGGCACAGTTAAAAGGGAGCGGGGAAACCCCGCTCCTTTTTAGCGCTGCAGTTGCGACTCACTAATGTCAAAAGGCACCATTGGGCACCTTTAGTCTGTCGCAACTGCACAGCTCTGTATAGAAGCTGCGCAGTTGCGATGGGGTTGTTACATACGCCTTATAAACAGTGTTACATAATGACGCCAGCATCGTTACATGCTAGGGCTGGGGAGCGTGTGAATGCTGCACACTCCCCAGCCCTAATGACGCCCCGGGGACAGCCCTATTGAGCTGTCTGTACCGGGACTTAAATGCAAGAAATTTGGGTAGTGAAGGAAAATCTCGGGGGGAGGGGATGTCTATTTTGGGAGATGTTTCTCTTATCTTCCCACCCACCCCCCGTAGCTGCACCTTGATGAATGCCCTTAATAAAATCTTGCTTCTGGTAGGAATCCAAAACAGTGCATGAATTCCAGGAATTAAGAACAATGCATGAGAGGTTTAATTCTTTCCTTTTCTGTTGCAGACCTCAAAAAGGCTCTTATGCTGCAGATAGAATTTTTCTTTTTATCAGTCTTCCTAGCATTATCATAATGGCAACTTACTCCTGAGTATCAGAGTTGAGAAAGAAAGGGATAATCACCTGTTGTTGTTTCCCCAAGCCCACATATACACACTGTAATTGGGAGTTAAATAAACCTCCCTTTCACTTGGTTTCAGTTTTTTTTAAATCCTGATAATTGCACTTAACATATTTAATATATTGTCTGTACATGGTATTAAATATGTTGTGATAGGTCTTCATCTCTTTTTTTCTTATCTGTAATCCTATCAAGCCCCTGTTCAGTCCCCTTACCCACATATGCAATATGTGGTATAGTACTGACTTGCCTTACAAGATTTTTGTAAATGCTGCAACTTTATAGGCTTTATAATGGCCCTTCTCAAGTTAAGTATCCTTATTCTTTGAACATATAGACTAGCTGACTCTTTTCAATGAGATGAGAAGGAAAGACCATGCCTATGTAAACTGTGTGTGTCCAGGGCAGGACTGGCAATTAATTTCTGCCTACTTTGTTGTTATGTGCCTTCAAGTCACCCCTTTGTTATCACAGGGGTTTTCTTGGCAAAATTTGTTTAGAGGGGGTTTGTTTTTGCCTTCCTCCGAGGCTGAAAGAGTGTGACTTGCCCAAGGTCACCCAGTGGGTTTCCATTATAGGTGACCCTATCTTAGGATTTTCTTGGAGAGATTTATTCAGAGGAAGTTTGCAATTGCCTTCTGATGGATATAGCCTGTAGAACGTGGTGTTTCCTAGTGGTCTCTTTTCCAAGTACTAATTAACCTGACCCTGTTTATCTTCTGAGATCAGACAGGAGCTGCTGTCTACTACACTCTGTGAAACTATCAGTGAAAACAAATGCTGATAATGTGAAACCCTGTTTTGTTTGGACACACCTTCTCCCACTCCATCCCACATTTTAGTCAGCTTCTCGGCCAGCAAGGGACTCAAAGGATGCAGCTGGCAAACTAGGCAACAATAAAATATTACTGCCAGCATATAAAAGCCACTTCAACCCAGTTAAACAATCTGCATCAGAAAAGAGCAATTGGTAATTGAACCAGCTCACCTCAACAGTCCAGAATAATAACAGTTTTCCAGAGTCACCTGGTTTCTGAAATTTTTAAGGCCTATTTCATTTGTGTCAATTAATAAGCAATAAGCAGTTTTTGATTCTATAGGCCATCCCGTTGTCATAACAGTCCTGTATAATATGAGCAGATTATTAAGAGTTTTCCCAGATGTTTTGTCAAAGTGCACGTTGTGACACTGGGAGTCCCGTGATGGAAACCCTCAGGGTCCATTTCCATCATGAAAACCAACCCAGGGCCAGAGTCCAGGTTTTGACTGGAGTCAGAGGGGAGTGGATTTATAACCTGTTGACCCTGCTCTGTATTCCCAGTTGAAACTAGGCACCCCTACAAATACTTTTGGTGTCAAAACAGGTACTGGGATTTCTAGTGAAAACCACATGTAGCTTGTAGTTGCAGGCTATTTCCACTAATTAAAGTCTGAGAAAGCTGCAAGCTTGGTGCTAATAAATGCAAGCTTTGCAAGCACATGAAGGTTGTGTTCATTAATCCTCAGTGAGGATTTATAATGCCTAGTCATTTGTGGGGATTAAAGCTGTCAAAGTATCAATTGGAATCCTTAAGCCAGGCTTGGTAGACTCTGATGTTGGCTGCAGATGTTCAAATTCTTAATGAAATCAGATTTCCAGCAAAAAGAAGACATATGAAAGAAATTATTCCATTGCCCCAGACACAGAATCTGAAGTCTAAGAATCCAACCTGACATTCTCAGGAGCAATTAGCAAATTAGTTGCTGATCATTTGAAAGCTCTGCTAGACAGTTGACCTTCTCTGACAGGTGTTCAGTTAAAGAAGGATAAACGGATGCATCCAGTAGACACACAACTGCTGTCTTTTTTGGACACACATATAAATTAAGGATGATGATAGGCTGGACTGAACACCTTAGTATGCATTAAAATGCATTAAAAATATTTGTGAAGCTGTCAAGGATGGGATGGGTTAAAGCACACGTTGAAAACACTCCCACTTAGAATGTAAGTTCTAACAATTAGTATTCGCATTCATCTGCAAATGACTGTGCATGGCCAGAATGGGAATAAGGAATAGAGTGCTATTTGATGAAATGGCAGCCTCCAGTATCTATCGATGGCAAGGCATTATATCTATCTGTATATATCTGGAGTACACTAGTTTTGTCTTGCTTGTCTTGTTGTAGTCAGGTTTTCCCACTGACAGGAGCTTATCACATGGATATTTAAATCATCTTACCTCAATTGGTTTAAGCCTCAATTCGGATGGCATCCTGATATTATCACAAGGTTTTTGGCTCCAATTTTGCTACCCGAATGCATCCCAGGCCCATACTTGCTTCCAGGAAGCCTCCAGCGGCCATTTTTTCAAGCTGGAAAACTCCTGGGTCTGAAAAGAGCCACGAAGAGTGTCTCTGGAAGTGGGGATGGATCCAGGATGTATTTGGGTGGCAAAATTTGAGCCAAAAACCTTGCAAGAATATCAGGATGCCACCCGAATTAAGGGTTAAACCAGATTGAGGTAAACTGATTTAAATATCCATGTAATAAGCTCCATACTTTAGCTGAAGCTGTCAGAAGTTGTAGCACAAGCCATCTGGAACATACAGGTAGAGGTCGAAATCTTTGCTTATTCGATGCTCACAGATAAGAATGAATCATTTCAAAAGTTTTATCCTTGCTGGACAACAATGTGAGAATTTTTGTGCATTCCGTAATGATTTTTCACATTTTGAGACTTATCAGTGAAAAATTCATTTGTGCAATAAAAATAAAAATAAAAAATCTCACTTCCACAAAAATGTAGAATTTGGGGCTTGGGGATTTATGAGTCTCAGACTTGTGCTTCCACTAAGGTTCTTCTGTAAAGCTCCTCTTTCTGTCCATTGCTGCTGATCTAAACCATCCATGGGAAACTGATTTCTAGAATCTGAAAGTTTCATTAGATGCTTTGAGCATTTCTATTAGCTGAAAAAGAAAACTAAAAGTTATTAGATAGGCGTCTGACCATAATTAAATCAGTAGTGGCAAAAGTGTGTCAGGCACAGTCCTGCTCCACCTAATTGCTCCCCCTAAATGCACCAAAGTGTTAAAGATTGCTGAATCTAAGTTCTGCTTGCTCCTTCCCTGTGCCAAAGATAATAAGTGGTAAATCTCAATGGTGCCCAGTGATTTTGAATGACTGGTTTCTTTCTATAGATAGGCCTGGTCCTCCTCAGAATGTAAAGATTGTGGATGTGTGGGGATTCAATGTTGCACTGGAATGGAAACCGCCACAGGATGATGGCAATGCTCAGATCACGGGATACACAGTCCAAAAGGCAGATAAGAAAACAATGGTAAGGGTAATGAACTGGTTGAGCATGGATGGCAATATTATACTTCTGAGAGTCATAGGTGTAACATCATGTATGCAAGAAAATTAGGGTTTTCCATAACTTTATAATTTACAACATGTGCTTTGTTTGAGAGTTCATAGAATATACAAACAGAGAATAAATGAAATGTTGCACCTGGAGTATTTATCTGTGAAAGTCTTTTATGACAATGATATCACAAAGAGAACATGCGAGAAACTATCCCCCTCTTACCAGTATTTATTTGCATCCATGACGAGAATTCTTTTGCACTTCCTCAAATAATAAGAGTATATGTTTTAAAATGTATTATAGTAACCAATATACCACTAGCATAGGGATGGTAAACTGTGACAAGCTTTTGACTTGCATTTTCTATTTTAGTCAACATAACTGATCATGAGGAATTGTGGGAAATGTAGTCTAAAACCACTTAAAAGACCACCATTGCCCACATGTTGCAAGAAGGATTATTACTGATAGCTAAGTGGGGGGGGGGGGGATTCTAGCTTCCCAGCCCATCTGTGTAATAAGAAACTTCTCCTACATTGCTCCCATTGGCCTGCACAGTACTTCTCATGCTTGTACCAATCGACATCTTTCTGCATTCTGCATAGTGTTGCAAATTAAGTGTATCATTGTGTGTGATCTTTGTTAGATCCCCCAGTTTTCTAAGGCTGGCTTATCTAATTTCAGGAATGGTATACTGTTTTTGATCACTATCGGCGCACCAATTGTGTAGTGTCAGAGTTGATCATGGGAAATGAGTATTATTTCCGGATCTTCAGTGAAAATCTATGCGGATTGAGTGAAAATGCTGGAACCACCAAAAATTCTGCTTACATTAAAAAAACAGGTAATAAAGAAGTGATGGTGCTGATGTTGGTGCTGATCATGATTTTATTCATTTATATTCTACTTTTCCCATAATACTGGGACTCAAGGGGACTTACAAAATATTAAAATCAGTACAGATTAGAATATATCCCAGACATTGGTATATTTAACATTCATGTGCAGTTGCAAACAAAAACAGTTGTATGTCAGACAGTTGATATTTTATGGTAATGCACAAATATTATGTAGCAGCTCCTACATCCAGGAGTCTCCGGCCAAAACTTGCTACTAGCAGTGGTACTTTTTGTATGGTTGCAAAGTGGTGGTGGGGAAAAGCAAACAAAATCTCTCAAGCAGCCTCTGATGCAATATTTCTTTCACAGCCACTACCTTTGCAGCCTTTTTCTTTCTGCCACAATCTATACTAGTGTGGTGAAGCCAGTGTACTGCTGTCAATATGCCTTTAATCTCAATCTAGGGAGCTGGTGATTACATTCAAATTTCTAAATGGCTTCAGAATTTACTTAAATTACTTGCTTCTTTCCATAGGCACTTCCCTGAGAATTAAAGTCTTCTGGAGGGATCTTTCTTTGTGTTCTATCAGTAAAATCAATACAGTTGGCCCTCCATACGCACAGATTTTTATCCATGGATTCAAGAATCCACGGCTTGAAAATGTTTTAAAAATATATAAATTCCCAAAAGCAAACCTTGATTTTGCCATTTTATATAAAGGACACAGTTTTACTATGCCATTGTATTTAATGGGACCTGAACATCCATGGATTTATGCTCTACCAGACAAACCCCAGCAGATAATGAGGGCCCACTGTATACTGGAAGAGATCCTGGATTGCACTAGTAGAGCATAAATCTTCTCCAGGTGTAGGTCCACTGCCTCCCCACCACCTGTACTCTCCACTTACTGTTTTGCAGCTAGGATGCCATTTAGAGGCAACTAGAAGATGGGGACAGCCAGGTAGCATCCAGCTGTGTTCCTGAAGCTGGGTGCATAGGAATGACATCATCTCCCTATGAGTTCTAGGAAGATGGTTCATCCTACAGTATCTAGTCAAAGGAATGCAGCCAGGTGCACATAAAATAGGCACATTCCAGTATTAAGCATTCTACACTTCAGTACAGGGGTGACTGACTTTGACAGATCCAGTCACTAATTTCTCCCCATTGCAGCTCACCCACCCCCATGTCACTGGCAACCAACATTGGAATTCAGATCTCAGCATCCTTTTAGTAACAAGCATGAGCTTTCAGTGTGGGCATGTCCAGTTTGGATAGGGTGCCAGGGGCACATCTCTAAAATCGTATATCCTATCAAGAAGCTTTTCCCCCAGGGCTGCCATGCCCTGCTGCTATGGTGGAGGGGAAAGGGGAAGGGAGAGATACTACCTGGCATTGTGGACAACCTCTTGTGCCTGCTGCAGTTTGTGAGAGAGGAAGAGGAAAGAGGTATTCATTCCACTGCCTGCCTCTCTAGTACATTGCAGCACAGACAAGAGACAGTGTCCACTGTTCAGTAGCTCCCCTCCATGGCATGTTAATGGCCTTAGCAGCAGCCCCTTGAAACTTGGCAGCTGCCTAGGGGTAGGTGGCACAAGCACAGAGCTTTTACACTCTATGCAGGCTAGGCGGGACCTGAGCTGTAGTGTCTGGATGTTGCTTTTGTTTCTTACAGAACTGGATTTTGAGCCTTTAGGTTGCATGCCTGTTAAACCAACAAATCACATGTACTAGTTTTAAAATTGGAGGGCAGAGTAAGGCCATAAAAACCACTGGCAGGAATAAACAGCCTATGTCTTGTCAACCCCTGCTGTAGAATGACCAAGAAACAGGCATGGACGAGACAGATACAGGGTCAGTTTTAAACAGCCAGGGTCGGCAGGGGCTGGGAAAGCTCTTAGATATGCTCTTTCTATAATGGATTCAGTGCTTTTGCCTTTTGCCACATGTAAATGGCCCTACTTCACTCTTGGTTTAAAAATAAAGAGGACGAGAACCAGCACCATGAGGTTGGGAAGGAGCTGGGGGAGCTCTCAGGGGAGAGAAATACTGTTGTGTTAAAAAAAGATAAAGAGCAAAAGTATTTCCATTGAAGGAGGAAGAGAGAGGTGGAGTGGGCTAAAAGGAGTAGAGAGGCTGGGGTCTCCTTTCATTCCAGCATCTCCTTTGTGCATGAAATTTCTTGGGCTTTTTGCTATTTATGAATAATGGCAACTAAGGAATCCCTCACAGAAGAATATAGTATCCAGTGTGTGTGTGTCTGTATGTGTGTATTTTAAACCAAAGCATATGTGTGTATTTTAAACCAAAGCATATGCAGAATGTTGGGATGGTTGCATTTATCAATGACACATCCCAACATTATGGCTACCCTAGTTCTTACTCTCTTTTGATAATTAATAATAATAATAATAATAATGAATAAAAATAGATTTATTTCTAGCCCACCCAATCACGGAGAATCCGGGCGGGTTCCAACATTAAAACACACTGAAGTTACAGTAAAATCAAACCCTAAACCTTTCCCACCCCCCATTCCCAATACTGAAATAGACTAAAACTGTAATAGTATAAAAACATTACAAGCATTAAAAACATTAGAAACATTACACAGAGACAAAGAAGCATGCGGGGAAGGATAGGCGGATACGGGGGCAGACATCTCAATATCTGGGGAGGAAAGCTAAGTTGGAAAGGCCTGCCGGAAGAGATCCGTCTTGAGTGCTTTCTTAAAAGCTGTCAGAGTGGAAATGTGACGGATCTCCTCCGGCAGGTTGTTCCATAATTTTGGAGCAGTAGTAGAAAAAGCCCTCTGGGAAACTGATGTTAGCCTAGATTTTTTTGGCTGTAATAAATTTCTTCCAGAGGACCTTAGAGTGCGAGAAGGCGTACCCTCAAGTATTCTGGGCCCAAGCCATGTAGGGCTTTAAAGGTAATCACCAACACCTTGTACTTTGCCCAGAAACTAATAGGCAGCCAATGTAGGGACTTCAAGACCAGTGTTATGTGGTCATACCTAGAAGTTCCCGTAATCAATCTGCCTGCCATGTTTTGTACTAACTGAAGTTTCTGAACTTGGCACAAGGGTAGCCCCATGTAGAGCGCATTACAGAAGTCCAATCGAGAGGTTACCAGTGCGTGTACTGCTGTTTCTAGGTCCCTTGGCTCCAGGAAGGGACGCAGTTGGCGTATCAGACGAAGCTGATAACAGGTGCTCTTGACTGTCACGTCCACCTGAGCTGTAAGATGGAGCGATGAGTCAAGGAGCACCCCCAGGCTGCGGACAGAATCCTTCAGGGGAAATGTGACCCCATCCAGAACTGGCTGACACAACTCCATTCCTGGTTTTGGGGTTCCTATAGCAAGTACCTCCATCTTACCTGGATTCAGCTTGAGTCAGTTTTCCCTCATCCAGTCCATTACTGCCCCCAGACAGGCATTCAAAGGAGAGATGCCATCCTTAGTCACTGCATCAGTCGGAGACATAGAGAAATATATTTGGGTGTCATCAGCGTACTTTAATTAGTTCTTTAAAACCATATATAAGATTAACAAAGTGCACTTCTTACCTGTTCATACTACAGGCACAGTTTACAAACCACCCAAGTACAAAGAGCATGACTTCTCTGAAGCACCAAAATTCACTCATCCTCTCTCCGATCGTTCTGTGGTTGCTGGGTATAATGCTACACTCAGCTGTGCTGTAAGAGGAACCCCAAAGGTATAAACTAACCCCATTTTCTCAGTGTGTCCTAAGCAAGGGGAAAGGGGGAACTACCAGACCTCCAAGGTAGTTTTTTTTCCTACTAATTGAATAGGCTATATAAGACATGTAATAAATTATAGGCTTGTTACAATACTAAGAAGAATGTTATAGGCAGGTGGGTCAGAATTTATAGCACTGTAATTCCAGGGGTTGGCAGTTTAGGGAAGGGCATTTAGAAACCTCAGACTGCAAACTCTAGCACCTCACCAAACCCCAGGATTTCATAGGATGGAGCCATGGCATCTAAGGAGATTATTGCATTAGATTCGTTGCTGCGATATACTGGGATGTAACTTTCTTAAGGTGAAACTTATTGCATTCACCCATCGCCAGGCAGTATGCAGCCCATGTACAACCCAAGCTTCTCCGGGCTTGTCACACCTTTTCAAGAATGGGAAATCCCATTCTTGAAAAGCTGTGAGAGAAGCCCAGGTTGCATATGAGCTGCATACTGCCCGGTGATGGGTGAATGGGATAAGATCCACTTTACGAAAGTTACATCCCAGGTCTATTTCAGCAGTGGCACTAATACGATAATCTCCTAAAGTGGAACCACAGTGCAATCTATAATTGCATAGTGGGAAAGGGTCCTTACTTAGTGGAGAAGCCAGTGGACACAGTGTTGCAGTCTTAAGAAAATAATTTGGCTAAGTACTGTTTGATCAAGGAGGCGGAGGAGATCTGCATAGTTTAGATAAGGAGGAGAGCATGACCCCTGGGAGATGCAGGGGCTTGTTGAGAGGAAATGGAAGGACTGCAGGATCAGCAGACATGTGGCATGTCGATGGATACAGCAAACATGGAAGTATTGCAGCCTCTGAGAACACCAAGAAAACGCACGTGGGGGGGGGACCCCATACACACTTGTTTCAGACTGGTGTATCATGCCAATTTGATCATAAATACCTCTAGGCATAGGTCTGGGCATTTAAACATTTCTCAGGGAAAAGGTGTTGAGATTAAACACACAAAACTAAACTTTTCAAAACTGTGCTGCTAGTAAAGTGATTCACTTTCTGTAACATTTCTTAATATATGGTTATACAGGAACCAGCTGCAGCTTCTTGAAGATGATGGGCGTCTTCCTCATCCTTTTTCTTTTTTCTTTTTACTTTCGTATACCCAGCCCAAAATTTTCTGGTTCAAAAACAAAGTGGACCTTTCTGCAGACCCCAAATACCGCATGTTCAGTAAGCATGGAGTGTTGACTTTGGAAATTCGAAAGCCTAGCCCATTTGATGGAGGTGTTTACACCTGCAAAGCTATGAATGAAAGTGGTGAAGCTGAAATAGAGTGCCGACTGGATGTTAGAGGTAAGGAGAAAGATCCTGTACATCCAATTATTTTCTAAAAACAAGAGTCTTCCCAGCTTTTGTTTCCTTTAATGCAAAATTCCCCAATCTGTCATTTTCCACGTACTTTTGACTGCAATTCCCATTAGCCCCAGCTAAAAAGAGAGTAGTATGGGATTATGGGAATTGATGTGCAACAAGGCTAGAGGACTCCAGATTGGGCAAAAGCTGACTTAAAAAAATATTGTTCTTTAGGCTAAAAGATACCTTCATCCTGTTTCTTCATCATTGTTGTTGTTGTGTGCCTTCAAGTTGTTTCCAACTTATGGTGACTCTTAACATAACCATATCATAGGGTTTTCTTGGCAAGATTTGTTTAGAGAGGGTCTGCTTTTGGCTTCCTCTGAGGCTGAGAAATTGTGATTTGCCCAAGATCTTCCAGTGGATTTCCATGGCTGAGTGGGAATTTAAACTCTGGTCTCCATAGGTCCAAAACACACTGCAGAAATAATCCATGCTTTAACTGTAGTGGTGCACTGCTAGGGAATTCTGGGAATTGTAGTTTTGTGAGACATTTAGCCTTCTCTTTCAGAGAGCTTTGGTGCCACAATAAACTATAATTCCCAGGATTCCCTAGCACTGAGCCAGGGCAGTTGAAGAGGTTTCAAACTGGATTATTTCTGCAGTGTATTTTGGATCATAATCATAGTCCAACATTCAGTCCGCTACACCACACTGGCTGTGAATATAAATGCTGCTAAGAATGAATGTCATCTGGCTCAGAGAATAAACTGCAACCCTGTGGAAGCTTCTCTGCAGCGTATGAGGATGTTTAGGTAGAAAACAGCACATGTACTAGTGTACTTACTCTACAAAGTTGCTTACACAGAATTTTCCAGTAAGGATTCATAGCATTTATATGCAAACTCTAGTACCAGAGAATATATCCAGAGGTAGCTGTGTTGGCCACTCAGCAAAATACAATAACATCCAAGATCCACAAAACAGCAATATCTAACCCATAAAGCACAAAATACACCATGCAAGCTTTCTAAGGTCCACTGACTTCTTCATCCAGCAAAGATGTTAAAAATCATATAGGAGAAGGTGTGAAAATGGCAAAGTTAAGAGTCACAGGTCTACATTTTGTCAAGATGTTGTTTTTGTCATTGTTAGTTAAGATGGTCTGGAGGGATATCAATGCAGACAGAGGCCACTTCTCTCTTTGGCTATGTAGGGTCTGGGAGGCAAAGAGTCATATAATCCAGGCACTAAAAATGTAAACTCCACGAGCAACAGAAAAAGTAACTTCCCCTGAGATCCATGCTGTTTCTGTCCTTGGTGAGGCTACTTACCCCTTTCTTAGGCAGAAAATATTGAATTTCTCAAGTATGAGAGAGAGAGAGAGAGAGGGTGTTTCAAGTGAACAACAGCACACAGATAATAATGTATTAGTATATGATAATGTTTCTTTTGAGGGCTAGCATGGTGTCATGGTTTGAGCTTTGGACTATGACTCTGGTGACCAGGGTTCAAATCCCTGCTTGAGCATAAAAACCCAAGAGTGGCCTTGGGCAAGTCACACTCTCTCAGGCTCAAAGGATGGCAGTGTCAAACCCCCTCTGAAGAAACTGGCCAAGAAAACCCTATGATAGGTTCACCTTAGGGTTGCCATAAGAAAGAAATAACTTGGAGGCACACATATATGTTTATATATGTCTGATGTTCCACCCTTTGGTGAAAGGGGCATTATAAATAAATGTCATTGTGGTGGTGATGATGTTGATGATGATGCGAAGTACATATAGACAGCATATGTAGGTACTAGCTTAGACCTTTCTATGTTCAGCATCCAAGATGCAGTTAATGCACCTCTCCCATAAGAGGCAAGTGAGGAAGATAGGATGTTTGCCCTCACTGATCTTGTTTCACATTCATATTGTGTGTCCATGTCCAGTTTGGATGAGGGTGGACCATTTTGATTATGGATACTAACATCCATGACAGATCTGCACAAACATAAGTATTCAGTTCATACAAACTTCTTCTTACACATCAAAAATTCACTGTTGCCTAAGGGTGGATGTCAGGACACAGTACGTCATGTAGCAGAGAGGAAAGAAATAATTCAAATACTTTATTACAAGCATGGCATGGCCAGCCAGTGACTGTGATATATTATTATTAACCTTTATTTATATAGTGCTGTAAATTTACACAGCACTGTACATAGCATTGCCCCTTACTTAAACCCATCATTTTTGCAACTGCCAAACTCATAAATTGAGAAGTTCAAATTCAGCACACAGTCCTCAGAATCAGGGATGATGTAGTGAATATTATTAGCATGAAATTGCGGTACTATGTTGCAGCAGTATTTCCTCAGTATTTCTCATTGCTTTTAAAACATTTTGCTTCCCTACAGTGCCACAGTAGACTTCTGAACTACTAATTGTCAGCAAGTCCAGGTACAAAGGCAAGTAATTCTGCAGAAATAATATGGGAGCAGTTGGATCTGAAGCAGATGGATAGGGAAAAGACAACACAGGATTAGAAATGACAAAAACAAAGACAGCACAAGATTGCCCCCTTGCAAGCTACCACTACCTAATGCTTGTGTCAGAAATACAGTCTGTGCCACTCACATAGGCTGATTCCCCCTCCAAAGTGAGACTTAGAAGAATGAAGTGATAGAATAATGTATACTAACTTTAATTTGCCAGTGGAGTGCCATATTTTTTAATGTTTACATTTTTGGAAAAGAGAAAGTACACTTCCCTCCAAGTGGAAAATCCCTACAGTAGGAACAGCGCTTGTAGTGAAACTTTCTCCTTAAGGAATTAGCATTCTAGCTGTAGAGAGTTTTTGAAGGAGGATTCCCTACCTGCCATGTGAAATGGCACAGCCCTCTCCTGCCACCTTATTTGGTCTCAGTCTTGGGCTTTTAAGTTTTGACATTATAAGGAAAGCAAATGTCAATTTGAGGAGCAACTGAGCCTCTCGCCCTGTCTTTTCTTCCAAACTGGAATACCACCCATTTGCTTGTTAGCTGCATTAAATATGGGTTTCACATTAGAAAAATTAACTATTTGCCGTATGCATTGCACAATTAGTGAAACAGCCACCATACTTGCTTGTGTCACACTAACACTGTGACTCTTTATCATTTGTCTTTCAGATCATCATGGAATCAATAATTGCAAGTGCAAAAGAGTGGAGAAATTATACACATGGCTAAATTAAGTCCCTGACTGCCTTTTAAAAGGATATTTTAAAGTATAGATTGTGGAGTATTTTGGTCAAGATAACCTTGCGAAATAACCCCCGCTTTATATATTTTAACAATCCACCCTACCCCCAAAGCTTCCTCTCACAAAGTCCTTGATCTAGACCACACCTGGCTCAAGCTTTCATCCCAACGGATGACATACATTTCTTTTTGCATACAATTTAGAATTCAGGCTGATGCTCTTCTGGATAAGACATATTGTACGATTTTTAGGAGTGGGTGGACTGCAGAGATACACTCTTCTAGTAAAATTGCCATGATACCAGGAGCATCCACATCCTCCCAGATGCTGCATATAATATGTAAAGTAAAAGATTAAATAGTTAATTCTAGACATAGTTACTGGGGAGTAGGTTTCACTGAATGTAGTAGGGTAACTTTGGAATATATGTGCACGGAATTGCTAAGGATGCATTCTGTATATATGTTCCTAGGAGTAAATGTCACTAGGTTTGGTAGGGTTTACTTCTGATTAAACATATACAGAATTGCATGGTTAAGTGATCACACCTTTACCAATCACAATCCTATTTTGAGCAGTTCAGTTCATATGGTCAAACAAGTGAAAATTATTCTTGCTAATTATCTATCTATTGCCTTCTGATTTGTTTTGGGTTTCCTCCTCCTCCTCCTCCTCCTCCTCCTCCTCCTCCTCCTCCTCCTCCTCCTCCTCCTCTAAAGGATTCAATTATTGTATGTTAGCATCATATTCAGGGGGGGGGGAGGAAATGTACCCCTTCTGTCACTCAAAATGTTGTACACTGGAAAGTATAGTTAGCACATTTAGCAAACAATATAAAGAATGCTAAAAAATCTCCACAATATATGTCCAGTTTTCCAAACAATAGTTATTGCTATTGAGTTAAATGGTATAGCTTTACCATAGTTAAATAAAATTCATACCACTGCCTCTTTCCTTGAAAGTCTTTTGTTTTATTCTGGAACTCTTTCCAATGTCAAAGATTTGCAGGGAGTATGTGTTTTGGGTGGGGTTCAATATATGTAATATAGAAGAAGAAAGTAGAACTCAGAGGTAAATAATAGAAAGGAATTCAAATGCCATATCCTGAAAGAAGAATGTGCAAGAGTTGATCTGTACTTTGTATGACATATATTGGGGTGGGTAGCCTTGTTGCAGGTGGTGGCTGTGGCAGAAGAATTACCTTGTGGTTGCATGTCTACCACTCCCTTTTCTATACATTTCCTCTTGCATCGAGACCCTAACCAGATCTCAGCACCTGTCAGTCAGATTTCAACCTCCCATCCCTGTGTGCCTAGATCCTACTGAACCCCCTCCTTCCCATCTGTCTAGCTAATTGACACTAGGAACAGCTTCCCTGCTGAATGGCACATGGGACAGCTTAACCCTCTAAGGTAGGCAGATTTAGTATTGGTGAAGGACACTGTAAAGTTGTCCTGCCAAAAGGTAAGCAACCTGAGCAGTTATGATGCTATTCTAGTTGAGATTGTCAACTGGATTTAGGCCTAGAAAGATCTATTTAAACCCTTAAGACATAATAACCTGTTCATTTAGAAGTTGTCCGGTTTCTCAGTGCTTTACAGTGAGAAAAATAAAACGGTGCTGATTTACCTGCCTTTATTGTATTTTATTTTAAATAAATAATAAATATAATGCAGACAGACCAATCATCATTATTCTGTTTTTCTCACCCTAAAATACTGACAAGCAGTATTACAATGAGAGGTTATCATGGCATAGATTTGTACACAGATACACATTATTATGCTTAAATCCAATTGACAGTTTCAAGAGTGGACCCGTTTCATCAGCAAATTTTACATAAGGGTCAACTTACATTCAGTAATGGTACCTATGGGTTACAGTTGACAGCAGCAATTGAATTTAGGCCAGTGGGTAACATGTGGCCACGTGGACTTTTTTTTACATCAAATTCCAGTAACCCTAGCCAAATAGATAGTGGTGAGGAATAGTATTAGTGGTAACATCTGGACTACATTTTGCCATCACTTAAAGCTTTACTCTCAATCATAGTAAACTATACTCTTTTTATGTATAGTATGAGTATGAGATTTTAATTTTTAATACATTTAGGAAGTAAGTCCCTTTAAGCATACTGGGCTTACCTACAAGTAAACACACATAGTCCTTCATTATCAGTGTATGGACAGTCTTAACCAATTTCATATATAATATATAAAACTGCAAGACCTTAAAAGGAATCCTTTTGTAGGTGCTAAAAGACACATTTTTTATTCAATGTTGTTATTGTTTAACAAGCAAAATTCAAGTATACAAACCTACAAAGAAGCAACTTAATAAGCAAAAGACAAATATTGCTTATGAAATGTAATCCTGTTTCTTTCTCAAAGAGGAACATTTATAAAATGTGTTGTCCTTGTCTTCAGTCCTCAAGGATTATCAGTGTATCTTACAACATAAATAAAACCATAACAATAAAACAAACTGAAACGTGCAGCAGCCAACGTAACCAGCAAAAGACAAGAATTAAAACAAGGAGATACAAAAATAAGAGAACAGAAAAACATTTGCCAAGCAAACGTTTCTGAGTAGTAGGGCACTACCATTGGCAAAAGTAAACAAATAGACCAACAAAAAACCAGTGGTCTCAGCTGGAAAGTGGTCATATCCAAGAAAGTCTTTTGAGGCTTTCCTGAATCACCCCATGTAATGTAGGCATTATTCAGTGTAAAGAGTGAGGCAATGCAAAATGGAAAAGGATAGAAAACCCATCATCAGTCAGCAGCCAGATCCTTCTTATATTCACACAACAATGTAGGTATATAATTATGTTGACTAATTCAGAGGATTAATTCAAAGAAAGTATGAGAAACCTAAGTTTATTTCATTCCTCTTCTTTGACTGGTGTCAGCAGCACCTGCAATAATGTTGACGTAAAGAAGGCCAATCTCAACAGGACTCCAGAGGTTTTTCTGGGCTCAGCACTTAACATGCCATTTTGCTGTGGCCGGAACACAGTGATAAGGCAATCATTTTGCATCTCAGCCAATTCCTGTTCCGATTTTAGCTCCGTTTATGCACAGAGGAAAAATAGCCCTTGGTTAACAATTCCTTACATGGTGACTTTTGATATGCCTGTAGAGGGAAGCTGCTGTACCAAAATGAAATTAACAACTAGTGTTGTGTTTATATAAGTGAAACCTGTGAAAACCATTGGATATTCAACCTAAAGTATAAAAAATGTTTTCTTAGTACTGAGAAAATATAACTTTAGGAAATTTCAGGAGGAATGTACTAGTCTTTTGGTTGCAGATTTGTCATTTACAGTCAGTGCCAGTCAGTGAACTTCTCAGGCAATAACAGCAATGGTGTTAACACCAAATGCTAAAAGCATGAATATATAGGCAAAGTGTCTAAAATGTCTAAAGAAATCTATTAAAAATTAAATATATGTTTTATAAAGAGGTTCAGCCCTCCCTGGAAGGATTTACAATACTACATATCCATTTAGGAATAAGGTAGTTATCACACTATGGTGTTTTGCTGTGTTATTCTGATTGAAAACGTCTTCAGCTGTTCTCACATGACAGTTGTTTGTTGATGCTGTTTATCACACCATCTCCATCTTTTCTCTATAAAAGTGTGATTTGCATAGCTTTTCATCTGCACTAATACTATTAACACAACCCCATTTGCTCCACTTTGCGCTTTATGATTTTGCCCCATTCATAGAATCATAGAATCATAGAATCATAGAGTTGGAAGAGACCACAAGGGCCATCCAGTCCAACCCCCTGCCATGCAGGAACTCCAAGTCAAAGCATCCCTGACAGATGGCCATCCAGCCTCTGCTTAAAGACCCCTAAGGAAGGAGACTCCACTACACTCCGAGGGAGTGTGTTCCACTGTCGAACAGCCCTTACTGTCAGGAAGTTCCTCCTAATGTTGAGGTGGAATCTCTTTTCCTGCCATTTGCATCCATTGTTCCGCGTTCTAGTCTCTGCAGCAGCAGAAAACAAGCTTGCTCCCTCCTCAATATGACATCCCTTCAAATATTTAAACAGGGCTATCATATCACCTCTTAACCTTCTCTTCTCCAGGCTAAACATCCCCAGCTCCCTAAGGCGTTCTTCATAGGGCAAGGTTTCCAGACCCTTCACCATCTTAGTTGCCCTCCTTTGGACATGCTCCAGTTTCTCCACATCTTTTTTGAATTGTGGTGCCCAGAACTGGACACAGTATTCCAGGTGGGGCCTGACCAAAGCAGAATAGAGTGGCACTATAACTTCCCTTGATCTATATATCCCCATAATAACACAATTAGGACATGACACAATTACAACACACCAATTGTTGCCCGAATCTCACATCACAAGAGGTGACACAAGAAGAGTAACAGACCATACCACCTCCCACCATTTTTTATACCTTTCTCCTATGAAAAGCAAAGGTGCTTATCATACCAGTCAGTTGTTTCAGGTTGTCCTGTTCAAAAACTGCTTCACTTGTACTTACTAAGCTATAAGGCCCCTATTACAGCAGAATGCCATTATGACACACACATTGCACAGATCTCACATCATGAGAGGGGATAAAAGAGGAATATCATCTCCTGTCATTTTTTAAATATCTTTCTCCTGGGAAAAGTAAAGGTGCTCTGTCACACTAGTCAGTGGTTTCAGGTTGTCCTGTTCAAAAATCACCCGTGCTCATTAAGCAATAGTAACACTATTATGGCATAATATCACAGTGCTTAATTTAATTTATTAAATTAAATTAAAAAACGATTCTTTAAAAAGTAGCACTGTGGTGGTATCATGTTAATACGTGGTAATGCCAAGAAGCAGTAGAGAGATTTTTGCACTCTGTGCAATAATAGAATCCAAAAGGTTACTTTCAAAGATTGACAGGTCAGAATCTCACTGTTATTGCACTATAACAGTAAACCATTTATATAAAAAAATTAGGATAAAAACTAAAAAGGATTTAAAAACTATAGAACATAGAAAATACCGCTATTCTCTTGAGAAGTTTTGTCCTCTTTGCCCAGGTGTCAGAAATAGCCTGAGACTTCCTTGGTAAAGATCTCCTTGGGAATCCTCAAAGGAGGGATAACTAGACCAGATCCACACTGTACCTGCTAATCAATCTTTTTTCCCCCCTTTTAACTTTATTGTAAGGTGCAAGAAATCACAACAGAACAGACAGAGGTGAGATAAATGCCAAATACCACTAAGGAAGGATACATGGGGGTCTACAACCATAGAATCATAGAATCATAGAATCATAGAGTTGGAAGAGACCACAAGGGCCATCCAGTCCAACCCCCTGCCATGCAGGAACTCCAAGTCAAAGCATCCCTGACAGATGGCCATCCAGCCTCTGCTTAAAGACCCCTAAGGAAGGAGACTCCACTACACTCCGAGGGAGTGTGTTCCACTGTCAAACAGCCCTTACTGTCAGGAAGTTCCTCCTAATGTTGAGGTGGAATCTCTTTTCCTGCCGTTTGCATCCATTGTTCCGCGTTCTAGTCTCTGCAGCAGCAGAAAACAAGCTTGCTCCCTCCTCAATATGACATCCCTTCAAATATTTAAACAGGGCTATCATATCACCTCTTAACCTTCTCTTCTCCAGGCTAAACATCCCCAGCTCCCTAAGGCGTTCCTCATAGGGCATGGTTTCCAGACCCTTCACCATCTTAGTTGCCCTCCTTTGGACATGCTCCAGTTTCTCCACATCTTTTTTGAATTGTGGTGCCCAGAACTGGACACAATATTCCAGGTGGGGCCTGACCAAAGCAGAATAGAGTGGCACTATAACTTCCCTTGATCTAGAAACTATACTTCTATTGATGCAGCCTAAAATTGTATTGGCTTTTTTAGCTGCCGCATCACACTGTTGACTAATGTTCAGCTTATGGTATACTTGGACTCCTAGATCCCTTTCACATGTGGTCTCATTCAGCCAGGTGTCCCCCATCCTATATCTGTGCATTTCATTTTTCCGCCCTAAGTGCAGAACCTTACATTTCTCCGCATTGAATTTCATTTTGTTAGCACTGGCCCAGCTTTCTAGTCTATTCAGGTCATTTTGAATTTTGATCCTGTCCTCTGGGGTATTAGCTACTCCTCCCAGTTTAGTGTCTGCAAATTTGATAAGTATGCCCCCAATTCTGTCATCCAAATAATTAATAAAGACATTGAGCAGCACTGGGCCCAGGACAGAACCCTGTGGGACCCCACTGGTCACTTCTCTCCAGGATGAAATGGAGCCATTGTTGAGCACCCTTTGAGTTCGGCCAGTCAACCAATTACAAATCCATGTAACAGTTAACTTGTCTATCCCACATTTTGCAAGCTTGTTTGCAAGAATGGCATGGGGAACCTTGTCAAAGGCCTTACTGAAATCGAGGTATACTATATCCACAGCATTCCCTTCATCTACCAAGCTGGTAATTTTATCAAAAAAAGAGATCAGGTTCGTTTGGCATGACTTGTTTCTCTGAAACCCATGTTGACTTTTTGTGATTATGGCATTGGCCTCTAAGTGTTCACAGACTCTCTGCTTAATGATCTGCTCTAGAACCTTTCCTGGAATTGATGTCAGACTAACTGGACGATAATTGTTGGGATCCTCTTTTTTTCCCTTTTTGAAGATGGGGACAACATTTGCCCTCCTCCAGTCTGCTGGGACTTCTCCTGTTCTCCAGGAGTTCTCAAAGATTATTGCCAATGGCTCTGATATTACATTTGCCAGTTCTTTTAATACTCTAGGATGTAGTTCATCTGGTCCTGGAGATTTATATTCATTTAGGTTAACCAGGTATTCCTGTACTACCTCTTTACTTATTCTGTGCTGAAATTCCTCTATTTTGTCTCCTGTTCCATTATCCTTAGGTTGAGCACCCTTTGCCTTTTCTGAGAAGACTGAAGCAAGGAAGGTGTTGAGTAATTCTGCCTTTTCTCTGTCCCCTGTTAGCATTTTGCCATCTTCTGCACGCAGTGGCCCTACTGTTTCCTTCTTCTTCCTTTTGCTGCGGACATATCCAAAAAAGCCCTTTTTATTGTTCTTAACCTCTCTAGCCAGCCTGAGTTCATTCTGCGCTTTAGCTTTTCTGACTTTACCCCTACATGTGCTGGCTATTTGTTTGAATTCCTCTTTCGTGATTTCCCCATTTTTCCATTTCTTATACATGTTCCGTTTAAAACTTAGCTCATTTGAAAGTTCCTTAGTCATCCATCCTGGCTTCTTGAGACATCTTCCATTTTTCTTCCTCATTGGAACTGTTTGAAATTGTGCCTTCAATATCTCCCTTTTGAGAATCTCCCATCCGTCTTGAACTCCCTTCTCTTGTAGTATTCCTGACCATGGGATCACTCCCAGTATTTCTCTAAGTTTATTGAAATCAGCTCTCCTAAAGTCTAGAGTTTGTCTACAACAAACAGCCATATAAGTATAGGTCGTCATTGTCATTAGTCTTCCATAAAGGTTCCCTTCCAGAAATTCAAATGCTGATCTGGTGGTTTTAGCTGAGTTGAGTGATTGTTACTATACGCCAAAAGAGGCCACCGTCTCTCCTCAAAAGAAGAACAATAGAGGCTATCCATCCTATCCGACAACTTTTCCGTTAGTAAACTGTCCCATAGCCTATGCCACCAGTTGTTCGTTGTTAAACTACCCATCTTCCAGTTCTTTGCTATTTCAATTCTTGTGATGGGCAGGAGAAAACAAATCAATGGTTTATTTTTCAAGTCTTTGTTCTCTCCCAGAAATAGAGTAATAAAAGACCCGGGCAGGGAGCTATCTCTTGAAGAGTGATCTCCGAAATAATAAATAAAACATTTGACCAAAATAGTGTAACTTTATCACAATATAACCACCTATGGACATACGCTCCTTTACGATTACAGCCTCTCCAACATTCTGCAGTTGATTGCTTAGAAAATCTAGCCGGTTGCACAGGGGTGAGGTACCATTTATACAGTAATTTTAAGGAACACTCTCTAAGCCGGCTAGATCTTGATTTAAATGGGGAGAGACTCCAAATTGGTGATGTCTGAGTTAACCCACAGACTGCGCTAGTTAGTGGACTAATTAACTAATCCCATTGAACTAATGGGATTTATGCAAGTCAAGTGGTTACTTCAGTTTAAAATTCTCTGCAGAAGTTAGCATGGTGTTCACTAGAAAAGCCTACAAAGAGCTTGCCTTCCCTTTATATTTAAACCATGGTCCATCTAGTAAAGAACTGTTTAAGCAAACTAAACCATGTAAAGAACTGGTTAAACAAACTAACCAATCATTCTTGCAATGAAATAATATGAGACATTTATACTTGAAATGAGTCATTAACAGATTGCAAGTGAAACAAATTGTATTCTCAATAACTGTACAGCACAGCAACACTGGGGGAACCATCATGCCATATGATAAGGCTGAGACAAAAGCAGAACTAAAGCACTATGAGAATACAAGTTGAGCATCCCTTAAGCAAAATGATTGGGACCAGAAATGTTTTGGATTATTTTTTTTTTGAATTTTGAAATATTTGCATATACAAAATGAGACGTCTTGGAGACGGTCTAGGTCCAAACATGGAATTCATTTATGTTTTGTATACACCTTATACAGATAGCCTGAGGGAAATTTTATGCACAATATTTTTTAATACTTTTGTGCATAAAACAAAGATGTGTACACAGAACCATCGGAAAGCAAAGGTGTCACTATCCCAGCCACCCATGTGGACAATTTTTGATTTTGGCGTATTTAGGATTTCAGAACTCCAGATACAGGGTACTCCACCTGTATAACGGTATGGTGTGATAAGCACCTAAAGCAGGAAACGTTTGGCTCATTTCTTCCAGAAGTTGATACCACTCTGAGCAAAACCATCAGTGATGCTGAGTGTACATACATATGTGTGGTCTAGTGTCATATTACAAGGAGTAGCTAGGGCAGGAATCCTATTGGTAGTCCCAACTACAGATCCATTGAACTAATGGGATTTATGCAAGTGTTGACTTAACAAAATTCAGCAACTGATTCAAAAGGTCTATTGTAGCTGGGACCACCAATAGGATCCAGTCCTTGATAGCCTGCCATTTTTACTTGGAAATGCACTGGGCTCTAAATTGGGTGACATTGGAAGATGGGACATTTAACCCCCTTTTTTGTACTTCCTTCCCATGTAAATCAATCCCTCACTTAAAAAGGTTGTTAGCCCTGCAGGGCAATATTCTAAGCCCTTAAATTGTATGTGTTACATGTCCATTTGTTCTGACAATTGCCAGCTTTTTAGATTTCTTCTTCTTCTCCTCCTCCTTCTTCTTCTTCTTGGAGCCAACAAGAGAACTAATCCATTTTATTCCAGCCCACTAGAAATAGAATACCCACTAAAAAGGTATGTGGAATTGCAAAGCGGATGGATTCCTTTATATAAATGTGCTTAAAAGTTTATAGACCACTTTAGCATTTTGTTTGAATATATTTTAGCAATTTTTGAAAAGCAAAATACAGTATGAAAGCATGTTGAACTCAATCCTTCCACGGTGAAGTTTCAAGAAAAGAGAAAAGCAGATACTTCTGAAACTAGCCCAGCTTGATTTATCATTTTCTTCAGACTTTTTTCCCTTTGGAAACATTTTCTCTGTCATCAAACTAGTACCTGAACAATAATAATGTTTTTTATTTTTGAAAGGGTTTGAACTAACAATCTGAAAGAACATTCCTTTTCCCAGTTATGCAGAGTAACATTTTTTCCATTTTTTTAAAAAAAGTTGTTGTGTACCTTCACATCGCTTTCAACTTATGGCGACCCTAAGGTGAACCTATCAGGGGGGTTCCTTGGCAAGATTCGTTGTCTTCCTGTGAGGATAAGAAAGAGTGACTTGCCCAAGGTCACCCATTCAAACTCTTTGTGTCCAGGGTTGTAGTCTAACATGCAAACCATTATACCACACTGGCTATCAGTTAAGATGTACCAAAGACCAATAATGTCCAATATCAATCAACAGATAACTGAAACGTGAATGACTGTAGAAAGGAAACATTCCCTTGCTTCATTATGTGTAGACATAGATCACACATTCACTGACTACAAGTAGGAATCAAATGTTCAAAAGGAGAAAGGAAAAGAAATTTCAGGTGACCGGAAGAACCTAATATTCTCTCCATCAATACTACAAAGGAAAAAAAGAAAAGAAAAAAATACAACCAAGTTGTGACTCCAAAATTCTGTCCAATACCAATACAATTCAAAGTCAAAAGGATCGGAGTGGGCCATCAGCCACCTCACATACCAAAAGTGACTGAAAGTATAGAACACAGCCTTGTCTTTTGGACCAAATTTTCAGCCTGGTTGGACAAATATTCAGCCCTTTTCCACCGAACAAGTGCAAGAACACAACTGTTTTGAATCCTTCAGACTTTTTATTCCTAATATGAATCACGTTCCTAGGCCAAATGGTTTGCCATTTTTAAATAAGATCCAGATTTCAAAATAGGCCAAAATGGTGCTAAGACAAAGGTCACTCAACAACTCAATAACATAAGGGTTTTTTGTTTTTGTTTTTGAGAAAGACACTAATGCTAGTACCTTTCAAGTAGTTTTCAGGACTCACATTCAATGTTTGTTTGTTCGTTTTTTAACACAAAAACCTGCTTTAGGATCAACACATTACAAAAAAATCTTCCAAAACCTCTTCTGCCTATCTTAATTTTAAAAAGAAAAGAAAAGATAATAACAGCCAGTCTGTGGTTTTGTCCAGGCACCAAAGCATATGTACTCCATCCTTTTTCCTCTTTAACTTTTTTTGCTGTTAGAGCCTGAGGAACTAACATATACTCCATCTGGAATACAAGTTGCTCCTAACAAGAAGTATCATCTCACTTGTTTGGTGATTTTGCTGTGCAACACCAACATGGCTTCAACATTACTGTCTACTTAATTTTAAGTGGAGAAGACAGATGCATTTTAGCCTCACTGATATCTCTGAAGTGCAAAGAACAGGCAGCTATTTTGAGACAACAAAGCAGTCCAATAAAGGGCCCTTAACTTGTGAACACTAGAGTTTGACAGACATACCACAGCCTAAAATGGTGTGGTGACAGGTTAAAAGAGAACTATTATGGGATCCCTGTGTTACCCCCAACCCTGAGGGGTATGTTACCAAACGTTTGGCAATAAGAAAAGAGAATAACAATGACATCCAAAAATAGCCAATCACTTAAGATAACCAACCAGAAAAACAACCAAACCTTAGCTAAAATAATGCACTTCACTGAGGCATAAAGGAGAACAGGGACGACTAGTGTCCAAGAAATAATATTTGGCTGCTGATTAATATTTTAAAAGTCAGAAAATGTAGCAGGTTAGAGAACTGGACTGAGTTAAAGGAACCTTTCCTTTCTAAATTATGATCAAAGACATCCTGATCTTCACAATCTCCAAGGCATACACTATAATTGTTTTGTACTGTGTGTTTTTTTGCTTCAAAGTGTAAATAATAGAATTATCAAAGGAGGAATGAGTCAAATAATTATGCATTATTTGATCATTCTAGCTTTGGTTACATATATAATCTGAGTTGCTATTATGAGTCAGAATTAAACCAAATTAAAGGTTTATATATTCAAAGTACCTCAGCCTACTGGCAACTATAACCTACTGATTCAGTGTGACATTTAGAATCAGTTTTGCTTACTGTAATGTTAAGAGCTACAGTATAGTTGCTGTTCTTAAAAGGAAGGAAAAAAGATGCTCTAAACAGGGACTAAATACATCTGCATAATGCAATTTAATACTGATTTAGATCTAATTGTTAGTGAGAAGGTAAGGGGAAGTGGGAAAAGGGTTGGAGTCCATAAAGATAATGTTGAGGCTTTTAGTTCTGGGAGACCTCAATATGCCATTGGGTATTGGGGGCATAGTTATCAAATTTGCAGATGACACCAAATTAGGAGGAGTAGCAAATACCCCAGAGGACAGGATCAAAATTCAAAATGACCTGAATAGAGTAGAAAGCTGGACCAAAGCTAACAAAATGAAATTCAACACGGAGAAATGTAAGGTTCTGCACTTAGGGTGGAAAAATGAAATGCATAGATATAAGATGGGGAACACCTGGCTTAAGGAGACTACATGTGAAAGGGATCTAGGAGTCCAAGTAGACCATAAATTGAACATGAGTCAACAATGAGATGCAGCAACTAAAAAGGCCAATGCAATTTTAGGCTGCATCAATAGAAATATTGGACTGATCTAGACGGGCAAAAAGGGGTGTGTTCATGCCTGCATGAAAGTGTAGCCTTTAGATGACCCACACTGAAAGTTTGGCATGAACGCACTTCTTTTGCATTTTAGTGGGGGAAAAGCAGCTTTAAAAAGGACCTGCTTTTCCCAGCTTCTTTTTAAAAAGGGTGTTACAGTGCAGCTGTGTTTAAATGCTGCCGTGCAACTGTGCAGTTTTTTAAAGCTCCCAAACCCTAGCTCCATCCCTAATCCTAACCCTAGACATGCGCAGTAGGGACTCTGGGATGCTGTAACTGTTATGCAACTGCACATAAAATGTCAATTCATTCATAAAATAAAGTTTATTCATCATAAACTTAAATTGTAACAGATTTAATATCTTTTTAAGGAGGGAGGAGTGCAGTTTGTTTTATTGATGTAATAGTATTTTAATGTGTAAACCACCTCAATTGATCTCAAAGGGGTGAGATATAAATAACAACAACAACAACAACAACAACAATTATAAAATAAAGGGGTTCATTCATGGTGCACTGATGCAACTGCGCACTTTAAAAAGGGAAGCAAAACCATAATGGTAATTTGACAGATCTTCATAACTTCACAGTTCATGTATGATGTACCAGTGCAACTGCGCAGTTTGCAGCCAGCAACAACAACAACAACAACAACAACAACAACAAAAATGTTCAGTGCGGCCAAAAGCCCCATTCATTGCCACCCGTGCAGCTGCTCCGCCTGTGTTTCTAGCATCCTGACAGCTTCCAATGTAGTTGCTGAACAACAGAAAAGACTTCAGATAAGTCGTCCCCACACCTCCTCAGTGTAGCTGCCCTATACCTTTTTATTACACACCTGGGGCTTGAGGTGTAGCTGCTAAGCATTAAGGAAAAGGTGACTTCATGTCTCCCTTTCCTGCCAATCTAGAAAGCCCTATAGTGTCTAGATCAAGGGATGTAATAGTGCCACTCTATTCTGCTTTAGTCAGGCCCCACCTGGAATACTGTGTCCAATCCTGGGCACCACAATTCAAAATGGATGTGGAGAATCTGCAGCATGTCCAAAGGAGGGAGACTAAAATGGTGAAGGGTCTGAAAACCATGCCCTATGACTTAGGGCGCTGGGGATGTTTAGCCTGGAAAAGAGAAGGTTAAGAGGTGATATGATGGCCCTGTTTAAATATTTGAAGAAATGTCATATTGAGGAGGGAACAAGCTTGTTTTCTCCTGCTCCAGAGACTAGAACGCAGAACAATGGATGCAAACTGCAGGAAAAGAGATTCCACCTCAACATTAGGAAGAACTTCCTGACAGTAAGGGCTGTTTGACAGTGGAACACACTCCCTTGGAGTGTGGTGGAGTCTTCTTCCTTAGAGGTCTTTAAGCAGAGGCTGGATGGCCATCTTTCAGGGAAGCTTTGATTGGGAGTTCCTGCATGGCAGGGGGTTGGACTGGATGGCCCTTGCAGTGTCTTCCAACTCTATGATTCTATGATTCCATGATGGGGGCATAGCTGTCTTGGTTCTGGGCTTGAAACCACACTGAAATGGATCTATTTCATCTCATACTGAAATCCCTGGAGTTGATTGGCTGCCCCATGCTCCAGTACTTTGCCTATTAATGGAATATTGGAAACTGGCTGGTGGCTGTCCAATAAAGTGAATCTATATTAATTATTGCATGCCAGTAAGAGCAGTTCCAAGGGATTTTATCTGCAGTGCTAGGCACAGTGTTCACAGCGGGCTGACAAATAGTCTGGTATTTCGTCCAGCATTTAAAAACAACTCAAAACAGCTCCACTGACCAGTTCTTTGCAGATAGAATGGTGGGAGAAGTGATTTTTTTTCTGCCAACTCTGCTACAGAGTACACCCTCAGAGAAGCTAAAGCTATTGCTCAGTTTTTTGCAGCTGTTGCTCTGAGTTTTCTGCCATTGCTCCTCTAGCCACCATCTCATTTGTTTCACTACCGCTATCTCCCTGGAAAACCAGACTGCTGGTTTGACTGCATTCTATGAAAGTGAATGCTCAGGAGCCATTGTGTTCATCGGTCTGATCATTTACCCTCTGCAGAGGACAGCAGAATTGCCTGCTCAGGCAGCAGGAAACTCTCCAGGAGCCACCAGAAAGCTATTCCCATCCTGGGATGGACTAACTTCAGTCCTCTAAAGAGGTTCTCTGAGTCCCAGCAGTTCTAAAGCTCTTTCAGTAGCAATCTGTTCACGACAATGGAAAATATATATATACTTCCGCCACACCCAGATCACCACAATTTCACCCAGTACAGAAAACAACATCCAGAGCGTGCCCAGCACTATAGATGAGGCCAGATACACTTGGGTTGTGATGGCAGACATAAAGACCTGAGTCATTCCAAACAGGGCAGTCTCAGTGTGCATGGAGTTTTCACAAGCCAAGGGCACTCAAACACCAGGACTCCCCATACTAGCTCAGAGCGCTCAGCAGCAGAGTGGACAATACACCAGCAGAATCTCTAATCTGTCCCAGCTGTCAACATTCAGATAAACATATTCAAACACAGAAAAGTGTGGGGCACGGCACCTGGTCAGGGGGACAAAATCTCAAAAGACTGGTCTCTCCCTGCTCCACAGGTGTCACACGTTTAAATGAGTCAAAACACAGAATTATTCAAATACTTACCATGCATGTTGTGCATATAGAGAGAGTATTTTTATGCTTGGATAATACCCTGAAGCAACATGACTATTTTATATTACAAATTACCTCCATTATCACATATGTTGGCATTATTTGAAATTTAGTCATCCATATTCTAAGTAAGACTAATAGGGTTCAAATCAAAAGAGTCAGTAGTGATTTAATGGTTGTTTATTTTTCACATCCAGACAACTGTACACTTTTCTATAAATAGATGTGGTACTGAAATATTTACATCTTTCCTCCCAACTATTACATAGTGCAGTCTATTCAACAAATACACAAACAGAGCTGCATGGAGTAAACTCTTTTACTTCTGAAATCATGTTGCCAAAAACTTTGTTAATTCTTTTAATACTCCAGCAAGAGCTGGAGCAGTCTCATATTTTCTAGAGTTTATTACATACTGTAGATCCTCTCCTTCAAGTACCCTGGTACATTTTTGCGTTAGAATCCAGTACAGTCCATGAAAAAGAAAAAATATCTCAGACATTCATTTTTCAACATACTTAAAAACAGAATGTCAACTGGACACCTTACCTGGGAGAAAGGCTTCATTGCACAGTAGCACGGTTTTTGCAAAAATTCTTTGATATACATATACAAGGGTGGGTTTCACATGGCCTTTCAGATGTTAATGAACTGCAACTCCCAGAAGCCCTAGCCAGCATAGTCAATTGTGAGAAATGCTGGAAGTTGCAACCCAACATCATCGGAAGGGTTCCATGATTCTGCTCCCCTATGTATTGTTTAGACAGAAGTTGTGACTAAAAGGAGACTTGGAACAAGGATATACAGTGCTACTGACAAACTTTTAATTCCTCATAATTATTTTCATAACTGTATGTATTTCCTACAATATATGACAGAAATTATTGTGCTTTAGATAAATATGTCATTTTTCAACTGATAGCACTATCTCTGTTTTGATGAGTTTTCCCTTCCTTTGAATTTATTTTTCTTTTTAAAGCCTCTTTAAAGCCTTTTCCCTTTTCTCACTGAATTCTGTACACTTAACATGAAGAATTGTATTTACTGCTATGAGCACACACTAGTGAGATGAACTACTGGAATGTTAGCAGAATGGTAGTTTCCCAATCAAAAGACTATCTATGTACATTACATGCATCCCAGTCTTAAGAGGCTTGACTAATTAATCCCTTCTGCCATCAAAGTTTCTAGCTATTCCTCTGAAGATACAATGAATGATGTGTAGTTTTGTTTCCATTCTCAGAAAAAGCCATGCCTTTCTGTAGAAGGAAGTTCTCAAGAACAGAAAAAGGTCATGTGGCAGGAATTCCAGGTTGAAAAGCCTAGGTATGGAGAGCAAAGAACAAAATAATGAAGAGCATAGCACTTCAACAGCAGCAACAATAAGTGATCCAGGCAAGATTGAGTGGATACCACTGTAGGCATAATACAAAATCCAGACACAGGGCTTGAGTCTATAAATAGATTACAAGTAAGAATGGTACCACTCAAAATAAAAATAGTTGAGCCTCATTGTGAGCTAATTAGCTAAGAAAGCTAATTCCAAGGCTAGCAAGAGTAGATCATTCACTGTAGAAGGAAATGCTAGAGAAAACAGCTTCAGCACATGACTAAACTGCAAATCTGATTTTTGTCAAAGGGTCTTGCAGGGTCATATAAAGAAAAAAGTTTGCATTAGAGATGGTTAGATGAGCTCCTGTAAGAGCAACAGAAACTGGAGTATTACACGCCAACACATTTCCCATCAGTGACCTTGATCAGCTGGACACTGGACGAGGTGGTTTGATTTTGCTCTCTGCTTCTTTCCCACGAACTGCAGCCACATAGGAGAAGAGACACAACACGGAGTAGCAGATCTCATGAGCCTAGAAGACATCAGAAAGTGAGACAATGAGACATTGAGTACTTTATCTTTGTAGCTGGCACAGGCTGAACCAGATTTACTGTACATCTTAGAGATCCTTCATCTCTAGATGAATTATAAAAAACTCTGGTGGATGAAATTTAAAGCTTTTGTGTGAACGACTCCTCAATCTCCACAAGTAATAATGATGGGGAACATGCAATACTTGAAGATCAAATCAAGACTAGGAACAATGTAACATTTCTACACCAATGCAGTCAATGTGGAAACGCCTTTATAAGCACTGAATCCAAACATGCCTTTATTCTCCAAAGGTGAACTCAAAAAATACTGAATTTGCATATGGATGAAACTGACCGTTTGGGATAGGAAAAATTACTAATTTAAAGTGTTTTATTGGAGTTGCAGAAGAAAACTACCTATTATGCTAAAGTAGAGTTCCAGCATCTGCCTATTACGGAGAGAAAGAAAGAAAAAAAATCAAACAATGAATGAATGTTTAAATCAGTCTTTCTCAACCTGATGCACTCCATGTGTTTTAGATTACAATGCTCTTTGTCCCTAACCACTGCCCATGATGGTTGAAACTAATGGGATTTATAGTCCAAAACGTCTGGAGGATACCAAGTTGCAGAAGACTGGTTGTAATGCTTCAAAGACGTGGGAGGAAGTAACCTGCCTGAAGCATGGGAGGAAGGAAAAACTGACTGCTGAAAAAGCATTCCCACTGCAGAGCTAGGCGGATGGTGGGCCTGCACTACACCTGAGGGACCTGTCAATATATCTTTTTATATTACACATGTCTAAAGCCTAAACTGGTGTGTTCACAAACAAAATGTAGTTTAAGCAAGAGCCTTAGCCATTTTATCCAGTCTCCCTATTTGACCTCCATACAAAAAAATATCTGACACGGTTAAGTGGCTCAGCATTAGAAGAAATAGAGATTCACTGTTTGAAGTATATATTACATAAATTGTAATAAATGTAATATATAGTGTTTTATGAATATACATAAAATCATAATTGTAGGTGGACATATCTTTCCTGTACTTAATAATAATCTAAATAAGTTAGAAAACTTGTTAAGCTTTGTTATCTCTTCAAAAGTACGTTTATATGCAATCTGTATAACTATCTTTAAACTAAACAATTTCAAAACTACTAAATTATCTGGTTTAATATACTATGCTTGAAGATTCTATTTATTTTTAGCTTAATTCAGTGGTGCTATTTTAATTGATTTTAGCTGTCTTGTTAATATGCTTTTAATGCATTTAAATTATTTTCATTTTTTTAAAAAAAGTTAAACTGATTTTATTTTAAGCTGTCTTGAGATCCTATGATAGAGTATGTTAAAATGTTTTAATAAAATAAATAAAATAAAATTGCAATCTGAAGTGCGAATTATTAAAAGGGGTATTAGACTCCTGTTGATCTTATTCCAATGTAATTGTCTTTAGGGCTATAAAAGATAAGTCCTAGAAAACTAAATTAAAGATCTCCACTTATTTTATTAGATGAAAGCTCAGGATTTCTTAATTTCTGAAAAACAGAATGATAAACTAGGCTTTCTAAGTTTTGAAAAATGGAATCCAAAAGTAAGCTTTCACTCATACACACTGCAGAAATAATTCAGTTTGAGACCACTTTAACTACCGTGGCTCAATGCTAGAGAATTCTGGAAACTGTAATTTTGTGAGATATTTAGCCTTCTCTGTCAGAGAGCTCTGGTGCCACAGTAAACTACAATTCCCAGGATTGCCTAGCCCTCAGCCAGGGCAGTTAAAGCAGTAATAAGGACAGGTTGTTTACCTGTAACAGTATTTCTTCAAGTGGTCATCTGCGAATACATACAAATGTGTTGTACTGCACCTGCGCAGTCGAATTCGGAACTCTCTGGAATCACTGGGCAGAAAAAGGCTTGCAATTTTTTGCAACTTTTTGGCGGTAACTCCACCTCTCCTCTATATAAGCCCAGTTCCTGCTCTTTTCCCTAGTTCTGACCTTTTTCCACCGCAAAGCAACAGAGGAGCAGAACTAATGTTGAACAGGACACTGAGGGGAGCAAGGGCGGCATTTGTATGTATTCGCAGATGACCACTCGAAGAAATACTGTTACAGGTAAGCAACCTGTCCTTCTTCTTCGTGGTCTCTGCGAATCATACAAATGGGTTAGACTAGCAAGCTTAAGTAAGCGGCAGAGGGAGTGTCATGACAATAGTTGTAAGATGAATCCAATAACATTTATTGGTCAACAACAATAAAAATTGTCAAATTGAACCAGCATCTGCGTGTGTTTCTCATTTATAACATGAAAACAAAAAGCATAAGTAACACACTCATTAAACTGAGTAATATCCACATAACACACTCATTAAATTGAGCAAATCGAGATTACATTGAGAGAGTGACTCTTGAATCCGAACATAACAATGCAACCGTACACCATGGGTATGTGATGAACCAAACAGTGCAAGAGTAGGCCCAAAGGCCAAATACCCATGATGGTGCAAAACCATTGTAAACAGTGTTTAACCCTGAGATAAAGTGTTGACAGAGAACACATATGTCAAACATAAAAGTGAACTCTGTACATGAGTTAGTGGATAGCAGACAATAACACTGCCCTCCCAAAGGCCGCCTCGGTCCTTGCCCTGGTGTCCAACCTATAGTGCTTAATAAAAGTCATTGGTTGGGACCAGACAGCAGCCTTACAGACATCCTCCAGCGGGACCCCAGTCAGAAAGGCAGAGGATTCCACTACCGCCCTAGTTGCATGTGTCCTGACCCTGGCCGGAAGAGTTCTACCTGACAGATCATAGCAGAGGTGGATGGTACCGGCCACCCATTTAAAAAACCTTTGAGCAGTCACAGTGAACTGGGAAATTTTATATTTAATATTTAGTTCATACTTTAATTATGCAGAATGAACAAAGATGGTTGCTGAACCAAAGTTTAATGTGGCTAACATTTGGGTTAAGTGAAGGTCTTTAGGAAAATGCTGAGCAAACAGGAGAAAACAAGAAATTGTTTAGGTACAAGCTGCCCTGGTACCCTAAGCAGAGGCGCCAGAGTGAAGTCAAAACATAAACACCAGATAAGTAGAGTTGCAACTGTGAAATAATGTGTAAAGGTTAGTTACAAGGAAAGTAACTTTTTGTAAGGTGACATGTGACATGACGAGTCATAGGTGGGTTTTTAATTATTTATGTGTTCGTTTGTCTGATTGCTTGAGATTCATTTGTTTAGAGTTAAGATTGGCCAATAGAAAGCATTTTTGGAAGTCCTTTGTGTAAAAACTATAAATCCCATGATCTTGTTTTCTTCGGGGTCTCAGTCTTTGGAAATCTGAATTTTCCACTGAGGACATTTTTATTCTATGCCGGCTGAATAAATCTGGAACCCTTAACCGACTCTGGGTCCTCTTGTCTTTACTCCACTCTGTCAATGCTGAGGACTGGGTAAGCAGTCCTAGCCGAACCCGTTTTTCCATTACAACAGGTAGTCCCTTCTTTGGCTCTGAATAGCACTGGAACAGTCTGTCAGAGCAGCTCGAACCCTAAGTCCTGTCCAAATAGAAGGCCAGAGCCCCTCCTAACGTCCAACAGGTGCAAACCGCGCTCGGTATCGGTAGTTGGGTTTGGGGCCAGGGTCGGAAGCACAATGTCTTGGCACATATGGAAAGCAGACACAACCTTAGGTAAGAAGGTAATGTCAGTACAGAGGACCACCTTATCCTTATGGAACCAGAGGAAAGGCTGGTCTCTCTGCAAGGCGCAGAGCTCGCCTGCATGGCGGGCAGAAGTGATGGCTACCAGAAAGGCTGTCTTCCAAGTCACCAGCCTCAAATCAGCCGTAGCCATAGGTTCAAAAGGCTTGGACCCCAAACAAGACAAAACCACCTGGAGGCTCCAAGCCGGTGCCGGTACCAAGACCAGCGGGTGTAGATTGTTAAAATCCCTCAAGAACCTCTTCACCAAAGTATCCTTGAAGAAGGAAGGTCTGCCCTGAAACTGAAAATGTGAAGAAATGGCAGACAAGTAATACTTGATGGAATTAAGGTACAGACCCAATTCCACCAGTGTCATCATGAACTCCAGCACCACCGGTGTCAACACCCTGGCTGGGGGGAGGTCCTTTGACGCCAAGAAACGAAGAAACCCCTGCCACTTGCCAGAGTAAGACCTCTTGGTCGCCGGTTTCTGGGCCACCAGGATTACACGCCTCACTGCTGCTGGAAGGTCCACTAAGGCCGGAGTCTCCACGCCACCAGAGGGAGGTCTTTGATGTCCAGATACTGAACTCGACCCTCTTGGAGACTGAGCAGGTCGGGCCTCGGCTCAATCCTCAGAAACCGGTTCCGAGACAGGTGAAGGAGGGACGGAAACCACGGCTGCCTGGGCCACCAGGGGGTGATCAGGATCGCATTCACCAAGCCCCTTGACATCTTGGGGACGACCCTCATGATGAGTGGGAACCGAGGGAAGGAGTAGAGAAATTCCCCTGTCCAGCTGTGGAGGAAGGCATCCCCCAGGGAGCGTCGAGAGCGGTCCCGGGAGCAGAACTGGATGCAGTGGGTGGTGGTCTCTGACGCAAACAGGTCTACGCGAGGGGTGCTTCATCTCGAGAAGAGGTCTGCCACCTTCTGGGGATGCAGAGTCCACTCGTGGCATAGTGAATCTGACCTACTGAGTTGATCGGCAAGGACGTTCTCTTCTCCAGGGAGATGAACTGCCTGGAGAACGATGTCCCTCGGGATGCACCAATGCCAGATTTGTAGAGTTATCTCGAGAAGCGTCGGTGACCTGGTGCCTCCCTGTTTGTTGATGTAGTACATGACGGTGATGTTGTCTGTCTACCTTGCCGAGAAGCTCGGGTTCGAAGGCCTTCAGGGCTTTCTCCACAGCTAGCATTTCCAGGGCGTTGATGTGGAGATCTTGGTGACACCGGTGCCACTTGTCCTTTATGATAAGTCCCATGGTGTGGGCTCCCCAACCATCCATGGATGTGTCCGTGGTAAGGACGACCTGCGGCTCTGGAGACACAAAGGGCATGCCGGCGCAGACGTTTTGGGAATCTAGCCACCATGAGAGGGACTGGGCGACTGGCCTTGGAACCGTGAGCCATCCGGTTGGCAGGTCGGCTAAGGGGTTGAAGACTGACAGGAACCAAGACTGGAGCGGTCAAAACCGAAGCCTCGCCCACGGCGTCACATAAGTTGTCAAGGCCATGTGACCGAGAGCCACTTGGACATCCCGGGCCCGAACCCGTCTGTTGGAATGGAAGTGGAGGACAGCCTTGGACAGGGACTGGAAATGGTCCTCTGGCAGGTATGCGACGCAGGTGTCGGAGTCAAGAATGGCCCCGATGAACCTGATCCTGGTGACCGGGGTCAAGTGGGACTTTTTGGGGTTTAGAACCAGCCCAAGAGATTGCAGGACGAAGACTGCAAAGGAGATGTCCTGGCAAAAGTCCTCTCTCGAGTCTGCCGCGAAGAGCCAGTTGTCTAGGTAGGGGAAGACTCTTGACCCTCGCTGATAAAGGTAGGCGACGACCAGAGCCTTGTACTTGGTGAAGACCCTCAGAGCCGTGGCCAGGCCGAAGGGCAGGATGTTGTAGTGGGACATGTTCTTCCCGATTGCAAAGGAGAGGAACCTTCGGTGCCTCTCCCGGATGGTAACTTGGAAGTAAGCGTCCTTCAGGTCTATCGTGGCAAACCACAGTCCCTGATGCAAGAGAGGTAGAATACAGGAAAGAGTTACCATCCTCAACTTCCTGTAAATCAAGAAGGAATTCAGCTGTCGGAGGTCTAAAATGGGATGGAGGCCTCCATCTGACTTCAGTACTGTGAAGTACCTGGAGAAAAAGGCCCGGTGAGCCTAAGATGGATCGAACTGGGAAATTGCCCCCTTTAGTAATAGAGTGCGTACTTTGTCGAGGAGGGTGGGGGGGGGTAGAGACAACAGCTCCAGTGGATGGAAGCTCTTCGAACTCGAGGGCATATCCCTTAGAGATAAATGTCAAAGCCCAAGAGTCGGCGGTGATTTGGGCCCAGATGTCAGAGAAGGGCCTTAAAAGGTCTAAGAAGAATGGAGGCAAGGAGGAGACGATGGAGCATGCTGGTCGGCCTCATTGCCTCTTCTTACCGGCTTCGGTGTCCAACTTCTTAGAGAAGAGCCTACGGTACTGAGCCTGCTGGAGTCTGTCCGAAGAAGAGGAGGACTGTGAGGGGAACCTCTGCCTCACCTCCTGCGGCCGGAAGGGACGCTCTTGAGGGAAGGAGCACTGACCCGAACCAAAGGAGGGACGTGAGCCCATGAACCTCTGATGAGAAGCAGCCTGCTGGACCAAGGACATGCCATGCTTCTTCGTGGCGGCCTTCATTTTGTATTTATAATTCAGCCACTCGTCTGTGTCCTTGTTGAAAAGGCCCTCGGTATCGAAGGGCATGTCCTCAATGGTCGTCTTGGCAGCAGGGTCAGGTCTGACGCTCGAAGCCAAGCATGCCTCCTGAGGGCTATGGCAGCCGCCATGGCCTTCGCCGAGCAGTCCACGTTGTGCCTGGCTGAGGTGATAAGCAGGCCTCCAATTGCGTGCGTCTCCTCACGGAGTTGGTTCGCTGCCGGCAACTTGTCGTCTGGGAGGTCGGCCAACAGAGGGGACAGACACTCCATAAGGTACTGAACATAAGCCCCCATACAAGCGTTATAACTGGAAACTTTCAGGCCTAGTGCAGAGACCTCAAACACCTTCCCAGCCAAGCCATCCATTTTCTTGGCCTCACGGTCAGTCGGGGAAGTCGAGGTCTTGGGGGTGAAGACCCATTGAGATTCCTCAACGATGGCCGAGTTCTGCGTCAGGTGCGCATGCAGCCACGGTGCCGATGTCGGGGAGATCCTGTACAGGCCATCTATCTTCCTAGAGGTGGACAGGACGGAGGCCGGCTTCTGCCAGGAGCGCTTCGCAATCCTTTCTAGAGATGGGAGAAAGGGGATTGCAGCAAGTGTAGGAGTCGAACCCTGGATCTGATGTTCAACCTGGTCCACAGCCTCATCCTCGGAGCGAGTGATCTCCAACTCCAGCGCATTCTCCATCTTAATGACATGTTCCCTGAACAGTTGAGCGTTGTCAGACAGGGAGACAGGCCCAGGCTGATAAAATTCCTGTGGAGAACAGCACATGTCCCGAGGGAGATCTGAGCGGTCATCATGGGAAGACGCGTAGCCCTCCTGGTCAGAGTCCTGCGGGAATTCCTCCTCGCCGACACAGACAAGGGACCCCTCAGGGGAATGGACCTGAGCCTCTACCTCCATCCTCTGCACTGCTTCCTCCGCATCTACCTCCATGCTCTCCTCTGGATCCCTTGCCGGGGCACCGACAGACACATCCAGAGCCACCCAGCGTCGGTCCCGACGCTTACCAGAGGCAGAAGGGTCTCTACGTCTCTCCAGAGTGGAAGGATCAACTGCCATGTAGTATCGGCCCGTATCACTGTCGTAGTAGTAGTCGGGTTCGGGCTCGGACTCGTTGGATGAGACGGATCTAGCCATCAGTGTAGAGGAGCAGCGTCTATCTGGTGAGAAACGACATTCTGGTGACAACCTCGGTGCAGAGTGGGCCTCTAAAGACGGGAGCTGCACCACCTTGGTCTCCCCTGCCAAAGCACAGGGCCGGGCCTCATGCGGAGGGGCAGTCACAGGCGGTACCGACGGCATCTTCAGTATGGAAGCAGCCTCTTTATGACTGGATCAGCTTCGGCTGATACGTCAGCCTGCTATCAGCTTCAGCTGATATGTCAGCTGCGCCCTTTCCTGGATACGAAAGACCTGGAATCTGTGGTACATGCCCTAGTAACCTCAGGTCTGGATTTCTGTAATGCGCCCTGGTGGCGCAGTGGACAGCCCTGGTGGCGCAGTGGTTAAATGCCTGAACTGCAGCCACTCACTCAAAACCAGAAGGTGGCGAGTTCAAGACCAGCAAAGGGCTGAAGCTTGACTCAGGCTTGCATCCTTCTGAGGTCGCTAAAATGAGTACCCAGATTGTTGGGGGCAAATAGCTTACAATTGTAAATGAAGCTGTTTGTTTAACAAATTGTAAGCCGCTCTGATAGTCTTGGCTGAAGAGCGGGGTATAAATAAAACATCATCATCATCATTATTATGGGGCTACCCTTGTGCCTAACCCGGAAACTTCAATTAGTTCAGAACCTGGCAGCCAGGCTTATCACAGGAACATCAAGGAGAGAGCACATAATACCTGTGCTTAAAGCTCTCCACTGGCTGCCCATTAATTTCCGGGCACAGTACAAGGTGTTGGTATTAACCTTCAAAGCCCTACATGGCTCAGGCCCATCTTACCTTAGGGACCGCCTCTTCCCATACGAACCGCCCCGCACACTTTGGTCCTCTGGGAGGAATCTGCTGAAGCCTATGAAAACCAGGCTGTCACAAACCTCCCAGAGGACTTTCTCAGCTACCGCCCCTAAACTTTGGAATGACCTGCCGGACGAGATGCGTCTCATTACATCTTTGACCAGCTTTAAAAAGGCTTTAAAGACACATCTCTTCTGGCAGGCCTTCCCCTGAAGAGGGAATAATATATCACCAACCCCCGACCCTAATAATGCAAATGAAAATGTAAATGGCACCGGGGGATTAACTCTAGCTGTCCCTCTGTTCAAACCTGATCCCACCCACTGGGGATTGCACTCATACTGCCCATCAACCGCACTTTACTTTTATTATTTTAAAATTTTTTAACTGATGTCAATTTTAACTAGCTTTGATTTAATCTAGTCTTAAGGGGGGGGGGTTGGGAAGGGATTTGACTGCTTTTATTCTTGTATTTTTTAATTTGCTGTACCCCGCTCCGAGTATTCTATTAGAGGAGCGGGTTATAAATAAACATTCTTATTCTTATTCTTATTCTTATTCTTATTATTATTATCTGGAACCCTCGTCAGAGCCGGAGTGGGCTTTCTTATGGGGAAGCTCGGTTCCAGAAGAACGCTTCCTCTTAGCGGTGGACTTGGATCCCAAATCACCATGGGATGTAGTGCCATCCGCTGAGCCCTTAGAAGGTTTAACCTTCTTCCTCCGGTCGTCACCCCTCCGGTCCGAGCCCGACTTGGGCTTGTCCTTCTTGTCGGACTTGGACTTCTCACCCGAACTCTACACTGGAGGGGCCTCCTTCTGTCAGGGAGATGAGGAAGTTGGACTGGAAGGGAAAGAGTCGCCACGGGGGCCACAGGAGTTTTGGCTGCGGATTCCAACGAGCTCTTCGGGGCCGACTTGGATTCCGACATCTTAGGAGTTGCTCTGGAAGTGGAAGGCAGAGTCTCCTGAGGTGCTAGAGCCCGGTCGAGCAGGAAGGACTTGAGTCTGGATGCCCGGTTCTTCCTGGCCTGGGGAGATAGAGACCTGCAGAGGGTGCAACTCTGCACATCATGGGTCTCCCCCAGGCAAATAAAGCACTTCTTGTGCGGGTTAGTGTGGGGAACCTTAGCCCCGCAGACAATGCAGTTCTTAAATGGAGCCGGAGACATCAAAAACCAGTCCAAGATCCGAAGTGTAGTCAAGCGAGCCAAGCGGTCAAAAACAGGAGCCAAGACAGAGAACTAGAAGAATCGTCGAAGATGCAAGCCAAAAATCCAAAAACTGTAGAAGCACGCCAGCAAAGATTCCAGCACTGTTCCTTTCGAGTAGCCTACGTGGCAGAAAAAAAAGGAACTGGGGAAAAGAGCGGGAACTGGGCTTATATAGAGGAAGGGCGGAGTTACCGCCAAAAAGTTGCAAAAAGTTGCAAGCCTTTTTCTGCCCAGTGATTCCAGAGAGTTCTGAATTCGACTGCACAGGCGCAGCACAACCCTTTTGTATGTTTCGCAGAGACCACAAAGAAGAAACTAGATTATTTCTGCCATGTGTTTTGGACCATAGCAGCATACTGCTGTGACAATCAAAGTAAGGAGCCCATTTTCTAGGGGCTGACCATGAATTAATTTATCATTTATACAAAATAGTCTAATAAAACATAACCCATCCCATTTTGTTTGTCTTTCTTTCTCTAACGTAAATTGCTTCTCCACAAGCCCATTCTCTTCCTAAAGACCAAAACAAAAATAAAAAGGCCGCCAGTATTAAGATCCTCAAATCCCTGTGTATTGTTTTCGCTCTTATATTTCTATTGTCCTCTTGCTGAAATTAATCATTAGAATATTTCTCCAGAATCTTCCACTGAATGGTAGAGTGGATGATAAACTCACTTTTTAAAAAATTACCAAAATGACAGCTATTTGAATGTTCATATCCCACAGTGCTGGATACGAGAATAAAATACTGCAACAAGAAAACAAAGTAGAAGACTCACCATTGGTGTCTTGTACTTGTGGCTCACCACTTCTTTAGTTTCAGGAACTAAAACCGGACGGGCAAGAGACAAAACAGAGAGTTCAAAAAACGAGAGGAAAAAAATGAGAGCAACAGCACAATATTCCCAAAGTTGAGGGTAAGGGAAATGTACAAACAGCTGCAGGAAAAAGGAACAATACTAATTCTATTTCCTGTCTACAGTTAGAATAATATGGTTCAATAAAGTCAACAGTAAGAGAAATAGTTCAAAGTGGACCAGTATTTGGGAGCTAATTGTGCTCATTCAAAATAATCTGTGGCCGTGTTAGTGTTGTGAATTTTTGAAATTCTAAAAAAAAAAAAGCACGTAATTCCAAAAACTATCTTGAGAGTTTAAACACCATTCTACATCCAACAACCTGACACCTACCTACTGAACCTCATTTTAGTTATGCTCAGAAAGAGTGATAGCTTCCAAGTACAGATATGCATATCATTTATGTACAAACTAGAAGAATTTCACTTAAATGTATGATGCAAAATAAATATAACTGGAATATTCTGACTAGGTCAGTTTCTAAACTTTGTAGACTATGAAACCAGAACAACTAAGGAAAGTTTGCTCTCTTTTCAGTTTCTGCATATGTCCTAAGAAAAAAGCTTGCACATTACTATAATTATTGATTTGCATAGATGAAGACTATCAACAGACAACCATACCCAAAACCAAATTATTAAGGCACAATTTTATATCCTTTACTTGCAGAGTAATTATGACACATCTTGGATTTTCTATGTTATCACAAAACCTCTGAGAAAAATATTTTTTTAAAGGCCATCATCTATTGATCATATAGCATAGATAAAGGTGGATAAGAAGAGTAAGTATTTTATCGACCATAACATCACCTAGTAAGAGAAAAAAGGCAATCTATGAACAAGTGAACTTAATAGGAATACTTATATAGCTGGAGGAAATCAAAATCCACACATTTTCTTTTCCAGAAGTGAGTGAACAAATGTTTCCAGGGAAAGGGCTGATATAATGCAGTAAAGATTAAGCAATATAAATAGAATGATACTGACATATCATATGGCAGTAAATGGAACCCAGGATCAATATATCAGGAAAGATTTTGAAAAATAAAATTTATTTAAAACATGTCATACATGCCCAATAGGCACCAATCACGCACTAGGAAACTGACTAGAGCAGGCACAAGGTCCTTAGTTTAGTCTCTAACCTATATAATTAACTGGTATCAAATTATTCTGACACAAATTCTGTATTACCACAGAAGGATTAAAAAATTGAAGCATGAGAACAACTCATACGAGAGCTAGTACAATAACTTGAAAGAAACAAGGATTAGCCAGAAGAAAATGGAATCAAAAGAGAAAGACAAGACAAAATAGGAGCTGATCATGAAATATATAGCTTTAGCAATGGATTGATCATGCTCACTAAATCTACCTGCTTCCCCAATTCAAGAACTGTGCTTCAGCCTCTTCAACAAGGAAAATATTTTGAGAAATAAATTTAGAAGATAATTGTGCAAAAATAAATGAGTCAATTAATAAATAAATATTAGTTTTTTAAAAATCAAGCAAAAACAAGTGACCCCCCCCCACCAAATAGGAGTTGTATGATTTGATGTCTGATGTTATTAAAGTCAGTAGAATGAAGGGAAATAAGTACACAAATGCCATATTGCAGCCTCTCGCCCTGTGAATGAGAATACAAAGTACTAAGAAAGAAATGGGACCAGGGCATCACTTTACCTGCTGGAGAATGAAGGTTTTCATAGCAGCAACAGTGAAAGGACCACGAAAAGTAAAGCACAAATACATAGCAGTAACTCAAATTTCAGAGGCAGGGGCCTGATACTTCTAGTCTAAATAATTCCTCCCACTGGAGCACCACAACCCAAACAGATGCCCTATGATTACATTCTCAACTTCTACATTCTTCTCAGACAAATGTGCTTGCATGTTTCAAAAGCCCCCAAGCTCACAAAATGATGGCCTTGAAAGGTAAAGTGTGTCTTCAGTAATAATTAGTTGGCCACGTCATTTTGCACTCTTATCCACAACTAAAACTCCTCTTGTTATAAGGAATCAAATACAGTTTAGCAATTTTAGCTGTATTTTTGTTGCCACTCTCATATTCTAATGCTGAAATTACCCAAGCTAAAAATGCATGCAGCCAAAGGTCCCTTTGCTGTAATCAATAAAAGAAAAATAGAATACAACATAATAGAAACAACAGAACATATAAGAACCAACAAAACATTCTCTCTTTCTCTCACTCTCTCTACTCATCAGCAAAAGTAATTTAAAATTATGGTTTCCAGACATTCTCATAATTTTGGGGACACTTGAGGAGAAGGAGATTATAGTACATCATGTTTTATATTCAGATATTCTAACAATTCAGATTAATTTACTACACACTTGAACTGAAATGAAGTTTCTACAGTACACCTAGGGCAGCGGTCAGTCTATAACTATGGAGCCTCCTTTCCATCAAGGTTTCTCAGTCCAAACCTAAAAATAAACACTATGTATTCAGACATGCCTTTGCTTGATCGGGATTTTTCGAAATTAGGTTATATGTGTTAAGATTAACTATTGTAAAGTTTGCTTTCATCTTTTTGTGATTTCCTTGTATCTTATATTTGATGACTATACACTGGATAGTCTCTTCCTTCCAGCCTAGGAGCTTTCAGATTTTAAGATTAGTGAAAACACAATTCTGTATACAGTTTCACAATGAAAATGTTCAACATGGGATTATATATGATGTTCTTCATCTTCCACTTGGCCCCAAAGAGTGAGATGTTATTTGAAGCTGGAAAGGAAAATATACATTTACCTCAAGTGACGAGATGAGTGGTTAAACGTAGGTTTGGATCAAATTACGCAAGGCGTTTCCATTAATAATTGTTCATTTTGTGTTAACATGTACTGCTTTTTACGTTAGAAGATATATTTTCCCACCTTACAATAGAATCCTTCAGCTATGCAAAATGCTAACACTCATATGAATGTATTGTTTTTCATTTGAACTTACAAAAGAATTCATTCTATATAACTTGAGAAAGATGCCATGATAATAAAATTATCTTTCGTGATAATTTTAAATAGTAATTTTTTTAGTTTGCTCTGTTTTTTGGTTGCATGAGATAATTTGATTATCACATGGTTCTGAAAAAAATCTGTTCCTATCTTATCATAGATTATTTTGTAAGAAGCAGCTATTTTAAATGCACCTTTTTTATTCATGTGAATGAAATTATGGCATGTTGCTATATGCCAGAATAGATGTCACTAGGTATTAGTATCTTCTGTCTCACTGAGAAAGCTACTGTGTTTTTTAAACAAAGAAACAAAGAAAAGTGGAAATGACACTGGGAAACAGAATAAAACGTAAAACAAATAATGGAATAATTCTACAAATTTTGTCTTGTATTAGAAAACATCTTAGATACCAGAAAACCTTGCAAGCATAAATGCAAAACAAATCAGTCCAGATAACAGTGATTATGAAGGAGGAAATGATTTACAAGACACCTAATAACCAAACCACAAGGGATACAGTGGGCTCAACGTACACTTCTCAGAGGACTCTCATAATAAAAAATTGTCATTTTTTATACAATCTAAGTGAAATTCTGCACTTCTTCTGGTTAACTTCTTCATCCAAGGAAGCAAAACAACAACAACAACAGCAACCCATCCAATACAATCCTCAAAAGAAAGTGGAAGCATAACTGAAGGTGCCCAATAAATAATTTATTTTTATTGATTAAAAAAACCCTATGCGTTTTGGCCTGTATATGCTTTCAAATGCCTTATTCAGGGGCCATACAAAACCAAACAAAGAGAAAAACATATATGCATAATGAAACAATGCATAATTTTAAAATATATGAAATTATTATTACTATATATACTCAACTATAAATCGACCTTATGTATAAGTTGAGGGCAAGTTTTGGGGCCAAAATTTTGGATTTTGCTATGACCCGTGGATAAGTCAAGGGTAAAATTTAGGGGCATATAGGAAAGGATCTAAAGGATGAAGCAAAGCAAAGCAAAACAATGTCAAATAACTTCCAAAAGTCCATCAGATATAACTCTTTCTGCTTATTCTTAAGACTGGATGGATGAGAGAGTAAAGGGGGTCAGTGCCTCCAGGACAGATTATACTCTTGCTTTTCACCAGGAGATGGTTCTTTCTTTTAAATAAGAGTTAGGATACAGTACTTACATTGGCCCGTGGATAAGTCAACTCAGTTTTTTTGGGTCAATTTTTTGACCTAAATTTCTAGACTTATACATGAGTATATACAGTACATACATAGCCTGACTATGGTCTGTACTTTCCTATTTGAAATTAGACTGCAGAAACTTATAGTATGTACAGGCCATAGGCAGTATACAAATGTATTCCTGATTTTCCTATGTTGTAAAATTATGCATAATTTTATTGTGTGTTTATTTGTTTTATTATGTATTCATTTCCTGTCTGTTTTTATGATTTTATGTAACCCCTGAAGGAGGTCTTTGAAAGCATATACATGCTGAAATGTGTTGGCCTCTTCATCAATAAATCATTAATTTATCAATAATTTGTCAATAAATCACCCCAAGACACGTCTCCAGTTTCTCCTCTAACTTCTTCATCCACGTTCTATTCATAAATGTTCTCTTAAGTCACAACGATTAGCCTCAACTCTCCTCAGATCTAATACACATTCAAGAAGCATATCTATGTTAGTCTGCTGTGGCAAATTCAAGAACCACACTCTATTCATCCAACTAGGAATTATTACTGAAACACAGACTTTCCACGTCTACAACTTACTTCCTCAAAATAGAATATCTTTTGGTATGCTAACATTCTATCCCATACTACATTTAATAGCTTAATTTATAAAATAATCACTACACTTCCCTGGCTTCCATAGCACCTAAAAGATCAATAATACATTTTACATCTTCTATCTTTCTTGTTATCTAAGCTTTACATGGCACAAGCTGACTCATCTCACTCCAACAGAACTATATGCCTTATGCAGCTTCTTTGATATGAACTTACCTTCCCACTCGAACAAAAGGAAAGCCTATAAGCAAGAAGATACAGCTCTGCAACTGGAAATTTGAGTTACTGCCATGTGAGTACAATCCTAGTATCAAAATAATGTAATTACCAAATTCTTCCAGGACAAAGACTCCTCGCACTGTATTGCACTTTTTAATGTGATTCAGCTCTATGAAAACCTGAAAGAAAATAGGAGAAAAACCATATGATTACTATAAAGGAGAAGCTCAATTTAAAACAAAACCAAACCCAAACAACACACTACAGCAGTTATAACTTGGAATACTGTCGCACACACTATCAATTCAACTACAGTTTACTATTTAAATCAAAAGAAAGAGAAATTCAAAAATAAATATTGAAAATTGCCACAATGCTAGAAATCAACAAACTTAAAAAGCTAAGAAGCGAAGACAGCAGAAGATGGAGTACCTTCCGCTCCTTGCAGGAGGAGAAAGCATGGAAGAGAAACGAAGGAGTTAGTATCTCTGACATATCCAACATTGCTACCCTTTTCAGGCACTCAGCAATAAGAAAACACACACCTTGAAATGCAACAAAAGGAGGGACACACACTACTTCCAAAATTTGGTCTGTCATTTGTGATCTTGTGCCATCCCACTAAATGTCTGCCTCTCCATGCATCCTCCTCCGGCACAGAGGGCAGGCAAGAGGTGCCATGCATCCCACCCAAACCAGGAGCTTGACATTTTCCCACACCTGACAATAACACCACTCAGGATTTAGCAATTACAGTTTGATACTAAGCCCTAAAACAAAGTGAGACTGAGGGAAATGAAGCAGCAGATTTTCTTTCCTCTGACCCAGAATCCAAGCAAGTGGAAATGAGCAAGCTATCCATTCAGGACTCAGTGTCTTCTCACACATCCACCCACATCCTAAAAAGTTTAACCACAGCAAGGTAATGATAATTTATGATTTTAGGAGGAAAGGGTTTGGCAAAGTGAATCAGAATACAGGTATTTATATTTCTGTTCTTGCAACTTTCCCATCAAAACAAAATAAAATCCCCAGGCTTTTTATCTTACATAAGGCAACACACATAAGGTGACAACAGTAAAATATGCCATCACCAAGAAATGAAATGAGAGGGCATTATTGTTACTGGGGTGAGACTAAGGAGGTAAGTGAGGCAAGGAAAATAAGAAGCAGGAAAATGGCATATTTTGTCCCTTCAAAAGCCACAATAAAACCTTTGGTACCAGAGAGGGGGAGCATACATAGCTATGAAAGAATCATTTTTAAAAAAACTCAAAAAACAGGCTGACTGCTATTTTTTAAAGTTATATGGGCATCCTTTTTCTTGAGTGTACTACTGAGAATACTCAGCTGCTAACAAAGAAAAAAAAACCCACTACTAAAATAAACAAAGACCTAAATAACTTTCTAAAATGACGGGAATGGGAAGAGTCTGTGTTGCTCAAATTGATCAATCTCATCAGTATGACCTAAAAAGTACTTGCAGTTGTGCATTTAGAAATATATGATACTAAAATATCAACAGACATAACTGCATTTTGCAGTGACAAAATACTGTATAGAGTATTGGGGAAAGATGTAATGTCCTTGAAACAGGAATGCTTTCTTGTGGAAATCTCACAGCTGCCTAAACAGCAACTGTAATTTTTTCAAACAAGATCTTATGCTTAGCTGGAAAAGCTCTTCAAGCTATTCCTTCACCTACGCATGAGACTATTTAGAGGCAATTCATTTTGATTATGCTTAGTTTACTCTCCCTTTTCAATTTGTGCTCCTGTGTGTGTGTGTGTGTGTGTGTGGTAAACTACAGGGAGAAGATAAAATCTGTTCTTCCAATAGTTCTTAACCTCAGTAATATTCATGAGTATCTGTGAAAAGGCAGTTTACCAACAACAACAAAACCCTAAAAGTGTCATATTTTGGCCTTGTTTTGCAAATTGGTTTGCTAACCGTTTACCTTGTCTAGCACCTTTTTTAAAATAATAAAAAAGAATTTGCTTAAAGTATTGCTATATTTTATTGACTTGTTACATTTATATTTTATCTTTCCTGTAATACACTCAAAACAGGTGGACAAGACCTCTGGTGTTTTTGCTAAATCAGCAATTTGTCATACATATTTAAGGTAATACATTTTATGTCCCACTTACAATCTAATAACATCTACTCTTTTTTCCTCAAACATCGGGGCTTTCTAGATTGGCAGGAAAGTGTGACATGAAGTTGCCTTTTCCTTAATGCTTAGCAGCTGCACCACAGCCTTTAGATGGAGCTGTGCTGTTCCGCAGTTTTTAAAAAAGAAGCTGGGAAAACCAGCACCTTTTTAAAGGCGCTTCTTCTCCCCTAAAACGCAAAAAAAGCGTTTTCATGGCACACTTTCCCTTTTTCTCATCTAAAGGCTAGAGTTTCATGCAGCCATGAACACACTTCTTTTTGCCAATCTAGAAAGCCCTATCTTCTCTTTTGTTGCTGTCAGACTAATATATCTGCTGACACACCAATCTCTGGTTCAACTACAAAGAATCTTAAATTCTCTAGAAAAGTGAGTCTTCTTATTTTCATCATTGAAATGTGAAGACTCAAACGGTATCATGGATACGTGATTTAATTCAATCGATAAAAGCAAGGACACAGTTTGAGGATACTTTGATTTCAGCACTGGACAAGATCTGTTCTTGACCTAATTTAGATCAAGATAATGTCATTCTCTGGTAACAATGTCCTTGGCCAACAGACCAGTTTCTGTGCTAGAAGACAAAGGCAAAGGCAGTCCCTTGACATGAATGTCTAGTTGTAACCGACTGTAGGGGCAGTGCTCATCTTGGTTACTAAGCCAAAGACTGCTCTGGTGATCATGTGGCCAGCATAACTGCACCAAACGCTGTTACCTTCCCACTGAGAAGTGGTACCTATTTATCTACTTGCATTTGCATGCTAGGTTGGCAGAAGCACTCCATAGACTCTGCCAGCTTTCCAACTTTCCAATCTTTCCAATCTTCCAATCATCAGAATTGATGCCAGAAGATAAGTGGATATAAATCAGGTATTAAGAATGGAAATACTAAAAACAAAAACAAAAACCAACCCCCCCCCCAAAAAAAAAACAGTTATAGAACACTTCAATCTTTCTGGGCATTCCATCAGGACAATGATCCTTGAATAAATCAAGGATATTTAAGAGGAATTTTATTAATTTACTTCTGAAATGTCTGTGCTGCCTTAAGCCTTCAGGAAAAGTGGAAATGAAATAAACAAAGCATTCCTTTTAATCCATAGGGAAAAAAAACCCAGCAATGAGCAGTTACAGTATTTACTGCTGTGTTTGCGGCTTATATTTTATTGTTAATCCCCATTACAGCAGATCCACTGAAACAATGTATCTTGGTACGTCAACATTTATGTAGGTTCCGTTGATTCAACGGACCATAAGAGACAGGCACAATGACATGGCTTCAGGGGGTGTGCCGTTTACACAACGCATGCTACAAATGCAGCCTGAAGTTGTGCTGAGGCTGCGCCAATGCAAAAGAACTGAGCAAAGAAGGAGTAGATCGATTAGATAGGTTTAGAGTGGGGCTGCGCAACTGCGGTTGCTGCGGTCCCAGTGTGAACAGTGCTGGAGCAGCCTCGCACCATTTGCTTGGGGCCGTCTGTTTTGGGCCTATAACTCTACCCTAATGGGGATTAATTCAGGCCCAGGTTGACGTCAGATAAGCCTGGACAAAGAACATCAGGAATAATTATGGTTCAGTGTCCATCTGATGTGAGCCAACAGTCCAGCCAAGTATATTCCTTCCCTCCGTACATGGTTTAAATACAGTAGTTCCCCATTTATTCAACCAGTTAGGGACCAGAGGGCTGTCAAAAAGCGGAAATTAATGTATATTATATTACTGTATAAGCAGAAATGTAAGTAAGAATACTGTATTATAAGCACATAATGTGCTGTATTATAAACACATAATGATACCACAAAGGACTTCTATAGTATACAGTATATAGACTGAATGAAAAGACAATGTCAAGTCAAGAAGAAAGCAGCAAGTGGTTGCAAAAGTATGGTGCAAAGCATCATCATTTTATTCAGTCTGTGTAGTGTATACTGTAACAGTCATTTGTGGTCTCATCATGCGATTATAATACAGCATTTACAGGTATTCTACTTATATTTGTGCTTATATTTGTTGAAAGAGCAGGCCACATGTCAAAAAAATGGGTTTTGGTAATAATTTAACAGCACCAAAAGAGAAGATTGTTGAAAAGTGATCCATTGAAAAGTGTGGGGCGCTTGTACACAGAAAAATGAACTATGGATTTAAAGAAATTTGAAAACTTACACGGAGTTAATGCCTCTAACTCTGTCAGTGGAAGAGGAAATTCTGAAGCAAGCATGGAGATCCAATTCAGTTTGCATTGTAATGCTTAAATAGGGTGACAGAGATTTGCAAAAGAGAATGTAAGAAGGACTGCTTGAGCCTTCTCATCCACTGCAAATGGTCCCTCTGCTTCTTGTTTTAACCTGTTTCTGCCCCACACTCCCAGTAGGCTCCAAAATGAAAAAATAAGATAAACTGGGGGGCAAATGGACAGTGGAAGAAGGCTTTTACAGAGAAAAATCCATAGATACCAAAATGGCCACTTGATCCATTTTGTCTTGCCAATCTTCTTCTGCTAATGCCCCAGTTCCCACATTTATATTACTTTAGCATACACAGGTTTGGGAACACATTTGCTTAAGTAACATAATTCAAATCAGGTTCATAAAATGAATTTTGACCACTGATTCTCTGTACTTCATAGCTATAATTCTTGAAAAGATCAACTGTTTGATCACAGTCAAACAATCTCACAAGACTATTCATAATAAATAAAATTTATTCAGCAGTGCATGTGGCTTCAGTAGAAACTTTAAAAAAATACCAACTTCCACCTCCATGCACATTTCTGCTATGTACATGTATGCAGCTTCACTGAAACTCAGCCCACAACTTGCACCAGTAGAAGGCGAGCTTACAAGAAAAACAGAACATGGCACAAGAGACTGACTCTGACAGTTTAATTTCTCTCTTTTATATACTCTCTCTCTCTCTCTCTCTCTCTCAATCTCTCTCTCTCACACACACACACAAACACACACAAAAACAGCCCTAAAACTAATTCTGTAACATATGCAAAACAAACATGAACACAAAGCAAAAGAAAAACAATGATCAAGGAAAGCAGAAAGAAAACACATCCAGAGAAAGGAACAAAGTGACACACAGTTCCATTTGTGTTTCCTCTATACCCAGAAATAACACTATATTTTAAAAGAAAGCAAATATCTAATATGTTTGTAACTGAGTGGGGAAAACTGTTCTGTTTTGTATATTGACAAATTTTCACTTCAGAACAACAGAAGAACTATAAAAATGCAGGAACAGATTTGTTTTAAAAAAATTGTAACTACCAATTCTAATCCACTCCTCCACATAATGAATGTTGGTATGAATAAACCACAGTTAAGTGGTAAGTAAACTGTCCAATAAGATTGGCTAACATATTTCTGTAATATTCATCCATTCTGCTTACAGCATTCCACGCCTGTAAAGTACTGATGCAGGTGTTTAGCGAAATCTAATTTAATTAAGCTCACATCATTATCCAAACTGCACTTTTTCAGTTAAAATGACATTCTTTGTCTATAGCACTGTAAAGCAAATCTTAAATCAGTGGTTCTCAGCCTGTGGGTCACGACCCTTTCACAAGGGTCAACTAACACCATCGGAAAACACATAGTTATGAAGTAGCAACAAAAATAATTTTATGGTTGGGGGTCACCACAACATGAGGAACTGTATTAAAGGGTCGCGGCATTAGGAAGGTTGAGAAACACTGTCTTAAATGAACAACCATAGTATACTAGTTACAGATAAATTAAAGCATGATTTTTGGTTTTTTAAAATCCTTTTGGTTGTTAATAATTATATTTACAGACAGTTGTTGAATTCTGATTATCGTTAGCTCGGTATCTCAGTTGTTAAATATATCTATATATCTATCCAACACTGAGATCTTCTAACTGCAGAGTAAGACATTTGTACGTTGGCACAGAATTATTTAAGGTGCTGAGAACAAAAAAGGACTACAAAGAGGTCCAGAAGGATTTATAGAAAGTAGGGGAATGGGCATTAAAACAGCAAATGTGATTCAGTGTAAGCAAGTGTAAATTATTGCATATTGGGAGGGGGGCTTATTTCACATATACATCAATGGGATCTGAGTTGACAACAACTAATAAAAAAATGAATCTTAGGGTTGTGGTAAATAGCTTACCAAAAATGTGTTTGTTACTGTATAAGAAACACAAGGTAAATTCCATGTTGAGCATAATTTGAAAACTAATTGAAAATAAAACTGCACTATCCTACTGCCCCATAAAAAATCCATGGAGCACCTCCATTTGGGATACTATGTACAGTTTTGGGCAGTGCTTCTGAAAAAGAAATTCACAGCAGTTGAACAGGTGCAGAAAATGGCAACCAAAATGATTAAGGGAGTAGAGCAACTCACCTCTGGGGAAAGGTTGGAAATTCTTGGATTTGTAACTTAGGGGAAATTGCAACTAATAGGAGACATGCTATATGTGTATACCAGTGGTTCTTTATCTGTGGCCTGGGAATTGTAATATCCTTACGGGGGGGGGGGGGGTCCATGAAAGCTTGAAGCCTGCGCAGTCCACCTCCTCCCAGAAGAAGAGGGGGAAGGAGGAGCCAAGGCAAAGGCTGACTGACTAGCTGGGTCTGTGCATTGCCTGTCAGGTAGCTGCTCCATTGCTGGAAGGAGGCAGACTAAGCAGCTGAAAGACAGCAGACCTGATAGGCAAACAGACAGCCTCCCCCCTCCTTTAGCCAGAAGCAATTCAGTCTCCTATCAGAAGTATTTGACACACACACACCCTTTTTGTCCTTCTTCATCAGGAGGGGAGGAGAACAGGACGGGAAGCGAAGGAGGGAAAGGAAGGCGGGTGGATTAGCAAACGGGTGGATTAGCAAACAAGCCAAGCAAAGGGTCTGGCACCCCTCTTCAGCACTGATATAACTAACACTAACCTATTCAGAGTTAACTGGGACATTTATACACAATGCATCACTCTGCTACCACCTGCCTGCCTTGCATCCTTATCACCCTCCTCCTCCTCTGTCTCCTTTCCTGCCAATAGTCCCACAGCTCCCTTTCCCGCCTTGGCACCATGATGCCTCTGCCTCGCTCTGATGCTGCCTCCACTGGACCTCAAATCCCCACTCTCTATCTCTTTTCTACTTCATAGTTCATTTCAGACCACATCAAAACATTTTGAAGGTTATGATCAAATAACAGAATCTTAGAGTTGGAAATGCTGCAAGGGGAGCACACTTATTGACTTCCATGTGCATAAGTCTCTTTTTGGACAGTCTTTTGTGATCTCCACTTCTGAGAAGCAGAGTTATTTACTTTCATGTGCACATGTCCCTTGCTTCATGATCTCCTGCTTCTGGAGAGCACAGTTCAACTCGCTCCAGCTTCAGAGTGGATTGAACAGCCACACATAGGCCTAACATGCCAGTCTTTGACTTCACTCCAGTCATGTGGCCATTCCGCTCTCACTCAGCCCGCCTGTTCCCCAGAGCCAAGGTTTGACAGAAGGCAAGACAAAGGTTGGCTGACTGGACCTACACATTGCTGGTCAATCAGCTCCAGCTACAAACCGGTGGAAAGTAGCAGGATAAAATTCTTCCCTCCTCCTCTGGCACCTCTGAGGGAAGGTTTAATGAAATGTCTGATTGTTAATAGCTCAGTGTTCAGGTAGTATCATAACCATCATCATCACAGTTGTTGTTGTTATTGTTAATGATGAGGATGCTGTTTTAAATCTTGAGTTGAGTCTTGGGTTGTCTGTGACAACAAAATATATTTAACGGAAGTCCCTGGTAAAGAAAAGGTTAAGCACCACTAGTGTATACAACTATCCAAATGTGGAGGAAGGAAACAGGGAGAAACTTTTCTCCCTCTCTCATAATACAGGAACACAAGTTCATTTACCGAACAGAGGGACATTCATATGGATAAACTGAGTACAACTTCACCAGTACACAGTTAGCCTATAGCATTTGTTAGTATCTGCCATAAAACACAGAGATGATTGCCAAATGGGAAAGTTTTAGAAAATGCATTATTCATGAAGGTTAAAGTAGTAATTGGCTGCTAGTTAGAATGCTGATACAGCATTAGCAGAGGTACTATGTTTCTTTATGATGAACGAATATTTTCTAGTCACTGATCAAAACAAAACAGAATAAAATAAAACAAAATATTAAATGTGTTTATATTTCAGAATGGAGAATGAGACAGAGGTTACTCTTATGGTCATATCCTGCTGGCAAGCTTCCCATGGCAACCTGTTTAGCAGATTGGTGAACAGAATGTTGGACTTGATAGGCCCTTGGTCTGATCCAGCATGGTTCTTCAGATGTTCTCATGTTTCTTCCCTTTGTCAGTACAGGGAAGAGGAAACACATTTACTGGTGTGCTTCAAGAAGCTTCATGCTCAAATATGCTTGCTGGAGGGTTTTTTCCTACCTGACTATGCATGAATTTCAGATTAATCCCTTCCAGTGTGACTTGAAGCAGTCCTCCTTCACCAGTTTTCATATCCTGCACTGGGAATTCTCCACCCAATTCAGGGCCTGAAGTGCAAAAGGAAAACAGAGAAAGGGGGAGAAAAATGCACTTTAATCAAACATTATACATACGGAGTTAAAACCCATCACATTTACTGTGTTAAAATACCATCAGAAAATTATCCTCACAAAACAAAGCTGAAAAATATTTCCAGGTTTTGTAACATGGATAAGTAAAAGCAATACCATGATGTATTAAGTCTCTGTGTATGTGATCCTTCAGAATTTGAAATTATCCTTAGGCATTACTAAAGATGACTGATTGATGCTTTAAGAGATTTGTCAGATTATTTCATTGAACAGTCAAAATCTGAGTAGAGATAATATTTTGCACACTGTATTTACTAGCAGATATTAATACTTACCTTGGAATAGTAATTCCTAGGAATGTTTCCCACATTATAATAAATCGGAACAAACTGATCACAGGATTTGGATAGACACAATTCTTTAAATCTGACATTTTGCAATAATGTCAATACAATCAAAGTAAATATATCTTTATTTTATTTTATCTTTACTTATATATCTTTGCAGAACTTTGTACTTTCAAAATTTTAAATTTTATTTTAGAACGTTATGTGAGACTTCTCAATGCCTTGGATTTCCTTGAAGAGGATGCAACTTTCATTCAATGATGGGAAACTGGGTTTTCCTGTGATCTTACTTAAGATCATCAGGTCTGCTTGTTGATCTTCAGTAATCACTGGGATCTTTTTTCTCTGATGAGTCGGACTGTTTTGGACACTTTCTAACTGACCTTTTTCTAAGTAGGTGACTTTAGAATATAATCATGTTAGAAAAGTCTCTCTTTTATTCTTAAAATTAAAGAACTGTGGAGTGTAATTTCAATTTGAATTACATCTATTTCCTAGTACTTAGTTAATCTTATGGAATAATCCAAATTAAGAAATGTGAAAGAAGTCTTTTTATTGAAGGGATGGGATGGGTTGGATGACATTCTCTTATTATTTAGGCTGAGGGTTCGATATGTTCCCCCTAGCTTCTGCTGAATAGCAACATCTACAGTTGCAAAATTTGTTAGTATCAAAATATAATCCTGCAGCTTTGAGAGCCTTTGCATCTCCTCTGCTTCTGGAAGTGCTTACTGAATCAGTACCACAAAAATAAACCCACAATACTTGTTTATAAATATTTGCAGTTAGTGTAAAAATGCAGTTGGTAGGGTTTCAGGAACAAATTAAATGAAAAACTGTGTTGTTCTTGTTTGTTCAAAGGACTGCTTCTTTAGCATCCATATTGCCATAACGGTAAATCCCACCTTAAGTTCCAGGGAGCTGCTCCAGTCAATGGAGGCCTGTTCTGTTAAAACTGTGATGTAGAAGGAAGTTTCCAGTCCCCTCTCACCAGTGAAGTAGGGCATGATAAAAAGAAGCAGGATCCCATTGCAATTCCTCATTGTGCTAGAGGTCACTGGCAGGAGGGGGGTGGAAGCATATTATGTACTGTGTCCCAATCCTCCCAGAAAAGAAGACATTTTGTTACACCTGCTAACTAATAGGGAAGGTTTGAGGTGTTCAGATAGGAGATAATACTTAAGTTACACATTTGTAATTTAGGCTGCTTCTACACTCTTGAAATAATCGATTGATACCACTTTAACTCTGATGGCTCAGTGCTATGGAATTCTGAGAACTGTATTTTGTTTTGGTACCAGAGCTCTCTGATGGAGAAGGCTAAAGTTTTCCCCAAACTACACTTCACTGAATTCCATAGCACTGAGCCATGGCACTTAAAGTGGTGTTAGCCTGGATTATTTCTGCTGTGCAGATGCAACCTCAGTTGATGATGTAAGATCCTAGCCAATGTTCTGTGTATATTGCATACCATAACACATTATTAGCAGTAAATTGGCCAAATTCTGGACTGTAATTCACCTTATGCATCTTTTAAATATACAATTTGATTTATGTAGCATCTCTTGGAGAGATTATTATTACTCAGGTTAACTTTGTATGACAGTACCCTTTGATGTGTTTTAAATTATCTGCCAGTTTCTTGGAAATTGACACCTGGTAAGCAGCAACAGATTCCCTGCACCATGGAGAGATATTTTTGTTCATTATTTATTTTGACATTTCCTGTATTTGTAAAGGTTTATTCTCTATTCATTGTATGGTTCATTTAAATATAATAATAATAATAATAATAATAATAATAATAATATCAGGTATGTTTGCAGGAGATTATACCTTTGTAGATTTTGACCATGTTTTAAAAACTGGAATTCATAGCACTGTTTGTGTCTACAAGTAGTCACACCTCTATCCAGAAACAAATTCATGAGAAGAAGGACACTCTTTAACACAATCGTTATAAATGTTACAGGGCTACAGTTTCCTTTTTCCCATTTCCTTTTAGGGGCTTATAACTCTTTATAGAGGACTCCTTACTCTTCCCTTTATCTCCTGTCAGTGTGAACACAACAAGAATTAGAGAACTGAGGGTTTTATGGTTCATCTGTAAGTTAGGACCTTATATGAGTATGGCCAGAGACATTAGATACTTTACTTTAACACACACACCCATTCCGTTTCTGGGGTTGTTCGCTATTTGTATTTCTACTAACCAAGCATCTTTTCCCCTAATTTCTATCAACATCTAGGATCCAACAATCAAACAATTAATTTTGGGCATCAACTTTGCCACAGCAAATAGGAAGCACGTAATGCCATGCTCTTTAATATGATGTACTGCATACTTTCCAAAAGTCGGAAAGAACTCTGGCAAAGTTTTATTTATTCCTTTTAAGGATTTACCTGGTTTTATACTTTGTTGTCTTGCAGCTGCTCGCTCCATACTATCTTTCACACAATAATACAATTCCCGGCACTGTAACAGAAGAAAGTAAAAAGCATAAAAGTCATAATATGCTTCCATAGATATAAAACAGAAAGTCAGAAAACAGAGAGCTTATGCAACAGCCAGAAATGTAAAGCATCAACACACAAACTACCCAACAAGCAAAAAAAGAATGAGACACAGACATCACTTCTAGGCAGATATTTATTTATCTGCCACACCTGCATATGGCCCTTCCCACAAAACCCTGGGGCAAAGCAGAAAATGCAGAATGAGTGGTCAGAGGCTGTTCCCACTCCAATCGCCACAGCACCGCTGCAGGACTGCAGCAACCAGATGCCACGGTCCTGAGGGGGGCTGATGCCATAGTCCCAAACAGGCTGCAAAAAGTAGCCATATGAGCTCCTTTTGCAGCTAGGTTTAGGCTGCATTAGGCATGGCCTCTAGGTGGCCTCTGTGCACAACCCGCCCCCGGATTGGCCTGACCGTGGACCTTTTGGGCCGTCTGTTTGAGGCCCCACTGAACTTCACAGATATGCTTCCAGTTCAACCCAAAGTGACTATCCCATTTTCATTCAAAGCAACACTGAGATCTAATAATCATGGAAAAAATATAGCTGCCTATGGCAGGGGAAAACTGAATCATTTCCATGTGGAAATAAGTAAAATATTATTTCTCCCATTTCAAAGAGGTTTGGTAACTGGATGGAAATATTACATAAAATTGTAGGGTGAGGGGAACAATCATGTGAATGCATGTCTGTTTGAATGAGTGGTTGATGGACTACAGGAAGCAAAATACAAAATACAAAGAAGAGAAAGAAATATGAAGCAGTTCAGACATCCTGTTATATGTATACTTGCATTGGCTTCTCAAAAAAATAACACTGTTCTAGAAAGAAGCCAAACAGGCAATTGTTGCTTAACAGCATATCTCCTGGACCTTAATTTTCCTCCAAAGGGAAAGCAACATCTCCTGAGCCAACCAAGCACTTTTAAAAAAAAAAGTGGAGGAAAATGAAAAGTTGCTAAAAGGTGGGATCAGAACTTGGAAAAGCACTTTTCTTGGTGGCCATGCTGGTAAGGGGATTTCCAGTCCAAGGATGCAACTTTTCCCAGCTCTGAAAGAAATTATCACCTGAATCCTAATGATGGTTCCAATCTGAATAGACCTGAAATATCACTGAGGCTTCATAAATGTTGCAGGCTTCAACATTAGCGGACTTCCTGTTCATGGGTTTGAGTTTCCACAGACAGCAAGTCAGGGGGAACAAAATGACACACGTCTGCTGCGCACACACAACAGCACGCACAGGAGTTGCCCGCCATTATAGTCAATGGGGCTTGACTATCCATGTTTTTTCTTGTACACAGGGAGAATCCAGAATGAATCCCCTACGAACAGGGAGGGAAGACTGTACATTATAATAATACTTTTGATATAGAATTTTTTGGTGGGAAAATCTTTTTGTATATTTACAAAGTATTGCTTTAATATTTTCTTACAGAATACTGTTTGAGGAAGAGGGAGAGCTACAAGTTGTGGTAAAGCTGTATAGCACTATTTTTTTTTTTAACAGGAAGATGTAAGCATACATTTCATTGCAAAAAAATTATGTTAAATGATTCTGAGTTACTTCTGTAAAGTAAAGCAAAAGATGTCTGCTATTTGATTAAATAATGTGTTACTGTCTCCTCAAATTACAGAAAAAATCTGTTAGGATGCAAATATTTTAGAAAGATCTGAAATGATTCTATCTTATTCTAAACTCAGATTTTACTAACAAAGTGACATCCATACCTCTTCCTTTAAAAGTATAAAATTGCCACAATGGATAAAGAATTATACAGTTTAAGCCATAAAAACAATTTTGGTGTTAAAATTTTTTAAAATGTCTTGCACTGTTAGCCAGTTGCTGGTTGGCTCAGTGTCAAATCTCTGGATAGAAAGATAGATAAGCACCAGGAAACAGCAGTATGTTTGTTTAAATCCACAACAGTAGAACAGCCTGCCTGCTGAAGGGAGTGGGAGGACAAACACATTGCAGGATGTCCTGTACACACTCTATATAAATACTATCTCACAGTAAGTGGCAATGGATCTTTCTACTGTGACAAAGCTTTGTAAAAGATGTACCTTTTTGGTGTAGAACTTATTCAGTTGTGTCTCTTGGCCATTCCTTCTCCAAAGACAAAGTACTTTTGTTTTGGGACAGTATGTCATGTTGATGAGTTTTTCATACCACCAGCGCTCATACACAGTGCCAATGTTGCTCCTCAACACAATACAATCATCACACACCTGGAAACAGAAATATTTTAAGACACTATTCATGATACAATTTAAGTAACAGCAACTGCTTTGTTGACATTAAATTTGGTCACTACCTCCATGAAGAAGATGTCTCCTGTTGTATCTGTTCCTGCATGTACAACGAATGTTTGCTTCTTGATATGTCTGCTACCACTGGGTCGAATTGGAAGCTCTCTACCATTCTAAAAACAAGAGGGGAAAACCAAATCAGAACCACCAGCTTAACTGGCAAAAGTTAAGTCCTAAAACAGGATGAAACCACTGAAAAATGTTAATCTGAAAAGAAATGGGAAGCAGCACTACAGCAGTCTAAGAACTCTTAAGCCAAAATTCTGAGAGTCAGAGCAGTTTTTATTCCTTCTATTATCTAACAGAATAAGTATTTAATGTGCAGAGCTGCTATACACAATTCTATTTATGCTCCCTCCCCCCATTATAAACATGGAAACATGAGAATGTTTACATTGATGTATCAATTATGTTTTAAGGCATACTAGTAATACATTTTATAAATAGATCTCAAACATGTAACATACACAAGCAAGAGCTACATCTTCTCAGTTATGACTCTCATTCTATGTGCATGAGAGGGGAACATGCACCTATTAAAGGAAGATGGGACCCCAGATATTGTTGGATCTTTTAACAGAAGCATCAGAGATAATACCTCCAGAACAAGCTACTCTGTTTATTGTTGTTGTGTGCCTTCTAGACACTTATGACTTATGACGACCCTTTCCTTGGCAGATTTATTCAAAGGAGAGTTGCTCCCCTGAGGCTGAGAAAAGAGGATTTGCCCAAGGTCACACAGTAGCTTTCCATGGTGGAGCAGGAATTTGAACCCTGGACTCCCAGTGTCCTAATCCAATACTGAAACCACTACCCCACACTGGCTCTCATTCTGCTCACACAAACAATAAATATCCTCCATGCTAAAGTAATTCTATCTGTCTTTTCAATAGACATGCACAAAAATACACATGCTTATGTACATGTACGCGTATATGTGAATGAAAAGATATACCGTATAAACTCAACTATAAATTAACCTCATGTATAAGTCAAGGGCAGGTTTTGGGGCCAAAATTATGGATTTTGCCATAACCATGGATACGTTGAAGGTAAAACCTGGAGGTTTCTTTTAGTGTGTGTATGCATGCGAGCTGCAAGAGAGATTCTAACTGAGGGTTTTTGCTTCATTGTTTCAACTTTCATTTTGTCCTTCACTCTTCAGATAGTGGGTGGGAAAGGGAATCTGTTTGTTTAAAAGCAATCAATAACCTAATAATAATAATCTGTCAGAGCAACCATGGCGGTCTCAACTCCATATCCTGCCCTGAAGCCGGTTTGAAATGGATCGAGATAATTGGTTTCATCCAAGACAGCTTGGAGTTGGGAGGTGACAGCTCTCGATCACCTTGCTTAAAAATGGTAGCAAGGAAACTGGTCTGTAGTTGTTTCTGTCCAGAGGATCAAGGGAGGGTTTCTTCAGGAGAGGCTTTACCGCTGCCTCCTTCAGGCAGGATGGAATGATACCTTCCCTGAGAGACGCATTGACTACATCCCAAAGGAATGTCTTCAATGCGCCCCCTCCCTGGATGACCAGCCAAGATGGACATGGATCGAGAGAGCAAATTGTCTTCCTCCCACTTCCAAGGATCTTGTCCATGTCATCAGTACTCATGGATTTAAACTCATCCAGTAAAGTGACAGCAGCGGGGTTGTTGGTTGCCCCATTTGCCGATACTTGTGAAACATTGGCGCCCTTATCTGAGAGATTTTATCTGCAAAGTAGGTGTTAAACGCACCACAGCAGGCCATCATAGGGTTGAGTAGGGGATTTGGTGCAGGGAGGATCTGCATCAGCTGCCCCACCACCTTGAACAGCTCTGCTGGTCGGGACTCTGCAGACACAATGCGTGCAGAGCAGAAGGATCTCCATGCTGCACGCAATGCCTCCCAATAGGCGCGAAGGTGCTGCCTATGGCGAGTTCTGTCGGATGAGAGCCGAGTCTTCCGCCACTTGCGCTCTAGTCGTTGTCCCGTCCGCTTCATCTCCCTGAATTCCTCTGTGAACCAGGGTTTTCTGTTAGAAGCAGGCCGGAAAGGACGCTCGGGAGCAATTGCGTTGACGGCCTTGAGAAGGTCGGTGTTCCAGGTATTCAACCAGGGCTTCGACGGAATCACCAGTATTACCAACCATTAAACCCTCTAAGGCCTTCTGGAAACCATTAGCCTTCGAGGGCGGACCATTCTAATGGGTCCACCACCCCCGGGGGGATTAAGCGCGGCTTTTAGTTCCATTTTGATCAGAGAATGATCCGTCCATGACAATGCGGAGGTTTTAATTACCTCCGCCCACAGATACTCCTGTTCCGTACTAAAAATCCCATCGAGTGTGTGAGCCATGCAATGGGTAGGCCCGTTGAACAATTGGGATAGGTTCATGCTTGTCATGGATTCCATGACAATCAATCCCCCTTGATGGAGGAAGGGGAGGGCAGACTGGAGGGTCACCATCTTAAACTTGCAGGGTGCAATGAAGGAGTTGATGCCTCTATAATCTAGAACAGAACCATGAAGTACAGAGAGAAATATCTTTCCAGTCTGCAGCTGTTCAGAATCCGATGAATAGCACCTTTGTCAAGAAGGGAGGAGATCTCCTCTAGAATGGGAGGGAGTAGAACAGAAAACACCACTTGGAAGAATATTTGAAAACTCTATGGCATATCCCAGACGAACGATGGTGAGGACTCAAGAATCTGAGGTACTGAGACTCCAATTGTCGTAAAAGTGACGGAGTCTGGGAACACAATGGGGGAAAGGAATAAGGCATGACAGGAGAGAGACTGGTGTCACTCCCGATGATGCATCAAAATGAGACTTAGAGGAGGAGGACTTTTTGGAGGATTGTGACTGTTGTTGTTGTCCCTGATGTTGTTGATGATGTGTTTTTGTTTGAATGGCCTTCTAGAGGACTGTTGAGAAGAGCCTCTATAGCTGGAGGATGTACCAGAACAAGGGCAAGAATAATTTGAAGGAGTAGGTCTTCCACGCCGCTGTTGTTTCTTAAATTGTTGTTTCTTAGTAGTCAGACCGAGCTGCTTTCCAGTGAGACGGGCCTTGGCTAGGGAATCCAGAGAATCGTCAGTCATGGCAGCAAAAAGACCCTCTCCCTTGAAGGGCATGTCTTCAATTTTTGACTTTGCTTCTTCGGATAGGTCTGTGGATCTCAGCCAGGCAAATCTGCAAAGAGCTACGCCTCCAGAAATAATTTTAGTGCAACAATCAACAAAGGGCCTAGCTCAATGTACCTGTTGTGCCACCAAAGAGAGAGCCTCTCCATAAAAATCAAGGGCCATGGACTTTTGTTCTGGGGGCAGATAAGGGATAAATGATGCCATCTTTTGCCAGAGAAATTTCTGGTATGCCACCATGCAAGCCTGCATATTGGCAACCTTGGCATTAAGGGCAGAGGAGGAGTAGAACCGCTTGCCAAAAATGTCCATTCGCCTGCCATTTTTATCTACCAAGGCAGAGTGGTTTTTCCTTGAGGACTTTGAAGTTGACTCAGCCACTAGAGAGTTGAGTGTTGGGTGGGTGAAGAGATAAGGGTGTGGTGTCAGATTGAACCCTGTACATAGCCTCGGGTGTTGAAGCCGGCTTGGTCCAGGAAAGAGACATGGTGTCAGAAAAAGAGGCCAAGAAAGGTATAACTGCAGGTTGGGCCGGTCTTGCAAACATGGCATCGACAGGATCCTGTGGTGGTTTGGGTGGGGGGGGGGGGGTTGGTCAGTCTGTAGACTGATTGCCTTGGCCATTCTGTCAATGATCCCAGAAAAGAAGTTCACGTCTTCAATGGGTGTTTATGGGGCAGAATCTTCGACCTCTTCGTTGGGAGAAGAGATGACAGGAGTCGGAGAGCTATGAGATGTGTCAGGGTCACAGGCTGAGTCCTCCATAGATTGAGATGGAGCAACTGTAACAGAAGGAAGAGGCTGAGGCATAACAGGCACCAAGGAGGCTGTTGACGATGCTGTCAATGTCATGGCTGTCGGTGTAAGAGCCGTTGATGTCGAGAGAACGATGGGAATAATCGAAAGGCTGGGTGCCGGTGTGAACGTCGATGTCAGCATCGAAGTGGAAGCCACCGTCACTGGCGGGGCCTCAACATTGTAACAGTAGGAGGAGGCGGTGGTGAGGGGGCTCTAATAATAATAATAATAATAATAATAATAATAAAGTTTTATTTATAGCCCGCTCCTCTGTATCCAATCGGAGCGGGTTACATCAATTAAAAAATGCAAGATAAAATATACATGACCCATACCCAACCACCCGCCCCTTAAAATTAAATTAAACTAACATCAATTAAAATGACATAATAAAAATTTCAATTTAAAACGGCTGCTGCGGTCTCTTACCAGAGATCGATATTGAGAACGACAACGATAGAATAACTCGGGATGTGGTTCCCTATAGTGGAACCGATCTCTGTATGAAGGAGAGTAAGAACGGTAAGCTGGGGGCCTCTCTCTCCAGTAGTCTTCAGTTCGGTGTCAAGCTATGTACAACGCTGAGGAAAACGGCGAGCTGTAATAGTGCCCCTCAGAGAGGTATAGAGTCAGCATCGGCAACCTCTGAGAGCGATATGGAGATGTAGACTAAGGAGGAAGCAGAGGAGGTGAAAAGCTCAGCCTATAAGCCCTCAATGGGGTAGCCAGGATCTCTCAAGGAACCAACGCCAATGGCGGTGGCAAGGGAGAGATCGTCAGTGTCGGGAAGGTGATGACATGAGATGGTGCAAAGGAGCTGACACCAGAGTCAAGTCAAGGACCAGACAGTGACCAGGACTGGGGTAGGTAAATCATCCACCAACACTGAAGTGGGCATCAGAAAGGCCATGGCAGAATCAAGCTGAGCTGCCGCAACAGACACCAAGGATGGTGTAACTGTTGGTGTCGAGACCAGAACAATAGCAGGGGTATCAATCGCTTTGGCCTTGTGCTTTTTCTTATGTTTGTTGATATCATGATATACCAGTCCCTTCTTGGCCTTTTGAGACATGGAGGACACCTCCCGAGTAGACTGGCTAGGTGTCAAATGAGACATCGATGTCAAAGCAGTGGATTCAGTAGTAGTAGAAAGCCCAGGCGATGACATCGACGGGGCTTCCGCTGTTGATGGGGTCGGTGTCAACATCAATGTCGAAACCCATTTTGAGATTTTCGGAATCCTCGGAATTTGGGAGATCAGGATTCTGCCCACGGGATCCGATTGGAAGGACGATTTCTGGGCAACGTCAAGGGCCCGCTCCCATAAAAAATACTTGAGTTTCTTAGCGCTATTGCGAAGAGTTACCAGTGTGAAAGCCTTACAATGGGGGCACCTATCCGGTAAATGGGTTTCACCCGAACAAAAGAGGCACTTGAAGTGTTTGTCATTAAGAGCAAGCTTGTTTATGCAAGAAGCACATTTTTAAAACAGTGAAGTGGAGGCCATAAGAGGTCTAAGACCAAGGGCCCATCTAGGCCAACAAAAAAGACTCGCTTCCACTCCAAAAAAAGGAAACAAAAGGGGCAAGCTCAGAGAAAAAGAAAATAAAGAAGAAAGAAAGAAAATAATTAATATCTCCGAAGGAGAAACTACTCAGCCAAGTAAGAAAGTTCAGCAACCCGAAGGAGATATTTCTCTTGCGGCAGACAAAAGAGAACTGAAGGAGGAACTAGACTGGCGGGATTGGGCATGCTCTGTGCATGGTAGCGAAGGGGCTACCGCCAATCTGCTCAGCTTTTCAACTATTCGAATGGAGTCTCTGCACAGGCGCAGATCCTATTGTGTGAGGCACAGAGGCCACAAAGAAGAAAGGAGGATATCTGGTCACCCTGATCCAGTGGTCAACTCAGGAAAGTCAGTTCAGCTCTTTACTTAGGCAGCACTATAGAGATTTAGAAGAAAGAGGCTGTGCTTCTAGTTATTGTGAATCAACCAGCCTAATGGGGCCCACACACCCTGACCTACTCAACTACCTCAGGGAGCCCCCTCAAAATTGAACTAAGGTGCACTGTTTTGATTAAGAAGGCAATTCTATTTCATGCAAGGTATCGTTGGTTTAAAAACTGGCTTTTATGGCTACAGACGAGTCCCATCACTCCTTGTCATTAAAAAAATACATAAGGTAAGACAATATCCTAATATATTTGTTATAAAATTGTGCATAAACTGTATAAAGAAAGAGAAATGAATCCCACAGCTATGAATTAGTTTCTCCTATTTCCAATATGTTAATCTTGTGTTAAATACACTGTAAAAAGGACACACAGTTTATTTGAAACCTACATCTGTTCTCAAATTTTGGACAATAAATAATGCCCTTTGCACCAAAATGCAAACTATGACTAATAATTCTGGTTCTCCATGCTCATCAAAAAAGACACAGATGCAATGGTGGTTTGTTAACTTACAATGTTAGAAATTTTGTCAAGTGCTTCATTTATTTCTTGACTATACACAAGGCCAATGTGAGATTTCCCCATCAAACGGCGCACTTTCTTCCTAATATCATTCTTCTGCACCTAAAAAGCAAAAGAATAGTGTTTTGTTATTCCCCTCCTCTTAGCTGCAGATTAAAGAATTTGTATAAATTTATGTTAGCATACGACTGAAACTGATTTATATTACCAGTTGCATTCCCAAAAAGTGTAGGTCATAGAATCATAGAGTTGGAGGAGACCATGAGGACCATCCAGTCCAACACCCTGCCATGCAGGAATTCACAAACAAAGCATCCCTAACAGATGGCCATCCAGCCTCTATTTAAAGACCTCTAAGGAAAGAGACTCCACCACACTCCGAGGGAGTGTGTTCCACTGTCAAACAGCCCTTACAGTTCCTCCTAATGTTGAGGTGGAATCTCTTTTCCTGCAATTTGCATCCATTGTTCTGGGTCCTGTTCTCTGGAGCAGCAGAAAACAAGCTTGCTCCCTCCTCAATAGGACATCCCTTCAGATATTTAAACAGGGCTATCATATCACCTCTTAATCTTCTCTTCTCCAGGCCAAACATCCCCAGCTCCCTAAAGAGTTCCTCATAGGGTGTCCGGGAAAGCTGCCAACACGTGGCTGATAGATAACAAGTCCTTGACAAAACACAATTATAATAGAAACAAAAAAACCAGTAATTGCTGGCCGTAGTAAAATACAAAGTCCACAAGGCAAAAGGCAAGTCCAATGAGTGTTTCGAGGTCTAGGGTTTTCGCAGACAGAGATTCCAAAGCCGTTCCGAAGGTCGCAGGTAATGAGAAGTCCAAAGTCAAGCCGAGAGTCAAAAGCTTTCGCCGGTAAACCAAGATAAGCTTTGACAAAAGTTTGTCTTCCCTGATCTCTTATATAGCCCCCAGCTCCTCCCCTCACAGCTGTTTCAACTTGGCTTTCTCTAGCAATCTCAGAGCGTCTCAGCCCCGCCCAATCTGCTCTTCTTTGAGCAAAGGAAGGGATTTCTGTCTCTTGCTCCTGTGTCTCTTCCAGGCCTGCAACCTCTGCTGGGGAAAGGCTTTCTTCTGGGGAAACCCTAGGCTGCTGAGGTAGGGGCTGTGCCTCACTGTGTCCTATAGAACTAGGTCCAGGTTCACCTAAGTCTCTAGGATCTGGCAGCACTATGCTAGGACCTGACTCAGCATATTCTTCCTTAGAGCCCTCCATGTCCTCCACCTGGCTGTCCCTGACATCGGGCATGATTTCCAGACCCTTCACCATTTTAGTTGCCCTCCTTTGGACACGCTCGTTTCTCCACATCCTTTTTGAATTGTGGTGCCCAGAAATGGACATGGTATTCCAGGTGGGGCCTAACCAAAGCAGAATAAAGTGGCACTATTACTTCCCTTGATCTAATTCTAGACTCTATACTTCTATAGATGTAGCCTAAAGTTGCATTGGCCTTTTTACCTGCTGCATCGCACTGTTGACTCATGTTCAACTTGTGGTCTACTTGGACTCCTAGATCCCTTTCACATGTGGTCTCATTTAGCCAGGTGTACCCCATTCTATTTATGTGCATTTCATTTTTCCGCCCTAAGTGCAGAACCTTACATTTCTCTGTGCTGAATTTCATTTTGTTAGCTTTGGCCCAGCTTTCTAGTCTATTCAGGTCATTTTGAATTTTGATCTTGTCCTCTCCTTATAATTTGCTGTCATCTGCAAATTTGATAACTACACCCCCAATACTGTCATCCAAGTCATTAATAAAGATACTGAATAGCATTGGGCCCAGGACGGAACCCTGTGGCACCCCACTGGTCACTTCTCTCCAGGATGAAAAGGAACCATTGTTGAGCCCCTTTTGGGTGCGGCCAGTCAACCAGTTACAAATCCATGTAACAGTTAGCTTGCGTAGCCCTCATTTTACAAGCTTGTTTGCAAGAATGTCATGGGGAACCTTGTCAAAGCCCTTATGGAAATCAAGATACACTATATCCACAGTATTCCCTTCATCTACCAAGCTGGTAATTTTATCAAAAAAAGAGATCAGATTTGTCTGGCATGACTTGTTTCTCTGGAAGCCACATTGACTTTTTGTGATTATGAAATTATCTTCTAGATATTTACAGACTCTCTTTTTAATGATCTGCTCCAGAATCTTTCCTGGAATTGATGTCAGACTAACTGGACAATAATTGTTGGGATCAAATATATCCAATTAAGTAAGGGCTTAAATATCAAGCATAAATGCATTACATTTTTGACCAATTAGTATAGGACTGCACTAAAATGTTTAAAATATTTGTGTTAGAAACCTCTTAATATACACTGTTGTCCCTTCTATCTTTCTCTCTTACTCTCTCCTCACATCTTGGAATTGCTGTGGGAAATGTAATGAAATCAGTGAGCAAAAGTCACTCAGTCCCCAGTCTACCTTCCTTAGGAGGATGTTGGGAGGAGAAGCCGGTAAATCAAGCCATGCAGATGAGCATATTTTATTTTAATTAATACCCCACCTTATGTCAGCATACAATAAGAGCACCATAATCAATTTAAATCAGTGTAACCAATTTAAAACAGTAAAAATTGTAAAATCAAAGTTTGCTTTTTGGATTTTTAAAAAATATTTTCAAGCTGTGAATGGTTGAATCCCTGGATGAAGAATGTGTGGATAAGGATAGCCAACTGTATTAGACAATTTGACATACTAAAAGAAGGTAGTTTAAATTCCGTTAAAATAGTTTTAAGACTGTTAAAACCATGCATATGTGCAAATTTGTATGAAATCAATTAAGCCTTGAAGGCTTTCACAGAGAACCATGTTCGGATTCAGCTCAGGAATGAAACCACTGTTGGAAGCAATGACATCCAAGAGGGTATTCCACAATGGAAGAGCCACAGCAAAGAAAATCCTCTCCCATGTCCTCAGAGAATGAATTCTTCATAGTGGTGGGAGACAGAGAAGGAAACCTGCAGTAGACCTCAGTCCTCAGACAGGCATATACAGAGGGAAATATGCCTTCAGGTATTGAGGATCTAGGCCATTCAGGGCTTTGAATGTCTTAACTGGTATTTTAAATTAAAATATGATGTGGTGTGGTCAGTAGAAGACAAGTGTCTTATGGGTTTATGTAATGTTTCAGCCATCAATCCAGCTACTGTGTTTTAAACAGCAGGTCCCATGTTGAACATGTTACAGTATCTGAAATACTAATGCATGAACTACTGTGGCTAGGCAATACCTATTCAGGGAAGGATGTATCTGGTTGACCAGCTGAGGCTGGTACCAAGCACTCTCACCTGAGCCTCCTGTAACAAAAGTGGAGGATCTGTGATTACTCCCAAGCTACACACTTGCTTCTTTGGGGGCATTCAACCCCCAACCCCCCATTCAACCAGGGCAGACTGTTTAATCAACCAGACCCAAGAACCACCAACCAACAGCTCCTTTTATCAGGATTCAGCTATAGCTCACTGGCCCTCATCCACCTGATAACAGAAACCAGGTATTGGTCCAGCACTTGTACAGTCCAAGCTAATTCATCAGCGTAATGATAGTATCCAGCCTCAAAATTCCTAATGACCTCATTCAGCAGTTTTAAATACATATTAATAACTTGATGGTAAGATAGAACTGTGTAGAAACCCAAAGCTTAGTAGTCATGGGGCTGAATGAGAATCCCCTTGTTCTGGAATCTGGAACCAGTTCTGGGATCTTTTTCTTCTTCTTTTCTTTTGCTGGCGTGTTGTCTGGCATATTCTCTTCCCTCAAATGAAGCCATAGTGAAAGAGGATGTCAAAGTATATGAAAGGGAAATGACCATAGCTTGTTGATATTCTCCAGTTCTTCCCATCATCAGAGGTCTCCCATCCATCCCAGTTTCAAGCAGCATAAAATGGGATGCACCTGGGACATTCTGGCACAAATAGTTAGTGGAGAGTAAGTCTGACCACTTGCACTCTGTTTTAAATGGTCTGTTATAGTTGTTGTCAGAATGTGTGTTACCGGAGGGAGGGGCAGTTGTCATCTGGTAACATGAAGCAGATACTTTATATAATGCTCTCAGTATTTTGATTTGATTTTGATTACCATCTTAATACTATTTTATTGCTAAATTTGTGTTTTAATTTCTTATTTTTATTGCTTTTACATGGATATTTGTGTCAATGTTTTGTTTTGTTTTACTTTTTTGCTTAAGAGCAATATAAACATGAAACATGTCTTTAAAGCATGAATATACACAATACCCTTATGGAAGCATCTGAGGTCTCATAAAAATGAGCTAAATTACTTTAAAATATCTAGAAAATGGCACCTTCATCATAAGCATATATGCTATCATATTGTGAAGCAGCGTAGCCAATAAGCGGTCTTCATCATCTTCTAAACGCTTTCGGTCATGTTCCCCCAGAGAATAATACCTATAAAGAGAAAACATATATAAAACGGAGCCAACAGTTAATTTTATTCACTCACTGCCAAGAAAGGGGCCAAAAAGCTTTATATATTATCTTTCTCCTATGTAATAAATCCCTCCATCGATGTAGCACTAAATGTTCCAAATATAAACTTAGCTAACATCTAAATTTATAAAAAGTTTCATTTTACAGGCTCTGCATTAGAAGACAAGCAAATGTGCAACACATAATAACAAGAGGAAGACTCTGTGCTCTCTGTGCAAAATTATGTGTAAAATTACATTATGCTGTAATAAAATTACTCAGAATGAAATCAGTTGCTAAATTCCCAGAGATTACTTCAGTCCAATTGAAACAACACAGAGAGATAAGTGTGTGTAAAATTCTGTACTGCACCTGTCAATCATTTCTTGAGGCCCTTGGTCCATTCCCATTCCTTCTCTCTCTAACATCACAGCATCTAGAAAAGCATCTTCCCAGAACTGCATCTGGTCCCACAGTGTTGAACGTTCTTTACCTAGATACCATTGAGTATATTAATTCGAAGCTCAGAAAAATTTTGGAAGACAAAGCACAATGAACTCTTTTCACACTGAACTGAAAACACACAATGTTTGACTAATCACACATATTAAAAAACCCACTGCAAAAAACATCATTTTAACAAAAGTTTAGTAAGATAAAAACAAATCAGGAGATGCAAGCTGTTTCCCTATCATAAAATACTGCATGTGGCACAGCACTTTTGATCCCATCTCAAAAACTACAGCTAGTTTTCCTATGGCAGCACACCAATTTCCTTTCATTCTGGGTGACTGCACCTATGAATAGCCTCTGAATAAAAATGATGCAGAAGGTAGGAACAAGAGCAAGACAGGTCTGAATGCACAGAAATACACATGAAATAATTTTGGATACACACAGAACAGCAGAAAGAAGAAATTATTACTCATAGAGAAGGTTTCCATGGCAGCATCTTCTAACTGGTCCCAGACAGATCCTTTATCCCTCCCTTTTTAGTTTCAAGCAAGCAGCAACATGGCAGCAAAGAAGAAAGAAAAAATGGTAAGACTGAACAATTTCTCTAGATTAATAAGACTTGAGAGAAAAACCTGAAGAGCAAAGTATTTCAAGGTACAGACAAAAGACTGCCCATAACAATCCAAATACATGACAATAATGTTCACCATTATCATACTCAATATTTCATAGCATATTCTTATGTGTCGAATCCATAAATTAGTCTTTTTCTAACCTGCTTGGTTAGAATTAGATAACAGGTATAGTCAGTAACTCTCTAACTTTTTACCCTGTGATCCCCTTTACATCTACATGTGGATGTTTCACACACACACACATGCACACATATAATTGACATAATATATTAATAAAAATATTTGTTTGCTTAGTATTCATGTTTTCTTTCACACATTCGTGTACATTCAACTTTTAACATTTTATAAGAAAATAGCTCTCCTTCTCCCTCTGGCAGAGGATCCAAGTGCCCTCCTTGTGTTTCTCTTCCCCTCCAGGACCAGGACAAAAGAGATTTGGGAAGAGGAGGGTGGAAATCAGGGCCTCTAAGTCTCATGCCCCATTAAGCAACTCTTTCACTCCCCTGTGGGGCAATTTTCAACATACAGAGTAACAGAGTTCTGAAATCTGTGAGCAAGTGATTATGCTGTACACTTACAGTGTATAAGGAAACTCCAATCTAGTGGGCAATTTAGAATTAGACTGAGGGAGCAATCTGTGCTGTAGGGAAATTCAGAATTCTGAGGAAACAGGTCACAACACAAAATGGCTGCTAGGAAGGATGATCATAAATTGCTGCAGTGGTGGATATACTGTAGCCAATCACAAATCACTTATTTCACAGGACAAACTGTTGAGGCTAAAAGACAAATGACTTTCCCAAGAATCTGAATGAGGTGGATATAGAATTTGAGCCTGAACTGAAGCCATAGACCATTCACTCTATGTTTCCTGCCAGCTCATTCAGGATAGACTTCAAAGGAAGTCTTTCATCCCAACTTTGAGACCACAAAACATATAATCACAGTCTCTTTCTCTCCTCCACCCCGCCACGAAACAAAACACTTATCTCACACTGAAAAACATACATTCAAACAAACTCTTTCCCCATGCATTCTCTCCAATCAGCATCTCTAGTCTTCCCATTTGCTGAAGCTCCCCCTCACTGATTCGCACTTCCTCCCCCCCATTACATTGGTTCACCCTCACCCCTTCTCCAGCTGCCCTTTGTGAAGGAGGCGTTAGGCAGCCTTGACTTCAAGGTTTGAGAGACAAGGGGAACTGCAGAGGATCGGAAATACCATCCAAAGAAGAATTGATGTTTAAAACATTAGTGTTGGCAGAAATGGAAAAATTATCCATTACGATAAGACAAAAATCAATAGACAATTTTTTTGAAAGATTGGGGTCCATTTATTCAATCCATTAAAAAGAAAGGGGCAATGACAATACAAGAAGCTTTTGAGTTTTGAAGTATGAAAAAACTGTTTAACCTTGTAACTACATGGGAAGGAGTAAATGTAGAGAAAAATGATTAAGAAGTACACAAAAGATACACAGTGGTAGAATTAAAAAATATAGTCATGTTAGTCTGTAGAATCAGTATGTAGAGAGATCTTGCAGCACTTTTGAGATTAACTGAAAGAAAAAAGTTGGCAGCATGAGCTTTTCTAGAATTAAGTCTAATTCCTCAGTTGCATTTGGTAAGGAAGTAGTCTTAAGGCTACGAAAGCTCATGATGGTGAAAAAATTAAAAAATGAAAAGAAAGTATAAAAGGAGGAATATGTGTCTGAGGAGATTCAAAAAGAGACAGTTGAGAGCAGTCAGGGGAGTTTTGACAGCTGACAGTTGGAACAGTCAGTTGCAAGTCAGCAGGGAGTGAATGTGGACTGGTTGTCTGAATTCGCTGAAGAGAGAGGTCTCAATACCTCAACTTCAATATTAGGATATTTTTGGAACTAAGATTGGAACTTGTTAAAGAATTAATTTTTCTATGGGATATGAAAAATTTGCTTGTTATTTTGTTAACTCTGACTCAGACTTTTCTTCTTGGGCCACACTTACCATAAAGAACACAAAATTAACACAAACACTAGCCCACAATGAGATCACCTAGAGACCCAGTCACCCCAAATCAAAAGGAGAATTCTGTTGGGGGATTTTGGGCGAAGGTGAGAGTGGCAGGCATCCAAGATTTAAGAACTGTGGGGCAAGTCTTGGGAAGGCCAACATCACATATATTTGTTGCCAAATGGTGGGATTAAATGATCCAGTGAGGGGGTTGAAAGATTCAGTGACAGGATCAAGTGATCCTGTAAAGAAATCCATTTGGATGAGGAAAAGCCAAAAAGAGATCTTGTGTGGGGACAGCTGGTAGAATTGTATCAGAAGTGATGTCTTCCAGACAGACAAGAGTAATCCCTGAGGTAATTGTTTTGGTAAAGTAAGGGACTACCAAGAAGTGTTGAAAAGACCCAATGTTAGTACCAGAGGGGTCCTATACAGTTTAAAAACAGTGATCCCTGAGGAAAAAAGGTGTGGTAACAGGGGATTACCAACAAGCAGTTTAAGTACCTAAGAAAGCGATGCTACCAAGTTTGAAATGAATACAGTGTAACCCCTGAGGTAAACATTGTGGTAAAGTAAGTGGAGTTACAACCAGAAACCCAGTGAAACCACCCAGTAAAAACAAAGTTGTCAGACCAAAAATAAAAAGAGAAAGGTGATTTCTGAGGTAAATGTTTGTGGTATAGTAGGAAATCACCTTATTGATAACAAAAAGGTATAAAGGAAAGTGCCTTGGTTCTTATTAAAGTATTTCCTGAGGTAAAAGTTTTGAGTAAATGTAAGGAAATACTGAGAGTATGTCTCCCAAGATAGTAAAACCAACTTTGGAAAGCCCAGTTCAAGGGAAAGAGCAAGTGGAGAACATAATGTAGAGTTTAGACACTACCATACCTGAAATCATAGTGCGGAAGTATGGAAAATAAAAGAAATAATTGAACTAACTAGGCTAGCCTTAAGAGAGCAGGAATTCAAGGAGGGGGGATTCTCATGAGGCAGAAATTTATAAATGAAAGAACTGGAGTTAACAGCCAGTTTAATTTCTACATTACTGATGTTGTCAACAGTAACACTAATGGTTCTCTTCTATTTGGTGTAAAAATACTTCCTAAGTATTTTAAAGGCGATAACTGATTTATTTATTTATTTAGTCATTTAACCATCGCATAAGCTTTATTACAAATTATTACAGCAAAATATGTTTATCTGCTGTACAGATGTTACAATCAAAACCAGTCAGTGCCAATAAACTGGAGACAAATTATTCCCTGAAATGAGTCTTGGCACAAAACACCTTTGTTTCAACTTGGAATAGTACAGTAATTCTTTCTGAAAGATCAGTTGCTCAAAATATTAATTGTAGTCATTGTTACTTGTATGACAAATATTGGCTAACTGAAATTTACATAATTTTGCAGCTTATAAATATTACAGATTTGTATCCATAATTATCAATTTGTACACTTAACAGATCTTCAAGTCACAAATGTGCTTTAATTTTAAACTTTAGTGGTGTCAAAAACCAACATTCAGAACACCTTCAATGCAAAAATAGTCCATTCTTGTCTCCCTCAAAGTAAACTTTGTCCCAGATGCTGTCTAACAAAAAATAAAAAATGGAAATATGATCTGCAAGCATTTTTAAATATATCAAATATTTACAATACACCAATGTTTCCAAAAGGTACTGTATAACCTAGTTTCAATTTAAGAAGCATTTCCACTTTGATCTCACAAATAATACAAATAAAGAAACTAAAAATAAAAGTACAAAAAGGGATTTTGAAAACACACTGTTTAATATAACGTCCAATTGTCTTTTGGAACAGTACCTCGTGCATAGCTCTTGAGGCTTCTTTTACACAAATATAAAATAAACTGATTCCCAAAACCACACATTTACAAGGCTCTACAATGAGAAAGTTTATAATATTGAAAAAAGACTACATTTCAAACTATAACCGGAATGGCAATCATTAACAGTAGGATAGGAAACTACACGATATCTTTCACAGACCATGGCTAAATCTGAATTTGTAGTACATCTTTTACTTCTGACTGCTCTGTACCCTGCCATGAGGGTGTCTCATTAGCACAAGGTCATGGGAGGCACAGAATGGCCAGATTTAGAAATTCAAGAATTCACAGAAGTACAACATAAATGGGCTTCCCAGTACCATAAAAGTCATGCTACAACAACATGATAAATATGAAAACGATCATTTACTAGGAAAGGAAGTGCAACCAAATTATGACCTTCTACTCCACCTATTTAAAATGGCAGGTAGGTTTCAGGTCATCATCTGCAAATCTCTTGTAACACTATACAATAAAATTAGACATTCATACTTACTAGGCTTCAAAATAATATCATCTATGGATTAAATATTGTGGTTATGAATAAACCATGAAAATAAAGTATGACTATGTCTGGTGCACTAGTCACTTAAATTAACTATGTAGAAGGCAATTTACAGCCTTGGTCAACTAATCATTTTTGGCTCTTAGAATTTTGTTCTCCAGCGGCACACTATTGTCAGTGTATGTAAAGAACATTATTGTTAGTTGAACAATTTGATACAAGAAGTGAAATGTCTGTTGCCAACCTGCTCCTAGCCTTTGAAGACAAGAACAAATCCCTTTTCATAATGTTAAAAATGCCTAGCAAAAGCCAAAAGAACAAAAGATAAGTACCATATCTCATTACTTTTCTGAAGAGTAACCCCTTTCCTTAAACAATTCCCTGAAGTCAGTTCTGCATCACAAGTAACAAGCATGGTACTCCATTTCAACAGAAGAGTGCTTGCCATGTGATATTCCCCAGCTATCTTGCAGAAGTCTCCAATATCATGTTGAACAGCAAAGTGCTATCTGTTGTACTTTGCCCAAGTCTGTGAGTAGTTGTTTTATACAATGTTTCAGTTGGGAAAGTCTAGCTAGTGGTTCAGGTGGTTCCAGTTCTCCGGTATAGTCCAACCAGCTCTCTAGAACATCTAGCTCCTTTTCAATTAAATCCATCCTATGAGTAACTTCCTCTTGCAGAGACTCGACATGGCTAAAAGATTAAGTTGCCACTGCAGCTGGGAATTCACAACTCCCTCCTTGTCTTTCTCCAGCAGTTTCACTTCACTGTCTTCTTCAGCTGTGACTTTTTCTCTCACCTTAGAGTAGTTATGTTTTGACTCATTTTCCAACTTGCATATTTCTCTATCCAGCTCCCATCCTAATCACTCCACTATTGTATCATCTCCATTCTCTCTTATCCTATTGACACTGTCATCGATGTCTGAATTTCTGGTTTCTACAACAAGTCTTTGTTCTATTGTAGGATAGTAGGCATGAGGTTTTTGATAACAATGTTCACTAGTAATATAAGATTCCTCTACAGAAGGAATGGCTGAAGGTTTCTCAATGGTTCCACTAAAAGTTCTGTAACTTGCAGTCTCTTCTTTGCAATAGTTTTCAACATGAATGAGGCGCATAGTATGAGATTTCTCTTCTACATCAAGGTGTTTCCAAGGCTGACACCAGATAACTGATTTATTTTAAACAATTTTGAGCAAGCTTGTAATGATCTGGGGCTGGAAGAGAAGGAGCTTGACCTGATTGGGCTTGCCCTGATAGAAACAGATTTCCTAAAGAACAGCCAAAGACAGTGGCAAAGACACTGAGGAGGTGATTCACCAAAACTGTACATCACCACCAGACTCTAGTAAGAAAGCAGAGAATAATGATAAAGTAGGAAAAGAAAGCAAAAGGAATGCCTACAGGACTCAATTCGATAAAGTGGCATCCCTTTACCATCAGGACATTCATCAAGTGTGCACCCTAAAGCATCTGGAGAAGGGGCCATTTTTGTGGACAGGGTGGTTCCTATTTGCTGAGAGCAGATAGACTGCACATAAAAGGGACTGCCCATCAAGAGCTATGTATATGGACAGATGCTGTCATGAAAGAGAAAACCTGCTGAAAGTACCACCATGCACTCTGGACTTTGTTAAGTCAGTTGCTCTGTTAAAGATAAATGTATAATTCAGGGAGAGTTGTGCATGTGAATTTCAATTGTTGTGGAGTGGATTTGATAAAAAAGTTAGTAGTGTATATGTACCATTGACAAGAGTGTTGTCAATATCTAACTTATATAATAGTGGTGGTTGTTTGCCTTCAGGTCACTTATGACTTACGACGAACCTAAGGTGACCCTAAGGTTGAACCATCATGGTGTTTTCTTGGCAAGATTTGTTCAGAGGGGGTTTGCCCTTGCCTTCCTCTGAGGCTAAGAGAATGTGACTTGCTCAAGGTCACCCAACAACACTGTTTCATGGCCAAGCTGGGATTCGAACCTTGGTCTCCAGAGTCATAGCCCAATGCTCAAACCACCACACCATGCTGACTCACAGATTAGAAAGTACTGTTATGTTTATGGTGTGCTAGATCTTATTGCTCTTTATTGGGAACTATTGAAGCAATGACTTCTAAAAGAGAGGCACATGAAGGAGCTGCTAGGCAGATTTGGCTTCAAGGCAGCAAATCACAGTTCAGAGAGGCTGTGAAGGGTTTTTTTGTTTGTTTGTTTTTTTACAAAGGATCAGAAAGTATATAAGTAGGAAAGTATGTCTAAGGAGATTCCAACAGAGACAGTTGAGAACAGGGGGGGGGGGGGTTTGACAATTGACAGTTGGAAGAGTCAGTTGGAAGTTAGAAGGGAGTGAGTGTGGACTGGTAGTTTGAATTGGCTGAAGGGAGAGGTCTGGCATAACTCAGGTTGAATATTGGTATATGTTTGGAACTAAGACTGGGATGTGTTAAAGCATTTACTTTTCTACAGGATATAATAAAACACATTAATTTTGTTTACTCTGACTCAGAATTGTCTTCTTTATCAAAGGGTGGTCACACTTACCATAAAGAACACAAAAATAACACACACACTAACAAACATTGAGATCACCTGAAGACCCAGTCACCCCAAATCTAAAGGAGGATTTTGAAGGGGGGACCTTGGGTTAAGGTTAAAGTGGCAGGCATCCAAGACTAAGAACTTCTACTATCCTCAAGCCATCACCCCCAACAGCAGCAATGAGATCCATTCTTCCTCCCACCACCACCACCACTCAGCAGGCACAAGTACTTTATAGCAGAACACTGGTTTCCGCCTACTTGTCATCTTTACTACCTATGGATTTCACTTGGAAATAAAAGTTACAAGCAGCTGGACAATAGCATTTTGCTTGGACAGCTGGACATCTTGAAAAACAATTTAAATTCCACAGGATGCAACCACAGCAGTTAGGGTGGTATCAAAGTACAGCGTATGTGTAGTGAGAATTATTCTAATATACTCTATTATTCCTTTTTGCTTATTTAATGTGTGTGTGTGTGTGTATATATATATATATATTCCAAATACTGAGACACGATGTTCCTAATTCAATGAAACATCTAAGCTTTTAATGATTATATTACAAATAAAACAACACTCAGCTCCATCAGGCCTTGCCTGAAGAAAGAAAGCCCTCCTTCCAGTCCATCTGCTTGGTCCAGGTGTCAGAGGGAGAGAAGAACCACTGGACCTCATCCCCTTTCCTACCACCATTCCCTTCTCTTTTTATGTCGTGTCTTTTTAGATTGTAAGCCTGAGGGCAGGGAACCATCTAAATAAAAATAATAATTGTAAGCTGCTATGATACCCTTTAGGGCTGAAGAGCGAGGAATAAATACCATAAATAAATAAATAAATAATAAAACTTACCCAGAAGACCTTCACAGAGATAAACTCGTTGGCTTGAATCTTCTGTAGTTCTTGCCAGACTGCTGCTTTTATTATCTTTTATTGTCTGTTTCAAACTATGAGATTTTCCCTTTAAAGAAAAAAGGAACATGTCAGACACATCAGTTTAACTGACATTTGTTTTCCTCCTCATTAGGTATTAAAACTACCAAAATTATTCTGCAAAGGAAATAGTAGCCTTGTTGAGCAGAATTCCCTAGGTGAAAAACAGCCAAAACAAGAACTTCAGCCATTTCTCAACTTAAAATCAACTCAAATATACTTTTTTCATTTGAAAAAACTCAGGCCTTTAATAGGGGTAGCAGGATGGGCTAATTAATAATACAAGATGAGTATGCTTATCACATATATACTAGAGTTTTCAGTGTCAAAAGGTATTAAATATCAAAGACATTCTCGCAGTTTGGGGATATTATGTACTGGATAGCTAAAACTGGCCCACTATTGCTGGCATTTCTTCACAAAGGATTACTCTTTCCTACAAAATTTCCCTTTAAAATATCATGGACCATGACCATCAACATCACAACAAAACAGATTCTTACAAAGATAGAGCTAGTAGCAGAGTTTGTCTCAATTTCACTATCTGATACAGTGCCTCGTGATCCTGTTAGGTTTCCACCACTCTCCCCACCAATGCCATCACCCGCATTGCTGCTCAAATCACTGTCTGCTCCTAGTGTCTCTCCAGAGCTGTTGCTCACCTGAAAAGGAAAACAAATAGTCTAATAATTTTTACGATTTATCATCCAATACACTGTTGAGAACAAAGATGTTTCAGATCATCAGCTGAAAGTTAACTGTAATCTCAGTAATACCATAATTCCAAGCAAAGTAAAGTAAGCACTTGGTATCTGCTAGAGTTTGGTTACAGGAACCCCTGTGGATAACGAAATCTGTAGATGCTCAAGTTCCATTACATATCATGGGGTAGTAAAATTGTGTTGTCTACATAAAAATGGCAAAATCAAGGTTTACTTTTTTTTATTTGGGAGAGGCGACATGAGATATTTTCAGGGTTTGGATGGTTGAATCCAAGGATGCAGAACCCATAGATATGGAGGAGGATCAACTACAATATGTGATAATTTAAAGATACAGCCATGCTAGTCTGTAGAATCAGTATGTAAAGAGATTTTGTAGCATCTTTCAGACTAACTGAAAGAAAAATTGGCAGCATGAGCTTTCCTAAACTTGAGTCTACGTCCTCAGATGTATTTGGTGGAGTGGAAAGCCAGGGACAGACCTATATATGCCATTCGTGTGTGACAATATAAATTCAAATTCAAAATCCTTTGTGTATGGAAATGAAGTGGCAAGTCCAGTTTTAACAATAGTCATTGATGAACAAAGGCAGTAGAAACTAGCCTGTAGGTGAGGAGAACAGATGACTGTGGCAAACAGAGAGTGATGTGATGAACAAGTTAAAAGCACTTCCATGAGAATGGTGGTTATAAAGTGTTGAAATGTATGTAGTGTGCCAGGAAACCATTATCTTTGTTCAACCCATCAGCAACGGATTAAGGCTATATCCCATATGGAAGATAAAGTTTACTGAAGTGAGAATTCAAGGACCTATCAGCACCCACTGATGCACTCACAAATAAAGAGTGGGTGTAGGTATGGGTGTACATATGCAGTGCCAAAATATATGAAATGGGATTATTTTATTTTTTAAGATCTGTCAGTTACCAATTACTCTATGGAAGTCTACAACACTGTAGCCTGCATATATAGGAATTTGGTCAACATAATAATCACATCTTTACTTACTTTACTAATCCTGCATGTCTGAATGGATCAAAATGAGGGGCAAGCAAATCAATTAAAGCATTTGTCATTTGAATTGTTCTACAAGTTAATTTTAGATATTCATAACTCTCTGCATACACAACTTTATCCACTCAGTTTTTCTTTATAATTAACAGTATCGATAAGCCCAGAAAGGAAAATATAATCATATAACAATACTATAGAAATGGATGTGACATTCAAGCCTATCCGTGAACGATATGTGATTTAAAATAAACAAAGAGAGCTAGGAAGAGAGTGTATCACAGAGACACACACATAGCACCAACAACTTACACAACTAGAAAGAGTGTAGGCATCCAAATGGGCCCAAAAAACAACTGACAAACCAAACCCCAAACATTCCACTTTGGTCATGCCCTACCACTGTGCTAACTTCAGAATCTTGGCTCGTGCTTCGAATCATAACAGCCGGTCCAATGCTTGCCACAGAATCCAGATCGCTTTTCTGAAATCATCAATGGACATGAAGAAAAATAATTCACCTTAGGCTTTATATAACTTTTTGGAGCTTTGGTCAAGATACATATTTGGGGCAACTCTACTAAGGAAATGAAAGCTTAATGCTTCAGGTTTCCCATTAGTTAGAATCAACAATACAGAAATATGTATGGCAAAGACTATATCTTTTGAATTGCTCCATCCAACAATTGTCTTCATTGTTGCAGAGAAAGTAAACCATCAGTTTACTGTGCAATTTCCTCCTAATCTCTATAACTGCTGCTAGCAGTGGTTGATCTGCGGTTGGACTGGTGCTTTTGAATGCTTGCCTACTGCATTTCTTCCTTTCTTCTCCTCAACTGACTAAAGAATTCTCAGTTGCTATTGTTTTTCTCTAGAACTGCTGGAGGAAGGCAGATGGTTTCTATTGGGTGCTATGCTGTATTTTCAAATATGGTCCTGATTAATTTCACCAGAGCCAAGATATTTGTGAGCAAGGCAACATGTCAAGATACAAACATCCAATCATTGTACTTGGTTTGCTGCTTCTTTAGAAACCCTTCTGGTGTGTGTTTCAATTTTTTGGAGGGGGGAGGCTTTAGGAGAGGTGGGAAACAGGGGGAAAAAGATTTTCCCCAGATTTCCCAGTTTTGTTACAGGCCTTCACATCTCTAACTGTAGCATAGGTCCATACCACACTAGCACTCTGATTTGCCAACATGCTCAAAACTTTTGTTTCTCTTCTCCATTCAATGGCTTCCTGTCTTGGTTCTACATACTGTGATCTACTTACAGTTCGGTGCTTTGTCCTCTGCACCACCAGCACCATTGGAACACCAGTACCAATGGTGTGTTGCTAATATAGTTATAGCAAAGGTTCTTCATAATCAGTATATTGTGACTACAACTAAAAGCAAACAAAGAATCTCACAGCTCTTTTACTCTACTCTGAGATGAACAACTACACTCACCTGGGAGCTGGAGGTTAAGCTAACACCACTGTCTGCACTGATCTGTGATTTCTTCTCCTCTGTCTCTCCCAAATCAAAGAAGTGTTTTGTACCTTCTGACCCTAAGTGGAGGGAAAGAGAGATATCTTATTAATGTGAAAGAGAAATGAAATAATCAGAAGGCAAGCAATTGCTCTGGTGCATGGGCAGAACCAAGAGAGAAACCAGAGCACCTTCTTTTTTCTCAGTGTCATAAAACAACAATATGGCCCAGGGCACCTGAGAAGCAGACTGGCTGCCTTAAAAGACTAATCATTTTAGGGATGGGGATGGGGATGGGAAAGACAATACAGGCATCAAACAGGCTCTGGTTAATACAAAGCATGCTGAACAGTCACCACATGACTCTGGAAAGCCACCTCTTTAGCTCGCAGGTGCCAGATTTATTTGGGGGGGGGGGGGGTGCTGTTGTTTGTTTGGGGAGGCAGTTAATTCTTATTGCTCAACTATTATATCTAATATATTACAACCAGCATCTGGTCCCCCACCTCCAACCCATTTATTCAGTGACACATAGCAAGACCAGCTAAAGCCAGTAGTAATAATTTGTGTGCCACAAGTAAGAGATTTAGGGTGGGACATTTTAACACAGAGGGCAAAATAGCAATATTACAGAGAAACTATAAGGATGTAATGATGGCTCTCCAGAGTTTGCAATAACATAGGTGAAACAGTGAGTGTGGGTTTCAGCTGCTGTGAAGGCATGCATTCTTTACTCTTCCCATAAATACAATAAATGCTGAAGATATTTCTTCTACATTCGTGCAGTTCTATATTTCTTTACCCTCTTCTGATGAGATGATGGAAAGAAAACTGATGGGAGGAGAGACAGAAATAGGAAGGGTTTGGAAAGCACTATGCAATGGGAGTAAGGAGACAGGAAAAGGATACACTACAGACTACACAGGTCACCATTAAGCGCTCAGAAGGGAGAAAAGACTGAGCACAACGTTTCTGCCATAGCCATATCTGCCAACTGTTCCATAACAGGGACACATGACCAGCAGTTGGAGGATTTTTTTAAAAAAATGAAAGATCTCAGATTTATACAGGTAATGTTATCTGGTAACTCTGTGTAGAAAATACAGCAATGTCTTACCACTAAACATGGTGAGTTAGGAGATCTAGTAGGGTAATATGTCTAGTTCTAGTAACAACACCAGAAAAAGTGAAAAAGTATAAGGCAGAGAAAGAAAAATACATAATTTGTGGATGAAGAGGATTATTAGTGCAGTTTTTGGACCAGCATATTATTCATGAATAAGAAAATTATTTTAAAAGATGTGCAGCTTATTCCAAAATTCCTATGTACTGTTATGTACTGGCTTGTATTTCCACAAATCAGTATTTTTATAAGATTTATTTGAAAGAGTGTGTTATACAGAACATTCAATTGGCACTAATTCTGTAACCTTAGCTTATGTATTCAAAGACACAGCCATGTTAGTGTGGAAAATCAGTATACAAAGGGATCTTATCACACCTTAGCTTATGTGTGTTAACATATATTTCCAAACATATTAGCACCTAGATGTCTCCAACTGTGTTGTTAGAGATGCTTTTGGGAAAGTGAACATGGGACAGGAAGCACAGTTAACATTAACGGAAAACCTTTTATCAATCCAAAATATTTTCTATAAAAAGAGGTGTAAAAAGATACATTGATTTTGAAATTATTCTACCTAGTACAGTATAAAAGTAAAGGTAGTCCCTTGACATTAATGTCTACCGACTGTAGGGGGTGGTGCTCTTCTCTGTTTCTAATCCAAAGAGCCAGTGTTGTCTGAGGACTGCTCTGCTGGTGGTCATGGGGCCAGCATAACTGCATCGAACACTGCTACCTTTCCATGAAAGTGGTACTTATTTATCTACTTGAATTTGCATGCTTTTGAACTGCTAGGTTGGCAGAAACTGGGACTAGTGACAGGAGCTCACTCCATCATGCAGCACTCGGGCCTCGAACTGCCAACCTTCCAATCTTCTGATCATTAGAATTGGCATCTTAACCACTAAGCCACCACATCCCTCTAGTAGTATTTTCTACTATAGTATACTATCGTGGAATTAAAATGTGGATTTAAATAGTACTGTAAAAATATTTCTGAATTTTATTCAGTTATATATTACGAAGTTTGAATGGATATCTACTTTTCATGGCATTGATGGAAACAGTACAATGTGCATAAAAAAGAGGGTCTTTCCAGATGTTTCATCTATGTGAATTTACTAAAATATACATCCATTAAACATGTTCAAATGTCACCTGTAATCAATTAAATCATTCCCTACTCCCCAGTAACTGATGATTATGAGGAAAACATAAACACCTTTAAATTTTTGATCAACCTATGCAACAAAAGCCCATACAGAGGGGAAATACACATGCAGATCTTAACACAGGTTGCAATCCTATATACCTCGGAGTAAGCCCTCAATGTAGTGGTTCTTACTCCTAAGCAGACACACCAAAACTGCACTGCAAAGCATGCACATTGTGCAAACAAGTTGCTTCCTTTGCACTCACTTGCTCAGTGCATACATTACTTCTCCAGAACAAGAGCCACTTCTACAAAATCATTTTCAAAATATTTTGTTATAAGAATAAAGAAAAAGCATTCTATGTTTCTTATCTGGCAGTTTACCTTAGTATGCAAGCTTTATTAAAACAGGATGAGAGTATTCAGATGCTTCCAGCTGGTATTCTAACACAATCTTTACCTTGTAAGATTAGATTCAACACAACTTACATATCCCTGAAAGCAACATTCTTTAGAAGAATCTAAAAACAATAAAAAATAAATCTGGTCGAACTTACTTTATGAATAAAACAGGCATCTTTGTTGAATGTCTGATCAAATGTGAATGGGTGAAATCAACTCACAGCCCCAACTAAAGTAGACCCACAGGCCTAAATATAATTTAGTCCTAACTAGATTAGACCTATTATTGTAACCTGCCTTGAATCCCATTGCAGAGAAAGGAGGGATATAAATCCTGGAATAAATAAATAAATAAATCAGTATTGTTTACATAAGTATTAACTTGCCAATTTCCCATTGATTTAGTCTACTCTAGTAGGGACTCAAAAAGGTTTGAATCCAATTTAACAGGGTCTGCACTCACACTTTACAATAGTGACACTCTCTTGATTTGAATGGTAATGAGTTATAAAATCAATTTATTACTTTATTTAATCATAAAATTACTAAATATATTAACCAGAAGCAGACATGAACACAGCCAAATGCCACTCTGTAGTGACGTTTCTAAGAGATGGCTAACTTTCATTTGATTGGTAGAATATTGTAGGATGAAGAACCTGTTAATTACTTATACTGTATTTGGAATTCTTCAAACAGCTACCTACACCTATGGCATATGGGATCTGTGTTTGCACAGTGCAGTGTTAAGAAAATTTTAGAACAGAAAGCTCTAAAATAACATCATAATTTAATAAAAGCTTTACTCCACTCAATCTGCGTGGTGTTGGATGTGGCAACCACCTCACCACTCAGTTTCCCAGATCATTTTAGCAGCTGGCCACTCAACTGGGAAGCACACCTCTGCAGGGATGGTGGGTAGTAGTTTGCTCTCTTATCCTTTGGCTACTACTTGTAGAAAACCTTCAGGATCAAATGAAAGAATGTAACCCTGTCTGTGAAGAAAATCAGCACCAGGTCTATATTCAAGGAATCTCCAGCTGATTAGGTGACAGGGTGATGCCCTACTTTAAGTGAAACCTCAATATTATAATTGGTAAGAAGACCACATCTAGTTACAGAACCATCTTGACTGGGCATAAGCTACAACAGCCACATCTCCAAGTGTTCAGACTTCATATTAGTTTTAAAAAAATGTTTCAGAAATTCTGAAGAAATTCTTCACAGTCCACGAAATCAAGACTGTAGAAATTTTGGAACAAGGAATTGCAGGATTGTTTAGCAAAATTAGTGCTGGGATGATACCCTTTTCTCCCCTGGGGTTTATTTGATGCTCTCTTGTTTCTGTCCTTTTTGTACATATTCTTCTGAGTAGTACAGTGCGCCCCATGTGGAAAACTGATGTGTCTATAATTAGAAAAACTATCCTGAGTGTAAGTTGCCATAGGCTACAGGCAGAAAATTGTATGAAATGATTTTCCACAAAAATCTGTCTGCTTGGTAAAGATCACTTTTTTTATTTTGAACCATCTGGCATCATAAAAATGGTACGTGGACAGTTTGTGAGTTGCATGAAGCAATGGCCTGATGTTCTTGAAAAGAACAGATCAAATTGAGGGTGCAGAGATGATGGCAAGTCCTTTGATCTAAAGTTAAGAGGTATGGGAGTGTTGGCAGCTTCCACTATTGATGATATGGAACTAAGAAAACCACAGTACTCTACAGCTGCCTTTGCTTCAGCCTCCATGGCTGTTCATGCCTAGAGATAGAAGTGGTGGGGAAATCAGACTTTAGTACAGTCGGCCATCCTTATCCACAGATTATTTTATCCACAGATTCAAGCATACATAGCTTGAAAATATTTTTAAAAAGTATAAATTCCATATAGCAAACCTTGATTTTTTTTCATTTTATATAAGGGACACCATTTTGCTCTTCCATTATATTTAGTGGGACGTGAGCATCCATGGATTTTGTTATCCACAGGGGATCCTGAAACCAAACAGATAACAAGGTCCCACTGAAGGAGGAATTAGTAATGGTTGAGTGAAGCCAGGCTAGGTCATGCATGTGTAGTCTATAATGTTCTCCAAAAATATGAGGAGTTGCAGCAGCACAATCTCAAGCACTCAGAAATAGATCACAAGGAGCTAGCAGTCTTGACTGGAGATTGCTGATGGAGGAAAACAACAGGGCATACTATATAAAGCAGTTAAGAAGTCTGAAATCCAAGTAATCTGACAGCACACAAAAACATACACTAGTTGGATAAACAGATCATCTGCAACATGAATTCACACCAACTGAAGAACTGGGGACAGCAAGTGTCTGATGAAACAAACAGATTGCTAATTGAATTCAATGGTTGAAAAGGCAGCCATCAGGGCTTGAGGCCAGCTGCCAGTCAAAAGAGGTCACTGTGCTACTCAACTGGTTGAAATGGTGTTCTCCTGTGATGTAAGAAACCATTCTACAGTTAATCTCATAATGAATCATCATCATGTTTCATGTCTCATCATAAACTGGTTTTCCCCTGCTTGTTGATGTAAAATGTCACCCATGATAATTACCACCATTCAACCAGCCAACTGTCTTTTAAAAACCTGGAGTATCCTGGTGATGGCAAGAAGTCAGAGAGTATTACTGTAATGTTCTTTCACAGATCAACCGGAGGGAAATGCAGAGAATGCCTGAGCCTATGAGGAATATCACTGGTCAAGAACCCTTTTTGGTGCTCTAAATTGATAGATTTCCCCATAGCAGGGGTTGCTTGCTTTTGCATGACACTGAGAGGCAGTGAGAATCAGGTTCAGTGTGGCAAATGAGGACAGTCCTAGAAGCTGATGAAGTTGTTTACTTAGATAAGGAGGTCAGCATATGTGCCATTGTATGGGAAAGGCAATCCTCAGTAATAGTCTAATTTTGGTTGCCAAGACAGAAGTCTAAAGGACCCTCCACAAGACCTGAACTAAACTTCATAAGTTCTCCAATGTTTTCATACTCAGCCAGTGGAGAAGGAGCCATCCACTACTGAGAATTACCCTAGCATAAATAGAACCTGGGAGGGAAGGTGGCAAGAAAGTTAAGTTGACAGAATCTGCTGAAGTACCCTTTTCCTGATGTCCTGGCTGGGGCAAATTTGTCTAGCCTATAGTGATCTGTGAAAGTGGAAGCCATGACTTAAATTGCTGTCTTGCAAATTTCTTCCAGGATAGTGTTAGTTGAGAAAGCTTCTGATATGGCCACTAACCTAGAAAAGTGTGCTGACATGTTTTGTGGTCTGGGAAGACCAAGGTATTTGTAGGCCAAAAGATAAACACTTTGATCCACCAGGGTGGTAGAATACAGAGACGTAACTATGTTAGTCTGGAATATTAGTATGTAAAGTGATCTTGTAGGACCTTTGACTCACCATAGTTACAAATGAACTTGTCACATCATCACCATATCCACAAGTTTTGTATTGTTATAGCTATTCATACTATCTGATTATAAAGGTCCTTCTTGAGCACCAGTTCATTCCATGCATCTGAGGAAACAGACCAAGTCTACAAAAGCTTATGCTACAACGTCTCACTCAGCTACTCTTAAAGGTGCTACAAGATCCCTTTGATCCACCAAGTTAGAGTAGTAGGAGATACCTCCTTGCGTATGGAGGTGGGTATAAAGGAGGCAAAGACTGTTTTCAATCTCCTAAAGGGACTGGTACACTTGACGTACAGTTTCAGAGCCTGCCTGGCATCCAGCCTATGCCACTACATTTCTAGAGGGTGGAGTGGATGAGGGCAGGATGGTAAAACGATGGGCTGTGAGTTATGGAACAAAGAATTTATTTTAGAAAGAAAATTAGAATCAACACAGCAAGTGATCCAGAGAAAAGGCTGCTAGCTTTGAGACTCCTGGACGAAGTGACTGCTATGAGAAAGAGTATTTTTGGGACAGAATTCGAAGCAGGACCATCTTTAGAGGTTCAAATGGAGTCCTGGAGAGGGCTTTTAGTACCTTGGGGAGATCCCAAGAAGGAAAACAATGAGCTATCAGGGAACTGAACAGACAAGTCTCCCCCTAAAAACTCTTCACATGTGCATGGGAAGAAAAGGTTGCCCTTGGCTGATAGATAAAATGGATACTAAGACTGTAGTTTGGTGTCATAAAGTGTGGGTTTAAGACCTCAGTTGAGGCAGTCCTGGAGAAATTCTAAAATCTCTTTAACACTCTTCTGTTCATCTGATAAATTCAACCAGTTCTAGAGATGGGAACAACAAAGTATATATTTTGTCCGAAACCTTTTTCATAATGGCAGACCAAAAACAATTGACGAACTAACTTTAGATTTAGAGCCATTAAAGGCTAGTTAGTTTCATCTCCATCAGATAACTGCTTTTACACACAAATTAAAGGTAATAGGAGAACCACCTAGACCACTTACCTTATTTGAGGCATGATGTGTTCCCTCTCCCAAAGTACCAAAAGACTAACATCTTTAATGTACAACTGTATGATTGTCCACTCTTACCCAAACATCCGTGGCATAAAACTAACCTGGGAAACAGATTTGAATCTTTCAATTCCCATTTCAAAATGGACTACAGTTTGGTTCTCCATCCCTTTTAAATCCAGATCAGCAGTGATTAGAGAAAACACCTTGAAAATTATACACAAGTGGTACTTGACTCCAGTGAAGCTAGCACGAATGGTTAAAAATGCTTTCTCCAAATGTTGGTGTGGTTGTAATGGTAACGGCACATTTCTACACATGTGGCTAGACTGCCCCAAAATAATACATTTTGGTAATTGGTACTTGAACAAATTTCATTGATTACCAACCAAGAAGAAAAATTATGTCCAGAAATGCTTTTGTTATCAATATATGTAGACACAAACTCAAATCTGAAACATAAAAACCTCATAGATTTCCTCACTACAGCAGCCCGTGTAGAAATTGCCAAGTGCTAGAAAACAGGGGAGGTATCTTTAGATAAGTGGTGGGAAAAGGTATGGGACCTGTGGGTACTTGAAAAACTGTATGACAGAATGACAAATTACGCAGGACAACCAAAATCAGGACCTTTCATAGACAAATGGTTCCCACTCACTGACTTTATAAATAAAGATAGAAACAAGAGAAGACAACCTCCACCTCATCTGAACCATTGGTCGGATATTCTAGACTAGATTTACACAAAGACAGCACTGGACTTTAAAATGACCACTTACATTGAACAGAATCCAAAAGGGGGCCTGCAATACAATTCAAAGGTGTGAAATGAATTGTTTAGTTTTGCTTCATTGTTGTGATATGTCTTGTACATAGTAGTTTACTTATAATTTTTAAAATGTTTTAAAAAATCTCTTTAACACTTGCTGTGGATGGTGAGATTGATTTTCTGTGAGACTATCTGAGAAATGCTTTCCAGGTGGTCTCAAATATCCTGAAGGTGTAATCTTGTCTGGATGCTAAAAGTGTGATTACTACCTTTTTAGAATAACTTGCTCTCAAATAAGACTTCTATTCAGTTGCTAGGTGGAGCCAGCCTGGGTCTGGGTGGAGAAGGGGGCTCTGTCTGAGGTAGAGGTCAGCTCCATTGGGCCTAGCCCAAGGAAGATGAAGAACCCTCCTTCCAGCCCATCCACCATCATCCAGCTTCAGATGGGAAGAGAGGCAGGCCAGTTCCATCAGGCCTAGCCCAAAGTAAAAAGAAAAACCCTCCCTCCAATCCATCTGCCATGGCCATGGCCCCAGAGGGAGAGACAAACCAATGAACTTGATCCTTTCCCCACGACCATTCCCTTATTCTTTTGTGTCATGTCTTTTTAGATTGTAGGCCTGAGGGCAGGGAACTGTCTAATTAAAAATAATAATAATTGTAAGCCACTCTGAGAGCCTTTGTGGCTGAAGAATGGGGTGTAAATACTCAAAACAAATAAATAAATAGAGGTAGAGATGGTAGAGGTTCCTGGATCGCCAAAGCTAACAGATGGCCTGTAGGGCCAATGGGGATCTATGAGAATGACTTTTGCTTTTTCCTGCATGATCTTCCTGAGTACTTTGGAGATCAGCAGTGTCAGAAGAAACACATATAGTAGGCCTGGAGGCCAGTTCATCTGAAGGGCATCTTAGGATTTTGTTCTAAGTAAGTGGGACCTGGTGAAATACTTGGGGAGTTTGTGGTTTGTGCCTGATGCAAATAGGTCAATCTGTGGGTGTCTGAAGTGTTTTAAGGGTTATGTGAAGGCTACATTCCCCTGGATCTAGACTATGGTGACTCAAGAAGTCCACTTCTTGTTGAAAGAGCACTGAATATGTTGTGTGAAATGGAGAGGACAGCCTCCTCTGCCCAGGCTTTCTTGTGCAGGGAGATAGCATAAAAACTTCCCTGCCTAATCAGGTATGACTTTGCAGTTTTGTTGTCTGTTTGAAGTAGAACATGTGAGCCTCTGATGTCTTTTTAGTAAGTGGAGGAGTACAAATCATATCACATGAAACTCCAGCCAACTGATACTATGAACTACAGTAGTTCTGTTTGAGCCCAGACTCCCTGAGCTCAGAGATCCTTCAGAGCTTGAGATGAGCTTCCCAGCCCAGGAAGCTAGCCCCTGTGATGAAAACTACTCTTGGAGGGTCTTGTAAGGAAACTCCTGTGTGTTTCTCCACCAAAGGAGGGAAAAACAGACTTCCCAGGTTAGAGAAATGCTGATAATGTGAGGTTTGGCAATGAGTGTCTGAAATGGTAGGAAGATCCACTGCAGGGGAGGAGAGTGGAACCTTGCCCAAGTATATATTCTGAATACAGAATATAGATGTCAGTGACTTTAGGTCTGATGTCTTTGCTCTTGCAAAAAGGAGAGCCCCTTTTTTTAATTTTTGTTAGTCTCTTGGAAAAGGGGGCAATGCAACCCTTTCACTTGTCTATTAAGACTCCTAAGTGAACTAGCCTCTGAGTTAGGGAGAGGAGACTTTTCTGTTTGTTGATCACAAAACCGTGGGCTTCAAAAACAGACTGGGTAGATGCTAGAGCTTGTCAGACTCCTAGAGGTGAGACTGTAAAAGGACATCGTCTAGGTATGGGAAGATCTTGATGTCATGCAGTTTCAGGTGGGCCACAGGGGCAACCACTACTTTGGTGAACACTCAACGAGCTGAGGCCAACCTCAAAGATAGGGCTTTGAATTGATAGTGGGAAGTATAATTGTGCAGTAGAACCCATTTGTATGATTTGCAGAGACCATGAAGAAGAAATAAACTTCTGAAGGATCTTTACAGATATGGTGGTCTTCTGGGAAAATGTACTCTTGGATTGTCTCAAGGCATTCCATCCAGAAACACCTGTATTTTGTGTATTTTTTTGTTTATAGAATTTTAACAGTGAATTTTATTAATTTAAGATGGGGAGGAGGATTTGTTTAGTTATTATTGTTTTACTGTATTCTACCAGTATCTTTGTTCTATTGTATTTTATCCTTGTTGTAATCCCATCTCAATCCGCAGAGAGAGGTGGGAAAATATAAATAATAATAATTGTTGTTGTTTACAAATTTAAGATCCAGAATTCATCAAACTCTGTGTCATTTCTTGAACATTGTGAATATTATTTAAAATACAACCCAAAATTTTCATTTTGAGTGTTATATGGCCCCCAGATCTAGCATCCAAGTGATGACCTGATGTACAGCAAGATTCTTTGAGAGACGTTTGGAAACTCATGACCTCAGGAAGTGGGACTTTCTTTTTTTTTTTCTATTCTATTGGGGGGGAGGGGGCTTTGCTTATTGTCCTTAATGCCCACTTATCTGACATGGAGAGAGACCATGCTTCTCTGAAATAAGAAAGTCTTCTGTCTTGGGAGGTGGGTAGTCATAAGGCTGATTGATTTCTCAGGGATTGGTTCCCCAGGAGGGGGTTATGCTTGGGCCTCTCTGGGAACAAACAAACAAACAAAAAAGGAAACTAGAACCTAAACCAAGCAGTCTGAAAGACCTGAAGTCTCTAGAGCAGGAAAAGAAGCAAATGGGATGAAAAGAAAAGAATGTTTGCTCTCTCTCTTAGTATCTTTCTTTGACATAGAAGGCATGATCTTCTTCTTATCACTTGTTACAATGAGGATGTCCTTAAAAGCCTCCCCTCCAAAATGGGAGGTTCCCATATAATGCACCGTGGCTAAGTTGAATCTGAATAGCATATCTGCATTCCAATATTTTAACCAAATACATCTTCTGATATGGTAACAGAAGCAATGGAGCAGGCTGAGAAAGTCAGGTAATCTCTGATAGCATTTGTCACAAAAGCTAATGATTTATAGATTTTAAGCAAGGCCTTCTGTAAGGACATTGCATCTAGATCCTGGTTTTCAAAATATTTTGGATGCAGAGCATAGCTGCTCTAGAAATAAAGAATGCTATGGAGGTTACATGAAGAGCTAAGAGCAGAGGCCTAATGGGAAAATAGAGCAGAGGCCTGATAAGTCTGTCCTCTTTTCAATAAGAGTCTTTAAGGGATGTTTAAGGATGACCCTCCATTTGCTGCCCCCAAACAGGTGAGGGATGTGGACTCCAAGTCCACAAAAAAGGAGGGGCAACTGTACAGTTTTTGTTCTACATTAATGCCCTTTCTACTTTGCATGGGATTGTTCCACCCTCTGTGAGGCTGAAGACACAATCCACACACACGAGTTAATCCTGCAATGCAACCAGTTCAGGTAGGATCTGAAAATATTAACCTTTGCACTGTTGCCTCCAACCCCTCTCTCCTCAGTTTTATTTTCCTGCCTTTTCGACCAGTCAGACAACTTCTCTCTCTCAGAATTAAATTGAAAAGGCATTAGAATCAGTAAGAATGTTCCATCTGATCTTACGAGTTCATTAAAATATATGAGAAAGATGCAAATCACAAGGAGGCTTTTGGTTTAGAAAACAGAGGTGCCCTACAGCTGGAATGGTCTGTGTTTAGAACTGTGTTTTTTGTCCAAATTGGTTGGTGTCTGATTGGTTCTTAAAATGGCCACCCCACTGCAAGCAAGTGCATGAGCCTGATTTCTGAGATGACTGCTTAAGATGACTGTACAAATCTGGGATGGCATGTTCAGTTTCACACCTGTCTAGGTAACTTCATCTGGAAGACCTGTGGAAGAAATTGTAATCTTAACTGGTTGAGGAGAGATGGCTGGGAATTTAAAACAGCCTCCTCCTCTATCTCCATAGCCTCGTTCAATTGTTCATCAGCGCTAGCAGAGGCTGGAGTACATTCAGGCTCTACTGACTGGGTCCTGAAGTGAGTTCACCAGCTTCAACCTCTTTCAGGTTGGAGGCAGAACTAAGATCAGCTTATAAAAAGCTAACTTTCCCTTCTGTTAAATGAATTGCCAATCTACAGTGGCAGCTCCAGAGGAGATTGTCACTGCAGTGAGAGTTGTGGGCAAGTGCATGTCTTTACAGCTCCCCGGAGATGCTGAGAAGAGCTCTTGCATGTCTATTATTATTTGGAGATGTTTTGCAACTGAGGAATTCCAAGGAATGGAACTGACTTTAGATTTAGTTTTTAGATTTACAGGACTGTGTAAATTTACAGCACTATATAAATAATAATAATAATAATAATAATAATAACAACAACAACAACAACAACAACAACAACTTTCCCCTTCCCTACCCCAACCTGAGAAGAGCCTTCAGCACAAAAGAAGGAGGGATGAAAGATAGCAAAGTGAAGATGCTTTACTTAAGGAAACAGAGAGAGGGAAAGGGAAAGAAAAGCAGCCAAGAGAAAGACAGAAGAATGAACTATACAACCTTTGCTGAGTAAAACAAGGTGAAAGAACTGAAGAAGAGCCAAGGAGCCAACATGTTATCCTTTGCCTCACCCAGGCAGCAATAGGAATTAACTCATTCATGGATGGCTCCTTTTCTCCTGGCTGAGAATTTAATATCTACATGTAAAGGATTATTGTCTGTTCCACCAATGCACACAGCTCTATCAAGGCTGCGAGCCTTTCGAGATCTGGCTCCTCATCTGTGGAATGACCTGCCTTTGGACCTCTAGCTGGAGAAGCAAAGCTAAAAAAACACATGCAAAACAGGACAGCTCACAATCACAAAGAGATCAGAAAATTCTACTCCCAATGTAGTCAAATTATGCTGCTCTCAACCTCAAAGTTCAATGTTCCCAAGTCAGTAAGCTATGAAAGCAAGAGCTATCTGGTGTCAAAAAAGTCCAGTGACAAGAGAGCAGTAAATAAAAGTCAGGTTTCCACGGAGTCTATGGGCTGATCTAGACTGGCAAAAAGGGGTGTGTTCATGCCTGCATGAAAGTGTAGCCTTTAGATGACCTACACTGAAAGTTTGGCATGAACGCACTTCTTTTGCATTTTAGTGGGGGAAAAGCAGCTTTAAAAAAGACCTTCTTTTCCCAGCTTCTTTTTTAAAAGGGTGTAACAGCACAGCTGCGTCTAAATGCTGCAGTGCAACTGTGCAGTTTTTTAAAGCTCCCAAACCCTAGCTCCAGCCCTAATCCGAACCCTAGACATGCGCATTTGGGGTGCTGTAACTGTTATGCAACTGTGCATAAATTGTCAATTCATTCATAAAATAAAGAAGTTTATTCATAAACTTAAATTGTAATGGATTTAATATCTTTTTAGGGGGGATGCAGTTTGTTTTATTGATGTAATAGTATTTTAATGTGTAAGCCACCTCAATTGATCTCAAAGGGGTGGGGTATTAATAACAACAACAACAACAATTATTATTATTATAAAATAAAGGGGTTCATTCATGGTGCACCGATGCAACTGCGCACTTAAAAAAGGGAAGCAAAACCACAATGGTAATTTGACAGATCTTCATAACTGCACAGTTCATGTGTGATATACCTGCGCAACTGTGCAGTTCGCAGCTGGCAATAAAATTGCCTGTATGATGTACCGGTGCAACTGCGCAGTTCACAGCTGGCAACAAAAAAAATATATATTAAAGGTTCAGTGCGGCCAAAACCCCCTTTCATTGCCACCCATGCAGCTGCTCCGCTTGTGTTTCTAGCATCCTGACAGCTTCCAATGTAGTTGCTGAGCAACAGAAAAGACTTCAGATAAGTCATCCCCACACCCCCTCAGTGTAGCTGCCCTATACCTTTTTATTACACACCTGGGACTTGCAGTGTAGCTGCTAAGTATTAAGGAAAAGGCAACTTCATGTCGCCCTTTCCTGCCAATCTAGAAAGCCCCTATGGGTCTAAACAGACAGGCAAAAAGAGGTGCTTTCAGGCTAGCTTGAAGGCATGGCATTTAGATGACACATGCCTTCAAGCCAGCAGAAAAGTGCTCTTATGCAGAGAAAAGCCATTTCAAAAAGAAGCAGTTTTTTTTCCACTTCTTCTTGGCTTAAACGCATGTCATGTGGTCATGACATGAGCACTCCAGCTGCCTTGAAAGCGGTTGGTGGGGTTGGTGGGGTTTCAATGTGGCTTCAGAAAAGGCAGCTTCAAGCCACTTTTTCCTGCCCATCTGTTTTGCCCCAAAGTAGCCAGATCTTTAAACAATCCAGAACACACTGCCAGAAGACTGAGATTGTACTCAGCAAAGCAGCTCGTGGTTGTAACTTCCTTTTATAGCCAGCATGTTCAGACAACACCCAGATCCCAGGCAGTATTTAGGGAGAGAGTTCCACAGCTGTGCTCCTCCCAACACCTTGATTGCAGCCTCTCACTTCATCTGTGGATGTCTAAACTGCATGTGTGAACCTCTGCTTTTCTCTAAGAGTGAGGGACCTTTCCTCCAGCTCCTCTTCCTGTTCTGAATCTGACCTGATCTGTTGAACTGAAGGAGGATTTGGCTGGCTATCAGGCAACCGCTGTGGCTCCTCCAAAGACAAGTTTGGTTTGTCTTGACAAAGAATAACTGAATGAGAATGCAGGAGCCACACCCAGAAGCATGTGTATCGTGGTTCAAGTTTACCAAAACATTTCAGCTCTAGAACATCTTGAACATAATCTTGTGCAAATATAGAACCCCAAGTGTGGTTCTATAAAAAAGGAACTACATATTATAGTGTATTTGTACAACACAATATTCCAACCACCTTTTTTATCAAAGGCTAAAAGACACTTTGAAATGGAGAAAAGGAGAGAACAGAAGGGTATGTTTAACCTTCTGCACCAGTCCATTTTGTCCTGAAATCCCCTCTGTTTATAGACATGTATCCAATATTGCCCTTTATCTCTATTCAGATGGTATTAGAAATCAAATCATCATGTAAATATACCATATTTATGTAAAATCACATCTATGATTACACAAGGTATGGGGAAGACACCACTTCTAACTCTGTGTGTATTGTCAGCAAATGTCTACCTATGTTATGGGCACTGTCTGGACAACTCACTCTTCATTCCTGATCAGCATAACCAAGGAACAACTGATAAGGAAAATGAAACACCTAGCTTTTTCTCCATTACAAGTTAATCATATACGTAGTCACATAAATCCCCAGGTTTATTTCCAACCTCATCAAAAATATTTAATCACTGCTATTAAACAATAATTGTGAACCATTCAATTGGAAACTGAAAATAAATTAATATTTGCTGCAGAAACCTGTCCAAAATATATTTTAAATTCAGTGGTAAGGAAGGGCTGAAGCATGGCTGGAGGAGACAGTACATTTTTTCCAGAATAAGAAAGGACTATTCAGTGTAACTCATCACTAAATTTCTTTAAAACAGTGACCTCCTTGGTCTGCCCTATGGTTCATGTAGCATAGGATTTCAATCAAAATAGGGAGTTGGCAGTTATGGAGAGGCTGGGGGAAAGTGTTAGGTATCTGTCCTTTCATCATATCCTTACTCAGTTTTTCCAAAGCTTTTTGCTTTGTCACTTCCTGGTGCGTATTCCACAATTCTACTCAAGATGCAATGTAAGCAGGAGAGAAAGACAGAAAAAGTGTCAGATGCTGAGCAGAGGTGATAATGGAAAACAAAAACAAAAATACACCACCCAAACCTTCACTGCCATAGGCAAGATTAAAGAAAACTAACATGTAAATAATTAATTACTTCTTCAGCAGATCAGATTTACACACTTGCAACTGCATTTACAAGAGTTATAAAATAACAACTATACAAAATTAACTGAGAAAAACACCCCTAAGTGAGACTCACCTACCTGATTTCATCTCACTTCATAGAAATGATGAGTTAAAAAAGGATACCTTAAAGTTTTTTATATCCAACATTTAAAATTTCTTAATAAATTTCCACATAAACCACTGTCTCCCCCTTTAGCACCCCAATATCCCCAATTCAAAATATAAAGCTGCATAAAAGAAACTGTATTTCTGCCAATACAAATGTAGTATTTAAGTATATACATTTTAATTTGGCCCTGCCTATCCCCATCATAACTACTTGGCTCTACCTACAATTCATGTAACTTTTGGAGAGTTCAATGTATCAATCTCCAAAGTTCTTTTGTGCAGAACAAAAAGAACACAAGTTTGAAGAAAGACACTCTTAAATGATGAACGCAAAACCTCCAGTCAATTCACACTATTCCTCCAACTGTGAAGAAAAATGATTTTCTAAAATAGAGATCCTTACAAAAAGGGCAGATTCTGTTTAGAGAGAAACATTCTGAGCGGTGATTTAAATTTCAGTCTACTCAGCAAACCCACAAAGCTCTTCAAATTTCTAAGATGTTTTCATGTTTGTATCAATAAACAACAGGTCCTTCCAGGTGCTGGCCTAGTGGCCCAGTGGCAGAATCCTAAATAAGCTTGCTAGAAATCCCAGTGTGAACTGTGTTGTACATTCCTCCTCCCCATTTAGGAAGGCAGATGCTGGGAAGTGCTAGAAGGCAGGGTGGAAACTCAGCTCTTACAAGGAAGGAGCAATACTGTGGAGAATTATTTTTTTAGCTATTCTGCAATGGAAGCAGAATATAGACAGAAATGGGATAGGAAATTGATTCAGAACTTTGCTGGAGAGGGATAAGGGTTTGGATTTTCTGCAATTATATGATATAAAGATTATAACATATGGCAAGCCCAAAACTTTCCCCATACTGTATTTGATGGAAAGACAAACACTATTTGCTAGCTGTATTAGTTTTTGAATTCACTAATAGCAGCAACATTGACTGGGAAATGTTCTTTCAGTAGAATCATAGAATCACAGAGTTGGAAGAGACCACAAGGGCCATCCAGTCCAACCCCTTGCCATGCAGGAACTCCCAACCCCCTGTGCCATGCAGTAGTGAAGACCATACTCAACCCACAAATAAGATCCCCACAGAGGGAATTAATTATTAATTATTAATGCTGAATGCAAAATGGTTGTGCTCCTTTCCCCACATCACAGTTTTGCTTGCTGATATGCAACCATGTAGAATGTGGTTGGTTGCTCAGCTTCAGAAACACTTCAGAAATAGGTATTTCTTAGCTATTTTCCTACAGTACTATGAGATCAACTAACATCTTAATGGTGATTTTTTTTTACATTTAAAAGTGACTTTACAACAAATGATGGTCAATTTTTAGTTTAGGGAAGTGTGTTTAAGAAACTAAACTGACAAGTGAGCCTGACATTTTTTTTCCATATCTGTATACTTTCATGCTGGAAAATGAGTGGTTGACACTTCTTGAGAATGGCCATTCTTGTGAGGCTGAAGGGACAATCCACAACTCCTAGGTTTATCCCCCTTCCATACCTGGGCAGGCAGGAATCTTAAAATTCTAAGAAATTAGAGCCATTACCACCAACCCTTCTCTATTCAGTTTTTAATTTCCCAGCCTTAATAACTGCTCCACCTTCTTTAAGTCTTTCCTATCTAATAAATTCTTATTTTCATTTTATTTTTTTTAATGAGTGAGGGTGGATTGTCTCTTCAGCCTCACAAGAATAACCATTTTCAGTAAGTGTCAACCTCTCATTCCCTGTGAGGCTGAAGACACAATCCACAACTCCTAGGATATACCCAAGTCACCATTCTTAGGGAGGGCCTAATCATTACATACCCCACAACGCTAGCCTTTATCTTTTTTTAAACCTTTCGGTCTTGTTTTGAAGTATTTATTTTTAATTTAACCAAATTTACCTACTGCTACAAGAGACTGGTTTTCAGCTTCACTTTTGCTTGATGAAATAAATATTTGTTTTAACGACTCCAATCTTGACTCTGAAACTTGTCACTCATTCATCTGCTGCCTCATTTCCTTTGTTGTTGTTGACTGCCCTTGAGTCGACCTCGACTCATGGCGACCCTATGGATGAAACATCTCCAAGACCCTCTGTCCTCCACTACTATGCATAATTCCTGCAACCCCATACTCGTGACCTCCTTAATAAAGTCCATCCATCTAGTATGTGGCTTTCCTCTCTCCCTAATTCCCTCCACCTTTCCCAGCATTATTGTCTTTTCCAATGAGTCCTTCCTTTTCATGATGTGTCCGAAGTACAACAACCTCAGTTTGGTCATCTTGGCTTCCAAGGAGGTTTCCGGCTTGATCTGCTCTAGGACCCATTTGTTTGTCCTTTTGGCTGTCCTTGGAATCCTCAGCACTCTTCTCCAGCGTCACATCTCAAATGAATGGATTCTCTTCCTGTCTTCTTTCTTAACTGTCCAGCTCTCACATCCATACATGGTAACAGGGAATACAATGGTTTGTATGATTCTAACTTTTGTGCCAAGTTGTATATCTTTGCATTTTAGAATCTTTTCTAGTTCTTTCATAGCCACCCTCCACATTCTTAATCTTCTTCTGATTTCCTGACTGTAGGTCTGTGAGGTTTTCTGCTAGTACTAAGGTGTCATCTGCATATCTTAGATTTTTGATATTCCTTCGTCCTATTTTCACTGCTCCTTCTTCTGTGTCCAAGCCTGCTTTTCTTGTAATATGTTCTGCATACAAATTGAACAGATAGGGTGAAAGTATACAGCCTTGTCTGACCCCTTTGACAACTGGGAACCATTCTGTTTCTCCGTGTTCTGTTCTGACAGTAGCCTCTTGTTCTGAGTACAGATTCCTCATCAGGACTATCAGATGTACTGGCACTCCCATGTCTTTAAGGTTATTCTATGGCCTTTCATGATCTATGCAATCAAAGGCTTTGCTCTATTTCCTTAACTTCTTCAATTTCATTTTGAACCTGTCCTTCCACAATCTGATTACTTGCAGTCTTGGAGGTAGGTGAAATTATGGTGCCTCTGTCTACCTGAAGCCTCTGCTTTCAGCTGGTAACTGATCACTCTCTCTGACATCCTCTAATTCCTTTTGTTTTGTTTTCCTTGATCCTGACTCAAAAGCCATTATATTCTTAAATTAATATCTAAACAAATCCCTAACTACGAGGAGGTATCCAAAAGTTTTAGTGATCACCTTTTTTAAAAAATTGACAGAAATTTTGTTTTGATTTGTAGTTGTTAACCTATCTCTATGTAGTCACTATCTAGATTTATACATTTTTCCCAGAGTATCTTGACCCTCCAAATACCTGATATTGTAGAAATCTGCAGATTGCGCCTTACGAGGGGGTATCATAAAGTAATAATTATCACCTGGAAGTTATTATGGCATATTGATGAAATTTTGTTTTCATTTTGTCATCATTGGTCCCTAAGTGCACATTGATGAGAAAATCAGCTCACTGTGTCCTTTAATTTTGTGACTGGCTGTGCCCTTTAATTTTGTGACTGGCTGTGACCAATTGGACAGGCTTTGAGTCCCTTTCTCTGATAATTTAGTTAGGGTTTTATTTAGATATTAAATTAAGAATATAATGGCTTTAGAGTTAGGATTAAAGAAAACAAAACAAAAGGAATTAAGAGGCAAGAAATTAAAAATTGAGGAAAGAGAGGTTGGTGGCAACAACTATAACATCTTAAAATTTTAAGATTCCTGTTTGTTCAGGTTGGCATGAGGGATAAACCCAAAAGTTGTGGATTGTGTCTTTAGCCTTACAGAGAATGACCCTTTTTGAACTCACATTTGGATGGCATTTATATTAAACAAAGTTTTAAAGCTAAATTTCCTTCTGTTTCCTGGATCAACAAAATAAAACATTCTAATCCTTCAGTGGGATTGGTACATAGAGAAAGACTGGGAAAAGATCTAGCAAACTTCCTAAATCGTTTTCTGTCTTGATCGTCTATGCAGTACCTCCACACCTAGCAGAACTAGGTACTAACAAGGTATAACATTGCTTCCATAATATAAATATTTGATCACAACTTTTTGTTTCTTAGGATTTATAATCTACAAGTGAATGTAGATTATATTTAAAATATTAGATTAACATTTAAAATATTCATTCCAGTAGGTTTTGTTGTGAAGGGAAAACAGTTTAAATGTGGGATAAGAATAATCTTCAATGCATATCCCTGGGACAATATTCAAGAAATGTAAACACAACTGCAATTCTGCAGGATAAATATTTAGTGTAGAATCTTACCCAGGAGGGAGTGAAGGGACTGGAGAGGCCTAGCAACACCATCAGGCCTGGCCTCAAGTAGAAGAGCCCTCTCTCCATGCTACACCATCTTACCCAGGAGGGAGTGAAAGGACAGGCCAAACTCCATCAGGCCTATCCTAGATTATGGAGCAGGGCCCTCCCTCCATGCCATCTGCCTTGGTCCAGGTGTCAGAGGGAGAGAAGAACTTTTGCACCTGATCCCCTTCCCCACCACCATTCCCTTCTCCTTTTGTGTTGTGTCTTTTTAGATTGTAAGCCTGAGGGTAGGGAACCGTCTAATTAAAATAATAATTGTAAGCCGCTCTGATAGCCTTTAGGGCTGAAAAGCGGGGTATAAATAAATAAATAAAAATGGAAGTTTCTTCCAAATAAACACAGAGAGGAATGATAAAAAGAATTGCTAAAAATAATAATTGTTCTTGTGGATAGCTTATCTGTGACACAAACACTCCCAAGAATCTATGTCATTAAAGTCTGGACTATTAGTTTTTTTCATCGTAATTTCCATCCACTAGCCAGTGTGAGGAAGCTATTTGAGTGTTTTAATCTAGGAGGCCAGGGTTAGAATCCCTCCTGTACCATGGAAACCCACTGGGTGACATTAGACAAGTCACACTATTTCAGCTTCAGATGAAGGCAATGAAAAAACCCTTCTGAACAAATCTTGAAGTTGTCAAGGGTTGCCATAAATTGGAAGCAACTTGAAGGCACATAACAGCAACACTCCCTATCCAGTCTGACAATAATTAAATTTCATCATAAGGCAGCCTCCCTCAGCCTGACCATAAAGTTCTAAAAAAGCATATCAGCACATCAGAAATATTTAGCTAATATTTCTCCAAGATGTGAGATGAGTATATATGACTAGTCTGTGCAATCAGAGTGACAGGAAAGCGCATTACTATAGCAATGAAGAGAGAAATGTTTAAATGGTAAGGATGCAAGTAAATACTAACAATGCACAACCACTATCCTGCATTCCACATATACATGAATACACACCAATAGAAGCTACAAAATTCTCCTCCTTTAGACTCCTTGTGTCAAACTCCCTTGGCCCTTTCCCTGCAGGGTTTGGTGCCCGTGGCATGAGCTGAGGTACAGGCAGTTGCACCTTCGGTTTCGATTCCGCCCTCATGGCTAAAATAGGTTCCTTGCCAACCGGAGTGATTGCTCCATCTGTTGGGCTTCTTTTTCTTTTTTCTGGCTCTTTAAAAGAAAGGAGAAGAGAGAGATACCAGCCAAAAAAGGCAAGAAAACCCCAGAAATACAAACAAAGGTCAATTTGAAGAAAGGGAAGAAGCATTCAGAAAAAAGATTGGCCCACTGGTGTTAAGACATTTGGTTGCAAATAATGGAAATAATAGCTCTCCCTTATAAATCTCATCATCACTTGAACGCAATACACAGAATGCAGGTAAGGAAGAATGGGCAAACTGTGGTCCTGTGAATATTGTTGGGCAACAGCTCCTATCATTCCTCACCAGCAAATACTATGTTGTCTAGAGTTGACAAGAGTGATGAAGGGGGTGATGACCTGTGACAAAGCCATTTTGCTTATGACACCCCAGCTTGGGACTGCTGTTCTCAAGATGGGTTGCCTGGCAGCAAACTTACTATCATATAGCAGAAAATGAAGACTTTTAAGTGTGCCCATGTCCAGTGCATTCACACATTTATTAATTTGTCTGGATTTTAATACTGTATAAGTTTTCTATCAGATGCTATGTCATATTTTTTTAATTGTGTGAACTGGTTGGGAAGCTGAAAAAGTACCATAAAAATAATATAAATGGACAAAATAAAAGGAAAGCACCCTTTCTTCCTGAAGGTACTAAATAGCCACAAAGAAGTACACTCATAATTTAGATATTATCAAAGTAACTCATTGTTAGCTAACTATTATCAAAGCACTGTATGGTCAGAGAGATGGACAGAAAATTATTATATAATATTAATGTGTGAATTTGTGATCATCCCAAGGAAATTCGGTTAGAGATGGGTTCAAAATAGACAGATGGAAATAATACTTCCCAGAATATCCTCTGCTGTCACAGATTATGGCAAGTAGTGGTCATTTGGTGAAATATCTCTTTAAAAAAAAAAGATAAGACACATTCATGGCTTAATGCATCAACTGCTCTAAGGCCCAAAACAAACAGGCAGACAAGGGCAGCTTCTGGCCACAATGCATGCCCCCAGAGCACCCAGAAGCTGCCCTGGGGCCGCACCGAGGCCGCTTAAACTGGCTGAAAACTGGCTCCGGAAGGAGTGGATCTTTACTGCTCCAATTTGGGGCTGAAGGAAGCGCTGCAGGAGGAGGAACCCTGATTGTGTTGTCTAAACACATCTGGGTATGTATTATCCTAACCCACCTTCTAGCCACTCCCTTCTTCCTATCTGCTTTGCCCATAAGTCATGACCCCAATGAAACCTCTTCACAAGCAGTACACCTCAGAATGCCATAATTTGCTGACATGAAAAAGGAGGGTTCTGCTACATATTCCCAGTTTATTTGCTTCCAAATGACATATGACTGCCACACTGGAAACAGAATCCTGATCTAAACGGACTCTCAATTTGATCAAGCAAGACTCTTGTGCTTTTATACTCATTGTCACAAGATGGCTCATCACATTAGCTTGATGTGAAAGCTTTCTTTATTATGGCATCCTGTCAATCAGTGCTTTTTGCAAATTTCACTGAACAATCAGCTTATGCTGGGGTGGGAATCCTGAGCCACATGTTATTGGACTGCAGCACCCAGCATTCCTCACCATACTTTTCTTAGTGTTCTTTTGCATAATATGACAGAAACTCCCTTAAAAGTATGATTGTTGAAGTGATAGGTCCATTCAGCAGATGGGAAAGTGTGCCTTTTTTCCTTTGGAATATTGTTTAATTCATTAGTGGAGAATTACTTTTATGAGGGGGAAGATGACAACCAGTAGCTCAGATGCCATCAGTAGGAGTGGCCACAACCACAGAAGTCATCAACATCTATGTGCTGCTTCCCAGTTCCTTCTATTACAGGCACCACCTATATCCTTCATGCATTCTGTCAAAATTCCATGATCTCCATTATGCATTGAAGAGGAAATACAGAGGGAGAGAATTCACTATTAGGCTTTCTGCACCTGCAGCAGCCTTTCATGCAGCCCCAAAGGACACAAATATCCTTTATTATCAGAATATTTTTTAAAAAAAACACTTCCGGAAGCCTCCAGGGACCATAGTTTGCAGGTAGATAAGCATCTCCTATACCTTTTTTACCCCTCAAATCATTTTTCATGGGATTGAGAAAGCAGTCCATGAGGGTCTGGGGCTGGTGGAAATAGAGCAGGTGCAGCCCACTGAATTCCATGAACCTATCTATCCCTAATTTTAATAGCCTACATCAAATGATTTTGTTCTCTAAACACATCTGGGTATGTGTTATCCTAACCCACATTTGAAAATGAGAGTTTTGAGGTATCGTGGGGTAAAAGTGGAAACAAAGCAAATGCTTTCTGTGCAAGATATGTCAATTGAAAAAAATATAAATCATGCTCTCAACACAACTCACAGTATTTATTCAACTAAAACAACACTTTTTAAATTTTGTGACTTTATATCTTTAAAATTTCTTTCTCTTCCATAAGCACTTTAAAGCAGAAGGCTTACTGCTTTTACAGCAGCCCCATATGTAACACCACATTGCAGAAATAATCCAGTTTGAGACCCAGCTTAATGCTAAAGAATTCTGGAAACTGTTATTTTGTGAAACATTTAGCCTTCTGTGTTAGAGAGCTCTTGTGCCATAATAAACTACAATTCCCAGGATTCCCTAGCACTGAGCCAGGGCAATTAAAGTGGTCTCAAAATGAATTATTCTGCAGTGTATTTTGGACCACAGTCATAGTCATCTCCCAGCTGATTAAAATAAATGTCAGTTTTTATAGTCAACATGTCTCAATCATTATTCAGAATGTTTGGTAAATACTGAGACTTCCCACAGACTTAGCATTCATTTATTTTCTCTAATGTGTATGTGTTTCATGTTCTCTTACCTTTGTTATAGTAGTGGGTATGAGCTATTTCCAAAAGGCCAAAGACACTTGCCATGCCCCCAAGTCCCGCATTTGTATATGATAATTCAAGACTTAACACAGTACACTTCAGCAAATCCAGCATCCCTTTATAAACCTTGCGGCTGATCTCCTGCCAAAATAATAATAATAAAGTAAATAAACAAATAAGTAAGAATTATCATGGTTAGATTGGATAGAAAAAGTTATAGATAAACTGTCATATTTGATGAGAAATACAGTGGTCCCCCGGTTTACGAATCCCCCGGGGAACGAAATCCCTGGGGTCCGAAACCGGCGGGACCAAAAAATATCCCCCGGGATCCAAAGGATCCCCCGGGATACGAATAAAAAAAACCGCGCTGCCCCTTTAAATCGACCGCGCAGTCCGTCGGAAATAGCGGTCCCCCGGGAAACGAAGACTTCCGGGTTACAAAAGGTAATTACAACTGTAATTCAGTAGAAGTATTTAAGAAAACATGGAATCCATATATAGAGTATATTAATCAGAAAAGATGAGATTTCAGCTGGGTAGGATTTGAAATATAAGATATATTAGTTCACCATCTTTATTATGATTTATGACTAAGAAAGAAAAGTTAATAGTTCTTATTATAACTGGACGTTTAAAATGAAATTTATATTATGACTAAAGAGGATAAATTATATATTAATTTAGAAAGCAGACAGAAGGAAGTAGGGAGTCAAATTTTAACTTCTGTGCATTTGTTTACTTATGATTTTAAGGAATGGGGTGGATGGGGGAGGAGTAGCACAAATCAAGGTGTAGATTTTTGTAGTCGTTTTGTATTTGTTTGTTTCTTTGGTTGTTTTGTCATGTGGGTCTGATTTGTCTATTCATGTTTGGTTTTGTTAATAAAGAATTTAATTTTTTAAAAATTTAAATCACTTAGTCTTTTGGCTAAGACCAAGATGCTAATGTGGAGCATGACTTTGCAGCCCACTGAGGTCAATGTGGCGCTGGTGTGTCCCTTTAAGTCTTTTCCAACATGCCAAGAGTTTTCTTGGCAAGAGTTGTTCATAGAGGGGTTGCTTTTTCCTTCCTCTGAGGCTGAGAGAGTATGAGTTAGCAAAGGTCACCTAATGGACCAATGGGGGATTCAAACCCTGGTCTCCAGTTTTTAAACTTTTACACTATTCTGGCTTTCCTAATGGGGCGACTACCACCACTGCTGCCACGTCCTCCTCCTCTTCTTCTTCCGTCTTCTTCTCCTTCTTCTTCTTCTTCTTCTTCTTCTTCTTCTTCTTCTTCTGTGCCTTCAAGTCATTTCTGACTTATGGCAACACTAAGGTGAATCTATCACATGGATTTCTTGGCAAGATTTGTTTAGAAGTGGTTTTGCCAGTGCCTCCCTCTGAAGCTGAGACAATGTGACTTAAGATCACTCAGTGGGTTTCCGTGGCAAAGCAGGAATTCAAACCCTAGTCTCGAGGGTCATAGTCCAATGCTCAAACCACTACACCATACTGGCTCTTTCCTAAAGCATTATTGTTGTTCTTGTGTGCTTTCAAGTCATTCTGGTGACCCTCAGGCAAACCTATCATGGGGTTTTCTTTGCAAGATTTGTTCAGAGGTTTGCCATTGCCCTCCCTGGAGCTGAAAGCATGTGGTGACCCACTGGGTTTCATGGCGGAGTGGGGAATCGATGGTCTCCACTGTCATAGTCCAGTGCTCAAATCACTATGCAACACTGGCTTACCCCACTAGAAAGTAGCATAAAGTTGGAGGGGGCAACCCCCCTCTACTCATTTTCCTTCTCTCTCACTCTTAAGGCCTGGAGGGGAAGGCAGTGCTTTCAGAGTCCCACCAGGCAGCAGCTACGTGGGACTCTGAAGGCCGGGGTGGAGGAGCTGCCAAAGGCATTTCTACCCATCTTGTAGAACTTTTGAGGCTAACTGAAAGTGCATGCATTTGAGGAAGTAGGCTCAAATCTACAGAAACTCATGCTACCAGCTTCTTTCTTTCAGTCTGCATCTACACTGTAGATCTCAAGGCTCATGTGCCGCCTAGCTTTCTCCCAGAAAAGAGATGAACAGCAGCAGCAGAGGAAGGGTGAGCATTCACCCCTCAAGTGAAAAGTTGGAAAGTGAGCCACTAAAAACCTATCTGCAGCCCAAAGAAGTTTAGCTTTTTTTAAAAAACGCTGATTGTGCTGACCTATGTTTATCTAACTTGTAGTGCTTAATAAAAGGTAGGTTCTGCCCAACCAGTAGTATCACATATATGATGTAAAGATAATGATACTGTATAGGCTGTACAGGTCGTCACGCATTTCTAAGTCATGCCTTTCCTTCCAAATCATAGCACTGTAAAATCCATCTTGCTGTTTAGGATGCCTAATGACCTTGGGTTGAAAGACACAAATAAGGCTTCCATTTTCTGAATAGTTCTCATTCTTTTTTTCATAGATTTGCATGCCCATTTGACATCCAAAGGGTGCCACCTTCTTTCCTCTGGATGAACTTGCCCTGGACAAAATGTGGGTAAGTATATGCTATCACTATATCATTTTTTCATAATGCACTTTGGTAAAAATGTTGGATCCAAGGTATGTACGAACTAGTTTTCTTCAAATTTATACAAGTTTGGGTTTACCGATAACATTGAAAGTTCAGAGACTCTTCTGGCAGATGCAACTGCTATTAGGAAACATACCTTATTGTTAAATTTTTCATTGATGCCTCTCATCGTGGTTCAAAAGGAACATTCATTAGTCTGTTTAAATTCCATACTGGAAAGCTAAGTTTTGTTGGAAAAGACTTCAAAGTTGCACCTTTTAGAAATCTTTATATGTGCTTTTTCATGGATAGTTTTGCATTGTCACATTTTATCACTACTGACAATGCTGATACTTGCCTTTTTAATGTATATAGTCCTAACCACTTAAGCAAATTCCAAAACATGTTTAATTTCTACATTGTTCGACAGTATAACGCTCTTCTCACACCAATCCACAAATATTTTCCATGTTCTATTGTAAATCTGTTGCGTTGTATTCCTCCTTGATGCCATAATATTATCTATCACTTGATTAATCCTTTCAATTCCCATGCAGTCAAGTTCAACCAGTTGGGATTGGAGTGATAAACCAGACCCTGACTCAGAATCTCTGGTATTTTTGGAAGTGATATGAGCTGACTTATTAGCATTTTTATTAGCCCAGTGCTATTCAACATCTTTATTAATGACTTGGATGACAGTATTGAGAGCCCAGTTATCAAATTTGCAGATGACACCAAATTAGGAGGAGTAGCTAATACCCCAAAGGACAGGATCAAAATTCAAAATGACCTGAATAGACTAGAAAGCTGGGCCAAAGCTAACAAAATGAAATTTAACACAGAGAAATGTAAGGTCCTACACGTAGGGCAGAAAAATGAAATGCACAGATATAGGATGGGGGACACCTGGCTAAATGAGACAACATGTGAAAGGGATCTAGGAGTCCAAGTAGACCACAAGTTGAACATGAGTCAACAGTGTGGTGCAGCAGCTAAAAAGGCCAATGCAATTTTAGGTTGCATCAATAGAAGTATAGTGTCTAGATCAAGGGAAGTAATAGTGCCACTCTATTCTGCTTTGGTCAGGCCCCACCTGGAATACTGTGTCCAGTTCTGGGCACCACAATTCAAAAAGGATGTGGAGAAACTGGAGCGTGTCCAAAGGAGGGCGACTAAAATAGTGAAGGGTCTGGAAACCTTGCCCTATGAAGAACGCCTTAGGGAACTGGGGATGTTTAGCCTGGAGAAGAGAAGGTTAAGAGGTGATATGATCGCCCTGTTTAAATACAGTGGTCCCCCGGTATACGAAGCCCCCGGGGAACGAAATCCCCGGGAGCCGAAACCGGTGGGACCGCTAAAATTCCCCCGGGATCCGAAGAAATCCCCGGGGAACGAAAGGGAAAAACCGTGCGGCCCCTTTAAATCGGCCGCGCGGTCTGTCCCTTAAAGCGGTCCCCCCGGATACGACTATTGGGGGCATACTTATCAAATTTGCAGATGACACCAAATTAGGAGGAGTAGCCAATACTCCAGAAGACAGGATTGAAATTCAGAATGACCTGAATAGACTAGAAAGCTGGGCCAACGCTAACAAAATGAAATTCAATGCGGAGAAATGTAAGGTTCTGCACCTAGGGAGGAAAAATGAAATGCACAGATCTAGGATGGGGGACATCTGGATGAATGAAACTATGTGTGAAAGGGATCTAGGAGTCCAAGTAGACCATAAGTTGAACATGAGTCAACAGTGTGATGCGGCAGCTAAAAAGGCCAATGCTATTTTGGGTTGCATCAATAGAAGTATAGTGTCTAGATCAAAGGAAGTAATAGTGCCACTCTATTCTGCTTTGGTAAGGCCCCACCTGGAATACTGTGTCCAGTTCTGGGCACCACAATTCAAAAAGGATGTGGAGAAACTGGAGCGGGTCCAAAGGAGGGCAACTAAGATGGTGAAGGGCCTGGAAACCATGCCCTATGAGGAACGCCTTAGGGAACTGGGGATGTTTAGCCTGGAGAAGAGAAGGTTAAGAGGTGATATGATAGCCCTGTTTAAATATTTGAAGGGATGTCATATTGAGGAGGGAGCAGGCTTGTTTTCTGCTGCTCCAGAGACCAGAACGCGGAGCAATGGATGCAAGCTGCAGGAAAAGAGATTCCACCTCAACATTAGGAGGAACTTCCTGACAGTAAGGGCTGTTCGACGGTGGAACACACTCCCTCGGAGTGTGGTGGAGTCTCCATCCTTGGAGGTCTTTAAGCAGAGGCTGGATAGCCATCTGTCGGGGATGCTTTGACTGGGAGTTCCTGCATGGCAGGGGGTTGGACTGGATGGCCCTTGTGGTCTCTTCCAACTCTATGATTCTATGGATTACCTTCATAACCCAGGGGACCACTGTACTTGAAGGGATGTCACATGGAGGGAGCAAGCTTGTTTTCTGCTGCTCCAGAGAACAGGACTTGGAACAATGGATGCAAACTGCAGGAAAAAAGATTCCACCTCAACATTAGGAAGAACTTCCTGACAGTAAGGGCTGTTCGACAGTGGAACACACTCCCTCGGAGGGTGGTGGAGTCTCCTTCCTTGGAGGTTTTTAAGCAGAGGCTGGATGGCCATCTGATGGAGATGCTTTGATTGGGAGTTCCTGCACGGCAGGAGGTTGGACTGGATGGCCCTTGTGGTCTCTTCCAACTCTTAAATTTCTATGATTCTATGATTCTATTAGTGAGAGAAACCATGGTCTTCTTGGCCAGCATGGTGCTATGATCAGCACGTGAGCCTATTCTATCTGTATCTTGTTCAGAAACTTGTGTAATATTTTTATTGGTGAAAATGTATATAGTATTCCCTTCAGCCATGGTAACTCCTGTCTTGCCTTTTGCATGTCACTAACACTAGGCATGTTCCTAAGTATATTATACAGGTTTGACATTAATTCTGTGTGACTCTGATTGTCTTGGAAGGAATGACTATCCTCCCCAGACTTAATATTTTGTTTTCTTCTCTTTGTCTGCACTGCTTTTCTGCTTTTGTGTATTAATGGCTTTCCCTTTGCCTTTGTCATTGCTTTTTGCAACCTCAGCTGTAACTGCTGCTGCGGCTGGCTCAACTGATCTGTGCTCTGAGCTGTCTCCACCCCAATGCTGGAGACACTCAAATCAACATGGTGACTCGGGATTCTACTGCACTGATATTCAACACTCAACATTGTGGAGCAACCACTGCCACTGCAGCTCTTTTCTCCACCCTGGGTATGTATGAGTCTGTTTGACCTTTGACACCACCACCCCAAAGCACATGGTTCAATGACACTGGGGGGTGCATCCTGCACTAGGGGACACCTCAAAAGAGGGGTGACACCCAATCGGGCTCTCCTCCCACTGGGAGGGAGGGGTGAGAGCTCCTGGCACTGCTTCCCTGTGGGAGTTCCTCACCAGGAACTGCCACTACTGCATCAAATGACAAGGTTGAGCACCCTGGCCCTGTTTGCCCATGATGGCAGCAGTTTCTCATGAGGAGACGCCACCACAACAGGGAAGGACAAGGCTGAGGGCACCTGGCCCTATTTCCCTGCAGCAGCAGTGGTCTCCTCATGAGGAGGCCACCATCTACCCCACCCACATCAGGTGACACTGGGGGTGGCAACCCCACTGTTCTTAGCTTGACTGCTGGTATTTAACAGTTCTCCTGGATGCACAGATGAGACTGGGAACCAAAAGTACCTCTTATCAACTCCATCTGGTGCGCCAGATGCATCCACATCTGGCAAAGCCAGACCTGGCATAATAATAAATAATAATAATAAATATGTATTTATAATCCACCCCTCTGAATGAACAATCATCATGTCATAGTCACCTCCATACTGGATCACTGTAACATGACTTATGCAGAACTGACCTTGAAAATTTAATTGGTTCCAAATGTATACTCCAGAATGTTGACAAGTCCATCTCAAAGAGGTTATCACTCTGATTCTTCACTAGCTGTAATGGCAACCAATATTTCCAGACCAAGGTGCTTCTCTTGACTTTTAAAACCTTAAATACTGTAGAACCAGGATAACTTTGGAATCACCCCCTGCCCCCATATGAATCTGCTCTAGGACTCCATTCCATTACAAGAACTCTTTTCCATGTTCTGTCTGCAACTGAGATCAACACAGTACATGGACACCAGTGTGGGTGTGAATCCTAGGTTGCAGCTATTCAACAGGTAATCAGACAATTTTATTCCCAAAAACCCCATTATCCTAATTTGGTCTCTAATATTCTACTTGCTGATTTTTACTGTTTTAATGCTGACTTGTATTTTATGGTTTTATTGTGAATGTTTAATATAGAAAGATATAATAAAAATTAAAGAAAAAAGAATAGAAGAAAAAAAGTGGCTGACCACATCCTGGACCACATCCTGTCGTGCATCTTCCTCTGACTGTATAGTGCGATTAAGCTTGCTTAATACAAACACACGGAGTTGCTCACTCTCCAAGAGACGACGGACTCTCTTCATGTGAAACCAGCCAATTCCTTGTCCATCTAGGACATTGTGCACCACCTCTTTCAAGAACTGCTGGTTCTCACTATATAATGGAAGTACACAGGTCAGAGAGAACATAATAATTCACAATATTTTCAAAGGTATATCCCAACTATAACATAATAATAATAATGATGATAATAATAATAATACATTTTATTTGTATTTCCTGTCTCTCCCTACAGATCAAGGTGGGATTACAGAAAGAAGAATCAACATTACAAAATACAGAATAAAATAATTATCTAAAAATACAATCAATCATTAAAATGACAACAACAACAATGCTATTGCCAACCCTTAAGATAATCAAATCATCATCTAATCTATACTATCATGTTCAGAAGTGGGGGTATTCCTTATGATTAGCTATAAAAGATAGGCCCATCAAAAGAGATCTGTCTTAAGTGCCTTCTTAAAGGCATCTAAGCTGGTGATAAGACGGATCTCTTCCAGTAAATTGTTCCAGAGTCTGGGGGCTATAGCGGTAAATATTCTATGAAAGATTGTTTTCAATCTAGTTTTTGGATGCTCCAATAGGTTCTTTCTTGATGTTCTGAGAGTGCGGGACAGATTATGTAGGGAGAGGCATTCCCTTAAGTAACTTGGGCCCAAGCCATATAGGCAATTATTTGCCATAAGTAGATTTTTTTTTCTTGAGTTCTTTAAATTTTCTTTGTAAAATTTACCCTGATATACTTAGTTTGAGGACATAAGGACATAAAACAAATTTCACTTTGTGCTCTACAACCAAAACATAACTCTAGCTCCTTGGGAAGTCAAGTATATATTTGTCTTTTGGAAGAAAGAAATACTTTACATGTTTGTACCTGGAATTGCCGGTTCGTCCCTGAGGTGAAGGAGATTCCCTTTTCACTGTTGGGCTGTGCTTTATAACAGAAGACTTCTGATCTACAAGTGCTCTCCGGTTTCCTGCATAAGAGGAAAGGAAGAATAAAAGAATGCTTATTATAAAGGATAGTCAAGTACATAACCAGCACCGTGTGACACACAAGAGTTAGCTAACACTCTAATTAAAAGGACATACAAAGTAACTTGAAAAAGCAGCAGCATATTTGCATTACTGCATCATACATCGGCAGAAAACAGTAATGGGAATGAGGTGGAGACAAAAAAAGAAGATGGTAACAAGAGCAGAAGGTGAAAAGCAGGAAAAGCTTGGCTGCTCTGCATGCATTTCTGCCACAAGAACCATCTTCTGATTAGACACTGTATGGAAAAGCATAATATGTAATGGGAGTGTGACCAGTAGAAATCACATGGTTTTGGTTACCAGTGGAAAAGTTGCCCAACAGGCAGGCACAGGGATGCTTGCTAGGAGTTGGTATGTCATGCACAGCTCATGATGCGAGGAACCCACCTTCATTGCTTACTGGCCCAGCTTCAGTAATAATCTCCAATATAGTATTTAGCCCAAATACTGGGACACAAAATAAACAATTAGTAGTTATTGCAAAATTACCACCATGTCTATATTTAATTAAGTTGCTTGATTAAAACTCTCCCAATCCAAAACAATCCTAGATTAAAGTTACCAAATAAATATGTGAAGCTAGTCCCAATAGCAGGTTCTCCTGTGGATGATTAAGTGTGGTAAGAAGGAGAAGAAAAGAATAACTAGATTAATGGTGGAAATCACACAGCCCCCAAGATGTTGTTGAGCTGTGGTTCTCAGCATAGCCAAAGCTGAAGAATGCTGGGAGTCACAGTTGAAAACATCTACAGGACACTGCCACTCACACTCCTGCTCTAAAAAGAGGCATCAACAGAAAGATGGGATGGAATTGCCTATAGTTCCTGTTTTCCAGCAGCTCACCTATCCTAATCCACTTGTTCTTGAACTAGTCCTTACATCATTAGTTATTAGCACAGTAATCAACACTGCCCTGTGTGCCTAGTATGTGTTAGTTGTGCTGAATCAGCATGCTAGGCATTTTCAAAAACCCTCTCTTAGAAGCACAGTAGGAAACAAACTGGATGTCCTACATGACTTCCATATAACCCCCCCCCCCTTTAAATTGTATGATTCTTTATGAAATATATAGATTTTTCAATTCCCATCTGGAATCTAAAGATCCTTAGGGAAATGTAAGACAGTTTACATTTTGTTAAATCCAGTTCCTATCTGCAACAACGACGTGGTTTACATTGTTTTAAGGTTATTTTTAAGGCTCAAATACTACTCTGAACTCTATTCAAATAATCTTTTTATCCCTTCTAGAAATTTATAACATTATCATTGAGCAGGCACTGCAAAAGATGAGGGGGAAGAGAGGGAAGTTTATGTCCTTTCAAAACATAACAGGGGTAAGTGAAACCAAACCTTAACGAAGACCTGGAAAAGATAATGAAGCAAAGACAAATGAAGTCAAGAAAGTATTCTCTATCCATCTTTTACCACAAAGGATTAAAATACAAAGAGTATCTATAATTACCTAGCATACAAAAATAGTAGCATATCATAATCAACTATCACGATGCTCAAAATAAGTACTTATCAGCCTCTTCATAAATCTTTATTTATATATGTAAGACAGAAGAATTTACAAAGTGAAATTCTATTCTGAATTTAGAAACTTGAAGAAGCCACAGTGCACAAGAATTGTCAAGAAATGAGAATAAACTGTAGAAGATGAGACACAAAGCATGAGAAAGAAATGGAAAAACCCATCACTGTTTTCTTCCAATGTGTGTTATTAATAATACGTTTAGCTAACAGAAGATCTCTGCACAAATATAGGAATATGACAAAATACAGATATTCCCAAAGAGATCATGCAGAGTCTTCATTAAACTAATCACATTCCTTCTCTGTTGCTGGTCTTTACACAAACACACACACCCAAGAAAAAACATTATTCTACCCAAAGCAAAGCCCAAGGCAGCAACACAAAACCAACTTTTGGCCTTTATTACTAAAGGTCAAAGGTCAGCAGGACATCATACCAACCTTCATCCACATCCCTTCCCACTTCCAGATTAAAGTAATCTTACCGATGAAAATGGAGAGGGGGAAGAAATAAATAAAATTAACTTGTTAAAAAAAAAAAGAAAGATAGTAAATATCTAATTATGCATACTGTATATATGTGAACTAAAAAAAGCAAACAAAGCATTCATCCAGCTAAGCAACTGAAAAATTCCAATGCAAACACAAATGATATACTTCAGTTTTCTTTGCTTCATCCACACCATTGACAAAAACCAACTGTACTGCAACTAACCCAATGTAACAGTAGTTTTGGCAGGCTTTACTTCATATTCTTCAGAGTAAAAGGAAATAGTCTAGATTACCCAACCCTCATTGCTCTCAATTAAAGGATTATCAATATTTTTCTTCTCAAGTTATTTTCTCCATCTAGCAAATCGATTTTATATTCAAATTAAATTATTATGGCCCCGTGAGACTTTTGAAAAGCCTTCTCCCACAGCAATGATCTATATGGCAAGGCATAAATTTGCAGAGTTCCTTACCAGAGAGTCTGTTCAAATGCAGACAGTATTTATATGTCAAGACAGTAATATTCAGGTGCATGAAATGGGCCAAAACACACATTAAGCAGGTTTTGAATATTGTCCTTATTATATACACCAAAACCAGACTTTTCAGAAGCCTCCATATGATGACTTCACATTTTGAAATGGTCCAAGAAACTAAGAATGTGTCCAGTTTATACATGTAAGATCTCTTTACACTACAATTCATTTCCTACAGTTCATGCATTATAGACAGAAAAAAATATTTTCCCTTTAGCACAAGCCACCAATATTGACTTGAGAAATTCTACCAAATATCTTCAAAGCATCAGCAACATGGAGTTCATAATCCTAGTATATCCTGTTTCCCAAAATGAGGAGGTGTTTCTGTGACTGCTTGGCAATCAAAGGGATTATGAAAAGCAGTAACAGGCAAGCAAAAAATATTACCTTTCAGACTAGGAAATGGAGTGTTTTTGTCTCTCCCAGCTTTGGTTGGAAGTGCTAAATTTGACAGACTAAAGCTTGTGCTGTGGTTCTTGTATAGGCTGCCTATAACAAAAAGAAAATAAATCATGTGATCTAATCATTCCCTTGCTCATTCAGCAATTTATCCTACTGCTTACACCTAAATAGGGACAAACTGTATAGTTACTGTCAATGTGCAGATTATGAGAAACTGAAATAATCATCTACAAAGGAGAGGGTGGAAAGCCACCAATAGGGAAGTTCCACATAAAGATCTGTCAACCATGGGAGAAAGGTATATCAGTCATTCAATCATCACAATCAGAAAAGGTATTTTCTTAAGGACCACAGCATAGAAAGAAGGGGTTAAACTCCACTTCCAATCCTACTGAGATTCCAAGAATTATCAGCACCCACACCATGAAAACTGATGTTTCAATTTTTAAATGACCTTAATAAAAATACTTTGTATCAATTGTAGTTTTGGCCTTCAACAGCATTCTTTTCCCTTTCTCTCTCTCTCTCTTGTTCTCTCTCCCTCTCACTCCCAGCAAAGTAAGACATAATTTCTTGATTTTTGGTAGATTTGCAGATATTTTTGACATGATAAAAGGAAGGAGGAGCAAGATGACCACATACCTCATGCTGCCTACTCCTGAATTTCTCAGCCTGATTTATATAGTAAACTTAAATAAATATATTTTATTTATAACATTTATAAGCACCAGTTAAGCAAAATCAATAGCTGGTCAATTAAAATCCCACATAGTTTTGGGAAAAGTGGAATGGGTGGGTCCTGACATCTAAATGACGATAGTGATGGAGCCAAGTGGATCTCCCAGAGAATTACAACCAGAGTGCAACAACAGAAAAGATCTTTCTGCATCTCTCCCCATTGCATCCTGAATGGGAACAAGATGAGAAGCAAAATCTTCACTGGTGACATGAGTGCAGCATCAGCTGAGGGCTTTATTAGGCCCTGAAACAGAATTCGTGCCAATGAAATTTACATCTTAGTGCTTCTAAAACCCTGACTTCCTTCTAATTTTTGATTGCTATATTTGCAAAAGTTGAAGACTGAGGAAAGACTCATATATCACTTATCAAAATAATGCAATCTTGTTGTGACTAAAGCAAATGTAATCTTGCCAAAAAAAAATCTTTTCAAGGAAAAGGAGCAACTAATAACACCAGGTTAAGCCATACAAAAGACACATAAGTCTTTGTTACCTCCTAGACACTGAGGACCAATATGCACAAGCATACTCCCACTACAGCCCTAATTTATATATATATATATATATATATATATATATTATACATACCCCTCTCTTCAGCCCTAAAGGCTATCAGAACAGCTTACAATTATTATTTTAATTAGACAGTTCCCTGCCCTCAGGCTTACAATCTAAGAAGACACAACATAAAAGGAGAAGGGAATGGTGGTGGGGAAGAGGATCAGGTCCAAAAGTTCTTCTCTCCCTCTGAGGCCTGGACAAAGGCAGATGGATTGGAGGGAGGGCTCTGCTTTATAATCTAGGACAGGCCCGATAAAGTTTGGCCAGTCTTTTCACTTCCTCCTAGGCCAAATGGTGTTGCCATGGAGAGAGGGCACTTCAATTTGAGGCCAGTCCCAATGGTGTTGCTAGGCCTCTCCTTTCACTCTCTCCTAGGCCAGATGGGCTTATATTATTGGATATCACCAGTAATTAAAGAAATGGCTTATATTAACTAATTCTGTCTTTTGAACAAAATGCAGAAATTAGGCAAACAATTAAAAGAGTTAGTGTAAGTGCAAAAGTAAGTAAACTGGTTGGATCAGATTAATTACAAGGAAGAATTTAAGTAATTAACTTGGTATTTGGGAATGCATATGGTAGATCCCACTCAGAAACTTTGTGAATTTAGTCTTTACCATATGATCATATGGAAATAAATTATGTCATGATCAAGACATTTCTGATGATCTCACAAAAGCAGCTACTGTTGTTCAGCAATTTAGAAAGGGTTACAAAGCCATTTCTAAGGATCTGGGGCTCCACCAATCCAGTCGGACATATAAGCTACCAATTGGGAAGGCTGAAGACCACAGTCACTCTACCTAGGAACAGTCATTCTACAAAAATATCTCCAAGAATAAAATGGCATATCATCCAGAAAGTTACAAAGAACGACAGAGTAACATCCATGGATCTGTAGGACACTCTCATTTTAGCTCATGTAAGTGTTAATGACTGAACAATCAAGAAAAGACTGAAAAAGAATGGTATTCAAGGAAGAAACCACTCCACTCTAAAAACAATACTGCTGCCCATCTGAAGGTCGCTAAATATCACACAGATGATCCTCAAGACTTCTGGGAAACTATTCTCTGGACAGATAAGTAAAATGGAGGACTTTTCAGCCTCGGTGTGAACTGTTATGTGCAGCAAAGGATAAAATCTGGATTTGAATGGGGGAGGGGGGAGGAATGCCCACAACCCAACTATCAAAAATAATGGTGGGAATATGATAGTTTCCACAGCTTGCTGTTGTTGACCTAAACTTGAATCCTCCAATGTATCAGAAAATTATACAACAGTCACCTGTCCAAGTGCTGAAGATAAACCTAAGGTGGATGAAAAATGAAAATGATCCTTAGAATATAAGCAGATCTACCAGAGAATGACTCTGAAAAAAGAAATTCTGTGTTTTGAAATGACCTAGTTAAAGTTTGGACCTAAACCCCATTGAAATGTTGAGAAATCTGATGTGAGTAAATGTTACTGAGCTGAAGCAGTCCTGTAAGGAGAAATGGGCCAGAAAATTATTTAATGCCAACAAAAGAGCCTGGTCAATGGTGAAGTCATTGCAGCTCATGGGGGAAGCATGAAGGTTCGCATACTTTTTCACACATAGAAACTGACTGTTAAACCACTTATGTTTAAATATATGTTGAAAATGTATCATGTTTGTAGTACATTTGCTTAATTCCATTAGCTGCAGTTCTTTATATAGGAATATAGGGCCAGATCAGTGATTCCCAAAGTGATTCTGACAGTGGTGGAAAGATACAGGGGTGCAGTGAGGGGGAAAAGCAGCCAAAAGTACTGCAGTGAAGGAAAGACAAAGGGAATCAGCAGCTTTTAGGATTATGGTGGAGAATGAAAGTTGCATGAAACGTCTTTTCACGGTTCCTTAAAACCACCACGAAGCCTTGCTGATTGCTTCATGTGGTGGTGTCTCCTGTTCTTCATCTGCATGTGAACTTGTTCCCTTGGAGTTTACTAGTAGTTTACTAGTAGTGGCTGTAAACTCTTGTGACACTTGGGTGCAGGGCATTGTTTCTGTGGCTTGGAGCAGTGCCATTTTGGGACAGACTGAATGACTGCCTGTAGTGGTGGGGGAGAAGTGGCAGCCAAAGGAACTTTCAAAATTGGGACACTGCTTAAACTTTGTAAGCTTTGCTGGGACCTGACTGACAGAATGAAGCTGTGCTGCTCCTCCTGCTTCCTTTTATTGGACAGGCTGAGTAAAGAGTTTAACAGAAGAAACTATGTTTGTGGGGGAGGGACACTTAACCCTATGTGGGGAAGACATGTCTCTACAAAAGGAGGGGAGACATATTGAGGGTCCATTCTTGGAGTGGCTCCTGTAGCTAAAATATCTCCCTTTCCCTGTCTATTCCAATATCCACTCTAGGGTATGTGGCCTCTGTAAATCACCTGTACACATATCAGCACCACCCCTCTCTGCCCCAGCAAACTAGGACTGTCCTTCCTCCCCAGGGAGAAGGTTCTCCCTTTACACTTGGGAGCAAAAACCAAGCAACTGGCTGAGCAGTGACTGAGAAGCTTCTTGCCTGCACTGGCCTTTGCCACAAGGCCAGTGCAGCCACTGCTAAGCCAGCTCATCAGCTGCTGCTCCCAGAGTGACTAGGTGCAAAGGGACCAGCAACTATGCAGCCAGCGACTGAGAAGCCTCTTGCTTGCATGAGCCTTTTCCACAAGGCTGGCACTGGCAAGAGGCTTCTCAATCACTGCTCAGCCAGCTGCTTGGTTGCTGCTTCCAAGATGATGATGTTGATGATGATGATGATCTTTATTTATAAAGCGCCATAAATGTACATGGCGCTGTACAAAAACCAATAAAATCAAGAGTATATAAAAAGCCTACCTATGGCATACAATCTAGAGGTTAAAATAACAAGTTAAGAACATCATAAGAAAACAAATTAAAACAGCAGATATCAAATATTGCATCAAAACAACCAGGTCACAATCACAAACTCCCTGGGAACACTTCCTAAACAATATGGTCTTTAACTTGGTTTCAAAACTGGTTAGAGACGTGTTGAGCCGTGCTTGTTAGGGAAGGAGGTTCCAGGAGTGAGGGGCAGCAAGCGAGAAGGGACGAATCCGGGACGGGGCAGTGAAAATCCTGGGCTGGGACAGGAGACCTTGGCTACCAGAGCAGAGGGAATGGGTGGGAATGTAAGGAGAAAGAAGTTCAGAGAGATAGGGAGGGGCCAGCCCGTGCAGGGCTTTGCAAGTGAGCAGGAGAAGCTTGTACTGAATGCAGAAGGGAAAGGGGAGCCAGTGGAGGGATGACAATAGAGGGGAGACATGGTCGTACTGGCAAGTGAAACAAAATGAAATTTAACACAGAGAAATGTAAGGTTCTGCACCTAGGGCGGAAAAATGAAATGCACAGATATAGGATGGGGGACACCTGGCTGAATGAGACCACATGTGAAAGGGATCTAGGAGTCCAAGTAGACCATAAGCTGAACATGAGTCAACAGTGTGATGCGGCAGCTAAAAAAGCCAATGCAATTTTAGGCTGCATCAATAGAAGTATAGTTTCTAGATCAAGGGAAGTTATAGTGCCACTCTATTCTGCTTTGGTCAGGCCCCACCTGGAATACTGTGTCCAGTTCTGGGCACCACATTTCAAAAAAGATGTGGAGAAACTGGAGCATGTCCAAAGGAGGGCAACTAAGATGGTGAAGGGTCTGGAAACCTTGCCCTATGAAGAACGCCTTAGGGAGCTGGGGATGTTTAGCCTGGAGAAGAGAAGGTTAAGAGGTGATATGATAGCCCTGTTTAAATATTTGAAGGGATGTCATATTGAGGAGGGAGCAAGCTTGTTTTCTGCTGCTGCAGAGACTAGAACGTGGAACAATGGATGCAAACTGCAGGAAAAGAGATTCCACCTCAACATTAGGAGGAACTTCCTGACAGTAAGGGCTGTTCGACAGTGGAACACACTCCCTCGGAGTGTAGTGGAGTCTCCTTCCTTAGGGGTCTTTAAGCAGAGGCTGGATGGCCATCTGTCAGGGATGCTTTGACTTGGAGTTCCTGCATGGCAGGGGGTTGGACTGGATGGCCCTTGTGGTCTCTTCCAACTCTATGATTCTATGATTCTATGATTCTATGATTCTAAGTGAGTGAGATGACGCGAGCAGCTGAGTGCTGAACAGAAATTAATGGGTGGAGGTGAGAGAGAGGAAGTCCTGCCAAGAGAAGGTTTCAGTAATCTAATTGTGAGACCACTAGGGCATGGACCAAAGTCTTTGCAGTAGAAGCTGAGAGATATGGACAGATTTTGGAGATATTATAGAGGAAAAAATCTACAGGCCTTGGCTGTGGCCTGGATCTGAGGGATAAACGACAAAGAGGAGTCAAAAATGAAACCAAGACTGCGGGCTTCCTGGACCGGCTGAATAGAAATGTTGTCAACAGAGATAGAAAAGGAATATTGAGGGGTGGGCTTGGGAGGGAAAACAAGAAGCTCCGTCTTGGATGTGTTAAGCTTCAAGCGCCGACAATGCATCCAGTGGGAGACAGCTGTCAGACAAGATGAGACTTGCTGCTCGAGCCTTGGAGAAAGGTCGGGGGTGGAAAGATACAGCTGAGTATCATCGGCATACAGATGATAAGAAAAACCAAAAGAACTGATAAGTTTACCGAGAGACAGTGTATATAAAGAGAACTAGAGGGGACCCAAAACAGAATCCTGAGGAACTCCAACAGATAGGGGAACAGAGGACGAAGTCTGGCTACCCAAGACCACTGCAAAGATCGATCCAACAAGTAGGATCTAAACCAATCGAGAACAGAGCCCGAGAAACCAAGGTGAGAAAGTAAGTCAACTAAGAGACAGTGGTCCACAGTGTCGAAGGCCGAAGACAGATCGAGAAGGACAAGGATAGAGTAAAGGCCATTCGCCTTGGCTTGCAGGAGATCATTCGAGATCTTGGTGAGAGCTGTTTCTGTGGAGTGCCGTGGTGGAAACCGGACTGGAAAGGGTCAAAAATGGAGTTGGTTTCGAGAAACTCAAGACAGCAAGAGTAGACAACTCGTTCCAAAACCTTAGAAAGAAAAGGAAGAAGAGAGATCGGGAGATAGCTGGATAAGGCAGAAGGGTAGAGAGAAGGTTTTTTCAGAATAGGGGACACTACAACGTGTTTAAAGACCGAGGGAAAGGAGCCCATGGAGAGAGAGAGGTTAAAGATGTAGAGAAGAGAGGACAAAAAAGAAGGAGCTATGGAGATTAGGAGATGAGAAGGAATTGGGTCAAGAGAACAGGTTGTGACTTCCATATCCCAAAGTGGTAATCCGTGTTCTTATGACCATCAACGTTAGCCAGTCCCAGTGAAGTGCTGCATTACATTAATGTGCAAAAGCCTGGTCCACAACCATGATTTTACTTTCTTCCTAAAGGCCAGCAGCGTGGAAAGTTCATCCAAGGAAACAGGACAAAATGCAGAGCATTTGTTAGAAGGAGGCTGGAAGCAAAGGGAGATGACTGGAAGCAAAGGGAGAAGTGACCACTACTGATTGTTTAAAATTATAGTAGACCTAATTTCAAGAAATAGGGGGCACTAGGTCTATTGCCCAAAAGGAAATAGAGTAGTAGCTCAAAAAAGTGTGGGGACCACTGAGTTAAATTAAGATTGAACAACATTTTAGATTGGAAATATGTAACAATCTTCAGACATTCATAAACTTTTTCTCACCTCTGTAAGGAACACAGTGGGCAGGAAGAGCAAATCTTAAGTACAGTCAGCCCTCTGTTTTTCATGGGGGATCTGTTCTGCCCCCCCCCCCCCACACACACACAAAAATGGAGACTCGCATGTATTCAAACCCAATAGGGTGTGCCCCATTGAGGATAACTGAGGCCACCCCTCTGTGAATAATCAAGAACACAGATCTCAAGTCTGCGAGAAAGGAGGGGAGACTGTACTTCCTGTTTCCCAACATAATGTCACAGCCAAAATTACTCTCAGCAGGGGTGGGGGGGGGAGTTGCTTAAAGGGAACATTAGTTACAAAAAATAGATGCCAATGTTGTAGTTTACGTAGACATTCACAGTCATACAGTAATACTGCCTTTGATGCTTCCTTAATTTTTTCATTATTAGATTAATGGCTTAATTTACTTTAAATAGAGAATAAAGATCAGTGGCAGTACAGGTTGAGTATCCCTTTTCTGGAATTCTGAAATTCGAAATACTCCAAAATCCAAAAAGCTACAATACAAATAGCATAGTGTGTACTTGTGCCATATTTGGGAGGCTAGACAGAGATGTGAGGATAAGTGAAACTGCAGGAATCCATGCTTCCTGCCATTTCACAGATCCTCACTCTCTCTCCAGCCTCATTATGTATATGCAAATACAGGTTATTTCAAAATCTGAAAAAATTCTGGTTCCAAACATTTCAGTTAAGGGGTAATCAACCTGTTATGTTCCAAATACCTTATTTAAAGAACCAGTATGACACAACTCGTTATGTTGCACAAATCTGTAATCTCATCCTTTACTCACTTGAGAAACTTATTTTATTTTGAATTTGTTCACTTAATATAGCTGCATTCTATGTTTCCATTCAATGGGTCCACAAGGTTGCAAATCAATCATAACATCCACACAAAAATACAGCCTGAATGTCCTGGTACTTTTGTATGAAAATTTCGTCACAGCAAAAGAAAACACAAAGAAGCTCTATTGAATGATCTCAATGTCCAAGGAGACTCATGTGGAAATTCTCTGTGATATTTTATCCTAATATTAAGACCTAAAACTCAATTATAATAGAAATGGAAAAAGTTGTAACTGGTCATTAAAAAAACCCAACAATAAGTCCACCTACAGCATCTGCATAAGACAAATTACACTAGTAAACTACAAAGATATTCAACTAATGCTGATTATTAACCACCCTTGTCTATTAAGTGAAGGCACCACTTTTGTTCTTTGTTGAAAAAATTACAACTGAAGGTAGCAGTGGTGAATGAATGATACAGTTTACACAGTTATTCGATCAATTCATTTGCCTTAGTATTCTTTCACCTGTAAACTTCTACACCTGTACTTTAAATTAGGGTATAATGAACAATTATACATACTTGCAAAAGACATAATTCCCCCAAAACCTTCAGTGCTGTTGTTAGAGATCGTAGAATTTGGGGAACTAGCGTGAGAATCCGATTCCACATCCGAGTCATTGCCTAGCTTTAAACTGTTAGGACGCAGAGGCTTCAGGGGTCTTTAAAAGGAAAAAAAAAGATATTATAGAATTGGCATAATTATACACCATGCATCATTAAGATAACTTGGACTTTTCTCCAATCAATTAGACAAACATCTCACTGTTTAGCTGTACTACAGATCTGAAAGGTGACGTGCCAGCTGAAAAATTTATTCTAGATCAGAGCTGTTATGAAAACAAACATACAAAGTCATAATCTTCTAAGTATCAGCAGTAACCCAGAAGACTGGCACCAAGAGTATTTTCAAGATTACCATCCTGGCATTCCTCTCAGTAATTTAAGTAGACATCCCCTTCACGTAAACATGAAGCAGCATGAGGGGGATCAAAGTATCATCTTTCCATTGCTCAGTTATGGTGGTCTCTGTAAGTTATTACATGAATTCTTTTTAAAGTAAATTTCCAGGCTCTGGGCTGTGAATACCAGAGCTGTACATGTATGTCTCTCCCAACTGGCAGTTGATTATTTCATGTGTATCTCTAAGTGGCAGAGGATTAAGAAAGAAGCATCCTTCCCACTCTGAATATGCACAAATGAGAGCTACAGTATTTGAACTGCAAATGGATAAAGCTAAGTAAAAATCATCAAAACTAATAAAACTCCAGCATGGACTTTCTAGTTCTGGCTATAGCAACATCTCACCGACTGCCATTGAGGTTCTGATTAAACTTCGGTGTATAGCTTTCCTCTTGTCCATCGTCCTCCTCCTCTGTTGGGAACCCATATTGAGGTTCAAAATATGGATTATCATACTCTCGTTTCTTCACTATTCCTTCTGTGGAACTCAAACTGTTTGAAGTACTCTCACTGTCACGATGATCCAAGGCCATCTTGGGAAAGTTTGGTTGCAAAGGCAAACTGGGAAGGTGATTTGAAAAACCAGCTACCATCTTCTCTTCCATCTCTGCTGAATCAGCAGACTCCTGTGTAAGAAAATAAGAAATTAAGTTTGTTTGGGGATACATATTCATGTAACATTTTGATAACTGATGGGTTCAAGGGAGCCCTAACTATCAGAACATAAACTGCTCTCATTATGACTAACACTGTTTTTGCTACACTAAATTCACTACTGGAAGAATTATTCTGCTTCTGAAGTTCAGATTTCGGCAAAGTCTCCAAATCGAATGTTTTACTGATACATTTCTTTGCATCAAAATAACAGTTCTTGTCTATAAAACTTAGCTGATATTAATATCAAATTTTGTTAATATTACCTATTTATTCTTTTTCAGACATTTATAATACTGTCCCAAATATCTACACTCATGAATTCACCACTGTGCTGGCTTATACTACCCTGTGAGCGCTACTGAGGCACTCATTTGGGGGGAAATCCTTCCTATCTATGACTTTGTTCGTTAGGGACCAAATCTAATGTGATGCTGGTACATGTCACAGAATTTCCTTCCCTTCTCATCTAGGAGGACACTGTTTATAGCTCTCTGGAGTGGATTTTTTTGAGTGTTCAATTCCCCTCCCTTGAATTGTGTTGTTAAATAAACAGACATTCAGCACTGGATATCTCCCGAGAGTATCTCCTGATCTCTCTTTTAATAGCTAAATAATTATATCTACCCAATCTCAAATGATTATAAACCAAAATCATTCTATGTAGTTGTACTTTCCTGCTCTCTGGTGCTTTTTTGTTTTGTTTTATTTTTGTTTTGTTTTTTGCTTTCAGAATTCCTAATGGCTTCACAAATGTTGACCATGAGTAAATCCAGTCATTCTTATTAGAAAGTAAAGATATGTTTACTCTAGTTTTATAACAAATATGTGCAAATATATTGCAAAAGAAATACATATTTACTATCATCTACATTTTATCTACTAACACTAATGTGAAAAGCACACATCAATCTTTATTTTTCATCTTTATTGTATTTGTTTCTTATTTTATATACACACTACTTTTTCTTCAAAAAGAAATCACAAAGCAGCTGTTGTTGTGCATCTTCAAGTCATTTCTGACTTACGGCAATTATAAGGAGAACCTATCATGAGGTTTTCTTGGCAAGATTTGTTCAGAGGAGGTTTGCCATTGCCTCCGCTTGACGCTGAGAGCATGTGACTTGCCAAAGGTCACCCAGTGGGTTTCATGGCAAAGCTGGGAACTGAACCTTAGACTCCAGTTATAGTCTAACACTCAAACCACTACAGCACCCTAGCTCCCAAGCCATTTCTACCCCAAAACCTCAAGGAGAAAAAGGGGGGAACAACTCAATCTAATCACAGACTGATGAGAGGTAGTAAGCTTTTCATGGCTGGACAAACAATGCTCCGGACAAATCTAGCCTATAATATATACCAAACTAACACCAATACCATTATTTTGAACTAAAAGTTCTGTTTTCCCTGCTGTTAAAGCCCTTTGCTCCTATAAAATCCCTGTGTCTGAACTTCTTTGTACAACAGCCTCACTACACACATGATTCACCCCGTGGATGACAGTGCTGGGGCTACTACTGGCTGTAGTGCTTGAACTTGATCGTGGTTGGTTATTGTCTTGAGAATTCTCACTATCTGGGGCCTGTTCATCCATATCACCCGAGTACTCCTGGAAATCATCAAATTCCACTTCACTTGCATCACCCAGAGCTGCATGAGTTAATGGATCCACACCTGCAAATGGATATTAGAAGATAAACACAGCTTCAATTCACAGGGCCTTCACAATTCTCTGAAGAGGGTGTCCAAGTCAACTAATCTGATCACAAAGCATTACCATTACAAAGTCTATATACCCAGTAAAACTAAAGATAATGAGCCAGCAGAGAATGAAATCTCTGCAAATTACATATTCACAACTAAAGGTCCATGTCTGGACAAGAAAGTCTACATTTCACTGAACAAAAGCTAGTCAGCTTTACCTATAGCACACTAAAATTCAAGGCCTTTTTCTTCAACAACTTTCAAGAGCAGTATGAATTCATTTATTATTATTCTATCTGTTTTCATGCATGGTTTGGGGACAGAAATGGTGTGGTTTGACTTGGTAGATGACATGCTGTAAAGTTCAAAAGGGAAAGGATGGGCATAATCTCATTACTTGTCTTTGGTATCTCAGTGGCTTTCAGTACCACTGGCCACAGTGTTCTTTTGGATTGACTTGCTGGGGTATGTCCAGAGGGCACAATGTCATGACGACTTTGAACCTGCCTGTCAAGTCATTCTCAAAGGAGATGCTAGGAAAACTCTATTCTTTTTCTGTCTCTAATTCTATTTAACATGAAACTTTTGAGAGACGTCATCTGGGAACCCAGTCTGAAGTTTGGATGCACACAGCTCTACCTCAATTTTCCATCTACTGATCCAAGAGAAACTACAGAATCCCAGAACTGTTTGACAGCAGTACTGGGATATAGTGGGTAAGCCAGCTGAAGTTTAATCCAGATAATATGGAAGTACAATCCTGCATGGCAGGGGGTTGGACTGGATAGCCCTTGTGGTCTCTTCCAACTCTATGATTCTATGATTCTAACTACGTATAACCATGAGAAATTGGATAAAGGGATTCAACCAGGGTTGCACTCCCTCGCCTGGATCAAGTTCATAGCTTGGGAGCTTTTAGGTTCAGCACCATATAAAAGCACAGTTGGCAGCAGAGCACCTTTTGCTAGCTTTCAGTTGCTACTTCTGCTGCAACTCTATCTATGGAAACTCATCTAATGTACGTGCTTCTCTCCTTTTGAAGGTCATGTGGAAACCTCAGCTGGCTCAGAGTATGGGTGTCTGAATCCCTGTTGGGGCTGGATGGTGAAATATTCTTTACCAATTGAACTGATTGCCAGTATGCTTCTGGGTCGAGTTTGAAGTGCTGCATTTGGCCTTTAAAATTATAAGCTTGTGGGCTATATGCAGCCCCCAGGCTCTACCCCAACATCCCAAAGTCCCCAGCTTATACAACCACACACAAAACTGGCTGAAAAGATAATTATCTGCAACTCACTCTAAAATACTGGGGTTTGAGAAGCGGCATCCCCTACCAAAAAAGGGGCCAAAAGGCAACTTGAAATGAAAATCCCCACCCAAACAAGGGCCAAAAGTGACATCATGTCACTTCCAGTTGGTCAAAATGGTGGCTGTGATGGCCTCATTTTGGTATCACAGTCTGGAGTCTGCAACTCTTCAGACTCCAAAGAATGCCTGCTCCTATTCTAAATATCCCAGTTATATGAAGAGTGCCCTACAGCTATAAGAACCTACCAGGTTTTAAGACAGATATCTCTCTCTGGCCCATCATTAAGATCCCTCGCCTGGATCAAGTTCATAGCTTGGGGGCTTTTGGGTTCAGCACCATATAAAAGCGTGCTCTGGTCCTCTGGGAGGAACCTGCTACGGCCCATGAAGACTAGGCTGTTGCAGATCTCCCAGAGGGCCTTCTCTACAACTGCTCCCAGGCTATGGAATGGCCTGCTGGACAAGATTCGTCTTATTATGACCCTTGACTGCTTTTAAAAAGCTGCAAAGACGCATCTCTTCCAGCAGGCCTTCCCAGAAACTGCTTAATCTCTCCCGGCTCCAAAGTTTAGTCCTAGAATTTTCCAGCTAGTTCCCAGCTTTATGAATCCTGATGCCACCACCTATGCTGCACAAAGATTAACTGGTTTTATCATTTTATATTGCTTTTATTCCTGTTTGGTTGTTTTAATTTGTGTTAGTTTAATTCAGTTTTAAGGGATTGGAGGTTAGGGATTGGGTTGTAGGAAATGTTTTTATTGCGACTGTTTTAACTCTATTGTACCCCGCCTCGAGTGCTTGGTCAGAGGGGTGGGTTAGGAAAAAAAAACTTCTTCTTCTTCTTCTTCTTCTTCTTATTATTATTATTATTATTATTATTATTATTCTATATGTTAGCAGGAAGCAGAGACAGGGCCTTCTCAGTGGTATCCCATATCTATGCAATTTCCTCCTGAAACATACATGATTGGCCCTACCTGTTTTTGATTTAAAGGGTTTTATAAATGTATGCCTTTCCCATTACTTACTGGAAGGAAAAATGGGAAAGCTTTAAAAGAATTGTATGAAGATGAAAAGATGAAAAGATTCTCAATTTTCAAAGACAAAAGAATGTACAAAGAGACATTAAAGGGGGGAACAACGAAAACTAGAAATTGTAAACAACAAAAAATAATATGTGGGTTAGAATCAAGAAGAGAACAACTAGAGAAAATGGTATAATATTTGGAAGAGAAAATAACTAGAGAAAACGGCATAACTAGAGAAACAACAAGAGAAAATGATATAATATTGGGAAGAACAAATTTTTTTGGAAAAGTATTGATAAACTAGATGGGAAGTTAATATAAGCTATATTTAAGATTAAAATGTAAATTGTTATTTTATTGTAATGTCTGCTGAGTTGATAGGTTTTTGGGTTTTTGTGGGTTCTGGAAGAGTTTATTCCTGACATTTTGCCAGCACCTGTGGCTGGCATCTTCAGTGGGATCTATATACTGTGTGACCCATGGTTGAGAGCAAGTAATTTACATGTTAGTCTGTGTGTTCTTCTGTTGTTGAATGGCAAAGCCTCAGGGTGAGAGGATATGCAAGGAGGATTTGTTTCTACATTTATCTTTAGTGATCCACTGTCTGTGAGGAAACCCTCTGTGAGGAAAACCCTTGGGTGGTTTTCATTTACATTCTCTCAGTCTTGATTTGGGGAAGTCTTGGAAATCTGCAAACACCTAGACAACTTCAACAGGAAAGAAGAAACCCTTAAAGTAAACAATGTTTGGCTACCAGTCCTGAAAAACACCAAAATCAAGACCAGCTGAAAACCATTCAATAACAGAATAACACAGAGATTAATATGTGAATCACTTCCTCTCAACCAAGGGTCACACAGTATATATACCCTACACACTTCCATGCCAGCATTCTTTGAAGATGCAGCCATCGATGCTGGCAAAATGTAAGGAATAAACTCTTCCAGAACATAGCCACATAGCCCAAAAAACCCACAAAAAAACTATGGATGCTGGTTGTGAAAGTGTTTGTGTGTTTTTAATAAAAAAAATTTTAAAAAGTATGCCTTTCCCATGGCTTTTAACTGAAAGGTTTTGCTCAACAAGCTGCTCTTTCCATCAGTCAGTTCCAATTTTTTTAAAAAAATGATTTACTGTTTCAGTTCACTGTTATTTCATTGTAACTCACTTCTTTTAAATTTAATGTTTCATTTTTAAAAATTAATGAGTTCTGCTAATAAGGATGTGTATTTACCCAGTTTGGGGCATAACACTTGCACCATAGCTCATACAATTCAGCAAGGTGTCTCATAACCTTCTGTGTAGCATTTTCAGGGGACTCAGGTCTACTTTTGGGGAGGAAAGGGATTCTCCTTTTGCCAATCCAGTTTCAAGAGCATAATTCAAGATTCAGTCAGTTGCACTGAAACCGATAGTGGAAGATTATACTGCAGTCTTGAAAGGTGGCCAGAAATTATGTTAAATTAATGCATAAAATAAATTGAAAGTTATAACTGCTTTTGCTACCTGGTGCAACTATTAAATTAGACTGATATCCATGGTTACATGAAGATAATATACACTCTACTGTATAACCATGAAGTCAGGCAATCTCCTTCTTTCATGGGAATTAAATTGGACTGGAAAACAGATCTGTAGAGCTAACAAAATAATTATCTCAAAGTTACTCACTTGGAGTGCCACCATTGATGTCACATTTCATCATTTCACTAACAAAATCACCAAGGGATGAATATGATGAGCTGGAGTCATCGTAATCCACACTGTCACTGCCACTATTGCAAAAAAGAGATGGGGAGAGTTGGAAGTGTTAGAAAAAAATTCAGTGTGTGTCTGTGGGAATATATATGTATACACACATACACATACTTGTACACATACATATATTATAAGAGAGAGAATAAAGCTAACAGACCAGTACTCAACAGAGAAGGAGTCAAGCTGAATAATCTATACAATAAAACTATGGACTAAATCCAGTTGCTAGTCCCAACAGGAGATTAGTCAGGATCTGAGGAGCTGCACTGGCTTCCCAGGAGGCCTTGGAGAACTGTATCCACTCAAGTGTGCCCCTGATTTTTACAAACTTTTTTCTGGAATATTTCGTTGAAGCAGGTTGTTGCAACAGGAACTAGCACTTACATTTTATGTCTTTAGCAATAAATAAAACCTCTTCTGTTCTTGTAAGCTTTTAAAAATAACTTATAAGGACTTTTAGATATGGGATTTATGTTCTGGACAGGAGTACAGAAATTTACAAACAAACTAAATAAATAAATCTAATTCCAAGAGCCACTGGAGGCCAGCTGCACAAAGTTAAAGTTCTCACCAACCTATCATCAGTAGGATCTGAATCTGTTTCTCTCTCTATTGGAACACTGAGTGCTTCAGCCAATTGAGAATTGTTGTCATAGACACGGTAATGGATTGGCTGCAGTTGGTGAGCATACCACTTTGGCTTATCACCAATCAGAGCTGGGTCAAACATATCTGTAGATAAAAGATGAAAAGATTAGATGTAAATTATTTACATAACACAATTTCTAAAATCAAAATTATTAAAATGGAGTATCATATCCTAAAGGAAAATTAATTCAGACTCTTTTGAAATATATTTTTATTTTAGGGCTTTCAGATTTATATATTCCAGTATATTCCTGGATTCAGTCTTAAGGATTGGAGGTCCAGCTTTCTGCTGTGGCCAGGAGTGCTTTTGTGCATTTAAAGCTAGTGTGCCAACTGCATCCATTCCTGGATATGCCTAATGTGGCCATGGTGACGCATGCCTAAGTTATATCCCACATGGATTACTGTAATGTGCTCTATGCAGAGATGTCTGTGAAGTGTTCGGAAACTTCAGCTGATACAAAAGTGTTAAGTGAGCCTCGTTACATGGAACATACAACATTGCTTCAACAGTTCCACTGGCTGACAATCTGTTTCCAGGCGTATACAGCTTAGGTCCAAGCTCCCTGACAGATGATTATCTCCTCCTATGAGCCTGCTCAGACACGGAGATCCACAGAGAGACCTTTTAGAAATGATAGCTTTTAAGGAAAGGGCCATGAGAGAGTGCTGCATTTTTTTAAATTGTATTTTTAACTATTTTAATATATTTTTAAAGAGTATGTTTTAAATTATTTTAATATGTTATAATTTAATTATTTTAATGTTGACTTTTTTGTAAGTTTTTAATTAAACTGATATCATTTTAATTTAACTGGTCTTATGTCCTGGGGGAAATGATGATGATGATTCTACATTAGTCAAGAGGAGGAGGAGAAGGAACAAAACAACAAGACTTACTGTTGTGAATTCTTTGGAAAGCATAATTAGTGGGGTTGAGTGACCATTCCCCAAAGTATTCCACTGCCTGGGTCTTCGATAATTTTTCTGCAAAGGCAGTCTGCTTTGGTCGTGACGCCAAGAAAGAATTGGCCTGAAATGCCACTACTGGCCGAGGAAAAAGTCGAAGTGTACGGGTATGCATCTGGAATCCCTGTAGAACATTTGGTGAATTGAAGAATCTCACCATGGCAACCCTAAAAGAGGAAAGATTGATAATAATGCTAACAATTCCATGAAAATCTAAAGGATACACTATATTCTCCCATCATGAAAAATGGAATTGCAGGTGTACCTCCAGTGCAGAAAAAACACAGGCAGAGGTTCACCACTGAACCCTCACTGCAGCTAAATCAATTCCAGTACCAAAGTAATCACATGAATATATATACTGTAGAAACCAAATGGCTCTTTGCACCCTGTTGTGCTGGGATGGGTATGTCACTAAGTTGTTCAAGAAAAGAAATGTGGCTTAAATTTTAATTTCTTCTGCAGCAACACTAGTCTACAAATAACCTATTCAGAGTCTAGAATACAAAGATGATCCTGATCTCAGCCCACCTTTAAATGACTCAATTTTGCACTAGCCACTTAATATTTCTGCCAATATCTAGATTCCTGAGATTGCTGTATATCAAAGCAAGAGACATTATGGAAACAGCCCCTACGTGTGTATTCATTTCATCTTCTAATGATATGCAACACTGGTTGCAGAAATAGTGTGACAGGCTTATGTTAAATCACAGGAGTGGTATCTAGTTCACACTAGTACTTCTTGAGAAATACAGTATTCTCTGTCCAAGTATGAGGCCTGTGGATTCACAAGATGCAGACATTCTGGATCACCAGAAGGGTTATTTTACTGCAAAGTAGTAAAGTCTAAGTAAAGTCCTGTATCTAAGTCCTCACATGACCAAGAGAGGCGTGGCTTCTAACTACACTGAGAACCATCCAACTGAACAATTTCTATACAAAATGTCAGCCTGTGACTCCAACATCATCACTTTTGTTCCCCCTGTATGATTTTTTAAACATCTTTTGCCCAATGAAGAAGCCAGTGGAACTTCAAAAGCTTGCATTCTGTGTTTTGTGCATTTTGACTGTCTAATAAAAGTATAACTCCTTTGCAAATTTTGGATTTTGTTTTATTTTGCTGTATGACCTGCATGGCTAACCAATACTAGTACAAGTTCATGAAATGCAATATTTTATTGTTGTTGTTGTTGTTTTATCTGAAGGTAACACAGGAACATGCAAACCCGCCTCAGACTACTGGCCTATTTATCTAGCCCCATACTGCTACACTGACTAGCAGTGGCTCTCCAGGGTTTCAGGTAAGTTTTTTTTTTCCTAGCTCTGCCTGGAGACTTCAAAAACTGAATTTAGAATGCTCTCCATGTAAAACATATCTTCTAACTTTTACTGCATGACAGAACGGAAGACTTTCCATGTGATGAAAAATTTAGCAACAGTCTACTGCCTTGACTTACCTTGTGGCCACATCCACTGAATCTACATCATTGCCATAGATCAGGGGGTTGAATTCTGTAGAAGGTGTGGACTGCAGGTCATTCTGAGGTTTTCCACTAAGTAGTGGGATCTCCTGGCTTTCATGAAACTTTTCTAGGTTAAGGATGGGCTGGGTATTCAAACTCATGCTGGCCAAAGCCTAAAGAACAACAGCGCACAAGCTTAATAAACAACAGCAGCATTCCCAATACTGCCTGTCCCTATGGGCAAACCTAAGCCAAGCACAATGTTTCAGTTTACTGGAATCAACAGGAAACTATTTCAGTTCTTACATGTTGTTAAGAACAAAAATTTAATGTGTTGTCTATCCTTTTTTTCATAAGATTTTCCACCATTCCCCATAAACAGTTAAGTGATCAAGGTAAATAGTACATAAATTTAAGTTAAGATGCATCCAAAATAATATTAACAAGATTATTCCAAAGTAGATCAGAAACACTTTTGCATTGTTCAACTAGCTTTTTGGAGCAGTCACAGCAAAAGAGAAAGAGCATCTTATTACCATTTGACAAAGATCTGGAGTGTTATATGATTAACTCTGTTGTGCTAGAAATTTTGAAAATGCTCCAGGCCAAGTAGTCCGGGGGGTGGGGGGAGGGAATGATTTATCTAGGACATATTTTAGTAAACATATAGCAAACTAACAAGATGAAGGAAACTGTATACTTTTATGAATTCAACTGTATAAACAGAGGGTGAGTAAAATATGTTAATCATATTTTAATATATTTGAAATGTGGGAAATCAATCCTACTACACATTAGCAATTTTGAGAACAGAACTGAGGACTATTTCTTTGGTATTAGTTGGTAAAAAAAATAAGAGGGGATGCTCCTCTAGGCACTTCCTGAAACACAAAACTTCAAGTGTTTGGGGACAAGCCGAATATTGGATGTGGTTAAACGTCAGTTCACAATCCCAAGATGTTAGTTTTTACCTTTAAACCTTTCACAGCTTGGGACCCTGATACCTTGCATACTAACAAAACTGTACATCAGATCACTAAATTCTTCCACTTAGGTACTTCCTAGGGTGCTCCCACCACCCTCGAAAGAAATAATTTTTCCAGTCATCTTTCTCATAGAAGTATACCTAATCAACTTTATTATATTTTAGGTTCAAAGTTGTTATTCTCACAGGCAATGTGATGTTTTGTTTTTTGTTTTTTTGGCACATGTAGATGTACAAATTTTCCACTCTGCTGAGTTATGATGTTTAATGTCACAGCATATTATTTTTATTAGCATCATCTTGGATCTTAAATAGTACTGAAGAACACCCCAAAGTAACATTTATGAAGGCAATATAGAAACACCTTGAATAAAAATAAATCCATTTATTTAGCCAGGGAAGCCCACATTCCTAGGATAGTGAACTGTTTCAACAGTTATGTCTATACAGACATTTAAAAGTTTAAGTTTTAGTTCTATGGATTACAGTTCTCTCACTAGACTAATCCTTTCTCATCTTTGAACTTCTTTAGGTTTATAGATCTTCCACAAATCTTGTTTTCCATCTTTTGTGATCCTCCCCTATCGCCTTAGGGTCTCCTACTCTCGTCTTTCATTAAATTTCCCATTAATTTCCATAAGCCAGTCAATCAAGACAGGTTAAAAATAATCCAATGGAGATTTGAGGGAGAAGAGAGTAAAATAAAGACACCTTTTTGTCAGGCGTGAGCAGCTGTTGCTGAGTGATTGCAGTCATGCTAACCAGACACTGGAGGCAAGATGGAAGATCACATGACAACACCAGAGGACAATCAGAGCCAAGACGAACACATGACCACAGGGAGACAGATGGAGAAAAAACTATTACTACTAATACCACAGATGAAAAAAAGAAATAAAAAGGGATAATAAATAAGCACAGTTTGGCCAGACAACTTTACTTCCACACATCTGTTTGCAAACATGTTCTTTTGAAAAATCTAAGCTGCAACTACTCTGAAAAAACAGTAAATCAGGCATAAATATTTTCCCTAGTATATAGGCAAGCCTAATGCTGTTATCAAGATTTTTCAGTACCATTACTGCTTTGCCAAATGACAAGCACTTTTCTGATCTTGCTAGTTTTCTTCTGGGTTTAGTCTGTTAGGTGAAAGGAATAATACAATTTGGTCAATTCTGTTCACATCGCTCAGATGTGTGGGTGTTTGCTGAATAGCCCCTTAAACTGTGGAGAGAGAAAAGCAAACAGATTCTGAAATGAGTTACTGTCTATTTAACTGTAGGGTCAATAGCTGCTCACTACTGCAATCTACCCAAGGAATCACAGACTGTTAAATATATAGCTCTGCTGTTCCATGGGAGACAGAAACAGCAGCTCTTATATTATTACTATAACACTTTACCTTTAAATACTGCATGCAGCATGCAAAGAACAGGAGGAGAGGGCAGAAATAGAGAACAGAAATAAAGACATAAAACCTATTCTGACAAAATGAACAAACTTGATCCCCAACAATAAATAGCACCTTAAGACCAGAAAGGGGAGGAAGGGAGATGTGGGCTTCTTCAGCAGCAATATGAATTGAGAATGGACAAAATTATAATCAATAGGGAAACTATTCAAGTGAAAATCCAGAGATTCTAACAGGTACACCATGTGTCAGGATGTAGACGGAAAATGAACTCTGTAAAGATATTAAAATCAACTATTTAAAATGTAGTAATAAACCATTTTATAGTGTCCAATGTTCTGAACTCTCTGAATGATGTGATATATCAGGATTACAGTTTATTATATTTAATATTTTTTAAAAAAATAGAATAAGGATGTGGTAAACCACAGCTTAAAACAGTGTGAAGCATAACTGGTGACATAATGGATAACTGTACAAAAACAGCAATATGTAGTAATTTCACAGTTTCATGACTACATCAAAATGTTAACGTTAATAATTCCATGTAAGGCTTCAAGCAGTTGCAAGGAGATAAAACGCAGTAACCAAAAACATGATTCACAACAGCTAGTTCAGACATAATGCTAAACAGTCGATTAATATTTCTAGAATGAACAGTGGCTAGCCTTGGAAGCCTTGGCCAATTTAAATTATTAGCTCTAAAATTCCTAACCATACACTCTGGAAATTCACATACCTGTTTCAGGTGTTTTTTCAATTCTAAAGCTTCAGGTTCTGGCAAAACAGGCAGTAACTCAGCATTTGTAGGAACAATAACCTGGAATTAATGTTGTAAAATTAAATTTTGTCTACAAAATCCTCAGGAGTGGTCTTCGACTTCATGGAAACAAGCTTAGATGAGAACAGAGGATGCAGGAATGTACAGGATCTAATTTTCTTTCTGACTGCATACAGATGATTGACTAGATGAACTCAGAACTGTCAAGCTAATGGTTTTATTTTCTAATTTTTAAAATATTTAACATGTTATTTAACTAACATTGTTTCCAACAATGTTAACCTTACTTCAATGGTAGTACGTATAGACATAAACAGGCATTAAAAACAATTTTAATGATCTCTAAGCCATCTTGTATATTTTTATTTTTACAACATAGACTATATTTTAAGTTTACATACATCTTTTTATATTGACTATAACAACAGAAGCATTTAACATATCAGTTGTTTTCTAAGTATGCAACTATTTAATATGTATGCTGGGGGGGGGGGAGGAATCCACTATGTTGAAGTTGTCTTTCAATCTAAATATCATTATTGTTGCCTTCTATTTGATTCTTTCATGAATCTTACATTTATCCAGAATACGACACTGTAAAAAAATAACTTTATCTCAAAGACCAGTGCCTCAAACCCTCTTAGCAGTTAAGCAACCTTAGCCCACCAACATCAACAGTTCAAGTGAGAAAAACACTGCAAAGGGTCACATTGCAAGGAAAGGAGAAATAAAAAACTATGTAGTATATATACACTTCTGTGTTTTTCTCAAAAATTTATCATGAATATTGCTCCAAAAGCCCTCCTTACTTTCCGCTTTCACATTTTCTGAGCGACTGGGGCTTTTCAGACCAGCCTGAAAGGCTGGCTGGAGGGCGTAGTCTGGGCATAGCATCTCCATGATGCAAGCTCCAGATCCACCCCCAGGGTGCCATGACACTGTGCGCCACTCCACACACTGCATGGCACCATGGCACTCCTCCGATGCTGCTTTTTCTGCGTTCTTTTCGCGCTCTGGAAATGCTGGATTGGGGGCGTGGTGTGCGGTTGCCATGGCCCCGACCCAGCTAGGAAAGGAGCAGCATCCCACTGCTCCTTAGAGGCTTATGTACAGCCCATTCTTTCAGAAGAAGCAACTCTATGTAAGTACAGTGGGTCCTCCATATTGGTGAGTTTTTTTGGGGGGGCCTAGTGAATGCTTTAAAATGCAGACAATCATGACATTTCAGTTGCCATTGAATAATATTGGTGTGGTGATCCATGGGTGATCAGACTGGATGCCCACCAATAGGGTGAACCCACTGTGTCACAAAAAGATAGGCATTTGTATGAAAAAGTATCTGAAATAGGTTGAGAGGGTCTGTACTAATGCCAAAGGACAAATAAATGCCCATTTTAAAATACAGAAAAACACTTTTTAGCACTTAGGCAGGATATTTTGGAAACAAGAAGATAACCCCCCTTTTCTGTCAGCTAAGGCAAAATTAAATTTAAAAGTTGTAAAGCCCATATAGATTCCTCAAAGGAAATTGCCATATATTGAGGGCAAAATTGTGGATTTTTGTATGATCAATGGATAAATCAACAATAAAACTTTGGTGCTCAGCACAGGGCTCTCCAGATCCATGGCAGCTCCTTGGAGTTTCCCACCATAGCAAATGGTGCTTCTCATGCTTCTCTGCTGTGTCAAAGAAACGCGAAAGAGCCACCACTGCTGACAGTTTTCCTCCTGGGCACTGAAAACGGCTACTGGAGAAGTACCTTTTCAGTGTCTTTTCTAGTGCTGCATCTGCACTGCAGATATAATCCAGGTTGACATGACTTTAACTGTCATGGCTCAGTGCTATGGAATCCTGGAAACTGTACTTTGTTGTGGCACAGAACTTTCTGCCAGAGAAGGGTAAATATCTTACAAAACTAGAATTCTCAGAATTTCAGAGCATTGACCCATGGCAGTGAAATTGGTGTTGACCTGGACTATTTTTGCAGTGCATATGCAGCCTAGGTTCTCTATGGTAAGAGTTTATCACCCAAGTTGCCAAAAATGTTTCTTGGCTTCACCTCCCAGAGTTGGGGAGTTTGGAGCACGGTTGAAGATGAAAAGGTGCCTATGCCTGTAGTAAAGCACTTTCACCAAGTCACCAAGAAGGTGTCTAGCATTCCCCACCTTCCAGAGGTTGGGAGTGGGGAGTGGGTTTGAAGAGGCAAAAGGCACCCATGTTTGTAGGACCCCACTACCCACCTGCAGTAAACAGCTTTCACCAAGTCACCAAGAAGACTTCTTGGCTTCCCTGCTTTTGAGTGTCTGTGAGATTAATCAATGTCAAGAGATCCAGGAAGAAGGACCCACCCCTCTGCTCCCTCTGCTGCAGCAGGGAAGCCCAAAAAGAGCCACTGAACAGAGGACAGAGGGGGCCGATTGCTTCCTTCAGGCTCTCATGGCACAGATCAACCTCTTGGACTCTTAGAGCTTAGACCATTATGACAGAACCTGGAAGAAGCACTCACCCCCTTTGCTCTTCCTGGTGCAGCAGAGAAGTCCCAAAAATGCAGAGGGTGTCCAAAGCTTCCTACAGGCTCTCCTGGCACAGATCAATCTCTCTGACTCTCGAGGTTTAGTCTGTGCCAAGAGAGCTTGGAAGAAGCACCTGCCCTCTCTGCTCTCCCCACCACAGCAAGGAAGCCCCAAAAGAATACCACAATTTTAGGCAAGTATTACAAAAGGTCTGAAGCAGTGTTGCAACAGACTGCATGGCAGGGGGTTGGACTGGATGGCCCTTGTGGTCTCTTCCAACTCTATGATTTTATGATTCTATCAGGTATACATTGACCCATGTATACACTGATCCATGTATGTTGACCCAAATTTTGGGCTTGATTTTTTGGAATAGTTTTTTCAACATGAGTATATATGGTATATTTACCACTGTCCAATAAATTGGAGTTACCTACCTTATTGGTGTCCAGATCAACTAGCCATACATCATCTGGCATTTTAAAGTCTAGTTTGTAAAGGAAGAAGCTAGCTGGAACTCCAATGATATAAGGTGTTGGGGCCAGAAGTAGCTGGAATGGGCAGAAAACATTAATATGAGGAGAATTTTCAGCCATTTAGCTTTATGCCCAAAATAAAATCACTAAATGTAAACTATTATAGAGAGAATGAAACAAGAAGTGTGAAAAACAGAGAGCTGGGGCCCTTTCACACCACCACCATCATCATTATTATTGTTGCTGCTGTTGTTGTTGTTTTATTTCTTATCCAACTCTCCCTGTGAATTGAAGCAAGGAACAACAACAAATAATACAACACATAGCATCAGTTAAAAGAGCATATAAAACTAATATATATTAAAATCCATCAATAAATGCTTTTAAAATCATATTTTAAAAACAATCTGAATAAACCAGATGTCCATAAGAGACTGGACTTTAGTGTTGATTTAAATTTAGACAGCATCTTGAGTTGATGAATTTCTTCCAGTAGATCATTCCACAGTCTGGGGCAGCCAAAGGTAATATCTTCTGGATTCAGCCAGCCTAGTTCTGGCTGACTGAAATAGATCCCTCTCAGTACCTGAGTATATGGGTTTATATGGGAGAAGATAACCCACATTCAAACCATGTAGGGCTTTAAAGGTAATAGCCAACACTGTACTTTGCCCGAAAACTAACTGGCACCCAATGGAATAATTTTAATATTGGTGTAATATGGTCATTCCTAGATGTCCCAGTAACCAATCCGGCTGCCATGTTTTGAACTAACTGAAGTTTCTGAACTTGGTATAAAGGTAACCCAATTAAAGTGCACTGCCGATGTCCATCCCTGACATTACCAGCACATGTACTACCATCTTTAGCACCTCCAATTCTAGGAAGGGATGCAGCTGGCATAACAACCAAAGCTTATAATAAGCAGTCCTCACCATCACATCTATCTGGGCTATCATTTGGAAGGAAAGATCCATGAGCACCCTAAAATGAATACAGTCTTTCAGGAGGAGCGTAATCCCATACAGGACTCATTGACATATCTCCAAATCCAAGTTAGGACCTGTGATAAACATGAGTCCTCCATTCATCAGAGGACTTCTTCCCAGTAAACAAAGGGTTAAATGTTGGGAGGAAGGACATTTTAATGAGGGTTTACGTCCCAGCTGATGAGATGGTAATTGACCAATGAAATGGGAGTGGTGGAAGAGAAGCGTGAACCTTTGAGATGCTTCTGAAAGATTGGTTTCAAAAAGCTTCCTCGCAACGTGATGTTTGAGTCTGCCTGTGTCTGTCTTTTGGGGCTGTCTGCCCTGAAGTAGACCATAAGGAGCTGGCAGAGCTGGACAATGGAGTCCAGGCTCCCAACTATCCAGAAACATCAAGGACTACAAATCCCATCTGAACTGTAAGGAACCTGTACTAGTTAGTGGTGTTAGAGTTTTGATTTATTCTACTGGCTTGGATGAAATAACTGTATTCTTTAACTGACATTTCTGTTGTGCCTGTAGGACGTGGTCTTGCATGTAATGATATCCTTTGCTCTAGAACTCCTTAGTTAGAATAAAGCTTTTCTTTAAAGTACCTTACTTCACCAACACTCCTTTTTTATGTGCCTTAGATCAGCTAGTTCTTTCCTAAGTTGGCAAGGGGAAGTATCTCTAGTCCTGGTGTGTTGGTAAGGGGGGGGGGGGGGGAGGTAATGCACCAGGTGGTAGCAGCTATTTGGAAAGGTGGTCTCAAGGGGTCCCATCCAGCTCAGCAGGAGTGGAACGGGAACTCAGAGGACCTTTAATGCTGGCTTCTGGGTGCAAACAGCCATAACAGGGTAGCAGCATTTGGCTCTATGCCCACAGATCATCATAACAGGGCCCTATACAATTATAGCAGTATGATTCCACTTTGCATTTATAGGTGCAAACTACGGAATCCTCAGAGTTGTAGCTTGGTGAGGCACCAGAGCTCTCTGGCAGAGTATTCTAAGCTGCAAATTCCAGGATTCCACAGGATGGAGCCACTGCACTTAAAGCTGAAATTGTACAATATGAAAATGTGGACAAAGAAAGGGAAAAACTCAAATGTTTGTCTCGAAAAGGCTTCAGTAAAGGCAAGGGTGCTCTCCCTTCACTGAAGAATTGACATACCTGTTCTGCAGAAGCCATGCAGGTAGGAAGGAGTGGGATCACTGGGAACATGTACTCCAGTGGGTATATCATAGCCACGAATGCCATCACAGACATAGAGAGAGCATTATAGTCCCGGGATTGCAGTACAACCTACAACCAGGAAAAGTTATATAAGAACAACTACACATCTATTTTTTCTTGACATGACAGCATACATGTTCTGCTTTAATATGTACTGCACTGCAGTGTTACTACAATTCTCACAAATCCAATACTATTTCCTAACGAAAGAAAACTTTATGAAAAACCCTGAAGATCCTTCTTGCATCTGTTATAACAGGAAATTCTTCATTGTGACAAACATACACTCTATGAATATTCTTGTATAACTTAAGATCTTATGTGCTTTTAGCATGGTGCAAATAGCCTCCTCGATTGATCTCAAAGGGGCGGGGTATAAATAAAGTGTATATTATTATTATTATTATTATTATTATTATTATTTACACCACCACAGTTATGCTGGATCTCATAGCTATACAGCAGATTTTATAATAGGTGTTATGAGCTCACCCAATGCAAAATGGTTGATTAGCTCCTCACCCACCAAAAAAGGGGAGTGCACACATGCAGGCACACACATCTGTGCATGTTTGTAGAATGACAGTTGCACTGAAGACCACACTTATATTACCTCTTAAAAAGTTCAGCAACTTGCACAACTATTTTATGGTGGTATTGTACAGTGTCTTAACAGGATTCCAGATATTAATTTGTTACATTCTATTTTAAATATTGTGAAGTGGTCAATGCACCCTGATCTGCTTATATGCCTACATTTACAGAACCATTTCTCTCTTACCTTGTGTTCTAAGAGAATGCAAGACAGCACCTGCAAACAAGCATCCACACCTAACAGCTCCAAGGGCAGATGCAAAGGGAAATCCACCAAAGAGAAACGGGAGGGGTCAGGGAGGGCAAATGTTAAGGCTGGCTGCAATTCGTGTGGTAAGACTTCCACATCCACACGCTTCTGACCAGCGACAGGCACAGGTGAACGAAGCAGTCGATAAATCCAGGCTTCAATTTCACGCAAATCATGTAACAATGCACTGGATTTCTCCTCTACAAGAAGGGAACCAGTGAATATCCGCCACATTGTATCCCTGCATAAAAGCAAAATAAAAAATATTTTGTAATTTTTATCACAACTCTGCTCCAATAAACACACTATAGGAATCCCTCAAGTAAAAAAATAAATAAAAGTTTTATGGCACCTTAAAGACTAAAATATATATATTAAGGTATTGTTACAGAGCAGCCCTGCCAGATTACTCACACAGAATGGGTTTCTATCATCCACCTTGCCCCTTTATTTTAATCCACACTTTAGGATTATTGTTTAGGGGGTCCTACAGTGGCTACAACCATGGATGAGCATGTGTGTACTGTTGGTTAAGGTTTGTATATGCATGACCAATATTTTCACAATTCCCTTAAAGATTAACACTAAGGCAAATGATAAAACAACAAATGAATTATTAATTAAAAGATCTTTTTTAAAAAATGAATGCTGGCTCATTACCTATTTCACACCTACAATTTCTATCTACTTTTATCCTTCCAGAACTTTCACTTCCCTCTCTACTTGCTGCAACTCAGACAGCTCCCTCCTTACCTCCATCCAAAACCAAATCAAATAGAAAACTGGCTTTCCCAATCCACCCCACTCCACCTCAATATTCTAAAGGCTGTGATTAACTGGTTTCTCGTGTTGGACAGGCTCTCTTCTAGTGATTATCCATCACTGGTATAAATAATCATGTATGATAAACTTGTATAGACTGGAATATGGCTTCATCAGATGCATGGAATGTTCTGCTGAGTTACAGTCATGCATGCATACACATATGCACACAAACATATATGTGTATATTAGACATGCACACAAAGGGCGGGGACTTAAGATCTTACTATACAGCCTAAAAAAGAAGAGGCTACTTATTAAGGTTCTCGAATTATGAAGTTCTGTTGCGATGTATGGCTCTTAACTTGAAAGCCATCAAGATTCAAATTAGAATCTTAGGATTCAAGGGGTGGCATTCTTGTGAGACTCCATAGAGCTAGTATCTCAGGAATTATTACCATATATACTCGACTATAAGTCAATGTCATATATAAGTCGGGGTCTACTTTTGGGGCCAAAAATGTAGATTTTTATATGACCCGAGAATATGTCGAGGGTCAGACTTAAGGGGTCAGCCAAGCTGGGGAGAGGCTGCAGGAAATCCATTGCCCTTCCCATGCTCTCCGCAGCTGGGCTTCCCCCCGTAGAGGAAGCCTGGTTGGGGAGAGGCTGCAGGGCGATTGGTTGCTCTTCCCAGCCTGTCCTCAGCTGGACTGGGCTGTCCCCTGTGGAAGCAGCCTTATTGGGGAGAGGCTGCAGGCAATCCATTTTCTTCCCAGCCTGTCCCCAACTGGGCTTTCCCCTGTAGAATAAGCCTAGCTGGGGAGAGGTTGCGGGGCAATCAGTTGCCCTTCCCAGCATCTCCCCAGCTGGGCTGTCGAATGCGGACAAAGCCCGGCTGGGGAGAGGCTTGGTTGAAGTACCATATTGCCCTGCGTATACGTCTACCCAGGATTCTGGAGGCCATTTGGGGGCAATCTTTTCTGATATAAATAATATCATTTACCAGCATCTTATAAAGTCTCCATAATAGGTTCTCCTGGGTTTAAGGGAACAGTGCAAACTCTTAAATGTTATTAGTTGCTGAAGGAGGGGTCAATATTGGATTTTGGAAACATCTAAAGGGGTATCTGGTATAATGACAACTAGGTATAATAAGGTATGACAACTAGCTCAGGTTGAAAAATTAACTAAAAAACTTCTAATAGCCAAAGGAAGGACAGGTTGCTTACCTGTACCAGTATTTCTTTGAGTGGTCATCTGCGAATACATACAATTGGGTTCTTCTGCACCTGCACAGTCGAATTCAGAACTCTCTGGAATCACTGGGCAGAAAAAGGCTTGCAACTTTTTGCAACTTTTTGGTGGTAGCTCCGCCCCTCCTTTATATAAGTCCAGTTCCCGCTCTTTTCCCCAGTTCTGAAATTTTCCCACCGCAAGCGACGGAGGAGCGGAAACAATGTTGAGCAGGACACTGAGGGGAGGAAGGGTGGGATTTGTATGTATTTGCAGATGACCACTCGAAGAAATACCGTTACAGGTAAGCAACCTGTCTTTCTTCTTTGTGGTCTCTGCAAATCATACAAATGGGTTAGACTAGCAAGCTTAAGTAAGCGGCGGAGGGAGTGTTGTGACAACAGTTGTAAGATGAACCAAAGAACATTTATTGGTCCACAATAAAAATTGTCAAATTGAACTCAACCTTGTGTGGTTCTTGTTTTTAAGCATAGAAAACAACAACGATAGTGGAACAACTGCTCACAGAGCAGAGATGTAACCCAAATACTCAAAGAGTGGAATACACACATGGTGCATAATTTCAACAGGAAATATACCACAAGAGCACCCAGGCCTGGATGCGACGCAAAACCAAGTGAAATAGGCAAAACTAGTGCAACCAATAATGCAATAGGTCATAGAAAACATGGCATGGTAAAACATGACATCAGTGTAAAGCAGACAATAACACTGCCCTGCAAAGACTGCCTCAGTCCTTGCCCTGGTGTCCAACCAATAATGTTTTATGAAAGTCATTGGTTGGGAGCAGATAGGAGCCTTACAGACATCTTCCAGCGGGACACCAGTCAGAAAAGCAGAGGATGTCGCTACCGCCCTAGTTGCATGTGCCCTGACCCTGGATGGGAGAGTTCTACCCAACAGTTCATAGCAGAGGTGGATGGTACCAGCCACCCATTTGGAAAACCTCTGAGAAGTCACAGGTAGTCCCTTCTTTGGCTCTGAGCAGCACTGAAAGAGTCTGCCAGAGCGGCTCAAACCCGAATTTCTGTCCAAATAGAAGGCCAAAGCCCTCCTAACATCCAAAGAGTGCAACTGGCACTCGGTATCGGTGGTCGGGTTCGGGGTCAGGGTCAGGAGCACAATGTCTTGGCACATGTGAAAAGCAGACAATACCTTAGGCAAAAAGGTAATGACAGTACAGAGGACAACCTTATCCTTGTGAAACCGAAGGAAAGGCTGGTCCCTCCGCAAGGCACAAAGCTCGCCTGCCCGGCGGGCAGAAGTGATGGCTACCAGAAAGGCTGTCTTCCAGGTTACCAGCCTCAGATCAGCAGTAGCCATGGGTTCAAAGGGCTTGGCACCAAGACAAGACAAAACAACCTCAAGGCTCCAAGCCAGTGCCGGTACCAAGGCCAGCGGATCAAGGGTTAATTAAAGCCCTTCAAGAATGTCAGGATGATGGGAGTTGTAGCTAGTCTTATTCTTGCTTTAACTCACCACCTCGTTGTGCAGCAGAGCAGACCAGCTTTGATCAATGGTTATTGCTTTCTTCCAAGCATGCAGAGCTTCAGAGAATAGGCTGAAGACCCTGACAAACTCTCTCAGCCTTCTCACTCCTCTTTCAGAGATGTCTCCAAACGTCTCCTCGGTTCTGGTGGCTCTTGTATCTTTTCTCTCTCAAGACACCAGGCAACACAGTAGACTTGTATAAAAGATCTACTTTATTTAACTATATATACTAAATGCCCTTCACCACACAATCTTTGCTATATTCCATTATCTACTCTACTCTATACAATGCTCAACTCAGCTATTCTCTACTCCACACCACTCCACAAAACCATTGGCATACATTGTTATTATTATAGCCACTTGTGGGTGTTTACACTCATTCTGATTGGTTCACATTGTTCAACCCATATTTAAGACCAACCCAAGTATTTCATCATATTACCTTGTACACTTTTTGATTCTCAGGTGTTTCCAATATGTATTCTATAATTCTGTCCTTGTCATTTGTCCTTGGCTCCCAGGACTTCTAAATTACATTAGCCTTTTCACCTGTGTAGCTTCTTAATTGCTTTTGCTTAGTCAATGTGACTTTCACATACATATTTTATTTCTTCCACTGTATGTCCCATGTTGCATTTTTCTTAACCCCTTTACCAGAGGGTCCTTGAAAAAGGAAAAAGGAAGGTTTCCCATCGAACTGAAAATGGGAACAAATGGCAGACAAATAACACTTGATGGAGTTAAGGCACAGCCCCGACTCCACCAGTGTCATCAGGAACTCCAGCACCGTCGGTGTCGACACCCTGGATGGAGAAAGACCTCTCGAAGCCAGGAAACAGAGAAACCTCTGCCACTTGCAGGAGTAGGACCTCTTGGTCACCGGCTTGTGGGCCGCCAGGATCACATGCCTCACCGCCACTAGGAGGTCCGCTAGGGCCGGAGTCTCCACGCCACCAGAGGAAGATCCTCAATGTCCGGATGCTGAACTCGACCATCCTGAAGAGTGAGCAGATCGGGCCTCGGCTCGACCTTTAGGAACCGGTTCTGAGACAGGTGAAGCAGGGACGGAAACCACGGCTTCCTGGGCCACCAAGGGGTGATCAAGATGGCATCCACTTGGTCCCTTGACATCTTGGAGACAACCCTTGTGATGAGTGGGAATGGGGGGAAGGCGTAGAGGAATTCCCCTGTCCAGCTGTGGAGGAAGGCATCCCCCAGGGAGTGCCGGGACTGGTCCCGGGAGCAGAACCGGCTGCAGTATGCGTTGGCCTCCGACGCAAACAGGTCTATTCAAGGGGTGCCCCATCTCGAGAAAAGGTCCGCAACCGTCTCGGGATGCAGATTCCACTCGTGGCATTACGAATCTGACCTGCTGAGCTGGTCGGCCAGGACGTTGTCCTCTCCGGGGAGATGAACTGCCTGGAGGATAATGTCCCTTGGAATGCACCAATGCCAGATGCGAAGGGTTATTTCCAGCAAGGTTGGGGACCTGGTGCCACCTTGCTTGTTGATGTAGTACATGACGGTGGTGTTGTTTGTCAGAAATCATACTACCTTGCTGAGAAGCTTGGGTTCGAAGGCCTTCAGAGCCTTCTCCACAGCCAGCATTTCCAGGGTGTTGATGTGGAGATCCTGGTGACACAGCTGCCACTTGTCCTTTATGGTGAGGCCCATTGTGTGGGCTCCCCAACCGTCCATGGATGTGTCCGTGGTGAGGTCTACCTGCGGATCTGGAGACACAAAGGGCATGCTGGCGCAGACGTTCTGGGAGTGTAGCCACCATGACAGGGACCGAGCGACTGGTCTCGCTACCGTGAGCCACTTTCCTGGAGGGTCGACCAACGGGTCGAAGACGGAGAGGAACCAGGACTGCAGGGGTCGGAAGTGGAGTCTTGACCACGGGGTGACAAAGGTGGTCGAGGCCATGTGTCCGAGTGCTACCTGAACATCTCGGGCCCGAACCCGTCTGTTGGAGCTGCAATGCCGATAGACCTGGAGAGGGAATGGAAACGGTCCTCTGGGAGGTATGCGACGCAAGCGTCAGAATCGAGGATTGCCCCGATGAACTTGATCCTGGTGACAGGGGTCAAGTGGGACTTCTCGAGGTTTAGCACCAGCCCGAGAGATTGCAGGAGGGAGACAGCGAAGGAGACATCTTGGCAAAGGCCCTCTCTCGAGTCTGCTGCGAAGAGCCAGTCGTCTAGGTAGGTGAAGACTCTTGACCCTCGCTGGTGAAGGTAGGCAACCACCAGAGCCAGGCACTTGGTGAAGACCCTCGGTGCCGTGGCCAGGCTGAAAGGCAGGGTGTTGTAGTGGTACATCTCCATCCCGATGGAAAAGGAGAGGAACCTTCTGTGTCCTTCCCAAATGGCTACCTGGAAGTAAGCGTCCTTCAGGTCTATCGTGGCGAAGCACAGGCCCTGATGCAAAAGAGGTAAAATGCAGGCAAGAGTCACCATCCTAAACTTCTTGTAAATCAAAAACGAGTTCAAGTCTCGAAGATCTAGTCTGGGACGCAGTCCTCCATCCGGCTTCGGTACCGTGAAGTACAGACAAAAGAAGGCCCGGTGTGCCTGGGAAGAGTCCAGTGAGGAAATCGCCCCTTTCTGTAGTAGAATACGTACTTCATTGAGAAGGGTGGGTGAGGGAGAGGTAGAAATAAGAGCTCCAGTAGGAGGAAGCTCTTTGAACTCGAGGGCATAACCCCTGGCTATGATGGATAAAACCCAGGAGTCGGTGGTGATTTGGGCCCAGATGTCAACAAAGGGCCTCAACAAATTCAAAAAGAAGGGGCAGACGACGGAGGCAACGGAGTACGTGGGAACACATCATTGCCCCTTCTTACCAGGCTCGGAGTCCAACTTCTTGGAGAAGGGCCTCTGGTACTGAGACGGCATCCGCCGTCCCAAGGAGAAAGAGGATGGAGAGGAGAACCTTTGGCTGGTGTCTTGGCGTCAATACTGTCTCTCCTGGCCAAAGGGTCTCTGGGCCTGCCCCACGGGAGACCTGAAACCTCCAAAATGCCTCCAGGAGAAAGACTGCTGCGAGGTGGACATGCCATGCTTCTTAGCGGCTGACTTCATACGGTACTTGAAGTTCAGCCGCTCGTCAGTGTCCTTGGCAAAGAGCCGTTCGCCATCGAATGGCATGTCCTCGATGGCAGCCTTAGCCTGTGGGTTCAGGTCCGACGCACGGAGCCGTGTCGTCGGAGGGCAATCACGGAGGCCATGGATTTCGCCGAGCAGTCAGCGGTGTGCCTGTCAGAGGTGAACATCAAACCTACCACCGCATGGGCCTTGTCTCTCAGCTGGAGGGCCGCCAGGCTCTTGTCCTCGGGAAGGTCAGCCAGTAAAGGGAACATTCTTTCCATTAGATACTGGACGTAGGCCCCCATGCATGCGTTGTAGTTGGACACCCGAAGACACAACACCAACTCCTCAAATGTCTTTTTGGCCAATCCGTCCATCTTCTTGGACTCACGATCAGAAGGAGAAGGAGAAGTATTTGAGTGAAGGACTTCTGGGGTCCTTCGATGATGGCCAAGTTCTGAGATGGATGCAAATGGAGCCACTCAGCTGAAGAGGGGGCAAAGCGGTACAGGGCATCAATCTTCCTCGAAGTCGACAGGACCAATGTTGGGTTTTGCCAAGATCTTTTGGAAATCTTCTCCATGGACAGGAGAAAGGGAATTGATGCCAGAGTAGGTGCTGATCCCTGGACACGTCGTTCTATCGGATCCAGAGCCTCTTGCTCGGAACGGGTGACCTGGAGCTCGAGGGCATTGGCCATCTTAATAAGGTGTTCTCCAAAATTCACAACATTGTCCGTAGGGGAGACCGGGCCAGGCTGGTAGAACCCGTGGACAGGCTGGGGCCTTTCCTCCTCAGCGTCGGCATCTAGAGGCAACGGTACCGAGCCCTATTCCTCCAATGCCTCTTGTTCTGAGTCCGAGTCGGCCTCTAGACAGAACACCGAGCTGGAAGGGGAATAAGCCGTCCAGGTGGCAGTATCCCCTCGATGGGCCTCCTCTTGCCCAGTGGAGACAGTCGCCGTCGCCTCACCACCGACCGTAGCAGACACATCCAGTGGACGTCAATGCTTACCCCGAGGTCTGTCAAGCCACGAAATACCTCCCAGACTCACTGTCATAGTAGTATTCACGCTCATCCTCCAAATCCGCCATCGGGGTCGGGGACCTCTGAGACCTCTGGCTTCGCTGGGTGGAGTGCTGGGCAGGAGTCAGGCTGCGAGGAACAGACGCCTCCCGGCGGGAGGGCTGAGCCTGAGGCGACAACTCCCTCGGTACGGAGGTGGTCGGTACGGAGGCCGGCCCCTCGGTGGCAGGAGTTTGCTTCGGTGTCGGAGCACGTGGCAGTTCGGTTCCCACGTCGGAGTCGGAGCAGGCGTTTTCCCAGATGGTTTCACCCTCAGAGGAGCGCTTTTTCCAGAGGGACTGACCCTTGGCAGAATGCTTCCTCTTAGCAGAGGCTTTGGAGCTGGACTCCTTAACGGAGGAAGAGCCATCTGCTTTGCCCTGAGAAGGGATTTTCACCTTCTTTCTCTGACTCTCATCCCTGTGGTCTTTGCCCGGCTTGGTCTTGTCCTTTACCTCCTTCCTAGAGGACATGGACTTCTCACCCATCTTCTTGGCCGATTTCTTGGCGGGGTGAGCCTCCGTCTTCCGGGGGGACTTGGAGGGACCAACAGGGGAATCAGAAATCACCTTCTCCTGGGACTCACGAGGCATCTTGGAGGCCGGAGCGGACACCTTGGAGGCCGAAGCCGGAGTGGAGGTCGAGGGAAGGATCTCCTGTGGGGCCAAAGCTCAATCCAGGAAATAGGACTTCAGCCGGGAAGCTTGGTTCTTCCTCGCTTGTGGAGTCAGGGATCTGCAAAGGGCACAGCTCTGGATGTCATGAGCTTTGCCCAAGCAGATCGGGCACTTGTTGTGGGGGTCCGTGTGAGGGACCTTGGCCCCACAAACAGCGCAGTGCTTAAATGGAGCCGGAGACATCAAGTTCAAAACACAGTCCAAAATCGAGGTCAACAAGCTGAGCGGTCAGAACAGGAGCTGAGTCACAGACGAGAGAGAGTGGTCAAAAAACAAGCCGAAAATCCAAATACTGAAGAAAGACAAACCGAGTGATTCCAACACTGTTCCTTTCGAGTAGCCTACGCGGCGGGAAAAAAGGAACTGGGTAAAAGAGCGGGAACTGGGCTTATATAGAGGAAGGGCGGAGCTACCGCCAAAAAGTTGCAAGCCTTTTTCTGCCCAGTGATTCCAGAAAGTCTCGAATTCGACTGCGCAGGCGCGGAAGAACCCATTTGTATGATTCGCAGAGACCACGAAGAAGAAAGAAAGAAAAACACAGTTTTGCTGTGATTTGGAATTGTTTTGTTGAATATATCAGGAAAAAGATTACAAGGGGGTATCCAAACGTTTTAAAGATCACCTTTTTAAAAAATTGATAGAAAGTTTGTTTTGATTTGTAGTTGTTAACTTATCTCTATGTAGTCACTATCTAGATTTATACATTTTTCCCAGCGTATCTTGACCCTCCGAATACCTGATATTGTAGAAGTCTTATTTCAGTGCCTCCTTAAGACGTCTCACTATGGACATTGAGGGACCTGCTGCAGTCACCTGCAACACTTGTGGGATGTTTGTCTTCTTGCCTACAGATGTGGGGGGAACTTCACCTGCACCAAGTGCAAGTTGGTAGCCCTCTTAGAAGAGAGAGTTCAGCAGTTGGAGGCCCAGGTGTCTACATTTCAGCATCACAGAGAGCAGGAGGTTCTCCTGAACAGAACGGACCGGACCATTTTGGACAGGAAACACACAGAGAAAGTTGCTGGGGAAGAAGAGGTCACTTCACACAGAGAAGTAGATGGTTGGAGGAATGTCACACACAGAAGTAGGGAAACCAGGGAACGTTCTGTGAGCAGCTTGCAGCTACAGAATCACTTTGAGTCTCTCTCTGTTATCAGAGATGATGAGGAAAAGCAGCAGGCACAGACATCAGGGACAGAGCAGGGTAGCCTGAGAATAGCACCAAAGGGAACAGCCGCTGCTAAGCCTCAGAGGAGGCGTGTGGTGCTGGTGGGGGACTCCTTGCTGAGGGGTACAGAAACCCCTTATGGGCCTGACAAGATGTCTCAGAAGGTGTGCTGTATCCCTGGGGAAAAGATCCGTGATGTGACAGGGAGGCTGACAAGACTTGTCAAGCCTACTCATCAATACCCCTTTCTTTTGGTTCATGTGGGAACCAATGATACTGCAAGGCACAGCTTTCAGAATATCATAAGGGATTACGAGGATCTGGGTAGGAAGCTGAAAGAGATGGATGCACAGGCTGTCATCTCATCTCTTCTCCCAGTTGAAGGGCATGGTCCAGGAAGGGAGAGGAAAATAGCAGATGTCAACACCTGGCTCCGTAGATGGTGCCACCAAGAACGGTTTGGATTCTTGGATCATGGGCTGCGGTTCCATGAGGAGGGACTTCTGGCAAAGGATGGGCTGCATCTCACGCCAGTTGGCAAAAACATTTTTGCCAATAGTCTCAAAAATCTGATCAGGAGGGCTTTAAACTGAGTTATATGGGGGAGGGAGACATTATTCGGGAAGGCAAAAGGGATGGAGAGAATAGTCAAACTGACATAGAGGGAACAAGGCAAACAGTGCAAGGACCCAACAGTGGGAAGCAAAAAAATTTGCACAGGCAGCAAGTAAAGGGAACACATGTTCTTAGATGTCTCTACACTAATGCACAGAGTATGGGAAATAAACAGGATGAACATGAACTCCTAGCACAACAAAGCAAATATGATATAATAGGCATCACTGAAATCTGGTGGGATAAGTCTCATGATTGGAATGTAGAAATAAAGGGGTATAACCTTTTTAAGAGAAACAGGCCAAACAGGAAAGGAGGAGGAATAGCATTATATGTCAGGGATATTTACACCAGTGAAGAGATCCAGGACATCAGTACTGGAGGCTAAGTGGAGAGCATCTGAATAAAAATTAAAGGAGAGGGAAACAACAGGGATGTTACTGTGGGAGTCTACTACAGACCCCCGACTCAGACAGAGGAATTGGATGATGCCTTTCTAGGACAGATGACCACACACTCAGAAAGGAGAGATGTAGTAGTGATGGGGGACTTCAACTATCCAGATATTTGCTGGAAGTCAAACTCAGCCAAATCCTCAAGGTCGAGCAAATTCCTCACTTGCCTAGAAGACAATTTCATTGTCCAAAAGGTGGAAGAGGCAACAAGGGGATCAGTTATTTTAGATCTGATCTTAACCAACAGGGATGACCTAGTCAATGGGGTGCAAGTGGTTGGATCCTTAGGGGGAAGTGACCATGTTCTCCTGGAGTTTGTTATACAGCGGAAAGGGGAAGCCAGGCATAGTCAGACATGCATTCTAGACTTTAGGAGAGCTGATTTCAATAAACTTAGAGAAATACTGGGGGTTAGCCCATGGTCAGGAAAACTAAATGAGAAGGGAACAATTTCAAACAGTTCCAATGAGGAAAAAAATTGGGAGGTGTCTCAAGAAGCCAGGATGGATGACTAAGGAACTTTAAACTGAGATAAGCCTTAAACAGAACATGTATAAGAAATGGAAAAATGGGGAAATCACCAAAGAGGAATTCAAACAAATAGCCAGCACATGTAGGGGTAAAGTCAGAAAAGCTAAAGCGCAGAATGAACTCAGGCTTGCTAGAGAGGTTAAGAACAATAAAAAGGACTTTTTTGGGTACGTCCAAAGCAAAAGGAAGAAGAAGGAAATGGTAGAGCCACTGCGTGCAGAAGATGGGAAAATGTTCACAGGGGACAGAGAAAAGGCAGAATTACTCAACACCTTCTTTGCTTCAGTCATCTCAGAAAAGGCAAAAGGTGCTCAACCTAAGGGTAATGGGGAAGAAGACAGAATAGGGGAATTTCAGCACAGAATAAGTAAAGAGATAGTACAGAAATACTTGGTTAACCTAAATGAATATAAGTCTCCAGGACCAGATGAACTACATCCTAGGGTATTAAAAGAACTGGCAAATGTAATATCGGAGCCATTGGCAATAATCTTTCAGAACTCCTGGAGAACAGGAGAAGTCCCTGCACACTGGAGGAGGGCAAACCTTGTTCCCATCCTCAGAAAGGGGAAAAAAAGAGGATCCCAACAATTATCGTCCAGTTAGTCTTACATCAATACCAGGAAAGATTCTGGAGCAGATCATTAAGCAGAGAGTCTGTGAACATTTAGAAGGCAATGCCATAATCACAAAAAGCCACCATGGGTTTCAGAGAAACAGGTCATGCCAGACAAATCTGATCTCTTTTTTTGATAAAATTACCAGCTTGGTAGATGAAGGGAATGCTGTGGATCTAGTATATCTTGATTTCAGTAAGGCCTTTGACAAGGTCCCCCTGACATTCTTGCAAACAAGCTTGTAAAATGTGGGCTAGACAAGGTAACTGTTACATGGATTTGCAATTGGTTGACTGGCCGCACCCAAAGGGTGCTCAAAAATGGCTCCCTTTCAACCTGGAAAGAAGTGACTAGTGGGGTGCCACAAGATTCTGTCCTGGGCCCAGTGCTATTCAACATCTTTATTAATGACTTGGATGACAGAACAGGGGGCATGCTTATCAAATTTGCAGATGACACCAATTTAGGAGGAGTAGCCAATACTCCAGAAGACAGGATCAAAGTTCAAATTGACCTGAATAGACTAGAAAGCTGGGCCAATGCTAACTAAATGAAATTCAATGCGGAGAAATGTAAGGTACCGCACTTAGGGCGCAAAAATGAAATGCACAAATATAGGATGGGGGACACCTAGCTGAATGAAACTATGTATGAAAGGGATCTAGGAGTCCAAGTAGCAGTGCGATGCGGCAGCTAAAAAGGCCAATGCTATTTTAGGCTGCATCAATAGAAGTATAGCGTCTAGATCAAGGGAAGTAATAGTGCCACTCTATTTTGCTTTGGTCAGGCCCCACCTGGAATACTGTGTCCAGTTCTGGGCACCATAATTCAAAAAGGATGTGGAGAAACTGGAGCGTGTCCAAAGGAGGGCGACTAAGATGGTGAAGGGTCTGGAAACCATGCCCTATGAGGAACCACTTAGGGAACTGGGGATGTTTAGCCTGGAGAAGAGAAGGTTAAGAGGTGATATGATAGCCCTGTTTAAATATTTGAAGGGATGTCATATTGAGGAGGGAACAAGCTTGTTTTCTGCTGCTGCAGAGACTAGAACGCAGAACAATGGATGCAAGCTGCAGGAAAAGAGATTCCACCTCAACATTAGGAGGAACTTCCTGACAGTAAGGGCTGTTCGACAGTGGAACACACTCCCTCTCCATCCTTGGAGGTCTTTAAGCAGAGGCTGGATGGCCATCTGTCGGGGATGCTCTGACTGGGAGTTCCTGCATGGCAGGGGGTTGGACTGGATGGCCTTTGTGGTCTCTTCCAACTCTATGATTCTATGATTCTATGATTCTAAGTCTGCAGATTGTACCTTACAAGAGGGTATCGTAAAGTAATAATTATCACCCGGAGGTTATTATGGCATATTTATGAAATTTTGTCAGTGTCATCATTGGTGCCTAAGTGCACGTTGTTGAGAAAATCAGTTCATTGCGTCCTTTATTTTTGTGACTGGCTGTGCCAGAAGTGACTAAAGTGTAAAATCCTCATCAGGCACAATCTGAGGGCTTCTACAATATCAGGTATTCGGAGGGTCAAGATACGCTGGGGATAATGTATAAATCTAGATAGTGACTATATAGAGATAACAACAACAAATCAAAACAAACTTTCTGTCAATTTTTTAAAAAGGTGATCATTAAAACCTTTTGATACCCCCTTGTAGGTTAGCCTTCCAATGATATATTCAAGGCTTTTTGACTGACTGTGTAAGGTAATGCTTTTAACATCTTTTATTTTTTTCATTAGGACTATGTGACTTAACTGAAAAGTAATTTTGCATACGCACTGTTGGGAGAAAAACAAGGATGGCGGCACAATATCAAATTAATGAAAATAATGTTTTAAAAGTAAAGATTTAGAACCATATCATCTACATAAGAAATCAGAGAAAAGCATTTCATCCCTTTAATATACCTCTGCACTCCTCGTGGGATCGTCAACTTCTTCCCTAACAGTCTCTCACTGCAGCAGTCCACAAGCCTCTTCAGGGTGTACAAGCATTCACGAAACGTAGAGAAAAAGGGATAGTGGCTAATGATGCACAGTGAGGTCAGGGTGCTGTTACGAGAGCGATGTGTGCCTTTGGATGAATGTTTGCTCCGAGGTGATCGATTTACATCTGGGGCAGGCTCTGTGCTTGGTGGCTGCAGAGAACCACCGCTTTCTGAACTCTCATTACCCTTCTCTTCTTGAGTAGTGGAAGCATCCCCAGATTTGGGTGCTTTCTGCCCATCTCGAGCACGATGTCCACCACTGCCTTCCCCCTTCTCCTTGGGCACACGCTTCTGAAAGGAGCGATAGAAATTCACACATATCCCATAGCGAGTGACTCCTGTATCTTTATCCGTGAGTGCAAAGACAAAGGAAGTGTCATCTCGCAAACTCATACGCTTCTGCCTAACACTTAAACATCCCTCTGGCTGGCAGAAGAATACTACATCTGGAGGAAGTGGGAAATCAGTGTGATCTTCTAGAGGATAACGCCGTAGTAGTTCGGGCGTCTGTGCCACACTGTCACTACTTGGTTGCCTGCAAGAAATGCAAATGCTAAATTACTTTAATACAGAAGACCAATAGCCATAATACATTTGTACAATGCAAACTCTACATCTTCCATCTTCTATTGTTGGTATTCTGTGGAAGCTTCCTACAGGAGATGAGTCATGAATTCCTTATCAGGAAAATTTCATAACAAATTTTTGGACCTGGCTCAGAGTGGGCCAAGATACTCACCTGTGACATCCTGACCCAAACTAGAGGGGAGGGAGAGAACAAGTATATAACTGCTGTAAAGCCTGCTAGATGAAAAGGCTGTAATCCGGAAGACAGAAATTTGAGGCTAGTGACAAAAGGAAGTTCCTCCCCTCACCGGAAGGGAAGTGGCAGTTGTGAGAGGGTGTGGTAATCTGGTTTATTATTATTAACTGAGAAGATTTATAAGCCTCCTTTCAGGGCACACATTTCAATGCAGTATGCAACAATTTTCAAATTCACAAAGCATAATAAAATTGTAACAAAACTAAAAGATCAATAACTAATCTAATTAGGAATTCAAACCAATAGTACCATAGATGCAACAGTCTCAGTAGAGATATAACTCAATTATACACAGATACACAAGATACACTTGTGAATTTTTATGGCCCGATTGAAGGCCTGTGATAATGGACCAAGATTCTGCTCTAGCCATTCTTACTGTAGCTGTATGTTCATGCATACAACAAGAAACAGCAGTTGCTTCTTTAATCCCTTACTGACCATGTGTGAACAGCAAAATAGAAAAAAGTGAAAGCAAATACAGTGGTCCCCCGGGTTACGAAAGTAATCCGTTTCGGATTACCTTTCGTAACCCAGAAATCTTCGTTTCCCGGGGACCGCATTCTTTGATGGACCGCGCGGCAAATTTAAAGGGGCCGCGCGGTTTTTCTTCTTCGGATCCCGGGGTTTTGTTCGGATCCCGGGGGCTTTTTTCGCCCCCGGAAGTTTCGGGTCCCGGGGATTTCGTTCCCCAGGGGGTTCGTATCCCGGGGGACCACTGTAAGGCTAACTCACCAGCTAAACCCAGCATGCTTTTTAAAAGGCAAAGATCTTTAAGTTGGCGACAAAAACAGAAATCATAGGAAAGATGGAGACAGTGAAAAAAAGTCTCATCTCTGGATGCATTTTGGAAGACGCCTTCAAATGGTCTCTAGATGTTCAAAATGTTTTTACCTATGGAAGGTTTACCTGACGTTGTTACATTTCATATGTGCATATGTTATCCCTGCCTCTGGAACCCAATTTTCTATTAAGAAGCAATGCCAAGGAACACACTGACTTCATTAACAAAGATATAACTGTATCCTGAATGTCTAAGCATTAACTATATGCTTTAATCTCACTTTTGAACATTTGATTTCAAGCAACATCCAATGAGGTGAGACAGAAAGCATGAAATGTCCCTGGTCATAGTACATCATATAGGAGTAAAAGGAGGCATGGCCATCTTCATGTGGCACACTTTCACATTCACCAACAGTATGCCTGCATGGTGCTGCATAAGTTTTTATTACCTCTGCTGCCACCAACAGTCATGACTCTGGTCACCTCACTAAATAAATGAAATTTTTAGGCAAATCACTAGAGCATTGCTACTGTACCTGGCTCCAATAATCACAAGGTAATCAAGTAAGCGAGGACAGCTCCTCTTCCTCTGCACCATGGTCTCGTCTCCTTCACTATGTCATCTCAGTGAATTTCTCATTCATTAGGCCAGCTAGTTTCGAATAACGCCCTTGGAGAAGAGACAGCTCATGGTAAGTTATGCCATCAAGCTACAGCTGAGAAAAATTCAATTCAAATTCAGATGCATATTCATAGAAATAGCAATTATCAATAATAGTACTTTAATCATTAGCAATTTCAGTATAAGCACTTTGAGTATAAGCTTCAGTTTTGTCACAAAATAGCTGGTTCCAAATAGAATCCACTATATTTCCACAATTCTAGAAGCAATCTAGAAGCAATATGAGAGTGGTGTTCACAGAGCTGCCCCACGTATTACTATATAGTGACTGCCATATATGTTTTTAAATAATTACTGTTTTAATCACTGCCGGTTTAATTTATTTTTAAGGGGTGGGAGGTTTGGAAACTGGTCATGGGATTGTTTTAATCTATGTTTTTTTTTACTTGTACCCCGCTCCGAGTGTATGTACAGAGGAGCGGGCTATAAATAAATTATTATTATTATTATTATTATTATTATTATTAAAAATCACAGTAGTTAGGTCAACTGTGCATATGCTACATATGCTGAGATACTGGATTATACATATAAATCTGGGCGAGGCAATCCCCCTCACACAGTACATAACTGGCCAGTAATATTCTGTTGAGCAGAAGAGGAAGACTGCCGTACCGCTGGATTAATTCAATCAAGAAAGCCACAGCCCTGAGCTTGCAAGACCTAAACAGGGCAGTTGATGACTGGGGGCTCTTGGAGGTCTCTCATGCACAGGATCTCACTACTTTGAAGTCGACTTGATGGCAAATAACACCAAATACTCTCTTACTCTAGATGGCTGTTCATTTAAATAGCTCTTGAAATAGGCATAAACTAATTGATAATAGGTATATCCTCAGTTAGGAGCTAATATGGCATAGTGGTTTGAGCACTAGACTATGACTCTAGAAGCCAGGGCTCAAATCCTGGCTCAGTCACAGGAACTGATTGGGTGATACTGGGCAAGTCACACTCTCTCAGACTCAGAAAACTGCATAATAGGTTAGTCTTAGGGTCACCATAAGTCAGAAACAACTCAAAGGAACACAACAACAGCAACAACAAACATCCTCAGTAAGCGAGATAGCTGGATGAAAACCCTATGTTCAGAATTGGATACCAGAAATAAAAAACTGCTGTCATCAATGTCTTGTTCTGTTTGCAGACTTTTCAAACTGTACCTGTTAAGCCACTCTGGAAACAGAATACTGGACTATCCTGAGCTCAGTTTTATCCAGCAAGTTTGGACCATACTGTACTTATGTTCTTATATAAAACAGTGATGCTATTTTAACAACTATCTTATATGCTCACCAGCTACTGAATGCTAAGTCAGGCACAGAAGGCTTGCTTCACTCAAATATAAACAGCATCAGCTGAATACAAGTACATATAGTGGGAAGCTGAAAATTACTTCCGTCAACAAAAAATATGATCATTTTCTCAGTATGATTGGACTCATAACCCATATAGTTTATCATGTAAATAATAGCATTAATCTCAAGATCAGCAGAGGTTAAAACTTATTTTGTCATGGACTAAAATTTAATGTATAATTGCCAAACACATGTGTCTTTCAAAATTCTTTTCCTTGAATTTTCTGAGTAAAGAAACAGAAAAAAATAATATAGAGCAACTAAGGGTCCACAGCCTTATAAGAGGAATGTGCGACAACAGAGACACACCTTGTATTATACACATGAACAGTGAGTAGTCTTGTTGCTGATGATGGATGTAAGTGAAGATGACAGTAGTATTCTCCTGGACTGCTGAAGTTTGGCCTAGAGGGAGGGACGCATCTCTCACTCCACTTTATTTCATATTCATGTCTGTCCCTGCCTCAACATACAGGCACTATCATGTTTAACATCTTGGCACATGGAGATCAGAAAGTTTAAAGCTGCCTTTCTTGTGTGTTGATATCATGCTTATAACTTCTCCCTCCAGCCCACCACCCAGTTAATTTGCACTGGGAACAGCATTTCCAAATTCCAATCAAGTGGATGGGAAATATGTGAAGCATATGATTTGCTGACATCTCTGCATGTCATCTTCAACCTTACAGATCTCCTGCTGCTTCCAGGCTGAATGGCACATGGGGAGGGTCATTAACTCAGTCCTGTGATGTAGGCAGAAGTCTATGAAGGTTGCTACAATGCTGCTCTGGGGGAAATGTCAGAACAGAAGGAGCCAGGCCATCAACAGGCCATGGGCTGCATGTGCCCTGTGCAGTTTACAAATTATAATAAAGAAAAGAAAATCTAACTGTTTGAAGTTTGTCTCAACCTAAAACATGAAATTACAGGCAACTATTTAAATGAAAGGTTGCAAGGATAGAAGTGTGTCATTAATCTCTACCAGAATAAGTATAACCTTTCACCAAAAACTTACTAGGACATAACCTCAAATGAGTACAGTGTCAGTTAATTCCAAATAAACATGCAAATCACTGTGCTACATGTTCAAACTACAGGAAAAGACTGCACCTAAACATTAGCAAGAACTTCCTGTCCATAAGAGATGTTTGACAATGATGGAATCTATTTCTTTGATGGTTTTTAAACAGAGGCTGGATGGCCAACTGTTGGGAATGCTTTGATTGTATATTCCTAAGTGGCAATGGGCTGGACTGAGTGGGCCTTGTGGTCTCTTCCAGCTCTGTGACTCTATGAAAACCTTGCACAGATCACACTTAGACTTGTCAGGCAACATCAGCAAATCTGCCAACACTGCTAAGACAATAACATCAACGTTATCAGTAAAGTTCCTTGAAAGTGCATCGTTAAGATATCAAAAAGATAAACAAGATGTACTTACAGACACTATAAATAAGAAATGTTAAACATTACAAGACATCAAGGATTAGAAAAGAGACAGCCTTCAACTATTAGTTTTCCTTTATCTGTTTTTGAACTTTTAAATATCTTGAACTCTTTGCTGTTCGGATGAGATGAATAATGAATACATTGATTATATTAGCTTTATTGAAATTCTGCTGTCATACTTTTTTTAAAAAAAGAGACTTCACAAAAGCCTAAACATAAACATTATAGATTAGATGGGAGAAAGAGTATGGCATTATGAATAGCATTACTACATTGCCATATTCAAGGCAGTCTTTCAATGGAGTGGAAGTGGGAAAGGAAAAGTATACTTTTATGTTTATGTAATCAAATTCCACATAGCACCCACAATCACATCTGATGTAGTACTGTGGTGACGGTGAAGTACGGAAAGAGATAAAATTCTAATTCTGAGTACAGGAAATAGTTTCAGCTTGCTTTGAGTGAAAAACACTTCAACAACATGTGCATTCTCTTTAGAAAAAGTATTGGATTTATCAAATATGCAGAACAATCACTTATTACTGGAATGGGGTTGGCAATCATTAGTCTCTCAGTTAGAAACTATGGAGGAAAGCAGGCCGGCAGTAAGAGCCAGCTTGAGGGTGGTGTGTGGGGGGTGACGACTGCACGTCACATGCCCCGACTCTGCCCCCAGATGGTGGGCAGCATGGGGCGGCACAGCAATTTGATGCTGAACACCGCAGCAGCAGAGAAAAGCCACAGTGGCAGTGAAAGGGGCACTTTTTTCCAGCACAAAAAGGAGTGTCATTTTGCTGCTACTTTTTGCACTGGACAAATGCCAGATTGGGGCCGCTGTGTGCGGTTACTACAGTCCCAATCCTGCACTCAAAGGAGCGGCATTAAGCCACTCCTTTATGGCTGTCTGTTTAGCCACTATGATTCAGTAAGATATTGGTCAGTGGGAACTTCAGCTTTAGATTTTCTCCTCATAATATGAGGACAACTAATACCACTTACTCTCCAGTATGATTAGCTCACACATATTGAAAACTTCGAAGCAAGTATAGACTGATTGCAAGACTTATAAGAAAAAGAAAAGGAAAAAAAATCTGCCTATTAGGACTAAGTCAATTTACTTTCAGGTCAGCGTCCAAAGCAAGAAGTATGTGTTCCCCAGTTTTGTCCATAGATTTACTGAAGCACTGAGCATGCTAAGATATAATTCAGATGAACAGTATTCAACATACAATATTTATTTCTTAGAGGGAGTTCAACCAGGGAACATATTTATCATTTCACTTTAATCTAACTATACTTCCATTTTTGCAGTCCAGTAGTTTTTCTGATACACTGAGGTGCTTGAGCAGAACTAAAGAAACCACCAAAGGTATGGCACTTTTATGAAGTAACTGAAGGCAAGATATCAATCCAAACATCACAGGAATTCATCCCATAATCAGCATTGCACAGATAAAGAGGCACACTGTGTTTTTAATATTTTTTTACACAACAAACACCACCTACAGGCTAAACTAAACAAGCCACTGCCTGAACTGGCACAACACAGTAAGTCATGGTGTGGTGTTGAAAGTTGGCTTGTAATGTAGTGTGTATGCCACAAGTAAATTAATTCATGGGTTTATTAACCAACCCTAAAGCAGGTTTGGAATTCAGGGTTTGTCTCTGGCTTTTAACTTTAACTTGTTCAATTCATGGCTAGTCATATCATGCTAACCTGTGACTATGGTTTGCCCATGTATTTTCTCTTTTATTTGTTTTGTCTAGCACAACTCCAGGGAAAAGATATCCCAGGAAAGAGCAGTAATAAATTAAACATCTTGATACCATCTTCTAATGAGTTTTTGCAGTAGTTGTTCTACTGCTGAACTCTAGCTGATAGGAGAACCATTCTCTGCCACCTCATCTTCATGGTAGAGAGCTCTTGCACTCAACTGCAGTTAACTTGAACTAATGAATAGAACAGGGAGTGAAGCCTTTGGAAGGCAAAGGGGCACCAGATAAACCCACAATATGCCTCCAAGATTCAGCACAAAACACATTTCTATGTGGGAAAAGGGATGTAGCATAATGCATTATTGGGGTATCTTGCCATGGTAACCTTCCTATTGCAAAGGAGGAGCAAGTATGGAGCACAGCTGCCTATGCTTATGTAAACAAGCAGCCATCCACAGCACAATAGCCATGCCTTTATAGCCACTACTGCACCAATATATTACCCACTAAAATACAGATCAATCAACACTGTTGATTTTAAAGCCTCTTCTTTCCCTCCTTTCCCCCTCCTTCACATAAATAGATGCCAAAAGGCAATCCAAGATGGCATCTGTCCTTCACTAAGGTTTCATGCACTGTGAAGTATTACCAAGATGTGGGCAAGGAAATAATAATAATAATAATAATAATAATTATTTGTATCCTGTCTCTCCCTATATTGGATTGAGGCGGGTAACAACACTTAAAAGCAATAAAAATCAGACATATTAACACATTAAAATGTAGCAAAATATAACAGTTCCGATTCCCCATATCCCTCCCACCCTACAACAGCATTAAAATAACAATTCCCAGTAAAAGTTCCCATTACAATCCATCAATAGCCAGTGGAAGCAACTAGACAACAGCAGCTAGACAACAGGAGAGCTCAATTACAAGGAGGTCAGCCTAGGAAAGCCCGCCAGAAGAGATCCATCTTTATCGCCTTCCAAAGATGTAATATAATAATAATAATAATTATTATTATTATTATTTATATTTCCCGCCTCTCCCCATGGATCGAGGCGGGATTCCAACAGATTAAAAACAGTACAAAATCATCATAAAAATGTATATACATTATTACATACAGTTAAAATCTAAGGATCACATAACTTTAATAATTATCCATACTATTATCACTTTCTGCCTAATTAGCTACTGTCGTTTCTTGACCATTCAAACTGTCATATCAGGTCAGATGGATAGGCCCGTCGGAAGAGATCCGTCTTTAGTACTTTTTTAAAAGCATCCAGAGTAGTGGTAAGACGGATTTCCTCCAGCGAGTCGTTCCAGAGCTTCGGAGCCAAAGATGAAAATGCTCTCTCAGATGTTGCCGCCAATCTTGTATCGAATGCCGCTGAGATGTCCAAGAGCACCAACAGGGTCACACTTCCCCTGTTGGTGGCCAGATGGAGATCATCGACCAAGGCGACCATGGCTGTCTCGACTCCCTCCTGAAGCCGGTTTGAAATGGGTCTAGATAATCAGCTTCATCCAAGGCAGCTTGGAATTGGAAGGCAACTGCTCTCTCCTCCGGCAAGTCATTCCATATTTTTGGAGCAGCAGCTGAAAAGGTCCTCTGGGAGGTAGTCACCAGCCTGGTTTTCTTTGCTGCAGTAGGTTCCTCCCAGAGGACCTGAGTGTGCGGGAAGGACTGTATGGGAGGAGGCGTTCCCTCAAGTATGCTGGCCCCAAGCCATGTATAGGAACATTAATGAAATAACTAGCAGTGCAGAGGTCAGACACTCTGATGGGACATGATGTGACAGTGAAGAAAAGGTTAGCAGTGACTGTTCATATGTTATCTCCAGTACCACATTAAGAACCAAGAAAACCACAATATGCATATTTTTCCATGGAAGGCCAAATCCTGAACAAGCTGTATCTATCTGTCATGATAAAAGTGGGCAATAAATATAGAATTCCACAGACTTTCTAAGAGTCAGGATTCCCATAAGCCATGAAAACACTTGATTCAGTCTATATCTTTATCTTGCCTTCTGAATCCCATAGCCCGGAGTTTCAAAATGAAAAGTGTTTCTACAGATACGCCAGGGAGTCAGTAATAACAAAGGGAGGTGCTTGAAATTTTTCACTTTGGAGGTCTTAGCAAACAGCTATGGCATTGTTGCATCCTAATTACATCCTTCTAAATATAAATACTAAATCCTTCATTTTGCCAGCATGCTTCTTCATATTCCCAACGCCTGAGTTCTTCTCCCATGTCCCTTGTCCATACAGTATTTTCTTTCACAACCCATTCCATTGTTCTGCTTTCACTATCAATAAGGCTTATTGCTTTAATCAGTTCTGGATGTATCATTTTCATTATCTGTGATAGAGAGGAAGGACTGGTGCCAGAAAAGGGATATCAAGTAGAGTAACAAGATGTGTATCATAATATAGAAGTTGTGAGAAAACTGGACTGTGGGACTGACCTTTCACAAGAGATGATGAAAGGTCACAAGGGATGCAGGAGCTGATTAAAAGCGGCTGCATTTTTCCCATCCCATTTCAGTCAGTATGATATTTACATTTTCCCTTGTGAAATTTTACAAGAGGATAGGTTCCACAGCCTAACCAAGTTCAAGAGCGGGAGGAGTGATTCTATCAGGGTGATTCTGGCAACAGAAGCACTCCTTTTCAGGCTAAGGTGTAAACTAGAACTGTAGAGGGCTATGCATAGTGGACTGATGAACTCACTGAAAATCAATCCCAGTACTGCATATCTTTTTGGGGGGAGGCTAAATGACAAGGTTTTATGTTCTATAAAAGGAATGCTCCTTCTAGAGTGCCCAGGAAAGAGGAAATGAATGTTTAGCTTTCTTTCCTGTAGCCACAAGTATTGATTATGAGAGACAAGGCAGTCTCTAAATCCCACAGAGAAAGAAGTCCACTGGGACAGTGACATCACTAGGGTTGGTGTCACCTGGTACAGTAATTCATGGTGACACCTCCCCATTGACCTCCTCCTATTGCACACCATAAAAGTCATGGGGTGTTGGGGTTTTCTTGTTTGTTTGTTTCACCATTAAGTCCTTAACTATTTTTGTTAAATATAACAGATACAACACTTGATAATCTAGTACAAGACGAAGTGAATGTACTGCTTTACATGATCACAGCCACCCAAATATTGTATGCAAAATATTGGAAGTCAAATGTAATACCAACTGTAGATGAATGGATCCTAAAATTGAATGACTTAGCCATATTAGATACTTTACCGATGTATGAAACTAATAGAACAACCCAACAACATGAAGGAAAATTAAAAGAGGTAGCGAAATTGTGGGAAAACAAGACAAGATCATAAATATGGGAAGACGGATTTAGCTGAAAACATTTTATTAATCTTGAGTTAGCTTAAGTACTTTACTTGTAATATGGATGTAGGAAAAATTGTATGAAGTAAGCTGTATTTAAATTACTGTTGAAAATAAAAAAATTAAAAAGTCATGTTTTTTTGTACTAATGTTACTCATAAATGGTAATTCCCATATATCACTGAATGTAATGGTAATAGTTGTGACATAAACAACAACCATAATTAAAATTATACTTTTTAAATTACAATATCCTAAATGTATTTACAGAGGCATAGTTTCATGTGCTTAAAGATTTTTTTAAAAAATTGTTAAGATTAAAAATTATTTTTCTTGAAATTTGAAATTTTAATTTAAACAAAATCTGGGGCCTCTCTTTTCTACTCCCACTGTACCTCACCCCACTCACACCACCTCTTCAGCATTTTCAAGGGACTCAGGTGAATGCAACAGCCTGTTTATGCCCGAAGGCAGGTGTTTGAGAAGCAATCTCTTAGGCTGTCACCTAGTGCAGTCATCATCCCCAGTATCCCCCTAGTGATGCCACTGCACTGGGAGACTATCAGATGATATGGCAAGGCTCTGTAAGTAATGTACTGTAATGGAACAAGGGTTTCTGAAATACCAGCAGAGATTTTGAACAATTGAACAGGAAAGAATCCAACTGGAAACAAACTATAAATGTGCTAGACAGACAATGGATTGTGTGTTTAAGCTTAAGCTCAGGCAACAAACCATGGTTAATGCTAACAGCAACTTATTGACTAATAGCATTAACACATCTAGTACTAAAATTTAGCTAGCAAGACCAGTGTGGGAAGTTATGTCTTCTCACCCATGACAAGAATATCATTTTCACACAAGCACACAAACATAATTGCATAATAGCAATAGCAGCTTCATTTATACACCGTTTCATACAGTACCACCTAAGCAGTCTCTAAGCAGATTAAAACTGTAAGCTCATTACCCCCAACAAGCTGGGTACTCATTTTACCTACCTCAGAAGGATGCAAACCTGAGTCAAGCTTGAGCCCTGGCTGGTTTTGAACTTGCTACCTTATGGTCTGTGACTAAGTGGCTGCAGTACAGGCATTTAGCCACTGAATCACTAGGGCTCCTTATGTCTTTGAAAACTATATACGGTAGTATAGAAAACTAATACTATACATAGAATCCATGTTTGGTTTCTAAAGCAGAGATCTTGGTAAGAGTTTCCTTGAGGGAAGAACTCAGACTTCTAAGGATGTTTAATCAGCGTGGTATATTGGTTTGAGAGTTGTGCTTAGGACTCGATGAGACCCAGCTCAGGCATGAAAATTTACTGGGTTGTCTGAGGTGAGTCACATTATCTCAGTTTCAGATCATCTGAAAAAATATCACCATGAAAACCCCATGACAGCTTTGCCTTCAGGTAGCCATACATCTGAAACAACCAATCTGAGCGCCCTTCTGCTTGTGCTTAAGGAAAAGTTATTAATTCAGTGCTTAATTTTTCAGCATGCACACACAGGAGTGTCTCATTTCTTTTCTTGATCCTAGGAAGCTGGAAATGTGTTTGCATGTGAGCCTTAAGTGTTTGGTGTCACTCTGAATTACAGTGGGGCCTTGTTATCCATTGTGGTTTGGTTGCAGGACCCCCGTGGATAACAAAATCCATGGATGCTCAAATCCCAATCAATCCAATGGCATAACAAAATGGTGTATCTTATATAAAATGGAAAATCAAGGTTTGCTATCTGGAATTTATGCCTTTTTCTGAATATTTTCAAGCCGTGGGCACCTGAACCCGTGGATTAAAAAATCAGTGGATAAGGAGGGTAGACTGTAGTAATAATTATAATCAATCATGGGGGGAACTATGATGAGATGCTATGCTTCCCCCCACACACACACACACACTCAAATTTGATATTTAAAAGTTTTATTTAGTAAATGTAAGTTAAGTAAATATTGCTCGCTCAGAGGGGCAGGTAAGAAATAAATATTATTATTATCATCATCATTATTATTATTATTATTATTATTATTAAACAGATCACACTCTATTTAGGGCACTAGAAAAATTTCTGATTCAAATTTTTCTTTAAAAGCCATTATCCATGATATAGAAATGAATGAGGGCAGAGACTACAGTCTCCACTCTCCTTACAGTTCAGAGAGAGGAAGGAACAGGCCTCTTGGGGGGGAGGGGGGAATGAAGGTAATAGCTGATAGCATAAGTGCAATCCAGTAAAAAAATGAAACATAGCCACAGATGAAGAATAACTTTTAGTGACTTTCAAAATAGTTTCTCCTGGCATTTGCAAAAGCTGCCTCACTCAACAAAAGTACCTTCCAGAAAGTACTGAATTCAGTATTCTAATGCAAGACATTGCCTTTTCTACAGGAGATGTTCCATTGTTGCATCACTCCTCAGCACTAATGCGCACACGTGCCAAGACCTTGTAAGCAACATAACCCCATAAACAATTTATGCCCCATGCAGGAGAAAGCTGCCATTTCTACTGGACTGGTGTACAGAGTATGGCTATTGTTGACTTAGGCTGCTTCTGGACTGCAGAAATAATCCAGTTTGACACCACTTGAACTGCCATGGCTCAATACTATGGAATTCTGGGAATTGTAGTTTGTTGTGGTACCAGAGCAGAGCAATGAGCCATGGCAGTTCAAGTGGTGTCAAACCGGATTATTTCTGCAGTCTGGATGCTGCCCCAGTTATTAATTTGATTAATACTGCCAGGCAATTATAGCAGTGTTGTCTCAGTTTTCCTCTAGTTCTTTCTTTCAGAAGCACATATGATCACAACTGTTTTGTCATCAATTGGTCCTGACCATGCAGCCTCCATGCATGCAGAGGCTGGATATGAGGAGCCTCAGGTAATCTGATTCAGATCAGTCTCCATAGCAACCCAGTCTCTTGTCCCTGGATCACAGCCCATTAGCACTATTTATAGAACAACTGCAGTCTCCCCCTCCACAACACACATACACATTTCTCCGCACCACCCACATTACAAACAAGATTCACCTGGGCTCAATGGCTGCACCGAGCCAGCAATTAAACACCACTTTCCAAGGGCCCAGAAGATTCTGGGGCAGTATGACATTTGTGCCACATATTACAACTTCCTGGTCACACATCCGTAGTAATGAACACAGCTCCCTCCCTGACTTTGAGCTAGGCCATTAACCACAGTCTACTGAGCAACAACATACGCCTTCCCTGTCACACACAGAAGGAAGAGGATTTCCCAACACCCTACAGAATTGCTTTCTCTGCTCTGGATCAAGAATCAACCTCCATCCACAACAAGGAATAGGCACAGGAAACAGCAAATTAATTTACAAGTCTGGGAGTGCATGTTCTTAATATATGCGCGCACAACACACTGAACAAGAGCCAGCATGGTGTAATGGTTTGAGTCTTGGACAATGACTCTGAAAGCCCAGGGTTCTAATCCTGGCTTGGCCATGGAAACCCACTGGGTGACCTAGAGGAAGTGTGTGGCTTGCCCAAGTGCATTTCCCAGTGCATTTCCTTGGCTTAGCTGGAATCCAACAGTTGTAGTCCAACGCTCAAACTACAACACTATGGCCGGAATTGCAGTTTAGGGAGGGGTATCTAGAATTCTTAGCCAAAGAGCTCAATAGTTTCACCAAACTACAAATCCCAAGATTCCATAGGAGGCTGCCAAGGATGTTTGTGCACTGCCTGAATGGAATTCCTGGTCACAGATGATTAGCAGGCACACCATCAAATATGAGATTGACATTGATTTTTCAGCCTGTTCTTTTTTATTAAGGCCCTAACACTGAAACATTATAAGAGGTTTAGACATCTTATCTTAGGGACCGCCTCTTCCCATATAAGTCCCCCCGCACACTCTGCTCCTCCGGGAAGAATCTGCTGCAGCCGATGAAAACTAGACTGTCGCAGACCTCCCAGAGGACCTTCTCTGCTGCCACTCCCAGACTATGGAATAGCCTGACGGATGAGATGCATCTTATTACATCTCTTGATTGATTTTAAAAAGCTATAAAGATGCATCTCTTCCGGCAGGCCTTCCCAGAAAGTCCTTAACTCCCGGCTCTTGGTCAAGCTCTCCCCTCAATTTTTAACATCTCACCCCTGACGCCCATGCAATCCGACTGTTGTTATGCTGTGAGAATTTTAATTATGTTGTTTTTAACTTTGATGTTTGTTTAATCTAATTTTAAGGGGTGGGTGGTTGGGTATGGGTCATTGTAAATTTTATCTTGCATTTTTAATTGTTGTAACCCACTCCGATTAGTTGACAGAGGAGCAGGTTATAAATCTATTATTATTATTATTATTATTACCACCATCCTATTTTTAAATGTTTGAGTTTTTAAAAATTCAAGTAATGATTCAAATGACTTGAATATATCACTTAAACTATTTTTAGTAAACCCATTTAATTATTTTTTTTCCTGAAAATCCTTGGAGTATTGTGAAATTGTTCAAATTAGTGTATTGATATGGTGCACACTTTTTAAAATATGGTTTGAAAGCAAGACTAAAGGTTAATAATCCACATAGGAAGCTCTTTATACTGAGCCAGACCATTGGTCTTTCTAGCCCAACACTGAAAACTCTCACTAGTAATGACTCTCCAGGTTTCATGGAGGATTCTTTCCTAGCACTACCTAGATATCTCTTAGAATGATGGAAGCCTTGGAGGTGTCTTGTTCAAGTAGTAAACAAGGTTAATTCTGCTTAGCTTGCAAAACCAGAGACAAATGTGGTGTCTGACCACAATAAGGCTGGCCAAAGGAAACTGGTAAGAGTGGAAAATGTGGTGAGAAACAACAGTGGTGGCTGGTGGCTTCTATGTCATTTGGGCAACAAATCTATCCTGAGTTTTAGTCTAAATTTTAAAAGAGCTGTCCAAAATTATAAACCCTGTAGGCACTACACAATACCAGCTGATAGGAGATGCAGGCCAAGCACACCTTGAATCAGGGTGATCAAACGTCCTCCTTTTCCAGGACACATCCTCCATTTCAACCTTCTGTCCAGGAGGAATAACAAATTGTCCAACATTTTGAGCATGACTAAGAAGCACGGATTTACATTTATAGTACTGTTGTTAGCTTTAATTTGGTAATGTCTTACATTTTTGCAGCTCCTTGTCCTCCTTTGCAGCGAATACAGATGGTCACCCTGACCTGGAGGGGCATAGTTTCCCATCCATCTTTACATGATTTCCAAATAAATGTAATATATCCCTTCACTGTCCTTACAGCTGCCACTGTGCAATGTGACCTAATCATTCTGAAGGAGAGGAGGAAAGGCTGCATTTCACATAACTAATTGTACTGAGAAGCATTGGTATCACTAGGTATGGGTGCCCAGAAGACGTTGCTGGGGTGGTAGCGGAAAATTGCCCTTCCCTTCTTCCATTGCCTCACTTGCCTCCCGCACCCTGAAGGACTGGGAAAGGGCTGCTGGGGGGGGGGGGCAGCCAGGCAAGCAAGACAGAGGAAGGGAACAGAAGGGAGGGCAGGGCTTCTCGTTCAGGCTTCTTTGCTGTCTTCATTCCCTCAGCTGAGATCCATGGCAGCAGACAAAGCTGGAATGGATGTGCACACACCCCTTCTTTTGCAGCCTCCCAGCAGACCATACTAGGTCTGGCACGGCTGCCCACCCAGAAGGCACTGTATCCCCACTAGCAGTTGCTGATGTGCCTGAGTCTGGCACAGCTGCTGGGCAAGCAAAAAAAGAGGTGATGCCCCTTCTTGCTTGCCCAAAAACTGCATCGGTCCTACCAGGTGTACCGTCTCACCAGGTGCACGCCCACTCTCTGGGGTGTCATCTGGTGTGGTGTGAACCCCTGAACCCCCCCAGTGATGCATCTGCCAGGAAGGCAGTTCTTCACCTTCACTGTAAGAATTGAGCAAGAAAAGATGGACACCAATGTATCTGACACACTCCCTCGGAGAGTGGTGGAGTCGCCTTCCTTAGAGGTTTTTAAACGGAGGCTGGATGGCCATCTGTCGGGGATGCTTTGATTGGGAGTTCCTGCATGGCAGGGGATTGGACTGGATGGCCCTTGTGGTCTCTTTCAACTCTAATTTTCTATGATTCTATGATTCCATGATTCTTGAAAGGATTTCAAGTCTGAGGTAACTGTACCCTTCTTTTTAAAAAAGAAAAGACAAGGGGAACACTTGAAACCAACAGCCACTAAAACTGCTTTCCTTTATCAGTGCTCAGTGGCACAGTTGAAAATTTCTTAAGCTAAAACCTGTATTTTAAGTACCATCAAGAAGACAACTACAGCGTATTCCTATATTCCTACATTCTAGCATCGACAATATACACAATTACTTACAGATAGCAATGACATCCATTTGGAGAAAAGATGACTCTCATATGGATGGGCTGAGGAATTATGGGTGGAGAATTACTAATTCTATTTCCTATAAAGTGATATATGTCTTCTTGTGACAGGCAATGTATCTTGTTATGAAAGTGAAGTAAAATGAAAATGAAATGCTTAATAAAAAAGAAAAAAAGAGCCTACAGAAGACAAGAGAGAAAAAGAGGTTTGTGTGTTGCCCCAAGCATTCTGATGGTTTTGACTAGTGATACTTGAGGTTCGGGGGAAAGTGTATAATATATGCCTAATCCTGCTGTAATATCACAGAAGGCATACTGCTAGTAAATTTCTTTCCCCAAATGGTTTCTGATACTTTCAATTATTCATGCATAATAAATATACAGTACAAAAAGCTGACAATGTGTTTATCAAACACACTGTAAGTGATGAAAGCATCAATTTCTCTCGTTTTTCACACCTATGAAACGTTTGCTCAACTACAGAATAACCAGGTAAAATAAATCATTCTCTCCTGTGCAACCAAGTAAGCTTGCACGCATAAACAGCAGGAAGCAGTAAAGCCAGCAGCTGAGATCAGAATCTTATCTGGCAGAAGCTCCTGATAATGCAGAAGGATTAGGGCTGACCTAGAATCAATATCACCTGCCAACAGAATTACTCACTGTCAAAGCAGTGAAATTTTGCCACCTAGCCAATAAATTTTTTAAAATAGCCAACAATACAAGAAAGGAAGGCGGTAACTTGAAAGCATTCAGCTGTAATACAGAGGTGAGAGCTTACAGGCCAAATGTGAAACCTCAGGCTTCTTGATCCAGATCTCCAGACTCTCCTTAGATCACTAACTCACACCAGCCCCACTCTGCCCCGCTGATATTATTGGCTCCTTCTTTCTCTGTCCCCCAGCAAAAAGTACTGATGGAGGGAACCTTCTGCAAGTTGGGAAGGGAATAATGTCTGAATGCGATTTTTTTTCACATTGCACACTGAACAAACATTAAGATTTAACAAGTAACTCTGCCCACTTTTGCCTCCATCCTTTGGAATTACTGAAACGTGGAACCTGACATATCCTGACCAAGGCCAACAAGAACGTTAGCAAGAAAAGAGTAGCTCATCCCTGCAGCAGTATAATTTAAAACGTTATCCTAAATTAATTTTTCAGAATTGATTTCACATCGAACCTTTGACAGGGGTTGGAAAAGTGCAGCTATGGAGCAGCATAGACTCCTAAGGCTATTTGTGGGTGATCCTGACAGACCTCCTTGAACTGTGTCTTTTTCTGATAAAAAGGATGAAACATTTGCCCTGGAGCTTCTAGGAGCTGCAATTTACTTTTGAAAAGATGGTTGTGCTTGTCTGTACATTCAATACTAAAAACGTCTGTTTTTCAAAGCAAAAAAGTAGACTTCTGGCTACTTTTGCTCCCCTCTTCCCCCAGTATACAGTCTTCGCAAACTGGAACGTTAGTACTTACCTGAGATACGTCCCTTTCCAGCAGAGAAGGTCCGAATCTACCAAATATGTCCTTACTTGTAAAAACTTAGATTAATGATAATTTCTAACTATAAATCAAGAATGAAACCCATTGCTAGTCCCAACAAGAGTAAACCCACTGAATCAATAGACTGGGTGACCTCAGCCTTACAGAAAGGCAAAGGCAACCCACCTCTGAAGCAACCTTGTTATGAAAACCCCATGACAAGTTCACCTTAGGGTCTCCATAAGTCAAAATTGACTTGAAGTGCTGCCCACCAATTAATTATTCACACAAACTTCTCTCAACTTTCCCTTTTTACTGGTCAATATATTGGAAGCATCCAAATGTTTAGGGCATCTAACCCAGGGGTAAAAAAAAAATGTAGGTCTGAATGTTCTGATAGAATTTCTGACCAACAGCAATGAACTGATTCCTACAGTTTGCACTCTAAATTATACTCCTAAAATTATTAAAGTTTTGGACAACAAGATCTGGCTTGTGTTTGGGAGCAATGCAAACTTTGTTTGCTTTCTGTACTCAAAACCAAATTCCTGAGCTAAGGATTCTTTAATTCTAAATATGCAGCCTGAATCCCAGATCATCCTAGTTAGAACAGACCTATTGAATCAATGGGAAATTGGTAGGTCAGCATCCCATTTAGGCCATAGACTTTGGCACCAGGCTCTGATCACAGGAACTCCAGCTTCTAGTAGAACAAAACAAAACAAAACAAAACAGGTCCTATATGACTTAGGTCAATACAGCCCATGATCTAATCAAGTTATTTCTATCACGAAAAGTGCTACGATTCATATTTCTGTATTTATGAACCAAAAGCCCGGATGTGCAGAATCTGATTGTGAATAATAAATGGTGCATGCATTCTAAACCATAATTTAACTGATGAAGTGCTCAGCTTTGCACTGAAAACTGGCTCTTAGACATGACTTGCTGAAATGAAATTCTATAGATCGAAATGATACTAAAAAATTACTAGCCAATGCAACATACCTTTAAACCAATATTGATTCTTAAGAAATCAAGTATACGTGCCTGAAATGTGCCTTTGAAACATTTTTTATTCTGTATTTTTTAAACCTGCAGTCTTAAACAAAATAAGCTCCATTTAATGTTGTAGGAATTATTTATGAGTAAACAAGAATGGATGGGATGCACACTTAGTTGTATATCTGAAAACCATGTGATGCACACTGAAGCCCTATATTATTGTTGCTGAGTGCCTTCAAGTCACTACCCACTTATGACAACCGTAAGGAAAACCTATCTTGGTTTTTTGGGGCTGAGAGTGTGGGACTTGCCCAGGGTCACCCAGTGGGTTTCCACGGCCAAGGGGTAATTGAATCCTGATCTCCAGAATCATAACCCAATGCTCAAAATATGACACAATGCTGGATCTCTGTAGCCCTGTATACAGAATCCAAAATTTCAGTGCAATGTGATAGTAGAACAAATATGACAAAGTCATATTTAATTTGCTATCTAATGTGTACTTGGGTACTCCATGAAACTTTATTTCTCACATTTCATTATTCTGGACTATTTAAGTTATCTCTAAACACTTACATGAGAGCCAGCATGGTATAGTGGTTTGAGGATTGGACGATGCCTCTGGAAATCAGGGTTAGAATCCTTCTTCAGCAAAGGTCTTTCAGCCTCAGAAGACGGCAATGGCAAATGCCCTATGAAGAAACTTGCCAAGAAAATCCCATGACAGGTTCACCTTAGGGGTCACCATAAGTCAGAAACGACTTGAAGGCACTCAACAACAACACTTACATAGTACATCTGTGGTATAATTCAAAGATATAGCAGTCTTAGTCTGTATAATCAGAATGTAGACAGATCTCTAGATGAAAAAAAGACGTTGGAAGCATGAGGTTTCGTAAACTTAAGTCTACTTCAGTAGATCCATCTGGGGAAGTAACTATAGTATATGAAAGCTCATGCTGCCAACTCCTTTCTTTCAATTAGTCTCAAAGGTGCTACAAGATCGCTCTACATACTGATAGTACATCTGATGCATTAATTTCATTGCTCAAATTAAAGCTCCTTGCATTTCCAGTACATCCAGCTTCTATTTGTTTTTCTGCTACTTAAAATCATCTGAATATTTCATTAACATGAGATTTGTTGACAGAACTAAAGAATTATGAAAGATGTTAAGCACACTGAACACAATTTATTTTTCCTCTAGTTCTTCTGCTATTATTTTGTCCCCCCCCCCCCCCAAGTATGACAAATATACAATGACGATTCTTTAGAAAACATATTCAAGGTTAAGTTGTCATAACACAATGCCACTTTTTTCAAACAGAGTAGCTGTATCAGCACAGAATTTTATGTAACAGTACTGTAATGATTCATCTGTTTGCTGCTATAAAATTTTTGATTATATAATCATGTATACAGTTCTTGAATTTTATATATTAAGTCCAAAATCAATTCACACAAAAAACATAGTATGTTTATATATAATCACATTTCAAGTTAAAATAGTTTGAAATTTAAACAATATAAATTTATTAAAATGTGTCCATTCAAAAAGTCACCTCATCCAATACAGGAATAAACTGCAGGAAAGCCACCAAGGTCAGGCCACTAAAATAATAATAATAATAATAATAATAACAATATTTATTTATATTTCCCGCCTCTCCCCATGGATCGAGGTGGGATTCGAACAGACTAAAACCATTACAAAATAATCATAAAAATGTACATACATTATTACATACAGTTAAAATCTAAGGACCGCATAACTTTAATAATTAATCATACTGTTATCACTTTCTACCTAATTAGCTACTGTCGTTCCTTGAACCATTCAAACTGTCATATCAGATCAGGTGGATAGGCCCGCTGGAAGAGATCCGTCTTCAGTGCTTTTTTTAAAGCATCTAGAGTAGTAATAAGATGGATCTCCTCCAGCAAGTCGTTCCAGAGTTTCGGAGCCACAGCTGAGAATGCTCTCTCAGACGTTGCCACCAATCTTGTATTGGTGGCTTCCAGTAGATTTTTCCCTGATGTTCTGAGGGTGTGGGGCGGATTATGTAGGGAGAGGCGATCCTTCAAGTAACTCGGGCCTGAGCCATATAGGGCTTTAAAGGTAATGACCAACACTTTGTATTGTGCCCGGAAGCTGATTGGTAGCCAGTGTAAAGATTTTAATATCGGGGTGATGTGATCTGTTCTTAATGCCCCGGTCAGCAATCTGGCAGCAGCATTTTGGACTAGTTGAAGCTTCCGGACTTGGTACAAAGGTAGCCCCATGAAAAGCGCATTGCAGAAATCCAGACGAGAGGTTACCAGTGCATGTATCAATGTTTCAAGGTCCTCTCTGCCCAGGTAGGGACGCAGTTGGTGTATCACCTGTAGGTGATGCTACGCGCTCCTGGCTGTCGCCTCCACCTGAGGTGTCAGCTAGAGTGACAAGTCCAGGAGCACACCCAAACTGCATACTTTGTCCTTTAGAGGAAGTGTGACCCCATTCAGGACAGGTTGGAGGATCTCCATCCCTGGGCTGGGAGAGCCTATCAGAAGTATCACAAGGCAGGCATTTAGAGAAGAGACATGGAGCAGCAGTTGGAGACATGGAGAGATATAGTTGAGTGTCATCAGCATATTGATTATTATGTCTCCGGATGATCTCTCCCAGCAGCTTCATGTAAATGTTAAATAGCATGGGAGACAGAATGGCGCTCTGAGGAACGCCAGATGTCAGCTCTCTTTTACGAGAGCAGCTTTCTCCCAGCTTCACCATCTGGAACCTGCCTGAGAGGTAAGAACGAAACCACTGCAGAACAGTGCCTCCAATTCCCATCCTCTTCAGGCGTTCCAGAAGGATACCGTGGTCTACGGTATCGAATGCCACCGAGATGTCCAAGAGCACCAACAGGGTCACACTTCCCCTGTCGGTGGCCAGACGGAGATCATCGACCAAGGCGACCATGACTGTCTCGACTCCATATCCCCTCCTGAAGCCGGTTTGAAATGAGAAATATCTTCATCTGAACCCCTCAAAAATTATAAAAGTTATAAGTGAGTTTCCATGGGAAGAATATTCCATAATCAAATATGCAAATAATGTGTGTATAATTTACAAGATACCCTCTGATGAAATTCTATAGTCTTATGGAGCTAAATCTAATGGTTGCCAGCAGAACATTCTTCCCCTCTCCATTAGAGGCCTTCATGCCACCCAAACCTGAATCTTGAGAATTTCCCAGCTTTCCAAAGATAGTTCTGGGGTTTCCCAGGGGGCTACAAGAAGAGAAAGCAGAATTACCTCCTCTCAATTCTGCTGCATTATGTTGCTCATAGTTCTTATGAGCATGCGTGTTTATGCACATTCACGTTGGCTTCAACTTATGGCAACCCCACAAATTTCACAGGGTTTTCTTAGGCAAGGAATACTCAGAAGTAGTTTTGCTAGTTCTTTCCTCTGAAATATAGCCTACAGCACCTGGTATTTTTTGGCAGTCTCCCATTCAAGTATTAACCAGGGCTGACCGTGCTTACCAGCAGCTCCCAAGATTGGATGGGACCTCGTATCTTTAGGGCATTTCGACTCCAGGATCTGCTAGAATACAAGTGTCCTGCTAAAATTTCTTCTAGTCAATAGAACTATAGTATCTAGATCAAGGGAAGTAATATAAGGCCTCCCCTGAAAGTAAGACCTAGCAAAGTTTTTATATATATATAAATATATATACAGTATATAATAAATGTTCTTTTTTTTTTTTTGGTTGAACAATAAATATGAATTCTTCTTCTTAGAAAAAAATAAGACATTCCCTGAAAATAAGACCTACCACATCTTTGGGAGCAAAAATTAATATAAGACACTGTCTTATTTTCAGGGAAACACGGTATATTGATTATGCTGATAGGAGCTGTAGACCCAAAAAAAAAAAATTAAAAAAATCTGGAAAGCCACAGCTGCTCATACTTGCTTTAAGTAGAAATGCTATACTGGGGTGTGTGTGTGTGTGTGTGTGTGAAAGTTCTCAGCCCGACTGACTTTCCAAAATCTGAGCATAATTTTGTCACCGTAGCTTCAAAAAGTGTTATTTTATATTGTAAACTTTGTTATTGTTGTTAACTGCCCTCAAGTCAGTCTTGACCCATGGTGACCCTGCTGATGAGACATTTCCAAGATCTTCTGTCCTCCACTGCTCTTCTCAATTCCTGCCAACTTATACTTGTAATCTCTTTAATAGAGTCCATCTATCTTGCATGCGGCCTTCCTCTCTTTCTACCTCCCTCTACCTTTCATAGCATTATTGGGGTTTTTTCCGATGATTCATGCCTTCTCATAATATGTCCAAAGTATGACAACCTGAGTTTTGTCATCTTGGCTTCTAGGGAGATTTCTGGCTTGATCTGCTCCAGGACCCATTTGTTGGTCTTTTTGGCTGTCCATGGAATCCTCAGCACTCTTCTCCAGCACCACATTTTGAATGAGTTGCTTTTCCCCCTATCCTCCTTCTAAACTGTCCAGCTCTCAGATCTATACATGGCAATAGGAAATACAATTGCTTGTACGGTTCTAACTTTTGTGCTCAGTTGTATATCCTTGCATTTTAAGATCCTCTCTCATTCTTTCATAGCTGTCCTTTCCATTTTTAATCTTCTTATGATACCCTGGCTTCAGTCTCCATTTCTATCAATGTTTGATACCAGGTATGAGAATTCTTTTACTATTTCTATTTCTTTGTTGTCTAATTCCAATTTGTGTAGGTTCTCTGTGGTCATTATTTTTGTTTTCTTTATGTTATTTATTTATTTATGTTATTTGTTTATTTATTTGCTATTTATTAGCAGTTTATTGTAAACTGCCAATTCACAAAATAACAGCACTAATTTCTAATTATTATCTTTTTCAGTTCATCGATAGAACCATGTCAACAAAAATTATAGTATTTTTAATGCTGAACTCTGAGCCGTCATGAATTTCCTGTTCCTGCAGAAGAAAACTCCAAAAGAAATCCATAAGTGTATGATGCAATGACTGTGTCTCACCAGATCTTGCTCCATCTGACTATTTCCTGTTTCCAAACCCTGAAAAGAGTTTGAAAGGAAGGAAATTTTAGAATTATTTAGAGATGATAGCAGCAGCAGAGCAGTATTTCAGTTACCATAAATCAGACTTTTGGGGGGTGGGGGAGCTTGAGAAATGATGCGCCAAGAGCATCAAACTTTAGGGTAATTATGACGAATAGCATGTAAGTTTCATGGCTCTAGGTCATTCCCTTCTTGGTCAGGTCAACAACTACTCAGCACCCCCTTGTAAGGTTAGAACTCTTTTTTTAAGCCATAAATGAGCAAGGAGGAAAGCAATTGTTAATTTATGTAATTTACCATGTCTTTCAAAAGATTCAGACCATCTTGCAAAAAGAACAGAAGCAGAAGCATAAAACAAAAATTGACCAACCAAAAAACTAAACTAAATGCAGCAGTCTCTCCACATTTGCTGCGGTTAGAGGTGAAGGGTACCCATGAATGTGGAAAAAATGCAATTTTTTTTAAAAAAAATCTTTTTACCTGAGAGAAAATCTCTCTAGGAATTCCCCAGGTCCTCCAGTGCAACTCTATGGTCAACATCTGCCAGAAGCTGATCCTATAATCATGCTGGAGAAGTTACAAATGCCTAGAGAAGTGTTTTCTCTTGGAACTTCTAGGTTCTCCAGCACAACTCTATGGTCAACTTCCAGAAGAATTGTGCTGGAGGACTTACGATAGGGATTCCTAGAGAGAACATATAAATCAAAACCCCAAATAATCAAATGCACAAAAGTCAAAGCTGCAAATGTGGAGGGCCAACTGTAGAAACCCCTCCCTAAAATGTCTCAAAAATTTTGAAAACTGGCTCTAATACGCTATTTCATAAACTCTATCAAAATATAACTGTTTCAATCTTTTCTCTAAGGATTTATAAAGTTAGTGGGAATTAGTTATGTGAGAATTCTGTGGGTAAACCCTACGAATGAAAAGGCTCAGCTCTATTTTCTTACAGTTCCCACGCCAAAATCCAGTGGAAAATAAAGGAGGAAACTCCTGAGGTTTGGGTTAGGGGTAGCTCCAGTACAGATCACTTAGTAAGTAATAGCCAACACCTTACATTGGGTGCTTGAATAATGGTGTCCAGGACAGTTAATTAATATTGGTCATATATGCTCCCTCTGCTTTGTTCCTTAGTCCTGTACAGCTGAAGTGCTCCTTTCTGCACCAGCTTGAGCTCTGAAGAGTTTTAACAGCAGTCCACATTCAATTAATGGCAGAGAGACTACAAAGACACCTACAAGAAGATGCCTAGAAGATCTTCAAGAAGAGATAAAAATGGTACATCAACTGCAATTAACTAACCAAAAAAAATAGTTATAATCTGTCAACATAAAAGTATTATGAGAGGATTATGTAATAGCTAGTAATAATGTCTACGTGCTAGCAACTTTTGTGGATTTATTTGCACAGCTGTTTTACTACACAGACTGTACTATACAGACTTTACTACACAGGACTTGCATCTGAGGAAGAGACTCAAGTCTACAAAAGCTCATGCTTCTTTCTTTCAGTTAGGACAACATAACACTACACATATTATAGTGCTATTATTCCAACTGCTGTAGCTGCCTCCTGTGGAATTTTAGTATTTGTAGTTTAGTGAGGCCTAAGAGCTCTCTGAATGGCCCTCCCTAAACTGCACATCCCAGGATTTCACAGGAGGCAGCCATAGCAGTAAAAGTGGAATAAGTCGCACAATAACAATGTAATGTGATATTGTCCTAGGGTGCTACAAGCACCTTTTGCAGTACACACATATAAATGTCTACTCAGAAGTAAGTGTAAATAGCTCTGCAATCTCAGTGGTCTTTATATGCATACCTAAAAACTTTTATAGTTCACTTAAAAATGCAAACTCTGATTGTTTTTACATTCCTTTTGGTCTCCAAATTTTTCTTTGCCATATGGTATCCTCTCTTAATACTCCTGATCCTCTGACAATGTCCATCTTCTGGCCAGTTTAGAAGAGAATCATTTTCAGAGGATGTAGTATAGGTTCTGCCACCATTTTCTAATTTATTAATTCATATCTATCTAAACAGAATTAATAAAAGAAGCTAAGCTGGGGAAGGCTGCAAGTATCCATATGTTCAAACAAACAGATAGACAGCATTTCTCCTCAAAGTATTAGAAGTCAACAGATTACTAATTCCGATACATAATCAAAAGAGAAAGATGAAATCTTATGCACAATAAACCAGGCCTGTGTATCTCAACAAGCCTCTGCTAAGAAGATGTATATCTCAATATAAAACACATGGAAGTCATTTCCCCACTTTTTAACTAGCAGCGGACACAGTAAAACTACATTACTATGGAGACAGACAGCATCCAGGGTAGATGTGATCCGAAGCCTCTTGTATGGGTTGAACTACAGTACTTTAGAGACATGCAAATGTTCTGGAGTAAATCTCAGTAAAGCACAAAACCATCTGGAGATATCAGAAGCAGCTAATGCCACAGTTGGAGAATAAGACTACAGAACAGCTCACTACTGTCTAAATGCAGCTGAGTGCAAGCAAATGTGTGGATGGTCAGATGCTAATATAGGCCAAGCCCTGCAAACAAGAAGTACAGTGTACATTTGCACTAGAACAGATGGTGCAGACAAGCTATGACAAGCCATTCTTAAGCTACTTAAAGCCTTCCACTGACTTCCCCACACAAGATGTAATAAGGATTTAATAAACTATTTCTTAACCAGAGTATGAAATACATACCACCCATCAGTGACATGTTAATAGTATAAACCTGTACAAGTACTATGTCAACGCACATATTATGTTTTTACACAACATTCTATGCATCATTCTGTAAATGCATGTAAATACTTAGCAGACAATAGAAAGCAGAAGAAAATGGCAGTTCCTGACTGAGCCATCTTTGCTTGCCCCATGCTTTTCCCAGTGGTCACTGAATACTCCCTACCATTTTGAGGAGACTGAAGCCACATTCAAGCAACATTTCCTGGCAGCTTGACACAGCAAAGTGTGGGGGGCAAGCAAAGCCAAGTGATTCATCACCTCTAGAAGTCTTCTTTCAGGAGTTGACTCAACAGGAACCTCCCTGATCTTCTGAATTTTCATTTGGGGCACATGTGCAGCAGCCAGAAAATACAGCTATGAGGCAATCCAAACTTCTCCCAGGGAACAAAGGACACATGGGACCTCCAGGAACTGACATTTCAAGCAAATGGAGAGGCATACAGGGTTGACTTCCTCGGGAGCCACCACTTTCAGGTTCTCCAGGCACCTCAAATGGGTGGCTCCAGCTTTATGTGCCCTTCAACTTTCCCAACCAACTTTCCCAAAAGGTGTGCAGAGCCTATTTTGGAAGAAGATATCAGGAATGGGTCGCAATGGAGACTTCAGTGGGTCTAATCTGGGCAATGGGCTGAAGATACCCCTCTCACCCAGCAGGTGATGGAGTTTTACCTGTTTTATCCTGACTTCTACAAATACTTGCTTTGCTTTTGTCCTCCTTTGAGACTGAGAGAGTGTTGCTTGCCCAAGGTCGCCCAGTGGGTTTCCATGGCTGAACAGGGATTTGAACCCAGGCCTCTGGAGTCATAGGCCATCGCTCAAACCACTACACCATGCTGGCTCCAAGTTTAATAAACTACAATCTAAAATTTAGGCTCTAATTGTTTTCAAAAATGTACAAAAATATTTTAACCAATGAATGGCTGAGTTTTTCTGATGGAAGTAAATATTTAAGACTGGCTTATACACAAATATTATATAAATATAAGATACAGAAAACAGTTATTCCCTGCAGATGCGAGACATATATAATACCTCTCAGAAGATTACAAGCCATATCAACAGTAGATGTGCTGCTCTCTATATTCACGGAACACCAAAGAGCTGTCAATGCTATCCGGCTCCAAATCTCGGCTTTAGAGTGGCCATTTTTCCCAGCCTCCCTTCTCTGTTTCTACTTCTGCATAACCTTGGCTGGGTCCGTTTTTCTCTAATTTTGTTTTTATTACTATTTTAGCTAGTTACTGTTTTAATTCAATTGTGATTTAATCTCTTTTTAAGGGGGGGTGGTAAGGGAAAGGATGGGATATTTTACTTGATATTGTTTTAATCCTTGTTGTAATTTGCCCCGATTGCTTAAATAATAATAATATCTTCTTTTAAATCATATTTCCTCCTCTTTCTGACTGTTTTAGCCCTAACAGAGCAACAGCTTCCACCATTCTTGGGTGAACATTTTGTAATTTTCAAGTTGGATATAGTGAAACTCAGAAATGCACATGAGAAGCAAGCAAAAACAATCATCCCTACCTTTTGCAGGTCATAGGATCTTATCAGACAGGAGGAATTTATCTTTATTGCGAATGGAGCCAATTGGAGCCAATTTGAATTCACGTGAATTCCCATTGCATTTGAAATGTGTTCAGAATGACTTCCCATTACCAGAAAATGACCCCCCATTGCCCGAAATTGCGTGAGATGCTTTAATTCGCAATAACGTAAAACCCATGACTGCAGTCAGATTGCCATTGGATTATACTTCCAATTTCCAACATCTGATAAGGTCCATAGTGGAAACACATGCTCATTTTATTACTTTACACACATTCTCTCACCATTTCCACGTGGGTAGTGGAAAGACCCAGAGGCCTCTGTGATGACCTAAGGCCTGCCACAAAAAAAAAAAAAAGAACTGCTTTTTAGGTTCTTACTCTGGGCAATGGCCTTGTTTAGGATGCAACTACATGCAGAAAGAATGCAGTCTGACACCACTTTATCTGCCATTGCGCCATTCCTGCAGAATCCTGGGACTTGCTGTTTTGTGAGGTATAAGCACTCTTTGACAGAGAAGGCTAAAGACCTTTTTAAACTACAAATCCCAGGATTCTACAGAATGGAGCTATGGCAGTTAAAGTGGTGTCAAACTGCATCATTTCTAAAGTGCAGGTACACTCTAGGAAAAATGGGACAATTGTGCCAAGCTGCACTTTGCTGTCCTTGTGTGCCTTCAAGTTGTTTCTGACTTATGGAGACTCTAAGACAAGCCTATCATCAGGTTTTCTTAGCAAGATTTGTTCAGAAGAGGTTTGCCACTGCCTTCTCCTGAGGCTGAGAGTGTGTGACTCGCCCAAGGCCAACCAGTGGGCTTCATGGCCAACGGAGGAATCGAACTTTGTTCTCCAGAGTCATAGTCCAACACTCAAGCCACTATGCCATGGTGGCTCTTTGGTCCTCATGATGCTTTGAACTACAGCTCCCAGAATTCCTGACTGCTGGCCAAGTTGGCTAGGGCTTCTGGGGGTTGGAGTGCAAAACATCTAGAGGACCAAAGTTTGGGAACCACTGGTTTGCGATATTTACTACTGTAGGGCATTTGTTGTTGTTGTGTGCTTTCAAGTTGTTTCTGGCTTACAGCAAACCTATCATGGGGTTTTTTCCTGGCAAAATGTGTTCAGATGAGGTTTGCCATTGCCTCCCTGTGAGGCTGAGAGCATGTGAGTCGCCCAAGGCCAAGTTTCATGGCCTTGCAAGGAATCAAATTCTGGTCTCCTGAGTCACAGTCCAACACTAAAACCACAATACCTCACTGCATTGACTGATCCTAAACTAGGTAGCATCAAAGAAGAGAAGGATGGACCCAAGGGAGCTCAGGGTGGGCATCATCATGGGCACACTGGAGCAGAAAATGGGAGGGCAGGTGGTGGGTTCAGACACACACACACACACCTCTCTCATGCCTATAGCAGGCAATACTCCTAAACCCTCATCTTTCCACCATCAGAAGCTACTGCCATTGCCCAAAGCAGGGGGGGGGCTTTACCCCTTCCTGTCCCATCACCACACCTCTGTCCACCTCACCCCACATGGCTCTGGGTCATCCCCCACCCCTCTGCTTCAAAAAACCCCACTTTTGTCCTCCCTGCACTCACAGGGCAACCAGATGTCCTAACCGGAAAGGTGGACAAGGCACATCAAAAGTTAGGACATTCGAGCAAAACGGAGGATATGACCAAACAAAAGCTAAAACCCCACTCATACAAATATAAATCCATGCTACTTAGTCATGCTCCAAATGGAAGACATTTGGACATTCCTCCTGGATAGAAGACTGGGATGTAGGAAATGTCCAGCAAAAGGAGGACCAAGTTTGGTCACCCTGAACTACTAAATCAAGGGTTGACTAGTGAGTCAACACTCAGGTAAATCCAAGGTGACCAAATGTGTCCTCACTTCAAAGGAGGACGAAGCACCTCAAAATGTAGGGAATTCAAGAAGAAAATGAAGGCCATTCCAAAAGAAAAGCTAAAAACATTCACATATAATCCATGCTTCTTCTTAGTCATGCTCCAAATGATGAAGGACATTTTGGAATCCCTCCTGGACAGAAGTCTTAGTAGGACCAAATCCTGGAAAAGAAGGACCAAGTCTACTCAAGTCAAACTTAGGTAAATCCAGGCTGACCAGATGTCTCCTAACCCCAAAGGAGGACAAGGCACCAAAAATGTTGGAAATTCAAGAAAAATGGAGGACATGGCCAAAGAAAAGTTCAAAACACCTTATATAAATGGATGCTTCTCAGTCATGCTCAAAATGGAGAACACTGTGGAAACCCTTCCTGTGGAACATATATATAAATATATATAAATACACACACACATACAGATACATATAGATGCACACACACACACACATATATATATATATAAATGTAAGACAAGAAAAATCCCTCCTAGACAGAAGGCTGAAATGTAGGACAGATAGGTAGATATACCTGTATTATGTGTGTGTGTGTGAGTGTGTGTATATATACATATATAGAAAGAGAGAGAGGGCAAGAAAAATGGAGGACATGACCAAAGGAAATCTCAAAACACTAATACATAAATGTAAATGGATGCTTCTCAGTCATGCTGAAAGTGGAGGGCATTATGGAATCCCTCCTGGACAGAAGGCTGAAATGTAGGACATAGAAACTGTATGTATATACACACATATACTCACACACACATATATATTATATGAAATGTAGAACATATAAATATATATATATATATATATAGACATATACTCACACACACATATATATTATATGAAATGAAGGACACATAAATATTATATATATATATACACACATATACTCACACACACATATATATTATATGAAATGTAGGACATATAAATATTTTATATATATATATATATATACACATATACTCACACACACATACATATTATATGAAATGTAGGACATATAAATATTACACACACACATATATATAAGTGTAGGACAAGAAAAATCCCTCCTGAACAGAAGGCTGAAATGTAGGACATATATGTATGTATGTGTGTGTGTATATATATATAAATGTAGGAGAAGGAAAATGGAGGGCATGACCAAAGGAAAGCTCAAAACACTAGTATATCAATGGATGCTTCTCAGCCATGCTGAAAATGGAGGGCCTTATGGGAACCCCTCCTGGAGAGAGTCCGGGAAAGAGAAGCGTCCCTCCCACTCCAGCAGCCTCCCTCCCTACCTACCTACCTGCTCGCCAGGGAGCCCCCTCCACAGCCCTCCTCCTGCTCCTGCTCCTGCTGCTGCTGCTGCTGTGTGTGTCACAGAGGGGCCTCCTCACCTGCTGCCTGTCACTGACTGACTTGAGGCCTCCTCCTCCTGCTCCTCTTCTACGCACGCAGCCACCAGTCAGTCCTCCTCCTCCAGTTCCGCATCAACAACAGCCCCCGCCAGGAGGAGGAGGAGCGAACCAACCAGAGGGACGGGGGGACGGAGGGAGGGACGAACCATTCAGGCGCCGCGGGGGGGGGACCAAGAGCCCTCGAGCACCAAGGCCAGCGCCTCCCTCCCTCCCCCCCTCCCCCCCAGCCTGAGGCAACAGGCCCAGGTTTCTTTCCCTCATAAGTAATAATAGTAGTAGTAGTAGTAGTAGTAATAATAATAATTTTTTATTAATTTCCTAACTCTCTATCAAAGATAATCCTGAGCTTTCCTGGCTAGAATAATAAATAATAATACGAAATGTGGGAACACCCCCTAAGCCTTAGTTGGGGGGTTAATCTTCCTCATGAGTTTGTTTTCTTTCTGGCTAAAAATTATTATTATTATTATTATTATTATTATTAATTTTATCATCACTATCATCATTATAATTAATAAAAGGCCGATGAGGGGAAAACAAATAGGGAATGTGAATGCACCCTTAAGAGGCTTAACTGGAGTTTATTTTCCTCATGAGCTTTTCTGGCTAAAATTATTATTTATTATTATCATTTATTATTATTATATCATCACCATCATCATGATAATTAATATATGGCCCATGAGGGGAAAACTAAACAGGAAATGTGGCAGCACCCCTCTAAGGCTTAGCTGGGGTTTATTTTCTTCATGAGCTTCCTGGGTAAAATAATAATAATAATTATTATTATTATTATTATTATTATTATCACCATTATAATCAATATAGGGCCCATGAGAGGAAAACAAAATAGAAAATGTGGGAGCACCCCTAAAGCTTAACGGGGGTTTATTTCCCCCATGAGCTTTTCTGGGAAATATTATTATTATCATCATCATCATCATCATCATCAAAATCATAATAATTACAATTAATATAGAGTCAATGAGGGGAAAACAAAATAGGAAATGTGGCAGCACCTTTAAGACTGAACTAGTATTTATTTTCCTCATTAGCTTTCCTGGCTAAAATTATTATTATATCACCATCATCACCATTATAATTAATATAGGGCCCATGAGGGGAAAGCAAAATAGGAAATGTGGCAGCACATTCAGTCAAACCAGTTATTCTTAAAATGATGCCCTTTCCCCCTTCCTCCCTCCTTTTTATGCTGAAAGAGACTAACACAGCTACTTCTTTGAAATCCCTTTGGCAAAACTGTTATGAAAAATCCAGACAGAACAATCAAATAACAATTTTGCCATAAAAGCAATTTACATGATTGCGTCGTGATGCCACATCGCGTTTGGAACTGCCCAAAATTGCCTCCCAGTGCCTGAAATTGTGTTTGATAGTTTCTTACGCAATCACGTGAAACCCCACAATTGCGTTCGGAAGGACTTCCCATTGCCTGAAAATGTATGTGATCAGCTTTCACACAATAACACAAAACCCCATGATTGCGTTCAGATTGCCATTGGATTATACTTCCAATTCCCGTTGTGTGATAAACTCCTATGACAAAGTAACTATACATTCAAATGTCTCCCGATTTTGCAGTAACAGACTACACATAGCACAGAAATCCTATCACAATGATGTAAACATTATCATGGTGTGGTAATATTCAACATGTAACATTTACAATACTTTAAGAATAATATTTTTTTAAAATCATGTCATTACCATGGTATGAGACATAGTAAATGTACACAGCAAACCAAGATGGTCTAGCTCTATATAATAATTCATTTTAATATTAACTTTTTTTCTTTCACAAGCCTGGGCCTCTCTTTTTTGAAATAATTAGCTCAAAAGCACAATTCTAGAAGATCTTGATGCATCAGAAATTGTTTTTCATGAGACAGTCAACATTCTGTATTAGGCTTTATTCTTCTGCACAAACAACACTTTGTGAACAATTAGTTAAAATACAGAATTAAAATTCTGCAATTGCAAACAGTTATAAAAAAAAGATTTTACAAATTGTTACAAGTGTTTTACAGAATAAAGGCCGGCAAAAGATAGTAACCTCAAGTGCAAAACAGATGTAAGGCCAACACCACAGGTATGGCACTTGCTACAGAATCATTATCGTATTGGTTCATGAGGTTAGGCTCTCTGAATGCTTGCAGAACTTAAATTCTGAGAAAGAATGGAACACATATTCCTACAATACCAAGGATTCTAAGAGTTAATTCCTGGCATCAAATAACCTGGCATTTAGACAGGAAAGTGTGTTTTCAAGATGACAAGAGAGAAAGCAGATCTGGATCTACTGGCAGATCTCCTAGTGATTTGCAGTAGATTGGCAAGGACTTTCCGTTTTTTAACTATAGCACCAACAAAACTACCCTCTGTTCTAAATTACACCACTGAAATGAAGAAAGCCAAAAATAACAAGGAATTAATTTTTATATAGTGGGGCTGCAAGCCTGGATCAGTTCCCATAAGGTAAACAAATTTAGAGGTTCAGAATTCTTTAGTTCAGTCTTTTGCACCAGACTTCAGTTGGTGGTCTGTAGTTTAAAATGGGGAAAGGGATTTCACAATCCTCAACAAAATCCTAAACAAATATAGGTGTGTCTAAATTATGCTCAGCTCTGCACAGGTTCAATCTATAAACATTACACTTTTTATGGGTAATAAACCAAGGGATCATCTGTAGACAACTTGACACATTTAAGGTAGAGGTAGAGAGATAATAAACGAATATCATAACAGATGATGGTCCCTTTATATTCTTAAGTAACATTAACATTCTTTGATGGCATATGCAAACTGAGTTCTATTGTCAGAAAATATTTGAGGGCAATACTCATCATGTGAGCCTGTGTAGCAAATCCTCAACTAGGTATTTCTGATAGTGATTTTTTTTTTAATGGAGGAAAAAATATGCTTAACTCTTCCCCAAAATCTTTCTTCAGTTACATTTCCTTCCACATAGAGGTCCAGATACATATTTAGCCTGCAAACATGTCTGAAGCTAACAAAGGAGAAATGGTTCAGGAAGCGAGCTAGAAAACCAATGGAAGGGCAAGGAATTATGACTGGGTATGATTCCACAATGCATCAAAATGTACCAAAATACCACAAGGAGATATAATTTGGGGTGAGGGATAGCAGAACTTGGAGATATTGTGATAGATTTATGTGGCACAGTTATTTCCACCATCCACAGGGCCCATTCTAAATGAAGTCAACAAAATGGCACTTATGGCTCCAGCTCACAGAGAGAAAAATGAAAGATGATAAAATGTCAATTATTATCCTGAAGGTCAATGTGTTAAACTGTGAAGCTATGCAGCATGGATAAGGAAGGAGGTTTGCTTTTCAAAGTTCTGAGATGCTTCTGTCTGAATGGTGGGTACTTGAAATTAAATATAAAGAACTATGTGAAAAAAGAAAGCACTTGTGAAATAAGTAGGGTGAATTCATCTCTACTTTGTTGAGGTCTTTCAGTTGTTGTCTCATTGCTGGAAGACATTAAGTCAAAGACTAAGACATCACCTGGTCCACTTCATTTGCCTTCCACATTGTCTCTCTAGAGCAAAGAAATCACAAAACCACAGTCTTCTGAGATGACAGCTTCTTGTTAGCAACATGTAAAAGACAAGGCAACTAGAAAAGGTCACAGCCCTGAGACAATGTGGTCATTCATTAACATCCCAGATCTCTGAAAGAAGTGGTGGCAGCTTCTTGTCCTGTAGCCGAAGAGCAAACACTTGTTCAGAATGAACACTACTTAAAGTCCGAAGACTGACCAGTTTCATTAACATCCGTGGGAACATTAGATGATCCTGTAAAGTTGTACACAAAGGGACATTAATATCAGGAACACTCAAAAAGCTGCTTATCAGTCTCTGCTTGGCATCTGCAAAGGACTAAGGGAAAGCAAAGATAGCAAAGCATTTTAGACAGCAAAAGTGATGAATATTAAACCGCCTATGCCAGCCAAATAATTTAATTTTCACAGCTGCAGTTACATCACAGCTGGCAATGCTCTGTGCCAAAGAACTCATAGATTTTATGCTATCTGCTCAGAACAAATTATACAAACTAGGTATTTGCATAAACTGTTCGGCATACTTTGCATGATGAATTCAAATCTTAGTATCTGGTTTTATTTTTTAATTTTACTTTTAAGAAATGGGCCAAGAAAGGTGGCGGAATGATGAAGATAAGGAATTAGAAGCCATTACGTTTTGAACTAGGAAACTTAGGAAAGACACATCTGTCATCTTGAAGACACACACCTCCATGTCCAAGGCTTCTCTTACTCTCTAAACATTCAACTCACAAACTTAAAAATATTCTTTCCCTCCCCACTGCCATTTGTCATCCCTAACTACACGGACTTTGGTTCAAAGGCTGTAATCAGTACCCAGGATCTTCCACTAAAAAGACAGTTAGCTATCTCTAGGGAGTCCATGAGCAGACATTTATTAGGTCTCTATATAAAAACCCATGTTCTTTCTTATCCTTTTATTCATAGCACTGACTAAATGTCAAAGAACAGAGAGGGGATCATAGTAGCAAAATGTGGGAACATTACATTTCTGGATTTAGAATCACAGAATTATAGAGTTGGAAGAGACCACAAGGGCCATGCAGACCAACCCCATTCTGCCATGCAGGAACTTTCAATTAAAGCATCCCTGACATATGGTCATTTATGTACTTATTATTTAGTATTATATATAGTTGTATTTCTGGGAACTGGGATCTAGAACAGCTCTTTCTTTCTTTCTTTCTTTCGCTTGCTTGCTTGCTTATTGAATGGCCACTCCTAGAATTTCCATGCTGCTGTAGGAATTATGAGAGCTGTAATCCAAAACAGACATTTTCAGTTCTCAGTAATACTGCATGCAGAAGGTCCTCTCTCCAACACTTAGCATCTCATCTTCACTAGAAGTTAGAAGAATTTCATACAGAACAGCTGGAAGAAATCCTTGCCTGAGACCTTTCAGAACAGATGCCAGTCAGAATAGTCCTGGATTAAATGGGCCAGCTATCTGACTCAGGGTAAAACAGCTTTATATATAAACAACAGCATTTGTTAAACTATGTTGGCCATGCAGCAAACTGGACCCATTCAAACATCAAGGGACTAACATGTTTTAATTAGAAAAAAAAATCCTCAGACATGTGACAATGCAAACTTTGTCAGAGCTTAGCCGAGACACTTACATTTGGTCTGTGGATACAGATGTAAGAGTGAAGGGCTTCTACATAGGTATGTTGCAGATTTTCCACTAGGTGCTGGTTTTGAACATTTGGCCGGTCTGTAAATAAGCAGATTATAGCTTTAAGGATGTGCATATGCAGGCTGGTCAGATGCTCTAGACTTAAACCCAAAGCTTGGGGAAATTTTTACAGGTTTGGGAGAGATTTATTTATTTATTTATTTATTATTTTCTCATCTTTCACCTGGCATGGGACCCAAGGCAGCTTTCAATTTAAAACAAAGTTCAACTAATATTTTATACAACAATTTCAAGCACATTTAAAATATACTCTAAAAGGTTAAAATACAGCACACCACATTGAAAATATCTTTCTGCCACATGATTTAGGAACCAAAGACCTGCTAAACAAAAAGGTTTTTTCCTGCCATGAAAAAAGAACAGTCAAGTGAGCCACCAAACGTTCCATGGAAGGGACTTACACAGCCTGGGAGCAGGCACTGAAAGGGCTTTCTCCTATGTGCCTTCACTAATCATCCCTGTGATAATGGTGGAATGAAAAGAAAGTCCTCTCCTGAAGAAAAATCAGGAAGACATGGAAATAGATACAGTCTTTCATATTGTTTCATATTGTTTTGTCCCAAGCTATGTAGTGTTTAAAGGTCATAACCAGAATGGTTTTCTGGCCAAAAATGGACCAGGAGCCAGTCAAGCTGTTTCAAGAGGAGGGGCTATTTGTTTTCTGTAACCAGCCCTGGTCAGCAATCTGGCCACAGCATTATGGACCTGCTACAGTTTCCAATCAGTTTCAAAAGGCAGTTATACATTTTGTTGTTGTTGTTGTTTGCCTTCAAGTCATTTCAGGCATATAGCAACCCTAAGGCCTCATGATAAGACCCTATCATGGGGTTCTACTGACAAGATTTGTTCAGATGGGATTTGCCTTTGCCTGCCTCTGAGGCTAAGAGAATATGACATGGTCAAGGTCACCCACTGGTTTTTCATGGCCATGTGAACAAACAAATACCACTCTCCAGAGTCATAGTCCAAAGTTTAAATCACTACACACCACTGGCTCTATACAGTACTTTACAGTAATCCAAATGGGACATAATAAGGGCATATGTCATTGGATCCTGATCTGACATCTCCATGAATGCACATAACTGGTATAACACTTTCTGGCCTCCACTGAGACCTGGATGTTCAGACTTAGATCAGGTCCTGGAGGACACCCAAGCTGCAAAATGTAGATTTCAGGTGAAGCTTAAGCCCATCCAGCACAGCTGCCTTCCTATTTTCTGATCTGCCTACTGATTGACCAGATTGACTCTGCCTTGTTTGGATTAAGTTTCAACTTGTTCACCCTCATCCAGTCCACTAATGACAGCAGGCACTGACACAATTCCGAAACAACTTCCTTGGAATTAGATGGGAAGAAAAGTTAGAGTTGGTGACAATGAACTTCAAAAACCCCAAATAACATCTCCCCATTTTGTGTACATGCTAAATAGCATGGAGAACAAAACTGAGCCCTGGGGGATCCCACAGGCCAATGGCCTTGCAGTCAAACAGTATCCCAACACCTCCTTCTGAGTTCACTTCTCCAAGAAGAACCAGAATCACTGTAGATCAGTGTCCCTAAGTACCATCCCAGAGAAGCAGCCTGTAAGTCCCTCTGTCTAGTTCCTAGCATAGGAGATCTATGAAGGCAACCAAAGCTGTCTCCATTACATAGCCAGGCTTGAAGCAAGGTTGAAATGCATCTAAATAATCAGTCTCATCCAGGAAGCCCTGGAGCTGGGAGGCCATTTTGTCAAAGAAAACAATATTGGAAACTGGATGTAATTCTCCAGTATGATAGGTTTCAGGGAGGGTTCTTTGTTGTTTTTTAAATAAAGGCTTTACCACAGCTTCTTTTAGGCAGAACGGAAACCTCCCTTGCCACAGTGAGGCATTTACTACTCCCCTCAACAACTTGGCCAATCCCCCTCTGGCTGCTTGTAAGAGCCAGGAAGGGCATCGGATCTAGTATGCACATGGTGGTTTTCACATCTCCAAGGATTCTGTCCACATCCTTGGGCTGTACAAAGTGAAACATATCCAATAACATGAGGCAAGCAAGAGCCAAATGTCCAGAATTCCCACATTTACTACCGTTTCCAGAATCTGCCTTCCCACATATCATACCTTAGTGGTTTATTTTCAAACCCCAAAACTCAGTATCATGCCATTTTCCAAGTCTGGACCATAATTCCTGGTGCATCCTACAGCTTAGAAACAACAAAAAGGTGAACTCCTATGGCAGAATCCAATCTTCCACATTTCTTGTGCCTTATCCATGTTGAAAAATGTTTCATTAACAAAGAATGAGTGTGACTCAGCCAAAGACAAGTACCCTTAAGTCCCATCAGTTTCAATAGAAGAAACAAGCAAAAGCTAGGAGCTAATGGAGCAAAGTGGCTAAGCGACTTAAGGTGTGAATCAGCATGTCCCTGTTCAAATCCTGCCTCAAGATAAGCAGCTTTATACAAGCCTGTCCTTCTCAGTATTAGTGCACACACCCCAACCAGCAATATGGGGATAAATAAATTCAACTTTATACTGACAATTTTGCTGAGATCTCTGATGTACCAAGAACAAGCAAGCATGTTGCTTATTGCTTGCTTGCACACAGTTTGCTTTCTCCTGCTTGGTTCCTTATGACAGCAGATGTGACTAAACAAATCAGAAAAACTCTGCCTGTGGTTTATATAATATGATGTTTGAACCATGTTTCTCCCTTGTTATCAAGCCAGAACCATAAATCAGGATTAAGACTATGGTTTTCTAGAAAAACTTGCAGACAAATTCACTCCCCATTTGACTTTTTCACATATTGCAGTATCACATCCTGAACTGAAATGGATTTAGTTTAGGTATACTTGTTAGACACAAGATAGTCAACACAGTGAAGATACAAAATATTTTTACTATGGCACAAAAGTTAAAAGTAAACAAAAACAAACTGGCACTTCTTTGTTGCATAAATATTCATACACAGAAACAAGTCAGTACACTACTTTTTAGAAGCACCTATGGCAGAAATTACAGCTGCAGGTCTTCTCTGGTAAATCTCTATCAGCTTTGTTCACCTGTATCATGCAAATTCCCCAATCATATGGGCAACATTCTTCCACCTCTATCAGGCTGGATGGAGACCAAGAGGGAACAGCCAATTTTGAGCCTTGCCACAAATTCTCGATTGAGCTCTAGGTTTTGACTGAGCCATCCTAAAAGATTCAGGTGTTTGGTTTTCAACCACTCCAGAATTACTTTTGACTGTGTGTTTATGGTCACTGTCCTGCAGAAAGGTGAACCTCCACCCCAGTCCCAGGCCCCTTTCAGATTAAAAGGAATTTTCCTGTAAACTTGTGCTATACTTGATTGCATCCATCTTGCCCTTAATCCAAGCCCTGCTGGGGAAAGATACCCCTACAAGCTAAAATTGCCACCAACATGTTTCACCATAGGGGTGGTATTCTCAAGGCAAACAGTACTGTTGGATTTGTGCATTTTGAGGCAATAATAATAATTCTATCCTGCCTTTATCCCAGATTGGGACTCAATGCAGCTTACACAGAGACATCACTAAGGGATACAGGAGATTTGGACTGCACGGGGCCAGAGGAGTGTCACCTACCTTTCCCACTTACCCAGCAGCTGCACCAAACCCTAAACAGGCCCTCCAGGGGCTGCAGTGCTGCCCCTCTCAGCAGTGGCTGCTGCTGGTGGGGTGCAGTGCCTTCAGGGTCCCACATGGATGCTCTCCAAGCAGTCCCACCAGACTCCAAAGGCCTTTCCGGGGGGCAGTGTCTGCTAGGTCCAGAACAGCTACTTTCCCAGTAGGCAGTTCACCCACCCACCCACCCACACAACAGATGACGCCAACCTGGGCTTACACAGATTTATTTTTTTAAACACCTCTGCTGGTGAAAATCTGGCTCATATTTGGTTTTACTGAGGTCTGGAGACATTGTAATGGTGATGTTTTGTCATCAAGTGCATTGATTTGGATGCCTGCCTCTACTTATTTTTAATGTTTGTTTGTAGAGGCAGACACCAGGGAATTGTGGAGGCCCTGTGAACTGAAGCAATGTTTGAACTAAAGTGATAACAACATAAATTGAATCCCTTTCAGTACCAGGTTGTAACACAATGATGTGGAAAATTTCAAGGGGGGGGGTGAATACTTCTTCAAGGCACTGTAGCACTAAATAGCCCATCTGCTGGCAGAAGGCATGTTCAGGCAGCATACACAGCTGCTTCCTTATTCACAGCAAGCTAGCATTTCAGCAACTGGACTTATCATGACGTATGAGCCATTTTTATTTACTTATTTATTTATTTTTGCATCAGGGACTTCCATAGGGTTGCAGTTCAATTTTCTAATGTTTTTATTAGGGGGGGGGGAATACTTCCTGTAGGATTTCTTGAAATTATAGAACACTTTTCAAAAATATGGCTGCACTTTTACTCTCAAAACCTGGGGACATATGCAACTTATTGTGGCCCCATTCATACTAGCCCATTTGCCCTGGTTAGATCCAGATCAGATCGTGCATGCCATTACCGAATCTCTCCAGAAAGAAGTTCATACTACCCTTTGCCCCAATCAATGCTTCCCAGTGCATTTTACCCTGCTGAAGTTCATACATGCAAAAGTAACAATTCAAGATGGAGCCTCCTAGTTGTCAATCAAATGATGTCATGGTGATGTCTGATGCAGCCATTGGCTGCACGAATACTCCATCCGGCACTTCGCTTTTTTTAAAATACTTTTTTACATTTGACAGATTATGTACATGGAGCATAGGGCTGGGAGCGGTGTGGATTGTGGGGATCCTTTCCCCTCCTCCTCCACCTCCTCCTCCTCCACCACCTACTCTGTTTTTCTCAGCACCAGGAGTGCTTCTCGGGCACTTCTGAATTTTTTATTATTTTTACAATTTGACAGCTTATGCACATTCTACATGGGGCTCTTTAAACGGGAGGAGAAACCCCCAATCCATATATGGATAGTTAGGATCCATATATGGATTGGGGTTCCCTCTCCCTTCGTTTAAATGCTCAATATGAATGGGGCTCTTTAAAAGAAGGGAGAGGGAACCCCAATCCATATATGGAAGCCAACTATATTGTGTTTTATATTGTGAAAAATTTTAAATTGTTGTTTTTAAATTTGATGTCAGTTTAATCCAATTTTAAGGAGTGGATGGTTGGGTATGGGTTATTGTAATTTTTACCTTGTATAATTTAATTGTTGTAACCCGCTCTGATTGGTTGACAGAGGAGCGGGCTATAAATAAATATTATTATTATTATTATTATTATTATTATTAACTATCCGTATTTGGATTGGGGGTTCCTCCTCCCATTTAAAGAGCCCCATGTAGAATGTGCATAAGCTGTCAAATTGTAAAAATAATTTTTAAAAAATTCAGAAGTGCCCAATGAATCACTCCTGCTGCAAAAACTATTAGACAGCAGCGGATTAAAGACGGTGGTTGCAGGGAGAGGAGGCATGTTCCGCCCCCTGGCCTTTACCCCTCCCCTGAACTTGACGTGATCATGATCAGAGCCAAGTTCACATTCGATTGAACCGGTTTTTCCAAAAAGAAAACCTGGGTTTAGGGGGATTTGCGCCGCATCAAGTGCATAAGATCCAGATTCCCTAGTGAAAAAACCGGTGCCAGTATAAACTTCCCAATTTTAATCCGGGTTATAAACTGGTTTATATGGTAGTCTGAATGGCCCCATACAGTATGTCAGATGGTATGATAAGCATGTCAGCATTTCCAACCCTTTGACACAGAACACATTGCAAGATACTCTTAGTCCATTCCTAAGAGGTAATGCCAGCACAATATATATTTATTAAAGAACCAAAACAGGAAGAAACTGAAAAATAACCATCTGTATTAAAATAAAGTGAACTGAAATATCTACCTAACTAGCAGTTACCAAGATCCTAAGCATAATCCAGCAAAGTATCTTACAGGTGAGGGGAAAGGGTGGGAAGATGAGGCCTGCACCAAGATACACTGGCACAATGAAGGCCTGTCTTGCCTCTTTGTTATTTAAGCAATATGTGTATATATATCTATACAAATAAATAGATAGAGATAGATTATCTCAAATAACAAACATATTTCTATTCAGGCTGAACAGCCTCCAGAGAGGACGTTTCAAATTGACCAATCAATAGCCTTGGCAGACTTGAATGTGCAAAATCCACGTGCTAAGGCTGACTCAGCTGGGAATGTGCAGAGAAATGCAAATTGGGGTCTACAGCTGCCTGTCCATGTTCTTTATTTAGAACTATTTCTAGAAAGGGAGGAGGGGAGTAGTTTGGATTGTTACGGTCATGCATTGCACTGTTGACACACTGCAAATAGGCATGCTCCAAAAGATGAATTAGCATGCAGAGCACAAACAGCTCTTCAGCACTATTAGGATCCTGCTGAATGGTATGTAACTCTGCGTGTGTGTGTGTGATGTCTGATTATTAAGATGCTCTAAGATCCCACACTCAGCCACACAATCATGAGTTTACTGTCTCTAATTCAGTATCAATGCCTTCCACATCTCCCCAGACATCTTACCTGCGGAAAAAATGCTGATTGCAATTAGAAGTGCATATTCAGCATCATTAAGCTGCAATTCATTCATTCCCTTTGAAAAGCCAAAAATGGGATTAATGAATTCAAACTGAAGGCCTGTAAGGCAAATACAAAGAACATGAGGTTAAAAACAGAAAATTGTTTGCACATTGAAAATGTAAAAAGGCACTGAATTAGAATTTTTGATGGGGTCTAATCTGAATTAAAGAGGGGCATATTTAGGGTTGAGAGAAACGCTCTGTTCCTATTTTGTTCTTCTTTATTTTTCTCTCATTATGTCTACTTTCTTCAAAAGGAAATCCACATAATATACTAGTCCCACTTAGAATCATAAAAAGCTGGCCAACCCACCCACCCCAACATCCAGAAACATAAACACACATTAATTAAAACCATTTTAGTGGACCAAGTACCTTAGGCATAAAAAATAATTGAGTACAAAATAAGAAAACTGCACAGAACACTTTGGAATTACTTGAGCAGGATACAATGAACCATATTCAGTTTTCACTTTAAGGAACTGCTAAAAGTTTTAAGGTTGCGAACAGGGCAAATGTACTCATGAATCACAGAACTGTAACTTTAGAAAGAACCCCAAGGATCACTTAGTCCAATTCCTTGTCAATACAAGTATCCCTGGGCATCCAACCTCTAACAAAGGGAGCCTACCACCTCGTGAGAATTTTTTTTCTACTGTTAAACCATTCTTAATTTTGGCCGGTTTTTCCTAAAGTTTTGTCACATCTATTTCCTTGTAAGTTCAATCCACTGGTTCACAGCCCCCAAAGCTACAGAATCAGCTACAAACTGAGTAAGATTATGAAGTGTCAATGTTTGGATTTATCTATGGCTCAGTATTCCTTGGGTAAGAAAACCCTATGAAATTCATGGGGTCTCCATATATGTCTTCAAGTCACCAACAGGCAACGAAGGCACATATACACAAACACATAAATTATGAAACTATAAGTTGACTTCTACTGGAGCAAAGTCTGTGTTTTACTTGTAAATCCAGAAAAATCTAAATAACCCCTTAGTGAAGAAAAAAATAGCTAATATTCTGAACAGTGTTTAGCTCACCAGCTTTGGCAAAGTCGTCTCGATTATAGCTCAAATCTTTCAAAAACGTAATACTTTCTGTTTCTGGATTGTAGCGCCGAGATGTCTCCAACAGCATCACCTTTAGCAGAAAAAATAGAAGATTCAAAATAATACCTGGCTCTGTGAAATCAGCAGAATCATTCTTCACACTCACAATACATGCCAACAGTGAGAAAACAAACACCAGCTTGAATTTTAGGAAGTGCTCACAGAAAGGAGGTAGACAGAAGGGGACTTTGTTTTGCTCTTCTCTCTGTAGCCTTCATGCCCACCCAACCTGAGACTCGAGGAAGCCTACTGAATAGGTTTTATGTGCCATAGAAGCCTTGCAGGTACTGGTGCAGATACTTGCTGTGAGCAGGAGCTCCATTCTTGAAGCTGTCTGCACTCAGTTTCAGTCAATTCCCTCCTCCCCATTTAACCCTCGGAGCCACTGATCACTTGAATAAAACATGTCTAGAGTGGCTTGAAGTGCTTCAGGGGAGAGGAGGAGATGGAAAGCCCCATTCTGTGAACATTCTTTCACTAAATATTCTTAAGATCCCAACTATACATGGATTTCAAATTCAATCGCTGTCCCACCTGCTATTGTTTCTGTTATAAGAATGATTAGAAACTAAAACCATCCCAAACAGCTTCCTATTTCAGGGAATGAGGGGTGGTATACAGACAAGTGCTCAAGCCTTGCTTTCTGCAACATATCTCCTGATTTCAAAAGTTGGCTGCTCCTCATTGGAAAGCAATTCTAGCTTGGAATGACTGGAATGATGTTCAAATTTATGGACTCTTCCATGCTTTCTGCTCCTAAAATTTGTACTGTTCAGCTCAGATTAAGTAGGACCTAAAAGTCTCTTCTTCAATGAATATTCTTCAATGCATATTCTGAGAGTCTGACTTGTTAATTGAAATGGACACTCCTGGCAAGAGGCATGGTAGAGGGCATGCTTACCTCTATTGTAGATGTCTTCAGAAGAGCAATCTGATCTTCCCTGGTGAGCTCCAGGAAACCTGGCAACTGCTTAGCAAAGTCCACAATCTCCTGTACAGAAAGGATTGCAAGCTCCGTGAAATGAGCAAAGCGTTGTTGTCGTGCTTCACGATGAAGGGGGTCTGAAATTTGAGGCCACGGCTGCAAATCAACAAGGAAGCCAAGCAGAGAGAAGGAAGGAAGGAAGAAGAGTTCAGTAAAGAGAGGAAGCAAAAGCAGAAAGCCTGCTGAAATGGATGAGAAATATATCACTTCTTCCACATTCCCTCACAGTCTTTACACGCCTCCAATACAAACAGTCCCCGTCCCCCACAACTGTCTGCTGTTCAGTGTCTAGATTGTTATCCCACCACTCTAAAAACCATGTGTCACACATTCCTTCAGAATAAGTCCAGGTGAGGCACCCTGCTCCCCAGCTGGCAAAATCAAGCTTCCATCTGCTTCCTATGGGGGGGGGGGAGGTGTCAGGTGTCTTTCCCCAACCTGTGGGAGGTGAAAAGAGAACTGTAACACTTTACATGAGGCTCCCTATGAAAGATGTTTGGAAACTTCAGCGGGTTCAAAATGCTGCGAACAGAGTGCAAACTAGGGCTAGTCACTGGGAGAATATAACTCCCTTGTTGAAAGAGATTCATTGGCTACCATTTCATATTCTGCTGCAATTCAAAGTCTATGAAGGCCTATACAGCTTAGGTCCAGCCTATCTAAAATATCACGTCTCCCTATATGAAGCTACCAGTCTTAAGGTCCTAAGAGGAAAGCTTTCTTTCAGGTCCACCACCATCACAGACCCATTTCACTAGGAGATGGAAGACTGCTCCATCCCGTTAAATTTTCTTCCACTGACTAGGCTATGTCCCTCTCTGCTCTCCCTTCACCAGAAGCCAAATACCCTTTTTTTCCAAGCACACTTCTAATGAATAATTGCTTCCAGAGATATTTTTAAGATGTGTGAATGGTTTTATATATTATTAATCTATGTTTTTAATGTGATGATTTTAAAATTGTGTTTTAATTTTTGTTATCACTTTTAGCTGATCTTATTCAAAATTTGTGAGCTTAAGTCTCACCCCAGGTCCTATGCCATGTGTGCATGTATGTATATGGACTTTATCACATGGAGGCAAATTGCTTAAATCCCATACAGAAATAGGATTTTAATGCAAATATAGCCCAAACGGAAAGTCAACAAAAATGACTCCTTTTTACTTTCAGTTTCCCAAAAGTAAAAGGGGGTCATTTTTGTCGACTTTCTGTTTTGGTTATTTTTACATTATTTTTCTTTCAGGCAAACGTCATCTGAAAAACATCCCGCATTTGTTTGTTTTTTCTACTTTTAAATATAGTTTTTGCCCAGGATTTGTCCAGGTGTGTGGTTTTTTTAAAATTCTAGTTTAAAAGCCATCTAACATGTGCATTTACCGTCACTTTGAGCCTGTCTGAGAAAGAGCGTTGGTTGCACTGCTGCTGGGCTGACACAATCTTCTCTATCATGTCAAGCTGCTCCGCTGTCATTTTAGGAGGGGGGACTGGAGGAGATGGTGAGTTCTGGTGCACAACCACCATCCTGGCCTGACCATCTTCTTGCTTCTTAAGTTTCTTCAGCTGGATTTGCTCTTCAGAGAGAACACCTAAACATATAGTATAGAAGAGGAAATAAGGAAAGGGCAGCCAGCCACACAAAACTGCATAGTCACCAAGAGAAAAAAAAGCCTCGAGGACATTTCCCTCCCACTACAGAAGGCTGAAAACACGTGTCTCAGCATCTCTTGTTTCTAGGTATCAAGCTGCATTGTAATTCTGTGTCAAAAGCTGGTATCCACATCCTACTGGAAGGCTTTTCTTTATACTGCTCCTATTCATGTTTCATTCACACCATAAACCCATAGTGTAAATCTGGCTTCCTGCGAATTTCTGCTCCCTGACCCTTTTTTGTTGGTTTAATGTTTTCAGATATGAAGGTAAGTTTCCAGATGGCATGACTGTGAAAAAATATCATACTGTTCATTCACAGCTGCCTAAAGGTTATAAATCCTTAAGGACAATGTAAACTCTATATAAAAGGGAGTTTATATATCTGTCCTCGTCATGTTTCATAATGATTATCTGCTCATTCTCTCTCCTGTCCCTGCCTGAAATTCTTCTCCATGCTTGCTTTTTAACAGACCTCAATAGTCTGAACTAAGTGAAAATTCAAAAATTATAACTGAAATAAATATTTTGAAATTAAGAATGGGGCTGGAAAGACGACCTTGAAAGGGTGGGCTGGTGCCGCCTGTTTTTACTCCTGCTGGAGGCTGCAGCAGCCAAGCAGCGCGGTCTCCATCAGGAGTAAAAAGAACCTGCTAAAAGCAGGTTATTTTTATTGCATGCACCGGGCACCATGGCTACGTCATTGGTGCACTGGCATGTGTCAATGACATGAACGCGGTGCTGTGATGTGCGGATGCTGCACCACACTTGCGTCATCATGGTGGCCCCCAAGTGGAAGGGAGGCCACCATGACACCGGCACTGACACATACTAGGGTTTGGGAACATGCAGATGCTACGTGCTCCCAAACCCTAGAATCGGCACCAGGATGGTGCTTCCCACCCATTTGTACCGGGCCAATGTTATGTTATTCATATTGACTGCCCTAACTCTGAGCATAGAGTTAGAATACCATAATGTAGCACACCAGATGATTTTAGGTATTAAGGAGTCCCATTGTTCCTATAAATTCTCTTTCCCCATGTTCTTCTTTCCTATGTTGCTCCTATATAGCCATTCCTGCCACTTACACTGTTCTCGCATGCCTGCCTCCTGGCATTTGCGCAAACGGCACTCTTGACACTTTCGGCGCATGTACATGTCCATCTCACATCTGCCACCATTCTTGCAAACATACTGCGCGCCCTTGATGACGCTGCGTCGGAAAAAGCCCTTGCAGCCCTCACAGCTCAAGACATTGTAGTGGAAACCTGAGGCCTTATCCCCACACACACTGCACACTTCATTCCCAAGCATCTTGGGAGCTGGGCCCTTTTTTCGTTTCAGGGGTGGTCTTTCTATAAAAGTACAGGAGGGAGGAAACACATGAAGATGACATGAAATTTAGGTCTAACCAAAAAAAAAAAGACAAACACAAGTTCTGTCAGAGCTTGGAAAAATTACTTTTGGGGACTACAGCTCCCAGAATCCCTCAGTCAACATGGCCACTACCAATACTGGCCATGGCACGATGTAAGTTGTAGTCTACAATGTAAGTTGTGGCTGCACCCTCCATTCTTAATCTTCTTCTGATTTCCTGACTGCAGTCCCCATTCCTATCAAGGTATGAGAACACTTTTCCTATTTCTATTTCCTCATTGTCTAGGTTGAATTTGTGTAAATTCTCCATGTTTGTTATTTTTGTTCTTTTTATTCAGCAGGAAGCCTGCCTTTGCCCTTTTCTCCTTGGTGTTTCTTAGTAGTTGTTCCAGGTCTGTGAAGTGTTATGCTAGTATTATGATCCCGTCTGTGCGTCTCACCTTACTATTTGTATGTGATTCTTAAAGGACTTGGAAGTTATTGTTCCTTGAAGACTTTCAGATACAAAAATGATAACATATATAGGATATATGAGACATTTAAGCAAAAAGAATCTTCCCCTAACATGATTCTGAAGGGTTTAAATACCCAAAAAGGCACCAGAACCTCTTTTATCTTGGAAGCTAAGATGGGTCAACCCTGATTAGTATTTGGATCGGAAACTGCAAGTAAATACCAGGCGCTATAGGCTATATTTCAGAGAAAAGAAGTGGCAAAACCACCTCTGCCTATTCCTTGCCTAAATTCATGGGGTTGCCATAAGTTAACAGGTGATTTGAAGGCACACACACATACACACACAACATAGTTCTAAGATTGTTGGTCTTTATCGAGCTAACCAGTGGAGGGCAGCATTGTTTCATTCACTCCAGCTGGAGTCTTATTTTTGATGAGAAGTCAAAAAGGACATTGCTTCCTATGTTGTAAGGTTAACACATATTATCCTATGAGTGTGTGTGTGTGTTTCACTATTACTTTTAGTCAGTGTTTGCAGGCCTTTGAAACAATAAAAAATGCAGAGCATAAGAAAAGGATGTGTACACAGATCATGAACAGCATTCCCACTTTAAGAAAACCAACATTTTTGCCTGTCCTCAACTTTCTCTCCAGCATACAGTCCGCTAGCATTTTCCAAAATTACGCACACACACAAAAAGTGGTGAATCCCATTCATTGCTAAATGTCCCCACACCATATGATTCACTATTTGCAGGGAGTGGCATGAATGGGAGTTTAATGCCTGGAAAGCACGTTTAAAAATTGCCCCCAGTAATATGATGACCTACATACAATTCAGAATGTCACCGGCTCACTCAGCTGTCCTGTTTCATATCATGTACTTATAAGGTCTTGATCTGCTCAAAACCTGTGCTCAGAGTGGTTGAAATAAAAGTCTTGGTCTCACCTATATGCTCAGGAGGGATTCCTGAGCTATGGAAAAGTGCAAAATCTTTCTCTTCCATGTCAAATACACTTGTCTTCTTCCCATGATTCTGTACCACAAGTTGTGTAGGACCCATGCTGGTTTTCCCTAGACAGGGTCATATTCTTCTCATCTGTAAAGCATGGTTATGATCATGGTCAACATATCCAATATTACAATAATCTTGGCAAAATTGAGATGCCTCTGGAAGAAAGCTGAAAGCTAAAGAAAGAAAACACAATTTTTGAAGTCACCTGGAAGCCCCACTACTGGTCCAGCCTGATTCCTTCTCTACTGTTTTGTTCCCTAAGAATTGCCATCTGTCCTCTTTTTCACAGGAAACTTTTTGTTTTGATACTTTTATTTCTTTATTGTTAGGATAGCATATATCCTACCTTTCCACTAGTTGAAAGACAGCCAAGACAAACATTCATAAACACAAACTTTAAAACTTTTTATAGTGCAATAAAAATAGTAAAGCCTGCAAAGTAAAACAAAACACAATGAAACAGATAAAACTTTGTACAATTCATTAATTGCCTGTCTGAAATGGCTGTGCAGTTGTCATCATTCTTCCCATTTCCAGCACTCTGCCTAATATAAAGTTAGGTATGATCCTTATGTTCCTGGTCTTGTTAGTATACTTACATCTATCTAGAAATGAAGGACTTTTGTATGGCAGGGGCCTCGTAGCCTCCAGCAGTCCCAGTGGGGCAGGGACAACCCCATTTAATCTCAGTTTCTCAGCTATATGTCCAAGTTTCTCAGTCTTTCTCCCATTTCCCCTCTTTGCACTTGACTTACTCAGTTGCTGCAAACTGAATTCAAAGTACAAAAGTAGTTTGTACTTTGAACTCAGTGGAAGAGGAGAGAAGGGGGCAGATGCTTGGCCTTCCTAAATTCAGTACATAGTTTCCAGGTTTTCTCTGCTTAAAATTGTAGTTTTGTGTATTCTTCCTCATTAATATTTTTTGCCCTCTTGTTGCCGTAACACACACCTTTGGCCACAGTCTGATGTGGCCTAGGAACATCTCTGTTTCTGTTTTCATCTGCAAAACGATGGAGGTTTGCACGTGCAAGTAGAGGAGAGTGCAGGTTTGCCGAGCACAACACTAATTTGGGCAGTATGGGAACAGTTCCTAATGGGGCTAGGACTTCTTGGATAAAAACACAAGTCAGAGAATGTGCTGAAGGGTGATGATATATTTATGCTTTACCGCTGCTGATATTGCAACTAGGAAAAAGTTACAGTTTTGTTTCTACCCCATACACTGTCATTCATATCAGCACCTACAATAGCAGAAGGTTGGGGATGGAAGACTTTGTCCTCTCTCTTCTTTCCCAGTTTAGCTGAAACGACTGAGAGAATTTTCCCCCAACAGAACATAGATGAAATAACCTTCTGCCCACTTAGTAGACATGAGAGTTACTAACTGCTAGTGTGATTACAGGTGTCTGTAACAGGGTAGGAGGACAGAAAGAGGTGAATGCTGGATATTATTCCTTCTATCCTTATGAAAATATTTGAGCAAAAATTAAGAATTTAGAGACTCTGTGAAAACAATTCCAAACTGATGTCCTGGCAAAATCAGATTCAGAGATCCAGATACAATTAATACTATATAGTGAATTCCTGTTGTCCTTCTTATTAATTTCAAGAGACCTGACTTTCAAGTAACAATTACAGGTTGAGTTTCCTTTATCCAGAATTCCAAAATCTGCCATACTCCAAAAACCAAAACTTCTTTCATGGGTGGCTGAGGTAGTGACACCTTTGCTTTCCAAAGATTCAATGTATACAAACTTTCCTTAATTCACAAAGTTGTATAAAATTACCTCAAGGCTATGTGTACATCCATCTATATCTGCAGATTCTTTATCCAAAGATTCAGCTATCCACAGTTTGAAAATATTCAATAAATATGAATTCCAAAAAGCAAACCCTGATTTTGTCATTTTATATAAGAAACACCATTTTACAGATTTTGGTATCCACAGGAGATCCTGGAACCTGGATAAGTAGGGCCCACAGTATAAGCTATATATAAAATATTAATGCATTTTGTATTTAGATGTAAGTCCCATTCTTCAAGATATCTCATTATGAAACTACAAGTATTCAAAAGTAAAAAAAAAATCCAAAACTCTTTTGGTCACAAGCATTTTGGATAAGAAAGATTCAACCTGTATTTTATTGCACCAGAAAATAAACTTCCTATACTTGTACTACTTCAGTATTCTGTGCTATGTATTATATGCTGCTATGCTACTGGTAAATCTTAATTTATGTGAGAAATTTAAGCACCTGCAAGTAATTAGATGGCAGAAAGAAATGTCCTAGTTATTAATAGTTACTGTGTGACGCCCACTTGTGACAGCAGTAGTGATTAATAGTGTGTTTATTTTGTGTAATAAATAAAGTGTTAGAATGCTGAAGTCTACAAGACTGAGAAATGGTCCTTTAAACAACTAGAGATTTTTGATAGACCTGACCTAAATGGGGCCAAAGGGCTCATTCAATAAACTCCTGAATCATAAACAGTTGTTGAAAAGCATTCCTTGTTTCCTTGCAGGCAACAAGAATCCAGAATTATAGAGGATTCTGCTTTGTGAGGGATAGGGCAGAACACTAATGTTTGCTGCCTGCTTGCTCCAGCTCCAAATAGGAATAGCTGAACAACTACAGACCTTTTGTTCATGGTTTACCACTTAGACCTGATGATCTGGCTTGTCTGTCCCTCCAAAAGCCAGAGAAATCAACCTGGAACTAGATTTTAGGAGAAGAGACAAATCAAATTGCTGGGTGTAAGTGTCATGGTAAATAAACCATAGATGGAAGGTGTGTGATGTTCAGCCCACTCGGCATTGGGCCTCAGTATGCCACATTATCCTGGTCAAGCCATAATTCTGACACTCCATATGAAAGTAAACCTTGTCTGAATGGATCAAATAACTGCACTTGAGAAATGAATACGTGAAAAGAGGACTAGAAAACTATAGGGAGAGATAAACACCAACACAAAGAAGAGCAGCAAAAAAGGATGCAGGAACTGTGGGCATATGAGGTCACAGTGGAAAGCATACAAGTCCCTACAGTGTACAGCCTACAGCACATCTGCAGCCAATGCCTTATGAACTACTGATGAGTAATGAACATTTTTTGCTTATTCTGCTCAAGGGAGTGAATTCAAGCTCAAAATAATAAGACAATGTCCTTTTAATCCCCTTGAAAATTTATATGAACAAAGATATGTCATAGTTGCAAAAAACACATCCTAAACCTCTAGGTCCAAAAAGAAGACTATAAATCCACTACAATATTCTTCCCATTACACACTAAGGATGGCTACAAATTTAAGGATTTTGTTACTTTTTAAGAATTTTTTTTACTGAGGCCTTTTACTGAATGCTGCATTATTATTTTACCTTGGTGGATCCACAACAACTCCAGCCTGTTGATCCTTATTTAGTGCTGCCTGACCAAAAATTCCAAAATGAGGAGTGAGGAATCTGAAAGAAAAGATATGCATTATGTTGAACAGGAGTATGCTTTATGAAATAATGGATAAGTCTTAAAATCAAGGCTATATAACAATCCTATGCCTCATCCATTTGCAAGCATGATACTTTGCCAGAACAGGTAAATTCCAGTTGCAGTGCTTATAAACCTAAGGATAACCTAACAGTCAGGACCTGTGGGCAACATATATTTTTTAAAAATTTTATTCCACCCTTCTTTCCAGAAATGCCACCAAATGCAGCACACAGCAAAATTAAAACAGATATAGGAAAACACTGATAAAAACAGGTACAGGTAAAAGCATACAAAAGGCTATCATGTTGAAATACAAATGTTTCCTTATACAAACTATAATAATAAAAGTGTCATATGAAAGCAATTGAAAATGTGCTGATAAAAAAAAAAGTATAAGTCCATTAGCTCTTTCCTCAACAGCCACTTAGTTATCAAAACCTCCCAGGACATAAAGGTGTTTTGCCAACTAACAGAAAGTCAGTAAGAACTCTACAACAATAGTGGTGAATATTTTTATGCTCTCTCACACACATGTTTTAAAAAGTGAATATACTGAACATCCAGTACTGGGGAATGGACAGAAGATGCAAAAAACATAAATACATTGTAGACATTCTATATGTAAGAAATCAATGTTTCAGACCAGTTTCCATGTATTAAGGCAAAACAAGAAAATTTTGGTAAAATCTGTTGCTGGGAATACATTTTGTAGGCCAATCCATGTTCATAAAATAATGTGCAAGCTTTTTGGTTCTCTTTGTCAGCCAAAATGGTAAATAAGAGAGAAAAGGAGGATGGTGGCATTAAAACCATGAAGATCAGCTATACACTAGTCTTAACAGATGACACCCCCCCCCGCCGCCTCAAAAAAGGAAAATACATAATTCTAAGGATCAAATGTTCAGCATGGACAAAGCAGTAAAGAGATTCATGCCTAACCAAAGATTATAACATTTTTCTGTGATTGAAATTTGCAGCCCTCGGAGCAAGATAAAAAAGCAACTGGCCTGTTTGCAGAACTGAGTAGGTTATAAATAACAGTGTCATTGTTATTTATTCAGTCATTGACCAGTATGTATGTGTGTGTGTGTGTGTGTACAATAATAAAAATAATTGTACAGTACAATTATTAAGTGATTAATAACATAGTTCAAGGAGCGTATATAACAGACAGGCACTACCAACTATCATCAGTTTTCACCGACCAGTTGGAGACTAAATAACAGAGTGTCTTGGAGGTCTCTCATTCATAGGGTCGCTATAAGTCAAAGCCGACTTGACATAATATGGCCACTTACCCCAGCAAGTCTGAACAATAACTACTTATTATTTTATTCTAATCTACCATCACCTTTGTCAACAGCACAAACAAAGAGGGTTGTAGTTTTCAAAAGCATACAGACCACCATTTACACCATGTTTTTCACCTGGTCAATGTGCATCTTCAGCACCAGGTCAAGTCTCTGCTTTGGTAATGGATATCAGCTGAAACCCACTGTTCATCTTGCAGTAAATTTGGTCCTACCTTACAGATTCAGCTTGTCACAAGACAATATAAAGCACAAATGCTTTATCCATCTTGTTATTCCAATGGTTCCTTTGCTTATCCTACTTGATCATTTTCTCTGCAGTAGGACTCAACCCAATTCCTGTTTGCTTCAATACCCAAAGAGTTCTCTCCTTAAATGTACTAGAAAAAACAGCTCTCTGCTGAAGATATAACTGGAAACCAGTGGAAATATGTAAAAGTCCAGGCACAAATTGGCTACAGAGTTCTGGCAAATCTGATCTGAAATTTCCCTACTTTACTCTAGTTAAAATTATAAATACTGTAGTTAAGCATACCTGGAAACTGGTGGTGGGATGCCCTGCTTTGCCAGTTGTTGTTCTTACAGTACCAGTACCAGAAGCCAAAAAGAAAGACTATTAGGGAAGCATTCCTCTCAAAAGCACAACTAGAGTGAACAGCACAACCCATGGGGAAGTAAATGTAGGTGAAAGGCTGATGGAAGCATAATATTTCTTGGTTTGTAGTCACACTGGTCTCTCGGATCAGGCGCCAAGTACTTCCAAGACATGTTGGCACCAGCCCCAATCCCCACCCCTTTCTGGAAGCAGCTGAACAACTCAGAGAGCAAAGGTCCTAAGTTCAGCTCTTTTTGCCATCTCAGATGCAAGACATTATTACAAGAACAAACCAGTTAATCCAAACTGCTTCACTTTGGGGTCATCATCCACATCCCAAGCAGCTTAATGGTCCGCCTTCCCCCTCAGCTCCATCATCCCACAACATCTGCTGCCCCAAAATAAAGTCTCTGATCCCTTCATTTACAAGACCTTTGGTTTTGCTTTCATCCCCTCACAGTGAGTTCTGTAAGGCTAAAACCATTCCCTCCATTATATGTGCATTTGTCTGTGTGTATCTACATTACTGAAAAGGATCTGTAAGGGATCCACTGTCTTGAGCAGAGAACTAACTGGGATGGGTGAAGGAGGAAATGCTTAAACCCAAGATTAAGGAAAAGCAATTGGCTTGAAAGTCCCAATGTGCATCTACACTGTAGAAATAATGCAGATTCACACCACTTTATCTGCCATGGCTCCATCCTACAGAATCCTGAGATCTGTAATTTTGTGAGGCACCAGCACTCTTTGTCAGAGAAAGCCAAAGACCTTGTGAAACTACAAATCTCAAGATTCCATTGGATGGTGCTACAGTACTTAAAGTGTTGTCAAACTGCATTCTCTCTACAGTGTAGATGTGCCCATAGAGTCCTCAAACACTACATCCAGGGGCCAGAAATCTCCCAAGGGGTTCTGGGAGTCATAGTCTAACAATAGCTTTTCTACATTATAGTTTAACCTTGTCCCTTGAGGTTGACTGCCTAGTCAAAACCTTTCCATCCTCAGTTGCTTTCTCAAGCTTAGATTAAAATATACATATCTGTTTTCTTCATGGAGAGAAACGATGAGGGGGAAATGGGATGCTCAATATTACACTGAGCAAAACTGACAGAGGAAATGACAAAAAGTGGAATACAAAGCAATCTCTCTCTTTCTTTTTGCTCACAATCACAGTCCTCTACTGCCTTCCACTTTTTAAAAAGCTGTAATGTGCCTTCAAGTCAACTATGATGTATGGCAACCCTGTCATAGGGTTTTGTGGGCAAGATTTATTCAGAGGAAGTTTGCCATTGCCTTCCTCTGAGGCTGAAAGAGTATAACTTACCCAAGGTCAAGCAGCAGATTTCCACAGCTGACTAAGGGTTTGAACCCTTATCTCCTGGAGTCCTGCTCCAACACTCAAACCAATATGCCACACTGGCTCTATTTTTAATTTTTTCCTTAGCATTTTTAATTTTTAAAATATCAATGGAAAGTTATTATGTGTGTGAAAGTTGGATTTTGCTCTACCTTTTCCAAGTAGGGTCTCTGCACATTCAAGGCAACTGACAACACGTTAAAAGCAATACAGACTAATGCTATATTTTTAAAAACCTTCCTGATCCTTCATCATATACATCTATTCCTTTTGGTTTTTAAAACCACCTAATCTGATGGAAGCAATTTTAACAGAACTCTACTGAATTCTGGGTTTTTGTCACCTACATAATTGATTGTTTGATACAATCAATACAGAATGCAATGTACCAGAATATGAAAAACATACATGACACGATCCCAAACAAGACAGTGGTTTTAAACACCCTCCCCCTTCAGCATCCAGTCCCAACCGCCATGCCAGACTCAGAAGGCAGCCCTCTCCCTGGGGGTACTAACCTACCAGATGACCCAGTGTGGTCCACACCCCCTGCAGCCCCCAGCAATGCTTCTGATACGTGGGTGCCATCCATCTCTTGAGCCCACTGTCTTTTCCTTCTCCTTATGAACCAGTGGCATCCTCACCCCTGGTGTCACCCAGTGCAGGGGAGGGGCTACCAGAGGAGCGACAGTGGCCAAAAGGGTGCACTCATCCTTCTCATGTGCTGTGGAGGTGGCCTCCTCTTGAAGAATAAGCCACTGCCACAGCAAAGCCTGAAGGGATGAGCTCGCTCTTCTCCATCTCCGCGGTCTCCTCCTCGGGAGAAAGCCACGGCTGCGGCAAAGATGAGAGTGGAAGTTTCACCCCTCCTTACGCAGCAATAGAAGGGGGTGTAACCCTTCCTCTGGGGTGTCTCCCAGTGCAAATCACACCCTACACACCTTCCCAGTGATGCCTCTGCTTTATACAGAGACCAGCTGTTTCTTGTTCATTGTATGACTTCCTGCCCCACTCCTCCTTTCCTGTCTGGTAAGCAGCAGTAGCAGCGGCCCCTCCCAAGCTCTGACAGCTGTTTGGTAGAAGAGGATTTTAGATGGGGCTTCACCTGTTCTTGGCCAATATAAATAAATAAATAAATAAATATGTGCAAGGATCCTTTGTTATTTTTTAAGGTTCTACAGCAGATGTTGGCAGATTCCTCAACAGATGAGTCAATGTGGTGCATGTTCCCTGAAAGCAGAATGTCTGATTCAAGTAATGGCTCACATGAGATTCAGATACATGCCAGTTTTTTCCCCCTGGTGTGCCTGCCAGGGACTGGCACTCTATTTGTGCCCATTGACTATCACTGTTTCTTTCTTTCCTGGCAGATTACTGCATACTGTAGTGCTCACAGACCAGCACCAGTCCCCAGGCCACCACTTTGGGCAGCACAGCTACAGGGTGCTACCACTTCATACAGATGGCAAATTCACATCTAAACCCTGTAAGGTACTTTGGTTAGATCACCATTTACAGCATTTCTTGCTTGCTAACCATCCAAAACATTGGAAAGCAAGGGGGACTGCCAGTATTGACATAATGGGGGATAGTAACCCATTGCACACCCTAGTGTGTTTTTCTCCTGTGTGCACACAAGCAGTTTATATATCACACATCCAAAGACAACTAAAAAGTAGCTACTCCTACTACTGCAATACTAGCCACAACAAAGGAAATAAATGCCACATTGAAAATATTTGGGTTTTGACTTAAACGATAGTCACCTATTCCTGCCCTTCGTCAGCTGTGCAGTCTGTACATTATTTCTTTTGTTACCCAATATAGCATATGAGTTTGCCTACATAGTAGGTTCTTCCCGGATGTTCTGAGAGTGCCAAGCAGATTGTGTAGGGAGAGGTGTTCCCTCAAGTAACTCAGGCCCAAACCATATAGGGCTTTAAAAGTAAGTTCTGATTCATAAGTCTACCTAACACCAAAAAGCCCAGCTCCACTGTTGTGAAAACAGATGCCGTACTTGAAAAATATGCTTGTAACTTGTCCATAATGAGAAAAAATGTGCCAAAACAGTAGCAATAACAACAACAGTAGTAGTATTTGGTAACACAAAATCTCACTTGCAGGTTAAATTACAACTACCTAGTTTTAACACCAGTCTCCTACAAGCTTTTGAAGAGTCACTCTTGGTCGAGGCAAGAACAGTAATATAGGTTATCTAGAAAAAAAATAGCTTAGACTTCCAGGAAAGTTTAACCTAATTTCCAGGAAATTTTTCCAGTACTCTGAATAATGTTACCTGATTTTGTACATTTGGTTTAAATGTTATGCAACTAGTACAACTAGTTGATCATTCTGTTTCACCAAAAGACTGGTTGAAGTACAATAATCCAGATAACTATGGATAAATATAGATGATTGATTGATTGACTGATTGCAAGATTGATTGACAGATATTTGTAGAAATTATTCCATGGAAAATTACAGAATGAGGAAATTTTCCACATCTCTACAAGCACCAAGGGAGGAAAACAAGGGGCCAAACTAAATAAGAACACACAATCCGTGTTCATTTTCTCTGCATAGAGCAGGCTGGTGCCAGTGTGGCCTTTCACTCAGGTTAATTCCTCTTATTTTTGTGCCACCCAGCATAATTTTCACAAGCTTCCTCTAAGGAGCTACAGGACAGAGGGAAGCAAAATGTTCTCACAAAGCTTTCCCTTAAGTTGTTCTTCTTGATTTCTCTAGTACCCTTTTTCTCAAGTTGCTTCATGAATGGTCTAGCTCACCATTTTCTCACTATTTAGAAATATTGAAGCAGTGTGATTCCCCATCCCCACATGCTACCCTTGTGACTTAGATCTGAGGTGAAAGGATTCTGGGGAAACTAGTTAACAAAGGATCATCAAGTACTAAACAGTTCTGTATGTGTGCCACAGGACAAACCCATACAGATATATTCCAGCTGACATGGGCATGAAAATGTTAGTTTTTTGATTTCAGCTTCCAGTATCCCCAGCCAGAATGTTTTCAATCTCTGATCCTTCTCTCCATCCTACCTCACAGTATATGCAGTATCACTCAACTCAGAAGTTTAACCTGTATGAAAGGGAACAAATGTGCAATAGTGGTTGGAGCAATGGACTAGTGCTGGGGAGAGCAGTCATTTTCTCCCAACTAAATCTACATGAAAGCATTGTTGTAAAGCTCAGCTTGGAGAAGGGAGAACAATGTATGCCACCTCAAGCTCCTTGGTAAGAGAGGAGGGGGAAAATACAATCAATTGCAAGGGAAAGGTGTGCCAAGGAACTGGCACATACTATGAAGCAGATGGGCAATTGCAATTATTTCCTTTACAGATTGCTCCCTTCTCTCTTTTAAAATATAATTCCATTCTCTTACAATTATTTCTCCACTATCTGAGAAATTATTTCTCCACTATCTGGGCACGAGATGTGCAATAATATCCGTTTTTATGCTGTCTTTGCCCATACCTGGCCCATGCCCAGCTCAGGAGAAATAAGAGTGCACTAATATCTTGTGTTACTGAAATCCAACCAGGATGTAATTAAGGATGTATCACTATAACCTTGAACCCCATTTTGAGAGAAATAAATTAAAAAATAGCCAGACGTGACATTTCAAGGAAAAGCTGCTGTTGACGCACATGCAATCCTGGCCCCACTGAAACTTGATCTTCCAGGCTCAGGGATGTATCCAGGAGTACACACAAACTATAAACATGAAATTTCAGAGGATCGTAGCTCCATCCAGTATACACTGTATTCCCATTCCCTGATCTGTCTTCAACTGACCAGAAGGACCTCTGCCTTGTCTGGATTAAGCTTCAGTTTGTTTGGCTTCATTCAGTCCATTACTGATAGCAGACCCTGGGGGTTTTTTAGCATCGAGACAGCTTCCTTCAAATTAGAGGGAAAGAAACTCCAGATAACCAATTCAAGCAGTTTCATGTATATGTTGAATAGTGTGTGGGAGGTATGTGAACCCTGAGGGATTCAACAGGCCAACAGCCCTGTAATAGGAATCCACCTACACTACCTTCTGAGTTCGCTGCCACTGCCTCCCCACTGTACAACAGTGCCCCAGGTACCATCCAAGAGAGGCAGGCAGTTCAGAAGGATACTGTGGTATCAAAAGACACCCAGCAGAACCAACAGGAACACACTTCCCCGTTCCCAATTCCAGTACACATCATCCATCAGAGACCAAAGCTATCTCCATTTAATACCAGGGGCTGAAGCCAGAGTAAAATGGAGCTACAGCACAGTAGAAAGTCTGTTTCAATTAGGAGGCACCAAAGATGGATGAACTGGCTCCCCCTTTTTGTCTTTCCATCAACAAGTTAATACTTTAAAAAAAAATCAACAGGCTTTTGGAAAGTAACTGCTTGTAAGAAAAAATGTTGTACTATTTTTTCTTACAAGCATTGTACATTGTTGTACTATCAACAATGCTGTACTATTTCTTGCAATATTAATGGATATTTCAAAAATGTTTTTAATTTGATAGATTGATTTAAATTATTTCATTTCCTTAATTCACTTGTTAAATTATTATTAACAACAATTAATATAATTACTATTATTAAGAACTGTTGCTATGTTGTTTTTTTACATGTGATTTTTTTTTTTAATTCTGTATCTGTTTTAATTGTTGAAAGCCACAGTGACTCCCAGGAAAAGGAGGGATACATTAATAATTGTTTATTGAATCTATTTGTCTTTTTATTTAGTAAATGTGGGAGCACCTTGTATTCTTTACTAATTATCATATCTGAGCCGACCTGAATGAATGAGTAGCCCAGCACACAAACCTTATACAGCAGAGATAGGAAGTGGCCCTCAGTGCAGTCCTGGGAAATCCAAACAGCTGCTGAGAGTAGCAGGTGATGGTACCAGAAGTCAACAGACCTGGAACATGTTCCTGGGCTCCCATAGCCATGTTGGGATGCACTGGGACTGATCCTATTCACAGCAACAACCTTACTTTTTATTTTTAAAAACATTTTATAGGCAACAGGAGCTATCCAAGCACATACACTCACTACTGAGAAATGTCAGTTGTGTGTTTCACTGTTAAATCTAATACACATGACTGCTAGAAGGGAGCCGAAAGAGATTATCAGATGTGGGGAGGGGGAGTAAAAGATATACTCCTGGCAAAGTTGCGCGATCATGCTGAAGATATTCAGACACATCACACTTATTCAGGACTTAACCCATGAAGATCCGGGAATGCTCCAGCAACAAACCATTCATGGGGAAGTCCTGGGAAGGTTTGTTGCTGGAGCATTCCTGGGTCTTCATGGGTTAAGTCCTGGATATGCATGACGTCATCTGAAAATCTTCAGCATGATCATGCGACTTTGCCGGGATTATGCCTTATTCTTCCCTGATTTCCCCTGTATAATAATAATAATGTTTTATTTCTAACCCACCCCTCTGCACAGCAACTGGGGTGATGTACAACAATGGTTAAAACATAATATCAATACAGTTTTATCCCTCCCACTCCTTAAAGCTAAATTAAATTATGCAGAATTAAAATAGCAATTGAGACAACACGAATATGATAAAATCAGCATTGAGGCAGTATAGGCAGTGGCATTCAAGGGGGGGGGGAGGTAATCCTCTCTATAGAGCTGGGGAGTTATTCCGGGAAGGCATGTCGGAAAAGATCCATCCAAAAGGATAGAAGAGTGCGGGGAGAGGCAGTCCCTGAGATAAGATGGACCCAAGCCATGTAGGGCTTTAAAGGTTAAAACCAACACTTTGTACCATGCCCAGAAACTGATCGGCAGCCAGTGGAGAGATTTGAGCACAAGTGTTATGTGTTCTCTCCTAGATGTTCCAGTAATTAGTCTGGCTGTCATGTTTTGTATAATAATCTCCTAAATCTAGCTGTACCATTACTGTTGGCTATATATTACTTCCAATAAGAGAGGCAGTATGGTTGGCCCTCAGTATCAACAGATTCTGCATCCACAGATTCAACCTTTTATGGCTCAAAAAAAATCCATAAAGCAAATGTTGGTTTTACCATTTTATATAAGGAACACCATTCTACCATCCCACTGTATACAGTGAGACTTTAGCATCCATGGACTTTGGTATCCATTGCAGGCCCTGGGACCAAATCCCAAGGGCCCAGTGTATAACGGTTGCTGGGGGACAGTGATCAGAGAGTGCTATTCCATATATTCCTTGCTGTAAACTTCCTATGTTCCTCTTTGACCACTGTGAAAACAGAATGCTGAACCAGGTGGACCTTTGGGTCTGATTCTGCTTCACTCTTCTTATGTTCCTATGATTATTAGAGGCATTCTATCCAGAGTGTAGAGATTAATTCCTGGCATCTCCTGTCCTTCTAATCTTGCAGATGTTTTACAGAACACAAGTCCCTACTTGTTCCCCATTAAACATAAAAACGAGAAATCTGAAAGGGTTGAAAGACACCTTTTGTCTGAAAGTACATCTTCCCTGCTCTTGAACAAAAATTCTCATCCCATGCCTTTCAGGAGAGGAGGGGAGCCAATTCCACAGCAGCGATCCAGAACCCCAAGTTCTGTTCTTCTTACCTTATCATGAATCAAACCTGTTGCTTCTCTCTGTGTTTCTCTACCTTTGTCCTGCAGTACTTTTCTCTCTTGCAGTCATTTTTTCTTCCAACTACCCACTCCTGGGATGGCCTGAACAGCTTGTAACAGCAGCCCAAGGAGCAAAAAGAGAGAGATGATGCGTTGCCTTTTCTAGCTACCCTTAGACCCCAGAATGGACAGAGTACCCTCCCTTCCCTGCCTGCATTTGGTCCTTGGGAAAGAGAGCAAAAAAGAAGAGGTTATTCAAGTTCATCCTTCTGGGTTCATTCACTTGCTCTCTCTCTCGCTCTCTCTTTCTGTGAGCTCAAGCAGCAGCTCCTTGAATCAAGGCAACTGTTGCAGAGAAGAGTTTATCTGCATGAAGGCAGGGTCAGGCATAATCGCTGTTAGCAAGGGTCTGCTGCAGCCACAATCACTACCTCATCATCCACTACTCTTCTTAATTTGGTGGCTTGTAGAAATCTCCTATCACAATGATTTATTTCTCTATTTATTTTTACCAAATGCTCTTCACTGGTTGAGTTTGATCACTTGCATGGATCTCTGCACAACTGAAATTGTCCTTGACACTTCTTGATATAACTTGTTAGGATGGCACAGAGGTGCTTCTATACCTCTGAGCCCAGCCACCATCACCTTTTTTTCTTGTTATGGCTGGTGGCTAGCTTAATTCCTTCCTTGGCTTGTGGTGTCCCTTGTTGATGGTTTCTTTTTTGTCCATTTTCATTGCTGCTATCCTCCTGAAGATGTAGGAAGTGATCACTTAGTTGGAAAGGTTGTGACTCCCTTCTGTATGGTCTGCTGACAGTGACTGTTCTCCATGGTGTTTCCTCACTATTACAGGCCTCTTCATTTTCCTTGGCAGTTTCTTCCTGTTGGTTTTGAATGATCAGTTCCCCATATGTTCTATTCAGGAAGTCTTCCTCTTCTCTGTTGCACTGAAGAAACACAACATGTAGCTGTAATTCACTGACCTTCTCTTCCAGGAGAGCTATCAATTTTCAGTTGCTGCAGGTACAGTTAATCTAAGATTTAAGATTAAATTTAACAAATATTGCACAAAGTCCTTCATCCATTTGCTTGAAGACATGGCTTTTCTTAGGACTGTTATGACCATTTGATGCAGAATACTACAGTCAGTTATCCTCCTTCAGTACACAACTCTGCTGTTGTGTGCTTTCAAGTCACTTCCAATTTATGGTGCCCCTAAACCAAACCTATCATAGAGTTTTCTTGGCACGGTTTGTTCAGAGGAGAGTTGCTTTTGCCTTCCTCTGAAGCTGAGAGAGTATGACTTGCCCAAGGTCACCCAACAGGTTTCCACAGCTGAGCGGGGATTTGAACCTTGGTCCTCAGAGTTGTAGTCCAATATTCAAACCACTACAACATGCTGGCTTAAACAGCACTATACCAGTTCTTAATTCACTTCCATTAGTAAATTAATAGGGTTTTGTGAGGAGGGAGAGAATTTGGACTAAAGGTAAAGATAGTCCCTTGACATGAATAACCGACTGTAGGGGGCAGTACTCATCTCCGTTTCTAAGCCAAAGAGCCAGCATTCTCCAAGGACTGCTCTAGTGGCCATGTGGCCAGAATGACTTTACCAAACGCTGTTACCTTCCCACTTAAGTGGTACCTATCAATCTACTTGCATTTGCATGCTTTCAAACTGCTAGGGTGGCAGAAGCTGGAACTAGTGACAGGAGCTCACCTCATCATGCAGCACTCGGGCTTTGAACTGCCAGCCTTCTGATTTTCCGATCATCAGAATTGGCATCTTAATCATTAAGCCACTGCATCCCCTATTTAGACTACACCCTACACAACTGTCCAAGGCCAGTGGCCATGCTGGCTGGCAGATGCTGGGTGCTGTACTACAAAAAGAAATGTTTCTAAGCTCTGTTCTTATGTGTAAACTTTGTAAACTGCACTGTGATGGAAACAAAATGTTGGAACTGGTGCACCTTTTTGTTTGTTCCATTAAGAATCTGTCTGTTATTTCACTAAGACCAATGGTATACCCAAAAGAAAACCATCAGGAAAGAATTTTTAAAAAGAGGGGAGGAAACACAGCAAACTTGTGATTGTGATGGTAACAACAGAGACGATGATACAGTATTATCACATTATAATTGTGTTGACATTAAATCATACTCAGAATGAAGCTGAATTCAACCCTGAACTTTTTCGTTTCAATACAAAACAAAACAAATGATTTTTCTGTAGATTGATCACCCACTTCCCCAACTCTTATGCTAACAATTTTCGTAGGGGTAGCTACCACGTTATTCTTCTGAAGCAAAAACAACATATTCTGGTGTCGTCTTTTTAAAAAAACTATTATTTTAGTTAATTTTGTATTATATAATTATTGAATCATAGAGTTGGAAGAGACCTCAAATGCTATCCAATCCAACCTCCTGCCATTCAGGAACTCACAATCAAAGCACCCCCGACAGATGGCCATCCAGCCTGTGCTTAAAAACCTCCAAAGAAGGAGATGCCACTCAGAGGGAGTGGGTTCCACTGTCGAATAGCTCTTACTGTCAAGACGTTCCTCCTAATATTGAGGTGGAATCTCTTTTCCTCTAGTTTGAATGCATTGCTCCATGTCCTAGGCTGCACCTACACTGCAGAAATGTTCCAGGTTGACACGACTTTAAATGCCATGGCCCCAATGCGATGAAGTCCTGTGATTTGTAGTTTGTTATGGCACCAGAGCTCTCTGACAGAGAAGGCTAAATGTTTGACAAACTACAAATTGCAGGATTCCATAGCAATGAGCCATGGCAATTATAGTGGTGTCAACCTGGATTGTTTCTGCAGTGTAGATGCAGCCTTAGTCTCCAGAGTAGCAGAAATCAAACTTTCTCCATCCTCAGTATTAAAGGCTAGCAAGAATATTTTAATAGCAGCAGCAAAAATAAAAAGGTTGTAAGGATGATAATGTTTAATAGAACAACAAATCACATATTGTACTTTAAGAAATCAAAAAGTAAGGGTCTTTTCACTTTTTTAATTAAAAAGAACACTGACCAATCAAGTCCTTCTCGTTTCAGGTTTTAAATGGTTTCTTAATTAATATGGGAAGGAAAAAGCATTCTTGGGGCACCATTTTCAGCATTCATGGACTAAAGCCTGCTTCAGTCTTAAAGGTGTCACAAGACTTACTTTTCCTTCCTTTTTTTATACTGAAACAAACTAATGTGGCTCTCTCTCTTAAAAACTAACAAAATGCAACCTCACTTGCATCTCTGAAAATCTGAAAAGGAAATACCTTCTGCTGATGGGTTCCCTTTCTCAAAATGACCCTATCCCTTCTCTCTTCTCCATATAATCAGCCTAGTCTCCCAAACCCAAAGGATAACAGACTACAAAAAAGACTGCTTACATATCTCCAAGTTGTTCTCATCTGGATGACAGTGACTGCTCACTGGTTCTGTGGTGCTGGAGAGGTCAGTATCAGAGAGAGAGAGAAAGAGGGAGAGATTGAGAGAGGGAGGAAGGTCTGTAGTTTTGAAACTGAACTGCAGTAACCTTGGGATCTTGGCTCTGACTGCAACCTAGTGCTGGGTCTGACTCTTGCTATGAGCCTTGACCTTTGGTCAGTCATCAGGAAATGCAATTGTGAGTTTAACTTTGTCAGGGGATTCAAACAGGAAAACTCCTATTAGCACTCTTCCCTTGAGGGAAAAGCACATGGAGGAGGGGACCAAGAATTATCCATATATCCTCTCATCCTCAGTAAACCAACACAAGAAAGATTGAGATGGGTCACTAATAGTTTGGAAACAATTACAGCTTTGGAAAACTCCTGGCAAGCTGGTCTGTGGAAAGGCAAAAGTTGATGCCTAGTTTAATTTTTGCTTAAATTTAGTAAATTGCCCCTAGCAGTCACTGCTAAAGACAGGATTGTGGCTCACTTAGAGGTAAACCTGGAACACACCTCTTGGTTTCTACACCCAAGGGTTAAAATATAAATGGGCAGTTAGCCTACATTACAAACTACATACTGAGTGATGCCAAAATTTCCTGTTCCATTTAGGATACACTGAAATTTCCTTCCTGGTCCATTTAGCATACATTGCCTGATGCTGTCAATGTAAAGACTTCAACATACCATTCCATTTGTCAGGGATGTGGAGAATGTTCAGAAATGTCCCTGGGCAACCTAGTGGCTTGTTCTGTCCTGCCAGCCATGAGATGAGAATAAACACTGGCCTCATCAGACACCAAGGGGACAAAATTGTAAAATGCTCTCATAGGGACAGCCATGTTTTATTAAGGAAAGTGATTGTGATACAATATTCGTTTCATTCAGTATATGGTTGGATCCTGCATACTTCTGTTCCTAGAAGCCTTAGAATATAAAGTTGGAAAGATAAATATTCATTATCTATCAGTTCAACAGTAAGATCTTGCTACTATGGCCACACATGAATATTTGCTGTATAGATATCAAATCCAAGAAAATGTATTTTTAAAATTTTACTTATCTTATATTAATCAATTTGTCTAGTCCATGTTCATATTCTAAGTGCTCCCTCCTTTTCCCTTTTACTTCTTTCTTTTCCATCCTCCCCTTCTTTGTATTTATATGGGGGGACAGTTTTTTAAAAAATTGAATAACTTAGCACCCATATGGTCAGTTCATTCATTAGCGTTCAGTGGCTCTTTTCTGGACATAAAAATCACTAGACAGAAGGCAATACAACATGTCCGTGTCATACATGGGTTCACCACACATGGACTCAAGGTCATGTAGACGGCAAACCCCAGCCCTCAATGGCACATGCACCCACGGTACACGCCATGATTAAAATCAATGGGACTTGACGTCCCATGGTATTTCCCTTACATGGAAGTGTCTGGAACAGATCCCGTACATAAAACAAGAGTCCACTGTATTTTAAATGCTATCATAGATGTAGGTCATTTTCCAGTAAGGAAGGTAACTGTGGTAAAACATTTAATGTGATGTATATGTGTCCCATACTACATGCCTCCCATACACACAGCAGAAAACTGTGACCACAGTATACTTGCATCACACATTTGGCCCAGTTCCATAAATTAATTGCATGAGCAATAGATGCACTAACTTGTGTGCCACCAGAGTTTTATAAATCTGACAAAGTTTGTCTGGAACTTTCTCCCACTGGATGATCTCTACATTACGTTTAATCACACAGAATTTGTCACAGTTTAAGAGTCCAGGCAGTTTGACCAAGGTTATCAGTATGCGGTGCAATCTTTAGACAAAGGTGAGTTCAGCCTCTTTAGCTGAGGCACACAAACTATGAAGTAGATGCCAAAGGGAGGTTTAGAACATGCACATTATCCTTTATCTGAAACAGGCTAAAAACAGGCAAAATTTGAAGGTTTCTGGCATTGACTAATGAATTTGATTCAACATTATCATTGTTGTTTTGGTGGTGTGCCTTCTAATCTTTTCTGACTTATGACAACCCTAAAACAAACCTATCATGGGGTTTTCTGAGGCTGAAAGTGTGTAACTTGTCCATGGCCACCTGCTGTGCTTCAATGGCAGAACAGGGAAGGAAACCCTGGTCTCCAAAGTCATAGTCCAATACTCAAACCACTACACCATGCTGGCTTTCATCATTATCATTATCATTATTATTATTATTTGTTTATATAGCACCATCAATGTTCACTCATCCCTCCCAATTCGTGGGGGATCTGTCTAAGACCACTCCCCCTGCAAATTGGAAATATTGTGGATATTCAAGCCCCATTAGTTGTAATGGCGGTGTGCTCCTTCACGCACAATTTTATCCATCATTGCTTGCAGTCCTCAAAGGACCAAAACCGCTGACTCCAAGTCCGCAAACAGGGAAGGACAAATGTATATGACATTTTACAACTAAAACAATGAAAAACAATGGGTCCTTCCAAAGGCAATGTAAAATGTGTGTGTGTGTGTGTGTGTGTGTGTACACACACACACACACAAACAGGATAAATATCTTTCTCCAGTTCTGCCCTGTATGAATCATTTCTGTCCTTCCATATTTACATTCTAGTTACTTCCAGGTTAGATTACTGTAATGTAAGCTACATGGGACTGCCCAATTGATCTACTAACAATACACAGAAGAAATTAACATTGGATAAAATATTCTACCTACTGCAGTTCATAAAGAAACTGAGGGGCTAAACAGACAGGCAAAAAGAGTTGTTTTCAAGCTGGCTTGAAGGTGTGGAATTTAGATGACACATGCCTTGAATCTAGCAGGAAAGTGCCCTATAGGTGCCTTATGCCATTTCAAAAAGAAGCAGCTTTTTCCCCGCTTCTTCCTGGGTTGAAGCCATGTCATATGGACATGACATGAGCACTCCAGCTGCCCTGGGAGCCGGTGGTGCGGTTGGTGGGGTTTCAACGTGGCTTTAGAAAAGGCTGCTTCAAGCCACTTTTTCCTGCCCATCTGTTTCTCCCCTGAGATAATACATACAGAGTTGTTGTTTTTTAAAGAGAGAGAGAGAAAGTAAAATCACAGAAGCCTATATAAAATATATGGAAAGGAAGATGACAGCTAAAAAGTTTGAGCAGACCAGAGCTTTGGAAAAGTTACTCTCTGACTACAACTCCCAGGATCCTCTACCACCCTGACCAAGAATTATGAGAGTTACAATCCAGTAACTTTTTCACACTCTGAAGAGGTTGCATGCAACAACCTACACTCCAGAAAATTCATGTAAATCTCATTCATTTGGCCTGAGACCAAAGGTGAAGATGAACTTTCTGCAGACTTTGAACTGCCAAGTCGCATTCTCTTCTTCTAATATCTGACATCACTACAAACACCCTACTGGAAAACTGCCTTGCAACTTAGTCAAGGATGTTTGCAATCAGGGCTTGGGCAGTGGATCCAAAAAAAGAGCCTTGAATTTTGCCCAAGATGGTTTCAAGTGCTCAGACTACCCCTCTGGTTCTCCCCATGCCCTGCTCTTCTTGCATCACTGTGTTTGTCCAGACTTCAACTAGTGCCTTCCCAAGAGTAATTAGAACAGCACACATGTTTCTGAATGTGGTTGTCTGACCCTTCTTGCACATATCTCTAGCTGTTTCTATAAAAGTGAACCTAGGTGTGGTATAGTGGTTTGACTGTTGGACCAGGTTTCAGCTCCCAGCTCACTGGGTAACCTTTAGCAAGTCACATGCTCTCAGCCTCAGGGGAGACACTGGCAAACCTCCTCTGAACAAATATTCCTAAGAAAACCCCATAATGGGGTTAGGATCACCATAAGCCTTAGGATCGCCTTAAGTCGGGAACAACTTGAAGGCACACCACTACCACCACCACAACAACAGCAATGAAGCAAATACCCACGGGACTGTATTGCATTGATAAAAAGTAAAATTTACAATTATCTGCAAAGTTTACCTTTTTCATCTATAGTCTCTGAACCTTATCACTGAAGCTAGTCTGAGATTTCTATAAAACAGTTCATAGTTAAAGTTGATTAAGGATAAAGACAAAAGAGATGTTAAACAGGCTAAGGCCAAAAATGGTCAAAACCATCTTAATAAGTGAGACACCACTTTAACATGGTAACACAACTCAAAAAGAAAACTTCCATAGTCTATTATTTCTCTAGGAAAGTTAATATCAGAGAACTGAGCTATGGAAGCAATATATAGACAATGAATCAAATAACAGGGGTGGGAATCATGAGGCCCTCATATGTTATTGCATTGCAAGACTCAACAGACAGTATTGGTGAGAAATCTTAGGATCTGTAGTCCAAAAACATCTGAAGGGCCAGGTGATTTCTAAACCTCTAAAACAAGGACCAGTATGCTCTATCAACTATATAGTTAAGTATAATTAACTAAATTACCTCTCCTGACCTGACCTCCCATCAAGGCTGATGGAAACATCACTCACCCAGACAGTGGTCACTGGCAGAATGGACTGCCTTCTCCCCATCCAGCAGATGCCCAGAAAAGCAGGTTATGGGAAGGGTACAATTATGGCAATAAATGTCATAATTGTGACTAAGTAGCAATCACTAATATATAACAGTTACCTAGATTTACTCATCGATAACTGTTTCATATTCATGATCATCACTTAGTCAAGAGTTTGGCCCTCCATTTTTGTGGGGGATCCGTTCCAGACCACCACCACCACTCTGCAAAAATGGAGGCTCGGCATATCCAAACCCCGTAGGCTTGAATGAGGTGTGCTCTCCATTAAAAAGAGCAGAGGTTGCTCCTCTGTGGATTTTCGAGGTTGCGGATTTCAGATCCACAGGTTAGATGGGGCGACAGTATTGTCATAATTGCACCCTCATCCTTGCAACCCACTTTACTGGGCATCAGCTACCTGGGGAGAAGGAGGTCTATTCTGCCAATGAGCAAAGCATGGAAGAATGATGTTTCCACCAGGTTTCGAAGGGCGGGGGGTGTTACTGAGTTCAAATGCCTGGTGTCACTGCAGTTAGCACTTTCCAAAACTCTTAGTAAACAACAACAATTTTAAGAAATACAAAAGGGAGTCTTGTGGTGTGTGTTCAGCACAATCTGTTCACTAAGAAGCAAATCCTTTTCACCTAAATCCATCCTTTTGTCCCAATTAGAGAAGATCCACCGAATCAACTTTCCACTGAAACTTGGAAAATAAACACTTTTTGACGTTCCATTGATCCAATGGGGGTATACTAGTTGGGATTAACTACTGGATGTAGTAGATCACTGCCCTTAATGGTGTTAATTCCCAGTTAACAGTATATAGGATATCAGCACTATCCTGAGTGTCTATTCTCAACTGCATGGAGTAATATAGTATAAAAGTGGTTTAGTGCAATTAAACAGAAAAACAAACATAATCTTTCCTTGAACTTCCCTGGAAGGGGGCCTCTCCTGCTGTTCCTAGGTAGGAAGAGCTGCAGTATCCTGGCCTGCACAAATATTATGAAATGTTCTTTCACTTTCCAGAAATCCACTCCTCCTTATTCCTGCTTCTGACACTTCAGATAATAACAGTGAACGTAAGCAAAATGTCTCTAAAGAAGAGCAAGGGGCTTGAATTTTATCCTCCCTGGTCTAACCTGAAACTGAGTTGTGCTGTGTTTGCATAAGCCTCTAATACAACCACCTTCTTTGACCACTTAAGCTCCAACTCATAATGGAGTTGCCTTACCTGACTGAATTATGTGACCTTTAAACATTGCCTAAGAGAATGTCAACAGCAGCTTTTCCCATCATTGAACTCCAGCCATGGCTAATGTCACAACCCTGGCCACAAACTGAGACCCAGAGGAGGAAGAAGAGTGGCAAACCAGCTGAAGCAAAGGCTTCAGTGCTGCTGCCTGACATTCAGTCTGAGCTTGGTGACCAGAAACCTTCTCAGCAAAACTTGAAAAAAAGTTACCTTTTTTTCTACAGCAGGATAAGATGGCAACTGCAGGATTTTGGGAGATAGGGGCTCAATAGAGTGGCCATTAAGGCTGGCCTGGGGGCGGAGTCAGGGCATGGCATCCACATGACACCTCTCCATGCAGCGTGCAGCATCGCACTGAGTCTATAGGGAGTTTATCACACGGGAAGAATTTCTCTCAATTTCGAGGCCAGTTCAGAATTGAGTAAATTCACTAGTTCAGCGAATTTATGTCATTGCGTATTGACACTGCATTGCATTCAGAACTGTCCAAAATTGCCTTCCAGTGCCCGAAATTGTGTGTGATAGTTTCTCACGCAATTATGCAAAACCCCATGGTTGCATTCAGAAGGACTTCCCTTTGCCTGAAAATGTGTGTGATCAGCTTTCACACAATAATGCAAAACCCCATGATTGCATTCAGATTGCCATTGGATTATACTTCCAATTCCCTTCGTGTGATAAACTCCTATGACACAATGCCAAAGAAGCACAGAAAAGCCATACATTGGCTACTATGGCGCTCTTTTCAAGTCACACAAAGGAGCCTCTTTTTGCAGCTCCTTTTTGCACCATGGAAAGGAGAGATCAGGGCCATGGCATGTAGCTGCTGCAGTCCTGATCCAGCGATAAAATGGGTGGCTGCAGGCCCTTAGGGGTGGTCTGTACAGCCTGATATTCAATAAATCATTCTAGCTAGGGTATTCTGTGAGTTTAGACTCAGAAAAGTAACTTTTCCAAGGTTTTGCTGTTAAGTCTGGAACTGGGGGACAGGAGGTCACAGAATCAGGGCTAGAAGCCTCAGAAGCCCCTTTCCCTGCACCAAAGAATCACTCCCACCCAACAGGACAGGAAAAAACACAGAAAGAAAACCATGGAGAGAAGAACCTCTGATCTGCAGAGTAAGGAGAATCTCCATCTTTTATGAACAGGAGGAAGACCTTAGGAGGTGTGAACAGGAGCTTGAGGCTCATACCACCTCATTCCACTTCCAGTCTTTGTTGGGTCAAATTATTTATTCAGAGTTTATTCAGAAGTTGTAATCACTGGCTTGTGTTGCTGTTTTGTCAGCTTCATTCTCTTGCCTTATGTATTACCACACAGAAATGGACGAGAACAGCTAAAGAGGCAAGTGTTGATTTCTCTGCTGTTGCCAAACAAGAATTCACTGTCTTATGCAACCTGAGTGGGTATGGATGCTATAAAAAGGTGGGTGGTTTTTGTTTTTGTTTTTGTTTTTTTTTGTTTGTTTTGATAAGGAAAGATTTCTCCTTTCAAATTATTGAAAACCAAGCTAGATATTTGAAAGTTGATGAACTGGAGGATCACAAGGAGTTCTCTGACCCTTAGTGGTGTTCCCAGCAAGGGGATTTTGGGGTGATGATGGACTGCCATGACTCCTTCCTTCCCCTCCTGTTGTTTTGCTTGCCTGCCCCCACTTCTCGGCCACCTACTCACCACCCACACAGATGTCCACCCCAGGGCCGCCAAGGACCAGGTAGATAGCCAGGCAAGTGAAGCAGTGGGAAAGAATGGAAGGTGTGTTAACTGCACCAGCTACTTTAGTGCGTTGGCTATCTTGCCCAAGAGAGCAACGGCACTGCAAAAGGTCGGAGAGGTGAGAGGAGAGCCCGACCTGATGTCACCCATCCTCTGAGGTGTCATCCAGTGCAGTCCTCTCTCCCCACACACCCTAATGATGCCACTGAGCAGAATCAATCATTAAGTAGCTCCAGTGAGGATATATCTGAAGGAGTGAGTGAGTGGCTGCAGTACAGGCATGTAAGAACTGCACTACCAGGGCTTCTTTAACCACTGTGCCACCAGTGCACCCAACCACTGGAACACAACTCCAGGGGTCCATTGTTATCTGCTGGGGTTTGGTTATAGGACCTCCCATGGATAACAAAATCTGTGGATGTTCAAGTTCCATTAAACTTAATGTAATGGCACAACAACATGGTGTCCCTTATATAAAATGGAAAATCAAGCTTTACTATTTGGAATTTATACTTTTTGGAATATTTTCAAGCTGTGGATGCTCAAATCCATGGGGAAAAAAATCTGTGGATAAGGAGGATTGACCATACTAAGAACTCTGCAACTGAGTTTGCCATTCTCTGGTTGAAAATGATTCTCTATTCCCACTGTAGGGAGCGGCAGATAAGGGTGAACAGCACTTAGGTCTGACCATGGCTAGAACCCTGTTGACTCCACTAACATACTTACAAGTTATAACTGTAATTACTCCAGGGAAGTGGATCACTTGATCCCATAGGTTGCCCTTGCCTGATTCCATGCTATGGAGATAGCTCCACAATGACATACAAATACATGTTGGCTTCCTCCTCAAAAAATGCTGTTAAGGGGCAAACAATTTCTAAATACAGTGGGCCCACCACATTCAGGGGGGGGGGGGTTGAATAAGAAGCACAAGACCCCCATGAAAGTGGAAAAAACCACAAATAAAAAACTGCATTTTTTTTACCTGAAAGAACACTTCTCTCTAGGTCTAGGTAGCTGACCATAGAATTGCGCTGGAGGACCTACAAATGCCTAGAGAAGTGAAATCTCTAGGTCCTCCAGTGTGATTTCTGCAGACGTTGCCCACAAAGATTCCTAGGGAGAACATATTAATCAAATTCATGAATAATCAAATCCACAAAAGTCAAACAAGTTTATCACACAGGAGGAAGTTCTCTCAATTTCGAATGGAGCCAATTCGAATTCACATGAATTCGCTAGTTTAGTGAATTTACGTGAATTCTAATTGCGTTTGGAATGCATTCAGAATGACTTCCCATTACCCGAAAATGACTGCCCATTGCCCGTAACTGCATGAAATACTGTAATACACAATTGCGTAAAACCCCATGATTGCATTCAGAATGACTTCCCATTACCCAAAATTGCGAGAGATACTCTCATACACAATAACGTGAAACCCCATGATTGCGTTCGGATTGCCATTGCATTATACCCCCAAATTCCATCGTATTATAAACTCCAGAGCTGTAAATGTGGAGGGCTGACTGCATAGAAATGTCATTTAGCCAGAGTCCAAAAAAAAGTTGATTTTTTGACGACACCTTCTAGAGTCCCCCAACCAGTATGGCCCAAAACTTCAATTTTTTCAATTCTGCATTTCGCCTTTGCGCCTGATATGGAAATATCATGATTTTTTTTCTAATGCCTCTTTAAACCATCTAAGCCTTTTAGAGACAAGGACTAAGCCCCAGTTAGTATCTTCATTGTGATTATCCATTAATATCTTACTAACTTCCACACTAAAGCTCTTGGCTTAAACATTAATTTCTTCTACCGTATTTCTAAGTGACTAAAGTACACTATCGCTCTTGCTCTCGATGACAGTGAGACAGTGAGATAATGATGACCACAGCCAGCCAGTAAGTTCAGCACAGAGAAAGGATTTGAACACTGTGCGAAGCACAGCTGGTAATGAGTTCCAGGCTTGGGTAGGTCCTGGACAAACAGTAGAGAGCTTGGCAAAGTTGGGGGGGAGGGGTTGTACCAAAGCTCCCAGGATCGCCTGGCCACACTTTAATTTTAAAGGGAGCTGCAGTCCAATAAAATAACTTTGCCAACCACAGTCCCTGGAAATGATACTGGGAGAATTTTTCACACAAGTCTCCTAAAGTCACAAGACAAAAAAGCAAACCTTTCCATGTTTTGGGAGCTCCTGTGCTGACAGTAAATATTGCATTACACTGTTTATAGCATTATTATTCTAGTTTTACTGCTATGGCTGCCTCCTGTGGAATCCTGGGATTTTCAGTTTAGGGAAGGGCTTTTATAATTCTCAGCCAGAAACCGCTTAGGCCTCACTAAACTACAAACCCCACAATACCTCAGGTGGCAGCCATTGCAGTAAAAGTGGAATAATAGTGCTATAACAGTATAGTTACAGCATGGTGTAGTGGTATGAGCATTGGACTATGACTGGGGAGACCAAGGTTTAGATCCTGGCTCGGCCATGTAAATCCACTGGGTGACATTGGGCAAGTCACAGTCTCTCAGTCTGAGAGGATGGCAATGGCAAACACCCTCTGAAGAAACTTGCCAAAAACAACAACAACCCCACAATAGGTTCACCTTAGGGTCGCCATAAATTGGAAATGACTTGACCAACTACTGTTGCTGGTAAGGATCCCTGATCTGTTTACACCTGGTTTTTTGCTTAGTTCTCACACTTCCTAGCGCCATCTAACCTTGCGCCTTCTCTGTCACACACACATAGGATGTTATCAGATGACGGAAATTGGAAGTATAATCCATTCTGAACGCATTCCGAACGCAATTAGAATTCACGTAAATTCACTAAACTAGCGAATTCACATAATTGAGAACTGGCTCCATTTGCAATTCAGAGAAATTCCTTCCTTCTGATAACGTCCTCAGACACACAAACATGCACACCTTTTACTCTGCATGGGAAAACAATGGTAGCCAGGTGGTGTTCACTTTATCTCCTTGAAGCACTTTTTGGGGATGAGTTCCCAGCACCTCAGAGCCAGGGGTCATGGCTTGTCTTCATTTGGGATTTGTTGTGATGGTTGTTCTTGTGTGCATTCAAGTCATTCCTAACTTATGGGAGCCCTAAGGGGACTCTATCATGGCGTTTTCCTCGCAAAGTTTCTTCGGAAAGGATTTGTCATTGCCATCCTCTGAGGCTGAGAGAGTGTGACTCACCCAAGGTCATCCAGTGGGTCTCATAGCTGAGTTGAAATCCAGCACTGAAACCCCTGTGCCATGCTGACTTCACTAGTCAAGGACTGTGAAAAGAAGCCATTCCATATTGCTACAAAGAGATGGTATATGGACTTCACCTCAGGGCTAGCAGGGGGTGGTGCTGACCCCAGCCCTTGAAGCTTCCCACTATCACTGGGACAGTGTGACCTGAGGTCCTCCTTTCCCAGGTCATGTCCTCCATTTCTGCCTTCTCTCCAGGAGGAATTCCCAAATGCCCCCCATTTGGAGCATGACTGAAAAGCATGAATTTATACTGTATTTGTATCAGTGAGTTTTTTTAGCTATTATTCTGCAATGTCTAGGGTGACCAGAGGTCCTTCTTTCCCAAGATTTGTCCTCCATTTCAACCTCATGTCCAGGATGAATTCCCAAATGCCCTCCATTTGAAAAATTTACTAAGAAGCATGGATTTACATTCATATGAATAGAAATAAATATAATATGTACCAATAAATAAAGATGCATAATACATATGAATTAATATAATATGTATGGTAAATAAATATGTAAATAAATACCCTATATCATACATTTGATATACGGTAATATTATATTATATATACTTGTGCATCTAAAGAAGTAGATTTTAGTCTAGGAAAGCTCCTGCTGCCAACTTCTTTCTTTCATTTAGTCTCAAAGGTGCTCTATATATGTAGATATAAAGATATATCAGTCCCTAGTTTCCACTCGACTTAATGCATCTGTGGAAGTAGACGTTAGTCTAGGAAAACTCATGCTGCCAATTTCTTTCTTTCAGTTAGTCTCAAGGGTGCTATATAAGCATACATACATACACTTGTCCCTCCACATTTGTGGCTTTGACTTTTGTGGATTATTCACAGATTTGATTAATATGTTCTCTCTAGGAATATCTAGGTCCTCCAGCATGATTCTGTGGCCAACTTTAACCAAAAGTTGCACTGAAGGACCTAGAGATTCCTGGAGAGAACACTTCATTAGGCCTTTGTAGCTCCTCCATCACATTTCTATGGTCAAGGTCTGGCAGATGTTGACCATAGGGCTGTACTGGAGGACCTAGAAATTCCTAAGAGGTGTCCTCTCAGGTAAAAACATAGTGTTTTTGTTATTTGCGGTTTTGCCACATTCACAGGGGTCCTGTACCCCTAAACCCCAGCGAATGTGAAGGGATGAGAGAGTGTGTTTGTGTGTATCTGTCCCTGGTTGCCACTCCACTAAATGCACCTGAGGAAGTAGACTTTAGGAAAGCTCCTGCTGCCAACTTCTTCCTTTCAGTGAGTCTCACAGGCCAACACAGCCACATCTTTGGATTTTGCTTTGATGGGTTTCTTTTTGGTCAGGTCCTCCATTTTTTTCCCTGGGGAGGTCCTCCATGTTGAGTCCTTGGGGGCTGAGAGGAGACCCCTGGGCACCCTCCCCATTTTGGAGAGCCCCCTTGGGGGGAAGCTCTCCATCCCCCCCCCCCCACTCCTGGGGAAGGAAGGAGGTAGGCAGCAGTCCCAGCAGGGAGGGCAGGGAGCTGACCCCAGCAGCAGCAGCAGCAGACCCACCTGGTCCAAGGGGGCAGCAGCAGGGCAGAAGGGGATCCTCTGTGCCCCACAAAGGCGGTGCCACACCACGAAGGAAGGAGAGAGAGAGACAGAGACAGAGACAGAGACAGGGACAGAGTGCCAGTCTGGGCACAAGTTTTGCCCCCACAGCAAGTGATGTAATAGGAGCAGCTGGAGCAGCAGCAGCAGCCTTAGAGTCACATGCCTGAACTTTCCCCAACACCTCCCCCTCCTCCTCCTCCTCCCATGATCCATCCCCCCCCCCCTTAGACTTTCCCCATTTCCTCATCCTGGCAGCAGAGCCAGCTTGGCAACCTGTAAACAAGAACCAGGCACCACCTTCACAGGGATGTGATAGCTTTATGGGATCAACCAAAATGCACCCTAGAAGGACCTTCTGGGACAAATGACACTTGCCCCAAGGGAAACCATACCTGCCCATGCTTGGGTGGGAATGTAGGCAGAGAGAAGTTCAGAGAGGGGCCAGCCTGTGCAGGGCTTTGCAAGTGAGCAGGAGAAGCTTGTACTGAATGTGGAAGGGAAAGGGGAACCAGTGGAGGGAAGATATAGGGGGAAGATATGGTCGTGCCGGTAAGCGAGTGAGCATAATATGAGCAGTTGGGTGCTGAACATAAATTAATGGGTGAAGGTGAGAAAGAGGAAGCCCTGCCAAGAGAAGAGACCACTAGGGCATGGACCAAAGAAATCCTGACTATCTTCCATAAATTGCCTCCTTTTTAAGAGGGGTTAATAGATTTTTTTCAATTTGTATTCCTTCCTGGTTCTTCCCTCTTTTTTTTTCCTTACTGGGATAAATCTGCTAAGGAAGAAAAATAGATAAATAAAAGAAACACTTAATGGTTAGTAATAGGAGCCCTCTGTCTGACAGCACCCTCTGCATATGATCTTTAACATGGTATCATTGATCTAATTTGTTCATTATACAAACACACACATACACATATTAAAAGGACTAATTTTGCTGCTAGCTGAACATGCATTGGACTGCTCAGTATGAATTATCAATCTAATAGTGTTAATGTGTGGGCAAAGCAGATAATGATAGTTGTAAAGGTTTCAGCAAGCCATGGCCCCTTTCTTTATTCAATATAATGATATATACCTTCTAATGACAATTATAATTGTGATATATAAATAATTGTATACCTTCATTTCTCAATTCCAATTGCAATTGCTTAGAAACACAAGATAACGTTGTATGAGCCATCCTAAAATATGTGGAAAATAGCATTAGTTAAAATGACCCAAACATCCGGTATTCATGCTATTCTAGCTAGGCAGCTGGGCATTTCAGTTCAGTCACATCTGGAGGGCCACAACATTCCACCTTGACTTAAATCCTAGGAAGTGTGGTTAAGCTTTGAGTCTTTGTTTCAGATTTCAGTGTGCAGGTAACAGTGGAGGAAGGTTCCGAGGAACATGTCAAGCTACTCATGGATGCAGCATGCATTAAATCATAAAAACTGAGTTAAGAGTGTTTGTTGTACAGTACTCACTTTTTAATTCACTTGCATTACTAATAGAAATGCTATCATAGAATCATAGAGTTGGAAGATACTTCAAGGGCCATCCAGTCCAACCCCTGCTATGCAGGAAGACACAATCAAAACACCCCTGACAGATGGCCATCCAGCCTCTGTTTAAAAACCTCCAAAGAAGGAGACTCCACCACACTCTGAGGCAGCATGTTCCACTGTCAAAAAGCTCTTACCATTAGGAAGTTATTTTTAATGTTTAGGTGGAATCTCTTTTTCTAGTTTGAATCCATTTCTCCATGTCCTTTATTTCTGGGGCACCAGATACATATTGCTGTGTCAATCTGTGGTAGGGTGTCTTGCTGGATCAGATCAACAAGGCATAGGCTAGTCCAGCATCTTGTTTCCAGTAAAAAACCAAGAAATAGAACATGAGATTGATAGCTCTCTTCTGCTATCATTCCCCTGCAACTGATCTTCAGAGGTATAATGTTGGCAATAGTGCAGAAGAGGTATCAGAAGTTGATACTCTTATACTCCACAAATTTACCTAATCCCTGTATAGGAGCCATTTCCTAAAGGATGGGAGCCATTTCCTAAAGATCCCTAGTGCTGAATTCTCATGGTCGTTCTGCACTGAGTTGATGTTTTCATTAGACTGTACTGTACTCCATAACCACAAGTTCTCTCTCTGATCAACCACAGCGATCTCAGACTTTACCAGCATATATATGAAGCTAAGAATCCACTCCCCCCATCATATCTATTACTTTACACTTTTTCATTAACAGTTCAATTTCAAGGGATTCTTTTAGAGTTCTTTGCAGTGATGTGGTGGTGTTTTTCTACCATCCTGAATATGCTTCTTTTTTCTTTCTTTCTTTTTTAGGGGGGGGGGCTGCCTGAAACAACTTTGCCAAATCAAGGTGCCAACTCTCCCAAATCAAGGTGCCTAGTATCCAAAATCAGCCAGGTTATTTTGGCACGTGTGGTAGAAAGTCCCTCAAGCACCTCTACACGTCTGGCAATTAAAATATAATGATGACAGTAAATAACAATTTGCTGCCCTTTCATGACATCCAAAATCTACTACCTGGGCAGCTGCTTCACTCTCTGCCTAATGGCCAGTCTAGTTCCAATCACACAGATCTATAAAAGAACTAGTCATCTTATGCCATAACTCAGGAGCCTCTGATGAAAGTATTTGTCAAAAAGCTCTTTGAAAATGCAGGTATATAATATTTACTGGAGACACCCTCATTCTTCCTCTGAAATATAGCCTATAGCACCAGATATTACTTGGTAGTCTCCCATCTAAGCACTAAGCACAGCTGACCCTCCTTAACTTCCAAGATCACTAATGACCTGGTGCCTTTAGGATATTTAGGAACAGTCAAAAACAATCCTCCATATTCCTGGCCTAAGAAAACCCTTTGAAATTCAAGGGGTCTCCATGAGACAGACAATTTGAACAGACAGATATCATCCACATGCTAATCAAAAATTCTACAAAATTAGTAAGGTAGGATGTGCATTTTAATATTAGGCATTCTTCTAGATGCTTAGTAATCTTCTCTTTAATAGTGTTTTCACCATTTTATCTAGAAAGCTATTAAACTAGTTGGCATGTAATTTCCTGCACTAATTCCATAAAATTTTATGAGCTTCTGTTCCAGTTTTCTGGTACAGAGTCCCAATCCTAGGGGGAGGTTGCATATCCTTGTTAGAATACCATCAGTTGCTATCAGAACTATTCAAAAATACAAAGGATCCATTCAGTCTTTCCATAATGTCTTAATACACATTTATTATACATCTAACTCCCTACACATCGAATGGTCCAACTACCTCCCCAGCTGTTTTTTGTTTCTGGAGTATTTAAACATTGTCCATTCTTGCTGTCATTTTTAGTAATATGCTCTTCAGATAATGACATAATCACCACCACTATCATCATCATCATAATTTCTGCTTTTAATATAAAATTTTGGGAGCATGTGGACTGTATCATGGCCCCTGCTTAACCTATTCCAAGGCCCTCCATAAGTCCTAAGCAAGAAGATAACGTAGGCAGGCCCCGCTTGGAGGAATTGAGTTCATAGTAAGCAGCTCTCTAGAGGAAGTTGGGAGTTGCCAGACTAGTTCTGCCACAGCCCTCCGGAGTAAAGACAATAGCCTTGGTCTCACACTTGATGTATCAGTGATTGGACTCTTTCAGACGTCGGAAATTGGAAGTATAATTTAATGTCAATTCGAATGCAATCATGGGTTTTACGTTATTGCGAATTAAATCTTCGCACGCAATTTCGGGTAAGAGGGAAGCCACTCCAAATGCAATCATGGGTTTTAGGTTATTGCGAATTAAAGCTTCGCACGCAATTTCGGCAGGAGGGGGTTATTTTCGGGTAATGGGAAGTAATTTCGAATGCCTTCCGAACGGAACAGGAGTTCATGTAAATTCGCTTAACTAGCGAATTTACATGAATCCGCATTGGCTCCATTCGGAGTTGGGAGAAATTCCTCCTGTTTGAAAGAGTCCATTGACTTAACCACTCAGCCATTAAGCCAGCTTCCCCTCCGAATTGTGTCCAAACCTAAGTGCACTGTACACAGATTATTTGCTCTTGGCTTAAGAAAGCCCAGGCAATCAACACCTTTGTCTAGCATTGATACGTAGCCTCAGGATATGTTCAGCACTATATAAGGTTCCCAGTTTGAATCACTCCCCGATGCTATTCTCGGAGGACAGGCTGGTTTATGCCAGTTTGATTTCTGCCTATAGCTCCCGTAGCCAATCTCCCCTCATCCCCGCCGTCATGTCCATCATCATCATCCATCTCGATCTGGCTTCCAGGAGAAGACTTCTATGGTAGATATTCCAGCGGTGTCTCTTTCTCTCAGACCAAACTCCCAATCTTACCCCTCCCTTTTTCTCTAGCATTGAACGTGTGTGTGTGTGTGTGTGTGTACCCCTTTGCTGTGTGATATTTATGCCCCCTAACAAACTGTGTATTTTTATTGGACTCATTTGGACTAGTGTCACTTCACTTGGGGTTTGTTGGTGGACCTCTGGTAGACAATATCGGAACCACAATTCCGGTGTAAGACTTTGTTAGGATCTTCCTCTCTGCATATTTGAGCTAATTATAATTCCCCTATGTAAGAGACTTCCTAACATGGGTTGCTGCTTCTATGCTTATATTATTTCTGCTTTTATTTTTGGTGCAAGCTTGTTCTCATCCAGCCAAGAATTCAGCTTCCTTTGCATTAACCATGCTGGCATCTTCTGGGACCTTTCCTTGATTTGTATAGCCTATATCCTTTCGCTATATAATAATGACCATGGAAGATCTACAAAATTCATCCTAGATAACGAGAAAATTGAAATAGTCAAAAAGTTCCCATACACTGGATCAAATATTAACCAGACGAGAGAGATTGCCATCAAGTAAAGATATAACTCTGAACACTAAAGTTCGATTCTCAGCTCAGTCATGGAGCCCACTGGCTAAGCTTGGGCAAGTCACACTATCTCAGCCTCAAGAAGATGGCAATGATGGGCCTCCTCTGAACAGATCTTGCCAGGAAAACCCCATGATTGGGTTGCCCTTAGGGTAACTGACTTGAAGTCAAACTGACAGGCCTACTGCCTTTAAAACTGCATTGCCAGTGGTTGTAGAAAATGGGCAGAATAGTCCAGGAAGTACGGCAGTGTGTCTCTTGCACAGCTGTCATCATAGTTCATTCCTTTAGCCATATGGTTTTCTTGGCAAGACATGTTCAAAGGGGGTTGCCATTGCCATCCTCTGAGGCTGAGACAGTGTCACTTACCCTAGGTCACCCTGTAGGATTACACGGCCAAGGCAGGCTTTGAACCCTGTTCTGTCCAGGTTCCACTACACCATGCGGACTCTATTTGATTAATTTATCAGTTTGAAGGCTTTCATGGCCAGCATCCATAGTTTATTGTGGGGTTTTTGGGCTATGTGGCTATGTTCTAGAAGAGTTTATTCCTGATGTGCAGAGAAAATGGCAGCCGTAGATGCTGGCGAAACATCAGGAACAAACTCTTCTAGAACATGGCCACGTAGCCCAAAAACCCGACAACAAACAATTTATCAATTATTTTTTTCCATTTACATCCCACCTTTCCCTTTCTTCTAGCCCCCCCCCCCCCCCGCTGCAACTGGGGCTGCATCAGCACAGTGCAGAAACAACGTGGTTTGGCACCGTTTGAACTGCCAAGGCTGTGGGGTTCTGGAGGTTTGGAGCTTATTTGCGGGAGCGCCTTTTCCCATATAATCCACCCTGCACACAATTTACTGCAACTGAAAAAGACCAGGTTGGCTGCGGTTACCCAGAGGGCCTTCGCATCTGAGGCTCCTAACTTTGGAATGACCTGCTGGAAGAGATCCGACACATTACCACTCCTGATGCCTTTAAAAAGGCAGTCAAAACAGATCTCTTCCAGCAGATCTCTTCCTGGAGTGACCTACCAGTCACACCGATATGGATTGCCCTTTGATGTGCCCCTAGATGCCTTGCTTCGACAATGTTTATTGTAATAAATTTTAATCTGTATTTCAGGGCATTGTCATTAGGTCAAGCGGATAAGGGGACTATGCCTTTTTAGTTCTGTATATATTATGTATTTTTACTGTAACCCGCCTAGATCCTTACGGAGGGGCAGGATATAAATAAAACATTATTATTATTATTATTATTATTAGTTGGCAGTGGCAGCAAAGCAGAGCCTTGAGCCATGGCAGTTCTTCAAGGGGATGTGCAGCCAGCCATTGCAGCAGGGGAAGATGCAATCTCTATCATCAGCCACCTGCTGGGGGATGATGGCTCCATAGCATTTCCTCTCACTGGTGCAGTGTGTGGGTTTTTTGCACACATTTTCCTCCTGCTGCAAGTGGAAGAAAGCAGAGAGCTGTGTGGCAGCAGGGTGGGTGCAGCAGAAGCCCTGGATGCCCTCTTTCCCAAAATCCCAAGGAATAGTAGTTGCAGATGATCAGGAGGAGGAGGAGGGCAAAGGGCGAGGAGGAGGGGGTGCCTTCTTCTTTGTCAGCTGTGCTGCTGTGGCTCCTACTGAGCATGCCCGGGTGCATGGAGCATGCTCACTCTTTGCAAAGCAGGAACATGATCTGAACCAGGAACATTCTCTGGAGGGAGGCGCAGCAGCAGGAAAGACTAGACAGAGATCATGGAGAGGGGCTGCAAGAAGAAGCCCTGCAGCCAGAGAAGTCCCACTTCTCCTTCTTTTCTTCTTCTTCTCCTGATTCCTCTTCTGTGGCTGCCACTAACCCAGGGACGCAGCCTCCGCTTTGTGACCCTGGTGAGTCTCTTTGTGAGTCTGGGGTGGCTGGAGTAGTGGTGGGAGGCAAAAGAGGGGTCCAGGAAGGGCCCTGGGCTTGTTTTGGGGGGCTTCCAGGTCCATCTCAGGACAAACAGGGGGGTCCTGCTACAGCCAAGGAGGGCCCAGCCCCCACAAGGTGTAGGACAGTCCAGGGACATGGAGGACACAACCAAAGGCCAAGCCAGCAACACTCCTGTAAAGGTCAGCTCCTGCTTCCACAGTCATGCTCCACAGATGGAAGGCTTTCTTTTTTGGAGTTTCCTCCTAGATTGGGATGGAGGACCTGCCCGGGGAAAAAGGAGGACCTCTGGTCACCCTGTGATGACAGGGTGACCAGATGGCCTCACTGCAAAGGAGGACAAGGCACCACCAAAAAGCACTGCTATAAACTGATCTTCTTGGTCATGCTCCAAATGGAGGACCCTTTGGAATTCCTCCTGGACAGAAGGTTGGAATGAAGGACAGGTCCTGGGAAAGGAGGACCAAGTCTGATCAGCCTAATACAACTCCGTACAAAAAACAAATATAAAGGGGGAGAAGAAATAAAAAGATTGTAATAGGCTGCATCTGCACTGCAGGAGTAATCTGGTTTGACACCACTTTAGCTGCCATGGCTCCATGCTGTGGAACCTTGTGAATTGTAGTTTGTTGTGGCACCAGAGTTCTTTGGCAGAGAAGGCTAAATGTCTCACAGAACTGCCATTCCCAGAAATCCACAGCTTGGAGCATATGGCAGTTAAAGTGGTGTCAGACTGGATTACTTCTGGAGTGCAGATGCAGCCCTAATCTCGAAAATGGCATGGTATTTTAGCCAGCTTTGACATCACCTGGTTTTGTGAGGACAGCCTTCTGTGTCAGAGAGCTCTGGTGCCACAAGATACATTTCCCAGGATTCCATAGCACTGAGTCATGGTAATTAAAGTGTTGTCAAACTGGATTATTTCTGCAGTGTAGATAGTCTGCCCTAAAAAAAATTTTTTTTTTTAAGCGTCATTTCCCCCGCCCCCCATCTGCCAGAAACCAGCTTCTCCTTTGCATTCACTTTCTGTTTTGAGATGTCAGGGGTGCATTTGGGTGAAGCTTTTTTGTTTCCCTTCCCTTTGTGGATTGCTGGGATGAACTGAGCTGAGAGTGTGACCACACTTTCTGTCCTGCCATAATACCAAAACACCAGAGGGTTTGGCCAGTCATTATAATGGTTATCCTGAGTATATAACAGGAGCCAGAGATGAGCCAAGGAGAAATGACACTTGACAAGAGTGTAGCGGGACCTTAAAAGCAAACAGGTTTCTTATGGCACAACTGCTCCAGCTGGCTTGTAACATTTAAAGAGACCATTTATTCCAGACATCAGCCAAGATGTTTGCATCCGTTATTGTGCATAGCAGTGCTGCCAGATCTTAGCAACACACTTTCCTAACCCCAGGGCAAGTGGAAGAAAATTACAGACTCTAGTCATCTCTGGAGGAAGAAGCCAAGTACACGTGTACATAGTCATTTCTGACTTATGGCTACCTGTAGCATAGTGGTTTGAGTGTTGGACTATGACTCTGGAGACCAAGGTTCAATTCCCAGCTTGGCCATGAAACCCACTAGGTGACCTTGAGCAAGTCACTGCTCTCAGCTTCACAATAAGGCAATGTCAAAGCCCCTCTGAACAAATCTTGCCAAAATAACCCCTTGATAGGTTTGCCTTAGGGTCGCTGTAAGTCACAAATGACTTGAACACACACAACAGTGCAGAACCTGGATGTTCCCAAGGCTGCCTTTTCTTCCTCTAGCTAGCCAGAAAGAGAGGACTCCCCCACTCCCACAACATAAATAAACGAGACTAATATGGAGAACCTGGGAGCCAATGTAACATAGTGGTTGGAGTGTTGAAATGTGATTCTGGAGAGCAGGGTTCAATTCTGGCTCAGCTCATGGGTGACCATGAGCAAGTCACATACCATACTCTCAGCCTCAGAGGATGGCAACGGCAACCTCCCCCCCCCCAAAGAAACCTGTCAAGAAAACCCTATGATAGGTTCACCTTGAGATTGCCATAAATTGGAAACAACTTGAAGGCACGTAACAACAACAAAAGGTGAATCTATCATGGAGTTTTCTTGGGAAGATTTGTTCAGAGAAAGTTTGACAAATTGACAAAATGTACAGGGATGGGCTAAAAGGGCCACGTGGAGTGTTTAGACCCCTTGGTGATGGCACGTTGTTCTGATTTTCAGCTATATCGTCATGGAGATCGTTCCCCAGTGAAAACATATCCCCGAGACCCTTATCAGGAAAATGCCTGGCCCCAGGGATTTGGACAACTGTCTCAGGTGGGTTTCAGGTGGGAAGAACTCAGAGCTCCAAAGCAGAACTTTTCTGGTACAGAGTTCAGAAAAATTACTTTGAATAAGAAGAGTTATCAGACAAGGTGTTTGTTTCACATTCTCCATGGAGAGCCAGTCTGAAGTGTCCTCTTTTGTTGCTGCTCTTTCAGGAGAGCTATTGTTGGTATTCAATTTCTTTTCTCATTACTCTCCCAGGAAGCCACTGTCTTTTCAGATCAGACCAAGTGGCTGTGTATTCCACTTCTGTACTACATTTTATTTATTTTAAAAGTAAAATACACATGTAGTTTTAAAATGCATGTATTTTAATTTAAAAATAAAATGTGAATAGATTCACAGATAGATGGACAAACAGAGAGGTGAGGGTCCACCTGCTTCATCTATGTCAAAGGCGTTTTTTGTTAACATTTCCTGCATCAATAGTATTAAAACTGTAACTTGCTAGAGAGATCTTGTAGTACCTTTGAGACTAACTAAAAGAAAGAAGTTGGCAACACGAGCTTTTAAATCAACAGAGGTCTGATTCCTCATATGCATGTGGAAATAGACTTAAGTCTACAAAAGCTCATGTTGCCAACTTATTTCTTTCAGTTAGTCTCAAAGGTGCTACAAAACTCTCTACATACTGATTCTACAGACTAACACAGCTATATCTTTGAATTCTGTAACTGTTGCTTTTACTGTTAGTCCTGTGTTTTGCAAGATGGCAATAAAATCTGCTTGGTTGTTATGTTAATCTGTTGCTGTTGACATATATAGGAAGGGATGCGGCAACAGTGGGACTTGGGCCAAGCCCTTCGAAGGCGTTACAATGGATTTCTCAATGCCTCATACAATAGACAAGAGGTTAGTGTATCATCCTAAATTATTAACTGTGTTATCAGCATAGCATGCTTTTTCTCCTGTCCCTGCATGTTCTCGTTCTTTTCCTAACTATATTTTGTCAAGGAGGATTACAGAAGGTAATGCTTAATTTCATTAAAACTATTTACCAAGTCCTTTATGTGAATTAAAATAGCAGAGGAACAATAAACATGTGGACTGGGGCAAGCGAATGATGTAAATGAGAGTCAAAAGAAGAGCATACCTGGATCTGAGTGAACACTTGGTAACATGAAACCACTGCAAGCAATCAAAGGGAAGGGTAAATAAAAAAAAATCTGCAGTGTAGATCAGATTGAGAGCCAGTGTAGTGTATTGGGGTAAAGGTTGGATTATGACTCTGGAGAACATAGTTCGAATCCCTGTTCAGCCATGAAGCCTACTTGGGTGATCCTGGGCAAGTCACACACACACAGCCTCAGAGGATGGCAATGGCAAATCTCCTCTGAAGAAACTTGCCAAGAAAATTCCTTGATAGGTTTGCCTTAGGGTCACCACTAACCTGAAATTACACAACAACAATAGATTAGATTATTTTTGCTGCTGCAGAGGGGAAGGGAAGGGACCCCATCTGAACATATCTTTTTAATCTTCTTCAGAGGAAAAGATCAAAAACTCAGGTGAGTTGGCCAGTAATTTTCCGTTGCATCAGCAATGAAGACAGATAATAAATCATGCTCAATGAAGTTAATTAAGCAAAAGATAACAGAGCACTCTGCCCTTCTCAAAGGCTGTGTTGGAAATTAGAGATTTATGATGACAAGGTTGTTTTACCACAGGATTTAAAAAAGGACCTAGTCCAACTGGATTGTTAGCTTTTTTTCTTCCTGTTTTTCTTTTACTCACTCTTAATACCAGTCAATGAACTATTTTAAATTTGCATACATTTTAATAATAATAATAATTTTTATTTATACCCCTCTCTTCAGCCAAGGCTTACAATTTGTTAATTAAGACATTTCCCTGCCCTCAGGCTTACAATCTAAAATAGACATGAAACAAAAGGAAAAGGGAGAGGTGGTGGGGAAGGGGGAAAGTCCAGCAGATCTTCTCTCCCTCAGAGGCCTGGACCATGGCTGATGGATTGGAGGGAGGGCTCGTCTTCTTTTTAGGCAAGGCCTGTTGGAGCTGGCTTGCCTTTCTCTCCCTCAAGATGGTAGATGGAGGGAGGGCTCTTCTTGCTTTCAGGCTCTTCTCTCCCTCAGAGCCCACAGTGGCAGTTGGAATGGAAGGAGGGTGCCTCACCAGCTGCTGGGACTAATAATAAATAAAAAGCGTAACAATAAACAATGGTCCCATTTTAATCCCTCTGGGAACATGGCTGTACTCCACCAAAAACATACAAAAATTGTATGTTTTTTTTAAAAAAAATTCCATCCACCACTGCAAATTAGGTTCAAGAAAATTTATTTGGAAGCATGTGTATTATTGTGAATCCAGCTATGGCACTGGGTTAGAGCCCAGCCTAGATGTAACTTCTGTGGTGTTTCTTCCTCCTACCAATTAACCAGTGGTCAGCACCTTTCCCTTCTGTAAGTGCACCTGTTTTCTTCATTTTATCCTGTAAATTCTGTACTGCACAAGGGATTTATGGCTTATTACCTAGTGATATGTTTACTAGACATTAAAGCATTACATTCCCTGTGAAGGATTACGCACATCATTAGAGCTCATACCTTTACTACTTTCATCCTATCCTTGCATCTGTGGAAGTAGACAAAATCTACAAAGGCTTATGCTATAATGTGTTTTGCACAGGTAGTCTCAAAGGTACTACAAAATCCCTTTGCATACTGTATTAGTTTCCTCCCAGTTTGCATTGCACACAGAAAGTTATGGGACTGCTATGAGCTGTCCTTGCTATTGGTCAGGAATGACTTTGGTGGGAAAGATGCCTTCCATTCCCAGGCTTGCTGCAATAGCACTCTCAAGTGTGTGTCGTGATCGTTTGCCTGTACCCCTGAAGATAAGGAGAAATAATTAACTCATGTCTACCGCCTCTTTTAGGCATTCAGCCTGAACATATGTAGATGTAAAAGGGCCAGGAACATATGCACCAACCTCACTCCAATATCCCTGGAAATTCATCTGAATACTCTTCAGACTTTTGGACATGAGAAGAATAAGTGATATCACATGTGGGAGTATTGAGGATGGGGTTGGATGGCATGTACTTTCCCATGAAGTTTGTGCCCTCTCATATTCTGGCTCAGCTACAATTACCTTCTAGTTTTACCACTGTATAGTTCAGATTCCATATCTAATGACTGGGACACCATGTTGTCTACCTCACTCACTGCTTCTGCTTTAAGCCCTTAACAACAACACTCCTCTATTTCAGAGTTTCACTCACTGCTTCTGCTTTAAGCCCTTAACAACAACACTCCTCTATTTCAGAGTTGTACTTCCCAGTTAAAACAGATATAGATTAAAAATTAAAACAGATAACTGATAAAAGTTCATATCATGAGTTAAAATTCTCATCTTAATTCTCAACTTTCTACAGAACTGCAGATTCTCATGAAACTGCTTGCTGAAACCAGGTTATTGTGGGTTTATCCAGTGCATATCTTGTCTAGAGTAAAACCAGACCCACTTCTTGATCCTGAAAAAAGCTGAGAACATTAGTGACTGTAATGAAACAGGCTTCTTGCATTTGTTTCTCTACTCTGGCAGATCTTCATACGCAGCACAGATTTTGATCGGACCCTGATGAGTGCAGAGGCTAATCTGGCAGGACTGTACCCTCCAGAAGGGCAGCAGATTTTCAGACCTAATGTTTCTTGGCAGCCCATCCCTGTCCACACAGTACCTGATTCTGTGGAGCGGGTGAGTTACTTTCAGACCAAGAGCAATGGTCTGCTTGATTTCAGAAAACATTTTCCTTGCATTCTTTCCATCCATACTAAACAGTACAATTCTGGTTCATCACTGATTGGACAGGGGGAGGAGGCTTCCAGATATTTTTTGACATAAACTATTGGCTGTAGTCAGCATAGGGGAGATTGAAGGATGGATATTCCAGTCCGAATTGTAGCTTGGAGGGATACACATTCTGCTCTAGAGATTTCTTATTTTGGAACAAGATACATTTCATGGATTCCAATACATAGATCCATCTTCAGATAGGAATAACTCCTTAGGGAAAGTAGCCCCTAAATAAAAATATGCTTCACATTTAGTATTGATTATATGGATAGATTTGTGTTCAAACTCATCTCTTTTGCCTCTGTCCAGCTCCTGAAGTTTCCTTTATCTCATTGTCCCCGCTATGAACAGCTGCAAAATGAGACCCGCCAGACAGCAGAATATGTGAATAAAACTACTGAAAACATGGTATGAGGAGCTCCATTAAGCTTACTAATTTTTTAAAAAATAATCTTCAGGTGTCACAAAAATTGAATGATTCTATATCTTTCTCCTATAGCACTTCTTGGAAATGGTGGCAAATATGACAGGAATCCAGGATGTTTCCCTTGAATCTGTTTGGAGTGTATATGACACACTTTTCTGTGAGGTGAGTGGCCTGACCCCTGGTCATTTGCTCTCCAAACTGTTTAAAATCTTTAAGAAAAATACAGGCACATCACTGTCTGAAACTGCCTGTGAATATTGCAAGGTTGGTTTGTGGCATTTTCAAGGCCTGTCTTGAGCTGAAGTGCTTTCTAGCATTGCTTAGGTCCTATAGTTTAGGTCCTGAGTTCTCACAGGTGGAACTCTACTCACGATGGAAGCAAAGGTGGTGGGGGGGGTGACTTTTCCAATCTGTCCTTTTTTGTGCAGGGTGTGACTCTGCTGTAAAGGATAAGGGAACACTACAAAGTGTGTCTGTAGTGAGCAAACCTCACCTTCTAGCAGCGAACTGAAAGTTTTTCTGCAAATGGAAGATTATCTGTTTAGGGAAGGGATACTTTGGATCGAAATAATATCCTGTTCAAAGTATGTCACTCTCTTGCATAACAAAACAAAATAGAATCCAGGGTTGGAATATGATGGGACCAGACTTGACTTTCTATGATAGCCAGGTTCTGACTTTACCTGAATAGATTCTCTTAGGAACATCCCTAAATTTCTCTCATATGAGCAAATGGTTTCCTTTCCTGTGGGATAAAGCGGTCCATTTGTGCATACAATTGCAGTTAGGACTAAACCTGTCCTTCACCATCTTCCTACCTTATAGGTGGGAATCCCTCATGGAAACAGGTTTGCATCTATGAGTGCAAAGAGATGCATGGCAGTCTTTTTTCTCAGACCCTGCAAAATCTTTATAACAGGTCTTTTCTAGCATCACATTTTTCCAAAAGGTAGGTGACAGTACTAGCCTAGGTAGGTTATTCCCTTGGGCTTTTCTTCTGCATCTTCCACTTCTTCTAAAGCATTCAGTTTTGTAAGTTTTCTGTGGCTGTAACAACCTATCGCCACCACTTATGGGCATTTGGGGCAATCATTTTGCCTAATAGCAAATTAGATCCACAGTCATTTAAAGAATTTGCACTTGTGCTTCTCTTCTTTAGGCATTTTCTGTGAATGACAACAATCCTTCCTTGTATATATCCTTTTTTGACTGTCCAGATTACAAGCTTCGAAAATTGTCAATAAAAGCACACTGAACAATAAGTTGTGGGAAGAGTGCCGAAAGACAGGCCCTGCAGGGTAGGCAAGTATAACCTAGCCTTCCACAACAGATATTCTGCAGTATAACTCCCCATCATGCCAGATAATTGACCATGTTGGCTGGGGCTGATGGGAATGGTAGCCCCAAAACATCTGAAGGACACCAATTTGATGAGGGCTTTTATAAGCCCTTGAAGTTCTTAAAGTTGTTTGTCCTTGAACTTCCCTCTTGCCTTTCCATCAGCGGATAGTTCTTACTAAATTAATTTTCTGTTGAATCATCAACCCTATGCTGCTAGGTCAAACCAGCCAATAGTTTCAAGCTTTTGCCTTCTTGCCACCCACAAATTAGTAAGAAAATTTTCATAATTTTCTAGATTGCTGTAGCCCACTTGAGCCATGATTGGAGAACAGGGCTCACCTATATGGCTCAATCATAGTTTCAAATTACAATGAAAAATGATGTAACTGATAGCAACCAGAATAGCCCTGATATATCCTTCCACTATTATAACTTCTGTAAGTAAATTCCAAGATAAATGAGAAGACATTTCACTCATCACAAGCTATAATACTGAAGGACTTTCCCTTCATCTGTTAAGCCAGAGAGGTACCATGAGATTTTCCATGTCAAACCAAGAAGCAGGGATGAGTCCTGAAACTTCAGCCGTATGACAGTTAACATTATTATTAAGACAGCTTCAACACCCTACAAGCCCATGCAAATAATATTCCATGTTTTTATCATTTAGATTTTGGGTGGATTTTGATAGGAAGCTGGAAAGGGTGAGGCATGCTGCATATGCAGCAGAAGTTGCTGCTGTTATTTGCTATCAAGTCAGATTTGAGTTATGTACACCCTATGAATAAGAAACATCTAAGAGATGGCTTTGTTATTAACAATTCTGTTCAGGTCTTGCAGACTCAGAGCCAAAGATTCCTTTCTTGAGTCATTCCAGCTGAATGTGGTCCTGCTCTTTTCCTTCTGCCTTCAGCTTTCCCTAGCAGTATCACTTTTCCCAGTGAGTCATGATATGTCCAAAGGGCAATAGCCCCAGTTTAGTCATTCAGGCTTAATTTGTTCTCAAACACATTTGTTTTGCTTTGCTTTGTTTTATTTTGGCAATCCTGGTATATCCATAGAATTATCCTCCAGATTCACATTTCCAATGAATTGGTGTTTGTTAGTTTGTTTTGACACCTTTTTTCACTGTTCAGCTTTCACATTTGTAGACAGAAGTCCAAAGCACTGTGCATGGATGAAACTGACATTGGTATTAAATGACCTATCTTTACCCTTCAGGAACTTCTTCTGATTCCTTCATAGCTGCCATTTCAAGTGTTGATTGTCTTCTGATTTCTTAACTACAGCCACTATTTCAGTTGATGACTGAGCCAGGTTGTAAAAAATATTTTAACAGTTTTGATGTGTTCATCACAGCACAGCTTTATAAATGCAGCCAAGGTCCTGGTTGAATGGAAGCTCACAAGGCAAAGATGTACCATGTACAATGCAGCAAGTTTGTGAGATTCTAGACTAAATGGTGCCATCACAGTGAATTTAGACATGCATGTATTTACACATACATGTCAATCTTCACATTAATCATTGCACAAGGTGCCAGTGACTTTCCCCTTGTTTTATTCTTGCAGAGAACACACAAAATGCCTCTGCCAGCTTGGGTTACTCCTGATGTGATGACTCAGCTGAAGCAGTTGAAGGACTTCAGCTTTGATTTCCTTTTTGGGATTCACAGACGGGTGGAGAAAGCTCGTCTCCAGGGTGGTAAGTAAAGGAGAAAGGGAAGTAGCAACAAGAATAATTGGGGGAATATGTAAAGAATTGAGATCTAATAATTTCCTCTCTTTCTGCAGGAGTCCTTCTGGCTCAAATAAGAAAAAACTTGACTCTGGCTATGAATGCCTCTGAACCCTCCCACTTGAAAATGCTTATGTACTCAGCAGTAAGTTTGTCTGTGGGATCTGTATTTAACTTCTCTTTTCTGATCTCACCCTTCCCTTTCCTATCTTTCCCCGCTGATTAAGCAAATATTCTGACGTTGTTCTCCTATTATATAAAACAAAGAATATCCAAACCAGTACCTCCATCTCTTTGCAATAAAACACTAACTACCCTTTGCATTCTGTGCATAAACACACATAGGCCCAAAACAGATGGGCAAAATAAAGCACCTTCCGAGCACTTTGGGGGCATGGTGTTCAAACAATGTATGCCTCCAAACCATTTGGAAGCTACACTGAGGCCACCTAAGAAGCCCTAACCCAGCCGAAAAAGGAGTGGCAAAAAACTGCTCCTTTCGGCAGTCAATTTGGAGCTGCTGCAGCAGCGGCCAACCTTAAGACCACAGCATCTGGTCACTGTAGTCCCACAGTGGCCTCTGTCCACTTCTTTTGCCCTGACTGCTTGATCTCAAAGTTTCTGCACTTGCAGATGTTAACATGCAGGAAACAGAAGTACCCTTAGCAACAGACAGTTCTGTCAAATCATAATCTCAAATGTTCTTCCCAGTTTATTTCTCTTTTCACAACTGAAATGGGATGTTAATTGTTCTCCTATGACTCTGGAACCTGCTTTTTTTCCTTTTCTGCTTCATGAGTCTCTGCCAGTTTTTCTCTTTCCTTCGGAGTAGATTTACATCTCTTTCCATACATGCAGAGGAAAATGATCCACACTTTTCTTCTTTTCTCAGCATGACACCACTCTTGTGGCACTACAGATGGCGCTAGATGTTTACAATGGGAAGCAGGCACCATATGCTTCATGTCATATATTTGAGCTCTATCAAGAAGATGATGGGTGAGAGCTTTGTTAAGAGGATCAAATGAAATACTTGCATAAACCATCACATACATGTGATTTCTCAGCCTTTTGTGTCTTCAATTTTGCCTACATTTTCATAGAAGAAATTGTGGTAAAATATAGGTTGTAGTCTTGATTGAAACAGAAATTGGGCTTTATTTGCCTTTTGCTGTAGGAGTTGTAAAGTTGTTTCCACCATTTCCAATTATTTTTGTCTGAATGCAAGATAGTCCTGATTGTAATTAACAGCGGCAACAGAAGTTTTATATACAGTGGTCCCCCAGGTTACGAAAGTAATCCGTTCCGGATTATCTTTCGTAACCTGGAAGTCTTCGCAACCCGGGGGACCGCTTTGTCTGCTGCACCGCGCGGCAAATTTAAAGGGACCGCGCTTTTTTTTTCTGTACCCCAGGGTTTTTTTTCAGGAACCGGGGCCGTTTTTGTGGCCCCGGCTCTTTCGTACCCCGGGGGATTCGTAACCCGGGGTACCACTGTAGTTAACATAAGTGAACCCCTCTGATAAATATGAAAACATACCAATTGCTGTATCCTAAAAAAAACAAACCAATAAGTATCTTCCAGTATAAAGGCAGTCTTTTCCCTTGCTCCCAAATAAAGGCAATAACTAACCATCTCTTAATTGCTAGCATTACTTAGTTACAAACAGCTGGACAGAGTTGTAAAAAAAGAAAAGATAGTGGAAAACAGATGACAAATTATTAATCATTCCTTTCATGCTTTTTCTTTGTTCCTAGAAACTTTTCAGTCGAGATGTTCTTTCGGAATGAGAGTGGAAAAAAGCCTTACCCACTGCTGCTGCCTGGATGTGAACAACGCTGCCCCCTGCCAAAATTCCTGCAGCTCACAGACCCTGTTATTCCACAGGACTGGAAACAGGAATGTCAGATAGCAAACACAATGAAAGACACTGGTGAGTGGATGCCGCTGTGCTGGATGAACCAAAGAACCTGTGAGAATTTGAATGTCATAGCCAAATTTATTATTATTTCTCTGTTTGCAGAACTTATCGTGGGTTTGGCTGTCTGCGGATCTATTCTTTTCCTGCTTATTATCCTGCTCCTGACAGTACTTTTCCGTGCGAAGTCACAACCTCCTGGCTACCGTCATATTTCCGATGAAGTGGAGGAACAGCCTTGACAATTGCTCCAGCCCCTTCTGGGGCAGCAAGAGGGAACAGCATTGCCCCCAGGAACAAGAGGGGATTCTTTCAGTGACTAAGGGGTGAAGCAGATGGGCAGAAAGGCCTGATTGCCCCAGGGCCACGGCAAACACATGCTGCAACCTGGGGGTGCTTCCTGGCAGGGTCCCAATGGACAGCGGCAAGGAGTGGGAAAGATCCATTCTTTTTGAGCTGGTTTTGGGCCACCTTAGGCCGCCCTGGCACAGCTTCCAGGGGTGTGCATCATCTAACCCGTCTGCCCATCTGTTTCAGGCCCGTGTCATTTTGGTTTGCCTTGATTGCTATTTTTAAGCCCAAAGGCCCAATACTTATGGTGGAGCTCCTGTGTCCAGTCAGTTGCAGTCCACCTGCCAGCTGCATAATGCAGTTTATTTGGAGTGAAATTTCAGCAAGAGTTTGGGCTGCTATTTTGCAGTACGTCACAAGTTCCATCAAAGACACAGGCTTGCTTCCTTTGAGCCCAATACACTGTTTATACTCTCCTCTACTGCTCCAGAAAGGCGAACCTTTCCATCCGAAGAACCTTGTACAATCTAGTACAGTGGGCCCTTTGTATAAGCAGTAGATCAGTTCCAGACCCACCCACAGATGGCAAAAAATATGGGACCGCAAGTCCTGTTTGTTTCAATGGTTGCACACTCCCATGCACTCCATCGTAGCATCTGGAGCTTGCCATCCACATAAGGTTAAAGCTGTGGATGGCGGAATGGGACAGGCACACTGTAGTTATAATTTGTACACCTTTTCCTAATTGTGGGAAAGGGCCTGATGCTAAACCAGCAATAACTGGCTTCTCCAGCTGAGTCAATAACTGGGAATCAAACCACTACCTCTCAAAGTATAGTGTCTGGCTGCAGTCCTAAACACTTTAGAGTAAACCTCACTGGACCAGGGATTTCCTTCCAAGTAAACATGCACTATATTGTGCTGTTATCTATTAGAACATTAAGAGAAAGATGGGACTGGACCAAATCAGCCCTTCCTGTGATGGGTGCTGCTTGTGATGAGACTTTAATACAAGTGCAATATATCAGAGAGACAGCTTCTTTCACCCACTACATAATCCAACTTCTTAATCATCATTGCATTACTTGATGCAGGCTGTTACTTGATACAGGCACTACTTTTGGCACTACAGGATCTTAACGATGGTGAGAAACCCGAAGAGCTCTGTATCTTCCCCAAATACCCTCCATATGTTAATTTCCCCCCAAGACCCTGTATATGGAATTGTCAACAGGCTACAGATGTAATACAGATCTGCCAAAAAGTTGGCCAGTTTAGTTTGGAAGCTATCCCCATTTGTATTTTACTTTGCTAATCACCTAAACTGCATGACATAGCTCCTGCAGGTCGGGAGGCAAGCCTGGACTCAAAGGAAGCCCAGAGGAATAGCTGCCACAAATAGGTCAACTACTATACATTGATTTCCTGCAGCCAAGGTAGCAAATTGGTACATATGGGAGAAAATAGGTGTCTACAATGTTTTCATTGAATTGCTGATCGATCTTTCTATATCGATCTATTGATCTTAGCCTTCTTGCATTAAAAATTAAGGTGGAACTGGATTCCTGCTCCTTCCTGTGCTGGGGTCTTGAAGCTCAGTCACAAGAAATAATTTTAATTCACTGCACTAGATGTCTTTTTGCATCATGGTTAAGAGTAATGAGGGTCCTATTTAGGAAACATTTTTTTTTCCAATGAAGAATTCAGCCTCTAAGCAGACCTTGTTTGTTTATACCACTGTTGTCTTTTTATATTGTATGTCAATTAATTATTTATAAAAGGATCTCTAAAACATGAGACACTGCAAAAAATTTGCAAAAAAATTAATAGTGTGAATATCTTAAAATTTATTCTTAAAAAAAAGAATCAAGCTGAAATAATGAGAGTAGAATTGGCATGGAAGAGATGTGCTGAAGAGAACGTCAACTGAACCATAGAAGCGAGTCTCATTTCATGTTGTCCCAATTTGCAGTATGTCAGATTTACAGTGTTTCTCCAGAAACAAATAAATAATGGTCTCTCCAAGCATTCTTGTGTGATTGACTGAAGTGAGGCAAGGAAATGATGAGAATGAACCCAGAATGTGAGGCTGTTTGGTGTTTTGATGTGGAATTTTTAGCAGTAAGAAAAGGTGACTGGACATTTTCTATTTCCGCCCAGGCTGGGGGAGTGGGAAGCGGGAAGAGAGCAACAACAGTCTTGGCATTGCAAGAAGGAAGGGGTTTCCTTTCCTTGCTTAGAGAGGGAAGCAGGGGAATGGAAGAAACTGTAGTTTTGGTGTGTCTGAAGACATTTCCTCTGCCTGCTTAAGTGGGAGCTTAGCAACTGAAGTCTGCTTTCTTCACCTGGCAAGCGTACTTGAGGGTCCAACAGGAAATGTGATGCCTTTCCTCCTGTTGTGCCCTCTGCACATGTGCTGCCTCTCTCCTGATGTACTTTCTCTACCTGGGAAGCCTTCTGGAAAAGCAGAACATAGTTATTACTATTTGCTTTCTGCCTATGTGCTCCTCTGAAGAGGAACTGTCATCCAATGGCAAACCAGTTCACCCCAGACTTAAGCAGCTGGGTATGTTTAGCCTGGAGAAGAGATGGTTAAGGGGGTAACATGATAGCCCTCTTTAAGTATTTGAAGGGGTGTCATATTGAGGATGGAGCAAGTTTGCTGATGCTCCAGAGACTAGTACACAGAACAATAGATGCAAGCTCCAGGAATAGATATTCCACCTCAACATTAGGAGGAACTTTCTGACAGTAAGAGCTGTTCGACAATGGAATACACTCCCATACAAAATATGTATTAAGCATTAGGATATAGTGAATAAGAGTTGAACAAAAGAACGCAGTAACAAAACCCAACTTAAGTTGCTGAAATATAAAACCCTTATAGTCACCTGTCAGCTTTCTCAAAAAGGTCCTGCACAATCTATATCTAGACCCCAGACAATTTTGTAATACTGGCTAACTTTCACACATACGCAAATACATCTAGATTAACTGTTCCCCAAACAGTTCAGCAGGAAGAAGAGATGATGGGAAGCAATGCCCATATTCCTTTCATATTACAGGTCTAGCACAGGAGGACAAACCAGTTGCTCAATTTGCTGAAAAGAAAAATAATGTTCTGAAAATACAATCTTAACTGCCAGCATACTCCAGATCGCTGCTCTGTGCAATATCCTAGGCAATTAAAAATCAGCAGCTATGCACAAATATGGTGCTTCTTTCAGCCCACTTAAATTCAAGTGAACATTTATCCAATATTGCCTTTAATTAAAGATGCCTTGTTTTTGCAACCCAGTTTCTGTGATCAGGAGAAGCTGGGTGAGAATAAAGGGCATGCCACCTTTGAAGCCACTTCAGCCCACTGTCCCAGCAGCACTGGCTTTGTTTTAACCAGCATTACAGAAAAAGTTTGCCTGATTAGTCCTCTGGATTTTTTCTTTTCTTTTTCTCTTGCAATTTGTGTTCTTTGGTCTGTGTTTTAGAGCTCTCTAATTCAAGACTGAGGAGTTTAGCTTTAAGCTTGCTTGTTCCTGGGTTTGACTGCCTCTGCCTTCTGCCTCCTTGTCGAGATAAGCTCCTGCGTCCAATTCCCCCCTCTGTCATAGCTTGCATGAGACGCTCCTGCTTTTCGGTCACCATCTCCTCACGACTCCAAATAAGAATATTAAAGCCTGCAAGGAAACAGCCATAGTTTTAGCAATTCTGTTTGGGATATATTTTACATGCAATGAGATGGGGAGTTAGCAGCTCTCTAGGTTCTGTAATGCAGTAGCTTCCACAGCAGTGAATCACTGGCCATCCAAATCTGGAGGATCAGAAGTACTCCACCTTCAATTTATAGCATGGCAGTGCAAATATCACCTGCAAGATCTAGTTACTTTCCAAAACACTCTAGGTTTAGGGAAAGATTGGCTTTTAACTCTACCAAGTGCAAATCTACAAGACCCACTACAGAATAAGTGTTCCAAGTAGCAGGTAATGATTGGGTTATGTGAGTAATTCACCTTGCCCATGAAGACAGAGGCAGCATGGTACCTTCAACCACAGTAACCTATTCACACCTTACTTCACTTTTTAAATTATATATTGTATTTTATTTTTGCATGATCATTTTTCAATGCCCATTAAATGTAACTCTAGAATCTGTAATGATGAAAAGTGCTTAAAATAATTTTTAAAATAACCATATGTGCAGCTAATTTCGTGCATGAGTGAAAAGGCCTTCTAATAAGATATGAAGCAGACACAAGTATGGCAGATGGCAAGCATTTGTCAATTTTCTCGATAATTCTTAGCACAATGTAATGAATTGACACAGTTGCTATTGTATTGGTTCTACTAAAATGTTAACAGTCTCAGATATTAATTTAAATTAAAAATCTAAAAATAACCCCCTATACACTATTTAAACTCCAAACTGTATTACTTGTTCTTCCTTCTTAACACAATGTAGTGCAAAAAACAAAAACCCAACAGATGATAGTTCTTTCTTTTGATAGAAAGATTATTGTAAAAATTCTATTTATAAGTGAAAGAAAAGTTATCAAGGGCCAAAGCAGACAGAAAGCAGCAACAGGCACCGTTAATTATCAGAGAGCTTCATAGGAGATGGATACTAAATCTGAGTTCAGGTTAAGAACCTGAGCAAAAGACTATGGGAGAAAATGCATGGAAAGATGTCAGTTCCCTTTGCCCACTAAGCCTTCCTTTCTAGAAATGTGAACATGTTGTGAACAAAGATACTACTATTAAAATATTGCTCTTATTTTATTTTAACTGTTTGACATTAGCCACATTTATATCTTAAGTAAAAGTCAGGTTAAAAGTGTTTAAAAATTATTAAAATGTATGTTATGTTTTGATATAACATGTTGAAATACTAATGAGAACCATAAACTCCAACCCATTCTTAGCAAACTGTTGTTTGAATGGTACCTTTCTACTTTAATCTAGGATGAACACCCAGCTATTATCAAATTAAACCAATCACTTACCCATTCCAGAGGCCAGTGTGTCTCCCATAGGGTTAAACTTATTGAGCTGCAAATGTGAACACAATAATGTATTACAACCTTGTCAGCCGCTCCCTTATCAAATCAGAAACTGGAACATTCTCGAGCAACAAAGAAAAGTCTAGCATTGAATGTAGGAGAGCTGTGCACAAATCAACAGAGCTTTGAATGTCAAACCCTTCCCCCAACAGTGCTACAAGTCTATCATGAGACACAGATATGGGTCCTGTGAGGAAGGGTGGGATGCAACTCCACCAACATTGGGAAAGGGAATAAAAATCCCTCGAAAGAAAGTTAACTGAGGAATCTCTCCAAAAAGCCCAGCATATGACACTTAGGAAGCTTAAAATAAAACTGTTTTGATAGCAGACAGCCTTGGAATTGGAGTTTTTGTTGTGGTGGTGGTGGTTCTACCTGAAGAATAGAGATGAAGCTTTTCCCGAGAATCTGCCCACAGTGCACAATCAGATGGCTAATCAGAAAATTCCTCAGGTTCTGTTTTTGGGCCTGAATGTTCCTCAGAGAAACCAGCACTGTGCTGGCTTGCCCATTTCAGGTATTCTAACCCACATTCTACACACAACATTGGTGAAGCTGAAGTAATTCAGTTCAGAGACGCACAGCTATCTCCTCATTTCTGAAGTTCAGAAAAAGTGCAGATAATATCTCTAAAGCAGAGGTGGGAGGAGTGCAGCCCTCCTGTTTTACATCCTCCCCAGTAATTCCTCAAAGTGTCCTTACTCCCAGAAAAAAATTGCTCATTTTTAATATTGAAATTGGCACAAAATTGCTACAAAAACATGCTGGTTTGGCGTCTACTATTTCTTACTACCCCACAAACTTCCCCAATCCATAAAAAGAAGAAGAAGAAGAAGATTATTATTATTATTATTATTAGTGCCTGAAGCTGAGAGTGATGTTACAACATTTCCGCTCCTCCCAGGAGCAGCACCATGGTCCAACAGGAGTGTATGTGGGAGGGAAATGACTCTTGACTGCATGGGGTGGCTCACACTCCCCTAATAGAAGGGTACAGGCCTGGAACATTCCAGCAATGTGAAGTGACAATTAGTAGAACTGTATACAACAGTATATGATATGACAATATCTGCAACTCTAAACAATGCAACTAAGAAAGACTAGAAAAACGAGGAGTGAACCACACAAGTATAATCTACAGAATTTCATAAAGACACTGATCAGGTGATCAGTAAGAACTACCTGTACCTAATCCAACAGAAAGTAAAAGATGTCCCTGAAATCTCCATATACTGCTGATAATTCTGTAGGTTCTAGATGCTGGGCAAATTTAAACACACCACAACCAGGCCCCAGAATAATGGAGGCAAGCTAAAGGAAAAGAGTTTCCACCTAAACATTAGGAGGAACTTCCTGACAGTAAGGGCTGTTCGACAGTGGAACACACTCCCTCAGAGTATAGTGGAGTCTCCTTCCTTGGAGGTCTTTAAACAGAGGCTTGATGGCCATCTGTCACGGATGCTTTGATTGAGAGTTCCCGCTGGATGGCCCTTGTGGTATCTTCCAACTCTAAGATTCTATGATACCCCAAAGGGGTATGTTTGTTACATTTCTGACTTGTGAAATCCGGGCTTCAGGCATTTGGAAACAGAATTTAAAAAGTCACCTTCATTACTTCCAAGCATATCTCAAGTATAGCATAAAAATCTGAGGGAGCATAAGGACATACTCTGGATCTACTCCAAATGATTTAGAGAGGACAGAGTAATAGAGACTATAAGGAAGAGGAGTTGCTACTTCAGAGAGAACAGTCGGCCCTCCACTTTTGCAAGTTTAATATTTGCAGATTTGACTATTTGCGGGTTTGTCTCTGAGTGTGCGTGCGGTCCTCCTCCTCCCCCTCCTGGGCTTTTCCTCTTGGGGGAGGGGAAGACCATCAGGGCACATGCACACCCCTCCTATCCTCCCCGGTGCTTTGGCTGGCTTTCCTCAGCCAGTCAAAGCATGGGATGGGGAAGAATAGCATGTGTGCATGTCTCCCCTGCCTCCTCCCCTCCTGCATTGGCCTGCTGAAGGAAGCTGGCCAGAGCATGGGGGAAGTCAAGAGGGGAGTTGCACGCACTCCTCTTCCCACTTCCATGCTTTGGCCAGCTTCCTCAGCCAGCCAAAGCAAGGGGAAAGGCAGGAGAGGTGTGCAGATGAGCACACCTCCCACTTTCTCCCACATACTCTATTTTTCCACTTTCACAGGGGTCATGCATCCTTAACCCCCATGAATGTGGAGGGCAGACTCTAATTTGTTTCTCCAGTAAGGCCTGGAGGTCTTTGCATGATGAGATGCAGGTGGAGAAGGCCTCCCTGTCCACATAAACTCTATGACTGTATTTGTCTACTGGGACCTTTAAAGAATAACTTAGGAAGCCAGAAAACCTACTTGTAGTGGTTTGTGCTAAAAAGGAAGCCTGTATTAAACATATATTTTTTTCACAAGCAAATTAGTCAATGTGTTGAGGGAGAAAACAAAATGCGGTGACGTACAGACAATGAGCAGTGTCTAGCACACACACTCGCAGAGTTTATGTGCACAGACAGGACGCCTAGATTTTGTGAAGAATCTGAGTTCTCCGAAGGTCTCTAAGTTGTGTAGCAAATTTCCTCTCACACAGGAACAAATCTCTGGACAAGCGAGGTTTTTCTCAATAAGAGGGCTTTTTCATCTTTGTTACAAAACTATATACAAAGACTACATTGAGTATCAGACAGCCGTCTTGAATACTCACAAATAAGTTACTTTGTTAGCCAACTGACCATAGCAACAACCTCTGAAGCAGTTACTCTAACACCAACCATCATAACTGACACACTCTCTCAGAAGGTGACAGTTGCATCAGCCTTCCCATGATGCACTGTTTCAAAATGCAAACTCATGTAACTGCCACTGGAACTGTAATAAGTTCTGCTACAGCTCCACCTAGTGGCCACATCCATGTCATTTTATCAGGCCTGTTTACAATATGGTCTTCACACAATGACACCATGTTAGAAAGTTATTCTTGATCTCCTACTGTTGATCTTGAATCCACAAGCAATTGGGAGCATAGCAGCTTCTTGGAATCTAAACTTCTATACTTACTGAGATAATGCCCAATGCATTTGAATCATGTAACTGGCACGCCATCTCCCCACTGTTTCCATCAAATATGTCGATCGTTCTCAGCTCATCTGCTGTGTAGCCTGGGAAAAGAGGGTCTGGGTAACGACCAACCACAATGAGATCATAACGAGGATGCCATGTTGCCTACAATATAAAAATGGTGATTAAGAAAAACTATTGCTAAAGTTGAAATATATCGCAGTAAACTAGGACTTCAACGACAAGAATGTATTCCTGTGAGGTGAGGCTAGTCTATCCAGTCAAGTTCAGCTTCTAACCCTTCCATAATAGCAGACAAATCATAAACTTTTAAAAACATATTGAGATAGCAACAGAATTTTCATAGCAATTGTTTAGTCTACAACATGACACTTGTAGACAACTACAATTAAGTGCCACTTGCCCTATGAGTCCTTTTGCTCAAGCCCGCCTCCAGTTCCTGTCTACAACTCAATCTCTTTAGATATGAGTCTAATGTTGACTTTATTTACACAGATTCATAACAATCAACAAGAGAATGACCCAATCCATATTCTGGCATTGGATCCATATATTGTAGGAAGATATCCCTATACTGCAGTCAGGCTCATACAACAGCTGTCGGATGGTTTTCTTATTAACTCACTATTACCATCAAATGGGCAATATCTGCTTGTTACTTTTCCAATTTCTATACCTTGATAGGCGTAAGGTGCTGAAACTGCCGATGAGGATGTGAGATCAAATGCTGTGGTTTGGACCAATCAGAAGATGAATAAACCCGGATTTCACTGTGCTGATCAGTAGTCAATAGCTTAGCACCATCAGTTGGGCTAAAATAAGCTGTGGACAGAAGTAAAAAAGTGCTCACAATAATATTTATTTATGCAGAACCACAGTGGTAGGGACAATTAAAAAAACACATTTTTGAATATGTCGTTACATTTATCATGTTGTTTCCTAAATGTTCTAGTTATGGGTGTTCATCTCATTGTGCACAAGCATAATAAACTGTCACACAGCATTCATCTAGGTTTTTAATTCTGAAGGTTGAACACCAACATAAAAGCTTAACTTTAAAGTCAGGCAAGGCTGCAGACTCATTTCAATATTGTTTTCTCTTGGGTTAAAGCAAAAGAAAACAAGAAATATAAAACTTTTTTTTCTTTTATACTTACAGCAGTTTCCCACTACTTGCAACGTGTCCTTAATTCATTTTATTCAAACAACTGTGTGAGCTACATGGACTGATAGGGAACCATGCAAGGTCAAGCTGTAAATCTAAAAAACAGCTGGCACAGCAGATGTACAACGAACAAAGACAGAAGCCACTGAACTGAAAGTCAGAGGTGCATTTAAGGGTTGAGTATAAATAGGAGAATAAGTCATTAACAAAAGAGAGCTCTGATTTTTCCATCTTACCTGCATTGACAGGTTTGTCATGTGGAAGTACATGAAGACAGCTTGATTTGTCCTTTATGTTTCTTAGATCCCAGATTTTAACTGTCTGATCCACTGATGCTGTAGCCAGGAGCCAGTCACAGCGAGAATTAAACTCCACATGAGTCACTTTCTTTTTGTGCAGTTTCAGGTCCCATACCTATGGTGGGTCAATAGAAGATAAAAAACATGGCATTTAATAGAGCAAGAATTCTGGCCTGTAAGTTGTAGATATTGGCATGTACATTTCCTGAGAGATAATACAATCGCTTCAAAAAGGGCATAAAGGCAAGGATATGTGCAGCCAACACCAAAAACTCTACCAAAGAGCTAAGGTTAAATTGAACGAATTGTTCCCAGGGTCTTCTCCTAGCATGTGACATCTCTAGTACTAGAAAACACTTAAGTTAAAATTTGTATTACTGTACTGGCACAAGGAATGATCAACTGTGGCCCATTATCACCACAAAGAGAGAATATCCAATAAAGGAACCACACAAGTGAAGTGATTTCCCATACAGGTCCAAAAGCTGCCAAAACATGGTAGGACTAAATAAGCTGGAGTCTCTTCACCACTACAACACAACATGAATGATTAATGCAAAATTGTGTACAGGGGGAAAATAGAAACTGAGGAGCATCCAATGGAATGCACAGCAGAAAAAAGAGTTGTCTCAAGATGCTCAAAAGATTATTGTTTTATTAATTTGTAAAAAACCTGATATGTTTTGGCCTGGATATACTATTAAGGTCTTTTTCAAGGGGTTATATAAAACCATAAAAACACAATACATAAATAGATAACATCACATTACATAAAATTATTGTTACATTAGTACATGGCCTGTGGCTTGTAATACCTTTTTAGAATCAAACTTCAGAAATTTCTGAGCGAAGAATTCTCAAACCATTCACTGAACAAGAATTCCTAGTTCAGAAATTTCTGAAGTCTGCTTCTAAGACAGTAGACCAGTTTCAGAAAATTCTGAGGTTTGACTCTAAGAACACTTTAGGCTAGTTTAAACATGTCTTGTCAAAGAAGCCTGCAGGGTAAAGAGGATGGGCCCACTAACCTTTTCACCCTCAGTACTAAGCAGGATGACATTGCCCACATTATCACCTGTCACCACCGACCGACGTGTTGCAGACACATCAACACTGCAGTACCAGAAACTGAAAAAGAAAGAAGTACAAATTCAGAACTGTCATCTTGTGCAACAAATATTAAGAGGATGCTCTAAAAACTGCAAAAGCAAAAGTTGCCATCCAAGTACTAAAATAAGGAATGGAATCCTAACTGAACTGAGTTCTAGGAATTGCTCTTGATCTGTTTGAGGGTAATTACTAAGTACTGAAAGAAATTAATATGAAAGAAACCTAGTTCAAATCAAGAGGCCAACTGTATGTCTACAATCATCCCTTAGACTAAAAAGAAACCCAAACATGTTTATTTCTAAAATGTTTTAGAATAACTATTTGAAATGAATATTGACCCCAAGAAATTGACAAATTTTAAAGCCTTCGAAAACATGAAACCAGATTAGCATTCTTCAAAACCCAAAAATAAACAAACAACCCAAGTCTAAACACACTGGTAACAAACACCGCCTGCAGCCAACAACAGTTCCTGAGCATGAGATCCAACGTGTGTCTCTTAATTTCCCCTACAAAAGCTGAAATGTTTCTTACAAACCAAAAACATTAGTTATTTACTATGTGACTTGGTCTCTACATTCAATCACATCCTATCAATGAAGGGCACTAGGGAGGGGAAAAGTCCAGAAGCTGGCTTATTCACACTTTTATCCACCCTATGTATGTTTCCAGCAGAAGAAAAACACTACAATTTTACTGCATAGGCTTTTGCCTTCCCTATAAATCAGCAGTATACATTAACCACAAAAAAAAGTACAATGCCAAGATTTTTATACTCTTTTTCTCATTACAAAGAGCTGTGCTGCTTCACTTGCCAGAATGAACAAGAGAACTATATATATACAGGCCACCACTTGAGCAGATTAGAACATCAAACAGAAACTTACTATTTCCTACATGCCCAGGAAAACAGTACCAGCAACTTTCAAGAATCTGTCCTGCACGGAGGTTAAAGCAAACTTAGAAGCTAACCAATAGCCCTGCCTTTCTCACCAAACATCATGAAATTCATGGTCACAAGCTGGGGTGCGGGAGATCACATGTGCAGTTTGGCCCTCAAGATTGTGTAGTCTAATGGTGCCATCCCCTGATGCCACATAAAGTTTTTCCAATTCAAATGGGCTGAATTTCATGCTTCCAAGAGAATCTCCTGGGCCTTTCTGAAACACAGATGGGAAGAGGAGAGCAACACACCCATGTTAATGGGGAAAAATGGGAAAAGGCAGTCAGCACATACTAGCAGGGGTGCACTGAGCTCATGAGACTCTAGATCCGCCTTACTACAGCCCTTTCACACTAGACAGTTATAGCACTGTGATTCCAATTAAACCATCATGGCTCCAATTTATGGAATTCTCAGATTAGCAGTTTAGAGAGAGACATTTGTAATTTGTCAGCCACAAATCTCCAGTGCCCACCAAATTACAAATCCCCAGAATTACATAGGATATGATCATTGTAGTTAAAGTGGAACAACAGTGATGTAGTTACACAGTGTGAATGGGACCCTCACACCCTCCAGATGTTCTGCTCCCAGGATTCTTGATCACTAACTGGTGCTGATGGTGATAATTTGAGGAATGGTGCTCTAGAGGAATTGTCATATCAGATTAAAACTGGACTTGTTAGCCCTGACCCAGGCCTATACTAGCTACTTAATTTTTCAGATATCTGCCTATAAATTATATTCAAAATTAAGTTCAAAAATGAGGAGAAGCTATCCAATATCCTTTTTAAAAAGTACTTATCCAGTGTCTTAAAGAGAAACACAAGATAATGTTTGTACTGGTAGATTGATCTCACCAGTCCCCTCCTGCAAAATGGTTTGTACTGACTTTCTATTCCCCCCACTCCCCGTCTTCTTCCCCACAACAATGCCAGAACTAATTTTCAGAACAGAGAGCAAAAAACAACCAGGAGAGTTCTAAGGACAAGACATGGCAGAGATTCTTGAACAGTGGGGTATTTCAGTCGAGGCATTTTTTCATTAATTTTTTAATTTGGAAAACTGGAAAAACACAATTCTATCAATTTCTTTTTTATTTTTAGTATGCAGTTTATTACATTATCCTGTGTCATTCACCAATGTACCTATTACCTTTTCTCTGTCTTTTATTATCAAAATTATGCTGCAGTTTTGTTGGATGTTGGATAGTATCATCCATGCCATTAGCCTGGCACCAAAGAGTTAACTTTATCACTCTTTTTTCCCCTTAAACTTACAAATACCTTAATTTAGATTTAGTCATGATATTTTGGGGAGTGGCTGAAGGGAAATGTAATTTTTATGTTTATTAAAAGGCAGCATGGGTTTAAAAACAGTTGAAGATCATCTTTCAACATGGTAAATATCCACAATTATTTATAGAAAATGTTAATATTCTGTAACTCTAGGATCAAGCCAGCCTATTTCCTACACATTATAAGACTTCTTTCTAGGTATACTGACTTCCTCTTGTCAGTTTGGACTGTGGGATGTGATCTGTCAACCACACCATGGCCTGCCTCCAGTTTTGAGAAAATAAGAATGAAATATGAAACATTGAACACTGAAACCAATGGAGTCCCCATGCTCACAATTCTGAACAACTTCCCAGGAAGGTCTTCGTTCATATTTTCCTTCCAATTCAGGGTATCTTAGCATTTTCTGATATTTATCGTTGTATGCCTTTGAGCTGTTTCCAGCCTATTGCAACCCTAAGGCAATCCTATCACAGGGTTTTTGTGGCACGATTTGTTCAGAGGGGGTTTGCCTCTGTCTTCCTCTGAGTGAGTGTGTGACTGCCCAAGGTGATCCGGTGGGTTTCAGAGTTTGAGCAGAGATTTGAATCTTAGCCTCCAGAGTGGTAGTACAACACTTAAACCACTACACCATGATGGCTCTCAGTACTGTATTACTTGTGGGTAATACTGCTTGGGATTTAGTATTTGTTTAATTTTTAGAGATAAGTATCTGCTGGGCCTGGCACAGCATAACAGAAAACACATCTCATTTTAGCTTTCAAAACCTAACTTGTCTTTATGGTGTGAAAACACAAAGCCTTCACAAGAACTAAAAGAACTCTGTATTTTTGCCTTGCCTCACATACATGTATCTGAAGGGCTGTGTAATATTACAAGACAGTGTCCAAGCGCACATCAATTTTGCTTCCAATTTATGCATTTGAAAATCAGTGTGCTGATCAGATACATCACACATGAAAATGGGTGAAAAATAAACCTCACATGCAACAATCAGTTTAAGACAGACAGATATTCCTTCAAGCAATGTTCTGAACATTGATGTCTCTGTCAGCATTAGAAAAGCAACTCCGTATACTGTAAAATGCCCAGGGAAGTCAGCTGAACTCAAGGGAAGGTGCTATAGCCTCTACAGATAGCTGATTCAAATATTGTCATTTTATACCAAAGCCTTCAGGATCGACTTTTAGAAAGACACTGACAATAAAATGTAACAGACTGTTTAAACAACTGTGTATAATTTGAAATACAACAAACATTTCCCCAAGAAACAAGTATACTTCACAATCATAAGGATGGCTGCAATAGCCTGTTACAGTAATCATGTATTTTCTTCATTCTGTGTGTTCTACATGTAACTGTGTTCAAGTAGATTTCTTACTGTTATGGTGAATGTCACATAGAGAAAAACTCTAACCCTCATGTCCTTCTGTATACTGAACTCAGTTCAAATATCACTCCTTACTTACCGAAACACCATCGCAGGAATCATGGGATCATAGAGTTGGAAGAAACCAGAAGGGCTATCCAGTCCAACTCCCTGCCATGCAGGAATACACATATTAAAAGCCTGAGGGAACTTTTTGTGTGATGTGTTCGAGAGCAGACAAACCATTTTGTTTGGCAACTCTGAAACAGATTTTTGTAATATAATGCATTCCGTCGTTTTATGATGATTTCTTGTTAATGTGTTTCTCAACCTGATTTAAATTGGAAATTCCTTTTCCATCTTGTTTTTAAACTACATAATTGGCTTTAATGCCTATTTTTGTGGCTAAAATATGGGTGGGAAATTTCCCAGGGTAGGGGAAGTTTGACATGCACATCCCAGATATGGTGATTTTACCAGCACTGAATTTACCACCAGTTCTGTGGTTTCCTCAGCAGTGAACAAGGATGCTTATGCTATCCTCCTGAAACATGGATGTAGGATCTTCATATAGTCTTCAGGGGGTGTGTTGCCCACCTATGGGCCAAAAGGTGGAGCACTTGAAAACAAAATTAGCACATCATCCAAGTGCTCAGTGAGATAGCAGAAATAAGGAAACAACAACAAAACCCTAAAACTCCCCAAATCTACACCACTTGTGTTGCCTTCCAATAACAGAAGGAGTCAAAAGTGGAAAGAACTGGATTGTAATCTTACTCCCAGTCGTTGGTACTGGTGAAGACCCGGACTGTTTTTCCAGTAAATTCCTGCAGGGCAGTAGTTCCAGCAATTGATGATGTGTACAGCTCACTAGGATTAAAAGGGTTAAACTTCATTCCTGTGATGGCCCCTCCAGCTCCCATCTACAATGAAGGGGGATGAATAAAACAGAAAACCACTCAGAGATGTGGAAAGAGGAAAGTCCCTCTTATTCTCTCATCAATCTGTACTACTAAACTTCCCAAAAGGCAAAATTCATCTTTATGACACATCAGCCAGGTTGAGCAAGTACCATGACAAGGAGAATTTCCCAATCCCTGTGGCCAATACCAATTCTGTTAAGTAACTACTAGGGTGTAGTGTGATCCTGCTCCCCTGCACAATAACCAGGCATGGCCCAGATTCTTATAAGGAAGGTCATCATTCTGTGAGTTGCTGAAATTCACTTGTTCATTCCCGATAAGCATGAGTTGCCCTGAGAACAGCTGTGAAACACCCTGTAAGAGAATGGTTGTTAAATGAGAATCCCTAAGGGTACCAACCATTCTAGTAACAATTTGGTGAAATTAAGTTGTGCATATTAATGGACCTTTATAAGTTATTGATACGCATTTTGTTTTGTACACGGGAACAGAAAGATGGATCAAGATGATACAGGAGAACGCTGGAAGCAAGTAGGAGAGCAATATATGGACAGTGCTGGAGAGCCAGTTTAGGGGCTATGTTAATGGCTGTCCTAATTAACTATCGCTCAGTTTTCATGTGTGTGCTATCCCAATTGTTTCCTTATTTCTGTCCCTTTTCCTTTTCCCCCCCTTTTCTTTTGCTAATAGGTTAATGCAAGCCTTACATCCTATTTCTACCTACAGTATTAGTCTCATACTTTTTGAGCTCTTAGCTCAAAGATCTGACTCTAAGGCAATATTGTAATATTCTTTGCTTCAATAAAGACAGAGAGAAAAATCCAAACAGTACCACAATATTCACAGAGGGGGCTAGGAATCTGCTTGTTAGTTCAACCTCTAGAAAACATGAACGTCTGTCCACAGTGGAACACTTGCATAATTTGCTAGAAGTCTATCAATACAACACAGTCACATAGCTAATGAAATATATAACTTCATTTATAAGAACTTTCTCCTTTCACTCAGCAAAGTACTTTCTAATTTGAGAAAGTATGAAAAAACACCAAAACGCCCTCTGTAGCCCTCTTATAGATTTTCCAAGTAAGAATAATAGTTATCCGATTTAAGTACAGCCTTGCCTAGCTAATTATTTCACTGACAGAGAAAGCGGAGAAACTACAACACAAACTTCTCAAGTAACCTGTAGCTTACATTAATAATCCACTGATGGGCATCACAAACTGCTCTAGCATAATTAGACTCTACATTTGCTCTTCATAATGACTTACTCCTTCTATGAAGCAGGTTTTATTAAGCACTTCATAGTCCAACAGAATGATGTCTCCACCTTTGGAGCCCACAGCAACTGTGCTGGGGTGTGTTGGATGCCATTCCAAGCATGTAATTCTTCTATCGAAAGGACTTGCTGTTCGAAACAGGCGGTATGAATGGAGAGATCGTACAAAAGGCACCTGTAGACACTATAGCAAAACAATAAGAGACTAAGACCCAAGTTTTGAAGGTCACCGTTACATGCTGCTTTTTCTGCACAATTTTAAAACTAGACACAGGTCCATAACTTGGTAAATTTCCTCAGATGTTTATTTACATTTACTACTTTTTGATTTATACTTAAAAATACTGCTTCTCAAATTTACTTCACAATAATAATAATAATAATAATAATAATATTTATATCCCACCTCTCTGCACTCAGGCAACCAAGGCAACCACTCAGGCATTTTTTCTATTTGGTATGTGACATACACACACATCCCAAATGTATGCTTTGGATATGAACGACAACAGTAAGGAACTCCACTGTTTAGACAGTTAACAAGCAGAAATTATCACCTTTCTGAGCTGTGTCTTGATAGTGCTTCCCAGCATGTTCTGATAAATGTAATGGACAATATTTTTCTGTATTTCCAGCTGATGGAAGAATACCCCTCTGTTTCGGATCATGGAGCAATTGAAAGATTGCCCTGCCACACAACAACATATTTAGATTGAAAGATGTCAGATACATACAGTCTAATTTATTTTTACTATAACATCAAGATTAACTACTGAAGATATGTGACAAAGAGTGATTACAAGAAAGAGTGGAGCTAGGGGAAAAATGCAAGGTCAGGGGACAAAATTACACCAAAAAGTCTACATATAAGTTACTACATAACAGAGATGCTTAGATAATATTCTAAGATTGGCCAATGCCACTGTGCAGAGACTTTATGAAGTATACCTAATACATATCCATATTTTATAGTTCAAGGAACACCAAAGTTGAGAGAACAATAACTGATATGAAATCAACAGCAGCAGTGAATTATAATTATCATGCACCATGAGTATATCTAACCATGACTTCACTTTAGATCAAGTATTTATTAGATCATTTATATTCCAGCTTTCTCCTGGATGCAAGGAGGCACACAGGAACTTAGAACAGGATTAAATTAAAGACTTATTTTACAAAAGTTAAAAAAGGATTAATTAATATTATTATTTAAAAACCATGTTTAAAGCAACTTAAAGCAAACCAACACAGAGATTAACATGTAAATCACTTCATCCCAACCAAGGGTCACACAAGTTTATATATACCCCCACACACTTCCATGCCACCACCAACTGAAGATTCCAGCAACCGATGCAGGCAAAACCTCAGGAATAAATTTTTCCAGAAAGTGAAAACCCACAGAAAACTACAACTAAAAACAGTTTAAAACTATTATTGTTGTTGTTGTTGTGGTTGTTGCTATGATTATTACCCTGTATTTCCCACCAACACTGGGACTCAAAGTGGCTCACAATTTAAAAGAACAATATTATCCAGTGGATATCAGTTATTAATTACTAAGTTACTAACTACTAATTATTAATTAAAGGTGGGATACCACATATGACTTCACACACAGTACTCAGAGACCTGTCTGAATAAAACAGTCTTCGCCTGCCAACAGAGAGAGCAGACCGGATTTCTTAAGGAGTTCCACAGCCTGGAAACAGCCACACTTACCTTCAAGTGTGCCTGTGAAGGAACATAGGGACATAGGACCTTATCAGACATCGGAAATTGGAAGTATAATCCAATGGCAATCCAAACGCAATCATGGGGTTTCACGTTATTGCGTATTAAAGTATCTCACGCAATTTCAGGCAAAAGGGAAGTCATTCCAAACGCAATCATAGGTTTTACGTTATTGCGAATTAAAGCATCTCATGCAATTTTGGGCAATGGGCAGTCATTTTCAGGTAATGGGAAGTCATTCTGAACGCATTCCAAATGCAATTGGAATTCACGTAAATTCGCTATACTAGCGAATTCACATTAATTCAAATTGGCTCCATTCGCAATAAAGAGAAATTCCTCCCGTCTGATAAGGTCCATAGAGAAAGCCCTCCCTTGCAGATGTTCAGACTATCTCAAAGACTGTATCTCCTTGAGCATGCAAGGGTCTTAAGATCTACAGGAGAAGGCTTTTTTCCCAATCCTGCCACTTGAGGACAAGAGAGAGAGACTTCTGGGTGGCTGCTCCCAACTCTGGAATCCCCTCCCATGGGAGGCTAGGCTGGCCCCCTCCCTGTTTTCCTTTCATCAGCACACAAATAACTTTTTTTCCAAGTAAGGTTTTAATATATAATCATGTCGGCAAGGCTTTTATATGGTGTGTGTGCTTTAAATATTTTTTTAACCTTCTGTATATTTTATGTCATTATATACTGTTTTTATCAAGATTATTTTCATTGTTTTAAAACATTTATTCTAATTTTTTTTAAAAAAATTATTTGTGAACTGCCTTGGATCACTTTCTGGGAGAAAGGCAGCATCAAAATAAAGAAAGAATAAAATAATCTTAAAGCTTGATCTGTCTTGTATATGACATTCTAGATGTTGCTGGATTGCAATTCCCATTATGCTTCACCACTGGCCATGCTGGCCTGGACTCATTGGAGCTGTAGTTCAGCAACATCTAGAGGTCCATATGTTCCCCATTTCTGTTGCAGATGGATGTTCGATCAGTTTATGACACACCACATTATTGGACTACCCTCTTATAGTGCTGCTATTCCACTTTTAATGCTCTGACTGCCTCCTGTTGAATTCTGGGGTTTGTAGTTCAGTGAGGCCTAAGAGCTCTCTGGCTGAGAATTCTAAATGCCCTTCCCTCAACTGCAAATCCCAGAATGCAACAGGAGGCAGCTAGAGCAGTTAGTTGAATAGCAGCGCTTTAAGTGTAGTGTGGTAATCTAGTCAGAGTAAATCCCCAGCCTTCATCCAATACTTTACTAGAATGGATGTTACACTTATGGATGTTACACAACAGTGAGGGAGGAAGATTGACTGGGCATTATGAAGCCATAGTTCTGCATTTGCAAGAAATAAGAGATACTACACAGAAATTTAGGGCCCGAACAGATGGCTGAAAAAGCTAGCTTCTGTGCCGCTTGGGGGTGTGGCCATTAGATGGTGCACGTCCTCAAGACATGTGGAAGCTGTGCTGAAACTGCTTCCAGACTGCCCAAATCTGGACCATCAGGACCATGGTGTGTGCTTGCCACAGTCCTGTGGTGTCTTGGATGGGGACGGCTTCAAGCCGCCACTTTGTGGCTGTCTGTTTCAGTCCTTAGGGTAGGCCACATTTAACACAAAGGTATCGCAAGTGACATGGGTAAAGAGGCACAGCAGCCCTCTTTCTAAAAATGGAAATGTTCTCTGCTATTCAGATTGACCTATAAAAATAATCAAAATATACAGGTTTCATAAGGCATAGAAAGGAACTGTGTTAATCCTTACATTTAAAAACTAGATACTCCACCGGGGGTGGGGGCTTCAAGTTGCCTGCTTACCTATGGCAATTGCATGAATTTCATAGAGTTTTCTTAAGCAAGGAATACGCAGAGGTGGTTTTGCCAATTTGTTCCACTGAAATATAGCCTGCAGCACATGGTATTCATTGGTGGCCTCCCATCCAACTACTATCAAGGACTGGTCCTGCCTAGCTTCCAGTATCATGCAGGATCTGGTGCCTTCAGTGTATTTAGACAGATACACAGCCAAAACTCAATTCATCATCTGCCATCAAAATCTATTATCTGAACTATTATCTAATTTTTCTATGATTAAACAAACAGAATAAAATTAAATAACATTACAATCTGAGAAGATTACCAGTTTTGTCCAGACATTTCGGAGCTTTCCTCACGTGTATTTTTTTTGCATGCGGCTCATTTTCTAGGTCTCCATAGTCTCGCTTTCTTTTTCCATTTAATTTTGCTTCTTTTTCTGATGCAATTTCAGATATCCTCAGATGTTTCTTGTCCTTTGACTCCTTCCGAGGAGGCATTCTGTTAAAAACTGAAAAAGACCAAAGAGAAGGGAAGCCTCGTTGCCACTGAACTTTTAACATTTTATTCAAGAACACAAGTTAACATACTTTGAAAAGTACTACTAAAAGGGAGAGCAGTAGTATATATAACCTTTTTTAAAAAAACAAGTTTCAACTTTTCTGCTTCAAACTACATGCTTCTCAGAAACTCTAACATTTATTTCTTTTTATCTTTTTTAAATGTTAATATCACACCTCTCCATCACAATACTGAAGATTTTTAAGAACTCTCCTGTCCAGGCATGCTTAGCTTCTTGATGGCAGCTGTATGTATGTGGCTTCAGAGTCAAACCACAGGAAGTTTCCTATTTTGTGTTTTATCTACATAGTGGTATCTTTTATACAAGACTAAAAATACAATACCTTTCTATGACTACGAAGCATTTCTGCCTGGACGCCCATTTTACATACATTGCACAGGGATATATTTTAGTAAACAAGCCTCAGAATTTGGTCTAAATTAAATTCACAGCACAAATCTGTGAATGTTTATACTCAAAAGTGAACTCAGACTGTGTTCAAAGACCTTGTCCCATTAAGCACATATATTACTAAATATTATTATTACTATATATATATGAAGCTCGCATTAAGCTTGGTAGGTGTTTCATCTTGGTTTCAGTAATCTGAAGAGCAAAGAATGACAGGAATTTGCCACAAACTATATCTCATAGACATGTTTAAATATTTGTAGGGATGTCATATTGAGAATGGAGCAAGCTGGTTTTCTGATGCTCCAGAGACTTGGACACGGAGCAATGGATTCCAATTACAGGAAAAGATTTCATCTCAACATTAGGAAGAACGTCTTGACAGTAAGAACTGTTCAACAATGGAATATGCTGCCTCAGATTATGGTGGTGTCTGTCAAAAGTGATTTGATTGTGTATTTCTGCAAAGGGGGGGATGGACTGGATGATCCTTGAGGTCTCTTCCAAATCTATGGTTCTCTTATCTCTGTGCTACTAAACTATTCTTATTTTTATTTGACTAGATAGCATCTAACGTTGCATAAATTCCAGTTCTAGATACAGATACACACAAAAATTACACACATTTTAGGCAGTTATCACCCATTATACAACTGTCCACTAATACTTTGGGAAGAAGTCAGTCATATCTAGTGGTTTTTCATTTACTGGAGGGACAACCCACTACATCTTATATTGCATTCAGACACATGAAAAAGTAGGCCCCTCTGCTGGGAAAAGGCAGATAGCATAGCTAAGGTAGTACAGGTACAGAAAAACATGTGTCCTGCTTTTTAACATAATACCTTTACTGATAAATGTGATTTATATGGCTCTCAATATAATAATATTTATTTATTTATTTATTTATTTATTTATACCCTGCTCTTCAGCCATAAAGGCTATCAGGCCTCAGCCCCATAGCTAGGTTTCTCCAGTCCTGCTCTCGAGCAGCCAAACACCTTTGAAAAAAGTCCAGGGACTGGGCCGATTTTATTCATTACAAATTTGTTCTTTCATCCTTCTCATGTGCCCTGTCTATGGCAAAACAGAATTACTATAAATCATTGATCTGCACCAATGAGAGGCGCCCGCAGTGCTTCTTCTCCTGCTTCAATACACTGCTAAAACCTTCCTCTCCCCTTGTCTTCTCATTATTTTCCTCAACTGACTTCACCAACTATTTCATCACAAAAGTCACTACTATTTGATCTGAAATTATTCCTTCTGATTTGCCCCTAACACTAATCTCCTGGTACCTTCTAGTAATACTCTGTGTTTCCACCTATTTCTCTGGATGAACTCTCTACGCCGCTAAATTCTTCCAAACCTACAACTTGTCCTCTTGATCCTACCCCCTCCCATCTTATCTCTATAACCCCTTCTTTTCTGCCCTCGCTCCTCTATATCTTTAATCTCTCTCTCTCTGCAGGTTCCTTCCCTTCAGACTTCAAACATGCTCTCGTTTCCCCAATTCTGAAGAAACCCTCTCTCGACCCCTCTTCTTGTCTAGCTACCATCCGATCTCTCTTCTTCCTTTCCTTTCTAAGATTCAGGAACGGGTCGTTTATTCTCGCTGTCTTGAGTTTCTCAAAGCCAACTCCATCCCGGACCCTTTTCAGTCTGGTTTCCGCCCACAGCACTCAACAGAGACAGCCCTCACCAAGATCTCAAAGATCTCTTGCAGGCCAAGGTGAATGGCCTCTACTCTATTCTCATCCTTCTTGATCTGTCTGCAGCCTTCGACACCGTGGACCACTGTCTCTTGCTTGATTTACTTTCCAGCCTCGGGTTCTCCTACTCTGTTCTCAAGTGGTTTAAATCTTACTTGTCAGACAGATTTTCTGCAGTGGTCACAGGTGGTCAGACTTCTTCCTCTGCTCCCTTATCTGCTCTGGGCCCACAACAAACTCCAACTACCAGAATTCCATAGCAAAGAGCCACACAAAGAGTTAAAGTGTTTTCAAAGTGGGTTATTTCTGCAGCGCAGACGCATCCTTGCTTGTATAACGTCTAAGAAGACACGCCTCCTCCCTCAGACTTATTATACAACAACAACACCATGTGAGGATCCACAGTGACTCCTATATGAGGGACATATACTTCCCCATATAAACAGTAAAAGAAGTGACAATACTTGCCTGTAGGGAAATCATACTTTCCCACAGGGAATCATTGGGGAATACTTGCCCATAGGGAAACATAGGGGAATACTTCCCTACATTGGGAATTGCTTGACCATAGGGAAACACTGGGAATTGTTGTCCCAGAGGGAAATGTAGGGAATTACTTGCCTGTAGGGAAACATTGGAGAAAATTCGCCTATCGGGAAACATTAGGAATTATTGGCCCATAGGGAAAGATAGGGAATTTCTTGCCCATAGGGAAACATAGGGGAATATTTGCCCATAGGGAAACATTATTACTTGCCCATAGGGAAAGATAGGGAATCACTTGCCCATAGGAAACATAAGGGAAAACTTGCCTATAGGGAAATATAGGGGGAAACTAGCCTATAGGGAAACATAGGGGGAAACTTGCCTATAGGAAAACATAATTACTTGCCTATAGGGAAACTTTGGGAATTATTTGCCCATAGAGAAACACTGGACATTTCTTGCCCATAGGGAGCCATAAGTTAATTTCTCTATGGGCATGTATGACTGTACTGTCTTTTCTTTTTAATATAACGAATCAATGAAGAAGAAGAGCCAAAGACCAAGCAGCAAAGGAGGAGGATGAAAAAGAGGGAGGGAGGGAGCCCCCTTTATGGACTGAGAGAGGCCGAGGAGGATGGAAAGGGAGAAGCGAGAGACGCCTGAGAGGGGAGGCCTCACCTGAACCCCGGAGGCCTAAAATGATGAGGGGGGGACACTCTCTCCTCCTCCTCCTTTCTTCTTCTCATGGGAAGATGGCAACAAAAGAGGAGAAGGAGATAGAAGAAGAAGAGAGGAACAGTTAGGGAGCTCCTCCTCCTCCTAGTCAGGAGTGTGTTTCATAATAATAATAACCTGGCTTTAATGGGGGCAGAGGAGGAGCGAGGGCGGGGATAGAAGAAGATGGAGAGGCTGGCTATGTAGCATCTTCTTCTTCATGAGGGAAAAGATTTAAGATTCGGTTTGATACCGGTTTAACGAGCACGGCGCCATGATGCCCCACCACAGTTCCCTAGCACTGAGCCAAGAAGGGGGTTAAAAAGTGGCCTCAAACTGGATTATTATTTTTAAAGTCCTGTAGTTTTTGTTCGTGTGGCACCACACCAGAGCTTTCTCTGACAGAGAAAAAAGGCTTAATAATAATGTATTAATATTATTATTATTAATTTTTATTAATAATAATTAATTATTAATAATAGTAATAATTTAATAACGATTATTTATTTCTATCTGTAGTGTGTCGTTTGGGCTTGAGGGGAGAAGAGTGCTTCAAGCAAAACACACACAACAAGAACCAAGGAGAGAGACCATTCTCCCTCAGAAAAATCCCAATTCTCCTCACAACAGAGCCGCCGCCATTTTGTATCTCGCCTCAGACACTGGACTGACTGAGGCGAAAGTGTTTAAAATCACACACGGTTTCCACACTGGAGAGATAACCCGGTTTGGGAGCGTTTTAACTCTTTGGTGTGGCTCTTTGCTATGGAATTCTGGGAGTTGGAGTATGTTGTGGGCCCGGAGCGGAGCGGAGCTCCGCTCTGGGCCCCACAACATACTCCAACTCCCAGAATTCCATAGCAAAGAGCCACACCAAAGAGTTAAAACGGCCCCAAACCGGGTTATCACTCCAGTGTGGATGCAGCCTCTCTGTCACAGAGCTCTGCTTCCACTGTAAACTACACTTCCCAGGATTCCATAGCACGTGGCCTCAGAGACCTCCCTTCTTTCTGTCACTGGCCCCTTCTTCTTCCCAACATTTTCATCCTGTTTAAGGTTTTAAAGGCAAATGCTAGCACTTTGAATTGAACCCAGAACCAGAGAAAAAGTATACCATGTCCCCCCCCCTTCAAAAAATAAGACTGTGTCTTATATTCATTTTTTGCTCCCAAAGATGCATTAGGTCTTATCTTGTTTTTATAAAAATATTTGTCTTTAAATATTTACAAATATGTACCTCTCTTATACGGCCTTCTTAAATTTAAGGAGAAAAGGAACTGAAACCTGTTAAGACATTATTTTTGGCATATTTCAGAAGTAGAAATAATACCGTTTGATGCTGCTTTAAGTGCTTTAGTTTCATTGCATAGAATCCTGGGGTCTTTAGCCTTCTTTACCAAAGAGTGCTTGTATTTCATAAAACTACAAATCCCAGGATTTTGTAGGATGAAGCCATGGCAATTAATGTAGTGTCAGACTGTATTATTATATAGATACACCCTAAGAGACTATGCATGATATGTTATGGATGTCCACTCATTTACTTCCAATAGAGATCACTGGGTTGTCACAGCCCAATAAATCATCTGCACTACTTTGCTCAATTTCAGATTCAATTTAGCATCCATTCATTGCCACTAAAGAATTTTATGAAACATTGATTACAATTTAAATTTTCCACTCCATCACTTTGCATATTTGACAGGAGTAATTGTCACCAAAATATATTACATGCACCTACAGGTGTATTTTCTGACTTTCTTTCCAAATGAAAGTAGTCTCAGCATCTTACAGCTTTAGCAGAAAAACAGGGAGATTAGCTATATAAACTTTTTTCTTTTGCTAATTTTCTCATTCAGAGTTGCCCACCTTCCCCAGCTGCTTTTTTTCCTGGCAAAGTAAAAGATAAAGGCTCCTTATAGTTAAATAAGATCAAAACACCAAAGATACATCTAGCAACTTATTTTGTGTACTTCAGTTATGTGGGAAATGTATGATGAAACAATAGCATTACAATGACAAGCCACAGGCATGGGAAATTTCATAAGAAAATGAGAAACCTGACAATGAGCACTGATTTGTGATGTGGCATATACAAAAAAACAGAACAGGGATGAGAGTGCATGGAAATGGCCCAATGCAAAACCAAAATTAGAGGTTAATGTTAAACATAGTGGAGCAAAGAAAAAATTAAAATTCATGTGAACACATGGACAAAAAAAAAGAAAAGAAAAATGTACAAACCTTTGCATTATGCATACTATAGACAATGGAACATAAGGACAAATCAGACTATACGTAATTCAAAAACCTTTCCATACACATTTTTTCTATTTGGTATGTGACTTACACACACATCCCAAATGTATGCTTTGGATATGAACAGCAACTGTAAGGAACTCAGCTGTTTAGACAGTTAACAAGCAGAAATAATCACCTTTCTGAGCTGTGTCTTGGTAGTGCTTCCCAGCATGTTCTGATAAATGTAATACACAATATTTTTCTGCATTTCCAACTGATGGAAGAATATCCCTCTATTTTGTATCATGGAGCAACTGAAAGTTTGCCCTGCCATGCAACAACATACTTAGAATGAAAGATGTCAGATACTTACAGTCTAATTTATTTTTACTATAACATCAAGATTAACTACTGAAGATATGGGCCAAAAAGTGATTACAAAAAAGAGTGGAGCTGGGGGGGAAATGCAAGGTCAGGGGACAAAATTACATCAGAAAGTCTACATATAAATTACTACATAACAGAGATGTTTAGATTTTATTCTAAGATTGGCCAATGCCACTGTGCAGCAACTTTATGAAGTACAACTAATACATAACTGTATTTTATAGTTCAAGGAACACCAAAGTTGAGAGAACAATAACTGATATGAAATCAATAGCAACAGTGAATTATAATTATCTTGCACCATGAATACATTTAATTCTCACTTCACTTTAGATCATGAATTTATTTATTTATTATTGCATTTATATCTCAGCTTTCTCCTATGATGGGATCCAAGGAGGCATACCGGAATTTAGAAGATTAAAGACTTTATTTTACAAAAGTTAAAAAACGATTAATTAATATTATTATTTAAAAACCATGGTTAAAGCAACTTAAAACAGACCAACACAGAGATTACCGTAACATATAAATCACTTCCTCCCAACCAAGGGTTACACAAGTATGTATGTGTGTATATATATATTTATATATAAATATATACCCCACACACTGCCATGCCACCACCAATTGAAGATGCCAGCCACAGATGCAGGTGAAACATCAGTAATAAATTCTTCCAGAAAGGGAAAACCCACCGAAAACTACAACTCCAAACAATTAAAAACATCTATTATTATTATTATTATTATTATTATTATTACCCTGTATTTTCCACCAAAACTGGGACTCAAAGTGGCTCACGATTTAAAAGAAGAATACAAAAGAACAATATTATCCAGTGGATATCAGGTAATACTAAATTACTAACTACTAATTACTAATTAAAGGGGGCCGGAGTTAGGTTAGGCCACATTTAACAGAAAAGAGCACACAAGATGCATCAAAAGTAACATGGGCAAAGAAGCACAGCAGCCCTCTTTCTAAAAATGGAAACGTTCTCTGCTATTCAGATTGACCTCTAAAAATAATCAAAACATACAGGTTTCATAAGGCATAGAAAGGAATGGTGTTAGTCCTTACATTTACAAACTACATATTCCATCAGAGGTGGGGGTGGGGGCTTCAAGTCGCCTGCTGACCTATGGCAATCTCATGAATTTCATAGAGTTTTCTTAAGCAAGGTATACACAGAATGCCAGTTAATTCCTCTGAAATATAGCCTGCAGCATCTGATAGTCATTGGTGGTCTCCCATCCAAGTACTAGTAAGGACTGGTCCTGCCTAGCTTCCAGTATCATTCAGGATCTTGTGCCTTCAGGGTATTTAGACAGATACACAGCCAAAAATCAATTCATCATCTGCCATCAAAATCTCCAGCTGCTCCCTACTGGCTGAATCCCTTTAAGAAAGGCAAACAAAAGCCCACCACTTTCACATGTTTACTGTTCCAAAATTCTACAAAGTGGAACAGGTGAAGTCAGAGTAACTCTAACAAGAATTCAGTATGGTTCTAGGATGGATGGCACACAATCTTACTGTAAAATAAACAATCCGACAACAGTGTGAGGCAGCAGCTAAAAAGGCCAATGCAATTTTAGGATGCATCAATAGAAGTATAGTGTCTAGATCAAGGGAATAGTGCCACTCTATTCTGGTTTGGTCAGGCCCCACCTGGAATACTGTGTCTAGTTCTGGGCACCACAATTCAAAAAGGATGTGGAGAAACTGGAGCATGTCCAAAGAAGGGCAACTAAGATGGTGAAGTGTCTGGAAACCATGCCCTATGAGGAATGTCTTAGGGAACTGGGGATGTTTAGCCTGGAGAAGAGACGGTTAAGAGGTGATATGATAGCCCTGTTTAAATATTTGAAGGGATGTCACATTGAGGAGGGAGCAAGCTTGTTTTCTGCTGCTCCAGGGACTAGGACGCGGAACAATGGATACGAATTGCAGGAAAAGAGATTCCACCTCAACATTAGGAGGAACTTCCTGGCAGTAAGGGCTGTTCGGCAGTGGAACCCACTCCCTCGGAGTGTGGGGGAGTCTCCTTCCTTAGAGGTCTTTAAGCACAGGCTGGATGGACATCTGTTGGGGGTTGCTTTGATGGAGAGTTCCTGCATGGCAGAATGGGGTTGGACTGGATGGCCCTTGTGGTCTCTTCCAACTCTATGATTCTATAATTCTATTGTCTTTGTTGCTTTTCCACATTCTCTGTAATTTTTTGTAAGGAGTTGGAAGTACTGTGCCCACAGATGTGAACAAGAAAAAGCACAAACTAACACAAGGGGAAAAAATTATTCCAGAAAATTCCAAAAGCATGAGGATATATATCCCAGCGTTCCCTAAAGTTTCTGTTGAGGCAGAATATTCCAGGTTCACTTTGTAGGTTAGATAACACACACATTGTTTTGGGGAAAAAACACCTGCCAGCAACTAACAAATCTGCTGACATTTCATGGAAAAACTGAAAAACACAGTTGTCCAGGGAAAATGTGCTGAGTAATTCCGCTTGTGGAGGCCTATCTATTGTTTTTAAGCACTGGCTTTATACTATGGTGTTTAAACACATCTAAACTTACACAGGATCGTTTTAGCTCTACCTACACTGTCAATCATCCCCAAAGCAATGTCAGATGAGGAAGAAACAGATAAAGTAAAGCCCTCAAAAATAAATTTCAAAGAAAGGTTCTTAAACAGAAATGAAGAAAAAGTGTTACGCATTTTTTTTAATCCTTTGGGGACACCAACAAGAAGAGAAAAGTATTAAAGATACTTTTCTTAGTTAAATAAAGTTAGCCATTAAAATCATCAGTTTGAGCTGTTTCATACATTTTCCTAATAATAGCCATGGGGTGTAGGGGGGAATCTTACATAGTAATTAATCTGAGATGCACTGGAAAGAGTTCAGGATATCCTTAAAGGAGGAGGATTTTTAAACAAAAAATATCAAGATTTATGGCAAATTACAACTCCTTACGCTAGTACAGTATTGTGGAATTGTCGATGATACACAGTATACCAGCAATTCTAGCTAGAGATATGAAGGCCCTGAAGAAAATGGGGATAAAATCACAAGGAAAAATTCAACTACAGTACATTTCTTTTTTTCCCCCGAAGCCTTTATTTCCGGAAAAAATTAAAATAACATATAATCAAAGAGTTTCTTTTAGAATGATGTCTACAATATTTGATGAAATGTTCACATATTCACTGCCCCATAATCATTTCTAAACAAATATCTTATGTGAAAACAGGACTTTTATGTAAGGTTATGCATAGTATTAGATCACAACAATTCCTGGACCTTTTCTGAGTTTAATTTCTCAGGTTTTTAAAAATGTAAATGAGTGTGTTATGTCTGCCTGACACCAGAGAACTAGTGGAGACAAAATTATTTTTGCTGTTTTACTAATTTTGATATTTTCTTTTGGTTTTATTAGGGAGTTTTTTGTCTGCCCTTCAAACTAACAAAACCAAACAGGTTCATTACAATTCAGGTGCTCCACACCCTGTGGCTCTATTTGTTGCAGCAACAACAACAACAACAAATTAAAACACGAGTTCAATTTGTAATTATATTCTGAATAAACTGCACTTTTAATATACCAAATGAAATAATTTTATACCACACAAAGTTATATATAATAAACATTAGTGTTCCTAAAGTAGCAAAATGACTTTCAAGTGGTTTAATATTTCATTTTTTAAAAACTTCTGAACATTTCCATTTTGAAAGAAAAAATTCTTTCCCTCCTATGAGTTCAAAATTTCTGGAAATTTTAAATCTCTAATGAGAACTATTATCTGAATTATCTATGATTAAACAACACAAACAGAATAAAATTAAATAACATTACACTGTCTTTTTGAGAAAATGATAATCTGAGATTACCAGTTTTGTCTGGACATTTGGGAGTTTTCCTCCCATGTTTTTTTGTTTGTTTTGCTTGTGGCTCATTTTCTAGGTCTCTACAGTCTCTTTGTTTTCCATCATGTGATATTGCTTTTTCTTCTGATTCACTTTCAGATATCCTCAGATGTTTCTTGTCCTTTGACGCACATTAAAACACTAAAAAAGACCAAAGAGAAGGGAAGCCTCATTGCCACTGAACTTTTAACATTTTATTCAAGAACACAAGTTAACTTTGAAAAGTACCAATAAAAGGGAGAGCAGTAGTAGATATAACCCTTTTAAAAAACAAGTTTCAACTTTCTTGCTTCAAACTACATGCTTCTCAGAAACTCTAACATTTATTTCTTTTTATCTTTTTTTAACATTAATATCACACCTCTCCATCACAATACTGAACATTTTTAAGAACTTATCCAGGCATGCTTAGCTTCTTGATGGCAGCTGTATGTATGGGTGGATTCAGACAAACCACAGGAAGTTTCCTGTTTTGTGTTTTATCTACATAGTGGTAGCTTTTATACAACACTAAAAAAATACAATGCATTTCTACGACTATGAAGCATTTCTACCTGGACTCCCATTACACAGGGAAATAGTTTTAGTAAACAAGCCTTAGAATTTGGTCTAAATTAGAATATTAACCTTTTCCAAAGAAGTCATTCGCAGCACAAATCTGTGAATATTTATACTCAAAAGTGAACTCAGACTGTGTTCAAGGACCTTGTCCCATTAAGCCAATATATTACTAATATTATATATTGTAACGGATGATAGGTTCTACTAAGAATTATTTTGTATAAAAATTCTTAGAATGACAGAGTGAAGGAGACAGCGGACCAGAAGTCTGACTGAGAACTCCGGTTTATCCTTCCAGCCGGTAAAGTCCTCAGTGGAAATTCAGTTTCTATAGACTGGGGCCCCGAATTCCACAAAATGATAGGCTTTATAATAATTTTATACAAAGGATTTCTAAAGATGCTTTCTATTGGTTAATCTTAACTCTAAACAAATGAATCTCAAGCAATCAGGCAACGAATACATGAATAATTAAAATCCACTTATGACTCATCAGGCCACCTAACAAAAGTTACTTTTTTCTGTCAACAAAAAATGATATCAGGAGCCTTTGTACACAATTACACAGTTGCATTTCTACTTATCTATTGTTTATGTTTTGACTTTCACTGTGGTGCCTGAGAGAAGGCATCTTGTACTCTTGTTTTCTCCTGTTTGTTCCGCATTTCCTGAGGACCTTCACTTGGCCCTATTTTATACATGCCAACTTGGAATTTTCCCCTTCTCCCAGAAATCAACGTTCAAAACTTTGGTTCAGTAGCCATTTCTATATGTATATTGTTCGCTTAATTATTGATTATAAAAATCTGTCCACTACAATATTACTAAATAGTATTATTAAGCTTGTATTAAGCTTAGTAGGTGTTTCATCTTGATTTCAGTAATCTGAAAAGCAAAGAATGACAGGAATTTGCCACAAACTATATCTCATAGACATGTTTAAATATTTGTAGGGATGTCATATTGAGAATGGAGCAAGCTGATTTTCTGTGGCTCCAGAGACTTGGACACGGAGCAGTGGATTCCAGTTACAGAAAAGAGATTCCAACTCAACATTAGGAAGAACTTCTTGACAGTAAGAGCTGTTCGACGATGGAATATGCTGCCTTGGAGTCTGGTGGTGTCTCCTTCTTTGGAGGTTTTTAATAGAGGCTGGATGGCCATCTGTCAGAAGTTATTTGATTGTGTACTTCTGCAAAGGGGGGGGGGTGGACTGGATGACCCTTGAGGTCTCTTCCAAATCTATGGTTCTCTTACCTCTGTGCTACTAAACTATTCTTATTTTTATATGTCTAGACAGCATCTAACGTTGCATAAAGTTTAGTTCTAGATACAGATACACACAAAAATTACACACATTTTAGGCAGTTACCACCCATTTTACAACTGTCCACTAATACTTTGGGAAGAAGTCAGTCATATCCAGTGGTTTTTCATTTATTGGAGGGTCAACCCACAACATCGTATATTGCATTCAGACACATGAAAGAGTAGGCCCCTCTGCTGGGAAAAGGCAGATAGCATAGCTAATGTAGTTCAGGTACAGAAAAACATTTGTGTCCTGCTTTTTAACATAATACCTTTACTGATAAAAGTGATTTGTATAGCCCTCAATATACAACATTGATACGTGTATACATGAAAAAGAAGCCTTTAGGGTTGGTGGTTTGCCTAGAAATTTGAGTTTTAATGTGGGGTCATATCCCTCCTGTTTAGCTTTTATAAGTAAAGGCTTTATAAGAGTTGAAGAAGAAGAAGAAGAAGAAGAAGAAGACACTATATACCTTTTTAGCCTTTTTAAGACCTCTCTAGGCCAAACGAACACAAAAGGATGGTGGGTAAAAGACAGTGCTACACTTCTACAAAGAAGAAATAAATGTGTATCACAAATATGAAAAGCAGCATGGTGTAATGGTTTGAGTGACAGACTACCTACGGTATGACTCTAAAGAACATGGTTTGTATCCCTGCTGGGCCATGGAAATATGCTTGGGCAAGTCACACTCTCTCAGCCTCAGAGGAAAGCAAAAGAAATCCTCCTCTGAACAAATTCTCCCAAGAAAACCATGCAATAGGTCTGCCATAAATCAAAAAGGATTTGAAGGCACAACAACAACACATATTTTTCACCAACAATTAGAAACAGCATAGTGTGTGAAAGCCAGCGTGGCAGAGTGATTTGAGTGTTGGACTATATCCCTTGGCAGTCCTCAGGGTGGGAGCATATGCAAGCAGGACTATCTCCCTTGCAAACAGGATATGCAAACAGGACTATATCCCTTGGCAGTCCTCAGGGTGGGAGGATATGCAAACAGGACTGCCATTAGCAACAGAACAATACATTTGCAAATTATTCCTTCCTTCCCAGGGTCACACAGGATATATATCTCCATCCTTTTCCAGGCTATCATTCTCTGAAGATGCCAGCCACAGATGCTGGCGAAACGTGAGAAAGGAACTCTTCGAGAACATGGCCACATACCCTGAAAGCTCTACAAAAAACTATGGATGCCAGCTATGAAAGACTTTGACTCCACAATTATTTTCTTTTTCACATAATCTCTGTTACATCACTGCCAGCCTGACAGTGGGAGAAAACAAACAAGTTCAAACATAGTTCTTGTAGTTAAAAAAAAATGCAGCAAGCATATTTTAATCTATGATTGATGCTGTATTTGATTAGTTTGGCGTTTTAATCAATTCATTATTTCAGCTCTAATTCTTTATGATTTATTTTAAATAGATAGGCCTGCAGTCAGAGCTTATGTGCATAAATTAAAAAGAACACATTGGCTGTGCAGGCTGCTTAGTTACTCCATTGTCTTGAAAAGCCCATGAAAGCAGCACCCAAAGGGAATGTTTTACACAGGGGTAATTAATTTTGGTCCCAGTCAGACTGCATTTTATACTTGCTTTGTCTTTGAAAACGCAATATGTAGAAGAAATACCCTTTTGAATTTGTAGCCTAAGTCAATTCATATTTACTCAGAATTAGGTCCAACATTATTCAATGAGACTTGCTTCCCAAGAAGTGTGCTTAGTGGTTCTGCAGCTTTAAGACTGTCAGGGAGAAGAGAGAGGACAAATCTTAGTAATCTAGGGAACAGTATAAGAAAAATGATTTCAAGATTCAGAAATGTTACTTTTTTTAACTGAGGAAGAGTTATGCTGTACTTTTTATTTTATTTATTACATTTTTAAACTTTTCAAACTGTTTTCAATTCAGTGCTATTTTCAGAGCTCTGATTCTGCAAGACCTGAGCAGAACGGTTGAGAATATGTTTACTGGAGGTCTCTCATTCATAGGGTCGCCATAAGTAGAAATCAACTTGACTTCAGTTAATAACAAATTTTCAATATGGTACTTATTTAACTGTTTTACTGTTATGAATTATTTAACTTCACTTGATTTTAGAGTAGGACAATAATATCCAAAATTGCCCAAACAGTGATATCTTTACCAGGTCTACCAAAATGCTAATGTACCTGTTACAAGTTTTTGAAGTCCCACTAGCTTTTTCATCAAGCAAAATGTATTTAAAATCTTAGAGAAGAAAGAAAGAAAAAGTGATAGTCACAGGACTGTATTTTGTCAAGAGGTTGTTGTTCTCAGTTCAGTTGGTGGATGGAAGAATATTCTTACAGGAGGGCCTTCCACCTTTTGGCCATGAGGATACTGGGAAATTCTTAAAGTGTGTTCAATTGTGTTGATTTTAGTGTGTGTTCTAATTTACCTTGGCTCCTGTACTGATAGAAAGGTGGGAGGGAAATTAAATACATAAATAAAAACAATATTTTAGAAAAGAGGATACATACCTTACTCAGTACATGTCCATAATGTTATTTATTTTATCTGCTAAGTTTATACCAATATGGAACCCAAGGAGGCTAGCAAAGTAGGTTCAAAGAAAATATTAAAAACCATCAAATAAACTACAGTATTCTATTGAAAACAGCACTAATTTAAAACCATTTTAAAACATATAAACATAACAATATAGATAAAAGTACAACACTCTCCACTGAAGGATGCTTTTGTAATAACCAGTTAATAGCCAAAGGTTTGTTGAAATAAAATGGTCTTTGCTTACTGGCAAAAGGTAAGGGGCAGAGCAACTTTTCTTTTCCAGGGAGGGAATTCCACAGCCTGGAGACAGCCACCAAGAAAATACTCTCATGTGGCCTAACCAAACATATCTGTGATGATGGTGGAACTGGGAGAAAGCCTTTCCTTGAGGACCTCAAAACTTAGGGCCTGAACAGACAGGTTAAAAAAAAAAGCTGCTTTGGGTCACTTTGGAGGTATGCTGTTTAAATGATGCATGCATCTTAAGAGCCCAGAAGCCACACCAAAGTCAAGCTCCAGTCCTAAGGACTGGAGCACAGCTTTGGTGCAGCTTCTGGCCTCTTAGGATGCATGCATCATTTAAACAGCATACCTCCAAAGTGACCTGAAGCAGCTGTATTTTGGCCTGTCTGTTTGGGCTCTCAGGTTTGCGTAAGAAAGTACTGTATGGGCCTGAACAGACAGGGCAAAATAAAAATGCTTTGAGTCAGTTTGGAGGTATGGTGTTGATGTTGAAATGCTGCATGCATCCTAAGAGGCTGAAAGCCACGCAAAAGCCATGCTCCTGTCCTAAAGACTGGAACACAGCTTTGGGGCAGCTTCTGGCCTCTTAAGATGCATGTGTCATTTAAACAGCATGCCTTCAAAGTGACCTGGAGCAGCTTTATTTTGGCCTGTCTGTTCTTTCAGATAGTCTCTGGACCCTAGATGGAGAGGACTTTATTAGTCATAACCAGCACTTTGAATTGTTCCTGGAAATTAAGAATTGTATGCTTCCCTTTTGCAACAGCTTTAATGGTAGAGAAAGTAAAGTTTACCCTCAGTTAGTTTCTAGTAATAGTTATAATAAAAAAGGCTTCTGCTGGAAGCCTTGAAGAGCCACATAACACTAAGCTGACAGGATAGTTTACATGTTCAAAACAAGTTCAGCCGGGAAGTTTAAAGAAGTTGTGCAGCCATCTGTCAGAGATTTTAACAATATATGCTCTCAGAGTACATGCCTGGGTGAATAGGATAAACAGATCGACCATGAAGTCAGAGTCCAAGGTTAACTTGGGGTATTCCCTCTGAGTCTGCTTGTGCTGTGTAATTTTGGTGGGAGCATTTGTTCTTTTTTGGACTTCTGGAATTTAAACTGTTGAGCTTGGAATCCAATGGTTTCTGTTTTGATTTGTCAAGGTCATTTCACTGCAAGCCTGCTGCTAACTAAATCAATTACCATTCATTACCACCTGCAGCAAACTCACAGCATAGAGAGAAATCTAAGGAAAAACATGCCAAGAATCTGGAAGCAAAATTAAAAGTTGCATTTGTATTGTTTGAATGTATTTTTTCAGTGTCTTAAGACCCTAATCAAACTTCTACATTAAACTACTGTATAGTATACATCAGGCCTAGGAATCTGTATGGGCGTAATCATGCTAAATAGAATAGATTGTGCTTTGGTTACAATCTCTTGTTCCAAAGAATCTGGAGAATGCCAGCTTTTATATACCAAAAAACCAAAAACAACAAAAACCCCACTATGTTCCTAGCCTTCTTTGCTTTCTCTGTGTATGGAGGCGAGGGGGGGGGGGGAGGAGGAAATGGAAGAGTACATGATGTGCATGCAGAGGTTCCCAAATTGAATAATCCCTGGCATCTTCAGTTAAAAATGAGGAAACAGGTGTTGGGAGGGATCTGCTTGAGACCCTAGAGACCTATAGCCAGAGAGGATTATATTGAGCTAGACAGATATGACCAGATGTACCTGTGTTTCTGTTCTGCTACAGTTAAAAACTAACTAGATTTGGACAAATTTTCCAGTGATCAGAACATGGTATGTCTTAATGTGCATGGTTTCCAGTTAAAATGGCCATCTGATGGCAAAAGGAGCCCAGCCTGGTCTGATCTTATGCTTTTGGGAAAAGAATTAACTGGAAAAATCAACTGTCAAGGTTTCAGAACATAACTGTATAAATGGAGTAGATCCATTGGATCAACAGCAATTTGATAAATCAACATTTATGTTAGCTCCATGGAATCAATGGGTCTATTTTATTTGGGATTAACAGTAAAATTCAGGTCATAATTATAATCACATGCCTATGTCCCCTCTTCAAACTAAAGGCTACGCATGTTGATTGAATAGTTAGCAAACCCAGTCCTTCTCTATGGACAGTGTACTTCTAAATACACTTTGACACAACTCTTAATAATGATTTGGTTAACTGGTTTCAAGAATATATGCAATGCAGATTTTATGTATATCCATTTAGAAGTAAGTCCCATCAAGTTCACTGGGACTTATTCTGAAACGCATGTGCACATAGGACTCTAACGGTGCAATCCAGATCCATGCATATATGCTGAGAAGAAAATCTTGCTGTATTCAAACACACAGTCTCTCAGGTAAGCATGTAAGATATTATAGTCACAAATCAGGTTAGCTAGGCTGTGAGCCAGTAGTGGTATAGTGATGTAAGCACTATGACTAGGGAGATCAGAGTTCAAATCCTGGCTCAGCCAAATAAAAACCCACTGGGTGACCTTGGGCAAGTCACATTCTCCATCCTTAGAGGATGGCTATGGTAAACCCACTTTGAACAAATCTTGCCAAGAAAACCCCATTATAGTTTCATCTTAGGGTCGCCATTAGTCAGAAATAACTTGAAGGCACATAAAAACAACAGTTAATAATAATAATAATGTTTATTTCTTACCCGCCCCTCTCTAAGAACAATCGAGGCGGGGTACAGCGAGGTTAAAAAACAGTTACATTAAAAAGTTGTAAGGCTATTGTCTCCAGTTGCTTTTTAACTCCCAATTGTCACTCCCAATATTTCTCCCCATGTCTTGGAATTCAGCTATGACTGTCACCTTAATGTTGCAATCAGGACAAAACCATACCAATGGAAATGCAAAAAGATCCAGCACTTAAACAGGGATAAATAGTGAGAGGGTTAAGCTTTTGCAGTGACCAAAAGGGTCCTCATCTCTTATCGACATATCCTAATCTCTCCTATTACTCTTAGAAACCTTTCCAACTTTCTCTTCCTGCCCTCATATTATCTCCTACTTGTACCACTAGCTTAGTTCATTTACTTAGGTCCCTAAAATAGCTTTCCTATCTTTAATGGTGTTCTTACCATAAGGTCTTACTCTTTTTTCTTCTTTAGTGGCTGGTGTCTTTGCTCCTTGATCACAGAGAGCCATCATGGTGAAGTGGTTTGAACATTGCATTGTGACTCAGGAGGACAGGGTTTGAATCCGCATTTGGCCATGAAACCCACTGGGTGCCCTTGGGCAAGTTACATTCTCTCAGCCTCAGAGGAGGGCAATGGCAACACACCACCACCCTCAAGAAACTTGCCAAGATAACCCTCTGATAGGTCTGCCTAAAGGGTCACCATAAGTTGGAAATGATTTGAAGGCACACAAAAACGATGGATAACAAGCACACACACACTCCATCATGTTTACCTCAGAAAACCAAAGACTGATCTCTGAAAGAACACTTTCTCCCATTTACTACAAGGTCCCACAAAGTTACTCTTTTTTCCATTTAGGTGCTTGTAGCTACTGTACACAGTATAACAATGTTCTAAGAGAAACTGCAGAAATAATCCAGTTTGAGGCCGCTTTAACTGCCTAGTTTAATGCTAGGGAATTCTGGGAAGTGAGACATTTAGCCGTCCTCTGTCAGAGAGCTCTGGTGCCAGAATAAAGTACCATTCCCAGAACAGCCCACATCCTTTGCTCTTGGGCACCAACCAGTTGGCTTTGTAACCAGTGGAGAAGTCAATGGATGGAATCATAGAATCATAGAGTTAGAAGAGACCACAAGGGACATCCAGTCCAACCCCCTGCCATGCAGGAACTCCCAATCAAAGCATCCCTGACAGATGGCCATCCAGCCTCTGTTTAAAGACCTCTACCGAGCACAAAAAGTGTTCTGGCTTTCCAAGCGCACAGTACCAGCAGCCTCAAAGGAGAGGGCCTGGATGAATTACTGCTTTCTCCTCCTTTGGCAAGGAAGGAGCCTCTGAAGGCTGGGCCAAGGCTCTCCCCCTGTGCAATACAGAAAAGGCTTGGAAAACCCCCAAAACCCTGCACTGGCTCCTCCGTGCTGTCTTGCTTGCTGCTTCATAGATCCCACCCTTGGCACAAAATTAAGGATTAAGAAGGCCCAGCAATGTAGGAGTTTATCACACAGGAGGAATTTCTTTCAATTTTGAAAGAAATGAAAGTGGGGCCAGTTCAGAATTGAGTGAATTCGCTAGCTGGGCGAATTTACGCAATTGTGTATTGACGCTGCATTGCGTTTGGAACTGCCTGAAATTGTCTCCTAGTGCCTGAAATTGCATCTGATAGTTTCTCATGCAATAACGTGAAGGACTTCCCATTGCCCAAAAATGTGTGTGATCGGCTTTCACGCAATCACGCGAAACCCCATGATTGCTTTCAGATTGCCATTGGATTATACTTCCAATTCCCGTCATGTGATAAACTCCCTAGTTATGGTCAAGTGGGTATTCGCTTTCCCGCCTTTTCTCATTTGTTCAGGGAACAGGAGCTGAGCATCAAGGTGGCCACAACAGGATGACCAGATGTGTCCGCATCACAAAGGAGGGAAAGGACACCTCCAAATGGAGGAAATGCAAAGGAAATAGAGGACATGACGAAAGAAAAGCTAAAAGGGATCCTAGAAATGTCAAGTTATACTTCTTAGTCCTGCTCCACATGGAGGACATTTGGGAATTCCCCCCAGAGAGAAGGTGGGAATGGAGGAAAGGTCCTGGATAAGGAGGATATCTAGTCAGTGGTCACCCTGGGGTATGAGAGCCCCCTTGTCCAGGCCAGAGCCCAGTTGGATGGCTCCTAGTCTGTGCCATTCATTCAAAGCCACATACTCTCCACATGTATAGAGGCACCCTTGCTTTCCCTGATGTCTGGACTTTTGAGACCATGTTCCTTCCAGAGCCGAGTCCCGCCTGGGGTTAGGGCATAATATTCTGCCCTGTTTCTTCTTCTCCATCCCTCCGGGGCACAGGATGACCCCATGTGTCCTCACCAAAAAGGAGGGCACTGGGCAAAATGGAGGCCCTTCAAGAAAAATGGAGGACATAGCCAAAGAAAACACACTCAGTTTGTAGAGAGACCTTGTGGCACCTTTGAGACTGACTGAAAGAAAGAAGTTGGCAGCAAAAGCTTTCCTCCTAGACTTGAGTCTACTTCCTCAGATGCATTTAGCACACTCCTAGAAATAGAAATCCATGCTGCTGAGTGTTGTTCCAGATGGGCAGAAGGCTGAAATGGAGGGCAGGCCCTGGCAAAATCTGGTCTGGGCAGCCTGGCTGGGCAACAGGGCCTCTCTGCTGCTCATCCCCAGACTGGGACAGAAGAACTTGAAGGGCAATGGGATTATCAGGAGCTCCCGCCTCCTTCCCTCCCTCCTTGCTAGAAGGTGGAAGGAGGAGGAGGAGAGAAAGGGGGAGGAGGAAGAGGAGAAGGAGGAAAGTAAGAGAAGGAGGAGAGGAGGAGGAAGAGGAGAAGGGGAGGAGGAGGAGGAGAAGGAAAAGGGGAGAATAGGAGGAGGAGAAGAGGAAGAGGAGGAGAAGTAGAAAGACAGAAAGAGGCAGAGGAGAAGAGTGAGAAGGAGGAGGAGAGAAAGAGGAGGAGAGGGAGGAAGAGGAGAAGGGGAGGAGGATAAGACGAAAAAGGGGAGGAAGAGGAGGAGAAGAAAAGGAGGAGGAGGAGAAGAAAAGAAGGGGAGGAGGAAAAAAAAGAAAAAGAGGAGGTGGTGGAGGATAAGAAGAAAAAGAGGAGGAGAAGAGGAGGAAAAGAAGAGGAGGAGACCTGGCTCTCTGTCCTTCCTCCTTCCTAGGGCTCACTTTCCTCCCTGGCCTCCTGGCCCTTTGGGGAGTGGGCTGGGCCAGACCCTCTGTCCCACTCCTGCTCCCTACTCTTTTCTCTCTCTGGGTGCCTCCTCCTTCTCCTGCTGCCTGCTGCTCCTGCTGTGGCTTCTTCCAGGAGAGGGCTGCGGAGGAGCTGCCGGAGCTGAAGTTGGAGCAACTAGAGAAGGAGAAGGAGAAGGAGGGAGGGCCCTGGGGTCTTTTTGTGGGGACAGAGGCCCTGCCCCCTGGGTCCCCTTCTTCCACAGACAGAGCCCCCTCCATTGCTCCAGAAAGAGAGAGAGAAAAGAGAGCAGCTGCTGAGAGAGGTGAGTCTCCAGGGAACCTGCCCTTGGGCTCCATCCACACTGCAGAGATAACCCGGTTTGGCACCGCTTTAACTCTTTTGTCTGACTCACTGCTATGGAATTATGGGAGTTGGAGTATGTTGGGGAGCCCAGTGTGGATGGAGACTGGTGGGGCTTCTCCTCTTTTCTGGCATGGGGCTTTTGGGGGTCACTTTCTGTCTCTTTTGCTCCCCCTCCAAGGATCCTCAGGCAGCAGAGGGAGCTGGGGAGGCACCCAAGGTTGGGCCTTCCTTTGGGGGGACTGTGGGGGTCAGGTAGAGAGCCCCTGTTGTGTTGGCCTGGGCTGAACCCCCCCCCCCAACCTTCTCTTTCAGGGCCAGGAGGGAGGCAGGAGCTTCTATTCCAGGAAGAAAGAGCTCATTTTGGAGTTAAGATTCAGAAACCTAGTCTCTGGGAAATCAGTCTCTTGGAGACCTAGGTTGCATCCACACTGCAGAAATAATCCGGTTTGACACTACTTTAACTGCCAGGGCTCCATGCTGTGGCATTCTGGGAATGGTAGACCTTTGCTCTGGTGCCACAACAGGCCACCATTCCCAGAATGCCATAGCATGGTGTTCCAGTGGATAGCAAAGTCGAAGGCTTTCATGGCAAGCATCTATATTTTTTTGTGTGGGTTTTTGGGGCTATGCAGCCATGTTCCAGAAGAGTTTATTCCTGACGTTTCACCAGCATTTGTGGCTGGCATCTTCAGAGAACTCTCTTCCATGCCAGCATTCTCCAAAGATGCCAGGCACAGATGCTGGCGAAACGTCAGGAATAATCTCTTCTAGAACACAGCCACATTGCCAGAAAAAAAAAACACAAAGAAGTATAAAACTGGATTGTTTCTGCACTGCGGATGCTCTCTTTAAGTGAACGTAACTGGTAGCATAAGCTTTGGTAGACTCAAACCTACTTCCCAAGATGCATCTTTGGAGTGGAGAATCCAGAGATGTTTCTACTTTGTGAAAGAGCTGTGTCTCTGTGCCTCGCACTTGGCTGCGACGCATGGCAACTATATACATGACAACTAGCTGTAACACACACCGCACAATAAATTTTGCTTCCTATAAATGGCTAGACTAAAGTGAAGTGAAACAAAAGGTGTGGCTCTGGATTCTCCATTCCAAACACACATCTGAGGAAGTTGGCTCAGACCTTCCAAAACTCATGCTACCAACCCCCACCCCCCACCCCCGTTGTGTACCTTCAAGTCATTTACAACTTAGGGCAACCCTATGGTGAATCTATCACAGGGTTTTCTTGGCATGTTTCTTCATAGGGGGGGTTACCATTGCCATCCCCTGAGGCTGAGAGTGTGTGCCCAGGTTCACCCAGTGGGTTTCATGGTCGAACAAGGACTCAAACCCTGGTCTTCAGAGTCACAAGTCCAAAACACACTGCAGAAATAATCCAGTCTGAGACCACATTAACTGCCCTGGTTGAGTGCTAGGGAATCCTGGGGATTATAGTTCACTGTGGCACCAGAGCTCTCTGATAGAGAAAGCTGAATGTCCTCACAGAACTACACTTCCCAGGAGTCCCTAGCATTGAGCCAGGGCTGTTAAAGCGGTCTCAAGGTGGATTATTTCTGCAGTGTGTTTTGGACCATAGTCCAACACTCTAAACTGCTGTGCCGCACTCTTTCTTTCACTTAGGTGCTGCAAGATCCTTTTGCCTACCCATTTTGGAGTTGTTAGGGACAAATGAATCAGCGGCTGTGTTCACACTGGAGAAATAAACCGGTTTAATTGCCATGGCTCAATGCTGTGAAATTCTGGGAATTGTAGTTTGTTGTGGGGCCCAGAGCTCCGCTCTGGGCCCCACAACAAACTACAATTCCCAGAATTTCACAGCATTGAGCCATGGCAATTAAACCGGTTTATTTCTCCAGTGTGAACACAGCCAGCAGCTGAGCCTATGAATGCCTCTTCATTCAACTTGGCTTCCAAGAGGACTTGGGGCAGAGTAGGGAGCCCCCCCTCTCTGTTGGGGAGCAGGCGCTTTTGATTAATGTGGAATGAGGAGGAAGCATGAGGCAGGCGACAGAGCTTCTTTGTGAAGCTTCCCTGGCCAGTGCCTTCCCACATGGAAAATCGAAGCTGCGGGCCTGCAGGGGAGTTTGGCAGCACCTCTTGTTCAGGGGAATAGGTTGTTTTTTGGCCATTCCAGAACCCTTTTTCTTCGTGCTACTTCCACCTACCAGAGGCTTCGCTTTTTATGCTTGTGGGAACGACGAGCCACAACTAGAACCAACTCCACTTTGCTACGCCAACACGAAATTTATTCACACAGGAGCAGATTCTGTTTTGAGGAAGGGTGGTTTGATTTGCCTGCTTTATAGGAACTCAAGCCACAAAAGCATCTTGCATCACCGCAAGTTGCAGAGAGGCAGAGGGAGTCTAGAAGAAGTGTTTGGTTTTCTTATTTCTCCTTCAGACTGCTTTGGGACATGTGCTTAGCACCAAACTCTTTCAGGCTCCTGAGGTGGGTAGTACTAAATGAGAAGAAGCTTTCCTTGTAAAGGAGGAAATCTTGGAAAGATGGTCTAAAGCAGTGGTCCCCAAACCATCCTTTAAGAGATTTTGGACTTCAGCACCCAGAATCCTCAGCCATGTTGGCCAATGGTCTGGGATTCTGGGAGCTTTAAGCAACCCCCCTTAAAGCACACAGCACTATACTTTTTACAGGTATAAATTCAATGTAACAAATATTTTGCTTTTTTGGCACAAGAGGGCATGATGCAGAACTATGCAATTTCAGTCTTGCTTGGACAGGTCACGGTGAGACAGACTATCCCTTATTAAGAAAGCTTATACTACGACTTCTACACAGTTACTCTCAAAAAGCTACAAGGGCCCATTTTAGATTGGCAAAAAGAGGTATGTTGAAGGCTGCATGAAAGCCCAGCCTTTAGATGAGAAAAAGGGAAAGTGTGCCATGAAAACACCATTTTGGCATTTTAAGGCAGAAGAAGTGCTTTAAAAAGGAGCTGGCCCATTTTACATTGGCAAAAAGAGGTGTGTTGATGGCTGCATGAAAGCCCAGCCTTTAGATGAGAAAAAAGGGAAAGTGTGCCATGAAAACACTATTTTGGAGTTTTAAGGGAGAAGAAGTGCCTTTAAAAAGTAGTTTGATTTCCCCACTACTTTTTTTAAAAGGGTGCAACATTGCTATTGCATCTAAAGGCTAAGGTGTAGTTGCACGGTTAAATGGGGCTCTGTCTCTTTAAAGCACCCATTTAAAGGTAGCGATACAAGTGCGGAGGGAGGGAAGGTGCCAAGACAAGAAGAGACCTTCAGAGCCCGGCCAGAGTGCGCCTGCACCTTCCTTCACCTCCTCCCTTTGGCTGAGAGAGTGTGACTTCTAGGGAGACAGCAGGGCACTGGAGGCGCTCAGCCAGGCCAGGGCAAGCTGGCAAGAGGAGGAGGAGAAGGGGAGGGACCTGGAGCACCTCCGCTGCCCTGCTTCCCTGCAAGTCACACTCTCTCAGCCGAAGGGGGGAGGAGAAGGCAGGCCCAGGCACACTCTGGCCAGGCTCCAGGGCTCTCTCCTGGCTGCCTTCCTCCTCTCTTTGGCTGAGAGAGTGTGACTTGCAGGGAAGCTCCTCCTGTTTCCAGCTTGCCCTGGCCCAGCATCAGGAGGACCTGGAGCACCACTGCTGCCCTTCCTCCCTGCAAGTCACACTCTCTCAGCCAAAGGGAGGGAGGGAGGGAAGGAGCCAGGAAGAGACCCCCAGAGCCTGGCCAGAGCATGCCTGGCCCTCCTGCTTCCTCTTCAAAAAGAAGGCTGGAAAAGTAGGACGTGTCCTGGCAAAGGAGGACGTGCCTGGTCAACTTGGAAAAGGGGGGCCTCTGCTCAAGAATGGAGGACATATGGGAATCCCTCCTGGACAGAGGGCTGAAACCTCAAGACAACTCAATATAATGCTCTGACAGAACACAGACTACAACTCCCATGAGCCTTTGCTACCATTTCCCAAGATACCTTAATTTGCAACAGAAAGCCGACCAGTATGTTCACATGTGATGAATTCTTTCGTATTGACTCTGCGTTTTCTTTTTGTGTAGATGCTCTCTTGTCTTGTGTGTGATGAGCTTGTGCGTAATCACGTGCATTTCCGAACTGACCTCACTTTCTCCCTCTTTCGGAATGGTCCTGTACTCCCCCATGTGATAAGCTCCGACTGTATGATGTACCTGCGCAATTGCGCAATTCGCAGCCAGCAAGGGAAAAAAAATGTTTAAAGCGCGGCTAAAAGCCTCGTTCCTTGCTGCCCATGTAGCTGCTCCGCCTGTGTTTGTAGCGTTTGGACAGCTTCCCATGTAGTTGCTGAGCCACAGAAAAAAACCTCAGTCTAGCTGCCCTGTACTTTTTAAATGCACACCTGGGGCTTGCAGTCTAGCTGCTAAGCATTAAGGAAAAGGCAACTTCATGTCACACTTTCCTGCCAATCTAAAAAGCCCCATGATCTCCTTGTATACTCCTTATGATGTTGAGGAATCTGCCTCTGTAAGTGTAGGCATTGTAATTTGTAACTTATCTCTGTGAATTGACTAGCATTTAGTTGTAGATTAAAATGTGGACATACAGGTGGCAGAGGTTCCTCTCTCAACCCATGTGGCTGTGTTGTTGAGCTTTAGAAATGTTGGATTACTCTTGACTGTGAAGGAAAGATGCTAATATGCTGCCTTAGTCTTCTTGCACTGGGGAACTTAATACTGCTTTGGCAAAGGGGAAAGACATCTGTGGTTTGTCCTTCCTTGGCTACAGAAAGAGGTCAGAAGCTCCTCAAAAGAAATGTCAGAGGAGCTTTGCAAACTGCACAAGCCATGAACCAGTTTGACAGCTTCCTGTGCCAGCTACATTTTTCCTTGCCTCTTGCACTTGGATCTATTTCTTTGAAGGGCTGGTCAACGGGAGAAGGATAAAAGCTACAAGTTACTTCATATGTGCCCGTCTGTATTTTTCTTGTCTTCCAGAGATGACATAACAGAGATACTAAAGTTAGCCCAAGTCTTTTTGCACTTCTTTTGAAATGTTTGATGTTCTGGACATGGATAAAATGAATCTCTTCGATCTTCTTGATTAAAACGCATATGCTTACTTGATTAGACTTAACCTTGAAGACATTCAAAGAATTTGAAGTTAGATACTGAGAGGTAAAAATGAAAACTGTTAGTTGGAACTGCCTGTTTCTAAGTGTGGGATGATACCTGGAAGGAGCAGAAATGGAATTCATAGTATCATAGAGTTGGAAGAGACCCCAAGGACATCCACTCCAACCCCCTGCCATGCAGGAAGACACAATGAAAGCATCCCTGACAGATGGCCATCCAGCCTCTGCTTTAAAATGTTCAAAAGAGGAGAAACGAAGAAGTTCCTTTCCTCTAGTCTGAACCTGTTGCCTCATGTTCTAGTCTCTGGAGCAGCAGAAAACAAGTTTGCTCCTTCAGTATGACATTTTTTCAAATGTTTAAACATTGCTATCATGTCACCTCTTAACCTTCTCTTCTCCAGGCTAAAAATACCCAGCTTCCTAAGCCGTTCCTCATAGGGCATGGCTTCTAGATCTCTCAGCACTTTGCACAATTAGAAGCATTATGGCTCAGTGGAGATCTCTTTTACCCTACTCTTCTAACTAATGACTATTTAAGAAACTTAAATGTTGCTTACCACATCACAGTTGGCATTTAGGAAGTGGAAATATGAGCTCTTTCTCCTTTCAGTGTCTATCTGGATCATCCACCAGACTAAGGCGTGTTTTTCCTTCTTTTGGGGGGGGCAATAATTTAAGTTTAAAATGCATCACATGTACATGCCTCCAGTACCTCAAATCTTGCTGTTCCTTAGACCAACACTCACTCACTAGCTGCAACACTCACTAACTGCCCTAGATGTTGAACCCCAGCTGCTCTGAGGTGCAAGTTAATTTGAGTTCCCTGGAGAACCACAACCGTGTCTACCCCAAAGTCAAACGTACCATTTTGTGAAATGTGGAATATCACTGCCTATGGGCTTCACACTTTAACTGCATCATGACAACAATAAATTTTATAGTAAGAAAAAAATGTTTACTGAAAATGGCTAGAACAAAGTGAAGTGAAACAAATACTAAAGAAAAAAAATGAAGACAAACCTAAACTTACCTTGATATAAAAGAGAACTTGTGGCATACTAGACTTTAAGAAGCCTACTAATTGGTCACTCTCCTTGCTTGTCAAGACTTACAACTTTTGGAGGAGCCCCAAGTAATGGTTTTATAATGCAGCTTTGCACCAAATTGTTCCAGAGATCAGAAAACTGAAGGCCCCACAGGCAGAAAGCATACATGCACCCCTCCACTGGATAGAGGAATTAAATAATATTTTAGCTTCCTTTTCCAGTTGTAATGGAAATAATTCCTTTTGTTTTATATGCTACCTTGAAATACAGCTTGATTATCTGGGGAAATGTGCTTGAGGGTAGACAGGTTTCCCTTTGGTTTTACAGGGAGATGAGAGTTTTTGATTTTTTGGTATAATTTAGAGGCAATATATCAGGTCAGACCTGTGTTCTTAATTACAAAGCTTGGGGGCTGCAGGAGCCAGTCATTCCTGCCTCTCTTTTTAATGTCTCTAGCCTTGCTTTGTTGTTTGCTTTAGTGACGAGTTTGCTCCTGTGTTCTGGGCTTCTAGAGAAGGCTTCATGGTTTGGGAATCATGAGGTTGGTGGCCCGATTGCACCTGCATTCTTCTCCCCTATGCAGGTGCCTTAGAGCCATCAGCTGTGATGAGAGTGAAGCCTGAGAAGCAGAGAGCAACATGACTGAGTAGTTGCACTGGCACATTGCACAGGTGCTGGAAGCTGAAGAGTGAGAAAGTGCACAAGCTGGGCCTCTGCTTTGGGATTTTACAGTACTGAAGAGAGCTGTTTCAGTGGTGAGAAAAAGACCCCTGGAATTAATTCTTATAAAGGCTTAGTGTTAGGTGTTTGCATTGCATATTTCTGATAAAATCACTCACATTAATTTCATCTTGGAATCCAGTATTTTATTGGAGCCAAAGATGGACAGAGCCAGAATTTGGGCTAGTTCAATTGTATTGTAGACATGTGCAATTGGAAGATCTGAACAGGATTCTTCGAGATTGACATCTACTACAGATCCTTTAGATAAAAAAACCTAGACTGATTTTGTGGAGCTCAACAAGTGATGAACACTTCCTTGAGAGGAGAAATAGTTCCACTTGCATTCAAAAATAGTGAATATCTGTAATGGAGAAACTTTAACTTGGATCTTATAATCTTGAACAACTACTCTTCTGCATCAAAGATTCCATTTTTTAACCCGATGTTGGAGAACTGAATTGCTTGCACATCTAGTACCTTCATGTAGTATTTGCTTGCACTAGTTCAAGCATTAAGCTCTACGACAGGGGCCCTATTGATTTATTTACTATTAGCAGCATCTATCGGAGCAAATATGAGCAAGTGATAGGACATTTTCAGCAGTGGCTTCATATTTATGAAATGCATCCCCGAAGAACTTTGGATCCCTCTGACTTTTCTTGACAGGCCTCTTAAGTCTTATTTCAGTCCACTCCTGGCTGAGGAAGGCTTTTAGTCCATTCATTTTAGTTGCTGGCTTTTGAATCTATGCATGTTCTAAGTGGTATGGACTTTGATTTTTTTTTGTTTTGATTGTTCTTAAACCTTGCACACCTCTAGAAAACTTTATTTATAAAGTGGTGTGTTAGTAACAATAAAGGGCATCACAAGTGCAGAGAATGATTTATGAATGGTATGTGTATATATAGTGACATGGCTATAAGTCTCATGCTGTAGGTCATGACATTGTCCAGAATCGCGTTGTCTTGCAAAATCCACACAGAAGTAGATCTACAGTGAAGAGTTGTAAAGAGTATCTCAAATCAAAGCCACTTGCCATGTACTGGTTTTTGTTTCCAGTCGAAGATGAGGAAAATTATCCAAACAGTCATACTGCTTTTACGTGTTGTTATACACTTTGTACCAGTCAGTGTAATGTAATCAATGTAATGTACAGGGACAACAAAAAGACCATCCTGTAGAAAAACTCAGACATGATGTCTCCCCATATAGAGTACAATTGCAACATAGCAACAGTGTTAATGTGTTTTTTGTTAACCTACTTGTAACCTTTCATAGTTCAAGGCATTAGCATCCCTTTAAAGATAACAGTTATAAAGCTTTTCAAAAGTTGTGAGACTGTGATTAGTTGTGAGACTTTGATTGTGTATTCCTGCATGGGGGAATGGTTGCTCTGGATGGCCCTTGTCATTTCTTCCAATTCTATGATTCACATTGTTGCATTTAAAAAAAGCCGAAGAGAAAATTCTGAGCCTTGTCTTCCAAACCTTAATGCTGTTATTGCCTTGAGATAATATATTATGGGGGCCTGGTCAACAATGAGGTTTGGGTTGGTTGCCAGATACATTTCTGGCCTGACCCACCATCTGGAAAACAGCTGAAGTTGAACAGTTGTTGTTGTTGTTGTTGTTGTTTTACTGCAGCTTCAAAACTCCCAGCATGGCCAGTTGGGAGCAGTGTTTTTAAAATGGTACCGTTGGGGGCTTAAATACCCTAAAGGCACCAGATCCCATCTGATCTTGGAAGCTAAGCAGCTGCTTTATCACACTAGGAGGCAAACAGGATTTAAACGAGAGTTAAACAAGAGTTAAACAGGAACTCTCGTTTAACTCTCGTTTAAATCCTGTTTGCCCCCTAGTGTGATAAAGCAGCAGGATGAGCCTTGATTAGTACATGAATGGGAGATTACCAATAAATAGCATGTGCTGTTTGCTGTATATAAGAGGAAAGAAGTGGCAAAACCACCTATTGAGTATTCTTTGCCTATGAAATTCATAGGGTCAGCATAAGTTGACAGGCAACTTGAAGCTCGCACACAACGCCTTTTCCAAGCACTGAAGTAATTACCCCTGAGAATGTAGAAACTGGCCTTCCTGGCTTTAATTTTTTGCATTGACATATTACATGGGTATTTGTCATTTCTGGTGGGAAGAAGGGAGAGGTGTGTATACTGGCTAGTAGCCCTGCGCTCCAGTCATATTTGCTAAAGGCTTGCCTTGATTGATCCACAGTCTGGGAAGGAGAAGTAGCTGAACCCAATATGAACCACATAATGCCTCCTACACAACTGTTTTTAGTCAATTATGGGCCCAGTACTGGCCTGTAATATTGAGCTGCCATGTCAACAGACTAACAGAGAGATAATGTAGCTTGGTGGGAACAAAACTGTACTGGAAAATGCCTAAGGGCTGCATACTTAAGGCATTGCCTTAAAAAGTGACTGTCTTTATGTTTTACAGTATTACAGTATTGGTATTTCCTTCTCTAGCTCACCATGATGGTACAAATGATTTTTTCTAATAGGTTGGCATACCTTAATGTCATTACAAGTTAAGACAAGATCTATGTTCTACAGCTTCTGTAATAACAGTGCTTGGGAACAGGCTTGTTAAAAGCTTTTGTGCAGGTCATGAAAATGGGAATTTAAGAATGTTTAGAAATCTGTGTGGTGCTCTGTTCTCAGAATTAATCTAGTAGACTATAAACCTAAGGCATAAAACTTCTTTATTGAAATGACAGGCATAGTAGATAAGAGCTCATATATTCATCTGTTTACAATTTGTCCTGTCAAGCTCTTTACATACACTATCTCAGTAATTCTGATTTGGTACATTCCAGTCTTTATAGTCATTTATTTCCAAATGAAAGTTGAAGTAATTCTGATTTAACAAGCTTAGCATCAGTATTAGGTATACTCTTATGAGGTATGGAAGAGTGAGCAGAAATATGTACATGTATTTGCTAAATTGTCTCAAATATTAATATAAATGGTTATGTTGTATCTAATTCTCCTTAAATACTTACTTTGTTGTAGAATCTTTTGAAAGTAATTGTCCTGCTGTACTGTTTTGTGTGAGAAGACTGGAATTCTGCAAAAATAAATCAAAATTGGTGAATGTATAATCCACCAAACCTTAATTGAATGCATAGTATGCAGCTATATAACCTCTGGCTAGCAAAAAGATTTCTTTAAACATGGTTCTTATCCAGCTCAGCATTTTGAAATATTTAACTACCAAGTGGACTTTGCTTGAGGAAAGCAGCAGCTCAAAAACAAAATAATTTCTTTTGTGACAGTCTCCCTATTCTGTTTGTTGCTTGCTTTGTTGTGGGATTGTTTTAAATTAACCCTCTGTGTTTGGGAATGGATATTATTTAAAAAATATTACCCCTAGACTTTTATAGTGTGGATTCTCTGCTGTTAAGGATGTACAGATGCTAACTTTTCCAGGCTGAGGTCCTTGGTGTTTCCCTATGCCTGGCTATGGCAACTGCTGCAAGTGCTATTCTAGTAAATCTCAGACCCTGCTAAAGAACTTTACACAGAATGTGCTCTCAACTTGCTCTGTGCTGCCAACATCTAAATGGAGGTGGTTGCACTCATGAACAGATTTAATGATCCAAAACTAGAAGCATCTTGAGAAGCAGTGCCTCCATATGGCTGTCTGACAGAAGGTTACAGAAATGGTGACTGAAATAGAAAACCTGGGATTAAAATTGTGAATTGGACAGCACACAGATAAATGCTGTGTGCTTCTGGAATGAGATAATGATTCCCCATTTGTAAGTGGCCTGTGTTGGGTGAGATGGAATGGGGAGAGGAAACAATGTGCTGGCAATGCTAAGTGGCTGAAATTTCTTCCCGAAGTGGGAATCGATGACTCAGGGTTGCAGAGACTATAGCACCACCACAACCTAGCTTGGGGTTTGGCTCAGTTGGTTCCACTGCTGGAATTGGTGGCAACTGCAAGAGCTATATGATTCCAGGGGAGACAAAGAACCCATTGGTTCTGATAATGTGTGTTTGTCAAGAGCAGTAATTACGTTGTCAGAACCAAGGGTATCACCTTGAAAGGTTTTGGTGTAAGTTCTTATGCATTTGATTAATACTGGTGATGCCCCTCCTCTTGAGTCTACTTCTTAGTATCACTTGTCCTCCTCTAGCAAGTGCATCCTCTGTGTGTGCTTGATCAATATGGTGATTATTTTAAAGTACTGTATTGTATATACTCATATATAAGTCTAGAAATTTTAGTCAAAAAATTGACCCAAAAAAACCTGTGTTGACTAATCCATGGGTCAATGTAAGTACTGTACTTTCATAGGAGTCATCCTCTTTCTCTGAACAGAGTGGTAAAAGGTGAGAGGATAGTCCATCCTGGAAGCACCAAAAATAAGCATCGATCACCTCTTTTCTCTCATCCATCCAGCCTTTAGGATGAGCAGAAACAATTATGCCTGCCAGAATTTTATAAGTTCTTTGGCATCATTTTCCTTTGCATCATCCTTTACATCCTGTGTTACATGCCCCTAAGTTTTACCCCCTACTTATCCACAGGTCATATCAAAATCCATAATTTTGGCCCCAAATCCTGCCCTTGACTTATACATGAAGTTGACTTATAATCAAGTATATACACAACATAACTTTTGTTTTCCAGTTGTAGGACATGTGACTAAAGCCACATTGTCAAGTAGAGAATATGCTGGGGCTGAATTTCTCTGCCAAGATCCTGTCTTCTTCTAAGTCAGTGTAAATATTAACAGTGAAAGAAACTCCTTAAGAGAAACCTTTATGTCACATAGTTGTGCCTGATTATTGAGCTTTATGTGGGAATATTTTTTGTTAAAAGTGAATATGGTAGAGTTCAGTAGTGAAACAGTTTTAGAATCATCACTTAACTTTCTATTAAAATTGAATATTCCTCAAATTGTTCCGCATGACCCTTGTCTTAAGAAGGATAGTACTGGGCAGAAGTAACATACAGAAGTGATTTTTATGCATCTTAAATCCCTGTGCATTAGAGGAGTCCCCAAAGCTTTATTAGAATGTGGCATGGTATATAACTTTGTTAAAAGGTTAGGATGTTTCTGTTAGCTGTTGTTTGTGCTCAAATAGCCTGTTTTCTGTAAACATAACATGATAAAAAGGATGTCAGGAAAAAACAGATCTAGCTTAGCTTCCTTCATGTTGTGAACTATTTTGTGCGCACTTAAAATATATATATATCAGAGGACGCTCCAGAAAGCAAATCTTGACATGCAAACTAAAGTGGTAGAGTCCAAGTGAAATTTTCCACCTGCACATGCCGATCGTATAAACAGGGCTGGTGGGTAGTGAGGGTGAGAACTTTATTGGGCTTCCAAATGCAAAGCCCCTCTTGAGCAGTGTTGAGCACACTGTCCCACAAAGCATAAAGTGGTCTGTCTGGTGGCAACTACCCAACGTCAGGGCAGGCAAGTTTAATTTAAACAGGGGTCAGCAACTATTACCAGTGACTTCTGATTTGACAACAGAAAGATTTGGGATGCAGAAGTCTGTTGTGCCAGACTGAAGACTGGTAGTAAAAAAAGGCACTAGACTTTGCGTCCTGTTCAGGATTGTGCATTGATATCGACAGTACCACACACAGTAACCATATGTAACACTATTAAAAAGGAAGTGTCTTTGTTGTGATGCAAATAGATTTTAAAAAATCTGGACTTTGAAAATCACTGAGTTGCCACATGGCTAGAAGGAGGATGGGCCAGCCTGCAAGGTATGCCCCTCTATATCATCTTCACAAAGAAGAGAAACAGCAAAATGCAGGCCTATAACTTACATCTTCAATTTTTTTTCTCCTGTTTGGATTGTAACACCTCGTGTGATGAAGAAGCTGTGAAGCTTTGAAAGCTTGCAACATGTATATTGTATATTTTGGTTGGCCAATAAAGGTATCGCTGTTTGATGGATTTTTTTAAATTGGATTTGCTATATGGCCAACGTGACTACCTCTGGATGTTTACTAACTAGGTCTGTTGTTGCTGTTGTTGTTGCTTCTGACTTATGGTGACCACGAGTCAATCCATGGGGTTTTCTTGGCAAGATTTGTTCAGACAATTTTTTGCCTTTGCCTTCCTCTGAAGCTGAGAAAGTGTGACTTGCCCAAGGCCCAAGTGTGACTTGCCCAGTGGGTTTCCATGGCTGAGCAGGGATTTGAACCCAGGTCTCTAGCGTCATAGTCCAGCACTCAAACCACTACACCACATGGGCTAATGGAAACATTGTCATGCTAAGAGAAACAACAGCAACACAGTTGCTCATAGGTGGTCCCACAGTGCACCTTTTCCATCTGTTATTTCCAGACATCTACTTTCCCATCCCCAGTCCCTCAAATTGTGCAAAACAGGCTGGTGAACATCTGCTGGCCTCCGGAGCTGCCACTTCTAGATGGCGCTGAACTTCGCCTTTCATGTTGTTTGGATTTTTTTTCCCTTCAAGGAAGCAATTTAATAAACTAGCTACAGTGGCAGAAATGGGAACTATGAATCTCTTCCCATCATCAAAGTGGAGGAACTGATCACAATGAGTAACAGAAGTGTGGAATTAGGGTAAAGACCTCCCCTCCTTCCCTTTCTAGGGCCTGTTGTATAACAGTGAAATATTCCTCCGGATTCAGGAATCCACAAAGAAATCTGTCTCTTTGTTTTCAAAATAGTTCTCATGTGAACTAGAGGTCAAAAAGCAAATCATAAAAAATCAATTCGTTTATTCTTTAATTTTCTTTAGATTCATGTTTTTGTTAGGTAGCAGTTTAGGAGATACTTGACAATGGCTTATTAAACTGAGTAGTGTAACAAGCAGTTAGTTTGATGGACACAGTTGCCAATACTTTCCTGAATATATTATCATTAACTGCCAGGATTAAAAATGTATCAACAGTATTTCTGTATGCTAAAAATAATAATAAATCAAGCATAGTAAAGGGAATTAATGAAAATAGTGCCAGCATGGCAGGGTTGCTGGAAATTCTGCATGGGTAACATGGCTGATGCCAAAGCTGTGTGGGACTAAAAGCAGAGCAATTTCTAAACCATGGGGAAGGGCAGAGAGACCTAAGGCATTGCAGATAGTCATGATCTTCACAGTAAATCAGGTTATGTACAGGATTTATTGAGTGGTGTGTGTCCTCTTTTTTCCCCCAGTACTTGACCAGTGAAGAGTGCTTGCTGAAATTATTTTACGTTTGTATGTGTTGAAATGAAATACTCATTTTGATCCAGGGTTTGGTGGGTTTGTGGAGGAGGGGGTGGTTTTTGGTTTTGTTAATGCAATTTTTTTCTGCTCTATTTGCTCAATTTGTTCCTTGGCTGGGGTACAGTGCTCAGTTTGTGGCATCATTTTTCCCAAAAGTACTTGCAAGCATGGAGAATATCCAGACAAGAAACAGACATTCAAAAAGAGGAACACAAGAATACAGTTTTTTTAACATATCAAATTATGTGTTTGCTTCAGCTCCTTAAAAAAAGAGAAAGAGAGAGACCAAGGAGTGTATGAATCAATTCCTATTAATGATCAAGAACAGAAAAGCTTTGCAGGTTTGTGCTGAATAAGAAAAATGCAGGTTAAATATTAGGAAAAATTCTCTGGCACTGGTATAAAATGCCAAATAATAGGAGGGCAGCACAGGGTAGCTTTCCAAAGCTTGTCCACAGTTAACTAGATAGTTTGGGGGTGAAGTAATTCCTGTCACAATACAGAGATGGGGGAGGCAGATGGGGTAAATTTCTCGAGTTTTAAGGGACCTTGAACAAAGTCTGATCCAGCTTTCAGAGGCCAACTTTTGTGTTCAGTAAAGATTAGAAATGTACACAACACAAATCACAAAGGAAGGCATATAGTCACACAGTGGAGTTGAGTCAATATAAACCATACTATTATATATAAATGTTAAAGATACAATAATGGGGTGGCACCTAGCAAATACTAAACTGTGGCTATATTTGCTCTAAATGGTGGGAAATGGTGCTATTTCAGGACCAGTGATTTGAAGAGTTCTACTGTCACTTGTTCTGGTATACTTCAGCTGCTTATTGGGAATTATGAATTGAAGGCATTAGCATTTTTTCCTCTAGCAAGGAGATGTTTATCTATGGCTTCACATGCCATGGCTCCCAATAAAATGTGAGAAGTCACAGAGAGATTGGAGTTCTCAATAATGGTAAGAGATCTTGCAGGTAATCCAGTCCAACCTCCTGCCACTGTAGGAAGTTCAGTGGCACCCCTGACAGAGGCTGGGTGACTACTTGCTTAAAAAGAGTCCAGTTTCTAAGAAGTCATCAAACAGCATAAGAAATAGAAAGTATTTCTTCAAGTTTCATCAAAATTCCCTTCATCTTTTGAACTGGTTGGTTCAGGCCTTACCCTCTAGAACAAGTTGCATCCAGATAACAGTGCTTCAAGTACTTGAACATGGTTATCATATTTCATGTATAGTGATTCATCCAGCTATAACTCCACCTAACAGTATCACCAACAAGTCCAGTATCAATTTACCAGCATATCAAGAAGAATATTGCAGGGGAATTTTTGAAAGCTTTGCTGGAATCAAAATATAAAACAACCATACCATTATCTACCAAGCTAGCAACTCTTGGCATTATTTTTCAGGCTAGTACAGCAAGGAGGAAGGTTAGTCTCATATCTGCTGTTCTTGAGAAACTTACATTAGCTCATTGTAATCATAGCATTCTTTCCTAAATGTTCATAGACTGACTGCTCATTAATCTATTACTCTTCAACATTCTTATCAATGACTTAGATGATGGGGTGGAGGGAATCCTTAATAAGTTCAGTGTTTTGTTTCCATCATCTCTTTATTTCTGCTTGGGAATACAATTTCCCCTGCTGGTGGGAGAGCATCCCCAGTTTTAATTTAAATTTCTCTTTAATTTCACAGATCTTGTGGAAGAAATCTCTTGTTCTTTTTTGTTATCTTCTGTTTCTCTGTATTAATCATTATAGTACTGTAGTTCTCCTTGTCCATGCACACTGGTGGTTGAACAGTTACATTCAGGGTTCTGGTTCTATTTCTGTCACCTTTTTTTGCCTCTTGTTTGTTCTTTACTGCTTGAAGAGTTTCATCTGTCATCTATTGAGGCGTCTCTTTCCCTTTGGCTACAGATAGCATCTTTCTGCATTCCTCCTTGACAATGTCTTTGGCTTCAGTCCATACTTTATTTGGTTCTCAGTCAATTAAGCTTAAAAGTGCAAACGTGTTTTTAAACATTATCTTTAAATTCAACAGGGATGTTCTTCAGGTTATATTTTGGCATAATGGTGGTTGGTTTAGTGTTCTGCTTTAGCTGTACTCTAATTTATGGTATTGGTAGTTCAGGGTCTGTGACACAATCTGCTCCTGGTCTTGTTTTTTCTCCATCTTCTGCTTCTAATTATGTAGTTTATCTGATTTTTATATTGTCCATCCAGTGATGTCCATGTGTTCGGTTGCCTTTTTGGTTGCATGAAGTTCTGGGCACCTCATTTTAAGAAGGATATAGACAAGTTGGAGCAGTTTCAGAGAAAGGCAATAATGACAAGAGGTATGGAAAGCAAAATGTGAGGAAAGCTTAAAGAAGCTGGATTTGTTCACTATTTAAATACCACTGAGTCCATCCCCCTGCTCAGTGCAGAATTTCCAGCTAAAAGCATCCCATCAGGTATCAGTCCAGCCTCTTTTTTGAAGATGTTCACCACCTCTCCAGGAATTTGGTTCCATTTCCAAAATGCTCTTATGGTCAGGGTCCCCCTAATGTTGCAATTGAACCTTAGGGGGACCCTGACCATAAGAGCATTTTGGAACCAAATTCCTGGAGAGGTGGTGGACATCTTCAAAAAAGAGGCTGGACTGATACCTGATGGGATGCTTTTAGCTGGAAATTCTGCACTGAGCAGGTGGTTGGACTCAGTGGCCCATGAGGCCTTAGAATTCTATCCTCCTATCTGTAGAACCTTCCCAGTACTAATGTCAAGGGGATCAGATAGTAGTTGTCTCTTTTCAGCATTTCCTATTGAAAATAGGTGTCCACATTTAATAAAATATTTTTTGTTGGAAGGGGCTGCAAGGGACATCTGGTTCAGCACTCCCATCCAACCTTTGTTTGATGATTTCCAAAGGAGAGTCCACCCCTCCACACACACCCCACACAGTCTATTCCACAATTGAACAGTTCTTACAGTAAAAGAAATTCCTCCCAATGTTTCGATAGAGTTTCTTGTCTTGTAATTTGAAACCATTAGATTATCAAAAATACTGTAATCTTTTTGTGCAGCTGCCCAATGTGTTTGGATGTCTCCCATTTTTTTTCTCATTGGAGCTATTTGCTGTTGTGCCTTCAAGGCCTCCATCAAAATTTCTTTCCAAGGGATCATATCCAAGTTTCACCAGAGCTTGACTTCTAACAGATATCAGAGTAGCTGAAGTCTTCATTACGCCTATATTTTTTCTCTTTTAAAGTTTGGAAATCTGATCTTAGAAGGCGTCATGCAACACTCCTGCATGACTTGTCAGTCTGTAGTAAAGTTCTACAATTTATAGTACTATTATATTCCCCCACCAAAAAAAAAAAACCATACCACTCATAATGTTTTCAGCTGACCTTCCACACTCAGACATGAATATCCTGATAAATATGTGTATCTTCTATATATAAGGCTGCCACACCTCTCTTTCTGTCTGCTCTATTCTATTTTAGTAAGTTACCTTTGGATCCTTACATTTGGTAGTAGGTGATGGGTTCCATGTCAGTGATGCAACAAGCCTGCTCTGGGGTTTTCCCCCAGACTTTTATTTTAGACTGGAAGCCTTCAAATCTAAGGAGCAGTCATGAATGTAGAGAACAGTTGTGATAAAAATGAATGGATAACAGCTAGTTCCATATTTCAAAGAGGCATTCTAAAGAAAAAATGTTCTATTTCTTAACAGTACAAATTGCAACATCCTGCATGAAGGAAAACATGTATATATATTTTCTTCATTACATGAGATTGAAATTTGTACTGTCAAGAAACAGAACAATCCTCCCCCCCCCTCCCAACCAGGAATTGAGGAGAGCAGTGGAGTATAGGGGATCTTGGTGATGCTTCATCCACAGAGTTGCCATGAATTGGGGCCGACTTGGGGCAGTTATCAAAAATGGTATTAGGAAGGAAGTCTCGAATCTAAAGACATACTTTAGAAAGCAGGAGCTTGGTTGGGGCTATTGGACCAGGTTTTCATGGAATGGATGTAAAACTGGGCCAGTGCAGGCAACTATTGACAGTAGTGGCAGCAGATGGGTTTGCTGTTGAGTGGACAAGCTCTCTTTAAACCATAGGCATCCAATTTCGTTCAGTATTCACATCTTTCAGAGATTTCTCTGCTCGTGTTAGGGACATTTCAAAAATAAGAGTTATCTCAATCCTGTTGTGTTTCTAGGTTTCCTGCTGCCTGCCTTACCAAGGTTTCTGTTGAGGAAATGTCATCTGGTGTGTCACCTGTGGGGCTGTAGCATTTGGCTAGAGCTTTTCTAAAACTGGATTAGGCAGTTCAGACAGGCATTGGTTTCAAGGGAGAGGCTGGGAAGAGGCTGTTCCTGGCTCCTTTCTCAACTAGGTGACTCCTCCAAGGGAGTGCCCCCTGGAGAAGGAAAAAGAAAAACCATTGCAAACATTTGCATAGGACATTCTTACTGTGTTCAGCATAGCAACAAAAGCTGCTTTGTGGAATACTAAATGATGACGCTCCTCTTTAAAATCAGGCTGAAGTAAACATGCAGGATAAGAAGTGAATTTTGAGGCACTGTGGAAGAGGGTGAGTACTTGTGTTGCTCATTGGATTCAGATGATGATAGTGCAGCAATGCAGACTTTTTCTCCATTCTAACTTTGTTAATTGTAATAGTGGTTGGCATGCTAGTATGTTGAGTAACCACAATGTTAGGTTATTCCCTGGCCAAATACATATAAACAAACCACTATAGAACAAGTGTAGTTACCAGTAATTTATTTTTATGCCTTAGCTAGTATGATAAGCAGATACTCTTTTGAGACAAATTGCCAGGAAAGATAAAGGGCTCCCATAATGGTGTCCCTAGATAAAGGAGCAGGGCAGAGAAAGGCATCTTGTCTCTGAATCCATTATTCAACATGCCACTATTTATATAATTAATATTGGTGTCGCCAGTGCTTACTGTATATTCAGTTTTAGTATTCAGCTTATGAAAAACTATATGAGGAAAATTTTGGTTTCAGATAAGCAAGTGATAACTAGTCAGATGTCCTCTTTGGTTCCTAAGCAAAACCATGTCGGATTAGCTACCTTGTATTCCTACTGCTCTTGTTGACAGAGAGGCTTCCATGATTTTGGTTCTTTAATACACTCAGATAGTGCCTGGGCATTTGAGTGGAAGTATTGAAGGGTGGTGCCCAGGGAGAGGCTGTTTTTAATTAAATCTACAGAGGTGGATAATTACAGGACAGTCTTTCTGTATGTATGAACCCAAGAACAGAACACAGATCTTCAAGTCTGTTCAATTACAGTGAAATTATTTTTCCTCTTCAAATTTAGCTTATTCTGTATTGGTCTCACATATCTTCTCTGATTAACTCCAAAAATTCAAGATGCACAAACAAGACAGGAAGTTATTTATCTATACCATCTCAAAAATAGAATCCCTGTTGAACTGAAGTTTGACTACGGTATGTTTCTAGGAACTTTGGTGCTGTATCATGCCAATTTCATGCCTTGAACCTGAAAGGAATTTGTGTGAAAAACAAGACTTAACAAGTACTTGTGTGAACCTGGGAGCCTTGGAGAGCAATTGCTATAGTTTGAGAAACTTGATCCTCTGTAGAAGAGTAAGTTGTTTCCAAAAACATAGTCTGAAATTCTTAAAGTTTACCTCACCCCCAAAAAGCCTTTACAGCTAAGAATGATAAATTCCAGTTTTAATCTATCAAAATAACATGACTTGTTAATAGACTGTGAGTTATCATTTTTTTAGCCCACATGAAGTAAGTGGTTTTCAATAGTGATGGATATATGTTAGACTGTAAAAGTGTTTCCCCCTGTTCTGCATCCCTATATGGTATTGTGCACAAATCATCTAATTTTGTGAAGCCGAAGGCTTTCACAGCTGGCATCCATAGTTTTATGTGGGTTTTTCAGACCATGTGGCCATTTTCTGGCAGAGTTTATTCCTGACGTTTCATCTGATGTTTCATCTGTATCTGTGGCTGGCATCTTCAGAGAATGCTGGCATGGAAGTGAGTGGCGTATATTTATACTGTGTGACCCTTGGCTGGGAGGAAGTGATTTACCTGTTGATCTCTGTACTGGTCTGATGTTGAATGGGAAGGACTAAGGGTGGGAGGATATGCAAAAGGATATGTGTATCTCTTTAATTAGCAATCTATTGTCTGTGGGGGAAACCCCTGACCCTGGGTGGTGTTCATTTGCATATGTTCAGTCTTGACTTTTTCAGGACCAGTAGCCAAACATTGTTTATTTTCAGGGTTTCTTCTTTCCTGTTGAAGTTGTCCAGGTGTTTGTTGATTTCAGTGGCCTCCTTGTGCATTCTGACCTGATAGTTGTTGACATGGTGCTGAATTTCAGTGTTTTCAAACAGCATTTTATACCCAGGATGGTTTATAATGTGTTGTGCTCCTGCTGATTTTTCTGGCTGGCCAAGCCTGCAGTGTCGCTCGTGTTCCTTGATTCATGTGTGAACACTGCATTTATGGGTCCCTATGTAGACTTGTCCAGAGCTGCACGGTATGCAGTAGACTCCTGCAGCCATGAGAGGGTGTCTTCAGTCCTTCACTGAGTGCAGCATTTGCTAGATTTTCTTGGTCAGTCTGTAAATCATTTGGAGGTTATGTTTCATCATCAGTTTCCCTATCCTGCCTGTGACTCCTTTATGTATAGTAAAAATACCTTCCCTTTGGATGATTGTTTGTCTTCACTCTTGTAGTTTCTTCTGGGTCTGGCAGCTCTTCTGATGTCTGAGCTGGAGTAACCATGAGCCTGCAGAGCCCAGTTTAGCTGTTTCAATTCATTTCCAGGAAGTGGAATTTCTAAAAAAAATTATTTGCTAAAATTTAGCATGTCACCAGAAATCAAACTGGAGCACGTCCAGCTGGAAAAGTTTAATTTCCTGTCCTCTGTGATAGAAGAAATCCACTTGCTGAATCATACTAAGGAGTCATGGTATGGAAGCCACAGAAAGAATTAATCCAGACCTCTGTATCCTTTGTTCCTCCCTTTTAACTCAGGTTTCTTTCTGGATTGACTGACACTGGCCTATAAAACATTCAGCTACTTTCTGTCTCAGCTCCCACGTGGGATAGTCAGTCTAGTTCTTGGAACAGAAGGTTGAACATCTGATTATTGCCCCCCCTTGGCAGTGAAGATGAGTCTGCACATAACCAGTCCCATAACTGAGCAGCCCTGAAATAGTATCTTGGGCCATCTGTCTCCTTCAAACCCTGAAAAATCCCCCCAGTCATAGTTTTGTGTGTGTCCCCCATCTTACACAACATTTATAACTCTTCTGTTTGTAGAAGAAATATGTGGTAGATAGTTGCTGAGCACATTTTCTCTCTCCCTATGAGACAAGAATGCAGCGGGTGAGGTAGTTTCCTGGGTTTTTGTACATTATAGTCACGCCTGGTACTTGAGCACTTATATAATGAAGACAACTGTTTTGAAGCAGCTTATTGTTCCTAGGAGCGTGGGCTTAAATCCAATTGCTAGTACCAACTAGAATAGGCTCATTGAATCAGTTGCTGAATGGTAACTCGCCCTTTATAGAAATCCCTGCAGTGGGTCTGCTTCAGCTGAGACTATCAATTGAATTTAGGTGATAGATTTTTTTTTTATCTAGACTTGACATTTTCATTTTTTAAAAAAATTCAAAACAATGTTAAAATTGTTCTAATTGCAGTGCCACTTGAATATCTACTATGTTAAATTGAAGAACAGTTTTGGGATATCTTGATGATGTCCCAAACAACAAGTTGTTTTCCTAACTTTAGTGCTTTTCTCTTTCCAAAGTGCCTCCCATTCCATTTATTCTTTTTCTTCTCTGTAGAAGGACACAACCCATCTGTAAGGATAGAAAGCTGAGGTAAATCCTTAACATTGAGATTGATTTCCAGAGTCATAAGACCAACACTGGGTGATTGGCTGTGGTGTTTTATGCATGGAGTGTTCCTCGATATAGGCTCATGAGATGTTAGGAGAAAACTTAGTATTTCCCTTTGTTAAGGATTTTTCTGTTGCTCTGAATTTTTAAAACTTAATTCTGATCACTGGGACATGTCTGTTTTAGTTTCATTTTGATCATTGCACATGTTTATGGTTAACTGTCCTGAAAGTGTTTTATATTTAAGTTTTTAAAATTAATTAAGTGATTGATTGAATTTATATCCTATCTGTCTCCTCAAATGGGATTTAAGTTCAGAAGATACATGTCTGCATATATAACACTTGTATCCTGGCATCAGGATACCCAGAAGAGGAAGTAATGAGGATTAATAGGAGCAGGTGGGAGGCCTGAGTCCACTGCCAGGACTGCCCTGATAGTGGATCCATGTTTGTGTTAGCGCCTTCCGATTGATGAAGGGCTGTTGCTTTGTTCAACTGTTATAACCAAGTCTTTTTCGTGCTATGTGTCGTCATGTCATCTCTATGTGTCTAAACACTGCAGTAGTATCCTCTTACACTGGGATATGGCAGCTCTCCAGGATAGTGAAGAATGACACCTTGGGAAGCACAGGCAGATGGCTGATGCTGCTATATTGGGGTACTCCTCCCTGAATGCCACAGAAAGGGAAAAGGACACTCCGGTATGAAGGCTATCCTAGTTGTCAAGTAACTCTATTTGAGTCAGACCAAATGGAAATAGCTATAAAGCTGTCCTGACTGCACTTCTTCCAACTCACTCATTGGGACCTACAACAGCCCACAGATTTTCCTGCAGCCACTGGTACCTGTTTTTGCATTTGGTATGTAGGCCTGTAACCAAAGATGGGAATGTGGCTGTCTGCTTTGTAAAATACAGGTCTCATGACAGACAATGGGGAGATGGGAACATATATAGCTGTGTCTCTTGTCTTGCTTGATAGATGACTCTGCTTTCTTGGCAGCCAGGTGAGCTAAATCTGTTAGAATTGTCAATACTCAAAAGGAAGGGACATGCATTTTTAAAAACCCTTCCTCATGTAACGAGAGAGGGCTGATGTGGTAGCTAATGTTTTCTTAACTGGCTTATCTGTTTGTGAGTCTGTCTTTCTCAAGGAGGCCTCTTGAGGACTTAAACTTGTGGAAAACATTACCACAATGTTTGTAAGGGAAGATGACACTTGGGTCCTTTGTGCTGTAGGAGTTTTGCCTTGCCATTGGGAGCAAATGGATACCTTTCAAGGGTGTGGGGGAACTTTTTATAGTCAGGAATGAACAAGAGGCAATGAGCAGCAACCAAGCATGTCTGCCAGTCATTAACTATGAGCTAATATTTAAAGAGTTGTTCTCTAATAAGGGGGCAAAGGGGATCACACTGCCATCAAAACAAGCACTGAAGGGTGCAAAGGAAATTAAATTACTTGTATATGAAGCATTTTGCTCAAACCATGTGTGACAAGACCATGGAGACGATTGTATTAGATCTGAAACAAAGATTGCACCAGAAGGATTAGCAGAACTCCCAAAGTTACCATCCAAGAATACATGGGAGAGCCTGAAACGTGACCCCAGTGCACTGCAATACAAGTACTCTGTTGGTGGTATGATGGGTCAAAAGTTCTAGAAAAATATATGGCTTAACCCCACCTGCTCAATTCTGTACTTCTGTTTTGGTTTGATAAGCAAGGATGGATGTGTAGGCCATTGGAGTAGTAAGGGAAGGGGTCCCTTGGATACAGAAAATCTTGTTCAAATTGCTTATGGTTTTAAACGTACAGTGGCAACTGCCCACAGGAGTTGATTGTGTTTCTCCTTGATGACTAGGACTAAATATAATCTGAGGAAGAGAAAAATGCCTTGGGAACATCCAGGTTCTGCATTGTTGTTGTTGTGTGCCTTCAAGTCAATTCTGACTTATGGTGACCCTAAGGCAACCCTATTAAGGGGCTTTCTTGGCAAGGTTTGCTCAGGCTGAGAGTGTGTGACCTGCCCAAGGTCACCCAGTAGGTTTTGCGGCCGAGTGGTGGATTCCAGAGTCACAGTCCAACACTCAAACCACAACAACCCACTGGCTCCCAGGTTCTGCATATTAGTTTTATTTGATTATTTATTTTGTAGGGGAGGGCAATTCCTCCTCTCTTTCTGGCTATATTCCTTTCTATCTCTAATTGAATCAGTTGTGACTTCTTCCTCTGTAACTCTCAACATTTAAAAAGGAATTATTTGTATCCAGTGCATCTTGGTGTCTTTTATATGTGATCCTTTTGATCCCGCTGACTCCATATTAAGAAGCCTGTTGGCAGCAGCATTATCAGCAGCATGTTGTCTTTGTTTTCTGCCCTTGTGACTTTGACAAAGGAAAGAGGTACATTTCTCGATTCTAATATGTGAAAGTATTATAAAATTGAAGTAGGGTCTGCAGAACCTTGTAGGATAATTGATGGCGTTTTAAGATGTATTTAGGACTTTGCATGTGTTGAAGCAACACATTAAGTCCCTTAAAAATCTATATACTGTGTTCTGTGGCTGATCGGACCATTGCCAAACCACCCCCCAGCTTTTAAGGTTGTCCAGAAAATAAAAATATACTGGTCTTTCCAGAGATGCCTCTCCTACTGTGAAGTAATCAAGAAGTACAGGCAGCTGTTGTGTGGGTGTGACCTAGAACAGGATGGGCAGAAGGTAGATTAGATTCTGCTGGCTATCTTTGGACTAGCAGTAAATGGACCAATTTTTGGATTCCATAATTATTCTACAATAGCAGTAGCAAAATTATTCCTCTCTTGCTCTTCATTATGAAGCTGAAATGAAGAAAGCTTGGGGCAATCTGTAGAAGAACTGTGGCTTACATTCAATTTATGTATTCAGACCAATGTCCTTGGGATTAAAGCAGAGGCAATCTCATGAGCATGAAGTCTGCCCACCTCTGCCCTTTACATAGTATAAAGCGACACCCATCCTAGATGTCTCAATCTCGCCTTACCCCCAAATCTTCACACCACAGAAAAAGTTGGCCTGAAAATGCATAGGTTTATGAAATGAACAAGGAAGACTTCTCGGTGAGGTGATATTGAAGGTACACATAGGCGAAGATTCTCCCAAAAGAACCTGACAGCTATCCATTTAGCTTACATGTGTTCCTCTACCTGTTACTCATTTCTCTGGCTTCTTCCAAGCTCAGAAACCCCCCAGCAAAGGCTCCTCCTTGTTATCTTTTATTGGTAAGCAAAGACCTTTCTGTTCAGGTAGCAGACCAGTTGCTGAGGAAGCAGTCTCTTACCAGCTGGATGTAGTATTTTCCATAATAACTTTGTTTTAATAGTTTAATCAAACCTCTTTTGGTATTATGGCCAGCTGCCTTGTTTTCCATTTTAGAGAAAAAGGAAAGACATAAAAACCAAGGAAGGAAGGAAAAAAGGAAAAGAAAACTGAGGCCAGCCTGTTGGGAACAGAGGGTTTCCTGATTTCAATACCCCATCGGAAATATAATGTCCTGCTACATATACAATTCTTTATTTTTCTTCACAGCTGCATCAAAATCTGCAAAAATTCTTTGCTGCAAGGAAACCAGAGTGATGTCATCGGAAGATGATACTGGTGGGGAAGCACCCAGCGGCAGTTTCTGGGAGGTAGGTGAGGGATGGATGAAGGCTGGGGTGCTCATTTTTCTTGAGTGGAGAAGAATATGCTGAGATATACTATAATTCCTCATGTTTTCTATATCTCCTGAAAGAAGTCTAGGAAAAATTGACATCAGCTGCTTTTTGAAAATGATCTTCAGTGCTTTATAATAATTATAATTAGTGCAGTATAGTAATAAAAATGGAATGTGTTATCACAACATACAACCCAGCTACCACTCCCTGTTCCCTACCCCTTTTGAGAATCTGGGTAGGGTCCTGAATGAGAATGTTTCTGCAGTTTAGAAGTCCTCAGAGGGATTGACTATTCTGTGTAAGATCATTATGAATTGCCTCTGACTCTGAAGCTAAATTTGTGATAACTGCAAGAAGGGCTGACATGGTTGTCTAATTTCAGCCTGGCAACTACAAGCGGACAGTGAAGCGAGTGGATGATGGAAACCGGCTGTGTAATGACCTGGTTTCCTGCTTCCAGGAGAGAGCCAAAATAGAGAAGAACTATGCACAGCAGCTAACAGACTGGTCCCGCAAGTGGAGGACTGCTGTAGAGAAAGGTATATACTATCAGAGTGGACAGTTTTGATGGGTTCAGCCTGCCCATTAGGGGACATACATTCTGTATAAAATATTTAAGCAAAAACTAGGGAGAAAACATCAAGAGCAAAACTTTTTATTGGTTTAAATGCACGTTTCCCTATTTGTTACCAGAATTCAGTGGCATTTGAAGGAACCAATCAACCTTTTTTAAAAGTGTCAATTCATTACTTGAAGAGACAGAATGTAAACTGTAAGCCTGAGGGCAGGGAACCATCTAATTAAAATAATATTTGTAAGCTGCTCTGATAGCCTTTAGGGCTGAAAAGCTGGGTTTAAATAAATAAATAAATATTATTATTAGTTTGACAGTGGATCTGTGCATGTCTTTTTTCTCAATGGCTGCAAAATCAATAAAGGAAGGAATCAAAATGCATGCTGCAGGTGGGATTTCCTCCAAAGTTCTACCCAAACTCAGTTCCAGAAGTGTGGTTCCTAGTGGTATATTTTTCTAAATGTTTCTGTATATCCCACCTGAGAGCTGGTGTGGTGTAATGGTTTCAGCACTGGACTATGATTCTGAAGATCAGGGTTTGATTCCTTGCTCAGCCATGAAAATCCACTGGGTGACTTTGGACAAGTTACACACTCTCAGGCCCAGAAAATCCCATGATAGGGTTGCCTAAGGGTAGCCATAACTGGGAAATGACTTGGTGCACAGCAACAAACAATAAATATGCCCCACCTAATAGAGTAGATGTGCATGTGGGACTACCTGCCTCTTTAGGAGAAGAGCGCATTTTAAGTTATATAAAGAGAAACGATTGTCTTTTGGTATTCAAAGATTCCTTGGGACAATGAAGTCCATGTTGCCCTGTCAGCTAAATAAGTGAAGGAATTATCTCCCCTAATAACTGTTCTATAAGAAGTAGGTTTTGTAAATCAGAGAAAGCTGGTGAAAGAGTTCGGTTTTGCACATCTCTTCAACAAATCCCTAGGATCAATTCAAAGGAGCAAATCCTTCTTATAAGAACTTCCCATTTGGTCACTTTCAGTAATTGGATGAGTGCCAACTCCCCAATTTAAGAATATTTTCTTAGCCCACAGAGTCTGCTTTTAAGCTTTGTATATGGGCATAAAATGATTTTGCACTGCATAATGGGCAGAGAACAGTCTCATAAGTATCCAGTCTCAGGTGCAGGCTTTCTGACAATGAGACTTGAGAGGCCTGCTATTACAAATCAGATGATCACTCCTTAGGAACAGAATGATTATTTACTGAATTGTAAAGGTTGCAAATCAAACAAGCCTTTTTGCTACCAAAATTAAGCAGAAGTTTTTAGCATGCACTCATTACAGTTACTCAGTGTTGAGCCCAGCAAACCATCTGTATGTAGGTGGTAGTTACTTCTACTATCAACATACGTGCCTCCCACATATTTCTCATTATGTAGACCAGGGGTGGACATCTGTTGGGAGTCAGGGAGCTACATTGTCCTCCCAGAAGAGCTTGGAGGGCTAGTGCTGCACATCTCCTGCCAAATATAAATAAAAACCATTTTTGACCCCAAATGCCCTCTAGGGGTCTGAAAACAATTTCACATTCTCTTTGGGACCCCTTCTAGATCCAGGAGAGGCATTTTTATAGCAGGAAATGAACAAGAAGCCTTATTTGGGGACCTACATCCCAAAAAATTAAACAAGTTTTTGTGAAAAAATTTTTTTGTCTCTAGCAGCTACAAAAATTGCCATGCATTTTCCCCATCTCTGCTTTGGACAATAAACATTCCACAATCATTTGTAAGATAAACAGGTTAGGGGACAGATGAAGAGTAGCTTCTGAACCTAGTTACTTTGTACTTGGTATCATTGCACTTCCATATTGGTTTTGTTGGTTCCTCTCTAGGTCCTCAGTATGGCACTCTGGAAAAAGCTTGGCATGCATTCCTGACTGCTGCAGACAAGCTTAGTGAAATCCACCTAGAAGTCCGGAACCGCCTGGCTGGTGAAGACTCAGACAAAATTAAAGCATGGCAAAAGGAAGGCTACCATAAACAGATGATTGGTGGCTTCAAAGAAACAAAGGAAGCAGAAGATGGATTCCGTAAAGCCCAGAAGCCCTGGGTGAAAAAGTTAAAAGATGTGAGTGAGAAGCGTAGCCAGGAAATAGGGGGTGTAAGGATAGAGAAAACTCCAAGACTCTTGAAAATGATCAGAATTAGCATCTGAATAAACTTAGTATCCTGTGATTTGACAGGGGAACCAAAAGTGCATTCAGCCCATTGGATATGTTCAGCCTCACATTGCTGGTTGGAGTTTGTTTATTGCTGGAATGTAGTATGATCTTGAAGCTGGCTAAATTTTTCTAATTCTGTAGCTCTCTTCAAGTGTTACAGCTTGAACAGAATATACTCTTTGCATGATTAGGGTGTAGGACCTTGTGACATTACCTCAAATATGCTTCACCCTACCCCCTGCTTTAGATTCTCCAGCATGATCAGGAAGTAAACTAAATTGCAGTCCACAATCACAGTGTTTTCCTAACATTTAAGGGAATGTGAGTAGAGTGCCTTCAGGCGATGCTTGCTGCGCAACAAAATAATGTCTGTACTGAGGGAGCTTGTAGTAGTGTACATAGCCTTGCATCATGCTGACATGTAGAGCATACTCCATTCAGTTGGAATCCCTAAGCAGGGCTTCTGTCTGTGCATGGCTTCCCTTTGTGGGTGGTAAACAAAGTTAGGAAGTTCTCTCTTTTCACTTCGTATTGAATGTGGGAGAGGTTGTCTCTGCTTATGGTGAAAAGAAACTCTACTGAGCTCTCCAATACAGTATTCAATGCAATGTCTTTTTTAGGTGGAAACTTCAAAAAAGAATTATCACACTGCTCGGAAAGAGGAGAAGACTGCACAGACCCGAGAGAATCATGCCAAAGCAGATTCTTCTGTTTCACAGGAGCAGATGCGTAAACTTCAGGACCGTGTGGAGAAATGTGCACAAGAAGCAGAGAAGGTAGGTCAAGTTGGACATGGTCCTTGGGTGAGAATAGAATGAGAATAGGGAACAGCTTGGTTTTGGTGCTTGTTAGTGTATTAAATTCTGTGGGTGGACTGAATATCCAGTTCAGTGGATAGTCTTTCAAGCTTTCTTCATGGATGCATTGCTTGCTGCATATTAACCAGATGGAGAGCTGAAGGGACTAGGGAGACCCATAAATTGAATGAAGTCTAGGAAAGTCATCCATGTGTAAAGGAGCTAGATATGTAGCCCACTAGATTGTTCCTCAAAGGAGAAAAGTAGCCAGGTAACCAGGAAGAGAATATCTGTTTAATATTGGCCCATCATCAGTCCCTGATACTGTTAAGTGAAATGCAGATCTAGAGAAATGCTGATAAAGGTTTAGAATTTTTTTGGTGTCACATCAGTAAGGAACTGACCACTTGGTTCTCTGCAGTGCAAGGAACAGTATGAGAAGATGTTGGAGGAGCTGAACCGTTACAACCCTCGCTACATGGAGGACATGGAGCAGGTCTTTGAGAGCTGCCAGGAAGCTGAGTGCAAACGTCTGTGCTTCTTCAAAGAGATGTTCTTGGACTTGCACAATCATCTTAACCTGTCTACCAATGATAGGTATAATGTCTGTGAAAAACTGAACTCTCACACATGCAAGACTTTTTTGTGCTTTTCACAACCTGCTGTGGGCTAAGAATAATTTCTGATCTTTTCTATGAAAGGCTATATCCCTGTATTACAAAACCCTCTCTCCTACTGCCAGTAAAAACCTCCAGTAGAATTTCTCACATTTCTTGTATGTTGTGTCTCCTTTCTTCCCGCATTCCCTACCAAATGCAGCTTTCATGCACTTTACCGAGATTTGCATCAGGGTATAATGAGTGCAGATGACCAGGAGGATCTGAAGTGGTGGCGTAATACCTATGGGCCAGGCATGGCTATGAACTGGCCTCAGTTTGAGGTAGGTTGCTTCTCTCCAGCAGGAAGTACCAAAAATGTCCTTTTCCTTGGGGTATAAATTCTGTCTTAGCATGTGTCATTCTACTGAAATTGATCCTTGCCAATAATTGTGCTGTGGCAGAGCTTTTTTAACAGGATGCATCATATACATAGCACAGTAATAATCAAGAAAGCTGTCAGACCATTTGTTATTCTATCTCCTCCCAATGGCAGTGGCTTTCTAAGATTACAGACAGAAGTATTTCCCATTATCTCCTCCTCATGCTTTTAAGTGGAGATGACAGGGACTGGAGATGGCACTTTTTGTATGCAAAGCATTTGGTTCATTAAGCAGTTATTTTTGACAAAGTTTTGGACACCATCCTGTGGAGTGTCTTGAAGGCTTGTTCCCTCTCCCCCGCTGCCAACTTCTAAAACAAAAAGGATGGAAGCAAGGTTCAAGTTTGCAGACAGACTGCATCCAGAGACTATTGCAGAGAAATTAGGCAGTCTTATGGGCTTGGGGCATGACAAAAGCCTGCATAGGGACCTCATGTGCTGCTTTTTGTCCTGGGTGCTACTGCCATCTGAACCCTGCATAAAATTGAGCAGCTTGGTATGGTGGATCTAGTTGTATAAACTCCTGGCAGGTGTGAATGTGCTGAAACACTGGAAGAGTTGCTACCCATTATTTAATTTCCACATTGAGATCCAGACTAGGTGTGATGGGCAGCACAGCTGAAATGAGCAACCAGATTCCTACAGAAAGCCCAACAAAGTAGGAGATAAGGGCAACAGACTGTGGTCTTATTCTTAAGAGTTGAATACAGATGAGTGGGATATCCCCAAGGATGAGTGAGGAATAAAGTGCTTGACCACTTTCATTGCTTCATGTTTATATGTCTATCTGCTTTTCTGCTGATGTGGATTACTCTAGGGGTGTGAGCTGTATAAAAGAGAGTAATGGGGAAAGAAAAAAAATTGACAGTTTGTTGGGGGAAGCACAGCTTGAAGTAGACTTCTGTGGTCCCTTAATAACCTATTTACCCCAGTGATCCTCCTCACACAAGCATAAACATTAATAGAGTTCAATAATAATGTGATTCAGACACACAGCACACAGGTATGCTGACATCACTTCTAGTCTGGCTCTGAGTGTTGTGTTTAAAAGTTTGTTTTATTTAACTGAAAATTGTTACTCCTTGCTTTTTTTTTTTTTTTTTGGAGGGGGAGGAGAGGGATTTCAGTGGGCACTGCACCTTTATAAAGCCTGGGACTGGTATGTTTCTCCCTCCAGGAATGGTCTCTAGAGACACAACGGGCAATCAGCAAGAAAGAGAAAAGTGCCAAGAGTGGGGAAGATGTGACTTTGACCAGCATTGTGCCTGCAGGAGATGGTGTGAAACAGACCCCTCCACCAACAAAGCAAAGGTAAGGGTTGCAGTCAGTGAGATTCAGCTGTGGCCCAAGAAGGACAACCTTACAGTTAGGTGGCTAACTCACCAGAAATGCAAAGGGATCTTGTAGCTACTATGAAACTAACTGAGCAAAAGACACTGTAGCATAAGTTTCATAGACTTGGTCTACTTCTACTGCAATGTCTTTTGTTCAGTTGGTCGCAAAAGTGCTATAAAATCCTTTTGCATCCTGATATTCCAGATTATCATGGCTACGTCTCTGAATTCTGAAGCTGCCATGAGTCTCTGTACTGGGAGGAAGATGGGATATTAAATAAATAAATAAATAAATAAATAAATCACTAGAAATGGTTATTATTATTATCATTTTAAAAAAATAAATGCTTTCTGTCCCTACTGTATGGCCTTTTTATTTGGAATTCCTATTTTTTAAGTCCAGGTTCTTTGAAATAAATAGCTAAAAAGCACAGGGTTTGTGTGCCTGCCCGACATGTTAAATCAGCTGGCACTATGCATCTCCCATGTTAATCTCATCTCCCCTAATACAGTCTTATCTCTTTCCTAATTTAAAGGGTTTATTTGCCAATTCACAGGTTTTCATACCAAGAGGAACATAACAGCCACCTTTATGACACCCTGAGGGCGTCTGCCTGTATGAAGTTAGTATGACACTAAGATTTCTTAGGGTAGCTGTCCTCTTGCTTCTTATTTCTATAACTTTTTTATGTTTTCTACTGAAGGGACAATACAGTATATTTTCTCCCTGCCCAAATGGACATGACCACTTTGTCTCCATCCTGCTCTAATAGGGAGTCAGATGTGGGGCTATTTATATTGTTCAGCACAGGTCCAGATTACTGGAAAAAAAGAATTGTTGAAAGCCTACCTTTCTGCTTGTTTTCTTGCTTTTTTCAAACAGAATTAACAGTGATTTCAGTGGGATATCTCTGTCTTTCCTCTTTTTCACTTGCTTCTAACTTTAATTATAGAAGACTGCATGATTTGGGGTGGAGTATTTGTTATAAAACATAAATCTGAGATTTCAGTTGACTTTCTTTCCTGTTCTCTTTCTCCCTTTCATAGTGGAGGGAAAGAAGAAATCTCAGAGTGGTCAGATGAGGATACTCCCAAGAAGTGCCTGGATGTTAATGGCCATGAGGACATAAAGGTACCGGGTGTGCGGGTGCGAGCACTGTATGATTACACAGGACAAGAGGCTGATGAGCTGAGCTTTAAAGCAGGTACATATGCACTAACCTTCTAACTTGCTTGCTACTGTGTTTTAGGGCTGATGGATGGAAAGTTCCCAGTATGATCTGGATGGCCTTGGGACTCATCTCACCAAATGCTTCAGGTTTTTGAGAGAATCTTATGCTAACTAAGCTGTTTCGGAAGGGATGACCCCATGCGTGGTTAGAGAATGATAATTTATAATTTAAGCACTTTAGACTGTAAGGAAGTACAGGAAAAAATATTAGGTAATACACTTTAAGGCACTTGCGAAAGGATTAGAAAAGCACAGATTGGTTTATAACATACCTTGGGGCAATGTACTGTGAGAATCTCTGAAAGATAGCCACAGATGCTTCATGTTGCTGTTCTTGAGGTATCCTATGTATATCCAAGGTCAGGTGGTATCCTTACCACTTGTGTATCTTCTTATTTTTCATGTAAAGTGGTTATTGCTTGACTTTCTGTGACAAGTTTGTTGTTAACTGCTACCAAGACAATTTTGGCATATGGTGACCCTATGAATGAGAGACCTCCAATCATCCTGTCATCAACCTCTTGTGGATTCAGAGCCATGACTTCCTTGATCAAGTGTATCCATTGCCAAAGTACAATAATCTCAGGCATCTTGGCTTCTAGGGAGAGTTCAGGCTTGATTTGCACTAGGACACAGTTTGGGTTTTGTTTTTGTTTTTTTAGCAGTCCATGGTATCTGTAGAACTCTTCTGCAACATCACATTTCAAATTAATTCTCTTCCTCTCAGCATTCTTCACTGTCCAGTTTTCACAACCATACATAGAAATTGGAAATAGGATGGCATAAACAATCCTAATTTTAGTATTCAATTATATATCTTTACACTTCAGGATCTTGTCTGGTTCCTTCATAGCTGCCCTTCCAAGTTCTAGGTCTTCTGATTTATTGACTGCTGTCTCCATTCAGACTAATGACTGAGCCAAGGTATGGAAAACCTTGAACTATTACAATGTCTTCACTGTCTACTTTAAAGTTATGTTAATCATCTGTGGTCATTATGTTTGTTTTCTTAATATTCAGCTTTAAATCTGCCTTTTCACTTTTATCTTTGACTTTCTCCAGTAATTGTTCCAAGTCTTTGCTTGGTCATCAGCATATCTTAATTTGTTGATGTTTCTTCCTCCAATTTTTATACTTCTTCCTTCCAAGATTAATCCTATTTTATGTAATTATATGTTCAGTATATGAGTAAAATAGATAGGATGTCAAAATATAGCCTTGCCTGACCCTCTTGCCAACTGGAAACTATTTAGTATCACTGTATTTGGTCATGACAGTAGCCTGAGTACAGGTTATGCATCAGGAAAATCAAATGTTGTTCCAGACTCATTTCTTTAAGAGCATTACATAGTTTTTTGTGACCTGCACAATCAAAGGCTTTGTTAAAACACAAATTGATTTTCCTATGAAATTCTTTGGTACACTCCATTATCCAACATTGTCACAAGATCCCTAGTGCCTTTTCTTTTCCTAAATCCAATTTGGACATCTGGCATTTCTCGCTGCATTTATGGTAAATGTCTTTGTTGTAGAATAGTCGACATCACTTTGCTTGCATGGGAAGTTAATGCAGTTGTCTTGTGGCTACCGCAGTGCCTGATGCCCCCTTTCTTGGGGACTGAAACATATATTGAACATTTCCATTCTGTGGCCCATTTTTTTGTTGTCTGTATTTGTTAACAGATTTTAGTTAGGACTAGAGTAGAGTCTGTCTCTGTAGCTTGAAGTAGTTCTATTGGTATGCCATCTGGTCCTGATGATTTATTTCTCAGAAGTCCTCTGAGTGCAGCTTCCAGTTCACTTTCTAAAATTGTAGAGTCATCTTGAAATGGTTCTTCCTTGAATGAACCTGTCAGTTTTAAAATCTCTTTTATATAGTTCTTTACTATATTGTTTCCATCATCTCTTTATTTCTACTTATCATGTAATGTATTCCCCTACTGGTCATAGTGCATCCCCATTCTTGGTTAAATTTAACTTTGATTTCTCAAATCTTGTGGAAGAAGTCTCTTCTTCATTTTGTTGTTCTCATATTCTATTTCACTGCATTGATTATTATAGTCGTATTCATGTCTTTTGTGCATAAGTTATTTAACAGTTGCATTCAGGATTCTGACTGTTATCTCTGTTATTTTTTTCCTTTTGCTTCTTGTCTGTCCTTAACTTTTTGAAGAGTTTCATCTGTCATCCATTTAGGGTTCTCATTCTTTTTTTGCTGCACTTAGTCTTTTAATCTTTTTGCATTCCTCCCTGCCAATGATCTTGGCTTTAGTCCAGAGTTCTTCCAACTCCCAATCAATTAGGCTTAATAGTGCAAATCTATTTTTTATACATTATCTTTAAATTCTATGGGGATGTTCTTCAGGTTGTATTTTGGCATGTTGGCTAGTTTATTGTTAGCTTTACTCTAATTTTTTTATATTAGCAGTTAATGGTCTGTGCTACAATCTGCTCCTGGTCTTGTTTTTGCAGAGAGAATTGAGCTTCTCCATCTTCTACTTCCAGTTATATAATTTATTTGGTTTCTGTGTTGGCCGTTATGTGATATCCATATGTACAGTTGCTTCTTGGGTTGCATGAACAATGTGTCTGTGATGAAAAAACTGTTAACCTTGTAAAACTCAATCAGTTGCTCTCCTGCTTCATTTCTTAAATCTAGGCCAATTTTCCAACAATCTGTTATTCTGTTTCTACTTTTGTATTCCAATCACTTATGATTAACAACAACTCCTGTTTTGGTGTGTGATTAGTTTCCTCCAATCTTCCAGTTTCATCTCCTTCTGTAGTTGGAGCATAAACTTGGATTATGATTATACAAATGAGTTTTCCTTGAAGTCTTATTGATATTATTTAGTCAGACTTTGCATTATACAATAGTCCCTTCCCTTACACAGGGATCCGTTCCAGACACACACACACACGCGTGCGTAAAGAATATTCCGCATATGCTCGAGCCCCATTAATCCTGTGTAAGGCTAATGGGGTGGCGGCACATGGCAGCATGCAGCATGCACCATTGTTTTTTCTGGCGCCCAGTGCTGCATCTTCCACCACAACTTCCAGCGTATGCTGGAAGCCATGTAAAGGGCACCCACATATGGTGTGGGTGCACTGTATCCTTTGACTGTGTTTGCTTCATCTCTTCTCACTACTGTATTTCTTCTTAGATTTTCATTTTCTGAGTAAAACACTGTGTAATGATCTGATTCAAAATGTCCCATTGTTGACTATTCCAGCTTGCTCACCCCAGGTATTTCATTTTTTATACATTCCATTTCTTGTTTTGCTATGTCAAACTTCCCAGGATTCATTCTTCTCACATTCCATGTTCCTATATATGTTTTGCAGCTTCAGACTTTCCTTTGAGCATTTCAACAGCTGAATGTCCTTTCAGCTTGAGCCCAGCTTGCATCATTAGCCACAGAGCTACTTCTTTTCGTCCTCTGCTGCACCCCAGTAGCTCGCTGAGTGCCATCCATCCTGGGAGTTTCATCTTCTGGCACTATCTCATTTCATTTTGGATAGTCTGATCATAGAGTTTTCATGGTAAAATACACTCAGAAGGGGTTTGTTGGCTGGGGATCCTGGAAGATATCATTCAAAAAACTTTTTTTCCCCCTCAAGCCCTACACATTAACCTATTCCTAGCTCCCTCGATTTCTGGACAGTAGTTTATCTGGTAAAGCTGCTCTTACTGTATTAGGGAGGATTATTTAGAATTCTCTGCCAGAGAATTCTAGTGCCTTCTCAAGATACAAACCCCTACCTTCCATAAGATGTGAAACACAGTGCTATAACTGTGTAGTGTGAAGGGTCCCTTCATCCCAACAGAAGCTGTGAACTTTGTGTGCCATCCAGATCTATTGTGGAGAAGTGCAAATTGCACATATACAAAAGGAGCCATCTGGATCTTGGAAGTGTGTTTCAGTTATGCTGTTTAAAATAAACATTTTATTTTGCAGAAATGTGAGCTTTTCTTTTTGTAGGTACTAAAATCTTTTAGACCCAATGCTGGAACTGCATGAAGCCTGTACCTGGGTTACCGAGTTTTATGAAATGCTATAACAGAATATTATATGATATGCTATAACAGAAGTGCCTGTAGTGGCATAATTCAAATAAGTACATGGAAATCTCTGTAGCATGGTGATTAAGAGACAATGGTATAGAAGTAGAACCAAGCTACTTTTTTGGTTATAATTTCTGCCCTCCCAAGTTCTTCCTCTATAATGGCAGGTTTAAAATTAACGAATGGCTGCTGGAATGCAAAACCCTGGTTTGCCTCATGCATACAGTGCTGGCTGAACAGATAGACTGGAGTATTAGTATTAAAAAGCAATAATTAGTTTGTGTTTGCTTTGCAGGCTTCACACCATATACTTGAGTGCTTAAGGAAACTGGGTTGCTCCCTTTTCAAAACTTTCTGGCATATTGGAAGCCTACCTTCCCCATATACATGCCACTGTAAACTTGCATCTATTGTTAATGCAGTACATTGGCCATTTCACAGTGACAACCCAACAGGCATGTCTTGCTGCTAGGATCTATTTTAAAATAAACATTATCTATGGGAGGGTTACATATATTCTCACTAATCATTTTACTAATAACTGTGTTGAATTCTGCATGGCTCTGTCGTCTAGAAGATGGTTGACTCTGCAACATGAGTCAATAGAGGGTGATAGGTACTGCAGAGGGAAGCAGGGCCAAGAAAATGTCTCCTATCTGCTCATTTCCAGGAACTAAGTGTCTTTTTAAGATTTTCTTCTATAGAATGGTTGTTCTAGTAGGCCACATCAATATTGATGTATGAGGACTGCAGGCTAAAAACAAATCTAAATTTGAAAACAAGACACAATTGTTCTCCATGGAATTAACTTCAAACAAATGTATACTGTTTCTCAGACTTAGATTTATGTCTCTCTGTGTGCATAAACTGGCATCTTTGGAAAGCAGGAAAGTGGAAGGCTCATTTCATTTTGGTGAAGAGTGGAAAACTTATTTTATTTCAAGGGCACACGTCAGCAGTTGGCAGAGCCAAAGGAAATCCAGGCCAGCTCTCTTTTTTTCTTTATATTTCTCACTCTCATCCTTCCTGCCTGCCCCACAAGCCAGTTGGGCGAGGAACAGATAATTCTTGCAGGAGGTCTGTAAAATTTCCTTTGATCACTTCCAAAGTGTGGGAAAAAAAACAACACTTTTTGAAGTGTATTTCCCAGAAACCTTCAATTTCCTGGGGGATTGTGGGTGTTCTTACAAGGAAAAAAAATCTTTTTTGAGCACACTATCCAGTTCCACCCCCCAGGTTTATCCTTCTTTGTTAAAAGACACCTGAAATGATAATTTCTAGAGAAAGTCACACCACTTCTTTTTTTACCACTCTTGTTTCTCTGCTCTCTCATATTTTTGCACCCCAAGGGACACAGGTTGTCCACCCCTACTTTAGTAAATATCAAAATGCCGTTGAACAGAGTTTGTATTTGTTTCATTTAAAGTGGGATGTTTTCCTCCCCTTTAGGGGAAGAGCTCATGAAGATAAGTGAAGAGGATGAACAGGGATGGTGCAAAGGCCGGCTTCAGACTGGTCAGGTTGGACTATATCCTGCTAATTATGTTGAGAAGGTCATTTCATGATTGCTATCCCATGCCTCCATAACCACCTTCAGGTGGGTAGCCTGTGTGCAGTTTTTCCAGAGGTCATCAAATCACTGGCCTCTAACATGCATCAAAAACCATGTGCAAAAATTTGGACCTTTTTGAGGACATTCTTTCTGTGTAACCTGTACTTCATTTTAAGTATCTAGACATATGGTGATCTTTTTTTTCTAATAAAGATATATAAAAATGTTCAGACTCTTCTGTGGGTACTATTAAGGGGATACAGTGGGAAAAGAGTCCTTAAACAGTATGGGGGACTTCAACAAGAAGATATTTATTCTCATCTACACCACCACTTGTTCTTGTAAAAGCAAACATTAAGGGGTTTCACAAAACCAGTGACAGAACCACAGCTCTTCTGTAATTAATTCCTGGGTTAAGATTACATTTAGCCATCTTAATTGTATGCCAATTACCATTGTTTGAGCAAGTATCCATTCCAATCACTCACTCTGTCAGTTTTCAATAAGATACTATAAAACCTACATCCATGAAGGTGGTTAAATTATGATTCATTATGATGTCTGATAACATGCCAAGCCATAATTCAAACCAATTCTGATCCTGCTTGTTTTCACACCACTGTTCAGACACCACATGAAACTAATGTTCTTTTATTTCAAGTGCACTTCATGTGTGAATGGTTTTCAACTTTAGTGACATACAGCAAATGTATGTTGTCATACTTGTATACTTACTAACACACAGCAAGAGAAATAAATCAGGATATATTAAACAAATGCATTTGATCCCGAATTAATAAATCGTTTTCAAAAACCAATATTGTCTGATTGGTGTAATTCAAAAACTGATTTGTTAAAAGCTGTGAAGGAAGCTATAAATCTTTTGCTCAACCACTATGTAGAGAAAATATGTTGTGCAAATAGCACTGAACTAAAAGCAACAGACATGAGGAGCTATTAAAGAGAAAGGGAACATGGTGAGGAAACCTTGAACTATGTCACAAAATGGACTTTCTGTCTAGCCAGAGCCTATACTGACAGTGATTTATGATGGTTATTGGTATTTAAAGTAGAGATTACACATTATTGGGTTTTTTAAAGTTGTAGCAACATTCCATCTTACCAGTGCAACAGGACAGACTCTGAATCTCCTTCCTAGACATAAAAAGCACATGGGTGTGACACCACTATATTATATTAGCAAAGCTTTTATTTGACCAGTATCAAGACTGAATGATTTATTTTCAACATGATTACCATGAAGGTCAAGAGGTTTCTACAAGAGAATGCCATAATTAAAGCCAGGACTCAGCTTTCAAGAAATACATGATCACTTTACCTACAAACTCAGTTTCCTATTGGTACTGACTTTGTCCCGGCAATAGGAAGCTAGATGCAGGAAAAGGAAAAAACAACAACAACTGCAGAACACTTAACATGGTATCATTAAGCTTTGGTTAAAGCCTTCTCTTTTCCATGCTGCTGCAACAAAATCCTACATATATCTAATAGGAGTACTGACCACCACTCTCTGAAAAAGAATGCAATCCACATCTAATAAATTGCCTGAATCAGAAACATAGCAAAGTAAGCAGATACAGCAGGCAGCCTTGTCCTTCAATGCCTCTTTCTACCTTTTTTAAAAAAGACACAGTGATACAATGTCCTTTTTGAATATGAGACTGTTTTGAATATGAGACAGCATGTAGTTTATTCCCGCTGTGACTTTGAAACATATTTTAGGACTTAGACATGGTACAACACTGTTTAGTTGTTTTATAGTTGTATGCAACCAATGGGGTAGAATGAAGATGTGCATTGTACTTCATGTAGACATATGAAGCTATCTTAGAGGAAAATAAGGCAGTAAATCAATTAGGGTGGGGTCTGTAGCAGGCTTGCCAGAAACTGCACAGTCCACTGGCTATAGCTGGTGTCTTACTCAGAAGACGTGATAAGTCTCATGGCCGAAATTTTGCAACAGGTGCAGGTCTGTTGAAATTCTGGGTGCAGCTGTTGTAAGAAGCAATCTTGCATTCCTGTCTTGTTTACTGACCTGGCTCAAGGCCTGAGCCACTTGCTTCTGGACTTTGCTTCTTGACAGCCAAAGGTCAGAGCTGTGCTCTAATTTGGGTTTGCTGCCTCAGCTTTGCTTTTACAGACATGGGTAGGGCTGGGCTGGAAGCAGAAAAAGCTTGGTAATGAGGGTGGGGAGGAAATAATTTTGGAGATTGTTAATGAAAAGATAAAGAATTTCACAACTGTCAGAGCTAGGACCATATAAACCCAATGCAGGTTTTTTCTTTCCAGATTTACTGGTACAGACTTCTTTTCTTCTTTGCTCCTGGTCTCCCCATTTCATCCTTTCCTGATGCTGAACTCAAAGCTTACTCACTATTTTCAGGCCCTTAAGAACAGTATTGATTGGCAGATATTTGTTTTAAAAATGTCTTTACCACTATTCATAAAAACATTTCCTAATAAGAGAAATGAGGCAAAGATTTCACACAATGATTCAGTTTTATGGCAACCCTATAAGGAACTGAATGACTTCCTTACTGGTAAGCTGTTCTCCTTTAACAGTTTTGGGGACCACTGAAGGAACTATATCAACATTTCTAAAACATAACTGATAGAGGTGGGCAGACTTTCAACAATTCAAGAACAAACAAAATCCATCCTGTGGGAATACCTAAAGGTATCACCACAGATTTAAGATTTTGTTGCGGTAATTTGTTTTATGGCCAAAATAACTATTCCTTTGATGTTTTTTGATCAAGAAATCAAGGCATCTTGCCCTGGAGGTGCTGTACAATCACAATTTCTGACTTGAAGGGACCCTCTGTCAGTCCTACCAATAATCACTACCTTCTCTTTCAGTTCATTCGAGTTCAGCTTATCCCCAGCAGCTCTCTGACAGAACATGACACAATGAATCAATACTGAAACTGTATTTGGAAATAGACACAGGGGGGAAAAATCCAAAGGTCACCTTAGAAAATGTGCTATGGTTCACCCATATGAGACCTGAGGAAGGGCATCAGGCAAAGTTCAGCTCAGTGGAATCCTATGACTGCTACCTTTGGGCTGGTCTTTAATTCCAAAAACATCACTGTCATTTTCTGATGGTAAAATTAAGCATATGTTGAAGCCACACCATATGGTGTAGGTTTCCCAGACCAACCAACAGAAGCTCACCTTCATGCTCATACTGTGCAGCTTGAAGAGGGTGTGTTGAGAGAAACAGAAGGTTTGTCTGGTAGCTTGTGCATCCAAGGTGCTTTGTTATCTATGAAGCCCTCAAATTTGGGATTCCCACGAAACTTGAGCCAAAGTTTTGAAGGAGTTTTGCAGTACAAACCAAGCGTTTTGCAGGAGAACCCAGACCTGTATATTGAACGTAACCACTGTGGGGCTCTACTGATTGCTCCAAAGCAAACTGTCATTTTCACTGAAATTATCAGCCAACATCAACTCTGTGTATTATGGCACTCACATTCCTTCCCTTCCCTTCCCTTCCTTTCCTTCTTTTTTCCCTTCTCTCATTCATTCATTCATTCATTTTTTCCTTCCCTTTTTCATTGTGTCTTTCCTTCCCTCATTCTTTCGTTCGTTCCTTCCTTCCTTCCTTTCCGTGTTCCTTCTTTCCTTCCTTTCTTCCTTTCCTTTCCTTCCTTCCCTCTTTTTTTCCTTCTTCTCTTCCACCCTCTTTCTTTCCTTCTTCTCTTCTTCCTTCCTTCTTTCCTTCCCTCCTTCCTTCCTTTCTTTCTTTCCTTCCTTCCTTCCCTTCTTCCTAGTGGTTTTCCTTCCCTCTTTCTTTCTTTCCTTCCTTCCCTCCCTCCCTCCCTTCTTCCTTGTGTCTTTCCTTCCCTCATTATTTCGTTCTTTCCCTCCTTCCTTCCTTCCTTCTTGTCTTCCTTCCTTCCTTCCTTCCTTCCCTCCCTCCCTCTTTCTTTCTTTCTTTCTTTCCTTCCCTCCTTCCTTCCTTCTTGTCTTCCTTCCTTCCTTCCCTTCTTACTTCCTTCTTTCATTCCCTCCTTCCTCCCCTCCTTCTTTCTTTCCCTCCCTCCTTCCTTCCTCTGTGTTTCTCTTTCTCTGTGTTTCTGCGAATGTGTGACTAAAGCGCACCCACTGAATCACTTTTCTCTTCTCCCCCCCCCCCCCAATAAATGCCTATTCTAGCAGAAGATAAGATCACTCCTTTTCCTCCTGCTGACTGTCAGGGAGGGTGCCTAGATCCCTCTCTTTCTCTTTCCCTCACTCACATTTTCCCCTTCAGTTCTTCCACAGAGAGAGAGTTAGGGACTTGAGGTCCCAACCCTGCTGCCCCATTTTCACTTGTGGGTCAGTCCCCTCTTGGGCTGGATGGATGGATTGGGCTGCCTTGGGTTTTGCAGGAAGGGAAATGAATGTGAGGATGAATTGGTGAAATTATGTGCAAAGCTGCCCCCAATAAAGGGTCCTTTGCACATAACTTTTCTGAAAGGGGAGCAGCCCTCCTGGAGCCTATTACACACTAGGTATGATGATCTCAGGAGTGTTTGGCTCTTACCAGCCATTCAGTATAGCGTCTAGATCCAGGGAAGTAATAGTGCCACTCTATTCTGCTTTGGTCAGGCCCCACCTGGAATACTGTGTCCAGTTCTGGGCACCACAATTCAAAAAGGATGTGGAGAAACTGGAGCATGTTCAAAGGAGGGTGACTAAAATGGTGAAGGGTCTGGAAACCATGCCCTATGAGGACCGCCTTAGGGAGCTGGGGATGTTTAGCCTGGAGAAGAGAAGGTTAAGATAATAGCCCTGTTTAAATATCTGAAGGGATGTCATATTGAGGAGGGAGCAAGCTTGTTTTCTGCTGCTCCAGAGACTAGGACCCGGAACAATGGATGCAATTTACAGGAAAAGGGATTCCAGCTAAACATTAGGAGGAACTTCCTGACAGTAAGGGTGTTCGACAGTGAAACACACTCCCTCAGAGGGTGGTGGAATCTCCCTCCTTGGAGGTCTTTAAGCAGAGGCTGGATGGCCATCTGTAGGGGGATGCTTTGATTTGGAGTTTCTGCATGGCAGGGGGTTGGACTGGATGGCCCTTGTGGTCTCTTCCAACTCCTATGATTCTGTGATTCTGTGAAAACTATAACCAACATAACTAGTGTTTCATGCTAAAACTAAGAGCTGTACCAAGCATTATAATGATATATTCATTTTGCAAATATTAGAATATGTAATGTGTGAACACAAAACTGCTACCATCCTCAGTCTGTTTTCCCTACAGATTTCTTCACTTTGCTGTCACTTAATAATTTAACATGATATTGTGAAGAGCAGTATTGGCCCTGCCATTAGAATCCATATAACCATTTATCCTGGTTAAACAGGATAAACTGATCAGAATACTTTTTTGTAGTAATGAACTAGTGTATATCTGTGTACAGTATACAGACACAAATAGAGAGAGATGTATGTATGTAATTTTTGTATCTATATTGATATGGATGGGGTGTCATGAAAGCCTGCTTTCATTAGTATCTTTTTTGTCTCTAATCAGTTAAGTATGGTTTACTTTTACTATCATTTTTATGACTGCTACTTTTGGTGTTCATCATGGGCTAAAGCTCATTATCAGAAGAATCTCTTAGCCCAGATATAGTAATCATAGGGCCCTCCAGATTGTACTGGACTGCAACTCCCAGCAGCTCTTACAGCATAACCAATGGCCAGTGGTGAGCAATGCTTGGGTTGCAATCTAACATCATGTGGAGGGCCACATTTGTAATTGATTGACTGGCCAAACCCAAATGGTGCTCAGCATTGGCTCCTCTTCATCCTGGAGGGAAGTGACCAGTGGGGTGCCACAGGGTTCTGTCATGGACCTGGTGCTATTCAGCATCTTTATCAATACATAATATCTTGATTTCAGTAAGGTCTTTGACAACGTCCCCCGTGATATTCTTGCAAACAAGCTAGTAAAATGTGGGCTAGATAATGTTAAATGGATTTGTAATTGGTTGACCAGCTGACAAGGATGTTGACAAGCTGGAGTGCGTCCAGAGGAGGGCAACCAAAATGGTGAAGGGGTCTGGAAACCATGCCCTATGAAGAGAGACTTATGGAGCTGGGGATGTTTAGCCTGGAAAAGGGAAGGTTAAAAGGGGATATGATAGCCCTGTTTAAATATTTAAAGGAGTATCATATTGAGGATGAAGCAAGCTTGTTTTCTGCTGCTCCAGAAAATAGGACCTGGAGAAATGGATTCAAACTACAGGAAAAGAGATTCCAGCTCAACATTAGGAGGAACTTCCTGACAGTAAGAACTGTTCAGCAGTGAAACACACTCCCCCGGAGTGTGGTAGAGTCTCCTTTGGACATTTTAAAACAGAGACTGGATGGCCATCTGTTGGGGGTGCTTTGATTGTGAGTTCCTGCATGGCAGGGGGTTGGACATTGAGGTCTCTTCCAGCTCTATGATTCTATTCCATGATTTGCATCCTACCTCAAGGTAATTTCTCTTATGTGAAAGCAATCTAAGCTGTTAGCAGTTCTAGGAGAAGACACACATACACCCACTTAGTAGTACTAGCATCATTAAAATGAGACTGCACAGGAAATCTGATGTACAGTTAGCACATTTATCAACGATGAAATTAAGACCTATTCACTTATATGCTACATACCTTTCCAAAGAGTAAGGAATGTGAATAGTTTTGGGTAGTGGCAGTACAGAATACAGGCTGGTTTACAGCAAATCTTTCGCATAGGCTTTAAATGAAAAGGTCAATGTAGGTTTCTGGATGTTAAATGGGAACCTTGATTTGATCTATCAGCTGCAAAATTTGATGTAGTGTTGCAAAAATGCAGGTTGATGCGAAACCTGTGGAGCTCACTTAGTTAACAAAGCCCAGTAAGTCACTTCTTTCCCTTTCCGACTGGCAAGATCAACTTGTAAACCAAAGGTGGTCAAAATGCATTTCTCCAGTTGTTTTGGTCTATACCTCCCAGAATTCCTCACCATTTTAACTATTTTGATGAAAGCTGCAGTCCCACAATAATGTAAGAATGTGGCCCCATCTCCACTCTAAGCCCTGCAATTGTGATAATCAAACCACTTGGCCCCATGTGTGAGTACCCTTGCACACACCTTGCAACAATTTCACTTCACCTTTCTTTCTCTCAGATGTAACTCCCATCATCATTTGCTATTAGCTACAAAACAGATGCCAGCCACAAATATGATATCAGAAGCTTGCAGACTATATTCAGGAACACAGGTTCTCTGTTCCAGCATGTCAAAAGTACACATTTTCTTCTTCTTTTTAATTATATCTTTATTGAATTAAAATCACACAAATAATAAAAAAGAAGAACAAATCCCCCCGTAAAAAACTAGACAAACATTTACAAAAAAATTTACATGGCATACAAATTAAAGATCATTAATATCTATCTGTCTATATATCTATTATATTACGCTAACTCCATAAGCATTAAAACAATAACAATATGAACATAGAACCTTCCTGATTTTCGATACAGCCTTCATTTTATAAGCTTAAGGTTAATTCAACTTTTATTATTTTAATCTAACCTACTTACTGCCTACTTCTATAAATTTACTGTCTTAACAACATCTTATAGACATATATGTAGTCTTTATATCCAAGTCTATATTTTAATCAGTACTCTCTTCAATCTTTATTATATTACTGAAAGCTTACTTCAATGGCCTTCTTCAACTTCTTAACAGTCAAATAATCAAACCTAAAATGAAATAAACAACTTTAAGATGAAATCTCTATTCTTTAATATATTGTACATTTAATATTCCTTTCTTTCTGTAAAAATTGTATCAAGGGGTTCCATATCTTCTTGCAATTTTCCCAATAGTAACCATGCATTAGACACATTTTCAAACATTTTATTCCTGCTTCTTTGCTGTCATCTTAAAATGCTATGTAAAAGAAAACTAATGTCTTTTAAAATGGCAAAATTTCTATTAATAAATAAATTTGTAAATTATTGCTTTCTGTGTTTTTCCCTCTTATTTCAGATAACACAAAGAATAAAATAATACATACACATGCAAAGTTGTGGCTTCTGGCAGTTGGAATGTCCTCTTCATGAACTCGTAAGCCTTGGCTGAGAACAAATGTACAGGTAGTGAGACTGTAAAGTTGCAGAGGGCAGCCGAAGAGTTTTCACACCATGCTTCCTCACATTGTAAACTCAAGGCCTTTACAGACTGGCCTGAAAGGCCAGCCTGGGGGCAGAGTCGGGGCACAGCATCCTGATGATGCACACCAGACTCTGCCCCCCCCAGGGAGCCCTGATGCTGTGCTCTGCTCCAGACAGCAAGCGGCAACATGGTGCACCTCTCGCGCTGCATCCAGATGAGCAGCACCGAAGGGGCACTGTATAGGTGCGCCGCTGCGGCTATGGCGCCCTTTCAAGGACACAAAAAGGAGCCACTTTTTGCAGCTCCTTTTGGCGCCCTCAAAAGGTCGGACCAGGGCCATGGCATCCTTATGCCACGGCCCCGATCCAGCAGGAAAAGGGGCGGCCTGTAGAGCCCCTCAGTTGCAATTCTGTTGAAGCAAACAGGATACTTTAAGTACAGAATGGACAGTGAGCTATTGCCACATCTAGGGTGTTGGCGCAGTGGACAAGTCTGTTGCTTTGGCCTCAACACTAGTTCTGCCTAGCTCAGATCAAAGGTAGAAAATAGATTCAACATTCTGTTCTTATGGCCAGAGACCAAGTGCAAAACTGACAATTGCTAGTGTGCAAGTACTTACAGCTACTAAGGAACTCAAGTATTTAGGTGGATGAGAAAATTATTAGTTGTGGAGAATTAGCAAAATATAACTGTCATTAAGATATTGAGAGCAGGTAATCTTATCAGTCAGTGGTTTTTGGCTGTTCCATTTGAAAACTGCTTCTCCTCTACTCAGAAATGTGGTAGAATGGCAATACACTCTTTTGCACTACTCCATTTGCAACAGCCTTAGTTCTAATGTTTGATTTCTTGAAATATGACTATGTCATTTACACCACCCTGTCTGATCTGCCTATTGTTCCATGGCTGGTATTTTAAATAACCTAGGAAGAAGTAATTAGTTCAAATGGGAGAAGAATCAATGTCCAAATGACCCAAGAGTGCTACAATATAGAACAACACCATGTTATTCTCTCCAGGCAAAGATGAGGCTAACTCGGTATAATTGGAATATAACACTGTTGTGTGATAAGCTCCTTAAGGAAAGATGAATCTGGCTTTCACTGTCTTTTTTTCAACTGAGCCACCTAGGAACCCTGAATGATTCCAGAACTGTACCAGCCTCATTATAATCCACTTTGTCATAAAGAAGAGCCATTTTGGCATTGCTTATACAGTAATTCCCTGCACTCATATTCTGGCTTACCACAGAAGTGGGATTTCAGCATGTGTTCAGCATCCTCCTGGAGGAGATGATGCTCCCTCAGACTCTCCAGCACATTCCATAGCTCCTGCTGATAGTAAGAGAGACAGCACTGGGCTGGCTCTTCTCCCCTTTTACTCCCCAGCTTTGGGCCAGAAGGGCCAAAAGATTTTGTTCTGCCATCCATAGATTCATTGAGACTGTACTGATGCTCAGCATGGATAAGTTCCACCTACAAAACAACAAAGGAAAGCCAGTTGTCCAGCCTATTTATTCTCTCACCATAACATCCATGTCTGTCCCTATGAAATGTTCATCAAAGTATTAGGTTCTTCCACCAATAAATTTGTTGTTGTTGCTTAACCCTGAAAATGTAGCTCATCTGCTTTACCTTTATTATCCATCTACTTTACCTTTATTGTCCTGGAGTCCTTCACCTTGATCCCAGCCAGTGAAAAGCCTTCCTTCATAGAATCATAGGAGTTTATCACCCGGGAGGAATTTCTCCCAATTTCAAATTGAGCCAATTCGAATTCACATAAATTCGCCAGTTTAGTGAATTTACGTGAAATCTAATTGCATTCGGAATGCGTTCAGAATGACTTCCCATTTCCTGAAAATGACCCCCCAATTCCTGAAATTGCGTGAGATACTCTTATACACATTAACGTAAAACCTATGATTGTGTTCAAAATGAGTTCCCTTTTCCCCGAAATTGTGTGAGATACACTCATTCGCAATTACGTGAAACCCCATGATTGCGTTCGGATTGCCATTGCATTATACCCCCAAATTCTGTCGTGTGATAAACTCCGTAGAATTGGAAGAGACCACAAGGGCCATCCAGTCCAATCCCCTGCCATGCAGGAACTCTCCATCAAAGCATCCCCGACAGATGGCCATCCAGCCTCTGTTTAAAGACCTTGATCACAATCAGATAGTAACTTCACTTTTTAAAGCTTATCTCAGAATATTGTACAGAATATGGCAACCCTATCATAACATTTGATTGGCAACATTTATTCAGAGGCTTACCATTGCCTTCCTCTAAGAATGAAAGAGCACGACTCACCTAGCTCCATACACTATGTGGGACAGGATGTTTGGGGGAAGCTTGCCCCATGCCCTGGCCATTTCTCTGTTCCACAGACCAGGTAGGGCTTTGATAGGATCACCTGTACTGCCAACAGGAAAGAGGATTGAAACATGAGACTAGCAGAGTTCTGCCTGAGGATCCTTTATGCTACACTGTGCTATACAGGATTGTGGCCACAGTACTCATATATACCTCTGATTTACTTCCACTATTTCCCAACTCATCAAATTATACACTGTACATTCCTCAGGGCAGGGACTCTTTAAATCATAAAAATTTCTTGTATTCTTGAAAACACCATGCACACTTAAGGCACAATCATAACAACAACAATTCACTTTCTTATGTTCTGCAGTAAGAAATTTTCCATCAAATGTTTCAAGTCTGAGCTAATAAAATATTATGACTTTTATACATTAGAAGCCAGAAGGATACAGTGGACACGTATTATATTTCAAGACAATCTACTGAGGTGCCTCTTTCTTTTGGTCTGCAGAAATTTTCTTTTTCCATTCGTCCCTGACAAATTCCTGGCTTCAGTCTTTCAGTTCTTTTGGCTCCATCAATTAGGTGTAATAATGCAATTTTTTTTACATTAGCTTTGAATTCTATGGGGATGTTCTTAAAATTGTATTTTGGCACATTGGCTGTTTTTGCACGCTTCTTTAGCTTTACTCTAATTTTTGCTATTAGTGGTTAATGATCTTCTCCTGGTCTTGTTTTTGCAAAGATTATTATTATTATTATTATTATTAAACTTTATTTCTAGAGCGCTGTAATTATACTCAGCGCTGTACAAAATTGGTAAAATTTTAAGAAATATAAAAGCCTGCCGGATGCGTACAGTCTAAAATAGTAACAATTAGATAAAATTACAGAGAGAGGAAAAACAAGTTAAAACATCAGGGTAAAAACAAATCACATCAAATGAAATCAAACAGCCAGATGGTAATCACAAGTTCCCTGAGAATGCTTCCCTAAACAATAAGGTTTTCAGCTCCACCTTAAAGCTGGTTAGGGAAGTGATGAGCCGAGCATGCAGAGGGAGAAGGTTCCAGGAATGAGGGGCAGCAAGAAAAAAGGGACGGATCCGGGAGGGGGCAGAGGACAACCTGGGTTGGGAGAGGAGACCTTGGTTACCAGAGCGGAGGGTACGGGTAGGGACATAGGGGGAGAGAAGATCAGCTAGATAAGGGGGGGCTAGCCCATGCAGGGCTTTGAAGGTGAGTAGCAAAAGTTTGTACCTAATGCGGAGAGGAAGAGGGAGCCAGTGAAGGGAGGACAAGAGAGGGGAGACATGATCATAGCGGCGAGCAAGTGAAATAATGCGTGCAGCTGAATGCTGAACAGAAATTAATGGGTGGAGGTGAGAGAGAGGAAGCCCAGCGAGGAGGAGATTACAGTAGTCTAGTCGTGAGACCACTAGGGCATGGACCAGTGTTTTTGCGGTAGATTCTGAGAGATATGGACGGATTTTGGCAATATTATGGAGAAAAAATCTACAGACCTTGGCTGTGGTCTGGATCTGGGGAATAAATGACAAAGAGGAGTCAAAAATGAAACCAAGGCTGCGGGCTTCCTGGACTGGCTGAATAAAGATGTTATTGACAGAAATAGAGAAGGAGTAGTGAAGGGTGGGCTTGGGCGGGAAAACCAGAAGCTCGGTCTTAGACATATTTAGCTTCAGACGCCGATGATGCATCCAGTGGGAGACAGCTGTTAAACAAGATGACATTTGCTGTTCTAGTTCCGGCGAAAGGTTAGGAGTCGAAAGGTACAGCTGGGTGTCATCAGCGTACAAATGGTAGGAAAAACCAAAGGAACTGATTAGTTTGCCAAGGGAGAGTGTGTATAGGGAAAACAATAGGGGACCCAAAACAGAGCCCTGAGGAACTCCAATGGATAAAGGGACAGAAGACGAGGTCCGACCACCCAAGACCACTGAAAAAGATCTATCTGACAAGTAGGATGCAAACCAGTCGAGAACAAGGCCCGAGAAACCAATGTCAGAGAGTAAGTCTATCAGGAGAGAATGATCCACGGTGTCGAAGGCAGCGGACAGATCAAGAAGAACAAGGATAGAATAAAGGCCATTTGCCTTGGCCCGCAAAAGATCATTCGAGATCTTAGTGAGGGCTGTTTCTGTGGAGTGCCGCGGGCGAAAACCAGACTGGAAAGGATCCAGAATGGAGTTGGTTTCGAGAAACTCAAGACAGCGTGAATAGACAACTCGTTCCAACACCTTAGAAAGGAAAGGAAGAAGAGAGATTGGACGATAGCTGGCCAGGGAAGAGGTGTCGAGAGAGGGTTTTTTTCAGAATAGGGGAGACTAAGGCATGTTTGAAGACCGAAGGGAAAGAGCCCGAAGAGAGAGAGAGATTAAAGATATGAAGAAGGGAGGGTAACAAAGAGGGGGCTATAGATATTAGAAGGCGAGAGGGAATTGGGTCAAGAGGACAGGTGGTAGCTTTGGATGAGTTCAATAGGGAAGAGAGTTCTTCCAGGGAAACTGGAGAGAAGACAGAGAATTTGTTAGTAGGAGGAGTGAGAAGATTGGTGGTGGGAGCCAAATCGGGAGGAGTTAGCTCAGAACGAATAGAGGTGATTTTTGTAATGAAAAAGTTGGCAAAGTCGGAGGGTGAAAATAATGGAGAGAAGGAGGGAAGAGAGGGTTTTAATAGTGTGTTGAAACAAGAAAACAGGCGCTGTGGGCGCCTCTCGTTGGCACAGATCAATGATTTAAAGTAGTTTTCTTTTGCCATTGACAAAGCGCGTGAAAAGGATAAAAGAATAAATTTATAATGGATAAAGTCGGCCCACTCCCTGGACCTTCTCCAGAAACGTTCAGCTGCTCGGGAGCAGGATCGGAGAAATCTTACAGTAGGAGTGATCCAGGGCTGAGGCCTATTCATAGAGGAAGAGGAGGACACGCGCGTAGAAACAGGGGCAAGGCTGTCAAGAGTTGAGGAAAGGGTCGAATTCAAAAAAGACATAGCTGAATCAGCAGAGTCCCCAGGATTGAGAGAAGCAAGGGATGAATTCAGGGTCTGAGTGAAATGGTTGAGGTTAAGAGAATGAAGATTGCGGAACTGGCGAGAGATGGTGTGACGGGGAGGAGGGGTATAGGTAAGAGTAAAGGAAAGTAAGTGATGGTCAGATAAAGGAAAATCGGACGCCAAATAATTGGATATGACACACTTGGAGGGGAGAACTAAATCGAGGCAGTGACCAAGGGAGTGGGTCGGAGAGTTGGAATGTGGTTGGAGATTAAAAGAATCTAAGAGAGAGGTGAAAGAGGCTTCTCCATCTTCTGTTTCCATTGATGTCATCTGATTTCTGTATTGGCCAACAGATGATGTCTACAGACACTTCTTGGGTGGCTTGAAGAATGTGTTTTCAATGAAATTGTTGGCCTTGCAAAATTCAACCATTTCCTCTTTTGCTTCATGTTTTGATTCTAGGCAAAAATTTTAAGCCTGAACATTTTGAACTTGGTCAGGATATGTCTCAGCATAAAGTCTAGGGAGCAACAAGTTCCAGTTAAAGGGATTTAGAGGTCAGCAAACAAAGATAAAACTGGAGTTTAGAAATCTTTCCATATGACAGATTGCTCAGGTCCACCATGTGCCAGAAAGAGTAAAATTAGTTTCCACGTGCTGTCCAACAGTGTCCTCAGCCAGGGAACAGTCACTGACAGGAAGCTTTTACTGTCCTATTCAAAGAAATAATTATCACAGTTTTGCTGCTTTTACAGAAAAGCAGAGGATGAGATCAGGAGACATCTGTCTCTTTTCAGTTGTGCCAGAAGCTAGAGTTGTTGATGGGACAGACTTTTTGAGGGACCCAGCAAAAGGTTTTGAGAAGACAATCAGTGCTATTGTTCCTTGATAAACATCCTTCGCCCCCTTCAGAAATGGGACAGCAGAGGGATGACTTGCCAACTCATATGAGAGACAAGCTTCTGGAAAGTTATTGTGAACTGTTTAGTACTATTTACTTTTCTGCTATTAACATTCAAAAGACTTTCCTTTCCAGTGAATTTAATGTTTTGGGAGATGGCAAAGACTTTACTCATGCATTAATATTTGGACTGTGGTAGCAAACTCTGCATTGTACCAGTGTCTTCTCACAGGATACTATGGTTATATCTAATTCAAACCAGATGCTGAACATTTGGGAGACCTTTTCTTTCTAAATGCAGTTACCTTGGCATCTCCTTAGAATTTCTGAACAGGGTACTTTAAACAGAATTTTAAAGTCCTGGGTTCTTTATGCAGAGATGCCAACATACCTCGGAGCTTGCAATTTGCTAAAATGGTTATAAAACAGTCTCCTGACATGACTGAATGTTATGATGCATCTGGATTAAATCATTTGCCTCTGGAGGCTGTTGTGCATTTCTGAGATATCATCTGTGATCCATGAAACTCTTTTGCCTCTATTGCGTTTGTGATGCTCTAACTCAGGCTACCCAGCTAAAATCTGAAATTTATACCTGCCTGAAGTGAAATAACAGCAGCTAATGAATAAGCAAGGGGGGGGAACCTTCTAAAAGACACAGATTGTATTATTTAAAGATGACGAGACACTATGCAGGACACTATTCAAAATAAACACTTGCAGGTTTAGAGCAGAGGGCATCTGTCATGCCTATGAAGGCACATAGATCACCCATTCCAAGAGAAAACAGAGCAGTCAAAAGGAAGCGTCAGGGAACCACACTTCATCTAGTTAATAGTTATGCACTGCTGAATACAGAGTGCAAGGGAGGAAGGGGGAAGTCCCACATACCATAGTAGCTAAAGGGAGGTGATATTATTCCCTCTTGTGGCAAAATCAAACATTTATTCTGTACCTACAGAATAAACTTGGTTCAGTAAAACAACCACCTAATATTCAGTATGGAAAAGAAAATCACTAATTATTTCTAATTAGCGATTGATGATGATGATGATGATGATGATAACTATGTTTATAACTTGTTGTTGTTTTAGAAAATCAACTAATAAGAATTACAAAACAGATATGAAACACACAATTTTAATTCATTCTATATATAAATCCATTGCTTACACAGTACAAACTGAAAAATTTCAGTCCCCCAAAAATGTGAAAATGCAACATATGCATTGCTCAGCCTCTCCATAGCCCTTTTTAAACTTTATTTTTTCCCCTACTACTAAACAAACTTCACATTATTTAGAGGCACATCTGCAAGAAAATTATCTAACAAGTCAAGATGTTATACTTGTTCTATACACTACTGTTTTGTTTTCTGCTTCCAGAAAATTGGCACAAATTGGGACAAACAAATACATACTCTAATTACGGCATGAGTGGAGGGTCTATAGTGAGCCAGCACGGTGTAGTAGTTTGTGTGTGAGACTATGACTCTGGAGACCAGGGTTCGATTCCCAGTCCAGCCATGAAACCCACTGGGTGACCTTGGGCAAGTCACACGCTCTGAGCCTCAGGGGAAGGCAATGGCAAACCTCCTCGGAACAAATATTGCCAAGAAAACCCAATGATAGGTTAGCCTTAGGGCCGCTTTAAGTCAAAAATGACTTGAGCAACAACAACAACAAGGGAAGATTTATTATCCACAGAGAAAGCCATGGTATGCTGTAACTACTCAAATCATGACAGTAAAAGTATATAATCCAGTTTTAGGTAATCCATATGCGTATATTTGATAATGGAGCAGATAACAATAATAGTTCCATTGGAATATCTTTTACGCCAGCACAGTGGACCTTTGGTAAATCTTGTTGTTCAAAGCCTCAGAATCCATAATAACTAGGGCAAAGATTTACAGTATTTGCTAACTCAGAAACTTGTGGGCCCCTGGATGTAATTAGACCCCAGTTCCCATTAAGGCCCAGTCAGCCTGGTCAGTGGTGAGAGGTGAGGGGAGTGGAACTCATCCACATTTACAGGACCACAGGTTTCCTTTCCTGCCCTAGATTGTCAATGGACTCTAATTTCCTCAGGAAGTCAGTTATGTCTCATGACTGACTGTGTGTTGAAAGACAGCACTTTGTCAACAATGCAACTCAGTGTTAGGTATCCTGGCATCTTAATATCAGGAGAACTATATTTTATCGTGACGACATGTACGCTTTCTTGCCTTGGGAAAAATCAATTGAAATGCCATTTGCTCCATGAAAGGAGGTACAGTCGGCCCTTCTTATCCATGGATTTTTTTAATACATGGATTCAAGCATCCACGGTCTGAAAATGTTCAAAAACAGTATACATTTCAAATATGAAATCTAGATTTTCCATTTTATATAAGAGACACCATTTTGCTATGTCATTATATTTAATGGGACTTGAGCATCCACAGATTTTGTTATCCACGGGGGATCCTGGAACCAAACCCCAGCGGATAACAAGGGTCCGCCATAATATGGTTTCAGTTATTGAACAAGGACATGTAGATACACAGAAAGAACAAATGGGAACAATAATACATGATCAATTAGATGCCCAGAGAAATATCAGAAGCAGGACATGAGATGAACAGTCCTTCCCCACTGTTGTTCCCAGTGACTGATAAACAGCTTGTTGCCTTTGAATCTGAAGACTACATAAGGTATCATGTGTAAACGTTTCCAACAGCCTCAGCTCCAAAGAATTTGTCTAATGATATAAAGTAGGAGCTGGGAGACTTTGCCCTCCAGATCTTTCAGCCTACATCTCTTGTCACTCCCACCCATCATAGCCAGTGGGTCTGTGGAAACGGTAGTCCAAAACATCTAGAGAGCCCAAAGTGCCTATTTGCAGGATTGCCCATTTATCTCTCCAAACAGCAGGTCGTGCTCAGATTCAAACCAGGCACGTCAAGTTGAATGGCTAGGTTACAACTCTTTACTTGACATGCAGGAAGCATGTGAAAGGGATCTAGGAGTCCAAGTAGACCATAAGTTGTACATGAGTCAACAGTGCGATGCGGCAGCTAAAAAGGCCAATGCTATTCTAGGCTGCATCAATAGAAGTATAGTGCCTAGATCCAGGGAAGTAATAGTGCCACTCTATTCTGCATTGGTCAGGCCCCACCTGGAATACTGTATCCATTTCTGGGCACCACAATTCAAAAAAGATGTGGAGAAATAAAAATAACAATTTAACAATTTAAGCCTGAATGAAAAGTAGCTTTCTGTTGGATGAAATGTCCCTTTAAGATGTGGTGAAATAATTGCCAGGGCTGTAAATGTGAAGAAACACCAGGTGTCAACCCTCATGGCATCACTGCTGTCTATAAGTGCTCTGGAACCCGGGACAGGTGTGGGCCGGAGAGAAGAGTTTGTGTGTTTGTTGGATTGTAGCACACGGTGTTGTGTTGTATATTTTGTGACTGGGAGATAAAAGCCTCCAAGGGCCTTGGAAGAAGTCAACTGTGCCTGTGCCTCATTTCAGGTTGGTCAGTGCTTTATTGCCAAATACTGCATACTTGGGTTGTGCTTCTGCACTTTGCTGTGGGCTGCTGTTGAGGCCAAGCACCTCAGGCAGGGCCTCTACTCTGGCTGCATCCACATGGGAGGAAGAATAGCCTGGCTTGGCACCTTTGTCTGGCTCTTGGCTATGGGATTCTGGGAGCTGGAGTATGTTGTGATGCCCACAACAAACTCCCAGCTCCCAGAATTCCATAGCTTTGATGGAATGGAAAGATGGCAGCAGAAAGAGGCATATATATATATATATATATATGCCCCGCCCCCAACCTCCAGGCCCCGCCCCATATACACAAGCCCCGCCCCTTCAGCTCAAGCCCTGCTGTAATGCATAAACCTCACCCCAATCACCCAGGCCCCGCCCCATGTGCATAAGCCCCGCCCCCAATCACGCTGACTCCATATGGACAGGCCCCGCCCCGTGTTCGATTCTCTCTTGCTCAGCTGCTGGTGGCCTTTGGGGAAGCTGAGGGGCAGAGAGAGTGGGTTAGCCCCTCCCTCAGTCCTCAGGCCACGCCCCTATGCTAATAGCGAGTGGGAAGCCCCGCCCCTCACCTCATGCTTATAGTCCTCCTCCTCCTTTCCGGTGACGTCATCATCATGGCGCCCTCTCTGTGGGGACACGCCCCGCGCGCGCGGATTGGCCCCTGCTGCGACCCGTCGCCGCGGTGGCTGCTGGGAGGGACGGAGGAGGAGGAGGAGGAGGAATAAGGAAACATGGCGGCCGGGCCCAGTAAGGCGGAAATCCAGACCCTGTTCAAGCGGCTGCGGGCGGCGGCCCCGAACAAGGTACCGAGGCGGGAAACCTGGGGAGGGTTGGCTGTTTGTAGACCTATTTGGCAGATCCGCACTGGAGAGATAACCCGGTTTGGGAGCGCTTTAACTCATTGTGTGGCTCTTTGCTACGGAATTCTGGGAGATGGAGTTTGTTGTGGGCCCAGAGCGGAGCGGATGAAATTATTGAGGGCCTAGTTATCAAATTTGAAGATGACACGAAATTGGGAGGAGTAGCTAATACCCCAAAGGACAGGATCAAAATTCAAAATGACCTGAATAGACTAGAAAGCTGGGCCAAAGCTAACAAAATGAAATTTAACACGGAGAAATGTAAGGTCCTACACGTAGGGCAGAAAAATGAAATGCACAGATATAGGATGGGGGACACCTGGCTGAATGAGACCACATGTGAAAGGGATCCAGGAGTCCAAGTAGACCACAAGTTGAACATGAGTCAACAGTGCAATGCGGCAGCTAAAAAGGCCAATGCGATTTTAGACTGCATCAATAGAAGTATAGTGTCTAGATCAAGGGAAGTAATAGTGCCACTCTATTCTGCATTGGTCAGGCCCCACCTGGAATACTGTGTCCAGTTCTGGGCACCACAATTCAAAAAGGATATGGAGAAACTGGAGCATGTCCAAAGGAGGGCAACTAAGATGGTGAAGGGTCTGGAAACCATGCCCTATGAGGAACGCCTTAGGGAGCTGGGGATGTTTAGCCTGGAGAAGAGAAGGTTAAGAGGTGATATGATAGCCCTGTTTAAATATTTGAAGGGATGTCATATTGAGGAGGGAGCAGGCTTGTTTTCTGCTGCTCCAGAGACCAGAACGCGGAGCAATGGATGCAAGCTGCAGGAAAAGAGATTCCAGCTCAACATTAGGAGGAACTTCCTGACAGTAAGGGCTGTTTGACAGTGGAACACACTCCCTCGGAGTGTGGTGGAGTCTCCTTCCTTGGAGGTCTTTAAGCAGAGGCTGGATGGCCATCTGTCAGGGATGCTTTGATGGAGAGTTTCTGCATGGCACAGGGTTGGACTGGATGGCCCTTGTGGTCTCTTCCAACTTTATGATTCTGTGATTCTATGGAATCTCTTTTCCTGGAGCTTGCATTTGTTGTTCTGAGTCCTGTTCTCTGGAGCAGCAGAAAACAAGCTTTCTCCCTCCTCAATGTGACATCTCTTCAAATATCATATCATATCACCTCTTAACCTTTTCTTCTCCAGGCTAAACATCCCCAGTTCCCTAAGTCTTTCCTCATAAGGCATGGTTTCCAGACCCTTTACCATCTTAGGCACTCTCCCTTGGACCCGCTCCAATTTCTCCACAACCTTTTTGAATTTTGGGGCTCAGATGAATTTTAACCTTACCACAGCGAGGCCCTTTGCTTTTGTGGAAGTGAAGCAGAACTCAGTGACCCTCAGAGTGGAGAAAAACAGATTTATTGTAAAGTTACATGTGGTTGGTCCCAGCACAGAAAAACTTTCTAGAGGAGTTGGACAAAAAAAAAAAAAAAAGAGCCTAGGCTAATGAAGAGTTTTATACAGAATCACTCAAAACACAGGAAGCTAGTCTCCCTCCTCCCTCCTATTGCACAATATTTAGCAAGCAAGGTTGTTTACCATACAGCTGGAATAGTTATGGAACATAGTGAGATGTTTATAGGCAGTTAGAAAGATGAATATTCATAAGCATTGGCGAAAGACGGGCAAAAGGGAGCTTAACATCATCATTATTGCTTCTATAAGGTCTCAAGTAGCTGTCTAGTCTGACCCTGAACAGCCATCATAGACACTTACTGTATATACTCATGCATAAGTCTAGAAATGTAGGTGAAAAAACTGACCCCAAAAAATCTGAGTTGACTTATCCACGGGTCAGTGCAAGATACTGTATTTTAATGCATCTATGAAAGGCAAGAGTTTAATCTGCCCTGGAAGCACTAATCCCCTTCTACTCTCTGAGCCATCCAGCCTTTTGTATGAACACAAATAGTTATGCTTGCTGTAATTTTGTAAGTTCTTTGGCATTATTTTCCTTTGCTTCATCTTTTACATCCTTCATTACATGCGCCTAAATTTTACCCTTGACTTATCCACGGGTCATATCAAAATCCATAATTTTGGGCCCAAAACTTGCCCTCGACTTATATATGAGGTCGTCTTATAGTCAAGTATATATGGTATTTTAAAATGCACTCCCCCCCCCCCCCAGCTATAAGCAACTGGCTACTTCAGAAGCTTGGAGGCTTCTGAATCGGAAAGCAAGAAGAAAAACGGAGCACCAGGAGCAGTCTTTATAATTGGCTCAGTGCAAAAGTGTTTTTTTGCTTGTTTGTTTGGTTGTTTGTTTGTTTTTAAAAAGAAATGTGAAATGTTAAGTTGCTTAATGCTGAGAACTAATGAGAATTCTGCGGCATTCCTCTCAGGCTGCGCCCGCACTGAAAAAGTAATCCACTTTGACGCCGCTTTAACTGCCCTGGCTCAGTGCTAGGGAATTCTGGGAACTGTAGTTTTGTCAGACCTTTAGCTCTCTGAGAGAGGGGGCACTTTAACTAAGGTCCAAAACAGAATGCAGAAATAAGCCAGTTTGAGAGCGCTTTAACTGCCCTGGCTCAATGCTGGGAAATTTCCAAGAACTGTAGTTTTGTGAGGAATTTAAACATTTGTGAGGTTTAAGGCTTTCATGGCCAGCATCCGTAGCATTCTCTGAAGATGCCAGCCACAGATGCTGGCAAAACAGCAGGAATAAACTCTTCTAGAATATGGCCATGTAGTCCAAAAAATCCACAAAAAAACTATTTAAATTTTTCTCAGTCAGAGAGCTCTGGTGCCACAATAAACTACAATTCCCAGGATTCTTTAGCACTGAGCGGCAGTTAAAGTGGTGTCAAACTAGATTGTTACTGCAATGCAGAAGCAGCCTTGATAGAGAAAGTCTCCTTTTTTTGGATGGTGGCTCCTGTCCCCCTGTCTACTTGGAAAGGTCCCAGAGAGCACTGTGGGGATATAGGATGCTGGTTTAGATAAATCAGTGGTCTGGCTCAGGAGAACATATGACTGACTCCCCTTTATGCACCCTCCCTCTGGCCCCGCTGGCTATGTATCTGCTGTTTTTCCAGCCTGTTCTGTTTCTTATAGTCCTGCTTTGACTGCGGTGCAAAGAACCCAAGCTGGGCCAGTGTTACCTATGGAGTGTTTCTCTGTATTGACTGTTCTGGAGTTCATCGGTCCCTGGGTGTGCATCTCAGCTTCATCCGGTGAGTACTGGTTTCCTGGTGGAAATAGCAATATAGCAAGTACATTTCTGTACTGCTTATCAGTGCACTTAAGCACTCCCTAAGTGGTTTATAGTGTGTAAGCCAATTGCTCCCAACAAAGTGAGTACTCATTTTACCAACCTTTGAAAGGGTGGAAGGCTGAGTGGACCTTGGAGCCCAGCCCTGGGATCAAACTCACAACTTTGTGGCTTCAGTACTGGCATTTAATCACTGTGCCACCAGGGCTCCTGGCAGGGTGGTTATTGTATCACGCATAAGACTCTTTTCAACCAGACCTTCAGCCTCTTTAGCTTGGCTGGGACAGGTGATTGCCATGGTTTACTGTCAGTATCTTGTCTTATTGTAGTTGAATTGGTGGTACTGTACATATTTTATAAAGTCTTTCGTCCATTTTAATGTGTTTGATCAGTTAATCTTTGAGGAACATAAAAATACCCAACCTCATGTACTGAAATGTACTTATTGGGTGTATTGTTTGAAAACAATGTCATATGGATACAGGATTCCTAACAAGTATACGTTTCTTATACCAAAATTCTTTTTGAATATAATGCATAAAAAGGGATGGTTACATGTTGTTTTTTGCAACTAGAAAACTAGAGAATGAACTTCACTGTAATGTAGAGCTGCAAAGAATATACATTTGCAGGATCTACATTAGATTTTACTGGAACTGTGAGATCCATCAGTCAGAATCCGTAGAATCATAGAGTTGGGCCACAAGGGCCATCCATTCCATCCCCCTGCCATGCAGGAACATACAATCAAAGCACTCCCATCTGGTACAAAATACATTCATTTAGAATTAAAGAGAACAGAGCACAGGAATGGTTCTTTGTTTTACGGTACCTGGAATCACTCCATATAAAAAACTGCTTTTTGTCACCCTAAACATGCTTTATTTCAGTAGAACTGATAAACAGTGTGAATTGATTGACTGCAAGCTTTGATAATGTTATTGTTTCCTATAGCCAGCATTCGTTAATTGTGTTATAGAAAATGCTTGCATTTTTCTGCTTATTCAAAATTTGAAGAGAAAAAATACAATAATCCTGATTTAACTTCAGTATCTGTGGGGGAGCCATTCAGGTTCCCCTGCAGATATAAAAGTACGTGGATGCTCAAGTCCTATTGTCTTCAGTGGTGGTGCAGCCACGTGGCCGCACTACCAATGAAGACAATGGGACTTCACCGTCCCATTCCCCCGAAGTCTTCCTTGCCACTCTCACCGTGACAGGAGGCTGCCTCTTCCTCCTCCTCCTCTTTCCTCCTGCCACTGCTTTCCTCCTCTTCCTCCTCTTCCTCCTTTTCCTCCTGCCACCACCACTGCTCTTCCCCTTCTTTCCTCCTCCACCTCTTCCCTGCTCCGTCCTCTTTTCTCCTCCTCCTCTTAGCCCTCCATCACTGCCGCCCGCCCCTCCTCTTCCTTCCTTTTCCTTTTCCTCTTCCGCTCCCCCCCCCCACATGCTCAGATCTGTGGATGGCAAGTCTGCAGATAAGAAGGGTCCATTGTACTAACAAAATAATCCTATTTATTTGGGGCTTTTTAGATTGGCAGGAAAGTGTGACATGAAGTTGCCTTTTCCTTAATGCTTAGCAGCTAGACAGCAAGCCCCAGGTGTGCATTTAAAAGGTACAGGGCAGCTAGACTGAGTTTTTTTCTGTGGCTCAGCAACTACATGGGAAGCTGTCAAAACGCTACAAACACAGGCGGAGCAGCTACAGCCGTGCTTTAAACATTTTTTTCCCTTGCTGGCTGCGAATTGCGCAATTGCGCAGGTACATCATACAGTCGGAGCTTATCACATGGGGGAGTACAGGACCATTCCGAAAGAGGGAGAAAGTGAGGTCAGTTCGGAAATGCACGTGATTACGCACAAGCTCATCACACACAAGACAAGAGAGCATCTACACAAAAAGAAAATGCAGAGTCAATACGAAAGAATTCATCACATGTGAACATACCGGTCGGCTTTCTGTTGCAAATTAAGGCATCTTGGGAAATGGTAGCAAAGGCTCATGGGAGTTGTAGTCTGTGTTCTGTCAGAGCATTATATTGAGTTGTCTTGAGGTTTCAGCCCTCTGTCCAGGAGGGATTCCCATATGTCCTCCATTCTTGAGCAGAGGCCCCCCCTTTTCCAAGTTGACCAGGCACGTCCTCCTTTGCCAGGACACGCCCTACTTTTCCAGCCTTCTTTTTGAAGAAGAAGCAGGAGGGCCAGGCGTGCTCTGGCCAGGCTCTGGGGTCTCTTCCTGGCTCCTTCCCTCCCTCCCTCCCCGCTGCCTTCCTCCTCCCTTTGGCTGAGAGAATGTGACTTGCAGGGAGGAAGGGCAGCGGTGGTGCTCCAGGTCCTCCTGATGCTGGGCCAGGGCAAGCTGGAAACAGGAGGAGGAGGAGGAGGAGAGGGACATGGGGCCCCTCTGCTGCCCTGCTTCCCTGCAAGTCACACTCTCTCAGCCAAAGGGAGGAGGAAGGCAGCCAGGAGAGAGCCCTGGAGCCTGGCCAGAGTGTGCCTGGGCCTGCCTTCTCCTCCCTCCTTCGGCTGAGAGAGTGTGACTTGCAGGGAAGCAGGGCAGCGGAGGTGCTCCAGGTCCCTCCCCTTCTCCTCCTCCTCTTGCCAGCTTGCCCTGGCCTGGCTGAGCGCCTCCAGTGCCCTGCTGTCTCCCTAGAAGTCACACTCTCTCAGCCAAAGGGAGGAGGTGAAGGAAGGTGCAGGCGCACTCTGGCCGGGCTCTGAAGGTCTCTTCTTGTCTTGGCACCTTCCCTCCCTCCGCACTTGTATCGCTGCCTTTAAATGGGCGCTTTAAAGATACAGAGCCCCATTTAACCGTGCAACTACACCTTAGCCTTTAGATGCAATAGCAATGTTGCACCCTTTTTAAAAAAGTAGTGGGGAAATCAAACTACTTTTTAAAGGCACTTCTTCTCCCTTAAAACTCCCAAATAGTGTTTTCATGGCACACTTTCCCTTTTTCTCATCTAAAGGCTGGGCTTTCATGCATCCATCAACACACCTCTTTTTGCCAATCTAAAATGGGCCTTTATGTTCAAGAACACTGCCTCTGATACTGGAGTAGTTGTTAGGTGTAGCCAATGACCAATAGCTTTACTGTGCGTGAAACAGTGGAGATGTAGCTGCTGTCTGCCTTTCTCATGTCTTTCCTTAACCTTTTTTCTAACATAAAGATCCCTGACATGATCTTTCCAGATAAGGAACTGGGTCATTCAGTTCATTTTGCTTGCCCCTTTTTGGACTTGTTTAGTTTTCACTTCATTATGTTTCTGAAAAATGAAAGCTTGCACTTGTTGTTATTAACTGCTGTCGTCGACTTCAACTTATGGTGACCCCATGAATGAGAGACCTCCAAGTCACGGTATCATCAACGGCATGCTTGGTTCTTGTAGATACAGGGTGATGCCTCCTTGATTGAGTCTATGCATCTTGTCTTCTAGAGAGAGTTCAGGTTTGATTTGCTCTAGGACCCATTGATTGGTCTTTTTAGCAGTCCATGGTATTCATAGAACTCTCCTTCTGCACAACATTTCAAATGAGTTGATTTTCTTTCTATTAGCTTTCTTTGCTGTCTAACTTCCACAACCATGCATAGAAATACAATAGCATGGACACTCCTAATTTTAGCATTCAGTGATATATCTTTCACTTCTATACTTCATGATCTTGTCTAATTCCTTCATAGCTTTATTCCAAGTCCCAGTCGTCATTGTCATCGTCTTCTTCTTCTTCTTCATTTATATAGTGCTGTAGATTTACACAGTGCTGTACATACAATCAATAGAATAGATAAAATTAGATAAAAGTAAGCCTGTCTATGGCGTACATTTTACAAAATAATAAAATAATACATTTTAATACAAAGGAGGCAACAAATTAAAAACCTCAAATAATAAACATGCAATGCCTGGGAACACTTCCCTGAACAGTATAGTCTTTAGCTCAGTTATGAAGCTGGTTAAAGAAGTGATGACCTGTGCTCATGAGGGAAGGAGGTTCCAGGAATGAGGAGCACCAAGTGAAAAGGGATGAATCGGCACAGTAAAAATTCTAAGCTGGGACAGCAGACATTGACTACCAGAACGGAGGGCACAAGTGGGATGGTGAGGGGAAAGAAGCTCTGATAAATAAGGAGGGGCCAGCCCATGCAGGGCGTTAAAAGTCAACAACAGAAACTTATGCTGGATACGGAAAGGGAGGGCAAGCCAGTGAAGGGATGACAATAAAGGAGAGATATGGTTGAAACAGTGAGCAGATGTGATAATGAGTGCAGCTGAATGTTGGACCGAAATTAAAGGACTAAGGTGAGAAAGAGGAAGCTCTGCCAGGATGAGGTTACAAATAATAAAATAATAATAATAGAATTTATTTATATCCCGCCCCTTTGAGATCAGTTGGGGCGGCTAACATCAATAAAAAGTACAATACAATACATCAAAATACTTCCTGCCCCCCTTAAAAAGTTATTAAATCAATTGCAGATTAAAATCCAACAGTTACAACAACTTCTACTAAAAAACAATAACACAGAGATAACAGCAGCTATTCCATTGGATCTTCAAAGAGAATTTGGGAGCCCTTTTTTTAAAAAAGGGGGTTCCTGAGGCTGGGATTTTCTATTCTGAAAAGGCCTAGTCACAAGACCACAAGGGCATGGATCAAAATCTTGGCAGTAGAGGCCAAGACAGATTGTGGGATTTTAGCAATATTATACAAAAAGAATCTACATGCTTTGGCTGTGACCTGAATCTGGGGGATACACGACAGAGAAGAATCAAAAGTAAAACCAAAACTGCGGGCTTCCTGGACAGGTCAAATAGAAATGTCATCAACAGAAACAGAAAAGGAATATTGAATGGTAGGCTTTGGTGGAAAAACAAGAAGCTCCGTTTTGGACATATTGAGCTTCCAGTGCCGATGGCACATCCACTTATTCAAATTTTTTGACTGCAGTTTCTGTTCTGATTAAAGATTATGCCTAAGTATGGACAATCTTGAACTATTTCAATGTCTTTATCATCTAGCAATATCAAGTACATTTCTATATTGCTTACTAAGTGGTTTACAAAGTATAAGATAATTGCTCCCAACAAGCTAGGTACTCATTTTAGCAATCTCAGAAGGATGCCAGGCTGATTCAACCCAGAGCCCTGGCTGAGATTGAATTTATAATCTTGTGGTTTGTGAGTGAGTTTATGAGCATTTAACCACTGTGCCACCAGGACTCTTTAAAGTTAGGTAAATCATCTGTAGTCATTTTTTTCTTAATGTTCAGCCATAAAACTACCTTTGCACTTTCTTCTTTTACTTTCTTCAGTAATCATTCCAAGTATTTGCTACTTTCTGCTAGTAGTTTGGTGTCATCTGCATATCTTAAATTGTTGATGTTCCTTCCTCCAGTTTTCACATCTCCTCTCTCTGAGTCTAATACTGCTTTATGTATTATACATTCAGTGTACAAGTTAGACAGGGTGATAATATGCATCCTTGCCTGATTGCATACCATTCTGTTTCTCCATATTCTGTCCTGGGCAGAAGCCTCTTGAGTCCAAGTTACGATCAAATATCGTGGCACACCCATAGTTTTTCATGTTATGTACAGTCAAAGGTTTTGTTATATTCTATAAAGCACAGACTTCATAGATCAAGTAAAGATGGCAAGAGTACCTATGCAGTCTTTATGAATAACTCTAGTTAGCAGTGCAGTTTGTAGTTTGACATTGCTTTAAATGCCATGGCTCAATGCTATGGAATTCTAGGATTTGCAGTTTTGTGAGACATTTAGCTTTTTCTGTTAGAGGGCTCTGGTGCCACAACAAACTACAGACCCCAAGATTCCATAACCATGACAGTTAAAGAGGTGTCAAACTGCATTATTTCTGCAGTGCAGGTGAGGCCTGAGAAAAATGAAAGACATCTATCTTGGGCATGGAAGCAAATATCATGGGTGACAAAGAGCAAAATAGAATATTTTGTGCTTGGGAATTCTTGCATTAAATAAACGCGCAAAGCAAGGTTGCCGCATCATTTTTAACAGAGAATTGTGGAGTTAATTGCTCTCGCTCTCTCTTTGACGTTTGTGCCTTATTCTAATATACTTAAGAGCTTTTGTTCTTATGGAAGTACAGAGTTTTCTGTGAACATAAATGTAAATAGACCTTATAAGAACATGTGTAAGAGGTTGACATAGAGCAGCTGACAACAACCCTAAAGCAAATATTACGTGAATGAGAGTGTAAATTCTTTTCAGTTAGTGCTGAGGAATATAATATATATTTTAAAGAAACTAGCCTTCAAATATGTGCACACGCATGCAATTTCCCCCATCTAGAAATTTATAGCCCCTTGGGGCTTTGCCATACCCATTTTAGTAGTTTCCTATTTGACTTTCTTAGGGTGGGGAAGAAAATTTGTAAGCCAAGATAGTTGTGTATATTTAGATAATTTCCTTCATGTGTCCCCTGATGCAAACACTTTGATAGCTAAATGATAGTCAGTTCAACACCTTGAATTTAAGATCAAACAAATATTTGATTCTGATCTGAATTTGCCTGAAATGATTCTAGCTTTTCTTCTCTTCAGGTCCACAGAGCTTGACTCCAATTGGAGCTGGTTTCAGTTGAGATGTATGCAAGTGGGTAGCAATGCTAATGCGGTAAGGAGCCATTTAGAGTTGATGTTCTTTGGTTAAACACTTGGATATTTTGGCATGTACTTCTTTGGAAGAAGCCATAGTTGGCAGAGATGACAGTGTTATTGAAAAGTACTCAGAAAACTGTTAATTTGTAAAGTAAAACAAATTAATGAACTTATAAAGTAAGACAAGTTAATGAGCTTTTGCTGGATCCCAGTGAAATGCTAAATCATTGCAGCTCCATGATTAAAATTAGGCTTTTTAGCTGCAAAGAATTTTTACACTTCTTTGACTGTGATGTTCTTTTCAAGTCAACGACATTTCCTTCCCTCCCTCCCTCCCTCCCCCAGATTGCCTTTTTCCGCCAGCATGGTTGCACCACCACCGATGCCAGTGCCAAGTACAATAGTCGTGCAGCTCAGATGTACCGGGAGAAAATTCGGCAGCTGGCAAGTGCTGCCATGGCCAAGTATGGGAATGATGTAAGTGCAGATGGGCCTATTTAATGTTAGGAAGAAGGATCATGGTGTTTGCTGTGAATTCATTAGATCACCTCCTTCTTTACCAGCTCCTAATTGATGGTCTGAGTGGAACTCCAGGTCACTCCCCAGAAAAGAGTGATGCTGATTTCTTCCTAGAACACACACAGGTGAGATGTTCCAGGCTGGATATTCCCTTTCCTTTCAAAGATATTCTTGATGGGTTGTCTGGGAGCATTACATAGGTTATGAATGGATTTCAAATCTCGTCTTTTAATAAAGGAATAATTGGTGGAGATTTGTTTGGATGATCAGTCTGGCTCAATGGTATTGGCTTGTCATATTCATTAGGTTTGCCCCTCTAAGTTTGTGGACTACATTTATACACATGAAGTTGCCTCATGCTGAATCAGAATAGTGGCCTGTTTTCCAGTGGCAGTGATGTATTTTGTGTCTGGATACTTCCTTTCTGAGAGAGAGAGAGAGAGAGAGAAGTTTGTTCATAGACAGATTTCCAATATGACCCTTAGCTGAAAGTCCCATTAATTTAAGTGGCACTTCTATATATATAAAACTGTATTGCTAGTTCCAAGAGCCTTCCCAACAAATACAGCTGGAGTACAACTGTTCTGCTACTGTTGACCAATTGTACTCAATTAAATTGTTGATTCTTCCTCATGGTTGGTTGGTTCATTTTCTTTAAGGCTTGTAATACGTGGTATGTGGCTGAGACAAGTCAGAGTATGGTGGAGCCCTCATTGGAGCTGGAGAAAGCACCAAAGCCATCTGAAAACAGTGAGGACCCACGTGAGTGCCTTCACTAAGGGCAAATGCTTAACTTCTCTTCCTATGGAATCTTCCTGGGCCTGGATAGAAACAGGCTTGTTTTTGTGTCATTTTAAAAAACATACTTGCATATCTTTCATTACAGAGCCTGATCAGGGTCCCTCTATTGATTTGCTCAGCACTTCTCCCAAGGGGTCTCTTGGTAAGTATTTTGTTTAACATAAAATGCCATACTATTCAACTTCAGCAAGTGGTTTCCATTAACAACACTGTTTAATCTGGAGGTGCTCTATAGGATATAGGTATTAGCGTGTCTGATATAAGTTTAATTTGGTTCTTCCAGTAGAACCATAGAATTGGAAGAAACCACAAGGGCCATCCAATCCATCCCCCTGCAATGCAGGAATATACAGTCAAGTCACTCCCAACAGACGGCCATCCATCCTCTTTTTAAAGACCTCCAAAGAAGGAGGTGGAATCTCTTTTCCAGTACAGTATGAAACACTAGCCTTTCTTTTTAGAATTATAGAATCATATAGTGAAAGAGTCTTTCTTTACATTTAAAGGGTACACACTTAAACTTTTAAGTTTAAAATAACTTAGGAAGTTTAAAATAAAACTTCCATGGGACAGATAAATTTTTTTCAGTTGGCTGGGTGCTCAATGGCTTGTGTGTCTGAAGAGGGCATGGCCTAAGGGAAGTAGGTAAAATACAGTGGAACTCTTTAATAAGTTACAAAAATAGTTATACACTAGTTAAAATATATAAAAATTGGAAAATACATGACAAAATTTTTACGTGATTACAATAAAAACATTTAGTATTAAGGAATGCTCCCAGATCCACTACGGTAGTAATGAATTTTGAAAACCTTAAATTTAATTAAGTATTGTAGTTTTCAAGGATTAGAAAATTCATGTAGAGTTTTTAAAGGAATTTTATTTATTATAGAGTAATTTTAATTTTAAATCAATGTGGTAGAGCCATGTACTTCAAAATAATACACTCTAGTACAGCAGCATTGATGCTGTTGCAGTGTAAAATTAAAACCTTTCTATTCCAGTTAATTGTGGCAGTACTTGGAAAAGATAGCATAAGACAGGTGTCCACTTGACTGGTCATTGACCAGGTAACTGACTGTACTAGTCAATTACATTGTGTTAATGCATTTGGTGGTTTGCTACAATTTCCATGCCATCAGTGGTAAATGTTGATATAAATACTAGTACCCTTTGCCAGCAACCTGGTTTCAGTTCTCACATTAAGGTCAGATTATACCTAGAACTTGTCTTGTTAGCATCCAATATATACATACATGTCTTTTTCTCCTTCAGACGCATCCATGTGTCTGTCTCCTCAAGGGGCTGCTCCTGCCAGAGGTAACTGGCTAACAGCTTACACTGGCTACTTGTGGTGCCTTTGCCTTCCATTTCTGTGGCTCTGCCTTCAGCCCAGTGTTTGCCTGTCTTGTATTCCAAATGAGATGGGAGTTGGTACAGCCTCACCAGTCAGGTCGATAATGCATCCTGCTCTCTTGACACTTTTGCAGTCAGTCAGTTAGATGCACATGACCAAAGTGGTAAGGAAGCCATCTGCAATTGTTCAGAAACTGCCTCAAAAACACATCTACAACCCTACAGTGATGCTCTGTTGTCCTCTTCTCACAAACAAATATTAAGCTCTTTGTCACCAAATTCTGAATTCTCGTGCAGCTACTTTTACTGTAGTCTATGTCAGTTCTTGGGCAGCTGAAGTCACTTTTCTAAACTGTATTCTTTGAAGCACAGGTTCTTGGCATGTTAGGTCCTAGAGGCTGTTAATCTGATATTGCATGGTGTGGCCTGTCATACTGGGTTTGTATTTCTGTGCTCTGCTGCCAAGACTGGGGGTATATTAACCATGCATATGGCACATTTGGTCTAGCAGTCCTTGTGCTGTAAAACCTTTAAACTATCGCTTCAAGTGTTGGTACTAACAGCAACTTATTTATTGCTGACTTCTAATTCTTTTCATTATTTCTTATGATAGAAATAAAACCTTCTCTTATTGGAAAGAAGAAGCCTGGTGCTACAAAGAAAGGGGTATGTCTAATGAAGGAATTACCTCTCTTGCTGCAAGCATCCACATTTTCCTTCTGGTAGAGATTTGCTCCTTGGCCTGCTTTTTCCTTGCTGATTCTTTGGTTCCACTCCCAGCTCTTTGCCATTGTTGTCTAGTGAGGATTCACACCTCACACCCCAGTTTAGCTTCCTGTGCCTTCTGTATTCTGCTCATGGGTGGAATACAGCATTTAAAAGGCACAATGGTACTTTGAAATACATCTTCTGTGAGTCTTTACCTCTTAGTGGCAATCACAGCACTAGTTCGTAATGTCTGTAACTTATGGCAAATAGACAGAAATGATTTGACAAAGTACAGAATATGGCAGTAAGCCTTATTTATTTAAATTTTGTGTTTTGTCTTGACTTCTAGACTTGAGGCATTAAACAGTCTGCTTTCTGACTCAGCCTATGCATTAAATGCCAGGCCAAACAAGTGTCTTTCCAGATATGTTTTGATTTCTATCTCCAATGGCATGGGCTGATGAAAACAGTCACTGAGAACTCATCTCCTTGTGTTTTTTTGCCGAGTTTTGGTGGCATTGTTCAGGGGGCATTCAGCCACAGTGGAAAGGCAATGAGAGGGCTACTGTGGTTCCTAGACTGGTCCAGTCCCTGGTGAGTTTCCAGGAAACAATAATGTAATTGTAGCTGATGGGCAAAAATACACTGCTGATCTCTGGTACAATGGGGACAGGGGAATTGTTGGTTCCTCACATCACCTAAGAAGCACTATGCTAGGAGATGTTCTGAGATAAAACTAAGCACCATGTAGGTTTAGAATTTATAGAGAGGACTTGTGACATGCAATACCTTGCACTGCACAATGGTCCTAGTGATGACTCAAAAAGCAAGCTGAAGTTCAGACTAATGACTGAGGATCAAGAGAACTAACCAACAGCAGAGCCAGCAAATGATCAGTTCATCTTGAATGCCCTTTGAAGAAGGCAGGATTTGACCTTTCAATTGACACTGCCCAAGACTTTCCAGGCTTTCTTGGGAACTGCATTCCTCATATTGGCATTGCAAAATAATTTTGGGTTTCACGACAGAGAAGACCATGCACTTAAAGGTTACTATAAGGTCTGAACTGTGATGGTAAGAAACATATCTAGCAATCTCTTCAAATCCAAATCTGTTTCAAGTTCAGTGAGCATAGAGTCACTTAGGAGTGTGAACTTCTTGTCTGGAGAAGCCAGATGCAAACAGCGACCTGGCACAGAGTCTGTGCAGGATCACCGTCTCATTCTTCCCAGGATTTTGTTTCAATTCATAGTGGTTGCTGTTTGCCCTTCAAGTAAACTTTGACATGGTGGTTTCTTAGTAAGATTTTTTCCAGGGGAGGTGCTGCCACTGCCTTCCTCTTAGGGTGATAGAATGTGACTTGCCTAAGGTTACTCAAAGGCTTTCTGTGATTGAGTGGAGATTTAAACCCTGGTCTCCTGGAGTCCAGCACTCAAATCATTATACCACACTGGCTGTGTTCATTGTCCATGACCAAATACTGTGTTTATATAAATAAATGAAGTTGGAAAGCTTGGCGTGTGAGAGTGTCGATAACTCCTTGGCAACCCACAGCATTTCATGGATCAATATCCTTTCTTCCAGTAGCTTAGACCCAGTACAGACTGCCGCTTTGTGGCGGCCTGGGGCCAAAATTAGGGCTCAGGAGAATGGAGCGACTACATGCTCCCAAGCCCTACTGCACACAGCGCCATCATGGCTTAACCCTGTCTACATGGGGGCCGCCATGATGACGCATGTGTGGCGCAGTGTCTGAACGTCGCCGTTCAGTGGGTTCTTTTTGCTTTGGACGGAGGCAGTGCCGTTTGGCTGCTGCAGCCTCCATCAGGAGCAAAAACTGGTGGCTCCAGCCCGCCCTTTTGAGCAGTCTGTTGAGCCCCATGGATACATCAGACAAGGGAATAGTATACCCTCCCTATAGTAGACCTATAATGTAGCAAAATATCAACCTTTCTTCCTTTTCATGAGTTAGTGGGCCACTCAAATTAATTTTTGAGATAGCTAGATGAACAAATCTCTAGAATAGTTCCTTGGATGTCTTTGGGATCCTAGCACAGCTTGCTGTTAAGATATCCCAGTAACTCTGGTTTTGGAATTTTAATGACTTGTTGTGTTTGTGGAGTCCTGGTTGTGTTTTTAGCTGTTTTTCTTCTTGTTCTTCTAGCTAGGAGCCAAAAAAGGTCTTGGAGCACAAAAAGTGAGCAGCCAGAGTTTCACTGAAATTGAACGGCAAGCACAAGTGGCTGAAAAACTGAGGGAGCAGCAGGCTGCAGAGTGCAGGAAGCAAGCAGAGGAATCCATGTGAGTGGGCCATGTTTGGGACAACTTCAAATGAAGAAAACGGGTGTACTTATTTATCTCAAAATGGTGAAGTACTACAGCAGTGAAGCAAGCCAAAATACAGATTTCTCTGCCCAGGCCTGAGTATTTGATGGTAGCTAGTTCTTGCCACATATGTAATGACATTGTCCTGCTTCTTCCACTTGTGTTGTTTTATATTCATTTATGTCCTGCCCTTTCCCCAATACTTGGACTTAAGGTTGATTGCAAAATATAACAGTGCAAATCTTTGTTCAGAGTTATGATACTTAGAGAGATTATATATATTATGGAGAAAGCCTACTTGAACTCTGTAGCTGATTAATACCGCTGCCTCTTTCAGAGTGGCCTCAATGAGACTGGCTTACCAGGAGCTGCAGATTGATCGGAAAAAGGAGGAGAAGAAACTTCAAAACCTGGAAGGGAAGAAACGTGAACAGGCAGAGAGACTGGGCATGGGCTTGGTGTCCAGAAGGTACTTGCTGTGCTTAAAGAACAAGAGAGTGGGACACTTGGCAGTTGTTTTGTTGCTGTCTCAACAGACATGACTGTTGTGGTTTAGGAATCCATGTCAAATGAACTGTCGGAAGTCTATTCTTTTAGAGTGTTTGAAAAGCAAGCCTGTTTGAAGAAAATTATCTGTTGTCACTGACTTAATAGTTCCTAAGGATCTTCATCCTTGCTTGGGAATCTGTCTTACTACAGTACAGCTCCTTTATAAGGAGGATGAAATGAAGGACCTCTGACTAGGATTCTGTAGATACAAATCCAGATGTTTTCATTCATATCCTTGGATATGCTATACTGTTCTAGCTATCTCATTTAAGTAGCTTTAGAAAGGATCTGCATGATATACAATTAGATTAACAATGACAAAACCCTTCCTTCAGACTCCAGTCAAAAACCTTATCTGTCTGTGCTATGATCTCTATGAGCTGGCCTAGTTCAAGCAAGCAAACAATGTAGCAGCCTTACTAAAGGCAAGGAGCTCTGTGTAATGCCTTGGATATTATGTTAGCCCTTTTGGAGTCTTGAAAGGAAAGTGAGATATAAGCATAATAAATCTGGTCCCTCTTTACATGAGAAGATAGTGCTAGTGCTGAGAATGAAGCATTATCATATGGAGTTATGCCAGGCATTAATTTGGTGCTGCTTCCTCCTAGTTCCATCTCTCACTCTGTCCTTTCTGAGATGCAAGTGATAGAACAAGAAACACCAGTGACGGCAAAGTCCCCTCGGTCCCAGCTAGATCTCTTTGAAGACACTGGAAGCTTCACATCTGGACCACCCAAGTAAGCTTTGTGGTGATCCTTTGGACTTGGTTGATATTGTTTAACTAGCCTGTCTAAATTCTCCTCTCTTATTTGTTCTCTAGATACAAAGATAATCCCTTCTCATTAGGAGATGCCTTTGGCTCACAGTGGGAAACAGACAACTCCTGGGGGCTTGAGAAAGGGGAAGAAGAGGCAGACATTGCTATCTCCAGCATCCGGCCCATTGGTGACAGGTAGAGTGGATGGAATGCAGTCCTTTCTACGCTTAGAAAGGAGATTCCAGAAGAAAGGAGTTACGGGCATGTTGTGTTGCTCTTCAGTTGCTGATTAATCATGCCCCTTCGCCCTTCCCAAAATATTTTGTCCTGAACATTATCCAAATGACAAAACGATCCAATACATATTCTTATTATACATGTACTATAAAAGGAAAAAATAAAGTAAACCTCTAAACAATTTGTTGAACTAAGATACTTAGACCATCCAGGGATAAAATTGTTGTGCTGTTGCTGATTTAAGTGTTGTTCTTTCAACCAGACTTCTGCTGGGACTTCAGTTCCCATTATTTCCAGCCAGCATTCCTATGTTCTTTGAGTTATAGTCCCCATGCATCTGGAGTGCATTAGATTGGGAAAGCTGTCTTAAATCAGTGTATTATCTGATTCTTAGCTGAGGAGACTGATTATACAAACTTAACTTGAAGATGAACTGATAGGTTCTGGCTGTGGGTGGAATTGCCTACATCAGGCAGGGCACAAATTCTTCTTTACTCATTTCCATATCTCCTCCTTTATCTTCTACTCAGACCCACTAATAGAAGAGAGACAGAGAGCAAAATATCAGTAGTGGAGTCCAATGAGGCTCGGCAGAAGTTTGCAGGGGCCAAAGCCATCTCATCTGACATGTTCTTTGGACGGGAAGCTGATGCTGAGGTTAGTTCCATCCCCAAGCTCCTCTGTGCTCCACTGCTCTGCTTAGGTCCTCTAAATTCATGACACCCCCCCCCCCATTGAGTATTCATCTAGCTTGTGGTCTTCCTCTTTTTCTATTTCCCTCTACCTTCCCTAGCATTATTGTCTTAATGAGTCATACTTATCTGTGATGTGGCTGAAGTATGATAGTCTCCGTTTGGTAATTATGGCTCCCAGGGAGATTTCAGTCTTGATCCATTTATTTGTCTTTTTGGCTGTCCTTCGTATTTTTAGCACTCTTCTCCAGCAGCACATTTCAAATGAATTTATTTTTTTACTTGCTTTCTTCACTTCCAGCTCTCACATCCATACATGGTAATGGGGAATACAGTGGCTTGGGTAATTTTAACTCAGCTGTATATCTTTATAATAATAATAATAATAATGTTTTATTTATACCCCGCTCTTCAGCCAAGACTATCAGAGCGGCTTACAATTTGTTAAACAAACAGCTTCATTTACAATTGTAAGCTATTTGCCCCCAACAATCTGGGTACTCATTTTAGCGACCTTGGAAGGATGCAAGCCTGAATCAAGCTTCAGCCCTTTGCTGGTCTTGAACTCGCCACCTTCTGGTTTTGAGTGAGTGGCTGTAGTACAGGCATTTAACCACTGCGCCACCAGGGCTGATTTAGTCTTTGTTATTTAGTTCTTGCATTGCTGTCCTTCCCCTCCCTAGTCTTCTTGTGATTTCTTAGTTGCAGTCTCCATTCTGATCAATGTTTGATTCTGTACCTTTTGCTTTTGCTTTTTTCCAGTATGAAGCCAGATCCCGACTCCAGCAACTTTCAGGCAGCAACGCCATCAGTTCTGCTGATCTTTTTGGAGAATCTGACACAGTGAACTCAGGTCAGGAAACAATCTGAAAGATGATTGTTCATTGGAAGGACTGTGTTGGGGGATAGTGTCTAAGGGACTGGTGCAGTTATACTAGTGTTTCAAAGAGATCAGTTGTAGGTAGTCAGTCAACTTGGACAGCTCCTTTCATTTGCTTATTGGGGAAGGGTTGGTATAGACTATTAACTAGATTATGTTGGACTTGGAATTACAAAATATTGTAGATAAATTCTGACATTGGAGTGCAGTTAGAGGACCATGTTTTTGTAAGAGGAGCCACTTCTTAATCTAGTAGAGTTTTTTGATACATTCTGTCATCATTGTTATTCCTGTCACCATTGTTACATCCCTGTATGCGTTTACTTTTATTATATGCTCACCTGAGATCTTTAGATAGAAGGCAGGATGTAAATACTTTAATAAAAATAACTAAATTTTAATAGGTGGTGTATCAATTGGAAATGTACTGCCTGCTGCTGATATTGCCCAGTTCAAGCAAGGGGTGAAGTCTGTTGCTGGCAAGATGGCTGTTCTGGCCAATGGTGTGATGAACTCTCTCCAGGTAAGATGTGAGGAATGTTGCATATGTGCTGTGTAATCTTGGCAAGTGGGCTTAAATATCCTACTAAACATGTGTACTCTACTATCCAAGCTTATAGTGGTGAAATCAGCATGTGAGGTCTATTAATTTTGTCTTGTTCAAATGTCAGCAACTTACAATGTACAGGCATGCCTTAGTTATTGAAGGAGATGGGTTCCTGGGTATTCCTTCTTTCACAGAAACTTTGGTACCAAAGGCAGAAATAATATGGACAGGGATAGTTTCTTGCACCATAAAAAGAGAAGAGCAGTTCAACATTTTTCAGCAACTGTTTTGTTAAAAAATAGCAATATGCATATGTGAAAGGTCAGGTAAGCTTTGTATACTGTTTATACTTGTATATAAGTCCAGAAATTTTAGTCAAAAAATTGACCCCCAAAGTCCAGGCTGACTTATCCACGGGTCACTGTAAGTATTGTACCTTAACTCTTATCAAAAAAGGAAGTATTCCCTTCTTTAAGTATAGTGGTGAAAGGTGAGAGCTTAGTCTGTCCTGTGAGAATCTAAAAGAGGCACTGACCCTCTGTACTGTGGTGTCACTTCTGGCCTTTTGAATACCTGGACAGGAAAATGGTGGTGGTGGCAGCTCTTTGGCACTTCCCTTCAAAGGACTGGTAGGAGAGTAGAGGGGTTGGTGCTTCTTTTAGATTCTTTCAGGACAAAGCTCTCGCTTTTTGCCACTCAGAGGAGGGGGCTATGTAGGATTTAAATAAGACACATGGATGTGTGTAGGGTTTTCTGGATTAAAATCAGGCAAAGTTATCACATTAAAGTTAAAGACTGTAATCACTGTTAACGTAGTTGCCATTTTCTCTGCTTTGCCTTTACATCTTTTTTTATATGTGTGTGTTTTGTTATCCCTGCCAACATCTAGTCACCTCCCCCACACATTTCACAGCCATAGTTCTCTCCTCATCCATCCAGTCTTTAGGCTAAGCACAAAAAGTTATGCCTGCTGAAATTTTGTAAGTTCTTTGGCATTGTTTTTCTTTGTTTTGTCCTGTACAACCTTTGTTACGTGCTCCTAAGTTTTAACCTCACCTTATCCATGGGTTATATTAACATCCACAACTTTGGCCCCAAAACTTGGCCTTGAATTATACATGAGATCAAGTTATACATGAGTATATATGGTGAGTAAACAAAAACATTCTGAATCTTCTAGATTGTTTCTTCCAAAATGTATCCATGAATGATTTTTCACCAGTCTCTGATTTCCTTATTTCCAATCCAGTGGCCACATCTGTGTTGTTATTCAGCATATTGGGTATAACTTGTGAGACAGGCTTATTTTCTCTCTTCTTTTCTGTTTTGCTGTTCACACATGCTCAATAAGGGATTCTGGAGCATCTGCCATTTGCCTTGACTGTTGTATGGAGGCACATAAAACTACAATAGGATCATCTAGAGAAGAATTCCATTCTTTCCCAGCTCAAGCTTTATTGTATTGTTTGTTGTTACAGTCTGTTTCTGTAACCTTCTTTCACCATCTTTTCAGAACTACATATGCTAAGTTCAGATTCTGAAATGTTTTCTGTTTGTTTGGCCCCTCCCAGTTAATGATAGCTTTTATTATTATTATTATTATTATTATTATTACTACTACTACTACTACTACTACTACTATTATGTAAAACTAGCCTTTGTAATTTTAATTTACAGAACTACATTTGCTTAAAAAGCAATAAAATGAGGCTCTTGTAAGAGTTGGTTGTCTAAAGGTAATAGCAGTTATCCAGACCTGTATGCACAGAGACTTTGGCACAGCTCTTACCCTTGCTGTTAGTGCTTTGTGTGAAGTCCCAGGCTCAGTCTTGTACTCTTCTAGCTACATGTTTGGCTTGTTTCCCTAAGTATGTCCACTAAGTTGCAGTCTTTGCTCAGCCTAAGAAGGGTCATGCTGGAACCTCCTAAAAACCTCTCCAACTCAACATTCTGTTGGACAGTGATATGCCTGGGGAAAGTGCATAAATACAGTGCAAGTGCACTGTCACCTCAATTTCCACAGCAGCTAGTATTCAGAGGCATACTGACTCTGATACTGAAAGTCTTACCTTCCATTAAAACAGAGCTCTGGAGTGAACACATTTCCCTTTTCTCTTGTGTTCTTGCTCCTAGAAGCTACTTATTTGCTTTTGCCTATTGCCAAGATTGAAGTGTGGAATTCTCCAGTAATGAGAGTTATTTTTTATTAAGGCCTTCATTCTGAACTTGGCAGGATGAGGTTTGTTCCCCATATCTGAACAATTCTCTCATGGTGTGATGTTCACTGATCAGCTTGGGACTGGATTTAGTCTGCTGACGCCTAGAAATCTTTCATCAGTTTTCCAGGCAATTTTCTAAGCTACTTTTCTTTCCCCCCTTTTTAGGATCGCTATGGTTCATATTGATGATTCAGGGGAATGTGCATCTCATAGCTGCTGGTGAAACACCACTTGCACCTTGAGCCCACCTGTAAAAACTCAACAGGATTACTTTTCAGCTGAGCATGACTAGGTGCTGCTTTGAGAACAGAAGGAGAAACGGACATGCCTAGCACTTGCTCAAAACCTCTGTGGACATTATTTTGTAATAGAAACAAGTATTTCTTCAAAACCCAGCCTCCAGCTGATAGAGTGCATGGGTCCTTCCAGAGAACATCCCTCTGTTGTTGTGCACAGGGCTGGAGACAGGCCATGGTGGAGCTGCTCTTTATGCTTTTATACCCCTCCCTGGCTGCTGTTGGTGGAATGCATGTTATGGAAGCAGGACGTCATATGTAATATACTTCACACATCTGCACTGGGAGAAATAGCAGTAAATCATGCGCTGCTGGGGAAATCCCTAGCATCCAGGCTGTTCCCGAGAACAAGGGGAAATTCCCACTTCTGCCCAAGATAGTTTTGCTGTCTCTTTGAACCAATGTGACAGATGTAGTTCTTTTGAGGACCATGACTTAAAATACAAAACCTAAAACAAGCAGTAACAGGTCAAGGCATGTTTGGGCTTAGTAAAAATTCTTGAAGTATTGTGTAGGCATGGTGGATGGCTGGAGAATTACACCCCACTACACCACACCATTATGGAACCTATGGGAGGTGTTTCTTTAGTGGGACGAGAAGATCATCAGGTCTGCAGTTTCATGTAACCTGCTGCTTTGCCTCATTGGTGATTTCTAAAATGAGTGTGACATTAGCTGTCTTATTCTACCCACTTGGTGGGTACTCTACACCAGTATTCCTCTCATGCAACCATTTTTCTCTGCCTTTTCTTTTGGCTTGCCTGAATGTCACAGCTTTCTGTGTATTCCATTTCCAGAAAGGAAGTTGATTCAAGGAATACTTTCCCCTCCTTTTCAAGTTTTATTGTTGCCCCTTCGCTCTTTTCAAACTAGCATTTGGGGATTTTTCTCTTAAATCAGTGCAGTTCCACTTCAGTTGGTGGAAGAACTGCAGTAGATTAAAATAACACCCCATTTCATACCACAAGGCTGCTCTTCAATTTAAGTGAAAGTATCCTACCCTAGAGCACCCTCTTGCACCCATATGCTTTATCCTGTCTTGGAGTTGGGTTTACTTTTCCACTGGAAGTGGAATCTCCTCAACGCACTGGAGCGCCAAGTCCATGTGAAATGGAGCTTGCTATTGTAACCATTTTGCACTTACATTGCATGATTGCTGCACCTGTGGGTTCATCTGGAAGCCTTTATCAATCTGCTGTGTTCCATGGAGCACAAAACCATTTAATTTCTCTTAATGGGAGGGCAACCACTAGCAGTGCACTGGAGAGATGTCTTGGGTTTCAGTCAGATAATCTGGCTGGAGGGATATGAGGTTACCAGTGTAGCTTGACCTTTTTTATGAAGCAATGTATTGCCAATTTGCATATTCATTAGTATTCATTAGTGCAATTGACCTCTTTTTGTGCTTCCTAAGAAGGTAAATGTCTGCATGGACTTGTTGGAAATCTCCTTCCCATTAGCACCTATGCTCTGCTCCACTTTTCAGTTTTTGCTCCCTCGGTTCTGAAAATGCACTGTTTCACTATTACAATTTGTCTTAAAGCACTTGCTCCTTTGTTGGGCAAAAGGAGTTGCAGAACTTTAGTTTGGCCCAGTATTGTCTACTCTTAGATGGGAAGAGGGTTCTCTTCTTGGGCTGTCTGTGTACTTTGAGTTAATGGTAGTATTAATGAGCTTTGTGTGGCCAGGGTTGGGCCTCTGCTGTGTGGGGATCTGAAGGGGAGTGATGTGGATTTCTCCCCAACCCCTCAAGTGAATAAAATTAAATACCTGTGTGTCCTATTTCTGCGACTGTTCTTAATATGAAACCCCTAAAGCCTATAGTCTTATAGCAACAAACTTTTATCTATACACTAGAAATGGGTGGGCATGTTGCAATGAAGAGGTCAGAGTTCATTGTTGGTAATCTTAAAACATTCTAGTCTACCAAGATGCTGTGTTAAGTTTCTTCCATAATTATTGTTCTGTGTGAAGCATATTGCCTAGTACAGGTGTCCCTTCCAATTCATGGGGGATCCGTGCAAGACACATACCCCCCACCGCAACTCAGAAAAACGCAAATATTGGAGCTCCATTGTTTTTAATGCCTGCTTGCTCCTGTGCATGTGCCATTTTGTTCCTCCTGGCTTCCCATCCACAGAAATTCAAAATAGAACGGGAAGTCAGCGAAACCATAGGGATGACTGTAGTTGAGACTGCATATCTTTCATCAGGACATGCTGTGTTCTTGTATTTTTTCCTCCAGGCAAGAGATCTCAGATAAGCCTGGCACTGTTTTCTTTCCAGGTGACTTGTATAAGAATGGAGAGTTTGCTGAACTTTGAGCAGTATTGTCACTTTTTGCAACATAATTTTGAAAGAAGACGTCTCAGATAATTTATATTTTACAATATGCTTTATTTCCATTCTTAATGCAGTTTAAAGCTTTAGTAAATTATAATGTTCTATCCTATTCCCCCTAAACTAAGGCCAGTAAGAGTGAGCTGAAAATTATTTATCAGCCAGGACTACCCTTTCCTTTGACATACATAGTTTTCTTATCTAGTTGTCTTGCCAATGTCATGCAATATTGTCTAATTTGAACTGAGATTCTTGAAGGTATTCTGGAAGACTTCATCAATCTGGAGTGTTCCATGGAGTAACAAAACCATTTCATTTCTCAGTGGGAAGGGAGCCACTAATAGTGCAATGGAGCAATTTCTTGCGTTTCATTCAGATAATGGTGCTGAAGGGAATGTGAGATTACTATACAGGAAATGCCATTTTCAGAAAAAAGTGTAAAACCTCATTTAAATAGTGAGAGTCAAGGTGCTGTAACAGGCTGGCATCGTATTACAGTTAAACTTGAGACATTCTAACAGCTTTGCATTCTCACTTGTGATTGTGGTATTATTGCCACAATTGCAAATGACCATGAAGCCCACCATAAAAGCCCACCTGCTATCTGGAGCAACAAGAGTCTGCTGCTTGTGAGTGGAGTGCTGCTGAATGAGTAACCAACCCTCTCTAGAAATTCAGAAACAGAAGAGGCACCCTTCATTGCAGCATAGCTAACTGGTAGGAGGGGGCTGGTCACATCATGCAGCACACAACTCACCAGCAGAACACACACACCATTCACTAGGGGTGGCTGACCGGCTTTTTAAGGTGTGCTTCAAGGGTCATGGGAAGTTAAAGCATAGCTACAACTTCATGGCTGCATAGTTGATGCAGGGTCTTGGCCATGTATCTTCCCCCCAAAAATACTGGTTGTGGATGAAGACAGTGCTAAATGGAGCAAATTTTTAGGATCTGGACTAATTCCTTTAAAGTTGAAAGCAAGACATTTATCCCAGCTTTACAGCTGGAGTGTTTCAACTAATTTGTTTGCCACAAGAGGGCAATATAACCTTGAAACTGGTTTCAGCTTGTATTTAAGGCATAACCAAGGCTCTACTGAAAATTCCTTCATCGGTATTAACTACAGTAAGAAACTTCGGTTTTGTTTAGAATGGCATGTCAGCCTTCCAAAGAGGGAGATGTGAGTGAGTAATGTTTTCAGCCTGGGGGTGGGGAAAGGAGTATCTGAATTGCTATTTTTCCCTCTTCCTCAAAGCCCACGTTACTTCCATCACAAAGACCTGAAATGAGCAAACACTCCTACACTGTCCATCAATTCTCAGAAGAATCTGTCTCTTCTGTGGAGCCGTCACTTTCAGTATCCATTTTCCTGCGATGGTGAAGAGGCCTCCATGGAGAACTGATCCGGGAAGGAGGTCGGGAAGGCAAACTTGCGTTATCCCCACCAGCACTGGCAGAGTTGGAGATAGAGAGTCCTGATGCCTGGGCTATTCTGAAAGAATATGGAAAAGGAAAAAAAAAGTCTAGCATTGGTTACTTTTATTTGTAGAGAGTGAGAGTATAAGAGGAGTGTGGAGCTGTTAATACATATGTGGCGGCTGCACTTAGTTCTCAGCCACACAGCCAACTGTCTTTGCATTTAAGAAAATAACTCTTGGAGAACTTCTCTCCCCAAATTCCTTTTCACTAAGCAGTCAACAGTCTAGTGCAGAGCCCAGTAGCAGCTATAAAGAAGGCCTGTCTTCTGTCACAGGTGTGCCTGTGAAAGGGGTGGGATTGAAAGAAGAACCTCTCTTGAGGATCACAGGGTCCTGGCAGGCTTTTATGAGAAGGAACTGTCTGTCAGACCCGGGCTACATAGGGCTTTATAGGTCATAAGAAGCACTTTGAACTGAGCTCAGAAACAGACCAGTAGGTAGTGGGGTTGTAATGAGGGAATCCCACTAATCATCCCTAGTTAACTATGGCCAATGGTCTTTGAAAACTGCAAAGACAAAGAAGGAACTAGCACGTGTAGGCAACTCTTGGGAATTAGCAGGCCACTTTGGCCCTGCCAGGAGGTTAAAATAAAAAGCCAACCCCCAAATTCCCAGTAGCGTCCTCTAGGGGGCATTTTTGCTATGTTTTTGGCTTCCCCCAGGCCATTTAGACCTAGATGAGCCCTTTTTTACAAGAAGTGACCTAGAAGTCACTTACTGTTTTTCAAAGGTCCTCTATTATGCCTAAATAGCTCAATAGGAGCCAAAAACATTGTGAAATTCCCCCTTAAAGGGTGTTGGGAGCAATTGTTTGACCCTGGAAGGCCCAGGGCCATGACAGCTGCCAGGCAACACTTTGTCCACTCTAAACTAATGCAATGTGTCATCACCTGCCATCTCCAAAAAAGGGAGCAGTTGCTTTTACTGCAAAAGCACCCTTGGTCACCACAGAAACCTTGTGCCTCAAGGCTGAATCTGGGACTAGGACCAGCATCTTCAGGAGGGGTGTAATCCCATCCCACAAAGGCTAAATTCCTATCCCTTCATCTGCCTTTGAATAGAATAGGAGCATAGTACTGCCTAGTCAGGATTAAACTTTGATTTGTTCACCCTTATCCAATGTATTAGTGATGATAGACATGGTGGTTTAACACTGAGCTTCCTTGGTCTTCACTGGAAAGGGAAAAACATTGCAGTTGGTTATCAGTGGCATGAAACCAAAAATCTCTTGGACAAACTCTCCCAGTAATTTCATAAATATGTCAAATAGCATGGTGCTTTGATGGAGAGTTCCTGCATGGCAGGGGGTTGGACTGGATGGCCTTTGTGGTCTCTTTCAACTCTATGATTCTATGATGGTGGACAACGGGCCACTGACCAAGGAGTGAAATAGGAATCCCGCAGCACTAACATCTTAGGCTTTCCCTTTCAGGAAAGAATGAAGCCACTGTAAGCCAGTTCCTCCAAGTTCCATCCCAGTAAGGTAGCCTAGAACCATCCCATGATCAGTGGTATCAAAAGCTGTTGAAGGGTCCAGCAGAACCAAAAGGAATGTACTCCTCCTGTCTAGTTCTTGGCAAAGATTGTTCACCAAGGCAACCAAAACCATCTCCCTCACCAGAAACTAGATTAAAGTGGAGGTAGAAGACCATTACTAGGGTATGCTGACAATGTCCCCCATACTTTTCTAGATCACCATGTCAGCTATCATGGGGAGGATGTCTTCTGAATTTTTCTCTCAGCTGCCTAAGCAAACACAACCTATGATGTGGATCATTGGAAGTCACAGCCTAACACTTGGAGGGGCATACTTTGTCCAGCCCACCGCCCGCCTGGATGTTTTCTGGATGTAGGTTTTTTTTTCTCCCCTTCTAGGGATTCATATTCAAACACCTTTGCTCATCATGTGTTAAGGTAACTGTAGAGAGCCAGGCTGCTGGCTCCTCAGCCACACCACTGCTTTCTGAACAGATACAGGAAAAGATTATGCTATCTTGCTCATTGCCCTTGTAATTTAAAATTTTAAAGGAACTTACAGTTTCTCTAGTTCCTGATCCATAAGTGGGTCAACTAGTAGCTCAGCTTTGTCTGGGAGGGCTCCTAGAAAACAAATGAAAGGAAAGGATCAGGCTGAGTTTTGAGGAAGAGCAATTGTCATCCACATTCTATCTACAACAATGCTCCATGATGTAAACTGACTCTCACGAGAGGAGGTGCAAAATCAGTGCAGAGCTGTTGATCTTTGCTCCTCAGCTGACCTGAACATGAATATGGTATTTATTGTTCAAATACAACTCCCTGTACATTTCTCTATTCCATATGATAGCAAGCAGCTAACTGTTGGCCATGTTTGCCAGTCTCTCTCAAAATACAACAGATTTTTCAGAGCCACATTTATCCAGATGACCCCTTTTCACCACTGCTCCATTTGAGTCATTGTAGTATATGATGGCTAGGGCTGGTGGAAACTGTAATCCAAAAACTCTGGAAGGCCACATTCACTTTTGCTACAGACTTCCCAACATTGGGAATCATTGGGAAAGATTCTCTCAACGGACTGGGTGATGTCAAGTGGCACAACCATGTCTCCACCTGATGCCAAATGGCTTGGTTGGACCTTTCCCACCTAACACTTTTATTGTAGCACCAAACTTCCTGTGCTCTCACTTGAGAATGTTGGCTGAGAGAAGAGCACTGGTCCTCAATCACAGAATTGCAACAAGAGTTTGCTCCCTGCCAATCTTCCTCCACATTTGTGACATAAACCGAATGCCATCCTTGCCTTATCCCTGTCTTTGTAAGAAGCATGGAAAGGCCTGGAGGGTGCTCCAGTCTCTTGGGAGGATAGGTAAACAATACTTAAGGAGGACTGATGAATCAATATTGACACAGGAGTTAGGCTGGGCGTTGCAATCTGCCTGACAAACTCATCCCAGCCTTGTGCTAATCCCCAGCCTTCTCTTCCTCTTCAAGGCCCCAGTGAGACTGGAGGGAGTGTGGGGCCCTGCCTGAAAGCTCCTTCCCACTCTGAAGCTCTCGCCTGGAACTGCCCTCGCTGCAGGGCTTTGGGGGGCCTGTGATCCCTTGTAGACCAAAGCCTATTCAAGTCATCCTGTGTATAGCAGGGAAGATGAAAAGACACCAAGAGAAGAATCTGCCTTTCCTTGCCAGGGACAGAGCACCTGTTCGACTTGCGGCAGCTGCCCCTCCCTTTGCGAGGCCTCAGCAGGAGGCTGGCAGTGGGCCAGGAGAACAGGCCTTCCTGAATGGAAGAGAAAACCCATGCATTTTGTCCATGGCATGGTGGGCAGGGCTTTCTCAGCCCATCTGTTTGCTTTGCACCTTGATAGAAGTGAATTTGCTAAAAGCCAGGAAGAAAGGCCTGGCTGGGTGCAATCCGGGCGGCCTGTGAAAGCACCGCTCTCTAAGCCTGTTTGCAAAGGGGATTGCAGGCTTGTCTGCATGTCACCTTTGATATATAATCTATGTGGTGCTGCTGGGTAAACAGCCCTCCGTCAGGACAGCATTAGCAGCTCAAATGGTCAGCAGGGGCCTGGGGCACAGGGAAGGAGGGAAGAACAACCCTGGTCTGTGCTGTGATGACATACTGCTTTGAAAACAAAGCAGCAGCCAGCAGCTCAGGATGGCCATTCGCAATGTTCAAAGAAGGGATGTATGGCACCTGCAGTAACGATCTCTAATAATGTCTTCCAAAACACTGCCACTGGATGAGTATGTTACTCTTTCAGCACACCATCAAAGCCAGATGGAAACAAACAGCTTTTGGCTGTTTCTTTATATGTGTGTAGTTTCAGGCTGTCTAGGCTGTCGCGGACCTCACAGAGGACTTTTTCAGCTACCGCCCCCAGGCTTTGGAATGGTCTGCCGGATGAGTTGCATCTTATAACATCCCTTGATTTCTTTAAAAAAGCTTTAAACCAATTTCCATTCCCCGTTTTAAGAGTAAGGCACTAACATCTTGCTTCACTACCACGTCCTGCAAAAACGGGGGGAGGGAAAATATTATTAATGTGCAAAACCTCTAGAGACATAGGGAGGTTTTTTGGTGCCATCATAGGAATTGGCCAGTCAGGATCATGCGATTTTACTGCATACTTGTAGAACTTCCTCCAACAGTCCTGCCCACCCCTGTACTGAACATATTGAGGATTATACCAGATTGGTCTCACCATATTAAACATGTTATGAGAATCTTTCCCTTTTTTTGCTCAACCTGGAATATCTAAGTTTATCCTGAAACAAGTTCTTAAAGCCCTTCTCCCTATTCTCGGTTTAAGAGTAAAAGAACTGGGAGAAGAGATCTGCATGGAAAGGATGTGCTTAAATCCAGATAAATTAGCCCCGGTCTAGCTTTGTTGTCCTGCTGGGGAAATAAACATGACCAAGTTGCAAGGTTTTAGGCTAGAAGGTGCGGACACCAACAAAAGCTACAACCCAATTGGAAGGAAAAATATGGACAGATTCAGTGTGAAATCAGATGGGTTCACTTTAGTCAATCATCACATATTTGATTCCCCAAATTACTGGACCCTAAAATGACTGGACAAAGAATTAAACCTCGAAGAATTGATGAAGGAAGAGGTATATACAATGTACCCACCCCATACATGGGCTTGCCATCCACGGCTTTTAAGATTATGTTGACGGCAAGCCCTGGATGTTAAAATTGTGTGCATGCCTATGCCGTGTGAACATAGCACCGCACACAAAGTGCGTGGCCACTGAAACAAACAGGACTTCAGGTCTCACATTTTTTCCCTTATGCCGGGGGGGGGGGGACAGTTCCCCCACATATACTAATTTAAGTATTTAAGTACAATTACACTGTATTTAAGTACAATTTCCTTTCTTTTGCTAAACCACAAAATTTATAGTCAACAGAGAACCATAGTCCTATATGAGATCTATGATTCTACCTCCTATATGAGATCTATGATTCTGAATGCATGGTTCTCACCTGCATGCTGTTATCATAAGTTTGATTATAACACACTGTTATGACACCAAAAATGTAATGTATCAAGGGGCTGTTAAAAGTTTCCAGACGGAATGAAGGTAACTTTGGGAAGTATTTTTTCTATACTGCCTGGAAACAGAAGACCTGGATTTTTTTGCTTGAGCCATCAAAGCTTCTTTGCTCCAGAGGAACGTTCCTACAATGCTTCTCTACACTATACTTGTAGTATACTGTGATCCTGAAAATGGTACAGATATCAAAAGCCAGTAATCATTTTGATACAGTCAAACACATGATAACGCAAGGAACATTTCTTTACCAAGGGTTCTGTTAATTCCCTGATGCTTGGCAAGAGCCATCAGAAATCCATAGAAAGTCAGTCTCTGCACACTGCTCAGAATTTCCTTGATAACAGTAGATGGAGGACAGCTAGACAAACAAACAGTAAAACAGGAAAAATAATGTGGCATCAGTCAGCACTTTGGTCCTAGATGTGTTTCAACATCTACCTGAAACATCATATGGCCCTGAGTCAATTAGATTACTCTAACTAGGTGCCTTTTCCCATCTGCTCGTTTTATGGCACCCAAGAAGTCCTACAAGCAACCCTTGTATTTCAGAGAACATATAGGATGGGTTAGCATGTTTACAGAGAAAACTATGGAGACTGCCAAGTTCTACCAGATTCTTTGCAGTGGCTGTAGATTTTGTGGAAGTAGCAATGTGCATTTTTTTAAAAAAAATTCTCATGGCCATTCTGGTAACTTAAAAATACAGTATGAAGCAACAGTGAGATGCCTTCTTATTTGTTTGGGTTAATTACAGTTCAAAATGCTTCCAAACAGAACCCAAAATGAGAACAATTGCTCCTTGAAGTTCTCCTGTGGTTTTACTCATCAATAGATGGTAAAAGCAGTAGTTAACAAATGAAAGGAGAGGTTTCTGTGTTTAACCTTCTCCACCATCCCCAGTACAAAGAGCCCACCAAGTTCCCACTTTTTCATTTTGCTGCCTGACCCATTGATGGTGGGTAGAGATTACCTGCTGCCAAGGTCCCTTAGAGGAAGAGGTCTTTTGATGAGGTGTGTGGATGATTTTCTCCTCTCCAGTTGTTTTTCAGCAGTGTAATTTTATCTGTGTTATGCAGGACAGTGGAGAAACAGCTCCAATTGACTTGCATATTGTAAGAAAATGTTCTCTGTAGGATTTTGTGTATGTGTATGTATGTTTTCTCAGTCTCTCTCCCCCATTCTCTCCCTCCTCAACTATGTGTGTATGAATGAAAGAGAATATATAATTGAGAACACATCAGAAATAAAATGACGGTAAAGGATGGCACTGTCGGCATGTTATGATTTGCTGGATTACAGCAGCCATGCTGTTACGTGTAGGTACACTTCTACAGAACTAATTTTGTGCTTCTATCCTGATTATAAAAATTGCAAACAATCCTCCCCACAAAACAAACAAACAAACAAACAAAACCTGGGGATCTTTGCTTTTTACTCTTGATAGCTGTCAGTAGACTATGGCTATTAAGTGGAGGCACTCTTCATAAAGTTTTGCAGGATTCAGTCCTGGCATCAAAGTGAGTGCTGGGCAGAGCCCTGACTCAAACAGCAAATGCCACACTCTACTTTGTTTAATCAAGTTTGTACAAGGATGTAATGCTGACTGCAGCTAAGCACAAAGAGGTGGAGTAACCATACCCTTGTGGAGGGAACAGTTCATAAACTTGGCCAATTTTAGCCAGCAGTTCCAAGACAGATGTTCCCATTCTGCCAATGATAATGTTGTGGGAAGGCAGGGGGAGACATCCAATGAAATCCAAATCTAAATTTTGTGTATTAGCATACTGGTAAGAAGATGCTTATTTAAAAAGTGGAATACAAAATGTGTGTTTCTGTATGTGTTTAAAGGGACAGTTACTCTTTAATTCTCTTCATATAATATGCTGTTTCCCTCTTATTCCATCTCTAATAATTCTCCATCCATTCCAATCCGTTTTTCCAGGTTCCTATATCATTTATGTCCTAGGTGGTATTGAACTAAGGTAAAATAGTTACCTTCTAAGTGCTTCGTCTCCATAGAACCTACTAATTCAATACGTCACGAAGCCTCTCGCTACCAGCATTTAAGACTCTGGAATTTGAGGTATGCTCACTGCTATAGGGTAATCTGCTATAGGCAGAGCTGGTGATAATCTCTTATGAATTATCATAAAAAGACTAGAACTATTATTTCTGACACCCATGACATACTTCCTTTTGCTGGTTTCAACAAGCAGAAAGATAAGGATGGGGCTGAGGACATAAGACAACATGTCAACTGTCTTTTCTTAAATCTGTAAGATTTCCTTGCCTGGATTATTCTTGCAGATAAGACTTTAAACAGTCCCAACCTATCCCCAAGGCAGGCCAGCTGACCAGCTTCCACCTTACCTGTACTTGGAGCGATCACATAGAGACTCAAGGCACTGGTAAAACGCAGATGCCTCCACCCCATCAAGAGGGCTGCCCTCACTCAGAGCTTGGCGTGAACGATGCTGCCCAAAGGATGATGTGGGCACAATGACAGTGTTGGGATTCTTACCCGTCAAGAGCTCTTGATAGATAGCAGCCACGCTTTCCAGGAACTCTGAGAAAATTGAGCAACGACATAAAATCCATGGGCATTGGCCTACAAGGTGCTTCAAAATCACCTAGCCTATAACATTACTGGCTGCACAGCAAACCAATGCCATTTTTCTTCTTGCATGGAGGCTTCTTGACAGCACAGACCATATGGAAGAATATGATTTGACTTGCCTTGCTATGCTATGAGAAGCCCCCAGATCCCACAGTAATGCCTAGTAACAAACCTCTTTGGGGACAAGAAAGCCAATCAAGGATTACAGAGTTTGACCTTTAAGGGCCTTGTGGATGGACTGTATCAATCCTGTCTTTGACCAGGGTTTGAATTAGACTGTTTTTGTTCCCTTCCTTGTTGATTTTATGAAGGCCAGTGAAAGTCAAGGCCACCCAATCAGAGTAGTGCCTTAAACATGCAAACCACTGTGGTCAGAGAGATAAACACTTTGGAGTCAGAAACTGGGCTGTTTGGAATTGTTGGGCAAGCCAAGGGAGGTGGGTTCAGCAGGCTCCAGCCAACATCCCAATGTCCTTCAGTACAACTCCAAAGTAAATACAACATGGGGCCCAAAGGGAAGATAGGAGAGAAACTGGCCAAAAGTACTCTCCTTCAGGCTCCAAGCTTCCTTTGCTGTTTATTCCCAGAGTCTAAATTTATACAAGTTTGTTTATGGACCTGGCGAGCCATTTACAGATGTAGATTCCACTCAAGAGTGGTTTACATGCATGTGGGTCAGTGCAGTAGCCTAAGAAAGTGCTGAGTCTGGTTAATGGAAAGAGGAATGGAAATGGTTTGGGTGTGGAGAACTCTAAGCATGTCCCAACAACTTGGGATATGTACACAAGGGAAGGATGACTAGTTAATGTAATTTTTATGGCTCACAACATTCCAAGCATGCTATATATTGAAAACAGTCCCGATTTTCAATTCTTCTAGCTCTGCTCAGGAGTGACACTCTGAATCATGGCATGATTGGGTGGGAAACAGAACCTACAGAGGGGGCATTAAATACTAAGAAGATGGATTTCATCCCTCTCCAGAGGGAAACAACAGAAAGATTGGTCCTAGGGATGAGACCTAAGGAAGCAACCTAGGGCTAAGCAAGCAATCTAGCACATGATTCCATTACCAGTAGCAACATGATGTAAATAGGCATTTATACGTGTTTGTCACAAGTAAAACCTACTGCCAGCATGGAGAAGCTCTCCCTAGACAGTCACCAGTACCCTCATTCACCCTCTTGCTTTCACTGAGTTACCAGCAGAAACAAAAATGCTTCCTAGAAATTCAAAGAACTGGGCTGGCTTCAAACACTTCAAATTACTTAAATGCAAAGTACATTTACGGAGGGGGTGTAAAAACCGTATAGTTTTTGCCTTATGTGGTAGATGCATACTGAACTATTTAATTACAAGTCAAGCAGTAGAAAGGTTCCATGGCATGCAGTTTTACATCCTATGCACATAACCTGGATGGAGGCTTGCAACTCCTCTGGTATGATTTTACACTTCTCCTAAAGAACTTGGCATTCAGTGCAGCCTATTCCTCAGGCCTAAACAGACATGGAGAGCAGGAATATGTGCATCACTCCTTCAACCAAAATCCACAGCATATGGACTCCATAACAGGAGGACTGGTTGCAGGGTGAATTCTAAGCTTGTTTAGCCAATCCCCTTTAAGACTGTTCTCCTTAACACGGGAAGGTTGGCAGTGGGGGGGGGGTGTGAGATGATGCTGAGGACAGGTCTTAAGAATACAGGCTGAAAACCACCACTACATAAGCAGGTGTCAGTGACCTCAGTGACTCCGAGTGCTGTTTACCAGCTTAGGCTGATTCATCAGGAGAAAGCAGTCCTGGCCTCCATTACACATAGAGAGATTACATCCAGACTAGGCACCAGTAATATTCTCTATCTACAATTTGCTTCTGAAGGCAATCTGGAAATTTCAATGGCCAGTATAATTGTGGGGGGAAAGTGATTTGATCAAACTAAATTTGTATGAGTTACACAGGTTAATTGTTCATTTGGGTTGTGATCTTGGAGGGAGAGAAGCAGCAGCAGACACAGCTCCAACCTGCTGAGGCCCAGTAGGGTGAAAAACCCTCCCCTCCATTACAACTATCACTGCTGTGGCCTCAGAGGGGGAGAAGAAGCAGGCACATCTCCATCATGCATGCAATTTCCATCTTTTGAACATCTGTAGGATCTGTAAATTTTTGACCACTGAGACTGCCCATCTGCTTGTCCAAGTCTTGGTTATATCACGCTTGGATTGTTGCAATAGCCTACTGGTAAGTGTGCCTTCTTGCTCTCTTCTTCTTCTACTTTTAATTCAGAACAATGCCATCTGGATTGTTTTAAATCTCCCTAAATATTTAAATTTCCTCCATCTGTAACTCCCTTCACTGGGTACCAGTTCGGACCCAAGGCCCATTCCACACTATTGTTCCCTTGTTGTATTTAGGGCTCTGCACAATAATCTCCCCCAGTATCTGGCACCTCAGCTAGCATGGTATGTACCATTTAGGAATCTAAGATCAACAGGCAAAGGATCATTGTTTGTTCCATGAATGTGCACAGTCTTGTCTAGGTTATGAGCCTTTCAAGATATGGCCCCATTTGTGGAATGGCCTTCGTTTGGACCTCTGGCTGGAGGAAGATCTCATCCATTTTCCTAGGAGTTGAAGATCTTCCTCTTTGATTTGCCAGTTAAGCTGCTGAGTGGGGCCTGAGGTTGCTGGGATGGGTAATGACTGTGGAATGTTGGGGATTTCATGCATATTTATAGTGTTATGTTTTATTGTTTTTGTATTTAATTCTCTATGTTTGATATTCCACCCTTTGGTGGAAAGGGTGCAATGACTGTTGTTGTTGTGGCTGCTGTTATTTTTATTATTATTTAACCCCAGAAACAATCCTTATGTTTTATGTTTTATTTAGATTGTAAACCTGATGGCAGGGAACTATCAATTTAACAATTTAAAAACCACCCTGGGGGCATTTTCTCGCTAAAGACTGGGAGTATCAGTACTCTAAATAAATAAATAAATAAATAAATGCTGGAAGTAACTTTTAAAGCCTGGAAACTGATACTATTCTATTGGAGACATTTGTCACTCAAGGCAAGTATTTTGGGTTTTTTTAGCTTTTTTATTTAACTGCTTTATGAGAGTTTGCAGGACATACATTTTGTTGTTGTTGTTATGTTCTTCCAAGTTATTTTTGACTTATGGTAATCCTAAGGCAAAACTATCAGAGTTTCCTTGCCAAGTTTCTGCAGAGGGGGTTCGCCATTGCCATCGTCTGAGGCTGAGAGAGTATGACTTGCCCAAGGTCACCAAATTAGTTTTTATGCTTGAACATGGAATCACACCCTGATTTCCAGAGTCATAGTCCAATATCCAAACCACTACACCATGCTGGTTCTTAAACATATAAATAAACAAACCAATCAACCATGAGGTAGGTTGGTATTCAAAGTTCACACATGATATGCTGCATGCAGTTTTCATGCTTTTATCTTCCATGAACGTAACATCTGTAAATCAGTAGAGTTTGAAATATTCCTCTAGCTCAAACACATGTAACTGGATTCAACTTGATCTGTTCTGTAACAAGGATTCCATATGTTTGTCTGGTCCAGTCCTGGTGCATCTGCCCAGTCAGTAGCAGTTGTGCAGCAAGACACAAAAATACATGTAAAGGGCTCACCTGAGTAGTAAAATTGGATCTGGAAGGCAAATAGGAAGTCTGAAAAGGACATCAAGCAATCTACAGCATCATCCATAAGAACAATCCTGGAAACAAGAAGAAGAGACACACAGTTCAGCAACAACCAATTGCTAGACTAGCTGACTTATTACTGAGATATAGTTTAATGAAATCAAGGAAGGCCCAGCATCACAAAAGAAACTGACAAAAAGAAGTTAACATTCTTTCTATTTTATTTTATGTATGCAGGTGTGTGGCGTAGCAATTTGAGTGTTGGAGTACAACTCTGGAGACCAGGGTTCAATTCCCAGCTCAGCCATGAAACCCACTGGATAACCTTGGGCAAGTCACATGCTCTCACCCTTGGGGATAGCAATGGCAACACCCCCCCTGAAGAAACTTGCCAGGAAAGTCCTATGATAGGTTCACCTTAGGGTTGCCATAAGTCGTAAACGACTTGAAGGCACACAACAACAACAAACCTCCCTTCCCCTCCAAAATACCGGCAGGACTCAAAGCGGCTCATAAGAAGGCTGAACAAAATGCAATCCAAACAAAAACAACTTATAATGATAAAACCCAATTAGATGAAAGCACAACATAGTGTTATTTAAAACCATTTTCAAACACATTGCTAAGGCAAACAGAGGCCCTATATGGTAAAAGTCCTTTCATCAGCAACTGGCTAGCTACTTGCCTACGTTTAAATTATATGCTACCTATCTCTCAACATGACACCCACAGTGGCTTACAATATAGGTTAAAAATAAAACAGAGCTAAAACAAATTAAAGTCCATAGATTTTAAAGAAGGAATTAAACAAGCAGTCAAATTAAAAAAAAATAATTTTACATAATTTTAAAATGATTTAAAACATAGTAGTTAAGATAAAGTATAGCACACCCTATTAAAAACTGTTCTGCAGTGGTCAATTTAAAACTGAAGGTTGTTTGTTCAATCGTTTGTCTGTCTGCAGAAAGAGAGGTACAAAAAGTTATCCCCAAATTAGTCTCAGGATCAGAACATTTGGGCCCAATCAATTTCATGGCTATGGAAATGTAATATTAAGAGTGCTGTAGTGTGAGAAAAAGATTTGCGCTATTAAGCCTAGTCAACAGGGGACCAGAGGAACTATGGGCAGAGGTCAGTACACAGTCAAAGAGGAATTTAAAAAGATACCAGTGGCCAAACAGAAGAAATGATGAATGTCAGAAGAAACACTTCAAGCAGTTAAAGAGAGACGAAAAGCAAAAGGAAAGGAAAACAGAAACAGAACGAGAATCTTGAATGCTAATGTCCAATGATTAGTGCGTAAGGATAAAGAGAACTCCAGCAACAATCAATGCAGAGAACCAGAAGTTGACAATAAAAGAAAGAACAAGAGATCTCATCCACAAAATCTGAGAATTCAAAGAGAAATTCAAACCAAAGGTGGGGTTGTTCCATGATAAAAAGAGGAACATAATACATGACCACAATGGGGAAAAAAGACGGAAACAATACACAGAAGAGCTATACAAATGTGAAAAGATTAACAAGACGTGGGAAGAAGAAACTTACAAAGCTGAAACCCAAATTTTGGAAAGTTAAGTGAAAACCACTGTCAAAGCAATTGGAACGAACAAATTGTCAGGAACAGAAGACATTCCAATAGTATTGCTACAATCCACAGAGACACAATCAAGCTTAGTTTTAACTAAAATCTGCTAACGAATGTGGAAAACAAAGCAGTGGCTCATAGACTGGAAGCGATCAATGTATACTGTATATACCTATCCATAAAAAAGAGACACAAAAGATAGCAGCAATTACAGAACTATCACATTAATTTCCCATGCAAGCAAAATCATGCTTAAAAGTCTATGACTCCTACCATACATGGAGCAAGATATTCCAGGGGTACAACCTGGATTCAGGAAAGGAAGAAGAACTAGAGAGCACACTGCAAACATATGTTGGATCATAGACCACACCAAGGAAATTCCAGAAGAAAGTCTGTATGTACTTTAATGATTACAGCAAAGCCTTTGACTGCATAGATCATGAAAAGCTATGACTTGTACTAAGTGGAAGGGAAGTGTCGCAACATTTGATGATCCTGATGCACAATCCGTAGTCAGGAGAAGAGGCTGCCATTAGAGAATACGGAGAAACAGAATAGTTCCCAATCAGCAAAGGGATCAGGTATGATGCTGTTGTACTTTGGTCACATCATGAGGAAAAATGGTTCATTAGAAAAGACAATGATGCTAGAAAAGGAGGAAGGCAGTAGAAAGAGAAGAAGACCACACATCAGATGGTTAGACTTGATCAGGGAAGATATAAGCCTAGGCCTGCAGGACCTAAGCAGAGAGGCTGAGCACAGGGGAACTTGGAGATGTCTCATTCGTAGGGTCCCCATGAGTTGAAGTCTACCTGTGGGCAGTTAACAACATCATCGAATGAAAATCTAAGGACAAACACAGAAAGCTAGATTGATTTCAAGAAATGGAATGTTCCTAGGGTGAGATCTTCTAAAATCTTTGTTTCTCAAATGCAGTACTGAAAGGTCAAGGTGAAGAGCTAGGGAAATAATTTTGTAGTCTCTGGACTTTGAAATTTCACAACAGCCACTCCAGTCCTGGCAGACAGTGTCTGAGGGAACAAACATGTAATACAAGGAAAGTAATAGGTCAACTTCTCCCCTAATATATTTCATCTGCCCAGTTCTAAAGTGATAATGTCAAGCAAACATGTAATACAAGGAAAGTAACATGTCAACTTCTCCCCCAAAACATTTCCTCTGCCCAGTTGTAAAGTGATAAAGTCATCTATGTGACATCAACTCACTAACTAAGAAAGAGATGTCTGAAACTTGATTATTTTTTTTAAAGATAGTGGTTATTCTCATGAGCACGGAAAAGAATTCCCTTCTTTCTGAAATTCAATAAACTAGTGAAACAGACTCATTTTTAAGGATGGTGTTGAAATCCTAAAAAGACAAATGATGGAACACTTTCTCCTGGCTGGGTCTGGCACAAAATGGTAATGCATTCTGCACTCAAAGGCTAAAAGTAAAACAAGATTACAGCAACAAATTCTTCCTCTTTGCTGCTTTGACCCTGGACAAACACAGCTAATGCCGGCGGGCAGGGAAAGGGCTTTACTGTGCCGATTTAGGCTGCCGTTCCAAACAGCGTTTGATATTTATTAAACCAACAGAATGAGATGAAAGCTAAACCTGGGATGCCCTTAACGCAGCATTCAGGAAAGAATCCTTTTGTTCCCTTCATCTCACAAGAATGGCTGGAGTGAGCTGAAGCTCCAGCTTCAATGGGCTAATTAAAAGGGTGTACATGAATAGAGAGGAAGGAATTTATACCAGTTTATCATAGTGTTAATTTGTGAGGGTTGTCTGGGTGACTTAAAAGAAATATAGCAAGCTTAGTGGGTAAGGTATATATCTTTGACAAGGGAAGGGAAAAGGGAGATATCTTTTGTGGGGGATCTGTTAACTGTGAGGGTTGCTGATGTCTATTTAGAGTTCTCCTGGGCATCTGGTGCATAAAAATGCTGCTTGTGGAAACTTAGAAAGGTTTCCTTATGGACTCAGCTTCAAGAATCCCCAGCCAGTATGGCCAGCGAAGATTTCAGTTTTTGATACTTCTTAAGCCAAACAGGATATACGGTTTCATATACAAAAAGTGTATTTTGTTTCCCTTGGGGCTGGCCCAAGATGTTTTCCCGCTTGAGGTGAAAGAGAGATGGCATGACTCTCCACTCCATGTACAAACATGGCAGAAGCTTACTTTAACCCTGGTCACAAGACAATGTCCTCCAATGAGGCTGAAGACAGCAGGCTAATTTAGTGGGTTCAGGGGAGGCCAAAGTTTTGTCTGCCTGAAGCAGCTGCCTCAGGACAGAAACCTGTTAATGCACTATATTAGTAGTTACACATTTTTGTGCAAAAGTGGTGAGGGAAAACAGACAAAAAAGTGCTGCCCTCAAGGAGTTTATTTCTCCAATGCCTTATTTATTTTGTGGCTGCTGCAGCTATGCCCTTTTACTTCCTTCCATGGGAAAGAGAATGGAGACACATCTCAAGATGCTCAAAGGAGACATGGCTCTAGTTTTTTCTATTTATTTCACTGGGTGCTTATCCACCCATATAGTAAAGTACCATAAGATTCAAAATCTACAAAACAGTGATACCTTTATTTGCACAACTGCAATGCACAAAATGTATGGTGCAAGCTTTTGAAGGTCCACTGGCCAAATGTAGTTCCAATTTTTTTTTTAAAAAGGTTTATCTTTGTTAGAGACAAAAATCCCAAATAGTAAAGACACAGTCCATTGGCTCTCTCTTTAGGATTGTCTGTAGCAGCATAAAGGGCTACAGGGGCCCCATTCCCACTACATTTTGATTCGAGGTGTGACGTGGGCTATATGACCCTCGTTCACACTTGAATCGACTTCCGATCCTCATTGGATCGATTAGTGGAGGAAAGGACTGGGTTAACAGCAAATAGCCTGAGCTTTCCTGACACTAGTTTTAAAGTGGTCTTTTTCAGAAAACACGATTCTGAAGCGTTTCCAGTGAGTGGGAACGCTGGTCAGAATCGTGGGGGTTTTTTTGGAGGGGGAATATTGATCGCAAAATCAATCTTGTGCATTTGCAATCTTGTGCATTTGCGATCTTGTGCATTTGCGATCAGTATAATGAAGAAAAAGAAAAACACACACACACACACTTGCTCCTGGGGGGTCCTTCCTTTCTTAGTTACTTCCTCCCCCCTTTCCTTCCTTATTTTCTCTTTTTCTTCATTATACTGATCACAAATGCACAAGATCACAAATGCACAAGACTGATTTTGCGATCAATACCCCCCCCATAAAAAAAATTCCCCTGCGGGAAGGGGATGGGGCGTTAAGGGCTGTCACCTTACATGGCAGCTCCAGTGGAACGACAAGCATTCCCGGCTAAGAAAGCAGTTCCAAACAAGGTCCCTTTTCATAGTGTGAAAGAGGGGCCTTTTGGAATCTCCTTCATAAGTGGAACACAGCCCGATTCCAATGCGGGTTTTTCCACAAGTGAGAATGGGCCCAGGGAATCCTAAAGAGAGAGGCAATGGACTGGGACTTTCCTATTGGAGGTTTCTACCTCCAACAAAGGTAAAATTTGTTTTAAATTGGGATTACATTTGGCATGTTTTACCAAATGCAAAAGCATGGAGGTTTCAATGTTCAATGCCTAACAAAGGGGGCTGTGACCTCGCAAAGGATGGAGACCTCCTGGATCTTAGAAGTACTACTTTGTATTACTAATAAATTCCAATTTTATCACTTGGACTCTGGAATGCTTTGTTCCCAGTGCCACATGGTCAGAAGGAAAAGGGGCCTCATTTCATAGATATCCCTCCACAGAACAAAAACAGCAACAACAACACTTTAAGAAAATGCAGGGCTCTGACTAACATAATCATTTCCCCCCTCCAATATGATGTTTTAACACCTTTGCCTGATGAAAAAGCCAGTGGAGCTTTGAAAGCTTGCATTATGTATATTATGTATTTTGGTTTGGCCAAATAAAGGTACTATATCACTGTTTTGTGGATTTTGGATGTTATTGTACTTATACCAGCATAGTGCATCAACAGAGTTTCACCCACAGTTGATATAATAACAGGGGCAGCCTTGGTTCTCTTGCTAGACAGCCAGCTGGTAATGTAAATAACAACTTCATCCTTTTTAAAATACCTATTTTCTCTTATTTCTCATCAGTGTTTTAAATAAGGATGTGATAGTTTTCTCTTGACTAAAATGCCTGACCCATTATTTTTAAAAAATTCTATCAAAGGGCAGGTGATAGACTATTATTGCTTTGGTTTACCTATCCATACCTCTTGCTATTTCCCACCTATATGCATATATTATTGAAATAATGCAAAAACTACACTGTGCTATACTGTTTTAACTGTACTTTTAAAAACTGCTTTTTATCATTGTTTTACATTGTTTTAAAACAACTGTTTTTAAATAGCATGTTTTACATTATATTTAAATTGTATGCTGTAAATTGTTTCTAAATGGTCTTGAAAGTAAAACTGTCTTAATGTTAATCTTTTGTACATTTTGAGCTATGTTGTATTTTAATTTGTAAGGTGCCTGGAGAGACATTGGGGTTTAGTGTTAGACTACGAATCCCTGCTAAGCTATGGAAACCCACTGGGTGACCTTGAGCAAGTCACACTCTCTCAGCCTCAGAGGAAGACAAAGGCAACCCCCCTCCGAACAAATCGTTCCAGAAGATCCCCATTAGAGTTGCCATAAGTCAGAAAAGACTTGAAGACACACAACAAAAGCAACAAAATTGTCTTGAATCCCAGTTCTGAAAAAAAAACCATAGGGGAAAAAGTTGTTTGTTGTTATTGTTGGGTAAAAACTTAATTTAGCTTAGATAAATGGTAAACTCTCATGGGGGGCACACCCCAGTTTTTGACAGAATGGGAACTGTAACCACCAAAGCAGAACCTTCTTCTACTGAGAAGAATTTGGGTCTAAGATTCCCTTATACTCACTGGCCCTGTCATGATGGCTTAGAGAAGAAGGGCAAGGAAATTGTACAGAAGAAGGAAGTGATGGGAGAGTTACAGGACCTATCTGCAGGCGAAGACTCCCTCCCTGAGATTTGGACCAGCTAAGTTCAGTGAAGCAAATTCAACCCTGCAGAGCAGCTTGAATTAATTACTGCAAAGAAGAAAGGCTAAGGCTAAGAGGGTCCCCAGGAGAAAAGCCACTATTTAAAACAAAACTCTTTGAAGATGTCAACATGCTTCTGTTTTATTTATTATGTCCCAGAAACCTCCTCTTCCTGCTGCTGTCTAGAGCAGCAGCAGCAGCAACAGCAGCTCCAGTTCTTAATTCCCAGTAATAAGCACGTTACGGAGACTGTCAGTGGCCACATCAAGAGGATGGCTTTGAAGCGGCAGACAGAGCATCTTCCATCGCACAGGCAAAACAGCACAGTCACTGGCATCTGAAACCACTCTTCAAGCCCTGAAATGCTACAGGCCACATCAATGACTCAAAGCTCTGTCCCTTTCTTTGCTGCTCAGACAGTCCCCATTAAGGCAATGAACACAGAGCCCTCAAAGGCATTGTCAATATAGTTTTATCCCTGGGTTGGAAGTGAGTAGGAAAGGAAGCTTTTTTAAAAAAGGTGAAAGATATCCTTTCCAAGGAAAGGGCTACAGCTTGCTGTGCCAGGAGTGGGAAACTAGTGCCCTCTGCACCTATGCTGAGGTCTTCACCACCAGCCATGGCCACCAGCTTCCAAACCACCAACATTATGGCAGCTTTGTTTCTTCAATTCCTTTCCTGTTGCTACAAGGAAGGAAGAAGACACCCTATGATATGAGAGGAAACTCTACCATTTTCCTGCACTGTAAAGTTTATCCTACATTGATGCCTGTCCTAAGGTGCTGAATGGGAACAGAAACAACACAGAGTGGGGCTGCAACCAAGGGGGAAAGTAAAGGGAAAAAATCCTGTAGCTTGAAACAGACAAGCATTAGGAGTTAAGGAGTCAGCAATGTGGAGCTTGTGCTTTGCAAGTCCATGAGGTCATTAATATATTCTCATTTAATAAATCAGTTAAATAATAATAATAATAATAATAATAATAATAATAAAATACTAAGGTAACACAGAAAGGAATGGATATACTACCTCAGTTAACCCTTAGAAAAGATACAGGCTTTAGGGAATGAATAGATATCCTCTTGTGCTGATGATATACTTTCAAAAGCAGGTGTTTCTGCTGATAAGCAATCGGATCATTAGAAACTTAAATCCAAAGCACACTGCAGAAATAATCCAGATTCAGACTACTTTAACTGCTCTGGCTCAATACTAGGGAATCCTAGGAAATGTAGTTTATTGTAGCACCAAAGCTCTCTGACAGAGACGGCTAAATGTCTCATAAAACTATAGTTCCCAGATTTACCTAGCATCGAGCCAGGGCAATTAAAGCACTCTCAAACTGGATTGTTTTTGCAGTGTGTTTTGGACCATAGACAACTGGACTGTGATGGCTATGCAAATATCATGGTAACATGTCTGCCTCATATGAAGGTTGTGGACACTCCTTTACTATTCTAGATAGCTTGGTAGATGGTGCTGAAGTGGAGTCAGCAGTAGTGATACATTTTGGTAGCAATAATGTGCATAAATACTCTTAAGAGATCTTGGAAGAAAAGGACAGGTTGCTTACCTGTAACAGTATTTCTTCGAGTGGTCATCTGCGAATACATACAAATGGGTTCTCTGCGCCTGCGCAGTCGAATTCGGAACCTTCTGGAATCACTGGGCAGAAAAGCGGCTTGCAACTTTTTGCAACTTTTTGGCGGTAGCCCCTCCCCTCCTCTATATAAGCCCTGTTCCCGCTCTTTTCCTCAGTTCCGAAATTTTTCCGCCGCAAGCAACGGAGGAGCAGAACAATGTTGAGCAGGACACTGAGGGGAGGAAGGGTGGGATTTGTATGTATTCGCAGATGACCACTCGAAGAAATACTGTTACAGGTAAGCAACCTGTCCTTCTTCTTCGTGGTCTCTGCGAATCATACAAATGGGTTAGACTAGCAAGCTTAGGTAAGCGGCGGAGGGAGTGTCATGACAACAGTTGTGAAGTGAACCAAAAAACATTTATTGATTCACAATAAAAATAGTCAAATTGAACTAACCCTTGTGTGATTCTTGTATGAATTATAGAACAAAACAACAATAGTGCAATGCTGCTCACAGAGCAGGACATAAACCAAATACTCAGAGAGTAAACTATGTACATGGTGTATAAATGCAATCAGAAAGACACCATAACACCCAATCCTGGATGCAAAGGAAATTAAGTAAAAAGGCAAACAGTGCAACAGTTAGTGCAATGTGTCATATGCAACAACAATGCAATGTAAAATCAACATGGCATAGTACACAACATGGCATAGTACAGAACTTGACATTAGTGTAAACCAGACAGTAGCACTGCTCTGCCAAAGGCTGCATCTGTCCTTGCCCTGGTGTCCAACCGGTAATGTTTTATAAAAGTCATAGGTTGGGACCAGACAGCAGCCTTACAGACATCCTCCAGCGGAATCCCAGTCAAAAAAGCGGAGGATGTCGCTACCGCCCTAGTTGCATGTGCCCTGACCCTGGCCGGAAGAGTTCTACCCGACAGTTCATAACAGAGGTGGATGGTACCAGCCACCCATTTAGAAAACCTCTGAGCAGTCACAGGTAGTCCCTTCTTGGGCTCTGAGTAGCACTGGAACAGTCTGTCAGAGCGGCTCAAACCCGAAGTTCTGTCCAAATAGAAGGCCAAAGCCCTCCGAATGTCCAACAGGTGCAAACGGCGTTCGGTGTCGGTGGTCGGGTTCGGGGCCAGGGTCGGGAGCACAATGTCTTGGCACATGTGGAAAGCAGACACTACCTTAGGCAAAAAGGTAATGTCGGTACGGAGGACCACCTTATCCTTGTGGAACCGAAGGAAAGGTTGGTCCCTCCGTAAGGCACAGAGCTTGCCAGCACGGCGGGCAGAGGTAATGGCTACCAGAAAGGCTGTTTTCCAAGTCAGCAGCCTCAGGTCAGTGGTAGCCATAGGTTCGAAGGGCTTGGTACCAAGATGAGACAAAACAACCTCAAGGCTCCACGCCGGTGCCGGTACCGAGGCCGGCGGATGGAGGTTGTTAAAGCCCTTCAAAAACCCCTTCACCAAGGGGTCCTTGAAAAAGGAAGGTTTCCCATCAAACTGGAAATGGGAACAAATAGCAGACAAATAACACTTGATGGAGTTAAGGCACAGCCCCGACTCCACCAGCGTCATCAGGAACTCCAGCACCGTCGGCGTCGACACCCTGGATGGAGACAGGCCTCTCGAATCCAGGAAGCGGAGGAATCTCTGCCACTTGCAGGAGTAGGACCTCTTGGTTGCAGGTTTGTGGGCCGCCAAGATCACACGCCTCACCGCCGCCGGAAGGTCTGCTAAGGCCGGAGTCGCCATGCCACGAGCGGAAGGTCCTCGATGTCCGGATGACGAACTCGACCCTCCTGTAGAGTGAGCAGGTCTGGTCTGGGCTCGATCCCGAGGAATCGGTTCCGCAACAGGTGAAGAAGGGACGGAAACCACGGCTGCCTGGGCCACCAGGGGGTGATCAGGATGGCGTCCGTCCGGTCTCTCGACATCTTGGAGACGACCCTCGTGATGAGCGGGAACGGAGGGAAGGCATACAGGAATTCCCCCGTACAGCTGTGTAGAAAGGCATCCCCGAGCGAGTGTCAGGACCGATCCCGGGAGCAAAACCGGCTGCAGTGTGCGTTGGTCTCCGACGCGAAGAGGTCTATCTGCGGGGTGCCCCACCTGGAGAAAAGGTTCGCGACCACGTCGGGGTGGAGAGTCCACTCGTGGCACTGCGAATCTGACCTGCTGAGCTGGTCCGCCAAGACGTTCTCCTCCCCGGGAAGATGCACTGCCTGCAGGAAGATGTTTCTCGGGATGCACCAGTGCCAAATCCGAAGAGTTATCTCCAGCAAGGTTGGAGATCTGGTTCCGCCCTGCTTGTTCAGGTAGTACATGACAGTGGTGTTGTCCGTCAGGAGCTGCACTACCCTTCTGCGAAGCTCGGATTCGAAAACCTTCAAGGCCTTCTCGACAGCTAGCATCTCCAGGGCGTTGATGTGGAGATCTTGGTGACACGCTTGCCACTTGTCCCTTATGGTGAGACCCATAGTGTGGGCTCCCCAACCGTCCATGGATGCGTCTGTGGTGAGGACCACCTGCGGGTCCGGAGAGACGAACGGCATGCTGGCGCAGACGTTCTGGGAGTCTAGCCACCAGGACAGGGAACGAGCAACAGGCCTCGGTACCGTGAGCCACTTGCTTGCAGGATCGGCCAACGGGTCGAAGACGGAGAGGAACCACGACTGTAGGGGCCGAAACCGGAGCCTGGACCACGGGGTAACGAAGGTGGTCGAGGCCATATGGCCCAGCGCTACCTGGACTTCTCGGGCCCGCACCCGTCTGTTGGCACAGCAATGCCGGACGGCCTTGGAGAGGGACAGGAAACGGTCCTCGGGCAGGGATGCGATGCAACTTTCTGAGTCGAGGATAGCCCCGATGAACTTGATCCTGGTGACGGGGGTCAAGTGGGACTTCTCGAGGTTCAGTACCAGGCCGAGAGACTGGAGCAGGGAGACGGCGAAGGAGATGTCCTAGCAAAGGGCCTCTTTGGAGTCTGCCGTGAAGAGCCAATCGTCTAGGTAGGGGAAGACTCTTGACCCTCGCTGGTGCAGATAGGCGACTACCGGAGCCATGCACTTGGTGAAGACTCTCGGCGCCGTGGCGAGTCCGAAGGGCAGGACGTTGTAGTGGTACATCTCCATCCCGATGGCAAAGGAAAGGAACCGTCTGTGTCCCTCTCGAATGGCGACCTGGAAGTAGGCGTCCTTGAGGTCCAGCGTCGCAAACCAAAGTCCCTGCGACAACAATGGCAAAATGGAAGCAAGAGTTACCATCCGGAACTTCTTGTAAACCAAAAAACTATTAAGGTCCCGAAGGTCCAGTATGGGACGGAGGCCTCCATCCGGTTTCGGTACCGTAAAGTATCTAGAAAAGAACGCCCGGTGGGCCAGGTCCGGATCCAGGGGGGAGATGGCCCCCTTGTCCAACAGAGTGCGTACTTCGTCGAGGAGGGAAGGTGAGGGATCCATAGAAAGGAGGGCTCCCGTAGGCGGGAGTTCTTCGAACTCGAGGGCATATCCTTTGGATATAATAGTCAGCGCCCAGGAGTCGGTGGTGATTTGGGCCCAGATGTTATAGAAAGGCCTCAATAGGTCCAAAAAGAAGGGACGAGAAGGGGAGACAACGGAGTACGCTGGAGACCTTCATTGTCCCTTCTTACCCGAATCAGATCCGGGCTTCCTCGGAAGCGGTCTTCGGTATCGGGACTGAAGACGTCTTCCCGATGAAGATGAGGAGGGAGAGGAGAACCTCTGCCTGGTGTCCTGGCGACGGTACTGCCTCTCCTGGTCAAATGGCCTCTGTGACTGTCCGAAGGATGGTCTGGCCCCGAAGCGCCTCCTGGAGAAGGCCTGCTGGGGAGCGGACATGCCGTGCTTCTTTGCGGCTGACTTCATGCGGTACTTGAAGTTCAGCCGCTCGTCGGTGTCCTTAGCAAAGAGCCCTTCGCCATCGAACGGCATGTCCTCTATAGCGGCCTTCGCCTGCGGGGTTAGATCTGAAGCCCGAAGCCAGGCGTGTCTCCGGAGGGCCACACTGGAAGCCATGGACTTGGCCGAACAGTCCGCCGTGTGTCGAGCCGAGGTAATCAGAAGGCCGGCAACCGAATGCACCTCCTCCCGGAGCTGGTTTGCAGCTGGAGCCTTCTCCTGAGGGAGGTCAGCTAGCAGGGGGGACATCCTCTCCGTCAGGTATTGGATGTAGGCCCCCATGCAAGCATTATAGTTTGACACCCGCAGTCCCAGAGCTGAGGCCTCGAAGATCTTCTTAGAAATCCCGTCTATCTTCTTGCCCTCGCGGTCCGAAGGAGACGGGGAGGTCTTTGGGGTGAAGACCTTCTGTGACCCCTCGACAATCGCTGAATTCTGAGGCGGGTGCGAGTGGAGCCACTCTGCCGATGATGGAGAGATCTTGTAAATGGAGTCGATCTTCCTCGAGGTCGACGGGGTGGATGCTGGATTCTGCCATGACCTCTTGGCGATCTTCTCCAAAGACGGCAGGAACGGGATGGCTGCCAATGTTGGTGCCGAGCCCTGAACTCGTTTCTCGATCGGGTCGAGGGCCTCCTCCTCGGACCGAGACACCTGGAGCTCCAAAGCATTCGCCATCTTGATAACATGCTCCCCAAAGGTGCGCACGTTATCAGTAGGGGACACTGGACCTGGTTGGTAAAAAGCCTGCCGAACCGGCCCCTTTTCCTCGGTGTCGGTATTGATAGGAGATGGGACCGAGCCTTCGGTGTCGAACTCCACGTCCGAGTCGGAGCTGGGCTCTCCACAGAGTACCGCACTGGAAGGGGAGTAGGCCGTCTGGGTTGCTGCCTCTCCGCGAACGGCGTCCTCCCGCCTGAGGGTGGCCGATGTCAAGGCCTCCTCAACGACCTTCGACGGTGCAGAACCCTGAACCTCGTCGCCCACTCTGGCAGACACATCCAGTGGGCGCCAGCGCTTGCCTCGCGGTCTGTCTAGAGTAGATGGGTCGACCGCCACAAAGTACTTGCCGGACTCGCTATCATAATAGTATTCCGGCTCGTCCTCGGTCTCGGCCATAGGAGTCGGCGACCTACGAGACCTCTGGCTCAGCTGTGGGGAGCGCTGGGCAGGCGTCAGGCTGCGCAGCACCGATGTCTCGCGACGGGCGGCCTGGGAGTGAGGCGACACCTCTGTCGGTACGGAGGCGGTCGGTACGGAGGCGGGCCTTCCGACAGCGGGAATTTCCGTGGCGGGAACATCCCTCGGAGTCGACGCACGTGGCAGCTCGGTTCCCACGTCGGAATTGGAGCGGGCCTTCTTCTGGAGGGTCTCACCCTCAGAGGAGCGCTTTTTCCGGAGGGATTCCCCTTTGGTAGAATGCTTCCTCTTGGCAGAGGCTTTAGAAGTGGATTCCTTCAGAGAGGAAGAGCCATCTGCCACGCCCTGAGAAGGAGTTTTCACCTTCTTTCTCCGATTCTCATCCCTGTGGTCTTTGTCCTGCCTGGGCTTGTCCTTCTTGGAGGACTTAGACTTCTCACCCGTCTTCTTAGACGATTTCTCGGCGGGGTGAGTCTCCGCGTCCCGGGAGGACTTGGAGGGACCAACAGGGGAAACAACAGTCACCTTCTCCTGAGACATCTTGGAGGCCGGAACGGGTGCTTTAGAAACCGAAGCCGGAACCGGAGCCGAAGGCAGGATCCCGAAGATCGAGAAAACCAAGAGAGACAAGCCAAGCGATTCCACACTGTTCCTTCCGAGTAGCCTACGCGGCGGAAAAAAAGGAACTGAGGAAAAGAGCGGGAACAGGGCTTATATAGAGGAGGGGAGGGGCTACCGCCAAAAAGTTGCAAAAAGTTGCAAGCCGCTTTTCTGCCCAGTGATTCCAGAAGGTTCCGAATTCGACTGCACAGGCGCAGAGAACCCATTTGTATGATTCGCAGAGACCACGAAGAAGAAAGTTAATTCACTACACAGGAGATTATGATAACCAGAATCTCTGTGGTAGCTTTCTCTGAAATGCTATCCATTTAATGCATAGGGACAGTTGAAGCTAAGGGGTCTCAACATGTGGACAAAATGTTGTGAGGCACTAAAGAACATTTTGAGTCAAAGCTTGTAAAAAAGGGACAAACCCCAATTGATCCAAAATGGAACCAAATTGCTGATGCTTAACATCAAATAGATGGCAGGACACCCTTTAATCTGATCCTCAGGGCAAAGGTGGCAGAAGCTGGAAAGCATTTGGTTCAGTATAAGACATCTAAAGAAGATGAGAGTGAAAACATTTTTGATCGTCCAAATGGCACAGGATGGACAGCACATCACACAATATAACAGAATAGGCAGTCAGAAAGGACATAGTTGAAAAGGTACATAGCAAAGACACTTGAAGAGGGATATATGTCCACATGCTGATGCCAAATAAATAAATAAATAAATAAATCCTAATCAGCCTGGTTTTAAAGGAGAAGTGGACAAAACTGGAACCCTGATAGAACGAGGAGATCATTGGGGGAAAGGACACTGAACTACTGTAGTTGTTTCCTTGGTATGAGCTACCATGACTTTTCCTGTTTGCATATGACTCATATGTGGTGGTTTAATCCTACTCTTATACAAATTCATCTTCCTTTCCCTTCATCCTTTTGGTTCTTTTATCAGTTCTTCTCCTCTCTGTTTTCATCTTTCTATCTAAATCGCTTGAACAGTGTCACAGAGAGAAATGGGACATAAATTATTTTTCAGCAGTAATATTGAAACTGTCAGCTTTAGTGGTGCCAGTAACTGGTTGGTTGCTAACCAAAAGGTTGCCATAGTCCTAGCTGAAATAGTGTTCGCACTCTTCCCAAAACACTTGAGGAGAACTCTTGGTATCCACCAGAGCACTTCAGGAATACCACAAATGCTCAAGTCCCATTACACAGTGGTGCAGGATGTCCCTTATTTAAAAAATGACACAATCAAGATTTGCTTTTTGGTATATTTTCAAACTGTTGATGAATTGAATCTGTGGATGCAGAATTCATGGATACAGAGAATTAACTGAATTAAGAAAGCGCCCAACAAATTCAGACATTTAGGAAACCATTGGGTACATTCCTTTGGATGGTCCAACTTCTGATTGCTTTTCTCTCTGTGAGACTCTTCAAGGGGTAGAAGGCCTGATAGGCTGTTGATAAACTGGGTAAATAATCCTACTTTTAAGGGGCTGTAGCCAGAGCACCTCCTTTCTCTTCAACGCAAGCAAGACCAACTGGGCTCATGTCACATGTGTCTCCTTATTCTAATTTCTTGCCTTGTAGGTTGACAGGGTATTCAAGATGGTGCTTAATATTAACAAAGCTTAACATTAGCAATTAGGATGAAGAGAGATCTTGTAGCACCTTTGAAACTAAAACAGCGAGAACCACAGATAATGGCAGAAGCTTTTGCCATTATTTGCAGTTCTCACTATCTACATTAGTCTCAAAGGTGCTACAAGATCTCTCTACATGCTAATTCTACAGACTAACATGGTTCTATCTTTGAATTCTACCTCTATTAGCAAGTAGTCACAAATCTTAGTTTAAACATGGATGGGCACATATATAAATAATGTTGGGTGCATACATTTTATCTTGCCCTAGTAGTTTGTTTCTAGCTGGAATATTCTTCATTATCCCACCTTCAAAATAAAAGCAAATACAACTCACGCACAACACAGCCAAAGATAAAAGCTTGCAATCTGGCTGTGGCCAATGACTTGTTGACAAATGTGGCAACCAGCCCACTTTCCTGGGACTGAGCTACACATGATTGCAGCAGTCTGAATCTTTAAATGTGTCTGGCCAATTAATATATAGAGTGGGGGCAAAATATAGATTACAATGTGAAAAGAGAATGTGAATTGGAGTTGCTGAAACCTCCTTCCTATGTGGACTCTTCCCCACACATCATCTCCAGATGCTTTTCTCCCAGCCTAGTTTACTTCCTTAGAGCGTGGAGTTATTTGGAAGGATGGCTTGTAGGGATGAAAGCACTGGGCACAAGATACTGATGCCTCCCAAACACTCTTTCAGACCTTTAAAGCAATCACACCATTGCTTTACCTCTCAATTGGGCAAATTTTCATTTAAAGACAAAGGATTGCCACTGTTGTGCAGAGACTGGTCATCAGGGTCCCATTTGCATCCATGCTTTCTTCTCCTCTCTGGCCTAATGTTGCATGATTTCTTTCTATTCTAGTGTTTGTTATCAGCACATAGCAACAGTCCCTGAAAAAGCAAGCTGTTCAGTGAAACTGTGTAGCCATTCAGTTTCAAGGATACCGAAAGACTAAGTAGTTTAGGAATAATGCCTGCTTATGAAATCATAGTCCCCAAGGCATATCAATCAGTTCTCCTTGTGTAGTAAACATAACTTATAACCTGCTCTAAAAGCCACTATGCTGCTGTTAGAGACCCCCAGAAAGATATGTGACGACTGCAAACTACTTGTAGAAACTGTACACAAAAGGGCAGTGGCATGGAAAAATTATCAGACCCTTACAAGTTCATCTTTCTTCCAGTTAATGAAGAAAATGGATCAGGGAACAAGAGGAAATGGGACTTGTGACATAAAAGTTGAGATGTGTGGGCAGAGGCTGATGAGAAAATCACAAATAAAGGCCTCAGAAGGTGTAGATGAGGAAGACAGCTTGAAATTTAAGGCAGTATCAAGTAACTTCACTTGACCAGCTCTGGAAGTGAGAGCAGAGTGTTCAGCACAAGGAGGCTCACAGCCCAGGAAGAGGAAAGGCAGTGAGATCATCTCCACCTTGGCCAGGGCACTCCAGAGACACAAATCTCATTTCTCTCTCACACCTGCTGGCCCAAAGCCTCCAGCTTATCTGTCTCCAAGGCACACGCACACAACAGAGGAGTTGTGCAAAGGCTGTCCCCACAATGGGGCTTTAGCTTTACAATGGCGTGGCAGATTAAATTCCTTGATACCATCATCATCATCATCATCATCATCATCATCATCATCATGATGTTTTGGTCTCAGATTCATGGATTTAGATTTATAGCTTGGTTTGTGGAGGCTATGGGCCAGTCATCGTATTCCCAACAAATTTTCTCAGCCTACAGTTGGCTGCTATTCATTTCCTTTTTTAAAAATAGAACCCAGTTAATACATAAGCAAGTTGTTCAGTTTGTTCCAATTAAACTATTTCTACACAGTGTTTTAAGGCAAAGGCTCCCTTAGACAAGGCTTAAGGTTAACATAGAAGTGTATTGGATTTGAGCTCAGGCTTCACAGGCTGAGTAGTCTTTAAATCACTGAGTCGTTTTTTGTATCAATAAAGATGGTATACATTGCTGGTATATGCCAATGTTGCAGGGCGATCATATCACCTCTTAACCTTCTCTTCTCCAGGCTAAACATACCCAGCTCCCTAAGGCATACTTCATAAGGCATGGTTTCCAGACCCATCACCATTTTATTCACCCTCCTTTGGGCAAGCTCCAGTTTCTCCACATCCCTTTTGAATTGTGGTACCCAGAACTGGGCACAGTATTCCAGGTGGAGCCTGACCAAAGCAGAATAGAGTAGCACTATTACTTCCCTTGATCTAGACACGATACAGTGGTCCCCCGGGATACGAAGCCCCCGGGGAACGAAATCCCTGGGAGCCAAAACCGGCGGGACCGCAAAACAGCCCCCGGGATCCGAACAAAACCTCGGGGTATGAAAGGGAAAAACCGTGCGGCCCCTTTAAATCGGCCGCGCGGTCCGTCCCTTAAAGCGGTCCCCCGGGAAACGAAGATTTCCGGGTTACGAAAGGTAATCCGGAACGGATTACCTTCGTAACCCGGGGGACCACTGTACTTCTATTGATGCAGCCTAAAATTGCATAGGCCTTTTTAGCTGCTTCATCACACTGTTGACTCATGTTCAATTTGTGGTCTACTTGGACTTCTAGCTCCCTTTCATATGTAGTCTCATTCAGTCAGATGTCCCCTAGCCTATATCCGTGAATTTCATTTTCCTGCCCTAAGTGCAGTACCTTACATTCTTCTTTGGAAGCTTATAGGTGGGAACTTAATGAGAGGTTCAGAATAAATAAGGAAACTTTCTTTATTGGTAACTTGTCCATCACTCCCAACTGTCTTCTACAATCTGCAGATACAGGAGAGTACTGGGCAATGTTATTACATATAGGAAAAAGGTAAGCGCCCTAAAATAGGGGCCAACAGGTTTATGGGATCTATTTTTTTAATAAGGCTCCTGAAAGCCATTAAGTGGAAGCAGGAACAACATACTGATGGGGCGGTGATCCCAGATTTGATGAACTTAGCTGTCTCTAAGCACATTCTCAGTCCAGGAATTTTATTTCCAGTACCAGAACAAAGGTCACAAACCTTTTATACAAATATCCACTTCTGGTTTTCATGTCAAACATCCTTTAACTGCAGCAGCCTAAATGAAAGAGCTGGGTGGGGTAGGGCTTGTCATTGTTGTTGTTCTTATCAGAACCCCTCATTCATCTACTGAAGAATACACAGGGATTGACAAACAGAACCCAATATAATACCCAGGGATTTACAAAAAGAACCCAATCAATGTCCATCCATCTTGACCTCGAATTTGTCCACTAAGGTGCAAATAGAGAGTGACAAGCTGGTAAACTCCTTCTCCTTCCCTCACGGATGGTCTTCAGGTTCTCATTTTCTCTCTACAGGTGTTGTGGAAAAACCAACCCACAAAAGTCCCAATTACATCCCATATTATCCAATCATCCCAGTTTGGCAGATACAGCCTCATTTAATTCTCTGTTGTCCTACTTTTTCAGCTTTTTAAAATGGCCCAGTTTCTCTCTCCTCCTCCCACTTTCCCACTTTCTCCTTAGCTTACATCAATTGCTGCAACTGAATTCAAACTGCAGAAGCACAGTGAACCCTTCCCATTCATGAAGATCCAGTTCAGTGAAAGCTGGACAGAAGTTGGAAAAAAACAACACAGACAGTCACAACCATATTATCAAATGGTGTCATGTCCCTATTATATTGAATAATATGCGATGTAGCAATCCACAGGTGGTCAAATCTATGGATTGCCAGCTTGCTGATAGGATCTGGCAAAAAAATCCACTGTAGTTTGCATTCAGTTAACTCAGGGGGAGAAAAAGGAAAAGAGGGGTGGAATCTTGCCCTTCCCAGTAGGCTCATGCAAAAGCAAACTGCTGCAATATCTCCTAGCTTCTATGTTCTTCCTCACTAACAATTTTTTTCCATTTTGACCACATTCTGATGTTGTTTGGTCACACGTTTTCTGGTTTTGCTCACATCTCTCCTCCTGCCATTACACTGCTCTGCCGAAAAGAAATATTTAAAAAATCTACAAAAATACATATATGAAGTTCACTGAATTTGTGACTGAATGAGGATTCAAACACTGTCTCCAGAGTCAAATCCAAAGTTCATTACACCACACTGGCTTTTCTACTCAAGTACAGAGTAGTGTCTGTGGCTGTAGAATCAAAATCTGAATGGCTGAGGACATGCACAAAAACTCACCTTGCAGCTTTCTGAGTAAGCTCCATGGGAAAGTCAGGGCAAAGCAACTGCAGCAGGCAGTGGTACTCCTTGGCTGTCAGAAGATCTGCAAGAGAAAGAGGAAAATGAATAGAAGAATTTGACTTTACAATAGATGGTTCCTTCACCATTCAATGTGAGCAATGGGTCATGTGTGAAGGAACACCAACAATCTATGTTATGTGGGTGACAAAATATTACTATTTGAAAACATCATGGGCTTGGAACAATTACTGATGACGTTCAAGGAAGAAAGTGCAAAGGCAGGCTTGCAGCTGAACATAAAAAAAACAAAAATAATGACCATGGAGGACCTACATAATTTTAAACAAGACAATGAGGAAATCAAAATAGTCAAAGTTTCTCATACTGTGGATCAAACATTGTTCAAAACAGAACTGCAATCAAGAGACAAGGAATAGGAAGGGCAGCCATGAAAGAGCTAGAAAATATCCTTAAGAGTAAATATATACAACTGAGCACTAAGGTTAGAATCATTAATGCCATTGTATCCCCCATCACTACATATGGATGTGAGAGCTGGACAGTGAAAAAAGTGAACAAAACTAAAATCAACTCAACTGAGACATGGTGCTGGAGAAGAGTGTCTAGGATACCATGGACAGCAAAAAAGACAAACAAATGGGTCCTTAAACAGATTAAGCCTGAAATATCTCTGGAAGCCAAGATTATCAAATGGAGGCTGTTGTACTTTGGCCACATCATGAGAAGGCATGACTCACTGGAAAGGACAATAGTGCTGGGAAAAGTGGAGGGAGCAGAAAAAAGACCATGCCAGATGGCTAGACTCAATTAGGGAGGTCACGAGCATGAGTCTGCAAAACTTAAGCAGAGCAATGAAGGACAGGGACAGGGTCGCCATGAGGAGAGTTTGAGTCAGTCAATTCAAACAACAACAACACTGAAATGGAGACAAAGGGTGGTGTGGTTTGAGTGTTGGACTAAGACTCCAGGTTCGAATTTCCCCTCAACCCACCAAGTGCTGGGCAAATCACACTCCCCCAGTCTTAGAGGAAGGTGATGCCAAGAAAAAATCTTGCCAAGAAAACTCTGGGATTGTCATCATAAACTGGATTTCAGAGCATATAACAGCAACAAAATGACATACTAGATATTCTTAGGATATTTCATACAGAAAGCACTTGAGGGCTAGTCTAGATGTAAGTGCATTATGCAAATTGCAGCAGATTTTCACACATTCACATTGACGCTTGTCTTTATTTTCCTGTGCAAATTTGCGTCTATTCACCCTCCCTCTTGCTGAAGATGCACAGCCATATAAATCCATGCAAACTGGATGGATGGCCATGTCTGATAATGTGCATCCTCACAGATACTCCAGTAAAAATCCTTTTTCAGCAGAGTTTATGGAGTCATCCTCTCCCCCTGCAAAAAGCTTGAATTCCTCTAATCATGTCTGGTCAGATTGCAGCCTGATCTATTGGAATGAGGAGTATTTTAATTGTGTAGGCAAGCCCTTAGTGACCTTTTGTTTCGTTTCAGTTTTGTATAGAGTTAGAGAAAGGTATTTGGCTCAGCCAAATTTTATACATTTCAATGGTTGGCCAAAACTGGCAACAAAACTTTGATTGCTAAACAATGATTTGAGAAATTCACAGTCTCTTACTTTTAAGTATAAGGACGTATCTTTTTAAAAAGGTTTTAAAAACCTTTTAGAAAGACCTTGACCACTGTTATAAATGATCATGCTTCATTCCTGTGACAGAATGCCTGTGAAAATAAAGCTTTGGGATGATATTGTTTACACAAGCATTCCTGATGGATGGGATGGTTACGGTATATGTCTAACCTTAAAAAATCAGTAATATTGTAATTTGTTCATGTTTTAATATTATAATTTATTATGGTTTTATTTGTACTTGTTTTAAAGTCACCTTGAGTTCCAGTTTTGGAAGAAAGGTGGGATGTGAAACAATTAACAGGGGATAGCTTTATTCCTTTTGCTGAGTTGTCTAGTCTACTCCTTGACTATGGTACTACTTTTGCAATATAACCATATCATATGGTTCAAATGGTGCCTCATACCACTGCCTTCTATTTTGTGTTTGATGCTGGGGCAATGATGAAAGGAACAGGAGAATAATGGATTTTAAATACTAATTTTTCAAATATTTTAACTATTGTTAATGATATAATGGTGGTGGGGATTGAGATGAATTATAATTTTAATTACTTATTAAAAGTAATTTTCTCAGCTATGTAATGGCAAGTAAAAGTGACATCAGGAAAATCAAAAAGAAAGCTCAAGAGGTAGAACATAAACAGATCTTAGAATGTAGTGCAGGCTATGCTTGCTCGTAAGTGCAAAATTGCAGTTAGCACAGTGCTACAAGCTTGAAATATGAGATGGATGTTCCTGGTTGAAAGACAATGTAGATGGACAGGTAGGCCATGCTCATTTATTACATCTCTCCCGCCACTTGTAATACAGGGAAATAAAACAGATCTACCTCACACTGCTGTTCAAAGGTTTTGTGAGGTAATACAGTCAGCTATACCTGTGGGGGTTCTGTTCCGGACCCTCACATGGATGCCAAGAATTGCAGGACCTCAGCTCCTGTTGTTTTTAATGGCAGCTTCTTTAACTCAGTTAGTTTCAACGTTCAGCTACAAGTTCTCTCCGCAACATAAATATGTTCCACTGATTCAACTGGTCTCCCAGCAACTACCAACTTATGTAACTTCCATTGACTCAAGAGGTCTACTCTAGCTGAGATTAGCAGTTAGATTTAGGCACTAGTGTTTAGAAACTCTTGTCCATACAGGGCTCTGAATTAACCTCAAAGCTCAGAAAGAGTTGCAGCAATTCAGCAACAGATTTTCTTTTCCCTCTCCAAAACCTACAGTTTTGTTTCTTATTCTGTACTATCCAACATGGTGTAGTGGGTTGAGTGCTGGTCTATGACTCTGGAGACCAGGTTTAAAATCCCTGCTCAGCCATGAAACCTATTGGGTGACCTTGGGCAAGTCATATGCTCTCAGCCTCAGGGGAAGGCAATGGCAAGCTTTCTCTAAACAAATTTTGTAGAGCAAACGCCATGATAGGGCTTAGCATCACCGTAAGTCGGAAACGACTTGAAGGCATACGGCAACAACAAACTATCCAAATGTTCTTTGCTCACACCTTTCCTCCTGGTATTACACTGCCCTGCCAAAACAAAATATTTTAAAAATCTACAAAAATGCATATATGAAGTTCAGTGAATTGTCCAGATATATTTACACGTGGAGCACTGTTTCCCCTAGTTTATTTTGAACAACTTATTTTATCATTGTATCACCAATCCCAATGAGCATTGGTCTTAACTCAGGGAAAGTGGATATCAGAGGAAGAGGAGGAAAGGAAAGAAAGAAAAAAGAAGAAAATTTTGACACAGGTGAGAATACTGGTTTGAAGTAGAAGAGATTTAGTGGGCCAAATCAGATGATAATGCTGCAGATGTGGGTTGCAGCATTACACCAATGGCTCCTTTTAAAGAGGAAAAGTCATGAGGGGCAATTGGAATTCAAGCTGGACAGAAAATGGGGAAGGCCCTAAACCCGTTCCCCTACTAGCTACTTTAACGTTTCAAATTGGCCCTTGAGTTATTTTTCTTCTCCAGAAAGGCATTTGGAAGGGCCAAGACATATTTCATAGAATCACAGGGTTGGAAGATACCACAAGGGCCATCCACTCCAATCCCATGCCATGCAGGAACACAAAATCAAACCATTCTCAACAGATGGCCACCCAGCCTCTGTTTAAAAACCTCCACAGAAAGAGACTTCACCAACCTCTGTCAAACAGCTCTTGCCATCAGAAACAGCTTCCTAATGCTCAGTATGACACCCTTTCAAATATTTTAACATGGCTATCTTGTTGAAACCCTCTGAGGGGGAAAATCTGCTTTTGTGGAGGTCAAGATGGAAGTTGGTAAATGGAGGGTACCAGTAGTCCTTGGTGATATTATTTTTTGGACTATGATTTTTGGAAATCCAAAAATAATTTTTTTAAGCTTTGGTACCAACCCGTTCTAAAGCACATATGAACACACACAGATCCAGTTGCCCCTCTGGAAAATCTTTTCCTGATTAAAAAAAAAGGCCATAATAGCCATGTCACACACATCTGTACGCAACATCTCGTTTGGCCCTGAAAAGTCCTGAAAGTTGCTGAAATTTATTAAAAATCACTGGCATAGTATCATCCACTACCACATACTTGGAAAAACATCCAAGCAACATCTGGCAGCCTTTGAAAAGGCAAACAAGTTTGAGGGACATGTATGAAGAAGTATGGAACGTAAAGCCACAGGCATTATTGCTTTGGCATTCACCAAGGCAGCTGGACAGCCTCTTTTGGAATTGTGTGTGCAAATCTGGTGACTATATTAAAAGAAGGCAAAGGGATAACATCCAAAATACACAAGGCAGCCAACCCCATGATTCATCTCTTAGAGAACTGCTTTGTGAGAGATTGGCAAAGAACTGCCTCTGTGGTTTGTATGAGAGGGGGGTAAGGGAGACTGAAGAGGTGAAGCTCAGGGACATTTATGGGATCTAAAGAGAATGGAAACATATTGATGTCAAAAAGCTGTTCCTGATTGCATGTTCGCTGTCCAAAAGCCTGTGGACTAAAGTTAAGGAGAGAACTGACTGAAAAGCAATAATTTTGCTATATTTCTATATTCAGAAGAATGCAAAGCAAGGAAGACAATCCAGTAGTAGAACTATAGCCAGGAAGCAAGCAGGGAGTGAATCCAAAAAACACAGAACAAGAAGATATGGATGGAAGCTTTCTGTTCCTTTAGTTGCTACCCCTTAATTGCTCTAACCTTAGAATCATAAAGTTGGACGAGGCCTCAAGGGCCATCCAGTTCAACCTCCTGCTATGCAGGAACACATAATCAAAGCACTCCCAACAGATGGCTATCCAGCCTCTGTTTAAAGACCTCCAAAGAAAGAGACTCCACCACTCCCCAAGGGAGTGTGTTCCACTGCAGAATAGCTCTTACTGCCAGGAAGTTCTTCCTAATGTTGAGGTGGAATATCTTTTCCTGTAGCTTGCATCCATTGTCCCATGTCCTATTCTCTGCAGCAGAAGAAAAGAAGCTTGTCCAATTCTCAATATGACGCCCTTCAAATACTTATACAGGGATATCATATCACCCCTTAACCATCTTTTCTCTCTAGGCTAAACCTACCCAGCTCCCTAAGTCTCTCCTCATAAGGCATCGTTTCCAGGCCCTTCACCATTTTGGTTGCCCTCCTTTGGACATGCTCCAGTTTCTCAATGTCTTTTTTGAATTGTGATGCCCAGAACTGGACACAGTATTCCAGGTGAGGCCTGACCCAAGCAAAATAGAGTGGCACTATTACTTCCCTTGATCTAGATACTATACTTCTACTGATGCAGCCTACAATAGCATTGACTTTTTAGCTGTTGCATCACACTGTTAGCTTTCTTGCTCTAATATTTAATTCACACAAAAAGACATGTGTGTGTTTGCATGCACACAGAGTATTCTTGTGCAAAGGGATGGAGGGAACCAATTTCTCCTTCTGTCTGCAGTTCATCATGGTCTATCCCAAACTGCTTTGTCTACAGCAGTGGTGGGCCAATGTGTACAAGTCAAGGGCCAATTCCCACCCCCAGAACCTCCCACAGGCTGAACTCTAACCCTTGTAGTTGCTAATTTCCATCAAGTCAACTTTGACTTATGGTGACCTAATGAATGAGAGATTCCAAGACTCTCTCATCCACAGCCTTGCTCAGGTCCTGCAGATTCAAGGCTGTGGCTTCTTTGACTGAGTCTATAATCTGTAATGCAGTCTTCCTTTTTTCCTAATGCCTTCCACTTTGTCAAACATTACTGTCTTTCTGATGAGTTGTGAACACCTCTATTTTCCTTTGCAGCCCCTCTCAAAATGATAGCAGGAAGTGACACAGCTTCAGGTGACACAAATGTGGGCTTCACAGCTGCACAATGTCCATGCCTTGTATGAGAATCTGTCATTATCCTGGAGAAGCTTTTCAAGAAGGAAATCCAGTAGGAAGGGGATTCCTTGTAAAGCTAGTATGTGGGAAGCGTTTTATATCCGAGACTATGGGGCTAAACAGACAGGCAAAAAGAGGTGATTTCAGGCTGGCTTGAAGGCGTGGTGTTTAGATGACACATGCCTTGAAGCCAGCAGAAAAGTGCCCTTATGCACAGAAAACCTATTTCAAAAAGAAGCAGCTTTTCCACTTCTTCCTGGCTTGAAGACATGTCATGTGGTCATGACATGAGCACTCCAGCTGCCTTGGGAGCCGGTGGTGCAGTTGGTAGAGTTTCAATGTGGCTTCAGAAAAGGCAGCTTCAAGCCACTTTTCCCTGCCAATCTGTTTTGCCCCTATATTTCCATCCTGAATTCCATTTAATTTGGGGAAGTTTGTGTGCATGCCTCCAGATATTGCTGGACTGAAATTCCCAGCATAACCTACCTATCTGCTGGACTTTCCCCCTTCCCCACTGCCACTCCCTTCTCTTTAGATTGTCTTATCTCTTTAGATTGTAAGCCTGAGGGCAGTGAATTGTCTAATTACCAATTTTAAAGCTGCTCTGATAGTCTTTTGGCTGAAGAGCGGGGCATACATAAATATTATTATTATTATTGCCATTGGCTATGCTGGCAAAGGCTGTTGGAAGTTGTAGTCCAACAACATCTGAAGGACTGTGCAGTTCCCACCCCTGTTGAATAGCCATCTCTTAGAGATATTTTTAACCTTAGTTTTCCTGTACTGGCAAGGATTGGATTAGCTTGGTGTTCCTTCCAGTTCTACAATTCTGTTACTCTAGCTCCATTCTACCAGACTTAAGATGACTTCTTATTCTACCACAGTTCTCACTTAACGATTTTCTAATTTGAAGTCGAAGGCTTTCACAGCAGGCATCCATAGGTTTTAGTGGGTTTTTCGGGCTATGTGGCCGTGTTCTGGAAGAGTTGATTCCTGACATTTCTGGTGTCTTGGCTGGCATCTTCAGAGAATGCTGGCATGGAAGTGAGTGGGATACACACACACATATATACACACACACTGTGTGACCTTTTGCTGGGAGGAAGTTATTAACATGTTAATCTGTGTGTTGATTTGTTGAATGGCAAGGCCTCAGGGTGGGAGGATATGCAAGAGGATATGTGTGTCTATGTAATTAGCAATCTATTGTCTGTGGGGAAACCCCCTAACCCTGGGTGGTGTTCATTTGCATGTGCCGAGTCTTGGTGTTTTTCAGGACTGGTCACCAAATGTTGTGTATTTTCAGGGTTTCTTCTTTCCTCTTGAAGTTGTCCAGATGTTTGTGGATTTCAATGGCTTCCCTGTGCATTTTGACCTGATAGTTGTTGGCATGGCCCAGAATTTCAGATTTTTCAAATAGCCTTTTATGACCAGGTTGGTTTATAATGTATTCTGCTATGTCTGATTCTTCTGGCTGGCCTAGTCTGCAGTTCAAACGCGAATTAAGGAACACGAGAGACACTGCAGACAAAAAACTATGGATTTTCCAATTGCTCTTTAAATCCAGCCTGCTTATGTTACACTTGTATACAGACAAAAGTGTAGAGTGAATGATCAAGAGACAGAATACAAGGGTCTTTGAAGGTTGTTGGCAGAACTCTGCTTCCCCTGCACTTCTCCTGTCTTCTTTTGTGGCAAGATATGAAAGGGAGCTGAACTCTGTCCTTCTGCAGACCCCAGAAGATGGGGCTTTAGTGGCTCATTACTTCCTAAGGGCAATGAATCTGCTTGGATTACAGTTTCACTCCAATCTTTCCACACTGAATGTTAATAAATAGTCATTACCTGGGTTCCAATGACTGCACAAAGCAGCCATGACTAAGAAATCTGAAAACCTGACACCATCTCCAGAGAGGCGGGGGGGGGGGTCCACCCTAGCAAAGTTGATAGAAGCAGGTGTGCTTGTGCAGCAGTATCTCCCAAGCTGCAGCAGCTGTGTGTGTTTATGTATTATCCTGTGCTGAACACTAATTCCTAGGGACTGAGTCTCAGTAAAATGATATCAAAGGACTTTTCTTTAGCTCCATTGCTGCTCCTAGTTTTTTGGTATTAATTCCCAGGGATGTGCAAGACTTTCTATTATCCAGGAAATGCTCAGTTGCTCTGCTCTTGAGGAGTACAAGACAATGAAATGGTAAATGTCTGTTTCTTGCTCAAAAGAGAAAACATGCACAGAAATGCTGGCAAGCTCCCATCCTGTTCTCTTTTGCTGTAAGGTAATTGCAAAATTCATGATTACCGTATTTCTATAAGTCGAGAAATTTATGCCCCAAAATAGACTCTAAAATCACGGGTCGACTTATCTACGGGGCAACAAGTTAATACTGCTTTAAAATTTTGTTAGCCTGGAAATCTTGGGGGAGAGAGAAGAGAGGGAGAAAGGTCTGTCCTCCTTTTGCAGTCTCCCCTCTTTTGAAAGCAGTGGAATCTTGGGAGTTTTAGGGAAAGAAAGAGAGAGGTTTCTCTCCCTTCTTTTGCATCAGTGGAATCCTGGGAATTTTGGGGAAAGAAAGAGAGAGAGGTTTCTCTCCCTTCTTTTGCATCAGTAGAATCCTGGGAATTTTGGGGAAAGAAAGAGAGAGAGGTTTCTCTCCCTTCTTTTGCATCAGTGGAATCCTGGGAGTTTTGGGGAAAGAAAGAGAGAGATTTTTCTCCCCTCTTTTGCATGCTGGGTTTTTTTGGAATGCTTTTGGTAAAGGGAAAGTGTGTGTGTGTGTGTGTTGAGGTTTCTTTCCCCTTTTATATGCTGAGACTATGACCCTTGGGACTTGGGAAAGGTCCAGAGAAGGAGATGTAGGGAGGGAAGTGGTGATTTGTTTCCCCCTTTAGATCTTTTGTTGCATGCCCCAGTGTTTGACCCTCGACTTATCCACGAGTCATATCAAAATCCATGATTTTGGCCCCCAAAACTGCCCTCGACTTATACATGAGGCCGACATACACGAGTATATATGGTAAATTATGGAAACACAGACCAACAAGAATGTTGCATGGTGAATATACCTCTCTTCCCTTCCATTGCCCAAATGCTGTCAACTGAGCATCCACCACAAATGAAAAGTGACATTGTGGAAAGGAAGAAAGCACACTGTCTCACACAGCACAGATAAATCAGGAGGAAAGCCCATTGGTGCTCTACCACTGTAGAAGCAGGCAACATCATCACTGTGCCACCTAAAGTCATGCTAGCCCATTATAAGGTCTGAAATGAACTAGTTTTTATGTTTTCTGATTGTTATCATCAAATAAGAGGGCTAAGAAGCTGCTTTAGAGAATCAAGAATCCTGAGACAGATTTATCTGAAAAGGCAAAATACTTCTATAGTCTTGGTTGTATGACTTGGGGAAAAATAAGTCACTTTGATGTGTCCACAGAAATTCCATAGCCAATTCTGAGTTAAGGAGTCTTATGTGGCCCTTAGGAGAGAATCCTTGTTTTGAAGCTGGCTGAAGTTGAATCTGCTGTATATCCCTGCTCACCTGTAAAAAGAGGTTTCAATATCAAGGTAAAGAATAATATCCCCATTTGCATCTGAAGATCTTACTGTTACATACCTACCCAGCTATTTTTTTTAATTAATTAAATAAAATATTTATATCCTACCCTGTATCACCATATTTTATGGACTCAAAATGTGCATGAAACACACAGAGATCAAAGATACCACATGCTGCTTAATATTACACTATGGGAACTGTGGCTAACCATAAGAGGAGCATATCCTTTTCTATTTTACAACAAATTAGCATACATGTCAAACATTTTTACCATATAATCATTCTAGGATTAAAGTCATCACTCATTGTTCAGCTCTAGTGAGTATGGCCTAACTCTATGACATAATTTATGATGCAAATAAAGTTAGCTATACAATTTATGATGCAAATAAAGTTAGCTATACAGCTGCAGTTGCATTCCATGTGGACTTTAATTCTTCATAGGAATTTCTATCATTATAAAGACATGCTATTTTTAAAAGCCCAGAAAGATAGGCAGATGTTTTATTTTGATTTTCAGATAATATCCTTTAGTAAGGGGGAAGGCTTGTAGAAATCTCTACTGATATAAAAAGCAGTGCAAAAATGGATAGAAATATTTTTTCAGTGTCATCCACATATAGTTCTTATGCCTGAACTGCTTCAAAGCTAAGGCGGAAAAAAATTGGTCCCGAATTTTTAGTATCACCATTATCAGTTATACAATGGGCCTTAGTATCAGCTGGGGTTTGTTTCCAGGACACCCCCCCCCCATGGATACCAGAATCCGTGGATGCTCAAGTCCCATTAAATACAATGGCAAAGTAAAATAGAGTCCCTTATATAAAATGGCACAATCAAGGTTTGCTTTTTGGAATTTATATTTTTTGGAATATTTTCAAGCCATTTTCAAATCAGTGGATATGGAGTGCAAACTGTACTGTATTCATTCTCAGATTTTGGCCATTCAGATGTTTTGTATGTTCATTCCCCAAATCCCTGAGCACTAGCCATGCTGGCTGGGACCTCTGAGAGCTGAAAGTCCTGAAGGGCAAAAGGCCCTTCACTGCTTGAGAGAAAATATTTTCTCCTAGCTAAAAAGCAGTGTTTGAGACAACATACCTGGATTTCTCTGACCAAGATTAATGATTACCGTAACTAGTGTATTTCTGGCCATTTTGTAAACATTAGAGCTATTCTGGAGAGAGTGATATAGTAATAGCTACTAAAATTGCCATTATCACATACATATACATACCCTGATGACAAGTACACAGGGAGATTGCTATATTTAAATATTTGGGGTTTTGAAATCTGACATGCAGCTTCACATATCAATGTTATAATGTGGACACATGTCTGAAACTCAATCTTAGAATGTGGACACATGTCTGAAACTTATGTGGCCTGGTCAGTGATGGACAACACTTCTGATGAGTTTTTCATGAAGATTTGGTAAAGGCAACTAACAACCTTTTTTATCAGAAGATTTAGTTCTGCCTGGCTTGTGACAGCCACCTGAATTCCAATATGATTCACAAGCATCAACTACACAGTATGGGCATACATTCTTTACAGTCCCAAGGAGCACTTCTGGTTTCAAGTGGGAGTATTATGCGTGCATACATGTACATCTGCATATGTATACACACATAATACACACACAGTTGCCCCTTCTCCCATCTGCGAGAGACTGCCACCAAGATTACTATTTCTTTACTATCAACAATGGGAAAACAAAAATCTTGGAATCCAGCTTGCTGGGGGTTGGGATAACTAACTAATAGTGGCTAGAAAAGAGGAATCTCAGACAACCAGGTCCACAAAGACCATTTCCCCCCACCTAACAACAGAGTAGTGAAAAAAATGTGGGTGGCTTTCTATTATTATTATTATTATTATTATTTATATAGCGCTATAGATTTACACAGCGCTGTACATATAAACAATAAAATACTGTAGATAAAAGTAAACCTGCCCATGGCGTACATTCTAAGAAATAATAATATAAATAATACATAACAATACAGGAAAGCATTCAATAAAGTAAGGCAGGCAACAAATTAAAAAAGTCAAAAAACAAATAATAGTCATGCAATGCCTGGGAACGCTTCTCTGAACAGGATGGTATTCAACTCAATTTTGAAACTGGTCAAAGAATTGATGACCTGTGTGGCTCGTTGGGGAAGGAGGTTCCAGGAGTGAGGGGCAGCAAGTGAAAAGGGACGAATCCGAGATGGGGCAGTGAAAATCCTATGCTGAGATAGCAGATCTTGACTACCAGAATGGAGGGCACGAGTTGGAAGGTGAGGAGAAAGAAGCTCTGAAAAATAAGCAGGGGCCATGCTGGGCTTTAAATATGGAAAAGGAGGGGAGCCAGTGAAGGGATGACAATAAAGGAGGGATATAGTTGAAATGGTGAGCAGATGTGATAATGCGTGCAGCTGAATGCTGGACTGAAATTAAAGGACTGAGGTGAGAAAGAGGAAGCCATGCCAGAAGGATGTTACAGAAATCAAGTTGTGAGACCACTAAGACATGGATCAAAATCTTGGCAGTAGAGGCAAATAGAAATGGTCGGATTTTGGCAATATTATATAAAAACAATCTATATGCTTGAGCTGTGGTCTGGATCTGGAGGATACATGACAGAGAAGAATAAAAAATAAAAGCAAGAATACAGGCTTTCTGGATTGGTCGAATAAAAATGTCATAAACAGAAACAGAAAAGGAGTACTGAAGAGTAGACTTAGGTGAAAAAACGAGAAGCTCTGTTTTGGAAATATTGAGCTTCAAGCATCGATGCCGCATCCACTGAGAGACAGCTGTAAGACAGACCACACAGTGAGTGACCAAGAACCACATGCAACTCCAGGACAACAGACTGTGTACCTCTAAGTGGGAAATACTGGGGTTCTAGATCTCTACTGTGACAAAGCCACCTGAACCAACATTTTGGGGCTTATACCCTTTGCCAATTCAATCCTTTCTTCACAATAGCCAGCTGATCTGAGCAATTTTGGCTGAGAAACTCAAACCTATGAGGACGATGAAATCATCCTTACAGGAAATTTCTGACTGGCTGCTTTGCTCACATATAACAAAAATAGAGCTTTGTACAATGTCAGTCCAAGTCTAGGACTTTGCACAATATCATTCCAAATCAATCTAGGAGAAGAGGAGGTCTTCCCCTGGTCTGAAATGCCCATATGTAAGGTCTAGGTTCACTTACAACCAAGTAAACCAGGCAACAAAAGGTACTCTTATCATTTCCCCCAGCCACCTTTTCTTCATGGAACCCTGTAAATGCAAACTCAACTCTATCATATCAAGTGTAACTAAGCATATAGTCTTTGCATTTATCTGGCAAATGTAGTGTTCTATTTCCTTTTGCTGGAAAGTATTTCCCAGAAATATTTTACAAAATCCTTTTCCATGTGCTAAGTTAAATGGGTGCTGACCTTACCCTTAAAAAGGAAAAGCAGGAGGGAAGAATTGAGCAGCCCCTTTGTGACTGGTTTATTTCAATGTACAGTACTGTATATGCTCATGCACTATAAGTCTAGAAATTTTAGTCAAAAACTTGATCCAAAAAAACTGGGTCAATTTATCCATGGGTTGATGTAAGTACTGTACTTTAACTCATATATGTATAACAAAGGAACTATCCTCTTTTTCTGAATAGAGTGGTAAAAGGAGAGAGCTTAGTCCACCCTGGAAGCACCAGAAAATTGTGGATCCCCATAACCCTCTTATATATCCAGCCTTTAGGATCAGCACAAACAGTTAATGTTTGCTGGAATTTCCTGAGTTTTCTGACATCATTTCTCTATCATCCTTTATATCCTTTGCAACATGTCCCTAAGTTTTACCTTCGACTTATCCAAGGATCATATCAAAATCCATAATTTTGGCCCCCAAACCTGCCCTAGACTTATACATGAGACTGACTTATAGTTGAGTATATACGGTAAGCTTTCACAAACTTCCTTGAGAGCTTCCTCTTGTGATACAAGGATACTTCAGTATGGCACTTTAAGTGCTGGATGAGGAATTCTTTGAGTTACAGTCCAAAAAGTAATATATCCAAGTTCTGATATCTCCTGGGCTTGGGGAGAAATGCTTTCTCTCTTTTTCTTCTTCCTTCCAGAGCTGAACAGGAAGGAAGGAGAAACCTTTGTTTACAGGAATTGGAAATCTCATCCAGGTTCTAGTATGATGGTCTCGATCTTCATGAAGCTGAATGGTGACAAACTATCTTGATCCTTTTCACATTTGCATAGAGCACTGGACTATGACTCTACAGACCAGGGCTCAAATCCTGGCTTAGCCATGGAAACCCATTTGTGCAAGTCACGATCTCTTAGCCTCCCACTAAGAAGCTTGCTAAGAAATTCCCGCTGAAGAAACTTGCCAAGAAAATTACATTGTAGGTTCATCTTAGGGTTGCCATAAGTCAAGAAAATGAGTTGAGGGCACAACAACAACAACAACACAATCACACTCTTTTTAACTTACTCCTTTCCAGTAATTTAATTAGGTTCTATAGAGCACAAGGTTGCAAATATGATACTAGCCCTAGAAACCCACTTGACAAGGTTATGAGCAGAAAAGGATGCAGTGTAGCTTCTTCAGAGGATCATTTAACAAAATTCCAAATGTTTATATACAAGCCATATTTCTACATGTTTGAATCCTCCTCCTCTTCTGTCCTCATATAGGTGGGCATAGGAATTGATTTTTTCTTGGATTCTATTGTAACTTTGATGTATTTTACTGTTGAAACCCACCCAGATTTTCTGTGATAGAAATAAATCTAATAATAATAATAATTTGCACCACTGTCTCTGCAGTACTCTCCCCAGCAAGAGTCCTGCCACCCAGAATGTGGACAGGACTCACAAACAAGCAGGATCATTTTCTCATCTAAATTACCTATTGCACAAGGAGGGATCACCACTGCCATTAAGAGATGTCTGCCATTTGCTGTGATTACTGGTTTCCGATGAAGTCACTAAAGGTCATGTGGGAAAATGGCAGTGTCTTGTTGACCTATCCAATCTGCCATATGCTTTATGGGACCCAGAGATTTTGCAGCAATCTAAACTAGAACTCCAACACCACAAGGGAAAAGACCAATGCTAAAATATCTTTGGGTTTACTTATAGAAACTTTCCCTCCTGAATTTTGCCATTACCTAGGTCTTCTAAAATTCTCTGGAGCCTGTCAGAAACAGTGTTAGAAAAGAAAAAGAAATGCTGTGAATGTTTTAACTGCTGAACTAAGCCCCCCACTTTTTAAAAGAAAAGAGTAGATACTTGTGCATTTTAACCAGGACTTGTCAATGATGATATTACCTAAATTTCTATACTTATTTCAAACAATTCCAGTAAGGATCCCCACAAAAATAATAAGAGGATGGGACAGAACATTTAAAAGATGGATTTTGAGCAATAAAAAAACCTAGATTTACAAATGCATTAATTTATGGTTATCAAGAAGATGGAGGTTGGGGGTATCCCCTCTTTAGAGATATATTTTGAAGCTACCCAAATGAAAAGAATCTTAGAATTTGAATATGAAAGGGAGAAGAAGGGTAAGGTTAGAAAGGTCAATAAACGAAATGGAATACAGCTCAGTATTTAGATTGAGCAGGCAGAAGTATAAAGGTAATTTAATAGGCCCCTTGAATGTAAGTAAACAAATCTGGGAAAAATGGGGAAACAGAGTGGTAAATGGAAATTTTAAATAGTTTCCCATAGAAAGTTTGAACACAGGCAATAATGACGACTTAGGGAGAACACTAAACAAAATTAAAAACGAAGGTTTCAGAGTTATAGGCGACCTGTTAGATGAAGAGGGCAACCCATGTGGGATGGAGAGACTCACCAACTTGATTGGAAAGAAGTATTGGGTCCATGCAGCTGGAATAAATAAACTGTTAAAGGATATAGTTAAAAATATGAAGGATAATGATGTAACACCACTGGAGAGGATCATTAAAAAGATGCTAAATGAAGGCAAAGGTATCATTGGATTTATATATAGAGCAATATTGGAGCATCAGTTTAAAATTGTAGACATTTTGAAAGGTGTATGGGAAAGAGATTTAAATTGAACAAGTGAAGATATATAATTGTGAATACAAGAAGTTAAGAGCAACAATTGAGCATATGTAACATTGTCTGCATTTATGTCAAAATACATAGATAAAACATTTTTTTTAAAAAAACAGGACTTGTCTAAGAGACAGAAAGATTTGCATTTCCATATAGGACATGCTCTGTCAAAATTACCATCCCTAGAATTCTTTATGGACAGAATAAAAATCAGAGTACTATAATATCTATACTCTTTTATGTTGCTTTATTGTAATTGCTCTTTTATGTTGCATTAATGTAATTGTAATCAGTTTTTTTTAAAAAAAATTATTTCAAGTCAAATACAGACTCATAGTAACTTTATTACAAATATTTACATCCCACTTTTCTATAAATTATGTCAATTTTCAGGTGTGTCTGTTAGTGAGAATACCCCACCTTTCTCTAGCGAGAAATCCTTTTGGAAGCTGGTTCTGCTGGGTCCCAAATCTTCCACCACTACCCTGACACCTCTAACAGCTGCCCAAAGGTCTCTTTGTTTGTTCCTCCTTTCCTTAGGCCCTGTCCAGCCCCCAGTCACCCCACCCACCTTACTAGACCAGAGAAGCAGCTCTTCTGACATCTTCACCTGCAAGTGGGAGTCCCTGGGTGGCTGGCCAGTAGGGCAGTGGTGAGTTCAGGCACATGCTCTGCTCCAGCAGCTTGCAGGAAGCTGTGTACTTGCACCACTTTCCCTGGCCAGCTGCTACAGCATGTCATTCATCCAGGAGCACAGCCATCAAGACTGCTTCTCCTCTGCCTCTGAGGAGATACAGCCAGAGCTAGGTAATGGCAGCAGCCCTGAGCAAGAGGCACTACTGGTTTTCACCACCATGAATGGCCATCGCAGATGCTGGCTCTCCATCAGCTACCATACAACTTGGGTGCACTGGACTGAGCAGGGGGGTGGTTAAGGCTGCAGCAGTGTTTTATTCTGAGAACTGGGGCAGTGATGGGACAGGTGGGGAAGAAGAAGTGGCAGTTCAGGATGGGTTGTCAGAGACCATGATCCTGTGAGCTTCCCCACTCTCCTTCTCTCCTCCCTCAGGCAGAGGGGGCTGCTCCAAGCACCTTGCCTTTCTATTTCTCTCCAGAAAAAAGGGGAGAGATGAGGGCCTCCAAGTCTGGCACCCAAGGGCCCACCTCACAGTTTGATAACCAGTGGGCTAGAAAGACTTGTTGTGATTTACCAGAGCCTTTCTTATGTTAGTTTCAAGGAAGTTGCCGATCTCAGCACATAATGAAAATTTTGTGCCTGGAGGGCAGGGCAAAGACCATTGAGATTGATACAACCTTTCCATAGTGAAAGAGTAAAACTTAAATGTGTATAGCAATATGCAAAGGGATTTAGTAGTATCTTTGGGACTTAACTGTACAGAAGAAGTTGTTATTGTTATTCTTATTTCTATAGCGCTGTAAATTTACATAGTGCTGTACATACAATTTTATAATTAGATGGATCCCTGCCCTCAGGCTTACAATCTAAAAGAGACAACACAAAAGGAAAAGGTGGTGGGAAGGGGATGAGGTCCAGTGGTTCTTCTCTTCCTCTGGGGCCTGGACCAAGGCAGATGGACTAGAGGGAGGGCACGGCTTCTTAATACATAGTTAAAAGGAAGCATCCTGGGGCAGACGGAACAATCCTGGGAACACTTCCCTAAACAATATAGTCTTTAACTTAATTTTCAATCTGGTTAGAGAAGTGATGAGGCGCACATGTGGGGGAAGAAGGTTCCAGGAGTGAGGGGCAGCAAGTGAGAAGGGACGAATCCGGGACAGGGCAGTGGAAATCCTCGGCTGGGACAGGAGTCCTTGATTACCAGAGCGGAGGGTACGAGAAGGAGTGTGAGGAGAAAGAAATTCAGACAAGTATGGAGGGGTCAGTCTGTGGAGGGCTTTGAAAGTCAACAACAGAAGCTTGTACTGAATGCGGAAGGGGAAGGGGAGCCAATGAAGGGAGGAGAAGAAGGGAGAAACATGGTCAAAGCAGCGAGCAGATGTGATAATACGTGTGATATATGTGGTATGTTTTTTTAAGTCTTACATCTTCCCTCTTTATCCACCTGTCTTGTGTTACTGTGTTACTATAAATGATTATGTGGTCTTGGGAGTGGCTGAGTTGTCTGGGAAAAGAGACTGACCTTGTGTGTGTAAGTATTCTGAAGCTCGAGCTTTCCAGAAGACACTGACTTTTCAATAAATGTATCTCTGTCTTTGAAGAAGCTAGACGAAGCACACTTTATTATATTACATGGTGTCAGAAGTATGGACTTTCTTCGACCTCCACCTCCCCTGGTTATGCAGGGTAATTTGGCGGTGAGCTGGAAGAAGTGGGAACAAGCCTTTCGAAATTATCTTACAGCAGTTGGAGCAGATAAATATTCAAGGACAAGACAAATAGCTATTCTCCTGAGTTGTATTGGCCAGGATGCTGTTGAAGTCTATAATACGTTTGTTTTCTCTGATACTGAGCCAGAGGATGTTGACGAAGTACTTGAGAACTTTAGAGATTATTTTACTCCTCGGACAAATGTCATATTTGAGCGTTATTTGTTTTGGAGTTGTTTATGGAAAAGCGAAGATTCTGTTGATACTTTTGTCACAGACATACGAGGGAAAGCAAAAAACTGTGATTTTGGTTCTGTGGCAAATGAGATGATAAGAGACAAAATTGTTTTTAGTGCACCGGAGCACATGAAGGAAAGCCTCTTAAAGCAGTCTGACCTTACATTAGAGAAGGCACTGGAATTGTGCCGGTTGGTTGAAGTGACCACAGCTTGGTTGCAGACCATGGTGTGTTCTGGCAAGCAACAACAGGAAGCATGTGGAATAAATCAAGAGCCTGAAGAAATACCAGTTCAAACTCTTGGATATAAAAAGTTTTCCTCTGATAAGAAACAGGTTCCTACTGGATGTATATTATGTGGACGATGCGGAACTGAACATAGACCATATAAGTGCCCTGCATTTGGTAAATTATGTCATAAGTGTGGAAAGAAGAATCATTTTGCTAAGCTTTGTAGGCTTATGAGGACAAATGAGAGTGGAAGACATGAAGGACATCAAGTTCATAATTTGGACTTACATACTTTATTTATAGGACTTCTATCTCATGATATTGTTGAACCTGTGCTGACAAATCAAATTCCAGGATGGTATGCAGATGTAACCTTGAAAGGGCTTGTAGTAAAGTTCAAACTAGATACAGGGGCTGAGGCAAATGTTTTGCCATCAAAAATATTAAATGCTCTGCCAGGAAAAAAAGAATTAGTTAAAAGTGAAGCAATTCTTGTATCTTATGGTGGAGCTCAGATAAAGCCTCTTGGTACAATTGTCCTGGAAGGGCGCACTAAAAATGGAAAAGCTAATCTGTTGTTTTATGTAACAGATAAGTCAACACTTCCACTGTTGGGCAGGGTGGCGTGTGAGACTTTAAATTTAGTGCGTCGGGTTGATGATATACGCTCGGTTAAATTTACATCACGTGAACAATTAGTTGCAGCATATTCAGATGTTTTTGATGGACTTGGGGAATTTGAAGGCCCTCATCATATACACATTGATCAAACTGTTCCTCCTGTAATACATGGGTGTAGAAAGATACCTATTGCCATTTTGGATAGGCTAAAGGAAGCCTTAAGTCAGATGCAAGCAACAGGAGTGGTGTCTAGAATTGAAGGTCCCACAGACTGGGTGAACAGTTTGGTTGTCACAGAAAAGAAAAATGGAAAGTTACGTATATGCCTTGATCCTCGTGATTTAAATAAAGCAGTTTGTAGGCAACATTATACTATTCCTACAATAGAGGAGGTATTATCCAGGCTAGCAGGAATGAATTTTTTTACTATCATAGACGAAAAGGATGGTTATTGGCAGGTGAAGTTAGATGAAGCTTCAGCCCGTTTGTGTACATTCAATACACCATGGGGAAGATATTGTTTTAATCGTCTGCCATTTGGGCTTAAGTCTTCTAGCGAGGTGTTTCAGCAAAAGAATGAAGAAACTTTTGGGCATATAAAAGGAATGTATATGATTGCTGATGATATGATAATAGCAGGAAAAACTTCTGAGGAACATGATCAAATTTTACAGCAGGTATTGGAGACAGCAAGGGCCAAAAACATCAGGTTCAACAAGGAAAAGATACAATTTAAAATTGATTCTGTGAAATACATGAGACATATAGTGACAGCTCAAGGTGTTAAGGCTGATGATGAAAAGATAAGAGCAATTCGAGACATGCCCCCTCCGCAAGATAGACAGGGTGTTCAGAGATTTTTAGGGACTGTTCAATATTTGGCAAAATTTATTCCACAAGAGTCTGAGATTACAGCACCTTTAAGGGTGTTACTGAAAAAGAATGTACTTTTTCAGTGGATGCCTGAACATCAGGCTGCATTTGAAAGGGTTAAACAACAACTATGTCAGGCACCGGTGCTTCAGTATTTTGATGTTGAAAAGCCAGTAATTGTTCAAGCTGATGCATCAAAAAATGGATTAGGTGCTTGTTTGATGCAAACTGATAAACCAGTATTTTATGCATCCAGATCTCTTAGCCAGGCAGAACAAAATTATGCTCAAATAGAGAAGGAATTGTTAGCTGTGTTATATGCAATGAAGAAATTCCATCAATATGTTTTTGGTAAGGAAGTATTAGTTCAGTCTGATCATAAACCACTAGAAGTAATCTTCAAAAAGCCAATTGGTAGTGCTCCTGCTCGTTTACAGCGTATGTTATTACAACTTCAAAGGTACCAACTCAATGTGGTTTATACTCCAGGGAAATATATGTACTTAGCTGACACATTGTCCAGGGCTACTGTAGATCCCCCCAGCAAGGATGAAGAACAAGTGGAAGGGGAAAGAGTAATACATGAGTTGAGTAAGATAGCAATGCATCCAGCAGGGGTTGCAGCTATAAAAGAGGCAACTGAGAAGGACGAACAGCTTCAGGTAGTGGTCACTTTTACAACACAGGGCTGGCCACAATATTATAGAGAGGTACCCTCAACAGCAAAGCCATTTTGGTCAGTGAGAGATTCCCTCCGATATGAAGAGGGTATTCTCTATGAAGGAGAAAGGGTAGTTATTCCATTTGCCCAAAGGCAAGAAATGTTATCTCAGTTGCATGAATCCCACCAAGGTATTCAGAGGACTAAAGCAAGAGCAAAAGGCCTTATGTATTGGCCTGGTATGGGTAAGGATATTGAAGTACATATTGGGAATTGTTCTGTTTGTGCATATTATGCATCAAGGAATCAAAAAGAACCACTTATACCTCATGAGATACCTGAATTACCTTGGGAAAAAGTGGGTATGGATATTTTTGAACATAAATCATGTGTATTCCTTTTGGTGGTGGATTATTATTCAAAATATCCAGAAGTTGTAACCATTCCAGATAAGACAGCACGGACAGTGATATCAAGACTAAAAGCTATATTTGCACGGCATGGCATTCCTAAAATTGTAATAAGTGATAATATGCCTTTTGCTAGCCGTGAGTTTCAACAGTTTGCTCGGGAATGGGGATTTCAGCAGTGTTTTAGTAGCCCGGGGTACCCCCAGTCTAATGGAATGGCTGAAAGAATGATACAGTCTATTAAACAACTGATTAAAAAGGCAGAGGATTCAAAAACAGATCCATACTTGGCATTGTTAGAATATCGAAACACTCCAGTTACTGGAATGTTATATTCGCCAGCACAAATGCTGATGAACAGAGTATTAAGGACTAAACTGCCTGTAACTAAGGATGTTTTATCTCCAGAAGTGCCTAGTGGTGTAGGAGATGGTCTTAAAACAGCTCAGGAGAAACAGAAATATTATTACGATCAAACTGCAAAGCCCCTTAAACCTCTACAAGAAGGAGATCATGTATGGGTTGAAGAGAAGGAAGGGTGGTCTGCTGCAATTGTTGTAGGAAAGTGTAAGCAGCCCCAAACATATTGGGTTGCGACTGAGGATGGACATAAGTATAGACGTAATAGGCGTAGATTGCGACGCCGAGGGAGGGCTTCCAATAGTCACTTGGAAGTGAGTCAGGACGCTTACCAAGGTGATCAGTCTTCTAATAGGTCAAGTGAAAGAGAGTATAATGGTCGTATAGACAACTGTCAAGGTACAAGTGTTTCTCAGATAAAAGAAAGGTCCCCCATATATGTAACATCTCACGGGAGAAAGGTGTTCTTACCTGAGAGATATGTATCATCATGATGTTGTAAACATTTCAAAGATTGTAATTTTACTATTAATGTATGATGCTTGTGGATTTTTAATTATCTTAATATTGATGGTGATTGTAATTCTTTTTTTATTATTATTATTAGAAAGAAGGGGGATGTGATATATGTGGTATGTTTCTTTAAGTCTTACATCTTCCCTCTTTATCCACCTGTCTTGTGTTACTGTGTTACTATAAATGATTATGTGGTCTTGGGAGTGGCTGAGTTGTCTGGGAAAAGAGACTGACCTTGTGTGTGTAAGTATTCTGAAGCTCGAGCTTTCCAGAAGACACTGACTTTTCAATAAATGTATCTCTGTCTTTGAAGAAGCTAGACGAAGCACACTTTATTATATTACAATACGTGCAGCTGAGTTCTGGACAGAGATTAAAGGATGGAGGTGAGAGAGAGGAAGCCCTGTCAGAAGAAGAAGTTGTAGCATAAGCTTTCATAGACTTTGGTCAATTTCTGTAACTATGCCATATAGTCAAATTTATGTGACTCCAACTCACTGTGCAAGTAAAAGCCACATATGTTTTTATGTGTGCTAACATGACATATGATTTGACTTTGAGGTCCATGTGCCATGGCCAAACCATAGTCAGGAATGTGGTCTGTGATCAGGTTTGCCCACTCGCCCTCCCACCCTCATTTAGACATTATGATTCCTCCACTTCTTGGTTTGTGGTAGCCAATGTTTGAGCTAACATGTGAAATGGACAAATGATGTTAAATGCTAACCAGTTTGCTTCCTTAAGTTATATAAACTATGATTTGAAGTTCCCAAATATTTATTGGGAGTAAAGTATACTTAGTAGACATTATTCATAGTATGTCCAGTCCATACATTTTGACAGAAATTATTCTCATTAATCAAAATATGCTGAAGAGTATTAAGACTGTGGGAGTGCAATAAAGATTAGAAGGGCATATTCATTGCATAAAACATATTCAGTGGTCAACCACGGTTTGGCTGTGACATTTGAACTGAGCCATAAAGTAACAAAAATGTGAAAAACAAGCCACAGGGAAAAAGAATGCCTCAAGCTCCTCTAGAACAAAGCAGATGGAGAGATTGTTTTAATTTAAACACAATGTTAGATATTAGATTTGGTTTTACAGTTCACTATTTATATATATTTATATATTTTGCTAATGAGTAATTTTATGAGCTATCAGTAGATAGATCTCTTTCTGCTTAAATGGGGCTTATTTAAATGAAAGATCTGAATAGACTGTTTATGTGACTAATTTGCTTTCTGAATGTCAAGGCCAGCTCAAAAATAAATACAAACCAGGGCAGATAGTACATTTGTGGTACTTTTAAGAACTGATTTTTCCAAACACACAAAAACAGAAACAGCAGTTGCCTTAATTGTTCCCACTACTGAGACTCAATATTTAACAAGGACAAACTGAAATAATATATCCAGTCTTGCATAACACACACACACCAGAAAATGTTGCAGTTGATGCCAAGATGACAACAGCAATCACAAGAAGTGCCACAAAACCAGTTAGCCACTTCTGAAGTAATAAGGATGGAAAGAGTTGCTAACTATGCACAGAGTTACTGATTCATAATACCATTGATTTTGGAATCATACAATTTGCTAATACTGAGAAAAGTTCCAGCAATACACTGCATATTGTATGCACTAGACCCCAGCACAGCTGGCAACTTATTTATTTATTTATTTACTTATTTAAGAAAGTACTGTGCAGCTATAATTTTTTGTGGGAATGTTTCACACAGGAGCATAAGAGAGGCTACCTCCAAACAGTATTTGGTTTTAGAACAAAAGTAGATACTTTCAGTTTCAGGAAGTGCTTTACAATTTTTCTCATTCACGATGAAGACCCCACGTTATCCCATAGCTACTCACTGAACAAAGTCTCTGAATAGTATATCAGATTAAGAATGTGTTCAAATCTTCACTCAACAGTGTAGATTAGTTAATCGCTTTGGGCTAGGCTAGGGATAGGAAACATGTACCTCTCCAAGGTAACCATTACATGGATTTATAACTGGTTGACTGGCTGCACCCAAAGGGTGCTCAACAATAGTTCCTTTTCATCCTGGAGAGAAGTGACCAGTGGAGTGCTACAGGGTTCTGTCCTGGGCCCAGTGCTATTCAATATCTTTATTAATGGCTTTGATGACAGTATTGAGGGCCTAGTTAGCAAATTTGCAGATGACACTAAACTGGGAGGAGTAGCTAATACCCCAGAGGACAGGATCAAAATTCAAAATTACCTGAATAGACTAGAAAGCTGGGTCAAAGTTAACAAAATGAAATTCAACATGAAGAAATGTAAGGTTCTGCACTTGGGGGGGGGGGAATGAAATGCACAGATATAGGATGGGGGACACCTGGCTGAATGAGACAACATGTGAAAGGGATCTAGGAGTCCAAGTAGACCACAAGTTGAACATGAGTCAACAGTGCAATGAAGCAGCTAAAAAGGCCAATGCAATTTTAGGCTGCATCAATAGAAGTATAGTGTCCAGATCAAGGGAAGTAATAGTGCCCCTCTATTCTGCTTTGGTCAGGCCCCACCTGGAATACTGTGTCCAGTTCTGGGCACCACAATTCAAAAAGGATGTGGAGAAACTGGAGCGTGTCCAAAGAATGGCGACTAAAATGGTGAAGGGTCTGGAAACTATGCCCTATGAGGAACGCCTTAGGGAGCTGGGGATGTTTAGCCTTGAGAAGAGACGGTTAAGATGTGATATTGTAGCCCTGCTTAAATACTTGAAGGGATGTCACATTGAGGAGGCAGCAAGCTTATTTTCTTTTCCTCCAGAGAACAGGAGCCGGAACAATGGATGCAAGCTCCAGGAAAAGAGATTCCACCTCAACATTAGGAGGAACGTCTTGACAGTAAGGGTTGTTCGACAGTGGAACACTCTCTCTCAGAGTGTGGTGGAGTCGTCCTCCTTAGAGGTCTTTAAGCAGAGGCTGGATGGTCATTTGTCATAGAATCATAGAGTTGGAAGAGACCACAAGGGCCATCCAGTCCAACCCCCTGCCATGTAGGAACTCTCAATCAAAGCATCCCTGACAGATGACCATCCAGCCTCTGCTTAAAGACCTCGTAGACTTAAGCCTACTTCTTCAGATGCATATGGAGGATACCAAGTAAGGGGAGTGAGGGGATGATAGCTCTAACAGCAGCTGGCTCACAGCCCCTGGCAAAGAAACACAAGAGTAGCTTGTTTTGACAGGCAAGTGGGTGGGGTGGCTGCTGAGGAGCGAGAAGTGGGGTGTCCAGCAAGGAGAGGAGGGTGTCTGGGTAAAATATGGGGGGGGGTTGTGTGTACAGTGACCCTAAAGCAAACCTATCACAGAATTTTCATAGCAAGATTTGTCAGGGATGCTTTGATTGGGAGTTGCTGCATGGCAGGAGGTTGGACTGGATGGCCTTTGAGGTCTCTTCCAACTCTATGATTCTATGAATTTTTAGTCCAACAAATAACTCTATTTCCACCTTAAATGTGGCAAAATATGGTGGATTCATTCAGGGCATCACCACTCCTGCAACCTGAGTATCCCTTCTTTTCTTCTTTTTTTGGACTTGGCAATCTAAGCTACCCAATCATGTACAAACTGCTCCACTTGAAAGAAGAATCATCATTATGGATATGACGAGATGTTTGAGGAAGGAAAATCTGTCACTCTAGGAGAGGCAATTACCACAGTGGGATTTTGATCCATCACTTGGGAGTCTCGACATGTGGCCAGCAATTAGTTTAACTGGTGTGCCATTCTGAATGGAGGGCAAGGAGCCAAGCTCTCCATCTCAGTGGTCTGTCAACAAGTCTAGCCCACTCTCTTCCTCCATCTCCCTTTCTCTTCTATACAGACATGAAATGGCTGAGGGGAAGGGAAGCATGCAAGCAAGCAAAGGGGGTACCCTTTTGTTTAGTCTCTTCCTATTCCTTTCTCAAATCATTCCCCAGCTTAAAAAGGCACCAAGAGTGGTACAATAGAGAAGGAAATGTGTACTCCTTTGGCTTCCATTCCCCCTCCTTTCTTGTTTTTCCATCCCACTTCCAGCTGCGAAAAACAAGATGAAGACAGTAGGGTGCACAATGCAGAGAAAATGCTCTTCCCTGTACATCTGTCTCTCCCACTTATCCCTCCAAGCAACTTCAAAAATTCTGGAAATGGATAAAGGAGAAGAGTGGCAAAGAGACAACATTGCTGAGTGAGCTGGTTTCCAGCTTCTGACTCTTATGCTACCACAATGTTAATAACAAGTAATTAATAAAATAGTTATTCTACTTTTTAAAGAAACCAAAAATGGATATACTATGGAAGCATCTGGCCTGCAAGATGCTTGCAGCAGCAAGACGTATTTCTTTCATGAGGAAGTTTGCAGCAATTCCCCTGGAAGAAAACATGACATCTAAAGCAGGCCATCTGACTACTAAGGTTTGGCAAGAAGGCCAGTGTTTCTGCTCAATAACACTTCTTGCTTAGGGCAAGAGCTTAACAGTCATTATGTGCAACAACTGTATCATAAAGCTTCCTCCAGTCCTTGAGAATTGACCCCACTAGTTTGGAACAGTGCCTCTGGCCTAACATGTAATTATGAGGTCTTATGAGTGGATACTAGACAGTACATGATTTTCCTGCAAAGACAAGGAAATTAAATCTCCCAGATATCCCTTCATAACATCAAGGCTAAATCCTGTGTCAACATTCATTAGAAAGAAAAAACAAAAACAACTAAACATCAAAAATCCCTCTACTTAAAAGAAACTTGATCTAGCATAACACCATCTTTCATCCAATCTGTCATGCCAAGGACTTTTTGTGTGTGTATAATTTGATTTTTGTTGTTGTTGTTAACTGCCCTATAGCAGACTTCCACTCATGGCCTGTGGATAAGACATCTCTAAGATCCCCTGTCCTCTGCTCAGATCCTGCAGACCCAGGCATGTGTCCTGCCTGATCAAGTCTAACCATGTGGTCTTCCTCTTTTTCTAGTGCTTTCTGCCTTTCCTAGCATCACTGCCTTTTCTAATGGTCAATTTTTCCTCATGATGTGGTCAAGGTGCGATGGCCTCAATTTAGTCATCCTGGCTTCCAGGGATAGTTCAGACCTGAACTGTTCAAGAACATCTGTCTATCTTCTTAGCTGTCCACAGTATCCTCAGCATTACTTCAACCCCACATCTCAAATTAGTTGTTCTTTCATAGAATCATAGAATCATAGAGTTGGAAGAGACCACAAGGGCCATCCAGTCCAACCCCCTGCCATTTAGTCAGCTTTTTTCACTGTCCAACTCTTGCATCCATACATTGTGATGAGGAATACAATGATTTGGACTATCCACACTTTAGAGTTCAGAGTTATGTCTTTACACTTTATGATCCTGTCCATTTCTTTCATAGCTGCCCTTCCCACTCCTAGTCTTGGGTCCAGATTATCTGAAGGACCATATCTCCCTTTATGAGCCCATGAGAGAGTTAAGCTTATCCAGAGAGGCCCTTCCCTCTGTCCCACAACCCCCTCAGGATCATTTTGTGGGAATAAGAGAATGGGCCTTCTCGGTGTCTGTTCCCAAGCTCTGAAACTCCCCGCTAGAGAGGCCAGAATGGTCTCATCTCTGCTTTCCTTTCAGTGGCAAATAAAAACATTCTTGTACCATTAGGCTTTTTCAAACTAACAAGAGCTGGGCTTTAAATGCTGTGTCATTCAGATTTTAAGGTTTGTATTGAGTTTTTAACACATTTACAGTTTAATGCATAACTGTTTTACATTAGTTTTAACTTTTTAAATTGTTCAATTGTTTTTGTTTTTTAAATATTATATTTATACATTTAATGCTTTTCTCCTGTTTTTTTTAATTGTATTGTTTTAAATTTGCTGTTCATTGGTTTAAGTCCCTATATTGGGAGAAAGGCAGGATATAAATAAATAAAATCACCACCACCACCACCACCATCATCTTCTGATTTCTTGATTGTAGTCGCTGTTCCAGTTAGCATCCAAACCAAGACATGGGTACTCATGAACTATTTCAATTGCTGTACAGTAAGCCAGCATGATGTAGTGATTTGAATAGTGGACTATGACTTTATAAAACAGAGTTCTACTCTCAGCTCAGTCATGAAATAGTCAGATGGAGCAAGACCTAGTGAGTAGAGTAGATGGTCTTTGCACTTGGATCCCAAATTCTTAAAAACCTCCATCGTCTTGCCAGCCCTGTGAGCAGATGCATTAGGGTTTTTCCTTCAATGCCGCCTTTTATTGGAACAGTAAGTTATAGTAGTCGTATTCTGCATTAACTATTTGGGCCTTCTGAAAATAGTCATCAAAATACTTTCCATATCCCAAAAAACTGTGAGTTTTGTCCGGGAAAGGTGCCAGCAGCTGATAGCAACAGAGCTACAGAGTCTTTTACAAGATAACGACCAGGCAAAACAGCAACAAGAACACAGCATCTGAAACAATTCAAAGTCCAGAGTATAAGTAGACAAAGAAATCAGGGCATACCAAGAGTTCAGAATAGCAGAAAGAAGGATCATCAGGCAGTCTGAGAGTTCAGGATTAGAGCAAGAAGACTCGCCAGGCAGTCCAAAAGTCCAGGGTTTCAGCAAGCAGAATCGTCAGGCAAAGATCTAAAGGTCTGGTCCAGAGGATTCAGCAACACAAGAGTTCAAGACATGGGTGCTTTTGCCAGAGATGTCAGTTAACTTCTGACAATGTCCTGGCGTTCTTCCCAGGCTTTTATCTTCAGCAGTCACTTGTGCATCTGTTCCTTGACTGTTTGGCCTTTTGCATAAATTCTTTAGGAGCAATGCACACCCTCCCTTTCTGACCTTCACTGGCTGAACGAAGGCACAGGTAAGTTTGCCTCCTCATTCTCCTCTTCCATGCTGGCAGGAACCTCTGCTGCACTGGTGCCAGGTTCTTGCTGGCCTTTATTACCATCAGTCTCTGCTGGCACTGAGGAAATGGGCCAGGCTCAAGGCTGGGTTTCTCTGCTTCCTCCTCCGAGTCTCCAGCTTATATGTAGTGCATGACAGCCATTACCTTACCTCCTGGATTTCTTCAGCCATGGAGAACCCAAGCGCTGCCATTGCAAAGACTATTGTTTGGTCTCCAGACCATAGTGATGTAACCATGTTCCAAAATATTACCATGAGATTGCTCAAAATGCTGCAAAATCAAGATGGAGGTATCCACACAATTTAGTTTCTGGTGAACATTCAAATATTCCAGCACCCACTTGGCTGACAGCTTCTGCATAGCCAACTGCTCATGAATTATAAACCCAATGCATTCCCAAGATATCTCTAGTGTCTCAGCAACTATTTTAGTTGAGATTCACTGATCTGCCAAAATCAGGTCATAAACATGCCCAACAATTCCAGAAGTTAACACTGTTGAAGGCATCTCACACCTTGCTGTATCTTTGGTTTCAAAATCTCCATAGTGAAAGTTAGCACACCATTTCTTCACAGTTTGAGTATGACGTGTATTTGTCACTCAGTGTTTGCATCATACACTCATGGATTTCCTTTTGAATTGTCTTCTGTAGGAACAGGAATTTTATGATGGCTTAGAATTCTACACTTGAAAATTGCACACTTTTCATTGACATTGTTCTATCAGTGATTCAAAAATTAAAACTATGATCCTGCAAACTGCAATTTTTACAATACAAAAAACACTTTTTCAAGCTACAGTGAAAAAAAATGCTCAGATCTTCAAATCTTCATCCCACGCAAACAGAAACACCATTTACTGAAAAGCAATGGAACAGAGCAAAGAATGGTTTTTTTCTTATGAAGTATAATAACTTGCAATACCTCTGCTTAGCTGGCATTACAGATTGCAGGGTGATGTGAATACATTCCATCACATCATGTAATGCATAAGGGCAATCTGCACAGAGCTCAACACATGCAATGGCCTGATTAACACAATTCTTTCTCCACAAAAGAGAAGTAAAAGTCTGAACCACCTATGACTCACTAGAATCTCATAAAGCAATAGCGAGGTGTAAATAGAGGAGGAACTTATATAGACATGAGAGGATCACTAGACATATTTTACAAGGCTAATATCAGGTTACTCTGTCTAAGACTCAGGCTAAATATAACTCAGCCATTTAATCGCAGTAATAACACCCTATGTACATAAGCCATAGATAGCACATTACACATCCAAAAAGACAAGCTAATACAGTTCAAATGTTTATAACTCATATAGAGTAAAACTGAGTTTTAAAACACCTTCACATAGTGATTTTATTGGAATTCTAATTCTATGTTTTACTAATTGACCAAATGAAAAGCATGTTATGAATACAATTCAATGATGAATACTCACATCATGAAATAAAGACAAAAAATGGAACCCTCAAAAGAATACTTGTTAAGAATACTGAAAATACTCTTTAAAAGTTTAAAATGTGTAACCAGTCCTGTTCAAACATTTATTAGGTTATGTGTTCTACATGAAAATGTAAACATGCATATGTGCTCATGCTGCAGATAGCTGGCTGTTTCAAACTGTCACTTCATGGGCAGCACTGCATATATAAAGTGTTTTGAAATCAACATATATCATGCATCTCTACTGTGCATCCTGTATAGTACAAGACACTAAGCATGGAAGCATAGAAGGTTATTCATAATAACTACTGGCAATTACCTGAAAGTCCTCAGAGATAATGCTGCTTGAAAGGGGGCTTGGTTTCTCACCAGTCCATCCTGCTGTACATGGGAGAATATACTGAGGCAGGTGGCAGATCTGACAATGGCCCTCTCTGTATTTCCCTCTAGCTCTAGGAAAAGCAAGGAATGGGGTAAACTGAAGCTTTGGTGTCATCTTCTGTCTCACAAGCTAGCCTGGCCTAGAATGGCCAAAATGGGCTAATGGACAGAGGGTGGCAGCAGAAGCAGGCTGATATCTATTCTAGGTGGTCTGTAGCATATGCCTCTATTCTGCTCATTTTTTTAAAATCTCAGCTTTAGTTTCTTTTGGTAAAACTTCTACATGAGACAATCTAAAGAATGAAGCTTGTCATTATGTGTTTGTTTTATGTTATAAAATAGTTACTATCTATTTAGAGGATGTTCTTGCCATGGAGTTCAATGGAAGCTCATGTGCCTTTTGCAGCAGTGAATCAACATCTTCACTGTTGCAAACCACTGCTCCTTTTTGTTGCTACCACTCATTTGCACTGTAGGTGGTGAGCCAGTGAGCAAGCAGGCAGTGGCATCTAGTGCTCCTTCTACTCACTACCATTATCACTGCTAGTGCAAGAAGCCTTTTGTTCATATTCTATCTGCCTACCAGCTTTGCTTATGCAATATACAGTTGGCCCTCCTTATCCACGGATTTTTTTATCCACAGATTTGAGCATACACAGTTTGAAAATATTCCCAAAAAGTATAAATTCCAAATAGCAAACCTTGATTTTCCATTTTATATATGGGACACCATTTTGTTGTGCCATTATATTTAATGGGACCTGAGTTTCCACGGATTTTGTTATTCATGGAGGGAACTGTAACCAAACTCCAGTGTATAACAAGGACCCACTGTACATGGTACTAGTCCTCCTCCCAACTGCTTAGCTACTCTTTCTCTTTACCAAGTAGGAGAACAAGTAGGTTGTAATAGTGAAGAGAAAAGCAGATCTAAGAAACTCTTTGTCAGTGGGCCCTCTGCTGGGATGTAGTCTCTCTGCAGGCATCTGACCATGTCAGCCCTAGGTACTGGCTCTAATGGCAGTTTGTAGTTTCCACTATAATTATTTAGGCCCAAAGGGTGACTGATATAAGGTATGTGAGTGAAGCTTGTGGGGTGTGGGGTGTGGGGTGGGGGTGGGGATAAGAGAACTGGAAATCAGACAGGATGGAGAGTGTTCCAGAAGTCCAAAAAAGATAAGATGAAACCAAAAAGGCTAGCTACATTGCCAATGGATTAGGATAAATTAAAGTAAATTGCTTGCTAGAACTTGATTAAATTTGAGAAATGGTATAGACAAGCTTTCCCATGTTTTTATATATCCTAATGGATAACTGCTCAAATTGTTTTCCTCCTAGAAAGATAATTTGGGGGGGGGGGGGCTGCTGCTTCTCAAAACTTTTAATAAAAGTTGTTGTTGATTTATGTGTGAATTTCAAATGAATTGGCTGGATCAATAAAAGGCCACTAAAGGTGAAATAACTGATTCAGTTGAGGTAGCCAGCAATCGGTAGCAGCCAAGATGACCTTAGGAAGGAAGAGATGGGGAGGTGGTAACATCTGCTGATATTTCTACCTCTTTAATAGTGCTGTTGATAGATCAAGGTTAGGAAACCTGTGGCACTCCAGATGCTGATCGACTCCTTCCACCATCCTTGCTATCTACCATTCTAGTTGGAGATAACACCTAGAGTTCAACATCCAGGAGACCAAATGTTCCCCATCCCTGTTATGGCCAATTCTATCAAAGACCCACTTTCAAAAGAAAATGCTGGGAGCCCCCAATTAAAGGAAATCTGAACACTTGGGCATTTCCAGTATACTTTTTGTCTGTTTCTTCTTTTAGAGGGCAGACCACCATGGTATAACACAAATGGCTTGGGAAGGCCTCTAACACCTCATTTTCAAAAGTGGTTTGCCATATGGCAGTCATAACTTCCTTCAGCATTAACATGAGGATAAACAAAAACAAAAAGGGCAAATTTTCATCACACATGAAAAAAACATGTGGCAAACACACGGTGGTTTAAAAATTCATAATGGATAAAATAGTCTTTACAGACACAGACAAATCAATGTGTAGGAAAATATATGTGTGCCACTAGCAGATTTTATTTTTTAAAAATTACCACAGACACAGGATATGAGTTTTCCTCCTAGCTTCTCTTAAAATTAAGCAGAATGCTTTGTAATAAACTTGGCAATTAAACTTTGAAAAAAATGGTAAAGTGACAGATATGAGGTGAAGAAAGATTTGGATACCAGAAGCCAGTCACATTTTACCAATACCTTCTGAAGAAACATCTAAAGCTCTTAAAACTATTCTATGAATTAATACTGAGATGTCTGTAATGTTGATCTGTTAAGGTCTGCAAGCACAAGACTTTATCTGTCCTGGAGGAAGGTTCTATGGTCCTAGAGGAAGATAGAGGTTTACAGATACCATGGACTGCTAAAAAACAACTGACTGTGCATGAGAGAGAATCGAGACTGAACTCTCACCAGAAGAAAAGCTGACTAAACTGAAGCTTTTGTTCTTTGGGCATACCATAAGATGACATGATTCACTGGAAAAGACGGCTCTTCATTGTGCCTACTATGCCACAGTGAAGCAGGCCAAAAAATCATATTACACCTCCAGGATTGCATCCTCAACTCACACCCAGGAGGCCTTTCCCAGGTGGTGAGAACTCTTTTGGGTATGGGCCCAGATTGCTCAGGTATGTAACCTACAGCTACCTGATGTGAAAAAAATAGTAGATACTTGAAGGAAAAAGTTGCTCACATTCACTCCAAAACTGACACCAAACTTATTACAGAGTCTAGGGAAGTGTCCTGTACACCATCTGGTCACTTTTTATGGGTTCACTTTCTGACGAAGTCTGATGATGAGGACAAGACTAGAAGCACTTTGGCTTACCACATAGAATCATAGAATCATAGAGTTGGAAGAGACCACAAGGGCCATCCAGTCCAACCCCCTGCCATACAGGAACCCCCAATCAAAGCATCCCCGAAAGATGGCCATCCAGCCTCTGCTTAAAGACCTCTAGGGAAGGAGACTCCACCACACTCTGAGGGAGTGTGTTCCACTGTCAAACAGCCCTTACTGTCAGGAAGTTCCTCCTAATGTTGAGGTGGAATATCTTTTCCTGGAGCTTGCATCCATTGTTCCGCGTTCTAGTCTCTGGAGCAGCAGAAAACAAGCTTGCTCCCTCCTCAATATGACATCCCTTCAAGTATTTAAACAGGGCTATCATATCACCTCTTAACCTTCTCTTCTCCAGGCTAAACATCCCCAGCTCCCTAAGTCGCTCCTCATACAGCATGGCTTCCAGACCCTTCACCATCTTAGTTGCTGTTATTTGGACAAGCTCCAGTTTCTCCACATCCCTTTTGAATTGTGGTGCCCAGAACTGGACACAGTATTCCAGGTGGGGCCTGACCAAAGCAGAATAAATTGGCACTATTGCTTACCTTGATCTAGACACTATACGTCTATTGATGCAGCCTAAAATTGCATTGGTCTTTTTAGCTGCTTCATTGCACTGTTGACTCATGTTCAACTTGTAGTCTACTTCGACTCCTAGATCCCTTTCACACATAGTTTCATTCAGCCAGGTGTCCCCCATCCTACATCTGTGTATTTCATTTTTCCGCCCTATGTGCAGAACCTTACATTTCTCTGCGTTGAATTTCATTTTGTTAGCTATGGCTCAGCTTTCTAGTCTATTCAGGTCATTTTGAATTTTGATCCTGTCCTCTGTGGTGTTAACTACTCCTCCTAATTTGGTGTCATCTGCAAATTTGATAACTATGCCCTCAATACTGTCATCTAAGTCATTAATAAAGACATTGACATAAACAGAGAGATTTGGTTTGTAAAGTCATTCCTTGCAAAATCTTTTTTTCTTCCATCAGAGTGCTAGTAGAGTTGCTCTCACATACATTTTGGTACATATTTCAAAGCCTGCAAGGAGAGTGCATATATTTATTGCAACAAGTTGAGACAATTTGCAAGACTACTCTCAAGAGACATTGGGGTGACTACAGTACATGCATTTTGCTTTCAGGAATCAGAGTCTATGTCACCTTCAAACACACATATTTAGAGAGATCGAGCCACTAAAGAACTACACTTACTCACTATTGATCAAATCTACAAATTTCCCTACAGGATGGATTTGCTGGTTCGCTAGGCTCTTCACAGCACTGCTACCATGAAGTCACTATAAAAACTAACTGGGTTTTTGAGAATATAAACAGAATTTTCAAATCATATTTTTTAAAAATTACTATAAATATACAAATCTACTCCTATTTAGGGCTCAAAAGATCTGGTCATTGCTTTATGTGTATTGAGTGTGCATGTCTGTTGTGCTAGAAACCTATGCAGCATACAAGGATTCTGTTGCAGCCATGTGGATGGTTATACACAGACGAATCAATATAGAAAGGATTATCTCAAATTATACCTACAAGAAAGAAGAATGGGGTCTGAAGATTTTTCTACAAGAAAATAAAAAAAAAACTTTATATACAGTCCCATAATGTTATTATCTAGAAGGTAATCCTGGACAGCTGTTCCCATCAAATGTAGCCAGCATAGCTAAGGGTTAGCAATGCTAGGAAATTCAGTCCTACAACATCTGGACAGCTGCAGTTTGCCTGGGCTAAGGCATCCAAAGGCCTAATTCAGTATGACAGTTTCAAATACTTGCATAAGGGCATGCAAACTTAACACAGCAACATTACAGAATGTTATGTGATATTCAAGGAATCAAAAGAATAGACTCATATATTCTGTAACAATCTTCTAGAGTCACAGAAATGGAACTGAGATAGAAGCTATTATTTCTGTGGACTGTACGTGCATGAACACATGCATCCCTCATTGCCAAAAGAGCATTTTGTACAAGTTCACACTGAAAGTGGTGAAGGCAACTGAGACATCCCTTTCAGTGCCAGGCTTTACATTGGACATACAGCCTCTTTTCCAAAGGTTTCCTTTCCTAAACCAGCATACATAATTAGCATCTGCTAAAGCTGCATTGGGGGGGAAGACTTACAGCAAAGCTACTCGATACTGCATCTAAAAGTGCTCCTGTTCCGGGCTGCGTAATGAGTAGAGGATGAAAAGCAATATTTTCTCTTCATGTGGAGCTCAGTGAGGAAAGTTCCAGGCCTGCCACACACAACTTCTTTAATAATGCAACCCAGTGCCTTTGATTCCAGGAACATGGGGAAGAATAAACAACCTATTAATCTGAGTTTTCTAGTTTGCCTCAAAGTACAAAGCAGCAGTGAATAAACCTCTTGGCTAAACCAAATGTACTGAAATACAAAGTCGCTTCTCCTCACTCCCGCAGAATTACTCACAGGGAAATAAAACAGAAATGGCTTTAATGATGGCTGCTCAATTACAACAGAGGGTGCAAAGTAGTCTGAACAGAGCTGTTTTGTGTTTTCACATGAAAGCACTTTGATATAACCGGATACACTCAAGCCAATTATGAAAGGTGCAACGCTATCCAACCCAAGGAGTGAGAATCATCAGCTTAGCCAGTTCTCAGTGCAGCGTCACTAAGTACACTGAGAAAAGCAGAGATAATTTTGTGTGCCTCACATTCTTAAGGATTTATTTGTCTCGGATAACTCTGCAGTGGCCTGTGAATGAATTATACAGTCTGTATGCCACTAATATGAAAGTATAGGATGATGATGACGACGATGATGGTGATGATGATGATGATGATGATTTTGTATTCCACCTTTTCCCCAAAATAAAGACTCAAAGAGGCTTAAAGTTTAAAAGCACAGTACAATTAAAAACTTACAAAAGTAACAGACAATTTCAATAGAATTAAACTTTTACAATATTAAAACAGATCATTTGTTTAAAAATAAAATAAAATAAAGATAACAGAACTTAAAAAAGATATGCTTTAAAATAGTACAACACCCCCAGGACTTGCTTTTTTAAAATCCTGTCTGAATAAAAATGTCTTAGCCTTCTGGCAGAAGGACAACAAGGAGGGGGCCATTCTGGCCTTCCTGGGAAGAGAGTTTTTTGGGGGCAGCCACAGAGAAGGTCCTCTCTTGCATCACCACCAACCGTGCTTGCAATGGGGGTGAGACTGAGGCAAGGGCCTCTCCTGGGGATCTCAGAGCCCGGGCTGGTTCACACACGGAGATACAGTCTGCCAAATAGCCTGGACCATGGCCATGTAGGGCTTTATAGGTCATAGCCAGCACTTTGAATTGTTCCAGGAAACAAACAGGCAGACAGTGAAGTTGTTTCAACAGGGTCATTGTGTGGTCTCTGTAATCTGTCCCAGTTAAATGTCTGACTGCAGCTTTTTAGACCAGCTGAAATTTCTGAACACTGTCCAAAGGCAGCCCCAAGTAATAATAATAATAATAATAATAATAATAAATTTTATTTATATACCGCCTTTCCAAATAAGATCAAAGTGGTCTTTTACAAAAGTGGATAAACAAATACACAAAATACATAAATGATTTACATAAGCAAATAAATTAAATATCTAAATAATACAGAGCATATACAAACTTATTTATAATATAATACCAAGGTACAAGAAAAAAGAAAAATATGAAAAATGCAAAAATACAAAATATAATACATAACATAGTACTAATTAAAGTATAACATGGCATATAATCAATTAACAATAAGTAGAGTGCATTACAGCAGTCCAAACAGAATGTAACTAAGGCATTTACCACCGAGGCCAGATCCAGCATCTCAAGGAATGGGCACAGCTGGCAAACAGGTTTTAAATGTGGAAAAGCACTCTTGATCACTTCAGAGACCTGAACCTCCAGGTTAAAAGCTGACTCCAGAAGTAGCCCCAAACTGCAAACCTGTGCCTTCAGGGAGAGTATAACCCCATCTAACACAGGCTGGATCCCTATTCCCTAATCTGCCTTCCGACAAACCAGGAGCACCTCTGACTTGTCTAGATCAAATTTCAATTTGTTTGCCCTCATCCAGTCCATTGCTGATGACAGATCTTTGTTTAGGACCAGGACAGCCTCCTTGGATTGAGGTGGAAAGGAGTAGTAGTGTCACTTGCATATTGATAGCACAACACTCCAAAATGGCAAACGACCTCTTCCAGCAGTTTCATGTATATGTTGAATAGATTAGGAGACAAAACAGGACCCTGAAGAACCCTACAAGCCAATGGCCAGGAGCTCAAGCAGGAATCCCGAGCATCACCTTTGGGGTCCATCCCTCCAGGAAGGAACAGAGTCACTGTAAAACAGAGTCACTCCAGGAAGGAACAGAGTCACCTCCAAGTCCCATACCAGCACGATGGCCCAGAGATTACCACCCACCCAGCCTCATCCAACTATGTCTCTATAATATAGGCCAGGTCAGCATGCTCATCCAGAATCAAATCCTGAATGGCACTTGTTTTTCCATTAACTGACCTGGCATTCAGCAGGGGCATTTTTAACCCAGGGGGACTTTCATCAAGACTATTTCAGCTATTAACAAAGCTGCTGACAAAAAAAGCTTCTTTTTAAAAAATCTTTTTACACCAGTCAACCCCCCTTTCCTCCTTCCACTCTGTCTCACTGGAATATTTTTAGCAGCATTGGCACTGAAATGATGGTGAAGGAGGGCTGAGAATCCACCCATCATTAGGTTGCAACAGCAGGGTGCAGTAAGAAATGCAATAAAGCTTAATCTGGAAAAGAATGGGATTCTACTGTAGCTGATCCTATTGTAGATGTACGTGCCTGCAAGGTAAACAGCTGCTGCCGCCAGAATCTCTTACTGAGCATGCATGAAGAGCAAATAGAGAGAAATGGGGAAATTGGATAAGTCTGCCACACCAGCTATCCCCAGCATGCTAAAAAAGAAAAAAAGGCATATATCTGGTCACCAAAATGGAAATCATAAAAAGTAGAGGTTAAAGAATGAAAGAAAAAAATCATCCCTAGATGCATTTAGAAGAAGACTTCAGGTGGTTTGTAGATGGTCCAAAACACTTCTGTTCACTAATGCAAGACTTAACTGACGTTGTTTCATTTCATATGGGCATATTGTTATTTCTGAATTAAAGGTCCACTGAAAAATGGCAAACTGCTTTCCTTTTTTCTGATTAGGGAACCTATCCCTAATTTTCCCATGTTATTTCTGCCTCTCGTACCAAATCTGCTGTTTAAAATGTGATGTCCAGGAACACTTCTGCTTTGCTAACTGAATTAAGCCTGTATGTATTTTGCGCACTACTGTACATTACAAGTGAAGCCAGATGAAGGACTGAAACTATTAAAAAATCATACTGAAATGCATTTCTGCTGAAAACATGTGTTTGCATACTTGGGTACAATGGCCCCACAGTCTGTTCCCCCTGGATACAATATCTCCACAGTCTGTTTCCTCTGGAATAAACCATCCTGTTTCCATCAATGATTTGGAGAATGAATGTACAGTATTTGAATAAAAGCAGGATAGCAGCCGTTAATACTTTTGTGTGCCCAATCCAGGTTCAATGAAATTTAAAGCAGTGCCCATGTGAATACAGTGCAATTGATAGTCTCACAAAGGTTAATCCTACACTTGGTTTAAAAGTAAACCTGACAACAAACCTACACTGAATCACAATACAGCAATTACATTTATGTTTCTCTCTCCCTTCAGGAAGCTCTGAGTAGATCTCACGGTGCTCTTTGGTGGTCTCATCACATAAGATTCGCCACATAAGATTCCATAAGCCAATAAATCTTCATACAGACTACTTTGGGCTTCCAAACAAAAGCCCTGAACATAAATATTAGCTTTAACAAATACAAAAATATGAAGTCCCCTCAGAACAGGAATGCATGTACTGTACAATACAATGCTTAAAGACCACAGAATTCAGTTTCTTGGGAATCTGATTGTGGGTTGGTTGGTTTGTTTAAAAAAAATGTTTCTAGTCCTTGTGCTAAAACATGCTAACATGCTCACATAAAATATGCCAATGCTCACTGAAAACTAAGAAACCAGCTGGCTGCCTAAGATTACCAGCTGCTGAAAGGCAGGTCTTCCATGCCTGCACAGCCCCCTTTGTGTTGCCTCATGGCTCTCACAACAAAGATAAATTCTAGAGGAACAATGAACATTTCATAATAAATTCTGCAAAATAAGAGACATCATGAAATTTACTCTTAATAATGTGTGCAAGTTGCATAACCTTTGTTGAGACAGGAACTGGATTGCCAGGTGAAATTTCAAAACCCAACCAAGTATTTAAAACCCAATGCTCATTTTATTAACCATTATGAGAGTGATGAGGATAAAAATGAAGATGAGGATGTGAGAGGATGAAGGCAATGATACAGCCCCCAGAACTGGTTTTAGGATGATGGTTCAACATTGGCAGCCTGTTATTAATTTTGCCTCATTATAGGTATTCGCAGGGAGAAGACATATTATTTTATAGAAACATCCTTAAACATGAAGCCTCAGTGTCACCAGTGTAGAATTCAAAGGTATAGCCATGCTTGTATGTAGAATCAGTATGTAGAGAGATCTTGCAGCACCTTTAAGACTAACGGAGAGAAAGAAGTTGGCAGCATGAGCTTTCATAGATGTATCTGAGGAAGTAGACTGTAGTCTACGAAAGCTCATGCTTCCAATTTCTTTCTTTCCGTTAGTCTCAAAGGTGCTGCAAGATCTCTCTACATAATGTCACAAGTGTAGTTTACTCCCAGGTAAAACTGCACAGAATAAACTGCAGGCACTTTATGATTCTTGGATGGGCTCAACAACAATAGTTGTCTTACTGTTTCCTAGTGCTTGATCATTTAGCACACTTTTTAAATGGTAATGCCAGAGAAGGCTCAACTACATATTAGTCTTGGTGGTCTGATTTTGCTAGAGCAGTTGGGGTGGGAGGGAAGCCCCCTACCCTACACTTAAAGGGTACTTAAGCCTCCTTGCTTCATTGTGGATAATGATGGGAAGTAAGAAAAAGGAGAGGAGAGGAGAGGAGAGGAGGAGGAGAAGGAACACTCCCACCACAAAGATTCTAGAAATTATATTTGGCTGCAGTCCAGCACATGTACGTGGATTAGGCCTCAAAATATTGTACAGTAACCTACTATTCACTCCTGTAACAGAAAACCTCATAGATATTGTAACTTCCTTACAATATTAAAATTAATTTCCCCAATCTACTTTGTTCAATCATATAAGATTGAACTGATATGGGTCTCCTTCCTTTAAAGTAAGCTAATAATTGTTAGGACTGAATCATTCAGTGCAATGCTCATTCAAATGTCATTTTTGCTTTCTTTCATTTTAATATTGTTATTAAACAGGACAGAACACCACTTGCCTTGAGCAAAAAAGTATTGCAGCCAGCTCCACCCAGTTGTTTCTAGGACACAAGGTGGAGAAAGGTGTATCTCCTTCAATCAATGTCATATATGCCTTAAGGTCTTCTACATGAATACAAAAATGTGTGCTTGTATAAGAGAATGACTTATCTCTTTGAAGTATGAAAAGTTATTTATAGAAAACAACTCACCTTTATAGTGGGAAATGAAACATGACAGAGCTATGAATAAATCCCACTGTATAATAATACTTTGTGCAAAAAGGTATCAGTACTGATTTTTTTACTGATTTCTGTTTCACTGAAGCCCCACTTTTAAAGTAAATATTGTTTCTTGATATAGTTTAAATTTTACATTGAATTTTTTAAAAAAGGCCATGGGATCCAATCATGGTTCTCCAATAGGTCTGCTGCTTCTGCCAATGAAGTAAGGACCCCACTCTATACTGCCAAAAACCTGGACTAATGAGCGGGAAACCTTTGGAATAGCTTTCTGGCATCATAAAGGGCTGAAGGAGCAGAAGGAAGTCCCGACTCCACTAGTGGAAACTGGATCAAGAGAAAATACACCACTGGATCCTGGTCAGAAAGCAGATAATGTAGTACTGTAATAAATATAATTCACACTGCTTCTATAACATCAAGATTTTCACCCAATTCAATATATACTAGTTGGCTTGTTTATACAAATTAAGTTGAGCAGATTAATTTGCAAATAAGGAAACAAACCAACAGACCAGTAATTCTGAAGAAGTGTTTTAAAGGATACATGTAGTTGTAGCAGGCATCACAGTAGAAGAGATAACTTATTTCAGTGTGAGTAAAAAAGAAGCAATGTTTCCTTTTAGGAGAGTGCTTGGCATTTGCACTTTTTATAAGAACTTCCATGAAATACACTTGTTCCTACATATTCGCTAGGGTTAGGGGCACAACACCCCCGTGAATATGGAAAAACTGCAAATAACAAAAACACCATGTTTTTATCTGAGAGGTCTCTAGGCCCTCCAGTACACCTCTGTGGTCAATATCCGACAGACACCGACCATAGAACTGCACTGGAGGAGCTACAAATGCCTAGTAGAGTATTCTCTTCAGGAATCTCTAGGTCTTTCAATGCAACCTTTAGTTAAAGTTGATCACAGAGTTGCACTGGACCTAGATATTCCTAGAGAGAACATATTAATCAAATCAATGAATAATCAAATCTGCAAATATCAAAACCGCAAACATGGAAGGATTAGTGTAATTATAGATTTATATTTAAAAAATTTATCGACTGTTTAATTGGTGCACTCTTTTAGTTCATCAAAATGATTGATGAAAAGAACCTATTTATGTATCTTCTACATTTAGAAGCCATTTTCATAAGCTGCTTTGAGTCTCTTGTTAGAAGAAAAGCAGGGTATGAATTAATTATAACAAAAAATAGTCCCCAAGTAATTTCCAGTACGTAAAAGATTAACAGTATGTGTGTATATAGAAATCAAAATCAACTGGTGAAAATCAATTGAACCTTCAGCCCTTAGTATATACATACTGGTATTTAGTCTTTAATGACAATTTTGTGTATGGAAGCAATCACTGCCTTGAGTTTCTATATTAGGAGAAAGGCGGGATATAATAAAATAATAATAATAATAATATTTTCTCTGATAATATAACCAATAAATATTTTAAAAATTACTTTATTGTTATTATATTTGCTGTGATATATTTGATGGGGGTTGTATTTGTATTTTTGATTCCCTTGTATTGTAATCCACCTTGATTCGGCAAGGAAAAGGCTGAATATAAATACATCATATTATATGACATGGTAATATAATAGGCCAGAGCTGAATTCCCTGCTGGTATGTATATGCCTATCAGGATGCAACAACACTCAATGAATTTTAGATCGGTACAACTACATTTTCAAAATACTGTATACAAAAAAACCCAAACTGAATTAATTTGAAAGCCAAATAATCTACAGATTAAGGTAAGGCTCTCAGACAAATCAGGGTTTTGCTTGGAATATGTTGATCACAGAGCTCCCTAATATGGAGGGGAGAATATTTACCTTGCTCCTTACACTGGGCTCTTCAAATACTTCTTACAGCTTAGAAAATGAAGGCTACTCTGTGACCACAAATGATGAAAGCAGTGACTATGCTCTTTGAAAAATTCTGTAATACTAGGTTCACTGACCAAGAAGAAGGAAGAGGATATTGTACTGACAAAACAGCAGCTCCACACCTGCATGAAATTTTAGGAGAGTGTCAGACATGACATTTCATAGAATCATAGAAATTTAGAGTTGGAAGAGACCACAAGGGCCATCCAGTCCAACCCCCTGCCATGCAGGAACTCCCAATCAAAGCATCCCCGACAGATGGCCATCCAGCCTCTGCTTAAAGACCTCCAAGGAAGGAGACTCCACCACCCTCTGAGGGAGTGTGTTCCACTGTCGAACAGCCCTTACTGTCAGGAAGTTCTTCCTAATGTTGAGGTGGAATCTTTGTTCAGAAGTCATTCTATGCAAGAATGCTGGCACCCAACTCTGGGGAGCTTCAGAACACAGTTCATTTGAAGGAGTCTCAGCCTTTAATGCAGTGCATCCCAATCCTTGAAACAGGGCCAGTCACTGAGCCACTGGCTGCCAGTCCCTTACAAGTTTCCAAGAAAGAAACAATTGCACTCAATGGGCATGAATGTAGTGACAGATCTTGGTCCACTAGGCAGGGGGGAACTGCCAGTCCACCACATCTGATAGCCTTGAATGTAGGGTTTTATGTACTCAGTACAAATATCTGAAAGACCGTACATATCTATAAAAGCCTGCCCAGGCTTTTATATCTTTGAGGGAAGCCCTTCTCTCAAATCCACTACCATCCAAGGAACATTTGGGGGTCTTCTTGAGGACTGCTCCCAGACTCTGGAATTCCTTCCCTAGGAAGGCTAGGATAATAATAATAACAACTTATCATACGGCAGGCCCTTCTCTCTATCCCAACACCCTCTCAGGCTCATTTAGTAGGAACAAGAGATAGGGCTTTCTCAGTGGCTGCTCCCAGACTCTGGAACTCCCTTTCTAGAGAGGCCAGGATGGCCCTATCCATGTTCTCCTTCCAGCAGCAGATAAAAGCATTCCAACTTTCTATAATTCTATAATTATTGTGTCATTAGGCTTTCTCCGCTCTGGACCACATAACATACTTCAACTCCCAGAATCCCATAGCCTTGAGCCAGGGCAGTTAAAGTGGTGCCAAACCAGGTTATTTCTCCAGTGTGGATGCAGCCTCAGACAGACAAGGGTTGGACTTTAAATATTATGTAATTCAGATTTTAAGGTTTATATAAAGTTTTAAAATATATTTTGAATTTTAATGTGTGATATTTAAAAATTGTTTAATTGTTTTTAAACTTTGTATCTACATTTGAAATGCATTTGTATTGTTTTTAACTTGTACTGTTTAAAACTTTGTTAGCTGCCTTGAATTCCTACATCAGGAAAAAGGCTGGTTGTTAAAAAATAAAATAAAATAAGTTATAAATAATAAATATTAATCTAATTCAACTTATCATCTATCATCATCACCATCATCATCATCATCATCTGCCTCTCACTATGGATCAAGGCAGGGAACAACAGATTAAAATACAGCAGATGGACACATAAAATTAGTTAAAAATGCATAACACTAACTGAAAAGCAAAAATGCTTCCCTTTGACTAGCAAGTGAAAACTTTCCTATTCCAGCAGGCTTTCAGGATCTGAGTGCAACAGTGTTTTAATGGCTGTGTTGTTGTTGTTGTTTCATATTCGGTCTTTTAGTGGATTTTTAATGGTATTATTCCCATATACCATTAAATTACTTTTTAAAATAATATTTAAATAACAGTTTTACTGATTTTTCTATGTTTTTAATCTGCTCTGGTTTCAATATTCTGTAAGCTGCCCTGAATCCCAATACTGAGAAAAGGGCAGGATATAAGTGAATAAAATGATGATGTTGATTATTATATAATTCATTTCTTTAACCCTGACCATCCAAACAATTTCTGAAAGGAAAAAGGGTCACAGCATAATTAATCATGTTTGACAGGGTGTGGGAAGAAGCAGGAATAGTAATGAAATGTACCTTAAGTATGGTATCAGAAACTAGCTCTTATATTATAGAACTCTCAACAACTCCTGTATATACTCATGTATAAGTCTAGAAATTTTAGTCAGAAACTGATCCCAAAAACCTGAGTCGACTTATCCACGGTTCAATGTAAGTAAGTACTTTAATTCTTATAGGAAACGGAACTCATCTCCTGGTGAAAGGCAAGACTGTAATCTGTACTGGAACCACTTACCCCTCTCTGCTCTCTAAACCGTCCAGCCTTTAGAGTGAGCACAGTTAACACCTGCTGGAATTTTGTAAGTTCTTTGGCATCGTTTTCCTTTGCTTCATCAGTTAGATCCTTTGTTACATGTCTCTAAATTTTACCCTCAATTTATTGAACGATTATATCAAAATCCACAATTCTGGCCCCCAAACCTGCCCTCAATTTATACATGAAGCCCACTTATAGTCGAGTACATACAGTATGGTGTTTTATTTATTTGATTCTTAGATCAAAACATACAGGAGGTATCAGCCAGGTAGACTTGGATACGGTTCAGACATATCGGGAGCTACATTTAGGAATCAAGATGATGCTGCCTCTTCACTCTTATACACATATTCCTTCTGAAGAGGTGGCGAACTACACCTGCCACAAGTGCAAGTTGGTAGCCCTCTTGGAAGAGAAAGTACAGCAGCTAGAGGAGCAGATATCTGCACTCCAGCATCATAGAGAGCAGGAGATTCTCCTGAACAGATCAGACCAGAATGTCTTGGGTGGGAAACAGAGAGAGGAAGTTGTTGGGGTGGAGGAGGTCACTCCACATATAACAGAGGTAGATGCTTGGAGGAAGGTCACACACAGAAGTAAGGAAACCAGGGAACGTTCTGTGAGCGGCTTGCAGCTACAGAATCGCTTTGAATCTTTCTCTGTTGTCAGAGATGATGAGGAAAAGCAGCAGGGACAGACATCAGGGACAGAGCAGGAGAGCCTGAGAGTATCACGAAAAGGAACAGCCACTGCTAAGCCTCGGAGGAGGCGCGTGGTCGTGGTGGGGGACTCCTTGCTGAGGGGTACCGAAGCAGTGGTTTGTGGGCCTGACAAGATGTCTCGGGAGGTGTGTTGTCTCCCTGGGGCAAAGATCCATCATGTGACGGAGAGGCTGACAAGACTTGTCAAGCCTACTGACCGTTATCCCCTTCTTTTGGTTCATGTGGGAACCAATGATACTGCAAGGCACAGCCTTCAGAATATCAAAAGGGATTATGAGGCTCTGGGAAGGAAGCTGAAAGAGATGGATGCACAGGTTGTCATCTCATCTCTACTCCCGGTAGAAGGGCATGGTCCAGGAAGGGAGAGGAAAATAGCAGAGGTGAATAACTGGCTCCGTAGATGGTGCCGCCAAGAACAGTTTGGATTCTTGGATCATGGGCTGCGGTTCCATGAGGAGGGACTTCTGGCAAGGGATGGACTGCATCTCACGCCAGTTGGCAAAAACATTTTTGCCAACAGTCTGAAGAATCTGATCAGGAGGGCTTTAAACTGAGTTATGTGGGGGAGGGAGACATTATACTGGATGGCAAAAGGGATGGAGAGAATAGTCCAAGTGGCATAGAGGGAACAAGGCAAACAGTGCAAGGACCCAACAGTAGGAGGCAAAAAAATGTGCAAAAGCAGCAAGTAAAGAGGACACATGGTCTTAAATGCCTCTCCACTAATGCACAGAGTATGGGTAATAAGCAGGATGAACTTGAACTCCTAGCACAACAAGGGAAATATGATATAATAGGCATCACTGAAACCTGGTGGGATGAGTCTCATGATTGGAATGTAGAAATAGAGGGGTATAACCATTTTAAGAGAAACAGGCCAAGCAGGAAAGGAGGAGGAATAGCATTATATGTCAGGGATATTTACACCAGTGAAGAGATGCAGGAAGTCAATACTGGAAGCCAGGTGGAGAGCATCTGGATAAAAATTAAAGGAGAGGGAAATAACAGGGATGTTACTGTGGGAGTCTACTACAGACCCCCGACTCAGGCAGAGGAATTGGATGATGCCTTTCTAGAACAGATAATCACATACTCAGAAAAGAGAGATGTAGTAGTGATGGGTGACTTCAACTATCCTGATATTTGCTGGAAGTCAAACTCAGCCAAATCCTCAAAGTCTAGCAAATTCCTCACTTGCCTGGAAGACAATTTCATTGTCCAAAAGGTGGAAGAGGCAACAAGGGGATCAGCCATTTTAGATCTGATCTTAACCAACAGGGAAGACCTAGTGGATGGGGTGCAAGTGGTCGGATCCTTAGGTGGAAGTGACCATGTCCTCCTGGAGTTTGTAATACAGTGGAAGGGAGAAGCTAGGCATAGTCAGACACGCACTCTAGACTTTAGGAGAGCTAATTTCAATAAACTTAGAGAAATACTGGGAGTGATCCCATGGTCAGGAATACTAAAAGAAAAGGGAGTTCAAGACGGATGGGAGTTTCTCAAAAGGGAGATACTGAAGGCACAATTTCAAACAGTTCCAATGAGGAAGAAAAATGGAAGATGTCTCAAGAAGCCAGGATGGATGACTAAAGAACTTTCAAATGAGCTAAGTTTTAAACGGAACATGTATAAGAAATGGAAAAATGGAGAAATCACGAAAGAGGAATTCAAAAAATAGCCAGCACATGTAGGGGTAAAGTCAGAAAAGCTAAAGCGCAGAATGAACTCAGGCTTGCTAGAGAGGTTAAGAACAATAAAAAGGGCTTTTTTGGATATGTCCGCAGCAAAAGGAAGAAGAAGGAAACAGTGGGGCCACTGCGTGCAGAAGATGGCAAAATGCTAACAGGGGACAGAGAAAAGGCAGAATTACTCAACACCTTCTTTGCTTCAGTCTTCTCAGAAAAGGCAAAGGGTGCTCAACCTAAGGATAATGGAGACAGAATAGAGGAAATTCAGCACAGAATAAGTAAAGAGGTAGTACAGGAATACCTGGTTAACCTAAATGAATATAAATCTCCAGGACCAGATGAACTACATCCTAGAGTATTAAAAGAACTGGCAAATGTAATATCAGAGCCATTGGCAATAATCTTTGAGAACTCCTGGAGAACAGGAGAAGTCCCAGCAGACTGGAGGAGGGCAAACGTTGTCCCCATCTTCAAAAAGGGAAAAAAAGAGGATCCCAACAATTATCGTCCAGTTAGTCTGACATCAATTCCAGGAAAGGTTCTAGAGCAGATCATTAAGCAGAGAGTCTGTGAACATTTAGAAGGCAATGCCATAATCACAAAAAGCCAACATGGGTTTCAGAGAAACAAGTCATGCCAAACGAACCTGATCTCTTTTTTTGATAAAATTACCAGCTTGGTAGATGAAGGGAATGCTGTGGATATAGTATACCTCGATTTCAGTAAGGCCTTTGACAAGGTTCCCCATGACATTCTTGCAAACAAGCTTGCAAAATGTGGGGTAGACAAGTTAACTGTTACATGGATTTGTAATTGGTTGACTGGCCGAACTCAAAGGGTGCTCAACAATGGCTCCTTTTCATCCTGGAGAGAAGTGACCAGTGGGGTCCCACAGGGCTCTGTCCTGGGCCCAGTGCTATTCAACATCTTTATTAACGATTTGGATGACAGAATTGGGGGCATACTTATCAAATTTGCAGATGACACTAAACTGGGAGGAGTAGCTAATACCCCAGAGGACAGGATCAAAATTCAAAATGACCTGAATAGACTAGAAAGCTGGGCCAGTGCTAACAAAATGAAATTCAATGCGGAGAAATGTAAGGTTCTGCACTTAGGGCGGAAAAATGAAATGCACAGATATAGGATGGGGGACACCTGGCTGAATGAGACCACATGTGAAAGGGATCTAGGAGTCCAAGTAGACCATAAGCTGAACATGAGTCAACAGTGTGATGCGGCAGCTAAAAAAGCCAATGCAATTTTAGGCTGCATCAATAGAAGTATAGTTTCTAGATCAAGGGAAGTTATAGTGCCACTCTATTCTGCTTTGGTCAGGCCCCACCTGGAATACTGTGTCCAGTTCTGGGCACCACATTTCAAAAAAGATGTGGAGAAACTGGAGCATGTCCAAAGGAGGGCAACTAAGATGGTGAAGGGTCTGGAAACCTTGCCCTATGAAGAACGCCTTAGGGAGCTGGGGATGTTTAGCCTGGAGAAGAGAAGGTTAAGAGGTGATATGATAGCCCTGTTTAAATATTTGAAGGGATGTCATATTGAGGAGGGAGCAAGCTTGTTTTCTGCTGCTGCAGAGACTAGAACGCGAAACAATGGATGCAAACTGCAGGAAAAGAGATTCCACCTCAACATTAGGAGGAACTTCCTGACAGTAAGGGCTGTTCAATAGTGGAACACACTCCCTCGGAGTGTAGTGGAGTCTCCTTCCTTAGGGGTCTTTAAGCAGAGGCTGGATGGCCATCTGTCAGGGATGCTTTGACTTGGAGTTCCTGCATGGCAGGGGGTTGGACTGGATGGCCCTTGTGGTCTCTTCCAACTCTATGATTCTATGATTCTATGATTCTATGAATATTTTACACCCATTTTGTCATAACATAGGATCTGTCAACTTAGCCAGTTAAAAAGAACCCAGATACTCTACAAATTCACTTTAAGAATCTCATCAGGGTGCTCAGACTGAGTTTAGAATTGTAGCTAGTCAGAGCCTAGCAAAGTTACTTTTTGGGCCACTGGGAGTTATAGTCCAAAACGTAACATTCCTAAACTGTACTGCTAGTTTCAGTTTAATCTGGGTTAACAGACTATCAAACACAGTGCAATGTACTGGCAAGAAAAAGTGGAGGAGGAGAATGTGCATGAGCCCATGGCCTGATTTTGATCCCTGAACCTTGGCTTTCCATCAAGACATCTTAGTTACTGCGTAACTATTGGGATAAAGTTATAAACATTCTCTTGGGAGTAATAGAATAATACTTTCTCCTCAGCAGCAAGATACCCAGTAACACAATTGCCAAGTACAATTCTGTAGCCCTAACTCAATCCATTAGAGACCCTGGCAAAGACTATTAATATTAAAACTATGCAGTACTCCACATCATTTCATGTCTATTTACAACTATTCTTCTCAAATGCTAATGAGGACATTGGCTCTTCAAAGGAAAGGGAGAAAGCTCGCTTCTCTTGCCAGTCTCTGTCTTGGCAGTCTCTGTCCCTGAAACAGACGTTTTCAACAAGGGACTGGAGCCAAGAAGTGGGAATTCAGGGAAGAGCAGAATGATGTGAAAAGAATGTCTGTAATACTATGGGGTAAGGGACCCAGTTGCAAGTTTACAGAAATGTGTTAAAAGAGATACACATACAAAGTATTATGTTGTAGTATGTATCACATCACATACTTTCAGGATAAAAAGGAACTGTCAGAAAACCATCAACACCACCTCCATGCTAAATCTCAATTTTCAGTGTTTTTATCATGCATGTAGAGTACACAGTATTTTTAAATTAGGATATTAAATAAGCAAGGCATAATATAATAATATTAATTCAATAAAAACAGACCTTTAAACTTTGTTATTCATATAACCATAAAATACAACAGTCTTTTTTTAAAAGAATGTAATCCCAATCTGTACAGGATAACATGAACCAAGAATATGGCCAACCCAGATACCCATTTAAAACACTGTACACCGTCCTCCATCCAACTGACAGCAAAACCCAAATCCAGGGTCTGCTCTGCTTTATGTGTTGGACCAACAATGCATTGAGACAGCTCCATGTTTGTTGTGGCAGGGATGCTGAGCTGCCCTGTCAGGACAGCCTCAGCATGTATGTTGGAATCCCACAGCACCACAATCCTAGGGTTTTCCTTCGAGACCACCTCAGTCAGTTCATGCAAAAAGACTACAGTACTAGGCAGCAGGATGGGATGTACACCAGCAGCATCCATCTTCTGTGTCTCTAGCCAAACACAAGGTATAAACCTTGAAAGCCGGTGCCTGGGCAGATGGATTTCCTTGTGAGGAAGATGGAATTCTTAGTAGAAATTCCTCTCACAGGCCCTCCAACCTCAGTTGATACTGCTCTCAATATCCAGGTAGACAAAGCTGAGAGAAATCAACTCCTCCAAGCAAATCCACCCAGAATATGATATGTCCTAAGTACAACACCCTCAATTTAGCCATCTTTGCTTCTAGTAAAAGTTCAGACTTGATGTGATCCAAGACCCATCCATTTGTCTTTTTTGTAATGCTTGGTATTCAGAAAACTATTCTCCAGTGCAACATTTCAAATTAGATTTTTTTGTCAGCTTTCTTTACTGTTCAGATTTTACAATCATACATGGAAACTGGAAATACAATGGATTCAGACTTTGGTATTAAACTATATGTCTTTACACTTGAGGTTCTTTACCAGTTCCTTATTGGCTGCCTTTCCAATTCTCAGTTGTCTTCTGATTTCTTGAGTGTAATCTTCATCATTTTGACTAATGACTAAGCCAAGATATATGTGGAAATATAGGAAATCCTTATCTCAATATCTTTGTTATCCACTTTAAAGTTATGTAAATCATTGGTGGTCATTATTTTTGTCTTCTTAATATTAAACTGTAACTCTGCTTTTGAACTTTAGCTTTCATTAGTAGTCACTCCAAGTTTTCTTAGCTTTCATTGTTCCAAGGCATTGTTATTATTTGCAACCAATATGGTATCCTCTGTGTATCTTAAATTGTTGATGTTTCTTCCCCAAATGTTCAAGCCTGCTTCCTCCAAGTCTAGTTCTGCATATAAATTAAACAGGTTGATAAAATGCAGACTTGTCTGAACCCCTTGCCAGTAGGAAACCATTCTATTTCTCCATATTGTGTCGTGACAATGCCCTCATGTCCAGAGTACATCTTACACATTGGGATCATCAGGTGTTGTAGCACTCTCTTTCTTTTAGAGTTAACTTTATTTATATACTGCATTTTCCTAAAAGCTGGGACTTTAGACAGTTTATAAAATAAAAAGAAATACCGTATAAGCTAAAGCACATATAGTCAGTTTTTTTAAAAAACAAACATCAGAACAACCCCCATAAAGGAGTAGAACAAGTGGATACAGAGGGAACAACAACTGGCAAAACCCATTATGAGAACTCACACTTATATAGGCCAATTTCAAAGAGCCTTAAGACAAGCCACTTTCTTGTAAACAATCAGTTCCCTCAAAGTGAACTGGAATAAGAAGAACTTTACCAAATGATAAAAGGAGAACAAAAAGGGAGCCAACCTTGCCTCCCTATGAACAGTGTACCAGAGTTTGGGATCAGCCATGGAGAAGGCCCTTTCTTATATGGGAACATAAACATAAAAATAAACATGCCTATTTATTAAAAATAAACTGTAGGGATCAAGTTATACATCTCCCCTTAAAATTTTAGAGCTCAGGCAGGCTGATATTGGAAGATACTGTCCTTCAGACAGCCTTGACCTGGGCTATGTGGGGCTTTATAGGTCATAACCAACAGTTTGAATTATTCTCAGAACAGACTGGGAGCCAGTGAATCTGCTTGAGTCTGACTGGATTGTTTAATTTGTAGGGAATGATTTTGCATGCATGTTGTTTGGAGGGAAGGATTCTTAGTGGGAAAGGAATTTTTAAACTATACAAAAATTCAGTCCTTAAGAATACTTAAGAAATTAGTCAACCTGGATAGGAAGCATCCCAGCATCTGGTTAATTTCCCCAGGAAGCTGATTTTAAATCTGTAACAATGAAATCAGTTTAACTGCTTATTTAACTTATTTAACTGCTTGTTAAGCACTTTTTAAAAGAGGGTTTAAATTAGTATATCAGTCTTAAGGTCAAAGAGGCACTGATATTCTTAGCTCTACTTAGCTAGTCTGTTGATTGGAGCACAGAGATATAAGCATAAGGATAATCAATCCTGTTCATTCATTCTTCATAAAATCTGTGCAAAAGCCTTTTCCTAAACTACAGCCACAACAAAATACATACAGTATACAGCTGTATAAGTCTGAGTCTCTGAGAGGCAGCAGTGGATGCTAAGTGGTAAATGTAGTCACACCAATAAGAGTTGTACAAGATCTCCACTAACAGGCAAGGCCAACAGGCATTTTGTTTGGGCATTTAGCAGAGATGTTTTGCAGGGCAAGCCCAGAGTTCTCTTTCAGTGCTACTTAAGACTACTGAATAAGGATGTATGAAAGCTGTTGTAGTCACAACAGCTGTGATCTTTTTTCTATTCTTGCCAGAGGATGTGGGTAGCTGCAGCAACTCCATATTGGTTTTATTCTTGGAAGAGAAGGTCTAGCAATTTGAGGCCCATGTATCTATTCTTCAGCACAATTCATGCAGAACTCAAGACCTTCCTTTCCTCAGTCTTCTCCCAAAAGGAAAAGAGTACTCAACCTGGAGGAAATGGAGCAGACGATGCAGAAGGGGAAATACAGCACTGAAGAAGCAGTACAGTAATCCCTAGCTACTCTAACTGAATTCAAGTTCCCAGGTCCAGATTAACTGTATCTGAGGGCAGTGAAAAGAACTGGCAGAAGTAATCTTGCAACCACTGACAATAATCTTTGAGAATTCCTTGAAAACCTAAGTGCCAGCAGACTAAAGGAGGGCAACTGTTGTCTTCATCTTCAAAAAAGGAAAAAAGGAGGATCCAAACAAATACTGCCCAGTCAGCCTGACATCAATATCAGGAAAGATTTTGGAGCACACCATTAAACAGACAGTCTGTAATACTTAAATATTAAGTATTATAATATTAAGTCAACAATATTAAGTTAACATGGATTTCTCAAAAACAAGTCATGATTCCACACTAATCTTATCTTTCTCTTTTCTTAATAGAGTTGCAAGCTTAGTACTATACACACTACACTTGATCTTAACCAAAAGGCCGAGAAGCGATGCAAGCTTAGTAGAAGAAGGGAGCAATGTGGATGCAGCATATTCACATTTCAGTAAGGCTTTTGGCCAGGTCCCCAATGATATCCTTGGAAATAGGTTAGTAAAATGTGACCTAGACAATGCTAATATTGGGTGGATTTTTAACTGGTTGACTGACCAACCCCAAAGGGTGCTCTCCAGTGGCTACCTGGACAGAGGTGACTTGTGGAGTGCCACAGTGTTCTGCCTTTATCAATGACTTGGATGATGGAATAGCGGGCATTATTATCAAATCTGCAGATGGCACCAAAACAGGAGGAGGTAGCTAATACCTCAGATGACAGGATAAGACTTCAAAATGACCGTAACAGATTAAATATTTGAAGGGATGTCACATTGAGGAGGGAGCAAGCTTGTTTTCTGCTGCTCCAGAGACTAGAACACAGAACAATGGATGCAAACTGCAGGAAAAGAGATTCCACCTCAACATTAGGAGGAACTTCCTGACAGTAAGGGCTGTTCAACAGTGGAACACACTCCCTCGGAATGTAGTGGAGTCTCCTTCCTTTGAGGTCTTTAAGCAGAGGCTGGATGGTCATCTTTCAGAGATGCTTTGATTGGGAGTTCCTGCATAGCAAGGGGTTGGACTGGATGGATCTTGTGGTCTCTTCCAACTCTATGATTCTATGATTCTAGAAACCTGGGCCAAAATGTAGCCAAAAGTACGAACAGCACAATGAAACTTTCAGGAAAGGCTGAGAAAAACAAGTTAGTCTTCAGAGTCCCCAAAAGCTTTCAAATGATGGCATGTATGGACTCCAGATTTGTCTAAGGATTCCAGAGATGTGGACCTGCTATGGAAGAGAAGTTTTCTGGTTTAAGTGAAAAGGGTCTCTGATGCTCATCAAGTTGGCTATTTCTAACAAAAATCCACAAAATAATGTACTAAAACTACTCTTTATCTCATTTAATTGAATTCAGTAAGACCTACTTCTGAGTAGACTGTATAGTAAACTGCTTAGCATTTAAACATGTCATATATTTAAAGGTGCATCTTGTTGTTTTAACTTACTGTATCTATTATCTAAAATCAATATATACATAGAAAGAGACAGGAACTGTGAGCTGAGCCAAAACCTTCTATTAAATTCTTATGCCAGCAGCAGTTCCCAAGAGTGCCCATGAAGGAAACAATTGTTCAGCTAAAATCAGTAATAAAGATTCTGCTTTCTTTTGGATGTGAGCAGTAATCCTACCAGAATATGATTGTTAGATTGCTTAATACCACTTGGGAAAGTTACAAAAAAAAGAAATGTCTTTCATAAAAAGCTATGTATCTCTTCAAGAAAAAATTTGCTTCAACAGAACTTCAGAGAAAGTGCCCGGAGCTTGGCCCTAAGCTACAAGAGTGTCAGTTGTTATGCCAGTAACTTAAAATATACTAGTTAGACAGCTAGAACACAAATACCAGACCAAGAGATTGCCAAAGAGTTTGGCATGGTAACAGTCCTTATTGTGAGATGCTTCTTTACAACTAGCATAAATATACAACTTTGCAAAGACAATGTATAAGCTAGATTGCTCAGGGCCTATCTGACTAAGATGGTAATAAAATATAACCACTAAAATCACTAAATTGAAGTCTGTGGTTAAAGATGATGGTGATGATGATGCAGATTAGAGACACATTTAAATTGATTATGCTGCCACCTAGTGACTGAAGGTGGCACTAAGTATCATAATGTGCTTTAAAAAGTAAATATCCTCAAGATACATAAACCCTCTGAGTGACCTTGGGCCAGTCAGTCTCTCAACCTCAGAGGATGATCATGGCAAATCCCCTCTCAAGAAACCTGCCAAGAAAACCCTGTAATAGGTTTGCCTTAGGGTTGCCATAAATTGCAAAAGACATGAAAGCAAACAACACGAATGCACAAAGACATACAGTCTGAATTTTACTCAAGTAGTTTCAAATGTGTTTATTTCATTCCCATCCTAGAGTATGGTTTTATTATGTGCTAGCTCCACATATAGCTTATGGTTTCAATTTCATATTTTTAATTTTTGGCATACTACTAGCAGGAGGATGCCCATAAACAGGGTGTTCAAAAACACAACAGCCAAACAAACAAATATGTATTTGTGTTGGTGATGCATAATGTCCACAAATATTCAGGTTTATGCAATCATGTAATCCTTTCTTAATTTTCTCACTAACCATAGGCAGCTTCTTTTTCTCATTTTGGAGGATGACATACAGGTCAATCTATTTGTCCATCTAGTCCAGTTTGTCTATTGTAACCATCAATATAGTTCTCCAGGGTCTCAGGAAGATTTATTTATTTATTTACAGTATTTCTAACCCGCTCTTCTCAACCCCCGAGGGGGGACTCAGAGCGGCTTACAAGGCAATCATTAGATGCCAGCAGTATACAATTTAAAATATAAATACAGCAAAATTAAAACAAGCACAATCAACAATAATTAACAATCAAACAGTTTAAGATCTCAATATATGATCCTTCCATATCCCAAAGCGGTAATCCGTGTTCTTATGACCATCAACGTTAGCCAGTCCCAGTGAAGTGCTGCATTACATTAATGTGCAAAAGCCTGGTCCCACAACCATGATTTTACTTTCTTCCTAAAGACCAGGAGGGATGGGGTTGATTGTATCTCACTCGGAAGTGCATTCCACAGGCGGGGGCCACTGCCGAGAAGGCCCTGTTTCTTGTCCCTGCCAGCCGCAATTGCGAGGCTGGCAGAAGCGAGAGCAGGGCCTCCTCAGAAGATCTTAAGTTACGAGGCAGGATGTAGGGGCAGATGCGTTCGGACAAGTAAGCCAGGCCAGAACTGTATAGAGCTGAAAGGTCAAAATCAGCACTTTGAATTGAGCTCGGAAATGGACTGGTAGCCAGTGGAGCTGACATAACGGGGGGTAGTATGCTCCCTGTATGAAGCTCCGATTATTATTCTGGCTGCCATCCGCGGACTAGTTGAAGTTTCCGAACTGCCTTCAAAGGCAGCCCCACGTAGAGTGTGTTGCAGTAATCTATTCAAGATGTGACCAGAGCGTGGACCACCGTCGCCAGATCAGACTTCCCAAGGTATGGGCACAGCTAGCACACGAGTCTTAACTGTGCAAAAGCTCCCCTGGCACCACCAAAACCTGGGATTCCAGGCTCAGCGATGAGTCCAGGATTACTCCCAAGCTGTGAACCTGCGCGTTCAGGAGGAGTGTGACCCCGTCAAGCACAGGCTGTAACCCTATGCCCTGTTCGGTCTTTCGACTGACTAGGAGGGCCTCTGTCTTGTCTGGATTAAGTTTCAATTTGTTAGCCCTCATCCAGTCTGACACAGCGACCAAGCACTGGTTCAAGGTCTGGACAGCCTCCTTAGTGGAAAGGAGTGACAGATCTGGACGTCATCTGCATACAGATAACACCTTATCCGAAACTCCAGATGATCTCCCCCAGCGGTTTCATGTAGATTTTAAATAACATCGGGGACAGTACTGAACCCTGAGGGACTCCACAAGACAACGGCTGTGGGGTAGAACAGGTGTCACCCAAGAACACCTTCTGAGACCGACCCTCCAGAAAGGATAGGAGCCACTGCAGAGCAGTACCTCCAACTCCCATATCTGCGAGGCGTCCCAGAAGGATACCGTGGTTAACGGTATCGAAAGCCGCTGAGAGGTCCAACAGCACCAACAGGGACACACTCCCCCTGTCGAGCTCCTGGCGTAGATCATCTACTAAGGCGACCAAGGCTGTTTCCGTTCCATGTCCCGGTCTAAAGCCAAACTGTGCCGGATCAAGATAATCAGTGTCTACCAGAAATCCCTGGAGTTGTGAGGCCACCACACGTTCCATGACTTTGACCAAAAAGGGAAGACTGGAAACTGGCCGATAGTTGACTAACTGAGTGGGGTCTAGTGAAGGTTTTTTCAACAGCAGTTTTATAACAGTTTGTTTTAAGCTGGCTGGAATGTTGCCTTCCCGAAGGGAGGCGTTAACCACTACCTTAACCCACTCTGCCAAACCCCCTCTGGCTTCCTTTATCAGCCAGGATGGGCAGGGGTCTAGGATACATGTGGTGGCTCTGGCCTCTCCAAGGATCCTGTCCACATCCTCGAGCTGAACCAATTGAAACGAATCCATCAAAACTGGACAAGCAGCTGCTCGATTCACATCTCCAGAGACTGCCGTAAAAGTGTTGTCGAAATTGGAAGGGATCAGGACAACTTTATCCGCAAAGAATCGAGAAAACTCTTCACAGATCTTTCATATCACCCGTTATCATGAAATGGGAAATACCTGGGATCTTGGAGATAAGAGCATGAGTTCTTTCACTGAGCTATACTTTCATCCCTAGGGAAAGTGGGACCCTTCCATTGTTCAACAGTTCAGTTACCACTTTTTCTTGGAAAATACGTCTCTAAACACATTTGTGAACTCTTTTCTGTGTGCAGAGAGTAAGCACTTCCGAATCATAAATTTCTAAGATAAAATATCTTGGATAAGAGCTGACTTAGTTGCCATCATTGTAGCACAAGTTGACAATGGAATGTTCACCAACTCAGTGAGTGGGGTAACACTGGATCAGTTCCGATTGATGACTATTGCCTATGTGGGCAAGTTTCTGGGGCAAGTAAGAAAGACAACCTGTCCTTGCAATCCCTGTCCTTCTTTGCTGGTCATCCAGAGAGGAGAGACAATTAGATTTCAATTATAATATATTATTAATGCATCTTTCAGGGAGGGAAGTTTTTCATTATTTTTAAAAGAAGTGGTGGTACAAACACTTCTAAAAATGACCTCCCGGGACCTCCTGGGCTTAAACAACGATAGACTTGTATTAAATCTCCCCATTCTGGGCAAGGTGATTGAGAGGGCTTTCCAACTCCAAGTAGTCTTAGGTGATACAAATTATCTAGACCCATATCAAACTGGTTTCACAGCAGGATACAGAGTTAAGACTGTTATGGCTGCCTTAGAGGATAATCTTCGCCTGAGCGAAGGGAACGCATTCTTCTGTACTGTCCGTCCCGCACCTTAAAGTCCTCTGGGAAGAACCTACTTCAGATAAAAAAATCCAGGTTAACTTCAGTCACCCAGAGGTCTTGGGGTGGGGTGCTATTAGTATGACAACCAAATATGTTTCTCTATGCCTTCAAATACAGCCTCAGCTAAAGATAGTGTGTCTCCTCGGAATGAATGTTTGGAGGAGGTAATAGGCTCAATGCGGAAAATCAAAATGAAGCTGAATCCCACAAGACAGAGGTGCTTACTGTCAAAGGTCCTAACTTTGGAGGTGTGTCAACCAGTCATTGGTGGGGTTACACTACCCCTGAAAGACTGTGTTTGCAGCTTGGGAATGCTTCTAGATCCATGGCTCCAAATGAAAGCTTAGATAGATGTGATGACCAGGAGTGCTTACTATCAGCTTTGGCTAATATGGCAGCTAAGCCCCTACCTAGAACCGGAGGACCTAAAATGATAATGCATGCACTGGTAACCCTAAAGCTGGACTTTTGCAATGTGCTGTGCATTGGCATACCTCTGTACCAAATCCCAAAACTTCTGTTAGTTCAAATCATGGCAGCCAGATTGATTACTGGGACATCCAGGAATGATCATATAACACCTATATTAAAATCACTCCACTCGCTACCAATTAGTTTCCAGGTAAGGTAACCAAAGTGTTGGTTATTACTTTTAAATCCCTATAGAGTTTGAGTCCAGGTTACCTACAGGATCACCTCCTCCCATATAATCCAGCCCATACACTCAGGACCTCTGGCAGATGTTTACCCCAGTCAGCCAAGACTAAATAACAGCAACAACAATAAATGATTTATTTATAGCCCACCCAATCACTAGGAATCCGGGCAGGTTACAACAGTAAAGATACAAGATATTGAATATAATGTCTGAATTTAAAAGAGTATTAAAGACCAGTCTCTTCCAGCAATGTTATCCAGCTGATTTTAAACCGTGAATTTTAAATGTGGATTGTTTTAATATGTGCACATCTTATTTAAACTGATATGTGTTTAAGTATTTTTAAGTTATGTTAATTGTTGTTCCTTGCCTCTATCCATGGGGAGAAGCGGGTAAGAAATATATCTATATCATCATCATCATCACTGAAATTTAGTTCAAATGTGGTAGAAAGCATTTCTCAGCACAACCCTTACTCTCATCTGCCAGAGAACAAGGTGTCTGTCCAGTAGAGTTGTCTCAGAAACTATAATGTTTTACTAAAATACCAAAAAAGCACAAAGCATGAGTAAATCTGGGATGGTTAGAAGTGCAATACCTTCAGAAGGCAATTGGAGAGAGCAACAGAGGAGATTGGTGCTTTTTCCAGATAATAGGTTTGCTTTCATAATGGGTTTCTTAATTGGCTTACTTTCTTAATAAACAAAATAGCAGGTAAATAGTTAATAATAAAAGCTGTCCAAAAGAAGGGGGAAGAAGAGAGAAGGATGACAAGTGATGTGGCTGCACACTAGGAAGCCTGCTCAGTGATCCTTTCTGCTTACACAAGTAAGAAAGAGGGAGAGCAAAGCAGTGAACTAAGAAAGCTGACAGAAAAGGGGGAAATTAAACCTTTCCGTCTTAATATATTATGTATGAGAGAGGGGAGGGTGTGCAAAAATCCTTAAAATCAGGTTGAATCCAAAAAGAAAATACAAAGATTAGACTCGGCCCCAGCAAGGCTTTATTTGGAGAGAGTCTGCAGACAAAGCAGAACTTGGAAAGTTGATTTTTAAAAATAACTACTAAGTCAAATAACTAATAAATAAAAACTAGGGAAATATTACTCATTCCACCAGTAAAGCAACTTTGTTCCCATCCATTTTAGGGCATTACAAAGTACTTTGTTGCAGGTACCTAGAGAACCAGTGTCATATAGCAGTTTGAGTGTTGGACTAGGGCTCAGGGAGTTTGGGGGTGGGTAGGTTCAAATCCCAACTCAGCATTCAGCAAGTCACGCTCTCTCAGCCTTAGAGAAAGGCAATGGCAAAGTTCCCCTGACTAAATTTTGCCAAGATGACAGGCTTGCCATAAGTCAGAGTCAACTTTGAAGGTACATAAAAACAACAACAACATATCTTACTATTAATAGACCAGATTTTCCCCCCTTGCAAGATCCTTTTCTGAAGTTCACAGGATAGAAGTACAATGACAGGTAGTCAGCCAAAAGCTTCAAACAGTTGACAAAAGACAAATAGAATACAACTCAAGTGACTTCCTGATCAGCCCTGTTTAGGTATTCTATTTGTGTTTAGAATCAATAGTTGTCTATTGTTATTGTATTGTATTGTATTGTATTGTATTGTATTTAGTTTTTAAATTATTGGTTTTAAATTGTAACTGATTTAATATCTTTTTAAGGGGAGAGGGGGAGAGATGCAATCTGTTTTATTGATGTAATGCCATTTTATTGTGTAAGCCGCTTCGATTGATCTCAAAGGGGCGGGTATAAATTATTATTGTTGTTGTTATTATTGTTGTTGTTGTTATAACATGAAAAGGGGCAGAGTGGAGACACGTGTAGCACCTGCTACACCCATCCACCCATCCTTAGAGGAAGTGTGGAATCAAATCCAGCAACGGCTTTAATCAAGAACATTCCAGATTTGATCCTTACCAATACACACACAGTTATGCTAAATGAAGGTAACCTAACTGAAAAGCTTGGGAAACCATAGCGCATGCAGGAATGAAAAGGTCAACCCCCCCCCCCTTTCAAATGGCAAAATAAGTCTTTAAAGATTACTGCATCATGAACAAATTTAAGTGTCCACTCTTTGTCATAACCTTGATGCTAATGATCATGCTTAAAATTACAGTTTATGCACTCATGCAAGATTATTTACCTCAGGCGAATGAGGGAGAGGAATTTGGCAAGTCTGAATTAATTAGCTTAATTGATGACTATCAAGACAGAGTACAAGGGAAGGGCAGGAGTGTCTGTACAAATAATTGGACTGGTATTATGTTATGTACTGAAGTTGATTTATTACTTGCTTTTGTATAAAATATAAATATACCTAACAATATATTATCTAGATATGGAATGAAGTCAACACTTTATACCAGAGCCATAGAAGCTGCGGCCCTCTAGATGTTATTGGAGTACAACCCTCATTCTCCCATGCCATTTACCATGCTGGCAGATCCTGGTGGGAGCTAGATTCAAACAATATCTGGAGATCCATCTCTTCCTCACTCTCCCTTTAAACAAAAGAGCTCATAAGAAATCAATGGTCATATTTACACACTCTTAAACACATACTCTAGAATGGTGAGCCTTTGGCCATCCAGTGTTTTGGACTTTTTCAGCTCTCAAAAACTCCTACCAGCCTGAACGATAAAAAGGTACAGTGGAGAATGGTTAGGTAAGGGAACAAACATACTCCTACACTCTGATATGTAAGGATAAGAAAAATATGTTTAAAACCACTTCAAGGACATTGCAACATCACAAATCTACTGCAGAGTCATACGTGGCGGAAACAAAATTTGGTTTTGTATTACATTTGTTAACTATATTGGGCCCTTTTTTTAGTGGGAAGGTGAGATTAAAATGACTAAATGATTAAAACAGTCTCCTAAAGTGTTATAGAAAAGAGAATCAAAAGACTGCATAGTGTTTTTACAAACAACACTTTTTGAATTTTAAAAAATTAATTTTTATTCAAAATTAAACATATATGTCTAGACATACATAGACACAGACATAGAAATACAGTAATGCTTTTTTAGCAGGAGAAGAGCCTCCTGTGATAAAACACTTCCTGTCTTTTTACAAAGTGCTCAGAGCAGCACACATAAGAGTGGAACCAATTTGATCATCACATTATTCCTGCAAGGCAGATTACTCACATCTGAGTAGGAATGATTGGCCCATGAAAAACCAGCAAGTCTTTTTTAGTTGAGCAGGGATCTGAATCCCTGTCTCCATGGGCAAGGTCCACATCTGTTGCTGCACTGATTGTCAAAAAATCTGCATATGATTGGTTTATTTTTAACATTTTTCTAGGTCTTTGGAGACCAGAGTCAGGATCTTAGATAACAGAAAAGTGTGGCAACATAAAATTGCTTTGAGATTAATAATCTTACAAGCCGTTTCTTCCTTGCTCTAAATATCTAGTTATCTTTTTCCTTCCAGATCACTTTGGTTAATTATCTTTCTAAAATAGCCACTGTATGTTGAATGGTACTCATACAGCATTTTTTTCTTGAACACACTCAAAGTTCTCTACCATATTGACCTGATCAGGTTCTAGAATTCTGTGCTATAGTTAGTGAAGTCTTCTCAATATAATAAAATATGTTACAACAGATAAAAGGCATTGCAATAAGTACATATGCTATTGTCATAAACACTGCACAGTGCATCTGCAATGCTCATGATCATGACCTATTATCTGCATAGCACATGCCAGTTTGAGATGAGCTAGTCCATGTATCTTTTCCCAGAAGGCACATTCCTGTCTGGAGGCCAACTCCACAATGTGTTTTACTAAATGCCAGGATCAAAGATTAACAGAAAATTTTGGGGAATGATTTGGGTTACTGGAAGATTCCATTTAAAAATTATAATTACTGTACTAACTGTAATTACTAATAGGAATTCAACCTTAACTCACCAGGGAACAGCAAGATGCAATTGGGTGTGTTTTATATAGTAAGCCACTTTGAGTTCAACCTGGGAGAAAAGAGGGATATAAATCAAATAAATAATAAACAATGGGCTCTTCTAGATTGGTCTAAAATCCTACACTGGTCCAATTTGGTTCACAAAAAGCTGCACCTGCTGCACTTACAGTTCAGGCTGTAAGTTTTTCCAATGTTATCAGTATGGCTGAACCATCATTTACTCACTGTTCCAATTCTAAACAAACTACCAACATTTATTTGACTTAGGTGCAAAACAGACGGGCATAATATGCCATCTTGGGGGCAGTGTGGGGTTTGGATGACATTCCAAAGCCAGTGTTACAGCACCAGCCCAACCAAAAAGTGTGAGGAGCAATTAGACACCGCACGCTGCAGGAGTGGAGAAGAATCACCACGGCAGTGAAACAGGCACCTTTTTCCCGGCATAAAAAGGAGCGGCTTTCTGTGCCTGGATAATATATAGATAACATACAATCACAAACATGGTTTATGCATTTTAATTTAAATTAATCTGGGTCACAGTCCCAAAAAATGTGATTTGAGTAATTCTACACAGCTTTACATGGCTGAATCCTAGAATTTGCAGTTTAGGAAGGGGCATTTAAAATTTTCAGCCAGACAGCTCTTGGCAATCACTAAACTACAAAACCCAGAATTCCACAGGAGGCAGTCACAGCAGTTAAAGTGGATTAATAGCACTGTAACAAGTGCAGTGCAATATTGAAAACAGCTGTTTTCTAAGCAGCTGCCATATTTCTGCTTTGAGGTGTCCTGAAAAAAGTTGGCTTGTGCCAGATGCTACTGCAGATGCAAGTCCTGAACATGATTTGCCCAAATTACACAGGAGCCTTATAGTACCACCAATAATATTTCTCAGAATACTGGGCACATATTCTCTAGCCACTTGTTTTACAATCCTGCAGTTGGAACATCAGGCAACAGAAGGGTAAACATGGCCAAAGAAAAATCTGAATATAACCTTCCTGAGTTTCAGAAGTAGGTTGTTAGTCTTTCTTTCTTTCTTTCTTTCTTTCTTTCTTTCTTTCTCTCTTTCTTTCTTTCTCTTTCTCTCTTTCTTTCTCTCTTTCTCTCTCTCTGCTGGTTTGCCACCTTCTGAACTAGACAAAGATGCTAAAAAGGACATAATCTTCTACACACTTCATCTGAAGTGAACCCTACCAAATAAAGTGGTTCTGGCTTTTGAGGAAACATGCACAGAATAAGTTTGTAGAAACCTGCAGCCTTACATATATGTTCCTGGGAAATTCCACCTGAATACGTGTGACCTACTTCCAAGTGCTGGTAAATGCATTTAGAATAAGAGTATAATGTTTTAATAAAGTGTTTTTGTAAACATGGCGAACAACTGAATTCACATTAATGCTCTGTCTTCAAAAGGATGCTTTAAATATGAAATAATCCACTGGCACATTTATAGAGCAGCTGGTAGTACATTAAGGGCAATTCACCCATTAAAGAAGCAAATAATCAGTGGCTTGTAACAGCTAAACACAACTGGCCTGTTTGTACAAGCAGAATAGCATTTGAGGAGAGAATGCTAGTGAACAGGAGAATTCAAAACCTTTTTTTATGTTTTAGACTTGTGGTGCTGGTACTGGACAAAGCTTCTCCTGATCCACTGTACCACTGGTACAAGTCATTCCACTTGCAGAAGTCATTGAATATATAAATATTTGACTAACTCTACACTTAGAAATTTAAATCTATATGCCCCTTTGAAGTTATAAGTTATTAGATGGAAATTAAAGTTTGTCTCCAACTCCAATATGAAAATTTTTGTCACATAGCAAAATGAGAAAGGCTGCAGTGTAATTCTACACTTTTTATTCAAGCTTCTGGTAAACAGCTGGGAAATAATCTTACAGATCATGGATGACATTTGCAGCACAGCTGGTTCGGACAGAGGAGCCCAACATATTTTGCTGCCTGTGGCAGAGGTGCAAAACAACACCCCTAATAATCCCAATAAAGGGGCATCGTATCCAAAATCAGACAAATTATTTTGGTGCATGTAACAGGAAATCTCACAAGCATAAACCCATTCCCTGGCAGTAAAGTTATAGTAATCGAGTAAATAACTAACAATCTGCTGCCTAGATAATACAGTCTTAATCTGTTGCCTAAGGTAGCTTTAGTGGTAGGGCTGATCCTGGCACAAAATTAATGCTTTCACCTTCACCACTATGCTGCTATTTTTTTCTTGTCTCAGCAAAACAATAGCAAAGCCAAGCAAAAGCACCAGAAGCAGCTCCACAAGTATTGCTGTGTGTCGTACAGTAGCACTTTTCTCATAGTTTGAGCTTAATATCTAATGAATTTGCCAAAAATGTTGACCACCAAAGAGGAAAAAATAAGAAAGATCCTACTTTGCTTTTTGTACTGATGTATCAAACCTAGATGAGGAAATACACATGCTCTGGCAAAAGGGAAAGCTATATATGTATAGATTTAGTCCTTTTGAAAACTGCAGAGTTTCATCATTTGAATTGGTAAAACAGACAGGAACTTAATTGGACATGAATATGTCCTCATACTTGATTGAGCATGCATACATTTTCCACCGAGGCATCTGTACCTAGATACAGAAATCAAAGTGAAATGCAGCCCTAAGGCAATATCAATGTATATTTGAGTTGTTATGTTTTTAATGAGATGCAGTTGCTACAGCTTCTTCTCCTCCTTCTCCTCCTTCTCCTCCTCCTCCTCCTTCTTCCGATGTTCTTCCTGAAGAAAACTTGTCAAGGCACCCAAAAATAAGGGGGTGGAATAAGAAAGGTGCCAATGAGAAAGTTGCCAATCCATGTCAACAAGTTTCAGCTATTGGGGCTGTCTTCTCCTCACCAACTATTCATTGCTGCGAATTACCATGCCATTATTCCAACTTGAAAAATAACCTGATCAAACCAAGCAAAGCCATGAAATTCAAATGACATCACTGAATACTGAGCAACACCTGGCTAATCCCCTTTACATGGTAATTTCCTCCCCGGTTATTTCTACCCTTTTCTCTGTAATTATTATCCAGTTTGGTCACTGGATACTTCTGAAAACTAACTTTTTTTCCCAACCAGGCTGTGCCATAGCAATAAGGGACATAAAAGGTAAACATAATAGTTTGTTTGCTCAAAAAAGCATTTGCTGTGTCTCAAAACAGACAATACATCTGGGCACTATGCCTGCAACTCTCTAGCAGTGTAAGCCACAGATATATATGGAATCTATCATTTCCTTAAACTAGTCTGTTATTGGAAGAGGAAAGTAAAATGATAAGATCTTGGCAATAAAACAGCTACTTATAAACCTCAGTTATAAACCTCAGTTAAATAAATAGAATATTAGCATAGAGTATTAATGTGGTTTTATTTAAAACCATTCTGCTTCTCTCCTACCTTTTCTACATGTGGTATGATTTAATAAAGATTGAAATGCCTTTGACAAAGATAAATTAGGTCTAACTTTGTATACACAGTGAATTTTGAAAACCCAAAACAGAGGAAGAACTTAGTGTGTGTTAGTGGTCAGCTATCAGACTGACATGATGGATCAAAGCACTCCATGCATACTACCAAGTTACCTATGAACAACATACTTAAACTAACTCCCCAAGGGTGTGAAGGCTATCAGAATTAGAAGTCAGATACAATGGTCCCCCGGGTTACGAAGGTAATCCGTTCCAGATTACCTTTCGTAACCCGGAAGTTTTCGTTTCCCGGGGGACCGCTTTAGCGAACGGACCGTGTGGCCCATTTAAAGGGGCCGCACGGTTTTTTTTCCGTATCCCGGGGGATCTTTTGGATCCCGGGGGATATGTTAGCGGTCCCGCCGGTTTCGGATCCCAGGGTTTTCGTAACCCGGGGGATTCGTAAGCCGGGGGACCACTGTACTCCCAACTCTTACACCTATACTTATTACCATACCCTGTCTTGCCAACTAATAGGCTAGGCAAGTACACCATATGATTTCTTTCGTTCTTCATAAATGAAAACTCACATGTTCCAAGTATAACATTAGCAGAGGATTTTTTTAACTTACATGGGCCCCATTCCCACTACATTTTGATTCGAAGTGTGACGCGGGCTATATGAACCTCGTTCACACTTGAATCGACTTCCAATCCTCATCGGATCGATTAGTGGAGGAAAGGACCGGGTTAAAAGCAAATAGCCCGGGCTTTCCTGACACTAGTTTTAAAGTGGTCTTTTTTGGAAAACACGATTCTGAAGCCTTTCCAGTAAGTGGGAACGCTGGTCAGAATCATGGGTTTGTTGTTTTTTTTGAGGGGGGTATTGATTGCAAAATCAATCTTGTGCATTTGTGATGTTGTGCATTTGTGATCTTGCGCATTTGATCAGTATAATGAAGAAAAAGAAAAAAAAACGCACACACACTTGCTCCTGGGGGTCCGTCCTTCCTTCCTTCCTTTTTTTCTCTTTTTCTTCATTATACTGATCACAAATGCACAAGATCACAAATGCACAAGATTGCAAATGCACAAGATCACAAATGCACAAGTTTGCATTTGTGATCTTGTGCATTTGTGATCAGTATAATGAAGAAAAAGAGAGAAAAAGGAAGGAAGGGGGAAGGAAGGAAGGAAGGACCCCCCAGGAGCAAGTGTGTGTGTGTGTGTGTGTGTGTGTTTCATTTTCTTCATTATACTTATCGCAAATGCACAAGATCACAAATGCACAAGATCAGAAATGCACAAGACTGATTTTGCGATCAATACCCCCCCCCAATAAAAAAAATTCCCCTGCGGGAAGGGGATGGGGCGTTAAGGGCTGTCACCTTACATGGCAGCTCCAGTGGGAACGACAAGCATTCCCAGCTAAGAAAGCAGTTCCAAACAAGGCTCCTTTCATAAGCGGAGCACAGCCCGGTTCCAATGCGGGGTTTTCCACAAGTGGGAATGGGCCCATGGACCAAATAACCTGGGATCATTACAAATAAGAAAGGAAACATGCCATAATTAATTTAACATTCATCCACCTATACTATAAAGAACGGATGTGAAACTTTGAGAAGCTAAAGGGTTACATTGCCCCCCCCCAAAAAAACTTTGGAGGGCCACATTCCCACCACACCTCCTGCAAATAAATAAATAAGACATTTGCTCCCAAATGCCCCCAACATTCTCTACAATGCATGGAGGACACTTTAGGCTCCTATTTTCCAGCCAAGGGAAGCCTTTTTATTTCCTGAATTAAAAGCAGTCCTCTCTTGGACCTAAATTAGATAGGATCTAAAATTTCCCCAGGGCATTTGGTGGCAAAACAGTTTGATTCCTGGGGGATCCTGGGGGCCATAAGGAGCCCACAGGTCATACTTTGTCCACCCCTTGCACTAAAGCATACAAAAAGCAAAAATATAATACATCTATTTACCAGATTTATGTCACTACGTAAAAATCTTCTTTCTACTAACATGAAAGCAATGAGAAAGAGGAGGACAACAATCCTTCCTATCTGGGGATAAGTATTGCACACAATCCGCTTGTACTTAGTAACCATGTTCACTTGCTTCACATGCAAAAAGCTGGAAGACATTTAGCAAGTAACATTATTCAGAGGTTATAAAGATGTTTTTTCAATCCTTCCATGTTTTTTCAATCCTTCCAGTAAGGAGATAGTGGGCAACAGATTTTAGGTTCTCAATACTACCTCTTAAAACACAAGTCATTTACGCAAGTGTAAGGGGAGTTTAAAAATATTTGCAAGCAGTTTCCCAATGTATTCAGCCCTCTGTCTGAAATGTCCTGTTACCAAAGGAGTCACAAACATATGTTAAACATTAGTGATTTGTTGAAAGTCTTGCAGACTGGTTTGTCCTCAAGAAGACAACACAGAAAATCCAGAAAAGGGAACCAAGAGGTCTCTCTTCTTTTCTCCTACCCTGCTAACCCACGAAATTAGCAGAACAAACTACAAACAATCTGTCAATGGGCTATATGAAATAACTTCCTTCTGCTTAAATCCAAACTTGATGATAATTAAATGTATTATCATACTTGCTTGTCTTCATATGCAAACATATGCAAATCTTTAAAAAGATTTGTGACACCAGCTTCTCTCTTAGGGCAAAGAGCAGTGGGGATTACTGTTGGACTTGTATTATGGGGGGAGCTAACCCCTTGCTCTTAGGTTGCCAATCCAGCTGGGTCGGACATTTTTTTAAAAAAGTTATAAAATATAATCTAATGTATTATCTTACAATGTAATGTATTATCTCGTTTGGCCCTTATTCAAGCCAGAGAGAACAGCAAGAAACTAGAATGAAAAAAAAACATATTTTTACAATAAATCAAGTAGAATACAATCCATAAAAGTATTCTATAATATGGCTGTTAATCTTTAAGGTGTCACATGACTCTGTTGCTCAATAGTAAGTTAGTTAACGTTAAGTAGATGAGATCTGGGTGTCAAAATTGTTAGTTCTGCATTAAAAAGGCTCATGCAAGCATACTTCCAGTCAGCAGGATCTCCTCCTACTCAATAAGTATTCATAAAGCTAAAGAGTGGGAGAGAAACCCTGAGAAAATAAATGCACAGACTCTCCTTCCTTGGGATTCATTACAATCCTATAAGCTTTGGTTGGAATACAACACTCCAAAAAGGCATTCTCCTGCTTTTTCCTAAGAAATCAATCATTCTTACAGAACTGCATGTGAAAAGATGGGCACAGACGAGAACAAGATGCAATGAGCACTCTTTTCACTGCTATAAGGCAAAGCATTTCCATATTTGAAAGCTGTTACACAAAAGCTGTATACAACTGTATACCTGGTCTCGCCGGAGGAGGGGGGGGCTTACCAAGAACCTTCAATAGCATTTCTGGATGCTGTCCAAAGGTATGAAAGTCTGTGAAGAAGTTTCCAGGGACTTGGAAATTCAATGCTCTGAGACAACCAATACCTCAGTAAAGATTTCCCCCCTCTTGCCCTGGTTTAATTTTGCATAGTAATTAAATCATATCACACTTTCTAGCAAACAAGCAAAAAGATGTAATCAGTATAATTCATGCATTATTTTAGCATTAATCTTTATGCTCTTCAGAGAAGAAAGGAAAAATGTTAAGTCGCCTTCACCCCAGGGAGACAAATTCCCTAATTAAAAGTCCCATTAGGGGGAAAAAATAAAAGTTTTAGATGTAACACCTAACAGGTGGTTTCTTAATCAAACACCTGAGCTTTTACCTCATAATCCATTCCAACTGAAGGCAACTTAAAGCAAGTCTATTTCACAAAGATGTTTAGCCAAAGAAAACTTACATCAGCCAAAATTGTCTCTTGGTTTAGAGATTTCCCTCCATTCGTATAAATATTACCCATATGCAACAGTAACCCTTTCTGCTTGAGAGTACATTTTATTCAGCTATTCCACATCAATCCCAGCTGGATTCAACTACAAAAACTGTGGCCTGCTTAATAACATGTCACAATTACCCTTTCAAATTCTGCCTTATAATTCTAGCAAAGAAGAGACAGTAAATTACATTACAGAATCTAATTTTTGACAAGGCAGATTACGAAATATGGTAAATTTTATTTACTGTTAAATATGCATCCCACCCTTCTTCTGAGGCAATCAGAGCAAGTTTTTAGCTGCATGGCAAATTTGAAAAAGAGAGAGCTGGATTAAACTGAGAGGCAGGAACAATTCATTCATGAAGAAGATTCTATCCATGGAAGAATAAGGTAATGGCTGCTGTTCGACTTGAACAGGAAGATATGAGGCACTGACTGTATGAACTGGCACCTACAAAAATTAGTAGATGCCACTGCTCAACTCCTGGGAAGGAAGTAACTTGCCTGAGGATACCTAGAGCTCTCAAGTAGAAAAGGGATCCAAGTTTCTTGCTTATCCAAAGTAAAGAACTCTAGCCACTTGCCACCTTGACTTGTTTAAAATATAATTCTATTCATCGTTGTTCTCTGAATACCTGGGGGGGGGGGGGGTTGGGGAAACAACCATTATTTTTTTCCCCCAACAGTCTTAGGTGTAACTTGAAATCTGAAAAACATCAGTGCATTCAACTTTGCACTTTGTCCATCAGTCCATATTAAGATTTTGGATATGTAAATTATACAACTTCAACACCAAGTTAACCCCCTCTTCATCTCCTTATCCACTGCCTGATATAACATTGCCTTATTTCTGAGTTCCAAAGCTCTCAAAAGTTTGCCCTACAATTTAATGCATTTTTCTTTTGTCCCAATAAAGATCTTGTTTGAGCATGGGTTTTGGAATTTTTATCATGGATCAAAATAATTTCTTGGTTGGTGTCGCATTCTTCTCTTGCTAATTGATTCGCAGAGCATTTCAAACTGGATAACTACCTTCGTTATCCCCTAAAGGAGAAAAACAGGATATAAATTACATAATAAATAAAAAACTTGTTTGACTTATTTCAGTGGGACCAAAGCAGAACTAATGGGCAGAGCAATCCTATACACATTAGTCCCTTTTACACTACACAATTATAGCACTTTGATACCACTTTAACTCTCATGGCTGCTTCCTATGAGATCCTGGTATCTGTGCATACATGAGGAAATGAGAATTCTCTACTAGAGAGCTCTAGTACATCACCACACCACAAGGTCCAGTGCATCAACAAGCTAACAGATACTTAAGATGAATCCATGGCAGTTAAAGTAGTAATACAAGTGTTATAACTGTACAGTGTAAGAGATCTTCGACAAATGGTCGGCAACCTACAGTCCTTAACCACTCTCTCTGTGGCCCACAGGAAACCAGGAGAACCTTGCCCTCTTTAGCTAGACTAATGCTTCCCAAGGTGTCTGACATGGGGTCCAGCAATTCCCCACCCCACCCCACCCCACCCCACCATGCCATTTGTGTCCATTGGCTATGTTCATTTCTTTCTGGAAACTCACCAGGGACTGGCAGCCAATACCCTGTTGATCAGCACAGGTCCCTGAAATACCACTTTAACTCAAACTGAACTAGACGAAAATAGGAAAACTAGACTGTTACCAGTGATTGGACATTATATCCATATTATGCCAACCATTTGTGGTGTAATGTAGCTTCCAATCCTCTTCTAGACATAATTCAAAGTGCTGATATTTTAACTTTAATTGCTATAAGAATCTTAGGACAGAAAGCACGAAAAAGCATCTCCTCCCATATATCTGAATCCAAATAAAATCACTCTTTCCCCCCTTGTATTAGGTAATGCTAAAAAGGGGGGAGTGAGAAAGATTACAATCAACTTGACAACATGAGTTCATGACAAACAGACATGGACAGGCAGGAAGTGATTTCACAGAAATTAGTCAACAGTTTGGGAGTTGTATACATACTGATTCAATGAAAGCTACTGGTCTACCACTATTAATTCTGACAAAACATCTCTTCAAAACATTGGCTTTAAGAGTGGAATTCTGAGAAGGCCTCCAGGTCTGTTAAATGTTCTCTGTAAAACAATGTCAAATTTTCATAAAGTTGTCTGATCTCCTCCCTTCTAATGAATCTTACTTTTGCAGTGGGTATTTTGTTGATGATTAACACAATGCCTTTTTTCTGCTAACAGTGAATCTCTAGATTTACAGTAAAAAGCTGCCATTAACTGGAAAATTATGATTTTGTTCCACAACACCACATTTTCATACAAAAATACAGATAATAGGAAATGTTCCTCTTTGGCTGCAATTTTTTCTTCTACAATGTCTTCTATTTTATATCAGACAACTTTTCAAAACTCTACCACCTAGGGCAGTGAAGCCACATACTATACGATATGCTTCAACAAAGAACAACTGGCAACATCACCTCCTTGCCTAAGAAAACCCTATGAAATTCATGGGGCCACCATAAGTTGACAGGAGACGTGAAGGCACATACATGCATAGACACAGTATAACTGAAAATATAAAGTTAAGCAGGATTAATAAACACAGGAAGCATGAAGAACTGAGACATTTCATTAGGACAGAACGGTCAGAAAATCAGATGAATTTATATTTTTAAAAAACTGTTTAGCCACATTCTATAGACAGACCCTTCAGGCCGAAAGCTAATATACATGTGAAGACCAGATGCTGTGGTTACAACAACAGGGAATAATTTTTGCCTTTATACCCCAACTACAAGCTTCCCAAAGGCTTCTGATGACCCATTTTAAGAAAATTACTAACAAGCTAGTTGGATCTTTGGTCTGATCCAGACAAGCAATTTACACAGTTGGTAAAGAGGAGAATATGGAAGATGAGGATAGAAAAGTGTCAAGAGTGCAGTCAAGATGTCTTCTTAAACACTTTACTCCAGGGGTGGGGAAAATGTAACACATGAACCCAAGGCTCTTAACATATGAACCCAAGATTCCAGAGGCCTCCAACCCCCGTTCCCCAAATTTATGGGAAAACTGTAAAGGTTCTTTGCCTTTAAAAGCTCATTGGGAGCCATGGGGAGATGTTTTTGCCCTCTGGCCATTTTAGGTCCAGGAATGTGGTAAATTGGTGAAGCAGCAATTGAATGGGGTTTTTGGAGCCCTTCAAGGTAACATCCAGGGGGTCCCAAGCCCTGACAGTTGTCCACTCCTGCTCTGCTCTATCCTGCTCACTACCTAACTGATCAGACTATATAATTCAAAGGGATTTTATTGGGTACAGAGCTACACTGATTTACCCATTTCATGAACTTCAGTTTAGATTAATGTAACTTTTTACAGAAAGAATATTTATTCTCCCCTCCTATCCAAATTAACTGACACCTATAGGTGTCAATGGGTATCAGTGTGCATTACATATCATTTCAACTGCAGTACCTGCAACATGACTCAAAAGTGCTTCTGTAAATAAAATGAATGTTTACTTAACATAACCCATTTCCACATATGTCTGCTACTTCTTCTGAACTTTTTCCATGTTCTTTATTTACCCACATTATTATTAATAATGACTATGTTGCCACTATGTTAAGAAAGTATCTGTCATCGCATACACAAATGGCAATTAAAAATCTGTGTGGAGTAGTGGTTAGTGCATCACACCTGGACCAAGAAATACTAGGTTCAAATCCCTAAGACGACATGAAACTCCTTGGTGATCCTCTTGCAGTTTTTCTCTTTCAACACAGCTCACAGAGGGGGCAGAGTGATGATCAGAAAGAGCCTTGTAACCTGATCTGAGCTACTTGAAGTAAAACTAGAATACAACGTAACAACATAATATCATCAAATAAAAAAAAATTAAAATGCCTGCGCAAAAAGCAGAATGACAATGACCACAGTCCCCAGAGAAGTAACTGTGAAAATTTCATTTGCAATGGAATCTGTTATATCCATTGTTCCCTTTTCATGCTGCCATTGATATTCTGTTCATGTTATCAAAGCTTATTTAACTCTGAACAGTACACTACCAATACAGCTTTACATACTACTAACCTTTGTTGAAAATACAGTTTTGGAAGACTAAGATTTAAGCTTGAATATACATATATTCTGTTGATTAAAGCAGATTATTGTACTGCTAAATTTGCAAAAGACCAAGTCAGAAGATCTTCACTTTTGATTTATAGGTAATCAATTACAAAGGTAATCTTAGTAGGCATCCTGGCCCATGTGAACAAAAGGGCTTTCAATTAGTAGATACTGTACCTCCACTGGATGTTACTCAATGGAGAAAAACTGTAATGTGCTTCCTATAGCTATCAAACAACAAACAAGAATCAACTCAGTTCAGCTGCTACCATACTAGATCTTCAACAGTGTCTGTGTTCAACTATGACTCTGGAGACCAGGGTTCAATTTGCGCTCAGCCATGAAACCCACCAGGTGACCTTGGGCAAGTCACATGCTGTCAGCCTCAAGGGAAGATAATGGTAAACCTCCTCTGAACAAATATTGGCAAGAAAACCCCATGATAGGGTCACCTTAAGGACACTATAAGTTGGAAATGACTTGAAGGCACACAACAACAACAACACATCCTATATCTACCAAACAACAAACAAGAACCAGCTCAGTTCAGTGGCTACCATACTAGAACTTCAACAGAGTCTGTGCTGCTGCAAATGATGATGTCACCAACATCTAAAATCCAATTGTAAGTACCACCCAAGCACAGTGAGGCAGCATCTCCACTATCAGCTGAAGGAAACAGGGTGTCCCCTCCTTAGTTTCATCTCAGCAGTGGCAGCTGGGGATTGAAATGTGTACCTCTGTTTGAGCAGATGTTGCAAAGTAATGTGGCCAAACATCAGGAATAAACTCTTCCAGAACATGGCCACATAGGCTGAAAAACCCACAAAAAACTAATGCAAAGTATGTTATCTGAAACAAGGACTGTCAGTGTTTGAAAAAGCCAGCTCCAACAGGCCTTGCATGAAAGGAAGAAGAGCCCTCCATCAATCCACTATCCTGAGGGTGAGAAAGGCAAGCCAGTTCCAACAGGTCTTGCTTATAAAGAAAAAGAGCCCTCCCTCCATTCACCATTTTGAGGGAGAGAATGGCAAGCCAGCTCCGACAGGCCTTGTCTAAAAAGAAGAAGAAGAGTCCTCCCTCCATCCACCATTTTGCCTTGGTCCAGGCCTCCGAGGGAGAGAAGATCTGCTGGACTTTCCCCCTTCCCCACCACTTCTCCCTTCTCCTTTTGTGTTGTGTCTTTTTATATTGTAAGCCGGAGGGCAGGGAAATGTCTCATTAACAAATTGTAAACTGCTCTGATAGCCTTGGCTGAAGAGCAGGGTATAAATAATACTCCTCCTCCTCCTCTTCCTCCTCCTCCTCCTCCTCCTTATTATTATTATTATTATTATTATTATTATTGAATTTAAAAGTACAACCCTCTTTCCTGATGTTACAACATAGGACAGAATTCTGCCAAAGCACCTTAAGCCCCAGTAATTTCAATGGGAGAGTTAGGAACACATTTAACTCCTTAGATTTTTGTGGGTTTTTCGGGCTATGTGGCTGTTTTCTGGAACAGTGTATGCTAGCATCTGTGGCTGGCATCTTCAGAGAATGCTGGCATTTAACTCCTCCCTACAGAAAGCCATGCATTATAATGTTCACTATTAGGTACATGGGACTTTGACCAATTGTTTGGTGGAGAGACTTCTGAATCACCCCAAAGATCACTATACTATCTGTCCTCAAAAAATGCCTCTTTCTCATGTGACCAAAAAGAAAGGAAGAAGAAAGAAAAGAAAAGAAAAGAAAGAACAGTTTCTTTAAAAATCCACATTAAATTGAATGAAGAGCACTAAAAGAAAAATATAATAATTAAAACCAGAGAGTCAACAAGCCTTGCAAGGCATGGGGGTTGGGAGAGGCACGTGCTGACCTTATGAAACTCCACAGCAGATCCTTGAGGGACTGTTTATACTTAGGAAATACCATTTTAATTAAACAGTCCTGAGGAACAGACAACAAACTGCAAAGATCAGGTCACCTAGATTCCAAAGGTCAATTGAAGAGACAGCATGAAGGAGACAAATCTTTTTGATCACACTTCCTTCTTTTGCAAATATGTACAGCACAAGCCCTTTCATCAAGAGATTAAAAATACCCACAACAGAATATATAATTGAACAAATTTATATGTGATCTTCCATTATATGTTGTTTTATAATCAGAAACATAGTCAAAATGCTACAGCCAATTGCTTGCAAGTATTATTATAACTGATACACCCTTTTTAATATGCACATAAACTACAACAGATACTTTGCTTGTTCTCAAGCAACCCTTTGACTCAGGACACTATTTTACAGATACTGGTAGGTGTTTGATAGCAACAATGGATTCCAATGGATGTATATGGATTCCTGCCCATATTTCCCTCTGCAAAATTCTTGGAGTAGTCAGCATTTCAAAATCGTTAAAAAATGCTATGCCACAAAAACACAGGATGAGTTTCACATATGGTACATGGTTGTTGTACTTGTTTGCATGTAGTAATGATATCACTTTGTATCACTCTATTTACTGAAAATTGCTATTTTGTCAGTTTAGTTATACTGTCCAAGATACATAGCAAGTGATGCAGGAGGCTGCCAATCCCATTTTGCAAAACAAAACATAGCTAAGGGGCTATTTTCAGGATGGAAAGTAACATTATGGTAAAAAAAAACCTACCCAGATGTACAACTCACCATATTTAAAAACCAAGAGGCAGCAAGGGTGAAATAATTTAAAAAAGAAAAGTAGTAGAAACTGAAGCTTTATCATTCACATTGTGTTTTATATAAGCAAATTATCAAAGCTAACAAATATTTACTTAAGTCATACTTTAAATCATTCTCAGTTGATGAGAGGGACTGGAGTGTCTGCTCATCTCTCACAGCTTGCAGAATTCATGGCTCAATGAGTCTGCTGGGCTTAACTAGGAAGGTTCTAAGCAAAGAAATAACATTCTCCAAGACATGGCATGTTTAGCCCAAAACTTTACAAACAGCTAGCTGTTTGAATTGGCGAGTGAGTCTTTTCCTGCATTTCCAAAAAGGGTGAGTGGAATCCCCCATTCCCTGAAAAAAAGGAAAAAAAAGAACTTGGTGCTGCCACAAAATACCATTTTAATTATACCCCTCTTTTTGATTAAAGTTCTATACAGAATTTGAAACTATGCTTCAGGCCATTTTTTATTGCCATCTTTCCCAGAGGTGAAAAGTCTAGATCATTTAAATATATATTAAATTATGTAAATATATATAATATTAAGATTGTCCCTTCCATTGAAGTTCACTTCTTAAAAGATTATGGAGCAAACAAAGAACATGCCTAGTCAGAATATGGCCTCATACAGGTGAATGTGGTCCTTTAGAAGAGGCCAGCTTCAGAGCTGGAAAAGTTACATTTGGATTAGAACTCCGAAAATCCCTTCATAAACCACTGTTTATGTTGATGTTCTTTATGATCAAGTAACAGCCTGCATGTGTGAAAGAGTAATTAGCTCTCTCAACAAATGAAATTTGTCAGATGAGACTATAATCTCGGATTAAATACCAACAGAATCAGTTCACACATTTAGTTGGATGTTAACAAATATATATATATATATATATATATACACAAGTGATAAGAAATATACTGGTATATGGGAACCAACTTTCAGGTCCTCTTTAAGCAAACAAAGAACTGAAAAAGCCAGACATTCATGATACCATCAGGATTTACCGTGATACGTGACTTCTTCATGCACTCTTGTCTAGCCTCTATTACTTCTGCTATACAAGGATACACTATACTGGAACACAGATTCAAATCTATCTGTCTCATTGTATGAAAAGAATGGCAGATTGGTCTGTTAAATGCTAGCATCCACACTCCATCAAGGTATGCTTCATCCAAGGTAACTCTAGCAGGAAGAAAGTGAGCTGTCCTGCTAAGAGTTGTATTAAGTGCTCTCATCTAGCATATACTCAACTGAAAGAAACAAATGAAGCAGAAGAATATTCTTAGGATTAACTTTTGCATTACATCACCGAAGATCATGTTTCCTGTCACTGTGACACCACTAGACATCTGGAATTATCACTCTATTCACTAAAAACAAAGCCATCACCACCCCAAACCCAAACTAGTATGCCAGACAGAATATTCCAAACTCAAATATCTGATTGTTGAAAAACAAATGAAAGGAATGCCCAAGTTCTGAAAGTGGTACTTAGGAAAAGTTTTAAAAGTGTGGAATGTTCTAAATAAATTTGTTTGAAATGACAAGAAAAACCATTGCGCTACAGATATAACAGAGGGTGTGGTAATTCTAATAAACTGGTTGAAGATTATGTACAAGCCTGTAATACCCAGGCAATATAAATTAGAAAGGAAAAAATTGAACTTTTTTTCTATTTAGATTTCTGTTCTTAAAGATGTGTAAACTTTATTATTCATCCCTTCTCACTTGCTGCCCCTCACTTCTGGAACCTTCTTCTTCTACATGCGCGCCTCATCACTTCTCTAACCAGTTTCAAAACTGAGTTAAAGACTATATTGTTTAGAGAAGTGTTCCCAGATGTGTGACTTTGTCTGCCCCCTTTTTAACTGCGCATTATGAAGCCGACCCCTCCCTCTAGTCCATCTGCCTTGGTCCAGGCCTCAGAGGGAGAGAAGAACCACCGGACCTGATACCCTTCCCCATCACCTTTCCCTTCTCCTTTTGTCTCGTGTCTTTTAGATTGTAAGCCTGAGGGCAGGGAACCGTCTAATTATAAATTTATGTGTACAGCACTGTGTAAACCTACAGCGCTATATAAATAAAGGTTAATAATAATAACAATAATAATAATAATAATACACAATATAATAAAAACTAATGTATTATTTTATTGGTATTATTTATTAATAAAAGTGTCATACTTCCAAACTGTCCATATCTTCTTTCCTTTGAATTCTTGCTGTATGTCATGTCTCATCAAAGGAGGCATGGTAAGTTAAAATAGATGCTGAAGTCTTAACTACTACTATACACCTCCATTTAGTATACTAAGACGCATATGAACAACCTCAATGTCAAATGTGCTGGATATGCCCTGCAGTAATGAGTGTGATGACCACAACTTAAATCTTATAAAAGGTTCATTTTCAGAAACCAAGTTCTGATCAAAAATCTGCAAAGTTTGGGAGGGCCAGATTATTTCAACTAGATACCTCAGCTCACGCAGAACAATCCAATGTAGCAGGAGAGACTCAATGTCAGGGGAACACCATTCCTATGGCCTTCTAGGTTCAATGTCATCTTATCAGAAGTTAGTGGGGATTATGTTCTTCCTCATTTTCTCCTGTACTGGTAAAACTCTTAAAACCTGGCTAGCATAGTTTTCCCTTCCTACTGGGTGTACAGTTGAGGAACAGGAATGTTTAGGATCCTGTGGCTCCAAAGCTTCTTCCAGGGTACTCCTACAATGCCATTACATCCTGCAAACCCCAATGCTGAAGGAACACCAGCTGAAACCTTCCTAATACCTCATAGGAGGTTATGAGCTTAGATTTCTTTCTAAGCATAGACTACTTTCTCCCTCAGAGAAGGAGATCCAATGAACCCTATGGCCCCAGGAAACACTCTCTTAGGAACCATAGAATTGTAGCCAAGCTGTTTATTGGCACTTTTTACTAAATACTGCTTTTCATTTTAATATCTTAACATGTGTTTGAGCTGTTTCTATTTATGTATATCATAAATCAAATCTATCCACACCTAATTTTCCCTAGCATAAGACAGGTTTTAATTTGCAACCTTGTCTCCTAAAAACCCCACCACAAGAGCTACTGGCCTTGTTTTACTGCAACTAGAAAGTAGCCGGTAGAAACCTATGGGGGGAAAACAGACTAGAAAAGGTTTGCCTGGATGAAAGAATAGATTGCAATCAAGATAAAACACCAGACATTACTGAAGAGCATATGCTTTTATGGATGACACAGATGTGAAAGGACATGCAGGTAATGTTTAGATGAATAAAAAGCTCAGCCAGTAAGTCAAAAATAGTAGATATCAAAGTTCTAGTCATACATTACAATCAACATGTTAACAAAGTACAGGTTTATCAAGAAAAAAGGAGAGAGATTTTCTTTTTAGACTTACCTCCATTTTTCCCCACCGTCCTGAAACATCGCCAAAAGGTCCTTAGAAAGGATGCTCTGTTATGTGGTGTTGCTTGGATAAAGTTGAACTCTCTAAACAAAATATGAGTTCCTTGACGCACACTGTTAAAGCTACAACAAGAAAGTAAAGTATTGGTGTTAGCTGCAGCAATAGGAAGCTAAAACCAGTAAGAAATCCCGTATTCAACTGGAAGATACACAACATGCAAAGCTCTATACCTCCTGATAAATTTGAAGTCCTCAATAAGTTAAAATCCAGGAAAATGTATATATCTACAAGAAGCAGGAGCACACTTAGGTCAATACTACTCAATGTGATGGTTCAATGACTGGTTTGTAGCAGGTTTTGTAATCAATGGGCACAAATATGGTGCTGGTCCCTGACAAACTGGAAGGGGGCACCAATATATCAGATAGATTAAGAGGTACAAATTTAGCAAATACCTGCTGTTATCAACAGTCTTAGCAGAATCCTGAAAGTTCACTAGATACAACAGTGAGTAAGAATCTCTAACCACCATTTTGTAAAATCACCCTCCCAAGAAGAAATAGAAAGGATTTGAATCTTTGGTCCAGCACAACCACCAGAGATATACTCCCTCTGTTCAGTTCCTAATCGAGACTGTCCAGTAATTGTGACAAAAGCTCCTTTGTTCTATAATAACCTGAAGGCTACCCTTGTGCCTAACCCGGAAACTTCAATTAGTTCAGAACATGGCAGCCAGGCTTATCACAGGAATATCAAGGAGAGATCACATAACACCTGTGCTTAAAGCTCTCCACTGGCTGCCCATTAGTTTCCGGGCACAATACAAGGTGTTTATATTAACCTTCAAAGCTCTACATGGCTCAGGCCCGTCTTATCTTAGGGACCGCCTTTTCCCATACGAACCGCCCCGCACACTTTGGTCCTCTGGGAGGAATCTGCTGAAGCCTATGAAAACCAGGCTGTCGCAAACCTCCCAGAGGACTTTCTCAGCTACCGCCCCTAAATTTTGGAATGACCTGCTGGACGAGATGCGTCTCATTACATCTTTGACCAGCTTTAAAAAGGCCTTAAAGACGCATCTCTTCTGGCAGGCCTTCCCCTGAAGAGGGAATAATATATCACCAACCCCCGACCTTAATAATGCAAATGAAAATGTAAATGGCACCGGGGGATTAACTCTAGCTGTCCCTCTGTTCAAACCTTCTGATCCCACCCACTGGGGATTGCACTCGTACTGCCCATCAACTGCACTTTATTTTTATTGTTTTTAAAAAAAATTAACTGATGTCAATTTTAACCAGCTTTGATTTAATCTAGTCTTAAGGGGGGGGGGAGGTTGGGAAGGGATTTGACTGCTGTTTTATTCTTGTATTTTTTAATTTGCTGTACCCTGCTCCGAGTATTCTATTAGAGGAGCGGGTTATAAATAAACATCATCATCATCATCATCATTATTATTATTATTATTATTATTAGATAATTCCTGTCATCCTGAAACACACAGAAGTGAGATACCATCATATATGCAAAACACCTTGATCAGGAATAAAATCGAACCATTCTTCATGAACATTCTAATGCTTAAATCTGTTTGTTACTCTAAGCTAGAGTATATCTATTTAATCAATGGGAACTTGTTAACATTTACATATGTCCTATTGATTCAATGCATCTACTATAGCTGGGAGAGACAATCAGATTTAGGTCTATGTCACAACTAATTTCACTTTTAAGTGTCCAAACCCTGCTGCACCTGAAAACATGCTGAGATCAAATAAAACCTATGTCTGTACACTTGGAACAACCGCATCAGGGATTTTAATCTCTGCCACATTCCTCCCCAGATGCCACCTGAGAATAAAAGCATTACTAGGTTTCTAACAGATGTGTTATGAACACTTTGAACTTTAAAGAAACACAACCTAAATGCACCATGTTTATTTAGTGCACTAAATGTAAAATTCAAAGCAGTGCATTTATGAAGGACATAGCTGAAAATAAAACGCACAAACACATAGAGAGAATTATATCACCTTCATATTTGCAAGCTGGGAAAAGGTGGTGGCTGGTTATTCCACAAACATCTACCTAGAGGCTGGTTGGTTACGCTACTGACATAAATTATGCTAGTGCATAAGAACAATACTTCACAGAAGACATGGCTGGTCTGGAGCCTCCAAGGTCTAGGTGTGGCACTTGCTAGACTGCTAACTAGCAGTCCAATTTATTCTAAATAATAATTTAATTTTAAACAGATCTAATATCCACAAAATTATTTTACTTGTATACACGAGGCACAGAATCTCTGCAAGATTATCATTATGATATTTTTAAAAGTGAAAAATGCCATTTCATTTGTGAAATGTGTTTCATTAGTTGTTTCGGTATAAGCCTCAAAAGAATAGGGCTTGCTGTATGTCAATTCTGACATTTTTACCAATGGAAGTTATTCTCTGCACTCAGAGACATTTTTGCAATGTCAGATTTGCAAGAAGAAAACGTTAAGCTTTCATGTCAGATATACATTTTGGAATGTATACAAAAAGACTTTCATAACTAACTCCTGTAAATAAATCATTCTGTCTGGTGCTTCTTGACAAAAAGGCCACTGCAAGAATCTGGTGGGTTTCACCTATTTTTTCCATTCCTGGTTCCCAGCTAGGGATATTATCGTACCCGGAAATCCTGCTGGGATAGATGCAGGATTGAAAAGTCAAAACCAGGTGTTATCACATGCAGCCTTGACCGGGTGAGTGCAACCTGTATGCAGCCCGGTCCCCACCTGCACTTATCCAGCCGCTTTTCAAAAACAGGAGCTTGCTGTTTTAGGCTGCATCAATAGAAGTATAGTGTCTAGATCAAGGGAAGTAATAGTGCTCCACAATAGGGCTCCACAATTCAAAAAAGATGTGGAGAAACTGGAGCGTGTCCAAAGGAGGGCAACTATGGTAAGATGGTGAAAGGTCTGGAAACCATGCCCTATGAGGAACCCTTTAGGGAACTGGGATGTTTAGCCTGGAGAAGAGAAGGTTAAGAGGTGATATGATAGCCCTGTTTAAATATTTGAAGGGATGTCATATTGAGGAGAGAGCAAGCTTGTTTTCTGCTGCTCCAGAGACTAGGACGCGGAACAATGGATGCAAATTGCAGGAAAAGAGATTCCACCTCAACATTAGGAGGAACTTCCTGACAGTAAGGGCTGTTCGACAGTGGAACACACTCTCTCGGAGGGTGGTGGAGTCTCCTTCATTAGAGGTCTTTAAGCAGAGGCTGGATGGCCATCTGTCAGGGATGCTTTGATTGGGAGTTCCTGCATGGCAGGGGGTTGGACTGGATGGCCCTTGTGGTCTCTTCCAACTCTATGATTCTATGATTAATTTAGCACAAACATTTATGGATATAAACCCACTTCTTCAGATGCAGTACAAAGTGATCTTAAAGCCATAGATATAAAATATGGAAGCCTCAGTAAGAAAAATTGTATGGATACGAAAGCCAGACAGTGAAGGAAGTCTAAAGGAAGAAAATAAACTCAATCGAGATGTGGTGCTGGAGAAGAATGCTGAGGATACTGTGGACATCCAAAAAGACAAACAAATTGGTCCTTGTTCAGGTCAAGCCTGAACACTCTCTGGAAGCCAAGATGACAAAACTGAGAAAATCATACTTTGGCCACATCATGAGAAGGAATGACTAATGAGAAAAGAGAACAATACTAGAAGTAAAAGTAAAATAGTAAGCAAGAAAGAGTTGGAAGGGTTAATCAAATACAAGTGTTTTTATTTTTGTTTTAGTATTAAAGAGATGAGCTCTTCCTTTATATGTAAAGGTTTCATTATTATTTGTCACATTTGGGGGGGGGGGCTTTTTATTCTTGTCTTAAAATAATAATAAAAAAAGAAAAGACCATAATACTAGGAAAAGTAGAAGGAAGTAGAAAGAGAGGAAGACAGCATCTTCACATGGCTAGACTCTACCAGAGAGGTCAAAGACCTTAATTGCAGGATCTAAGCAGAGCAGTGGAGGATAGAGGGCTTGGAGATGTCTCATCTACAGGGTTGTCATGAGTCTTGGATGGCTTGAGGGCTGTTAAGAAGAACAAACAGTTGTGAGAGAGGGGATGGAAGTTATTCTATCCCCGAGTTATTCATAAAACTTTGATTTAAGGTGGCAGTATCCTGAGTAAGTGCAGGGTGAAAGCATGTGGGTACACTTCTTTGTTTGTGAAAAGTCACCCACAAACTAGATCTCAATAAGAGCATCACTTAGGCTCTTTAAGTTTGTGACAATGTTATTTAAAAATGGGGATGCTTTGATGTTGGGCTATCTGTGTATAGATCCGTAATGTCCAAAATGAAGCACAGATTTTGTAGAACTGTGATGTTTGTGAATTAGGAAGAACTCTTTGAAACAAGGGCCATCTGGTAACCGGACAGTTTTACTTCCAGAGTCCTTTGCTTTATTACAAAGCTTCAGTTTCTTAGCTGTGAACACTGCAGGGCAATGTCATTTAATAAGTCTCTTGGTCTCTGATGCAGTTTCTTTGTTTTGTTTCCGAAGGATCTTAGAAATCAGGAATATCATGTTTCATGAGCATCTGAAAGTGCCCCTTTATGATGCTGTTAAAGTTCAACATACAAATTAAATAGTATCACCACCAAAAAGAAAAAGAAAAAGAAAAAAAGAAAAGGCACAATAAGAGATACTTAAAGAAAATGGATTCATGCTGTTCATGACTCTGTACTTCACTTAAGTTTGGCAAATGTTTCAAATCCTCCAGAGAGATCATGAAAGTATTTCTCTGGGACAGCAGCTTAGTGAGTCTCCTGTGAGAAAATTAATGAAAAGATTCATGCTTACCCTCAGTGGGGACAGATCTTCTCCACAGGTAGCTTCCCCACAGTAACCAAAATCCATGGGCTAACAAGGGACTCTCTTAGTTTTTTTGCACTTCATAGAGTAAGATCCATTTAATAACATTAACTGTTCAGTTACAAGTCAATTCTCCTCCAGTGAACTTTTAAAAAATGTTTGAAGTTCTTTTGTACTCACTCTCTCTCACACACACACAATAACAGTTAACTTTCTGCTATGGGTGTAGGAAAATTTCTCTCTGGACATAACAAACATGCTTAGTCTCCATTTTTGTGCAGTCATGTTGCTCATTTGTCTAGTTATACATCAAAGTAATAGCAAAGTTTTTTCCACAACACAGCTAGATTTTTTTATCCTTTCCCTTCAACTATTTGCTATTTTAGGTAAGTGCTGCTGGACGATTATAAATTCTTTTATAATTATCAAGTACTTTCTGTATGTACAAATCAGAGGAAGACACAAATTGTTACTCAGCAGTAGATGACAAGATAAAGACATGACCAGAATCAACCTACAATGCCCCAAAGGCCTGATTCAAAGTACACTGAAGTCAATTAAAAATAACTCCACTTTCACCAAGCCTTGGAACATGTTCCAGACACTTTAAAATAGTTGAATCAAAAAGCTCTGTCTTTAAAAAGAGATACCTATACAGTAGTTTCTTTGACATCTGATAATAACAACACCACTCTTTTATTGTACTTTATGCTCAAAAGTGTGCAGGGCTCAAAAACATGTATAAAAAAGAGATGAAACAATCTGTCACAGTGCTTGTTAATAAAAGCTCTATAATAAAACAGCTATCCATCCATCATCTCTGCCTTTTCCTAAAAACATTAAAAGGCAATGCATACTTAAATTGATAATAAATAATTAGATCAGTGATTCTTCACTTGTGGTCCACCTAGGACCTCCTAGGAGGTCTGCAAAGGATTGAAGAAACGTTGTGAGCTTTTACAGTTAAAAAAAGGATATTTACCCAAGTTATTTTCATATCAAATTTCATCTTGATCCATCAATTGTACCAATTGCACTAACCTACCACCCCATTAAAAATAAAAGTTTAAAAATGGTTATGAAAATAACTGTTTGAAAGCAAAAAAAAAAATGTACTGAGCACTTGCACATGTAAAAACATGCAAGTTAATGACATTGAATGGCTGAGTGAAAGCATGGGCCATTTTTTGCTAGCATACATACAGCCAAAGGTTCCCTTCATAGCTGCACTAATCTTTCATGTTGTCCATGTTGTTCTCAGAACATTTATTGCTTCCCAGAATTCTATAGTTGTGTTGGGAAAGCTCTCAAAGAAATTCATGTGTAGAAAGAAGGCCATGTTTGCAGGAAGAGAGAATTGGAGCCAGTGAATATTTGGAATGATAACTGTGGATTATTGAAAATAATCGTGTTTCTTCTTCAATTTCGGCACATAAAAACATTTCATTATTGTTGGGTAAAATGACTTTTAGATGTTATTGTGGGAAATTTCATAGCAATACATATTGAGTGATCTTCAGCCTGGATCGCTGTCTGAATTTGAAATGTTCTTTCAAATGTTTTTACTGACCAAGTTGATATGGGTGCATCCTGTTCAAAGCAAAACAAAGTTTCTTCCAGTAAACATAAAGGACATCACTGTTGCCGCAAGGAATATCCATTGATTGGCTTCATTTGTACAGGTCTCGAAGACAAGCAACTACCAACCCTGTGTAACATTACAATGTCCTAGAGAGAAGCAACTACCACAGTGTGGCTGTGGGAGATTAGAAAGTATCAAAAGCAGGAGTGTGTTCCAAGGAGAGATAGACGGGATTGGTGGTTGATACCGACAGGGTGTCGAGCTGACATAGACAGGGTTTTGAACTAACAGAGAGAGTGTTTTGGATTTGAGAAGGAAGGGAAAACTGCATATGATATTGGGATAAATAACAGAATATTAGTTTATTATATTCTCATACTGAGTTTAATAAATCTATTTCTGTTGCTATTTTAAACCCTTTCTTTGTCTGTCAACCATGAATCAGAGACAGGCCACAAATATGAGAGCACCCATACAATAACTGAGTCACAAGTCCATATATAAAGAGGTCATCTTAAGGCCCAGTAACTGAACCCAGAAAGGGAAGAATTTAGGGAAACAAGGGTCCAGAACACACTGCAAAAGTAATCCAGTTAGGGAATTCTGGAAACTGTAGTTATGTGGTACATTTAGCCTTTGTCAGAGAGCTCTGGTGCCACAACAAACTACAATTTTCAGGATTCCCTAGCACTGAAGCAGGGCAGTTAAAACTGGATTATTTCTGCAATGCATTTTGCACCAAGCGCACAGTGAATGGCAACAAAGATTGCAACTGGTTGTAGTGATAAAATGCAGTGAGGTCCTCATTATAAGTTTCTAAGCTGACAGCAAAAACAGGAAAACCACACACAACAGCTGAAAAACTTATATTACCTGCTGCAAAAATCATGGTTTCTTTATTGATCAACAAAAAAGCTGCATGCCAAGGACCTTTTCTTAATACCTTTGCAAATCAGTCAGGAAATGAATCAACCGTTTGTCAGCCAATATCAAGGAACAGTTATTAGAAAGAATTCACTTCCCCTATTTTACTCTGGAAGTAGACGAAAGGTCAGATGTAACAAACAAAGCGACCTTATTGTGTTACATTAGATATGAGTACAACATAAATATTTTTGAAGACTTACTATTCCTCTCCTCACTGGAGAGGAACACTACAGCTGAAGTAATATTTAATATCTTAAATGAGTCTGTAACATCTCATGACATGGATTGGTTGAAATCTGTTAGAATTAGCACAGCAGGGCATGAGCAATGTCTGGAAAGCTTACTGGACTTGTAGCACAGATTAAGGAAATCATACTGTTGGTGACTTGGTACCATTGCTGCATACATAGGAAGCTCTAGTTGCTACGAAGTTACCAGAAAAACTAAAACAGACTTTAATAAATCAATCAACATTTTAAATTTTATAAGAAGTAAATTACTGAATTCAAGACTTTCTGAATAGCTTTGCAAAGATACGGACAGGTTTTGCTACATTGTCAGGTTTGTTGGCTTATCACAAGGTCTATGTGTCTCATTTTTGGGAACTGAGAGATGAGATAAGAGTATTCCTCATGGAGCAGCAATTTCACCTCAGTGATCATCTGGCAGATGTTTCCTGGTTACAAAAATTAGCATACCTGTCAGATATCTTCACTCATTTAAATATGTTCAACTTGAATCTTCAAGGAGAAAAGTTACAGTTTTTCAGGTTGAAGACAAGATCAAAGTAATGATGAAACAGATGGAATTGTGGCATCATCAGCTATCGAACTGAAATGATAAGACATTTCCAAACCTCACACATTTTCTTGGTCTCCAACAATGAAGAGTTGTCTGAAAAGGACATATCACTTATCACATGGCATTTGAAAGATTACAGCACAGGTTCCGTGAATATTTTCTTGCTCATAATGCAAGCAAAAACTGGATTAGAGGTCCATTTTCAGTTAATGTGTATGAAATAGAGGGGTTCACAACAGCAGAGGAATACAAGTTCATGGGGGGGGGGGGGGAGGAGGAACAGTATGTTCAAAATTTCTGGGCTCAGTACAAGCAGATTTTCCAGAAGAATCGAAAGGAGCTATGAAAGTATTGATGCCTATCATAATGACATATTTATACAAAAAATCATTATCTGTATGTTTGTGATTTCCTTTTTCCTTTGCAATCTTCTATTCCTCCTTCCCAAAAAGCTGCTGCAGGCTTGGGGACCCTCCTGGATACTAAAGGGGATGGTCTGGGGCTAAAGATGAAGGAATAATCAGTGAAAACCAACTGTCTCTTCATTTCCACTGCTGTAAGTTTTCTGATCACAATTCAATTCAGGGAATGTTCCTGCCAGAAGAAGCAAAGCTGCATCCAATCCATTATCCAGATTAATAGAAACTACTTTTTCCTATACACTTATTATGCTTTTGAAACAAGCAGCTGAACACCTTTCTCTGGACAGATCAGAAGAAAAGGTGATTTCCCAACCCAACTTAAAGCTTTTGGTTGCTTTTTCTGTATCATGATGTCACCATCTGGGATCATAAACAGGGATTAAAGCAAACCTCACAAACCACAGAAATTAAAGGCAAGATAGAACTCATCTGAAAGGGAATAATTGGTAAAGAGCACAGTTTCAGAGCCAGTAGATTATGCCAAATCTTGATTTTCTAAACATTCTCTAAAAACTTGAAGTCTGTGAGTATACCATATTAAAATTACTGAATTGTATGTAAGCTCATTTTAAAAAACCGTAACCAAAAAAAGACAGTTTGAAGAGCTTTGTGATAGGTGCATAGTCCCATAAATGGATACTTTTCTACCCTACTTACAAACACAGAAGATTTGTTAATTTCCCATCTAAAGAAAGACAAGACAGCAATAATAAGCAACACTAATGTAATATAAACATGTATGGGGAGGGAATCCAGTTATTTCTAAGGCTGCTCATACTTGCCTTATTCAAATCTCAGTCTAGACTAGGAAGAAAAAATAGTGTTGTATAATTTTTTTTTTACTGCAACTGCCATAAACCTCTAACAGCATAGTTTAAGACAAGCAATTGTGCTAGCTATAATCCAAAACATACAGAAGGCATTAGCTTACCTACTATCTCTGGCCTAGAACAAGGATGGAGAACATATGGAGAACATGTTGTTGAATTACAACTCCCATCAACCTGCACAGTCAATAGTTAGGGATAATGGGACTGGCAGGCAAACAACACCTGGCAATCCACATGTTCCCAATTCCTTTTCTAGAAAAAGAGCACCATAAAAATTACCTAAGCCTCCAGGAGTACCATTTGACCTAAAATGATCTGAAGTGCTACAGTGTGGGGACATTAAGAAATGTCAGTGTTTGGCCATTTGACTGCATCAGATATGAACAACAGCTTTTGGACAAAAGCTAGGGGGGTTATATAAACAGTAAAAATAGAGAATTTAATGTATCCCACTGCACATGATAAGACTTCAATGAGTTAAGTAGCTCTTTTTTTTATATTCTAACAATAAAAGTGCATACTCATCACATTAAGAAGATCTTTCAACATTTTCTATAATATCTACCATGCAAGGTGTACATTATTTTTCTATATAGAAGTGTTTTCCAGAATTTCTTGAAAACTACAATGAAACCTGAAAAGGGGGGAAATGGGGGGAGAATGGAGGAAGAAATCTAGCAGCACCTTTAAGGCTGATTTATATTTTAGCATAAGTTTTTGTGACTATCAATCCACTTCTTCAAGTGGATCAGACATTGAATCTTAGTAACTGGTTGTGCATTTTCTTCCTAAGCAGTGTGTCAGAGGCTAATTACTTTACTACTAATATAGAGAAAAATAGAAGAGGATTTTCTTTAAGCAGAACAAATCTGTTCCATGAGCATAGCCAACAGGTGCTTCCCTTTACATGTTAAGAATGACAGCCACTACTTAGATGTCGAATCTTCTTGGTAAAGCAAGAGACTTTCCATTGCTTTGTCCTCCCCATAGTCTCTCAGGGGAGACAGGCAAATTAGCACATTAAGCTGAAGTTACCATGGACACAATTCCCAACTTGTCTACTTGCACTAGCAATTAAAACTAAAGCCCTCATTAGTACTCTAATATACTTCAAGCACTTGCATTTCACTCAAAGGTTTCACTGGGTTGATGGGCACTCCCTTCAATAGCAATAGTTGCCTTTCACATCACAGTGGTAGGAGCCAGAGGGAGGGACAGGAGACAAGATCCAGGCTAATTTTGAAAATTATGAAAAGGCCTTTAGAGCACTGCGGGTATCAGCAAAATAATTCTGTGCTCAGAGACCTTGCCCTTACATGCTCGACAGAAGGCAAACAAGGCAGGAATCTGCTTACGGTGCCAAGGAGTGGGAAAGATGTGCCTTGCAGCATACTTGCTCTACGCACATGAATAAGAGTAGAAAGATGGAGAACTCTGCCATAATGAAGCCAATGTTCTTTGCTTGATGAACGTGCGTCGGGATCACTAGTGCCCAGGTGCTGCTTCTCTGAAAACAGAGTGTTCTCTTAGTAAATCTTTGTCTGCCATTGTCTAATTACATTTAGACAATCGCCTAGACTTTAGAAACCTTCAAATACTCCCCTGAAATCTTTGGATTTTAACTTAAGTTGTAAAAGTTCTGTGATGCTACAGTAACATCCAAATAAAAACTAGGTACTGACATTGGTTGCTGACCTAAGACTACAAGAGAAGGCCAAGCATTTGGAAAGATCTTCTAGGCCACTTTCTTTAGAGGATAGTAATTGTGGCTCCAAAGTAAAGCACTGAACTAATTTATAAGATGTGTCCCCTTATGAAAGAGGCAGCAGGGAATTAAATTAATTTAAATTACAGTACTGTATTCAGAACCAATTAATTAATTAATTAATTAATTCAATATATGGTTGAAAGAGCAGACCACATGTTGACTATATGGGTTCTGGATATAATTCAGAATGGTCAAAAGAGCAAGTTGTCAGAGAGCAAGGCAGCAAAAGGTGGGGGACACTTGTATGACTTTACTGCTCTTTTGTTATAGTACTAGTGGAATACATAACTCTAAGCTGTGTATATAGAGAGGTCTATTATCAAGGAGACATGCAGCAGTATTTATGCCTCACTGCTGGAGTCCCATGCTTCCAGTTTGATAGATATTGTTCTAATGAAGTTATGGCTGCTGGAAATGAGATACACCATTTTCCCAACATTCAGAGCTACAAACAACAGTGCAAGTGACTGCTGATGGTCCCCTTTTTTATTTTTGTTCCTGCCATCCCTATATTAGGTCAAGAGATGCAACAGAGAACTAGGTCAGTTACTTAATAGCCTGATTTCTCCAATCAAAATATGCACTATTTTTTCTGTGTTGAATTATTGGACCACTATATTTAAAAACAAAAGGGAGAAAGAAACAAAGAACAAGAAGAAAGAAAGAGCCTTAAAAACAACAACAGAGGTCTTTTGATCAAAGTTTCATAGTACAGCTTGCTGTAATTCAAGCTGGCCATTCTTATGTGGCAGGAATTAAGGGTTCCCCCTGCCAGGCAGAGGCCTATTAAAAGACAATGGCTGTTTGAAAAGGATAAGCAAGCTGATATGGATATAATAGGCCACATATAGTGCATCCTTTCTACTCTGAAATAAAGCAGTTTAGAGTTATGAGTTGGGAAATCCAGTATGCTGAAGATAGCAGGCCTATCATATAAAAGGCTAAGTAGCCATGGAGAAATGCTTGGAGATAGCTCAAGGAAAAGGAAAGAGAAGTTCCCAGCAATATATCAACAGTTAAGAATTAGTGTTTTCAAGTGCTATGTTCTGTTCCATATAGACCACATCACTGCAGCACTGTGTAACTGGCAAAGACATCCAGTCTTCCACATGAATATTGGAGCTGAAACCTTCTTGTGCGGAATAATGGAAGATTATGAGATCACCTTCTAATCACTGATAGGTCTGGGAACACAGGGCCAACATTACATTACATTACATTTCCCAAGAGTATCAACTTGCCCTGATTTTCAATGAGTGCCACTACAGCCCAAGTCACAGTGACATTTAACCCTTCTTTCCATGCTTCACTGACTATAGGACAAAACACAGAGAAAAGCAAGTTGAGGCACATATAGCCTCATACCTCAATTTCCCTTAGCTATAATGAATTCACAGACTTGGATGGAGTGAGAGAGATTATATTCCCTGTTTGATGCTCTCTCAGGGGCAAGGGGGAAGACTTTTAACAGTGACGTTGTACAATGTCTCTGTTTACTCTCACACAAATGACCCAAAGATACAGTAAATTTGAAATCTTTTACAGGTGTAAAAGTAGCCATAGGATAAGTTACAATCTGTTATGATTCTCCATCACCACTATTTTGTAATGCAACACAGCTGAACAAATCTTCCCACGGGTAGGTTCTGTTAACATTTTTCTTCCACTGACAAATATGTATTAAAATAGTATATTAAGATGTAAAATCCATATGGAAGAAAGGTCTGTGAGGAAGAGCAAACTAGGATCCCCATGTTTATGGACTCTTTCTGGAAAACCTATGTGGATTCTACATTCCAATGTGACAGTTTTCACATCTGTTTATCCACAAGGAAAAAGTATAATCTTGCAATCAGCTTTCAGTATTTTACAATATATGTTTTATAGTGGTAGGATTACCCCAGTTTGAAAGGAATTTCAATTTTTAATTGAAGATTTTTACAAATTATTTAATTAATGAAGGGGGGAGTTGTATTATTCAATGACAGGCTCTGTTATGACTTCCACTCCTTTATGTGTCCATTCTGAATGTAATTTAATTTAATTTAGGATTACCACAGTTTGAAAGGAATTTCAATTTTTAATTGAAGATTTTTACAAATTATTTCATGAATTGGGGGGGGGGGGGGTTTGTATTCCTCAATGACAGGCTCTGTTATGACTTCCACTCCTTTATGTATCCATTCTGAATGGTCACACTAGCCAGAAAGACAACAAAGCAAGATATCTAGATAATGTTCAATGTTCTAAGAACAGGAATATGTAGTTCAATAGATACCCAGCTGAATACAGTGGTCCCCCGCCTTACGAATCCCCCGGGTTGCGAAAACCCCGGGATCCGAAAGGCGGCGGACCAGCTTCTTATCCCTCGGGATACGAAATATCCCCCGGGATACGAAGGAAAAAAAGCCGCGCGGCCCCTTTAAATGGCCGCGTGGTCCATTGAGTTTAGCGGTCCCCCGGGAAACGAAAGCTTCCGGGTTACGAAAGTAATCCCGGAACGGATTACTTTCGTAACCCGGGGGACCACTGTATAGCATTTGGAGTATTCTATGACTGAAGCCCCCGATAAGAATTAATAAAAGATTATAACCCAGAGCATAGGAGTTTTAAAGAACATGTCTGTAAGTCTTGAGTCAATTGGGTCAATACATGAAGCCATCCATATATTACACAGCAGCAAAAGACAATCTGCCATCATATATATTTCATCATATGTATCTCAACATAGTGCCTCAGGCAATCCCAGCTCTCTGGGAAGCGTACATGCATGATAAATGAGTTTTTAAACTCCTCTTTATGACATTTTCATTTTGCATTTTTAGGTGTTACCTTTAAAAAAAGTATAGAGGCACATCTGAAAAAAGCATTGGCTGGAATCCTGTTGCTAGCACACATACATACATACATACATGTAATTCCAGATTATGAGTGCATACACTTTACGGTAGATATTATGCAAGGAGTTATTCACTAACTTCTCACAAATTTATGCACTAGCTTGTCATCCCAAAACACTCCTCAACCGCAATTGGGACAGGTACTCCCTGGTCAGCTCCCCCAACTTCCCCATCCAAATGGTCATGCTAGTATGTCAGGTCCTAACAGCTGCTGGGGCGGAACTGTGTGCATGGAATATTACACTCCTCACACATTGATCAAGGATTATGGCCATTATTTGCTGTCTTCTTCTTCTTCTTCTTCTTCTTCTTCTTCTTCTTCTTCTTCTTCGTCTCCTCCTCCTCCTCCTCCTCCTCCTCCTCCTCCTCCTCCTTCTTCCATAAATCATGTTTCCTAGTCCTAATGCACAGTTAGAAAAGGAAATGGGAACAAACCTTGAGTGCTCTAGTATGTCAGTTTCAGAACAACTCTGTCATGGAAGATCTATCTAGACCCCTTTGATGATTTTCTGATGCAACAACAAGACTCTTTTGTTCCAACAGGCCTTTAAAATGACAAATGTTGAATTTACTGATCCTGGCTTTAATTTTTTTCTTGCTTATTTGCTTATAATTTTTTCATTTTTAATTGCTGATGTTACCAGTAGCTACTTTGGACATCAATCTGAAATGGAACAGACTAAATGAAGTGTGGAAGACCTCTGAATTCCTGAAGCCTGGAGGTAAAAGGGCACAAAAAGTCAGTTTTCTATGTAACACATTTTGTACAACAGAAAAGCAAGCTTGCTATTGATAAAAGATTTTCTTCAGAACAGGACATCTGAAATTAGCTTATTGTTCTGCACTTCAGCAAGATGATAATAGTGTTAACATGCAATTTTTACATTATATATATAAGCATTAAGCATCTCATGGGCCTCCAATGGATACAGATAAACTGGAGTAGCCTCCTAGACATTCTAAAAGGAGGAACAGTGGATGAAAAGGAAAAGGAATGGTGTCTACTTTTTATTGTTATATTGGACTAGTTAGGAGGAGGAGTGCTCAAGATGCTAACCTGGCACCAAAATGGTTGCTTGTCTTCCATAAACATGTTATAGCACCTGGCTCAATATCTACTATAGCTTAGATCAACTACTAAGATCAAGTAGTAGTGCTGACTAGAATGAAAATTTAATTTGTTCATTTCCTATACAAAAGAAATAATCTTTTAACTAGACCAGTGACAATCAACATCATCACTGCTGAATATCTTTTGCCTTCTAGATATGCAAAAGAATGCATAGCAAGAAGAAAAAACAGCATTGTCTAGGACCCAGGAACTGTTGAGTCCCACTTGCAAATATCCCACCAGAAGAATATTGTTTGCATTTTAAGTATCTCTAACCACAACCCTGCAATTTGAAATGAATAATGTATATACATACATACACAAAGTTACATAGCATTGCAAATATGCCATTTTCCTTTTTGCCCATACTCTTAAAAGCTCATACTTCCGAGATGCCAACTGCTTGATTGTATACATTATGCATAAAACATAATATCACAGAGGAGTTCAAAGAAGAACGCCTGTTGAGATGGAAATCAGTTAAGTCCTTCATCTCTAGATTGAGAACAGTGATTTATTTCACAAGATTCTTGGAAGGATGACAAAAATAAGAATTTAAGATGTCCATCACATGTGTGCTCATCCTGCCCAGCAGATAAAAAGGCTGTGGTTGACAGTGGCTGGTGGATATAGTCAATGCCTTTATACAACAAGGCAGGTTTTCAATGTCTTAAGAGGCAGTTGTAAGACCTCTGTGTTAAAAAGAAAAGTCCTTTCTGAATCATATTATACTGATTATCAGTCAGTGTCCAATAAACATTTTGTTGCAAGTCACCAGAGTGTGTGGTAATCACAGAACCACAGAGTTGGAAGAGATCTCAAGGGTCATCCAGTCCTACTCCTTGCCATACAGGAATACACAATCAAAGCACTTCCGAGAGATGGCCATTCAGCCTCTGTTTAAAACTTCTAAAGAAGGAGACTCCATCACACTCCAAAGGAGTGTGTTCCACTGTCAAACAGCCTTATTGTCAGGAAATTCTTCCTATGTTGAGCTGGAATCTCTTTTCCTGTAGTTTGAATCCATTGCTCTGGGTCTTATTCTCTGGAGCAGCAGAAAACAAGCTTGCTGTATCCTCAATATATCCCTTCAAATATATAAACAAGACTCATATCACATCTTCACCTTCTCTTCTCCAGGCTAAACATATCCAGCTCCCTAAGTTGCTCATCACAGGGTGATGTCCAAGCTCAAGAGACTTCTGGATGAGATAGGTTTCCTATGTTTTATTTCAGTTTGGTTTCAGACTTTTGCTGGAGATGATAGCAATAGCAATACATTTCTATACTTCTTATCAGTGCACTTAAGCACTCCCTAAGTGGTTGTGATGTGTGACACTGAGCCCTTGGCTGGTATTGAACTAAAACCTTGTGGTTTGTGAGTGAGTGAGTGGTTGCACTACAGGCATTTAACAGCTTTGTCTGTCTTGGTGGATGGTCTTCATAGAGAACTGGACAGGGGAGGTGAGTCCCTCTTGGTTCTGCTGAACCTCATAATGGATTTTGTTATCAGCCATGGTATCCTTTTGAGCTGCCTTTCTCAGATGTGACTTGGAGACACTGCTTTACAGTGGCTTCATTTGCTCCTAAAGGGGTGAGCACAGAAATGGTGCTGAGAGATTACTGTTCAACAAATTGCACACTGGTCTGTCGTGTCCTTCAGAGTTCTTTTTTGCCCCTTAGTCATCACGCATTTCACATATACATAAAACTGATGAGTGAGGGTGACTGGAGGCTTGGAGTCCATTGCTACTGATATGGTGGTGACACACCCCTTCTTCCCCTTTTCACCGAATTCCAAGAAAGCTGTATTGATTCCAAACCAGTGTCTGGCATAAGAATGGACCAGGGCAAACAAAGTAAAGCTCAACCTAGACAAGATAGAGGCTCCTGGTCAGTCAAAAGGCCAATCAAATACAGGTTCATCCTGTCTAGGTGAGGTTGTACCCCACTTGAAGATGCAGATTTGGAGCTTGGGGGAGGGGTACTCCTGGACTCCTGATCCTAGATGCCTAGGTTTCTGTGATTCTACTAAAGCTAGTGGACTAGGGATGGTTATAGGAAGCACATGACTCCCTTGTTACAGCAGCTCCACTGGCTATCAGTCTATTTCTGAGCACAATGCAAAATGTTGTTTTTCACCTATAAAGTCCTTAGGTCAAGGCTCTAGATCAAAGTCAACCCTTAGCTTAGGTTAAGGCTATCTGCCCCCAACAAAACAATCTGGATCCTGAAATCTTTAGGAGAAGCGCTTTCTTTCATCACACAACCTAAAGAGGCATATGTGGTGGGAGTGGCAGTTCCAATCCTATGTAACAACATTCCTACAGAGGATAGAATGGAAGCCTACTTGTCCTTCCATCAGTAAGCAATTCTTATCTGACAGGTTTTGGAGAACTGACCATTTTAAAAGAAAGGGTTTTCAATTGGGTGGTGTGCTGTTTTCCAGCTAGATTTGATTATTTCTCCTTAATGTGTGTTCTGATTTGTTTTCAACATTATTGATTTTACATTACAAAATCAGTATATTATATTTTAATTACAGTACAATCTTTTGTATTATTATCTACATTGCATTTGTTTTAATTTGAAAGCTGCCCGAACTACCATATTGCAAATTAAAAATGCAATAAACATCTATAAAAACAGCACTGGCAAAACTAAAGAAACTGTGCTTCTATTCTGGTTCACAATTAACTAATGTGTACTCATTTACTTTTCTTGTTTTGGATCAATGTTCTGGCCAAGAGATGCTCTTCAGGGCGGGCCAAGAAGTTCAATCATAGTATTTTAGAATGACAAGTGGAAAATAAAATTATTATATCTTTGACCTTCTCTATTATGAATGTGGAGGACATATTGCCAGTACAACTGCTGACAAAAAGTCCCACTGTATTTATGGCTACCAAAGGTATCTACTGTATTAATAAATGACTATTAATCTTTCAACTTATGCCAACCAATATTTAAAAATAACAGACACATGCTTTCAGATGCCTACTGTACTGTACGCATTCTATTATACTGGAATCCTTAGCTGTGAAGTAGGACAAATAATGGTTTTCAAGAAATTGTATAAAAGCCCAGAGAAACACCTGCTAATTTGCAGCTAAATTGAGATACAGAACATTTTTGCACATTTAAAAGATTAAGCCTTTTATTGGACAGGATACATAACACTTTTGGGAGACTAATTTAGCTTTCCAAAAGAGCTGGATTCAATCTTATACATTTACTGATGAAGCATCTCCAATATGTTCACATATTTGTTCTTGTTTTGAGAGAAAAGCAGCATGTCCTCTTAGTTTATTCACTATGGGATTAAAGCCACATTTACCTACAAAGTTGGAAGTGTTCTTCAGTATGTGCAACTAAGTGACAAAGCAGCAACAAAATGGAATCTCAAATTCTTCTTGAACAAAACGTGGAATAGAGTCTTTTAAGTAGTATTGCAGGTAAGGAAAGACAGGTTTTCATAAACAAACAAATTATCTCCCAGCATAACACAAACTCTGGATTCTTTCATACGAGGCTAAATTGGAAGTATAATTTAATCAATTCGAATGCAATCATGGGTTTTACGTTATTGCGAATTAACTCTTCGCACGCAAGTTCGGGCAAGAGGGAAGCCAATTCGAATGCAATCATGGGTTTTACGTTATTGCGAATTAAAGCTTCGCATGCAAATTTGGGCAGGAGGGGGTTATTTTCGGTTAATGGGAAGTAATTCCGAACGGAGCAGGGGTTCTTCCGAACGGAGCAGGGGTTCATGTAAATTCGCTAAACTATGTATGATCCTAACATAGTTCTCAACAGCAAATTCCATTTCAAGTAAGAGTTCACCACGCTTTCATTCAAGCAGTAAACATCAGAATCACGGAAAAGAAATCCTGGAACTGAAATTGTTTTGTTTTTTAAATTGTATATTAAATTTCCCATAGCTCCTATTTTATTCCACACAGGGCTGCTGTCCTGAGTGTATCACTGTGAAATCATTTACCAGCAATGCTTCCTTTAATATATGCGCACACACACATATATACATAACTTTAAAGTATTTTTATCATTTTATTCAGATGAAAATGATCCCATGGCATCTTAAAAAGGTCAGTAATAAAACAGTCCCTGCTTTCAGATTTATAGTCTAAAAGATGCAATGCAGAAGGAAAACACATACAGAAGGGAGAGGAAAAAAGCAAATTCAAGCATAGTTCTTAGTCATAAAATTGATTTAATTATTGACTTAATAGAATGTAAGGAGTTTTACAAGAAAAGGAGCTAAGATTTGCTGGTCTCTCAAAATAAGGCTCATGGAATAGTCCTGCTTCATTCTCTCCCTCACTGGAGCCCTTTCTTAGGATATCAATTTCAAGAAATGGAAATCTCAACTGTTACAAAATAAATGTAAATATCAAATTAATGTCATCTGCTTCACACAAAGCAGGACAGACTTCACAGCACAGGTTGAACGTTCCAGCAACTCTTTTACAAGCCAATTAAGTCTTAAGTTATATTATTTTTCTATGCCAACTAGTGATGGCACAGAAGACCAGCTTTGGCTCACTGAGCATAAGTAAGTGGCTCCCAAGAGCAGGCTACTGAGAAGATGTCAACACTCAGGGCTTTAGCCTGCATTTATGTGAGATCCTTGTTGAACTTCCCCACCAGAAAGGAAGGCCCAATTATAACAAAACTTTACAATCAGAATTTTTAAAAAATCACGGATAAACCATTCTTCCAACCTTACATTTGCTGGAAGACAGTGAAATACTTTCAGATGAAATACAGAAGGGAAGGAGTAAACAAACCAATCAGACACAAAAATAAAGATATGGAAGTAGCTGAAGTCTGGAAGTATAGTAGAATTCCTGATTACTTCTTTCTCCTATTTTTCCCCTGTGTGTCCCTGAAACTCAATTTTACCAAGCAAATCCCAAAGACAGTTAGTATAATGTGATAGATTCCACACGCCTTCTGATGTAGCTATCACAGTAGATATTTGTCAATGAATGAACTTGTAAAAGTAATGGAGTTTTCTATTTGCAAGGGTACTGAAACCTTTTGGCTCTTATAGGTTCACCAAGAATGGTATCAGAGCAAGGTGACAGAAACAGCCCTGCCATAAGGTTGACCCCAGGCACAGGGATTACCAATACAAGAGAAAAAAAGGCAGAGTGAGATTGTACACAATTATGTAGCCAGTTTCCTTAATCTTCATGGGAATATTTCCTCTGAACCAGGTCCCAGATTTGGAGCTGAACTTCAGTTTGCACACAAAACAAACATAGAGTCTCCTTAAGATATAAACTAACTGCAGCTACCAGGTATACATAATACATGGAATCTAACTAGTTCTTGCTTGTCCAATTTAGCAATGATTGCTACACTATTTTGGCACTCCACAAATGCTGGTGGAATCCTAGGTTCACTATAAAAATCAACTAGGCATCTAGGAATTAAACTTTTAGTGCACAGCATCAGTTGTATGCTATAAGTGGGGGCTGATAGTACAATCAATGTGCCTTTTAAAAAAATAAAGGCCCATTTTAGATTGGCAAAAAGAGGTGTGTTGAAGGCTGCATGAAAGCCCAGACTTTAGATGAGAAAAAGGGAAAGTGTGCCATGAAAACACTATTTTGGCATTTTAAGGGAGAAGAAGTGCTTTAAAAAGGAGCTGGCCCATTTTACATTGGCAAAAAGAGGTGTGTTGATGGCTGCATGAAAGCCCAGCCTTTAGATGAGAAAAAGGGAAAGTGTGCCATGAAAACACTATTTTGGAGTTTTAAGGGAGAAGAAGTGCCTTTAAAAAGTAGTTTGATTTCCCCACTACTTTTTCAAAAAGGGCGCAACATTGCTATTGCATCTAAAGGCTAAGGTGTAGTTGCATGGTTAAATGGGGCTCTGTCTCTTTAAAGCGCCCATTTAAAGGCAGCGATACAGGTGCGGATCATAATGGATCGTGGGTTGGGAGCATGCGTGGCGTGGACTTCACTTCTAATTAAAACGCTCAATGCCCTGCAGGTGTAAAAGCTGGGGTTTATCCGCGAAGTTTTTTAAAGCTCCCAAATTCTAGCTCCACTCCTAATCCGAACCCTAGACATGCGCAGTAGGGACTCTGGGATGCCGTTACTGTTATTCTACTGTGGATAACATGTCAATTCATTCACAAAATAAAGGGGTTCATTCATGATGCACCAGTGCAACGGCACAGTTTAAAAAGGCGGAGGAAACGCAATGATAATTTGACGGTTCCTCATAAGTATACATTTGTCCTGCGCAACTGCGCAGGTTTGCCGGCTGCGAACTGCGCAATTGCGCAGTTCCCAGCCGGCAATGATAATTTGACTGTATGGTGTAACTGCATTTGCGCAGTTCGCAAACCTGCGCAGTTGCGCAGGACAAATGTAACTAAACTAAAATCTGTCAGCAAGTATGGAAAACAAAGCAATGACCCACAGACTAGAAATATTTGATACACATTTCAGTCCCCAGCAATTACAGTAAGCTCTAGGGCATTGCATTTATTTCCAATGCAAGAAAGTGATGCTAAAAAATAAATAAAAAGACTGACATCTGAACTAGGTTCAGAAAAGGAAAAGGTACCAGGGATCATATTGCAAACATACATTGGATAATGGAGCGCATCAAAGAATTTCAGAAGAAAATATTCCTGTGCTTTATAGATTATAGCAAAGCATTTGGTTACATAGCTCATGCAAAACTATGGATCAATCTTAACGAAATCTGCATACCACACCATTTTTTATTGTCCTGGTCTTGTCTTGGCCAAGACAAGAGGCCACTGTCACGTCTGAATACAGTGAAGCAAAAAAGGTTGCCATTGGCAAAACTGCATTTTATCATGAAATCAAATTGATATGCATACCATACAGCAGGTAAATTAGACTTGGAGGAAGGAGACGTGATATGCAGATAAAACCCCACTGTGTATGTGCCTGCCTTCAAGTCACCTGTCAGCTAATGGCAATCCCATAAATTTCATAGGGTTTTCTTAGGCAAAGGATATTGAGAGGTGGTTTTGCCAACTCCACTGAAAATGTAGACTAGAGACCCTGGTATTTATTAGTGGTCTCCCATCCAAGTCCTAAACAGGGCTGACCCTTCTACAATACTACTAGATTGTAAGCCTGAGGGCAGGGAACTGTCTAATTATAAGATTGTATGTACAGCACTGTGTAAATTTCCAGCGCTATATAAATAAAAGTTAATAATAATAATAGCAAAGACTTGGATCTACTATTGAAGAAAAGCAAGGATTAAAGTGCAAAGCAGGACTACAGTTTGTTTTTACTGACATGATTGTATATATAAATACATTCAATAAAAATATTTTCACAATCTGTGTTTCTTTTTTGCACATTATTATTATTATTATTATTCATTTCATTATTATTACAGAAAATAATTTTGTTGCAGAGAGGGAGGTGTTAAAATGATCCACAGTAACTGTCCAATGTATTAGGTACACCACTGTTCTGATCTAAAAGGAGGGAAAGGCTAACATGAATGTGACATCAAGCACAAAAGTGGTTGGGAAATGAGCATGGTGCAGTGGCCTGGGTGTTGGACTAGGACTCTGGAGAACAGGAGTTTACTCCCTGCTAAAGCATTAAAAAAAAAAAAAACACTGGGTGAGCTTGGGCAAGTCACAGTCTCCCAGCCTCATAGAATAGCAATGGCAAATCCCCCTCTGCAGAAACTTGCCAAGAAAACTCTATGATAGTCAATCGTGCCTTAGGGTTAGCATAAGCCAAAATGACTTGGAGACAAACAACAACAAAACAACAACAGGTCCAACAAGCATAAGAACAGTGTTCTGAACTTGAACAGAATCATCTTGGTAAGGAATGATTAACTTTCTGTCATCTACTGTCCCTCCAGTCCCATTTACCAAGACATTGACATTCTTGAGGCCACCCACCTACCCAATTTTTAGAGCTATGATTGTCTAATGTTTATCTTTTAATGTTTCACTGTTTTAAATCTTATTCTTATTTTAATCTATTTTTAAAGGGTGGGAGGGAAGACCGAAGTGTTATTTTAACTGTATGTATTTTTAAATGTTGTACTCCGCCCTGATTGCTCACCCAGAGGGGCGGAATATAAATAAATATATTATTATTATTATTATTATTATTATTATTATTATTAATTTAGGATAGCAGAATGCAGGTGATGACAATGAGGGAAAGGCAGCAAGGGGCCTTACCATGCATTGTCTTTTAACAATTGCTCACATCTCAAAGATGTCACAGCATCAAGCCCTCGGAAATATAGTTTCTGTGTGCATGTGCAAAGACATGCATATTTGTGACTTCTCAGAGAGTGCAAAGCTCCTTAAGCAAACTGCAGGATCCATCTGATGCAAAAATACTATCCACAATTTCTGGAGAGTATGTCCTATCACTTCTTTCATTCAGCAAATCATTGGGATATCAAGACAAGCCTTTGTTAGTTAATGTTTCTTTCCAATGCTCCTGGGAGCAAGGAATCCTAGCTATCACTGAAGACCTGTCAGGAATCAGCAACACAGAATCCCAGTGGTTGCTTCTAGCTGAAAGGATCACTTCACAGCCAGGTTGGTGACAGGAGCAGCTTCACACCTGTCACACAGCTTGTTGTAGACAGCCAGTGTTTGTGAGATAATACTGTCATCTCCTCACTGGAGCAGGAACAATGCTGAGACCTAGGGGAGGAGTAATGAGGGTGATGAATTTAAAAATGCAGTCATAAAAGGCTCAAAGGAAGAAAGAAAAGGGTCTTGGACAGGAGGAAGAGAGCTATAGGATGCAAATATTTAAAAAGATATTAAGAAGCTCAAAAGATAATGAAAATCTGAACCATGATCTCAAATTCTTCTGAATGGGCTTGAGGAAGAGAAAAAACAGACTCTCTAGCCTGGGGGCTATTCTCCAGCTTGCTGTCTGGTGGCTCAATCAGAGGCCGGAAGAGTCTGCTATCACCACAATTACCATTTTTACTCTGAAATTATCCCCTAGCCCTCACCAAACAGCTTTATTACAAAATAATCTGGAGGAAATTAAGAAATCCCAGAACAATCTTTTCAATCAGAAAAAGATGCATAAACATTTTGCTATTTCTAAAAAAGGAGTTGTGTTGGGACAGGTAATATTTCACTATATCTTCACTGAAGATGTTACAATTCCTAGAAAAATGTGAAAAACAAAAATATAAAGGCATAATTTTCCTTCCAGAGGTGAAGAATTTGGTTTCTTAAAAATTGCAATATTTCCATCCAGGCCTCATAGTAATATCCATTAAATTGTAGACACCACTATGAGCATTTCAAGATCAGAAAACGTTCCATGATTTTACTGCAGGGTTGGATTGATGAGATGTCCAGTAAACCTGTTTTTGAGATTAAACTGGATCAGTTTGAGTCGGTGAGTACTGATGATGTGGACAAGATCCTTGGAAAGTGAAAAAGACGACATGCCCCCTCTATCCCTGCCCATCATAGCTGGCCATCCAGGGGGGTGATGACTTGATGTCATTTCTTAAAAGTGCCATCAATGCATCACTTGGGGAAGGCCATGTTCCAACTTGTCTAAAGGAAGCGGTAGTTAGACCACTCCTGAAGAAGCCTTCCCTGGACCCCCGGATCTGAAAAAATTATAGGCCTGTATCACATCTGCCATTCTTGAGCAAGGTGATTAAGCAGGCCATTGCCTTTCAACTCCAAGTGATTTTGGATGAAACCGATTATCTAGATCCATTTCAAACCGGCTTCAGGAAGGGATATGGGGTGGAGACTGCCATGGTTGCTCTGGATGATGACCTTCGTCTAGGCATTGACAGGGGTAGTGTGACCCAGCGGGTGCTTCTAGAATTCTCAGTGGCATTCGACACAATACAATAGATCATGACATCCTCTTGTAATGCCTGAGAGAGTTAAGAATCAGCAGCACTGCATTGCAGTGGTTCCGTTCCTTTCTCTCGGGTAGATTCCAGAGGGTGACGCTTGGGGACAGTTGCTCTTCAAAAACAGAGCTTAATTGTGGCGTCCTCAGGAAGCCATCCTGTCCCTGATGCTATTCAATATTTACATGAAGCCATTGGGGGAAATCATCCGTAGACATAGGGCGGGGTGTTGTCAGAATGCTGATGACACCCAAATATACTTCTCCATGGAATTTCTCCCACCACTCTCGTTCACACCACTGCTACTACTTTGTTTTTCTCCTCCTCCTCCTCCTCCTCCTCCTCCTCCTCCATTTTCCAACAGCTTGTTGTTATTATTATGTGCCTTCAAGTTGTTTCCAACTTATGGCAACCCTAAGGCAGTCCTATCCTGGGGTTTTCTTGGCAAGATTTGTTCAGAGGTCAGCAGCCATGATGACAGATTGCATTTCTCCCCTCAGTCAGTGTCTTGAAACAGTAATGGACTAGATGAGGAAAAACCCACTTAAGCTGAATCCAGACAAAATGGAGGTACTTACAGTTGGGGCCCCAAACCAGGTATTGGGCTGCAACCTCCAGTCCTGGATGGGGTCACGCTCTCCTCTAGGGATTGTGTTCGCAGTCTGGGGGTGCTCCTAGACCCGTCAATTCACATGAGAGATCAGGTGAATGTGACAGTCAGGAGCGCCTGTTATCAGCTTTGGCTGATACGCCAGCAGCGCTCTTTCTTGGAAGTAAGGGACCTAGAAACTGTAATACATATGCATATGCTGGTAACCTCACGATTTCTGCAATGCACTCTACATGGGGCTACCCTTATACCTAGTTCAGAAACCACAATTAGTACAAAATATGTAAACAAGCAGAAGTGCACAGTTCAAGCAATCTCCGATGCCTTCAGAATTACCGGCAACCCTGGAGCTTTGGCTTTATCAGGAATCCTCCTCCCAGCTGATAAAACGGACTGGAGCCAAAACTCTCTCCTCAGAGGTTTTATTCTTAAGTTGCTGTATTTACAAATATACGCGCTCGACAAATCTCTCCAACCATCCACTACTCCGACTGTCCAACAACCCTCACGGAGGTGTGCAGGCTATTTATAAACTTGTGCTATGAGGTCACAAACCCTGCCTCTTCTGGTGATTCTTCTTCCTTGTGTCACCTGCATTACTGTCCCCTCAGTCAGGAAGACACTTGTTGTTTACATTAGGCCTACGTGCAAGCAAGCACATACTGACCTTGAGCACTGTCTGCTTCCAGCCTTCAGCTGCAGACAATTCTAGCCATAATTCCTGTTTTACCTTTTTGTGCACATCTGTACTTTTTACACCCAGGCTTCAAAGCCGAATAGGCAGCCAGGTTGATCACGGGTAAATCCAGGTGTGATTGATTTTGAAACTGCTTCACTGGCTGCCTATTGGTTTCCGGGCACAGTATAATGTGTTGATTACCTTTAAACCCCTACATGGCTTGGGCCCAACCCATCTAAGGGATCACCTCCTTCTATACAATCCGCCCCACAACCTCGGGTCCTCTGGGAGGAATCTGAGCAACCTATAAAAACCAGATTAACAGCAACCTCCCAGAGGGCGTTTTCTACTGCCGTTCCATGGAATGCATTGCCGGAAGAGATCCGTCAAATAATGAGCTTATTTTAAAAAGCTGTCAAGACGGATCTCTTCCGGCAGGCCTTCCCCAAATAGAACAATCTAACTCACTCTGAGCTCTCCCCACTCCATCCAACATTATTTACCAGAAAATCACTGTTTTAATATTATGTTGTTGTTTTTAACGGGCGAGTTTTTCTCTTTTAAATAGCATTATATTTTTCTCTTTTAAGGGGGTGTGTGTCTATCTTTTTATTCAGGCAATGTATTATCTAAATCTATTTTATCTCATGTAGTAAGAACTTTAGCCCTTCCTAAAGTCATCTGCCTTGTTCCAGGCCCCAAAGGGAGAGAAGAACCACTGGACCATATCCCCTTTCCCACCACCTTTCCCTTCTCTTTTTTGTTGTCTCTCTTAGATTGTAAGCCTGAGGGCAGGGAACCATCTAATTTATAAGACTGTATGTACAGCACTGTGTAAATTTACAGCGCTGTATAAATAAATAAATAAATATGTAAGCCGCCTTGCTTGCCCAGGCAGAAAGGCGGGATTCAAAAATAAAGTTTAATTATTATTATTATTATTATTATTGGAGAAAATGTAGCCATAGGCCACATACATTCCTAGAACTGCCTTTTGCTCTGAACACCCAACATCCCCCCAGACTTTTCACCATAAAATCATCTAACACACAACCAAAGTAACCATAAGTTATTTTCCCCTGACACCCCCCCCCCCCAATTTAGAGTTGCCTGACAAAGGTGCTTACTGTCAAGTGCCCTAACTGGGTTTAGAGATGAGTCAAAGATACCTTGATGGGGTTACACTCCTCCTGAAAGACAGTGTTCATAACTTGAAGGATGCTTCTAGATCCACCTCTTTAAATCAGTGGTCTCCAAACTGTGCTCTTTAAGGGATTTTGGACTTCATCTCCCAGAATCCCACACTATTGGTCAACATGGCTGAGGCTTCTGGGAGCTGAAGTCCAAAATAGCAATAGTAAGTAAATACAAAATCTCTTTAAAGGGCACAGTTTGGGGACCACTGCTCAAAATGATTAGCCCAGATAGATGCAATGGCTTGGAGTGCCTACTATCAGCTTTTGCTGTTATGCCAACTGTACACCTTCATAGAGCTGAAAGATCTAAAGAAGATAGTAAATGCATGAGTAACCTAAAGGTTGCATTTCTGCAATGTACTCTACCTCTGTACCAAGATCAGAAACTTCAATTAGTTCAAAACATGGCAGCCAGATTAATTACTGGCTCATCTAAGAGTGATTATATTATTGTGTGCCTTCAAGTCATTGGGCCAATGGAGAACTGTAACAACAACTCAGACCTCAGACGTGTTTCAGTGGGTTTCTAACTTCTGCCTATAGGTCTGGGGTGGAGAAGACAGACAGACAGACAGACGCTTCCAACTTGGTGACCTGCACAGAGATAAATTTATGAGTGAGTGTATGTGTGGAGGGGTGTAATAATAATAATAATAATAATAATAATAATAATAATAAATATTTTATTTATAGCCCGCTCCTCTGTATCCAATCGGAGCGGGTTACATCAATTAAAAAATACAAGATAAAATATACATGACCCATACCCAACCACCCGCCCCTTAAAATTGAATTAAACTAACATCAATTAAAACGGCATAGTAAAATTAAAATTTAAAACAGCAACCCATTGCATAGATATCAGGGTCAAGATGTTAATGGGAGAGTGTACTCCTCTGCAGAGAGAAACTGGATCCTAGCAGCAGTCTTGGAAATGATTTCCTTGGCAGAATTTGTTGAGAAGGGTTTCTTCCACTGAGGCTAATGCAAAGCTACCCTGTGGGTTTCCATGGCTGAGTAGGGATTTGAATCCTGGTCTCCCAGCATCCCAGTCCAACACTCAAACCATTATACCACACTGGCTCTCAGTGATCATATTACACCAATATTAAAATAATCTCACCGGCTGCCAATTAAGTTTCCAGGAAAGGTACAAACTGTTGGTTGTTACCTTTCAAGACCTACATGGCTATCTATGGGATTGCCTTTCCCTGTGTAATGCACCAGTACATGCAAATCTTCTTGGGGAGATTTACTTCAGTCAGCCAGGTCTAGACTAGCAACTGTCATCCAGAGGTCTTTCTCTTCAGCCACCCCTAGACTGCTGAAGGACATACTGGAAGAGATGTGATAGCTGGAAACACTGACCCAAAACGCACAGGTCAAACAAAGCAATTTCCAGACATTTTTGGGGTGTGGTATTTAGATGACGGATGCCCCCAAAGTGGCTGGAAGCCACGCTGAGGCTGTGCTAGGGGACAAAAAGACAGCTCAAAAAGGAGTAGATTTAGATTGCCTCCTGGCCAGCACAGCTTGGGACTGAAGAATTGGCCTGCCTTGAGAGTGGGCCATGCAGTCACTGCAATCCCGACCCAAGAGCAGCCAGTGGCCGCTCCTACAGGGCCGTCTGCTTTGCCTCTATGTCTGAGTTTAAAACAGAATCTAAAGATCAATTCTTCCTGTAGGTCTATCAAGATTTTTTTTTAATTTTAAAAGTATGAACTGATTATTTTTAATAATATTAACTGTATATGCTCTTTTAAATGGTGTTGTGTTTTTTAACTGATATTATATATATTTAAATGGGTTTTATGCATCTATTTTTTACTTTTTTAACATGTTGTTGGTCCCCATCCAAATCCATAGAATCATAGAATCATAGATTTGGAAGAGACCACAAGGGCCATCCAGTCCAACCCCCTGCCATGCAGGAACTCTCCATCAAAGCATCCCTGACAGATGGCGATCCAGCCTTTGCTTAAAGACTTCCAAGGAAGGAAATTCCACTACAGTCTGAGGGAGTGTGTTCCACTGTTGAACAGCCCTTACTTTCAGGAAGTTCTTCCTAATGCTGAGGTGGAATCTCTTTTCCTGGAGTTTGCATCCATTGTTCCGGGTCCTAGTCTCTGGAGCAGCAGAAAACAAGCTTGCTCCCTCCTCAATATGACATCCCTTCAAATATTTAAACAGGGCTATCATATCACCTCTTACTCTTCTCTTCTCCAGGCTAAACATCCCCAGCTCCCTAAGGCATTCCTCATAAGGCTTTCCAGACCCTTGACCATTTTAGTCACCCTTCTTTGGACACACTCCAATTTCTCCACATCTTTTTTAAATTGTGGTGCCCAGAACTCGACACAATATTCCAAGTGGGGCCTGACCAAAGCAGAATAGAGTGGCACTATTACTTCCCTTGATCTAGACACTATACTTCTATTGATGCAGCCTAAAATTGCATTGGCCTTTTTAACTGCTGCATAGCACTGTTGACTCATATTCAACTTGTGGTCTACTTGGACTCCTAGATCCCTTTCACACATGGACTCATTCAGCCAGGCGTCCCCCATCTTATATCTGTGCATTTCATTTTTCCATCCTAAGTGCAGTACCTTACATTTTTCCGTGTTGAATTTCATTTTGTTAGCTTTGCCCCAGCTTTCTAGTCTATTCAGATCATTTTGAATTTTGATCATGTCCTCTGGGGTATTAGCTACTCCTCCTAATTTGGTGTTATCTGCATATTTGATAACTAGACCCCCAATACTGTCATCCAAGTCATTAATAAAGCTATTGAATAGCACTGGGCCCAGGACAGAACCCTGTGGCACCCCACTGGTCACTTCTCTCCAGGATGAAAAGGAACCATTGCTGAGCACCCTTTGAGTTCGGCCAGTCAACCAGTTACAAATCCATGTAACAGTTAACTTGTCTATCCCACATTTTGCAAGCTTGTTTGAAAGAATGTCACGGGGAACCTTGTCAAAGGCCTTACTGAAATCAAGATATACTATATCCACATAATTCCCTTCGTCTACCAAGGTGGAGATTTAACAAAAAAAGAGAACAGATTTGTCTGACATGACTTGCTTCTCTGAAACCCATGTTGATTTTATGTGATTATGGAATTATCTTCTAGATATTCACAGACTCTCTGTTTAATGATCTGCTCCAAAATCTTTCCTGGAATTGATGTCAGACTGGAAGATAATTGTTGGGATCCTCTTTTTTCCCCTTTTTGAAGATGGGAACAACATTTGCCCTCCTCCAGTCTGCTGGGACTTCTCCTGTTCTCCAGGAGTTCTCAAAAATTATTGCCAATGGTTCCAATATTACATTTCCCAGTTCTTTTAGTACCCTTGGATGTAGTTCATCAGGTCCTGGAGACTTATATTCATTTAGATTAACCAGGTATTCTTGTACTATCTCATTACTTATTCTGTGCTGAAATTCTCTTATTCTGTCCCCTGCTCCACTGTCCTCAGGTTGAAAAGACTGAAGCAAAGACGATGTTGGGTAATTCTGCCTTTTCTCTGTCCTGTTAGCATTTTGCCATCTTCTCCACACAGCGGCCCTATCATTTCCTTCTTCTTCCTTTTGCTGCGGACATACCCATAAAAGCCCTTTTAATTGTTCTTAACCTCTCTAGCAAGCCTGAGTTGATTTTGCGCTTTAGCTTTTCTGACTTTATCCCTATACGTGCTGGCTATTTGTCTGAATTCCTCTTTGGTGATTATCCCATTTTTCCATTTCTTATACTTGTTCTGTTTAAAACTTAACTCAGTTGAAAGTTCCTTAGTCATTCATCCTGGTTTCTTGAGAAAGGGAGATGTGCATAAGAAATATTATTATTATTATTATTATTATTATTATTTAATCCACTTACCTTGGTAAAAAAAGGGCAGCCTCCAAAATGCATTCTTACCATTCTCATGACCAAACAGTAGCTGTATGGCAAATAAATACTTAAGAGGAGGAAAAAAAAAAAATTCAAACTGTACCTCAGCTGCATCCTCCTACTCTGGATCCCATCCCCTTTAGATAATGACATGTCCAGCTACAACTGCCAAAAGGAAAATTATAGCAGCAACACCTGAAAAAGTGTTTTTCTCCTGCACTGGTTTTTAAAGAGACACTAGAATGAATAGAAAACCCTTCTGGAATTCCATATCCTCTCTTTGAGACTGTCAGAGAAATACTATCCCATTTTCAAAAACTTCTGATCTATAAAATCTGAGTACACTGGCAATTGTTTACTCATGTTCTATGCTGGCTTCATATTTACAAAAAACATAGGTTTGTTTGATCAGGCTCAAAGCCACATAGACCGAAACAGAGGCCCATCAGATCAAGAACTACAAAGGTGGGGAAGGAGAGAGGGACACTGGAGATTTTAAGGGAATGCTTTCATCAGTACTACAAGAGCACCATACTTAGAAATTATTAAATTTAACCTTAAAGTAGATGCAATTGATGCTTATGCTAATGCTTGTTCTGAAGAGATATGCAACATCTTCAAGGGCAAGCAATAACAAAATAAATGCTTGAATGAGAGTCAAACTGGGATACTTTTTAAATTCTGTCAGTTGAATTTTTATTGCATTTCTCAGAGTCTAACTAGCATTCTCATGCCATCCAAGTTCCTTAGTTAAAATGCACTGTACACTGGGCTACTTTTATACTAAATTTGGAAATTCAGTGAGCTGGAAACATGGCAGATGGATTGATCAGTGGTAAATCTAGGAGTGAGAATATCACAATGACATAAACTTGAGACAACTGACTAGGACTCAAGACGCTTCAATGACTCAACTCAGCAATAAGTGACACACTGACTCAACTCAACTCAACTTATAGCTTATTTTTAGTGAGTGACTTGCTGGCATCATTCACTTTGAGCAGCAAGCAAGACCCACTCCCAGACTATGGGGCGCATGCCTCAGAGGGGAACAAAAATGCATTAGGCAATGAGTTTGAGGTAGAAGGATTCTTCTAATGCTTTTGAAAAGCTTTAAAAGGTTCCTCCAATGTGCACTGGGGATAGGCTGTCAAGCAGCCCTCAACCCCTGCCTCAAGCCCACTGAATAAGGCATTTGCTGTTCCCCTCTGAGAAATGCACCCTACCTCCTTTTTATTTTTAAATTAAAATTGGCTTCCAGACTTGAGACTTGACTTCAGACTTGACTTGAATGTATCTTGCAAAGACCTGACACTTGACTTGAGACTTTACACGTGACTTGGAGTAAAAGACTTCAATACACCACACCAATATTAAAATTACTCCACTGGCTACCAGTTAGTTTCTGGGCAAAGTACAAAGTTTTGGTTATTACCTTTAAAGCCCTATGTGGTTTGAGTCCAGGTTACTGATGGGATCACCTCCTCCCGTATAATCCACCCTATACACTCAGGTCACAAACACATGCTAGATAATGGACCAAGCCAAAGAATTCCGGGGGGGGGGGGAGCACTATAGATTATAGCAAGGGTTTTAACTGCATAGATCACGAAAAGCTATGGAATGATCCTAAAGAAATGGGAGTCCCACTACATTTGACAGCCCTGATGAAAAACCTGTACTTAGGAAAAGAGGCTACTATAAGAATAGAATACGGAGAAACAGAATGGTTCCCAATTGGCAAAGGGGCCAGGCAACCCTACATTTTATCGCCCTAACTGTTCAATTTGTATGGAGACAATATCATACACAGAGCAAGTTTAGACACAGAAGAAGGATGTGGTGAAGATAGGAGGAAGGAACATTAACAATCTAAGATATGCAGATGATACCATACTACTAAAGGAAAGCATCACAGACTTGGAACAATCACTAAAGAAAGTCAAATAAGAAAGTGCTAAGGTAGGCCTAATGTTAAACATAAAATAATGACCTTGGAGGATTTACATAAAGAAGATTAGGAATGGGAATGGCAACTGTGAAAGAACTAGACAAAATCCTAAAGACATATAGCTGAACACAAAAGTTAGAATCATCCAAGCCGCTTTATTTTCCATTACCATCTATGGATGCGAGAGCTGGACAGTGAAGAAAGCAGATATGAAGAAAATTAATTCATTTGAAATGCAGTGCTGAAGACACCATGGACAGTCAAAAAGACAAAGAACTGGTACCTAGTACAAATCAAATCTGAACTCTACCTAAAAGTCAAGATGACTAAATTTAGGTTGTCATACTTCAGCCACATCTTGAGAAGGTACAACTCATTAGAAAAGACAACGATGCTGGCCAAGATAGAGGACAGCAGAAAGAAAGGAAGACCACATACCACATAGATAGAGTCAATCAGGGAGACCATGGGCCTGAGACTACAGGACCTGAGCAGACAGACAGATGACATGGTGGATTGGAGACATTTCATTCACAGGGACACCATGTGCTGAGGTCATCCTGAAGGCAGCTAACAACAACAAACTATCAGGTCTTCTGTGGGACATCTACTTCAACTGTCCAGGACTAAACTGGAAACTATGATCCAAAGGACCTTTTCGCCAGCCACCCCTAGACTGTGGAATGACCTGCCATAAAAGATTCAACGACTAAACATGAATTTAAAACAGTATTAAAGAACTATCTCCTCTGGCAGGCTTATCCAATTAATTTTAAAGTATAAATTTTAAATTGGTATATTTTTTAATTTTATGTCTGGATGATTTAGATGTGTAATAGTCATCTTAATCCTATGGTTATGTGTTTTAACCTATGTGTTTAAATGATTTATGTGTTTAGTTATATACTGTATTGTAATCTGTTTTTAAATTTTAAAATTTAAGGAAAAAATATTGTATTTTCATCTATGTTGTATCTTGCCTTGAGTCTTGGGCAGAGGTGGGTAAGAAATAAATTGTTGTTGCTGTTGTTGTGCTGCAAATCTCAAACCCAAATATGTGCATATTTCAGTTTGCAATTTTTCTAACATTTACATTTTTCACACATTTTGTCAATTGAAGTATATTTGGCGGCATTTTCAAACAGACATATCTTCACTCATACACATTTAGTCTCATATCATCATTTGGGGAAGGTGAAAGAAACATTCCCATGATTTCTTGCCAACAAGAGGAAAGCTAAAAATATGTAAGTGCTTTTACTAATCATTTAGTATGTTCTACCTGGACAAATCCCTTAAAATTTTGGTTAATATTAATTTCTTTTCTATCCCAAGGTTCAAATGACATATTGGGAAAATTTGCAGGAACATCCACACTGGCTATTAAAGAAAATCAAAAATATACATTAGTAATACTTTTATTAAGCCATCCAAAAAGCTGAAAACTAGCATCTGCAGCTCACTGACATCTTCATCAGGCAAAGATGGCCAAAAAACCGTGCAGGAGAAACAAAAGTGAGTCACAAAAGCCTGCAGGGGTCTGCATCTTGCAATTTTGGATGTTACAGTCAGAGTGTTTCTATGCAGGCAGAAACGCGAGTCTTCACTCCCACCCCCTGTCCCCAGCACAAAGGCTGTAAAAGGAGACCATAATTTCAGTTCTCCATTGGAACCACAAAAGATCTTCCTCTGAGATCTGGAAGTCCATAGTTTATTACCAAAATTTTGGGTAAACATTTGATATTCTTTTGGTAATTATTTGGCAAATTTGTACACCACAAAGAGGTTGTTGCATGGGTTTTTTAGGCATTCCAAGTGAAAGTCACTGAGCATGTATGTGCCTGCACATACCTGGCTTTTTGTGTCATATAAACAAACCCACAGTGTTCCAGCATTCAACCTAGACAAGCTGTGAACTGGAGAAACCATCTTCTCCAAATTGCTTTTTCATCCAAGTGGAAGAAGACAAAGGAATGCCAAAGTTTATTCACATCCCTCACCTTGCCATATGATTGAACAATTGCATAGAGAGGGCTAATTATGACTGAACAAAGCAACTAGTTGGGGAAATGTTCAGCTGTCCCCCTACCATGCCCCTCGTCTTCTATTCAACTTGCAGCTTTCCCTGGGCTGCTTTAGGCTTTTAAAATGTGGGGGAAAATAGACTTTGCATGATTTGTCATTTGCTCCCATTGCACAAAAATCATTTGAAGGATTCTCTGCTTCATGTCTTTGCTTGGATGGAAGATTTTATTGGGAAACAATGTGGAATGTCAGGAATGCCACCAATGTTCATTACACAAATGGCCACCTGTGCCACACACAGCATGGCATTTCCCAGTGCTGTCATTTTTCACAAGCTGTGACCTCCTTTACCCCTATTGACCCGAAGACAAATACATCATTCTTGCAATTATCTGTTATTCCTGTTGAGCCATTGCAGCCTGGGTTTAGGAACACTTAATTCTTTAAGGTATTCACCATGGTCTTCACATTGTCATAGGTATGTCAAGGATTAAGGAGTCAAAAGAAAATTCCTATCCTTCTTTCCAAATCAAAACCTGTTTCATTAGGGCTATTTGTTCCTTTTGAAATGCCTCAATATGAAATCCTCCAGATTCTAGGAAGAGCATAAAAGGCTATTCATCTTAAATATTTGGAATAAAATACAAATCAAAGTGACCAAAACTTAAGTCAATTCAATGTTTCTGTTTTTCTATTTTTTTTCCAAAAATTGATTTCTGCAAGATAAAGAATAGATAAGAGTTAAAGATCAGTATGCCACAAAGTACAGTGAACATTTAATTAATTTCTACCTTGTGTTTCTCCTGACAAGGGTCTCAAAGCAGGGTATAAATTCAAAAATTTTGGAACAAAGTCCAGTTAAACATTACAGTCCAGCCCTTCATATCCATAGATTTAGTCATCTAGGGCTTCAAAATATCCCCGCAAAAAAATTCCCAAAAGCAAACCTTGATTTCACTACTTTATATAGGGTACACCATTTTACTAAAAAACTGTAGAAATGGGACTTGAGCATTCATGGATTTTAGTATCCATGGTGGATCCTGGAACCAAACCCCAGCAGATACCAATGTTTCAAAAACATAAAAGTAAGAGGGCAATCTGCCAGAGTAGAATTTGGTAGAAATCAAAGTAAAAAAAGTCACCACGTTTTTTCATCCACAGCCTTATTATGAAAATAATATTTTCTCCTACAAAGGGAAATGTAATCCTCTGGATGTTACTGGGCTACAATCTCACTGTCTATGTAGGTTAGGGTTACAACCCAACACCGTCATGTATTCTCCATCCTTTTTTACACAGAAGACCTTCACCTAGTCATGTCTCCTCTGACAGCCCTGTTCAATACAGGGAGAATTGGAAATACAGATATATCTCAGTTACATTCTTTTCCTGAGCAAGCTTTATTGCACTGTTTACCACAGACATGCTGCTGAAATGTGACACCCAAAGTCTGTGTGTTTCTCCAGCCCTCTTTCACCATACCAATGCTGGTAAGAAGAAAGAAAGCCTTCCAGCTTGACAGAGGGCAAGAAGAAAACAGGGCTGGGTTGATGTAAAAAGACTAAAAATGAACTTCTTGTCAGAGGCTTTGTTAACTGAGATGTGTGTCTATGATGACTACAAGCTGGAGAATAACTAAAACCACAAGAAATCAACAGCAATGACTTTTCTTTATCCTCCAAACTGTTGCTTTAGGATTTTCTTCCAAAACTGTCAATCAGTCACTTTATTTACATTCTGTCTTTCCCCCCAAAAATTGGACTCAAGGCAACTTACATAATAAAAATGCACAAGTTAAACCAAATATAGCAAAAATCATGAAAAAAGTTAATACTAAACTGTTTATATTATTAAAACTATAGAAAACATTAATTTAAAAGCACTAAATAAAAACAGTATTGCATCAAAACAGGAAAACCATTATATAAAACAATAACTTCTCAAATGCCTGAGGGAAAAGAAGCCTATGTTGTTTTCTCCTGTTCACACATGTAAGTCATCTAGGAATGGGACCTGAATCATTAAATTCGGAAACAGAACCAAGTTTAGAAGCTATTTATTATACAATAAAAGAAAAAAAAGACAGAAGAATATGACTGCAAAAACACATAGAAAAATAAACATAGATATAGATATGGGCATACCTGAACTTTCATATATAATATTATTAGTACAGAGATATATTATTAGTTATCAGAGATATGAATGAACATCCTTTCCCCCTCATGCTCATGCACAAACACACAGTTCCTTCAGTCCTTCATTTATAGTATGAGCAATCCTCTGGGAAGCCTCTAATAAACTAAATTCCCATACTGTCTGACCTAGGAAACTGCATTTTCCAGCTTAGCATGCTACAGTATTACAACAATTGCAAACCATGACTGGCATCTTGTTCAATATTTACAAGACTGTAAGCTGGACCTACAGTTTATTTTTTACTCCTGAGATTCACATTTACCATCCTCAATAACCAAACACGACCACAAAAATGTACCCCTTAAGCCAGGCAGAACCCCAAACAATGGGGTACAGATATTATAGATAATGTCAAATTATGACTGCAGCACTCTCCCATCTGTAGGACACACTGAGACAAACAATTGCAACAAAGAGGTCTCTCCAAATGTCTGGCTTGTCCCATGACTGAGACAGTGCTGCAGTCTTCACTTCCCAGCACCTTTATTTACAGAGCCTCAGAAACCCTTTGCTTGGGGCACTGCCTGGCTTAAGTAGCAAGTTTTTTAGAAGTAATATTGGCAGAAGTAACTATGACTGTAGAGGTCTTTCACAGCTATATTGGTTGATGTATATCTTAGTCAATGATTTCACATGAACTGCCCATGACATTAACTACAATTTGCTCCAAACCATGTTGAGCAAGAACAGGACTCTTTGGCATGTATTATCAACTTAATGCATAAATAAAAGTTCAGATTGGCATTGGCTGCCATTGTAATGGCAATTCTGTAGAATTCTGTGTGTTGCTAATTGGACACCAGAGAGAGAGAGAGAGAGAGAGAGAGAGAGATGAAAGACTAGAATTAGTATCACACACGTGTACAGTTAATAATAATACTTGTTTAGATATTAATTCCATGTGTAAAAACATCTTTCAGGGTGTAAATACTGTGAACACACCAGATCCTGTTTGATCTTAGAAGTTAAGCAGGGTCAAATCTGGTGTACTTTGATGTGGGAATGCAGGACCAACAAGAAATAACAAGTACAGTACTATACACTACATTTCAGAGGAAGGGAATGGCTAACCACCTAAATATTCTTTGTCTAATGAAATCCTATTAAATTCACGAGGCTGTAATAATTCAACAGGTGACCTGAAGGCACACAAAAATCATCATGTGTAAAACAATGCTCAAACACATATTTGGCATCAAGCTTTCCAAACTTTCCAACAAGATTACTTCTTGCTTTGCTATTTTTTTCCCATGGCAGGATTCTGTCCTGAACCTCCCTGCTTTTTCATTCACACTAAAACAGATTCTTGAAACACCTGCAGTTTTCCACTGAGTAACTTTCCTCCACTGTGGTTACTGATATAATTCTCAGTCCAACACCTGTTCTCCATTAGATATCAAACTAGACATGGAAGAAAAAGGTAAAATAAAGGACTAGAAGAATTATGATTAAATGTCAAAGTTTTCACAACTGTATTTAAAGAAATGTATATATTGTGTCTATAATCTACCAACTTGAAAATAATACATCAAATCAGGCAATGGTTCCTCACACAAAAAATTCTCCACTGGATTCATTTTTAACTATTGTATTGTTAAGTGATTAAGTCTGCCAGTGGGTAAGCTAAAACACGGACAAGAGCCACAGGCATAATGTTATAGCTGAAGCAATTTAAAAGGTTTGATGATAGATGAAGTTTAGCACAGAAACAATAAATAGTCCATACTGTAAACTCAAATGGCTACATAAAGGCATGGAGGGGATCCAGTGCAATGAATCTAATAATCTCTCTCTGGCTCTAGAAAAGCAAAGCAAAAAAAAGGTGAGTGAGAGAAGATAATGGGAGGCTCACAGTGAAATGATTTTACAACCACTGAAAATCGGGAGATGTTGGGGGGAAATTGAATGCTCATTGATGCAAAACCCAGAAATTAATCTTCTCTTTGTCACAGGCAAAGCTGCAGTTATCTAATCATAATGACTGACTTGCCATTATTAAACAGAATCCATTTATCGATATTAGTTACTATCAGTAGCTTATTGGAACCAGTTAAGGGGTGAAACAGATTGGTTCTAAATGCCAGCTTCCTGGTGACTTGGGGCATAGCATTCAGATGCTGCGTGACCACAAGATGCTCAGAAGTCACACAGCTGCCTAGACATGGGCCAGCTTCCAGGCACTCCGGCAGAGCAGCGTTTAGACGCTGTATGCTGCAGGAGCACCGTAAAACCACATTGAGGCAGGAAAAACTGTCCTTTTCCTTACTCATAAAGAAGCGGCAATTTGCCACTTCCTTTTGGGATCGGAAAAAAGGCGTATCCGCATTCCCAATCCAGCTTTCTCAGGGGCAGCCTGTTTTGCCCCTAAATGGAGCTGAAACTAAGGGGGGGAGAAAACACTGGCCCACATTTTTAAGCACAACAGCCTAATTCACACTTTCCAGATTAAAATGCAAATCACAACACAGTTATCATTCACACTATGCATTTATTTAAAAACATGTGATTTTCTTCTCAGGTACCCATATATGTATATAAAGGAAATTGGTAAACAAAAGGAAAGTGGTGTACAATTTTTTTTAAAAAAATCAGAAATTTGGTGCAAGAATAGAATTGAATTTAAGACTGAATGCCCACAAAATCTGTGAATTAATTCATCATCACTAGAAGAGAACTATTTTATACTCAGCTCCTTTGAAACTCATGTAACTTTCAACCAAGTATTAACTACTGACATGACTGGATATTTCTTCCAGTAAAAGCAACCAGAAAAGTGATTGTTTGATCTCGCTTTAAGTGCCATGCTCAATGCTACAGAATTCTGGGATTTGTTGTGTAATATTTATCCCTTTTTGTAATTTGTAATACTTAGCTTTCTCTGTTAGAAAGCTTTGGTGTCAGAACAAACTACAAACTCCAGGATTCCACAGAATTGAGCCACAGCAGTTAAAGCAGTGTCAAACTGCATTATTTCTGCAGTGCAGATGCAGCCTTGGTAAACTGAACAAGCAGCTAAGCTGGACTTCATGGTTCACTTAAGTCAAGGCCTGTCATGTAGTACAGATTCAACTGGCATTTGCTGTCTGCATCAAAGATTGATTTTTCAGGTTGCTCTTATTGCAATATTCCCCAAGTACTTACTATTCAGTGAAAAATCTGGCAATGCCATATTGACTAATATCTTCTCTGCTTTCCAGAAGCTGATTCACTGCATCTTCCATATATGTGATGACATGTCTTTGAGCTGAAATATAAAAGAAAAACAATTCCAGAAAACTGAAATGTTGGGGACCATGAAATTACTGATTTGTTTCCTAGATTCTCAGTCTTTCAGTATATAACAAAGAGCAAGGGTGTTTTATCTTATTAATGGTAAAAACAATTGTTTTCCTATCACTTCTATCCTTCCCCTAGCTTCTCCATATAGTTATAATAATCATTTCTGGATTTGTCACCTGCTTTATATCATTAGATTTTGGAGATGAAACACATACAGTGATGTAATCTTATGTTATCAGATTAATAAAATGTGTTTTAAAAAAGCATAAATGATAAATGTTATATCCAAGATGATCTGACAGGATTTTTTTCCCCTGGATCATTAAAAAATATACTGAGGGTAGAGTTACATTACCATTTTTCACATGTCAGTTATAACTGCCATGAAGTCACAGCTGGATTATAAACTGAAGATGTGTCTGTTACAAAGGACCAAATATTAGTACAAGCAGTGTCTAGAATGAATAAGGAAGTATACTAGTAATTAATTAAAAATACCCTCACAAGCTTAACTGTAAAACTTCAAAAGGCCACTATATCTTTGTTTCCAAGTGCTGCACTAAAAGACAGACTTTGCACTAAAAGACAGACTAAAAGGCACTTTCTTATTCTACAACTCCATTTCTTATTCTACAACTCCAAATAAATCAAGTACATGCTTTTAAATGCTGGTTTGTAGACAAGACTTTCTGAACAGTTCAACCAGCTTATCCTTTGAAGACAACCAAATGGATACTTTTCCAGAAGCAACTGGGTGCAAATCACAGCAGTGAGAGAGCAGTAATCATATAAGAGGCATATGTTCAAGCAATTGAAAAGGTGAGCGCACCATTTATAACTAAAATACAGCCTCAAGGGTAAGTTTCATTTTTTTTCAAATAGGTTAAGATTTGAAATGGTATGTAGGAAAATAAACTAGATCTGTAAGAGGAATTATGCTGGTTTTGCTGAACTGTCCAGAAAGACGGAGTACTATTTCTACCTCACTTCAAGATATGTGACCAGCCCCATCTTTCAAAGGAAAGCAATGCTCTTTGGAAGCAACGCTTGTTTGTAGTGTATTGCTGAAGACCAGGAGAACTCTTCTTACAAGTGCCATGGAATTTAACTGACCTAGGCATATATGTGCAGACCCAATTGGGTCTCCAACTGGGAGAGAAAATAACGAGTACAGAGAGAAAATAACAAGTACACAAAAAATTTTTGTGTTCAAACAGAAGAGAAAACTGTATGGGTTTACGGTATTCTAAAATCAGCTTGTAAGAAGGAATATTCAAGAACTCATAAAATTGTTGGAAGGCTGTTCCAAATGCCCATGCCCCAAAATTTCAACTACAGTTTAACAGTTACAGTACAAGGACAGAGAACTGTGCACAACTCCCTAAGAAAACAGCACAAGGAAAATACTTTGGGGTTGCAAATAACTGGTGCTGGATTTTTTTTCTTTCTTGCCCATCCCCCCCATCCCTCTGCTTCTTTTCCCCAGCACCAACTCTGGCTGTTAGTTCTGCAGGCCACCAACTATGGCTGTAGTGACTTCACAAACCTTAATACTTACTATGGTAACCTCAGACATATCGGCATGATTCATAGTTGGAAAGGGATGGTAGGTTGACCATAAGAGGAGACCTAGTGGGAATTATGATTAAAACTTTAGATGAATTCTGATTGTTATCACAGATTTTCTGTGTCTAGAACACTATTTCATACAATGGCAGACTAAGTAAAGCACACCCTGGAAAATACCTTGCAACCGATAGCCAAGACTCAGCCAGAGGTTCAAAGATATTATCTGGCAATAAAAGATACAGGGCGTAGCATTATTTAATTATTTTAATGCAAAGGAATAAATTTTAATTTATGTGAGTGATTAAAGAAAAATAACTCTGCGCACCTGTGTCGCCTCAGGGGGGAACAAGTCGTGCAACTCAGGCAGTCACACTCCTAAAGTTAACAGCAACCAGGTTATTTTCATCTTCTCTCCGCCCTTTTTCCTGCGTGCCCAACTTCTGTACTCAAGAAATCTCCCTCCCAGAAATTAACTGAGACAGCAACAATACTTATTTGATCCAAATACAACATGCCAGTCAACAGTCTTGCTCTCCAACTTGCAAACCTCTTTCCCTACTGCTAGTGTCAGCCCTCCCTTTCGTTGTTCATTTGTTTAACACTGTGGAAAAGGAGATGTCATTCTTGTTTGGCCTGGTGCTTTGCCTAAACCCTGACCTCTGAACATCAGTGAATCGTTACACAAAGTCATGCCAAACATGCAACTGCTATTGGAACACCACTAAAGCTGTACTTAACAAGATTATGCTGTACAACCTGTATTTAAAGGAATTTAATTTGCTATGCACACTCCTAAAACCCTTATCAGCAGTCTCATAATTCTGCTACAACGGTGGCTTTTAATGCTGAAATAAACTTCCCAACCAATTACTGTTGATTTGAGGGGGGGAAATCCCCATGCTCTTCAGACAAAAAAGTTTCCCATCTAAAGTACATCACAAAAAAGGGGGAAAGCTTGAGGTGGGAAAGGAGAAGAAAACAAGAAAACACAGGAACTAGTTCTTAGTTACAATGTTCTTTTGATTACCAAGTGAAACAGAAATACTTCAAGGCAAGTACAAGGGAGTTCTGCTGGCCTCTCAACAGAATTGATTGCACAATCCTTCCTTTTGTTACAGCCTGCTGGGTGACAACTGAGAAATCATCATTGTTGGAGAACATCACAAACAATGCAGCTAATTTATAACTGTTTAAATTAACTGATTTGTTCTGTGGAGTGCTTTGAATAATTAATTCCCTCTCAAACTTTTCTACCCATCTTTTACAAAGCCCCATCACTCTTTTTTTCTTTGAAGGGGATGAATGGTGCAATATTAACTGGTAAGTCAAAGACAGCAGATAACACCTTCAAACACTGATATCTTAAGGGGAAAGGGGACAGATAGAAGCAAATGGAAATGGTGACAGAATTAAGTGCTTATTGGTGAGACATGGTTGTATCTAGTTATTAAAAAAAACTGAAGGCGAAGATGAAGCAACTGCTTGACTTAACTTATTTCTATTCTAGGAAAGTTAATGCAACATCATCCCCCGCCCCCCAACACCTTGCTTCTTGGAAGTCTCTCAAACAAGAATAGAGGTTTACCGGTTAAGTGATGAACCTATGTTCTTATCTGGGTAAATTCTAAACAACATTTTATCCTTCACTTGTTCCTTTTATATGGCTTTGCTAATGATAAAGTATTTGGAGGCAAGCATAGAATCATATCAATTATAGAATCATAAAGTTGGAAGAGACCACAAGGGCCACCCAGTTCAACCCTCTGCCATGCAGGAACTTATAATCAAAGCATCCCCAACAGATGGCCTTCCAGCCTCTGTTTAAAAACCTCCAAAGAAGGAGACAACACCACTCTCCAAAGCAGCTTGTTGAACAGCTATTACTGTCAGGATGTTCCTCCTAATGCTGAGGTAGAATCTCTTCTCCTGTAGCTTGCATCCATTGTTCTGGGTCCTATTCTCTGAAGCAGCAGAAAACAAGCTTGCTCCATCCTCAATATGACATCCCTTCAAATATTTAAACAAGGCTATCATATTACCTCTTAACCTTATCTTCTCCAGGTTAAACATACCCAGCTCACTAAGTCTCTCTTCATAGGGCATGGTTTCCAGACCCTTCACCATTTTGGTGGCCCTCCTCTGACATCCTCCAACTTCTCAACATCCCTTCTGAATTGTGGTGCCCAGAACTGGACACAGCATTCCAGAAAGCTGAGCAGTGGAGGAGTCTTGCAGGGTGACTGTTCTCCTAGCCTTCTCGTCAAGAGAATGCAGGGCAGCGGAGGACCTTTGCAGGGAAAGCATTTGGCCTTCCTCCTCCTCCACTGTCTGGCCTTCACCTCAGGAGAAAGCTGAGGGGCATGCATTTGCCCATCCTTCTCCTCCTCCTCCTTCTCCACATGGTCTTCTCCTCAGGGAAAACCAAACAGTGGAGCACCCCTGCAGGGCAAGCATTTGACCATCCTCCTCCTCTGCCACCTGGCCAGACAGTGGAGGAGCCTTGCAAGGTGAGTTGCAGGTTTGCAACCCTTCCATGGTTGCCCTTCCTCTTCCTCCTCCACATGGCCCTATCCTCAGAAGGAAGCCAAGCGGCAAAAAAGCCTTGAAGTTATTCCACATCCTCACGGGCCAGCTGAAATGCTTTGGTGGACCACATGTGCCCCATCCTATATCTATGCATTTCATTTTTTTGCCTTAAGTGCAGTGCCTTACATTTCTTCATGATGAAATTCATTTTGTTAGCTTTGGCCCAGCTTTCTAATCTATTAAGGTCATTTTGAAATGTGATCCTGTCCTCTGGGGTATTAACTATTCATCCTAATTTGGTGTCATCTGCAAATTTGATAAAGCATGCTCCCTATTCTTTAATCTAAGTCACTGATAAAGATATTGAATAGCAATGGGCTCAGTACAGACCCCTGTGACACACCACTTCTCTACAGGATGAAGAGGAGCCATTGTTAAGCACCCTTTGGATTCGGCTAGTCACCAATTACATATCCACTTAACAGTTGCATTGTCTAACCCACATTTTACTAGCTTGTTTGCAAGAATGTCATGGAGGACCTTGTCAAAGGCCTTACTGAAATCAAAATATGTAATACCCACAGCGTTCCCTTCATCTACCAAGCTGGTAATTTGATTTAAAAAAAAAAAAGAAGAAGAGAGATCAGATTAGCCTGGCAAAACTTATTTTTCAGAAACCCTTGCTGACATTTTGTGATTATGGCATTCCCTTCTAAATGTTCATAGACTCTTTGTTTAATGATCTGCTCTAGAATCTTTCCTGGTATTGATGTCAGGCTAACAGGACACTAATTGTTGGGCTACTGTTTTTTCCCTTTTTGAAGATGTGGACAATGTTTGCTCTCCTCAAGTCTGCTAGGACTCTTCTTGTTCTCCAGAAGTTCTCAAAGATTAATGTTGATATTTCTCAGAGAACTGATAGGATATCATAATTAAGGTACATGTCTATAATCTGAGATGATTACAAAGGCCTATTGCTTTGAGATAAATAATTAACCCAGTAGATGGAGGTACATAGCAATTATATAAATAGCAATGAAGCTGGGACAATCAGTCCCTATTCAATAACAGTTGAATATGCTAAAGATAAGTACAGTACTCCCCAATCTTTTAGCAGGTGGTTCCCAGTTTCAACTATAGAACAGGAAGATTTGAACTTGGAGTTAATAATTCTCTCAATATTTTCTTGATTTTTTGCATTTTAAAAGAAAATCCAGTGAAACTGTCAGGTCTAGTGGCAGACCAAACCACTTGTTGGAAAGCTGGGGTAAGAGGGACAGAAATCAAAGCCAATAAACCCATTACATACTTGATGGGAGGACAGAAGACAGGTTGGAAGCTAACCAGGGAACTTCCAGTAGAACCACAAGGATTTCCTTCTCCCTTGGTTTAACAGCAACAACAAAGAAAAAAGGGTGGAAACCCCTTTCCCCAACTCCAATTAGGTTAATGAAATGCAAAATACTAAGAACACAAGACGTGGGTCCCTGTGTAAAAGTAAAGCAAGTTAGTTTCTAGTACTAAACCCAAATTCCCAAAGTGAGCATATGCTCAGAAGTACTGTTTCCCTTCACCCACTCCTCTCTTTCCACTGAGCACTGTCTTCACTGAACTATTTTTAAATCTCCAAAGCTGGTTCCATCTTATCTGTTCTCAGATATGTTTTCTTAGCAAAAGCAACAGTCATTCTCAAGATTATGAAGACACTAGACATTGGGCACTTGTCCCTTCCCAACTAGCAGTGCAATTATGTATACATATAGCCAGAAGTAAGCACTACTTAATTCAGTGGGACTTAATCCTAAATAAATGAGTATCAGATTGCAACATGAGGGTTGTCAAGAGTATGCTGACTGGAGGAATGTGAGATTGTGACTGCTGCAAAGACAGAGACAATATGATAATGCCAAGTTTTCATATCAGGTCCTGGAAAGGCTGAAACATATCACAATACAAACAATGCACTATCACTCCATATATCATTCTGTTTAAGATACTGTTTATTCTTAATGCTTATCATTAAGAGTTAATATTTTTAAAATATTAACTGTGCTGTGTTTAAAACTTAATTTGAATTTATTAAACATCAGTTTTATGAAAGGTTGCTGTGGAGGATAATCATAATGTTTGAATTTTATCCTATTCTTTCTCAATCTGGTAAGAGTTTCACAACCAATGTTCTGTGAGCATGCATAACAGAAACAAAATGTACAAGAACAAATTGGGTGATTATATTTAAAATGCTAAATTTTGTCCATGGAAGCTGCACAGTCCTAAGACACAATGAAGCGTTAGTTACTTAACAGTGTCTTTGTATACATACATAATGTAGAACAGTTGTCTTAAGACATTAACACTTTTTTAGACCAGTCATTCTCTTACAACAAAGGAGAACTCTACATTTGAGGAATAATGTCCCTTTGGACAAAGAAGTATTTAAAAAACAAAACACACCTTTATTATATTGCTTTATGTCTGGAAAAATATATCAAGCCTACAGTCACACTAAACTTCACACTGGAATGTATTTGACGCATATAGGGTTTATACCTATCTCCCTGGAATCTCCACAGAAACTAAGATGATAAAATTGAGGTTATCATATTTCGGTCATCATGAGAAGGCACAATTCACTCGATAAGGGAATAAGGCTAGGAAAGATGGAGGGATGTAGAAAGAGAGGAAGACCACATTCTAGATGGATGGACTGTTAAGGAGGTCACTGGTATGAATTTGCAGTACCTAAGCAGAGCAGTGGAAGATAGGGAGTCTTGGAGGTGTCTCAACCACAGGGTTGCCATCTGGATCAACTCAAAGGCAATTAACAAAAACAAAATACCAGAATGATGTAGTGGTTTGAATGTTGGACTAGGACTCTGAAAGACTAGGGTTCAAATCCCCATTCAAGTATGGAAACTTACTGGGTGACCTCAGGCAAGTCAAACTTTTTTAAGCCTTAGAGAAAGACAACGGTAAACCATCTCTGAATAAATCTTGCCATGAAAACCCTAGGATAGGATCACCACAAGTTTACTTAAAGGTACATAGCAACAAATACCAATTAAGGAGCTAGAATGTTGAAGTCAATAAAGGACACCAAGATTCAAAGTCATCCTAAGCCAGTGATGGGCAACCTTTTGAGCTTGGTGTGTCAAACTTTGCCAAAAAACTGAGCATAACTTGGGTGGTGTGTTACTTTGAAGAATGGGTAGAAAGGATATTTTAAATGATGGACTAACTCTCAAAGGGGAAAGAGTGCCATACTTGGCTTTATGCTATTGTTAAACCTACAACTCTGCAGACCAAGGTTCAATTCCTAGCTAGGTCATGAAACCAACTGGGCAAGTCACATGCTCTCAGCCTCAGGGGAAGGCAATGGCAAGCCTCCTCTGAATAAAGCTTACCAAACAAACAAACAAAAAACAAAAAACTCATGATAGTCATCATAGCCTTAGATTCACTATAAGTTGGAAATGACTTGAAGGCACACAACAGCAACAACAAACTTTAATGGCTCATGTGAGACTAGAAGTACAAGGGGGCTTTTTAGATTGGCAGGAAAGTGTGACATGAAGTTGCACTTTCCTTAATGCTTAGCAGCTAGATTGCAAGCCCCAGGTGTGCATTTAAAAAGTACAGGGCAGCTAGACTGAGGTTTTTTCTGTGGCTCAGCAACTACATGGGAAGCTGTCCAAACGCTACAAACACAGGTGGAGCAGCTACATGGGCGGCAAGGAACGCGGCTTTTAGCCGTGCTTTAAACATTTTTTTTCCCTTGCTGGCTGCGAATTGCGCAATTGTGCAGGTACATCATACAGTCGGCGCTTATCACATGGGGGAGTACAGGACCATTCCGAAAGAGGGAGAAAGTGAGGTCAGTTCGGAAATGCACGTGATTACGCACAAGCTCATCACACACAAGACAAGAGAGCATCTACACAAAAAGAAAATGCAGAGTCAATACGAAAGAATTCATCACATGTGAACATACTGGTCGGCTTTCTGTTGCAAATTAAGGCATCTTGGGAAATGGTAGCAAAGGCTCATGGGAGTTGTAGTCTGTGTTCTGTCAGAGCATTATATTGAGTTGTCTTGAGGTTTCAGCCCTCTGTCCAGGAGGGATTCCCATATGTCCTCCATTCTTGAGCAGAGGCCCCCCTTTTCCAAGTTGACCAGGCACGTCCTCCTTTGCCAGGACACGTCCTACTTTTCCAGCCTTCTTTTTGAAGAGGAAGCAGGAGGGCCAGGCGTGCTCTGGCCAGGCTCTGGGGGTCTCTTCCTGGCTCCTTCCCTCCCTCCCTCCCTCCCTCCCCGCTGCCTTCCTCCTCCCTTTGGCTGAGAGAGTGTGACTTGCAGGGAGGAAGGGCAGTGGTGGTGCTCCAGGTCCTCCTGATGCTGGGCCAGGGCAAGCTCGAAACAGGAGGAGGAGGAGAAGGAGAAGGACCTGGAGCACCTCCGCTGCCCTGCCTCCCTGCAAGTCACACTCTCTCAGCCAAAGGGAGGAGGAAGGCAGCCAGGAGAGAGCCCTGGAGCCTGGCCAGAGTGTGCCTGGACCTGCCTTCTCCTCCCCCCTTCGGCTGAGAGAGTGTGACTTGCAGGGAAGCAGGGCAGCAGAGGTGCTCCAGGTCCCTCCCCTTCTCCTCCTCCTCTTGCCAGCTTGCCCTGGCCTGGCTGAGTGCCTCCAGTGCCCTGCTGTCTCCCTAGAAGTCACACTCTCTCAGCCAAAGGGAGGAGGTGAAGGAAGGTGCAGGCGCACTCTGGCTGGGCTCTGAAGGTCTCTTTTTGTCTTGGCACCTTCCCTCCCTCCGCACTTGTATCGCTACCTTTAAATGGGCGCTTTAAAGAGACAGAGCCCCATTTAACTGTGCAACTACACCTTAGCTTTTAGATGCAATAGCAATGTTGCACCCTTTTTAAAAAAGTAGTGGGGAAATCCAACTACTTTTTAAAGGCACTTCTTCTCCCTTAAAACTCCAAAATACAGTGGTCCCCCGGGTTACGAAATTAATTCGTTCCGGCACCTTTTTTGTAAGCCGAAAATTTCGTAACCCGGGGCCTATTTCCCATAGGAAATAGGTAATCCGTTCCCCTGGCCTGGCGGGGGCCTCCTAGCTGAGGAAAGGAAGGTCCGATCTGGCGGATCGGGCCTTCTTTTCGTCAGCCGCAGGGGCCTCCTGGCTGGGGAAGGGAAGGTCCGATCCAGCGGATCGGGCCTTCCTTTCCTCAGCTGCGGAGGCCCAGCCTGGCTGGGGAAGGGAAGGTTCCCTTCCCCAGCCAGGCTAGGCCTCCGCGCCTGACGCGAAAGGGAGGCCCGATCCGCCGGATCGGGCCTCCTTTCGTTAGGCGCGGAGGCCCAGGCTGGCTGGGGAAGCCAGGCTGGGTCTCCGCGCCTGACGCGAAAGGAGGCCCGATCCTTTCAGTAGTCCGTCCCTTGTCCCCCGAAGCCTGGCCTCGGAGGAAAAGGGATGGGAGTCTGTCCCTTTTCCTCCGAAGCCTGGCCTCGGAGGAAAAGGGACATCCCTTTTTTCCGGATCTCGGGGGATAATTTTTGGTCCCGCCGGTTTCGGATCCCGGGGTTTTCTTAACCCGGGAGATTCGTATCCCGGGGGACCACTGTAGTGTTTTCGTGGCACACTTTCCCTTTTTCTCATCTAAAGGCTGGGCTTTCATGCAGCCATCAACACACCTCTTTTTGCCAATGTAAAATGGGCCAGCTCCTTTTTAAAGCACTTCTTCTCCCTTAAAATGCCAAAATAGTGTTTTCATGGCACACTTTCCCTTTTTCTCATCTAAAGGCTGGGCTTTCATGCAGCCATCAACACACCTCTTTTTGCCAATGTAAAATGGGCCAGCTCCTTTTTAAAGCACTTCTTCTCCCTTAAAATGCCAAAATAGTGTTTTCATGGCACACTTTCCCTTTTTCTCATCTAAAGTCTGGGCTTTCATGCAGCCTTCAACACACCTCTTTTTGCCAATCTAAAATGGGCCAAGGAATTTAGAAAGAGGGAAAATGCTTATTAGAATCCAGATTTCCAATGAAGAATTTGAATGATAGTTACATTGTTTCAGAGATTGATTCAAAGGTGTTACCCTACATCAGTGATGGACAACCTTTTGAGCTTGGTGTGTCAGACTTTGCCAAAAAACTGAGCATAACCCGGGTGGTGTGTCACTTTGAGGAAAAAACATTATGTCACAATATTTATAGTTTAAGTCACTTATTTTTATAGTTTATATATTTATAGTTTAAATCACTTATCTCAGTAACGATGGATTAGAAATCCATGACACCCCAGAACAGTAGATAATGGTTGCTGTGGTTAACTGTTGGTTACTGGTAATGGCAGAGCCCCCAGAGAAGATGTGTCCCCCGCTGCGTCCCGCTGCTCCCTGCTCTGCCAAAGTGCAGTAGCCGAGGATAAATAAGACTCTAGTCGCAAATGTTTCATCCTCGGCTACTGCACTTGGCCGTGCTGCTTTCCGCTGCTCCCTGCTCTGCCGGCGGAAGTCAGGGCAAAGATCCCGGCTTAACCAGAAGTCCCAGAACTAGACGCTCTGTGATGGACTTCTGTTGTTTTGGCCTACAGACCTCCAGCAGAGAGTGTCTAATAAGGGATCCTCCCCTATTAGATACGTTGTGCCGGAGGCCAAAACAACAGAAGTCCTTCACAGAGCGTCTAGTTCTGGGACTTCCAGTTAAGCCGGGATCTTTGCCCTGACTTCTGCTGGCCGAGCAGGGAGCAGTGAAATGCAGCACGGCCAAATGCAGTAGTCGAGGATGAAACATTTGCCAGAGTCTTATTCATCCTCGGCTACTGCACTTGGCTGTGCAGGAGCCGAGGATGAAACATCCTTCTTGGCGTGTCATCAAAAATGGCTACGTGTGTCAGTGCTGACACATCTGCCATAGGTTTGCTATCAGGGCCCTAAGCCATGAAGGACTCTGGCTGACCTTAGGCCAAATAATTATTTATCTGTATAATCTTGTGAATATCAACAACAACAACAAGAGTCTGGGGACAGGATTCAGTTGCTGGTTTGGTATCTCTCAGCCTCAGTTTGTTGGTCAAAGCCATGTCCTGGTTGCTGTGCCTCTGCTGCTGAGTCCTGGCAGATATTAAAGGGAGGCAGGTACCTTCCCAGCCTGGTGTTTCTGAGCCTCAGTTGCTGGCCTGGTCTTTCTAGGAGTGGGGCAGCTTTATACAGTGCTGCTCAAAGCCACACCCTGGTTGCTGTGCCTCTACTTCTGAGTCCTGGCAGATGTTAAAGAGAGACAGGTACCTTCCCAGCCTGGTGTCTCTGAGCCTCAGTTGCTCACCTGTAGTAATTAAGTTACTACAATCATTAAAACAAATTACATGTTAACATATCAAATAATTTAAAAAGATTAAAAATGTTTAAAACACATTAAAACAATATAACACCCCAGCCTGTTCTTTAAAAAACCTTCTGTTTTGAATGCCTGTCTGAAAAGGAAGGACTTAACCTGTCAGCAGAAGGCCAACAAGGAAGGGGCCATTCTGGTCTCCCTGGAAAGGGAGTTCCAGAGTCTAGGTGCAGCCACAGAAAAGGCCCTCTCTCACATCCCAACCAACAGTGCTTGTGATGGTGGTGGGATGGAGAGAAGGGCCTACCCAGAGGCTCTCAGAGCCTGGGACAGCTCATATAGGGAGATACAGTCTGCCAAATAGCCTGGATCATGGCCATATAGGGCATTATATTCATAACCAGCACTTTGAATTGTGCCCAAAAACAAACTGGCAGCCGGCGGAGCTGTTTCAACAGGGGTTTTCTGTGGTATCTATAACCTGTCCCCATTAAGAGCCTGGCTGAAGCTCTTTGGACCAGCTGAAATTTCCAAACACTTTTCAAAGGCAGCCCCAAGTAGAGTGTGTTACAGTAGTCTAAATGGGATGTAACCAAGGCATGTACGACCATGGTCAGATCTGACGTCTCAAGGAACAGGCGCAGTTGGTGCACAAGCTTTAAATGTCCAAAAGCACTCCTGGTCACTGCAGAGACCTGGGCCTCCAGATTCAAAGCTGGAGTATCCCCCTAACTGCAAACCTGGGTCTTCAGGGGGAATGTAACCCCAAGTAGCACAGGCTGGATCCTTGTTCCCTTATTTGCCTTCCAACTGACTGGGAACACCTCTGACTTGTCTGGATTAAGTTTCAACTTGTCTGCCCTCATCCAGTCCATCAAAGCAAAATTGTCATACATTATAGAAATCTTGATTTTTGTGTGCTGTATCCTTATCAGATCATATCAATGTGCCTCAGTACATACAAAGCCTCCATGCTAACAGTACAATACAAAATATTTTCTTTTCCTCACTTCTTTAATATTTTGCAGCTTGGGTGCCAGAAGCTTAAACTGCTCTTTAGAGAATTTGGAGGTTAGCTGAGCATTACATTTGGTTGACATTACAGCCTGCCAGGAGCACATTACTGCAATGGTTCGTTTTCTCAATGCTTATTCCCTCCCCCCCCTCTGTTCCAAGGTTTTAGACCTTATCTTCAAATGCCTGTAGCCAGGGTATTCTGGCTGACACTCAAAAAACATGTCCTGCCACAACAGCTACAGTCCAATGAACTATTCAAGCTGTCAGCCAAGAGAGGGAGAAAGAGAGACATGCACGTGAGGGCAGTTCTGTCTTGGCAGATGATCCCATGCTGGCAAAGTTGAAGGTGCTGATAGTCAGGAACAAGCTGCCCTGAATAATAAGAGCAATTTTTGTTGGTTGTATGCTTCACTAACTGAGGCTATGATTTGAAAACCATTTAGCTGGGAGTAAGCCTTGGTGAATTCAATGAGAATTACCAAAGAAAAGACATCTCTAGAATTGCCTTGAAAAGTCCTGAAAATACAACTATTTGACACAGTACAAATTTATAAGATCCACTTTCTTTTCTTTTCTTTTCTTTTCTTTTCTTTTCTTTTAGAAGCCACTGGAATCTGGCAGGTATCAGAGGTTTGGAAATCTAAATCCACAATTGGAGGAATGTTTTTAAAAGTCAGATTCATATGCATCTGGGATGGAATCTAAAAAGTGTCTAAAATTTGTATAGTTCAATTACTTTGCTTTGAAATTTGTCCCAGTGATGTATGGGAAACTGGCGCTCCAAGTGTTTTCATGACCACAACTTTAAACTATAATCTTCAAAGTGCTAGTTATATATCAGACTTCAATGTCAAAATTGTATTATCAGGTATAGATAGGCTCCTGCTGCTTAACTGCTCACTCCAGATGGGCTATCACACAGTGGGCAGAGTCATAATGAAATATAATACATTCTAACTTTCTTAATGTCTCCTTAATCAAAGTTGTTTTAACCCTCACTTAAAACTTCTGACACAAAGAATCTTGTGGCACCTTAATGACTAACATTTTTTGGTATTTTAAGCATATGTTTTCATGGACTACACCCACTTCCATCAGATGGGCTCTTGCCAAATACTTTGTGCCCAATAAAAGTTGTTAGCCTCTAAGGCTCCACAGGACACTTTGTTGTTTCTTTGCTGCAACAGACTAACATGTCCACCCACTCACGGCAGAAACTAAAAACATCAAATGTACAACCATATTTTTTGTCTCTTCAACACAACTGATTCTTTGGTATCATCTTTTATATTTATAACAAGAACTCTGGAAAGAGCAAAGAGGAGAAAGCAAGTAAATAATCAAGACAAACAAAACGTAGCTAGTTGTTTGCCAACAACGTTTTGCCTTACGCTTGCATGATTTTGTGATTCTAACACTTTGTTAACCCTGCTATCACTATTTACAGGGGACTTCTCTACTCTTTGGCAAAAGAAGCTGGCCTGGCATGTCATTCCACAGATAGTGTTACAATGCACAGTACATGCTGCTGATCTACGACATGTGTTGCAAGGCTATACAATCTGGCAGTATTTTACCACTAAGGACAACATGGGTCAAATGGAATCTAAGAACAAAAGCATTTCTCAGCCTTGAGCTCAACTAAAAACAAGCACTTCTGTGTTAAGCTAGCACAGCAATAAGAAAGAGCAACCTTCACAGACAGACCATCCTGAGACTGCCACATAGCCTTTCCAGTGTCTCTTTCTCTTTTGTTTAGAATCAGATAAAAATATCGGTATACCTCAGGTAATGAAATAGATGTTCCTGGGCATAGCTTCTATAAAAGAAAATTTTGTATCAGAGGCAGAAAAAACATGAAAAGAATAGGGATAGATTCCTACAACACAAAAAAGAGCAATTATACATGTTTCAGAAAACTTTTAAAATCCAAAACTGAAAGTATGCACATGTGAAATGAAACAACCAGGTCAGATTAGCCTTGCATAAACAGACAAAAACATTTTGAACCCTCCAGAGACCACCTCAAGGTGTCCAAAGGAGGGCGACTAAAATGGTGAAGGGTCTGGAAACCTTGCCCTATGAAGAACGCCTTAGGGAGCTGGGGATGTTTAGCCTGGAGAAGAGAAGGTTAAGAGGTGATATGATTGCCCTGTTTAAATACTTGAAGGGATGTCATATTGAGGAGGGAGCAAGCTTGTTTTCTGCTGCCCCAGAGAACAGGACTTGGAACAATGGATGCAAACTGCAGGAAAAGAGATTCCACCTCAACATTAGGAAGAACTTCCTGACAGTAAGGGCTGTTCGACAGTGGAACACACTCCCTCGGAGGGTGGTGGAGTCTCCTTCCTTAGAGGTCTTTAAGCAGAGGCTGGATGGCCATCTGTCAGAGATGTTTTGATTGGGAGTTCCTGCATGGCAGGGGGTTGGACTGGATGGCCTTGTGGTCTCTTCCAACTCTAAATTTCTATGATTCTATGATTCTTCCAAAATGTATCCAGTTATTATTATTTTTTTTAATTTTGTTTACCAGCCTCCACTTTTCCTATGTTTTTAACATGCTGTGTGGGGGCGGGGGGGAGTTGGTAAAGCAGGTTTATCTGCTTATCACTTCTCTCCTTGATGAGGAACACCAGACAACCTCCCTCTGCACCACTTCTGGAATTGATCTTAGAGCTTTCATGCAGAACTTCCACTTGAGAACAAAATGATTGTCCCTATGAAGGTTCAGTATAGCCCTCCAGCCCTTATTTTTCTTTGAAACAAAGAAGAGCACTGAGTAGGATTCCTGTTGCGGCAGCACAAGCTCTATAGTCTTTATCTGAAGCACGTGTTCCATGGCCCAAATCATCTGGCAGTTCTTTTCCACAGACCAGTGACTGTGTGAATGGATAAAAAAGTTGGAGGGCTTTTGAGTGAAATGGCTGGTGTAACTCTCCCTCACAAGCCTGCACACCCAAGTGTTAAGAGATGTCTGCTCCTGGCAATGGACAAAGTGCAAGAGTGAGCCCCCCACTGGGAACTGACCCAAGTCAGAAGAACTGATTGGACTTTCAACTCTGGTAGAAGAAGCAGAACTACATTTACTGAACCCAGAAGATTACTGCTGCAGCTGGAATTGTTGCTTAGAAGAACTCCAGTCTAAAAACCCGTAATTCCTCTGTCAAAACTGGGGCCTTGAAAAGCCTGGGCTCCAGATTGAAGTGGCTTCCAAAATTATGATGCTTTCTTTTTGTCCTTGGTCTCGCTCAACACCTCTTCCAAGGCGTCACCAAATAATCTGGCACTCTTAAAAGTGCATGTAATTACATTAGCCTTGGATTTGTTAGCATTCCAATTCCCAATAAATAACTGCTCTGATAAATAGGGAGGTCATTGAAGCAGCTCTTAACTCTTAAAACAACAAAAAAGTTAGCTTCAATTTCTTCATCAGTAAGCAATGAATACTGGAGCTGCCCCTGCCACAGCAGGATGAGCCTATTGCCCTTCCATAACCTCTGCTTCAGGAAAGGGTACAACTAAATGCTCTTACTTAGCCTTATCCCTGATCTTAGGAATCTCTCCCACATTAGTACCAGAAACCTGGCTGCTAGAAGTCAATCTCAAAGACTTTCTCACTTTTCTAAAAAGGACAGGATATTGTTCAGATTCAGACAAAGGGAAAAAACATGCTCAGGAAGAGAATCCCCTTCCTCCAGGGATATCTCAAATTTTGCTTGTCTAGTCTCTGGAGAGACATAGAATCACAGAATCATAGAGTTGGAAGAGACCACAAGGGCCATTCAGTCCAACCCCCCTGCCATGCAGGAACTCTCCATCAAAGCATCCCTGACAGATGGCCATCCACCCTCTGCTTAAAGATCACCAAGGAAGGAGACTCCACCACACTCTGAGGGAGTGTGTTCCACTGTTGAACAGCCCTTACTGTCAGGAAGTTCCTCCTAATGTTGAGGTGGAATCTCTTTTCCTGCAGTTTGCATACATTGTTCCACATTCTAGTCTCTGGAGCAGCAGAAAACAAGTTTTCTCCCTCCTCAATATTACATCCCTTCAAATATTTAAACAGGGCTATCATATCACCTCTTAATCTTCTCTTCTCCAGGCTAAACATCCCCAGCTCCCTAAGTCGCTCCTCATGGCTTCCAGACCCCTCACCATCTTAGTTGCCCTCCTTTGGACATGCTCCAGTTTCAGAACATCTTTTTTGAATTGTGGTGCCCAGAACTAGACACAGTATTCCAGGTGGGGCCTGACCAAGGCAGAGTAGAGTGGCACTATTACTTCCCTGGATCTAGACACTATAGTTCTATTGATGCAGCCTAAAGTTGCATCGGCCTTCTTAGCTGTTGCATCGCACTGTTGACTCATGTTCAACTTATGGTCTACTTGGACTCCTAGGTCTCTTTCGCATGTATTTTCATTCAGCCAGGTGTCCCCCATCCTATATCTGTGCATTTCATTTTTCTGTCCTAAGTGCAGGACCTTACATTTTTCTGTGTTGAATTTCATTTTGTTAGCTTTGGCCCAGCTTTCTAGTCTATTCAGGTCATTTTGAATTTTGATCCTGTCCTCTGGGGTATTAGCTACTTCTCCTAGTTTAGTGCCATCCACAAATTTGATAAGTATGATCCCAGTTCCATTATCCAAGTCATTGGTAAAGATGTTGAATAGCACTGGGCCCAAGACAGAGCCCTGTGCGACTCCACTTGTCACTTCTCTCCTGTGTTCACCACAAAGGTTACAGCAGAGACATAATATTTCTTTTCACTTTGTGCAGGGGAGAAACAATCAAAGGTGTCCATTCAGAGAAGAGAATGAAGAAGCTGAGGTGTAACACTTTCTAGAATGTTTTTCATACGAGGGCTATCCAAAAGTTTTAATGATCACCTTTTTAAAAAATGGACAGAAAGTTTGTTTTGATTTGTAGTACCACCTTGTACTTCTGGCCATTAGACAATCTGAGAGAGGTCTTAATTAGCGAGCTTGAATATTTTTTTCATGCCTTTTCTTATGAATACACCCACCATCCTGGGCAGTTAACAGACTTGCCACCATTTTCCATCCATCCCCCAACGCCCCAGGTCCCACAGCCTACGTGGCTATGAGGGAAAACCAATTATATAACTCACAGGGGATCCCTTAACCATCAATAACCATTAACCAGGGGTCAGAGGGGAGCAACAGCTCCAACAGACTTACCTGCATGACCGAAGTTGCACCTTACAGCTCTCTAGCATGGTCAGGTCCTCAGTGTGAACTGATGCCACACTCTACAGCCACCTCCACAACACAAAAAGGAACCAGATCATGTCTTCCTGTAAGGTGGGGGGGGGAATCAATCCACTCCTTCTGCATGCCCCAAAGGCTCTTCCCCCTTGTTGTGAAATCAATCACCAACTCATCATATGAAGAGAGATCAGAACTACAAACCATAGCTATTAAACTGAGACTGATGTTAGAGTGGTACATCTCTATACAAATCAAGGTCTCCTGGTCCACAAACTGGAGAAATTCTCCTCAGAAACCAGTCCTCAAGAAGAGCATAGAATAACAGCCTAAACATCTCTCCTGAGGGGGAACTGGCTCTATGACCCTTATCTGAAGCGGACAGCTTGAAGCATCTGAGGGTATTTCTCTGGAGACCTCTGTGGGAATTGAAGATGTCTGCCAAGCAAAGGGGCAAAATATTAAGCTCAGATTGACCTTCCATGTTAGAGTGGAATAGCTTAATAAAAGTCAAACTGAAGGAAACCTCCTCAGAAACCTATCCCCAAGACCAAAGTCCCCAAGTCCAAAAAGCTATGTCCTGATTTGAGAGGGGCCAGGAAAGAACCAGGAAGGTGGGAATGGCTCCCCCTCTTAGGATGGTAAGGATGACTGATAGATCAGAAACCCTGCCTGTGAAGCCTGAGGGAGGAAGCAGATCCAGCATGAAGGATTACTTCCCCACTTGTTGTTGTTAACTGCCCTCAAGTCGATTTCAACTCATGGTAACATCTCCAAGACTTCTTGTCTCCCACTGCTCAGCTTTAGTTTTGCAGCCTTGGGCCCGTGATCTCCCTGACTGAGTCCCTCCTTCTGGTGCACAGTCTTCCTTTTTATGCTGCCTTCTTCCTTTCCCAGCATTATTGCCTTTTCCAGTGAGTCATGCCTTCTCATGATGTAGCCAAAGTATGACAGCCTCACTTTGATCATCTTGGCTTCTACGGGTATTTCAGGATTTATCTGTTCAAGGACCCATTTGTTTGTCCTTTTGGCTGTTCATGGTGTATCTTCTTCAGCATTCCGGCACCACATCTCGAATGAGTTTATTTTCTTTTTATCCACTTCTTTTACAGTCCAGCTCTTGCATCCATACATAGTAATAGGGAATATCATGGCTTGGATTATTCTAACTTTAGTGTTTTGTTTTGTACCATTACTCTTTAGGATCATATCTAGCTCTTTCATGGATGCCCTTCCCATTCCCATCTTCTTATCTCTTGTCTGCAGTCTCTGTTCTGATCAATTTTGATCCGAGGTATGAGAAATCTTTAACTAGTTTGATTTCTCCATTGTTTAGACTGAATTTACCTATGCCCTTCATAGTCATTATTTGATTTCTTTATGTTCAGTAACAATCATGCCTTTGCACTTTCTTCCTTGACCTTTCTCAGTATTTGTTCCAAGTCCCAAATATTTGTTTTCCGCTAGTAATATTGTCTGGTGAGGCTGCCCTGGCCCCAATCTTCCACAGAAAGGGGCACTACAGACCCGACCCTGAAGGGAGAGTTTGTATCGGCCCACCCTTTATAAAATTATGACTCATGACTTATCTGCTCTGCATTATTAATGCAGTTTGACACCACTTTAACTGCCATTGCTCAATGCTAGGTATGGAATCCTGGGACTTATAGTTTCTTCTGGAACCAGAGGTCTCTGGCAGAAAACACTCACAAAACTACAAATTCCAAAATTCCATAGCATTGAGTCATGGCAGCTAAAGCGGTTTCAAACTGCATTAATTCTGCAGTGCCGATTACACCTCATAGGTGGAAAGGACTTTGTCAACATTCTTCTTCAGCTATGGAGACACATGTACTACAATTAAGTGTTTTGGATAAAGGTCATACTGCTGAGTTCTTCTCGTGATCTACTAAAACCCTGAGTCCAAGCACAGTGAACATATGGGCCCTCCAGATGCTGCGGGACTCCAACTGCCATCTTCTGTCCCCACTGACTAGGAGCAATGGAGCGTGATGGAAGCTGCAGCTCAAACTCTGGGTGGCCATCGATTCCCTATCTTTGTTCTGGATCTTTTTCACAAGTACTGAAGCATTGCAGCATACTGTAGCTACCATTGCTTTCTCTTGTTTTCTCTATTCAGCTTATTCCCTTAAACTGAGGGTACTTTCACAGCTTTTCAGTCTTAAGTATTTGATAGTTAGAATTCCAGGAATTAGGTCCAAACCAAATTAATTCCACTTAGATCCGACTGAAAATAACAGAGTTATTAATATTTAACTGTGGCTAAGTTGTTGTGTGTCTTCAAGTCATTTCTGACTTATGGTGACCCTAACGTGATGTGATAATGGGTTTTCTTGGCAGAATTTGTTCGGGGGGGGGGGAGTGTCTGCCTTCCTCTAAAGCTGAGAAACTGTGACTTGCCCAAGTTCACCTAGTAGGTTACCATAGCCGAGCAGGAATTCAAACCTGGTCTTCCAGTGTCATAGGCCTACACTCAAATAACTTAGCTGGCTATGTTTACCCAGCTGAATTCACAGACCTTAAATATAATAGAAAAGCAAAGTTACTAGTTTTCTTTAACTAGCGTAACTATCAATTCCAGGTACCTTTGTTGCCTAACAAATTGTTAACTGTTATGAAGAAAAGCAGCCACACATGAAAGAAGGTGTAGCGGCGCCTGTTATAATGCATCAAACACATCTGCAGTGCTCTAGAAACCCATTTTCATGCATTAAAAGTCAAGGAGTCTTTAGCTAGTAATAGTAGAACTGTCCCAAACCTCAGTTACTCTCCTTTCATATATATGAGAGCACAACATCTGCGGCATCAATGCATCCCAGAGTTTACAAAATCCAGAGCTTCCCTGGCAGGGAGGCTCATGTTCTCACATGTCCTCAGTTGGCATAAGATGAAGGAAAAGGGATTCGGCAAGAAAGAAGAAGGAGAAGTATGTAACTCAAAAGAGAAAATAATTAAAAGTTTCAAAATTGTTCTAAAACAGTAAGCCCTCAATTAGAGCTGGAATATGTAAAGAACTTCGCTGAAAGGGCAGCATTTTGTCAAAGAAACCAAGAAATCAAGGCTAAGAAACATAACCGGCCATGGTGTAGCCACTAAGAAAGCAAGCTTTGAGCTAAGAAGTTTCTTGTTAAGCAGCTATGAAGTCACAAGGCGGTCTTAGAACAGGGTAAACAGACATCCTCTTTTTCCAGGACATGTCCTACATTTCAATCCTCTATCTAGGAGGAATTTCAAAATGTCCTCCATTTTGAGTATAACTGAGAAGCATGAATTTATATTACTAAAAGGGTTTTTAGCTTTTATTTGGTAATGCCCTCCATTTTTATCAATTGTCTTACATTTTGCAGTGCCTTGTCTTCCTTTGCAGTGCGGACATCTCATCACCCTGTCTTAGAACAACCACTGAGCCTTAGCCCAAACTCTACAATACAGAGATACTGTATAAATAACTAACCAGACTGAATATTACACATATGACTGAAATTATGTACTTAGAGCACTTTGCACATACTTAGTAATACTATGAGTATTCTTTTCACAAGCTATGCATGTACTTAGTAATACTACAAGTACTCTTTTCACAACCTATGGTTTCTATCTCTGCAGCATTCTTGACTTCAACCAGTATCTGAATATTTTTAAGCAAACAGAAAGGATATCTTCAACTTGAAATAGGGATCCAATTTCACCCTGCTTCCATTTCAAATACAGTTGGCCCTCCTTATCCACGGATTTTTTTATCCACGGATTTGAGCGTACATGGCTTGAAAATATTCCCCAAAAGCATAAATTCCAAATAGCAAACATTGATTTTCCATTTTATATATGGGACACCATTTTGTTGTGCCATTATATTTAATGGGACTTCAGCATACACGAATTTTGTTATCCACAGAGGGTCCTGGAACCAAACTCCAGCAGATAACAAGGGCCCACTGTAATCCATTTATTTTCAGTTTTCATTCATTTCTGCTTTTTGTGCCTCTCTTCTATCTTGAATGGACTCATTTTCCTGGGCTTGTGCTGTTCTTAATAATTTTTACCCTCAGGAGAATTGTTCATGGCAAGGAGGAAAGATTTCAATATAAATGTATTGACCAAGAGTATATGTGTACCAAGAAGGGGTAGAAAGGTTCTGCTTCCTCTATTCACTTTCCAGCCAAGCACCTAAATGAGCAACTGCAACACCAGTATTTTGCTTAATATACATTGAAGATAAAAGTCAGTAATGATACAGAGATATATCTTAACATTGGAAATAAGTACCTTGTTGTCCAAGAGTCTCGAAATATGACCTTTGTACCTAGACCTAGAACTAAGGTGCAAAACATAATGCAGAAATAATCCAGTTTGAGACTGCTTTAACTGCCCTGCCTCAATGCTAGGAAATTCTGGGAACTGTAGTTTTGTGAGACATTTAGCCTTCTCTGCCAGAGAGCTCTGGTGCCACAATAAACTACAATTCCCAGAATTCCCTAGCACTGAACCTGGGCAGTTAAAGCAGTCTCAAACTGGATTATTTTTGCAGTGTGTTTTGCAACTATGTCATATTATTATTAAACCTTGCATAGAAAATATTGTGGAACAAATTGACACAGGCAATGTTCACTAAGGCTGCATTTACAGTGCGGAATTCATGCAGTCTGACACCGCTACACCGGCCTTGTCATAATGGTATGAAATATTGGGATTTGTTGTTTTGTGAGACATTTAGCTGTCTCTATTAGAGAACTCTGGTGCCACAACAAACTGCACATCCCAGGATTCCACAGACTGAAGCCATGACAAATAAAGCAGTGTTAAACTGCATTAATTCTGCAGTGTAACAGCAGCACATCAGAAGATGTTGGAAAGCTGTTGAAAAGTATTAAAAGGCCTGGCTTTTAGCAAGAGATGTGTCAGGGCTTAAAGTTAGTTTGCCCATTCCAAGGCTGAGCTAAAAGGCTCCTCAAAGAACACCTGATATGAAAGCCTGGGGCAACAAACAGACATTTGAATGAGATTAACATGATTTGGTTTCTCCAGTCACAATGACCTATAGTCTCACAGCCAGATAATGCTATTAGCAAGACCTTGAGAAACACAATAAAGCACCTGGAGGGAGGTTGCTATTCTTTTCAAATAATTTTGTTTGAACAAATACAGGTCAATGCTGAAAGAGATTCAGAAGTGCTTACTTTTACTAGATTCCTATTTGTCAAACAAACTCTCAGTCAACATTTTTTGTGAAAACTATATAGGATCTCCCCCCTTTGTAATCAAGCACTTCATTTTACACACACACACACACACACACACACAGGATGAGTCTCCCTTACCCAGAATTCCAAAATCTAAAATATCCAAAAACCAAAAGTTTTTTGATAGTGGCATCTTTGCTTTCTGTTGATCCAGTGTATACAAACTTTGTTTCATGCACAAACTGATTTCAAATATTGCATAAAATTACCTTCAGGGTATGTGTATAAGGTGTATACAAAACATAAATGAATTTTGTGTTTAGACTTGACTTCCATCTCCAAGAAGTTTCATTATGTACGTGCATACAATTACAGTTATTCCAAAACCCGAAACAATCCACAATTCAAAACACCTTTGGTCCCAAGCTGATTCTAAGTAACCTGTGTATGCACTTGTTCTTGTTGTTGTGAGCCTTCATTGCCAACTTATGGCAAACCCTAAGGTGAACCTATTACAGGGCTTACTTGGCAAAATTTGTTCAGAGGGCGTTTGCCATTGCCTTCCTCTGGGGCCGAGAGTGTGACTTGCCCACACTTACAGTGGTCACTCCCAATTCACAGACTTGGAATCCACGGTCTCAATTATCCATGGACAGAAAGCGGGGAGAGACAAAATGGTATGCATGCTGCCATTCAAATCAATGGGGTTTTCCTGATTCACCAGGGTGGTGGTGGTGGTGGTCTGGAACAGATCCCCCGTGAATAGAGAGGGCCAACTGTAATCTAGGAGGTTTCCATGTCTGAATTGGGATTTGAACCCTGGTCTCCAGAATCATGCTTGCACATGTGGAGCACTGGTGCCACAACAAACTACCATGCCCAGAATTCCATAGCACTGAGCCATGGTGGTTAAAGTGATGCCAAACTAGATTATTTCTGCAGTGTGGATGCAGCCTAAGATCGCACTGTAAGGATCTTTCCTCCACTGGCCCATTTGAAGCAACTCCTCTGTCTTTCTTCTCTAGAAATAAAAAGGAGGGAGAAACTTGAAATTTAATACTGAAGCATCTCTAATGTTGCTCCACCCAGCACTATTATACTGTAATTCTAGATAGGCAGGCAACTAGATGATTACTGCATTCTACCTTTGTATTATGAACGTGAGGGTTGTTATGAGTGTTTGAATGGAATACATAAGACACACTCATGGCGTTGATAGCTGGTTAGGCTATTCCTGTCAAGTACAAAGTGAAGTTAAAACATTAAAAGGAAAATGAAACAGCAACATATCCTCAAGCAGCGCACTACATTGCTGTGGTACTGAAACATAACCTTCAAACACACACACATCCCTAGGGTGCATCTACACTGTAGAAATGATGCCGTCTTACACCACTTAAACTGCCATGGATTCATCCTACAGAATCCTGGGATTTGATGTTTGTGAGGCACCAGTGCTCTTTGGCAGAGAAGACTAAAGACCTTGTAAAACTACAAATCCCAGGATTCCATAGGATAGAGCTACAGCAATTAAAAGTGGTGTTAAACTGCATTATTTCGGCAGTGCAGATTAGACTTAAGGGCACAGCTACACTGCAGAATTAAAGCGGTTTGACACCAGGTTCACTACCATGACTTATCATACAGAAACCTGAGATCTGTAGTTTGGTGATGTATTCAGCCTGGTCTTTCAGAGAGCTCTGGTGCCAATGAGTACTGAGGCCAATCGAAATCTCATTCTGCTCCCAATATCCTCCTTGAGGGGTTTAAGTGCGGGCAAGAGGGTCATTTTCCTTCAAGATTCATTTCTCATTGGTGGCATGTGGGGAGCTGAGCCAGATCTAACAAAATGAATTTCAACAGAAATAAAGGTAAGGTTCTATATTCAGATGCACAGATGGATGATACCTGGCTTGGCATATAAAAATACATATAAAAAAAGATTGTGAGGTTTTAGTAGACATCAGCGAAACATGAGTCAAGCATGTAATTTTGGTGTCAAAAACAGTAATGCAATTCTAGGCTTCATCAATGGAAGTATAATGTCCAGGTAAAGGGGAATGGAACCAGCGTGGCATAATAGTTTGAACATTGGGACTATGGCTCTGGAGACCAGGGTTTGAATCCCTTGGTTGAGTCATGCAAACTCACTGGGAGACCTTGGGCAAGTCATACTCTCTCAGCCTCAGAAGATGGCAATGACAAACCCTCCCTGAAGAAACTTGCCAAGAAAAACCCATGATAGGTCACCTTTGGGTCTCCATAAATCAGAAATGACTTGAAGGCACACAACAACAACAACAAGAAGTAAAACTTATTCAAGCTCAGGTAAGGGGGGGATGGAATAGGCAGAAAACGAGGAAGCCTTTTGAAAGGAGGGGATCACAGGGTGACCCAGTGTGGTCCTCATTTTTCAGGACATGTCCTACATTTCAATCCCCTATCCAAGAGGTACTTCAAAATGGTCTCCATTTTCAGCTTGACTAAGAAGCATGGATTTACATTTCTATGCATGCTTTTAGCTTTTCTTGGGTAATGTTCTTCATTTTTCTTGAACGCCCTACCTTTTGTGGTGCCTTGTCCTTCTTTGCAGTGCGATCACCCTGGGAGAACAAGAGTTCGAATCCCTGCTTAGCTATGAAAACCCACTGGGTGATCTTGGGCATGTCACTCTCTCTCAGCCCCAGAGGATGGCAACGGCAAACCCCTTCTGAACCAATCTTGCCAAGAAGAATACCCTATGATTGGGTCGCCTGAGGGTAGCCATAAATCAGAAATGACTTCAGGGCACACAACAACAACAAACAACAGTGAGGAATAGTGTAGTCAAGCTGAGCTAAAGGGGAAATCATACCTAGAGTCCTTGTGGCCTTTGTTTAAAGACCTCCAAGGAAGGAGACTATACAGCACCTTGCACTAAATCCATGGCTGACTCAGGTCCAAAACACACTGCAGAAACAATCCACCTTGACACCGCTTTTAACTGTCCCGGCTCAATGCTAGGGTATGCTGGGGACTGTAGTTCTGTGAGAATAACATTACGATGCCAAATAATTAGTTCATTGCCAGCATTTCTGTTTGTAACTCCCCTTATCATGGGTGCATGCACACCAGACCTGAAGTTAAGGATTTCATTCAGTTCTTAACGCACTGCTTCATTTGGAAGAATAATGCAAAGAAGAGCACACTGCAGAAGAAAGCAGGCACCAAGAGGAAGGCTGGGCATCCCAAATACCACCCAATACTATCCTGCAGTGGCAATATTTACTGTATAGCAAGGGCTGAAAATGAAAGGTATTTCTTAACCCAGGGATCAACAAGGACTCACTTAAAGAACTAAATCATACTAAAGGAAAGGTTTTTAGTACATAAATTTTAAATTTCATTTGTATATATATATATATATATATTTATATATTAATATATATTAGTTTATATATCAATATAAATTATATATATTAGTTTATATATTAATTTATATATTAATATAAATTAGAATATTTATATTAATATAGATTAATATAAATTAGTTTGTATATCAATATGAATTATATATATTTATATATTGCTATAAATAATATATATATATTAATATAGTAATATAAATTAGTTTATATATTAATATAAATTATATATATACATATAAAACATAAATTAGTTTATAATTCAATATTAATTATATATATTAATATACATATTGATATAAGTAATAGATGTATTAATTTATATATTAATATAAATTAGTTTATAAATTAATATACATTGTATATATATATATATATTAATTTACATATTAACATAAATTAGTTTATAATTCAATATAAATATATATTAATATATAATTTATATATTATATAAGTAATATATATATATATTAACATATATATTGATATAAGTAATATATATATATATATATATTAATTTATATATTAACATAAATTATTTTATAATTCAATATAAATATATATTAATATATAATATAAATAATATATATATATTTATATATTATATATTAATATAAATTAGTTTATAAATTAATATAAATTGTATATATATATATATATATATTAATATAAATTAGTTTATAAATTAATATAAATTGTATGTATATATATATATATATATATGAAATGTATATATTATATAGGGCTGAAAAGCCGAGGCCTTGCCCTGAGTGCGAATCCACCTGCAGACTCTGAGAGGGAGCCTCACCCAGATACTCCATCCCTGACTGGGAGAGGCGGTCGGTGGCGGCGGCGGCGCTCAGCATCCTTCTCAGCCTCGTCCTCGTCCCCCCCAGGCCCCTTCCTCTTCCTCTTCCTCCTCCTCCGGTCTCCAGGGAACCCAGACGCCAAGAGCAGCCCTAGGAGGGAGCGGGGGAAGGGCAGCCAGTCCGGCCAGAAACAGGCTCCCTCCCTGGCAGCAAATGGGGCCCTGCTGCTGCTGCTGCTGCTGCTGCTGCTTTTGCTGCCACCAGCACCACCGGAAGTGGTCCCTCCTTCCACCTTCCCCCGCCATCTTGCCTCCCCCTACAGGCCCAGGGGAAGGGGATGGGGGTGGTATCCCTCTGTTTCTGGTTGTTGTTGTGGTTGTTGTTGTTGTTGTGTGACTTACTTCAGGTCGCTTCCCACTTATGGCCAAGGAGGGGTTTGAGTAGAATTCAAACACAGAGAGGTTTATCACACTAGAGGGCAAACAGGATTTAAACAGGAATTAAACAGGAAATGCCTTATGTTTAACATTCCTGTTTAAATCCTGTTTGCCCTCTAGTGTGATAAACCTCAGAGTCTCTAGATCTTGTGGCACCCTTGAGCCTCACTGAAAGGGAGAAGTTGGCAGCAGGAGCTTTCCTAAACTTCAGTCTACTTCCTCAGGTGCATTTAGTGAAATGGAAAGCCAGGGACAGATATATATATATATATATATATATATAGCACCTTTCAGACTCACTGAAAGAAAAGTTGGCAGCAGGAGCTTTCCTAGAGTCTACTTCCTCAGGTGCATTTAGTGGAGTGGAAACCAGGGATATAGCACTTTTGGGACTCACTGAAAGAAAGAAGTTGGCAGTATGAGCTTTCCTAGGCACTATGCACCTGACAGCACTGGGATCCCATGTTAAATACCGGAGCCATATCATGAGGAATCCTGGGGTTTGCCTTGAGAGGCACTAGAAGCACTACACTTTCCTGGCCTTGAATTTTAAATCCTAAACTGCAAAGCCCAGGATTCCATAGGGTAGAACCATGGAAATTAAAAGTGGTTAAAAGTGGGATCATAGTATAATTTTGTGGTGTGAAAAGACAGTAAGGGCGGTTCGACAGTGGAAAACACTCCCTCGGAGAGTGGTGGAGTCTCCTTCCTTTAAGCAGAGCCTGGATGGCCATCTGTCAAAAGGGGATGCTTTGATTGGGAGTTCCTGCATGGCAGGGGGTTGGACTGGATGGCCCTTCTGGTCTCTTCCAACTCTATGATTCTATGACCCTTGGTTCCTCCACATCTGCCCACCTCCATCTTTCCTAGTTCTTCCAGTCAAGGGATTCCCCTCTCTGTCTACAATTTTCAATCATACTGTCAAAATCTTTATCCCTGATAATCAAGGGCTTTGTTTTGTTTTGTTTTCAGAAATACCACACAGCTGTCTGCAGTCAACAGTATACTATGCGTTGCTGCATTGTTAGCAGCTTTTCAAAACTGAGCTACCAGTAAAGTAAACATTTGAAAGAGATTACTGTCATTGTTTGCTAAAACTGTGCACCTGGAGGAAGCTGCCTGACGATGTGCAACACTGGTTTCTAGAGACCTCTCCAAGATACAGTTCTATGGACTCCTTCAGAGTTTCTAATAATTTTGTAATCAGCATAGGTATGCTGGGGTCATTCAGACGATACAATAGGTTTGTTTGACAGATGGCACAACAGCCCCAATGGCTTCTGCTCCTCTGTCTCAGAGGATCAGTTCCCAGTTCCAGATAAAGAGGATAAGTTGTGAGACCTCCCAGTGACTCATTTTGTAATCCATTTCTTAATTATTTCATACTGCATACAGCAGTGCGCTATCAGAGTATCGTAAAAAGAGAGACGGTACTACAAGTGCGTGCAGCCTACTACAAATGTACGAAATTAACATATAACCAGTTTTAAAAACTCCCAAAAGGAGGGCCTACAACTGGCAGAGCATGCCTTGTTCAAATACATCTCACCATTGGGAAGTTCTTTCTCATGCTCATCAAACTCTTATTTTTTGTAACTGAATCCACTGGTTCAAGTCTTGACCTCTAGAGCAGAAGAAAACAAGCTGACTCTGTCTTCTACACAACAGCATTTCAAAGGTTTGTAAATAGCTATCATATCACCCCCTCCATCTTCTCTTAGTTAACATACCCAGAGCCCTCAACCATTCCTGATTAGGACTCAGTTTCCAAGCCCTTCGCCATTGTTGACACTTGCTCTGGACACATTCCAGTTTGTCAATGTCCTTCTTAAACAAAACTGGTGGTCAGAATTGGCCTTCATCCAAGTCATATCTGAAAAATGCTGAACATGGGCCCAGGACAGAACCCTCTGTCATCCCACTTGTCACTTCTTTCCAGGATTATGAGGAACCACAAACAAGCACTCTTTCAATATGCTCTGTCCACTAGCTACAAATCCAACTTAAACCCACATTTCTTCAGCTCTTCTGCAAGGATATAGGTGGATTAGGTTTTTTTTTTTAATTCTCTCAGTTGTTTTAGTCCTATTGTTGTTAAAGATGGTAGCTATAACTTTTTAGATCTTTGTACTGTGTTTATCTTCTGCTGCTTTTTTTAAACTTAAGCTCATTCTGTAGTCCATTTAAAAAGCATTTTTGGTACATTGTATAATGTTGTCACAGTTCTCATATTATTTTAATCTACTTTTTTGCTAACTGCTAAGAGATCTTTAGCTCCTGAAAGGCATATAGCCATACCAAACAAGGAAGCAAATGGCTAAATGCTTAGGCCTTGTTAAATGTTATTTGTTTTAATACAATTGTTAGTCTGAACTAGGGCAGAGCTGCTGAACAAATTAAACCTGGAACTATTGACCTGCAAAGTCATCACTGATGCAGTGGGATCTTGTTGAGACTAAATCTACTTGGATCTGGGATACATCCATGCTACACCTTTATACAGTAGCGGCTTGATGCCAGTTTAACTGCCCTGGCTCCATCCTACAGAATCCCAGGATTTGTGGTTTAGTGAGGTGCTTAGAATTTTCAAGTCCCCTGAACTACAGCATTAGAATTCTTTGACGATGGCTGCAAAGCCCTTCATTAAATTACAAATTAAAAGATTCCATCGGATGGAGCCATGATAGTTAATGTAGCATCAAATTGCTACTATACATTGTTGTGTTCTGGATATTATATGTCCTTTGCATGATGTAGACTGTTCACATCATGCTGTGTATGTACACGTGTCTTCAAGCCACTTGTCAACTTATGGCAGCCCCATGAATTTTATAGTGTTTTCTTAAGCAAGGAATACTAAGGTGGTTTTGCCAGTTCCATCCTCTAAAATATAGCCTGCAACACCTGGTGTTCACATGTATATGTTACAGTATATCTAGAAGTTGGAAAAATTATTTTTAGATTAGAGTTCCCAGACTCTCCAAGAGAGTGGCTATGTTGTAGTCTAGAGTCCAGTTGTAGTCCAAAAAGATAATTTTTTAAAGTTCTACATTTAGATTTAAAAGATATGTTTATATTTCTGTAATCACCTTTCTTTCTGCCACTTTTTCCAAAATGTATGTGTCACTAATATAAGGGTTTCTCTCTCTCCCTTTTTCTCTTAAGCAAAAGGGAAAACGTCTTCTTTTTGGACACAAAGCCCATTTGTGGTTGTAATAATGACAAGCTTCAGCACTACTGGCGCCCGACTGCTAATGACTCTTTTTTAAAAAAAAACTAAATAAAAACAAGATGTTGTTTCTGGAGCCCTTAACACATTTTACTCTGCTTATTATCACTTCCCTTTGGTCTGCCAGAGCCTTGCATTAGTTATTACAAAATTGACTGTCAAAACCACCTGTTCTTCTACAAGTTAAGAGGTTTATCAGAGTTTTAGGGCTTTTCCTTCCTAAGGTCACCATGGATCTAGTAGCACTTATGTTGTTTTATAATCCCAGCTCTCAAAATGAGGCAAAAATTGAAAACAAATAAAGACACAAGTAAGGGTGTGTGCTCTGCATCGAAGGGCCAATTCACATTACATGCCTTTTTTGGAGTGTCAGGCAAAGTGTTGAAGCCATCTAGACTGCCATTTCACAGGGCAAAATAGCTGTCCATCAGGCTCATGGCAATCATTTATCAAGCTCCTGCCAAATCACTTGAAACTCCTATGCTTATTGGCTCTCTGCCTATGGCCAGCCAGCCACAAACAGGTTGAAATATTTCCCACAGAACTGTGCATCTACATTTTAGTTGTTAGTTGTGGCATACAGGATGCTTATTCCTGTGTAAGGAACAGCACCAATGTAGTGGTGACTTCACTTGACAAGCTGGCCAAGGGCAAGGAGCCAACAACATGCTCAGGAATTCCAAGTGGCTACTAGAAGGTTGATTGTTTGTGTATTGTCTCCATGTGTTTCCACAACAAGCACAGAAGAGCAGAGAATGCAGGTCAATGTGCCATCACTAATCTTCTGAAAGAGGATTTAGCAACTGCATGCTGACTTGCAGTCTTTGCTCATTATGAAGTTCTCAGGCTGCTAAGTTCTTCACAAGCAGAATGGCAGCCCAAAACTCTACAACAGACTTCTTGACAGCTCAAAAGAATTGAGTGAACTGACCATAGATTAATAACTGGGAGATCCAAGTTAAAAATCCAACCCAACTTTGCCCATAGCAACTTGCAACAGAGAAGTTACTATTGACCTCAAGTCTCCATTTGCAAAACAAGAATAACATGGATGGGCACGTGTGTTGTGCGCCTTTAAGTCATTTTCGACTTATGGTAACTCTAAGGTGAACCTGTAATAGGGTTTTCTTGGCAAGATTTGTTCAGAGGAGGCTTGCCATTGCTTTCCACTGAGGATAAGAGAATGTGACTTGCCCAAGGTCATTCCAGCAATAAAAATTATTAATTTAATTTTTTTTAACAGCAGTGCTTTACCCAGAGCAGCAATGTGAGAAACATATGGAGAATTTAAAAAGATCAATTAACACTATGCAACTATTCCATCGGAAATGCCTTGTTTCAGTCTTTGGAATGTCTTCATCTGGTTTAGTACACTGTACACTCTTCTAGCAGATTAAAATATCTGATTTGCCTATATCTATGGCAAATTTTATTGTCATACTAGCTGTGCTACTGTGCTGGAAAATTGATGTTACAGTCAATGCCAACTTTTTTTCCCAACACTATAAGCAAAGTCATCAACAGTTTAAGAAAGTATTTGGAACATTGTTCTAGAATGTGTCTGCTTTTCAGATGCTCCAAAGTGATGTTCCCAAAATCCCTCTTTGAGACAACGAGCAACAGAACTTAACTTTTTCTGGACTGGAAAAAATATTTATTTCTAGAAGAACTCAAATTGATCATATACAGTAGAGTCCTGATTATCCGACATTCGGTAATCCGACATTCCGGATTATCCGATGTCAGATGAATTAGGGGGCGTGGCTGTGGGCCTTTCTGCACCCCCAGACACCCCTCCCCAATGGCAGACGCAATGGGCAAGTAGCCAGAACAGGCCTCAAGCACGGCAGCAGCAGCATCAGGCCCAGAACAGGCCCAAAGTGTGGTGGTGGCAGCAGCGGCAGCGGTGAGCACCACCAGGCTTTTTTCAAGGCTTTTCTATGCCCCTGCAGATTATCCAACATTTTCAGCTATCCAACTATCAGCCAGTCCAGTTTAAGTTGAATAATCGAGACTCTACTGTATAAAGAAAAGTATATCAGTTCCCCATTACTAGCTAACAGTTAAGATTGATTCAGTTTTGTGAACACTGGCTGCCTCTGCACTGCAAAAATAATGCAGTTTGACCCCACTTTAACTGCCATGACTCAGTGCTATGGAATTCTGGGAGTTTTAGTTGGGTGAGACATTTAGCCTTCTTTGTCAGAGAGCTCTGGTGCCCCACCAAACTACAAATCCCAGAATTCCATAGCATTGAGCCATGGCAATTAAAGTGCTGTCAAACTGAAATTATATTTGCAGTGTGGATGCAGCCATTGTTTTACTGCACACCAACTTGTGTGTGTAAATTTTAAATTCCTATTTAAACTTGTCCAAATCTGTTTTTAAAAAGCACAATTATTTTTTACTCATCTTGTGCCTTAGAATTCACACACACACATAGAATCATAGAATCATAGAATCATAGAGTTGGAAGAGACCACAAGGGCCATCCAGTCCAACCCCCTGCCATGCAGGAACTCCAAGTCAAAGCATTCCTGACAGATGGCCATCCAGCCTCTGCTTAAAGACCCCTAAGGAAGGAGACTCCACTACACTCCGAGGGAGTGTGTTCCACTGTCGAACAGCCCTTACTGTCAGGAAGTTCCTCCTAATGTTGAGGTGGAATCTCTGTTCCTGCAGTTTGCATCCATTGTTCCGCGTTCTAGTCTCTGCAGCAGCAGAAAATAAGCTTGCTCCCTCCTCAATATGACATCCCTTCAAATATTTAAACAGGGCTATCATATCACCTCTTACTCTTCTCTTCTCCAGGCTAAACATCCCCAGCTCCCTAAGGCGTTCTTCATAGGGCAAGGTTTCCAGACCCTTCACCATCTTAGTTGCCCTCCTTTGGACATGCTCCAGTTTCTCCACATCTTTTTTGAAATGTGGTGCCCAGAACTGGACACAGTATTCCAGGTGGGGCCTGACCAAAGCAGAATAGAGTGGCACTATAACTTCCCTTGATCTAGAAACTATACTTCTATTGATGCAGCCTAAAATTGCATTGGCTTTTTTAGCTGCCGCATCACACTGTTGACTCATGTTCAGCTTATGGTCTACTTGGACTCCTAGATCCCTTTCACATGTGGTCTCATTCAGCCAGGTGTCCCCCATCTTTCAGCCAGGTGTCCCCACATCTTTCCTTAGAACTGCAGGTCTAAATACCCTATACCAAATCCACTCCACCTCCACCTCAACAGCTGGGAAGACGAAGACAGCAAGTCCCCTCACACAAATAAGCAGGTATCTGTGCTACAAATGAGATCTACTACCAATGTCATCCCTACACTATGCTATATATGATTACTTGTATTGACTGAACTGTATTGCAATAACACTACCCTAGGATGTCAAGGAGCAGTATTTCACACACACTCACATACAGAGGTAAACATAGCAGTATCTGTTGACCAGGAGCAGAGACATCACTCCCAACGCTACCACTGATGGCCAAACACTATTAGCATTTTTCCCTTACAAGACCGCAACCCAGCCACATGGTGCTTACCTGCAGGGATGAAAAAACATGTTGGGGAAAGTTTCAGAGACTTTCAAAAATAGTTTTAAATATTTAAAGCCACTTTTAAAAGTTAAAAAAAAAAAAACCCTGTCCATCAGCTTCAAAAACAAGGTTTAAAAAATGAACATGAACCCAAAGGTTGGGTTTAAAATTAGACATGTGTATTACTGTTTTTAAAACTGTCTGGTTTTAGAGCTATTTTTAAGGCATATTTTGGGCTATTTTTTAAAATTATATTTTGTTATTTATTTAATGTTTTTAAAATGTTTATATCAGTTATGTGTCACCTTGAGGACCTTGATGAATCAAGTCATGATAGATAAATGCCTTAAATGAATGAACAGAAAATATCTAAAGAAATGTTTAAAAAAAAAAAAGACATACCAATCATGGTAACAAAAACATCCCACCCAGACAAAGGAGCTTATCACAGAGGCAAATTGCTAAATCCCATGTAGAAAAAAGGATTTAAAAGTCTGGGGATGGGGGGGAGGGACCCACAAAAGTGGGTTGTTTTTAAGATGGTGTTTGTGTAAAGGAGAAATAACGTGAAAATAACCTGAACGGAAAATCGCCAAAACCCACTCCTTTTTACTTTCGGAAGTTCCCAAAACCAAAAAGGAGTGGGTTTTGGTGACTTTGGTTATTTTTGCATTATTTCTCTTTCAACCAAACATCATCTGAAAAACAACCCACATTTGTGGGTTTTTTCTACTTTCTCTTCGGGTTAACCCCAAATGTCATGTAAAAAACAACTCATAAAAGCCATTTTTTTTTCACTTTAAATCTAGTTTCTGCTTCCGTGTGATAAACTCCAAAGAGTGAGATTAAAGTGTGGACAACACCAAATCACATTAGCAACCCAATAAATTTTATCTTTCACTTTCAAGGCAGCTGCTCCAACACTCCTGCTCATTTCAAAGAATCATAAAGTTGGAAAAGACCTCAAGGGCCATCCAGTCCAACCCCTGCCATGCATTCAAAGCACCCCCAACAGATGGCCATCCAATGTCTGTTTAAAAATCTCCAAAGGAGACTCCACCATTCTCCAAGGGAATGTGTCCCACTGTCGAACAGCTCGTACGTCAGGAAGTTCCTCCTAATGTTTAGATGGAATCTCCTTACCTGTAGCTTGCATCCATTGCTCCATGTCCTATTTTCTGGAGCAGCAGAAAACAAGCTTGTTCCATCCTCAATATGACATCCCTTCAAATATTTAAATAGGAATATCACATCACCTCTTAAACTTCTTTTCACAACACTAAACATATCCAGCTTCCTAAATTGCTCCTCATAAGGCATGGTTTCCAGGCCTTTCACAATTTTGGTCGCCCTCCTCTGACATCCTTCAGCTTGTCAACATCCTTTTTGAATTGTGTTGCCCAGAAATGGACACAGTATTCCAGGTGAGGCCTGACCAAAGCCTCAACATTACTTCCCTCATTCATTCTAGAGACTATACTTCTAGAAATATCTCTTTCAAAATATTTTTAAATGATATACACAATTAAAAGGTAGTTACAGTACATAGATATGCAAGTATCATCTAAGAGATTTTAATGAAATAGCTACCTTTTCCCACATGTGGCAGTTAAGCCCTCATTACAGAAACAGGGAAAATAACTATGGTAATCAGAACATAATGGTTACACGATCATTAGGTTTACTGGCACTGTTTGTAAAGGATAACAAAGATGTCTAATATGAAAAACTAATATTCTTCTTTTGTTTAGCAGCAAGAATACTGTTTACATAACAATGGAAATCTGTACCTAACTTGGAATTTGGAAAGAGAAAATGTGTCCTTACAGAGGAACTTACTGATAAAATTCAGTGCTCTCAAAAAAGAATACTAGTAATACATTTTTACTGACTGGTTTCCATTTATTTATTATATTAACCACAACAAAGGTATATCAATGCTTCTGCAATTTCATACTGGACTTTGAAATCAGGTAACTAGTTATCTTGTAAAATGTTGCTTCCACATCATGATATTTGAATTTCTGTCAGTAGTTGTCTTGGTTTTGTATTTGATTTTATATTTCATATTTGTATGTTGTGTTTTTTCCCTATAATAAAACCAATTACAAATAAAATATCTCCTTCATATCTGGTGTGATATGGGGAGCAGTGCTAATCTCATACAGCAGCTATTGGCATAATTTGTATGTGCAGAAGTGCGAGAATGGTAGCAGCAGCTTACAGAGCTAACCAAAATGGAAATATGGAAACAGGATAACTGAGTTTTAGGAATTTGCAGTGGGATGATAATTACTTATCTGATAAGCAGACCATGGAAAGCTAGTGTGGCTCAGACTGGGAGATCTGAAAGCAACACAAATCATACACAGAGTGCAGAGGTGTATGATGGCTATGTATCAGCTTTGTGCGCAGAGGCTAGGTTTTGGAACAATGTTTTTACCTAAAACGTAGCCTCAAGTGGCAGGCTATCTAGCCAGGTAACAAAGGCTGGATGTCCTTTCCTAAGAATCAACAATGGGATTTCCAAGAGTGGTTGATGGTTTTAATTTTAGTGTGACAAAAACAGTGATTCCATCAGGATATCCCCAGGATGGATGTACAAGGAAGTTTGGGAAAGCAACAGGGGGTAGGCAGGGAGATTGGCTTACTGCTTTGGGAGTAAGGAGATCCTTTGACTTAAATTGCAAGAGGAAATGCAGATTACTTGGGAGAAGGAAGGAACATTTGATACACCCATCTGGATTTGATTGTCTTATTTGGATGTGTGCATATGTCTCAGGACACACTCCTTTTCTCCTAGGAAGCTGACCTAGTGTTTCTGAAAGACCATTGTTTTTATTTATTTGTTTGTTTGTTTTCATCTGTATGCCTCCTTGTCCCAGAAGGGACTTAAGGTAACTCACATTTATGTCAAGGAGGAGTACAAGAATGGTGTTAAGGGGAGGAATACATCTGCCACATTAAACTGGCACTTATTTTTATTTTTATTCTTACACCAAGGAGCTTATTGCCCAGCATTTTAAACCAGTTCCAGCCTCCTGGGCTGGAGCCGGGATGCAGGAGGACATGTGGGATTATCACACGCTAAATTGCCGCTGAAATGATGGCCTCCATCAGCCTGGGTCCCAGCCAGATCCAAGCTGCACTCCGCCAGCGCTTTTTAGAAGTTGGAAAGCTTTCTGACTTATAAAAGGTGCTGGGGGAGTAAAGCTTGGACCTGGCGTGATGGCGGCTGGCAGTCTGGCGGCAATTTAGTGTGTGATCATCCCTAGCTCCATCCCGTGTTCTGGCTCAAGCCCAGGCCGGAGCCAATTTAAAATGCTGAGCAATAAACTAATAAAATAACTTTTACCATTTCCAAAGAGGTAGCTGTGTTACTCTTTTTGCAGCAAAAACAACAAGCTATAGTATCTGTTATTTTCTACCCAGTAGTGCCTATCAAGCACTAAAAAGTTGCATTTAGCATGAGCTTTTGCTAATTGCAGGCCACTTCATAAGATACAGGGAAAGTTGCCTCTGCTGGCAGATATTCATACACATGACTGGGATGGAAAGATGTAATTAATGAGGTGAGAGGGAAGGAAAATGTAAAAATTACATTTATAATTGCTCTCACTATCATTATCTAATGATAATTGAGTGAGAGCACAGATGTCCTACCACATATGAGCGGTACCTGTTTAATTAAAATGGGTGAAAGGCAGTTAAGAGGACTGTTTTCTGCTTATAAGAATACATTTATTTTTGTAGCTTTCAAGGAAACCAGACATACTTTTTTCTTTAATTTACTTCTATGTATCCCTACTTTTCTCTGGATCTTGCACTGTGAATCAGATGACTGTCACTCTCAGGGCCTTCTTGTGGTGTCTTCATGGATCTGAAGCTTTGTGCCATTAAACACTGATGGTAAAAAAGTGATCTGATGAGAACACCACTAAAAGTCTCTGTGAATATTAATTATTGTTCTTTAATATATATTATATTAATTCAACATTAATTATTGTTCTTTTATTTGTACAACACTAGAAAAGTAATTGCCCACTTTACATGGTATCCCTCTCCTTGTTAATCAGCACAGCAGTCCTGTAAGGTAGAGTTTATTGAGTGAAAGTGGTGGCCCACAGTCACATGATTAATTCCACTGACTAAGCAGTGATTTTAATTTGGATCTATTCCAGGTTGATCACTTAAAAACATTACCCTGTTTATCCTGGTTCTCTCAGATCAGCTGGAACTCTACAAAGACAATTGGAAGTTTGAAACATAGTACAAGTTTGCAAATTAAATACCCAGATTTCAGGAAGTGGTATATCACAACTCCAGGATGGGCACTTGTTTCCCCATCCATGCAAAAATTATAGAGGTACTGTAATGCAGTGGATCACTTTGAAGATGTTCAGATGCCACCTAGGCTCACATAATCCTGAAATAAGAAGTATTATACCCTTTTGACCTTGCTCTGTCATGCCTTCCATGAGGGATTCAGTATTCTAGAAGAACCATAATTAAGGTTCTGGCTTCTTGAGCCAATCTGACAGTCAGTGTTTGCTGTCCCCATGTTAACCACAGTGAACTAAATTGGGCCTGCAATTTCCACTTTTTACTTTGGTGGTTTGCTGAAGAAATTCTGGTAAACACATATTGCAGCCTTAGTGACTCAGAACATCTAACCACAAACTATTGTTGTAAAGATTTGTAGCAAGCATGCTAAATGAGATGCAGCAGCATAGATACATAAGGACATAAAGAACAAGAAAAAGGGGGATCAGGGTTGGCATCACCCACTGTGGTAATTTTGGGAGGCAGCAGCAACAGTCTCTCCAAAAACCTCTCAAAGCCCAGGTGGGCAGCCCAGGCAAAGCCCAACTGGGAGCCAGTTGGGAGGGAGGGGGTGAGGGGCCCCCTATGAAAGAGAGAGTGCTTCGGGGGGATTTCTGCTCCTGCTCCTGTTCCTCCTCCTCCTCCAGCTCTTTGGTGGGAACAGTTCGATCAGGCAGTATGCATGCAGGCAGGTGGGGAAATTCTCACCATTCACTTATCTTCATGCTGCCCAGCTGAGAGCCAATATGCTGCATTTGCTACCACAGAGTAGCCTAGTGCCTTGACTGAGCAGACCCATGTTCCCGCCTGCCTCAATGCTGCCCGGTCGAGTCTTAGTGGTGCTGGTGCTCCCGTCACTGCAGAGTAGCCTGGTGGCTTGACCAAGCAGTACAGAGGAAGACAGTGGGGAATCTCTTGTTGCCACCTGTCTGGCTCTGTGCTGCCCATGCTGCCACTGCTGCCAAAGAGCTGGAGAAGGAGGAAGAGATGCTGGCTGGGTAAAAGAGGAAGGAGACTCCTTTCTTGCCTGGCCAGCAGAGCCACTAAACCCTGAACTTCAGCAGTTTTTCTGGATCTGATGGAGCTGCTGGCCAGACAAGAGAGGGAGAAGACTCCCTTTCCCATCCCACAAGCAAAACTGCAAGATCCACAACTTCAGCATCCTTTCCCACCAGTGCACTGGATGACACATATACCCACCCACACCAGGTGTGGTCCACACTCCCTGCATATTGACACCCTGGCCTTATATGCTAAAATGTATTTATTTTATTATTTAATTACTTCATTTTTATGCCGCCTTTTTCCCAGAAGGGACCCAAGGCAGTTCACAGACAAAAAAAGCATGTTAAGAACATCACAATATAATTCAGACAATTAAAATAATGTAAAAACATTATAAAATTACATAAAAGATATACAAAAGTTAAAAGACATAACCAAAACGGTCATGCTCTATAAAAACCACCCTAGTATCATTATATGTGGAATGCTTGCTTAAATAAGAATGTCTTAGGCCCCGTACAGACTGGTGCAAAACACCGGCCTGCAGCCAATTTTAGGGCTCGGAAGAGCAGAGTGTCTGCATGCTCCCAAGCCCTACCACGCTGTCCAGGTGCCATTTTGGCGTGTTTGTGTTCACACAGTGTGCACGCCAATGACATGCCTTATACACCATGTCCAAATGGCGTGGCACACAAGGGACATCACTGCATCGCTCCAGGGCACTAATGGTGCCTCAGCAGTGGCTGAAAAGGGAGCTGCCTTTCGCAACTCCTTTTTCATGGTGCATCATTGCACTGCATTTTGCAGGCAAATAATTCTGTATTCAACTAGTGATTAATTGGCTGATGGGGTGATTTTCATAGCAATGTGATGTATTTTTAATATTATGGTCATGTCCTTAAATGATTTTACAATTTTTTAAATATATTGGTAGTGTAATAAGATTTTCATATAATAACTTGTTTAACAGTGTTTTAACTTTAAAATTTAATGGGATTTTAATATCATTTTAATATTATGACATGTTTAATTATATTTTAACTTTTTTATTATAAAGTTTTAGATTTTGGTTGGGTTTGGATTTTTAGTATTTTTATAAGCAACCTTGAGTTCCATCCCAGGAGAAAGATGGGGTATAAATACAATATATTATATTATAAATTTCTGAGTGACACTCTGAAATTTCACCAGTGCTTTTTGGTCTCCATTTAAATCCCCCTTTTTTTTCCTGCCCAAAGGAAATGCCCCAGAATTAGCCAAGCGATTCTGTTTTTAATTACTACACTTATAAATCACATATTTCTTGAAACATTCAGATTTGGAATGCAGGTAGCCACTTTTTCCCCGTGCCAAATCAATTAACCAAAACATAATTTAAAGTGCAATCCTATAATCCCTGGGATAGTGTATGTTATTATTAAATGTCAGAGAAAAGCAAATTTTAATTTAATATGAGTGCTGTGAATACAAGTGGAAAGGAAAAGAAGTTAAAGGAAATTAGAAACAAAACCCTGATAGTGTATCAAAGAGGCTAAATCCCCTCCTTAAAAAGACTCAAACTTTGTAATTCATCTAGGGTTGGGGAAAATATTTTAATTGCCTGGTCATTCCAAAGCATAGGGGGTACAATATTATTAGCAATAAATTTTGATAGGAAACAGGGACACAATGGAAAGATTTGTATTTCTAACTGGAAAGCCACAAGGAAAATAAATCACAAAAGGATAAATTACATGGACCAGGTTCAAAAAATGTTTTCACAAACAACTTTCCAGAAATAAAACATATTTAAAAAGTAGAAACAATGTTGGCAGGAAATCTGAACCTTATTAAATAATCATAAGCAGGTGGCACATGAAGACAAACCTAGATGAAAAGGGTTATACCTTATCTTCCCCTACCATAAAGCACATGAAGAATAGGTTAAATTTTTTTTCTCAGTCACTGATTCATGCTCTAAAATTGTCACAAATTGAGTTTATTAGAGCTTCGGAATACACTGTCATTCTCACAACACTGTACATTTTAGCAGAACAAAATGCCGCACAGATATGGTGTCTAAACTCTTGTCTTATTGCAAAGGCAAATACTGATTTCAAAAAATGAAAAAGGTTATCAAGGAGAGCTTGCTATGTTAAGGCATAATCCACCCCTTCAAAATAATTTGAACTTTCTTGATCTGTATCCTGTGTGAACACAAAACAGTTCTCTGGATATGAAGTGAAGGCGCTTCTTTTCAATACCTGATGGCTTTAAAGTTATTATTTTTAAAAAAGCCCCCATTTAGTCAGAAATTTATTGGGGGGGGGGGGGAGAGTTAAAACTGTGTGTCCTGTATTCCAAATTGGGATCAGTGTTGGGGTTGGAGTGATTAGGTGGTGGGACAGATTGGTGTGAGGTCACCTTGGCATCCTCATGCAGCAAAGGCATAGGAAAAGGCATAGGAAAAGAAGAAGACCCCATTACAGATGGATATATACAGTCAAAGAAGTCATGGCCCTTGCAAGGCCTGAACAGGGCTGCTGATGATAAGGTAACTTGGAGGTCTCTCATTCATAGGATGACTATAACTCAGCTTGATGCAGTAAACCACAACAACCCTATCCCAGTCTGACAACCTATGCATTATAAAGATGAGATTTGTTTCCCTTTGTCAGTATTAGTGTTAATGATTGTATTGCATCTTGATTATTTGTAATTTGTAAAGAACATTTAAAATCAACAAAGGATACCTTACGAAGCCAAGGTCACCCTGAATCCTCATAACCCCTCTTGCCTTCTGTCATTTTTTTTCCTATGTGTATATTGCTGTATATGGAAAATATCTTAATTCCAACTTACAAAAGAAAGGCTATGAAATCTCCCTCAATATTTTTCAAGAATATCACAAGAAGGGTTTTGAACACACTGTCAAGAAACAACACAGCATTAGTACTGGGAATCAGAACTGAGAGTGTAACATGAAGAATGCTTGCCCCCACACCACAGCATTAGGCAGAAATCCTATGAACTCATACCTAAGACTTAAGTCCCATTGGACTCTGTTTATCCTAGCAAAAGAGCCATGCAGCTGTTTTTAAAATGCATTATTATTCCCCAAAAAGTAAGACGGTGTGTAAACAGGGTTTTACTCATGTCTACATTATATCTCATGATAAAATGTAAAGGTATTTGCTTTGACATAATTGTTTTAATGGTTGTACAGTCACTGGTAATCTCTCGTCTCAGTTTCTGCAGTGCATTCTACATGGGGCAACCCTCATGCCATGTTCGGAAGCTGCAACTGGTTCAAAACATGGCAGCCAGATTAGTTACAGGGAGTTCTAAATTTGACTCCATTACACTTATTTTAAAATCCCTACTCTGGCTGCCTATTAGCTTCCGGGCACAGTATAAGGTGTTGGTTATTACCTATAAAGCCCTATATGGCTTGGGTCCAGCATACTTGAGGGAATGCCTCCTCCCATACAATCCTTCCCGCGCACTCAGGTCCTTTGGGAGAAACCTACTGCAGCTAAAAAAAAAACACAGGCTGGTGGCGACCTCCCAGAGGACCTTTTCTGCTGCCGCCCCGAAAATATGGAATGACCTGCCAGAGGAGATCTGCCATATAACATCATTGGATGTTAAGGCAATAAAGACAGATCTCTTCCGGCAGTCCTTCCCTAACTGACCTCCTCAGACTTTTTAACACTCCATCTGTCTCACTGCCCCTATCAATTTTCCCCCCAATGTTATTATGAATTCTAATTTAATGCTTTTAAAATAACTATTTTAGATTATTATGTTTTTAATGCTGTAGCACATTGGTTTTTTTTTAACTGTTCCCCACTTGCTGTTACTCACCTTGATGCAACACAGGGAGAGGTGGGATACAAATAATAATAATAATAATAATAATAATAATAATATTAATTATTTCCAACTGTAGTGGTGCTCATCTCAGTAAGCATTGTCAAATACAACTCCATATTTATTTATTTACAATATTTTATACCCTGCCCTTCAGCCCTAAAGGCTCTCAGAGGGGCTTACAATTATTATTATTTTAATTAGACAGTTCCCTGCCCTCAGGCTTACAATCTAAAAAGACACGACACAAAAGGAGAAGGGAATGGTGGTGGGGAAGGGGATCTTCTCTCCCTCTGAGGCCTGGGCCAAGGCAGATGGACTGGAGGGATGGCTTGGCTACTTAATCTAGGCCAGGCCTGTTGGAGCTGGGCCTGCATCTCTCCCTCTATGGCCTGATGGCACCAGATGGACCAGAGGAAGGGCTCTGCTTCTTAGGAGGCACTTGAAATGCAGAGGTCAAAGTAGCAGTAGAACCAGCAGCTGCTTTTTTCTCCCTGGCCCCAAATAGTCACTGTGGTCCTCCCATTCTCTCTGCTGGGTTTTTTTGTAGCAGAGCCCTGTCAGATCCTGGTTTTATAGCCCTAGCAGACAAAGCTGCTGTGAGTGATGGCAAACACAGTCAGGGCCTCAGTCCTGCAGAGAGAGGAATCAATTTGGAAGGCAGAGGTTCAAGTACCAGTAGAACCAGCAGCTTCTTCCTTCCCCAGGACTCCTGATAGTCACTGTGACCATCCGTCTCTCTCTGCTGGGGTGTTTTACACTCTTCTCTTCCTCAGAGGCCACAGCAGTGGCAGTTGGAATGGAGGGAGGGTGCCTCACCAGCTGCTGGGACTGGCAACGATGGCTCTTCTCTCTGTGGTCATAATGGCTAGCAAGACTGCATAGAACGCTATTACCTTCCCATCAAAGTAGTACCTACTTGCACTTTTACATGCTTTCTGCTAGGTTGGCAGAAGCTGAGACTAGTGACAAGAGCTCACTCAAACATACATGCAGCATTTGAGCCTTGAACTGCCGATCTGCTGACCTTGCAATCGTCAGAGTTTGTGTCTTAACCACTGAGCCACTGTGTCCCTCATGATGGAAGCATTCAAACTCTGAAGGTGAAGAATGTTTTTGGACTGACTGAAAACTGGAGAAGGCTCCTATACTTTTAATGGTTGTGTAGAAGAAGGAATTTCAGCAGATGTTATTTGTCAGGCAAGCAGCACCTACTAAAATTCCCCTTTCTACACAAACATTAAATGTGCAGGAACCCTCTCCAAAGTTTAATCTGGCAATCTTATGAGGGGAGCACCACTTAGCCTCAATCCGTACTGAGCCTGAACATAATACACCAATTGGGCAGTGAGCTCACAGATTTCAGCAAGTAATATTTGCAAACTGCTATCAGTCTTTACTCTCAAATCAGTCTATTGGATAGACTCTATCCCAGACTCTATCTTTTAGCTAATATAGAAATAGACAAGTGTGTATTTGTTGCCATGTAGTTTAAAATCTTGTTGCTGTGTTCAGGACAGGAAGGTGTAAACTGATAGGTCATGTAATTCTTACATAAAGGGCTCCATGTACAGAACCATCCAGAGGTGACTAGTGATTACATTAAACCCAGGGGAGGTAATACTGTGGCCGTTTTGACTTTGAGCCATTGCAGATGAGTGCCAGATTTTTAGAAGAAGAAACCAAAGGAAAGTCCCTTGACAGTTTCTGTTCAAGTTATCTCTTCAGCAAGGAAAAGGACACATCTTTAAAAGTACTTAAGTATCAAGCAAATGACCCTTCACTGTTGGAACGCTGCCTCACTAATGATGCAAAGAAGAAAAAACAGCCATTTCTGCCAGACTAACAGATTTAAAATGCTTGGTCAAAATAAATAATACTTGGAAATCCTAGCATAGGAAACCCATCTGACAGCCAAGATTGAGCTCATCTTGGGGGGCATCTCAGGAAGTTGTGTGCTTCTCATCCCTCTTTCCAGTTTGCTGAAAATTCCCTATAATCCAGTACTGTGCAAATCTGGACTCTTGTCCAGATGTGTGGACATGGATGTTTCTGTTTGTAAGATGTGGGGAGGAAACACAGTGAACATTAAAACTGCTGTATCCTCTTGGGTCAGTGCTGGGATCCCGAAAGAATAATTTTCAAACAGAAGTGTACTTTCAGTATGCAGAATATTTAAAAACTAATTATGTCCTAAAATGAGTTGCTTTGCTGTGATATTTTCAGAAGAAAACACTGAAGATACTGAAGAAAGATAAATAATATATGGTACCATACTACATTTAACAAAATAAAAACCAGAATATGTGTGGCCAAGCAACTTCAGAGTGTGGTAATGGTGGCAAAGGTTATTAATGAGGAGCAACACACAAGCCAGGAGGAGGGTACAACGATGTGGTTTTGCTGGAGTGCACTGTAAATGGCAAACTTTTGCTCCCTCCTCTCCTCTTGCCCCTGTTGAATTAAATGAGTAAAAACTACTTTTGCACTTTGGACTCAATTTGCAACAATTTACGTATGCTGTGGAAAAGATGGAAATAGGTTGTGAAGAGAGAAACTGGGACATTTTAAAAGCAATTGAAAAAGTGGGGTGACAGAGGATGAATTGGGACTTTCCGTGCTAAACTGGGACAGTTGGAGGTATGAAAGAAGTCAGGGGAAATATGTAGGATCAGAGAAGCAACAAAACAGAGTATTGCACTAGGAAAAGTGCCAAAAATACTGTTTTCCTTTTAAGTGCCCTAATAACTAGCTAAAGTACTTCCATATCACTTTGTCAGGGCTACTTGTGCTATATCAGCAGTATCAATCACATGTTTGTAGTGATTCTTTGTTCCTAAAACATTAACTTAGAATAAATGCAGAAAAGTGTATCCCTTCATTATTTCTTTGTAGGCTGAGTTGCAGCTGGGGACACTTTCAAGGATGTTTATGGTATTATCTGTACAAAATGTGAAGACCAGAAGGTTTGGAGCATTATCTGAGGCTAGAGAATAAAATGAGAAGCAGATGATGGTCAGAATGAGAATCAGTTATAGAGAAGAAAACGAGTAAAGCAGGGAAAAATTAAAACCATTGTGACCTTTTTTAAAGGGCACTTCTAGAAGAAAACAAACAATTAGAAGTATTTAATATTTCCCTTACCTACATCCTGCTCCTCCCTTCAGTCCAATCAGACAAAGGAAAATCTTTTGGCTTTTATATTACAATATTTGAGTTCTGTATTTAACTCTTGTGATGTGCGGTTTTTACCTTCACTCAACAACCAAAAGATCACAGCCAGGTACCCTTCAAATGTGTTAGTCTACAACATCCATGGCCCCATTCATACTAGCCCATTTGCCCTGGTTAGATCCAGATCAGATCATGCGTGCCATTACCGAATCTCTCTGGAAAGAAGTTCATATTACCCTTTGCCCCGATTGATGCTTCCCGGTGCATTTTACCCCGCTTAAGTTCATACATGCAAAAGTAACAATTCAAGATGGAGTCTCCTAGTTGTCAATCAAATGATGTCATGGTGACATCTGATGCAGACATTGGCTGTGCGAGTGCTCCATCCGGCGCTTCGCTTTTAAAAAAAACTTTTTTACATTTGACAGATTATACGCATGAAGCATAGGGCTGGGAGCAGTGTGGCTTGTGGGGATCCTCCCCCCCTCCTCCTCTATTTTTCTCAGCACCAGGAGTACTTCATCGGACACTTCTGAATTTTTAAAAATTATTTTTACAATTTGACAGCTTATGCGCATTCTACATGGGGCTCTTTAAACGGGAGGGGGAGCCCCCAATCCATATATGGATTTCTAGTTTCCATATATGGATTGGGGCTCCCTCTCCCTTCATTTAAATGCTCAATATGAATGGGGCTCTTTAAACGAAGGGAGAGGTTCAAGGTCCACGACCGTCTCGGGATGCAGAGTCCACTCATGGCACTGCAAATCTGACCTGCTGAGCTGGTCTGATTCCATATCCATATATGGAAGCCAACTATCCAATCCATATATGGAAGCCAGCTATCCATATATGGATTGGGGGTTCCCTCTCCCATTTAAAGAGCCCCATGTAGAATGCACATAAGCTGTCAAATTGTAAAAATAATTTTAAAAATTCAGAAGTGCCCGATGAAGCACTCCTGCTGCAAAAACTATTAGACAGCACCGAATTAAAGCCGGTGGTTGCAGGGAGAAGAGGCATGTTCCACCCCCTGGCCTTTACCCTCCCCCCCGAACTTGAACCAATCATGATCGGAGCCAAGTTCATATTCAATTGAACCAGTTTTTTTGAAAAGAAACGGTAAATATCCCGCTTTTGGAAAACCCAGGTATAAACTTCCCAATTTTAATCCGGGTTACAAAGCAGTTTATATGGTTGTCTGAATGGCCCCCAGGATAATGAGATAATGGATATGTAGACTGGATAATGGATATGGAGACTGTAGTCAGGTGCTTGTAGGTTGGAGAATGTTGCCTTAAATTTACTAGTTCTGATTCACTCACCAAAACCCAGTTGCTATTCAAGTTAAAACAACAAATCAATTCCTGGACAAAATCTATCCAGAATTGTAAAATCTCACGAACACCACAAAATGTTAATAACACCTAGGGGGGGGGGAAGCTTTTAAAAAATTAATTATGAGCTCTCAACTTTGGCGAGAGAGATCAAATACAAATCTAAACGGTGTGACTTGAAACCATATTTATTATTTACCAGCACACTGATATGTTCTGTACAGAACAAAGCAAAAATGACACAACCTCTATGCTGAGATCAGACAATCTGCATATTTAAAAATGCAGCAGATGTGCACACAAAGCTCTAGAAGTTTAGAATATAAAAATCTCTGTCCTAAATATGCTGTTTCAACTCCATACAATTTAATGGGCAGCATATATTTTGTTTTTAATAAAGCTCCTAGCATCTCTGTCCTTTCTATTTTGTTTACCATCTTCTTTTTCAAAAGTTGCCAGGATGTTTGTATTCCCAGTTAATTCCCAGACTGCATGCAAGATGTCAACAATTATTCCAATGCAAACTCTGTACAACAGCAGGAAGTGTATTACCATCAGATGCCAAAACTGGGGAACCAGAAGGTTGATTCATACAGCAAAGAGATGGCAAGTCAGATAACCACATGCAAATGTTGTGTCATGTGTATAAGCCAGCTCCAGACATACATATAAAGTAAATACAAGGACACTGTTCATTATATATGCACTGTTGAATAAAGTTTCAGAGTTGATTAGCACATATATAGCCAAAAAGGATTGGCATGGGGTAGATAGGAAGTGATACTGAATCTTCTTGTACGAACTACATGTGCTTCTCTCTTTCTCTCTTCTCTCAAATGCCTCCTTCAAAAAGACCCTTACTTGAGAAGTAGACATATCTGAATTACCTGTCTGAACCTGAGTCTAAAGAACTACTACATATTAGATTTTTATTGGTAAAAATGCTGAACTTTGAAAAGACTGAGACGTGTATCATGAATACACATTCTCAGAATACAGTTCACTTAATCAGATGTATATGTTCACAACAGGACATTAGGACAGACACTGCAATAAGATAGAATCATAGAATCATAGAATCATAGAGTTGGAAGAGACCACAAGGGCCATCCAGTCCAACCCCCTGCCATGCAGGAACTCCAAGTCAAAGCATCCCTGACAGATGGCCATCCAGCCTCTGCTTAAAGACCCCCAAGGAAGGAGGCTTAGATGTAGTGACCGTCGTTGGTTTCTATGTCTACACTGAGACTTAGACTAAATCTCAAGGGATACCTTTATCAACAGCTACTTGCCATGATGGCTAAATGTGCTTCCACTATTCAGCATTACTAATTACTGAATTATGGGACAAACAGTGCAGAAAAACTGCTGTCTTCATACTTTGCTAATGATCTGCAACAACAGAAGAAATCCCTTGGTGGACAGACTTCAGTATTTTAATACAGTTTACCTTGTGATGGTCATACATCACTAAATATTTTTCAAGGTAACCTTGAGATCCATAGTTAGACAAACTCATCCCATCTCCCAGACCTATAAGAAAGAGTGAATTAAAAAATGTATACCAGTAATCTATTCCAAATGATTTGAGAACTAGAGTTCTGCTGCCATACTTAATTATAATGACAATTCCCTTTATGAAGGAGTTTGTTTTTACAGATGAGTCTATTCCTTTCTTCATGGCTTTATCTGGCAGTCATGCAATATGATTTAAGCCTCCAACTCATGAACTCTCATGCTCATTCTCCAGCATGGCTGCTAAGAAACTGGAAACATTTGCTTCTTTTGAAACTAACAGTGATTACTTGTTGTTATGCCCAGTGCCAATTATCAAGTACGATTATGGGCAAGAGTCCCCAGCATTTCTGAGCTTTGGGCATATTTAGAAATCTGAAAGTGTTGTGGGCATTTTTACATAATGGTTGCTATGGGCAGCTTGGCTACAAAAAATATAGCTGCCATGGAGTGTATATCCAGTTGGATCTAGTAAATTAAACAAACAAACAAAGAAAAGATAATGAATCTACATAATTTTAACATGAGATGTCAATGCACCTAGAATCAAATAACAGAATACTGTATATATGTGGGCACAGCCATGACCTGTTGATTCTGACCTTCCTTGCTCACCATGCTATTCTCTCCCCACACAATCTACCTGTCTCCCTCATATGCATTATTTATACAATAGTACCGGTTATTTTTTATTTCTATTTTTTTTTTAAATTGTAGTTCATCTGGGTATGCCTCAAAGCTAAATGCCAGTGAAGTTCCAGCTGCTCCTATATTCAGTTTCCAGATCATGCCACTGGGCTTAGCTTGGGCCCCAGAGGCATTCTGAAGAAATTAAAAAGATGGGCAGTTGGAACTTTGCCAGTGCTTACCTTTGAAGCTGTGCCATTAAATATTTTTTAAAAAAACCATGGAGATGCATTTGAAGAAGTTGAGACCTTGCAGGTATCATGGGAAGTTTCTACAAGCAAGAGGGGAAAGGTACATTTTGTTTTGTTTTTAATCCAAACATGAATTATGATCCTGGCTCACTGCCCTAAACCATAGTTAATATTAGTCACTGTTCTGGGAAAGACATAACAATAAACCACATTTAATTGAAAATGGAAATTGAAGCTTTCAATCTCCTCTCCACAGCTGTGCCAGGGAAAAAAGGGTATAGGAAAACACACATGCCCAAGGATCACATATGTAATGCTAAACTAAACCAGATCAATTTCTTTGCAGTCAAAGCAGTAGATTTAGTCAAGTGAGCTTCCTTCAGAACTGTGATAAACTAGGAGTTAAACTAGATAACTAGATAATTTTAGAGGTACTTTTCCAAGTGGTAGAAGATACTTGTTTGTCACTAACTTTTGTTTTTCCTCACTTATCTAGTTTGTGTTTACTAAGGATGTTGTCACACAGGAAAATTGGAAGGTTATCCCAGAGTGAATGCAGAGTCAATCAGGGGATTTCACGTTTTTTCGAATGAGATCATCATACAAACATAGAATACAATCTACAGTCAATCACAGGGTTTCAGGTTCTTTCGAATGAGTCTGTCATACATGGCCGAAAGGAATCCAGGGCCATTCCAAGCGCAATGACACCTAATCCCAGAAATGAGTAAATTTGCTGATTTACCGAATTTAAAAAACATGTTGCAGAGCGAATTTACAGTCAATTCGCAATGGACATGGTGTGGAATGTTTTTGTGGATCACCCCCATATTCCCTTTGATTCCCATGATCCTCCTCTGCCTCCTCCTCCCTCCTTCATCTGAGTGTGTGTGACTTGCCCAGACAGAGTGCCTGGCCTAGAGAGTGTGACTTGCCCATTTTTGGGTTGGTCACCATGTAATGATGTCCTAAGAAAGTGAGTTAAAACATTCCTGATAATGGGTATTGATATGTATACTTTTCTGTAACCCATGAGTGACTGAAATATACCTATGTCTAATTCTGTGTACCAGTCAATGAATAGCCAGAAGTTCTGTGTCTGAATTCTTATAAAAAGGTAGATTGCCTGTTGATCTTCCTTCAGATCTTTGGGAAGTTACTCCCTCTGAAGGCGGAATAATCCAATAGTGATATACTGGCATCAGTGGTACCTGAAGGGAAAGCTGACGGATAGCACAATACAGTGGGCACTTTATCTGCTGGGGATTGGTTCCAGGACTCCCCATGGATACCAAAATCAGTAGATGCTCAAGTCCCATTAAATACAGTGGAGTAGTAAAATGGAACCCCTTATATAAAATGAAGATGTGCTATTTAGAATTCATACTTTAAAAAATATTTTCAAGCCGTGGATGGTTGAATCCATAGATAAAGGAATAAAGGATCGGTAGATACGGAGGGCCAACTGTACTGGCAAGACAACAGCATGAATGTATAAATGGAGCAGGACAGCTACCTTGAGTTCCATGGCCAATGGAAAGCTAGCAAAAAAACAAAAACAAAACAAAATTCCAAAATAGAGAATGATTGCCACTTTGGGTGGGTGGGGGAATTTTTTTTTTAAACTAAACAAGAACTCACTTGAATCACACAGTGGACTGCTTTATTCATTCCTCTGATTGCCCAACAGATCAATACTTGTTACAATTACTGCACACAGAAGAGTACTTTGCAGTAACTTATTGCTAGTTGTTTTCCTATTGTACAGTAGAAGACCAGGAAAAGAGCAGAGGTTTTTGTTTGTTTGTTTCCAAGCAGTGGAAGACCAGGAAAAGAGCAGAAGTTTTTGTTTGTTTGTTTGTGTTCTTATTGTTATTTTCAAAAACAAAAGAATCATATATAGAATCATAGAGTTGGAAAATACCACAAGGGCCATCCATTCCAACGTCCTGCCATGCAGGAACGTACAATCAAAGCATACCTGACAGATGGCCATCCAGCCTCTGTTTAAACACCTCTAAGGAAGAAGACTCCACCACCCTCCGAGGGAGTGTGTTACACCATCGAACAGCCCTTACTGTCAGGAAGTTCCTCCTAATGTTGAGGTGGAATCTCTTTTCCGGGAGCTTGCATCCATCGTTCCGGGTCCTGCTCTCTGGAGCAGCAGAAAACAAGCTTGCTCCATCCTCAATGTGACACCCCTTCAAATACTTAAACAGGGCTATCATATCACCTCTTAACTGTCTCCTTTCCAGCCTCCCTAACTCTTTCCTCATACGGCATGGTTTCCAGGCCCTTAACCATTTTGGTGGCCCTCCTTTGGATACACTCCAATTTGTCAACATCCTTTTTGAACTGAGGTGACCAGAACTAGACAAAGAATTCCAGGTGATTGTCTATACAGGAAACAGCTGCTGTGGTTTCAAAAATGAATATTGTACTTGCAAGAGAAGGAGGAGGAGGAAGAGGAAGAGGAAGAAGAGAATATAGGGTAGGAAGTAGGTGTTGAGGACAAGGGCCAAAGAGAGCAGAGGGGCCAGCGACAGCCTGGTTGCCCTAAAGGAGGGATGTGCAGTAGGGATTGCTCCCAAATGAGTATGTATGCACTTCTCTTCATTCATGAGATTGCAGTGAGAATGGGGCATGTTATAAACTACAGCGTGAAAAGGAAGCTCTAGAGAAAGATTGTTTTAAAATTACTTTTGCATTTTTTCTCAGTATTTCCAAAGTGTAATGACATTGACTTCTTGGGTAAAGCAGAGAGCATTTCCCTTATTTTGTTATCTTTTTCAATGGCACGATAGGAAAAGCAACTTGTTAGCAATAAGTTACTGCAAAGTACTGTTCTAAGTGCAGTAACTGTAACAAATATTGATCTATTGGGCAATCAGAGGAGTGAGTAAAGCAGTTTATTTTAAAGAGTAACATTCCAAGCTCTGGGTCAGCATAAGTTTTATGACAGTAATGCAGAATGTGTTCCCGAGAACAAAAATATCTAGATCACTGAAGAACTAAAGAAATTTTATTGAGTAGAGATAAGATGTACACACCCTATGCAGTATATTATAATGCATTTCCCCACAAGGCTATCATGCAATAAAACACAGCATATTTACACCAAAGACTTCATTCATAAGAAGGAATATAGTTTATTACAGTTTTAAACTGCCCAGTAATCAAAGTTCTCTTCTTGGTGTACAAACATAAAAAACAAGGTAACAATAAAACAATTACTATAAAATGTCCCAGATAAGAACAAAGTAAAACAGGAGAAGCACATCGTAATAAAAAGGTGAAGCCATTTACTGAACAAAAGTGGCTCATTGCCCCCTATCCAGTAAAGGAAAAAGGCAAACCTCCAATGTTTGGATGGAAGTGAGATTTGAAAATTTACTGACCTGAACCACACTGACAGTTGGTCTTAAAAATTAACTCAATGGCACCTTTTCTTAAATCTAGTTGGAACTAGAGAGTTCTTGCTTAAAGGTGTTAGCTACTAACTAATCCTTTTATATCAATTTCGGGGGGGGGGGCAGTATTTGAACTCAAAAGACACAAACAACTAGTACTCATAATTCTTACTCCTCTTCCTCTTCTTTTTTACAATAAGTATGGGCACAAATAAGTTTTAATTATGATTATAATTTGGTTAGGAGTAACTTAATTAATTTTGGTTGAATAATGGTAACTTTTAGTTACTTCAAGGAGACCCAAGGTTGTGTCCCATGCTTGGCTTCAGTAACACATGCCTTAGTCGCATCCTACTAGTATTACTGTAATTTACTTTATATGGGGCTGCCTTCGAAGAGTGTTTGAAAATCTCAACTGATTCAAACAGCTGCAAACTGCTAACTGGAGCTGTCTGCTAGGAGCACATAACTTCCTTGTTGCCACAGATCCTCTGACTGCACATCAGAGGCACGTCAAAATGCAGGTTACGACTTATAAAGCCACATTCATCTCAGGCCTAGGCTGTTTGAAGAACCATATCTTCCCATGTGAGCCAGCCCAAGCTTTATCTGCAGGAGAGGCCCTTCTCTCTATCCCACCACCTTCACGTTTGGTGGGAACGCAGGAGTAGGCCTTCTCTGTGGCTGCTGCCATGCTTTGGAACTCCTTCTCTAAGGAAGTTAGATGGCTCCTTCTTTGTTTTCCTTTCAAATGGCAAGTTAAGAACTCCCTTTTCCAGCAAACTTTTGAAAACTGATTTTAACAACAACCAGAAAAAGAGCTAAATTGGGGCTTTCTAGATTGGCAGGAAAGGGAGACATGAAGTTGCCTTTTCCTTAATGCTTAGCAGCTACACTGCAAGCCCCAGGTGTGTAATAAAAAGGCATAGGGCAGCTACACTGAGGAGGTGTGGGGACGACTTATCTGAAGTCTTTTCTGTTGCTCAGCAACTACATTGGAAGCTGTCAGGATGCTAGAAACACAGGCAGGGCAGCTGCACAGGTGGCAATGAATGGGGCTTTTGGCCGCACTGAACCTTTAATATTTTTGTTGTTGTTGTTGCCGGCTAAGAACTGCACAGTTGCACCGGTACATCATACAAGCAATTGTATTGCCAGCTGCGAACTGTGCAGTTGCACCGGTACATCACACATGAACTGTGCAGTTATGAAGATCTGTCAAATTACCATTGTGGTTTCGCTTCCATTTTTAAAGTGCACAGTTGCATCGGTGCACCATGAATGAACCCCTTTATTTTATAATAATAGTTGTTATTATTATTATTATTAATACCCCACCCCTTTGAGATCAACTGAGGTGGCTTACACATTAAAATACTACTGCGCATGTCTAGGGTTCAGATTAGAGCTGGAGCTAGGGTTTGGGAGCTTTAAAAAACTGCACAGTTGCACTGCAGCATTTAGACACAGCTGCACTGTTACACCCTTTTTAAAAAGAAGCTGGGAAAAGCAGGTCCTTTTTAAAGCTGCTTTTTCCCCACTAAAATGCAAAAGAAGTGCGTTCATGCCAAACTTTCAGTGTGGGTCATCTAAAGGCTACACTTTCATGCAGGCATGAACACACCCCTTTTTGCCAGTCTAGATCAGCCCTATTATGTTTTACTTTTTAAAAGCTGTTTTGAAATAAGATCTTAATTTAATTCTGCTGTTTTTAAAATCTGTTTTAACCTTATATTTTTAACTATCTGGTGTTTTATTCTATTTTCTGCTTTTTTGTAAGCTACCTAGGGCTCATTCCCACTTACATTTAAATTGGTTTGGGTTTCGCCTTCACTCTGTGTTGGTAAATTGATTCCAAAAGGACTGTAGTTTCCACTATGAAAGTGGATCTTTTCATTATCCCCTTGTAATCGCTTCTATTTTGGCATGATTGTTGCCCCCATTAGTTTGCATCACTTCAAAATGCATGTCAATCATCTGTGCATCATCAGTGATGTAAGCGGCAGCCTGGGCAGTTCAGCTTGGGAACTGTGTGTGTGTGTGTGTGTGTATAAATTGACAGAAATTGACAGAAGATTTGATTAATTAGGTTTGCAACTAATTGCCTCACTAAGCAATGGGGCTTTCTAGATTGGCAGGAAAGTGTGACATGAAGTTGCCTTTTCCTTAATGCTTAGCAGCTGCACCACAGCCTTTAGATGGAGCTGCACTGTTCCGCAGTTTTTAAAAGAGAAGCTGGGAAAACCAGCACCTTTTTAAAGGCGCTTTTTCTCCCCTAAAACGCCAAAAAAAAAAAAAAAAAGCGCGTTTTCATGGCACACTTTCCCTTTTACTCATCTAAAGGCTAGACTTTCATGCAGCCATGAACACACTTCTTTTTGCCAATCTAGATCAGGCCAATGATTATGATTCTATGATTCCAAGTACAGTGGTCCCCGGTTTACGAATCCCCCGGGGAACGAAATCCCCGGGACCCGAAACCGGCGGGACCAAAAAACATCCCCCGGGATCCGAAGGATCCCCTGGGATGCAAAGGAGAAAAACCACGCGGCCCCTTTAAATCGGCCGCGCGGTCTGTCTCCTAATGTGGTCCCCCGGGAAACGAAGACTTCCGGGTTACGAAAGGTAATCCGGAACAGATTACCTTCGTAACCCGGGGGATCACTGTAGTTGCAAAATGAATCAAATCTTCTATCAATTTTTTAAAGCATGTGCCCATAGGTCACACCACAAGCACAAAAGCAGCACTGAGATTGGGGCAGAATAGTGGATCTACCAAAAACTGAGAAGGGATGACAAACACCCCTCTGCCATTAGTCCCTCCCTTCCAGAATAATGCGATTCAGAACCATCGCTCCCACTTGTTGAACACGCTCCAGAAATGATTCTTTCCAAAAGAACTAATAAAAAACTAGTGTCTGAAAAACCCGGGTTTTTTGCGTTTGCTTTGCTTAATCACAAAAGAAATCGATCAAAGTAGGATAAGAACAGGTTTCAAATGGGAATGACGGTCATATAAACTGATCAACAATTTGCTTTAAATCATAGTGGGAACGAGTCCATGCCTGGGACTAAAGCAGGATATAAAGGGAGGGAGGGATGTCTCATGCTTTTTGCTGGACATTTAGGTGGACTAGAGGAGTCTGTGCTTTATTTTAAACAGCAGTGCTTTTTTCCCTCCCCAGAAGATGTGAGTACAAGCAAATATTTGAATTATTTTTGATAACCAGGAAAGCAAAGAGTTATTTTTTAAAAACAAGTATTACTTGAACAAATTCCTGGTTTTGCCCTTTGAATTACAATGGTTAGAGTACCTTTTACAAGTAATTTCCCAAGCCTATAATTTTTATCATATTGAGGCCACCCACAGTAGACTATTTTTGCAGCATGAGAAAACTGATATATTACATTCAGCAGAAGAATCCAAAATCCCAATTAATAAGTTTGTAAAAGTTCGGGAACTTTTCATCTGATGATGATGATGACACCTTTATTTATATCTCACCATTTCCTAAAGATTTAAACATTAAACCACATTCAGTATGAATAAAAACATAAAATATCATTAAAATTTATTGAACATTTTTAAAAAAATTATACACATATTAAAAACTAAAAGATAGTTTTAAAAACAGTACAGCACCCTAATAAAATTCATTATCTAAAAACAGTCAGTTCCTGAAAGTTCATGAGATAATGAGCAGATGTGTGGAGAGGAAGTATGTGCTACAAGTATTAAGGGTGTTCTTGTTGGAAGCCGTATCTTGGGGAGGAGAGGGGAGGGAAGGGTAAGCCCTGGAAGATAGCATGGTTTGCATTGCTGACAAATGGGGTGAAAGCTTTTGAACTGAATTGTTTGAACGCTGCATATATGGTGTAACTAAACAAAAATCTTCAGTCCTAACAACAGTTTATATACTGTGTTCTACTCTGCTTTTCTGAATCTACCATATATACTGGACTATAAATTGAGAATTTATGCCCCAAAATTGACCCTAAAATCCTGGGTTGACTTATATACAGTGCCTCTTGGTGCCTTGAGGCACTTGTTTTTCTGTGTGTGCAAACGCATGTGTTTGTGTGAAAGAATTTCCCAATCTGATTTGCAACCTTTTTCTTCCCATGGAAGAAACTTCCCATTTAATGCCACTAGTTTCCCTCCCCAGTGCGATTTGCAAGCCTCCTCTTCCCATGGAAAAAACACCTCATTTAATACCACTTGCTTCCCTTCTGAATCCGATGTTAAAACCTCTTCTCCAGCACCTGGGAATTGGTGTTAGGTGGTCTGAAGTGGTCTAGAGAAGAAGGAGGAGGGATGGAAGTGGTATTTTCCCCTTTCCATCCTTCACTATAACCCCCTAAGTTTTACTCTTGACTTATCCATGGCTGATATCAAAATCCATGATTTTGACTCTGAAAACTTCCCTCAACTTATACATGAGGTCAGCTTGTACACAAGTATGTACGGTACTCAAGGTTTATGTTCCTGGAATGTGGCTAGCCTGTAAACAGCGGTGTTGCTAGGGTTGGTGTCACTTGGTGTGGGTGCTGGAAAGGGCTGCTGGGGGGCAGTGGTGGTGGCAGACTGGACTGCCCTGCCCTACTCTTCCATTGCCTTGTTCACTGGCCCACTACAAACCTCCCCCCCCCCCCAGCCAGACCCAGAAATAGCTGCCAGGGCCAGTGGCAGACTGCCTTAGCCTGTCTTCCCTCCTGCTGCCTTGGTCGTTCACCCCCATCCCCTCCACCCAGTTAGACAGAGAAAGGGCTGCTGGTGGAGTGGCAATGGGCTGCTATGCTTTCCATTCCCTCCCACTGTCTCACCTTCCAGCCACCTGGCCAGGTCTGGAAAAGGCTGCTGGAGATGGCAATGGCCTGCCCTCCCTCCCTCTCTCCCTCCCTCCCTTCCTTCCTTCCTGCTGCTTCACTCACCCACTTGCTCGCTCAGCCTCCCACCCAGATAGAGCTGGAAAGGCAGAAGGGCAGGGCAGCGGGAGGGAAGGGAAAGGCAAGTTTACAACAGTGGCATCCTCCTTGTCCTCCTCTTCCATGTCTCTCCCTCCCTTGTTTTGCAGAGGTGCCCTGTCTGGTAGTGGCAGGGTGTATGTGATATGGACAATGGGGGATGGTCTCACCTCTTTTCTGAACTGACATCCAATACTATCCACTGTGACGCCCCATCTGTACTTTACAAACAGCAAAAAATACTTATCTAGCATCCCTAAGAAGGGAGTTGCAAAGCTTTGGAGCAGCCATAAAGGTGGCCCTCTTATGTATTCTCCATAGATATCTGTGCAGGTTGTGTGAGACTGTAATCTTCTCCTGTAGATCTCAGGACCTGGGCACAGGAACCTTGAAAATGAGCTGATTGTTAATATATAAAGACATTGACCTCTTAATACATAAGAACTTTACCTCTTCTTTCCTGCTTTTTTCCATTCCTCATTTACTATTTAGAGCTGCTAGCTTCAGGGTGCCAGCTGAAGTATTGATAAAGTACTGTGCCTTATTCTCCTGTCTTCTAATTATGTGTCCAAAGTACAACAGCCTCAGTTTAGTCATCCTGATTTCTGGGGAAACTGATATTGTGAATGAGGTTGCTTTAAATCCTGGGTAGTCATTGATTACCAGCTGGTGCCACGGTTAACTGTCTCAGCCTGAAAAAAAATTGTATATGTGTTATATCTGCATGGTTGTGGTGCACCAAAAAAATAAGAATCAGTGGAGGAGATGGTTGATCCATGCACTTGAGCTCATGATGCCATTTAGGCAAGGAATAAATCATCACCATTGCAAGTTATCAGCTTTTTTGTTGCACATGTCCTACCAGCAGCAACATGAGAACACAGGGAGAAACACACTGAGGCTGGTAGTGAGTCCTTCTCAAGCACATAGTAGTTGCATAGTCCCTGGGAAAACTTCACACCTGTCACGTGTGCTGTAAGTCATGAGTGGAAATGGTACCTTTGCTTTGCTGCCTGCATGGACACCCAAATTAGCTTTTGTCCTCAGCTTTGTGCTGTCATATTACCAAATTAGCTGGGTTTCACACAGTTTGGGAGCCATTAACCTGGATGACTGTCTCCACAAACAGCTGATGCAGAAATATGCCCCTTCCCAATCCTTGCCATCCGTGCCTATGACATCACAAGGAATATCTAAGTTCCCTCATTTGCAGATCCTGAAATCTTAGGGAATGGGGAGCTTGTCACAGGATAACCCTCACGGTGTTCTTGTCTCACCTGTGGCTTCCTGCTAGTTAAATAATGGTTTGGCACATGTGGAGTCAATCTGCTATCTCAGGCCTCTTTCTGTGGGTGCAGGATACTCTGCCATCATTCCTCCTTCATTATCAGGCCTGAGAAGGGGCATCATATAGCAGATCAGGAGAACCTTTATCTAAATAAATATTTAGGGGCTGTGCAGACTAGCCCTGAAGGGGCAGCCTGCAACCACCTCCGTCTTCACCAGATCAGGGCCGGGGCAACCACATGCTAAAAAAGGGGCCACAAAAAGTGGCTCCTATTTGCGTCCTGGAAAGGGCACTGTAGCTACCATCAGCTTTACGGTGCTCCTTTGGCGCTGTATCATGTGGACACAGTACCAGATGAGTGCTGTGATGCTGTGCACCATGTGGTGTGGTGCGAGGAGTCACGCCACCATGGGGGTGGAGTTACAGTGTGTGTTGTGTGGATGCTATGCCTCGACTCTGCCCCAAGGCTGGCCTTAATGGCCAGCCTGCACAGCCTGTTAGATACATATTTACAGTATTTATATCCTGACAATCTCCCAGCACAAGTGTCTGTCCGGCTTTTCTTCGCTAACGAAGATTCAGGAAGGACTCATCCCACGCTTTCTACAAGAGCGTTGATGACTAAAAAGGCCGATCTGAGATAAACAATTCTGGTTACAGAAAGCACAGCAGAAAGTCTCATTGGGTGATGTTTCCAAGTTGTGGTTCTTTCTGTGTTCTTGTTTCTCTTCGAGACTCGTTTGGCGTGAGTTCTCGAAAGAGGCTGCAGCATTGTGGATAGTGCGTCTCCATGCCTCTCGATGTGAGGCCAGGGCAGACCATTGTTGGTGATCAATTTGGCTGAGCTTGAGATATTCTTTCAAGGAGTCCTTGTATCTCTTCTTTGGGGTGCCCATCTTATACTGACCTGTGGCAAGTTCACCATAGAGTACTATTTTTGGGAGGCGGTGGTCCTCCATCCTAGAAACGTGACCTGCTCAGGGCAGCTGTGTTTTCAATAGCATGGCGTCAATGCTGGTGATCCCTGCTTGCTCCAGGACAGCAACATTCATCATATAGTCAGTCCAGTGTATATTTAGGATTGTGTGTAGACAGCGCTCGAGGAGTTATAGATGTTGGTGATAGGTGACCCATGTTTCAGACCCATAGAGGAGAATGGACAGTACAATGGCTCTGTACACACTGATTTTTGTTCTTCGCCTCAGGTGTTTGTTACTCCAGACTCTTTTGTGAAGCCTTCTGAATGTTCACCTTTTCCCTCAGCAACTCACAAGGAGCTCATGGAATTTAGCATAGAGTACATGACTTCCTTGTTTCCAGGCTTCAGGTGGTATTCCGTCAATCCCGGCTGCCTTGCCGTTTTTCATCTGCTGTCTGGCCTTAATGGTTTCTTCCAAAGTGGTAGCCACGTCCAGTCCATTTTTCATCGGTTGTTGTATCATATGTTGGATAGCTGAGCCTTGGACTACTTGGTTGGCACTGAAGAGACTTTGGAAATGTTCAGCCCATCAATTCAGGGTGGAAGCTTTGTCTGTGATTAGTGTTTGACTATCTGTACTATATAAGGAACTTTGGACCTGATAAGTAGGACCAAACACTACTTTAAGAACTTCGTGGAATCCTCTGGAATCACCCAGATCTGCACAACATTGTGTCTTTTCTACTAAATTGATCCACCACTTGTTCTGAATGTCTTGGAGTTTTTGTTGGAGTTTACTACATGTGAGATGGAAGACTGCTTTTCTTACATGGCAAGATGGCTGAGCGAGGTGTGCCTGATGAGCAGTTCTCTACCAAAAGCTCCTGGATCTCTTGGTTGTTTTCATCAAACCAATCTTGGTTTTTCTTGCGGGAGAACCCGAGGGATTCTTCCGCAGACTGCAGGATACTGTTTTTAATATGTTGCCAAAGCACTGTAGGAGAAGAATCTGTAGGATGGTCTTCAAGTTTTGATCGCAGATTTGCCTGGAAGTTATCTCTCATGGCAGCTTGTTGAAAATTGTTGACATGGAGTCTCCTCTTTAAGATGCCACCCCTCTTAGGTTTGAGTTTAAGATGAAGATTTAGTTTGCATCTTACAAGACGATGATCTATTTGACATTCTGCACTGGGCATCACTTGAGTATGACGGACATCTCGAATGTTTCTCTAGCGCACTAGAACATAGTCATTGAGGTGCCAGTGTTTGGATTGGGGATGCATCCAGGTTGTCGTCAAGCTATCTTTCTGCTGAAAGATAGTGTTCGTAATAGTCAGCTGCTGTTCTGCACAAAATTCTAGCAGGAGGCGTCCGTTATCATTAGTTTCCAACTCCATGCTTGCCTAGAACACCTTTCAAGGCTTCAAAGTTCTTTCCTACTCTGGCATTGAAGTTACCAAGGATAATGATTTTATCTTCTGCAGGGACTTTTTGTATGAGGTGGCATAGGTCTGAATAGAATTTGTCTTTCTCCACAGGGTCGGCTTGCATAGTTGGGGCATATATACTGAAGAGAACAACATGTGGGAGACGTAAGGAGATAATGCGATCAGAGTGACCTGTTGGCAGGGTTTCGAGTTTGGAGGCAATGGAGTTTTTAATAATAAAGCCTATTCCTGAAAGATGTTTTTCAGTTTTTGGTAGACCAGTAGAGTGTATAGCCGGCACCATGTTCTTTAAGTCTGCCTTCCTCATGGAGACAAACTTCACTAAGAGCAGCAATGTCAATACTAAGTCATGTTAGTTCATGGGCTATTAGAGCAGAACAAACTCAGGATGTCCACTATCTACAGAATCTTACACGGTTCTGATGTTCCAGCATGCAAGCGTCAGTCTGTTTGCACCTTTGGAGGCCGGTGTGTGCCTTTGTATCTTTGTTTTTGTTTGACCACATCACAAGATGCCCATTGACTGTGGCTTGCCAACCAGGTAGATGGAGAGGAGCTTTCTTTAGGCCACCTTTTCTAGGCCCCTTTCCACATGGAGCAAGCAGTGCTCTCCTTAAAAAAGGCTGCTAGGTCATTCAGGACGCTGCCGAACAAGACTGTCATCTCCTGATCAGTCTTGAGTGACCAAAGTCCTGAACCGCCTGCATGCAGGGTTGGGTCTGCGGCTTCCAGTGCATTCCACTGCTGTTTCGCCCCTCACCTATTGCTACAGGACTTTTTTTTTGGGGGGGGGGGATTTGATGTATCCTTGGAGCCTGTGCAATGGATTTTTCTGGTGGAGCGCAGCGTGCACAGAACTGGCCTCACCATTTATACCAGAGGTTCATCTGCCGGGAGCAAGCAAGCAAGGATGGTGGCAGCAAGATCCTCAGGTCATAGGTTTGATTAGAGTTTCCTTCTCTTAGATAGTTTACAGGGTTAGATGAGCACCATCTGCCCGGGTTTGGGATTGGAGTTTTCCTTCCTCTAGGATGGTTGCCATAAGGCTAAAAAGCCCATCCTGCAGTTTGACGCTCTTGGTCAGACCCTTCGGTTGTGACCTGTCTGTCTGACCTGTTTATGCCACCGCCAGCATAGCTCACAGCTTCATTAGGGTATGCCAGCCTCTCCCCTATGACAAGGGGGCATCAATGGAGAGGCCCATCACAAGTACACCCCTGTCAAAGGGGGCAAATGACATCTGCCCTGAAACTTGCATAGATGTTTTCTTTCCTCACTGTAATTAATGGGAGGGGAAATGTAACATCTCAGAAATGACTGACAAAAGAGTAAAAGCAAAAAGCTTCTTTCTCAATATGCACACCTTCTATCAGTTTAGCAAAGTGGCAGTGATTATTTTGCCATAGATTTTCTTTGCTTTTCCCAGAAGCAATCCTATACATACTTACAAGGAAGGAAGTCTTGTTTAACTCAGTAGGACTTATTTCTGAGTAGGCATGTATAGACTGGCAGTTTTAAACGGTTAAATCAGCATACGCAGAAAAGCCTTATATTTGGAGGAAAGTGCTTAGTGGTAGAAAATCTACTCAATGTAATTAAACTTGTGGTTTATATATTCAGGGTGGGGAAATCCCCGAGGCTCTAGAGGGGCCAGATCTCTGAGGGCCTAAACAGTGAAAAAGCAAACAATGCATAGTCTGTCAGCAGACCAAAGAATGACTGTCTGTTGCTAAATTTAGAAGAGGGGGCAATCACACGTGTTGCCCCAAGCCCAGTGCCAGCTCCCAGCAAGCCGAGATATACCTCAGAAGCATGTTGGAGAAGTGGGTGGGGTTGTTAAAAGTTGTTTTCTCAGTATTCTTTGTGGAGCTGTGATTTAAAATAAGTAAAGAGCAATTAACTTTCCTTTTCCTTTTTTAAAATCAGGAACTAATATGAGGAAGGAGAGAAGTGTCAAAAGATGTCTCCGATTCAGTCAGATGATAGTAAAAACCAGACAGTTGACACACTGTCTTTTGCATGCTGACATTGCTTCTTTCCCTCAAAATTCCAATGAATGTGTTTGTTCTGAATCAGTGGAGCCAAAATGCATGCCATACCCATCTGTCCAGTTTTATGGGCTCCAGTTACAAGAGGAAACTGCTGATAGCATCCTACCATTTCCTTTTCAGCAGCCTTTTGTTTCAGAAAGACTAATTTAAGTGTTGCTAAATGTCATGATTTTTGGGCAAAGGGTTTATTAATTTTCTATCATGCTTTTTACTAAGAGAATGTATATTTTCCCAATCTTTCAACAAAAACCCCTGTGAAACAACTAATGGAAAGAAACCAAAGTACTGTACTTTTATAGAAAATTATAATTTACTTCTAAAAATACCGAATAGGCATAAGTCTCACTGATTTCATACTACTGTAACTTTTACAACATAATTCTACAAAGAAGCTTCATTTAGGTCCATGTGACTTTTTATCAGGAAAGCCTTTTGTGTTTTCTGTGATTCTATGATTGAGTTGAAGCACTGAAAAATGGACTTTTGAAACTGAAACAAATTAGTTCTAATTTTAGTCTAGATTATTTAATGTGGATTGTGTTCACTTTAAATGATTGAATGGATAGATAGGATAGAACTTGAATGGATAGAACTTGCAGTAGATCAGTTTAATGTACAGCAACACTTTAGGAAGAAGAAAAATAAAAATATTATCAAGATCTTAGTCCCAGAGCTTCTGCCCACCCAGTTTTCAAACCAGCAATTAAGCTTTCCCACAATGGGACTGAGTTCCAGAATTTAGCTTCAGATGGCACTCACATCTGGAGGTGTCCTAGGGAAGGCAACCCAGGTTTTGTTCCTGTATAAAAATTTTTTACTTTAGAGACCGATACGACATTTTCCTCATTCAAAGTATTTCCCATGAGCTCTCAGCAGTACCAAACACTTTTCATCTCATTTCCTACTCAGTTTAAATTAATTTAGTAAAGGTACTTTCCAAAATGCGTGTTTCTGCTGGTCTTGAAAGCAGTAAAGGTGGCTGCTGCCAGCAAACACAGCTATTGTTTCCAGGACACAGATTCAACAGAGACCAAGCAAGGAAAAGAGGAATGTTAGCACTAAAACAAAATGATCTAAAGCTTAATTAGTGTAATATTGTTCAAGCAGTTTTGAACTTTCAGTATAACTTCTGAATAACTGTAAAAAGTGCTCAGAGGAAATTTGTGAAAATTAATTTCTGAGATGTTGTATGAGACTGGATGTGGCATATGACTGGGGGGAGGAAAAGAAATCTGGGACATTTCAAGAAAAATGCCAGACATAAACCCATTCATGTGCAAGTGCAATCAAAACAGTAAGAACTGTAGAGTTTAGATTCTTCCTGAGATTTTTTTACCAACCCAGAAGCACTTTACCATAGGTTTGTATACTAAATGTTTCTTTATTCTTTTTGAGTATCTGATAAAGAAATCACTCCAACATACATTAAACAGACATGTTGGGAACTCAGTAACTCTTCAGTGATAGTACTTAAAGATTACGCTCAGAGATTGTCAAGGTTTTTCTAGGTTTTAAAATACAGTTGTCCCTTCTGATTTGTGGGGGATCCATTCCGGAAATCCACCCACCCACCCCGGCAAATCGTGAAAATCACCAATGTTGGAGCCCCATTGATTACAACGGGCATGCACCATTATGTCCCTCCTGGCTTGCTGTCCCGAAAGACTGAGGAAGACGAACGGCAAGACTGCAGATCAGGAAGGACGACTGTATACAAAAAGCAGGCTGCTGTTTTTCCATTTAAAATTGTACCCCCCAGATCCCTGTGCCTTTTACTGTGGAAAAGACACAGGTATCTCTTTGAGTGGCTGCATTGTATTTTTAAAAATAAACAAGAAAACCAACGATTTGAAAATACATGTAACTTGTAGTTTTCTTCACAGTAAAATCAAGGAAGAAGTTAAAAAAAAAAAGACCATGCACAAAGAATGGATGGAAGAATTAATCACCAAGGAAGAATACAAATGTGTAGCCCAAGCTTGCAGGAATAGTGTAAAGGAAAGCTAAAGCTCAAAATGACCCAAGACTGGCTAGGAAAACAGTAAGCAACAAGAAGGCGTGTGTGTGTGTGTGTGTTTGAAGCAAGAGAATAATCAAGGAAAATAATAATAATAATAATAATAATAATAAGTTTATTTATAGCCTGCTCCTCTGTCATCAATTGGACTGCTTTGCAAAAGGTTGGTAAACAAATCCACGAAATATGTAGGGTGGAGCCATGACAGTTAAAATTGTGTTAAATTGCATTATTTCTACAGTGTAGATTCACCCAAGAATCACCAGGGAAGGATCCATCCATGATCAACTCAGTTTAGGACAGAGAATAAAAGAGCATGGCCTGTTACATTTTGGGACACCCTCAACTCCATAATGGTTATGATAGTTATGAAGACAGTGAGGGGAATTATTCCATAGTCACATTTCAAATCATGAAATTACTGAAAGGACTGGTCAGGTGAACCAGGAATCTGCACATCAGTGCTCACTGAATATCACCTGGCTGATGCATGTTCAAGTGAAGATCCTCAATATTAACATTTATGGCTCTACTACAGTAAATAAATGAATAAATCATCATCATCATCATCATCATCATCATCATCATCATCACAAGATCCCTTTTGCATGTAGCACTGCTGTGCCATGTATCCCCCAATCTATAGCTGATTTTTGTGGCTTAAATGCAGAATTTTGCATTTGTTACTACAGTTGGCCCTCTACATTTGTGGCTTTGATTTTGCAAGTTTGATTATTTATGGATTTGATTAACATGTTCCCTCTAGGAATCTCTAGGTCTTCCAGCATGACTCTGTTGTTAACGTCTGCCAAAAGTCACACGGGAGGACCTAGATATTCCTAGAGAAAACACTTCTTTAAGTATTTGTAGATCCTCCAGCGTAATTTCATGGTCAACCTCTGGCAGATCTTGGCCATAGAATTGCCCTGGAGGAATTAGAGATTCCTATAGAGTTGTTCTCTTAAGTTAAAAGTATTTTTATTTATTCCTGTTTTTCAACTTTCATGGGGGTACTGTGCCCCTGACCCCAGCAAATGTAGATGGCCCACTGTATTGAATTTCATTTAAAGGCCTTTAGCCTCACATCCTTCTTGCTGCCACTTCTTCCTAGGAGGTTGGGATGTGCTGGGGACTCATAACCACCACCCCATCCTCCAGTCAACCAGGAGAAGCAGCCAGGACTCATGCCTTTGGTTGCCTAGGAATTGGTTTTCTTCTCTTCTGTCCCACCTCCGTGTTTTCCATTCTAACTTCACAGGTAGGGCAGTTCAGGAGCAACAGCTGCTTCATTCTGGGATTTGTGTTTCTGCTGGATTCCTGCTGAAGCATATTGAAGGGACAGAGCTGTCAGAGACTGATGCTGTGACCTGGATGAAATCTGTTTGTGAGCCGGATACAGCTGATGTGCTGGGACCTGGGGATTCCCCACTCCAGATGTACAACCAAACCCTATGATATCATATTTGTCCTAGTTTTAAAGATTTACGTTATGTATTCTTAAGGTTACAATACTCAGATAATGAAGAGAAGAAACCAGTCAGCAAAATCAGTGAAGAAACCAGTAAGTCAGATTTGCATCCAACAGTTATCTATTAATAGATAGGTTCAGAAGAGAAATTGACAAAACATCAGTGTTGCTGTCTTATACAGAGTCTTGCCAAATTCATTCCAGAAGATTATTAATAATCATAGCCCGTTCTAGATTATGGTAATATTTATTTTTTATAGGCTCTGGCATGTTCTTGCTTTTCGGCAGCCTCCTAATCTAAAAGCAAAGGGATCTTGCAGCACCTTTCAGACTAACTGAAAGATAGAAGGTGGTAGCATGAGCTTTCATAGATTTCAGCTTACTTCCAGAAAAACACGTTACCACATGCACCTGAGGAAACAGGCTGAAGTCTATCAAAGCTCATCCTATCAACTTCTGTCTGTCAGTTGGTCTCAAAGGTGTTGCAAGATCCCTTTGCATACTGATTTTCAGAACTAACATGGCTAAGTCTTTGAATCCTAATCTAAAAAGCACTCACCAGCAAGGACACCTGGTATATCTAAAGGAGCTGCAGCACATCTTGATCTTAACTCTGCCTACACTCACAAGCAGGCAATACTATTATAGGACTTAATGACATCAGCCATACCAATCACTCAGCTGAGATGCAAAAGCAAACAAAGATCAAACATCTGTATGAATGAGCTTTCCACACTTGTGAGCTCTTCCCCCTCCCTTTCTTCTGATTTTGTGCCAAACAAGAATTTGTCATTACATCTGAATGGGGGGGGGGGGGGGACTATGATTTGTGTTCACAAGTCCAGTTAAAAATTGGTTGAACTCCTGTTTACAGACTTGCTCACAAAAGTACTCTGAATATACAAATAAACAATTACTTGCTGCTAAATTGGAAGTGAAGGAAGAAGCCAAAAGAGTGAAGGTACGGACAGAGTTTACTCACTCATAGAACATTAGGCAATATTTGCGTTGTAATTTTGCTGAAATACTATACCACACTGGTGTTACATTGGAACAGACCTGTGTGATAATATATCATAATCTGCCATCAGTGCCCTTCTGCAGGTCATACAGGACATAGTAACTATTGTAGTTGTGTACCTCCTTAAAGCTGTGTCTGACTTATTGTGACCTAATCATAGGCTTTTCTTGGCAATATCTGTTCAGAAGGGGTTTGCCTTTGGCTTTCTCTGAGTCTGAGTGTAACTTGCCTCAGGTTACTCAGTGGGTTTCCATGGCTGAGTGGAGATTCCAAATCCTGGTTTCCAGAATCATAGTCCAATGGTCAAATGACGACACCACACTGTCTCATCACTTTTCAAGAGAATAAAGGGACACAACCCTGACATGAACAAAAACGAGCCCTGTTGGTGCCGTGGTAAAATGCCTGTACTGCAGCCACTCACTCACAAACCATAAGGTTGCAAGTTCAATACCAGCAAAAGGTGCTCAAGCTTGACTCAGGCTTGCATCCTTGAAGGTTGCTAAAATGAGTTCCCAGATTGTTGGGGCAGTTAGCTTACACATTGTAAACTTCTTAGGGAGTGCTTAAGTGCACTGATAAGTGGTATAGAAATGCATTTGCTATTGCTATTGCTAAAAGTGGTAAAACATTTTAAAAGGGAGAAATTTAAAACTCTGTTGCTAACCTTATAGTCACCACGCATCACCAATAAATAAATAAATCTGCTTAAGTAGGATTCTTCAGTAAAAGTTTTCTTATTACAGTCAAAATTAATTGCACCTCTTATTTCTGAAGAGTAGGCGTTAACTTCGCATGTCATAGCCAGGAAGATAACATTATCACCATTGTTGTGAATGGGTCACCCTGTTCTTATCTTGTATACATTAGCACAGAGATTTCAAAGACAGATTTCTATACAGATTTGGTGCCCTTTTGAACCCATTGTTTACAAAATATTTTCTCTGCCTGGTAACCACGCACCTCTGCCAACTGAAGATAAAAACTTGTGTATCTGATTAAGTGTGCTCTAGTCTATAAAACCTATGTCACAATGAATCTGTCAGTATTTAAGGTGGCACAGGATTGTTTGTTGTTTGCAAAATTAATGTTAGTTTTTCCATGAACACAGAGTATTGTTGTGTGTGAGATAGAAATCCATACAGATTATGGCAATTTAACTGTTTCTGCCTGTGGCTAACAAGCTATTAAGAAGGAAGTGGGGGTGGGAGAGAGAAAAGAAAGGAAAATAAATATGCCAGGGCCTTTAACACTAGTTTTAAGACTAGACTTTAGGACCAGTCTTAAAGGTGCTGCCACATTTCTCTTTCTCTCTTTTATTTTCTTTCTTCTCTCTTCCTCCTTTTTATGTTGCAATAGACTAACACAGATACTTCTTTGATTGCTACTGTATTAAGAGTGTTCAAAGTTGCCTCTTAAGTCTATGATTAATCCTGGTGTCTGGAACCAGTTTTTTAAACTGTCCACTAAGTACTCTAAATATCTAGGAATTTTAGTTTAAAAAAATCAACAACATATTAACACTTTGACATTTCACTTCTGTTTTGAAAGATGCTAGTATTCAAACGGGTAAAAGGCCTTCAGGTCATCCCATCTACATCATTTGGATCTCCCAACGTTAAATTCACTATTTTGTACATTTGTCTGGGACTACCTGGAAATATATATGGTGCTGCCTGAATCCAAATTTAGCACTTCAAAGGGGTAGACGGCACTTCCTGTTTTCCTGTTTCCTGCTTACTGCAAGAATCTTATCAGCAATATCTCAGAGAATCCTCTCCCACTTCTCGACCCTTTTAAAACTTCAGGAATATTATGCTGTTCTTTAGTTTCCCCCCCCCCCCCCCCTCTTGTTTTCCTCCTTTCCCTGAACCTTTGGTTCAGAAAACTTAGAAGCTGTGCTTCAGACAGCCCTTTTCTATGTTCTAATCCTTCTTAAACACTTATATCTTCTAATTACTGTAGCACCCTCTTCTTTTTGATTACAGAAAGCCTCCTTCCTTTGATATATTGGCCTTTCAGCTTGAAACTGGGCACTACCACATGGATGCCAACACCGACAACAACAAATACTTTGAGGTATCATTTCCTAATGACTTATGACGTGTCCCTCTTCTTTGTGAAACTCTCTCCCCCAATTTGGAATTTCTACATGAAACACAGCACTGCAATTTAGATGAGTACCAAGGTCACTGTCAAATTTTGAAACATCTAGCAAGTTATGGCTTCAATAGGCAGACACACATGCAAACATTTTTTATTATTATAAATGCAGACCAGAAGCATAGAATCATAGGGTTTATCTAGTGTAGAGAGCAAACAGGATTTAAACAGGAATTAAACAGGAATTAAACAGAAAATGCCCTATGTTAAACATAAGGCACGTTAAATGCCCTATGTTAAACATAAGGCATTTCCTGTTTAATTCCTGTTTAAATCCTGTTTAAATCCTGTTTGCCCTCTAGTGTGATAAACCTCACGAGGTTTATCACACTAGAGGGCAAACAGGATTTAAACAGGAATTAAACAGGAAATGCCTTATGTTTAACATAGGGCATTTAACGTGCCTTATGTTTAATATAGGGCATTTTCTGTTTAATTCCTGTTTAATTCCTGTTTAAATCCTGTTTGCCCTCTAGTGTGATAAACCCCTAAACCCCTATAGAGTTGGAAGAGACCACAAGGGCCAACCAGTCCAACCTCCTGCCATGCAAGAAATCACAATCAAAGCATCCCCGACAGATGGCCATCCAGTCCCTGCTTAAAGACCTCCAAAGAAGGAGACCCTAGCACACTCTGGGGATTTTTAAAATAACTGTGTCAAAGAAACCTGGCAGGAAAAAGAGAAATTGATTGAACCATGGGTTTTGTAATTTAATCAGGATTTAAATCTGGGTCTCCTTTTATCTAATCCAATACCTTAAATACTGCAAGCTATGTGCAATAAACAAGTACAATAAGCCATTAAGTGATGCATACATGGGATGCTAGATTTCAGAGGCATCAACTAGTTCTGCTGCAGGAATGAGGAGCATTAGGTTCTTCTTATTCTAGTAATTCTCCCAGATGTGTCCCTTCCATTTTCAGACTGTTGAAGAACTTGGGATCTAGTCTGAGTTTTCATCCTTAGTCACATGTATTGTATTTGCATGTGTGCCTTCAAACTGCCTACGGACTTACTGTGACTACATACATTTCATACAGTGTTCTTAGACAAGGAATACTTAGGGGAGGTTTTGTCACTTCCTTCCTCTGAAGTATAGAAATACAGTTTAAAAACAAAACAAAACACACACACACACACAATTATTTGGAACATCTAAGATACATAAGTGATTATGCCATGACTGGTCTTAGATGGCTGGGGCTTCTTGAGGTTGTTTTGGAACCTCACATCAGTGTATGAATTCTGTTTTCTCGCAATATATTCAAGGGCTTTGTTCCAACTTTAGCTTCCAATGCCCTTCAAGCTGCAATTGCATCGTGGGGCCATCTGTCAAGATGTAGCAGTACATTGCACTGCAGATACTGTACTGACAAGGGGCTACATTAAGACTGGATGTCTTCACAAGAGCCTTCTAATGCTGTTTCAGGCCTAAATCCAATTGCTAATTCCATCTGCAATAGACCCAACGGAATTAATGGAGACTTGGTATGTCAACATTTTAATATAAATCCCATTGACTGAATGCATGTCCTCTAGCTGGGACTAGAAAGTGGATTTAGGCTTCTATGTAAGGCAGGGCAGGTGATACATATCTACCCTTATTTTGTTTATCAACTGCTTGCATTTGTCTACATCCCATGTTGTTCTGGAGCCTTTCAGGAACTTATACAGCATGAGTGGAAATGGTGTTGATCTCCAGATGTTGTTGAGCTGCAACTACCAGAATTCCTCACTACTCACTATGCTGGGTAGGGCTACTGGGATTTGCAGTTCAACAGTTACTGGAGGGCCTCAAAGTGGTGGTCCCTGATCCAGTGCCAGTCCCTGGTCAACTTGCAGGAAAGAAAGAAGTAACTGTAGTAATCAGGTACAAATATGGTGCCAGTTCTTGGCACACTGGAAAGAAAAAACCCTGCCAGCCTCCTACACCAGATAACCTGAGAAGCACTGTTGTGGATCAGTGGTTCTTGGGTTTTGGTCCTCCAGATGTTTTTGACTTCAGCTCTCACAATGAGTGACCAAATGAGTGATCATGGGTGTAGCTGGCTGGGGAGTCTGGGATCTGAAAGCCAAAAAACCTGGAGGACCAAAGTTGGGAACCACTTGCTGTACCTGAGATTGGCAAACTTCACATGCCCTGCACTGTCTCAGCAAATGATTTTTTTTCCCTCCAACAGCAGAAAGCAGCCCATGCAAACAAGTTCCTCTGGCATTTAAAGTTTCATCTCAAATTTAAATCTGAAGCTTTATTTAAACATTCAGTTTTTTAAATCAGAAAAAATGTAGGTAGAAGAAGAAACTGGCAAAACTGCCTCTGAGTAACCTTGCCTTTAAAACCCTTTGAAATTCATGGGGTCACCATAAATTGATATACACACCCCAAATTTTTAATAGCATTTTCCCACTTCAGCCACACAGAACAGGCATGAAGTGGTGGGAAAAACAATAAAGAGTGGAAAGGTTTAAACACACACAAACACACACACACACTATGGAAAAAAGAGAAAAATGTATCCATAGTAAGAAAACCAATGCCTGTCAGTAAATCTGAGCAGAAAATAGATGGTAGATATGTGTATATTTGTCCCATTGGGTGAAATTCAAGAAGGAAAGAAAATACAACGTGAAAAGTTAAAAAAAAGAAAGAAAAAAAAAAAAGAAGAAGAAGAAGAAGAAGAAGAAGAAGAAGAAGAAGAAGAAGAAGAAGACTTTTTAGGGGTTGGCTGAGTACCAGGGCCTCCAAATTTTCCCCCCACAAATATATATACTTAGCAACAATAAGCCTAATCATCTATTGAAATGAGCTTTTCTGGCTCTTTTGTCCTTTCCTTTCATTTCTGCCCTCCTGATTTTTGAGGATACATTCTAAATGGGTGGTTTTAAAAACGAACATGTCAAATTTGGACCCGAAAGTCATAGTAAATATGCTATATATTGAAAAAGTGGCTTTCCTAGTTGTTACAATGTTAATGTGACCTGTGATGCAACCAGAATTCAGAAGTCTAAGTGAATACATCCCTTTCACAAAGTGACATGATCTGTTGGTTTTACAGGAAAAATAAACAGGTCCTTGTAAAAATCCAAGAAAATACCTGAAGAGCTACATATTTGGTAACCTTTCTAAAATAATGCAATGGAAGGGGGCTGTGAGGGGTTTTTGTTGTTGAGCAATTGGTAGCATGATCTTGTTTTGGAGGAAGGGGGCTGTCAGAAATTAATGGTTCCCTCCTTGACTTTCTGACCTGGAGCAACATACTGGCTTAAACCCCTTTATAGGTTCTTGCTGGGTACCTACATTGTAGCAAACACACAAACATGTCTTGTGGCACTTTAAATGCATACAGTATGAAGTTTTATCTGGGCATACATTGGTGGAAAGCAGAAAGTAATATTCACAGCCATAGCCAAGTTTGTCTGGAAAATCAGTGTACAAAGGGGTGTTTTAGCACCTTTTAGACTAATTCAAAGAGAATAGCATGAGGCTTTGTAGACCTGAGCCTATTAACAAAGGGATCTTGTAGCACCGTTGTGTGTGTGTGTTGTTTGCCTTCAAGTCATTTCTTACTGAAATCCTAAGGCAAAATTATCACAAGGTTTTCTTGGTATGTTCATCTGAGGCTGAGAGAGTGTGACATACCCAAGGTCTCCCAGTGGGTTTTCATGGCCAGGTGGGGATTTGAACCTTGCTCTCCAGAGTCATAGTCCAACCACTAGACCACGAAAGAGAGCAATTGGTAGCATGATCTTTGGAAGACATGAGCCTATAGTAGCAAAGGGATCTTGCACCAGAATTATCTTTATTAACGATTTGGATGACAGAATTGGGGGCATACTTATCAAATTTGCAGATGACACTAAACTGGGAGGAGTAGCTAATACCCCAGAGGACAGGATCAAAATTCAAAATGACCTGAATAGACTAGAAAGCTGGGCCAGTGCTAACAAAATGAAATTCAATGTGGAGAAATGTAAGGTTCTGCACTTAGGGCAGAAAAATGAAATGCACAGATATAGGATGGGGGACACCTGGCTGAATGAGACCACATGTGAAAGGGATCTAGGAGTCCAAGTAGACCATAAGCTGAACATGAGTCAACAGTGTGATGCGGCAGCTAAAAAAGCCAATGCAATTTTAGGCTGCATCAATAGAAGTATAGTTTCTAGATCAAGGGAAGTTATAGTGCCACTCTATTCTGCTTTGGTCAGGCCCCACCTGGAATACTGTGTCCAGTTCTGGGCACCACAATTCAAAAAAGATGTGGAGAAACTGGAGCATGTCCAAAGGAGGGCAACTAAGATGGTGAAGGGTCTGGAAACCTTGCCCTATGAAGAACGCCTTAGGGAACTTGGGATGTTTAGCCTGGAGAAGAGAAGGTTAAGAGGTGATATGATAGCCCTGTTTAAATATTTGAAGGGATGTCATATTGAGGAGGGAGCAAGCTTATTTTCTGCTGCTGCAGAGACTAGAACGCGAAACAATGGATGCAAGCTGCAGGAAAAGAGATTCCACCTCAACATTAGGAGGAACTTCCTGACAGTAAGGGCTGTTCGACAGTGGAACACACTCCCTCGGAGTGTAGTGGAGTCTCCTTCCTTAGGGGTCTTTAAGCAGAGGCTGGATGGCCATCTGTCAGGGATGCTTTGACTTGGAGTTCCTGCATGGCAGGGGGTTGGACTGGATGGCCCTTGTGGTCTCTTCCAACTCTATGATTCTATGATTCTATGATTCTATGATTATCTTGTCTTGCTATACTGGAGCTGTGAAATCTAAAAGGATATTGTAAATACTGTTCTTAATCTGTGTTTTTACCTTCTTTTATTCTATGTCTCCTTTTTATCTGTGCTGGTCTCTGATAGTGATAAAAATTCTATTCTATTGCAGCACCTTTGAGATTAACTGAAAGCATGAGTTTTGGCAGACCTGAGCCTAGTAGCCAAGGGACTAGGGCCACAAAACACACTGCAGAAATAATCCCGTTTGAGACCCCCTTGAACCGCCTTGGCTCAGTGCTAGGAAATTCTGGGCATTTTGGGAGACATTTTGCCTTGTCTATCAACTACAATTCCCAGAATTCCATAGCACTGAGTCATGGCAGTTCAAGCGGTCTCCAAACTGGACTATTTTCCTGCAGTGTGTTTTGAAGTGAAAAGGGAGAAGTTGATAGCATGGGCTTTGGTAGACTTGAGGCCAAGTAGTAAAGGGATTCTTAGGAGTTTATCATACGATGGAATTTGGGGGTATAATGCAATGGCAATCTGAACACAATCATGGGGTTTCATGTTATTGTGAATGAGTGTATCTCATGCAATTTCGGGCAAAAGGGAAGTCATTCCGAACGCAATAATAGGTTTTACGTTAATGCGTATAAGAGTATCTCACGCAATATCGGGCACTGGGGGGGTCATTTTCAGGAAATGGGAAGTCATTCTGAATGCATTCTGAATGCAATTTCACGTAAATTTGCTAAACTAGCGAATTTACGTGAATTCGAATTGGCTCAATTTGAAATTGGGAGAAATTCCTCCTGTGTGAGAAAACTCCTAATAGCACTTTTGAGACTTACCACATTACCTCAGTGTACTCTTAGGCTGCATCCAGACTGGAGAGATAGCCTGGTTTGGCCCCGCTTTAACTCTTTCCGTGGCTCTTTGCTCTGCTCTGGGCCCCATAACACACTCCAACTCCCAGACTTCCATAGCAAAGAGCCACGGAAAGAGTTAAAGCGGGGCCAAACTGGGTTATTATTATTATTATTAACCTTTCTTTATATAGCGCTGTAAATTTACACAATCTTATCATGAGACGGTTCCCTGCCCTCAGGCTTACGATCTAAAAGGAGACACAACACAAAAAGGAGAAGGAAAAGGTGGTGGGGAAAGGGGGATGAGGTCCAATGGTTCTTCTCTCCCTCTGAGGCCTGGACCAAGGCAGATGGACTGGAGGGAGGGCTCAGCTTCTTAAGACATAGTTAAAAGGAGGTTATCTTCTCCAGTCTGGATGCAGCCTAATTGGGAAGCTCTCCTCCCAGGCTCTTTGGAGAGCCTAGGCAGGACTCCTCCTCCTCCTCCTCTCCTCCTCCTTGGAGGGCTGGACTGAGCTTGGAGTGGGCAGGCGGAGCTGAAGTAGAGTCAGACTAGACTAGAGCCAGAGCCCTTAACTGCTGCTTGCGAGGAGGAGAAGGAGAAGAAGAAGGGCTGCTGGCTGTGCCTCTGGTTCTGCTGCTGCAGCGCAAAGGAGCCACAGCAGTTTTGGAGCCTTCTTCGGCCACAGCCTTAACTGAAGCAAGGAAGGAGAAGGAAAGAAGAAGGAGCCCAACTTTCCCCTTCCAGGCTACAGAGGAGGAGGAGGAGAGGGAAGCCCGCCTGGCTCTTTTGCAGGGCTGGCCACCATGAGGCTCTTGCAGGGCTGGCCACCAAGACTTCTGTTCCTGCTGCTGCTGCAGCTGGGAGCCCTTCTTCTCCATGCCGCAGGTAAGCAAGGGCTCCCCACTTTTCCTCCTTCCAGGAAACTCCAAGGCTCAGGCTTGGTCCTCCTTTTCCAGGGTGCCAGCCTCACATCCAGGAGCTACCCCCCCCCCCCCCAAAAGTCCTCCCTTTGGAGCATTTCTCAGAGTGCTTTAAACTCAGGCTTAGTATGGTCCTCCGCTCCGCTCCGCTCTGGACCCCACAACAAACTCCAACTCCCAGAATTCCATAGCAAAGAGCCAGACAGAGAGTTAAAGCGGGGTCAAACCGGGTTATTTCTCCAGTGTGGATGCATTTTTCGCCTCAAAGCCTTATTCCCACCTCAGAGAGGTGCAGCCTTTGCTTAACTTCCACAGGAACCAAAGCTTTGGCACAAATAATGCTCCACAAACACACACCCCATGTGTCCTTTCCTCACTTCTTGGCCCTCCTTGACCAAACTAATCTTAACACCCTTCTTTTCCAGCCTCTTTGGTTGCTCAAACTAGAAAAAGGACACACTCAGTTGTGTCTGGGGGTTGTGTTTACTCTCTGGTGGTGGTAGTAGTAACATGTGTGTGTGTGAGGGGCAAATACTGTCCACACTGTTGTTGTTGTCTGATTTATGGTGACCCTAAAGTGACCCTATTGTGGGGTTTATCTTGGCAAGAGTTGTCCAGAAGAGGTTTGCCTTGGCCTTCCCCTGAGGCTGAGAGAGTGTGACTTGCTCAAGGTCGCTCAGTGGGTTCCATGGCCGAGCTGGGATTCAAACCTTGGTCTCCAGAGGCACAGCCTAACACTCGAACCACTTGTTTCCCACCACAATTTAACTCTCTTTTAATGTATCGCTTTTCTCTCTTTTTAGTTTTATTCCTCTTAACGTTGCAAGCCGCAGTGGGTCCCAGTTCTGAGCAAAGAGTGGGATATAAATAAATATAACAGCAACAACAATGGGCCACACTGGGTCTCGCTTTACAAGAATACTACGTGCAGTATTACACAGATCCTAGCCCCTTTATATGTACCAGAGGGGATGGCCCGCCAAACGTTTGGACAGCCTTGAAACTGTGGGCTGCCTCCACCTTTACTAAGAAAAGATTGTGGGGCAAAGCCCTGATGAACTCTGGCTCAAATTAAGGCCTTTTCCTCACATGCAGGAGGAGGGTGGAGCGCAGGCGACAAGGGCTCATTTGCAAGAGGTGCTGGAGAGTTTCTGGCGCCAGCACATGGGGCCTCCTGTTGAGCTAACTACCTGCTCGCTTCCCTCCTTGGCCTTGTCTTTACTTGCATCCACACTGCAGAAATAATCCAATTTGACATCACTTTGAGGGCCATGGCTCCATGCTATGGAATGCTGGGAAGTGTCGTTTGTTGTGGCACCTGGTGCCATAACAAACGACACTTCCCAGCATTCCATAGCATGGAGCCACAGCTCTCGATGTGGTGTCAAATTGGATTATTTCTGCAGTGTGGATGCCACTATTATCCCATCTGTCTCACACACGCCTAGTTTGTGTGTGCGAATTCTTGGTCTGTCTATTTTAGTTCCTAATATATGCTCGGCTCGCCTGAACCATTGATCCACTTTCTTGTCACAGCTTTCAAAGCTTTCTTCCTCCAACCCAGCCGGATCCTTAGAAAGCCGCCGCCGCCACCACCGAAAAATGATCTCAGCTGCTTCCTTGGATGTATTCATGCCTGGAAACATGTCCGTCCCCCCCACTTCGCCCAAGAAGCAGCCTTCCCTTTTGATGTATCAGTGGCCACCCTCTCTGCTTTTCTTCAGAAGTTCATCTAATAAATCTAGCCCTTTTACATCCTACCTCTTGCTTCTGTTTCCCTTTCTCCCTCCCCCCCCCCCCTTAGTGACTTTCTCTGTTGTGGGTGAGTGAGTGAGAGACTTTGGCATTGTTGAATGCAGCGCTGGAAGGTTGTATGTGTGCAGGTTATTTCTAGCCTGGGTTGCATGTTGGGACAGCGGCCCTTCCTCAACAGGAATGCAGCTGCTCTCCTTACTAGACAAGCCCCTTAAAGGTACAGCTGGGGTTGGGTGGAAATTTGCGCTGCCATTTCTCTCTCCTTTTTCAGATCCTGGCAGTCATGAGAGTCGCGGTATGTGGATGAGTGCATGTGAAAGACACACTGTGGAACATAATGCCAAAACGTTGTTGTCGTCTGCCTTCAAGTTGTTTCCGACTTATGGCGACCCTAAGGCAAAAACCTATCATGGGGGATTTATTTTATTTTATTTTGGAAGGATTTGTTCAGAGGAGGTTTGCCCTGAGGCTGAGAAAGTGTGACTTGCTCAAGTGGGTTTTATGGCTGAGCTGGGACTCAAACCCTTGTCTTCAGAGTCGGAGTACAACACTCAAACCAATACACCAGGCTGTCTCTCCAAAGTAATAGGAAGTACTGTAATAGGAAAGGACAAGTAACTAAACAAGAAAGGAAACAACATCAATTTCCCCTCTCTATCAGAATTATTTTGCAGAGCTGCAATCATCAGTTAAATGCAAAAAAATAATCATTATGCCTCATAAGTTGGTGTTGAGCATATTGCTGGTACTAAATAAATGTTGCAAGAATAACAGTAATATCACTTTTCCTGGAGGAGAGGATAAGCATCTGTTGCTGTTTATGAATTAGTTAGCATTTTCTATAGAGGCAAGTTAGAAGAACAGCAGAAGTGCATCTTCCTGTTATGTTTGTCTCTTTTTGGCTGCTGCCATGTAATTTTATCCACCTGTCTCTCCAGATGCTGGCTGGAAGTTGGAGGAAGTTTCTGATCTGGAAGTATAGGCTCTCATCATCATTTTCATAAGCATTGGCCTGGGGGCACAATGAGGCTGTGTTTAGCTTAAACAGTTCCTTTCTAATCAGAATCTGGCTGCACTCACTCACACACAAACACACTCCCCTATCCCCTGTGATGGTAGAATGGATAGCTTTAAAATGCTAGCTAGAGCTGCCCTTTGATTTCTGTTATTGTTATGTGGAGGATTCTTCACCACCCTTTCAATGAAAGCATGAAGGAAGAATTTAAAGGCAAGAGCTGCTGGGTCACTGCTTAGTTGAAAGGACTGGGTAGAAATTTTTTGGCTTTTACCCAGGTGCTTCTAGTTAATGTGTCCTGGCAGTTAATGACTGTTTGGGGGGATGGTTTGCTATAAAGTGCAGGTCATTTGTCATGCTTGCTTGTAAGTGGCAGTGTGTTGATGTCTGCAGGAATCATTTTGTGCTAGGTTGACTGAAGAGAGAAGCAACATCTTTTAAGTGTGCTGATCTGCTCTCAGCACTGAGAAGATTCTGGGTTTTATGCTTAAATTTAGGATAGGTTCAGTATACTGCATGTGAAAAACTGATTGCTTTCAGATAGCAACCTTTTTCCTCTTTTAATACCGTGACCTTATTTACTGAGGTTACACCCCACTGAACTCAGGCTGTACCATCACTTGTGAGGTTTTCTTGATGGAATTACTGAATTTGAACAATCTGCTTTCTTTGTTTGTAGTCCCAGCTTTTACATTTGTGCTGTTCCATGTGGCAAAGGTGGGAATTATGTGGTCCTCTCAGTGTTGCTGAACTGTGGCTCCCTACATTCCTAATTGTTGCCTGTGCTGCATAAGGTTGATAGAAGTTGTAGTTCAACAAGCTGATGGGAGTTATACTTCAGTGAAAGTCTTTGGGGGAAGCTATACATTGCAAGCTTCAGATTTCAAGGGGGCATTGTCATGTGAGATGTGTCAGTGCCGTCCCCAGTGCTTTATTTTCGCTCATAAGAAGGAGTGGCATTCCTTCATTTATATGAAAGAAAGTAAAGGGATGCACTTGAAAAGAAACATCCAGCAAAGTGGATGTTGAATGTATTTCCTGCCCTTGGCAAGTCCTCCCTAAAGGATCAAATCTGTTCCTATCTATATACAGTACCTAGATAATCTATCCACATCTGAGGAGCTGGTGCTTGCATGCCTCTCTGTAGAAATGTTTCTTACTGTTTTATTGTCTTTACTGTTCCCCCACTATCAAGCTCAGGTTATGAGAACTGAAACTTGATTTAGTCAAAATTAAGTCACAGAAAAACCCACCACTGAAAGCATGTCTGGGTGAATCCCAATTTTGCAGAAATACTTTTCCCACAAAGAAATCTTACATGGCACCCTCTCCACTACTATATGACATTCTCAGTAACAATAGACTTGAGAGTACTGAATAATAACAACTAAAAACATGGTAGGCTGAGTGGAATATAGTATTTTGGAGGAGTGTTGGCCAGTTGACTGGAATCCTGAAGATGAGCACTCTGGATAGAAACTAAGAATGTATTATGACATTTTCCTGTATTTCCTTATATTGACTCTATGTGACCCAGTTAGTGTTCTCCCAGGTATTTTGTAGTTGTGTGTATTCAAATCATGTCTGCTTTATGGTGATCTTAAGGCCACGGGGTTTTCTTGATTTATTTGAGGAAGATTTGCCATTGCCTTCCTCTGAGGCTGAGAGATTGTGACTTGCCTAAGGTCACCCTGTGTGGGTTTCCATAGATAAGTGGGGAGTTGAATTCTGGTCTCCAAAGTTGTACTACAACACCCAAAACACCACACTGTGTCGGCTCTCTCTCCAGAACAACCTTGATGACATAACCCATAACCCACAACTTAATATAACTCACAATATCAGAGGCACTTTCACCTGCATATCCTCTAATGCGATATCACCATCCTCTGTCAACAGTGCCCTCCTTCAGCACTCTACATTGGACAAATAGGCCAGCCTCTGCACCAAAGGATAAATGGACATAAAGCAGATATTAGGGATGAGAATACAGAAAAACCTTTTGCAGAACATAAAAACAAACAAACAAAAATTGCAAGGGAAGATTGGAAAGAGAAGCAGCTCAATTAGAATATGTCTACAAACTCCAACCCATCAACAATGAGTTGAACAAAGACAGTGGCTTCCTGGCACACTACATACAACACTGGATGCTCTTAACCAGTTTAAGATCTCCTTTCTGGTTCAGAGCCTGCACACACCTCATTCCACCCACCCTGGCCTCAGGCAACATCTTTTCTCATGCCTTTTCCCTTCAATGACCATAGATAAAACTGTACGTGTCACCTCATCACCATACTTACATGTTTTGTATGGCGGTTTATGCAGTGATGATAAAGGTCCTTGTTTGGCATGAGTTAAGTCCATATATCTGAAGATGTAGACTTAAGTCTACAAAAGCTTATGCTATAACTTCTTTCACACAGTCTCAGAGTTGCTGCAAGTTCCCTTTGCACACTGATATTTCAGACTAAGACAGCAATATCTTTGAATTCAACTTTGAAGGCGTTAAACATAGATTTTTTCCAAGCCACACAACCTATGGTATGCTTCTTTTCACTAAACTGTACTTGGGGCTGACCAGCACATGCATTCTACTTACGTTATGACCCTTTCCCTATTGGGTGAGATGAACTGTGTATAGTTGGACACAGTCTTCATTATTACTTCAAGTAACCCAAGGTTAAATGCTGGACTGAAGAAGATCCAGAGGCCAGTGATGGCAAAGACTGTGCTCAAAATTGTCTGCAAATTTCTTAACTGTGAAGACTGAATATCCTGATATGGAATAAAATCCAAAATCCACAGAACAGCAATACAGTGGGCCCTTTGTATATGCGGGGGATCCATTCCAGACAGCCTCCCCCCCCCCCCCCCCCGCATATGGCAAAACATGCAGGACCTCAAGTCCCATTCATTTCAATGGCTGCACTCACCAGGGGTGCACATGCCATTGTAACATTCAGGGCTTGTCATCCACTTAAGTTTAAAGCCGTGGATGGCAAGCCTGTTCATAGAGCGAGCATGCTGTTCCTCTATTGGGCCAACCCAAAATGTGCAAAATACATCATGCAGACCTTTGAAGCTCCACTGGCTTCTTCATCAGCAGGCAAGGGTATTAAAATCATACAGGAGAAGAAAAAAGGATGATGACCTACACTAGCCTGCATTTTGTCAACATGTTGTTTTTTTATTGTCAGCATGGTCTGGATGGATATCAATGAAGGAAGAGGCCATTCCTCTCTTTTGCTTGATGAAGAAGCCACTGGATCTTCAAAAACTTGCATAATGTATTTTGTGCTTTTTTCATTGACGCAATAAAGTTATTGCTGTTTGGTGGATTTGGGATTTTATTGTATTGTATTGTATTGTATGGCCAACACAGCTACCTCTGGATATGTATCCTTAATTGGGTTGCTCCTCCCTCTTGCCTTCATAGGCAGGAATGGTGAGGCTTCCAGCATGTACTGAGCTAGCCAAGGAAAAGCAAGTTAATGGAAGAAAGTTGTGTGTTCTGAAATGCAGAATTGCAGACAATTGTTATTACAATATTATTATTTTGTTAATATACAGTATGTGATTGGCTTATAAGGGATGATTTAGTTAATTTCTTAGCTGTTTTTCAATATTGCAGTTTTACCACAGCAGCTTTCTGTGAACTATATTCTTCAGAAAATCAAACTAAAGTGAAACTTTTATGTACTTTGGATCATTTCTCTTTCACCCGTCAAGGAGGAAAGTATTTAGAACATGCCGAAAGTGATGCATAGATTCTACTCTTTGTCTTTACTACTGATTATGTGACCTAGGAAAGCTCTTGTAGCTTTTGGGGCCTCTGATTTCTCATTTATTGCTTCTAGAATCATTACTACTTATGCTACTTTAGATATTGGGATTGTCTGATCTACTATATACAAACAAATTTGATCACCAGGGAGGAATGTCTTGAAATATGTTTATAATTTACACCTTATCACGTATTGATATAAGTAATGGAAAAAAGCTCTTTGTCTAGGAACAGGAGAGGATAGTTTATTAGTAGCATATAAAGGAGTACTTTGCAGACAGAAATGTTTCTCATCTTTAAAGCACTTTGTAGACTCTAAAAATATAGTTGGGTCAATTTGAGTTCATAGCTACAGGTTCAAAAAGACAAATTGTTAATATCATGTAAGACTTTTTAAAAGTAATTTCTTTACTGTCTGTTTTAGATTTAAAAGGCAGATATGCTTCTCTGTAATGACAACTGTGATGTCTAGGGGAAATCTAAAGTAAATAAATAGTGTATAAAATCCCTTAAATTCTAAACTGTATGTGTCACTAGCTTGAGCAATTTAACACTAGTGGTTAATAATAGATTATTACAAATACTTTCAGTCTACAACAGGCGACATATTTCTGTAGAGGTGAAATGTATTTTCCCAGTCTGGCTTCACTAGTGTTTGCTTCTCAACACAGAAAAAAAATGTTTATGGCTCTAAAAACAAGACAGAAATGTTAACAGATACTTCCCCATTCATCTAAGAATGAAGATTGCAAGGTGTATGTGTAGTATATTTACTGACAGTTTAAACAAAATGATAACATACCAGGGAAAATATAAAAGGCAGAGGGAAGGGCAGGGGAAACAGAGATTTAAGAAATAGACTGGAATTTACAAAAAACAAAACAAAAACAAAAACCAAATGTATAAATTAAGGAGCTTTCAAAGATGCATTGTTATAAAGTTTATTTATAATGAAGTGCTTATTACAAGGTGCACTTGTAATCATCTTGAAAGATTGTGTTTATAGAAATTTCCCATCACGATAGTTGAAAATTGCCTGAGTGTGCATGAAAATTGTACAAGTTTCTCATACAGTAATTTGGTTCCCTTAAGTTCTTTTTGCTGTTATGTGGTATCAAGTGGGCTTTGCCTTTCAGTAAGGCTATCACTGAGAAAACTGCAAATGATCCTGTTATTAACTGCTCTGTTTATGTCTTTTACTCTTGAGAGCACGGCTTCCTTGACTGAGTCAATCCGCCTAAAGTATGATTTTTCTATTTCCCATTGCCTTCCCCTTTATTGTCTTTTCCAGTGAGTCATGTCTCATGGTATATCCAAGGTACAATACCCTCAGTTTAGTCATTTTGACTTGGAGTGAGAGTTGAGGCTTGATTTGCTCTAGGAGCCATTTATTGGTGATTATGAGCAAAGATTACAAATAATTGTTTATTGCAAATGTTTTCAGGCACATTTGGATAAACAATCAGAAAAGTTGGCTTGAGGTATTTAATTATTTAGGCCAGGATTTTACTGTTCTGTTACTGAAACAGGGAAGAGTATTTCCTATCCCCCATGTACCCTTAAAACTAGCTGGGATACTCTGAAGTGGTTTCTGTGTGAGATACATTACAGAGGGAAGGAGGAGGAGAAGAAGAAGAGGAAGAAAGTTTTAATTGTCCTAACCTGGTGTTGTAGGTTGTAATTCAGAGGAAAGAACTGACAAAAATGCCTCAGAGTATTCCTTGCCTAATAAAATCCTGTGAAATTCATGCGGTTGCCATAAGTCGACAGGTGACCTGAAGGTGTACACACACACGTTATGTAGAAGTATGGAAATCTGAATGTCTTGTTGCTTCCAAAATGAGATAGGTTTCTACTTAAACGTATCTGTTGAGATCCCATATCACCTTTTTGCATCTTCGTGGTCTCTGAAAATTTAAACCTCCATTTATTCCTTTTTTCTTATTACTATACTGTGAAAAGGATTTAAACAAATAGTGAAGCTTACTGGCTATGTAAAGATGATAACTTCATTCTTTTGGTAGTGTAAACTGACATTGCTTGGAATATAAACCTTCACTGTTATTTCTGTTTGGCTGGACTTTTTCTTGTAGTGGTGGAGAAAACAAAATAAGTGGTGGAGAAAACAAAATAAACCTCAGAAGCATGGCCAGTACTGAAGGTGGTTGCTTTTTCACCTTTGCTCATTAAGGATTTAAGAGCTTTCTCTAGGTGTAAAGTTGACTAGCCCAGAAGCTGCTTGCAATTTAGACAGTTTCATCACTGTTGATGTTTATGTGACAAAGGAAGATGTCTGGATTTTGCAAATTGCCCTCCCTGCATCTGTTAAATTTGTGGCCACAGCATGCTCTCTCTCTCTCTCTCTCTCTTTGTGTGTGTGCTCCTTTAGTTGTCTATTGACTTAATTGCATCTCCTCAATTTCATAGGGTTTTCTTAAGAAAAACCCTATGAAAGGTGATTTTGGAGTTTTTTCATTTGATATATAGTCTACGGCATCTGGTATTTGTTGTCAGTTTCCCAACCAAATATTAACCACAACTGACCCTTCTTACCTTCCAAGTTCAGAGAGGATCTGGTGCTTTTAGTGTATTTAGCTTGGCTACTAATGCTGCAAGGCTATTGTAGATGTAAAGAACGAGTCCATGCTGTTGCTCCAGAGAAAAGATGTATTGAACACAGTGATTTTACAGAAAATAATGAACGTGTTGTTGAAACTCAAATGCAGGGACTGAAAAGATTCAAGGAACAAAGTTTTTTTTTTCTTATCCCCCCCCCCCCCCATTGTCATTTCTGTGGCTGATGCTTTAATATTAGTAAAGAAAACCTGTCCAGTGGTATGATTAATCTTTCCTTCCTGAAAGAGATGAGAGTGCCTCTTTAAATATTCTGGCTTTACCTTTGAGCTGGGTTTCTCTTGGCATGCAGCATGCTCACACTGCATTAATTGGCATACTGTATTTAGTGGCTGTCTGCATTTCACACAGATCCTGACAAAGAACACTAATCGCAGCTGTCATCCATGAAGTTAATGTGCCTAATGGTTCAGCTTTTACCATTGGGTTTGCAGGATCATTGGTTCACTGACACAGCTGTTATGTTAGGCGTCAGTCTTCTATGAGATTTTGTTCTGTGAACTGCTCAAAAATTGAGTGCTAGGGATATTAATTAAAGCCCTCTTCTCCATCTCAATGGAACAAAGTTTGCTGATACAGTACAGAAAAGGGAAATAAGTGGTATCCCCCACTGCATTGCTAGTACTAAATTGCAAGCCCAGAAGTTATGTTCATGGTATGGTATGTTCATTTGTATGTAGTTAATAAGGGCACGTGGTGTTTTTTGCTTGCTTGGATGTAGATGAGCTCATACATAGTTTTTCAATGTTCTTCCATAGTAGTTCCCATGTGTAGTAGTAAAATGGTCTACCTCATACATGAAGTCTTCAAGCTCCAGTGAATTAAGTAATGTGTTTATTTTCTTGGATAATGTAATTTTTCTTTTAATGGTTTGAATACATGTTAGAGGATATTGCAAGACATGCAATATACCTTTTACACAAGGTAAAATCTACTTAAATCCACTGAAATCAACTCTTAGTTGCAGTGTAATGCGAATGTGAATAAAGCAAGTATGGAAAAGACAAGAGTAAAACAGTGTTCCTTCACCTGTTTTAGTTACTGGCATTACAGTGTGTGAACAGCTCTTGGTCAGAAAAGTTTTGTCACTTGATTTGGAATTAATGGCTGCTTTGCAAAATTTGCATATATGGCCATTACCTTATAATTATAATGAAAGATACTGGGTATTGTTTCTTTGTGAAAGTGTGGTAAATCTTATAAACTGTTTTCTGGACCTGCTATATATAGATTTTTCAGTAGCTTTAATGGTTTCCCACAAATCTTTTCACACTTGAGTTGTTATGCTCCATTCACACGTTATGTTTGCCTTCTTCTGTAAGTGTAGGAGAAAATTTATCTGAACATGCTTACCCTAAATGCTAGCTCACCATTCCTACTCTTTGTTAAAACTGGCATTATAAAGAGAAAGCCTTGATCATGTCATGATCTTTCATTAGATTTCTATAAATATTAAAGTATTACTGTACACATCAGCATTGATGCACTTGCCTATTCTCTTTTGAGAGGGAGAGAAAGCAAAAACAGTAAAACTGTTGCGTCTTTTCCTCAATTTTATTTTATTTGAAGCTGAGAGAGGAGACAGTAAAGAAAATCAACAACAGCAACAGATGCCAGATGGAGTTATACTGAATAGCACCCAGATATATTTCTTTATAGGCAAAACAATTTGAAGTACAGAAAAACTTGTTTCCACTTGCAGAGAAAAATTGTGAGGAGATGAAGAAATGAAAATATCCTTCAGTTGGTCTGTGTACATTCATGTGAATGCACATACATAAACACTTGCATCCACACACAAGTTGCAATGAGATTGCAAATTTAGTTACTTTTATGGCAATTAATCCATTAAAAAACCTGACAGAATGTGTGAAATATTTGGTATATAGACAACCAGTGTTGGATAATATAATTTATGAGTCTATTCCAATTGATTTATATAGCTAGCCAGATACAAGCAAAAGAGGCTACAAGTGTATATTCCTTCTTAGAAAATGCACAGCAATGTAAAAACCTTCATATAGTCACCCCACATAAGATTGGAAGTGGAAGTGTCAGTCATCTGTCATTTGAATACTTGTTGACACTGCTGGTAAGTCTCTGTTCTGAAGTGGTTTTTAACATCCATATAATCATCTGCAAAACAGTCCCAATTCTTGCATAGGTCCTGTGTGCAGCACCTTGATCACTGAAAAAATGTAGCTATTAATAGTGATAGGAAAGAAAGTGCACTGGCAAGATCCTATTGTTGTGAACATCAGGGAGTAATTCAACACTGGGTGCCCTGCGGTGAATATTAATTTCAAGAAATAAAAAAAAATATTAACAATGAAGCTATCTGCAAAAGACATCTATTAAACACTAGCACACTGGTTTGATCTTTGTTATCAAGTAAGGCAAGATCTTTAGTATTTTCTTTGTAACTCACTAATAACTCCTCCATGTTTAAAGAGTTGCATAGTAGCAAGGTTTTTGTTGTATAGTTTGTTAATGTTCAGACATAATTGGGCTAACTCTCATAGTTCTCCCATAGGAACTCTCACAGTCTAGTTTTCCCCCATCTCTTCCTTGCATTTCTCATATGACCCCTGTTGTCACTTTGTTTTCTCCTATTAAATTTGTACTGGTGATGTGGCATGTGTGCTGTTTTTCCAAATAGCCTGAAGTTGGCTGTAACCAGGAGCAGCAGTTAAATAGTGCCCAATTTCCCTGCTTCCTGGCGTTCAATTGTTTAGCACCATTTTCTAGATTTCTACAGTTTTGATTTACAGAGAAGCAAACCTCTGTGGTGCCTCTGGGCATCTCTTAAAGCCATTAGAACAAGCTCTATTATTTTCTTGTTTTTAGAAATTGTTCTCTCCATTCCAGAGCATGCATCACAATGATGTATTCCCTGTAAAGGATCTTGGAAGATTATCTTTTAACTCTTGGGGACATTTCCAGGCTGGAAGAAGAGACTGGGGGAGGATGGAATTCAGAACAGGTTTAGGGACAATCTCCCTGACTTGCACTGAGCCTTGGCCTGTTGTCGCCTCTGACTTTATCTCTGTTGCAGAGGGTATGGTATCAACAGAAGAGAACTGAAGCTGGCCATGAAAAACTCTGGGAGAAAAATTTATCTGACAAAGAAGTGCTTTGGTACAAAAGTGCTGTATAATTTATCACCAAGACTTTATTTCTGGTTTCTTTTCCTGAAGAAGACAAAAAAGTTGCCTTTCTCAGCTTACTGTTGCCTTCTTCAAGGGAGAAGCTAGAGCAGGAAAAAAAGGCAGAGGGAAACTTTATTGCTGAAAGATCCATCTATCTTCCACTTTCCTTCTCATGACTCTGCTTTCCCCCACTCCACTTGAAAGGGCAATGCCTTTGGCAGGAACTCTATTTTTGTCATTGGTCTGCCAAATGGTTCAGTTTCTTTTAAGTCTTTGCCTCTTTCCTAGTTCTACTCTTTAAAGTTAAATTGGTCTTGGATAGGTTGTTTGGGGAGGTCTTCTTGGTTTGTATTCGAGGTCATGGGAACTTTGTTCCACTTAGTATAGATATATCTTTATAGTAGATATTTATTTTGCTTAAATGGCATTTGTGAAAAGTGAGATACTCATTGAAAGGGATGCAGTGTATGTTCATTTTGACATAGGATATAAAGTGGGCATAATATCAGTACGGGAGAATTATGTATTCTGCTCTTTGTGTGCGCAGTCTTAAAACTCAAAAGCGGGAATGAATTCAAAAAAGTCAGATTGTTTGAGAGGATGGACATAAGTTAAAAGATAGAAATTTGCCATGGGAAGAAGATGAAAACTTAAGTGTAAAAAAGTGTTTGAATTGCCTCATCTGCAGAGAGAAGGAAAACCAGTAGAGGTATGGGCAGGAGATTGTCTACTACAGGCACAGAAACACTCAAGGAAGAAGATGAAAACTATGCAGAGTCAGATGTATGATGAACTTTGCTAATTATATGTTGAAAGGCTAGTTGGGTCAACCAAAACAGCAGCTGAGTGAAAGTCAGGGTGAAGAGAAGAATTGTAGTGTTTCGGATTGAGGAGACATGCCTGTAGAAAAATTTAATTAAGAAGGGGGCAAAAGTCTAGAAACATTGTTAGAGTGGAAACCATATCTATATGGATATTTACATGGTAACCACGGGACAGAACATTCTGTGTAGGGCTTTAAAATATTAACAATTCAATTTCTTACAGGAGAGAAGGTGACTGAAGGTTGACATTGAAGAAGCTGGAGAAAGGGGCAGCTGAAGAAATGGCAAAAGGCTGCAGATTGCTTGCAGTAGGGAAAGGAATTGGAAAACTGAATATAAAAAGAGGAATAATTGCATCAGCAGTGGTACAAAATTAGAACTTTCATGATTAAGTTTTTCTTCAGCTTTGAATGCAACCGTCATTAACATACTAAATAAAATATTAAATCTGCCTGTTTTAACTATTTTTGACTTTGGTTAGTGTTTTTTATTGTTGTCCTGGCTAGCATTATGTTGAGGAAGTGGCTAATATTTTATTGTTTCACATTGGCTTCCACAAATGGAATATTAATTTAAATAAGTATTACTATTAGTAAAGACCATTGGGTCACTCACTCAACTGCAGTTCTTAACATTCTTCTCTTCCTTTCTTGAGCCATATCATTGTTTAAATCTGGTTCTCATCAGCATTTAGTAATTTTCATGAACAGAAAATCTTTATGTATTCTTCTCTCATCACTATCTTACACACACTCCCCTGTTTTGATTGGCAGAACAGGATAGGGGCACATGGGAAAAGCATCCAATAAACTCCATTGATCAAAATGAGAAACAACACACACAACTAACAAAGCTTTATGTGTGGTGAGAAACTAGGGAATTTAAGCAAGAGCAAGCAATGTGGGACAGGAAAGGGGGTTCAGTTTTAGAGACGTGTGAAGAAGTGTATGGTACATAGTCATCCCTGCTGTCTTCTCTGAATATTACATATGTTGGGAGATTTTTATGAGGAAAATTCTTTAAAAGGACTCTGCAACATGCTTTAAGCTGATATAGAGGGGGACATGGTGTCACAGATGCATATGCACACTTCTGTCAGTTCTGAGCCTTTGGTTGAAAGGAAACGATTTGCTTCTTTTTTTTGCTCCTGGGAACTGTATAAAAGGGAATAAGCAGAAACTGCTCAGTGAAAAGATCATAGCCAGCAGGATGTGAATATAGAAGTGGAACAGAGTGGCTGACATGTGCCTTGTCCCTAGGCTGATTGTGCTATGCTGTTCATTCATGTTGTTCATTGACATTTGACAGCACCTGGAAATAAGTGTGTGTGTGTTCAATTTGGTCTGGGCATTAGCTATGCAAGGTGTCAAAACAGAAATGACACCTGAAATCTGTTTTAAAGATCTGCCAATTTTTAAAAATTAAAAGCAACGTAGCCAGTGGCCACATTGTTTTTAATCAAGACCATAGCAACCAGGGAGTGGGGGAAGCTAAGTTTCCATTTTCAGCTGTTATTTGGTCTATAGAACATAATGAGTTGGCCAGGGAAGAAAAAGAAAAATTCTGGACACTATATGCTATCAATGGGGGGGGGGGTGTACATCTTTGTCTCTTGCTCTGCTGTGCTAAACCACTTGCTCAACTACTGATGAGTGAATCCTCTCTCTAGCAACTCTGTTATTCAATAAAAAAAGGCAGAGGTTAGGATTACCTGTCATATCTACCCATCCTAAATTTTGCAGCAGACTAATGGACACGGTATATAGTTGTGGCTGACTTATTCTGCACTTTACAGCTTTCTTATCTGTTTTTGCTGTGGTTGCTACCAGATGAGGCTCCTAGTGCTTCCAGTCAACAAGCAATATGCAACCATTCCATATTTTCCTCCTTAATGGATTGTTTCCTGAACCCCTTCCACCAATTCTCATGCTAATTGAAGAACCCTTTACAGAATATTCCAGGATATATGGAACATCACACAAATAGCTGCTTCTAATGTGTTTCCCTCACATAACTGTGGCATATTCAGAATTCTAGAATGGGTAGAAAGGATATTTTAAATGATGGACTAATTCTCAAAGGGGAAAGAGTGCCATACTTGGCTTTATGCTATTAATTGTTAAACCTACAACTCTGCAGACCAAGGTTCAATTCCTAGCTAGGTCATGAAACCAACTGGGCAAGTCACATGCTCTCAGCCTCAGGGGAAGGCAATGGCAAGCCTCCTCTGAATAAAGTTTATCAAACAAAAAAACAAAAAACCCATGATGGTCACCATAGCCTTAGATTCACCTTAAGTTGAAAATGACTTGAAGGCACACAACAGCAACAACAAATTTTAATGGCTCATGTGAGACTAGAAGTACAAGGAATTTAGAAAGAGGGAAAATGCTTATTAGAATCCAGATTTCCAATGAAGCATTTGAATGATAGTTACATTGTTTCAGAGATTGATTCAAAGGTGTTACCCTACATCAGTGATGGACAACCTTTTGAGCTTGGTGTGTCAGACTTCGCCAAAAAACTGAGCATAACCCGGGTGGTGTGTCACGTTGAGGAAAAAACATTATGTCGCGATATTTATAGTTTAAATCACTTATTTTTATAGTTTATATATTTATAGTTTAAATCACTTATCTCAGTAATGATGGATTAAAAATCCATGACACCTCAGAACAGTAGATAATGGTTGCTGTGGTTAACTGTTATTTGGTTACTGGTAATGGCAGGGCCCCCAGAGATGCGTCCCCTGCTGCGTTCCGCTGCTCCCTGCTCTGCCGGCAGAAGTGAGGGCAAAGATCCCAGCTTAACCAGAAGTCGCAGAACAAGATACTCTGTGATGGACTTGTGTTGTTTTGGCCTACAGACCTCTGGCACAGAGTGTCTAATAGGAGAGGATGAAACATTTACGACGTGTGTCATCCTCAGGAGCAGCAAATGTTTCATCCTCCCCTATTAGACACTGTGCTGGACATCTGTAGGCCAAAACAACAGAAGTCTGTCACAGAGCGTCTAGTTCTGGGACTTCCGGTTAAACTGGGATCTTTGCCCTCACTTCCGCCAGCAGAGCAGGGAGCAGCAGAATGCAGCACGGCCAAGCACAGTAGCCGAGGATGAAACATTTGCATCTAGAGTCTTATTCATCCTTGGCTACTGCACTTGGCCATGCAAGAGCCAAGGATGAAACGTCCTTCTTGGCATGTGGCCGTGTGTCATCAGAAATGCGTGTCAGTGCTGACACGCGTGGCATAGGTTCGCCATCAGGGCCCTAAATGAATATCTACTGTTTGTACACGTAGAGTATGGTATTTCATATCTTCTGTTTTGAACTATTGCTAGCTTATCTTGTGTGCATGACATAGATTTTGAATTCCACTAAATCTGTTTACCTGTAGAAATTACCACATGTGGGTTTGTTTGCTTTTTTGGTATAGTCTCTTTCAAGATGAAACTGTGGCTTGCTTCCTTATATTTAGTCTCTCTCAGCCTTGGTTTTAACCCATTTGATAGTGTAAACAGATTAAAGTGAGTTTAAATCCACTGGGTTTGTTATGTCACAATAACTGATCATGTAAACAAGCCCCCAAATAGGTGGAACGCATGGCCTTTGGCAAGTATGAAGAATGACAGACTAACCCAGCACTGAATGTGTCTGCTTATCCCAAGCCAAGTGCTGAATGTCTAGAACTCCTGGGGAGTGTTTAGAGGGGGTCACTGAGGAGATTATTCAGATTTTGAAGTGGTCTTCATTGAGTACTGGCTGACTCCCACACCCCTTTGAGCTGCCTGTCTGAATGGACAAGAGCACTCAGAAGCACTTGCTACTTAGCAGACAAAGGGTGCTGTGCACACTTTTCCCACCCCCTTATCCTTGCTGTACTATTGGGACTCTTGTGCTTGGTGCCCTTTCTCTCCATTGATTGGGTGCTCGCCCAGTGATTTGCTCAGGGAACAGGCTCTCTTAAACAAACAATGCTGGCTGTACTTTAACTCTGTGGTGTGGTGGAGAAAAATATTTAAAGGAATGTGACTTCTGAGGATGCGAGCTGATAGGTCTTTTTTCATTTGCATCTTATACATCTGATCAAGATTTGTCAGGAGACTCTTTAGTTCAAGAATATAACTTTCTCCCTCTTGAACCTCTTGACATGAAGGTAGGGTGAGAAAAATCCAAAGCTCTAACTGGGAAAACAAGAGAACTGGTAACCCATGGCATGACTATAGTCCTGGAGAGAAAAATGAAAAGAAAGCATGTATTGGAATAATTGATGGTGGGTTAATGGTGCTCCCACACACATCCTGCAGTAATTGTGACAAAATAAAGTCCCCATCAAACATAAAGAAATGCATTCCTCAAAATGTCTCAAGTACCTGCACCTTGCACAATTGGAAAAGCATAGATCTGCCTCCTGTACTACTGAAGATTCGTACAAAGCTGGGCTGTAGAAAGCTTAGTTAGATGTACCTTGTGCTTTAAGCATATTTAGTAAAGCTTGGTTCTACCACTGATAACTAAGAGAATGACCTGGGCTCACTGCTATATTCTAATCATATGCCTTGCCCTTGCAGTTGCCAGCTTTGGGTGTAACACTTTAAAAATCTTTTCCTCTAGACAATTACTCTTTCTAAATATATCCACTTCTTTTTCTGTATGTGTGTTTTATGTATAGTAAACAAATTTATATCTTGTAGACATTTGTTATGTAAAACAAAGCTCAACCTATTTGATGTGGATAGACAGGTTTTTTCCCCAGTGGGCCAAGGACTCACACCATATTGATGCCCATTGACTACAATTGTTTCTTTCCTTAAACTGGCCACAGATTGGCAGTCAATAGTTCACTGACTGGCACTGGTCTGCGAACCACTTTAAATAACACATACAAAGAGGAAAGATGTCAGATTTTAGAAAGCATGAAAACATTGCTATTCTCATATAATACAAACTGTTCCCTTCATGTTTTTCAGTACTATTTTTCTCCGTTTGATTCTCTTTTTGTAAATGGATATTGGAAAAGAGTAGCCACAGTGCTAGAAAAATTGCATAAGCATATCTGTACAAGAGTGCCATCAAAAAGTCTTTAATATTGATAAACATCGGCAGAAGAATGAATAGGAGCTCAAGGATTTTAGTGCCATATGAAAAATATACAGCATGCCTACTACTATGCAATAGTTTTGCTCAGATTTCTGTCCCCAGGTACCTGCCATGAGTACACTAGTTCTACCTATCTAAAAAGAGATGATTTTCTTGGTGGTATTATACCATGTTAGTGTACTAACCTTCCACATTTGCAGGTTAAGCATTCACAGATTTTATTATTAATGTATTTCTGTATTTGCTACCACCTCTGCTGCTGCCCTATATGCCCTATATGTGAAAAATATGTTCTCTCTAGGCATTTCTAGGTCTTCCACCATGATTCTATGGTCACCTTCTGTGGAAGTTGTCCAAAGAACTGTATTGGAGGACCTAGAAATGCCTAGACAAGTATTCTCCCAAGTAAACAAAAACAGCAAGGCTCTATTCACATTTTTCTCACTTTTGCCATGGTAACTTTCCCTAGCCCTCATGAAAGTTAAGGGCCAACTATAGAAGTGCATTGCATTAAACCTGTAAATTAGATCTAAATACCGTTGCTACTTCTAACTCAAGTAGACTTATTCAACTGCAAAGTGGTAAATCAACAGATTCGTTTATCTACTATAGTTGTAACTGGCATTGGGATTTAGGCCTTAATCATAATTACCTATAGAGAAACTGAGCTTTGCCCTTGCATTCTTCTTTGCAAGACTCCAGTTGCAAGACTCGAGTATTCAGTTCTGTCCCTAGCTAAGAAGGATGATAGGTAGATTGAGGTGAGTCTATTTGCTAGTTGCCTTTTTAATATGCAATAAATGTTTATGAAAGGATTAATACATTTTATTATCTATTTCTGTGCAGTTGCAAATTAGCAGCATAAATTTTGTGCAGTCTTAGCATTTTTAAAAAATTTGGAAATGCACAACTTTTCTGAAGTGTGTGTGTGTGTTTGTGTGCTTGAGTGCACAGAGGAGCATCTGCAAAAGTGTTAATTTTCTCACAACTTACTTTATCATCTAGTTAAGGGTATCGGCTCGTTAAGGGTGGAGAAAGTTCAGCCAGAAGGCTGGAAGTAGCTTTCAGAGTCCCACTTTGCAACCTCAAGGCCTGCAGCCCCCTAATTTTTTTTTTTTTAAACAACTTTGATTTTGGAGGGGCTACAAAATCTGAAAATTGCCACATGGAATGGGTTTTCAGCCACAAACTCCCAAGATCCTCTACCACACTCAGGCCACCAGAAGCTTTTTAAAAACAATTGAAAATTGACTGAAAATGAAAAAGGAATTGATGTAATTTCTGATCACCTTGGGCATGCAGGGGTGGTGTGGAGTGAAAATGATCCCCACTCCCTCTACCATTTTCCTCCTACTTATTTCATCATGTATACTCAAATAATAAAAAAACCTAATACTTGAAAAGGACATCAGTTTCAAGAATAGGAGAGAATCAGAGACTTGCCAAAGTTAGTGAGCATTAGTGAGCATTGGGGGTTGGACTGGATGGCCCTTGTGGTCTCTTCCAACTCTAAATTTCTATAGTAATCAAAACCACATAATAAAGAACACAATAAAGTTAGCTGCATTGGAGGTATGCATAGAAAGTGAATCAACAAAGTAGTCTTTACCCAGTGTGCTAGTACTTCAGTGTCTGACATACAAAAAATAAAAATAAAAAAATTCTTACAGACCATATTGCATATTAATAAATAGCCATGGATTGATATGTTACTGAAGTAAGATTTATTGTAGTTCTGCAGATCTTCCCATTCCCCTGAGCAACAAAATATTTCCTACTTTATTTCTCAATGAATCTGCATTGGTTCCCGGCCTACTGGCATTAGTTGTTGTTGCCAGAATTTGTGGATATAGTGATTTTTGTTATCATTAAGCGGGCAAACAGTTTTGTTCATAGCTATACTAAAATCTTTGAATTTCTGCAACTTGAACTTGAAAATGGCCATTAGGCATTGTTTTCCATTGTCAATTAAAAGGGCATTGCTTTATCCTTCCATTTTGAGCAAGAGTCAGTTCATTTTAATACAATAACGAGAGACACCAATGATGGATCTGTTGGGATTGTATCCATCTAGCTATATAGATACTTGATTTGTGTTAACATGCCTGCAAGGACATATAAACACCCCTTTGAATTATAATTGTCAAGTGAACCATTCAGTTGTCATCGTTAAGCTGCAGCACTAGGTTTGGGATGCATAAAAGTATGTATTAATTTAGCCATCAATTAATTGCCCTTTTTAAGATTTTTCTTTGACTTGCAAATTTTAATTTTCGGATTCATGTTTGATTAATAACAAGTGGAATGATATGATGTTCTTTGTCTTAAATAAGGCTTCCAGAGCAGACTGGAAATACTAAAATGTAAAACAATAAAATAACCAAAATAGCAGGGAGTCCAAACAGACAAAATTTAATCAACATAATGTTTAGATCCAGAAACTTGGGTTATCTCTTGTTGAATTATGGCTGATTATAGGCTTTGTCCTTTGTTTCCCTTTTTCCTTTCCCCCTCCTATTTTTTAAAATAACTTAGTTTATTTTCTCCCTTATCCATACTGATATAGGCTCCTTGTTTATTAACTCTCTTTCCTCTTTTCTTTTGCTGAAATTTAAGTTCTGTAAATCTTTTAAATGGTAGGGTTTTTAAAAACTATTTCACACAGCATGATATTGAACTGGCAATGATTTACATGGTCTGTCTCTAATAACACTCATATTCTATAGGAATGTCATGGTGGTGTGCTGTATAACTTACTTCACTCCTCTCTGTTGTACAAATGCCCAGTAAAATTTGAGAAACAAACAGATGTAGAAACCTCATCTTTAAAAGCTTGGATGGGAAACAACTCCTGCTTCTTACACCAAATTTTTTTACTTGTTTTCCTTTGTTGTGATCATTATGAATATTTTGGTGATCTAATCCCCTTTCACACTATATGATTATAGCACTGTTATTCCCCATTAATGCCATGGAAAGCTAGAATTTGTATTTTGGAGAGGCAGTGGATACCTAAGAGGGAGAATTTTAAGTCTCCCTAAATGGCAAATCCCAGGATTCTATAGAGCAAAACTATAGCAAGTATATCATGTTATAATAGTGTGAAAGGTGCCCTGGTAGGTGATTTTGTCATGTTAAACTATCAATAGTAAGATTATATTTGCTATAGTTATTAAATGTGGCCCATTTGGAGTGGGAGCAATCCAGTATTCTCTTGAATACTAAAGGGCTGTACAGATAAGAAGAAAGGGGCAGCCAGAAGCAATTTGGAAAGTTAAAACAAGATAGTTAAAATCAGTTAGAACATTTTAAGACAATTTAAAATCATACATCTGTGTAGATTTGCATAATATCAGTTAGGCACCAGTGGTTTTATTTTAAAAAAACATATTTTCACTTGGCCCTGAAATGACAGGGTATTGGTACAGATTGGACCTCCAAAACAGGCAGGAGAGTATTCCAGTTTCATTTGCAATTATGTATGCACTCATTCAATGATTTCCCCATCCAGAATTAAATAAGATTCTAGGATCTGTGTACAAATTGGAAATAGGAAATAGTTACTCCTAAGCTAAAGGTAAGGTAAAGGTATTTCCTGTTGACAAGGTTGTAAAGTCGTGTCCGACCATAGGGAGCAGTGCTCATCTCTGTTCCTAAGCCGAAGAGCCAGCATTCTCAGAGACTACAGTACACTGTCATCATGTGGCCAGCATGACTGCACAGAATGCTATTTACCTTCCCACTGGAGTGGTACCTATTTCATAGAATCATAGAATCATAGAGTTGGAAGAGACCACAAGGGCCATCCAGTCCAACTCCCTGCCATGCAGGAACTCTCCATCAAAGCATCCCTGACAGATGTCCATCCAGCCTCTGCTTAAAGACCTCTAAGGAAGGAGACTCCACCACCCTCCGAGGGAGTGTGTTCCACTGTCGAACAGCCCTTACTGTCAGGAAGTTCCTCCTAATGTTGAGGTGGAATCTCTTTTCCTGGAGCTTGCATCCATTATTCCGGGTCCTGTTCTCTGGAGCAGCAGAAAACAAGCTTGCTCCTTCCTCAATGTGACATCCCTTCAAGTATTTAAACAAGGCTATCATATCACCTCTTAACCTTCTCTTCTCTAGGCTAAACATTCCCAGCTCCCTAAGTCGTTCCTCGTAGGGCATAGTTTCCAGACCCTTCACCATCTTAGTCGCCCTCTTCTGGACCTGCTCCAGTTTCTCCACATCCTTTTTAAACTGTGGTGCCCAGAACTGGACACAGTATTCCAGGTGGGGCCTGACCAAAGCAGAATAGAGTGGCACTATTACTTCCCTTGATCTAGACACTATACTTCTATTGATGCAACCTAAAATTGCATTGGCCTTTTTAGCTGCTGCATCGCACTGTTGACTCGTGTTCAACTTGTAGTCTACTTGGACTCCTAGATCCCTTTCACATGTGGTCACGTTTAGCCAGGTCTCCCCCATCGTATATGTGTGCATTTCATTTTTCCTTCCTAAGTGCAGAACCTTACATTTCTCCATGTTGAATTTCATCTTGTTAGCTTTGGCCCATATTTCTAGTCTATTCAGGTCATTTTGAATTTTGATCCTGTCCTCTGGGGTATTAGCTACTCCTCCTAATTTGATGTTGTCTGCAAATTTGATAACTAGGCCCTCAATATTTTCATCCAAGTCATTAATAAAGATATTGAATAGCACTGGGCCCAGGACAGAACCCTGTGGAACCCCACTGGTCACTTTTCTCTCTTTATCTACTTGCATTTGCATGCTTTTGAACTGCTAGGTTGGCAGAAGCTGAGACTTGTGATGGGAGTTCACCCCATCATGTTGTACCTGGACCTCGAACTGCCAACCTGCCGATCTTGCAATCAACAGAGTTAGCATCTTAACCCACTTGAGCTAAGTCCTAAGTTACATGCTACTATTTCTCCCCCTGTAACAAAGACATAATTAAGTGACATCAGAGTTGTAGCTTTTCAGCAAATAACTTCATTCCTTTTGAAATGTAACTGTAATCTTTGAGGTTGCTCTTACAATTTGGCAGGTGTGGACTCACTAAATGATAGAGGACAGGAAGAACATCACATTTTTCAAAGGCTGGCTAGCATTCCATGTTGTGCTGCTGAATTCAAGTGTTCTATAAAAAATAATTAAAAGGTAATTGCTTGAGTAATTACTAAAGACAATTTGGAAAGTAAAAAATAGTTTAAAATTGCAGATGCCTTTTAATGTGGGAGGAACTATAACTGCAATTGCTTTTTGAAATTAATATACTGAACACTGGACAAAACATATATGAACACATATATATGCAGATTATCACAACTAGAGATATGCAGGCCTTGGGGAAATAATTGAAAAAACTGGGTGGGAAAGCAGCATTTTCCCCTGTTTTCTCCAAGGCTTCTTTTTTACAGAAAAATTGAAGAAAATTAATTCTGGAATATTTTCTTTTAGAATGATGAATATAGTATTTAAGGAACGCTGTTCATATATCTGTTCTCATTTCCATTATTTCTAACACTATTGAGTGAATAAACATTTAGATAGGACTTTCTACAATATCTCACATAATTGTAATTTCTGGTCTAGGTTTCCATTTTCTCAGTATGAAAATGAGTGCTTTATGTCTCCTTGGCACTGTGGAAAACAAGAGATTAAAAAGATTTTTATTTTATTAATGCTGATGCTTTCTTCTATTTTCATGGGCTTGGGGTTTTTTTCCACTCTGCTTTTAACAAGTCAGTAAAAGCAAAAATATTCCTCATAGTTCCAGTGTTCTTTACAGTTAAGGACCATGTACCTCCATTTGTAACAATAATATTTTAAAAATTTAATTCAATTTGTAATTATTTCATGAATAAATTGTATTTTTAATATAGTAAACATGTTATTTTATGCCAAGCCAAATTATATATGTTGCATTTATATTCCTCAATTGACAAATCACTTTCAATCTGAAAAAGCCAATGTTGCATCTTAAAAATTGACTAGAAATTTCCTTTTTTTTCCCCAAGAGAAAAGATGAGGAAGATTTTTTTCATGGTGTCAGAATTTCCAGAAATTTTACATCTGCACATAATTGTTTGAATGTGAGCACATGTTCATGATAACATGTGATCACCCTAGTGATATACTTATATCTTGGATTGTAACACATTCTATACCATGTACATATTAAATTATTTATGTTATTTGACAATAACACTTCATGCATGCAAGTAAGTGGACGCTGGGCTGTAGAAGCTTATGTCATGATAAATTTGAGGGCCAGTAGACTGTGGTTTATTTTTGTTGGCAAGAGAATAACATGGTTATCCTTTTGGAAAGTTCAGGTTCATACATCTATAGTCAAATATGAACCAATTTTTCTGTTAAGATTGTTCCTAGAGTCACTGGTTTGAAAGGAACTAAATCCCTGCCTTGAGGCAAGATTATACTTCCAAGCATAAATCACAGTATACCACCGACAGAGAACAGGTGCATTAGATAATATTGGTTGCAGAGCAAATAGTTCATAGTGAGCCAAGGCACAATTGTTAAGGCTTTATCTGTTGGAAGAAAGATTTGTAGATTATTAAAAGAGTATCTGGCTGTTCCCTTGATGTCCATTCAGGTAATGTTCTCAGAAAATAGATGATGCTGAATTTGACTGTAGTCTATTTTATTTTCCACAGTAGTAGACCAGTTTATTAGTTTTAACTTTAGAGTGCTATGTGTTAGCAATACATTTTCTAAAAAAAAATGCTTATTGCATTGGAATTGGAATATGCTGCTGTGTGACGATCACTCTGGTGACTTGGAGGTAGAGGCTAGCATGTGGGGTATGTTTTGATGGGGCTGCACAAGAGATGCATGGGTTACTCTGCCTGTGGATTTTTCCTCCTGTGCACAGATAATTCATTTTATAGTTTTGGGGTCTTTTGTATTACGCCTGTGTAGTTATGTACTAACTATATTGTATTTCCCATTGTGATGTTAAAAACAAACTGCTCTGTTATACCTTCTTCTCTTCCTTGCTGTTCTGATAGATGGATGAAAAAAGTCCAAGACTTAACTGCCTCTTTCATGTAGTAGTTGTTGGTGTGTATATGCCTTTAAGTTGCCTGACAACTTATGGCAGTTTCATGAATTTTGTAGGGTTTTTTTAAGGCAAGGAATACTCAGAGGTGGTTTTGCCACTTCCCTGTTCTGAAGCATAGCCTACAGCACTTGATATTCATTAGCAGTCTCCCATCCAAGTACTAACCAAGGCCGATCTTGCTTAGCTTTCAAAAAGAAGAGTATTGCTGATAAGCTGGCTGCTTATGAGGGAGAGAGGGTTGGAGGACAGGAGGGTTGGCAACTAGGACGGTGGGAGGGCAAGCACCCAGACTCTAGGGAGATGGCGGGGTGGGGGCAGAAGGCAGGAAAGGGAGAGACACCTGGCAGCCGGGCAGATCCTGGTGAGGAGGGGTTAAAAGTGGAGGGTGAGGCGTAGTTGAAGATGGAATAGGTTGGAGGTGAGATGCTGAAGGTGATCAGACAACAGAGAGAGGCAGGAGAGAGGGGAGTGACCTGAGAAGGCTGGATGGTGGCCCTGACAAAGTGGAGTCTCCAAGGGTGTTGAGGAAGTTGGAGCCTGGACACTGGAAGACCCGCAAGTCAAAGGCCTGCTAGCTAAACATGTGCGGATGTCCACATAGAAAGCTTGCAAAGCGTCTGCAGACATTGTGGGCAGCGCTCATGGTGCACCCTAGGTGCTGGGACATTCGAGGTCACTGCTGGCCTTTAGGAGGACATCCCAGCGTGGTTGAGAAGGCCAACTATGAGGTGTCTGAAAAGACCAAGGGTGACAAGGGCCAGCTCTCACTGTGAGGACCCATTGTTTGTTGTCTTGCTATCGAGCAAGCCGGGCCAAGGGTGTTTGTGAGGCAACAATCACTACCTCGCCGCTCAGGATTCAGGTTGTATTTTATGTTTGGTGTTGGTCATGAAAGACTTGAGCATTGATTCCCACAGTTCAAGTATTCATTTGGCAGAACAGGACTCATGGAAGGGCCATGGATGCCGGTGGCTAGTGTTGGTGCTGGGAGCCCTGCGACACTGCTGAAAAGGCAGTACTCTTTTCCATGAAAGCATTTTTAAATAGGATTTCAAATTGACAGATATAATATAATTGTTGTGTTTTTTGTTGCTGTGTGCCTTCAAGTCATTTCTGACATGGCAATCCTACAGTGAACCTATCACAGGGTTTTATTGGAAAGATTTACTCACAGGGGGGATTGCCTTTTCTTTCCTCTGAGGTTGAGAGAATGTGACTCACCCAAGGTCACCCAGTAGGTTTCCATGCCTAAGTGTGAACTCGAACCCTTGCCTCTCAGTAGCCTAGTCCAACACTCAAACCACTACAGCACACTGACTCATGTCCATCCAAAAATATTAATTCATGACCTCAGAATGACAGACCATCACTTATTATGAATGTTTAAGTAATTCAGCAGTCACAGATTCTTAATTTTAGATTGACACAATTCTATTACTTCTTCATGGTTATATTACAGTGCTTCTGTCAACTTGAGCATCTTTTAAAATTTTCATTTATGATATTTGTGTCAATATTTGGATTGAGATTTTTCTCCTGCTGTTCTTTGATTTTCCTGTCATAGTATTTCATAGTCTCCATTCATGTTTTTTTTCCTTTTTCTCTTCTAATTAATCTCCAGGTTTTTATTTTAAACACTTCTTTTGTTCCATTTGTGAGAAAAAGCCTCCCAAATAGAACTATCTCCCAGCAGCATCTGCTTGTGGAAAGAAAATCGCCTGTGTGTAAGTAAGGGAAATTTAAAAGACTCATGTTAGCGTAAGAACAGTTGCAAATTGGTACAGCAATATTATTGTATAGAGCTGGCACACAGAAACCCACTGAGTGCAAAGATATTTTAAAAAATCCAATGTATTGCATCTTTACAGAGAGGGACATGAAGGAATTCGCATTAGCTGCAATGCTGTCCTTTTGAAGCATTGTCTCTTCCCTGCCTGAGCTGCAGAATAGTCACTTATGTCTTTGTTAGAGAAAAGAAACATTTCAGATTTTTTGACCTCCGTGTTCAGTATTCCTTTCTCTTTCTCTCTCTCTCTTTCTCTGAAAAAAATTGTTTCTCCCCTTGGGCATTGTGGGAGAATCTTCCCCTCTGCAGGGGATTGTGGGAACCATTCTGGCCTCACTTATCACCAGTGACAAATCAATGGCAGCCTTCAGAAAGCAGGGCCCCAGGATTCCAGCTCAGCCTAGCCTGGGAGCAGTGGGAGGCTTCCCTGGTGGATAAAAGGCTCCTTGCAGCTCTGACTTGCTGCCTTAAATCTAATGGAGGAAACCTTTTCACTCCCTTTAAAAGCAGCCTTTCCCCTCCCATCTCAATTTGTCTTGAGGAGGGTGGTGTCTGGGGGTGGGGGGAAGCAAAAGAGAGGCACACACATTGTATGTGGGGCGCGGGGGAGGTTTTAGGTTGGTAATGGTTTTTTTCTGTTTCTTTTTTACAATGGTCTGGCCAGGGCATGCAGAGCTAGGCTCACAAAGCCTCCCCAAAGCGGCTGGAATCCCGCAGGGCTCCTCACAGTGCGTGTTTGCTGTGTGTATTCCTGTGCACAATACAGCGAGACTCGGCAACAATCTCCAGCTTTGGGCAAATATTTCTATAGCTTTCTTGTAATGGCTCTTTTTGGGAAAGGGGATAGTGGTGGTAATGAGGAGGATCCTGTCTGTGTGTATATAGAAGGGGAACGATAAATAGGTTGAGAAGTGGGCATGCTTCTTGGCTCACTAGTTAGTTGGGTTTCTGGCAACCTTTGATTTCAGCAGTGCTTAATTTCTAAGCGGAAGGGTGATAGGGTGCCTTTGCCCTGGCTTCCAAGGCCTGTAGACTGTTTTTCATGCATGCACATAGGAATTCTTGGCTGTGTTCACACTGGAGAAATAAACCAGTTTAAGTGCCATGGCTCATTGAGCCATGGCACTTAAACCGGTTTATTTCTCCAGTGTGAACACAGCCCTTGTTCAGCATAATTTCATGGGCCGGGCATTTTCAGGGTATGCTAAAAGTGCCGAGTACTAGCTCAGAAAAAGTCATGGGCTTAAATTCTGAAGATGCTCTCAGTAGAGTCTGGTACAGCAGTCTACTTCCAACCAGTGCTTGCATGTATGTGTGTGTGTGTGAGAGAGAGAGAGAGAGAAAGAGAGAGAAAGAAAGAAAGTAGCATATGTATAGATTGTTACTGTGCTATCACCAAAAAGTGATCTTAGATCTGGAATTAATGACACAACATAACACCCTTTTCCTTCAGCTATCATTTAGTTATGGGCATAGGTAAATAACATTGCTAGCCTCATCTGTGTGTATTGCTTTAGAGTAGCTGGAAATTGCAGCATTCCTGCATTTTTTTTAAAAAAAGAGAGTGTGATGGTACATGGTAGCTGTGGTTTCTTTCTTAGATTTATTAGACAGCTCATAACTGAGGGCTGGGCCTTTACTAATTGCCCACAATATGTCCTTGAAAGGAAAGAAAAGATAGGTTATGGTTTTAGAACATTATAATGCATTTAATGCCCATGTTGAGATTCATCTTTTCAAACAGACAGGAAACATGGAAGGGTAAGAATAACTCCTCTTTCAGAAAGGCATGCTTCAATTTTTAATTTGGGCATAGTATTTCAGCTTTAGAAACTATAAGAAAATAACAAGTGGTGTATTTATTAGAGAAGAAAACTTGTGGGTATGAGATATATGATACAAAGACACACATGTATGTAGACACAGAAATATACTGCTGGTGACATGGGAGGGATGCACAGAGCATGCAGGAGCATGATGAGAGAGACTGAAGATCATAGACCAAGAAGTGGATCGTAATCACAAGGCATGTTGATGAACTCTCGACAAACTTAATTTGTTAAGTTTTGTTGGCACTACTATATTGTTTGGAGGACCTCAGTATCACAGAACATCAAAGGTTTCCATCTATGTATACAATATAGCTGTGTATACAATATAGACTCCTATAGCTGTGGGTCTGGTAGCTATGTTTTCACTTACCCATGTATGGGGGGGGGAGGTCTCTGTAGGCATCTCTCTATAGTTCAGTCTCTCATATCCAAAATGCTTGGGATCAGAAATGTTTTGGATTTTGGAATTATTTTAAAGGAATAATTGCATGTACACAATGAGATCCTATCTTAGAGATAGGATCACAAGTCTAAAACAGAAAATTCATGTATGTTTCATATGCACCTTATATAACATAGCCTAAGGTGACTTTATACATCATATTTGTAGTATTTTTGTTCACAAAACAAAGTTTGTGTACACTGAACCATCAGAAAGCAAAGGTGTCACTATCTCAGCCACCCAGGTGGACAATTTTGGATTTTGGAGCATTTCAGATTTCGGAATTCCATGTAAGGAATATTCAACCTGTATAAAGTTCACCATTATCTGTGATTTTCTCTATGTGGCAGGGAACAGATGGACAAAATGAAGTGGCTTCTGGTCACTATGGGAGCATTTATATGACACACGCCTCCAAAGTGGTCTGAAGTCACTCTAATGCCACACTCCAGTCCTTTCAACCAGAGCAAAAAGGAACCAGGATTATCCAGCCCCTGGTGGTGCACCTTAGGTCCTGCAGCCATGGCCTGCTTTGGGAGTGGGCTGTGCAGTCACCATCATCCCAGCCCACTTGTGACCGAAGTGGCCTCAGACTGTTTCTTCCTGCTTGTCTGTTCTGGCCCACTGTGGTAAGTTTGGGAGAAAATCCCTTATGATGGGCAGGGTCATACTATATTGCTTTTGCTGAAAAAAAGCATAAAAGAAAGAGCTAGCAGAAGCCAGATTCCGGATGGGTTAGGGGTGTGATGTTTTGATGGTGCATGTCCCCAAGCCACCTGGAAGCTGCCCAGCCAGTCATATGGGGGCAGCTTCAATCTGCTCCAGAGGCATGGTGTTTTGATGATGCACGCCCCCAGAGCACTTGGAAGCTGCCTGGGGGTTGCACCGGGGCCACCTGAGGTGACTCAAAACTGGCCCACTTTTGAGACTGAGAGAAGGAAGTCTGTAACGTAAGCTTTTGTAGACTGTGTCCACTCCCACTTCAAGGGGCTCTTCAGAAGGGGTTTGCCATTGCCATTCTCTTGAGACTGAGAGAGTGTGACTTGCCCAAGGTTACTCAGTGTGTTTCCATGGCAGAGCTGATATTTGAATGTCATAATCTAATGCTCAAACCACTACACCACACTGGCTCCCTAAAATTGTGTATACAACTATAAATGAGGGCCTAAATACTGTAAAGGCACCAGATCCTATCTGATTATGGAAGCTAAACAGAGCCAGCTCAGGTTAGTACTTGGATGGGAGACTGCCAACAAATACCAGGTGCTGTGGGCTATATTTCAGAGGAAGGAAGTGGCAAAATCTGCTCTGAGTATTCTCTGCCTAAGAAAATCCTATGGAATTCATGAGGTTGTCATAAGCGCACATACATATGCACACCTGTAAATAATTTATCAGATTCTTGGTGGTTGTTCCTAGACTCTAGCCTTCATAGTAAGGCTAGACTGGCTCCTTCCTTGTCTTTCCAGTAGATGAAGATGTTCTAATTGGCTTTTGTTAATTGATAGTTTCACGCAAGGAAAGGGCTTTTATTAGTATGCCTTTTAATGAACCGTATACCTTTTAATGGGCATGTTTCAGCCGGTTTTTAATTCTATAGATAGATTAATGGCATTTTAATATTAACTTTTTTATATGTTTTGAACTATATGAGTTTTGATTGCATCTTTCTTTATTTTTAAAGCCTCTTTGAGTCCCAGTTTTGAAAAAAGCAGGTTTAAATAAACAAATACAATATTGCAAACTATGTGTATAGAATAAAATGTTGCTGTTTAAAGAATGCTTCTGTCACTTTCTGTTACAGATAGGAACTAAGAAACAGTAATTTAACAAAACTTTACAAACGTACATGAATCTAGAACCTTAGATTGTCAAAACAGAAGAAAACATTAGAGCATATTGAATTTTTTGACACTCTCTATAAAACCAGATCAAACACTTTCTCTTTAAATACCCTTGGGGCATATTTTCTGTCCAGGCACATAACTTGAAACTTGGCAGTGTGTTTATGAGTTCACTAAAGGTCTGCCATTTGGAAATCTACTTGCAAAACAGAATTGAGATTTTGGGAACATCAGCTCTTAAATTCAAACCAAGTAAAAATTGCTCCTCTGGTAGTTTTCATTTTAAGAAGCAAATTTGTGGACCACTGGCATCTATTTACAAGCATTACAGAATGAAATATCAGAAAGATGAACTATTGTATTTAAACAGGGTGAGTTCATTGAGTCTGCTAGGCACTATATTCCTTTATGCTGTCTATCTATTTAAAAGAAAGTAATGTGTATCTTACATGCTTTTATTGTGTAAAATTAGGAGAGCGTATATACAGATTTAACCTCATTGGTTCTGCTACACCAGTAAATTGCAAAAGGAGATTAATTTGAAGAACTGGTGATAACAAGATCTGACAATGAATTGGGAAGATCACCCTCTGCCTTGTCATAATATTTTCTTTTGAGACACTGAATTGCATGATTTTGCCCTCTTCCCATAATTTGTACAGAGATCTACTAATGCTCAATAGTTGCAAATGAACAGCAAAACACTTTGATTATTGCTTGACAAACTGTTTGGGTTTTGTTTTTACAAGCAAAATGACCTTGCCTTCATTTAGTGGGTTTTGTTTGTAGAGTCTTGTATTTTTATGGTCATAATGCTTGTAGAAGCTGCTGCCACTGTGATAGACTTGGCAGGATTTTTCCTTCGCCTTCTAAGATAATGCAGCTAACTCTGTGGACTCCAGTAAAGCAGCTCTAAATCCACAGTGCTCTAAACTTTCCCCAACCTTCAGATTTCTGAGTCTTTGTAAATTGCCTAACTTCCCCTTGTGTATTGTTAATTAATAGCAATGTCAATTTCTAAGATAATGATTGCCATATGGGATCTGATTCTGGATGAGTGGTACTGGTCGGATGAGTTCAATACAAAGGAAGGAAGGGCGAGGTGAGGAAAGTTGACAGTGATGTATGTCTGTCTTACCAGTTTTCCCATTTGTCAAGTTTCCCCATTTGTCAGAATCTTCGGCTTTGGTGCATGTACCTAGTGCTGCACAGATGAAACAAGCTTAGGGATTTGCTAATGTGACCCCATTTTGCAGACTAGCCATCTCCCAATGGAGCAGATAGGGGTGGTATCAGACTTGGTGATGGGGTCCTCCAGTTTTTATTTCTTGGACATTTCAGTATTCCTGCCAAGGCCCCCATCTTAGAGCTTAATGGCTGCCATGACAACAGTGAGCCTGCTTCAGGGCCTGGGCCTCACTGGATGACAGTGGCAGCTGCAGCCTTCATCCTGCTCACTAACACCTTTCTTCTGTCTTTGCCAGACCATCTTTCCTTTCTTCTATTTTTCTCTTTCTCTTGCCGTGTCAGACACCTTCCAGCAGCGACACTTAACATTTTGCTGATCCTTTCAAAGGTTTCCATCTCCAGACAGAAGTCTACTTAATACTGGGCAACTCACTTTCCCAGGAGAAACACTTGGGAGGTGGGCATTCTGCAGTTCTCATTTGGCAGTTCACCTGAGAAGAAAAATACTGAAGCTGTCAGCAGTCTAGATCTGCTCTTTGAAACACATCCCTTGAGAATGCATGTGTGTTGGGGCGTTTTCAGCATGGACCAGATGAAATTAATTAATACTTTACATCAGGCCTAGCCACCTTAGATTTCCCATCTTACTGTACTATTTGAGGTACCTTCAAGTTAAGTCTTCCTTCTGGTAAACCTAAAACTGGATTTTCTTAGCAGGATTTCTTCAGTGTGGGTTTGCCGTTGCCTTCCTCTAAGGTTGAGAGAGTGTGACTTGCCCAAGGTCATGCACTGGCTGATGAGTAGCCTCCTATTTTAACTAGATTCCATGCAGTTCTTCAGTCTGAGAAGTAGATGGCAATAAAACAGTAGGAATGAATTTATCAAACAGAGACTGGAGCCCATATGATAATTGCTCTATGGGTATAATAGTTGGAAAGTGTTTTTATTTCACCAATGCTGTTGCATCAGCATAGTACCACCCAATGAAGCTTTTCTGGTGAGTGAGCTTTCTTAGATCTAGGGCTTAACCAGAAAGAACAGAGTAGTTATGCCTGGAGCATCATGCTTATAAAAGAGTTCTCTGATAAATTTGCTTCCATGTGCTACATCTTATACTCACCTTTGAATGAGTTCAGGAAGTGATCTTATCTGGTTGTTTTGGATAAATTTCAGTTGCCCATGGCCCCAGGTTAAGTTCCTTTCAGCTATTCAGCATACAATCTGTTCTCTGGCTTCCTTTTCAAAATCAGCTAAGGAATGCTAGTTGATTTTGTTACTGGAAGTAAATGTCACATTGAGAAGGGAAGGAGTCTCTGCTTTCTTGAGATGATGGTTAGGCCATTTGTAACAGAAAAGAACTCTCTCTAACCCCACTCTACAGCAGACCAGGCTCAGATGTAGTCATTTTGAGCCAAAGTGGGTGGTGATCATTTGGCTACAAGTTCTTTTGGCTTGGATATATTTGCTAGACCCATTTTAGTTTGTTAAATGTCTATTAGAGCTAGCTGTCAGTGAGACTGCTTGGCAGTGGCCCAACATGGTGGGAATCTGGCAGAAGGTTGTTCTGAGATACTATTTCACCATCAATTATGAGATGTCTCTAGTGGTGCTGCAAGTTTCTATCTTACTCCACATCCTTTTCAGCATATAAATTAAGCTTCTATGGGAGGTTGTTCAGAAATATGAAGTGAGGTATCAGCTGCTCTTTTCTGTCATTATCCCCAAGGCAGTAGAATCCCTGAGTTGTTGTCAGGAACAGACAGTAGGGCAGATGATGGTGAATCCTTCCTAAACACCCTAAAGGCACCAGATCCCATTTGAGGTGGCGCAGGCTATATTTCAGAGAAAGGAGGTGACAAAACCACCTCTGAATATTCCTCGCCTAAGAAAACTTTATGAAACTCATGCATGGGGTTGCCATAAGTTGATAGATGACTTGATGGCGCACACACAGGGACACACAGACACAGACACATAAAGTGGAATGAACTGAACTTTAGTCTAGATGAGAGAAAAAGAGATGTTAATGGTGTAGTCCAGATTGTTCAGGAATGGTTCTTCAGACTAATTTTCCCCTGTTATTTGTTTTGCTGCTATTATCTATTTGCTGTTCTGTTAAGCTCACATTTTTAAAATGATGTTAAGGATATATTGTATCGAATTTCTTGTTTTATATTACACCTCATTTTGGAATCTTAGGGTTAGGCTAGATAGTTGTAATCTAAATAGCAAAACTGATGCACATTGAGTATCCCTTATCTGAATTCCGAAATACTGCAAAATTGTCCGCCCAGGTTCTTTCCTGTTATGCTAAACTATGGTTTACTGTTACATCTGAAATTAACCTATAAGTCCCTAAAATGCTTGTAGCTGATCTTTCAGTTACCTGCTACAATATTGCATTTCTAGACAAGTGCATTGGGACCTCTTGCTGTTCTCAGCCAAGAATCATGAGCAGTTGGAAGATGCACTAGAGTCTGGGGGCCTAAATACCTTCTAGCATGTAAAGTCCTTGTCCTCAGTCTTGCCTTGTATGTAACTGTCTCCATAACCCAGGCATTTAGGCAAACATCAAAGCTTGCCTATAAGTGAAGTGTCCAAGCATGCTAGAAAGATAACACTTCAAATAGCTCAAGGATTAGTTTGTTTCTTGGCGTTTTAGCAATGTTGATTTCTACTTGGATGGAAGCACTGGATTTTTTATGAGCCTGGGCAAGACTAGAAGACATAGTAAAAGAAGCTGGGACAAGTCAGGCACAGACAAGAGTCAAATGTTTATATTCTTGTCCACTTTTCCACTGTTGTTGTCAACCGCTGCCCTCTCTAGATCTCTTCACTTGCCCCTTGCCTCCACAATTCTTTAGATACAAGATAGGTTATCCCTTTCTTTTTTGTTCTCTGAGATAACGATATTTATTTTCTATATTAGAAAGCCAGATGTGAAACATTTGAAATCAATAGCTATCTCTGTAAGTTCTGACCTTGTGCAGTTAATATGAGCGCCTAATAGAGTTGTAATGTTAGTTTTCATGTTTTCTTTTTTTAGCACAGGTGTATGGTACACTGAAGAATAAGAAAATCCTTTCTCTTCCTGCATGGCTATTTTCACATCAACCAGTTTTGTTTCTTTCTCTTTGTTGTAGACAACAAATACCCAATCCCCATGGTTTAGAAGCTTCTGTCTATGATGGCTCCATTCCTGTCACTTATAGTTTAGGATGCCTTTCTCTATCATGAGGCCTTTTGATGTTTTGGATAATATTTCCCTTCAGTCTAAGCAAGCTTAGCCAGTGGCCAGGGATGCTGGGAATTGTAGTTTAAAACATCTACAAGGCCCTAAAATGGAGACTGCTTTTTCGGGAGTGCAGGGGACATCACAGAGTCTGGTTACACAAATTTGCACATAATATTTGTTTTGGTTCTTAGAAGATGCATTCAGCAGTCCACCTTACATTTATTTTTATTTATTTATTTTTTGTCTTTCTGCATTGCCACCAATTCTGGTATGGATGACCAACTTGCAGAGCTTGTTTCTTGTTGGATTAATAGCTGATGACTGATCACAGGAGTAACACATCCCATTTGTAGGGTTTGATGCAGAGGGTCATACTTGAATGTGTTTTTTTTTCTGGGTCCTGCTTTTTTCCTTTCCTTTCCTGTTTAGTTTTGTGTTGTAGCAACTGCCTTTTTATTTGAGCCACTTGGTAGGGGTAGAGTACCATTGAACTGTTGGTGGCTTGGTGCTTATGTCCTACTTCTCTCTCAATGATCTGAAATGAATAAGAGGGAGAGGATGAAAGGCCACATGCCTGCACACAAAACAACACTGAGTATGAGCTGGGATCCATGTTGATTTCCACCAGGAAGCTGCCTCTCAGCAATTATAGTCCCAACTTCCTAAAGAAGAAAAGAGTTTTGTTCCCCCATGACCCTCACTCTCCAGCAAATTCTGCACTTTCTCAAACAGACAGATCAGTTGTGGAATGGAACAGGTCAGCTAGGGCCTGAGAACTTTAGGGGGTTTCTTTTGAGGTCTCTGTTTTCTCTGCACTGTGCGATGGAAGGAGGCTGGTTCTTGTCTCTTAATCACACCTAATAACAATGGCAATAGTAATAATTAATAATAATAAATATTCCTAGAAAATATGTTTGTTTGTTTTTTAGTGCTGCCAAACTGTTGGGTTCCTAAAAACCCCTCCCTATAAGGGGACAAGAGAGAACAAAACAAGTCTGGCAACAGGAGGAGATGAATAATACTGGCAGAGACTATTGTTCATTTTAATGCTGCAGCAGGGACAGAGGGAAATGTTCACACGCCATTTTTGGGCATCCTGCTGGGCAGGCAAGGAAAGGGGCATTCCAGCAAATCATGAGATTTGGCTGGTCAGAGTGAATTGGGTTGAATAGATTTCTGTCCATTTAGTCTACATTTGTGTGTGTGCTTTTAATAGTAGCTTGCTGAATAACTCCAACAGAACCCAATTAAAACAAGAATCTGAGTCCAACACAGAACAGTACAGACACAAAGCTGTCAGGCTAATAGTATGAATCGGCTTGACCTTAACCCCTTGTCAGCTTTAGAACTTGCTCTTGTCATATTTAACATATAACTCACAGAATCAGGGTCCAAGTTAGGTTCATCCTGCTCTAGAACATTGCTTCTGAAGCTGTCTCATGTGGGGAAGTTGCAGTTTTCTCTCTCTAATGTTCTGAGGACCTGTACTGTGTTTGTCCACATTGTCTACAGCACTTTCATTCTTTTCTCAGAACTCTTAATGAACTGGCAGCTGATTGCTTGCACACCAGCAGCAGTCCATGGACCTCCACTATGACTAGCACTGGATTAGAATGTTCAACACCATTAGGAATGTTCATTCTTAATTTCATTCTTAATTTATGAAGAACCTCAAGTAACTGACAGAAACAACAGACACAAGTTTGCAGGGCACAGGCTGTACCAGATTACCTAAAAGACACAAATCAGCCATTCCCAGTAACTGCAGAGAACTGGGACATTTAGTTGTGTTAAAATGGTAGGCAGTTAAAATGGTTTCTCTTCTTCAGTATGTTATTATGTTAGAAACACATATATACCAAGGATGGACAAATTGTCTTGCAGCAAAATTGGACTGCAGTCTCTATAATCTGTTATCCCTAATTTTTGGCAATTATTATTCATTATATTCTATAAGGGAATGTACAACCGTTAAGACAATTGGCTGGGCTGGTAGGAGCTGTTGTTCAAAATATCCTGAAGGCACTAATTTGCCTACCTGTTATGAACAGAACAAAAAGATGGATGATAAGTCTGCCTGGGCACCTATTAGCTCGTGTAGCTGAATGGAACTTTTGTGTACAGAAGCCATATCTGTACGTCAGGTATTGGAAACAAAACATAGGACAAGACAAGTAGTAGGAAGTTCTACCTTATGAGCACACCTGGAGTTCTTTGGATGGCAATTGCTGGAAATGGAGCAGATGGTTAGATAGACCTTGGTTTGACCAACAAATTGATTTTGTTTAAGAACTGAAAAAAATACACTAGGTTTGGTGTGGTTCAGAGCAAAGACCTCAAAGTTTTCCTTGATTAAAGCATGCAAAGGTAGAAATATTATTTGAAGGCTTTGCATAAAGACTGCTGAATAAGAATGGCTGTTTGTTGTTGTTATTCTTGTGTGCCTTCAAATCATTTCTGACATATGGGGACCCTAAGAAGACCCTCTTATGTGGTTTTCTTGGCCAGGGTTGATTAGAGGGGGCTTGCTTTTGTTTCCCTGTGAGGCTGAGAGGATGACTTGACCAAAGTCACTGGGTGGGTTTTCATGGCTGACTGGGATTTGAACCCTTGTCTCCACAACTGTACTCTAGTGCTCAGACTACTATACCACACTGGTTCTATGGTTGTACATTCCCTTAGAGAATAAAATTAAATGTACTTTTATCAGGAAAAAAAACTTGGACTGAAAGTTTGATTGGCAAAGTTATTTGCCAATACTGGAAAACTTCCTGGATCCTCAAATTTCATCCCTCTTAAGTAAAGAGTTTGTGCATTTTCATAATGCTTGGGAACATATAGACAGGATTGATGAATCGTTATTGTTCTAGTCTTCATATGAATAAGAAAAACGAACAATCAGAATAAGGATAGAGAGCTAGCTTGTCCATGTCTCTCTGAGTTTCCTTATTTGTCTTTCTGTTGTATCTGAGCAGCTTGTTAGCTGTGTCTGGAGACTGCCTGATTCTTGCCCTTTGCTCCTTCTGCCACTTGTTCAGTGTGTTGTGTTGTTCTTTAGTTTTTTTGTACTGCTAAGGAGTGCAGCTTCCACATAAGCTACCAGAGCCTTGTGAAAAGGATCTGTGTACTGTGAAAGAAGGACAAGGGGGAAGCAATTCTCACCTTCTTCCCGCCTCTGTCTCCTCTGTAGTGTCTGGTATTCCAAATGGAAATATGTTTGACGGGAGGATTGTGGTAATGGAACAGATCATGGAACACACTAAGAAGAGTTCTCTGATTATTTTGCCCTCCCTCAAGCCCTGGAAAGGACACCCCCCCCACACACACACACGTGTGCACCCAGTAGCTTGGAAATGTTTTCTGTAGAGAGGTGAAAAGAGCAGGACACAATTGGGAGGAGAATAAAGGTTCTTTGTGGGCCTTTGGGAACATTCTTAATGGGTTTCTTCAGTGTCCAGTACACATTTGGGGAGGGTGGGAAATCATGGGGACAGGACGGGGTGGGTGACATTGCTTGTCTCTGTTAGAAAAGTGGTGTTGCTGATTGCTCTCAATTGGGTGGCTACATAAATAGTGCTCCATAAGTAATCTCTTCCTTCACTACTAGCAGGAAAAGGAGTGAATATTTAAGGACTATCTTTATCACAATCCCTGTGAATATGCTTTTTACTTTACAAATATAACATAGGATGCAGAACTTCCATGTGATTTTTTTTTAATGCAAGGAAGCACAGCTATCAAACTGGTGGTTTCTGTGTTTTGGATTTTTCATAAAGAGAACTCCTGCAGAATAGCATATTATAGAATTAAATATTGATTGAGGCAGGTGCTCAAGAGAGTTATGAGCCCTTGATCTGCATAAATAGTACCTTCTGAAATTGAAGGCCATTTCACATTGAGTAAAGCTTTGCTGCATGGGCAGGTAGGCATTGCCTAGTGAAAGTCCTTCATAATAATTAAAGTTGTTTAACTACAGCAGGGGTACAAATTGTACAACCCTCTAGATGTTGTACTGCAATTCCACGTTTTCCTCACTACTGCCTGTGCTGGCTAGAGTTACTGAAACTTGCAGTTGAATAACATACAAAGAGATACACAATTCCCGTTTCTGAATTAAACTATACTGTTGACCTAGCATGCAAGCAAAGAACATGAGTGATGAACGATAAGTACCTGCTGCCACAGTGGTTAAATGCTGGTGCTGCAGCCAGAAGGTTGTGAGTTCAATCCCAGGGCTCCAAAGTTGACTCAGCCTTCCCATCCTTTCATAGGTTTGTAAAATGCATACCCAGCTTGTTTTTGGGAAATTGCCTTACAGATTATAAATCGCTTAGAGAGTGCCAAGTTCACTATTAAGCATATAGAAATGTACATGCTATTGCTACCTACCTAGTGGTCCTTAGCCTCTGATACCATGGTCTTTAACAGGGAGATAATATTTTCTCCTTTACTGGCATGTTGGACGGATTGTTACAATATTGTATGTGGGCAGCTTTATTTTTGTGTACCTCCTATTAAAGAAGTTTTCTGAGGCTAAACCAGTGAAACACTGAAATGAAGAAAATACAAGTTTGTATATTCAGGGACCTCGTTTTCTGATGTTGTTTGTTTCTTTCAGATCATTCTCTCCTCACAGCCCTCAGGGGAACAATTTGTGAATAGGCCAGAAAAGGTACAAGGATTATAGATATGTGAAGATGTGGTAACTTAGACAATTATTTATCTGATTTTAGTCCTATGAAAATTCCATGAATATGATACAAAACTGTTTCCCGCTTTATCATATTTACTTGGTACTAGAATTTATATCTTTGTTAGTTCCTTGAGGTAGGTTAGGATTAGGAGACCTCCTTACACTCAGGGGAGTTTATTTGAATAGCTGGTTGTAGTGACATTTGTGTTCTGTGTACAATATTTTAGTATATAAATTACATTCTGCACCAAGGTGACTCAACGTCTGTAACATGAAAAGCTGAATTTTCTCATATAATCAAATTAAGCAAAGGTGCTTGTTTAGCAGATGGGTTATAAATTCTTACATATGTGAATCGGTGGCATCCCCACCCCTGGTATCACTCAGTGTGGGGGTGCTGCTGGGGAGCTACTGGGGGGGTAGACGCAGCCAAAGGGCGCACTCTCCCTTCAGGACAAAGCTGCCACCACAGCAAAGCTGGGAGTGGTATGTTCACATTTTCTCACCCCCAGTGGGAGGAGGGCCTGACCAAGTGTCACCTCTCTTCTGAGGTGTCATCAGGTGTGAACCGCAGCACCTGTACCTCCCTAGTGACACCACTGATGTGAATACAGCATTTTAAAGGGGGTGGGTTATACACTCACTACCAAGATTTGGATAATAGTAGGGGGGATCTATATTATAGGTATAACAATGAAGGTTTTTCAAGCTGTAGACCTCAAAACGTGATGCCATATGAAAATATCTTTAAATAAAATAAAATTTATGGTGGCATGAGATTTTATGGTGTCACAACTTAGATGTTATTTTTGTTTGTTTGTTTTGCTGCAACACGCACCTGTACACCTGCAAATTGGCATTGTTACTGAACCAAGCTGGGAGAGGTCACAAGCATTGTTTCCCCCTTCTCCTCTGTAAGTGTAGAGAATGACATAAAATATCCATTGTAGTCAAATCGCTCATATCCTTAGTAAGAACTTGTGTTCATCTTTCAGTGATACAGCTGTTAAATGCAGAGCTTAGAAATGATGTGTAAAAAGTAATTCATTTAAAGCAATAATTACTCACAACTTGTCAGCCTTCTATGTAACACTTTATGTTTTTAGGTGAACAATGTAAAAGTTACAGTTCTTGCATAGTGAGAATGTATACTGTACTTGCTATTACAGACGTTTCAGTTTGGGATGACCTCCTGTTTCTTCTAGGAGACTGAGGGTTGATTAATTAATAATGTAACATTAACATGTTTATTAATACAGTATTTTACTAGCTTCTCATAAGTAACATCTTGCTTGGGGGAAATAAAGACAGATTACTAATGCATTGCCTTTTGAGTTATATTTCTGTGTTTATGTCTAGTGGAACTGCTAGCATTCTTTGGATAACAGTGACACTTCTTCCACCTAGACAAAGGTCTCTCTCTCCTCAGTTTCCCTATTTTGACTTCCTTTGGTGCTTTTCTTTGTCTAGTGTGTTCTATCTTTGAATGTATCTTGGTAGCTTTGCTGAAGTTTCCCTCCTATGTCTCTGTCAACATTTAACAAATTTCCCTCCGGTTTTCATGTTTCCTTTGGCTATGGAACAACGCAAACTCCCAAAATCCAAAACTAATTCAGGACTCTGAGAAACAGTAGCATTTAAGTTTTGGAACTGTGCCAGTGAGTCAGGCAGCCTCTTCATGGAGGAGTAATCTAATTCCAGTGTCAACAATTGCATTGGAGCTGGCCTTTCCTTTTTAAGGTTAGCCTTTTAGTAATTTAACAGCTAGTACAGGAGATTGCGACCTGCAACAGTGTGTCTTGAGCCTAATTGGGCTTTGTTTTCCAATAACACAGGATGCTGATTGCACTTTATTTAGGTCAGGGGCCAAGAGGGAAAAGACAGACTGAACTTTGATTGTTGAAGTGGAGCAGGAAGCTTTATTTTGATTTCCTGAGTTGAAGTGTGGAAATCCTGACACACATGTGTGACACTGAATTGGTTTCCACAGGGTTTGCTTAATGATGTGTTTAGTAGCAGTGTAGGCTGGTGAGAGTGGGAGAGAGAGAAAACTGATCTTCTGGCTTAAGCTTCATACCTCATTTCAGTGTCCAACTTTCTCACAGTCCAAGTGGATTGACAAGCATGCCCCATGAGGTTGAGGTTCAAGAGTGAAGAATAACTGTAATGGCTGATGTGTAAAATCCCAGTGTGGATTGTAGAAGTGACTGATTTTTTTCCCTTGCTGTCTGACTGTTCCTTTCTGTTTGGTCGTCAGTAAAGATTACAGCACTGCCATATATCCCCAACATGAAAGATGAAACATATGCGTGTGTGTGCAGCAGGTGAGCTGGTATCGAAGTGTGAGAGTAGATATGGATTATAGTACTTGCCACTTGCCAATGCATACATCCAAAGATTTGCTGTTAGTAAGGCGAGGAAGTATTTTGTTCTCAGCTCTTGAAAAACACATAAATCCATTGTGAATTGTAGATATGGGAGGTTGGAGCCCAGGAACAGCAAGTGTTGAAGAATGAAGCTTCATGACCCATCTAGAGAGCAGGAAAGGTGTGGGTGGGCTAAACAGGGTTGATCTTCCCTGGCTGTTCTGTAATAACCTTACAGCCAAATTGGTGGGTTTTTTTCCCCTTTTGGCAGCAATACTGGAAATGGCTGGCCCCACATGAACCCATAGAAAGTATTTATCATTGTTGGTTTCCCTTCTACTCCCACAAAATACTGTCTAAAGTTCCTTTTACTTTCAAGACTTAATTTCTTCCAGTTTTCTGGTAAGCAGTGGGGGATCTGTGATGACATTGTGGTGATGTGGTGCCCCTGATTTGATGAGTCTGGCTTAGTTCTGCCATAGTCAGCTCAGTCTGGGCGGTTAATAATCTCTCTATTTTGCTCATTCTTTGGTGGGAAACATGATACTGTGTGTGTTTGGTTAGATGTTTTAAAATTTTTATAGAGCCATTCTTTCTCCCATGATAGTGGCATTTATCTTGTGGTTCTCTTTTGAAGTTCCTTGGCCTGTGGTATTGCAAAGTAGACATTTCTGCTTCATTTTTGCCACAAAGCCACACTCCCTGTCCTATTCTTGCTGAGAGAACTCCTTTTGCATAGTTAAGGTCACTGTGGCTTGCTTTCCCATTCTCTGGTAGAAGAGAGAGCAGCAGCAAGGGAGCTGTATTTCACAGATACTTCTAAAATTGAGAGCTTCTTCTACCAAAATGAACCCTTTGCCTGACCCTTTTTGAAGAAGGAGTCTGGTTTGGGTTCTGCTGCTCCTGTCACAGTAATAAAAAATGTCAGATTGCAGCCCTTGAACCCACAAAAATGTTATATGAGACTGAACAACTCTTCTTCTCATAATCTAGCTCTTGACAGTTACAGCCCCACTGGTGAGCAGGACTTTTCTTTCTAACACAAATTTGGTACCAGGCCCAAGACAGAAATGTGATAGAAGCATAAGTTCCAGAGCACATGCAGAGCTTGTCACAGAGAAACTTTTGATTAGATGTTATTAGGAAGACCCTTGAGAAATGATCAAACTCTTAATTTTATGGACATGTAAGTTCAGTGAAAGTCAATTGTGCAAAATCTTCCATTTCTGAAGTCTGCGGTCTAGTCAGCAAATTTGAACTTTTATTAGCAGATGAACCCACATTCTTTGTGAGCTTAAGACTGCACCTCCAAAGAGCTGACAAGTTTTAATCACAAGGGCTATTCTTTAGAAAGAGCTTAACTTTAGGATGTATATACAAAGACAAAGCAGAGGTTCCATATATATTTGGATTGCCCAGGAAAGTGCCTAGAGCACCAGACAGTCTTCAGATAATGTGAAATCTGATATTAAAGGTGTCAAAACATTGTAATGGAGAGAGTAGAGAAATAACAGCCATGAACTGCTGGAAACCAGGACTTCATTCCTAGAGATATACAAGTAGTAAGCTCTTAAGTAATGAAAGACTGTTCTTGCCACTTGGGATTATGCAGGATCCTTAAACTCCATACAATTAAAGTTGTTGCTCAAACACTTAGTGTTTATAACATTGGTCCTGTGTATGACAGGAAAGAAGGAGATAGTCTTTTGATAAGCAGGCTTCAATTTAATGTCAAATTCCAAATTTGGAAGTTCTTTTTGATGGATTGTTTCCTTTCACCGGGCTGTTGTTGACCCCTAACTTTTACATCGTAATCCAGTCCAGTCTTTAAACTCCAGATTGTGCACTTTAAAAATCTCCAGATCCTTGCCTTAACTGTGGTGTCAGTGTTTCTAGCATGTATCCTTTATCTTGGCTTTGGAGAATATTTGGGATATTTATTCCAGTAGTCAGTTCTGTGGAATAAATTTTAGTGGATGTAAGTAAAGACCTGGGGTGAATTGGAAATTGTTGCTGGGGGTGGGAGTTTTTCAATACTTACTTGAAAGTAAGGTCCAAACAGACTGCTGTATAGGCGTGGCTTGATGTCACCCCCTTGATTTCTAGATCGGGGCCATGGCAACTGCACGCTGCTGCCCTGAACCAGCTTTTTTCCAGTGCAAGAAGAAGTGGCAAAATGCTGCTCCTTTTTACTCTGGAAAAACGGCGTCCTTTCTACCACCACCACGGCTTTTCAGTGATTCTGCGGTGTGTGGTGTATAAACGCTGCACTGCTGGAGCTCTGAAAAGATGCCACTGTGTAAATGGCTGAGAGGCTTCACGGTGGCTTCCTGCCAGTTTGGGGGCATGCATGGTGCGTACACCATACCCCTAAGCCTCCTGGAAGCCAACCTATTTTGCCAGTCTGTTCCGGCCATAGACCTCATTATATGCAATAGTGTTTAATTTCAGATAAGTGCATACTGGAGCCTATATACCCTAAAGTCACGAGATCCCATCTGATCTTGGAAGCTAAGCAGTGTTAGCCCTGATTAGTACTTGGATGGAAGACTGCCAATGAGTACCAGGTTATAGGCTGGTATTTCATATATCAGTGGAAGGAGCTGGCAAGACTAACTCTGAATATTCTTTGCCTAAGAAAATCCTGCAAAATCACACACACACACACACAGGGTGGGCTGCAACCTTGATGAGCAGGTTGCTCTGCTGTGACACTCCTGTTCTCTTGAAATAAGATTAATATACTGGAGGGTTGGAGGCATGTACTTTCTTTGATAATGGTGGTAATCGCTTCATTAAGATGGGGATAGGAATGACAATTAAAACAATATTTGTATTATTGCAGGACCTGCATTTTGGAAGATTATTTATGTATCTCAGAAAATGTATTTTTATTCCTAATTGGTTCAGAAAAGAATAAGGAATTCCATCCTTGTAGTGTAAACAGAAAATCTCTTTTTCTGAGGTAATTTTGCAAATCTTCCAAAGCTTCCAATTCTACACCAGTAAATTTTTATCAGCTTCTAGACAGTTTTAGCACATAAAGCAATCAAAAGTCCCACCTTTTAAGGTTGCATGGAGTTGACACTTAGCATATAATTTATATCAGTATGCTAGATGATAAGCAGTATTTGGTGAGTATGTTGCACTTTCTCATATTTTGCAGCTGATGTAGTGGTGTGGGCTAGCTCAACTGGAGTGGAAATACATAAGTAGTTTCCAGTTTGAATGACAGTTCATCAAGTAATGTACCTGATAAGAACCAAAGTGTCAAACCATGTTCCATTTGGGTGGTCTTGTTTGTTCTGGCCTCTAAATGTTCTTGTAATTTAACACTGCACTGAAGAGCAATGGGTGTTAGAAAATTATTCCTATAAGAGCATGTAAGTTAATGTGAAAATACTAAGGATTAAATGTGTTTTTCTTTTCAGTCTCCTTGAAGAGTCTTTGGATAGTTTGTAGTGTGATATGTGATAATGTGAAATAAGGTGAAGTTTTGAACAATATGCATGTATAGGTCTAACATAAAGAAATGCATTTGATACACAGGAAATACATTTTCCCATCACCTAGAACTATCTCATCTGCAGTATATTGAGCCACTAGATGAGTCTGACCTGTGTGTTGGGACAGACATGTAGTAATGAAGGTCTTGTCTATAAGACTGGAAAACAGTTCCTTGGAAGTATCTCAATATCAGAGCTGAAGCCAATTATTGTGGTTTGTGATCAGATGAAGGAGACCTTGAACACCCAGTGTCATTTTGGAATGCATTGGAAGCTCAGTGGCTGTAAACAAGCAACTCAATTTTGCCTGAAGGATGCATGCCAGGCCACCAGAAAGGGAGCAGGAGAGGGGGAATCCACCTCTCACCGGATACGTTAACCAGCATGCTGTGTTGACTCAGAGCCATAATGTTAGCTTCAGGTTTTCAAAATCATGATTCATGCATGAGATATGTTTAGAAGGCTTGACATTTAGTATACGGTGTATTTTAAAGTGCAAAATTGTTGCTTTTTGAAGAGTTTTCAAGCTTTATCTAGGCTTGAGAAGTATAGAATCATAGAGTTGGAAGAGACTACAAGGGCCATCCAGTCCAACCCCCTGCCATGCAGGAACTCCAAATCAAAGCAAAGTAAATACCATTCCTGTAACCTTATCTTTAAGCTTCCTTTATAAATCCATACAGTATCTACTATACTACATGGTTGCCGTCTAGATGTGCTTCACTACAGTCTCTGTCCAGTATGGCCAGTGTTGAAGTCGGATGATGGGAGTTGTAGTCAACAGATCTGAAAGGCACCAAGTTGAGGAAGGATGGAATGTGGTGCATTTTTAATGTATTATCAGTCAGTGCTATGTGATTAGAATTTAAGTGTTAAATATTTTATGACAATAAGGAACTAACATTGATGCAGAAAATGATAGAGAAGCAGTGCAAAGCAGAACAATTAATTGAGATTATTATTAGCAGCCTTCTGATTTGTCCGAAAACTTCAAAGATGATGGGAACAAAAGGCTTTTCAGGAAGGAAGTTGCAGTAATCTAAGTAAGGCATTATTAGAACATGGATGAGGATTTTAGCAGTAATTATAGAAAGCAAAAAAATTATTCATGGATGCAACAGCATTCATTCCTTGTATTTCTGAAGGAAAAGGAAGTAGTAGTCCAATCTGTTACATTACATAGAACAAGGGTATGAATTACAACAGGGTTTTGTCCCTGGAATTCTGCAGGGCCTTCATAGGCTGCTAAAAATGCCAAAACAACCCACACCCTGGTGGCTGAAAGGGTGTTTTAAATGTTAAAACACTTTACATCTATATGTTCAGGAGTGACTATAACAGATGTAAAAGCTGGATAGCTGCTCCTGAAGGTTTCATCCCTATTTGAGGGCAAAAGTTGGTCTGAGGAGTCTGAAGGTCAAAGAACGAATATTCACAGAAAATATCTGTAAATCAAATCAAGATTCATTGTTCACAAATCTCAGTTTCCTCTTAACATGTCTCTTTTTTTGGTCTTAAACCCTGACCTTGGTTATGGAAATTATCAGATGGGTAAAAAGCTGGCAAAGTCACGCCATTGTGCTGAAGACTTTCAGACACATTCAAGATTTAACCCTTGAAGATCCAGGAATGCTCCAGCAACAAACCATTCATGGGGAAGTCCTGGGGATGGTTTGTTGCTGGAGCATTCCTGAATTTTCACGGGCTAAGTCCTGGATAAGCGTGATGTCCTCTGAAAATCTTCCACGCGGCTGTGCAGCTTTGCCTGGAGCATGCCTCCCCCCCCCCCTATTTTCCCCATCTATAATTTCCTATGTTTACTCAAAGTCACTTTAATTTCATTATTATTTCTGTTCCAGTAACAATGCTGTCTTATCTTCAGATATTTGGGTGTAAGCCCAAATGAACTTAGTGGAACTTGCTTCTGGAGTATAAACAGGTTTGGACTAGACTGAAACCATAATTAAGATTGAAGCATTAGTATTCCCAAGTATGTTTCTTTTGTCTTATATTTGTATTAGATTGCCTCCCATCCCATGAGCTTTACTTGAGTCTTAATTTCCTGCCTTTTACCTGATTATGCTCCTTCATGAGCATATGTTGCCTTTTCTATTTTGGTGTTGGCTCAAGGCCTCTCAATGCGTATTAATTCCCACTTTCCAGGTCACTAATGAAGATGTTTGAAAAGAATGGATCTAAACACAGACCCTGTAGTTTCTAATAGCTCCATCCCTCCTGCAGTTTTGGTACATTGCCGTTTCTCATTACCCTTTGTTTATGATTCTTCAGCCAGCTTTTGACTTGTGTGTTCATATTCGAGCCAATTATCATTATTTTTCTTAATAGGATTCCATGATACAAATTTTCATCTTATAAAGGTCTCTAAAATAATTCATTGAGTCTTTTGCAATACTGTACTGTCTCCATTTTAAAAATAAGTTATTTAATGGGAATTTCTTTTGAAGTATCATAGCACTTAATAAGAGTAGGACTGACACAGAATTTTATTTATTTCTTCACTTATTTTAGTCTATTTGTATTCTACTGCACTACCTTAAATGGTACCCAGGACTGCTTACAGTGAAATAGTGCTAATACATAAAATGAATAAAAGGATAAAAAATTAAAACATGGCTTAAAAACACACCCAGTGTAAGGTGTACCTGTTCAGTTAAAAATACAGTACCTGTTCAGTTAAAAGCCCCTTTCCCAGAAAGTTATATCAGTTGCCAGAGGATCTTGAATAACTAAAAACAGTTTTTGCCTGATGTTAGAAGGAGAACATGGAGAAAGCCTTACTCTGTGTAGGGAGTCCTGGTACCTGGCAAGTCCCTGAAGAAGTCCACAGTAGTGTCACAGAAGGTGGTGGAACTGAAAGGACATCTCCCCAAAATCTCAAAGCTAGTCTTATGTGAGAGAATGTGACCCTTTAGATAATTTGAACTCACATCGCATTGGTTACATTTATATCCCACTTTTTCTTTAGTGAGCTCAGGGCAGCATATATGGCAGTCTCTCTCTCTCTTTTATTGTAATGATCTTCAGTCTTATTAATTACAAGATCTGCCATCTTAGCATTATTATTTTTTAACTGACAGGAAGGAAATGCAATTTTTCTTGTAGTCTTGCTAATTCTTTAACTTCTGAATGAGAGGGTGTACTTAGAGATGCATTTCAAACAATTTCTGCATTTCCAATATAAACTGCATATTTAGTACAACATTCTCTTGCCTAGTGTTCTCTGACCAGGGAACTGGGAGTTGTAATTCACTGGGCCTGGAGGGCACCAGATTAGAGAGGACTGAGATTTTGCTGAAACTAGCAGAAGCTTTCAGTGTGTGTTGGAAAATGTTAGGGCATTTTTATTCCAGCCATTTGCTTTCAAGGCAAATTGTTAGAAGTCCTCCTTTCTCTTATTATCACCCCTTTCCCTCCAAGTGCTGAGATGAGATTTACTGCTTTCTCTACTCCATTCTTTTATCATGGAAAAATACTTTCCTCAGGTTCCAGTTAATCTTTATAGCATGTGTGATTGATGCCATTTATACTTACCCAAGTTGTAAACCTTATCTGATCTGTAGAGGATTGCTGTATTTCTTTTCCTTCTCTGTATAAATTAGACCTGCTAAATTTGCTAAATTTGTTCCTATGAGTTTTTAAGAAATAAAAGAAAAACCTTTGAATGTCAAATTATTGTACATTAGTGTGTCAGATAGAGCATTGAGGATGAGGGAATGGCTTCCTTGGTGCCAGGAAGGAGGTGAATAATTTGTAATCAGAATGGTCTCCTGTAGTTCAAAGGAATCTCCCCTTTTCATTTTCTCATGAATGTTTGTATATAATAAATGCTAATGGCAAGATTGATTGCACAGGACTTGCATTTATAGAAAGCTTAACTTCAAATGCCACTGGTTCCAGAACTTGGAAGATAAGCTAGCCTTAGCAATCATCCTTTATGCTGCCTTGCATTTTTTATATTCCACAGATGACGTGTTAAACTTCTTATCCCTGATTTCATGTTATTGTAAATTGAGGTTTTCTCCCAGCTTCTGCTAGGGCCCCATTTTAAACTACAAAATAACCCGGTTTGGAAACCAGGTTATTTCCCTGTCATTCCTACTTGACCAATTATATTCGGTGCAGTTTGCAGGGAGCCCATTTAAACCTGGTGCATTTGGCAACTGATCCCTTAGCTGTTCTTTTTTTAAGAAGCACAGTGATCTGCATCTCCCAAAGTGTGGGTAAGCTATTGGATCTATTTGGATGGCATAGCCACCGTTCAGGAAATGGAGGCATCTCCATTTTGACCTGAAATGGTGGTGAACAGGAACTTCAAATGAGATTTAGATGCCATGGAGAGATTCGCTCCCTTAAAACATAGTGGGAATGGTTTGATTTTGAATCAAAGCACAGATGTGAATCTCTCAGTGCAAAAGACATAAGTGTGACTAGCCCCTAGGTTTGTCCACAAATGTGATAAGTAAGATTATATTTGTGTCACCATCGTCAAGGAATGGAGCACAAATGGGTTAATGGTCCTTAACACTTGCATCCACAAACACCACATTATGTTGTTTTAAGTAGTTTGCATTCTAGTCTAGTGTCAGATCCCAGGAAGCCAAAAGACCTACAGTTACAATTAGTTCTGCCTCTTCTACTATTAGCCCAACTTGGTGGGCTGTATCATTGAGTGATGTTTCTACTGTCATCGGAACATATGAGTGCAATGTGGCCATCCCAGTTTCTGTCAGAAGAGTTCTCTGTTTAAACAATGGGTCAGCAAATCCCTCTATTAAGACTGGATTAACTGTTCTTTCCTTCAGTGGGAAACTGCTACTTCAGGATCAAATTGGTTTTTCAAGAGACAAACAAAAAATCTGCAGCCATTCACTCCAGTTCTTGTATGAGAAGGTGGCCTTCAGATCAGAGAGGTTTGTTCTCCTAACTAACCTATGCATGGGACTTCAGTCATTATCAGATATTCAGCTAAATGAGGCAGTTCTCCAAAGAAGATAGACCAATAAGCATGGTGGTGCTGTAGCAGTGATTGGTTGATAATGTCATTGGAGAAGCAGTAGAAGCAGGAGCCAAACAAAGCCTCCTGTAAGATGGACCTCATCCCCTTCCCACCACCTTCCCCTCTTCCTTTTGTGTTGTCACTTTTAGACTGTAAGCCTGAGGGTAGGGATCCATCTAATTTTCGATTGTATGCACAGCACTGTGTAAATTTACAGCGCTATATAAATAAAATTGATGATGATGATGATGATATTTGGAGTGGTGATGAGTTTCTTCTTTTCCATTGAAGCAAAGTAGGCAGAAAAAATCTGTTGGTAGATCTCTTAGTGTTTTGCTGTGTTCTGACTCCTAGTTGCCCAAAAACTAAAAAGCTTCCTAAATTAGGTTGCTTAAAAAGAACTCGTGAAAGAAAACCATGGCGTGAAGGGCCATGAAAGCTTGGGGTTCTGGTTTGTTGTTAATAGCTGTCAAGTTGGCTTTGCCTTATGGTGGCCCTATGTATAAGGGATCTCCAAGTCAGCTTCTCATCAACAGCCTTCTCAGGTCCTGCAAATACAGGGCTTAGGCTTCCTTGATTGAATTAAGACACATGTAATGCAGTCTTCTTCATTTACTAATACCTCCCACTTACTAATACCTCCCATTTACTAATACCTCCCATTTACTAATACTCTCCCGCAAGGAGAGGCTTCTGGCCATACCTTCCTCAAGGTAAACCTGTGCTTCTCTGTGTGCCTTTTGATTGGGTAAGACCTTAAAATTTGAATTTGTGAGCCATTTCATTGGTTCATTGGGGAGGAGGAAAGAGAAATCTCATTTTATATAACTGCTAGGAGAGGCTTCTGGCCATACCTTCCTCAAGGTAAACCTGTGCTTCTCTGTGTGCCTTTTGATTGGGTAAGACCTTAAAATTTGAATTTGTGAGCCATTTCATTGGTTCATTGGGGAGGAGGAAAGAGAAATCTCATTTTATATAACTGCTAGGAGAGGCTTCTGGCCATACCTTCCTCAAGGTAAACCTGTGCTTCTCTGTGTGCCTTTTGATTGGGTAAGACCTTAAAATTTGAATTTGTGAGCCATTTCATTGGTTCATTGGGGAGGAGGAAAGAGAAATCTCATTTTATATAACTGCTAGGAGAGGCTTCTGGCCATACCTTCCTCAAGGTAAACCTGTGCTTCTCTGTGTGCCTTTTGATTGGGTAAGACCTTAAAATTTGAATTTGTGAGCCATTTCATTGGTTCATTGGGGAGGAGGAAAGAGAAATCTCATTTTATATAACTGCAAGGAGAGGCTTCTGGCCATACCTTCCTCAAGGTAAACCTGTGCTTCTCTGTGTGCCTTTTGATTGGGTAAGACCTTAAAATTTGAATTTGTGAGCCATTTCATTGGTTCATTGGGGAGGAGGAAAGAGAAATCTCATTTTATATAACTGCTAGGAGAGGCTTCTGGCCATACCTTCCTCAAGGTAAACCTGTGCTTCTCTGTGTGCCTTTTGATTGGGTAAGACCTTAAAATTTGAATTTGTGAGCCATTTCATTGGTTCATTGGGGAGGAGGAAAGAGAAATCTCATTTTATATAACTGCAAGGAGAGGCTTCTGGCCATACCTTCCTCAAGGTAAACCTGTGCTTCTCTGTGTGCCTTTTGATTGGGTAAGACCTTAAAATTTGAATTTGTGAGCCATTTCATTGGTTCATTGGGGAGGAGGAAAGAGAAATCTCATTTTATATAACTGCTAGGAGAGGCTTCTGGCCATACCTTCCTCAAGGTAAACCTGTGCTTCTCTGTGTGCCTTTTGATTGGGTAAGACCTTAAAATTTGAATTTGTGAGCCATTTCATTGGTTCATTGGGGAGGAGGAAAGAGAAATCTCATTTTATATAACTGCAAGGAGAGGCTTCTGGCCATACCTTCCTCAAGGTAAACCTGTGCTTCTCTGTGTGCCTTTTGATTGGGTAAGACCTTAAAATTTGAATTTGTGAGCCATTTCATTGGTTCATTGGGGAGGAGGAAAGAGAAATCTCATTTTATATAACTGCTAGGAGAGGCTTCTGGCCATACCTTCCTCAAGGTAAACCTGTGCTTCTCTGTGTGCCTTTTGATTGGGTAAGACCTTAAAATTTGAATTTGTGAGCCATTTCATTGGTTCATTGGGGAGGAGGAAAGAGAAATCTCATTTTATATAACTGCTAGGAGAGGCTTCTGGCCATACCTTCCTCAAGGTAAACCTGTGCTTCTCTGTGTGCCTTTTGATTGGGTAAGACCTTAAAATTTGAATTTGTGAGCCATTTCATTGGTTCATTGGGGAGGAGGAAAGAGAAATCTCATTTTATATAACTGCTAGGAGAGGCTTCTGGCCATACCTTCCTCAAGGTAAACCTGTGCTTCTCTGTGTGCCTTTTGATTGGGTAAGACCTTAAAATTTGAATTTGTGAGCCATTTCATTGGTTCATTGGGGAGGAGGAAAGAGAAATCTCATTTTATATAACTGCAAGGAGAGGCTTCTGGCCATACCTTCCTCAAGGTAAACCTGTGCTTCTCTGTGTGCCTTTTGATTGGGTAAGACCTTAAAATTTGAATTTGTGAGCCATTTCATTGGTTCATTGGGGAGGAGGAAAGAGAAATCTCATTTTATATAACTGCTAGGAGAGGCTTCTGGCCATACCTTCCTCAAGGTAAACCTGTGCTTCTCTGTGTGCCTTTTGATTGGGTAAGACCTTAAAATTTGAATTTGTGAGCCATTTCATTGGTTCATTGGGGAGGAGGAAAGAGAAATCTCATTTTATATAACTGCTAGGAGAGGCTTCTGGCCATACCTTCCTCAAGGTAAACCTGTGCTTCTCTGTGTGCCTTTTGATTGGGTAAGACCTTAAAATTTGAATTTGTGAGCCATTTCATTGGTTCATTGGGGAGGAGGAAAGAGAAATCTCATTTTATATAACTGCAAGGAGAGGCTTCTGGCCATACCTTCCTCAAGGTAAACCTGTGCTTCTCTGTGTGCCTTTTGATTGGGTAAGACCTTAAAATTTGAATTTGTGAGCCATTTCATTGGTTCATTGGGGAGGAGGAAAGAGAAATCTCATTTTATATAACTGCTAGGAGAGGCTTCTGGCCATACCTTCCTCAAGGTAAACCTGTGCTTCTCTGTGTGCCTTTTGATTGGGTAAGACCTTAAAATTTGAATTTGTGAGCCATTTCATTGGTTCATTGGGGAGGAGGAAAGAGAAATCTCATTTTATATAACTGCTAGGAGAGGCTTCTGGCCATACCTTCCTCAAGGTAAACCTGTGCTTCTCTGTGTGCCTTTTGATTGGGTAAGACCTTAAAATTTGAATTTGTGAGCCATTTCATTGGTTCATTGGGGAGGAGGAAAGAGAAATCTCATTTTATATAACTGCAAGGAGAGGCTTCTGGCCATACCTTCCTCAAGGTAAACCTGTGCTTCTCTGTGTGCCTTTTGATTGGGTAAGACCTTAAAATTTGAATTTGTGAGCCATTTCATTGGTTCATTGGGGAGGAGGAAAGAGAAATCTCATTTTATATAACTGCTAGGAGAGGCTTCTGGCCATACCTTCCTCAAGGTAAACCTGTGCTTCTCTGTGTGCCTTTTGATTGGGTAAGACCTTAAAATTTGAATTTGTGAGCCATTTCATTGGTTCATTGGGGAGGAGGAAAGAGAAATCTCATTTTATATAACTGCTAGGAGAGGCTTCTGGCCATACCTTCCTCAAGGTAAACCTGTGCTTCTCTGTGTGCCTTTTGATTGGGTAAGACCTTAAAATTTGAATTTGTGAGCCATTTCATTGGTTCATTGGGGAGGAGGAAAGAGAAATCTCATTTTATATAACTGCTAGGAGAGGCTTCTGGCCATACCTTCCTCAAGGTAAACCTGTGCTTCTCTGTGTGCCTTTTGATTGGGTAAGACCTTAAAATTTGAATTTGTGAGCCATTTCATTGGTTCATTGGGGAGGAGGAAAGAGAAATCTCATTTTATATAACTGCAAGGAGAGGCTTCTGGCCATACCTTCCTCAAGGTAAACCTGTGCTTCTCTGTGTGCCTTTTGATTGGGTAAGACCTTAAAATTTGAATTTGTGAGCCATTTCATTGGTTCATTGGGGAGGAGGAAAGAGAAATCTCATTTTATATAACTGCTAGGAGAGGCTTCTGGCCATACCTTCCTCAAGGTAAACCTGTGCTTCTCTGTGTGCCTTTTGATTGGGTAAGACCTTAAAATTTGAATTTGTGAGCCATTTCATTGGTTCATTGGGGAGGAGGAAAGAGAAATCTCATTTTATATAACTGCAAGGAGAGGCTTCTGGCCATACCTTCCTCAAGGTAAACCTGTGCTTCTCTGTGTGCCTTTTGATTGGGTAAGACCTTAAAATTTGAATTTGTGAGCCATTTCATTGGTTCATTGGGGAGGAGGAAAGAGAAATCTCATTTTATATAACTGCAAGGAGAGGCTTCTGGCCATACCTTCCTCAAGGTAAACCTGTGCTTCTCTGTGTGCCTTTTGATTGGGTAAGACCTTAAAATTTGAATTTGTGAGCCATTTCATTGGTTCATTGGGGAGGAGGAAAGAGAAATCTCATTTTATATAACTGCTAGGAGAGGCTTCTGGCCATACCTTCCTCAAGGTAAACCTGTGCTTCTCTGTGTGCCTTTTGATTGGGTAAGACCTTAAAATTTGAATTTGTGAGCCATTTCATTGGTTCATTGGGGAGGAGGAAAGAGAAATCTCATTTTATATAACTGCAAGGAGAGGCTTCTGGCCATACCTTCCTCAAGGTAAACCTGTGCTTCTCTGTGTGCCTTTTGATTGGGTAAGACCTTAAAATTTGAATTTGTGAGCCATTTCATTGGTTCATTGGGGAGGAGGAAAGAGAAATCTCATTTTATATAACTGCTAGGAGAGGCTTCTGGCCATACCTTCCTCAAGGTAAACCTGTGCTTCTCTGTGTGCCTTTTGATTGGGTAAGACCTTAAAATTTGAATTTGTGAGCCATTTCATTGGTTCATTGGGGAGGAGGAAAGAGAAATCTCATTTTATATAACTGCTAGGAGAGGCTTCTGGCCATACCTTCCTCAAGGTAAACCTGTGCTTCTCTGTGTGCCTTTTGATTGGGTAAGACCTTAAAATTTGAATTTGTGAGCCATTTCATTGGTTCATTGGGGAGGAGGAAAGAGAAATCTCATTTTATATAACTGCAAGGAGAGGCTTCTGGCCATACCTTCCTCAAGGTAAACCTGTGCTTCTCTGTGTGCCTTTTGATTGGGTAAGACCTTAAAATTTGAATTTGTGAGCCATTTCATTGGTTCATTGGGGAGGAGGAAAGAGAAATCTCATTTTATATAACTGCTAGGAGAGGCTTCTGGCCATACCTTCCTCAAGGTAAACCTGTGCTTCTCTGTGTGCCTTTTGATTGGGTAAGACCTTAAAATTTGAATTTGTGAGCCATTTCATTGGTTCATTGGGGAGGAGGAAAGAGAAATCTCATTTTATATAACTGCTAGGAGAGGCTTCTGGCCATACCTTCCTCAAGGTAAACCTGTGCTTCTCTGTGTGCCTTTTGATTGGGTAAGACCTTAAAATTTGAATTTGTGAGCCATTTCATTGGTTCATTGGGGAGGAGGAAAGAGAAATCTCATTTTATATAACTGCTAGGAGAGGCTTCTGGCCATACCTTCCTCAAGGTAAACCTGTGCTTCTCTGTGTGCCTTTTGATTGGGTAAGACCTTAAAATTTGAATTTGTGAGCCATTTCATTGGTTCATTGGGGAGGAGGAAAGAGAAATCTCATTTTATATAACTGCAAGGAGAGGCTTCTGGCCATACCTTCCTCAAGGTAAACCTGTGCTTCTCTGTGTGCCTTTTGATTGGGTAAGACCTTAAAATTTGAATTTGTGAGCCATTTCATTGGTTCATTGGGGAGGAGGAAAGAGAAATCTCATTTTATATAACTGCTAGGAGAGGCTTCTGGCCATACCTTCCTCAAGGTAAACCTGTGCTTCTCTGTGTGCCTTTTGATTGGGTAAGACCTTAAAATTTGAATTTGTGAGCCATTTCATTGGTTCATTGGGGAGGAGGAAAGAGAAATCTCATTTTATATAACTGCAAGGAGAGGCTTCTGGCCATACCTTCCTCAAGGTAAACCTGTGCTTCTCTGTGTGCCTTTTGATTGGGTAAGACCTTAAAATTTGAATTTGTGAGCCATTTCATTGGTTCATTGGGGAGGAGGAAAGAGAAATCTCATTTTATATAACTGCTAGGAGAGGCTTCTGGCCATACCTTCCTCAAGGTAAACCTGTGCTTCTCTGTGTGCCTTTTGATTGGGTAAGACCTTAAAATTTGAATTTGTGAGCCATTTCATTGGTTCATTGGGGAGGAGGAAAGAGAAATCTCATTTTATATAACTGCTAGGAGAGGCTTCTGGCCATACCTTCCTCAAGGTAAACCTGTGCTTCTCTGTGTGCCTTTTGATTGGGTAAGACCTTAAAATTTGAATTTGTGAGCCATTTCATTGGTTCATTGGGGAGGAGGAAAGAGAAATCTCATTTTAGGAGAGGCGCGCGCCTAACGGCGCGCGAATTTTTTCTTTTCATATTCATTTTTATATTTGATAGCCAAGGCAGGGGGGAAGTACAGAGGAGAAGGTAGCCTGAACACAGTGAGGACAAAGTCATTCAATATTTATACTTTTCTTCCCACTATTCCCTTAAGGGGCTGTGGGGATTCAGAGGAAGTGAATCAGGGACTTGCCTCTAGAAGGAGCTAGCAGCCAGGAACTTTCTAGATACCTATAGGCCCAGTTGATTGAGCTCACTAACAGAGCTTGGGGACAAAGGCCAGCCACACAGGGATTTTTTACACTGGTGTTTTACAAGAGAAGCCCACAGTCTTGTTTCATTGCCTCCTTAAGACTTCTCACTATGGACACTGAGGGACCTGCAGCAGTCACCTGCAACACCTGTGGGATGTTTGTCTTCTTGCCTATAGATGTGGGGAACTTCACCTGCACCAAGTGCAAGTTGGTAGCCCTCTTAGAAGGAAGAGTTCAGCAGTTGGAGGCCCAGGTGTCAACACTTCAGCATCACAGAGAGCAGGAGGTTCTCTTGAACAGAAAGGACCAGATGGTCCTGGACAGGAAACACACAGAGAAAGTTGCTGAGGAAGAAGAGGTCACTTCACACACAAAAGAAGGAGATGGTTGGAGGAAAGTTACACGCAGAAGTAGGGAAACCACGGTTCGTTCTGTGAGCTTGCAGCTACAGAATCACTTTGAATCTCTCTCTGTTATCAGAGATGATGAGGAAAAGCAGCAGGGACAGACATCAGGGACAGAGCAGGGGAGACTGAGAGTACCACGAAAGGGAACAGCCGCTGCTAAGCCTCGGAGGAGGCGTGTGGTGGTTGTGGGGGACTCCTTGCTGAGGGGTACAGAAGCAATGGTTTGTGGGCCTGACAAGATGTCTCGGGAGGTGTGTTGTCTCCCTGGGGCAAAGATCCATCATGTAACTGAGAGGCTGACAAGACTTGTCAAGCCTACTGATCAACACCCCTTTCTTCTGGTTCATGTGGGAACCAATGATACTGCAAGGCACAGCCTTCAGAATATCATAAGGGATTATGAGGCTCTAGGAAGGAAGCTGAAAGAGATGGATGCACAGGTTGTCATATCATCTCTTCTCCCAGTAGAAAGGCATGGTCCAGGAAGGGAGAAGAAAATAGCAGAGGTGAATAACTGGCTCCGTAGATGGTGCCGCCAAGAACAGTTTGGATTCTTGGATCATGGGCTGCGGTTCCATGAGGAGGGACTTCTGGCAAGGGATGGGCTGCATCTCACACCAGTTGGCAAAAACATTTTTGCCAAAAGTCTCAAAAATCTGATCAGGAGGGCTTTAAACTGAGTTATATGGGGGAGGGAGACATTATTTTGGAAGGCAAAAGGGCTGGAGAAAATAATCAAACTGACATAGAGGGAACAAGGCAAACAGTGCAAGGACCCAACAGTGGGAAGCAAAAAAATTTGCACAGGCAGCAAGTAAAGGGAACACATGTTCTTAGATGTCTCTCCACTAATGCACAGAGTATGGGAAATAAACAGGATGAACTCGAACTCCTAGCACAACAGAGCAAATATGATATAATAGGCATCACTGAAACCTGGTGGGATGAGTCTCATGACTGGAATGTAGAAATAGAGGGATATAACCTTTTTAAGAGAAACAGGCCAAACAGGAAAGGAGGAGGAATAGCATTATATGTCAGGGATATTTACACCAGTGAAGAGATCCAGGAAGTCAATACTGGAAGCCAGGTGGAGAGCATCTGGATAAACATTAAAGGAGAGGGAAACAACAGGGATGTTACTGTGGGAGTCTACTACAGACCCCCGACTCAGGCAGAGGAATTGGATGATGCCTTTCTAGAACAGATGAGCACACACTCAGAAAGGAGAGATGTAGTAGTGATGGGGGACTTCAACTATCCGGATATTTGCTGGAAGTCAAACTCAGCCAAATCCTCAAGGTCTAGCAAATTCCTCACTTGCCTGGAAGACAATTTCATTGTCCAAAAGGTGGAAGAGACAACAAGGGGATCAACTATTTTAGATCTGATCTTAACCAACAGGGATGACCTAGTCAATGGGGTGCAAGTGGTTGGATCCTTAGGGGGAAGTGACCATGTTCTCCTGGAGTTTGTTATACAGCGGAAAGGGGAAGCCAGGCATAGTCAGACACGCATTCTAGACTTTAGGAGAGCTGATTTCAATAAACTTAGAGAAATACTGGGGGAGATCCCATGGTCAAGAAAACTAAAAGAGAAGGGAGTTCAAGACGGATGGGAGTTTCTCAAAAAGGAGATACTGAAGGCGCAATTTCAAACAGTTCCAATGAGGAAGAAAAATGGGAGGTGTCTCAAGAAGCCAGGATGGATGACTAAGGAACTTTCAACTGAGATAAGCCTTAAACAGAACATGTATAAGAAATGGAAAAATGGGGAAATCACGAAAGAGGAATTCAAACAAATAGCCAGCACATGTAGGGGTAAAGTCAGAAAAGCTAAAGCACAGAATGAACTCAGGCTGGCTAGAGAGGTTAAGAACAACAAAAAGGGCTTTTTTGGGTATGTCCGAAGCAAAAGGAAGAAGAAGGAAACAGTAGGGCCACTGCGTGCAGAAGATGGCAAAATGCTCAAAGATGACAAAGAAAAGGCAGAATTACTCAACACCTTCTTTGCTTCAGTCTTCTCAGAAAAGGCAAAGGGTGGTCAACCTAAGGATAATGGAGCAGAAGACAGAATAGGGGAATCTCAGCACAGAATAAGTAAAGAGATAGTACAGGAATACCTGGTTAACCTAAATGAATATAAATCTCCAGGACCAGATGAACTACATCCTAGAGTATTAAAAGAACTGGCGAATGTAATATCGGAACCATTGGCAATAATCTTTGAGAACTCCTGGAGAACAGGAGAAGTCCCAGCAGACTGGAGGAGGGCAAACGTTGTGCCCATCTTCAAAAAGGGGAAAAAAGAGGATCCCAACAATTATCGTCCAGTTAGTCTGACATCAATTCCAGGAAAGATTCTAGAGCAGATCATTAAGCAGAGAGTCTGTGAACATTTAGAGGCCAATGCCATAATCACAAAAAGCCAACATGGGTTTCAGAGAAACAAGTCTTGCCAGACAAATCTGATCTCTTTTTTTGATAAAATTACCAGTTTGGTAGATGAAGGGAATGCTGTGGATATAGTATATCTTGATTTCAGTAAGGCCTTTGACAAGGTTCCCCATGACATTCTTGCAAACAAGCTCGTAAAATGTGGGCTAGACAAGGTAACCATTACATGGATTTGTAACTGGTTGACTGACCGAACTCAAAGGGTGCTCAACAATGGCTCCCTTTCATCCTGGAAAGAAGTGACCAGTGGGGTCCCACAGGGTTCTGTCCTGGGCCCAGTGCTATTCAATATCTTTATTAATGACTTGGATGACAGAATTGGGGGCATACTTATCAAATTTGCAGATGACACCAAATTAGGAGGAGTAGCCAATACTCCAGAAGACAGGATTGAAATTCAGAATGACCTGAATAGACTAGAAAGCTGGGCCAACGCTAACAAAATGAAATTCAATGCGGAGAAATGTAAGGTTCTGCACTTAGGGCGGAAAAATGAAATGCACAGATATAGGATGGGGGACATCTGGCTGAATGAAACTATGTGTGAAAGGGATCTAGGAGTCCAAGTAGACCATAAGTTGAACATGAGTCAGCAGTGTGATGCAGCAGCTAAAAAGGCCAATGCTATTTTAGGTTGCATCAATAGAAGTATAGTGTCTAGATCAAAGGAAGTAATAGTGCCACTCTATTCTGCTTTGGTGAGGCCCCACCTGGAATACTGTGTCCAGTTCTGGGCACCACAATTCAAAAAGGATGTGGAGAAACTGGAGCGGGTCCAAAGGAGGGCAACTAAGATGGTGAAGGGTCTGGAAACCATGCCCTATGAGGAACGACTTAGAGAGCTGGGGATGTTTAGCCTGGAGAAGAGAAGGTTAAGAGGTGATATGATAGCCCTGTTCAAATATTTGAAGGGATGTCATATTGAGGAGGGAGCAGGCTTGTTTTCTGCTGCTCCAGAGACCAGAACGCGGAGCAATGGATGCAAGCTGCAGGAAAAGAGATTCCACCTCAACATTAGGAGGAACTTCCTGACAGTAAGGGCTGTTCGACGGTGGAACACACTCCCTCGGAGTGTGGTAGAGTCTCCATCCTTGGAGGTCTTTAAGCAGAGGCTGGATAGCCATCTGTCGGGGATGCTTTGACTGGGAGTTCCTGCATGGCAGGGGGTTGGACTGGATGGCCCTTGTGGTCTCTTCCAACTCTATGATTCTATGATTCTATGATTCTATGACTTTCCCAAGCATTATTTTCCCCACTAACAAACCATGTTGTCTTGTGATATGTATAAGTATGATGGTCTCAGTTTCATCATTTTGGCTTCTAGGAAGAGTTCAGGCTTGATTTCTGGCCTGATTTCCTCTTGGATCCATTTATTGGTGTTTTGGGAGGTCAGGTGTATCCACAGAACTCTCAAACAGCAACACATTTCAAATGAGTTGATTCTCTTATCAGTTTTCCCCCCATTGTCCAGCATTTGTAACCATACATAGAAATTAGAAATGCTATGGGCAACATTCTGGTACTGATCATGAAACACTGAGCTGAGCCACATGCTCAGAGTCACTCTGTTCCTTAATTCTTAGCACGTGACCTCCTGACATACTAGTTTGCATAGTCTAGTTATTGAAGTTCAAGGTTCTTGTTAAAAAAACTTCTCACAGAATTTTTAAAAATGCATGCACAGTATATCCTGCTGTCCTAAAGTCTTCCTGCCACTAAGGTGATACATTTCTTAGTTAGTAGTTAATAAAACTTGCCTTGTGTTCTGCCAGCTTCAAAGATGCTAGTAAAATGTTTCAACTTCAGAAATGGTAATGGCTATTCCTGATTTAGAGTCTGCAGCAACACAAATAGCACAAGAAACATTCTGACATGATTATAAGAAGAGTGCATATTATCCCCTTAATCACTTGCTTAGCTTATCCAATAGGCAGGTGCCCCTGACTTCCGGCTTATTTCCGGATCTCCTCAGCTGACCGGAGCTGGAACATGAGACAGTGAGAAGGTTCAGTGCACAGATCCTGCCCTGGGTTTCTCAGTCACTTGAACAGCTTGTCATACATGCCCTAATTTTAGAGGCATAGCTCACTTGTAATGAATATACCTATGCATCTTCAGGGAAAACACCAAAGATATATCCCATTTCATATCAGTAGATATCCATGAGTGTATTACTTGTAAAAATCTGAAGAAAAAAATCTGAAGAAATACATGACACACTGGGTGGGGAGCTATTACTTTGTGAAAGAGAAATGATACTGTGGCACTCTAGATTTGGGAATGTGGTTTCTTTCATAGTTTTGTTCTGTTTGCTTCAGTTTATGTACAATTGGAAATGGGTAATAGGAGTAAATCAGCAAGTCTATAAAAGTCTGTAGCTTATGCAGGATTTTAAGTGGCGGTGTGCTATTTTGAACAGTAGAGGTAAATGTAAGATTTTCATACCTGTCTCTACAGACCATTAGAGGCTTATAGTTCTGCCACCAGTGAGGCAGTGAATCCATTCCAAGCAACAGCCTTCTTTGTTGGTGTGCCGGTGGTAGGCTAAAACCTTTTTATTCAGACAGGCTTTTTTTTTTTAAACAGTTTTTAAAGAAAAGGCTTGGGGGTGCTGTAATCTTTTAACACCTGTTTTAAAGAGCTTTTATCTTTTTAAATTGCATTTTATTATTTTATTGTATAATTTGTTTTACTATTGTAATAGTTTAATTCTATTTTAATGCACAGTTTTTGGTATATTTTTAATTGTATGGTTTGTGAGCCACTGCTACAAACATCAGTTACTGTTAAGCCCATTATGTATTATCCTGTATACAATGTATCTTAACGGTTAATTCCCAAAGGCAGTGTTGTCACAATGCTAATTTATTGGAGGGCAAAAGGGACCATGACCTAAATTTTCTCTGTGAACAAGCAGCTTGTCCATTACTCTTCTTCTGTCATATTAGGTTAAGTGTAGGCATGTTTCAAGCTCTGGGATCAAGTATATCTCTGAAGTCTGTTCTGCAGTTTACTAAAAGCCAAAGATCCACCACTTGAAGCAAAGTGCAAAATAATGTTTGAGGGAATGTGTAACATCACATACAAAACTGTGGTTCAAAAAGTGGAATCAGCTGTGCATTGTATCATATGAGCAATATTACGAGATTGACCTCCCTGTGTAAGAACAAATCTAGACTCAAGTTACTACAGATCTGACTATAGAACAGCTGAGTTTAGAAGCAGAGGAGCCATCCATTTTGCTGTTATTAAACAATTTAGAGCCATACACCCTTGCTAATTTAGTGTGGATCTTCCAGAAATCTGCCAGTCACCTACTGGCCAGTCTTAGTTTTCAGCATGTGAATTTTAAAATAGAAACCTGCTTACCTTCCTGTCTTGCTTTAAACTCCCATATGTCTGCTACAGAATCTGAAAACGGTCCAAATGAGGTATCCACTTTTGAGATGAGATATGATGAGAGAGGGACTGGTAATGGGCATGTTTGGTCAGAGAATATTGAACTGAATTGTCCCAGATACTTGGCCATGGTACTGATTCCTAGATTTTTCTTTCTTTCTGAATGATTGCATTTAGTCAGTTGCATCTCAGGAATCTAAGATACAGAGGTTGTGTGTGCGTGTGTGTGTGAGGTTGTATGTGGTTTATATGTGGGAATATATTTGCAGTGTCACCTGCTCTCATGTACTGTAAAATAATTTGTATTGCTCTTTCTTGTCCTATCTCTAAGGTATGCTGACTGTTTCTGTCAACAGGTGCAGCGACCAGCACGGAATGTTCCTGTGGACGCAACCATTTCACCTGTGCAGTTAGCGCCTTTGGTGAATGCACATGTATCCCAGCTCAGTGGCAGTGTGATGGTGACAATGACTGTGGGGACCATAGTGATGAAGACGGCTGCAGTAAGAAAATAATCATTTAATGGGAAAAAAGATGAGAAGGAGAAGAGAGGGAGGGATTGAGGCTGAAAACTACTTCAGTGCATCGTGGTGCTATAGTCCAAGATGCTATACAAGAGAGAGGTTATATTGCTGTCATCCATTCTTATAAAAACTGCAGCAGAACCAGTGACATGTTGTTAACATGACACACATGGAAACATGTTCTATTCTCCATGCATTGTTTTCACTGGTTTTCCTGTGATTCAGATCCTTATTTATTATTTAATTAAACGACCTGTACATTTAACAAAGGAAAGAAAAATGGTTGTTTGCAGTTGGGGCGTGGGTCCCTGTAAAGATCAATCAGGTACAGGTTAGGCTGTGTATGATAGCAGCCAACTCTGATGCAATCCAGGATTGCTGCTCACTTACTGGCCAGTGATTTGCCTGACAAACAATGCAGAGTCCTTTAAATTGCAGGAGGATGGGGAGAGAGAATGCCAAAGAGGGTAGGATGACATGGGAAGGATGTGAAATACATTGTATGGAGCCCAGCAGAGAGCCAGAAGGCAGACAGAACAGATTAGGAAATGGAAATGAAAGAAGCAGTTTACCTGCAGGAGGAAAACTAGAGGCATTTGAAAAAAGTGGTGCAAATTTTAATTTGAGTTAGAAAACCTTTGAATTATGCACAATTCCAGCGCTATAGGCCACACTACTAGAGCATATCTTGCTCTGCTAGCTCCCAGGTCATCTATAGCTGCCATGTGGTTTGCCTTGACTATTTAGAGAGGTTTTGTTGTTGTTAACTACAATCAGTTTGCTTCTCCCTATGAATGTGAGACCTCCTGTTCCAGTTTTGCAAACTTAGGGGTATAGCTTCTTTGATTTGGTCCATCCACCTATAATGGGGTCTTCCTCCTTTCCTGTTGCCTTCTCTCTTACTAAGCATTATTTTCTGTTTTAGTGAGTCATGTTTTCTTATGATACACCTAAAGCATGACTGTCTCATTTTGATCATCTTGGCTTTTAGGAAGAGTTCAGTCTTGATTTGCAATAGAACACATTTTTTTTAATCCGTGATATCTTCAGAACTCTCCTCCAGCACCACATTTCAAATGACTTGATTTTCTTCCTATCAGCTTCCTTCACTATCCAGATTTCACAATCATGCTGGAAATATGATGGCATGGCCATCCTAACTTGAGTTGACATTTCTTTACTTCAGAATTTTCTCTAGTTCCTTTATACTTGCCCTTTCAAGTCCTATTCTTCTTTCCTGCAGTACCATCTTTATTTAAAAACCATCCCATCTTTAAAAACCATCCCATCAATGAATTGAGTGTATACAGTCTCGACTGTATCTGCCTGACTCCAGTGATGACGCTGGAATGCTACCTTGCCCTTGAGGCATCAACTGCCCCTTACAAATTAAGTTTATTCTCATGCTGTGAACACAACCAATGCTTGGCTCCTCCTGAAAGAATGGGTAGCAAAGGTAGGTTTTGGGTGCCACTTTCTTCCATCACTCATGCAACTATTTACATTGCATAGCTTTAGAATTGTCAGATATCACCATCTTGTAAGCTTTGCTGTAAGTTTCCATAACTGTCAGCCCCAACAGGCTAAAAGCCCCTTGAGAAGAACAAGCAGGCAGAGCTCCATTATGTTTAGGCCCAGAAACAGATGAAAGGCCCTCCCTTCATTCCAGCTGCCACTGTCCTGGCCTCAGAGGGAGATGATGGTGGTGGTGATGATGGTGGTGGTTGTGGCACAGATCACTTAAATGTGAAATACATAACACATGCACACTCTGGGATGTAGGAGAGGGTTCACCATGCCATACTTTATGAAAGTATAATGGAAGAAGGGGGGGGTGTTTTAATCAAACTTCATCAAACTTTTTTCATCAAATGGGACAAACTACCTAAAAAGATGGCTGTCAAAATCCGGATAGTCAAATCTCATGTGCTTTATGTGTCTAATAATGTTTCTTTAAGTTTATCAATGTACTCTTATATTTTAGAAGATCAGAATGTTCCCCAGAGATCTCTTGTTTTTTAATCAATAGAATGCAGTTATATTCCTGAGATCTTTTACTTCTGTAGACAAGTTCTTCAACAGAAAAACACCTGTCACAATAACTGCAGAACTGGGATCCTTGCAACTAATGTATGTTAATATCAAACTCTATCTAGAAATGAAATCCAAAGGTGAACATACAGTTTGCCTGTATAAAGTATACCATGAAAGACTTGTTTCTCTAACCCTCTTATTTGGAGGCAAGGAGCAATGTAATGAAGAAATCAGCCAGAAAGTTGTCTAACTTTTGTTTTTAAAATAAATGGGCTGAATCCTATTGGTTGTTTTAACTTAAGTAGACCCATTGAGATCTTTGTATATATTGGATCATAATTCAACAGATGATTCAATTAGTGTACTTTTTGGGGTGGGTACGTTAGCCTATAGTTACGCCTAGTTTTGTGTAGTCTTGACTATCAGTGGCTGCCTCTTCTCCTGCCCCTTCTTAAATGTAGCATATATTTAAAAGATTTTAGATTGGCAGTTTTATTAGTGCCAGGAAATTTCATGATAACAAGACAGACAAGGTGGAGATTGTGCAGCAGGTGGTGCTTGAAATAGAAAACAGAAGAAATAAAGAAGAGCTTGGAGGAAGATCTAGGGCTTAGATCAGTTTACATCAGTTGTTCATAGGCAAAATAGGGCTCCTTTCTCCAGAGGACATGAAAAAGAAAGGGAGAGAGAGAGAGAGAGAGAGAGAGTGCACACAGAATAAAAGAGGGAGTTCAAAGCATACATAAAAGGAACAATGACACTGACTTCATTTGATTTTTTTGCATCTTATACCTTGTTCTGTATAGATTTCCTCTTTCTCTTGCTAACACTCCCTATCCCTAGTGCAGCTTGTGGTGCTTTGAATTTCCAGTTGTGATTTCAATTATTATTTTTACCTTGGGAGTGGGAGAGTTATGACAATAAAGTGGGTTGGTTCTGAACGTGTTAGATTTGTCTTATGTGCAAGTTATTATATGAAAATTGTGTTTTGAAGAAAGGGAGCAAAAAAGGGCAAGGAACCTGTGCTGTGGGAGGTATAGAACTAACTGGATGTTTTCACATAATGGAAAGGAGGAACTGACTATGGGTGGAATTGAGCAGATGCACTTTTACAGCCTGAGTGGGAGAGGCACATCTGGCAAAAATACGATAATTGCTTTGTATCAGGTACAAACATGAAACTAACAGTTATCTGAGAAGCACCTATTAATTTTCACCTTTGGTGGCTGCCCTCAGCTGTGTGTCTAGTGGAGTCTGTTCGCCACGTGGGATTCTCCTAGGTATGATTTCTCAAGGAGTCTTGGTGAGGTTATAAGTCTCACTCATCACCTAACACTTCATTTGCATTTATTGGTTTTGTCCTATAAATCCTCTTGCCAGTCCCCTGTGAAACTTCACTTATTAATAAAGATAGCGGCTCTGTTCTGGCCCAACCTGCTTAGCCTTCAGGAAGCAGAGCATCTGGGAGACTTTTATGCTCTTCACACTACTGTCTACCCAGTTTCCTTCCTGTGGATGTTTTTTTCTTTTCATTTTGAGGAATTGTTCTCACTGAAATCCCTTCATTGTTGTTTTATTTTTTTAATTGGAAGGGGTTTATATAAAAAGTAAGTCGGCACTATAACAGGTGAATAGGGAACAGGAAGCATCATTTGGAGATGGGAAGGGCCATAACAAGCAACTTTGGTTCATATTTATTTTCCTATCTGTGACTGGGGAAAAATCTAGAAAGGGTAGGTAGAGATATTTGGGCTTTTCTGTCTCAGATGTGGTAATAGGTCTTCTGTAGCTAACTCCACAGTTTTCAGGTTCCATTGCTGTGAACCTGGAATAATGAATATGCTAGTAACCACTCATTTGGGATAAGACAACTAGGTCATCTTGTTGAGGAGGTGAGCTTTTTTTTTTTTAAATCATCTAGCACCCATGCCCTGCTGTTACCCAAAGAAAGGTGAGGGTCTAGGGAGAGGTCCCCACCAAGTATGTCAGTGTTATTTTAAATGCTGGGCAAATTAGCTTCTGCAAGAGCTGAGTAACCTTTAGGACTGCTTGCACCTGTATATACTAGTAATAACTGAGGAGAACTCCAGGTTTGGGTGAATTAAGAGAATTTCATTTAGAAAAATGCAAAGTGCAATAATACACACAATAGCAATCCACAGAAACACAGCATTCAGAGCTAATTGAAATGGAAATATAAAAAATGGATAATGGAGTTTGCAGCAGAGTGATAATTACCTGTGATGAATAGACCATGGAAAGCTAGAGTGGCTGAGACTGGGTAGGTCTGAGGGTGGCACAAATATTTATACCTGGAATCTAATCCCAAGTGGTGGGCTATTTTCTAAGGTCACAAAGGCTGATGTCCTTTTCCAGGAATTGACAGTGAAATTCTGGATTGGCTGATGGCTTTAATTTTAGTGTGACAAAAACGGTAGTTGGATCAGGATATCCCCAGGATGGATGGAGAGAGATTGGCTGGGAACACAACAGGGGTAGGCAGAATGGTTGGCTTATTATTTTGGGTGCAAAGAGATCCTTTGTCTCAAGGTGCAAGAGGAAATGCAGATGACTTGGGGGAAGGAAGGAGCACTTAGTACAGCCATTTAGATTTGATTATCTTATTACCTGGAAGTACACATGCCTCGGGTCTCATTCCTATTCTCCTGGGAACCTGACCTGGTGTTCCTAATGGTAATTGTGACCTCTCAAGTACATGCTGGTTCTAGATATGGAACATGGGGATCCCAAATCCAGAGTGGGGTATGCAGGGTTTGCTAACACTGCTTTGCTGTCTTGCCTCACCTTGCTTGTTTTTTTTTTTCTTTTTCTGTTATTGGGATGCTGACATCCCTGGCTGAAAAAAACATAAAATCAAGCATGACAGCAATACATTATGATATATGAAAACAAAAACTATGGAAAAGATGGTGGCAGATTATCTTAGACAAACAACCTAAACATTTTCATGCAATTCCAGAGCTCTGCTACTGTGAGTTACCATGGGTTAGGTTTTAAAAAAAGAAGAGAAATAGGAAACATTGTAAAATATGGCTAATCATGGAAAAAATAAGAAATCAGGATTAAATTGAAGCAACAAATAATAATCTTAGAAGAACAATTGAAAAAAAACATAAGGGAAATTAGTCACATCAGACAGAAAGAAGTATAGGAAGTTGAAGACAATACAACATATAATAAGCTCTGCTTATTAACACTGAAGTAAAAGTAGCAGATGTTTAATATGCATTTAATTAAGTAGATTCTGATAAAAAAGTATTCTTTTTCTCTTTTTTCTGTTTGTTAATGAGATTTATACAGCTCTAGTCAATGTTAAAACTGAGGTGTATGTGTATGTGTATGTGTATGATGCTTGTATGGGATGTAATAATGTTTTATTCGTGTATGTATTTTGTATAATATATAATGTTTGTAATTTGATGAATGTATGTAATATATGTGTTATGACAATAAATTTAAAAAATAAATAAATAGGGAAAAACAACAACAACCAGGGAATCAGGCTGCTTGGGAGTAGTGAGGAGGAGGGAGGAAGGGACAGTGACACAATGTGAATGCCAAACTTGCAGCTGCTCCAGCAGTCAGGGACAGAGCAGTCATGGATCAGGGACAGAGCAGTTACAGGTTGGAGGTGTTGTCATGTCATAAGTATTGCCAACGCCACTATTTTTTTCTGGTGAAATTGTGGTTTTAAAGCTGCATGTAGTAATCTCTTATATGGCGAATGGTTGCTTTGATGTCAGTTGTGGATGTTGAATCTCCTTTGGGTTTTAGTCTGTCAAAAACTGTCCAGGATGCTTAATCCTGTTTGTTCTTAATAGGTTCAGTAGACTGAGTATTCCTTTAGAAGTTTGGACTAAAACCAGGAATGAATTCTCCAGACACTGAAGCCACCAACTCCCATTGTTGCATTGTTGTTAATGGAGTTGAAATGTGATTGCATGATTTTACTGTTCTTTGTTTCCCAGTCCCCACATGTCCCTTAAATAAAGGTGGCGGGGGGGGGGGGAGAGATTTTGCCTGCATTGACATCACTCTAGTCTAGACTATTTTATTGACAACCGAAGAACACCTTAAGACAAAATGTAGGTCTGTTTTTTTGTAACATTGTCATGTCTTTCTTCTCCTATATGATTTTTAACATCTTTGCCTGATGAAGAGGCCAGTGGAGTTTTGAAAGCTTGCATTATGTATTTTGTGCCCAATAAAGATATCAATTTTTTTTGTGGATTTTGGATTTTGTTATATTTAGCCACAACAGTAGAGATGTTCATATGTTCATACAGTAGAACTGGAAGCCAGGAGTTCGGTTCATAGTGAGATATAGCAGTTGTGCCTTTCCCTGTAAAGAAGAGTAATGCTGAAGTAAGCAGCCACCAGTGTGAGATAATTAAAAGTCTGGGCTCTTTTTTGTTGTTGTTTTGATTTTATCACTTAACAATTGTAAAATGAGTTTATCGATTTCCTGGTTTTATTTGTCCTTGCCTTTGTTCCCACTTGTTATTGTCATTTTACTTTTCTCCTTGATAGATTTTCTTCCTTCAGGACTTTTTTATTATTTGATTTTATTGCTTTAGACTCTGTGAGCCTGTGGTTTTAAGGATCACTTCATGTCCTGGGAAGAGGTAGATTTATAGATAACAGTTGGCTTCCCTTTTTTAGCAGTAGAACTTTCTGTCTACCTGTCTTTGGCAAGGGTCATTTTTGTCTCTGAGCTTTTGGTCTCTACTGCAATGTTTACTTCTTCATTCCACTGTGTTTACAAGCGTAAACATTAGAACAATCATGGTAACAGGCTGCCTGAGAACTGTCAATACCAGACTTATTGGTCAGGTAGTAGCTAGAGCAGCTCAATTACTACCTAGACATCACTAGCTGTAAAAAAGAAAACCACCTAGAGCTGGTCATCATGAAAACTTTGTTGTACCCTTTCTCAATTTGCTGTTAACAGTTGTTCTTATTCATTTCTTATTCCAGGTTTGTGCAAGAGTGAAAAGCTAGTACAAATGTGCCAGTATTCTGCTGAGATGCATTTTAATCGTACTTATCTAATACATCTATATCAACACATTCTTCTGTAATACTTAAAGCAGCATACACAGGTTCTAAGGTGGTCTCCCATCCAGGGAGTGACCAAACCCAGATTTGCTGGGCTTCAGCAATATTGCTGCATTATCCTTCCACATGGCAAGCTTAAGATCGTTAGAGACCCTAAGCACTGAAAAGATTTTGGTGTCCCCATATATTATTATATCACAATCACATGGACTGTGTGGCAGTCTTATCAGTTGCCAGATTCTAATTTTGTTGTATTCCCAAGATTAATGTATACATTAACCTCTATTACTACTATTTTATTATTATTATTATTATTGTGTGTGTGTGTGTGTGTATATATATATATATATATATGTATATGTATGTATGTATGGAGCCATTGTGGCATAGTGCTTTGCGTGTTGGAGTATGATTCTGGAGACCAGGGTTCAAATCCCACTGAGCCATGGAAACCCACTGGGTGACCTTGGGCAAATCATCCTCTCAGCCTCAGAGGGAGACAAAAGCAAACCCCCTCTGAACAACTCTGACCAAGAAAACCACATAATAGGGTCACCATAAGTCAGGAACAATTTGAATGCATACAACAACATAGGTCTTTACTGGGACCAGTTCTTTCTAACATGTTCAAAAAATATTTGAAGCTGAGCACTGAAATGGATGGCCAGGTTTGCTGATGGCATTCAATTATTTAGAGCAGTTAAAACAGATCAAGGCAGGTTAGTGCTTCAAAAGGATCTCTTCAAACTGGAGGAAATGAGCATCAAACTTGAGGGAATGGACATTATACACATATATGTATATAATTTTTTTTTCATTTATTGTAGAAGCCTTTTTGTAAACCCTGCTTCAGCTGCACCATTTGCAGTTTTGTACTATATGGTAAATTCGGCAATGGAAATTTTGTGAGGTGCTTCCCTTCCGTTAATGCCCTAAGAACATGCTTATTTTGCTTAATGGTTAATCCAGCCCTATTCCTTCAGACCGTTAGTTGCATGATCCCTTGGAGTGTTGGCACAGCAAAATAGACTGATTCCCAGGATTTGGAAGTGGCCATGCTGGCTAAGGAATCTGGCAGTTGTAGTCCAACCCCCTCCTTTCCTAGCTATGTCAACATCAAACATTTTAGTGTACATGCTTTTTCTCCCATAAAAGTTGTCTCTTTGCTGCACTTTTGTCACAAAGCTCTTTTCTAGAAAAGAGGGAAGAGACCTTAGTAAACATTGATTAACTTAATGCATGGAAGGTTTGGAACACAGAGTCATATTTGTACTGGTTATCAAGTACAATGCCTGCTTACCTGTCTTCTACAAATGCTTAGAAAACTAGCTTTGGATATCTAGGTGCGGTTATGCAAGTTTATGTAAATGTTGTTCCTGGGGAATGGGGGAGGAAAAAGAAGACTATGCTGTGGGTGAAGAATATCACAGATGCCACAGCAAAAGTTAAGGTCCCTAAATACAATGTCCCAATCACACAAATCCAATATATAATTCCTGTTTGTATTGTATACAAAATGATCTCAAAACCATATGACCTGTGATGTCAGTGGCGGAAAAATACGGTCCAAGTTTTGCATGTGACAGCTATGGAACACTGGTGAAATCTTCTATCAAGTCCACATTAAGATGGTTCTGAGCCTGGGCAGAGTAGGGCACTCTCTTCTCTGTTCAGGTTCAGATTAGTTGCTGTTTGGCTGGATCCTCTTAATTGTTTTTGCTGAAGTTGATTAATATGGCTATCCCTCTGGAAAGAGTATCCAAAGCAAAGTGGGCCCTGAGCAGATGGGCAAGGAAAGCATGGGTTCATCCCCCGCTTTCCTGGCCCAGGTGCTAACCTGAATCAGTCCCTGTGCAAGCCTGGGGATGCACTACCCATGCAGGCTCCTTACCTCTCCCCTGTGTCTCTGCTAGTGAGCGGGACCCCTGCTGCCGGCCCCCTTCCCATGTCAGCAGTGACAACAGGGGCTGCTCACTAGCAGAGAGGCAGGGGGAAGGTGAGGAGCAACCAGGGAATCTAGACACATGGGGTTTGCTGTGGAGTTTCTGAGAAACACTATGGCAAACCGGGGATCAAATTGACTTGCATTAAGGGCTGTTTATCCTAGGATCAGGTCAAATCCACTGGGTTTGTGTCTGGTCTGTCCCGATCCTGGCTCTGGGGTTTTGGCCTGCATCAGGGACATGGGCCTTTTGACCTGTACAAACAGCCCTTTGTTGATAAACTTCCTGGTCAACTCAGTCTTCCCATGATAAAGCCAAACCTCTTGATGAGTGTTGATTTCACAGTTTAATGTTTAGATTCTGCCTTTGGTGTTAGATAAGACTCTTAGTTGTTTTTATTATAACATAGCTTTTCCTCTGGTAAGTTTTACTTCTGGCATTATGGATATGGTGTGGATAGTGCTTTTTTGATGTAAAGAAAGATGTGTTCAGAACACTTGTTTCTATTTACTTGCTTCATTCAGCTAAAGATGTGCTTGCAGAAGCCTACTTTTTCACATGCATGGTAAAGGGTGGATTCCTCTTTCACTCTGCAGTCATAGGAACAAAAGAAGAGCCCTGCTTGATGAGATCAAGGGCCTATCTAGTCCAGCATCGTGTTTCCCACAGGAGACAAGCAGATGTCTCTGGGAACCCACAAGCATGATAGGAATGCAATAACACCCTCCCACTTATGTTCCCCTGCATATCAAGAGGCAAAATGCCTCTTATATTGGAGGACGTATATAAACATTATGCAGCTTTTGTTAGTTTTATGATCATAGAAGCACAGAGTTGGAAAAGATCACAATTGCCCACCAGTCAAACCCCTGGCACCATCAAAGTACTTTCAACAGATGACCATCCAGCCTCTTTTTAAAAACCTTCAAAGAAGAAGACTCCACCATGCTCTGAGCCAGTGTATTCAACTGTTGATCCATGAATCACCTTTTAAAGTAATTTAAATTGGTGGTCCTCATCACATCTAGAGGAAGCATATCTCATAGTTTTAATATGTGTGCCAGAAGTTCTTCCTTTTGTTTATCTTATGTCATATCATTCATCTTCATTGGATGACCCTGGGCTCTAGCATTGTGAGAGAGGAAGTAAAATGTCTCCATATCCATTTTCCACACTATGAATAATTATATATATTTATATATTGTTCTCTCCCATTGTTCTCTCATTGTTTATATATTGTTCTCTCCCATATATATTGTTATATATTGTTCTCTCCCATTGTTGTTTGATTTTTTTCCCTCCAAAACAAATAGGAAATAGGCCTTTGCTCATAGTAGAATTGGTCAGTCTCTCGATGATGATGTTTGCCCTTTTTGTGCCATTTCCAGATCTGCAGTATTTTAGGTTGGAGTGAGCAGAACTGTACACAGTATTCCAGCTGACTTGTAAAGAAGGGTTAAAACACTGGCAGATTTATTTTCTGTTCCTTTGTTAAAGCTTTTTAATATGAGTGTGTGGTTGGTCCTCTGTATCCATGGATGCTTCATCCATGGATTCAACCATCTACAGCTTAATAATAATAATATTTATTTCTTACCCGCCCCTCTGTAAAACAATCGAGGCGGGGTACAACAAGGTTAAAAAACAGATTACAGATTAAAATAATTCAAGAATTCCATCCCAACCTCCCCCCCCCCCTTAAAATAGGATTAAATTAGTTAAGTTTAAAATTAAATTACTAACAATAAAAATACAATACAACATAATACACAAAAACCGCAATGCTGGCCACAGCATGGGTAGCAACAAAATACAGAGGGGGGCGGGATAAAGAGTTGGGAATTGGCTGAAAGATTTTAGGAGCCAGGTAGATTATACAGTTTCAGGGAAGGCCTGCTGGAAGAGATGCGTCTTTAAGGCTGTTTTGAAACAGTCTAGTGATGTAATGAGACGCATCTGATCCGGCAGGCCATTCCATAGCCTGGGAGCAGAAGCAGAAAAGGCCCTCTGGGAGGTCTGTGCTAACCTAGTCTTCATGGGCTGCAACAGATTTCTCCCAGAGGACCGAAGCGTGCAGGGGGGGGGGTTCATATGGGGAGAGGCGGTCCCTGAGATAAGATGGACCCAAGCCATGTAGGGCTTTAAAGGTTAAAACCAACACCTTGTACTGCGCCCGGAAACTAATCGGCAGCCAGTGGAGAGTTTTAAGCACAGGTGTAATGTGCTCTCTCCTAGGTGTACCGCTAACAAGCCTGGCTGCCATATTTTGAAAATACATATTAAAAAACAACAATAAAGCTTGAAAATACATATTAAAAAACAACAATAAAAATTATTTTTCCATTTTATATAAGGGACATCATTTTACCATGGTTGTTTTTGTTGTGTGCCTTCAAATCATTTCCAGTTTATGATGACCCTAAGGCAAACCTATAACAAGGTTTTCTTGGGTTGAGAATGTGTGACTTACCCAAGGTCACCTAGTGAGTTTTCATGGCCCAGCAGGGAATCAAACCCTGGTCCCTAGAGTCATAGTCCAATGCTCAAACCACTTATCAACTGGCCATTTTACTACACCACTAGATTTTGATATCCATGGAGGGTTCTGGAACCAAACCCCAGAACATACTGACAGCCCATTCTATGCTTTTTGTACAGAAGCTTGACATTGACTTTGAGCTATTGTAAAGGAGTGGGGACTCTGGGTCAGATTGAGCAGGCGGAGACTGTGGAGGACAGGCATAGTGACCCCAGGGAGGCTGCCAAGGTAGGGGAGGAGGTGGGGTTTGAGGAGGGGCAGGTGAGCACCAGGGTTGGGAAGGAGGAGGAGTCCTTGCCCAGGGGCGGGGACGGGAGGAGCATCTCCCTTTTAAGAAGAGGCAGGGAGGTGCTGGGAGGAGGAAGAGAGTTGGAGGAAACTCTAGGAAGGAGGGTGACTAGGAACCCCACTCGAGACGGCTGTCCCATAACACTGCACACCTCGCATAATTGCCCTCGGATAGGACCTCACCATGCAGTGATGCTTCCAGACACTAGATGGAAAGGGGAGTGGGGCCTAGTACCCTTTAAGGAGGGGCTGAGTTGGTTACAATCCTCCCAGAGGAACCTAGAAGGCACCTGGTGGGACCCCAGGGCCCAGAAGTGGGGACACGGACCCCGTCCCAAAGAGACAGAAAAGGCCAAGTTGGAACACCAGGAGAAGGTCCTAAGACGAGGCTCCCTAAGGCGAAGGTCCCTCCCTTCTCTGGACGGGTAGGCTGAGAGTGGGGGACAACTGAAGAATAGAGTGACCGGGGAAGCTGGACGAACTGCATGGGTGATGCGACGAGAACGGGAGTGTAGCCTCTAACCTTGTTCTGGTGGGGCATATTTCTTTTGGAGACATTTTTCTTTGTTCAATAAACATTGTTGGTACAGCAAACACTAGTGCATGTGTGTGTTGTTAAAGGATGGAGCCTAAGACCCCCCCTGCCGCCGACAGGCCCCTTAGCCCCACCCATAGCTATCCATTCTGACTATGAACATTTCCTTCCTGGTCAGCCACCAGCCCTGAGCCCTTCGTTAAGCAGATTCCAGACCAATGGGAAGCAAATATATCCAGACACATACAAAGAGAAACATATCAAGGAAGTGGTTTAAAAAGCATACAGCTTTGTGCTACCTTAAAAGCTAATTGATTTGTTGTGTCATAAGCTTTCATGGACTAATAGTGTGGTTTTGTGGTCTGTGGGCTACAAATGGTATGGCCCATGGGCTACAGGTAGGCTGGCAGGGTGGTGCAGCCCTCTGCACCTTGATCATGAAACCAGTAAATTTTGGGGGTAAAAATTGAGAAATCTTCAAGAGGCCATAAATCAGAGACAGGGTCTTTCTTTCTTTCTTTCTTTCTTTTTTTGCTCTGAGGGCTATATTCCTCATTATCTTTCTCCAGCCGCATTAGACATGGATTTCAGACAGGTGGACATTTTCAAAATCTTTTCCTGAGTAGTCTGAGATTAAGATGAACTGTACTCAGTGGACAGAAACCCGTTAAGACTTTCTCTTTTCTTTTGCACAATGAAATATGATGATCCTGCATTTTTGTCCCACTGTTACATATTATGTCACTTTATCTTACTTCTTCTTCCAAAGAGTTTAGGGGAGAGGACATAATTCAAACCTCTCGCTCCCTGTCACATACTTCTTGTCCCAGTTGTGTTGTCCTCATCAATGCTTTGAGGTGAGTCACTTTGACTAAGAGATGGTAACTGGTCCAAGGTGACCATGAAATTTTTCATGGCTGTATGTGAATTTGAAACTTTGCCTCCCTGGTCTGTGTCTAGCACTGTAGCTGCCATACTATTGATCTTATCTTTGGGGAGAGGAGTATCAATTTAAGTATTTTTCTTTTTACTAGTTGTTTGGATGTTTGAAATTATCATGGGGTCTTCTGGCAATGACCAACTTGGATTTAACACAAAATTACCACTTATAGTCATCAACGCACTTGTAGAAAGCGTGGGATGAGTCCTTCCTGAATCTTCGTTAGCGAAGAAAAGCCAGAGAGAGAGAGAGAGAGAGACCACTTATGGTAAGCCCTACACTGAAAAGCAGGGGTGTTTCCCATTTTAGCCGAAGACAGTCTGACTTTAGCTGAATTGGCAGAAATGCTTATTTGCTGTTGAAGTAGGAATAAGGGCCTCCTTTTGTGTATAGCTGTTTCTCTGTGTCATTTTCACTCCCACCCCTCTCAGTTTCCCTAACCTGAAGCTCATTTTTCATATTTAAGGAGAGTATTAAATTGGGAGGAACTGCTCCCTGTAGGGTTGGAATTTTCATTTTGAGCAGTTGCTTCGTGAGAGTAGCAGCAGTTCAATGGGATAATGGTATCTGCTCTGAACCAGCGCTAATGGCCTAACCCTGTGGGAGCCTGAAGAATTCTCCCCCAGAGAGCCAGCATGCAAATTCCCTTCCAGGCGGCTACTGCACAGGCCTTTGGTGATTAGTCACGCTGGGGCTCAAGGCTGCATATGTTGAGAAGGGGGGAGGGTGTTGGGTCCCCCCCCCCTAACCTGCATCTGAGGCCTGGGAGAGTGTGGTCAGTGAGCAGAGACGGATTTGATGGGAAAGATGGCACAGTGTGGGCTGTATCTCTTGCTCTTAGCCTTTTTTTTAAATGGTGAGGAACACAAGATTTCCGGAATTTAGTGGACCTTAAAAATCATGTTGCTATGTAATAAGGGTGGAGAAAGTGCTGACTTCTGATTGCATGGAACCCCCAAACCCTTTTGTTCCTCCCAAGCAGCCACTGATATCCCCTCTTCGACTTTCATACCCTGAATTTTATTTCTAAAGATTTTTGGATGAAAGTCATCCCCAAATGTTCAGTTTGTTTGTTTGTTCCATTTTTATGCTGTCTTCCTCCCAGAAAGGGACCCAAAGTGACTCACAAATAAAAAATTTAAAAGATTTTACAATAAAAGTTTTTAAAACATCAAGTAAAAACAGTATAAAATTACATTACATTACATTAAATCCTACACCACCCACTTCATATAACAAACACCCCATATAAAAGCCATACCATGGTTATGTATTGCCTGAATACAATAATTTTTGCTTGCCAACAAAAGGAAAGCAGGAAGGTGGCCAGCCTAGCCTCCCATGGAAGGGAGTTCCAGTGTGTGGGAGCAGCTCTTGTGTCCTTACCAAGTGAGACTGCAATGGTGATGAGACTGAGAAAGTATTCTCTAGAAGATCTTAGGGCTCTGGAAGGTTTGTGTGCTTAGATGCTTCCAGGAACAGATTACTAAATTTTACTCATCTAATCCCACTGGGATGCACACCCCCCCCCCATGCAAAAGAAAACCAGAAATAATTGATGTTTGCTTCCAGATTGGGTTTTACAGGTGGTTTTTCACTGGTTTCAGGCTTGCTGGGAGATTTGTTGTTGTTGTTGCTGTTGTGTGCCTTCAGGTTGTTTCTGATTTGTGATGACTATCAGGGGCCCAATTTAGACCCTCTGACTGTTGCCCACCCTGGCTTTTGAGTTATGCTTTGCATAAACAAGAATTGAGAGGTAGATGTTGTATAAGAAGTAGACAGTATAAAAATGGGATACATAGATTTATTTTCTTAGGTGTTTTGGAACTGAGCACATTGTAAATAATTTCTCGCTTCATTACTAGTAATAGATTGTAATTGTAACTGACTCAAGAACTGTGTCATCTTTGATTGTCAGTCTGGAAGCCTAAGGTTCCTTTTTAGAACCATGTATTTGTACTTAGTCAAGTCAAAGACTATTATTATTTTTCTTGTTAACATAAGGCAAAATAAGGTGGCTAAAGGGAAAAAAAAGCTGCATTGTAGTTAAGTTCATGTGGACCCCTGCAGTTATGCTCCAGGATGGGCAACATGTGTGAGACAGTAATAGGTGTATGTCAGTCTTGGCTCCATGTTGTGTTTGATTGCTTCACTATGAGAGCAGTTGGCCTGCCAAATCCATGATGAGCTGAATGAAAACACTCATATGAATAGGTTCTTAATTGCTGTAAAAGAAGCAGGGCTGTTCTGCACATTTATAAAACACATGGCACAATGCTTCTGGAATTAATACCACTTTACAGTGCAAATGGGAACCTCATGTTTGAATGCTCCTCCATGTCAGAACTTCTACCCACTTTATTCACTCACATCTTAAAAATCAGAGGATAGATATTTAACCTGGCTGCTTTATTGGCATGCTCATTGTCTCTGCACATAGCATTTTTATATGGGGAGATGTCTTAAGTCAGTGGTAGGGAACCAATTTGGGTTCTGGATGCACATATAAGAGTCTCATGCATGTAGTCCCTGATGTGTTTCCTTCCACCACAAATGTACTTACTGCCATTCATGTTCATATAAACACATGGCAGCAAGGCAGACTCAGCTGGAACTGGAAGAACAACGTGAAGTACTAGTTGAGTATGTAGCTGCTTTGACTACCCCTTATTCTTCCTTAATCTAAATTTATGTATGATTTCTCCTCATCTGAATTCTGAAGAGGTACAGTTCCAGAAGGGCCTGTGTACTGCATGCTTTTTCATAATTGCATGGATTGCTTCTGTGTAACTGAGATGGGTACTTCCCCAAGCTGGCCCACATGCTGAAAGCAAGGAGGGGTGGGTTGGGAGAATGTCAAATGCTAAAACATTTGAGCTTTTATAACCCCTGATTCCAATTTGTTCTACATTATTTGGATTTCCTTGTTTGTTTTAAGATACAAGAATGAATTGTGGTTATGTTAATAACATTTGTAGAAGGAAAGTGGATAAAATGTGGGATAAAAATTGTGGAGCCCTCCAGGAAATATTGAACTATAACTCCCAGTAGATAGCTAGGCCAGGGGTGATGACTGCTGGGAGCTGTACTTTGATAACATCTGGAGTTTAACATCTGGAGATGTCACATGATTCCCTGATCTAGGCTTCCCTGGGCCACTGTGAAAGGCTAGGGGGCTGCGTTCCACAAAAAATAAAAATGAATTTGCCCCCAAATGTCCTCTGGGGACATGGGGGCATTTTTACCATGTTTTTAGGGTAATTTATTGTTAGTATTTCAGTCCCGGAGAGGTGAAGTGAGCAGAAATCACTTCCTATTCAAAAATCCATTTTCTAGGCCTGAACTGGCCCAGAAATGCCCAAAGGACCTTTGAGGGGCAAAAAATATGAAATTTTCTTTTATGCCTCGGATCCCAGGGGTCCTCCAAACATGGCATATTTGACTTCCACACACCCTAGAGGGGTATTCTGGAACAAAATTTACCTGGGGTGGGGGCAGAAAAAGCACTGGAGGCTGCGTGTGGCTAGTGGGCCTCACTTTGAGACTGAAAATGCTGAAGGAAATTAGGTTCCACTTTCCACCAGCTTCCAGACATTGAGCCCCAATCCCATGTACTTGAGCTAAAATTATTGCTGTTTTTACTTTCTGTTTTGGCAGCATGGCAGGACTGGAATTACAATCTGCTGCCTTCCTTTTGAGCCCGCCAGAAATTTGAGATCCTTGTAGAGGAGGAGGAGGAGACCCTGTTGTGAGTCCCAACACCTTGTAAAGTTAGGTTATTGGGTACCTGTAACAAGGCTTTCTCTATAGCATTGCCCTGACTGTGGAGCTCCGTACCCTAGGAAGTTATGTTGGATCCATCGTTGAAACCAAAACAGTGTTCCGTATTTGAAACTGCTGTTTTAACTATTTCAAAATTGGGTTGTTTTTAGATTGCTTTTAGGAGTTTAAAATGGGTATTTTAATGTGTTTTAAAATATAAATTTTTACATTATAACATTGTAAAAATGTAACAGGAACATTTTTTTAAAAAAGTTTTTTAAACTGGTGTGTTCTTGAGCACATAAAACCAGTAATTTCCCTGGAAGCCAAGATGATCAAATTAAGGCTGCTGTACTTTGGCCACATCACAAGAAGGCATGACTCATTAGAAAAGACATTAATGATTGGAAGATGGAAGACAGTAGAAAGAGAGGAAACCTGCACGCCAGATGGATAGATTCTGTTAGGAAGACCATGGGCATGAATCTACAAGACCTAAGCAGAGCAGTGGAGGATAAGGGGGCTTGGAGATGTCTTATCCACAGGGTATGACCCAGGGGCAATTAACAACAACAAAATGTTTTATTTTTGTATTCTTTCAATTGGTTTTTATGTGTTCATCATCTCAGAAGCCCTTCTATGCTGGGAAGCAATACAGAAATACTTTAAATAAATAAGTAAAAAATAATTATAAACTTGGATGTAAATAAGACCAAAATATGTTTATTTTAACATGTCACTGATATAAAATTGGTTCAGTTAGGCTGGTGCTTCCCCCCCCCCCCATTCCATGTCATTTTGTGTCTCTTTGCTTTCAATTCTATTCCATGCTATTTCCATGTTAATTTTGTATTTAAAGAGAGAGAGTGAGAGAGATCATTAAAATGTTGACTTAAATACAATTTTAAAGATTTTAGCACTGAAAACTGTGTCACCAAATCTTTGAAATTTCACAATTTGAAGGATAGCTGTGCATGTGTGGATGGCTCTTGTGGTCTCTTCCAACTCTATGATTCTATGATTCTACTGGTATCACCTGTGTCCAGGAAGTGCAAATCTGATTAGTTTTGTGATTTATAAATACTGAATTCCACCAATGTTCTTGTGCTGAAGGCACATTTGGGAGAAGGAAAAGAAGAAGAGGAAGAAGAAGGAGACAACTGCTTAGGGAGTTAAGATTTAAGTACTTAAGATTTAGTAACCATAACAGAATCCCAAATTATACAAAAGAAAAGTGTGTAAATATTATTTGTTGTCCTTTTTATGGAATGGGTGGCATGTGTAACCAAGAGTAGATTAATTAATTTTGAACCTATTTACCTGTGACTAGTAAATTATTTCCTTAGTTAGTCAGGTTCAGCCACATTGCTGAAGTGCTGAAATGAGTACAGCAATGTGCTGTTATAATTGGCAGCATCGGCTGAGGAAAAACAACAACAGACCTCTGAGAGAGAAAGAAAATTTCTAGTAAAAAAACAGGAGGCTAGTAAGGAAGAGTAGCTTGTCTGCACAGAACACAAATCAGGTACTGTATTGTGATTTTGTGCTGTCCTTTTTAGCATACCTCTGGGATGGTTCTTAGCATGGGTAGTGATAACAGTGCACTGGAAATAGTGTGGATCAAATAATGTCACAGTAACAAGAATGCATGAGACAAACCTGAGTGAACAATGGAAGCCCAAATGAAATATCTATCTTATCCAGAGATTGTAAGTTGCTTTTTGGACTACAACCTCTATAGGTTGAATTACCCTTATCTAGAATTCTGAAATCTGAAATATTCTGAAATCCAAAATTATCCACATGGCTGAGATAGTGATACCTTTGTTTTCTGATAGTTCAGTATAAACAAACTTTTGTTTCATATTAAAAAATATTTTGTATGAAATTACCTTCAGTCTATGTATATAATTGCTGTATGAGACATAAATGAATTCCATGTTTAGACGTGGGTCACATCTCCAAGCTATCTTATTATGTATATGCTAATATTCCAAAATCAGAAAAACCTTAAAATCAAAAACACTTTTGGTCTCAAGCATTTTAGATATGGGAGATTTAACTTGTACAATATTGGCTGAGGAATTCTGGGAGTTAGCATTCCAGAAAGCACTTTCCAATTCTTTGCATTTCAGCATCCTGTTTCAGAGGAAGCCCCCCAAAGAAGGCACAAAGAACACATCCCCACTGCTTTGTTTCTTTCCAAGACTTATAGGTATACTTCCTCTTGACTTGGAAATTCCATTCAACTGCCATTTAGCTGTTAATAACCCTGTTTTCCAATGATTTGTCTAAGTCTCCTTTTCGGCCCATGAAGATATTTACTACATCTTGTAGCAATAGAAGTTCCACAAGTTAAATTGATGTTATCTATCATAAAGTACTGACTTGTTTCTTGAGAGTACTACCAAGCTACTTCATTCAGTGATTGCAAGTTCTAGTTTTTTGAGAGAGCAGAAATCATCCTTTATTCATTTCCTCCCAAGCCATTCCACAACTGTATGGTGTTAGTCATCTCTCTTTATGTTCATGTATTTCTTTCTTTATTTTTATTTTATATCCCACCTTTCTCCCAATATGGGGACATGAGACAGTTTTGTTGTTGTTAACTGCCATCAAGTCAACTTTAATTTATTGTGACTGCATGAACAAGAAGTCCAAGCCACATTGTCATCAGCAGTCCTGCTCAAATTGTATGGACTCAGGGCTGTGCCTTCCTTGATTGAATCTATCCAACTGAAATTCTGTCTTCCTCTTTTTCTATTGCTTTCTCTCTTACTAAGCATTGTTTTCTTTTCTAGTGAATCATGTCTTCTCATGATTTGTCCAAAGTACAACAGTCTCATTTCAGTCATCTGGGCTTTTAAGGAGAGTTCATGCTTTATTTGCTCTTGGACCGATTTGTTTGTCTTTTTAGCAGTCTAGGGTATCTGTACAAAGCACAAAAAGCACAAAAATCAGTGTGTACACAGCCATTGTACTGTCTATTCTCCTCTATGGGTCTGAAACATGGGTCATCTATTGCCAACATCTACGACTCCTCAAACGCTTTCTTCAGCGCTGTATACGTACAATCCTAAATATACTCTGGACTGACTATGTGACGAATGTTGCTGTCCTTGAGCAAGCAGGGATCACCAGCATTGAGGCCATGCTATTGAAAACATAGCTGCACTGGGCAGGGCATGTTTCTAGGATGGAGGACCATCACCTCCCAAAAATAGTACTCTACGGTGAACTCAGCACGGGTCAGCGTAAGAGGGGCACCCCAAAGAAGAGATACAAGGACTCCCTGAAACAACATCTCAAGCTCGGCCAAATAGATCACCAACAATGGTCTGCCCTGGCCTCACACCGGGAGGCATGGAGACGCACTATCCACAATGCTGCAGCCTCTTTCGAGAACTCATGCCGAACGAGTCTCGAGGAGAAACAACAATGCAGAAAGAACCACAACTTGGAAACGTTGCCCAAGGAGACTTTCTGCTGTGCTCTTTGCAACCGGACTTGTTTATCTCGGATCGGCCTTTTTAGTCATCAACATGTTTGTTGAAAGCATGGGATGAGTCCTTCCTGAATCTTCATTAGTGAAGAAAAGCCAGAGGTATCTGTAGAATTCTCCTCCAGCATCACATTTCAAATGAGTTGATTTTTTTCGTATTAGCTTTCTTCATTGTCCAGCTTTCACAGCCATACATAGAAACTGTCATGGACAAGGCACTTTGTAGTAAGTGAAGTACAGTTAAAACAAAGGAGAATACAAACAAATTAAGCAAAAAAAATCATATTAAATATTATTTAAATTTAAAGCAGAATTTAAAAAAGTTTAAAAGGGAACTAAAACATAGTGGTGGTGGTGGTGGTGGTGGTGATGATGGTGATGATGATGATAAAAATATAGTACACACCAATTAGAAGGCCTTTTGCAATGACCATTCAACAAAAGCTGGATCAATAAAAAGGTCTGTCAGCAGAGAAGAAACTAATCAAGTTTCAAAGGGGAGCACGTTTACATAATCTGGTTTCCGGTGCCAGCTTCCATGCCTGGTCAACTGCATGGAGGACAGGGTTCATTTTTTGTCCTTTTGGGCCACACCAGCATTTTCATAGAATCATAGAATCATAGAGTTGGAAGAGACCACAAGGGCCATGTAGTCCAACCCCCTGCCATGCAGGACCTCCAAATCAAAGCATCCCTGACAGATGGCCATCCAGCCTCTGCTTAAAGACCTCCAAGGAAGGAAACTCCACTACGCTCCGAGGGAGTGTGTTCCACTGTCGAACAGCCCTTACTGTCAGGAAGTTCCTCCTAATGTTGAGGTGGAATCTCTTTTCCTGCAATTTATATCCATTGTTCCGTGTCCTAGTCTCTGCAGCAGCAGAAAACAAGCTTGCTCCCTCCTCAATATGACATCCCTTCAAATATTTAAACAGGGCTATCATATCACCTCTTAACCTTCTCTTCTCCAGGCTGAACATCCCCAGTTCCCTAAGGCGTTCCTCATAGGGCATGGTTTCCAGACCCTTCACCATCTTAGTTGCCCTCCTTTGGACCCGCTCCAGTTTCTCCACATCCTTTTTGAATTGTGGTGCCCAGAACTGGACACAGTATTCCAGGTGGGGCCCGACCAAAGCAGAATAGAGTGGCACTATTCTGCTTTGGTCAGGCCCCACCTGGAATACTGTGTCCAGTTCTGGGCACCACAATTCAAAAAGGATGTGGAGAAACTGGAGCGGGTCCAAAGGAGGGCAACTAAGATTTTGGCAATACACAAGTGACATCATATCATTCCTATTCCTATTACAATCTCATTCTCCTCTGTATGAATATTCTTTAACTTTTTTTTTTGCTGACAGGGGAAGCTGGGAGTCATAGGCAAACACATCTGGAAGTCACCAAGTTAGAGAAGTTTCTTACAGACTTTAGCATTGATTCCAGGTGGTTGGATGTTAAACATACCAGAAAGACTGCCTATCCTGATTGACATTCCTAGCTTTCAAAGGAAATACCTTTCTTCCTCTTTCTCTTGTTACTGCTACATTCTTTTCCTCATCTGATCCCTGTGTTTGGTGGTAGGGAAGAAGCCCAGCCGATGACAGTTGGAAGATAGCATCAATAGACCAGCAGGGATGGAAATAGTTCTGTAGTCACCATCTTCTTCTTGGTATTTTCTTACTTTCTTTCTTTCTTTCCTTTCTTTCCTTTTTTTTTTTACATAGTTAAACTAATGTCATTCCTTTGGAGAACACACCTGTCAGGGGAAAAAATCCTGTGTTACTCCCTTCTAAGTCATAGCTGGCAGCCCTTGAAAGCAGAGTCTCTCACAGGCTGAGAGTTTCTTTCATCCCTGAAAAGAAGGGTGGGTCGTGATTGATTTATGCTGTCCATTTGAATATCAGCCTTTATATAGATGGCAGCTTTAGTTTTTCTAAAGGGTTTTCTTTTTCTTTCTCCATAGGATAGATGATGCTGGCCACATTGAGCAGCACTGTTGTTTGAAACCTGTATGTGCATGTTCACAGCAGCCATGAAAGAGTCTTTCCAGACAATTTATAAAGCATTAAAATGTGTTCTTGCTGCCTGGTTGTTGCATATGGTCCACTTGCACTATTTCATTTAACTGAAAGTAGAAACAAAAGGGGTGATGTTTCTTTTCTTAGCAGCCTGAAGTACAGTACAGTATTCCTGCATTGCTTTTCCTTTATAACTGCTGTACTTGAGATCCAAAAGCTGTTTTATAAAAAAGATATATCTTTCAATCCTTTAGATGTCCCTGCTCTCTTAGGCAGTAGTCTAGGACCAGTACTTCTGAATTTGAACGCTAGAAAGCTCAGGAAAACTTTTGCTTTATAGTCTGCCAGATCAGAGAACTTCTGCTTTAGTCTGCAATTCTTATAGCAATAGCAATAATAAGTACATTTCTATACTGCTTATCAGTGAAATAGCACTCTCTAAGTCGTTTACAGGGTGTAAGCCAATTGTGTAAGCCAATTGCTCCCAACAAGCTGGGTACTCATTTTACCAACCTGTGAAAGTATGGAAGGCTGAGTGGACCTTGGAGCCCTGCTTTGATAAAACTACAGCTTTGTGACTGCAGTACCAGCATTTAACCACTTTACCACCAGGGCTCCTTATTCTTGAAAATCTAGATCACCATTATATTCAGCAAGCAGATTTTACTCCCCAACCCGAGGCTTAGTAGCAGGAGGCCAAATAGCTGGATTTTCCTATTAGCTAAAAAAGTTACAAATGCTTTTCTTCAGACCAGCATAGACCATCTTGTTGTCAGCAAAGGAGTGACTATCTTGATTTGCTTATTATTGATCATTAAGAAAACAAAAGTAATGACCACAGAGGATTTACATGAATTCAATCTAGACAACATAGAAATTGAAATAGTTAAGGAATTCCCATACCTTGGATCGACCATTGATCAGAACTGAGACTGCAGTCAAGAAATCAGAAGAAGACTAGGAATGGAAAGGGCCACTGTGAAAGAACTGGACAATATCTCATAGTGCATAGATATAAAACTGAATGCTAAAGTCCTGATCATCCAGGCTATAGTATTCCCATCACCATGAGAGCTGGACAGAAAGTAAATATGAGAGAAAGAAAACCAACTTATTCAAGATGTGGTGCTGGAAAAGAGTAGTGAGGATACTGTTAGTGGCCAAAAAGACATAAAAATGCATCCTAGAACAGATCAAGCCTGAGCCCTCCCTGGAAGTCAATATAAAAAAAATTAAGGCTGTTGTACTTCAGCCACATAATGAGAAGACATGGGTCACTAGAAAAGACAACAGTGCTAGAAAAGGGGGAGGGCAGTAGGAAGAGTGGAAGACCACATATCAGATTGATAGACTCAATCAAAAGGCCACAGTTCTGAGCCTGCAGGACCTGAGCAGGAACAGATGAGGACAGGGAGGTCTAGATGTCTAATTCATAGGGTTGCTATAAGCTGAAGTTGACTAAAACAAAGACAAGAGAAGAACACGAACTTCAGTGCCCTTAATTTAGAGGATGCCATCTGTATGAGGAATGATGTGACACATCCCCTCCTACTGGAGCTGCCTATTTGACTAGGGATGAAGTGAGAAGTGACAGCCTTTAGGGTGAACATAATCTGTTTTAAGCTTGTGAAGAGGGAAAGTAGGTAATATCAAGAAAGGATAGGATAAAATAAATTGCAAGGAGTGTGGGAAAAATATTTCTTGGAATCTTTTTGTGGTGATTTGCAAAAATGTCATGAGGTCTGAGGCCACTTGATGTGGGCTACATAAAGGTTTGCTTCTGTTGTTGTTCACTTCCTCATGTCAAGATAATGGTTGTTCATCATCTTTCCTCCTACTCCAATCAGCTGGGGAGGGTGTGCCATTGCATATGTAGTAAAACCATAAGAAGAGGAACAGACTCAAAATATCATTTAGGAGGATGTGGCGTATTCTTGGAAAAAGTGAAAAGGAGACTCCCACACTGCAACAGTATTTGTTTTCTACTTTTGAGGTCATAGTCTAGTTTTAAATACTCAGAAGTGAGAGGCATGATGAGGCTTTCCCACTTCCTGCTTTGTTGCTCAGGCCATTCCCAAACACTGTGAAATGGATCTAATTTTACACCATTCTGTGGCAAGTTTACTTGTGGGTATCCGTGGAAAGGCTGACCTACCTGCCTTGTGTCCTTTGGCTGAAATATTTTTAAAATCTTGGCACAGGAAGACATGTTTCAGTACAGTAAGATAAGGAGAAATTAGATTTACTTTCAGTTGTGAGAGGAACTGAAAATACTGGCTTGCATTGAGATCAAAATCACTGTAGTCACTATATCATTAGCAGATTTTTCAAGACCTACAGTTAGCTAGGTAATAGGAAGGCTGTCTCTTGGTGTATATAATTGCCTCCTTGTGAGTGCAAGCAGGAAAGAAAGTGAGAGATGTTAATCAGAGATGCCAGGAACTCCGTATTATGGGTTTGTGTTTCCTTAAGTTCACCACAGCTTCAAATGAGTACTCTGTTGTACGATGCTCCTTGTCGTAAGATGCTCTGCTGTAAGATGCTTCTTTCCATATAAAAGATCAGAATTCATTTCCCAATAAACACTTGCCTATTTCCCTGCTGGATTAGCATTACTTTTAGTTATCTCTCCACTAATATTTGTTTGATGTGATATAGTAGCAAAGAGATGCACTTGGTGTCTACCAGGGAGGGGTGATTAGCTGTCCTTTTGGCATAATTCAGAGTGTATTGCAGCGTTGTGTTTTCTTGGTGACAGAAACTGAGCTTAGGAAGAGCCAAATTGAATACTGAAGGATTTGGGGAAGAGTTATAGGATTTTTTTAGATATGACAACACTGCCAAGCTACAGATGTTCTGGTTGCTGCTGCTGCAGTGACTATATCACCAAAACCATTATTATTATTATTATTATTATTATTATTATTATTATTTCTCTGTTTTCCTTAGCATGTGTGTATAAGATTTTAAAACATAAACATATGGAAACTTCTGTTTACTCCCAATGGATTAATTTCTTTTCTTCCTGCATTCCAGTGCTGCCCACTTGTTCCCCCTTGGATTTTCACTGTGACAACGGCAAATGTATCAGACGTTCATGGGTCTGTGATGGAGACAATGACTGTGAGGATGATTCTGATGAGCAGGACTGCCGTAAGTTAGCCAGTGACAAGTCATTTATGCAGAATCATTTTGTTAGAAGAATTTAAATGTTATCACCATTATTATTGACTCTTCTTAGGAATATATGTGTGACTAAATACTTGTGTACATATTTATTGGTTGTAGTGCCTCAGAGGGTCTACTTTCATCTTTAATTGGTTTGTCAACTATGATATTCCTTGACTGGAATAGTTTGAGCACAGTGCTCCACACCTTTGTAACTTTACATCTGGACTACTGTAATGTGCTGTATGTGAGAATCCTCTTCCAGATGGCTCAGAGGCTTGAAAAAACTTGTGCAGAATGCCTTTAGTCAGTTACTGAACAGTCTGTAAACCTGGGGTACAAATGATTTTCCATGAGCCTATTGATATCTGAACCTACTTCAGGATATTGATGTTTCCTTGCCCCTAAAGCAGTGGTTCTCAAAACAGTAGGATGGGACCCCCACAGGGTGTGTGAGAGTTGTTCAAGGGGGAGGGGACATGGTAGCCCCGATCTCACCCTCTTCCTCCTCCTCTTCTCAAACCTTTCCAGCCCTGGAGCCTCTACGGGGGGGGGGGGGGGGGGGAGGAAGAGGAGAGCTATTTCCTTATACAATGTTAAAATAATGATAATGATGATGATGATGATGATGTTTATTTATATCTCTCCCCTCTACAAAATGCATATATGTGAATATGTATGAATGTACAAATGAAAATATGCAAATTACACAAACAGGAGCCAGCATGGTGTAATGATTTGAGTGTTGGACTGTGACAATGGAGAACAGGGTTCGATTCCCTGCTTGGCCATGAAATCCACTGTACTTGCTGGAGATCCACTCCCAGTTGGTACCAGTCTGGAATTTTTGGAGGGGGCTCATTCATAGTTCTGTCTGTGGGCAGTGCCAAGACAGCAGTGGCTTCAGTAAGGGTCTTCCCAGTTGTGGTGCTTCCATAATGGAACTCCTTATGGTTGGAGGTACAGTAAGTGTCTTCATTAGCTGGGCTTTGTTAGTTCTAGATGCAGTTCCTCTTTCCCTATACTTTTGGGTCCTGTTTGAACAGATGTTTTTTGTTCAGGAAAATTTGGTATGTATTATCTCACTACTGGTTGGATTTGATGAGTGTTTGGAATTTTATTAGTATTGCTTTATATTGGCTGTGTTTTGTATTTTATCCCTCAAAAGGCGAGGTGGCGGGAGTCCTTTAATTTAAAGCAAAGAAGTTGTGGTTAGAATAGTTCATCTCAAACCAATGAAATTTGGACCACAGATCACTCCCCTCCCTGTGTTAACTCAAAGTATGGGTACATTGAGAGACCCCTCTTGTACCTTTACTTCAACCTCAGATCAACTCTAGTGGTGTGGAAGAGATGAAATTAAACACAAACCTCAATAGTATCATCCACGAACAGCAGATTTGCAATGTATGCAATGAAAGTATCTTTCCAGTCCAATTGGCCCATTTTGGGGAAAAGAAATCCTAATGTATATAATGCCCTTAACTCAGCCAAACCATTTAGATCTGTAAACATGGTGTCACTTACAGATATGGTTTTACCATTAGATGTGAAAATTTCCTGTCTCTGTGCTAGTTTTGAACTGTAAATGTTAGAACCTTCTCGCAAAAGAGGGATCCAGTGATATATTCAGCAAGGCTAATGAAATCTGCACTGAGTGGTGGGCTACCCCTCTCATAAACACTTTACTCTGGAAAAATAAATAATCTCATTTCTACAGTTCCAAAAACAATGGCAACTGTTTAAAATTAGATGTAATGATCCACAGTATCACAGATCGGGATACATTGCTTGTCTTTACTTGGATGGAAATTCAGGTGGAAACAGGGACCATGTATGGGATCTCCTTCTTGGGTGGTATTGTGGTCTGAGTATCCTTGAGTTGTGGGGGAGGGGGTGTCAGCTCCAAAACTTACATTGGATAGCTTTAATTCATTTTAACTTTACATCTAGTCATAAACTGGAAAGTTTTTTTAATTGGCAATGCCACAGTTAAAGTTGTGGAGCTGTACCCCTCCAAAACAAAAAAACTTGGACCACACATCACACCACAAGGAAATTTAAACTTGAAATGTAAGATTTTTTTTTTCTTCCAGGGGGGATTTCCCCTTCTTTCAGGGGGAAATTTCCCCTTCTTTGGAAGGGGAGTTTCCCCTTCTTTTTGAAATGCAGAAAGACATAAAAGAAAAAGCATAAGTATTCAGTGGCTAAATCCATAACACTAAACAAAACAAACAGTCTACAAAAAATAACCTTGAGCAAGGTAGGCACAATGTGGTCCTGGGGCCTTTTTAAAGGTCCCTGAGGATTTAAAATCTCCCAATTTGACCTGTAGGCCTATAGAGCAATTTCTCCACATTTTGGCCTCTTAGGTCATTAGGCCCAGAAGAGACTTTTTTTGAAAACAGGATGTGAAAAGATTACTCCTGCTGCAAAAAAGGTCTCTCCTGGGCCTAAAAATAGCCCAGAGGGGCAGTAAACATGGCAAAAATGCCACCATACACCTAGAGGGCATTTGGAGGCAAAAAAACCAAAAACCCTTCCAATGCTGGATGCAGTGTGTTAATGCCAGCCCTCCAATACCTCCTTATGGGCAGCATTCTGCCTTTTAGGAGCCCTGTACTGGAGCTACTCACTCACAAACTGCAAGGTTGCGAGTTCATACCAGCCAGTGGCTCAAGCTTGACACAGGCTTGCATCCTTCCAAGATTTCTAAAATGAGTTACACAGCTTGTTGGGGGCAATTAGCTTACACATTGTAAACCGCTTAGGGAGCGCTTAAGTGCACTGATAAGCGATATAGAAATGTACTTGCTATTGCTATTGCTATTTTATCAGTTGCCCACCTCTGGCCTAGACTCACTGTACAAAGCAAACCAATGGCATTCAGTTATTTCTAACTGGTTCTCTTACAAGGGCAAGGAACGTTTTTTGATGTTTTCCGTCTGTCACTTAAAGTGTGAGGTGCTGCACATGCTACAAGTACACTTGTGGATGTAAACACCCCAGGTATACAGCTTAAGTTCACACACACATGCCCAAGAAACACATTTGAGGAATAGAATCAAAATCCAACAAAAGTTAACTCTATGGGGCTGTGGTAGATGACTATGATTGTCATATCATAATTGCCGCACTACATTGCCCACATGGATAAAAGTCACACAAATAGACTTCAGGTTTTCAGAAGATGGCTGGACTGAGAGGTAGAAATGGAGCATTTCTTTGTGAAGAGCAGTATGTAAATTCAGGTAATAACACAGCTTGCAAAATTGAGGGTTGTAAAAACTTTTTAAATATGTATACTGGTTTTATGAGAATTTGGCATTCTAATGACCTCAAATTTTCTCCATCGCATACAGTTTTTAAACAACTTGCTTTGAAATGTTTATGTTGTAATATGAGACTGAACAAAGTGATCCTACAATGAATTTTTCTCTAAAGAGTAAGAAAGAGATTAAAATATTCTTACAGACTTTCAAAACACTTTAATTTGCTGATATGAAAGATAAAAATCCATTCAAAAGTACTAAAAGAAATCACACTGGAACGTCAGCATCACACTTACCGTAATCGAAGCTGAATAACAACTGAATTGATAAAAATATTGAATTTGTGAAAGAACTGTGTGTGCCAGTTGTGTTATTGTGGTTTTTTTAAATTTAGCATTCCAAACTACATTAAAACAGCTACAGTATTGAAAAAAGTATGCTACCTACCAAACAGCATGCTTTGCAACAGATTGGGCTGCTTGATGCCTAGAGCTACTAGGACATAGCTTACATCACAATAATTGTTTATTATTATTGAACAGGCTTGCAATAAAATACTTTTTTTTATCTTGTTTTTGACTTTCTTTCTTTTTATACTTTGTGTCTCAACAGCTCCACGTGAATGTGAGGAAGACGAATTTTCATGTCAAAATGGATACTGTATACGCAGCTTATGGCACTGCGATGGAGACAATGATTGTGGGGACAACAGTGATGAACAATGTGGTTAGTATCTAGGATTGATAAATAAAACATTGCTTGGCATTTGTACAACTAACTGCTCTAGAATTTTAGGCAGAAATAAATAGAAGTACGATTGCAGTCCTGGAGTGATGGCCTGCAAATAATGCCTTGCAAAATTCTTATTTGCTGTGCTGCCCAGTAGTGGATGTTCATCATAGCACAAGGGGCTAGTTTGTCAGTGTTTCTGTGATCAAAACAAAGACCAATGTCTACAATTATGTTTCCTTAGGGAGAATTTTTATAAAGTGAGAATTACTGTCATAGCTGGTAATAACCACCATAGAGGAAAATATTACATAATTGGCTTGCTATATTAAGCAACCAACTAACCTTCCTTTCTTCCTTTCCTTTCCTTTCTTTCTTTTATTTATTTTCTTATTATTTTGGTAGAGGTCACAACTGGACAGCTGTATTTGCATGGTATCTCTTACAAGCCAAATCATGCCACCTCATAGTAACTCTAGTAAATAGTAAACTCATAGTAAATCAGTGTATCTGAATACTACTATGTATTGTACTGTATCTGTGTATCTGTGCTTTTTTATCTGTTCTTTTTATCTGTTAAAAAACACCAGTTTGTAATATTAGAAAAGTAAGCATGCAAGTAATGATCTGTGCAGGCAGTATATGGATTTGGGAGCTAGGAGCTATACTGGCCAGGGGATGCTGCGAGTTCTAGTCCAAAAGGAAGAGTTTCTGAGTTCTGGTTTTAAGACGCCCTCAAAGGTTAGACAAGAATTGAAATCTGGTTCCCAAGAAGCTACAGTACGCCCTCACCTTACATGGGGGGATCCCTTTCAGACCTCTCGCGTAAAGCAAATCCCATGTATTATGAAGCCCCATTCATTTGAATGGGATCCCCCCCCCCCCCATGGTGCATGCCATGGGCACATGCCCCATTCACCATGTTAGGGCTCACCATCTGCGTAACTTCAAATCTGTGTATGGCAAGCCCACATATAGCGCAGGCGTGCTGTATTATTGTTCTTAAGAAGGTTGAAATGGTCCTTCATCTGTCCTGCAGATATGAGGAAGTGTTCCGACAAAGAATTCCGCTGCAGTGATGGCAGCTGCATAGCTGAACATTGGTTCTGTGATGGTGACACAGATTGCAAGGATGGTTCAGATGAGGAGAACTGCCGTAAGTACTGTATCCTCTTTCCCTCAGCTTGTCTTTCTGCTGCCAGCCAGAGCCTTCTTTAATGCACATCAGGTGTACTTCAGTGCAATCAGTGTCTGATTGTGACTCTGCCATGCTATGGTGTAATAGAGTACATAGATTAGTACTGCAAATCTGTTCAGGCACTGTGCCAAAATCATACTCATGAGTCCAAATCTTTTCTTAAAATTACATCACCCTCTCCTTCCTTTGATAACAGCATGTGTCTCTATGTTTTGAAATGATAATGGAGATCAGTTACTATAGCTGTAACCTCACAGAACACCATTCCTTTCTTGTTTTGAAAGAGCAATGTATTATCCCACAGTAATGCTTCTTAGGATGACTCTAACAGTGGAATACAAATGGAAAAAGTTATTGGAAGTTGAAAATCCACATGTAAAGGAAATACCATGAGTAGACATTTTAAGGAATCTGTTACCTTATTCAGAGAGAACTGTGTATGTGTATTTACCTTTGATGTTATATATATATATATTTACCTTTGATGTTTTATTTTATTTTTGACAGTTTTTCTTCATATTGACCATTACTCCGCAAACTATTAAGTGACACATAGAGTTATACTGGAAACGTTTATTGTCCATATTATCCATTATCATTTCCAAGATTAGAGACACATGCTGCTGAACTTGGAAACATTTATCTTCTCCTGCCCCTGCCCTATGTTGCCTCTTGGAAGAAGGCAAATAAATACTGTCAAAGTATGATAATCATCTGCTAGCAAACCAATCCACCCATGTCTTACTGCTCTTACTGCTGTTGGTTGTTTGCAAGAGGGTTCTGTGTTCCTAAATTTATGGGGTTACTACGATAGCTGAACATCTTGTATCTTTTAATGTTAGTCTGTTTGTTCACTTGGCCCAATAAAAGCCCAACATGTTTCTTGTTTTGTATCTACTTGGTATCTTTTGGCAGCTGGAAGCTGTTTTCCCTGTCTTATTTCCTGATTACTAGGACTTTGAACCAGGCCTTGAGCAAAGATTTTTGTGAGCTTGGGAAAGTGGCTTTAATAAAGTAAACTTTGAGACAGAAGATCTGCTTTAATTTGTGCTTGAAAATACTTGAAGAAGCTCTCTTGAGCTCTCTTCCTTCCTTCTCTTCCTGCCTGTGTGCATTTGGATCATCCTTTCCTAAGCCCTCTGGACTGGTTGTTTAAGAATTTGTTGTGTGTGAGTTAAAAGACTTTGAAGTTAAGTGATGGCATATAGAACTTCTGTCTGGCTTATGCCTTTGCTCCCTTATTTGAGAAGTAACTACCAGTAGATTTTGTGCAAACCTGAGAACTTTCTTCCTCCTTCCATACTTTTGTCTGAAGGGCATTTCTGCAGAATTTGTTCTAGATAGGGTGAAACTTCAAAGGGTTGGGTTGTTGGCTGGGTGGGGAGAAAATCAGGCCTGCTAGCTTCTGAAGGGCAGAGGTGGAGAACACGGGTGGGGGTGTGGATGGGGATGAAGAGGTTGTCTTTCATCTCTTCAGATAATGAGAGCTGGCAAGGTGCCAAAGCTGCTGAGATTTTTGAACCAGTAAGAGATTCAAAGAAGAAACCAGGATCATTCTCGCCTTTCCATTCTTTGTGCCTCCTCTGGTTATTAATATACATACCTGCCTTGGGAATGGGAGAGGAGCTATAACCTAACCTTGTAGGATCAAATGAGACTAATAAGATATCCTCTTAATCCTTTGTGTTTCTAAGATACTTTACCTTACCATATAGCTAACATCTTCCCTTTCAAAACAGTGAAGAATTTCCCCTCACTTTTAAACTGTAATCAACTACCTACTTTTGCTTTCCTCAGCCTTCAAGCTACCCACTGTCTGCTTGCTTTAATACAGATTTGAAGAAAATGCATTCCCAGTGAGATGAATGAATGAGAAAACTGAGTTGTTTTGATGTTAGAATCATAGAATCATAGAAATTTAGAGTTGGAAGAGACCACAAGGGCCATCCAGTCCAACCCCCTGCCGTGCAGGAACTCCCAATCAAAGCATACCCGACAGATGGCCATCCAGCCTCTGCTTAAAAACCTCCAAGGAAGGAGACTCCACCACCCTCTGAGGGAGTGTGTTCCACTGTCTAATGTTAGGGCATTAGACTCTTCAGTTGTCTGCTCCTCTTTCCTGAGATGCTCTTAGATTCACTTATACCTGAATATTTCCTCATCTTTTGCTGTGGCAATGCCACTCAGATTTCTTCCCAACGTCTTCTTTTTGTTTTTGCCTGTTGGTTCTTATTTTTTAGTTCTTTGAATCTTCCATCTGATCATGCATTCGTGGGCACATTATCAAATACAGAGAATTCTCTTCTCCTGTGTACTTCTTCTTAGAGGGTTCTTTTCTGTGCATTATAAAACCTTGGTTTTGGATTATACTGGGTCCTGCACAGGGTCAGAGTGTGTCTGGGAAGAATTCTTGCACAAAAAAGATGTTTGTTCTGACATCAGTTTTGAGAAACACAGTGGCCTTCAAAGGCCTGCATTGTTTTCAGTGCCTTCTGCTAAGCAGCTGTGGTATCATTTAAGCCAGTGGTTCTCAACCTTTGGTCCTCTAGATTTTTAAGACTTCAACTCCCAGAATTCCTGAAGAATGTGCATACTGACTGGGACTTCTGGGAATTGAAGTCCAAAACATTTGGAGGCCCAAAGGTTGAGAACCACTGATTGAAGCCCGCAAACCAACAGGTCTGCTTTCACTAATGTAAAAACTACATGCAGTTGTCCCTTAGTCATATATAGATGGGTCTCTAGGGATGTGGAAAATTATAATTCCATGCAACCCTAAAGCTACCTTAGAGGTTAGCTTTCTCTTCAGGCCTTTAGAGAACTGCATGCGCTAGTACTCTGAACACTTCGTAAGTGCTTGAAATGTTTGTGGTTTTTAACAAGTGAGTTGACACATTGTGGCATACACATTATCATTGCAGTTCTTACATGAGACGAAGATGGTGGATATGCACATATGTTAAATGCTCTGAATTTTTAGAGTTTATCATTGAATTTTTAGTACGTACATAAGCATGTCCAGAGTTTTCTTTCTGGCAAGTCATAATCATAAAGCCGCTCTGATAGCTTTTAGAGCTGAAGGGTGGGGTATAAATAAATAAATAAAATAAAATAAATAAAAAATAATGGTATGGCACTACTGGAAAGTGCTGCAGGGCTGCTCTTTAGTGGTATTATATTATTTCTATACCTGGCGTGTGCATGGAGGGAGCCCTGTATACTATCTTTCTGCCATTCTGAATGTGTGCAACCTATCTGCTTTCTGTCTCTGATTATGGTAAGTTACTGCTTTTTACCTATCCGTCAAATGCCCTTATATAAGAGCTGATATGACAAAGTTCTGTGACACTTGGTTGCAAGCAGAGTTAATATGTTTTTGTTCCTTAAAGAGCAGTAAAAGATTTCATTTTGCAAAACAGTGGTTGCATTATTCAGAATTAAAACTATACTGTATGTGCAGGCAGATGTGTTCCATTGCAACCAGCACTATAGCACTTTTCAGTGCAGTGGAAAGCTAATGTGCAGAATGTCCTTTTTGTCTCCATCCCCTTCTTACAGTAAGATTTCTTTTTACAGGACAGAAAGTATAGAGTATTTTGAAAGAGTCACATTTTAGCTTTGGTTGTTTTTTATTATTATTATTATTAATTTTATTTCTATAGCGCTGTAAATTTACACAGTGCTGTACATACAATCGTAAATTAGACAGATCCCTGCCATCAGGCTTACAGTCTAAAAGAGACAACACAAAAGGAAGAGGGGAAGGTGGTGGGAAGGGGATGAGGTCCAGTGGTTCTTCTCTCCCTCTAGGGCCGGGACCAAGGCAGATGGACTGGAGGGAGGGCACGGCTTCTTAATACATAGTTATAAGGAGGCATCCTGGGGCAGATGGCACAATCCTGGGAATGCTTCCCTAAACAATGTAGTCTTAATTTTGAATCTGGTTAGAGAAGTGATGAGGCGCACATGAGGGGGAAGAAGTTTCCAGGAGTGAGGGGCAGCAAGTGAGAAGGGACGAATCCGGGACAGGGCAGTAAAAATCCTCGGCTGGGACAGGAGACCTTGACTACCAGAACGGAGGGTACGAGAAGGAGTGTGAGGAGAAAGAAGTTCAGACAAGTAAGGAGGGGCCAGTCCGTGGAGGACTTTGAAAGTCAATAACAAAAGCTTGTACTGAATGCGGAAGGGGAAGGGGAGCCAGTAAAGGGAGGATAAAAAAGGAGAAACATGGTCAAAGTGGCGAGCAGATGTGATAATACGTGCAGCTGAGTTCTGGACAGAGATTAAAGGATGGAGGTGAGAGAAAGGAAGCCCTGTCAGAAGAAGGTTACAGTAATCTAGTCATGAAACCACCAGGGCATGGACCAGAGTCTTGGCAGTGGAGGCTGAGAGGAATGGACGGATTTTAGCAATGTTGTAGAGAGAGAATCTACAGGTCTTGGCTGTGGCCTGAATATGGGGAATAAATGACAGAGAGGAATCAAAGATGAAACCAAGACTGCGGGCTTGCTGAACTGGTTGAATAGAAGTGCCGTCAACAGAAACAGAAAAGGAGTATTGAAGGGTGGGCTTAGGTAGGAAGATGAGAAGCTCTGTCTTAGACATGTTGAGCTTCAAGCACCGATGCCGCATCCACTGAGAGATGGCAGCCAAACAAGAGGAGACTTTCTGTTCAAGCCCCGGTGAAAGATCAGGGTAGAAAGAACTGATGAGTTTACCAAGGGACAATGTGTATAGAGAGAACAAAAGGGGACCCAGGACAGAGCCCTGGGGGACTCCAACAGATAAGGGAACAGAGGACGAAGTCTGACCACCCGTGACCACTGCAAAAGATCTGTCTGACAAGTTGTTTCTTTTTTAGCATCAGATATCCCAGCAGCAACATGTAGCCTGGAGGAGTTTCAGTGTGCATATGGCCGCTGTATCCTGGACATCTATCACTGCGATGGAGATGATGACTGTGGAGACTGGTCTGATGAATCTGATTGTTGTAAGTTACCCAGGGAAGGCATGAAGGCAGGTTGATGGGCACATTGAATGGAAACATTTCACTTACCCAAAGTTCATCCAGCTTGTGAAGTCCCAATACCATATTCCTAGTAAAACTCAGAAGAGTTACTTTTTTGGACCACAACTCCAAATCCTTCAGCCATCAAGGCTCACCAGTCAGTGTAACTTCAGACGTTATCCAAAAATCCAGATCACTTCTCTGTATTCTGAGAAAGGAATAGTGGGGAAATATTTTAGAGAGTTAATCTACTATCCTCTGCTGTCTTCCCTAAAATTAGGACTCAATAGTCAGATCAACCTGGATTTAAAGATTTTTAGCAACAAAACATGTAATTTTTATAGTTTTTTGTGGAGCTTTCGGGCTATGTGGCCATGTTCTGGAAGAGTTCCTTTCTGACGTTTCGCCAGCATCTGTGGCTGGCATCTTCAGAGAAGATTCTCTGAAGATGCCAGCCACAGATGCTGGTGAAACGTCAGAAAGGAACTCTTCCAGAACATGGCCACATAGCCCGAAAGCTCCACAAAAAACTATGGACGCCAGCCATGAAAGCCTTCAACTCCACAAAACATGTAATGAAAAGACATGAGCTTGTTACTTTAATATGGGCTCAACAGAGTTGAGGATTTCAACATGTTAACTCTTTTTCTTAGCCTCCCATCAACCATGTCGCTCAGGAGAGTTCATGTGCAACAGTGGTTTGTGCATTAATGCTGGCTGGAGATGTGATGGTGACTCCGACTGTGATGACCAATCAGATGAGAAAAATTGCAGTGAGTACCTTTGTGGGGACTTGTGGGAGAGGAGGGGAAGGATGTAGCTGATGAAATAGAACCAGTGGCTAAAAAAAGGTATGAAACCAACAGGTCAGTTTCACTTAACTCTCATTTTCATTCCTTCAGCCACGTCAATGTGCACAGCTGACCAGTTCCGCTGTAAATCTGGCCGGTGTGTCCGCTTATCTTGGCGCTGTGATGGGGAAGATGATTGCTCTGATAACAGCGATGAGGAAAACTGTGAGGATACAGGTGAAAACCATTGTATTCTTTGTTTGCAGTATTCCTGTAATGAGGTTCTGCTGTTAAAATTGTATACTGTCCAGAATTAGGAAGAGAATTCTAGATTTTGGTTTCTCTTACAAGGATGGAAATCCTTGGTCTTCCAGATGTTGTTGAACTGAAACTCCCACCACTGACTGTGCTGTCTAGAGCTGCTAGGAGTTGCAGTCCAACAGCATGTGGACAGCCGAACTTTACTCATCCCTACCTTCCTGGATAAGCCAAACCGTTACATCCTGTTTCTCGATGTTAGTATAAAGATAACTGACCTTCTTTATATCCATGTATAGATATGAATGGAATCACTTCCAAGGGATGGGGTTAAGAAAAGGAGTCAGAACAAATAAAACTAAAATTAGATAGTAATTTTTCTGTTCCTCTTTCCTGGTCTCTTGATTTTCCCTGCCCTCTGACATTTTGGGTTCTTTGGCTGATAAGCTTCTTCTATTAGTTCAAGGAACCAGTTGAATTCTGACTTTATTAGATTATCATATATGGTGAGCATTTTAATGTGGTTATAGGTTTATAATCAGTTTGCCGCCCCAACATATATTTAATATTTGCTGTCGAATTTTATGTTTAAAATATTCTTAGTTGCCTTGCTAAAAAAAATGTTCAGGTCAAGATATAGTAAATAAAACCAGAACCATTGATAATATTAAGTACTGTAATCACTTTAAAGACAGTTTTTTAAGCAAACAAACCAAGCCATTTCCGTGACATTGAGTGGAAATAAAAGAATGAATCAGCGTGTACTTGAAAGATCATACAGTGAATGACTTTCGTTAGAGGAATGAAGGTGTATGCTTTATATATTGAGGAAAAGCTTTGCTGTCTTCTGGAATGTGGCTGCAAATGGCAATAAAATATTTACTAGCCTTTAATATCACTAACTTTCTTTTCTCCCCCTTTAGGGAGTCCCCAGTGTGCTCCTGACCAATTTCTATGTGGGAATGGACGCTGCATTGGCCTAAGAAAGCTTTGCAATGGCGCAAATGACTGTGGAGATGGCAGTGATGAGAGCCCTGAACAAAACTGCCGTAAGTCTTGCTTCACAACTCATTCCATCCCAGTTGCCCATAATTGATTTGAGATTTAATCCCAGAGGTACAAGAGACTGCAGGAAGAGATTCTACAGATCTCAACAGTTGTTTAGGCTAGAGTTGGGAGTAGTTACTACAACTGAGCTGGCCTTTTGAGTGAGTAGCAGAGATGAAAAGGAAAATCCTTTACCTGGTTGAGCTACTATGAAGGGACAGAGGCAATTTTTCATCCAGCATCTAGGAGATCTCAAAAAGAAGGATGCGGCTGGATTGCTACTGGAAGTTGGAGGTGCACTTTTGAGGGTCCACCAGTTCGTTTCCTTTCCTCAATATCGTGGGAGTCTTGTAAATATGTACAAGAGTTCCTTGACTATAACTGATTTTGCCAGTGTGGTCAGGAACCCAATATCTTTAAGAAAGGAAATGAACGTGGTTGATAGAAAAGGGAAGGTTGCTGGAAAGACAGCAAAAGCAGGAGAAAAGAGGCACTATAGGAAGGTGAGTCAAAGGGCCTTCCTAGTAGTCTTAGAATCTGCTCCCCATATTACCTAATTGAATTCTTCAGAAAGGTTCTTTAAGAGAACAAAAGAACAGGCTGTTTCTGGAAATGCTTCCTACCTGGAAAAAGAATCATTGTTTTTCTTGAGAAACAAGTGTAGTTCTGCATTTTAAATATGATGGTCTTCTTTCCCCCCCTGTATCCCTACCGCAGAACAACTTATCTATTCACCTTTTTAATGCTAATTTAGTAAACAGCTGAGTTCTGAGTTACCGTCACATAAAAGAAGCTTGACATATCTGTTTACAGGTCCTCGAACTGGTGAGGAAAACTGTAATCTCAACAATGGAGGTTGTGCCCAGAAGTGCCAGATGACTCGCGGGACAGTGCAATGTACCTGCCACACAGGTTACAGGCTTCTGGAGGATGGCAGATCATGTCAGGGTAATTTATTTATTTTTATTTATTTATGGGATTAATATCCTGCCTTTTTCCCAAATAGGATTCAAGGTGGCTTGACTCATTTTGCTGTAAAGCTTAGTAGTAGAATCTTGAACAGCTACAACCAGAGTCACTGTGGGATTCAGATTCATGCCCAGGCCCCTGACTCGGCCTGGCTGGTATTCTAGCGGTGCTATACCCTGGAGTAGAACAAGTTCAAAGTGAGCTACACAGTTCATCTGGAATGTCTTTGAATGATTTTTTGCTGATTTCCTGGTAGATGGAAGGGATCATTTCAGATGGACAAGCTCTTAGTGCTACCAGGCAAAACACATTCTGTATCTGTTCCATCTACACTTCAACTATTTTTTCATGATAAGACTGAAGAAGTAGTGGGAAGACATGAGAGAGATGCAGATGGAATCCACCCACCTCCAGTAAAATCTCTGAATGAGGGACAATGATTGCTCAAAAGGCTCTTAGGGGGCTCATGAGTCTGATGGAGCACTTGTGGTATGGTGTCCCAGTAAGATGTAGTGGTTGGAATATTGGACAGGGAAATCCAGGTTCATATTCTCACTGAGCCATGAAACTCATTGGGTGATCTTGGGTTGGGTAGTTCTCTTCTGTGTCTGACCTACATCATAGGATTCATAGGAAGACAAAATGTGGAAAAGGGGAGCTATGTATGCCTCCTTGAACTTGATGGAAAGGTGGGATGTTATTGTAACTAACAAATACCAGTAGGTGTTTTTTCACATTGTGCTGAGCAGCATATGTGTAAGACAGTGGAAGCCAGACATTGGGGCAAATGTCTCTTTTGTACATTTAAAGAGGTAGTAACTCCATCTCTCTTTCCCTGTTCCAGATGTGAATGAATGTTCAGAGGAAGGTTATTGTAGCCAAGGATGCACCAACAGTGAAGGGGGCTTCCAGTGTTGGTGCGAACAAGGCTATGAGCTTCGCCCAGACAAACGCAGCTGTAAAGCACTGGGTAAGAAGGAATTATCTGTTCTTGTGGGGTGATGGTCCTGAAGCTGTAGAACCAACACAGAAGCCATAGCCAAGTCTGATGGGATATTGATGGTTTTGCTTAGGGCTTCAGTTTCTCTTTGGTGTGGAATCCTCCATTATTATTTGCATCATGGACTAAACCAGAATGGGTCAACCCCTAAGGATATGGGGGCTGCACCATTCCTCCACCCAATACCTCATCAGGTTACAACAATCCCTTTTTAAAAATTGGAAGTGACGAAATGGCTTTATCTAGCATTGAATGTGGTAGGGTTTTGTTGTTGTTTGTTTGTTTGTTGTTTGTTTTTGCCTATAACAGATTGGGGAGGAACATAAAATAGTGGTTAAATGCTCTGTTGTGACTCCTGGATATTTCTGGGGATGTGATTTGATCATGAATATGGTGAGAATTGGTGTGAGAGGGGAAATGAGGATTCTGGGGCCCTGCACTGCAGCCTTCATGAGCTTCACAGATTGCATAATTCTCGTGGCTAGACTAGACTCATGCTCTTTTCTTGTCTCTACCCTTGCCTGCATGCTTAGCATGAAAATAGAAAATGCAAATGATAACAGGCACCTATACAGTTGTGCCTTTAGCATTTTTGCAGGTATTTGGGCATCAGGTAAGATCCAATGGAATGAATGTAAAAGAACCTGGAACTAAATTTGTGATTAATATTATTGCCAAGAGATGAGCCAGGATATTTTGCATATTCATGTGAACTGTTTTTTTAGGAGGCAAAACTTGCAGTTTAGATATCCTGTTTGATCTGATTCTTGAAAATTCATATAGAATCATAGAATCATAGAGTTGGAAGAGACCACAAGGGCCATCCAGTCCAACCCCCTGCCATGCAGAAACTCCCAATCAAAGCATCCCCGACAGATGACCATCCAGCCTCTGCTTAAAGACCTCCAAGGAAGGTGACTCCACTACTCTCTGAGGGAGTGTGTTCCACTGTCGAACAGCCCTTACTGTCAGAAAGTTCCTCCTAATGTCTACGTGGAATCTCTTTTCCTGGAGCTTGCATCCATTGTTTCAGGTCCTGTTCTCTGGAGCAGCAGAAAACAAGCTTGCTCCCTCCTCAATATGACATCCCTTCAAGTATTTAAACAGGGCTATCATATCACCTCTTAACCTTCTCTTCTCCTGGCTAAACATTCCCAACTCCCTAAGTCGTTCCTCATAGGGCATGGTTTCCAGACCCTTCACCATCTTAGTTGCCCACATTTGGACACGCTCCAGTTTCTCCACATCCTTTTTGAATTGTGGTGCTCAGAACTGGACACAGTATTCCAGGTGGGGCCTGACCAAAGCAGAATAGAGTGGCACTATTACTTCCCTTGATCTAGACACTATACTTCTATTGATGCAGCCTAAAATAGCATTGGCCTTTTTAGCTGCCGCATCGCACTGTTGACTCATGTTCAACTTATGGTCTACCTGAACTCCTAGATCTCTTTCACATGTAGTTTCATTCAGCCAGGTGTTTCCCATCCTATATGTGTGCATTTCATTTTTCCACCCTAAGTGCAGAACCTTACATTTCTCTGTGTTGAATTTCATTTTGTTAGCTTTGGTCCAGCTTTCTAGTCTATTCAAGTCATTTTGAATTTTGATCCTGTCCTCTGGGGTATTAGCTACTCCTCCCAATTTGGTGTCATCTGCAAATTTGATAACTAGGCTCTCAATACTGTCATCCAAGTTATTAATAAAGATATTGAAGATACAGCAGAACTATGCTAGTTTCCCAATACTGTTTGAGCAGCAAAGGTTCTGACCAGTAAAATAAAGAGGTGTGGGATTGGAACAGGTGTCATAATCAACGTTTAGACAAATGAACTTTTTGGTTTATAACTCACAGAATCCCCTCCCCAGTATGGCTAATTGTCTTGGAGCAAGAGGAGGTTCTTGGTAGTTGGAGCCCAAAAAGTAATGTATTCCAAGGCCTGGTCCATGTCCAAAAACATTTTGAAGAATATCTGACTGACAGAAAAGCCAAATCAGAATAGCTGTGTGGGGCTGAATGTTCTTGCTGCATAAGATTTCTGTGTTGGTTTCCTCTATATGAACTGGTTCTGTGTTGTTGTCACAATTAGACTGATGTCTTGCCTGATCATACTGTCTCTTTTATCTGTCTGCTTGTGTCCTTCAGGGCCAGAGCCTGTGTTGCTCTTTGCCAATCGGATCGATATCCGGCAGGTCTTACCCCATCGCTCAGAGTACACCTTACTTCTGAACAACCTAGAAAATGCCATTGCTCTTGATTTTCACCATAGCAAGGAGTTAGTCTTCTGGTCTGATGTCACACTGGATCGTATCATGAGGGCCAACCTGAATGGTAGCAATGTGGAGGAAGTAGTATCCACAGGACTGGAGAGTCCAGGTGATCATCTAAAGGGGTCAGAAATCTTCACTTCATATATGAGTATAGGGAGTGATGGCTACCTAGGTCAATAAACTACAGATTTTGCCATCTCATGTTGCATTTATTGGGCAAGGGATAATGGAGGGCTCTTATTCCCATTTTCCTTCAGTACAGAGGTGAGCATCTGTGGCACTCAACATATTGGCTGACTGCAACTCCTTGCAGTCCTAGCCAGCAAAAGGATCAGAAGAATTGCAGTTGAGCATAATCTAAAGGGCCATATTTGCCCACCCCACTTTCGTGGAACAGAAATGCTTCTTTGGTTTTGCTTAATGGGATTCTGTTGCACAGCTTACACCAGTCTTTTCTAACTTGGTGCCCAATAGGTACTTTTGTACTGCAGCTCCCATCAATTTCTACTTGCATGTTCAGTTTGCTGTTGCAAAGGTATCACTAGGGTTGGCATCACCCAGTGCGATAACTCATGAAGTGATAACTCACTTCCCTATTGACTTCCCATACCACACCATGCAGAATCTTTAGTAATGTTTTTGTACTAATGTTACTCATAAATCTTAATTCCCATTTATCACACTGAATGTAATTATAATAGTTGTGATATAAACAACTAGCAAAATTAAAATTATACCTTTAAATTACAATAGCATGAACACAGTTTAAATGTAGTTACATGTACATAGTTTCATGTAGTTAAAGTGAAAATTTGATGTGATTTTTTTTAAAAAAGTAAAAGAATAAAAATATTTTTAATTAAAATTTTTAAAATTTAATTTTAAAAAACGTGAGGTCTCTCCTTTCACCTCACACTGAGCTTTGTCCCATTCACACCATCTTTTCAGTGTTTTAAAGGGATGCAGGTGAATGCCACAGCCCATTTTGGCCAAAAGGTAGGTGTTGAGGAGCTGTGGTGTCACACACACACCCTTAGGGTGTTACTTAGTTTGGCCTGAAGCCCCCTAATGATGCCCCTGGGTTATTAGATTTGTAGTCTTAAAACGTCTGAAGAGCATCAGGTTGGGAATAGCTAGCCTCAGCTAATTTCAGACATCCTTCTTCATATGGGTTCTAGGTGGGCTGGCTGTCGACTGGATCCATGACAAGTTGTATTGGACAGATTCTGGGACATCTCGTATTGAAGTGGCAAATCTGGATGGCACCCACAGGAAGGTCCTTCTCTGGCAGAATCTAGAAAAGCCTCGTGCCATTGCTCTTCATCCCATGGAGGGGTGAGTGAAAGATAATAACTGGTCCCCATTTTAGCTTCTTCTTTTTTAAAATCTACTGGGCTAGAGTTGTCCATATTCATTGGGCTAGATGCAGTTAGCCCTCCTGCAAATGGATGAACTCCTATTCACTGAAGGGAGTGAGATTCTGCAGAAACTGGAGGGGTGGAGTAAGTGATTTTGTAAATTCCCCTTTTCCTTTGCAGCTCTCATGCCAGCTCCTCCCATAAGCCACCTCAATTGATCTCAAACAGGCGGGGTATAAATAATTTTTTATTATTATTATTATTATTATTATTACTACTACTACTACTACTACTACTACTTTGGACAATTCCCCAGTCCTCCTTAGCAGCTTTTCAAGCAATTGCAGGTGGACAGTGAAACTTGTGAAAATCGCCTCCTCATTCCCTTCCTCTGGGATCCTCCTATGAGCACAATGGAAGTCTGGATTCAAGCCATTGTTCTGTGCTGTTCAGCTCTTCTTTAGTGTCCCACTACTTCAAGCACTCCTGATTGCTGGTGCAAACTAATTTGCCATAGTTATTGGTTTGTCAGGTTTTTGAAAGCAAAAACCTCCAGCCATAGCGGTGCTTATTTGGGTCATGGAGAACTGCAGTTTGAATTCATAGCTCTTGGTAGCTTGCACTGTGCCACTTGTCTGCTTTTTGTCTTTTATGTTGTTGAACAGTACCTTCAGGATCATGGATTTCTAGTACTGTATCTGTTCTTTTCTGTTCTCTAATAGCACCATCTACTGGACAGACTGGGGAAATACCCCTCGCATTGAATACTCTAACATGGATGGTTCCAATCGACGCATCATTGCTGATACTCATCTTTTCTGGCCAAATGGACTAACTATTGACTATGCAGGGCATCGAATGTACTGGGTTGATGCGAAACATCATGTTATTGAGAGGGCTGACTTGGATGGACAGAACAGGAAGGCTGTCATTAGCCAAGGTGAGTTGTGGATATTTAAGCTGTTCTTCCACTGAAGAGCAGAGCGTGGAAGATTAGTTTTTGAAAGTAATATGTTATCATTTGTTATAGTAATATATTTGTGTTTGTGTGTGTATATATATACGGTCGCCCCTCCATTCTGGACACCCCCCCCCCCGCAAAAACGGAAACCTTATTGGCTTGAATGGCGGCATGCCCTTGTGGATACCCACGGGAGCCCGCCATGGGCGAGTGCCCCATTTTAAGTCCCTCCATTTGTCCCTCATGTGTAAGCAAGGGATGTGGATTCGAAGTCCGCACAAATGGAGGGACAACTCTCTCTGTGTGTGTGCGCGCTACTCATTTTAGTGTTGGAAAACTAAAGTGACTTGTTGCATCACTAGTTATTTTTCCGTTAGTTTTCATTCATTCAGTGGGAAGGCCCTTGGTAGTGATATGAGAATGGCATCAAACTGGAACTGTTTTCAAATAGATAGCCATGTTAAACTATTTCACCATTTCAAAAAGAACTTGTAGGTTTGATATCCTTCCACAGTGCATCTGAAGAAGTGGATTCATATCTATGAAAATGCATTCTAAAATAAAACAGCCTCAAAGGTGCTGCTAATTCTCTCCCTATTCCCTGTGTGTGTATGTGTGTGTGCGTGCTTGAAAGTTCAAGTAACGTGTAAAATTAAATAGTAAAATTTTACTATTCACTCATTATACCTATGAAGTAGTTATTTCTTATGTCTTTACTTTCAAATATAATTTTGTTACACCATCATCTCCAACTCCTGTAACTTATTCCAGGTAATGCTGCAGAAATTGGAGTGGTGGAGATAATTTTACTAGGAAAAAATAGCAATGATGGATGGTATATGTGGGTGATCTTGATCTTTTAATAGAAGACAACCAACTGTGATATAAGTACCCTTCAAAAAAACTAAAGAGTATCCTTGATATCTCTGGAGCCTTGAAATAATTCATGTCCTTGCACCTAACTTCTTCTGCAGGTCTTCCACACCCTTTTGCTATCACAGTTTTTGAAGACAGCCTCTACTGGACAGATTGGCATACTAAAAGTATAAACAGTGCCAATAAATTTACTGGCAAGAATCAGGAGATCATACGCAACAAGCTTCACTTCCCTATGGATATACACACATTGCACCCTCAACGCCAACCAGCAGGTAATTGTAGAGAGAAAAGAGAGGTGAAGACATTTTTTTAAATATGATGTGAAAAATATGATATTCAGATCTGCTATCATTAAGAAACAATTGTAGTATCTGTGACTTAATAGAGTTTTGGCTGTGTTACCTCTCATTTTAAAAACCATAGAATCATAGAATCATAGAGTTGGAAGAGACCACAAGGGCCATCCAGTCCAACCCCCTGCCATGCAGGAACTCTCCATCAAAGCATCCCCAACAGATGGCCATCCAGCCTCTGCTTAAAGACCTCCAAGGAAGGAGACTCCACCACACTCTGAGGCAGTGTGTTCCACTGTCGAACAGCCCTTACTGTCAGGAAGTTCCTCCTAATGTTGAGGTGGAATCTCTTTTCCTGGAGCTTGCATCCATTATTCCGGGTCCTAGTCTCTGGAGCAGCAGAAAACAAGCTTGCTCCTTCCTCAGTGTGACATCCCTTCAAGTATTTAAACAGGGCGATCATATCACCTCTTAACCTTCTCTTCTCCAGGCTAAACATTCCCAGCTCCCTAAGGCGTTCTTCATAGGGCATGAAAACCCTTTGTTTTAATAAAAATAAGCTGGAAGATAAATTAGGATGCAATGATTTAAAAGGCCCAAAGGCATCCCATATTTATTTTCCATGTATCTCCTAAGGGACTATATCAGTGTTCTAAATATTTTGGCAGTTTGCCTTCAGGAAACTTGATAGTGCTAGCTAGACTTGAAGACAAATGTTTGCAAGAGACTGTACTCATCCACCGTCCATGGCTTTACACCCATCATTCTGTAGCTAATCATGTGTAAACAAACATAAACACTGATTGCAGCTTTCTGGATTCTGTTGGAATTCCAACATGATACTACATGCAGGACATAAGACTTGCTGTGTTGAATCTGACACAATTCCAGTTTGAGTACAGTGCTGTCCTCTTAAATATAAGTCATGTCATCTTTATTTCAGTTTACTCCCTTATAAATGTGCATAGGACTGCAGAATTTATGCTACCAGCATTGATCTGTCAGTTGCACTGTGAACTCTTCAGTGAGGTATGATGACATCTGATAATCTATTTACTATTATTGTGAGCTGTATAATCATTTCCTGGCACTGATTCTAAAGAAGGTAAAATTAGTTGTAACTGTTATTCTTCTCCTATTGCTAGCTTTATGGTATCAGTGAGGTACAGCTCAACTATGATAAATAACCTAAATGGTAAGGGAGACTTTTATTATTCATGATTTACCATCACAGTAGTAGTGAGGAAAAATATATATAATAAAAGTTACCAGTATCCAAAGATACTGAAATGTAAATCATCTAACACATGATGAGGCAGAAAGATTTGTCATTATACAACAAAAAGTAATTTGATTTTTTAAAAAAGAACACCTTAATGAGTTGTGTCTTTTAAAGCAGAATAAACATTTAATTTTTGAGGGCAACAGCACCACATGTTTGCATTGTAGGGATTTTATTTTTTACGTATATTTACATTCACAGAAACAAAGACTGATTAAAGAATCCATTCCAAAGCCAGTTCTTTGGTAGTTCTGACTGTTTCCCCACGTATCAGCTAATGCTATTGTGTGTCCTACTAGTTTCCTTATATGTGGTTGTTTTTGGCTATTTGAGCAGGGAGAAATCGTTGTGGATCTGACAATGGGGGCTGCACTCATCTGTGCTTACCAAACAACAAAGCATATACCTGTGCCTGCCCCACAGGTTTTCGGAAGACGAGCAGTCATACCTGTGCCCAGAGTAAGTGTACTAGAGAAGAGCTAATGCATCTAGATATATGTGTGCATTACAGACAGACAGACAGACAGATAGAAAGGAGGATTTCAGACAAAAATAAATCCCCCCTGTTCCATTTTAGGATTATTGGGGAAAGTGTTGGCAATAAAATTTTTGGAAAATGTAATTAATGGCAAAGCTAAATAGAATGTTAACATCTGGTTGTATCTCACCCAGAAATATATTATACATTTGGAAAAGATGTAGGAGGTGTCTGGCAGGATAATGAAGGGGTTAGACTACAAAGAAAAATCAATGTGTTTGGGGCCTTTTATCTTATTGGTAAAAGTAATACATATACTTTGAACAAGTAGTCAGAACTTAGCAGAGGTTTAGAAAATCACATGGAGAATGTGGATAGATGCCATACTAGAATTCAAGGCACTCAGTAGAGTTGCTTGTCAGTAGATTCAGGACCAGAGCCTGGAACATCACTTTTTTGGGCAACCATTCCCAGAAACCCTTCAAATAGCATTGACATTCAGGATACCCAAAAGGAAGTATTTCTTTGCTTGATACATGATTAACTTGTGGCTTTGCTACAAGATGCTGTGATGGTCATTCTCTGAGCTGAATTTTAAAAGATGCTTAGATAAGTCCAGAAACAATATATTCATCAACAGTTATGATAACTTCATTGAGCCATGATAACATGATAACAACCATGATAACTTTGTTGAGGCTCTAGCACTAGAGGCATTTATGTCTGAATACGTTTTATGAGGAATAAGCAGGGGGAGAAGTGCTGTTGCCTTCATGATATACTTGTGGGCTTCTCAGAAGTATCTGACTGGCCATTGTTGACAAGGGGTGGGTGAGTCCTTGATCTAACCGAAAAGATCTCTCTGTTCTTACTCTTCATCTGTATCAGAGTTTAATTGGGGAATACCAGCAGCTGTGATCCAAAAAGTGATGTTTTCACATTCTGATAAATATAAATATAGAGTACAGACTTCTTTCTCTCCATGTTTAGAAAATCAGAACTGCCAGTTCTCTTTGGTTTGTGCCTTGTTCACTTCGTTTAGGGATGTGGTTTTGAATAATATACTGTCATTTATTCTCACCCCAAGAGGCCCTTCCCAGCAATCCACTGCTTTTCTATATTTTTTCTGCTTTCTAGCTATGCCAGAATTGGTCTCCCACCCTCACTGTGGGTTGGATAAATAAAGCTGTGTAGAGGGGAATGAAGTAGCAGTGCTTAGATGTAACAGGATATTTTTTCTGTGTCTGTTACTATGTTGTTGAAGTTAGAGAAATTAAAAGAAGACCTTTCGACCTTTGATCAGGTCTTGACAAGTTCCTGCTTTTTGCCCGAAGGATGGACATCCGTCGTATCAGCTTCGACACAGAAGACCTGTCTGATGATGTCATCCCCTTGGCTGATGTGCGCAGTGCTGTGGCTCTGGACTGGGATGCAAAGGATGACTATGTCTACTGGACAGATGTCAGCACTGATTCCATTAGTCGGGCAAAATGGGATGGAACAGGCCAGGAGGTAATATTTCTTAAAATGGAGAGACACTGCCCTGGATCAACTTTCTTCTGTCTCTTGCTTTTGGGGGGGGGGGGGGGTTGTCTGGATTTTTATTATATCCACTTTGTCTAATTTAATTCAATTATTTCAGATTTTTGAATTATTAACAGTTTTCATTTCACTATCCTACCAATGATATGGATGTTTTCATTTAAGTTTGGGCTGTATAGATCAACTACTCTCTCTTCTCCAAAAGCACTTAAGGTTACAAATATTTGCCAGTGTAGAATGAAACTAGTAAAACTGTAATAATTAAGATGAAAACATTAAAAACTAATGATTTGAAAGCCATAAATATAAAAATGTATTTCCCAAAGTCCATTGTTTCTCTAAACATCCTTTGGGTGTATCTACAGTTTATATTCAAAACAGCCATGTGACAGTTTTCTAAATCCAGACCTTGGTAAATTACTTGTTGGACTGTGACTTTATGAATATCCTAACCAACATTATAGTGCAGTCCAGAAAGGTAACTTGTCCAGGCTCTGCCTAGTTCTTAGTTTGGCCAGTGTTAATCTTTTAGATGTAGTGATGCAATTAGTTCTGATACCATCCTCCAATTTGTTCTTTCCCTTTTCCACCCAGAAGTGAATATTGCTGGTACAGGTGAGTACAAACTGAGAGAGAATAAGCAGAGATTTTAAGAAAGAGTCATTCTCTTAACAACACTTCCTTCTTGTTTTTGTTTCTTGCCAGGTTGTGGCAGATAGCAGCTTGGAGAGCCCAGCTGGTCTGGCTATTGATTGGGTCACCAACAAGTTGTATTGGACAGATGCAGGTACTACGCTCTATAGAAGAGATCACTTGCTACCTTAAAAAGTTCACTGGCCCAGGAAGGTTGCCTTTTGAATTCTAAGTGGCTCCTCCTGGAAATTCATACTGGAGAGAATGAATAATATCTCCCTACAATATGAAATGATCGTGATTTTCATAAAATTTCATCCTACTTATGCACTGCAGACATAGTGAATTGCCAGAAATTCGGAGATTGGAATTTTGTTTTATAATTTGAGAAAGCTGAAATAGTCATTTTCTAACATCTTCTCTAACAACTGCACAAATGTTCTTTCATGACATTTTAAACAGAAGTACATCTTTAATGGTCTGTGACTGCATCATAAATAAAATATCAATTAAAAATGCTTAGTTTACACCTTAATCCTATGCATGTTTACTTAGGTTATTTTCTACAGTCAGCAGATGGTAGAACCTTCACCTTGTTGTACAGTCTCATTCTGTGGGTTGAAGATTGCATATTTGAATGCTTCCCCATGAGGTTAGAGAGCATTCTGCACATAGAAATCTCCAGCTAGCATGACCATTCGGTCTGTCTTTCTACTTCATATGCTATTTTTCTGTGTACATGCATTCTACTACCACACTGCCCCCATGGTAAGGACATTTAAATATGTACTTCATCCTGCAAGGGGCACCATCCAGGAAAATCTCTACTGTGTTATAAAGATGATGCAATAAACTTGCCCCAGTTTCACAGATGTTGGTGGAGATTTTATGTAAGGATATTTAGAAATTCTGGTTATATGATCACGAGTTTCTAGAGGTCTAGAGGTTGACTGAGGATCAAGGCTGCTGCACAAGTCAGCTTGTCCATAGTTGGCCTTCCTCTTAGGTTGAAGGTATGGGAATGGGATTGGAATGGAAATTACACCTCTGTATGATGAGCAATTATTTTCTGGGATCTCTCCTGTGTTTCAGGAAATTTTTTGACTTTTATGTTCCTTCTTCTCTAATCTATGCAGGAACTGACCGGATAGAGGTGTCCAACACAGATGGGACAATGAGAACTGTATTGATATGGGAGAATCTAGACAGACCCAGAGATATTGTGGTGGATCCTGTTGGAGGGTGAGAATTACTTCTGACTATGTTTTGATTTTTCAAGTCAGTGCCCAACCTTGGAAAGACTCCATTATAATTTTCAAAAGGGGAGGACTTTAACGTTGGTGATTGATAGCTTTCAGAAAATAGCAGCACTGGAGGTGAGCAGATTGTTGTAGCCAGCAATAAGGTTGCTACATGTCCCGCATCATTAACATTCCAATTGATTATGTGCCATTGGCTGAAAGCAGAAAGGGCCAAAGTGTACCATATTAAAGATACCTTTAGAACAAGGTGTTATTTTGTTAGTACTTGCAAAAGTCAAATAAACAAATTATCCCCCACAGTGGTTTGAATCACCAACCCCTCAAATTAATGTTTTAATGTTCTGGGAATAGTACTGTGCTATCTCCTGGTGTCATTATTGGAAAGGAAACTGGACTAGCCACACTGGCCTTTAAATCTCTTTCACACTGAATAGCCATGTTTTTTTTCTGGGACTGTGTGCAGGTTCATGTACTGGACTGACTGGGGGGCAAACCCAAAAATTGAGCGTGCAGGCATGGATGCCTCTGGTCGCTTGGTAATCATCTCTTCCAATCTAACTTGGCCCAATGGACTGGCCATTGACTATGAATCTCAGCGACTGTACTGGGCAGATGCTGGTATGAAGACAATTGAGTATGCTGGCCTAGATGGCAGTGAAAGGAAGGTAAGAAAGCAAGTTGAAATGAAGGGTTCTGGGAAGGAATTGTTAAATAGGAGATCTTTCTTTCTTTCTTTCTTTCTTTCTTTCTTTCTCCCAAAACAGTTTACAGTAAAAAACCAAAATAAAGATAAAACAATGTAAAATACAAAAGAAACCACAAAAATAAATAAGCAATCAAATTAAAAATATTAAAACTGTTTAAAAGGCATTTAAAACCTAATATTGAAGATAAACTGCATCACATTGCATTAAAATAGCGTCTGCAGGGGGCGGTTAACAACTTAAAGACCTATCTAAACAAAAATGTCTTCACCTGCCAGTGTGAAAGAGAGCAGAAAGGAGTCTAACTGAGCCTCCTCCCCCCCCCCCCATGGGAAGGATTTCCATAATATGAGAGCAACTGTTGAGAAGACCTTATCCCATTCTTTACAAAATGTATTTCTGATACCCCCTTTCCCTAAGGATCTTAAGATTTGGGCACATTGATAATAGGGTGATATGTCCTGTCAGATAGCCTGGACATAAGCCATATAGGGCTTTATAGGTCATAATCAGCACTTTGAATTTGCCTAAAAATGAATTTGTTATCCAGCAAGTCAGCTTCATTTGTGGCTGGTATCCTGTTTCTGATGTATTTAAATAATTTATTATCATTGGTCTTGATGCTATTAGTGATATGCCCCTCAGAATCCTTCCCCCCCCCATCACTAATTTTCTGCTTGCCTTTCTTTTGTGAAAGTTTGTATTATGTTCACTTCATTTGGTTATGACTTGAAATTTCTAAAGGAGCCTTTTTCTTTTTAAAAGCTTCCTTCACACTGCTCATTAATCATGATGGTGACTCTTGAACTTCTGCGTTCTGATTGAGCTTCCACTAATGTAGTTTTAGGCAGGCCCAAGAATCACTAGAAAGACTGGACCTTTTTGACTTTTCAATTCTCTTTCCTTTTATTAGTTTCATCATTTTTATACATTTCCTCTTTTGAAGTCAAATAGGACTATGTTGAAGTTTCCTTGCTGTTTCCTACTAACATCTTAACTTGAGTTGAAAGCACTGTGGTCATTGTTTTTCTAAGTTTAACATATGGCATTAGGTCTTGGGCATGTACACGCCCTGAACTTTGCTTACAAAGTAAAGAGTACTTCCAGGAGCATGATTCTGCTTCACAATAATGATTCTGCTTCACAACCTTATTTTAAAGGAAAAGCATTCATTTTTTCATGCTGCCACAGTATGGGAACCATTAAGGAAGCACATATGGACTGTGGCATGTGGAATTCACATTGGCCACCACTGCTTTATATATTAAATAGTCATTTTAGACATTTCTCCCAGGCTACTTGTGTGCTATTTCTTTTTTTAAAGCTTGTTTATTTCTGGTGGTTGGTTGGGCATAACCCTCATAATGCCTTGTGGATTTTCCTTTTGGGGCTGACAGGTATTGATTGGAAGCAATTTGCCTCACCCATTTGGGCTTACTCTTTATGGAACTCGGATCTACTGGACTGATTGGCAAGCAAAAAGCATCCAGAGTGCTGACAAGAGGACAGGGCTGGATCGTGAAACTCTACAAGATAATTTAGAGAATCTTATGGACATCCATGTCTTTCATCGACATAGGCCTCCAGGTATAAAAGATTACCAGTTCAGGCTGGAAGGATATGAAGTTGCTTGCTTATGGGAAGCTAGAATTAGCTAATTTAGTGACATCTTGAAGTTTTGGACTACAGTTTCTATAACCTAGTGGGGCTTATGGAAGTTGGAGCCAAAATTATCTGTAAGGTGCCAGGTCATCTCCCAACAAATTACACTGACTAACCAAGTCCCTTACTCATACTTTACTCTGTTACCACTCCTCATCCCAGCTGATCATAGAATCGTAGAACTGGAAGAGACCACAAAGGCCATCCAGTCCAATCCCTCCCTGCCCCCCCGCCATACAGGAACTCTCAATCAAAGCATCCCAACAGATGGCCAAAACTAAATCATAAGGGACTGTGGCTACTTTCTTAGAAAGTATTACAGTACTCTTCCTATTAATGTCCATTCATCACTCGTTAAATGCTGTAGAATGTTGTTTCTGACCTCTTCCTTGTGATGCATTTGTTTTGCTCTTCTTTCTATTTCTCTCTGTGTCAGTACACACACCATGCAGTGTTAACAATGGTGGTTGCAGTCATCTTTGCCTCCTGGCCCCTCTTCCTAAAGGTTTCAGCTGTACTTGTCCTACTGGTATCAACCTACAACCAGATGGGAAAACCTGCTTGCCAGGTAAGTGTCCACCTCATTTCATTTGGCTCTATAATAATTTGGTCTTTTGAGTCCCATGTTCTTCTTCTGATAGGCTTCCAAGTAAAAGGGCTTATGAGTTTTATTTTCAACTTTACAGGCACAGGGAATAGAAAAAATATTTTTAGTAATCTGTGTTAATTCACCCTCAGTTTCAAACAGATCTTTGTGTGTTATAACCATCCAAACCTCGTTGTGACAACAATGATAGAACTAAATCCCAAAATAAAAACTGGGTGATGTAAAATAGAATGACTGTTGTTGCTAACTGCCTTTGAGTTGACCCATGGATGAAATATCTCCAACCTCCCTGTCTGCAACCATTCTGCTCAGTTCTTGCACGCTCAAGGCTGTGGCCTCTTTGATTGTATCTATCCATCAACGCCTTCCTCTCTTCCTGTTATCATCCACCTTTCCTATCATTGTTGTCTTTTCTAGTGAGTCATGTCTTCTCATTATGTGGCCCAAGTACAACAACCTCAGCTTAATCATCTTGCCTTCAAGTTAGAGTTCAGGCTTGATTTGTTCTAGGGCCCATCTTGGAAACAGAACTTCTGTGGTCAGAATAAATTTTGCACATTTACATGTTTTGTAAATCTGCATGTTTTGGTTCAGCATAGTTTTGCCTCAGCACTTAGAATTTACAATAAAGAGATGGATAGCAGAAAGCAATGAAGGTCATTAGGGTAGCCAGTAGGGAGAGCAAGGAATAACAGGCAGAGAAACCTAGATAGTAAGAATTTAGTCCAGATTTTTACAGGTTATTTGTCTGATATCTTGAGAAGTAGAAAAGATGTGATTTTCTGGATGGCTAATCATTCTCAAATAGAAATCTCTGACCTACTGCCACAAAGAAGCATGAAAGATGCACAGCCTGGATATCAGAGCCTTAAGGCTGTAATACTTACTTGTGTTCTTTCATCTCATATCCCCTGAGGACATGCAGTTGTGGCATATAAAAATTACTTTGTGTGCCATCTTCAACTGGAATATGTCTCAGTGGTCTTTAAAATTTCTATTGTGTTTTAAATTGTTATCTTTGTCTCTTTCTAGCTATTGTTATTGTTTAGGTGGCTGAAAAATTGTATTTATGAAATCATGCTTATGAAGCTTTGATTGAATTACATTGCCTATCCATACTATTGTTGTGCCTTTAATTCTGCAGGAATGACTAGTTTCCTGATCTTTGCCAGAAGAGCAGACATCCGCCTGGTTTCACTTGACATTCCATATTTTGCTGATGTTGTTATCTCTGTCAATGTTACTATGAAAAACACCATTGCCATTGGAGTGGATCCTCAGGAAGGTTTGAAATTTTATGTAGTTTCACTATTTTAAGGACAGAATGGTTCAGGAGCTGACATTCCTGGGTGGTCCCTCCCTTCCCCCTTTTCATATTGGGCAGTAAACGTTCCCCTGGGTGTTTTCATTTTGAAATTCAAAAAATGCTCTTAGACTTGTTTAAAATTCGGTTGAGACTTGTTTTTTAGCAAAATATCAGAAGTATCCCCATACAAGAAGTCCCTTCTGCACTTACTCATACATTTCCCAAAGAAAGCCATGGCTTATATAAAAGTTATGTCCTAGTGAAGAACACTTCACTCACATCATGTTACGGGCTACATTTATTGTTTTCATAGAATCATAGAATCATAGAGTTGGAAGAGACCCCAAGGGCCATCCAGTCAAACCCCCTGCCATGCAGGAACTCTTGAACAAAGCATCCCCGACAGATGGCCATCCAGCCTCTGCTTAAAGACCTCCAAGGAAGGAGACTCCACTACACTCCAAGGGATTGTGTTCCACTGTTGAACAGCCCTTACTGTCAGGAAGTTTCTCCTAATGTTGAGGTGGAATCTCTTTTCCTGGAGTTTGTATCCATTGTTCTGGGTCCTAGTCTCTGCAGCAGCAGAAAACAAGCTTGATTCTTCCTCAATATGACATCCTTTCAAATATTTAAACAGGGCTATCATATCGCCTCTACACCTTCTCTTCTCCAGGCAAAACATCCCCAGCTCCCTAAGTCTTTCCTAATAAGGCATGGTTTCCAGACCCTATATAGTTTCGTGGACTATACAGTCAACTCTCTGTTTTCGCGGGGGATCTGTTCCAGACCCCCCCCCCCCCCATAAAAACAGAGACTCACACATATTCAAGCCCCTTAGATAACAGAGATCGCCCCTCTCCACAGAACACAGATCCCAGTAAATAACAATAAATATTCAAGAACGCTGATCCCAAGTCGGCGAGAAAGTAGGGGCAACTGTATTTTACATTCACTGTCAATAGGTTCCCCCCTCCCCCAGCAAATCCCATGTGCTGAAATGGCTGGTGGCACTGATATTAAAAAACAAAACAAAACCTAGGCTTATTAGGAGGAGGCCAATCAAAAATAAGCTTTTTTCACCTCTTTCATTCCACAAAAAGTTTATTTTGCTAGTGTTAGTCCATTCTGAGTGTCTGTCCACCAAAACCAAACTTCAACAGATACTGAATCAAGAGTTTAAACATTTTCTATGGCACAAAATTATTCCAATAGCACATGGGAAAAATTCTCTTTTGGTGGGAGAATTTAGGATCAATCATATTTTATGACTATCTTGATTAGCTTTGTTGACTTCAGAAAATTGGGAAGATACAGAAACTGAATGATTTAATAAATGTGATGCTGGATTCTGCTGTAAGTTGTGAACTTGTTATGTGCCTTCAAGCCATTTTTGACTTATGGTACCATGGGGCTTTTTTTTTTTTTTTTTTTTTTTTTTTTTTTTTTTTTTTTGGTAAGATTTGGTCAGAAGACATTTGCCTTTGCCTTTCTCTGAAACTGAGTACGTGTGACTTGCCGAAGGTCATCCAATAAGTTTCTTGGCCAATTGGGGAATGAAATTATTGTTTTTGTGTACCTTCAAGTTGTTTCCGACTTTGAGTTCCTGAGCAGCGTGGCAATTGTTGCTGCAGAGGAAAGGACTGCTTTTGGTCCCCGTGAGGGGAGACTAGGAGGCTTTGCAAACAAGGTCATGTGGAGGAGGCAAGAAAGGGGTCAATTTAAGGGTCTTTCTCCCCCTCCTGTGCCCCTTTTCTTCTGATCTCTGCAAACCACCCACGTGCCCTCAGTGCAGTGGGAGCATTGCTGGTTGTTTCGGAGCTGAGTAAGAATTTTTCCCCTTTTACTTTTTTTTTTAACCTACCCTACACTGCAGCTGTTGGGACTTTTACAGTTGAGATGTAGTGGTGACAGTAAATAGGCTTCCATCTGGCAGATAGTTTGGATCAGTGTACACCTTGGCACCCCTTGTGGTGGAAGGTAAGGCTGTGGAACTGTCTCCATGGGACACGGGGCTTGGGAAAGAGCTGCCCTTGGGCCTGATTTTAGGGCTTACTCTCTCTTACATAGTTGCAGGGCTTGGGAGAAAGCCCAGGTTGACTTTCCAGAATGACCACCTGAGATAGGAACCAGTCTCTTTGGATTGCACTTGCAGTCTGGTGTTTTGCACAGAGGTGGCTGGGGAGGTGTCATAGATTGACAGCTGTACCTCAGTTAAATTTGCACCATGTTGCTCAGCCCCAGGCCTCAAACATTTAAATAGGTTCTAGGTCAATAAAGTGGCATTTTTTTAATCCCATACTGTTTCTGGTCTCATTATTTCATGGGCAAAAAATGGTGATACTAAGGTGAACCTATCATGGGGTTTTCTCAGACTGAGAAACTGTGACTCACCCAAGGTCACCCAGGAGATTTCCATGTCTGAGCAGGGAATCAGACCCTGATCTCCAGAGTCTTTGTCCTATGCTAAAATCATTACACCACACGGGCTCTTGGGGATTAAAATGTGGTAAAGTAAATCTGAGCTCCAAAACACACTGCAGAAATAATCCAGTTTGAAAACACTTTAAATGCCCTGGCTGAGTGCTAGGGAATCCTGGGAATTGTAGTTTATTTTGGCACCATAACTCTGTAACAGAGAAGGCTAAATGTCTCACAAAACTAGGGTTCCCAAAATTCCTTAGCACTGAGCCCAGGCAGTTAAAGCTGTTTCAAAATGGATTATTTCTGCAATGTGTTTTGGACATGAGATGGTTATTATCTACAAACAGAATTCTCTAATATTGTCATATATCCTCATCAGGAAAGGTTTATTGGTCTGACAGCACACTGAGGAAGATCAGTAGAGCTGCCCTGGATGGTTCCCAGTATGAAGATATTATTACTACAGGTAACTGATGCTTTGCCAGAATAACTCATCCCCCGTCAGCTGTTTCTCTAGATAGACTATTTTGAACAGTTACAGTTTAATTAGCATAGCTTCCTATGCATTTGCTAATGGAGTTCCTGGGATTATAATCAGAATACTTGGGATATGCTCTAGATATTTTTGATACTTTTGAAGATTAAAAATCCTAAACCTGTGAGTGAGCCACAGTAACATTAAAACTGTTATCATTTGTTTTAACTAGGGTTGCAAACTACAGATGGCTTAGCAGTGGATGCTATTGGTCGCAAAGTATATTGGACTGACACGGGAACTAATAGGATTGAAGTTGGTAACCTAGATGGGTCAATGAGAAAAGTTTTGATATGGGAAAATCTGGACAGCCCAAGAGCAATTGCACTTTATCATGAGATGGGGTGAGTACTGGTAGTGGATGACCTCTATCGAACGAAAACCAGAAGCTGAGAAGACTTGGAAATAATGTATCACTTTTTCCATTAACTGCTTATTGTCTTCTTTTTCTTCAGGTTTATGTATTGGACAGATTGGGGTGAGAATGCCAAGTTGGAACGAGCAGGAATGGATGGCTCCAGTCGAATGGTCCTTATCAACAACAACCTTGGATGGCCCAATGGATTAGCTGTGGATAAAGCTGGATCACAGCTACTTTGGGCTGATGCCCATACAGAGGTTAGGACTGACATTAAAGGATCTGTGGAGGTTCCTAGTTTACAATTTGAAGCTTTGTATATGAAGGAAGTGATGGGCAGGAGTGATTCTTTGGGGAATACAAGTAAATTTACTGAAAACACTCATCATGATAAAGTACCAAGGGCAGATTCTAAGTTGTCTGGCATTATAGCAGATACAGTTTTTCAGTGGAGACTGAAAGCTTTCAACTTCACATTGTTTAGATGTTGCTTGATGACTCATAGCTCAAATCATCAAAATATACGTGTATTGCATTGTGAGTAAAACTTGACATTTTAGATGTGGTAGCTTGGAGCTAATAGCTTTTTGAAACTATTTTCAGCTTCTTGAAGATTTTATTTTTCTCTGACAAAGAATATAAAAGTTAATTACATTTCTTCCTTAAAGCGTATAGAGGCTGCAGACCTGAATGGTGCAAACCGCCGCACCCTCCTTTCTCCAGTGCAGCATCCTTATGGCCTCACTCTGCTGGATTCCTACATTTACTGGACTGATTGGCAAACACGTAGCATTCACAGAGCTGACAAGAATACTGGTGGTAATGTCATCCTGGTCAGACCAAACCTGCCTGGTCTAATGGACATCCAGGCTGTGGACAGGGGGCGTCCTCTTGGTAAGCTTCCACCTTTTTCTTCAATGCAAAGTTCCAGACTCTTTGATAAAAATGCCTCCTTAGCCACTGGTAATAGTGGGAGCTTTTTAAAGATGATAGTGGAGAATGCATGTGCAGAGCTTTCTTCTGATTTCAAACTCTATCCCCTGGTATTGCTGGGAAATCATATAACATGGTTAATTTTAAAACACTGTTTTAAGTCTTGAAATTTCCTCCTAAAAACTTCTGATTTTCAAGTCAATGTGTTCATTCACTTGATTCCATGCCTTTTCATCAGGTTAACTCTGTGGCTAATTATTGATGTTCAAAACTTTAAACACCATAATTATGCAGAAAGCACAGTCTATATATATTTGTAAGCCTTCAATATAATTTGAACGAGCATCCTTCCAATTTTCCTCATACTCATGTTCTTGCTCTGTACCTTGATTTAGTTTCCAGAAGCCTGATGTTATCATGTCTGCAGAGATTTTTTTTTCAGTTTAGCAATGCATTTTTGCTGTCATTAAGATAGTAAATGAAATTGCACCATCAAGACCTGTTTCCAGTTGGTCTGTTTATTATATTTTTGGAAGGTCATATATTGAGAGATGTTAGATTGTAACAAGCTTCCGTTTTCTGAAATCTAATTCTCCACTTGTCTGTTTAGCCTCTTCAGAATTAGTTGAGGTGCTCTGGGTAGGTAGATAAGTAGAGCTGATAAAAGTTTACAGATGTCTAGGCTGTTTGCTTGGAAATTATGTTTACATGACCATGTTTGAAAGGAATGAATTGATCATCTTCCTTTTTTCTTAGGTGCTAATAAATGTGGCATGAGGAATGGTGGTTGCTCTCATTTCTGCCTTCCAAACCCTGAAGGCTTTTCCTGTGCTTGCCCTACTGGTATTCAGCTGAAGATTGATGAGAGGACCTGTGATCCCTCTCCAGAAACCTACTTGCTCTTTTCTAGTCGTGGTTCCATCCGGCGGATATCACTGGATACTAGTGATCATACTGATGTTCACGTCCCTGTCCCAGAACTGAACAATGTTATCTCTTTGGATTATGACAGTGTAGATGGCAAGATTTATTACACAGATGTCTTCTTAGATGTTATTAGGTAGGTATCCATGAGCCTATTTTTGTGTTAATAAATTACATAAAAACCTACATTTCTTTTTCTGGTTGCTCTTTATGTTGTGAGATTTACCCTATAACCTGAATTTTCAGTAGGTGGAGTCTTTTACTCATTGTCTGTGATTTCTTCTTTCAGGCGAGCAGACTTGAATGGCAGTAACATGGAAACGGTTATTGGCCAAGGACTGAAGACAACAGATGGTCTGGCTGTGGACTGGGTGGCTAGGAACCTGTACTGGACAGACACAGGGCGTAATACTATAGAAGTTGCAAGACTAGATGGTAGCTGCCGGAAAGTGCTAATTAATAACAGTCTGGATGAACCCCGAGCCATCGCTGTCTTTCCCAGAAAAGGGTAAGCCTAGGTTTGCCCAGAGTCAGGTAATTATGGACAGAATGAGATAGAGGGAAGAGAGGAGAGGAGTGCTGACCCAAGTCAGATACCTGCCTTGAGACTGTGGGAACATGTGATCTACCAGCTGGGTAGTTGCTTTGTCAGAAGATCTTTTCTTGAGCAAAGACCCAAGCCAGTTGTTCAGCTGCAGCGTCAGCTGTCTGAACTCCTTCCTGTGGCACTGTTAGACCAATGGCAAATAAGACAGTCTGGCTGCCCAAACCCAGCCTTCCAGGTCAGGCTAGTCATACTGATGTGAAACTGTAGAATATCAAGTTGCTGAAGGAGGCTTTTTATGAAGAGTCAGACAGGCCCTCTGTAGCCAGCAGATCTACCGAGTAGCAAGGAGCATAGCTTTTGGCACTTTACAGACTCTACTAATTCCACATGAAAGAGTGGAAGAATGGACAAACTTCTCCCTCTGACTCAAAAAAAACCCTCAAAAATCTTTCAAGAAAGAGAGATAATCTAAATTTGCTTTCTTTTACTCCAGGTACCTCTTCTGGACAGATTGGGGACATGTTGCTAAAATTGAACGTGCAAACTTAGATGGTTCTGAGCGCAAGATACTGATCAACACTGACTTAGGCTGGCCCAATGGGCTAACCTTGGATTATGACACCAGAAGGTCAGTATAATATGGCATTCCAAAATAACTTGCTAGGTAACTGGCATTCTCACTATGCAAAAGCCTTTTCTCAGTTTCTAAAGGAGCCTGGAGCTGCTGCACTACAGTTATGGGGAGCCAGGAAAGTTTGTTTCTTTGGTTTGTGAGATTACAGTGGATGGTAGTTTCACTTTCAACATTTCTGTTCTTGTAGGATTTACTGGGTAGATGCTCACCTAGATCGCATAGAGAGTGCTGATCTCAATGGGAAATTGCGTCAGGTGCTGGTCAGCCAAGTTTCACATCCCTTCGCCTTGACACAGGTACAAAGAAAGTTGGTGGTGTATGCTGCAGTATCACAAATCTCCTAAAGGGGATATCATCATCATCGTCATCATCATCCATCATCATCATTTATTTCACTCCTGTTTCCCTGTACTGAGACTCAAGCCAATTTAGAAAAATTAAAAACAAATACAGTAAAAATCTCTTGTAAAGACATAAGTAAAAATATACAGAATGTTTTTGTGAGTTTTTCCGGCTATGTGGCCATGTTCTAGAAGAGATTGTTATTATCATTATTATCATTATTATGTTACTATTCACATGCAAGTTAGTACCCATAGACTTAAAAACATTTAAAAGAGTATGCTTTGATTTATGCATGCTTGGAAAAGTTATCTTTTTTTTATGTCGTATTATGGAAAATAGAAGGAGCTTTGATTGGACTTCCGAGAACAAACAATTGTATCATCTGTACATTTTTTCAGATTTTCTTAATCCTACAACTGTTTTTTGTATTTTTTCTGAGTAGCAGGACAGGTGGCTCTATTGGACAGACTGGCAGACTAAGTCTATCCAGCGCGTGGACAAATATTCTGGTCGGAATAAGGAGACTGTTTTAGCCAACGTTGAAGGGCTTATGGATATCATCGTGGTCTCTCCTCAAAGACAGATGGGTAAATGCTACATTCCAGGTTTCATCATTGCATACTCAGAATTAAAGAGGGTGCAGTAGTAAAACATACTCTAAATCAGTCTTCCCGCACTTTTTGCCCTCTGGATGTATTGCTATACAACTCTCATCACCCTAGAGCAGAAAAAAATTGGGAAGGATGATTTAGTGTATACTGTACATCCACTTTCTATCACTGTAGGGCAAGGTGTGCAATTATGGGGGGTTAGGGACCAGTTTTTCACCTCCTGAGCCACCTGTGGGCCACCACCATCCCAGTGTGCCAAAATAGCTTCTTTTCCATGTTTTTCTTTCAAAATGGTGACCAGAAGCAACATTGAATTTGAAAAGGGAGGGGGATTCTGAGGGAGTTGGGAGTTAGGGAGTGATTATTGTTGTTGGTAGGATTGCACATATTTTCACCTGAAAATTGTGCCAGTTTTTCTTTTTAATTATAGGGGTACAGGGTTTTTGGAAACTGGTAGGAGGTTTCACGGGTTGTGAAATTGGGCTCTGGCCTCCATGTGGCCCATGGGCTACACTTTCCTGTCTGCTGCTGTAGGGGCTGTGTGCTAGTGTTGTGAAGAATCAGAAACAAAAGGGCCCTGTCTTGCTTTTTCTCTGCCACCACCATTTTGCTTCATATTGTCTTTTCCAACAGGCTGCTGGGAGAAGGACAGATAGATTTTGTAGAAGCCAAAACTGATTGCTACCAGTGGGCTTTTGGATTTAGGACCACATAATACAAAAAACAATGAGAGCCAGTGAGGTGTAATGCTTTGAGTGTTGGAAAAGGAACTTGGGAGACCAATGTTCAACTCCCTGCTTGCCCATAGAACCCCACTGGGCAAGTCATATTCTCTGAGACTCAGTATAAGGCAAAGGCAAACCTCCTCTGTACATTAAACAAGAGTTAGGTTGGAACCCAAAATCAGAAGTATCCCAAGAGGTATCCCAAGTTTGATGGGTTTAAAATTTAAAATTATAAGTCATTGAATCTTCCAACCAGGAAAAATGTGATTTTTCCAAGTTATACCTCTGGTCTTATAATAGGTCCCTCTCTTTAAGCATGTACCATGTGGGTCTCTACCTTTTTGCAGAATATACCTCAGTTTTATCTATATGCTATATTAAGGTTTACAACAGGCATGGGCAGAATCTGAGAAACCACCTTAGGAAAACATCACATGTTTAATTATCTATATTATAACAATAGCATTAGCAATAGCATTTACATCTCTATACAGCTTCATAGTGAACTCAGCATTCTCGAAGTATTTTACAGTCTGTAAGCCAATTGCCCCAACAAGCTGGGTACTTATTTTACCAACCTACAACAGGATGAAAGGCTGAATCAACCTTGAAGCCCTGGGATCAAACTCACATCCTTGTAACTGCAGTACTGGCATTTAACCAATGTGCTACCAGGGATCCTTTTTTAAAAAAAAAGACAGTTCCTAGATTCCATCCTACATAACACCAAGCTACAGTTCAGTGCAATACAGATTTTTAAAAGCCTGGCCAGCTTGGTTCTTAGTGGAACTCTTTCAGTTGTAGGAGGCACAGTAAATCAGGGGTGGAATACTGTAGCCTCCAGGATGCATTTGACTTACAAGGATATTTTTGTGCCTCCCCAAAGGTTCCCACCCCACCCCTAAATTTGGTTGAGGCCATTTTTTTGCCACCAAATAGTCAATCGCTCCTGCTCTCTGGATGGAGTTATTGGCTATTTCCCCAAGTTGTCAAAATATTTTGGAGTTTCACCTTTTTTAAAAGGCCTTTAGAGGCCTTCATCATCTTTTTTCAAACCAGGAAGTTCCTGACTAGCCTTCCTGGAACTTTCTGGCTAGCCAGCTCTAGGTTTATGGTCTGTTCTAGGTTTTATTGTCTGCTCACCAAGTATGAACAATCAAAGAGTCCTTCTTTCACAATGAAGCTTCTAAATGGGTTGACAAATTTTAAACAGATTATAAAACAAAACAAAAGTTCAGCACCTGAGCACTTGACCAACTTGAAGAGTGGCTGAACTCAGCTCTACTGCAGTTGCCAACCCCTGTAATAAATGATTTGTAGTACAGGTTATAACAGAAGAAATCAATATTGCATCTAACTCAGATCACTGGTTCAGGTTAGCCTCTACTCAGTGGTGTTCACATGCGTTCTTTTACTTGCTCTCATATATAAAAGTAGCAGCTTTTCACTCCTAAGTGAGCAGCATAAATCACTGAACTTGGAGATAACATTGGAGGAGAGAGGTACAGAAACATAGCTGCTATACTGTACACTCGGTGTCTTGGCCTTCTGTAGAAAGAATTGCATAGTAAGATCAACATACATTCACACATACACAATGAGGTTGCCTGTAAGATAGAGATCTCTCTAATACACCTTTCCTGTCATAATGAATAATTAATTTTAAAAATGGATTTTACTTAACATTTTTAAAAGAACATTATGAGTAACTTCTCTTTTTTCTATAGGCTGCTTGACTTTGAGGGAAAAGTCATAATAGAAAAGGCATACCGTATATACTCGACTATAAGTCGAGAAATTTGTGCCCCCAAATGCCCTCCAAAATCCTGGGGTGGACGTATACAAGGGTCAATGCGGTATAAGCCTACCCCAGGCTGGAAAGGCAGAGCCTTCTCCCTGGCCGGGCTTCCTCCTTAGACCCGGCCAGCGAGAAGGCGCACGGCGGTGAGCTGCCCTCCTCACAAAGCAACCCTCTCTTCTTCCTTCCTGTCTGTCTTGGCCCGGCAGCCTGAGTCCCTCCCTTTCACTCAGACTCTGGAGGACTCGGCTGATGAGGGGGAGGCACCAGGCGGGAAAAAGACGAGAGCCTAGAGCTCTGCATCAGCCACTCAGGCCACTGCATGCAGAAATCACCAGGTTTGGCCCCACTTTAATTCTTTCTGACTCGCAGCTATGGAATTCTGGGAGCTGGAGTCTGTTGTTGTGGGGCCCGGAGTACAAGGCTTGACTCTTTTCTGGCTTGAAGGCAATGGAATTCTGGGAGTTGGAGTCTGTTGTGGGGCCCAGAGAGAGGGGGGGGGTCCTTGGGAGGGGGCAGAAGAGAAAAAGGGGGTGGGGTGGGGATGCAGCCCAGCACCAGACTCTGGGCAGAAAATGGGAGGCAGTGCCTCTGTCCCTGGCTCCCTCCGAAGCCCCCCAAAACCCCCTTCCAACCCATCCATCCTTCCCCCCATCTATCCTTCTTTGCCTTTTCCCCCTCTCTCCATTCATCCATCCATTTAGCTATTTCTCCCTCTCTTTCTCTCTCTCTCTCCTTCCCTCCCTCCATCTGTCTCACTCTCTCTCCATCCATCCATCCATCCATCCATCCCTACCTACCATCTATCTATCTAGGTATCCCTCCCTCTATCCCTCTGTCTGTCTGTCTGTCTATCTATCTATCTATCTATCTATCCTTCCCTCTCTAGCTATCCCTCTCTCCATCCAGTCATCTATCTATCTATGTATCTATCCTTCCCTCTCTAGCTGTCCCTCTCTCCATCCAGTCATCTATCTATCTATCATCTATCTATCTATCTTTCTATCCTTCCCTCTCTAGCTATCCCACTCTCCATCCAATCATCTATCTATCTATCTATCATCTATCTATCTATCTATCTATCTTTCTATCCTTCCCTCTCTAGCTATCCCACTCTCCACCCAGTCATCTATCTATCTGTCTGTCTATCTATCTATCTATCTATCTTTCTATCCTTCCTTCTCTAGCTATCCCTCTCTCCATCCAGTCATCTATCTATCATCTATCTATCTATCTTTCTATCCTTCCCTCTCTAGCTATCCCACTCTCCATCCAGTTATCTATCTATCTATCTATCTATTCCCAGCATTTCTGTCCCTCTAGCCTGTCTCCCTCCTCCAGGGGAGAAAGCCCAGCTAAAGAAAGAGAGACACTGGGAAGAGTGTGTTTGCCTTGCAGCCTCTTCTCCATCCAGGATCCCTCCTCCAGAGGAGAAAGTCTGGCTGGAGAGGAGACTGCAAGGCAAACGCACACCCGTCCCAGCATCTCTCTAGCCGGGCTTTCTCCTCAGGCGGGAGCCCAGATGGAGAGATGCTGATCGCCCCAGAGCCTCTCCCCAGCTGGGCTGCCCCCTGAAGCCCACCCTCGACTTATCCACGGGTCATACAAAAATTCCCATTTTTGCCCCAAAAGTTGACCTCGACTTATACATGAGGTCGACTTATACACGAGTATATACGGTAATTGAAATTCAAAATGCAGACAAGTGTACTAAGGAAGAATTTCAGAACTAAGACAAAGAGGACAACTGTGCCATGACCTGGTGCTTCTCCTTCCTGTGCATTGGTACATAAATTGAAGCATTGTCCCCTTAGAGTGAGATTCTTTTTAGAAGAAAGATTGAGATCCTGTCCATCTAGAAATGGGCTAAGAAAAGTTTCCAAGGATCAATTAAGTGTGTGTGTGTGTGTTATCTGATTTCTGTGGTATAAGTGAATATCAGAGTCAAGGATACTCACAATTGAGTAATAGACATTTGAACTGCTGGTAATAACTAAGACAGATTGCTGAATATTGTGAGTTGTTCTTTTAGCCAAAAGGAGAATGACTAGCAAACCCAGAGGAAAAAAAGGAAGAAACCCTAAAACAAAGCAGGAAGCTAACAAAGGCTTTGCTGAAAAATGCTAATTAAATTCATATTTCTGCCACTTGGCCCGTGGCTATTAGTTTTTTAGATGACTTTGAGAGTATAAATATAGCTGTAAGTTTGTTCACAACATACAACCTAATTCATATTCCTATAATTAGATGTAGATTCCTATAATACCTGTAAGTCCTATAATTAGATGTATTCCTATAATTAGATGTATACTGAGATTTTGTCAGGCCTTCACCTGACAGAAAAGTTGACCAAGTTTCATGCAGCCAAGCAAATGAAGCTATGCTTGTAACCACAAGTGAATTCTTCATTATCCTACACTATGGAACAGAGCAATTAACCATTACAACAGCAATTAACAGTTTTGGTCTAGTTTGTGTACAGTCAGACAAGGACTGGAGGAGCACTAGGCATGCGATAGATGTCTGAATATAAGAATTGGAGGCAAGTAGATGGGTATCTAAGTGTTAGGGTGAATAAAGGTAACTTGCTCAGACTGACTAATAAATTTAGTTCTTTTTTAATTGATTTTTATTATTAAAACAATACATATAACAAACCTACATTGAACAAGCAAACAGACAAACAAACCACAATAAACATATTCCTTCCTATCAAAGCTTCATATCTTGTAAATCCTGTTGTCTTTGTTTTCTCCTCCTGTACTAAGGTTAAATCTAATGATACTTTAAGAGTCTAATGTCTTATGTCTATATCATTTAACTTTTGAAAGTAACATAATTTCTCCCTAACAACAACAAATAATGGTATTCTTATCAAATCAGGCCCATCACGTACTTTCCTCCCCAATTGTTTTTCAAATAGTTGATAAAAGGTTGCCAGTCTCAGTAAAATAATTCCATCTCTCTATTTTGTAGTAGCAGTGTCAGTCTATCCGATTGCATAAAGGCATATACCTTATTCAGCCAGTCTTTAGTTTCTGGAATTTCTGTTTCTTTCCATTTTGCAGCATACGTAATTCAAGCTGCAGATGTCAGATAGAAAACAAGTCTTCCATGGTTTTTTTCCAGTATATTTTCTTCGTTTATACATAATAGGTACATTTTAGGATCAAAACAGAGAGATGTACCTAATATTTGCTCCATGATGTTATGGATGTTCTTCCAGTAATGTTTGACATGTCGACAATTCCACCACAGGTGATAAAATGTGCCCAGTTGTTCTTTACACTTCCAGCATCAGTCACTATGATTTTTGTATATTTTGGCTAACTTTTCTGGAGTAAGATACCAACGATAAAACATTTTGTAGTAATTTTCCCTAATGTTGTAGCTTAACGTGTACTTTAATGTTTTCGACCAAGTTTTTTCCCATTGAGCTAATTAAACATTTTGTTTTAAATCTTGGGCCCATTTGATCATTTGTGGTTTCACAATTACTTCTTCCATTTCATAGTTTAGTAGTAAATTATAATATTTCTTAATTCGATGTTTTTGGGCTGTTTTTAGGATTTTTTCAAAATTTGGATCTGCCTCTTTAATATTATTAGCTCGTAAATCTGCCATAAAGTGTTGCTTAATTTGATAATATGTAAACCAAGTACAATTATAACCTTCTTCTTTTAGTTTATGTAATGGTTTTAGTGCCAAGTTAGTTGAGTTTTGTTCTAACAAATCTTCATATGTTATCCATTTTTGAAAGTCAAGAGGCGTTCTATAGAACAAAGCTTCATTGACAGAGGCCCATTTTGGTATACCATTACATATTCTCTTTTTAACTTTAAACCATATAAATTAAGTTCTCTTGGCTTGCTGTACCTCCAATTGGGTTGGAGAGTCAACTGATAACATTCAACCTAATTTTTGAGGCTGCACCTGCAGCTTAAACGACTGGCATTCATGAGGCAGTGTGTCAGGCCTCCCAAAGTCTCAGATTACCAGTGGTCCAGGTGACATGCTCCAGCGCTTTCTGGAGGTCCTGGTCCTTTAAAAAAATATTGTTATAATATAAATTACATTAATCATACTTCCAAACATAATAACATTGACTATACAACATTACACAACAAATACATAAATAAAATAAAATAAAATAAACAAACTTAAGACATCTAATCATACATTCATTGACACTCGTTACTTTCTTATATCTTCCATTTACCAACATTTTTTCTTCTTATCTCTAACTTGTATACCTTGTTTTATACCTTGGAGGCCCTGGTTCAAAACACATACTCACACACACACTTGGTATCTTAAAAAGTTATGTCACACTTAGTGACAAAACAAATGTTCTATCTTCATGAGCTAGTATTAATGCAATTCTGTCTGCTGTTGATTCTTGCCAGCCTCCAGTCCTTTGATTGGCTATGTGGGTTGCTATAATCCTGTACTATTGGGCGGTTGGTCAGAACCACTGTATTTAACTTTCAGTACTGTTGATTTTGATGGGCCTTGTGGTTTTGGAGAAAAAATTATACTCTGTGTCAAATGTATTGTCTGTTTCTTCTAGGCACCAATGCTTGTGGAGTGAATAATGGCGGCTGTACCCATCTCTGCTTCGCCAGGGCTACTGACTACATTTGTGCATGTCCAGATGAACCAGATGGGCATCCTTGCTCCAACAGTAAGTCGTTTGTAGAACTTAATACATAAATTACAATCTGTGTTCCTGTTTAGCAAGACCTACTTTAGGAGAACCAGTTCTGTGCTCTTTAGTAAGCCAAGTTTAGGTAACAGAACAGTATATGCTCCAGAATAATTCATTCAAAGGATTTAATGCAGAGAGTTTTATTTTGTTTCCTTTGCAGGCAGTTGCCTTGTAAACTTGATGTTTTCTCTTTGAAATTTCCTTCCATGCTCCAGATGTCCCAGATGCATATTTTAACATTCTGGGTCTCAAATGAATAGTGTATGTGATTGGCATTTTGTGCAGTGACTTTAAAAACGTACTTGTAGATAGCACTGAGGCTTTGCTTAGGGAAAAGTGGCAGGTTAATGAGAGAACTCCAGTCTCTTTTGCTGTTTCCATAAAGCCTCTAACAGTAAACGATTTCAGTATACTCATGCTCTCTTCCTACTTTATCATTCTTTTGTTGAACCACAAAAATAACCTTAAAAATAATCTCCTGCTATGTCTAGAATAATGAATGGCTGGTTTTGGATCAAAATTTGTATCCTTATAGTTATCTCCTGTTCTTCAGGTTCTGTTTTCATTCTCTCTTCCATATAGTTCCTGGCATGGGGCCTCCAATTCCAGAGACCACCCGTTCAAGCAAAAAGTATCAGATTCCCACTGATAGATCTGGTTCTTCCACAACAAGACCACACATATCTATAGAAATGACAGAAGGAAAGTAAGTGGCTTCATTTATTTTAAATATGGATGTAAAGAAAGATTGCATCCATTCTCTTCACTTTTACACTTTTCTCCCCTAAGCTGTAAACTGTACATACCATAAACTATCTTGCTGTAATATATACCATTATTGCATATTCCTTTGTTCTTGTAAGACTGAAAGTTACCCATTGCTCAGATATATTAAATAGGATTTTAACAAAACCTGTTGTGCCATTTACATTATATTTGAGAAGGAAAAGAGGTTATTGTTATGTTTCATATCTGGTCTGTTCCAGTTCATCTCAGCTTGGTTCAATCTGTCATAGGATGACTGGTTCTCCTGAGGCTCACTTTCTGTACCTTTTTTGTTGTGCAGCTGCTCTGACAGGAAGGCTGGCCAAGGCCTATGCAGCCGAGCAGATGAAGCTGTGCTTGCCACAACAGGTGAGATCTTCATTATTATTCGTTGCTGTTGAAAATGGAACCAAAAAGCGATTAAGAGATGTAAGTGATCAAACTAGGAATACGGTTTACGTGTGTGTGTGTTTAGGAGGCTGGCTCAAGGAAAAACAAGCCATTTTTTATTATAGTCTGAACTGCTCTTCATGTATAGGAATGCCAGGGCTGTCTACAGAAGTAATTAAAACAAACAATTTGTTAAAACAAATAGTTGTGCATTTGCTTTGTGTTTTTGCTATTGCTGTGTTTGCTTCATGTATTTCTCCATCTTACTCCTCAACTCAGATTTATTGTGCTACAGCAGCTGTCCTAAATTTTTGCAATGGCACAGTGAGTCTTGACATACTAAAGAGGTGTTAGTGGACAGTAGAGCAGTGACACCACCAGTTATGTTGTTTATCCAAATAAAATATCCTAATTTTGCATATCAACCCTCATTCTGTCTGTATTGTGTTCTGTGAACATTAAATCTATCTGTTTCTGATGAAAGATTCGGGACAGATTTTTAGAAGCAAGCAAATTATTAACTTTAATGAAAGTAAAATTGAGTTATTGGTGCTACATTTTAAAAAAATAATTTTTATTGTTTTCATACAATAAAACATATATCTCTACAACATACAATTGTCTTCTTCAGAAGTATTTTCTTCTACATTTACCTTTATCAATACAAAATCTTCATACTTGTACATACTTAATTGTATCACTTCCTTTATCTGTCTCTCCAGTTAACAAAAGTTCGTCCTTACTCTTCTTTGCTACCTTTACTCCTTAAATACTTCTTCTCTAGATGAGTTACATGGTCCTGAAATGTCTAAAAATCTTCAAATAAAAATACCATCCATATAATTCCCGTCTTTAACGGTACTTAAACAAATCTACCATCCCAAAAAATTGTCGCAAATAAAAAATATCCAAGATAACCTTATCAAACAAATGAAATTACTGCATAATTTCCCTTCCCCCCCCCCCCCATATAGTTAATCAGGGGTTCCCAAGTTTTAATAAATTCATCTTTATGTTTCCTCTTAATCTCAGTGTTAGATTGTCCAATTCCATATATTCATATAGTTTTAATAACCATTGATCTATATGTGGAGTCAAAGGCTTTCATGGCCGGCATCCATAGTTTTTTGTGGAGCTTTCAGGCTATGTGGCCATGTTCTAGAAGAGTTCTGACCTACAGGCCAATGGTTACTCCAGCGCAGACATTAGAAGGGCTGCCAGGCCCAGAAAAACCCAGAAGACTCAAGACAAGCAACCACCCAAAGGGAAGATATTTTTACCATACATCAAAGGAGTCACAGATAGAATAGGGAAAATGGTGAAAAAACACAACCTTCAAATGGTTTACAAACCGACTAAGAAAATCCAGCAAATGCTTCGCTCAGCCAAGGACAAGAGAGACCCTCTCACGGCCGCTGGAGTCTACCGCATTCCATTCAGCTGTGGACAGGTCTACATAGGGACCACCAAACGCAGTGTGCAGACAAGAATCAAGGAACATGAAAGACACTGCAGACTGGGTCAACCAGAAAAATCAGCAGTAGCAGAACATGGTATAAACCATCCCGGGCATAAAATGCTGTTTGAAAGCACTGAAATTCTGGACCATGCCAACAACTACCATGTCACAATGCACAGGGAGGCCATTGAAATCCATAAACACCTGGACTACTTCAACAGGAAAGAGGAAACCCTGAGAGTAAACAAGGCTTGGCTCCCAGTCTTGAAGGACAGCAAGGTCAAGACTCAACCTATGTAAATGAGCAACAGCTTAAGGCCAGGGGATTCCCAGCAGACAATTAGCACCAGTTAGCAGACATTAATCCTTGTTTGCATATCCTCCCACCCTGAGGACTGCCGTTAGCAACAGAACAATACATTTGCAAATTACTCCTTCCTTCCCATGGTCACACAGAATATATATATCCAATTCTTTTCCAGGCTATCATTCTCTGAAGATACCAGCCACAGATGCTGGCGAAACATCAGAAAGGAACTCTTCTAGAACATGGCCACATAGCCCGAAAGCTCCACAAAAAAGCATTGATCTACATTTGGCGTCTCAATATTTTTCCATTTGCTTGCATATAATGTCCTAGCTGCACAACCCCATATAAAATAAGATTTTCCATATTTCCTTTCAGTTTCCTCCTGATCAACCATGCCTAAAAGATATACTTTAGGATCTTTGATGAGGTTTATCTGCAAAATTTCACAAACTGTGGAGTGGATTGCTGTCCAAAACCCTCTCGCTTTTTTACAAACACACCAGCAGTGGTAATATGTCCCTACTTCTGTTGTGCCTTTCCAGCAGACATTTTTACACTTTTTATCTATTTTGGCCAATATATATGGAGTTAAATACCATCTGTATTGCATTTTTAACAAGTTTTCTCTCAAGCCTTAATTAGGTGTATACTTCATTCTTTTTTTCCAATTTTTTTGTGTTAGTGAAATGGTTTGTCCCATGCCCTTAGCCCAATCAACCATACATTTTTTAACCACTTCTTGTTCCAGATCATATTTTAACATTTTATATAACCTAGAGATCTCATGTGCACCCTCTTCTTTAATTATTTTCTCAAATTCTAATTCTCCTTTCCCTCTTCCTTGTGTCTGCTGATCCATTAGAAATCTTTCATTCAACCATCTGTATAGAAACCAGTTGCATCTGTATTCCTCATTAAGAAGTTCTAGTTTAGTTTTTAACTTTCTTTGATCATTCTCTATCTTTATAATATCTTCATATGTTGGTCATTTCTTACATGACATTTTTTCATTTTTGTATAGGGCCTCATTAATCGAAGCCCAGAGTGGTATTTTTGTGACCCAAATATCTTTTATTTTCTGCCAGACATTTAGTAATTATTTTCTTATGTAATAATTGTTAAAGTCTTGGTTAGCTTTTACTTTGTCATATAATAGATAGCCATTTAGGCCAAAATACAGCCCTGTGCTTTCCAGATTTAATGTCCTATGTGTCCTTAATCTTATCCAGTCTAATAGCCAACTCAGTACCGATGCTTGGTAGTACAGCTTAAAGTTCGGTAGCGCTACTCCTCCTCTTTCCACTGCATCACATAGTAGCTTCATTTTTATTCTGGGTTTGCTATCATTCCAGACAAATTTAGTCAAGTCTTTATTCCAGGTCTTAAAAGGTATTTCATTTGTAATGATCGGTAAATTTTCAAATAAGTACATCATTTTTGGGAGAATCGCCATCTTAACTACAGAGATCCTTTCCACCCATGAAATTTTTAGCTTCTTCCCATCTGTTCATTTCTCTTTTTATTTCCTTCCATACTTTTTCATAGTTGTTTTTATAGAGATCGTTACTTCAATTCCCAAATATTTAACCTTTTTCCCTAGCTGAAATCCAGTTTTAGCACTGATCTCTTGTTTATCTTTTTCTTGTAAATTCATGTCTAATATTTGGGTTTTGTTTTTGTTCACCTTAAAGCCTGACACTTCCCTATATTCTTCTAGTTTTTTTTAAATAAACCAATGTCCTCCATAGGATACCCCAGGGATATTGCTAGATCGCCCACGAATTGGTGCTACATTTTGATGGGATAGCTAAGGCAGTTTATAGTACTTGTTTCCCATGAATTTAGGTATCTGGAAATGTTGCTGCACAAAGATAAGGCTTAGACTAATACAAAGTCCATGGTAATTGTACATGTTGCAGCAAAAGCAGCAAAGTCTTGTGGCTTCTTAAAGATTAACAAACACATTTATTGAGCATAAACTTTTATACAACACAGTATCTTTCATTAGATGCATGAAGTTTTAAATCTGATCCATTAAACGACAAATTAAATGACGCAGCAAGTATTTGCACAAGACAAATTGCCAATGGTAAACACTAAAATACTACCAACATTTTTGTTCCCGTTTTGGATTTTGTCTCTTGTAATTCTGTTTGGTTTTTTAAATTCTTTTAAACCAAATTCTTTTTTGCTTCATTAAACTCACTTAGAATGCAAATGTTTCATGTTAAGAATTGAGTGAAAATACTTGGGGTAACAAGATTTATAGCCTTTTACACATGGTAAACACACTTGTAAAATGATATTTAAAAACCATAATTCAGACTATTTTTTTAATATTTACAAATATGGAGTCACATTCAGAAATTCAGGAAGAATTTTTCATCTGTCAAGAAACGTACAGTATGACTCGTTCCTGATAATTCTCACTACCCAGTCAGATTTTTTATCTAACATTTATGAAGACTTGGTTTAAAGATTAGAAGGACAATGAGGGCAGACTTTCAGACTCCCTGTAAAACATGAGACAGCCAAAGTGCTTCCTATTTGTGGTATCAGGAACACAGCACTGCACCTATTATGAAGAAAATGTTTGGAAATACTGTAGGTTGGAGATGTCATCAGGGCAATACAAATTTCCAGTAAATTTGTGGAATAATAATAAAGTGAATTAATTGGAGGAATGCTCTTAGAAAAATTAAATATATAGTAGGATACAGTATGCCAATAGAGAGCCAGTGTGGAGTAGTAGTTTGAGTGTTGGACTACAGTTCTGAAGATCAGGGTTTGATTTCTTGTTCAGCCATGGAAACCCGCTGCATGAACTTGGGTGAATCACATACACTAAGCCCCAGAAAACCCTGTGTTAGCCATCAAGATTGCATGTCTTAGGTTCGCCATAAATCAGAAACAACTTGAAGGCACACAATAGCAACATTCCAATAAAACCCTTTAGTGAATGTCCTAGTTTACATGGAATTCTGTGTCTTAAAAATGTACAGTACATAAAGCTATTATGGGCTTGCTGTTAAGAAGAGAAGATATGTTTAGAGTGTGACAAACCTAATCCTACGGCTAAATGATATTTTACAGACTTTTGTCCTCATGCATATACAGCTTTATTACAGCTTCTGGGTGACTCTGTAGGGGGCAGGGGCTGTTCTTGTGATATACAGTGGTACCCTGGATTACGAATCCCCCGGGGTACGAAAACCTCGGGGTATGAAAGAGCCGGGGCCGCAAAAACGGCCCCGGTTCCCCCCCCAAAAAACCCGGGGTACGGGGGGGAAAAGTGCGGTCCCTTTAAATTTGCCGCGCAGTGCCGTAGACAAAGCGGTCCCTCGGGTTGCGAAGACTTCCAGGTTACGAAAGGTAATCCGGAACGGATTACTTTCGTAATCCGGGGGACCACTGTACATAATAGAAAAGCACACATTCAGTTATTTCAACCATGTCTGATTGATGAAAGCAGGAATAAGGGATACATAAGAAATCTTACGATAAAGCATCAAAAGAAACCAAGATGAGAGTGCTACATTATTTAGGGACCTCTGGCAATTGGCTAGGACAATTTTTTTTTTTTGCTATAATTTCCATTTGCTGGGCAGTTCAGATTCCATGCCCTGTTTCCCTGAAGAGCTAAATGCCAGCTTCTTCCCCTCCAGTCATGTTGACTACACTGCCTATTATCCCCAACCATGTGTGTGTGGATGGTGGAAGTTGTAGTCCAACGTGCCTGGGAGATGCCAAATTAGCAAAGGTTTATAGCATGAGAACATCCTTTAACCAACTTTCTGTCCTATTTCAGGAGAAGGACTGCATGTCAGCTACATTGTTGGAGGCCTTCTCAGTATATTAATCATATTGTTGTTAATTGGTGCTGTAATTATATACAGGTAATGTCCTCACTCTCTTTTCATCTCTTTGTTTTTATGAATTTATCTGTTGGTTGGGACATTCCCAATAAATCCCAGGCATTCCTTGCTATGTTTTCAAAAAAGCTCATTAAAATAAATTCTGGAAAGGTAGCCACCTTATTCTGCAACAGCAATACATGTGGTATGATGATAGTATTCTTCAAGATTAACTAGAGTTAAGGAGCAAAGTTTTAGCCATAAACAATAAAAGCTAAGATGCTAATAGTCCCGATATCATTATTGTTTTGATATTGTTAATTATCCTGCCTTTCTCATAACATGTAACAAAAACAAGATCTGTGTTAGTGTTTCTTTCTCCGTTTCCACTTGTCTATCAAAAATGTCAACATGCATTAGATGTGCTTTGACCGAACAAGCAACTGAAGAAATGGTCAATTTGTGATGAAACTGACTTTCTCATAGTTTGAGTAATGCACAGATTGGAATTATTGTCTCCTGTAGAACATGGCTGTAGAACTTCCTGACTATGATATTGAGGTGCTCTATCTCTTTGTTGATTGTTGATTATTGTATTCCTTTAGACACAAAAAGTCCAAGTTCACAGATCCTAGCCTTAGTAATCTTACCTACAGTAACCCATCTTACCGGACATCTACCCAAGAAGTAAAGATCGAAACAATTCCAAAGCCTGCCATGTATAACCAGCTATGCTTTAAGAAAGAGGTAAGAGATGTTTCAGAAACTGAAATAATTATAGTCAAGAATTCAAAGATATAGCTGTGTTATGAGTATGTGGAGAGATCTTGTGGCACCTTTGAGACTAACTGAAAGAAAGAAATTGGCAGCATGAGCTTTTGTAGACTTCAAGTAGACTTCAATCTACTTCCTCAGATACATTCTTAAAATCCATGTGGAGAAGTGGACTGAGGTAAATGCTGTCAATTTCTTTCTTTCCGTTAGTCTCAAAGGTGCTACAAGATCTCTTCGCATACTAATTATAGTAAAGTCACTGTATTATTAAAAGCCATTTCTCAATAGGCCTAATTATTTTGCCTTGCTACTAAGCAAATTAGCCACAACTACACCAATAATTCTATATCTTTTATCTCACCAATATGGATCACATAGGTAAATTTTTTATATTTCTTTGTTATAGGCCACCAATCATGGGGCCCTATAACAATTTCTGATTTCTTATGCTGTCCTGGGGAATTGAAGATCACTGTCTCTGGCCATTGTCATTCAATAAGCATGAGTGGTATTGCAATAGAAGGATATACCTGTATAGTGCACAGATTCCTAGTGGGAGGGAAATAGAATTTTTTTTGCATATGACACAGGTATCTGTAATGGACTATAGCTGATGCAGGACTAGTGGTTGGCCATGATTCCTTAAGACACTTAGTCTCACCTCTGTCTTTCTTCCTCAGCAACTTTCTCACCCCTCTGATAGTCTTTCACCATTCCTCTTTTGACCTGTTCACAGCTTCACAATCAGGTATCACAGCTCTATGTTTATGCAGCATCCACTACCCTTATTTCTGTAGTGGTTAATGGCCTGGTGCTGTCCTACAAGTATATTACTTGGCTGCTTGTCTGGTTTTGTGTATGTGAGTGTTCACCCGCTCCTTAGAAATCCTTCTGCTGCATTTGTGTGCTGGGAAAGAAAATACTTCTTAGAGACTCTTAATACTTGCCTTGATCATCTAATCAGATTTAGTTACAATTTGTGTGTTTTTAATCTGCATACCCTTGATTGTATATGTGTAAGGTATGATCAACTAAAGAGGTCTTTCTGTCAGTGATGAAGCACAATTTATACGTACAAAAAAGACAAAAAAATCTTGAATAGCCTTAAATAATGGCACACTTTCCTACTTTTTCTTATCAAATTCATGTGTACATCACTGTTTTTAAATGAAACCTTTCCTAATTGTTTGCTTTTATCATCATACTGATATGACTTATCTTTTTAACACTTAACACCATTGTTTAAGCCTTTGTGATAATTTTTATGTTGCATTAATCAGGTCTGTCTTGTGTCCCATCCACTTATTGACAAAATTCCTCCACTGTATTCAGTTTGTTTCTTGTTCTGGGTTGTTTTTGTTCTAACAAAACTCAGAGCACAGGAGAATGCTTCTGAAATTCATCCAATGGGAGATTTTCCTTCTGAGAATTGATGCCATTACTTTCTCTGTTGAATCACAGATAATCTAGTTGAATGTTGTTTTTTCCAGTACTTGTTTTAGTTTAGTTTTCTAGATTCTCATGCATTTGGAAGTATTCCTCATTTCTCTCCCCTCAGTATGTCCCCTACCTGTGTTATTACCTCTTTTTGTCATTTGAGGGATTGAAATGGAATTTCAATAACAGCTGGTTTGTTAGGAAAACAATTGTACATTGTATCCAGGTAGCATTTCATACCTGCAGAAATTTATGAGCTGGCCACATTTCTAAAGGATACCTTACTATTTTCATGTTCAGTTGTAACTTGTTTGGGCATAATATGTGTTTCCCCTCCTCTAGCCATGATCTTAAGATTTTTATCTCTTTCTCTGATTCATCAGGGACTGCCGCAACTAATGATGTCTTTTTGTGGGGTGTGAATTTAAACCTCAATTTTTAAAAAAAAAAAAAAAACATTTTTAGTGGTGGGTTTGTTCATTCTTAGGATCTGAGGAGCAATCTGATACTAACAGAGCAAACTAACAGAGCAATCTGATGCATTCTTAGGAGCTAATATAATATTTAGCTTACATTTTTTCGCTTTGATTCACTTTAGATAGTGACCTTGTTTCTCCCCCACGTTTTCCACCAGAATTGCCATAGGATATAGCTTGTTTACTTGAATCAAAGATGGCCAACTCTGGAAAGCTAAAGAGGCACATTATTGGTTACAAAAAGGCATCTCCTGGGCCTAAATTGGTCCAGATATCCCACGGAAAGGTGGTGGAAAGGCATTCGCTGCATGATAGTTGGACATTTTTGGGCAACAAAAATTTAAGCAAGAATTATTTTTTACTCGAGAGGGTGGGGGAGAGGTTTCCAATTGTGGTGGAAATCCTCTCCCCCAAACATTATGGAGCTGCTGCTGCTTTCCTCTTCTTCTTCTTCTTCTTCTTCTTCTTCTTCTTCTTCTTCTTCTTCTTCTCCTCCTCCTCCTCCTCCTCCTCCTCCTCCTCCTCCTTCTTCTTCTTCCTTAACCCAAGGGGCCTTGGGGTCTACAAAAACTCCCTCCTACAGGTCACATTTTGCCCCCCTCTGACTTAAGTCATTGAAATCAGTTCCACAGGAGATCCTTCTTGCTTTGTTCATGTCATACTCTTAAACCTAGATAACAATTAGCCTTCCCATTCTGGTGCCCTCAAAATGTGTAAGATGCCATTCTTCTATCATCTCAGTCATGGGATGTTTTGTTTAATATCTTGCCTTTCTCACTGCATAAACTACTAGGTTGGAAGGATTAGCTTAAATGGAGCTGTGATTTTGGCCCGTTCCCATTGAATGCAGTGGCTTTGTGCACAAAACAGGAACAGATTTTCCATTAATTCTCTGTTCACAGCTTCTGCTTTACACTACAACTTTGCAGGTTTCATTCTGTCTGTCTGTCTGTCTGCAGGCTGGTCCTGATCATAGCTACACCAAGGAAAAGATCAAGATTGTAGAAGGAATATGCCTCTTGTCTAGTGATGAATCTGAATGGGATGATCTCAAACAGATACGAAGTTCTCGGGGATGTATTCTTCGTGACCATGTGTGCATGAAGACTGACACAGTCTCTATCCAAGCCAGCTCTGGTTCACTGGATGATACTGAAACTGAGCAACTGCTACAGGAGGAGCAGTCAGAATGTAGCAGCATCAACGCAACAGCCACTCCTGAGCGCCGTGGCTCTCTTCCAGACACAGGCTGGAAGCATCAGCGTAAACCCTCAACAGAGAGTGAAGTTTAAAGCACACTCAAAGACACTTCTTCTCTGTCATCCTTCGCACTGACAAGATAGGATCTTGCCTGCTCTTCAAAGAGGAACTCAGACTAGCCTCTGTATCTTATGGAGACTAGAGACTACCTTTGATGAGGCACCTGAGCTAGACTGCCTTTGTGACTCATGGGAAACAACTCAAGAGACCCTTTTGACTCATTGATAGTTTGTTTATTTATATGTCCCTTTCCCTAGAAACTGTGGTGTTGAATTCAGCAGCAGCTTTTTCCCAGCTGAATTTGATACAGCTTTCATTTGGTGAGTGCATGAGTGAAATGAGGATGCTGTATCACCAAGTGGCCAGAGTTTCTGAACTTACCCACTCCTGATACCTGTTGCCTTTCTTCTGAGGATATTGGCACTAACTGGATTTTGCACTGTACTCTTTTCTACTTTAAGGGGAAAGGGTTGGGCGCAGAAGAGGTGAAAGAGGGGATGTAAAAACGGATCAGTTCTACAGATACAGGGAAAGTAAATGCATCTGTAATTTCATAGCAAGGGGTAGTGTAATATTGCTGCCATCTTTTCAAGCTGTAGGAAACCACTACCAAATCTGGCATTGGATATGAGGAATCATACGGTGTAAAGCAGTCTGTTGCTGGCAATAGACATTGCTCCTGCTTTTTCTAGTTCATTGTGCTAGAAGGCCCATTCCCCTCCTAAAATTTACGTCTGGTCTTTGAAGATATTCCCTGTGGGGGCCAATTGTTATTTTTAGAGCTTCCCATTAGCTTTGACTTGCAAGGAATGTGTTGAGTGCAATGGTGCTGTATCACAGTTCTTTGTTAGTCAAAGGGCTCATCCTTTAGAAATGTGTGCTACTGAAAACAGTGTTAGCCTGTGGAACATAAGTCAGGAGTATGTTGTTGTTATTTTTAAATTTTGGAACATAATTGGATGAGAAGTGTACTCAAAACTCCAGCTTCAATATACTATTGCATAAATCCAGTAAGGGACTTTTTCCTATGCCTTTTGGGGAGGAGGGGTCTCTTTAGAGATTCTGGAAGGGAAAAATTTGCTTGTGACTTCTTTTTGTAGTTGCAGGATAAGTTGAGCAATGAAAGTTTGGTGTCAGAAAGCGGGTATGTGCAATTGAAAGATAATGAATGTTAGGCAGGAGAAGTCAGACAGGTACCAAGGCAGGAGGCATACTATGAATATTTAAAGCTCCATTTTCACTGCAACTAAAATATGGCTGTGTCCATACTGAAAAACACGCCCAGGGTGTGGGAAACTGTCTTTTCAGAAAATGAGGTGGCAGTTCGTATCACAAATAGTTGTTGCACAGGTTCTAGACATCATTTGGCAGAACAGCAATTAAGTTCCTACTTGGAACTGTTAAAGCACAGTATATATTCTCTGGGAAAGTGCAGCATTTTTTGTTCACCACAATCCTGCAGGTGCCTCTCCTGTGATAAGTAAGTGATCCACAGACTGTGTGTTGGGTGAATGGCTTTGGCATCACTGAAGAGCATTACTTCCCTGTGTCATTACCACTTTGTCCATGGATTGCTTCCTATAATTTAAATGTAGAGCAAGCAAGTAGAAAAAATGCAGTACCAGACTCCAGCAGTTATTACCTTTTTGCTTTTGTCTCATTCAGTGATGGCTTCAGTGGAAGCTGTTGTTAATTTGGGGGGGGGGGGGGGGAGCTTCCCTCCATTTTAAAAACTTTATTTGGCTTTCCCTCTGTAACAAATCTGTATTTCTTTCAAAAAGCATCTCCCTTCCATCAGTCATTCTCCCTCAACTGGATAAAACATTTTATATGCTCATCAGAACTGGCAACACTGCATGCAGTAAATGTGTGTTTCAGTCATCTGTATCAGAGTGTATGTGCCGCAGCAGTTGTATTGAATGTTGCATGTTTATTTCACACCTCACAGAAACTTGTCTGCATCAGACCTCTCTTTCTTCTTCCTTTTCTCTCTGTCATCACATTTGCTTCTGTGTTGTTTCTAGACTGTTTGTTTATGTTTCCAGTTACATTTGTTCGTTGTTAAGAGTGGAGTTGTATGCACATTCTCAATATTATAAAGAAATATGGAGGCCAGGAAAGTCCTGGGAAACAGTAGGAATGCAAGATGGACTTAGAGCAGCCTGTTTTGGGCTAATGTTGGCCTGCCTGACAACTCACTTAACCCCGTTTTTTGTTTTTTGTTTTTCATATTACAGCTGTCATGCAAAATCATATCCTACAAAAGCTATAAATTAGTATTACTATATGTGATCTGCATTTAATGAAATCATGCACAAAGTTCTGCTGCAGAATCCCATACTAAAGCCAGTATGTCCTTAAAACATAATGGCTTTCGGTATGTTTTGCCTAGCATATGCCTGCATTGTTCCATCAAAAACCCACTAGTTCTGGCTCAAGAGATATATTTTCCTATGTCAGCTTCTGTCTAGTACTCTTTTACCACTTTGTGCCTTTCTGTGGACTTTAGCCCAGCTAATCAGTGGCATGAAGGGTTATCCAGGATTTCAGAGACATACAAGTACAATATATGTGGTTGGGGGAAGAACTGGAATCTGTTACTTTATGACAGAGATCCATCTAATGAACCACACTAGTTTTCATGTCTGCTTTTATAACTCTTGCAACTACACTCCAGTGTCTTATGGAAGCCACATTCTCTACCCTTTGAATTTTAATGTTACATAGATGACAGGCGATGGAGACTTAGCCCTGTGTCATTAGCTTCTACCATCAACCAATTCTATCATCTTCAACCATGGGTCTTTATTGAAAGTCAGATATTTAAAAGTGACAGTTTTTCCCCAAATTGTATGGAGACTAGTCCCTGTGATTCAATGAAGACAAGTAGTAGCTAACAACAGACAAATGGCTCATTGTGCAAAACAATTCTCATATTCTTGTCAAATATGTATTGCACTCTACTTTAAAGAAGCATTATCTCATAACAATTATTTGGAGGTAGTTAGGCTGAAATATACTATCTAGTCTAAAATTACCCAATAAAATCTATATAGGTTGAGTCTTACTTATCTGAAATGCTTGGAATCAGAAGTGTTTTAAAATTTGGATTGCAGGCATGGTATGGTATATTTGCATATATATAACGAGATATATAACAGATGAGATCCAAGTCTAAACATGAAATTCATTTATGTTTCCTATACACATTACACACATAGCCTGAAGGTAATTTTATACACAATATTTTAAATAATTTTGTATTTGAAACAAAGTTGGTATACATTGAATTATCAGAAAGATAAGGTGTCACTGTCCGAGCCACCCATGTGGACAATTTCGGATTTTGGAGTATTTTGGAATTTCAGATAAGGGATACTCAAAATGTACGTGGATGGAAATTTGAACACAAACCTCCTGGGCCAAATCCAGAGTTCAGTCCACTATCAGGTCAATCTAGATTTGGAATAGCCATTATGTTGTCACTTTCAGCTTACTAATAACTATTAAGATGTAGGTGGGCCTTCATAGTGCAGTCCACTTACTCAAAGCAATTAGTTTTGATAATGAATGCATACTTCAAAGTATACATTCAAATAGTTTACCTTTTTACAGGTAGCTGTATACTATCTTGGAGATACAGCTCATGGAGAAATTACAGTTTGATCAGGATTGTGTGCCTGCTACTGTGAATTATATGATCACAGTGGCTGAGAAGTGTTCTCCTGTTGCAAAATAGCCTGTCAGTCATATTTGTGTACAAGCCCATTCATACCATGTGGGCATACATGTGATTGGACATGAGCTTTGGTTGTTTGGATGTAGGGAAACCAAGTCGACCAAGCCCTTACTGTTTTCTTAGCTTGTCTCCTTTTCCCAGATGTAAACTCAGAAACATGGGAGACTTTGGAAGGAACTATAAGTTATAGGAATGCAGGTGTGGCATTCATAGGAGAGGGTAGGTAGGTTGCTTAATACTGCTTCTCCGTCAGTTCTCATCTATGGTCCTCTTCCAGGAACTTCCCCCTCTCAACTAACAACTAGTTAGATCCACATCTTATTTTAGAGCTTTCTTGGGGGTAACACAATTTTTAAAAACAATGTGAAGGGCACACAGTAGAACAGCCAAGCCATACTGTCCACTGAATTTTTCTGTCATATTCTTGACTCTGCCTATGTGTTAGAATTACAAGAGAAGAACAGTGTTGAGACTCTGTATTTAATCCTTAATGTCTGGTTCCATCCTTTGTAAACACTGCTGGCTTTGCATTCATTTTCAATGCACTTTTATTTTCATCCTGTCCCACAGACTCCCTCTACTTGACTTGTCTTTCACTTGGACTTCTGCTAATAGCGGATATTACACTTTACTTTCCTCTTTTCCCTTCTGAAAAAGTGCATGCATTTCCAGTCTACAGAGAGGCACTGGTGATAGTGGTATATGGACAAGGACAAAGTCTAGTATTTTTTAGAAGAAAGCAATGTAAAGGAATTATGTTAGCTATGTGCTGATGTTTTTAACTGGTTGCAGAGAATTATAAATCAAATTAACGAACCCTGGATGATGAACATTCCTATGACAAATTGGTTATGACTAGGGCATGGGGCTATTTTTGTGTTCATTAGTAGACTTATTTCTATTCTCCCAGAGGGAAAAAACATATTAGATTGTAATTGAATTATGTTTATTTTAATTGGATCCAGTGTTTGTGGTCATGTTTGCTGAAATTTCCTAAGATGGAGAGGTGATGAGATCAAGTCTCAGCAAGGCAATAGATTTGGGGGTAACTCTATCACAGCGACCCGTGAACAAAATTAAAGCCTATAAATATGGAGGAAAATATGAAGCCACGCTTCAGACATTGATGAAGACATTGAGACTAGAGTGAAGTTTTGAGTATTGGCAGTTGCATTTAAAAGAACAATCTATTACAAATAAATTAGTTGAAAAAAAAGCTTTATCTTCTTCACTTCAGAAGCTTAGTGGGTCAACAGAAAAGGCTGCTTCAGCAAAAAGCCACTGGATTTTCACCCCTGCCACTTATATTTACCTTCCCTTGAAAGCACTCTTGTCTTGGTAAGGACCCTTTCTATTGCACATTCCAGCCTTGAAACCCTGTTTTCTCAAAACCTGTCATCTGGCTCCTCCATTGCACCACTAGTAGGAGTCAAAAGAGCTGCCAGGTATTGAAAGAATGGCACCTATTGCCTTAGTCCTACTTCTGAAATTAGGATGTGAATCTCTGCTCATATATCCAAGCAAGCTTTAGCCAATGCTGCTGATGGTGGTGGTTGTGATTATGGGGCTCATTACACGCATGCGGAAATGAAGTCTCACTTTACTGAGACTTTACAGAATGGGGGAAGGCCAGAAGTTGGGACAATCTATTGAGCACTGATTGACTGTGTAAAAAGCAAATGTATCTCTCCTGTCTGTTAATGGAAGCGATATCTCTGCATTCCTGTGTAATAGTTTTAACATTACTCACTGGAGAGAGATGATTTTTTTCTGGAGTTATTTAACCACTATGTTCAGTATTTTAGGAAATGATGATGATAATTTAATATAAACTTAGCTTTTCTTAATCACTCTTCTGGCCTTTTGAGTTGTGAATCACAAGCCTGTTCTTTAAACATGAGGCTCCATATAGACCCTTATCTCTTGAAGAAATAACTAAACTGGGAGTAGTTTGGAAAAAGCAGAATCACTTGAAGGAGCTGTACTACCCATTCTAATATGAGAAATGTCTGAACCTCAGATTACTGGGACTGCCACTTTGCTATTAAGTTGACACTGCTTACAGCCTGATTTGAAACCATATTAAACAGTGTTTGTTTTTTTGTTTGTTTTTTGTATTTTGCTGGCGGTTTAAATATTTCAAATGCATTCCTTTTTTAAAAAGTGGATTGCTATGCTGCTTGTTGCATTTTAAGAGCCTTGTGGGCTTTTACTGTGTTTTTCCTTTTAGTCCAGAGTCAATCCCTCTTCCAAATACATGAGTTCCTAATATCATTAATCATAAGTGAAACCAAAAAATAAATTTCAAGTGCTTTACTCTAATTCCATGTCAGGGTAGGCAAGCTGTAGGCAGGATAGCATATGGTGCAAGGAGATGTGAGTTGTGGTCCAACAACACCTGAAGGTCCATGAGTTGCTCATCCCCATATCTTGTCTATTATGTCTTGCACACACAGTTGCTTTTATAAGCATAAAACACTAAAAGTATTTGGAACAAATTGCTCTGCTTTTGAGTAGGATGTTTTATCTTTTAAAGGTAGTCTAAAAATTCCTCTTTTCATGAAAGAGTAAAAGTCTTTCACAAAAAGCCCATGAAACATCAGATGACATGATTCCTCCATTTTAGTTTCTTATGTTTCCTCACAGCATAGCAACCTACAAAATGGCGCCATAGCTAGCTTTAAAAGCAGCTGAAATGTATGCCTTAGAGCAGTAATGGTGAACCTTTTAGAAACTGAGTGCCCAAACTCAAAAGTGTTTCCTCACCGGGTGTCACCCAGTGCTGGGGTGGGACTTCTGGGTGACAGAACATCAGGCGGCAGGACTTCCGCCTTCTGGGGGCAGGATTCCCCAGAGACAGCTGAAGGACGGGAGCGCTTGTTCCTCCTCTTCCCCGCCCTCTGTGCCCTCAAAAATGGATTTATGTGCCATCTCTGCAACACGTGCCATAGGTTCACCACGACAGCCTTAAAGCTTAAGCAACATAAACCATGTGGTTATTTCATGAAAGAAAGATATTAGTACTTCCTTATATTTTATAGATTCACATGCAACAAGAGAAATCTTAAGCTTCTCAAATGTCCATTAAATTGGTCTATTACATGTCATCTGTATCAAGTGTTCAGCTGGCAATCACAAAAGGTGTAGGATGAAGCAGAGAGCACTTTTGCCAATGGAGGAGAAGGGTATGTCTAGCACCAGCAGTGAGCCCCCAATGGTTGGACTGGAAGGACACAAAGCTTTGATTCCCCTTGGACCTCTGGCTTATACCAGTATGAGGATGGTAAGCATTGTAAGCATTGTGCTTCATGTTGAAACCAACTGTAGAGTAATTTTTTTAAAAAAAAATAGTTGAAGCAGAGAGCTCCATTGCCGGTCCTGAATAACAAGGGCTTTGAGGTAGTGAGGCATCATAACAATTCCCCCATCTCCCAGTGCCACATTGTACATTTGTATAGTATCAAACATCCATAATATAAAAGCACAGGGGTATCATTACTACAAACATAGATTGTGTCCAGCAGATCTCTGAATTGTATCCTCATGGGCTGGAGAAATTAGAAATAATTTTCCTAACAAAAGAAAATGATTCAAATGTTCTGAATTTGGTTACATTTCCAAGCAGTGTTACATGTTAATTTTTTTAATTTTATACTATTAAATTTCACAGTATTTTTAAAAAATATAATATACCCCCCCCACAAAGACACATATCTGTAAATAATCTGGGTTTCATCTATATCCATGTCTTTATGAACAAAAGGTTTTAGATTATGTTTTACAGCTATGAACTATCTAATTACAAACAGTCTATTGGGGGTTATAACAACTGGTTAGAATGCATGTTTGATCAGGAAATACATGAATTTCAGAATGGGGAGCTTGAATTAAATGTAACAAGCTGTGGTTCTTATATTCCACAGAAATCACTTCATTGTCCCTAGGTGGTACATCATTCCAACTTGTGCAGGATCCACAAAGGGCAAACTGCAAGGTGAAAGGCATTCATAGTCCTAACTTGTGGAAATTGCCTCAGTCATCCTTCTGGAAAGTCTTTCTGGAGATCATGTACAGATGACATGTTAAAATGCTTTTGCCTATGTTTCCATCCACACATGGGACCCCTATGTCTCATTGCTTAGCTGGAAATTAAACACTTCCTATTTGTTGTGATTTCAATGTTTATTCCAGAAGGAATGAAGTATGTATGCTTCAGTCCTCCTGCATTTGCTTCATCTATTCCTGCTATGGCCCAAAACTATGTTATGATTTTTTAACCATTTAAAAAGGTCATCTGTTTTGGTATTGTTATATGTCTTCCAGTTAATTCTACTTATGACAACCCTATCATAGGGAAATTTATTCAGAGCAATTTTGCCATTGCTACCTTCTTAGGCTGAGAGAGTGTGACTTGATTACTCATTGGGTTTCCGTGGTTGAACAGAGATTCAAATCCTAGCCTCTCACAGTTCTAATCCAACAATCAAACCACAACAGCACTCTGGGTAGAACTTGAATCCCAAGAGGATACTATAACATTTGCAGATGATTTTTTTTTGAAAAAAATAATAAAATTGTTGAAAACAAATAATTATTTTAAAAATTAAGTATTTGGCTTCCACCTTCTTTGATCATGTCCATTGGAATGGGAAAGATAAAAAGCATCCCATGGCAGTTATAGAATTCCCAAGAACCCATCATATTAAGTGGACAATCTAAACATATATGCACCATTTTTATTTTATTTTATTTACAGTACAGTATTTATACCCCACCCTTCAGCCCTAAAAGCTCTCAGAGTGGCTTACAATTGTTATTATTTTTAATTAGACGGTTCCCTGCCCTCAGGCTTAAAGACATGACACAAAAGGAGAAGGGAATGGTGGTGGGGAAGGGGATCAGGTCCAGCAGTTCTTTTCTCCCTCTGAGGCCTGGACCAAGGATGGACTGGAGGGAGGGCTCAGCTTCTTAATCTATGCCATGCCCAATGGAACTGGGCCTGCATCTCTCCCTCCATGGCCAGATGGCACCGGATGGACTGGAGGGAGAGCACATTTGTGACAAATTTCTTCTGGATCCCAAAAGGATGCAGTTGTATAGAATTAAATGTGTTTACTAGAGTAATCAACAAACAGAACTTAATAAATTAGCAAAATGCTTCAGCTTCTATTTTCTTTAGTTGCTGAAAATAAAAGTTAAGCTGCATCCAGAGTGGCTGGTTTAGATACAAAACTGTGTTACCTGTGTTGGCAATAGAGTAATTTTATACTCTACAACCTTGAATGCAGTTTACTTTTGTTTTCTGCAAGTGAAGAAGACAGAAGCCAATTTTTTGCTAATTTATTGGGTTCTGTTTACATTATAAGCACTATATCTAAAAACCTGGATAGTGTATTGTATCCATGCTTATACGAACAAAGATTTTGCACTCTGCTTCTAGGTTATAAACTATCTAGTTGTGATCTACTATATTTTAATATTTATAATAACTGGTCAGAATATATCAGGAAATAGATTAATTTAAAAATGGGAAACTTTATTTAAATTACTGAACTCTATCCTCTAGTAAGGACTACTTCAGGCACAGCATGAAAAAACTGAAGATAGATATATTTCTACCTGCAAGCATCAAAGTGAGTGTGGTATAGTGGTTTGAGCATTGGGCTACAATTCTGGAGACCAGGGTTCAAATCACTGCTGGACCATGAATGCCCAGTGGGTGATCCTGGCAAGTCACATTTCCTCAGCCACAGAGAGAGGAAAACCCCTCTGAAGAAATCTCACCAAGAAAAAAAGTGGTGGTCTTGCTTTTCGGTTGTCCTGAATCGGAAATGGCTTCAAGGCACACAACAACAAAAACAAGCATTCAACAAAGGAAATTCTTATTTTTGGTACAGTACTCCCTTTGTATCACCAATTCACTAGTGTGAAATACAGCTTCTCATTTCCAAAAAAGCAGAATTCAGCTGTGGAACTGGCAATGGTCCATTCTGGTTTGTCTAAAAAGACTCATTGTTCTTGTGTGTTGCTGTATCATCCACCAGCTGTCTGGAGAAAGAAGGTCTGTTCCTATTGCTGCACAAAATTTTAGCATGGTTGACAAAGCAATGCTTTACCACCTAACAGGATCGCAAGATGTACTGTCGGTTTTTAAAGAAGTAAGAAGACAATTTCCTTGCCAGGCTACCTTGAATAAACAGGAGATGCCAAAGGCAGTACCATCTTTTTACCTTCAGGTGTCACCTTTCACAAAGGCTGGTGTTTGTTCAGGCTGTTAGAGGGAATCTAAAAGTTGGAAGTAGAATGATTTCCATTTATGCAACCCTACCTTATATTGAATTAGGTTCGGTACTAAAACAGGTGAGACTTTCATCACTATTTTTTATCCCAATGATTTCCCAGATGATGTTGGACTACAGTTCCCATCACTTCATATCCCTCTTACAACCCAAATTCCTGATCATTGGCTGTGCTGGGATGAAGGGAGCTGGTGTATGTTTTTCAAAAAGGATGTGTGACTTTAAAAAAGAGTGGGTATTTTATACTCACCACTGTTACATTAGCAAAGGTACTTGCCAGTCTACCTGTACATGTCAAAATCTGAAACTAGATGCACTTATGTGACATAGAAGCAGAGATCCAGGCTGATCTCCTCTACTGTGCTACCAGAAACTTTGAGAGCCTTGGTAAGAGAAGGATGTACAGCATGAGAATCTGCCTTACAGATCTACTAAAAGTTTTATCCCAAAGGGTCACAAACAGTAGTGACTTACCTTGTTTGCTTAAATACTAACTGCTAAGAAAGGAGCTGGTTGCTTACCTGCAAGGAACAATCCTACTGTAATCAACAGCTGATTCTCAAGGCAATCCCAAGCATTGATTTGTATCTCACCTGGTTTCTGAATTGTTCCTTGGAAACACTGTTATGCAAACATGCATTCACATCTCTACTAACATTCACAATCTAAGGATGGGAAATACTGATGTGTTTATCCCACTTCTTCAACCGATGAGAAGTTCTGGGCTTCAGCAATTCAGTTTCTTTTGAAAAGATATCAAGAGAGGTTTATTAGCATTTTCTTTATTCATTAATTATAACCTGCTTTTCCTCCAAGGGGCTCAAGTTGGCATGCATGGGTCTCAAGTCCCCTCAACATTCTTGCAACAACCTTGTGAGGTAGGGTCAAGCATAGAGAAGGTCACCCACTGAGTGTCATGGCTCACTGGAGACTTGTATTATACCTCCATGATCCCTTACAACTTTCTTAACTACTACCCTATACTGGTTTTTAAAACATACATTTAGACACCAAGAGGCAAGTAGGGGTGCATCTATACTGTAGAAATAATGTAGTTTGACATCACTTTAAGTGCTGTAGTTCCAGCCTATAGAATCCTGGGATATGTGGTTTTACAAGGTCTTTGGCCATCTTTGCCAAAGAATGCTAGCTGGTGCCTCACAAAATTACAAATCCCACAATTCTATGGGCTGGAGCTATGACAGTTAAAGTGGTGGCACTCTGCATTATTTCTACAGTGTAGATAGATACATCCTAGTTCTACTGATCCCTACAAAGAGAGACAGATCCCACAAATAATGTTAGCATACGCAGTCCCAAAACTCAGCTGTGTTTGCTGGATTAACACATCCTTTGGCAAAGCCAGGAAATTATACTTCCCAACTATGAGGGCAGTAACTTTACCAAGTTCAGCCCTTCAGTAGTGATGGTCCTTGATGGTTCTTGCTCTTCAGAAAATTCTTCAGAGCAGCCTTTTCCAGTCTAGTGGCTTTTTTAAAAAATGGACAACTACCATCAGTCTTGCCGGGCATGTCCAGTACTAAGTGTTGATGGATACTTTGTCCAAAAGCTCTGTAAAGCATCTGGTTAGGAAAGACTGTCCCAAACGGTCTTGTATCAAGAAACACAGTCGGCACTCCATATCAATTGACTTTTTATCCATGGATTCAAATATCTATTAATTGAAAATATACCAAAAATATCAATTCCAAAATGCAAACCTTGTTTTTGCCCTCTTATATAAGGGGCACCATTTTATTACACCACTGTATTTAATGGGACTTGAGCATCCACGGATTTTCGTATCCACAGGGGTCTTGGAACCAAATCCCAACAGGTACCAAGAGCCCACTGTAATTGAGAGACTACTACATTCTTGTGGAAACATCACTTGTACATTTACAACATTATTTTCTCAAGTCTAGCTAGTTATGAATATTTATAACCACCAGTTCACAACGTCATATAAGACGGCTGTAACAGGGCCAAAAGCTAATTAAGATCTTTTCTCCCAGTGGTCAGAAGCACACAGGCAATGAGTGCAAGAGCTTCTCCTCTGCACATTGAGAGGCACAATGCTCTTTCGATGGGAAGGAGCAAAGAAGCTGGGAACAAAAGGTTGAGCTTCCAGAGTCCTGGAGCTCCTGTCTTCCCATTCATAGATCAACAGGTGGAAATGCAAGTCTAGAGATCAGATCCCTCTTAACCAAGGGTGGACTGGACTAAGTGTAGCCTATGGGCTGCATATGCCTTCTGGGGCTGTTGTTTAGGTGCTTAGGGACCCCCAAAGGAAAATAAAATTTTTAAAATGCTATCTAAATCTTTTAGTCGGCATGGGAACATTTTGGCCATGCTTTTCGCCCAGGAGGGTTTTTTTTTTAAAGAAAGTGAACAGAGGTTACTTCTGTTGTTACAAATGCCTCTTATCCTAAAATAGCCTGGAGGATTAAAATCATAGCAAAGATTCTCTCCCACCCTTCTTAGAGGGCATTGTGAGCATTTGGGGGCAAAAGTTTGTTTGTTTTTGCAGGGGGCCGGGGCAGCTCTCCAAGTCTCCCAGGAGTTGATGGGAAAACCCTGGCTTTCCTCAGTTGCCTAGCACTACTCTGAGCTCTTAAAAGAGGAGATTCAGGCAGGAATAGCCTCTCAGCGAAAGGCATGCTTGCCCAGCTTCTTTCTTTTGCTATAGCTATTCAAGGCACAGAGAGTGTGGTTTTAACTGGGCACCCCACTGCTTCAGGCTATTTCTGGTACCTTTTTATGATGCTGAGACACTGCATCAGGATTGAGAAACTAGGACATGGGATCACCCAATGGAAAATATTCCAGCAGATTCAGGAGAAACAAAATGAAACCCTTATTCTACACATAACTAAATGTGGAATTAGGTGGCACAATAGTCTCCCAGTCATCCTGAGTTATAGAGTTCCCATAGAGACAGATCTGCATTATAGATATTCTATAATAATGTCACCTGAAGGGCTGCAAACAATGTCTTCAACATTTCAGCCACTTGACATATAGAATCATAGAGGTGGAGGGGACCCCATAGGTCACATGTCCCTCTGCTAAATGCAAGAAATCCAGCTAGAGTATCCACACCAAGTAGCTGTCCAGCCCCTTTAAAAAAAAACATCTAGAGAAAGAGCCCCACTATCTCTGTAGGTATTGGTAATTGGTTTCATTGCTGAACCACTCTTACTGTCTAGAAGTTCCTTCATGTTCAATCAAAATCTACACTCCCATCACTTAAAACTATTGGACCTGGCCCTATCTTCTAGGACAGAAAACAGGAATGTCCCTCCTCTCTCTGACAATCCTTTAAATATTTAAACAGCATCATCCTGTTACCCCTCAATCTTCTGTTCACCAGGCCCAACTCCCTCAACCTTTCCTCATATGGTTTGTTCTCCTTTCCTCTAACATCCTTGTTGCCCTTCTTTAAATTTGCTCCACCTTGCCTCTGTCCTTCATAAAATGAATGCATAGAATCATAGAATCATAGAATCATAGAGTTGGAAGAGACCACAAGGGCCATCCAGTCCAACCCCCTGCCATGCAGGAACTCCAAGTCAAAGCATCCCCGACAGATGGCCATCCAGCCCCTGCTTAAAGACCTCCAAGGAAGGAGACTCCACCACCCTCCGAGGGAGAGTGTTCCACTGTCGAACAGCCCTTACTGTCAGGAAGTTCTTCCTAATGTTGAGGTGGAATCTTTTTTCCTGCAGTTTGCATCCATTGTTCCGCGTTCTAGTCTCTGCAGCAGCAGAAAACAAGCTTGCTCCCTCCTCAATATGACATCCCTTCAAATATTTGAACAGGGCTATCATATCACCTCTTAACCTTCTCTTCTCCAGGCTAAACATCCCCAGCTCCCTAAGTCGTTCCTCATAGGGCATGGTTTCCAGACCCTTCACCATTTCAGTATTTATTTGTTTGTTTTTTATGTATATCTTGCCTTTCTCATTGATGGGATACTGATAGGATAAATGTGACATGTGACTGTCTTTCGCGCAATTGCAATAACGACAGGATAAGGACAGGAGAGCAGTCCACTTTGCTCCCGTCCCATCCCTGTTTGATAATCTCCTTTGAATAATAATAATAATTATTATTATTATTATTATTAACTCCCTTCCCAGAGAGGTTAGACACGAGCACCTTCTCTATTATTGACTCAAGGACAGATTAAGTTTCCTCTTTTAACAGGCCTTTGAGGACAGCGTGTCCAAGGCCATTACCCCTAAATAATGTGCTGGACTTTCTGTCTGTGATTTTTCTTGTGGTATTTTATGGTCTATGTTTTTAGCTGGATTTATTTATTTATTTTACTGTTTCTCATCTAAGTTTTGCATTTCGCGAACATTAACTGTGTTTTAATCTGTTTATAGGAGAGACCTTGAATCCCACATTGGGGAAAAGGTGGCTTATAACTTAATTAATTAATTAATTAATTGCCCCAGTATATGATTGTGCACACCGAACTGGCTTTCTCATTTTGATGCCCATTCTCTCCAGTTTGAAAAGATCCTTTTGAAGCACGAACCTGTCCTGATATGTTTTAACCACTCTGAACAAACTTGGCCACCAATCTCAGTTCTCAGCTTCAGATAATTTATGAACAAGTTTATAAATGTTCCTAAATGAACATTTAGGAACAAACAATAGGAGGTCATTCAAAAATGACGTGAATAGACTAGAAAGTTGCGCCAAAGCTAACAAAATGAAATTAAATGCAGAGAAATGTAAGGTACTGCACTTAGGGCGGAAAAATTAAATTCATATATATAGGATGGGGGACACATGGCTGAAGGAGACAACATGTGAAAGGGATCTAGGAGTCTAAGTAGACCACAAGTTGAACATGAGCCAACAGTGTGATGCAGCAGCTAAAAAGGCCAATGCAATTTTAGGCTGCATTAATAGAAGTATAGCGTCTAGATCAAGGGAAGTAATAGTGCCACTCTGCTTTGGTCAGGCCCCACCTGGAATACTGTGTCCAGTTCTGGGCACCACAATTCAAAAAGGATGTGGAGAAACTGGAGCATGTCCAGAGGAGGGCAACCAAAATGGTGAAGCATCTGGAAACTATGCCTTATGAGGAGCGATTTGGGGAGCTGGGTATGTTTAGCCTGGAGAAGAGACAGTTGGGAGGTGATCTGATAGTCTTGTTTAAATATCTGAAGGGATGTCAAGCAAGCTTGTTTTAGGCTGCTCCAGAGAATATGACCCCAAACAATGGATTCAAACTACAGGAAAAGAGATTCCACCTCCACATTAGGAAGAACATCCTGACAGTAAGAGCTGTTCGACAGTGGAACACACTCCCTTGGAGAGTGGTGGATGACCATCTGTTGGGGGTCTCCTCGTTTTAAGCAGAGACTGGATGGCCATCTGTTGGGGGTGCTTTGATTGTGTATTCCTGCATGACAGAGGGTTGAACATGATGGCCCTTTGGGTCTCTCCCAATTCTATGATTCTATGAATCTATGTTGTTGTGTGCCTTCAGGTAGTTTCTGACTTATAGTGACCCTGAGGTAACTCTATGATCAGGTTTTCTTGGCAAGTTTGTTCAGAGGAAGATTGATATTGAGCTTGAGAGCACAGGACTTGCCCAAGGTTCCCCAGTGGGTTTCGTGGCTGAGCGGGGGAATCGAACCCTGGTCTCCAGAGCCATAGTCCAACGCCCAAACCACCACTATGCCATGCTGGCTCTCTTTGAACTGTTATGATGACACCCCTCCATTTTGAGAACCGTGCCATGTTCCCCGATCTTTAGTCAATTACCAACGCATTTGACGATTTTACCCTTTACCCCTCTTAATGTTGTGAATTCAAACATTTCCAATATTACACGGGATCCTATCTGCTTCCTGCCTCCCTAGGTGGGTCTTGACTTGAGCATAAACTCCCACTGTTCTTAATGAACCAAGGAGATAAGATCTAAATTTGTGTGTACTGCCCTGGAGGAATCAGTGTCTTACTCCTAGCAATATATTTTTAAAATATATATATGTGATAGTAGGGAAATATGGAATGTAAAACAATTTGGAGATGGCTCCTAATCTTATGGTTTTATCCCAAAATAAAAGGAAGCAGTGCGTAAACAGTTTGGGGACAGTGAGAGGAAACATTGATTGCATCCACACTGGAGAAATAACCCGGTTTGGGAGCGGTTTAACTCTTTTGTGCGGCTCTTTGCTGTGGAATTCTGGGAGTTGGAGTATGTTGTGGGGCCCAGAGCGGAGCTCCGCTCCGCTCTGGGCCCACAACATACTCCAACTCCCAGAATTCCACAGCAAAGAGCCGCACAAAAGAATTAAACCGCTCCCAAACCGGGTTATGAGGCACTTATTATCAACCAGGCCTCAACCGTCACTTAGGAACCCAACCGCCGTGGGCCGGATTCAAACCGACCAATCACGCCGCGCGTTGGAGTAGAAGGCGGGCCGAGCGGCGGCCAATGGGCGTCGAGGATATTGAGCTTGGAGGCGTGTCCTGCCGTGCGCGCTTTCAAACCCGAGTCGGACTGAGAAAGAGAGGGAGCGGCCGCTTTAGTGTTTTCAATCAGGTCCGCCGCCTTAGAGCTTGGCTCGGGTCAGGTGAGAGTCTCTGGCTGCTGCTGCTGCTGCTGCTGCGCTTCCCTTTGTGAGCCCTGGGTTTAGGTGAGGGAGGGGCGCGTTGTCAAGGAAACGGGGAGTCGTCCTCCGTCCCGGCCGCGGTTCTAGCCTTGAGGCCTTTTCGGCTTCCGTAGGTCCCACCCAACCGAGCGGGGGTTGCCGGGGCAACGGGGCCTACTAAGGCCTCCAGGCCCAGAGGAGCCTAAGGTGACTCTCTGTTTGTCTCCATGGGGCTGGGCCTCTCTGTCCCTCACCAAGGCCTCTGTCCTGCCTTGTCAGGTTGTTGTTGTGTGTGGCTCCCCTCCAAGTCCTTTCCGGCCTACGTTGCCTTTGCCTTCCTCTGAGGCTGAGAGAGTGTGACTTGCCTGAGGCCACCCAGTGGGTTTGCCTTGCGCGGGATTCGAACCCAGATCCTCCAGCGCCCCAAACCACTGTCTGTGTATTGCATGCCTTCAAGTCGTTTCTGACTTACATTGACCCTAAGCTTGGGCTTTTTATTTCCCCTTGGCATGTTTCCCCAAGGAGGAGGAGTAGTTGTTATTGTCGTTATTATATTTATTTGTATCCCAATGTTAAATATTACAGTATTTAAAAAAAAAACAACGCTCTCATCCCTCCATGTTTGCAGATTGGATATTGATGGATTTGACTAATAATAATAATAATAATAATAATATAATAAAATTTTGTTTGTAGCCCGCTCCTCTGTGCAGACAATCAGAGCGGGGTACAACAAGTTAAAAAAACACAAGTTAAAACAATACCAATTACCCACTATCAAGCTCCCGCCCCTTAAAATTACATTAAACCAGTAATATGTTCTCTCTAGGAATATCTAGGTCCTCCGGTGCAACTCTATGATCAACTTTAGCCAAAAGTTGCACTGAAAGTCCTATAGATTCCTAGAGAGGACACTCCACTAGGCCTCTGTAGCTCCTCCAGCGCAGTTCTATGGTCAGTGTCTGTCGGACGTTGGCCACAGAGTTGCACTGGAGGACCTAGAGATTCCTGGAGAGGTGTTCTCTCAGGTTAAAAAAATGGTGCTTTTGTGGTTTTTCCATATTCATGGAATATGTGTCCGTAACTAGCAAATGAGGCGGGACAAGTGTACAGTAAAAAACATAGAAATGGTAGCCTTTGCTTTCCTCTGAGGCCGAGAGGGCTGTAGCTTGTCCAAGGGTTTTCTTGGCAAGATTTGTTCAGGGCAGGGAGGTGCCAAATTAGCAATCTCCAAGAACTTTTGTGGCCAGAAATAGATGTTTTGTTTGTTAATTGTTGTTGTTTACCACCTTGATCCGTTGGGAGTTGCAGATAAGAAATATTTATTATTGATTTATTTGTTTTGAGTATTTATACTCTGTTTTTCAGCCACAAAGGCTCTCAGAGCGGCTTACAATTTTTAAAATATTATTATTAGACAGTCCCCTGCCCTCATGGAATAGTAATTTAATTTAATAACTTAATTAAATTATAATTTATTATTATCATTATTATTATTAATGTTGCTAGGGCAGGGTTTACACACTCTAAATAAATAAATGAAATAGCAATTGCCATTCTCTGAGGCTGGGAGTGTATGACTTGCCCATGGTTGCCCAGGGGGTTTCCATGGCTGAGCAGGGATTCAAACTCTGCTCTCCAACAGTCAAACCACACTGGTTTTTATATCCCCTGACTTTGACTTGTGCCTCACCTCCATGTCCTGCTATCATCACTCCAGCGGTGAAGGCTGGTGAAGGAGACTTTAGCTGCTGCTCTTTGGGGCCACGCTTAGCTCCTTGCTCACCTGTCTGCCCTGCTGGGCAAGTGAGTGGCGGCAGTTTTTTTTTCTTCAAGACACTTGTTGCGTTTTGGCTGTTTGGCTTCCTTCCTCTTGAGAGTGGGGAGTGTTTCTCTGGTGGAGAAGGTGGAGCCTCCGGAGACGGGCACAAAAGCCTCCCCACCCTTCAAAAGGGATCCATCTTCTGCTATGGATAGAGAGCGCAGGACAACAGTGGATGCTTCAAAGGGCAAGGTAGGGGTCAGCCCATGCTGCTGGCCAGAAGCCCAGTAACTGTCAGAGCCCTGATGGTGCAGTGGTTAAATGCTTGTACTGCAGCCACTCCCTCGCAAACCACAAGGTTGTGAGTTCAGACCCAGCCAGGGGCTCAGGGTTGACGCAGCCTGGCATCCTTCCATAGGTCGCTTAAATGCATACCCAGTTTGTTGGGTGCAGTTAGCTTACACATTGTAAACCGCTTGGTGAGTGCTTAAGTGCGCTGATAAGCGATATAGAAACATACTTGCTATTGCCTTCATTTTGGCTCTGGACACTAGCTTCTCCCAGCTCAAGCCTCTACTTGCTTACCTGCTGGGGCTAGCTAGAAATAGCTGCCCTTGTTACTGAAAATACATCAGCCTATGGGCCAAAACACACTGTAGAAATGAGACCGCTTTAAGTGCCTTGCCTCAGTGCTAGGGAATTTTGGGAACTGTAGTTTTGTGAGACATTTAGCCTTCTCTTGTCAGAGAGCTCTGGTGTCACAATAAACTACAATTCCCAGGATTCCCTGGCACTGAGCCAGGGCTGTTAAAGCGGTCTCTAGCTGGATTATTTCTGCAGTGTGTTTTGGACCATTGTGTCTGCTCCTAACAGGCACTGGCACTTGTCTTTGTACAGGTGGTTGGAAAATTATTTTTCCTTTGCTGCTGTAATGCAGAAGCTGCCACATGCATGAAATAAAGAGGGATGTCATAAATATATCTGTAGCATCATATGTAGTGGCCTCTTCTCTGCAAGAGAAACAGAAGATGCTGCTATTTACCCACAAATAGTGTTGGTTGTTGGTAGCAGCAGCCACTGCATAGCAAGAAGGGGGGAGTTCAAGACCAAGTGTTGGTAACTGCTGTTTCTAGTTGCTATTACTGCTCACTTGGCCTGGTAACTACAAACCTTGCAGCTACTACCATGCCTTCCTAGTATTGTTCAGGTTCATTTTCTCTCTCAGGAAAGACAACTTCCAGCTCTTGAAACAAAACTTGCTCTTACTGAGCTTTTCTAGGAAGGTTTTTCACTTTGTCCAGAGGGCCTTAAATTCAAAACCCTGGGTATTCCTTCTTAAATGCTGGTTCTCTGTGTCTCTCATCTTTAGCTATGATAGGTCAGCTCAGGATCACACATTTCTCATCACTAGTGCTTTCTAATATGGACTTGTGCAACTATTCTCTTGCATTGGCAGCTGTATACCAGCAGATAGCTAGGTTGGACCCCATATAAAAAGTGCTGCAGGGCCAAGGGAAAGTTTTGAGTTCCTTTAGTCAGGCTATTGAGAATATGAGATACCTGAATGGGTTCCTCAAATATATTGAAAGATCCATTTAGCTTCACTCTTGACAAGGAGAGACATGAGTGCCTTTTCGTAGAGTGAAGTTTTTTTCCAAATGGAGATAGCCGCTATGTCCCAAGAGGGACATAGGTATCCTGGCCCATCAATATTTGATATTGATGTCTTGAAACTGGAAACATTTTAAAGCTCTCCACAAGATTGGTAACACCTTACTCAGAGGGAAACTACTGTAATGTAATATCTGATCAGGCCCTTATTCATGGTACCTTCCATGATCTGAAATGCTTCCATTATGGTTGTTAAGTGCTCTTTATTCCAGAACTTGGAGAGTTCATAGAACATAATGGTACTATTACTCTCGTCCCTCCACATTTGTGGCTTTGACATTTGCGGATTTGATTATTCACAGATTTTATTAATATGTTCACTCTAGGAATATCAAGGTCCTCCAGCGCAACTTTATGGTCAACTTTAACCAAAAGTCACACTGAAGGACCTAGAGATTCCTAGAGAGAACGCTCCACTTGGCATTGGTAGCTCCTCCAATTCTGTGGTCAGTGTCTGGCAGATGTTGACCATCAAGTTGCACTGGAAGACCTAGAGATTCCTAGAGAGGTATTCTCTTAGGTAAAAGATCGTGTTTTTATTACTTGCGATTTTTCCACATGCACATGGGTCCTGTGTCCCTAACCCCAATTAATGTGGAGGGACAAGTGTATTTTTCTAGAAATATGGTGCAATTTCAAAATGTCTTTCTTTGACATTTTAACTGCATACAGCTACTGCAGACACGTCTGGGTTGTATTATTTCTAACAACAGCATCTTTGTGGCTTCTGGTAATAACTCTGCAAGTTTCCTGCAGTTTAGGATTGGGTCCTCATCCATTGTTTAAAAATAAATTAGTTTAGGAAGAGCTTTGTCAATCTGGAACCAAGGCACTTTAAAAAAAACTCTTAAATACATTGTTAAATTTCTAGTTCTTATAATAATGCTACCAATTACTTTCTGAAAGTGTTTTGTCTGAATCTGATTGTATTTTATGACAGCTTGAAAACACACTAAAGAAGCTTTAGATACGGTATGGAGCAAAAACTTTGTAAAAAGGAGCTGGAATGTTCTGCTTCAGTGTGAAATTAGGTCACAGTTGCCCTGTTTACAGTGTTGTAAGGGTAGGCTTCATATTAACCATGATTACTTGATCTCTATTTTCCCATGCACTAATGCCAAATGAATTGCATTTTCTCCTGTTTAATAATATTGTGACTGTTTGGATTGTTTGCTGTTAGTACTGTTAATTTTAATATAAAGTGATAAGAACTTGAAGAGAAAACAAATTAGAAATGGAGCTGGAGAGTAGTGGCTTTCTCCATGCCTTACAGCACTTCAGTTCTTTTCCCACAGTTCATGGTTGTATAAGTGCGTCTTTTTTCGAGGTGGAAAAATCCATTCAACAAAAGATATGGTTTTACAGTCATCTCCTGCAGGAAAAGGTCTGAAGCACTATGACATCATGCAATAAAGCACAGGGACAGCTGCTCATCTCCAGCTCCATTTCCAATTTGCTTCTCATGTGATAATGCTCAAAATCAGTGGTCCCCAAACTGTTCTCTTTAAGGGATTTTGGACTTCAGTTTCCAGAATCCCAGACTATTGGCCAACATATCTGAGGCTTCTGGGAGATGAAGTCCAAAGTCTCTTAAAGGGCACGGTTTGGGGACCACTGCTCTAAATGATGCACCTGTTTCTCCCGATGTGATTGTAAGGCATATGTTATTTATGTACGTACTTAAGTTGCAGTCCTATACACCAGAGATGTGTAATTTGACCTGCAGGTGGTCCATTCTAAACTCTTTTCCTCAAAATTCTCCCCCTTCCCTTTCTCCATGTGAGTCAGAAAGAGGACAGGAAGTGAGGGTGGAATCTTCTTGTAAACTTCAATGAAAGACTGGAGACAACAGTTCGTGCTCCCTAACTGGGAAAACCACCAGTCTCAGAAAAGGAAAAACGAGGAGGAGTTTTGCCAAAGTGTTGTTCCTTTTGGAGGAAAGGGTAGAGTAGGCAAAACTTCCTAGACCTGAGGTCCTGCAATTAGTGCTTCGGTTTTTGAGTTGTCTGCACCAAATTCCAACCAGCAGGAGCATTCAAAACTTGCAAAGTCCCAGAAATACATCTGCAGCCGTTGGATTGGATACATGCACAGCTTTGTTTCTCCCCTTACCTTCACAAGGTGAAGACAGATCAAAGACAAGTCCTGACTGACACACGAACTGGAAACTAGGATGTGACCATATATCTAGGACATCAAATAGGGTGTCTGTGTCCCTTTATGTCAACTCCCCTTACATGGTGATAGAGGAATGGGGGTCTGGGTCAGGCCTCACACCCCCTCTCTTCCTATAAGCACCTGGGAGTAAGCTCAATGAACTTGACTTCTAAGTAGACATGTAGTATTGCACTATTACTGCTCTTATAAAGATGAAACTGTTCATCCAAAGAAGTTTAGCAAAGTGAATACAGATTAGTTGTGAATTGCTTTCTTCTTACCTTTGTAGTGTTGTGTTTCCTTCAATTTGCTTGATACTGCCTTTTAAATTAACTTTGTTTCCCACTTGATAACGTCTTAAAATTTATTATGCATGCAGAGAGCTTGATTTGAATTTAGAAGCCTGGATAACTACTAGTGAGATCTGTTAGTATGTGATCCTTATTTTTTTCCTTTTTCTGTGAATGAAATAAAATCTAGGTTCCACATACTTTCTGTAGGATGCTACAGCCTTCTAGAATCTAGACCTTAAAAGGTAGAATTTGTTCAGTTCATCTGCTGTTTGCCCAATAACTAGCTTCTATATGTTGCTATAAAACTATATGATACTTTGTCTCCTCCTTTGGAAGTTTTTAAATGGGGGGCTGGATGGGATGCTTTGATTGTGATTTCTTGCATGGCAAGGGGGTTGGGCTGGATGGCACTTATGGTCTTTTCCAACTCCATGATTTTATGATTTATGCAATTGCTACTATCACCCTTGTTCTATAATGCTGTTGTATGTTGGGTGCATTTTAGTAGAATCGTGTTAATCTTTCATGTTTCCTGGACATTTGGGTAATGACTAATAAGGAGTTTGTTTTTAACATATTAGTGTATTATTCTCCTGAAGCTTTATTAGCAAAGTAAAGCCAGAGAGAGAATATATTTTTTTAGTATTTTAGCATTATATAGTGTTGTGTTTTATCGTCCATTTTTGGTTATTTTTGGTTTGATGTTCTGCCCTTTGGTGGAAAGGGCGTTACAAAAATGTCATCATTGTCATCATCATTTCTGTGAAGTTAAGGAATTTTAAAAGGGGACTCAAGCTTTGAAACATTGTTTATATCACGTCATTAAAAATGTTCTAAATTTGTATTCAGTTATAGTCTCTTGGAGCAATTTTGGAGCAAGGTGCTGCAGTTCTAATAGCTTGAGAAGTGAGATGTAGTTGTTAACCCTGAGGGTGATATAACCAGCATGCTAAAGGGCTGCAGTGTTGACTTCAAGAGGAGAAACTCACCTTGCATACTTGCAGCTCTGACTTGGAGGGAAGGAAGTGCAGCAGTATCTTTCCTGAATGTTTACTGGAAGCAGAGAAGCAGTAGTTGTTCTTTCCATAGTCTTTGCAGAAGGGGCTAAAGCACAAAGATGGAGCACATGCTTCGCGCACGCTTTTCCAGGTTCAGGCCAATGCATCTCCAGTAAGACTGGGAAAGAAACTCCCAACAGTGGCTGGCAATCAGTGTAGCAAATGGCTGAGCTTGAGGGACCAATGGCTTGCCTCACCAATGGCTTGCCTCATTAGGCAATGTTTTTATGTCAGTTCTGCTGGGGGACAATTTTTCTGTGCATAAGAACAAAAAATGGGCCCCATGAAGAGACCACAAGCATTTATCTCTCTTGGCTGGTCAGTGAGATTAGCACTGCTGCCTGGGCCCCTTGTGGAGGCCTTCCAGGGTCCCCTGCAGTGGCTCAAGAATGGCTTCAGTGAGAGAGCCTGGAAGTGCCTCAGGAGAGGCCCTGTTTGTCCTGGCCAGGCCTTGTGTATATCTAGGCAGCTGTTGTCTGAGCCACTGAATGGATTGTCAGGCAGGACAGCTAATAGGCAGTTTGGACTGCATCCACATGGCAGAAATAATCCAGTTTGACACTACATTAACTGCCGTGGCTCAATGCTAGGGAATTCTGGGAGCGGTAGTTGATTGTGGCAACAGAAAAAGGCTCAATGTCTCTCAGGCCGCATCCACACTGGAGAAATAACCCGGTTTGGCACCGCTTTAACTGCCCGGGCAAAGCTCCGCTCTGGGCCCCACAACAAACTCCAACTCCCAGAATGCCGTAGCCTTGAGCCCGGGCGGTTAAAGCGGTGCCAAACCGGGTTATTTCTCCAGTGTGGATGCGGCCTCAGTTCTTAGAATTTCTTAGCATTGAGAGACAAGGCAAAGCGGCCTCAAAGTGGATTATTCCTGCAGTGTGTTTTGGGCCTTAGCCGTCTAGGTATTTCTAGACCCTTGAACAACAAGGCACTCTTCACCCCCGTATTAAGCTATTCCCCTTTAACTGCCACGGCTCCATGCTGTGGAATTCTGGGAATGGTAGGGCTGGGTGTTGTTTTGCCTTTTTTGGGATACATTTAGCTTTCTGGGCCGGAGAGCTGTGCCCCACAACAAACCCCAACTCCCATAGCCTTGAGCCAGACAAAGAGTTAAAGCGGGGCCAAACTGGGTTCATGCTGCAGTGTGGAGGCAGCCTGGGAGGAGAAAGGCCCTGCTGCTTCCCTTTGGGGTTGGGGTGGGTCTGAGCCCCCTTGGGGAGTGGTGCTGCCTGGGAGGAAGGGCGGGGCCGGGGCCTTTGTGTGTCACATGGCACCCAGGGACCCAGGGCCTGCCTGCCTTCTTGGCTCAGGTGCACCGCCTGGCCCCGCCTTTGGAAGAAGAAGCGGAGGAGGAGGAGGAGGAGGAGGCGCCTCTTCCGCTGTCTGGCTGCTGGAGAAGATGCAGCAGGGGCCCTCCTGCTACTAAGCCGGGTAAGTAAGGAGGAGGGCTAGGGCCTAGTCAGACCTGGGAGGCAAAGGGAAGGGAGGAGGAGAGCCACAACCAAGGCCCTGGGGGTGGGTGGCAGGCAGAGGCAACAATGACTGAGCGGCCTTCTCTTGCTCGGCCTCCTTTGGCCTGTCGCAGGAGGGGAAGGCACTCGGGAGGCAGGCGCCTGCAAGGGCTGAGAGGAGGGTTGGAAGGCCCCTGGAGGGCAAGGGGAGTTGGCTGGAAAGGAAGGTCATCATCTTGGGAGACCTCAGTTGGGAAGCCAGGGGGGCTGCGAGGAAAACAAAGGCTGCATCCACACTGGAGAAATGACCCAGTTTGGCACTGCTTTAACTGCCCTGGCTCATGGCTATGGAATTCTGGGAGTTGGAGTTTGTTGTGGGGCCCAGAGCGGAGCTCTGCTCCGCTCTGGGCCCCACAACAAACTCCAACTCCCAGAATTCCATAGCCATGAGCCAGGGCAGTTAAAGCAGTGCCAAACTGGGTCATCCCCCCAGTGTGGATGCAGCCAAAGAATTGGCCAAGGAGGGAGAAGGGGGTGGCTCACAGCAGTCGGAAAAAGAAGACTCCTACATACTCTACCGCTCTTCTTCCATTTCCATTTTTGCTTGATGAATTTGCCCTACGCTGCTCTAGAAAAATATTAGGTTTTTCAGTCTCTTCAAATAAAGCAAACCTGTCGCCCCAGGTTGGCGAGGAGCAATGACAGGCAGTCCATGGCTTCAAAGACATTCTTGTCATTTCTTTCAGTGCATCCTTTTTCTTTTTAATCTGAGAAGGATTGGAAGCATTTCCTGAGACCTTTCCCTGTTGGCTTGGAAGGGTAGGTTACACAGGGCCTTCTCAAGTTGTACAGGCCCGTCCCAACTGGAATGCCTTCCGATATATCACCTGGGCAGCTGGGAAATGTTCTCTTATATGCTTCTCTGCTCTGTGAACACAGACACAATGTTGGCTGTATTTCAAGATTTCTAAACCCTACACAAAATACTTGCTTTGGAGGTCTGATATCTTTTTGTTTTTGTTTTAAAATACCTTAAGCATTGCTGTCAATATGGTGCTTTATAGTGTTCCATAAACAAGAAAGATGTAAGAACCTAGTTCCATCCCCTCCAATATGTGGCCTCTGTTTGTCACCAGATGTCAACATTAATGTAAATGTTGTTGTAAATCAGAAGTAGACAAAGTATGTCCAAAATCATAATAATAATCCAGTTTTAGACCACTTTAACTGCCCAGGCTCAGTGCTAAGGAATCCTGGGAATTGTAGTTTATTGTGGCACCAGGCCTCTCTGACAGAGAAGGCTAAATGTTTCACAAAACTACAGTTCCTAGAATTTCCTAGGATTGAGCCAAGGCAGTTGAGGCAGCCTCAAACTGGATTATTTCTGCAGGGTGTTTTGGACTGACATGAATTTAAAAATGTACTGTTGGTATGATTCTATATTCTCCCCTAAGACATTGGTTGACATACTGTTTCATTCTCCTATAATGTAACTGCTGTACTGTGAAATTTTAGACAAAATGTAAACACTTTAAATCTCCATTGTCATTTAGTAGGATCCAGTTAAGCCTATATTAATTCTACCATTGACATCAAGAAGACCTTATTGTGCTGGACCATTTGATTGATGCCTCCTGAGTTCTAAGCATATTGGTCCAAAACACACTGCAGCAGTGATCCAGTTTGAGACCGCTTTAACTGCCCTGGCTCAGTGCTAGGAAATTGTAGTTTATTGTGGCACCAGAGCTCTCTGACAGGGAAAGCTAAGTGTCTCTCAAAACTACAGTTCTCAGAATTCCCTAACATTGAGCCAGGGCAGTTAAAGCAGTGTCAAACTGGATTATTTCTGCCATGTGTTTTGAACCATTGACTCAACAATGGATACCACTGAACTCAGTAGGGCCTACTCCTCAGCAAGTGTACATAGATTGTAATAAGAAACTTCCAAATTAATCTTTTTTGATAACACCCCAAACTGTCAACATTATACAGTACTAGAACCTTTTTTTCATTTGTGTTTTTAAAATATTCCCCCCCCCCCCAAAACCATTATCTGAGATGGTGAAGCTTTGCATTGAGACTTGCTAAGGGAGAGGGCTAGAGTTTCTTTCACTGAAAAATAGTAGGATCTACTGGAGAGAGGAGACTTATGCACACTGCACCTCTTTGCTCATCATACCTGCTGGCTGGATGGAACAGAGCTAATTACTATTTTTTGGCTTGACCTCACAGAATGATTAAGTATAAAGTGAGGTATATGTTTACTTTATAAGGAAAAAAACAAACAAACTTAAAGGTACTTTTTCATCTTGCAAATATTGGATAGCTGCAGGATTGACACAGAAAGCTTCATTAAAAATTCATCTAAGGTTTTGCTTCTAAATGAAATCTTGAGCTTAGTTTATCTTGGATTGCAGCATAACAATAGTAACTTTGTGAGTAATGACAACAGTGGCACTGATCCAAAATAGTATTTCAAATGCAGCCATCAGTCGAGCAATATGTGCAATTGCACTTACACACATTTCATCTCTTACTACGCCTATCTCTCCTCCTCCTCTGTTTTTTCTCCTACTTGATAAATTCATATCCCACTAAACCCATCTGCTGAAGCATCAGAACTTCCCTCTTGCAAATGGATTCTCTCTTCCTTTTCTTTGTTTCTGATGGCTTCCATGTCATGCTTGTGGTAGTGTTACTTCCCAACTATGATTTGGTAATTGAACTATTGCTTGTTTTAAATTGGGCCAGTGTCCTGTTTGTGTTTTCACTTGTAAGTTCTGCACTCACCATGCTGTCTAACTGAACAGTGCACGAAATGCCAGCTTCCTGCCACAATAAACTTACGATATAAGATGCCTGCTTTTGCTACTGGTATCTTAAGAGGGATGAGAGCCAGCAAGTTGTAGTGGTTTGCATTTCACTAGGACACTGGGAGACCAGGGTTTGAATCCCAGCTTGGACATGGAAAGCCACTTGGGACCATGGGCAAGTCACACTCTCTCAGCCTTAGAGGAAGGCAAGGGAAAAAAACCCTGCAAACAAATTCTGCCAAGAAAACCCTGCAATAGGATTGCCTTAAGGTTTCTTTATGTCAGAAATGACCTAAAGACATACAGCAACAACAACAAATCTTACCAGCTTCAAAAGTGCTGCCCATCAGCATTGTAGTGTGATGTGCCTGTTCCCTGCTGGAAGGAAGTGATGCCAGAGAGCTGTTGGGGAAGTTGTAACATAAGCTGCTTTCAAGAGGAGTGTAGGAAAATGCCTGCACTTGGGTTTAGCAGTGAGTGGGAGGGAACGGACACACATAGCTGAGTGTTTCTGGTCTTGAGGGGGGAGAGGTAGCTGCTGTAAAGACAGAAAGGTCTGCTTGAGTCATCCAGCAGGACCCTGGTTGTAGGTGGCCAGAGGCATTTTGTTCGGATAATGTAGTAGTATGCCATATAGTATGTGAGCCATCATGTTGTTGTGGTTTGAGCATTGGACTACAACTCTGGAGGCAAACATTTGAATCCCAGCTCAGCCATGGAAACCTGTTGGGTGACCTTGGGAAGTCACACTTTCTCAGCCTCAGAGGATGACAGTGGTAAACTACCTCTGAAGAAACTTTTGGAAATAACTTGAAGGCCCACCACCACCACCACCAGCAAGCACCACAATGCCATGTAGTGTCTGGACAGTTAGACACTAGTATTGAAACAGTGGGTAGAGGAGTTCCCCCTTTGTCTTTTCCTTCCATATGTTCATAGATTGGCAGAAATCTTGACGATGCCCCAGGTTTCTCCCTCAACAAAGGGTTTTAAGGCTTTGGTGAGAAGAGGTGTAGAATTGAGCTGATGGGTGGGGTTGCTCTTTTTTATTGTTGGAATACTGCAATACTACAGATCAGAACCCCTTCTGAGTATGTTCTGTGACTACTCAAGAGAGCCACCAGCTATGACATTAATGAGCAAACAGAGTATTACAAAAGAAAGCTGTCTTTCATGTAACACCGTTTTAAGTAAGTAAGAAGACAGACGTGCCCAATTTTTGTAACTACATAAACTAGCAGAATAGCCTCTCACTTGGGAAAGAATAACCACTTCTATGTATAATACTTATTCTAAAATACATTACAGCACCAGTTTTGAAACAGTATGTTTTGCACCAAGGCATATACAGTCAGCTGAAGTGTATTGCAAATAGCATAAGAGTCTATATGTTAAAAGCTGACAGCATTCCCCCCCCCCCCCCCCCCCCATATTTAGAACAGTCTATTCTGTTTTGTAAGGCACTTCAGTGGCTGGTTCTTAAAGCTTGGGGTTCTTGGAAGTTCCTGATGTTCCTGTTACTCTTAGATGCTTCTTTTTCATGGTTGTTAGCAATTCACAAGAAATACCAAGCACAAACTGCCTAAAGAAAGGTTTTGTAAATCAAAACTGCTGAAGCAAACTGTTCTGCTTTTATGTGACTTTTTAAAAATATAGCAGTAGCATTCTTGAACTTGTAACAACTGCTACTAAGAGACTCTTACTTTAGTGCATTTCATGGGTATTGTCAACTGCTAATGCATGTTTTGCTTCTAATTAATACCTTTTTCTACTGGTATGTGTCACAAAAATGAAAAGAGAGGTAGTGCCACTTGATATGATTCTAGGAGATGGCGATGTAAAATAACTCAATATAGCTTAAGATGTTCTCTGTAAATGTTGTGCTGAATATTCAATAATATTCAATAACATCATGTTGCAATTCCTTTTATTCCATTTTAGTAATTGATAACGAGAGCAGACTTTTGAAACCAGCTGTTATAAAGTCGATACTGCTTCAAAACTGGTGCTGTAATGTGTTTTGGAATAAGTATTATACATAGAAGTGGTTATTCTTTCCCAAGTGAGAGACTATTCTGCTAGCTTATGTAGTTAAAAAATTGGACACTTCTGTCTTATTACTAAGTAAATGGTGTTACATGAAAGACAGCTTTCTTCTATAATAGTCTGTTTGCTCATTAATGTCATAGCTGGTGGCTCTCTTGGGTGTTCCTGATACCTCTGTTCTGTTGATTTGGGATTACGAAAACTGGGCCCAGGCTTTGCAGATCCTTTCAAAGGGCAGCACTTTCCCCTATGTGGAGGTCTTCCTGTATAAAAATCTTTTTATATTCTTGTTTTTCTTCTATAGTTGGGTTTTTAAATTTTTGTTTCTGTCTCTGTCTTTTTGTTTGTCTTCCATTTGTCATTATTTGTTATTTATCTTGCTTCTGATTTTACTTCTGCTTTTACTTGTGAAATTGTAAGGTTTTAACTGTGTAGAATGTTTTAAAGATTTTGTTTGTTTGTTTGTTTGTTTGTTTTTAATTTCAAGTGTTTATTGGTCATTCATATTTGGTTCCTAATTTCAGAAATCTTTCTTCCTTCTCCAAAGAGGTTCCATTGCTATTACCTTTTTGTCTTCTTCAGTAGACTGCAGTGTAGTGTGCTTGTCTGAACATTCTGAGTTTACTTATTCTACTGCTGTGTTGATTCCTTGGCAGCATACCATAATATGCCAGTTTTATTTTAGGATAGTTGTACTAGATAGCTTTCATTCAGGTCAGATATATTTCATCCTTCCCTTTTGTTTTTACAGAAGACTACAACTCATACTTTTCAGTTCTTCTGAATATCTCTGCATTGTTTTGTGTATTAGTTCATTAGTGATTAGGACAAGTAGGTAACATTGGTAATATAGGAGCTGCTGCTGTGGAATAATTTGATTCTTGCTCAAATTAATGTTTACAATAACTGTCCAGTCGGACCTCTGTATCGATGGGGGATCCATTCCAGATCCCCAACCCCTCACAGATACTAAAACCTGCACATGCTCAAGTCTCATTAAAATTAATGGCGGCACGGATGCACCACCATTAAGCAAAACAGGCTTGCTGTCTGTGGATGGCTAAACCTGCAGATGGCAAGTCCACCAATAAGGAGGGCAAACTGTTTAAGTCAGTGGCTTAATGCAGCTTCAGCAGATGCATTAAATAATTTTGTGTACATAGCTGATAGTGACTTTTCCAACTTGTCCTCTCCTTGTGGATTCGTAGAAATGTAGATTTCAAAAGTAATGGTATAATGTGCTGAAGTTATTAAATGCTGAGGGTATCATACTTTGGGCATATCATGAGACAACATGACACACTGGAAAAGATGATGATGTTCTGTAAAGTGGAAGGCAATAGGAAAAGGAGACCATATTACAGATGGATTGATTAAGTAAAGGAAGCCACAGCCCTGGGTGGGCAAGGCCTTAGCAGTGCAGTTGATGGTTGGAGCTCTTGGAAGTCTTCCATTTATAGGGCTGACAGCAAAACAATAAGAACAATTCCTCTGCTGTACTGCCTTTGTATTTATTCTGTGGCTTGGAACCCTAGCCTGGTTTGAGAAGAACCAGTGAATATATGGATAGGAATAAATCTATAGATATAGATAGATAGATCAATATGATCACTGAGGTCTGTGTGCTAATTATATCCTGGTCTCATATCTTTGATTGGTTAAGAACATTACAACTTTCAGGTTTAGTGAGAAATTTTGGGGGGAGGGATATACAGCAGATTTGCAAGCAAGCTCACAAAAGTTACTACCTGTAGTTGATCCCCTCAGCCTTAAAAACCATTTAATCCTGAGAAAGTTCAGGATTGACTACAAAGCTGTGGTAAGATATATGATATGGTATAAAATGAGAATAAATAAAAAAGAAAAGAAAATGTAACAGAAGAAAGTATTTGGATTTAGATACAACTTCAAAGAAAAATCTAGACAAGCCCAGCCGGTCACTAAAGAAGAGCCTTTCAGTGCTGGCTTTTCTTCACAAATTGTTCACTCAGAGAGCAAAACAAATTATCTTTACCCAAACTGGCACCACTTTATGACACAATCATGCAAGGCTTGGCAGGCATCACATCCCCATTTCCTCTCTGCTATTCTCATCCCTTTCATATTTTAGACATAGTTTGCCTATTTTACTGCCAGAAGCAGATAAAGTGTCATTTCTAAGCATCAGTGGAGTATTATCATTCTCTGTTTTTTAACTCCAAAAGTAACCATGAACAATCTTGCACAGAGATCTTTTTAATCTAAGACATATTAGACATATAATCTCTAACCACTTAGCAGCACTTTTGTTTATTGCACATTTGTTTGTGCAGTTGCTGCACCCTGAGATTGATTTGGGATGGAGCCCATATTGGCACAGCACAACGTCGAGGCAGCAGGGGGAGGGGAGCTTGTATATTAACAGGTGAAAGAACAAAACTTGAATGGGACAGAAGGAATTGGCAGGCTAGAAAACGCTTAGATCAAAAGTACAATTTAAGAAGTAGGTGAAAATGTTTTGTGGTGTAGTAGGCAACTGAAATCAAAATTGTCTTGTAGAAATACCATGAGTTGGGTGTGTTTCAGATAATCATTTCTTAATGGCAATAAAGAACATGTTTGCTCTACGCTAAACACTTCTGATGATAAATAACTGCCCCTCTGTATCTCTGAAATTGGCTGCCAAATTCTATAGTGCTCTAAAGCTTTTTTATAGAACGTCATTGTTGAATGATGACTCAACACTTGAATAAATTCCACATATTTAGTTGAGACCACTAATACGATTTGGAGCAGTGATTGTAAGCCTTATTTTATCCTTATATTGTGTTTCCTATATCCATTCTGTGGTGAAATTATTAGTGTTTTCCTACAAACTGAAGTTTTTGTGTCTTTGGTAAATGCAAACATGGCCATTGGCCATTGAAAAGAGTATTGAAGCAGAAACAGTGTGAAGTGCCCTGCTGATCATGTCAACCTGTTGTGTCCCTGTAGAGTCCAATACTTAAATTAATGCATCTGGTCTTATTAAAATTGATAGCACCAGAAATATAGAATTGTTAGGGAAGATAGTAGGGGTATAAAATTCAAAGTAAGAAAGAACTTGTACTAATAGTTCAGATTGTAATTCTTTGTAGCTTGTTTTTCCACATTTGAATCTTACATCTACCATACTCTTAAGAACTGTTAATTCCATTTACTTCCTCGTCTTTGGATCTTTTTTACTGCACAGACATTGTACCTCAGTCTGGCTTCAGCTCTCCCCACATTATGTGGTCATATGATGTAGTGATTTGAGTTGTTGGCATGACTTACTGGCTTTTTTGTAAGTTTTTTTAAAATGCACAGTGGGGTGGCTTGTTGTTCCTGCCAGTGTCTGCCACCTCTTTCAGTCTTCGTCTTTTTGTCATACTCCTAATATTTGCCCCATCTCAATTTTCTCAGTTATACCTGTCCTGCCCCCAAATACTCAGCCTGCAGAAAGAAGAAAACTGTTCCAAACAATGTGTATGCACATTTGTATATGCTTGAGTGCAGAATTTGGACTTGGACTGTGCAGAATCCAAATATGTGGCATGGCTAAAAGTGTCTGTTGAGGATTTTTTTAAATGCTGCAGTTTCAGTCAAACCCTATAATTGTCTGGCAGTTCCTTTCAGCTTCTCGTGTTCCAGAAAACTGTCAGTTCATTTTTTATTTATTTTTTGTCTTTCTTAGGAATTACTGTGAAGAAATACAAGACAATAAAGCATCATGGGGGATGATAGTGAGTGGTTGAAATTACCCATTGATCAGAAATGTGAACACAAGGTAAGATTATTGTGTTTTAAGAAGGGGAATTTCTCTGGCTTTTGCTCATGAAATAAGATAATATTCTCAAAGTCAATAGTTTTAAGAATTTTGTCAAACACATACACAATCTCAGATTGAAACAAACTTGAAAGTGCACTTCCCTTATGTAGCCATAATGTAGTGGTTACATCATGATCACTAACATGTTTCCAATGGCGTATTAATAATACAGTAAGTTCTTTGTATGTGCCATGCTGCATGTGGGTAGATGCTTTTGAGATGAATCAGGATGACTAGGAACACTCTCTGTTCCCCCATTCCCACTGTATGGCACTTGTGTAGTGGGGGGTGGGTGGGCAGAGGAGCTAATTCGTTTATTTTGTGTACAGAGGACTACAACAGGAATAAACTTGTTTCACTGTAGAGTTGTGTGGTATTTTATTCTTCTCTTTATTGTTCTAGTCGCCAAATTCTTTTAACTCTTACCTCCATGCCTAGTCTTTATGACATGATTTGCTTCTGACATGTATTATTATTTGCCCATGTAGTGTCATAGGAAGGATCATATACAGTGGTTCCCCCGGGTTACGAAAGTAATCCGTTCCGGATTACTTTTCGTAACCCGGAAATCTTCGTTTCCCTGGGGACCGCTTTGCTTGACGGACCGCGCGGCCAATTTAAAGGGGCCGCGCAGTTTTTCCATTTCGTACCCCGAGGTTTTATTCGGATCCCGGGGGCTTTTTGGTGGCCCCGGCGGTTTCGGGCCCCGGGGATTTTGTTCCCCGGGGGATTCGCATCCCGGGGGACCACTGTAGTGAAGATTTGTAAGAACTGACAGAATCAGGAACTTATACATACTTGATCCTTTTTTAAAAAAATTCCCTTTGTACTGCATTTTTGTGCTGCTCACAAGCCATAAAAACACACACATGCTCCACAGCCCAGTAGAACAACATAAAGCTTTTCAGCATTCGTTTCAGGTCTTCCTTCCATATCCCAAATCTTCTGGGCCTTTGTTTCCATTCAGTCTTCAATTACACCTACCTGACCTAGTTGCAGATTTTCAAAATGTAAACTAGTCTCTGAGATATTATTGATCCTATCTTCTCATGACAGTGACAGCATTTACTGTTACAGTACATAATCCTACTTGTTACCTTACACCTTTTAGGCCACCATAGAAAAAACAAGAAAAAAACACAGGAAGCAATGAGTCTTGAACCCTTCTGTTACTTCAACATAGCTACCCGTTGTTCAGAAATGTTGTTAGTTGTTTAGAATCTGCCTAGGTGCCATCTTTTAACTTTTTGCACTGTGATTTCAATGTCTAATTTGTTGTATGAATCATATAGTCTCTTCAGTGTTTGTCATCATGTTGTGAACCCAAGTTCCTTTAGGGCCTGCTCATCCACATTATTTCTGGTCTCTTTGTCATGTCTCAAAATTACACCATTACCTCAAACAATGTGTTGGTCCATCAACTTGTATGGGCAATATGATAAACTAAGTGGCTTGTAAATTTCTGGATTGTTTTTTAGAAATTGCTTGTGTTGGTTGCTTTCTAGTGCTCTGGTGCAGAGATCAGGACTATAAAAGGCATTTGCTAGAAGATCAGCAAATGTCTTAGATAGTCCTAAGAATTTGAATTGTTCAAGAGCTCTTAGATGGATCTGAAAATTAGCATATTAAAATATTAGTTCTAGCACTAACAGCAAACAGTCCTACTTGCTGGAAATGTAAAGAATCAAAGGGCACCCTCTTCCACATATGGTGGACATGTCCTTACGCAAAAAGATTCTGGTCGCAAATATGCTATAAAATACAAACAATTATACAAACTCCAATAAAAATGGAACCGGAGCTCTTCCTTTTAAATACAATTGACGATGAAGCTGGTAAGTTGAGGAAACATCGAAAGATCTTTTCATACCTAATCACAGCGGTAAGGGTAATTTATGCTAAAAGCTGGAAAACTGAAAAAATACCAACAGGAGAAGAATGGGAACTCAAAGTATTAGAATACATGGAAATGGATAAACTGACACAATTGTTAAAGGAAAAATCCTTAGAAAAGTGGGAGGATTGGAGATGGGTAAAATGGTTTATTGATGTTAAATCTGGAAGCTCCTAAGCCCAGTTGAGTAAAAGGTGTATAAAATATATTAGAAATATAAATAATAAATATAAATAATAAATAAATATAAATAATATATATATATAATATATTAGAAATTATTAATGGTCATCTAAACAATCTGGTGTCGTTGGATGACAATTATACATATCCAATATATACACAGAATATATCGATTTGAATAATAATTAAAGAATGACGTGGCTATAAAAATTATATTTTGGGTGATATTCAAGAGCTAATGTGGTTAAATCCATCAGGATTAACTGTGAACACTTTAAGCAGACTAAACAGAACAAAGGTCACTATACTGTATATGGAATATGAGTTGTAAAGAATATATAGCAAATCTGAACATACGGAATGGTTGATGTTGTGATATACTTGAAGCATTATAAGTCTGTATATAATTTTGTTTATTTTAATATGGAAATAATAATAAAAAACATCTGCTTGCATATAGCTGACAGGTACACCTGATCGAAGGCCCAATATTGCTCTTAAAACTTTGTTCTGTAAGCCCTCTAATTTTTTTGTTTTGATATTTCCCCATACCTCTGCTCCATATGTAATCTGTGATATGACCTTTGCCACAAAAACCCTTACAGTGGGAACAACTGCATTTCCACCTTCACTCTAGGAAATGTTAAGACAATTTGCATAGATCTTTGTGCCTTCAAATTTATAGCTGTCAAGTGGCTATTCCCTGATACATTCTGTGAAAAACAAACCCCTAAATAATTAAATTGCTTAACCTGTTCCATACCCATCTGTGTTTGGATGGGCATTTGCCAAAGACCATGGCCTTTGTTTTTGTATAATTCATGCACTTGTTCTTTGTTACATACTTCCCCAAAAACTTTCAATAATCTTCTCATACCTATTAAATTTTGTGCCAAAAGGACCATATCATATAGTATATGTGATATATACATATAGTAAAATATTAGTTTTCTGATTTCCCAAGAACACAGGGAAATTAGAGTCATTGGCCATTTGAGCATTTATATCATTTACATAAATATTAAGCAAAAATGGGGCAACCATACAACCTTGTCTCACACCCTTGGTAATTTTAACCTCTTCTGATAATTTTCCTTTTTGCTTACCCTTACTTGGATACTAGTATCTGAGTAAGGGTTTCATAATTAAGATCAACAAGTGTCTGTCCATTCCCAACCTCCACAATTTGTGCCGTAACTTCTGCCTATTCTGTCAAAGGCTGAAGCTAAGTCTACAAAAATAGCATAGAAATATTTTTTGGAGGAACTTGTATACAGTATTTCCCTCTCAGATGATTCAATATAAAACAGTAGTCAGTAGCTGATCTGCCCTTTTGGAAACCAGCCTCTTCCAAGCACATTGTTTTCATCTGCCTAGTGTTCACCCTTAGACAGAAGATAATGTGTATATAATTTAGGGCTGATGTGTAATGAACTAATAGGATGATAATTGCCTGGTAAGGCTTTATCTCCCTTTTGAAAAACAGAAACCACAATACTTTTGTCTCCACCCATTGGGAAATTTCCCAACTAAGTTGATAAAATGAAAAAGCTTTGCTGATATGGGGGCCCACCGGTACAGAATATCTCTGGAGGAAGCATGTCCTCTCCAGGTGCCTTTTTCCTATGGGGCTTTTTAGATTGGCAGGAAAGTGTGACATGAAGTTGCCTTTTCCTTAATGCTTAGCAGCTACACCGAAACCTTTAGATGCAGCTGCGCTGTTTCGCCGTTTTTAAAAAAGAAGCTGGAAAAAGCAGGACCTTTTTAAAGGCGCTTCTTCTCCCCTAAAACGCAAAAAAAAAAAAAGCGTTTTCATGGCACACTTTCCCTTTTTCTCATCTAAAGGCTGGGCTTTCATGCAGCCATCAACACACCTCTTTTTGCCAATCTAAAATGGGCCTATGTAGACTTAGAATTAGTTGCTTCGCCTCACTTGCTGTTACTACTGGCCATTCTGTGTGCATTTGTGGAAGTGGGGATGTTGAAGATACGAAACACTATATGTTACATTGCAGGATATATAAAACCTCAAGAGATAAGTTTCTGAAGCTTAGGACAAAAATAAAAACAAGCTTAGAATTTATAGTTAACAAAAATGATCTGGAGAAAATCACTTACTTGTTAGCTAATACAGCTAAGTCTGTTATATTTAACACTGCCAGATTTGCTGTGAAAACAGCTAAATTTAGATTAGATTTTGAGGATAAAGGCATGCATGGGAATCTGCAATAAATAGATTATACTAATTTGAACAGATTACGTAACATTGTGATGTGTTTAGTGTGAAACATTTTTATTTTAGTGTAAACATTTTACTTTAGATGCTATAGAGGCAATTGTGAATGGAAAAGATTTAAAAGGTTTTGATCATTTTTATAACTTGATGGCTGTAACCTGCATATGGTTGTCATGAATAAACTGTACTGTATTGTGTGTGTATGTGTAATATCCTGTTAATTTTTTCTTATTTGAATAGTGCTTTCCATTTCTGGAGGAAACCACGACTCTAGTAGCATTCCTGACATTGTTCATTATGCACTTTGCAGTCCCTTTTGAATTTGTAGATCTCTGTTTTATACCATTCTTTCTGCATATGTACTCTTGAAGTAGGTTTTTTCGCCTGTCTAATTCAGCTTAGGTTTCATTTACACTGCAGAATAAATGCAGTCTGACACTGTTTTAACTGCCTTGGCTTGATGCTGTGGAATTCTGGGATTTCTAGTTTTGTGAGCTATTTAGCCTTTTCTGTCAAAGCTCTGGTGCCACAATAAACTACAAATCCAAGAATCCCAAAGGATGGAGCCATGGACAGTTAAAGTGATGTCAAACTGCATTATTTCTATGGCATATCTATGACATAATAACCAAGGAAAGGTTTCTCATCATTATTTCTGATTCTTTTGTAAGGGAACTGTCCAGACTGTTCAGCCATAAAAGCTAGCGGAAAAAACCTCTCTGAATTTCTATTAAAGATAGTGTGAAGCTCACTGTGTAAGGGTAGCCAATATGTAACTATACAGTGGTCCCCCGCCTTACGAATCCCCCGGGTTACGAAAACCCCGGGATCCGAAACGCGGCGGACCGGCATTGTATCCCCCGGGATACGAAATATCCCCCGGGATATGAAATGAAAAAAGCCGCTGGGCCCATTGAAAAAAGCGGTCCCCCGGGAAACGAAAGCTTCCGGGTTACGAAAGGTAATCCGGAACGGATTACCTTCGTAACCCGGGGGACCACTGTATTATTTTCAGTTTTGTCTTTCTGTATTTCTTATATAAATTAGTGCAACAACAGCACTCAAACCTCTTTTTACATGTGAAAATTTGACTCACGATTTTGGATCCCATCGCTGGTGGAGGGCAGGTTATAAACCCAATAAACAAATAACATTTGCTCCCAAAAGTTCTTGATTCTTGCATGAATCTTTGGCAGATTGTGAATCACTTATAAATATTCAGAGTTGTGCATTACAACAATATTCATACTGTCTGAACTAACTTCTGGATTCATTTTCTTTCTTTTTTTTTTATCTCCAGTAAAATATTTGTGAACCCAGTTTCCTTTCCCACCCAATTTTGGAGGAGAAGTTGAATGTTCCCATTTAAATTCATAATCTTGTTTATGGCTGAAATCAATTTTCATACTGATTCTGTTCCAAAATGTTATAATTTTTTTTTCACCAAGTACTAGGCAATTTCCTAAACTTGATTTTTCACATATTGTAAATTTCAGTTAGTTTATCATTACAGAAGCCAAACATGTTCATTAATAACCCAAACATGACTTCATATGCCTTCAAGTCATCTTGTGTACTATATGAGATTGTTGATATTGTAGAATGTGATTTCTTTCATGAGCTGTCCATTTGCTCGCTGATTTCTTTGGCTGTACTGTTGCTGAACCTCAAGCAAACTAGCTGAAAGTTAGATTAAGCACTTCTTTAAAAAGTGTGATTTAGTCTATAGATAAATAATACTCTGTCTTAATAATGCAATAAATAAATTGCTTAATATTGCAACCTTTTATGGAGACAAGCAATGAAGAGAACAATTTGTTTCTGTTAGTAGCTTTAAGAAAAACTAGATAATACTTTGTTTTGTATACTTGCTTTAATGAAGGGGGGGGACTGAACATTTGAAAAATTAATGTCTTGTTTGCTTAAGATCAATTTAATAAAACAAATGCATTAATGTATTTTTCTAATACTTTTTTATTCTCTTCCTAGTTGTGGAAGGCCAGGTTAAATGGATATGAAGAAGCTTTGAAGTTGTTTGAAAAGATAGATGATGAAAAGAGCCCTGAATGGTCCAAGTACCTTGGACTTATAAAGAAATTTGTGACAGACTCCAATGCAGTAGCTCAGCTGAAGGGATTGGAAGCAGCACTTGCTTATGTTGAAAATGCTCATGTTGCAGGAAAGTAAGTAATTTGTTGTGCTTCAATACAATACTTTCAGAAAGGGATTTTACCAGTTTTTGCACTGTTTGCCAAATAAAATCAAATTATGCTAGAGAGAAGGCATTAACTAGTTGACTTTTGGCCATGTGAGACTGAAGAACTGCTCATGTAAACAACTGTTTTTGCCTATTATCTTTATAACTCTGTTCTCCAAATGTTCATTTCCCCTTTTGGGGGGTTTCCAAAGTTCCAACAGGTTTTAAAATAAGTTACCGTACCTAAATAACAGAGTATTTCTCTAAACCTGAGCTTGGTGATGTTAGTTGATGCCAACACATTAATGTTGGTGCTAAATCAAAATTTAATTCATGAATGCTAATAGCTTTAGTGAAAACTATAAACATTGTTGTGTTAGTCATGTATCACAATTAGCATAAATAGCTGTGCCTCACCAAATTACTCCCCAAAGTAATGAACTAATCTTTAGTCATAATTATTGTCATTTAATGATTAAAAGGATGAGTTTTTATATTTTTTATTTTTTAATTAATTAGAAACAACAAATAAATGTTAAAAGATTACTCTGGGGCTCTGAACAAGCCATAGGCAGAGGTTCCTGTATGTTTTTAGCTATTCCCACTGTATATACTCTTGTAATATATATTTGTCAGCCTCATCTGTATGTTGAAGGCAAGATTGGGGGCCAAAATTAAGGATTTTGATATAACCCATGGATAAGTGAAGGTAAAACCTGTGGGTATATAACAAAGGATGTAAAGGACAAAGCAAAGGAAAACAATGCCAGTGAATGTACAAATGCTGGAAGGCATAACTGTTTATGCTCACCCTAAAGGCTGCATAAGAGAGGAGGAGACTGTAGAGAGAGCCATGGGGAAGAGGCAACCAGGTGCAGGTGGTACTAAGAAAACGACACATGTCAAAAAGAATGTAAAAGTAGAACCTAAAAGAAGCATCAACCCCCCCCCCCCTACTCACTCAGTTCTCCTTTAAACACTGCAAGCTCTCAAAGTGGTGCTGCCACCACTGCCATTTTCCTACCCAGGCATTCAGAAAGGCCAGACGTGGTGCTGTGGCAAAGGGAAGTAGAGGGAGGTCAGTGTTTCTTTTAGCTGTTCCTGAGATGCCTTTTGCCATTATTTAGAGAAGGAGATGGTTTATTTTTTATACATTGACCCATGATGAGTCAAGCCAGATTTTTGGGGTTGATTTTTTTGACTAAAATGTCTAGTCTTATATATGAGTATATATAGCAAGTGGTTGTGTAGAATTCCTAATAATCCTGAATTATTGGTAACTGCCTTAACTAGAGAGCCAGTGTGGTTTAGTAGTTTGAGCGTTGGACTCTGGAGAAAAAGGTTAGAATTGCTGTTCAGTCCTAGAAACATACTAATAATAAATAATAATAGTTTTTATTTCTATTTCCTGCCTCTACCATTGGATCGAGGCGGGATTCCAACAATATAAGATACAGTCATTTACAATCACATCTAAAATTATCTTAAAATCTTTATCTTAAACTATTATACAAACAGTTCTAAAACAATACAGTTTAAAACTAAACCTAGTCACTTGCTATTGTTTTCTTCAATGTTGATCTGGTTCAGAATCGATCTTCAATAATTTGTTAGAATAGATGGGTTGGGTAGGCCCGCCGGAAGAGATCTGTCTTCAGTGCCTTTTTAAAGGCATCTAAGGTGTTAATAAGATGGATCTCTTCCGGCAAGTTGTTCCAAAGTTTTGGGGCCACAGCTGAGAATGCCCTGTGGGAAGTTGTCATCAGTCTAGTGTTGTTCAATTCCAGTAAATTCTTCCTGGATGTTCTGAGAGTGTGGGGCGGATTATGTAGGGAGAGGCGTTCCCTCAGGTAACTCGGGCCCAAGCCATATAGGGCTTTAAAGGTAACGACCAACACTTTGTATTGGACCCAGAAGCTGATCGGTAGCCAATGTAAAGATTTTAAAATCTTCGGCAAATCAGACTCAGTCTCAGGAGGACAAAGCCAGCCCCTTCTGAACAAATCTTGTCAAGAAAAACCTATCCTAGGTTCATCTTAGGGTTACCATAAGTCTAAAACAGCTAGACGGCACACAACAACAATGACTGAACATGGCCTCTAGCTTTGATAGAAAACTGGATTTTTCATATGCTAATATTCTATATAAGACTGAAAGGTTCTAAGTAAAGCATTGATTATCAACTGAAAATTGCGCGAGTCAAGACTTTTTGTGAGCCTGAAGCAGAGGATTATTTCATCTTGTTTTCACTTTCATCAATCAAACTACAGGCAGATGACTCTTGATTCTTAAAATAAGATACTGTCCTAGAGCAGGAATGGATGTGTGTGGTCTGTGAACTGCATGTGGCTTCTGGGGCTTTTCTTGTGAGCCTCAAGCTTCCCTCCCCCCGTAATGTAAAAAGAAATTCAGCCTAAAGGAACAGTGGCATTCTTTAAAATATCCACCCCAAAGCATATAAAGGGCCTCCAAACCCTCTAAATGAACACAAGAAATGATTTTTGGTTTCCTTTTAAGGCTCAGAATGGTGCAGTCCACTATGAGTGGAAGAATGGGCCTCTGTGCCTGATGTGGCTGCCCATCCCTTTTCTAGAGCAATATAGTGGCTCTGGTTTTTCCTTCCATTCTGTTTGAAAAATTAATCCAGATAGATCATCCTCTTGAGAGCTTCTACCAGTGTAAGTGATAAGTTGATTTAGGTTGAATTAAAGCCACACAACACATTTGTTTACAGTATAATTAAGCTCTTGTATATGCTGCAGATGTAACTGTGATAATTGCGTTCTCTCTGATATTGAACTGAAAAATATATCCATACATATAATGTGTATTTTGATCCACGGGAAGCACAGTACTTATATACAAAATGTTTCCAGAGATACAGTAAAACCCTCTTGTTCTTCACCATCATAAACACACTCTGTATAAGTTACTCTGAGCAGAGGGAATGCTGGGTAGGGGTATGGGCAACCTGCACTATTATTTCACTCCCAAAATATTTATTTATTTATTTTCAGCACTGATTTTGCATGCAATTGGGGAAACAGGTGTCTGTAAGGTCTTTTGTGCTGATATTTGTTGCACTTGCTCCTAGATGGATTCAGTATTATAATTAATGTATTTTTTTTTTTTTGCATTAAACAGCTTGCAGTGGCCAGTGTAACAAACTTACTTTTTCCCTGACCTAAAACTTCATTCATGTTCAGAATAAATGTTTAATATGTTTGTGTTGTTGGAATTTTAGATTTGTATTGTCATTTTGCTTTAATAATGTGCAACGGGGAGAAAAGAGAAAAGAATCCTGGTTAAATACCTGTGCTTAGAAGAGCATTTAAAAATCAATGTGGCTTTTGCAGCTTCATTGGAGCAAGTTCTTTGTGGATGGCCTTAGAGCTGTTCAACAAATGCATGTGTTAACAATACATTAATGGAAATCTGTACTGCAACTAGTTTGGGGAAGAGGACATCATTCCTGTATGTTCCAAAAATAAAAGTAATCCCTCTAAGGAAGACAAATGTTAATTTTGATGTGTGTGAAAAGTATTAACCTCTTTTCTTCTCTTTTTTCTTTTTCTTTTTAAAGAACAACTGGAGAAGTAGTGTCGGGAGTTGTGAATAAAGTATTCAATCAGCCTAAAGCCAAAGCCAAGGAGCTAGGCATAGACATATGTCTTATGTTCATTGAAATTGAGAAGGGAGAAGTAGTGCAAGAAGAGCTGCTCAAAGGCTTGGACAACAAGAATCCTAAAGTCATAGTGGCATGTATAGAGACACTAAGGAGAGCACTAAGGTAAGATCCCCTGAAGTTACTAAAAATCAGACTGTGTCTGGTGTAGGTGCCAGTATTGATTGACAGAATTTGATATTCCTGTGTATTTGAAAGTGCAAATACTTTCAAATGCTTTCAAGTGCAAATACACAGTATAACACAATTATTATAATATACAACATTCACTTCAATATATTTCTCTGTTCAGAGAATATTATAACATATTCCATACTCTGCAATTATTATTGTAATAATGTCTTGCAGTATTTAACTATATGACCCAATTTAACACACTGTTTTCATTAAAATATCCTAATAGTAGAGTTTTTCAATGATTGCTGTCTTATCTTGTGAGTTGCTAAAAGCAAATCAAAGCAGCTATGAAATAAAAATGTTTGGCCAAAGGAAAAAATAAACATGATGCCACAATAGTTTTGAATGTATTACTCCAGTACCAACTTCCCCTGTCCAGTCAGCACTTCTAAAAAAAAGGAAGAAAGCTACCTAGCACTTTGAAAAATCACATTTACATAATGCCTTTTATTAGGTCAACCAAAGGGATGCAAAAATATGTGCTGCACAAAAGTTGTTGATGGCCCAAAACATACCGCAGAAATAATCCTTTTTGAGACTGCTTTAACTGCCACTGGCTCAGTGCTAGGAACTTCTGGGAACTGAAGTTTTGTGAGAGATTTAGCTTTCTCTACCAGAGAGCTCTGATGCCACAATAAATTACAATCCCCAGGATTCCCTGGCACTGAGCCATGGCAGTTAAAGTGATCTCAAACAGGATTATTTCTGCAGTGTGTTTTTGATCAATGACACTTTTTTAAAAATACCAACTCCCACCAGGCTGCAGACTGGAACTCATAGTTCCAGCCCTCCCCAAGACTGGCACATGTAATTGCTTTAAGATAAGCTTTTATATGTGGTAAATAATATAGCAAGTGGCCCAAAGGAGATGAAAGTGCCACAGTCCTTTAGTTGATGGCTTCCAGTATCACTTCACATCAACAATATACAATATATACAATATAAGCTGGCTGCTAAAAGCAAAATTTACTCCCTAAGTCTGTTCCCATCTTTGAACTGCCATGTTAAAGTGAACCAATCTAGTGCAACCGATATATTATTCTTTTTTATGAATTGTTTGGCTGTGAGTTAGATAAGGACTCTAGAACCCATCTTCATGGTGGAAGAGACCATAAAATACTGCATCTAGGATCCTGACCACATCTGACATATGTGTTCTCTGGTTTTTGTTTGTTTGTTTACTGCTACGGAATATTTAATCCAGTTAGAAGACTGGTTATAAAAAGAACATTATCGTGTATAGTGAGCCCTCTACATTTGCTGGGTTTAGGGCTGCAGGACCCCTGTGAAAATGGAAAAAAAACACATATTAAAAAACACTACTTTTTGACCTGAGAGAACACTTCTCTAGAAATCTGTAGGTCCTCCACTGAAACTCTATGGTCAATGTCTGGTAAAAGGTGACCATAGATTGGCACTGAAGGACCAAAAATGCCTAGGGAAGTATTCTCTCTAGGAATCTGTAGGTGCTCCAGTACAATTCTGTGGTTAGCTTTTGTCAGAAGATGACCATAGCATTTCACTGGAGGATCTAGAGATTCCTAGGGAGAATGTATTGAATATATCTGCCAAAGTCAAAGATGCAAATGTGGAGGGTCAACTGCATTCATTGTTGAGTAAAAGATGTCACTCTTCAGTAGCCTGTTTAGTTTTGCATTAACAGTGTTGAGCTGTTCTTGAAATTTATAAAAGCTTAGCATAATCCACATCTTCTAGTGTCATATATGGGCTTTATTGTTTCCCAGTAGAGAAGGATAGAGCATCCTGTAACTTTGGTAGCTCCTCCCACTCGCTGCAGTAGGCAGGAAGAAGAAAGGCCTTCCAGTGTCTGTCACATGGAAGGAGCAACCTCGAGGTCATCTGCTCCGATAGAATGTGCTTCATACCTCTCCCAACCTCTGCTTTAACCTTTTTCTTTGTCCTTTCTGGACTTTGGATGCCTTCCTATCCTTTTTTTAAAACACCTTCCTATCTTTTTGTTTGTTTGTTTCTCATTTTCTCTTTCCTCGATTTTTTTTTACCATTGCCCTTTTCCTTCTTACTTAGGATCCTAAACCTCCAGTTACTCCTCACCTTTCTTTTTCCTTCCTCCTTTACCCCCTCACATCTCCAGGAGCATGAAGAAGGATATCAAGGAAGATTTAAGATACGAAAGGCCCTAGGTATGGCGAGAGTTGCTCCAGCCTTGACAGTGACCCCTCCTCCCCCCCCCCCCGAATCGACTTCCCCCACAGTGGTGGGAGCACAGGAGTTGGCTTTGGAAAGGCTCAGAATGGCACAGGAGCTATGGGAAGAGTCGGTGGTGCTGAACCACTTCTGCCTAACTCTAAATTGATCATGGGTTGGGGAGGCAAGCTGGCAGGATAATGCAGGTGTGTAGTGAATACAGGGGCATTCCTCCACATAGCCAGCAAGGAGCCCCCTCCAGGCCTGGCTCTGGATGGTCATGGCCCAGGAAGTTGCTGCCATAGCTGTTTTGGGGGAAAACAAGGACAGGAAAAAGTCACTAGTCTCTGGTAGGAGAAGGGAGGACAAGAGACACACCAGGCACAAGTTTCCTTTCTTTCATGATGCCAGGTCCCATGTCACCCCTTTTTTCAGTCCTGCCTTTTAGTCCAGGGCCTCTAGGGCCTTTAACACACAATGGGTTGAACATAGGTTCTACCTCAAACACCAATCCTCTGCTGCAGCTGGGGGACCCCAGTCCAGCACAATGACTTTACAATGGAAATATCAACAATCCTAACACTATCCTGCCAATAGGGGGAAGAGTCCATGAATTCACTCACATATGAGGGACATCTACTACAGGTGGTTGGGTACTAGACACTTTCAGACATGGATCCATCCATGGGTCATATCAAAATAGAGTTGTCCTGCAAACCTCAAGAGATATTCATCACCTCTCCCAATTACAAGAACCTATGGAAATACCACCTCTTACTGGAAGCCATTGATCACTTGCTTCATATTGGAGCAATAGAGCATGTACCAATTTCTCAGAGGTGCAGAGGCTGATGTTCTATATTTTTTCTGGTGCTTATTAAGAACAGCAAATGGATAGACTTCCTGAATCCTAGGGGGTGAACTGCTTTGTCAGGAAGAGATATTTCCGTATGGGAACACTGAGTCATGTATTCTGGATGTGATCCAGCCTGGCGACTTACTGTCATCTCTTGACCTTACAGAGACACACCTTCTTATCCTGATCCACCACTCACATGTTCAGTTCCTGCACTTTGTCTACAACTTGCAGAATTAACATTTCATGACCCCCCCTTTCAGACTGCCATGAGTTCCCAGCATATGCTGTAAGGAGGTCAAACAAATCAGGATATCCTTGCGCCCCCAAGTGCAGTGGTTCCTGAAGGACATATCAAACCCATCAGGGAACCACTGCCTACAATGTACAGCTTCCCCACTTGGACTTACACATAGCCCTGAAAGCCTTGACTGTTTCCCTGTTTGAACCCCTGAGGGAGGCCTCCCTCAAGCACCTGTCCTGGAAGGTGCTATTCCTCATAGCCATTACCTCAGCATTTAGGGTGTCAGAGCTGGGTGTCTTAGCGCATAAGGAACTCTACATCATCAGGTCCAACTTGATAGGTCTTCGCCTAGACATAGCCTTCATGCCCAAAGTGAACTCTGTCTTTCGTAGGGCTCAGGAGGTAATTCTTTTCCTGAAGATATAGTGTACCTTGGACATGTGCAGGACTATCCAGACTTATCTGAGGAAGACTAGCAGTTTTCTCTCTTCAGATGCCCTGTTCATCTCCTTCCACCCCGATCCATGGGCAGCAAGGTGCCTACCTCCACTGTGAGCAGGCGGATCAGGGTTTGCATTGTGGCCTGCTACAAGTCCCAGAAAATCCTGATTCCAGAGAGCACCATGATGCCCTCCACTAGGAGCACTGCTATTTCAGCTCTATCCACAAGTGCTCCCTGTCAGGGGTCTTCAGAGAGACTATATGGAAGTCATCCTCCACCTTCATTGAGCCTTACAAGCTAGACAGCCTGGACTCAGCTAAAACTAAACAATATAATAATAAAACTTTAACTTATACCCCGCTTTTTGTGGAAACAATCAAAGTGGCTTACAAAGATAAAATACAAATATACACCATATCCCCCCTTAAAACAGAATTAAACAGTAGTACAATTAAAATTTGACATTGGTCAAAAACACAATAAAACTATTAACAATTAATGGTGGGCAGAATTATTGTAACCAGAGTTACACCAATATAAGCAGTATGGGGTTTTTCTATGTGTCCGGGGGCTGTTCTGGGAGGGTCTGCCGGAAGAGATCCGTCTTAACAGCTTTCTTGAAGCTGTCTAAGTTGAATGTTAGACGGATCTTGTCTGGCAGGTCATTCCATAGAGTGGGAGCAACCGCAGAAAATGTCCTCTGGGAGGTTGCAACTAATCTAGTTCTCATTGGTTGTAATAAATTCCTGAGTGTACGGGACGGGTTATATGGAAGTAGGCGATTCCTTAGATAGGTTGGGCCTAAGCCATGCAGGGCTTTAAAGATGATTTCAGTATTGGTGTAATATGATCGCTCGTAGTTGTTCCTGTAATCAACCTGGCTGCCATATTCTGTACCAGTTGAAGTTTCCGGACTAGGCACAAGGGTAGCTGATAACAGGCACTCTTGACTGACGTATTCACTTGATTCCTCATGCGAAGCGACGAGTCAAGAAGTACCCCCAAACTGCAAACACAGTCCTCAGAGGGGAATGTGTACCCCTCTAGGACCGGAGGTTGCAGCCCAATACCTGGTATAGGAGCCCCTACCGTAAGTACCTCTGTTTTGTCTGGATTCAGCCTGAGCTTGTTTTCCTTTGTCCAGTCCATTACTGCTGCAAGACACCGATTGAGGGGAGAAATGCCATCTGTTGTCGCCGCTGATGCTTGAGACATAGAGAAGTATATTTGGGTGTCATCAGCATACTGATAACAGCCCGCCCCATGTCTACGGATGATTTCTCCCAGCGGCTTCATACATCAGTGTGAATAGCATCAGTGACAGGATGGCACCCTGAGGGACACCACAGTTGAGCTCCGTTTTTGAGGAGCGACTGTCCCCGAGCACCACCCTCTGGAATCTGCACGAGAGGAAGGAACGGAACCACTGCAAAGTAGTGCCTCCAATTCCTAACTCACTCAGGTGTTCCAAGAGGATGTTGTGATCGATTGTATCAAATGCCACTGAGAGGTCTAATAGCACCAACAGGGTCACACTTCCTCTGTTGATGCTTAGACTCAGGTCATCAGTTACGGCGACCATGGCAGTCTCCACCCCATATCCGATCCTTAAGCCAGTTTGAAATGGATCTAGAAGACCACTTGGAGCTGAAGAGTGACAGCCCTCTTGATCACCTTGCTCAAAAATGGCAGATGGGAAACAGACCTATAGTTCTTCATGTCCAGGGGTCCAGGAAAGGTTTTTTCAGGAGCGGTCTCACAACTGCATCCTTTAACAGAGATAGTACACAACCTTCCCTAAGGGGTGCATTGATGACATCTCTAAGAAATGTCATCAAGGCATCACCCCCCCCTGAACGGCCAGCCATGATGGGCAGGGATCGAGAGGGCATGTTGTCTTCCTCACATTTCCAAGGATCTTGTCCATGTCATCAGTACTCACAAGCTCAAATTGATCCAGTCTAATCTCATAAACGGATTGACTAAACACCTCATCAGATGACTTTATCCCAACATTGACGTCCACATGGGCTCTTATCTGAGAGATTTTACCTGAAAAGTAGTTATTAAATGCATCACACCAGGCTGTTGTGGGGTTAAGTAGAGGGTTCTGGGTAGATGGCATAACCGTCAGTTCCCTCACCACCCTAAACAGCTCAGCTAGACGGGACTTTGCAGATGCAATGCGAGCAGATGAGGAGGATCTCCTTGTTGCTTTTATTGCCTCTCTATAAGAATGAAGAAACGCCTTGTGATGAGTTCTGTCAGATAAGCGTCCAGATTTCCGCCAATCACGCTGTAGTTGTTATCTCACCCGTTGGTTTTGGGAGGAGGGTGCTGCAGTAGGTAGTTAAAGCCTAGGCCCTTGGGACACCAGCACAGCTCACCCATCAGGGAACCTCTGATAAAAATCCCAAGTTAAAGGATGCTCCATCCTTATCTACTGGGAAAAGGAGTATTAGTTCTTACTTGTGATAAGTCTGTTTCCAACGGATGTTGAGCATCCTCATCCTGTGGGTGCTGGCGTTGGGCTAGGTGTGGTGATGTAATTAGTTTGTCATCATACAGAGTAGTTTCCTCCTGTTCTATTACTGTTTTCTTCTTGAATATCATAATGATTCCTACCAAGTTAATAAATTCCTTTCCCCCTTCTTTCTAGAGCATTTGTCTCTAGCTGTAACTGACCTTCTAGGGTTTGGTCTTTCCATCTAGGGGACACTTGAAGGTCCTTCTTCTTCCTGCACTTTGGAGAAAATGACAGGATTATATGATGTTTGATCCTTACTTACTGGAAATGGACTTATCACAAGTAAAACCAATATTCTTTTCTTGCACAGAGCTTCCTAATTATTGCTAGATCCTAAAACTACAGTGTTTACTCACAGAGTACAATGCGAAGTACAAGAATATTATCTACCCTGAGGAAAAAATGAAAGATAAAATGTTCAACTCCTACGTGTGACCTAAAAATATACAATCCTGAAATGATGTGTGTGGGAGGGATGAATGCAAAACGTGTTTGAGTAATACTCACGTTGTATAGTTTATTGTGTCCTTCAAGGCTTTCAAGTGTTATTTGCTAGAAAGTAAGCTCCATTCAACTCAGTGAGGCTTGCTTCCAAGTAAATATATTTAGTACTTCCCTGTAGATCATTTTAAGGACTCATATTTAAAATAAATGAGTTTAGAAGGGAAGTAATAACATTGGTGTAGTACGAGTAATCCTAGAATGATACTTTGGAAGCATTGCCAGTTACATATATGACAAAGGGAGCTTACATGATAGTCCTATGATAACATCATAACTGTTATTCTGTTAAGTTTATATGTCTGTTTTATGTTTCAGTGAATTTGGTTCAAAAATAATTTCATTGAAGCCAGTAATCAAAGTGTTGCCAAAACTCTTTGAGTCTCGAGAGAAAGCTGTTCGAGATGAAGCCAAACTCCTTGCTGTTGAGATCTATAGATGGATAAGGGATGCTCTCAGGCCTCCGTTACAAAATATAAACTCTCTTCAGGTAAGTTTGGCTAGATTTATCTTCATTCATTCTTACCAAAAAGAATTCACTGAGAAGAGTAGGATACATTTTCTAACATCAGCTTATACATTCCATCATTAAAGACACAGACAATAGCATTATTTGTAATGGGGAAGGATAGTACCACACCCATATCAATAACCCAGAGTTTCATGTTTAGACTCTAACAGTTATTTTGATTCTTGTAGTTAAAAGAACTTGAAGAAGAATGGGTCAAACTCCCATCATCTGCTCCCAAGCAGACCCGATTCCTTCGTTCCCAGCAAGAAATGAAAGCAAAGTTTGAGCAGCAACAAGCAGCTGGTGGGGATGCAGATGGAGGTAATTTTGACCTAGAAGTTCAAAGTTGAGATTGTGATTTTTGCTGTCAAGAATCAGATGAACTTGACTAGAAAACACAAGTAGGCACTGAAACTAAATTCAAACCAGTACATAGAAAATTTATTGATTGCACCTTTCTTTGCTTTGCAGCCTCTGGGTATATATTTAATACAGTGAAATCGGTGACAAAATTATCCCATCTTTAGTAACTTTTGCTAATTACTCTGTCTGCAGGTGGAGATGATGGTGATGATGCTGTTCCACAGGTGGATGCTTATGAACTTCTGGAAGCTGTTGAAATTCTCTCCAAACTTCCCAAAGATTTCTATGACAAAATAGTAAGGAATGATATAGTTAACCATTGTTTCTTCTGTAATCTTCATTTGATCCATAGTAATTTAATTAATCTACCCTCTTTTCATGGACAATTAGTATTCTTGTATTATGGATATAGTACAGGTGTCTACAAAACAGTTTTTCTGTTTTGTAAAGACTTTATGTCCTAGGATTGGCAGCTGTTTGGGAACATTTGCATTGTATCATTGTATATACTGCTATGAATGAAAATAGTAAGAATGCTTCATTTTTTATAGGTTTGTATGTAATTTCTTATATACTGATGTAAAGCATAATGTGTGTTCTTCACACTCGATTCATTTTTTTTGTAATAGTGCATTACACACATATATTTGTATACAACGTCTTCCATAATACACACAAAAAATTGTGTGCCATAGATGTAATATATGATATGTGATATGTTCTTGGGCTTTACGTTTTTTTAACAAAAACTTTGGTATCAATGGTAGAAAGAATATGGAAATAATAGCGATAGGTTCCTACACCACAAAAGAGAAGAGCATTTCAACATGTTGCAGCAATTTTTTAAATCTGAAATTAACAATGTACACATGTGAAGTAAAACAACCAGATACTGAGCTTTGCATGAGTAAATGAAAACATTTTGAATCTTCTAGAGATGTCCTGAAATCTTCCAAAATACATCCCAGGATATATTTTTTCATTTTAGCAGCCCCAGTTTTTCTTATGATTTCCCCTTTTGTGATGAAATTTAAAGACCGATGCTTCTTTTCAACATACCAGGGCAGCTGGTGAGCCAGGCTAATCTGCTTTCCCCTTTTCTTTTTGTTCTGATCTTTGTACATGCTCAGTAGGTGATTCTGGAGGCAGTTGTTTACCTTTCCTGTTGAACAAGCTAAAGTAGCATCACCAAGAGTAGAATCCTTTTCTTTGCCAGGTCAAGCTTTATTGCATTATTTACTGCAGACACATTGCTGCAGCCCTGAAAGTCATGTCTTCCTCCAATCATCCTTCACCATCCTCTCAGGACCAGTACTGCCAAACAAGCAAACAAAATTTGCTAGACAGAAAACAAGAAAAGTGATTGGCTGGGCTCCAATAAAAAACTTTGTAAAATGGAGGTTCTTGAGGCTTTGTTAATTTAGGTATGCCTCTACGTATATATGTGAAGCCAGCTGTCTGAAGGTATTAGAATGTATAAGACTAAGGCATATATAATTTTTGTGTTTTTGCATTTCAGGAGGCCAAAAAATGGCAAGAGAGGAAAGAAGCTTTGGAAGCAGTGGAAATGCTGGTTAAAAATCCCAAACTGGAAGCTGGAGACTATGCAGACTTGGTGAAAGCCCTTAAGAAGGCAAGGATCTCTGTATCGCTCAAATGGATCTTTTGCATCCAAACATAGGCTCCCACTATTATTATACTTAAAGGTGGAGTGCAGTTATGATGATCACTCACAGACATATATGCAAAGGGATCTTGGAACTTTGAGACTAAAAAAAGAAGCTGGTGTCATGAGCTTTTGTAGACTTGAACCTACTTCCTGAGATGCATAAGGAAGTAGGCTCAGGTCTATGAAAGCTTGTGGCAAAGGTGCTACAAGCGCCTTGATTTTCCAGACTAACACGGCTTAAGTTTTTGAATTCTACACACAGACTTGCATTGATAATGAGAGAGAGCTCTTGCATAGAAATACAATTGAAGATTAGCTAACAACTACAGTCGGTTCTCCGTATCCACGGATTTTTAACCCACGGATTCAAGCATCCATGGCTTGAAAATATTACAAAAAAGTATAAATTCCAAATAGCAAACCTTCATTTTCCATTTTATATAAGAGGCACCATTTTACTATGTCATTGTATTTACTGGGACTTGAGCATCCACAGATTTTGTTATCCACAGGGGATCCTGGCACCAAACCCCAGCAGATAACAAGGGTCCACTGTATTTGTGCTTTTTATACATGCAGATAGAGTTAAATCTGCTAGTTCAGAATTCACTTACACCAAAATGCAAGTATGTGAGAATGCTGTTTATATAGATAGTAAAACATGAGATTGGGCAGACAGGCTAGAAAACCACTCAGTCTGAATCTTAAATTTGCTGAGAATCACCTGTGTAATTTATCTCATAATTCCATTTTAAGCAATTTTGTAGATATTGTGTCCCTATCTTCTGAAATGTCAGATAATTAGATTATTTCTGTTGTCTTCATAGGTTGTTGGAAAGGATACCAATGTGATGTTGGTTGCTTTAGCTGCCAAATGTCTTGCTGGACTGGCTACTGGACTTAGGAAGAAATTTGGACAGTATGCTGGTCATGTAAGTTATATTGTGCTCACCTGTAGACTTAATAACAGTTAAGAAATCTGCTATTTTAAGTTTAGACTGCTAATGCTTTGTTGCTTGCCTATGAAAACTTGATTTTTATTAACAAAGTATGGTACTCTTAACATTTGTCAGATTTTATGGAAAGTAAAAGGAATCAAAGTGAAATCAAAATGCCTGATTTTTTTTTGTTGTTGTTGAAAGAAAGGGTATCTTTTGGAGAAGGGCTTTTCTTTTTGTTAGTCTGTTCCTTTGTGTCAGTTTTCTGGTTTTCTTTTACAGAGCTACATATAGAGAAACAGAAGCTTTCTTTTCTTTTTCTAGCAAATATCTATTTGGCCCTGTTTTAAAGAGGTTTCTTGGTGTAATAAAATTGAAGTATGATTACATAGGTTATCCTCTCCCAAATGTTAGATAGTTATGAATTTCCTTATGATATAGGGTAGTGAACTGAATGAAATTAAAATTCCTAGTTTTAACACTTGGATAACTTTCCATAGGTTGTCCCAACTATCCTAGAGAAGTTCAAGGAGAAAAAGCCGCAGGTGGTGCAAGCTTTGCAAGAAGCCATTGATGCCATCTTCCTTACTGTAAGTGCAGGGTGATGAATATTCTAAACAAGACTAGGAAGGCTTTTCTTTAACTAAAACTATATTCCTTTATCCAACCATTTCAGACTACATTACAAAACCTCAGTGAGGATATATTGGCTGTGATGGATAACAAAAATCCAACCATCAAGCAGCAGACATCCCTCTTCATTGCAAGAAGCTTTCGTCACTGCACTCCTTCTACCCTTCCCAAGGCACTTCTCAAACCTTTCTGTGCTGCTCTTCTCAAGGTAAAAGAAAATGTGTTGCTGAAGTCTATTTTGGACAGGAGGTAGTATGTTATAACTATTCTGTAGTAATTCAAAAAAATAAAACCTATATAAAATAATTTTGTTTCAATCAGGTAGAGAAACTGATACTTTTCTAAATCTAGAGGCAGAAGAAAGAAGATGAGGTGGTAGAGGAACTGTGTTTTCATGCCTACAGAATGAACAGCCTAAATAGCTTGCCTGAGAACCTCTGTTGTAATTACCACAGTTGCCTTTTGTGTGTTTGGTTTCACTTGAAAGTGGTTTAACAAAGTGGATTTTAGAGACAAGACTGATTATAGATCAATTTTTTTGAGAGTATGTGAAAAAGTAAGTGTGTATGCAAGAAGCAGATTGCTCCTTTCTTTCCGCTGAAATATGTTACAATACTGGTTATAGAACACCAGTACCCAGCGGTCACAACAAACAAAAAGTGAAAAGCATTCCTTCTTTCTTCTTCAGTGAATAAGGTTATCCAGGAGTACACCTAATTTTTAGACTGTCCTCATGGAATGACTTGTTGTCTTCCATTTGAGGGACCTTCCCTGCTTTAACTTCCAATCTTATCTGCTTCAGCACTTTCACAGAGCTCAGTTTCAAGCTTCTATGCCATTCTGGAAGCCAGATAAATTGTGTATTTATTTCTTAGTTTATCATGGCCCTTTAAAAACTCTAATAGTTAGGGTGGGTGACTCTTAGTTTTCTAATAGTTGTAAAAACAATTTAGCATATTTCTTCTTTATTATGTCGCTGTGTTTTGTTTGCATTGGCTCACCCTGCTGTGTTGTTTACAAAGAATATTAGTTCAGGCAAATGGTAAGAACCAAAATGATTAAATATAATTTCCATCTTTTAGTACAGTTCTGAGTGCTTGAATGATTTAGAAGAAAACTTTTTATGCTTAGTGTGAACTAGAAATGTATCTAGATGAATATTCATTATTTTTGGCTGCAGCATATTAATGATTCAGCTCCTGAAGTTAGAGATGCAGCCTTTGAAGCCTTGGGTACAGCCTTGAAGGTGGCAGGTGAGAAAGCTGTGAATCCTTTCTTGACAGATGTGGACAAATTGAAACTTGACCGGGTAAGTTGCATTTGACAGTGAACTTTCAGACCATTACAGAATTGAAATACAACAGCATTGGGGATGTGCTTAGAGTGGATTAGACCAATGATTTTCAAATGGTGGGTGGGACCCCTGGGAGGGATGTGTGAGAGTTGCTCAAGGGCGGGGGGGGGGGGGAACGGGGGTGAGACTAGTGGCCTTGATCTTCTCTTTTCTACTTCCCAAACCTTTCCTGTCCTGCAGGGCATGTGTAAAATTTACACACATTAAGTATTGCTTTTATTTAAATAAAGCTGTTGTAATTTTAACAATGTTATTTCCTTATGAAATGTTAAAATATGAATGTACATGAATGTGTAAATGAAACTATGTACACTAAACAAACCACATATTTTTATTCATATACTACATTGAGTAGTGTGGGATGTGGAGTCCACAAGTAGATGTAAAGCAAGTTACTGGTAAAAATCTGAGAACCTCTGGGATTAGACGTTTAAACAGCATTGTTTTGGGAGTCTGGAGCTTCCATCAGCAGTTTTATGAACCTTGTATAAGCTTAGTTTCTGTAACATACCATTGTAAGTAGATATATGTTTGGAATAAATGTAGGATTCATAATTTTGTGTGTCTTAAGAGATTGTGTGTGATAACTCAAAAGAAATAGAACAGTCCAGTGACAACAGAAGTTGGTGGAATACTGTATAATGACCTTGTGTTTTTGCTGTAAGACAAATGCTTAAAGCTTGAGGGTGAAATGAATTGCATACTGGCAATTTCTTGTAATGCCTTTGATTTCTTAATTCTGTCTGCTAGATAAAAGAGTGTGCTGAAAAAGTAGAGCTGGCTGGAGGTGGTAAAGTTGGTGGAGGAGCTGATAGAAAAGAGAACAAGCCTGTTGCTGGGAAGGCTCCAGTTCTTTCAGGGGCTGCAGGGGACAAAGATACAAAAGAAAATTTAGCCAAATCTGGTCCACTGAAAAAGGCACCTGCTGCTAAGGTACAAAAAATTAATCTGTTCAAAATAGGGGTTCTCCTCTATAGATATATAAAGTTTAGATTGCGTGTTCATGTATTTCCTCTGCTTAAGAGCTTAAAAAGATTGTGCGATAAATATATAACAGTGTATCAATAGTTAAAACAAATTGAAGTGCACAATATCACATGTGTGAGTGGGTGTATATATACACCTTGTGAAGACATACAGGAAACATTTGACCTCTGTCATTGCCAACAAAGGATATATAATAAAGTATTGAGATGAACTTTTGATATTCCCCAAATAATTATTTTCCACCATAATTTGCAAATAAATTCTTTCCAAATCAGACAATGTGATTGTCTGGATTTGTTTTCTCATTTTGTCTCTCACAGTTGAGGTCTACCTATGATGTCAATTACAGGCCTCTCTCATCTTTTTAAGCGGGAGAACTTGGACAATTTGTGGCTGACTAAATACTTTTTTGTCCCACTGTAAGTGAAGCCAAACAGATTAAATCCCCAATAGTGCTCAAAGGCCTTCTCCAACAGAGATTTCTGATGGTATTAGAAAAATCTTCCTTGATTGAGTAGACTTGGGACTGTCAGAATTTTGTAATAATGTATATCAGTGCATACAGTATTGTTGTTTAATGCTGTGATTGTGAAAAAAATGCAAACCGTGAGCTGAAATCTGTCTGCATTCTTAAAAACTAGAATAGACTGAATGGAGAGAAACCACCCAAAAGAGAGTGGACTGTAGATGACTCTTCTACACGATTTTATCTCCAGCAGTCTGAGAGTTTCTTGAGAATCAAGAAACCCTGCTGAATTAATTGGTCTGAGGAGGAATGGGAATGGTCTAATGTTGAATGGTGGAAGCGTATTTTGTGAGCAAAACTCTCACCCTCTTCCACTAACATTTCTCTTAGAAACTGTTTTCTAGAAAATGTATATTGACTTTTATTAGACTTAACGAGTTTATTCTCTTCCCTGTTAGGCTGGTGGCCCATCCAAAAAGGGTAAACAAATTGCAGCTGGAGGGGCAGGACTTGCTGGAACAAAAGGCAAGAAAGGAGCTGAAGTAAAGGAGATATTTGAACCAGAGCTCTCAGTACGTATGTCATCACATGTTGGAGTCCAACGCAAAAACTTGTGTTTCAAAGTACATCTGTTGCTTTGTTCCCATCAGGCATGCATTTGTGCTAGTGTGGATATGGAGAACTATTTCATTTTGCTGTAAGTGGTATTTCCAAAGAGCAAGACAGAAAAATAGCAAGATCAGCATTTCTTCTTGAACAAGCATTATATTTCTAAGCAGCCTTAGGTTGCCTTTAAAGAGCAAGACGACTTGATTATGACTGCTCAGTTTTAAGTATGCTAAAGAAGAGTGCTGGGATGTAGGTGGATCAAAGAAAACTAGAGAACGGCAAATGTGTGTTTTATTCAGATTACACTGAAGTGTTAAACATATTCTTGTTTGAACATTTCAAGTGAAGTAACTGAAAATATGAGAACCCAAATTTAGTACATTGTAAAAAGTAATCTCACAAACTATTTCTCTATTTTGAATGTGAAATACATGGTTATTCATAGCCGTCATAAAAAAGGAAAGCACCAAACATTTTACAGCAGGTTTCTAAGGTCTAAACCTAAAATATCTCTTAACTTTTAAGAAATGCATTGTGAGTGTTCCTGCGGTATAGTGTTAATTCCATAGATGGCATGAAAGTCTTGTTAATCAAGGTATCTTCTCTGTGCATTTCCCATAACACGGTACACAGTGCCTAAGTAGCCCCATATAAAATATGCTTGCAATACAAGAGTAGGATGGCATAGTAAGGCACTGTTAACCTTTTTGGATAACAACTACATTCATGGTTAACTATTAAGTGGAAATCAACTACAGATCTCTTAGCAAAATGGATGAAAAGCTGTATGTCATAACTTCAAAAGGAAGACTAAGTAAATATGGGCAAAGTGGCAACATTTCAAACATTGACCTCTTTTTAAAAAGATCAAACATAAATGTATTTATGCAATAGGTGGGCAATTGTTGCAGGCACAGGGGCTAATTTTCTGCCCTGGGATACTCTAGGAGCCACGCTGACTGCCAAAATGCTCAAAAATAGAAAACAGAACAACCAGAAACTGAGCCATTTCTGGTTTGACCCCAGTTATCTTCTTAAGCATGGCAGGGAAATCCTGCATTTTGTTTAAAGGGTTAATTTTTCCTGCTGGGGGCTTCCATGACAGGTGATTCTCCTTTATGTCCAAGGGGGAGTCTTCAGGGATGCATGCAGGTGCAAGGTCCACCCTTGGGCCCCATTATCCTATGCTAACAGAAGTATGCATTTAAAGTCTGATGTACCAAACTTTATGTCAAATATATTTATTAACACGGTGACTAGCTTGATAGGACTTTAAAATGTGTACTTTTGAAAATGTGTTTACTTTGTATATAGGTATTGAATTTTATTTGAATTGGAGACACAAACTCTTTCTCTCCTTGTTTTCTGCTAATAGATAGAAATGTGTGAGGAGAAAGCCTCAGCTGTTCTCCCAGCTGCGTGTCTGCAGCAGCTAGACAGTGGCAACTGGAAAGAAAGGCTTGCTTGCATGGAAGAATTTCAAAAGGTAATCATATGATTATGATCTTTTTAATGATCTGTTGTAATGCAGAAAAGTACTCTATGTATGTGCACACACACACACATTTGTAGTTATTGTAAATTATTCTGCAGTTCACAGAAAATCTTGGAATTGTATTATGTCTCCTAGATTTCTGGGTGAATTTTTAATTAATAAATTTGAAATTGCTATGAGAAACAAAAACATCTTTCTTCAGCTAGATTAATTGCATTTTTCTCCATCAAGCTTTCTTTTATTTTAGTATATCTTTTCATTCATTGTCCATTGTCTTGGACATCACTGGGTATTTTCCTTCCATCCCACATAATATTTTGCTGTGTGTGTTACCCTTTTTCACACTTTTTTTTTTTTTTTGGAAAACATTTTCTTTTATTCTTGATTCTGAATACACTTGGCTTTTTCAGTTCAGCAAGTGCACATATAAATATTGAGGGGAAAGTTCCAGCAGAGATAAACAGTTAATACCTTCCTTCTCTATTCTATAGCATTTAGAACACATCCACCCTGTGTATTGTTTTTTAAAAATTCTAGAAACAAATTCTAATTCATCAGCCCTGGTGGCGCAGTGGTTAAATGCCTGTACTGCATCCACTCACTCAAAACCATAAGATGGCGAGTTCAAGACCAGCAAAGGGCTGAAGGTCGACTCAGGCTTGCATCCTTCCGAGGTCGCTAAAATGGGTACCCAGATTGTTGGGGGGCAAATAGCTTACAATTGTAAACCGCTTAGACACTCCTTAAGGGTATGAAGCGGTATATAAATGAAGCTGTTGTTTTTGTTTTGTTTTTAGAGTAGCGTTGGTGGTTTTTATTGTTTTCTGTTATGTCTTAATTTGCTGTATCTAGTTAGGCTCTGTGAACCAACACATAAACTATCAAACCCACTGTGTGATCTTGGACTTGTCATACTCTCTCAGCCTCAGAGGATGACAATAACAAACCCTTTCTGAACAAACCTGCCAAGAAAATCACATGATAAGGTTGCTTTAGGGTCACCAGAAGTCAGAAACAACTTGAAGGTATGCAACAACAACAACAGAGGTCATATGTACTGTGGTTGGCAAATAGAGACCTGATTGTAACCTGAGCATATGTTATAATGTATTTGGTTTTGTAAAAGACAGTTCAGTTCAATGGCACAACTAAGGATCACTTTTCTTTTTCTGTGGATAATCATTGTCTTCTCAACTTTTAAGGCTGTTGAGCTGATGGACAGAGCTGAAATGCCTTGCCAGGCTCTTGTAAGGATGTTGGCAAAAAAACCTGGATGGAAGGAGACCAACTTTCAGGTAACACAACAGTCTGTTATTCTTTTAATGCAGCAAGCCCCATGAAAAGCTGTAGCGTTTTATAACTAATCAGCTCTATCTTTAAAAAAACAAACACATCAGACATTATTTCTTTCAGTGTCCTGTTCTACACAAACCCATTATATTGCAACAAACATAGAATACTATTTTGTTGCCTCGTATTTGAATAGGGGTGGCACTATTCTGTTCACCCCAAGCTTGAGGAATGAAAATGATACTGTTGTGGTAAAACATTCAAACGCATTCCCAATCTTGTGAGGTAGGATAAGCTGTACAACAAACTTGCCTTGTGTTATTTAGAAGTATTGCCTCCATTGTTTGCATTTTTAAAGAAGTTTAGTTCTCTCACTATGTGGGGAAACCAGGCTGGTAAATCTATTGAGAAGGATAGGTTCACTATTCAGATTTAAAATCAGATTAGTGTAACCAGTGTCATGGATGAAGCCAATCCCCTGAATATTCAAGGCAATTAAATCTGCTCCAAGTTTGGGTCAACACATTATCCAGTGGAGAAAATATCTTTGCTTTCAACATAAAATGAACAAATAAACCTTTAACTAGCAGAGTTTACCAAGTACCTAGGAATTAGTCACCAAGCCAGTTTTGAGGGGGAGATGACCCCAGGCCTCCTTGGATAGCTCAAAGTCTATCTTTTCTTTTTGCTATTCACAAGGAGAAAAAGGACATTTCTCTTACAGCCATATCCTCTGTGGTTCTGTGTGATTGCTGGAAGGCTAATTTGGCTAGCAGTCTGCACAAGAATGCAGATTTGATCAACAGCTGTCTTGTGTTTTTCATTCAGATATATTCCAAAAGTGGAAGGATTGTGGGGTGAGATGGAGATTTGGCTCATTGTACATCATATGAATTAAAATGCTAATAACTATTGGAATATTTAAATAGAATCAACCAAGTCTGTTTCAGACCTGAGAATGCAAATGGAGCAAATACTTAAGTGGACTGATCAGCTAAATATTAATGACATTTAAAGCTTCTTAAATTATACAGTATTCTGTTATTCAGATGTTGCTGTTCATAGGCTTCCCCCTAAGGTGGTTACATTTCAATTTGCAGGTGATGCAGATAAAACTTCGTATAGTTGCCTTGGTTGCTCAGAAGGGAACCTTTTCCAAAACCTCTGCTCAGATTGTGCTGGACGGTCTTGTGGATAAGATTGGCGATGTGAAATGTGGAAACAATGCAAAAGAAGCACTGACAGCCATAGCAGAGGCCTGTCAACTGCCTTGGACTGCTGAACAGGTGTGTGAAACTGTCAATATGGTAGAACAACTAAGATCTGAATAGAATGGTCTATGTAGATCATTTATGTACTTGGTCCTACTCAGTGGCATCGCTAGGGGAGTGTTGGGGATGCTGAGCGCACCAATTGAGACCTCAAGGGGTGTGTGTGACACCACTGCTCCTCATACACTTACCTTTTAGCAGAAACGGGCTATAGCATTCATCTGCTTCCCTTTAAAATGAGTTAAGAGATGATTTGAGTGGGGTAAAACTCAGTGGGAGGAGAAAGGAGAGAACCCAGAAGTTTTTAAAATTAAATTTCCAAAATTCTAAATATTATTTTTTTAAAAAATAGAAATTTAAAAATTGTTTAATTATTTTAAAATTGTCTTTAAAAACTTCACATTTTAACCTGATCTTCACTATGTATATGTAAATACATTTAGGTTGTGCGTATGATATTGTGATCTGAAGGTATAATTTTAATTTTGCAAGTTGTTTATGTCACAATGATTAGCATGACATTCAATGGCATATGGGAATTAAGATTTACAAGTACAATTAGTGCAAAAATCATTACTAAGGATTCTGTATGATGTGAAATGGGAAGGAGGGGGGAATGATATCATGAGTTACTGCACCAAGTGACACCAACCCTAGTGATGCCACTGATCCTACTAGCTTCTTTTTCCTTTTGGGGTGCTGTATAATATCTGTCTAGATGTTTGCATATTCCTGATGATCAAGAGGAGTTGTGAAAAAAGGTAAAATATTCTATTTTTATTCTAGGTGATGTCCATGGCCTTTTCTCAAAAGAATCCAAAGAACCAGTCGGAAACATTAAACTGGCTGTCAAATGCAATTAGAGAGTTTGGATTCACGGGGTAAGTTCTGAAAAATTGAGAGAAGAACAAGGGATGGTGTAAACAGTTGGTCCAAGAGGTTGGATTACCCATGATAATAAGCCAATCAACTAGATGATGTCATGGTGTCTGAATGCAAGACTAACTCTTCCTTTGGTATTAAATAGCTCTGCCACATCCCTGATCATTTCCCCCTTTTCCTTTTACCAGAGGGAGGCCCAGAGAATACCCTTATTGCCCCTGATCTCAGGTGGGAAAGTCTGTCCTGCCCTATCTCAGAGGACCTTGATCTCAGAGCAGGATAAGAGACCATAAAACAACATCAAACCATTTTAAAATAATTTAACAAATAGAATTCAAAGATACAGCTGTGTTAGTCTGTAAAATCAGCATGTAGAAAGATCTTGTAGCACCTTTTGAGACTAACTGAAAGAAAGAAATTGGCAGCACATGATCTTTTTTAGACTTAAGCAATTTCCAGGTTTCAGTTGAAGTGACTTAAGATCTAGTTCTTGACTGAAGTCTGAATATAGAGGGGTTGTTTTCATGCAGTTTTTTGTGTTGGGGAGTGGGGTTGCTCAACAGTGTTTTTAAAATAGGTGCAGCAGTGCTGCCAACAAGGATTCATATCAGTTGTGCAACTAGTTCTGTTCTTAGGGTCATTATATATTCTCTTGGAAACAGTTCAGACAAAATATCTTGTATAATAAGACCTTAGCACAAAATTAACCTCCTATAGAGAAGGGCTAGAGTGAACTTGCAGAAAGTCATTTCTATGGGAGTAAGAGCAAGATACAGCCTTTTTCACCACTGTACCAGTTTTCTATGGGCCAGAATGTATGTGTGTTTCTGTAGATGCACTTGCAGTCATATAAGCCTTTACCTGTAGTCTAAAGTATCATGGCTCAGATTGAGCTACTTTGAGAGTGAGTAAAGGGAATCTTTGGTACTCTATGTGTTTTGGATTATAAATTCCACAACCTGTTACATTTGACCATGCTAGATGGAATTGTTAGGATTTCTATGTTGAAAATTTATAGGGCCAAATGTTTGTAATCTCTGCCATAGTGTTAGATCAGTCTTATAATAATTTAAACATTGTTATAATCTGATTGTAAATAAGACATGTTCTTTTCAGCTTCCTCCATCAGACTGAGTGCCTTAACTTTATGTATGAATTTCTTTCTTATGAGTTGTTGTAGAATAAGCATGTATTACGACCATAAGGCTGTGCTGCTTTCAGCTAATCACTATGTTTTCTTCTCTCAGGTTGAATGTAAAGGCTTTCATCAGCAATGTTAAGACTGCTCTTGCAGCAACAAATCCTGTGAGTAAGCGTCTCCTCAAGTTAAGATCCCAACACTCTGAATAGTTGAAATTAAGTGTTTCTTTTTCTTCTCTCATAGGCTGTGAGAACATCTGCCATTACCTTGTTAGGTGTAATGTATCTGTATGTTGGACCCCCTTTGCGGATGTTCTTTGAAGATGAAAAACCTGCTCTTCTTTCACAAATAGATGCTGAATTTGAAAAAGTAAGTCTGGAAATCTTCTGCAAGTGCATTGGAGCATTATCAGCCTAGTAACTTCAGCTAATATTACTGGTAGTGCTTTCAAATAGAGGAGTGATTTCTTTAGGCACTGTTTTGGAAAAGTACATGAACAGGTAGTCATTTTAAAATGAGTTGAAGCCAAGCATTTTAGGATAGTGTGTCAACACAGTTTAGTGCTAATGCTAATTTGTTACCTGGAGAGAAGTGTTGGATCACTTATCTGGATAATATAGTCAGCCAAGGAACAGTTAATGTAGACCTGTTTTTTTTATCCCCAGCCTATATCTGACACACTACTCCCATTCTTCCATTTTGACCATAACTTTTAAAATGTTAATCTTTATGTATAGTATAAATGTACACAAATATCTTAGGTATGTACTAGAATATTCTAATATTGAAAAGGTGGAGGTGAGAAGAAATATGCATTATTAATCTATTTCAATAAGAGCAGGCCAAACATTTCAACGTAATCCATTTGTGAATTGTGTCTGTATACCACTCTTCTAAATATTGTGAGCAAATGAGGTCTTGTATCCATTGAATCACAGCTAGAGGAGAATTAAATACTGAAGTATTTAATTCCAAATTTACTCATGTAATGACTTCTATCCAAAATGAGGCTACTACAGGACATTTACAAAATATATTATGATTATAGAATCATAGAATCATAGAAATTTAGAGTTGGAAGAGACCACAAGGGCCATCCATTATAACTTGTGTGACTTCCAATTCATGTAAAGTAGAATGGTGGACCACCTAACTACTATTGATATCCATGTCCATGTCTTTATTTCCTATCTCAGATGCAAGGCCAAACACCACCTGCTCCAACTCGAGGCAATTCCCGCAATACTGTTGTCAGTGGAGATGATGGCGAAGAAGGAGAAGAACAGGAAGATGCAGGAAACGATGTTGTAGATCTCCTACCGAGAGCTGATATCAGGTATATTGGGGCTTGTTGTGCTGACAGTTCTTCTTTCTACCACTAAGACATGCAAATTTATAATTATTTTTCTCCAGCATATTTTATAAATTTGAATTATTTATAATCATTTTTAATCTGTAGGATATTTACAGTTTCTTCTTTCTTGTTTAAAGGAAAATAAATGTAAAATGTTAACTTTCCTTTTCCTTTTTAGTGATAAGATCACATCTGAACTGGTGTCAAAGATTGGTGATAAAAACTGGAAAATCCGAAAGGAGGGTCTTGATGAAGTAACAAGCATCATCAATGAAGCCAAATTCATACAGCCAAACATAGGAGAACTTGCACCTGCTTTGAAGAGTCGTCTCAATGATTCTAATAAAATCCTGGTATGCTGTTTAAATCCTATAACTAGGAATGGACTTGTTGCTTTCCCTTCTCCCAATACCAGTTTCATTTAAATCTTGTAAGCAGAAACAAAGGACAGTAATATTGAGTGCAATACCTTCATTCCATTTCATCCTTTTTATATAACAAAGTGCTCTATATTTCTATAACTGCCAATTTATCTATTGATCTTGCAGCTCTTTTCACCCAAACAGAAAATGATAATGTTGTAGATTTCGTACACTTCACAGAAACTACTTTGTTGCCATCAGAGCAAAGGAGATGTGTTGTACCATAGAAAGTAGAACAAGCGCACAATCAAGCTTTGTTATCTTCTTGAACACATGCTCCCAAGCACAGCTGGTTAGATTTCATAACACCCTTTTAATGGTTCTTAGCAGTCATGACTAGATCAGACCAGCAGAGTGTTGGGCAAATAAGCAAAGGCATTAGGCACCTTGCACTACTGTAGATGAACCACACTTGCTGGGGAGAAATCTTACCTGGTGTACATATTATAGACCACATAACTTGAAACAATTTTGCTGTCCTTTTATACGTTTCCCAGACCAATTCAAGGCTAATTTTCAACTGTAAAACTTTAAATGATTTGGGGCCAGCATATCTCCCATGTGAACCTGCTTAAAGCTTGTGTCCATCATCTTATAGCCCGTTACTTGCCCCATTTACTAGAGAGATGAGGTTAGTAGCGACTCTAAGCAGGACCTTCCCATTTATGGAACTCCTTTCCCTGAAAGATTTGGTGTTTAGATTACTGCTTAAAACTGCTGTTCTGCTGAGCTTCTGGTAATTTATGTCACTCTAGAATCTTATGGGATAGGCTGTAATCATGGTTAGCATGAATGCATGCTGAATGATCTATGCTCATTCCATGACAACTCTTAAGTAATTCTGGAAGAATACCTGCCTGCAAGCCTGGAGGCCTGCTGTTAGTTACCATAAACAGTATTCAAATAGAATGATTATGTCTGCTTGGCACTGTGAAGAACTAGTGGAGACAAAATAATTTTGTTTTGCTGATGTTGTTATCTTCTGTTGTTGTTGTTATTGTTTTGTTTTGTTTTTGTGGAGTTTGCTCCACACACTGGCAAAACCAGAGTTTTGTCAGTTCATAGTTCAAGCATTCCTTACTGTTCAGGATCTTGTAGCTTCACTTGCAGCAAAAATAAAATTTTATAAAGGAAATTCAATGTGTAAATTATATACTGAACAAACTATGTTTATAATATATCTAATATTATAATTGTATGCCAAAGGTATATATAATGAATGTTAGGTTCCTAAATTTATAAAATGACTTTCAATTTGAAACTTAGCATGAATGTTGTTATTGCGGTTTTTCCATTTTTCCAAAAAGTTCCCTATTTTTCTGACAAAAAGGAAGAAATCTCCCCTCCCCCAATGGGTTCAAAATTTCTGGAAATTTTGCATCTCTAATTTGACCAGTAAATACTGAATACTATCAGTAAATAAATACAGTTGGCCCTCCATTTCCACAGATTCTGCATCCACTGATTCAACCATCTATGGGTTGAAAATATTTTTAAAATACTGTAAAAATTCCAAAAATCAAACCTTGATTTTGCCATTTTATATATAGGACAGATAATTTTTGAATACTCTGTATATACTGTTTGGATATTTTCCCTTCCTAGAGATGAAATATCCATGACGAGCAAACTAAAGATAACAAACCTTGCTGTTTAAATACTGCAAAGCCAGAGAACAGATGAAGTTCATACATTTTTTTTTTTCATTCAGGTACAACAAACGTTGACTATCCTCCAGCAGCTGGCCACTGCCATGGGCCCAAATATCAAGCAGCATGTGAAAAATTTGGGCATTCCCATCATCACAATCCTTGGAGACAGTAAGGTAATTTGTATATATCTCTATAGCATTGCCAATGGGGTCTCTGTGTATGAGATATCTGTTGCTAAATCTTTGATGTGAAAAGGGGACATTGTAAGCAGCATTGAAAGTTCCTGAGTAGAAAGAAAGAAAATAAGTGTTTGTGTTTCAAAATAACTTCTGAGTCAGTGTGGGGTCAGAAGGCTAAATCTTCTTCGTAAGTCTCAGACGTTATTGAGATGTTGAGACATTGAAAAGCCTATTGGAAGAGAAGGAGGAAATAACAGCATGTAGGTATTTGAAGAGTTGTCATACAGAAGATGAAGCACAATCCTGTGACATTGATAAATACAGAATGGATCTAAAATAAATCAGTAATAGTTGGATGTGTTTGGTACCAAATTGTCTGTTAAAGAGTTAATGCTGAACAACACGTCTATTTCATTAACTGAGGTATACCTGTATAAGCTTTGGGCACAGAACAGAAATGGGGAGGACATGCCTTTATAAAGAGACACAAGAATCTTGCTTAGTTAATTTACTTATGCCTTAAATTTAAATCTTGTGTTTCCTTCAGAACAATGTACGAACAGCTTCCTTAGCAACTGTGAATGCCTGGACAGAACAAACAGGCATGAAGGAGTGGCTGGAAGGGGAGGATCTGTCTGAAGAACTCAAGAAGGAAAACCCTTTCCTAAGGCAAGAGGTAAGGACTGTCATGAAAATAAGCTTTGGTTCATACCACCTGAAAAAAAATCTGTGTAAAATCAATCCACTTTGTATAAAATTTAGAGACAGGCATTGATTGTATGAAAGAGAAAGTGAAATCAGAATGTTCATTGCACTGTCCATTTAGAAGACAATTCAGATGAGTCCCAAGAGCAGCAAATGTCAAGAAGAAGTAGTTTACTCAAGAGAAAAGGAATAAATTTACAAACAACTGTTGAACTAATGACTGTATAGGGAGTACCCCCTATACAGAATTCTGAAATCCAAAATACTCCAAAATCCAAAATTGCCCACATGGATGGCCAAGATAGTGACACCTTTGCTATCTGATGCTTCTGTGTTCTCAAGCTTTATTTCATGCACAAAATTATTTAAAATATTCTTAATCATATTTATTACATTTCCCTTCATCTTCCTCATTCTTTCCTTCTGGCATAGTTTGTGGATGTTCTTGGTTCAGGTTATATGGAACTGGTGCTGTAACATTGTATCTAAAGTATCCATACAGCATTTGGTGTGAGTCACTGATAATGGCCTGCTTCCTCAACCTGTTGCTGATTGGTGGAATTCCCTGAAAACTACAAGAACCGTCTGTCATTCTCTGGGTGGCCCAGAGGAGCAATCCACTTACTAATGGATTATTTCCTACCTACCATCATTTGTTGCAGAGATTCTAAAATCTAAAGTTCTTTTCAGTTACAAATGAAACTCCTGTGCCCCCAAGTCAGTTATTAAAATTCCTACCAAACCAGCTAGATGTGTTTTAGCCTCCATGTGTAGGAAGTTAAATATCTTGGAAAGAATTAGGATGGAGAATACACAGAAGTGTAAAAAAAAAATCAGTAGAGGAGGAAGATAAAAATGGTGAACTGATAGCACAGAAGAGATGGTGAGAGACACGGCTTCACTGCTACCAAGCAGACCATGATCATAATTAATAAAATAAAAGACAGTCCTCAGAAGGCAGCTAATCAGTCTGCCTCTGAAAATTAACGACAAAAATGTTTTAAAGAGAGTATTTATTTCTACTAGTGAGAGTGAATCAGAAGAGTCCTAGCAGACATTTGAAAAAACTTAGTCACTTTGGAAAAGGAGGTGGAAATTAAAGAAATTAAAGAACCCTCATTTTAAGAAATTAAAGAGCCCTCATTTTAAAAAGCAGAGGGAGTAGAAAGAGGCTTGACATTAGAGGAACCTGGTTTATCTGACAAGAAAGGATCAGAATCTGTGGCTAAACAAGCAGAGAAATAGCCAACTCTCACTTCAAGCCACCATGTTGGAACATATATTCCTCAACGGGGGGCAGAGACGAGCAGTGCTACATTTCCAAGCAACCAGGATGAGATGCTGGAATATCAGCACATGGTTCTTTTAACAGCTCAGCTGTAACCAGGGAAACCAAATGGAATCAGTCTGAAGTAGTAGAGCAGAGTCATTTCACAGAAATATGGTCTGCCTTTTTCAACTATTTTCAACAGTTAATAGCAGAAAATCCAAGATTAATTGCTGCAATGTAATTTATTGTCAGAGCTAGTTGATCCCCTCCCCTCCGATCTGCAAAAAGCGACTTCTTTTTGCACCCTGCAAAGGGTGCAATAGCCACGGCTTTACAGTGCTCTTTCAGTGCTGCAGCATGCAGATGCAGCACCAGAGGAGTGCCGTGATACTGTGTGGTGTGGTGCATGGTGTCACACTGCCCTGGGGGTGGAGCTGGGGCATCAAAGTTGAACTTTATTACGGTCAAAGACCAGCATGAAAAACAATACATAGAAAACAATAAAATAATACACAGAAATAAGTCAAGTTCTTCTTCGTGGTCTCTGCGAATCATACAAATGGGTTTTACTGCGCATGCGCAGTGCAGCTCGGAAACTTCTGGAATCGCTAGGCAGATCTTGAATTGCAACTTTTTGGCGGTAGCTCCGCCCACCCCTATATAAGCCCTGTTCCCGCTCTTTCCTCTCAGTTCCTTTTTTCCGCCGCGTTAGCAGCAGTTGGGAACTTCGCTGGTAATCGCTCTGAGATTTTTTGGTATTTTCGACTACGGACCGTTTTTTGACCACTCTTTTGATTAATCCTCGGCTTTATTCCTGATCTTCTTCGGTGCTGACCCTTGGACTGTTTGACTACTCTCGACCCGTAAGGCTTCGCGGCCCGCCGGGCGCATCGTGGCCTCCGGGCGACATGACTCCTCCATTTAAGAGCTGCGATACATGCGGGGGGAAAATTCTCGAAAAGGACACTCACTCTACGTGCCTTTTATGCCTCGGGGAGGGACATAACCCCAGGTCCTGCCCGCAGTGCCAGCTCATGACGCCACAGGCGTGGAAAAATCGCGCGGCAAGGTTGCAGGCCGCGTTATTCTCGCAAGCTTTTCAACCCCAGGAGCTTCTCCTGTCGGGCTCCAAACCGCCTTCAGCGAGTAAGTCTGCCTCGATGGGCAAGTTAACTTCGAAGGCTACTTCTAAGCCGGTTGCCCCAAAAGCCTCGGGTTCGACTGCCACTCCCTCAAACGCAGCCCTAGTGCGATCCCCAGTATCCACGGGAGGAAAGTAGGCGACTGTACCGCGTAGAGAATCTTCGGACCAGATAGGTACCGAGAAAGCCTCTAAGTCGGAGGGAGAAAGGCGAAAGAAACACTCTAAGGCCCCGAAATGGAAGCATTCGGAGGCAAAGGACTCTTAAGTCCCGACATCATGGATCCAAGAAGCCGCGTATGGAGACTCCGGCTTCTGATGAACCCACAAGCGGTTTCGGTGACCTCCCCGGTCCCGAAACGAGCTGCTTTGGTACCGAAGGACGTGGGAACTAGCTTGTCGGTATCGAGGGCATTGCCGGTGGTGGAACAGGCTCTCTCGGTTGAAGAGCTTCAGATTGAGGTTCTGTCGGATCACTCAGAGGAGCTTGAACCACCCTTATTGTCTCCGCCTCGACGGGAGCGCAGAAGGTCTCCGACACCTATGCCTGAGAAGTCTCCGGTTAAGCATGTGGTCCGGGAGAAACCGGATGGATACATATTATATCCCGGTTCCGAGGGAGTGTGCGTTGGCTGAACCGCAACTGAGCCCAGAAAGGGCCGTAGCTCAAGTACAGCACATCAAGGAGCCTATACAAGCCACGACGTCAACACAGACGGCTGTTCTTCGCCTGTTGCGATCTCCATCTCCGGTGGTGTTGGTACATCGAGATCCGTCGGATTCAGACTCAGAATCCCTGGATTCGAATCCACCGATCTCTCCTCGATCCCGGGACTCCAAAATCGAGGCTGCAGGTTCTCCTCAAGACCTCTGTGTTCCAGGCGCGTCTTCCCCGACCGATGATGTCTGCTCCTTTACTGAGCACGTAATCCGGATGGGAAGGGCCCTAGAGATCGAGGTAGCTCACCTGGACAACGATGCCTCCGATCCGATCGAGAAGAGGATACAGGGGAAGGTGCCTACGCCACCCTCCATCCCAGTCTTACCCTCTTTGGACAAGATAGTTCGTCGATCCTGGGAGGCTCCTGTGTCCACGGTGATTCAAGCCCGAAAGATAGAGTCCCTCTATCGCATCACGCCGTCGGAGGCCGTATGGCTACGCTCACACCCACGGCAGAATTCGGCAATTGTTGAAGGGGCACAGCACACATTCACCCCCAAGACCTCGACTTCGCCATCGGACATAGAGGCAAAGAAAATTGATGCTCTGGCCAAGAAGGCATACGCGGCTTCGGTCTTAGGCCTAAAGGTCGCGAATTATAATGCCTGCATGGGGGCGTATATACAGTACTTGATGGAACACATGTCCACGGTACTGCCCGACGTTCCTGAAGAAAGCAACAAGCTGGCTACGGAACTAAGAGATGAGGCGCACTCGATAGGAAGCTGGTTGATCACGGCTTCGAGGAACTCTGCCGATTGTTTAGCTAAGGCTATGGCGGCGTCCATAGCGCTTCGACGCCATGCATGGCTACGCGCCTCAGACCTTAACCAAAGTGCGCGATCAGCTATCGAAGACATGCCGTATGATGACGCGGGCCTGTTTCACAAAGAGACAGACGACAAATTAAATTTCAAGTACCGCATGAAATCAGCGGCACGCAAACACGGTATGTCTTCGGCTCCACAGTCGTCGTATCGACGTCGTTTTGGCTTCTACCGTCCGCCCTACTCGACGTACCGCCGTCCCTATCAAGACCGGCAGTTCCAATCCGGTGAGCAACCGAGGCAGAGATACCCATCTCACTCTTCCTCGTCCTCATGGCGTCGACAGCCTTTCTCCCAGTACCGAAAGCAATTTCGGAAGCAGGACCCGGAGCCTCCCAGAAAGAAGTCCTGAAGGGCTCTTGCGTGCTCCGTCGTCCGTCCCCTCCAGTTCTACAACCTTCTCCTACCCTTTTGGGACACCTGGGCGCGAATTTCAACAGACGCCTGGGTCTTGGACACTTTGAATAGAGGCTATGCCCTCGAATTCAAGGACTGGCCCTCAACGGGTCGCTTCACCCCCACCCAACCCTCACCTACCCTTCTCGACGAAGTACGCACCTTACATTTTAAGGGGGCGATTTCCCCTGTTAAGGAGAACTTTTCATACTGTTTCTTTTCACGTTACTTCACGGTTCCGAAGCCGGATGGCTCATTGCGACCCATCCTTGACCTCTGATCCCTGAACAAACACTTGGTGTACCGCAAGTTTCGTGTGGTGACCCTAAACTCTATCCTGCCTTTCTTGTCCCAGGACATGTGGTTTGCCACAGTGGACCTGGAGGATGCATATTTCCACGTCTCAATCCAGAAGGGTCACAGAAGGTTCCTGGCCTTCACGATAGGTCACCGAGTGTTCCAATACAACGTCCTTCCATTCAGCCTCTGCTCGACGCCTCGGGTGTTTACGAAATGCATGGCCCCGGTAGTCGCATACCTGCATCAGAAAGGGATACGACTATTCCCTTACCTAGACGACTGGCTCTTCGTTGCGGGCTCTCGAGACCAACTGAGGAACGATGTCGAGTTCGCTCTCAAGTTGATGCAATCGTTGGGACTGGTGATAAATTGGGAGAAGTCATCGCTCACTCTGTCGAAGCGCATTCAGTTCATCGGAGCCATGCTCGACTCAATAACTTGTCGGGCGTACCTCCCTCAGGATCGGTTCCAGGCCTTGACACTGGCTGTTCGCAATTGCATGGCAAGGAGAAGAGTTCAAGCTCAAGACGTCCAAATAGCTTTGGGACACATGGCGTCCACAACATTTGTCACTCCGTTGGCAAGGCTTCGGCTTCAACCGCTGCAGTCAAGGTTCCTTTCGGTGTTCAACCCTGCGCAAGACCAGTCCAACAAGTGGCTGTCGATACCGAGGTCGGTTTCGAGCACCCTTCTCTGGTGGTTAGACTTAGACAACGTTTGTTGCGGTATGGACTTCACCCGACCGCAACCACAAATTACCTTAACTACAGATGCTTCCCTAGAAGGATGGGGAGCACACACTGAAGGCCTAACGGTCAAGAACAAATGGACAGAGTCCCAGAAGCGTCTTCACATAAACATCCTGGAGATGCTCGCAGTCCAGAAAGCTTTGAAGGCATTCGAACCGGTTCTGAGAGGCAAGGTGGTTCTTCTATTGACAGACAACACCACTGTCATGTATTATGTCAACAAGCAGGGAGGTACGAGATCCCCAAACCTCCTGCAATTGACTCTGGAAATTTGGAACTGGTGTGTACAAAGGAACATCACCCTACAAGCCATACACTTACCCGGGGAAGAGAACACGCTAGCACACCAACTCAGCAGGTCGGCGACATCGTGCCACGAATGGAGGCTCCATCCGGAGACAGTGTCGGCCCTATTCCGCAGATGGGGAACTCCGGAAATAGATCTTTATGCATCCTGAGAAAACACGCACTGTGGACGGTTTTGCTCCCGGTTCAAGGCTCGAACCTCCCTAGGAGATGCCTTCCAGTTCGAGTGGACAGACGCCTTCCTGTACGCCTTCCCTCCGTTCCCGTTGATCTCGAGGGTAGTGGCGAAGATGATTCAAGACAGGAGCAACGCAATCCTAATAACCCCGTGGTGGCCGAGACAGCCGTGGCTGCCTTCACTGCTACACCTGTCAAACTGGACGTACCTCTGCCTGGAGCACAGACCGGACCTACTCACACTCCAGCACGGCCGGATTCGACATCCCGAATTGGACAACCTTCCCTTGGTGGCCTGGAGAATCGGAGCCTAGAGGACGTCCCGTTGCCGATCCGCAGGGTTATATTGGCGGCTCACAAGCCAAATACGAAGAAATCGTACCGTACCAAGTGGGGAAAGTTTGCGGAGTTTCTCGCATCCCGGGGAATGTCTCCCTCCCAGGTGTCAACCCCAATAGTTTTGGAGTTCTTGATGACCCTTGTGCAAAAGGGGTTGGGGCTAAGTTCTGTCAAATGCTATTTGTCTGCCATCTGTGCCCACTATTATTTTGATGGCAAACCTTCCTTTTTCAAGGAACCACTAGTTAAAAGTTTCATTAAGGGGCTTAATAACCTTTACCCTCCGGTTTCGGCTCCGGTCCCGGCCTGGAGCCTTGATATTGTGTTGGGTTCGTTAATGTTGAAACCTTTTGAACCCATGGCAACTTCGGACCTGAGGCTGGTTGCCTGGAAGACCGCCTTTCTGGTTGCGATTACTTCAGCCAGACGGGCGGGTGAATTGTGTGCCTTAAGAAGAGACCAACCTTTCATTAGGTTTCACCCCGATAGGGTGATACTCCGTACTGACATCTCCTTTTTACCTAAGGTGGCCTCTTCGTTTCATATGTGTCAGGACATTGTGCTCCCGACCCTGGCCTCGAACCCGACTACCGAAACTGAGCGTCGCCTTCATTCCTAGGACGTACGCAGAGCCCTAGCCTTTTACCTGGACAGGACTAAAGACTGTAGCAGGTCGGACAGACTGTTTCAATGTTATTCGGGACCGAAAAAGGGCTTGCCGGTTTCGACGCAGAGATTTTCCAAATGGGTAGTCAGTACCATACAGCTCTGCTATGAGGTAGCGGGCAAGGCCCCTCCGGCCAGGGTCAGGGCACATGCAACAAGGGCGGTAGCTACATCCTCCGCATTTCTAGCTGGTGTGGCTTTGGAGGATGTGTGTAAAGCTGCGGTCTGGTCTCAGCCTTTGACATTTGTAAAACGCTATAGGCTGGACACGAGAACCAGACGGGATGCAGCGTTTGGAAGGGCAGTGTTGGTTTCGGGCTTGCACTAACGAGGTCCACTGTTCTTCCTCTTACTCAGGTTATTCTTGTTACTTTATGCTGTATTCAAATAAAGCACTATATATTGTTACTTGTCATCAAGGTACTACGGGTATGCTATACCTCCTATTACTTGCACTTATGATGTTGCCTAAACCTTGTTACCTTAAGTTTGGAGTATGTATATATTGATGATATGACCTTAAATACAGGTGAATGTGGGGATGTTGCACTCCTTATGATACCAATCATCTCGTCTGAGTTGTATGGTCTTGGTGACTAATGTTAAACAGATAATGGCTTGTGTACCTGCTTAACCCATCCTTTATGATAATAAGTTGTCTCTATACCTACATGTATTACATGTATTACTCATTAATTTTAACTCAGGGTTCACTGTGTTCTCAATGATCACGCAGTTCATTCAAATGATGTCTTTATTGGTTTCTGTATTGAAATTAATACAAGTATTGAATTCATACATGCAATTTATAGTGGAGGGATTATCGACTTGGCATTTATTGACAATTTCATGTTGGTCTTGGTACAAGTCATCCAGCTTGTCGACTTGTTCAATAAATTGTTATGATTTACTGATATGGCTCTCTGGACACTCCCTCCGCCTTCTTTTAGCTTGGTATACTACCCATTTGTATGATTCGCAGAGACCACGAAGAAAAAGGACAGGTTGCTTACCTGTAACAGTATTTCTTCGAGTGGTCTTCTGCGAATACATACAAATCTCGCCCATCCTCCCCTCAGTGTCCTGCTGATTGGTGCTCCATGGTCGCTGTTGCGGCGAAAAAAATATGGAACTGAGAGGAAAGAGCGGGAACGGGGCTTATATAGGGGTGGGCGGAGCTACCGCCAAAAAGTTGCAATTCAAGATCTGCCTAGCGATTCCAGAAGTTTCCGAGCTGCACTGTGCATGCGCAGTAAAACCCATTTGTATGTATTCGCAGAAGACCACTCGAAGAAATACTGTTACAGGTAAGCAACCTGTCCTTAGCATATGCACACCAAACTACTAGTTTTAAGTAGCGGAAGGATAAAAACCTGCCCATTGAGAAGTTGAAATGAGTCACTTCCACAACACAACAATTAAAATGAATTCAAATAAAAGTAAGAACCAATTATTATCAGTTGGATAAAAGTAATTCTGTTTTAATATGCTTTGCTAACTTAGGTTCATTTTGCTTTTCCTGCAAGTAATTGCAGATGCACAAAACTGAGCCACTTTATGGGGCATGCATATGGACACTACACCCTAACTCCACCCCCAACCCAGTCTTTCCCACCAGTATGCACAGCCCCGTAGTTAGTAAGACATCTCGGATAGAAATGAAGCCTAAAATATACACATCAAACATAAGCATACCAAAAGCATTGGTTCTACCTTACAAAATTAGCAGGTTCAAACATTCTCCCATTGTCAAAACAAGTTGGTTCATCTTTGGTTCTTTTTCCTTCTTTCTCAGGGCATCCTTGCTTAGTTCTAATAATCAAAGAAGGCCAATAACAGCAACCTAACAAACCACCAAGGGGGGAGGGGGCTACACATTCCTTTTACAAAGCATTTAGCAAAGGCCAATTATTTCTCAAGCCATTTCTCTAAAGCCACACTAGACTGTATAGTTAACATAATCAAATTATATAAAATCATCACACATTCAGCTAGCTATATAATCATATACCAACAACTAACAGTGTATGTTTTATCAACACATCCAGTCTGTGCACTCTGGATCAACACTTGAATCAATCTTTCTTCCAAAATGTAGACTGAATAAAAGGGTTGCATCAATCTATAAATTTATCAGGCGTCTGTCTGAATTTAACACACACATTGGAAAGAAAGTGAATGTAAGAAGGGCAGGAAAAAAACCAACATTAAGAGCTGTCAGACAAAGAGAGGCACTATTCATTTCCTTCATGTACAAAACTATAGGGAATAAGGTCTCTAAGGTGTAAAGTTCACAGTGGTTGAAGACATTCATGTTTTAATGCTATGATTTGGGTAAAATATCTCAACCGCACAATGTGTGACTTCAACACAGTCTATGGCAAATTGTACTACATATATAGTGGCAGCATCACATGAGGACACTTGTAATGTTATTGGATGGAAAGAGCCTTCAGCATTTCTGAGGCATTAGAAGATAGATAAATATAAATCAGTTGACTATTTTTACAGTCAGTTCTGTAGTTTACAAGGCAGCCACCCCCGCTCTGTAGAGGGAGGGTTTGGTATATCCCATTAGTAAGTGGATTGCTCATCCATGCTGTCCAGAGAACAAGGTTTTGGTACATGCTGGGAAGGTTCAATCTTGGATGGCCAGTTGGAACAATCCACTACTCTCTTATTTGTGGCTGCATGGACAAAGCCATAAGAACAAAGTACAGAGAAGTAGGGAAAGACACATGACAAATAAACAAAATATAGAAATAAAACTGATGTGAAGGCACCAGAGCTAACTGAAAAGAACTTTGGACTTTAGAACTCCTTCAACATATTCTGGAAAGTGGGAGATAACACATTAGTAAGTGGGTTGCTCCTCCAGGCCATCCAAGTACCATGAGGTACTTATCATCCTCATGGTAGGTACCAAGCTTCATTTTCTGCTCATGGCAGCTAAGCAGTACAGTCTCACTCTCAACTTCTGTATTCAGGCTTCAGCAGGTAGCCCCACTGCAGCTTGCATAGTTAGTCCTGTAAGAAATCTAGAAAACATGAACATGTACTATCTAAGCTGCAAACTTAAATGAACTCTTATGATTGTATGATGGCTGTGAGAGATGCTTTGTAAGGCCTAGAAATATATTATGGAGAAACTACTGGACTTCCTACATTTAAGCAAAATATTTTGACTGCCTAGAAGAATGTTTGTTGATGCTGAGGAATCACATGAATTTGTACAAATTAGTTCATCTCTAAGATGTATTGCTTTTTTCCAGGTTTAAGAAATCTCTACTTTCTTTCAGCTTTTAGGCTGGCTTGCTGATAAGTTGCCCACTCTTCGCACTGTTCCATCAGACTTGATTTTATGTGTGCCTCACCTGTACTCTTGCCTGGAAGATCGGAATGGAGATGTCCGCAAAAAGGCACAAGATGCGTTGCCTTTCTTTATGATGCATCTAGGATTTGAGAAGATGGCCAAAGCCACTGGCAAACTGAAGGTACAGCAAATGCAACATTTTAAATAGTGTGAAAAATAAATTGAATACAGAACTGTAATGGGGTGGCAGCAGAAAAGAGCACATAGGGAGGGGGAGAGGAGGATTGCAATTGGGATGGGCCCCATTCTTGCAGAGCAAAAGGAATCATATTACAAACCTCAGGTGCCAGTTCTTTGTTCTTCCCCACTTGTCTGCCATGCTTCTTGTCTGCCAGCCACTTGTCTGCCATGCTTCTTCTTGTTCCTTCACAAGGCAGAGGCAGGTGGGGGAGCACCCACTGTAAGTTGTTTGGCATTGTTTTCCTTTGCTTCGTCCTTTTCTTTCATAATAATAATAATAATTATTTATTTATTTATAACCCGCCCCCCTGAATGAACAATCGGGGCAGAGTACAACATTTTAAAAACAGTACAGTTAAAATATTACAACCCAGTCATGCCTCCCACCCCTTAAAAGAAATTAAACTAAGAGTTAAAAACAATCTCAATAAAACTTTAAAACAATGCAATATTTCCAATGAGAGTTTTTGGGCAGCTTCAGGAGAGTATCGGATGTATAGCAGGGAGAGGCTGGATAAACATTTAGAAATCGGGAAAAATTAACTACTATCTGGGAAGGCCTGCCGGAAGAGATGCGTCTTGGCAGCTTTCTTGAAACCATCCAAGATCGTAATAAGACGCATCTCATCTGGCAGGCCATTCCACAGCCTGGGAGCAATGGCAGAAAAGGCCCTCTGGGAGGTCTGCGACAGCCTAGTTTTCATAGGCTGTAGTAAGTTCCTCCCAGAGGACTGAAGTGTGCGAGGGGGCTCATATGGGGAGAGGCGGTCCCTGAGATAAGATGGACCCGAGCCATGTAGGGCTTTAAAGGTCAAAACCAACACCTTGTACTGTGCCCGGAAACTAATCGGAAGCCAGTGGAGAGATTTCAGCACAGGTGTTATGTGCTCTTTCCTCAATACACCATTAACTTGCTGCCATGGACCAGTTGAAGTTTCCAGGTTAAGCACAAGGGCAGCCCCATGTAGAGAGCATTGCAGTAATCTAAATGTGAGATAACCAAAGCATGTACCACAGTCTCCAGGTCCCTCACCTCCAAGAAAGGGCGCAGCTGGCGTATCAGCCGGAGCTGATAACAAGCACTCCTGACCGTCATATTCACCTGACAAGTCATGTGAAGCGACAAGTCTAGAAGTATTCCCAGACTGCGAACAGAGTCCTTCGAGGAGAGTGTGACTCCGTCTAGGACTGGGAGTTGTATTCCCAGACCTGATTTCGGGCCGGTGACTGTCAGTACCTCCATTTTATCTGGATTTAGTCTCAATTTGTTTTCCCACAATTTGTTTTCCCATTACCGCCGCAAGGCAGTCATTAAGAGGAGAGACACCATCTGAAGTCTGAGCAGATGATCTAGTCATGGAGAAATAGATTTGAGTGTCATCAGCGTACTGATGACATTGCGCTCCATGCCTCCGAATAATCTTACCCAGCGGCTTCATGTAGATGTTAAATAGCATCGGGGACAAGATGGCGCCCTGAGGGATGCCACAATTAAGCTTGATCTTGGAGGAGCAACTGTCCCCGAGCCTCACCCTTTGGGATGTGCCAGAGAGGAAGGAGTGAAACCACTGGAGCGCAGTGCCCCCAACCCCCAGCACTCTCAGCCGATCCAAAAGGATGGAACGGTCTATTGTGTCAAAAGCCGCTGATAGATCCAAGAGCACCAGCAGGGTCACACTACCCCTGTTGATGTTCAAGCGGAGGTCATCTGTCAGAGCGACCTGGCGGTCTCAACTCCATATCCTGCCCAGAAGCCGGTTTGAAATGGATCGAGATAATCGGTTTCATCCAAGATGGCTTGGAGTTGGGAGGCGACAGCTCTCTCGATCACTTTGCTTAAAAATGGCAGCAAGGAAAGTGGTCTATACTTGTTTCTGTCCAGAGGATCAAGGGAAGGTTTCTTCAGGAGAGGCTTTACAGCCGCCTCCTTTAGACAGGATGGAATAATACCTTCCCTGAGGAACGCATTGATCACCTCCCAAAAGAATGTCTTCAGTGTGTCCCTCCCTGGACAACCAGCCAAGATGGACATGGATTGAGAGAGCAAATCATCTTCCTCACACTTCCAAGGGGCTTGTCCACGTCATCAGTACTCACAGATTGAAACTCATCCAGTAAAGTGACAATAGCGAAGTTGCTGGGTACCTCATTTATGGATACTGCCGAAACATTGGTGTCCAAGTCGGCCCTTATCCGAAAGATTTTATCTGCAAAGTAGGTGTTAAACGCATCACAGCAGGCTGTCGTAGGGTCGAGTAGGGGATTCGGCGCAGGGGAACCTGCATCAGCTCCCCGACCACCTTAAACAGCTCTGCTGAACAGGACTCTGCAGACGCAATGTGTGCAGAGCAAAAGGATCTTCGCGCTGTACGCAGGGCCTCCCGATAGGCACGAAGATGCTGCCTGTGGTGAGTTCTGTTGGATAAGAGTCGAGTCTTCCGCCATTTGTTGTCGTCCAGCCTGCTTCATCTCCCTGAGTTCATCTGTAAACCAGGGCTTGCAGTTAGGAGCGGGTTGGAGAGGACGCTCGGGGGCGATTGAGTCAAGAGCCTTGGGGAGGTCGGTGTTCCAGGTATTTACCAAGGCTTTGATGGAATCGCCGGCATTACCAACCATTAAACCCTCTAGGGCCTTCTGGAAACCAATTGGTTCCATTAGCCTTCAAGGGCGGACCATTCTAATGGGTCCACCACCCCCGGAGGGACGAGGTGCAGCTTTGAGTTTCATCTTGATCAGAAAATGATCCGTCCATGACAATGCAGAGGTTTTGGTTACCTCTGCCCACAGATACTCCTGTTCCATACTAAAAATCCCATCGAGTGTGTGACCCACGCAATGGGTAGGCCCGTTGACCAATTGGTATAGGTTCATGCTTGTCATGGATTCCATGAACTCCTGAGCCGCTCCAGATAAATCAGAAGGGCTGGTCTCCAGAGGGATGTTGAAGTCTCCCAGAACCAAAAGTCTTGGGGGACTCCAACAGCAGCTCAGAGACCAGCTGAGTCAGCTTAGTCAGGAAGTCTGTTAAGCAACGGGGTGGCTGGTATACCAACAGAATCCCCAAGCTGTCCCTGGTCTTCAGGCTAAGATAAACGCACTCGATGTGGGTTGTTTTCCGGACAGGTTTCCTGATCAAAGTTAGGTTGGTTTTATGGACTATAGGCACGCCCCTCCCCCACCTACTTTCCCTTATCTGCTCACTGACTGTATAACCTGCTGGCAGGGCCTGTGCCCACATTGCAGCGCTGGCGTCTCCCAGCCAGGTCTCGGTAAAGCATGCCAGGTTGCTCTTTATCTGCTCTTAAATTTTACCCTTGACTTATCTGTGGGTCTTATCAAAATCCATAATTTTGGCCCCAAAACCTGCCCTCAAGTTAAACCTGAAATTTACCATACGAGAGTGTACCAGTACTTGGAATGTGATGACTTCTTGCCAGAGGACTGTTTGACAGAAAATATCTTGCATTTGCTTGCAAATAGAAGAAATGTGGCTTATTAAGTGAAAATTAATGTGGGTCTTATTTGTATTCTCTAGCCAACTTCCAAAGACCAAGTACTGGTAATGCTTGAAAAGGCCAAAGCCAATATGCCTGCCAAACCTGCTCCTCCTAGTAAGACATCTTCCAGAGTGATAGGAGCAGCTCCAGCCAAATCACAAGCTGCATCAGGTAATCTTTCTTCATCCCATTAACTTCTTCCCACTTTTGAGAGAACCCAAATTTTAAGACAGTTGAAAAAAATCAAATCAGTTGCATCCACAGGTAAAAGTGGAGTTATCAATGAACATGTGGCATTATAAACTACAGTCCAACTGAAGCATCTTGACTTACTGTGATATATTAACTGTCCATGGAAGAGAAACATTGAATCAATACAGAGTCCTGATTTGCTGTTTTGCAAAGATGCAGCCATTTTAAGACAGAAGATGGGAGCTGTCTGGCTTGGTACTGTATTTGTTGTAGAACTTATAAAGGAGTTTTTGTCTTATGAATCCAGTTTCTGGTTCCATATAGTAGATCCAAAGAACTTGTTTACAGTGGGTGTTGACTTTCCAATCCCCTGTGTAAAGCTATGCATTCTTTTCTGTAGTATCAGCACAAAGAACAGGTGTAATTGTAGATTACAGACCTCTGTTTTATAAAGGTCTCTAATTATAAAGGTTAGTTCAGTGGACAATTGGTTGGGGATTTGTTGTAGCTGTAAAGCTTCATGAAGTATTCTTTTTCGATTTGAAAGGGACTATATTGTCCGAGAGTGATTGTTTCGTTAAAGATATTGCTTAGGCCTGAATAGAAAGAGACACTTTAGGCATGCCCCAAGGGCATGGGAATCCCTAGCCTTAAAAAAAAAAAAGCAGGTGGTTTCTCTTTTTCATACTCGAAGTAACTTCTGAAAGTTGTCTTAGGCTGCATCCCCATGGCCATGGCTCCATGCTATGGAATCCTGGGAACTGTAGTATGTTGTGGCACCAAATCTCTGACAGAGAAAGTTAAATGTCTCACAAAATTACAGTTCCCAGAATTCCATAGCACAGAGCCATGGCAGTTAAAGTGGTGTCATAGTGCATTGTTTCTGCAATGCAGATGGAGCTTTAGTGTTAGAAGTAGTCTGCAGTGTGATAAAGTCAGATTGTTTTTTTAAGAAATGCAAGCCCAAAGCTCTGTTGAGCGGATGGGGGAGGGGGGACAACTTCTTTCATGGTGATTTGGATGCCAGTATTATTGTAGTTTGTGCTATGTTACTTCTCCTGCTCTAAGGTTCTAGTGAAGACTTTTCATCCAGCACTGTGGAGACCAAACCAGATGCCAAAAAGCCTAAAGCAGGAGGAACTGCCCCTAAAACTAAGGTAAAGTTTTTCATCATGATTGTTATAATTGGTTGTCATAAGCCATGTATACTGTGTTTGTAATATTCCATCATATCTTCTTTACCCTAAGAAGTGTTAACTGACATTAGTGGAAGTCTCTTCCCCCAAAACTGCTGCAACCTTTCCCTTTTCAGGATGTTTGCTTTCGAAGGAGTAAACCCCAAGTTTCTGTAGATTCCACCATGGACTGTTATATATATCTGATCTGTTATATATACCCATCCTTTTATATTCAGGTAGCTCAGGACAACTGTTTTATGATCTGAAGGAATGTATTTGTTTTACCTTTTAAGGTTATGCCATTTACCTTGAGACAATGCTGAGGACTGTAAGCTATGAAGCAAGTGTTAACAGATGGATAAATAATATATTGCATCTGTTATAAAGGCCAGTCCAGGGGAGATTTTATAAAAATTGCCTGAACACTAAAGGATTCTGGCCATGACCATAAGCAGTACAGTGGGCCTTTGGTATCCGCTAGGGTTTGATTCCAAGACTCCTCATGTATACCAACGTCTGTGGATGTTCAAGTTCCATTATGTAGAATAGCATAGAAAAATTGTATTCCTTATATAATGTGGCAAAATCAATCTTTACTTTTTGAATTTTTTTTTTAAAAATCCAAAACTTGGATAATTGAATCCATGGATGCAGCATTTGTGGGTACAGATGGAAAAAGTATTTCTCCAGAAGATTTGGAAGCAAGTACAGTAGGATTGCGCATTATGCAAGGGATCCATTCCAGGACCTTTTATTTAATATGGTTTTTGCTTATAAACTGGAACACTGTTTCTCTTACCTGAAATGAATGACAAAGTGCTGTGTCTAAGCATTTTCTTAAGTCCTCCTGAGCGGTTGTGGTCAACATCCAGCATAAGCATATCAAAATTGCACAAAGAACCTAGAAAATGCTTAGAGAGAACTTTTTTTTCTGATGTGTATAAGTAAACCTTTGTTATATGAACTTACGTAATACGCAGCCCTACTTAACTCTCATTTCTCTTATTGTAATGATTCTTTAAAAACCTTTATATTTTACATGGTGTGCCATATTCTTATTAACGTAGAACCTGTTGCACCTTATTGATGAATGATTACCGTACCTGAGGTTTCCTGAATAAGAAATTAATTCATAGCACTTGTGAAGTTTCTTAGGCTTAAGTGTGATTCTTTACATTATGAGTGTTAGCATAGAAGACTATGTAGTTAGGATTTTTTCTGATTAGAAGCATTTCGCACATCAAAATTCAAACTTAAGTTCATGTTTCCTCTGAAAGGGCCTCGTGCTCTGTTCATTGCTTGTCAAAATAGTTTGCATGAGGAAAAGGAATTACTCTTTCTTAGCTACTACACTGTCTTAGTACTTAAGTTTCCTTCTCTAGAAAGCAGTTTTAGAGCCTGAGACGAAAAGACAGGAGATCTGTATTTAGTTGAACTAGCATGGGGTTTCCACGTTATCTATTGTGTAGTTTCTTAAACAGCCATCAGAAAGGGGTGACGTAAATAAGGTTTTACCTTTCTATAGTGTTGTTCTCAAGATGTTCTTCCTGTGTATTGAAGGAACATTAGTAACCATGTTTGAGGGGAGGGGGGCCCTTTTAGGCCCAGGAGGAGCTCTTTCCTAACAGGGAGTCAACCAGAAGTTGACTTCCAGGTCCTTCCTGTTATTAAAAAGCCCTCCTCTGGGCCTAAAACAGCCCAGTGGGGCCCCACAACATGGCACAATTGGATCCACTCTCTCTAGAGGGCATTTCTATGCAAAATAAATTTATTGATTTGTGGAAGGGATGCAGCCTTCAAAGGTGTCCTGGTGGTGGTGGTGGAGCTCTGTAATCCAGTTGCAATCATCCTGGCATAATGCTAAAAGAGTGATCCAGTGTTTTGCTTTAAACTGAATCATGTTTAGAGAGCCTTCAAATTCTGTCTTACAATGAAATGGCTCAGGAGGAATTCCTGAAACACAGTAAGTGGCTTGCTTCAGAAGCTTATGCAGTGGGCCCTGCATATGGGGTGGGTGGACTGTAGCAACTTAGGACTTTTTTTTTTTTTTTGCCTTGCTGTTGTCCTCCAGGTCCTCTTTAAATGATCTTTCAATTATATGCATGATGAATACGAACCCCACCGCCATCCCCAAAGTACAGTGGTCCCCCGGGTTACGAAGGTAATCCGTTCCGGGATTACCTTCGTAACCCAGAAGTCGTTCGTAACCCGGGGGACCGCTTTAACCAATGCACAGCGCGCCAGAAGCGCGCTGTTTTAAAGCGTCCGGGTTGTGAATTTTTTTCGCAACCCGGGTTTTTTTTCGTTGGCCGGGGCCGTTTTTCCGGCCCTGGCCGTTTCGGGTCCCGGGGATTTCGGGTCCCGAGGGATTCGGGTCCCGGGGGACCACTGTAATTTAACTAACGGTTTTGGTAGGCCGTATTTTAGAGGAAGAAACTGGCAAAGCCACTTCAAAGTATCCCTTGCCTAAGAAAACCCTATGAAATTCATGGGGTTGCCATACGTTGAGGGGCAACACATGGATGTACACATCACATCCATTGGCTTTTGGAAAGAGTGTGAACAAGTGGCTCATCTTGAATTTTTGAGCCCAAGAAATCTTCCTGTGCATGAAGAACCTATATGTCAAGACTGTATGTTGAGGAGGAATATACTATCAATTTAGGGGTTGTCAGGACTTGCCATTCTAATGGTATTTGCACATCAAACTCATGTGAAGTTTGTGAGTAGTTGTGGCAGGTGTGCACATAAAAGATGTTCCATAATCTGTTTCATGTAAGACTAAGCAGCTTTAAAAATAATTCTTATGTGGCATACATGGGAGGTCTGAAGCTTCAGGATCTGATGGTTTGATTTGGAACCTGCTGTTAACCATTGAGCATTTTATTACTTGTTTCAGCCTTCTGATGTTAATACAAGCCCCACCAAAGGCAATAGCAATCTGTCAAAGAACAGGTCTAGTAAACAGGTAATAAGTAGATATCAATAACAGTGCACTGACTCCTAAACACTTGCTATACTAAAAACTGTGGGGCACTGTGGTGGGTTTCTTTTCATAGTACTAAGATGATTACAGTGCACTTTCTAACTCAACTTCTGTATTGGCAAGATAGTTGCCCTGCATGCTCTATGGGACAGGATTTGTTCTAAATAAAGCTTACTTCAAGTGCAGTGCTATACATTTCTACTCAGAAGTAAGTTCTTTTGAACTCAGTTGTACTTACACCCTGAAAAGTGTATAAAAAATTGCATCCTAAAATGAAGTTATTGTACTCTGTTTTTGGAGAGAAATGCTCATTATTCTTTTGTTCTAGGGCATACAAGGGAAGAAGGTACCAAGCAAGTCCAACTTGAAGGAGGATGATGACAGATCTGGCCCAGTTTTTATCTTAGTTCCCAATGGGAAAGAGCAGAGGATGAAAGATGAAAAAGCATTAAAAGTGAGGGGCATTAATGTCATCTGATCTTGAAAAAAGTGCTTAAAAATCTAGTTCTGAGCTCATTTTGTTCTAGTATACGTAGGATATACAATGAGGCATTTTAAGAGTGCATTCTTTGTAAGCAATACCTTTTTTATATTTAAAACAGAAACCATGTAAAGTAACTTGACATGAATTTAAGAAAAAAAACTCTTCCATTGGTTTGAGAAAATAATGATGCTCATAGTGTTGTCATTCAGTTAAATTGGCAACAAAATTTGCCTGTCAACATGATCTTGAAGACCATGATAAACCACACTTGTTTAAATTAACAATAGTTCTCCTGAATTTGAATGTAATGATAAACTTTGATTAGGTAAAGTATAAAGTAGATGCAGCCAAACTCTTCTCCATGGTAATGTACAGGAATGGTGGAGAGGGTGGAACATGTGATTGTAAGACTCCTTTTCCACATTTTTGCATAGCACTAAATCATGGTTTAACACTTTCAGAAACAGATCAGTGTTGTCTGAAAAGCTTTGGTCTAATTCACCTAAAGAAGGTGGTTTACAACTGAATCTTTAGGAAGTGAAAAAGATAGCTTCACTTATTTGAGTGGACAAAATATTTTGCACTTACTTAGTAGAATGTTGTGTCAACATTTTAACTTAAACAGTTTTAAAAAAACCCAAGCAGCCTTGATTAGAGAAGAGCTTTTTAGCCTAGGAATTAAACTACTGGGTTTCTAATTTGTATTGAGTAGAATGGTATGTTCTTCTTGTTCAGATTTTGAAATGGAATTTCACTACCCCTCGTGATGAATATATCGAGCAATTGAAGACTCAGATGTCCAGCTGTGTTGCCAAGTGGTTACAAGATGAGATGTTTCATGCAGATTTTCAGCACCATAACAAAGCTCTTAGTGTAATGGTTGAGGTGAGAAGAATGTATTTGTTGTGATGACAGATGAAGGAATACAGTAGTCATTCTGGTGGTATAAAGGGTGTCTTTCCTGAGCAAGGAAGTTTTGGGAACACCCTGTTCAGTTTAGAGATCTACGTAATATTGTTATCAGAACAGTGCAATGAGTGTAATCCAGTTTTCCCCTCAAGGCATTGTGCATCAGTTCCCTCAAGTTAATTGTTAAAATATGATGCAAGGAACTATGCATGCTTCAGGTAGCCATCTTCAGTGCCCTTGATACCAGTAAAACCACTCACTAATAGTTTAGTTAGTCAGATGCCTCTTTGGTTTATCATAGTGCAAATGATGTCTTCTGTAAAAACTTAACCCATGGTGCACTTTCTTTCAAGCACTTGGAGAGTGAGAAGGAAGGAGTGATCAGCTGTTTGGATCTGATCCTCAAGTGGCTCACGCTGAGATTCTTTGACACCAACACAAGTGTTTTGATGAAGGCCCTGGAGTACCTCAAGTTGCTATTTACAATGTTGAACCAAGAAGAGTACCATCTTACTGAAAATGAAGCCACCTCCTTCATCCCATATCTCATCCTAAAGGTATCATAATCTAGGAAAGCAGAACAATTATTTTACCTTTGTTCCAAGTGGTGAGTGGAGAAGAGAAATTAGGAAGCTGAAAAACAGTGATAAAGGCAGTGGTCACTGGGAGGGTGCAGGAGTGTGGCTTGTACCAGGTAACACCCCAGAGGACAAGTGACACCTGGTTGAGCCCTCCTGCTCCTTGAGGCAGGAGGAGTGAATGCTCGCTTTTTCTGGCTTCTCCACTTCTGGACTTTTCCCCTGTGCCCCTTATGTCTCCTCGTGCTGCCTCACTTGTCAGGTCAGAGTGAGAGGGAAGCGAGTCAAGGGAGTCTGCTGCAACCCTTCCAGGATGACTGGGCAGCTGAGTGAGCTAGCAGGAGGAGGTGAGGCAGGCCGCCACCTTGCCCTCCACCCTGGTAGTCCTTCAGCACTGGCTGTCACCGCAGGTAATGACACCATTGGATAGAGGAATTCTGTGAGTCCTCTGATGGGAAGAATGGAAAGGTAGTTGCTCAGTTTAGTATGATGAGACTTCCAGCCATGGCTAATTCTCTTATTCCCAGAAATCTATTGTGTTACTTAGAATTTTGTCTCTAAGCTCAGTGTTTCCTCTTTAATCATTCAGGTTGGGGAACCAAAAGATGTTGTCCGCAGGGATGTGCGTACCATTCTGAACAGGATGTGCCTTGTTTACCCAGCCAGCAAGATGTTCACTTTCATAATGGAGGGGACAAAATCAAAAAACTCAAAACAGCGGGCAGGTAGGAAGCTTGCAATATAAGTGACTGATCACTAACAAGTAATACAGTTTTGGATATGCTTACATTATATTTGCAAAATAAACTTTTGTGGCATCAATAAATCCAAAGTTACTGTGGCATTTTGTAGAATGGGGTCTGCTTCAGTGTTACTCTCAACTGGCCAGTGTATTCATTGGTGTAGATGCAGAGTCTAACTTCATGCAAGCATAAATGTTTGTAAAAGAATTAGCAGTAATGGCAAGTGTCCTGGTATTATTACTCTAATTGACATATATAGTAGGAAGGCTTATACAGGCCCTTTTTTCATTAGGGAAAACAATGGTTTTTAGGGAGGGAAATCCTTTCAGTTGGGGTTGTGTGTGTGTGAGCATTAATCCAGTTCAAAAGTGTGAAAAAATGGGATGAAATAACGACTTGTGCTTCTCACATGTGACTGGGGAACGTTGTAGGGATTTTTTTCCCAATGAAAAATACCAAAAAGTTACTTTTTATTACCAATGAGATTATTTAATGGATATCTCTTTTTTCTGGATATGTTTCTGTTTATTTCCTTAGAGTGTTTGGAAGAACTGGGGTGTCTAGTTGAATCGTACGGCATGAATGTATGTCAGCCAACTCCAGGCAAAGCCTTAAAAGAAATGGCAATTCATATTGGTGACAGGGATAACACTGTCAGAAATGCTGCACTCAACACCATTGTAACTGTTTACAATGTGCATGGGGACCAAGTGTTCAAGCTGATTGGAAATGTGAGTAAAATTAAATGAGCAAATAATACTGTATTGCAGTGAGTCATTCAGATCATGAAATGGATGAACACTTATAATCAGGTGGCTTCTGGCTGTTAAGATGTGTACTGAGATCTCTGATTAAGTACTAATACTGCAACAGATATGAGAGTGGGGGGGCGGGTAGTGTTTCTTTAAGCGGTTACCGTATATACTCGATTGTAAGTTGACCTCACGTATAAGCCGAGGACAGGTTTTGGGGCCAAAATTATGGATTTTGCCATGACCCGTGGATAAGTCAAGGGTAAAACATGTGCACATGGCAAAACTTTGTTTCGTCCTTCACTCTGTTCGTTTAAAAGCAATTAATCACTCAGGACTCTTTCTGCTTAACTCAAGAGAAAAAGAAACTATCCTCCCATCTCATGGGGAAATCTGAAACAGCTGTTATCACATTGCCATACTGACCCAAGTTGACCTGGAATTTTGGGATCAATTTTTGGGCATAAATTTTTAGATTTATACATGAGTATAAACGGTTATTCCAGGTTCAGATTCTTATGAATTACAGAGAGCCATGGAAATAAGTGTGATGTATTGGACTATGACCAGGGTTTGAATCCCAGCTCAGCCATGTAAAAATCCACTGGGTAACCTTGGGCAAGTCACACACACACAACTTCAGAGGATGGCAATGGCAAACCTTCTCTGAAGAAACTTGCCAAGAAAACCCTGTGGTTGAGTTGCCTTAGGATTGCCCTAAATTGGAAACGACTGGAAGACGCACATCAACAATAGAAATAAGTGTTGTTGTTGTAACTATTGAATTTTTATAGATAGACTGGTTTGTCTTCTTGTTCTGTTAGGAGTCATGTAGTTCAGAACATTTCAGGGCCATCATGGACTTGGGAGAAATTGCATTCAATAATGGAGGAAGATGACTTTGGATAGGTTGTTCTTCCTACATGCTTAGATAGGCAGTAATGACTTGGATGTGCACTCCTTGGTAGAGTAGTGAGGTTTGCCAGCAATCCCTCCTCTGCCACCAATGTGATGGACTTACTCCTGTGCCACTATGGGGACCGCCTCAATGCCCTTGTGGTTCCTGTATGAGACCTTTTTCATCTTATACCACCACCAGACACCACCACCCTGTATTAAGTACTGCCACCACAGATGCTGTGTCTGACTCAGCTTTCCAACACATTATGTTCTTGAAGGCTCAAGTGTATAATACATTAATAATGATTTATTAAACAAAAATTGAACGTAACACCACAGATTACTTACTTAGAAATATAAATCCTGACTAACACTAACTCTTTCTCTCTCGCCCATATGCTAATTAATTTTTAGCCTAGACTAACTATCTCTGATTCTGACTCAAACTCCCAACCTCACTGATTCCTAGTCATGACAGACTACATTCTGACTCCCCAAGGAACTGTCATACACTAACCTTTTTAAAAAATCCACTCAGACATTCCACCAATCATAACTTGCTCCCAGTATTCCATTCTCTTGCCCCTACAACAGGTCCTTCTTTTATTACATCTACTGTATCTTGCATATTACCTTAATTTGCCAGATAATATTACCCCATATTACCTTAATTTGCCTGATAAATGCAACAACAGTTTTCCCCCAAAAGTCCATAAAGGAGCAACCTCTTTCCACTTTTGATCCTGCCAAACTTCAAGGCAATTGTTGGAAGTTGGAAGTAACTGAGTTATTCCTTCTGAAGAAGAAGAAAAATAATACTCAGTGATTACATTGTTGAAACTATTATATATGACTCCTAATCAGATTCAAAGGACATCCCTGAAGGATTGTCACATTACGTACTTGCTTTTGGGCCTGCCAGACAGTTTGAGGGGTGGGGTCATTCACACATTGTTTTTTCCCAGCAGACAGGGTCCTAACATCCGGTATTCTGGGTTAGCACCTCCAAATTCGCTCCTGTAGAATACAGGATGTTAGGACAGTCGTCTGCTGGAAATAAACGTATCACGGGTAAGTACCAACAGCACCCCTGTTCCTCGATAGGATCCTCTTGAGGACAGTGAAGAGGAAGATGAGGGGTGCTGCCATGGGCCCGGGAGGTTCGTTCACTGCCCCTCCCTCACTGCCTCTTTCTCTATGCCTGTTAACCTTCTCTGCCTCTTCTTTTGTCTCTCCCTTGCTGTCTCTTCCTTGTCCCTGCTAGCTTTCCCGGCTTCTTCCCTCCCTCCTTGTCTCTTTTTCTGCCTGCCTGCCCGCCCATCCTCTCTCTCCCTCTTTCTCCCATGGTCAGGGTGCATGTGGAGGGAAAGAGCCCACATTCTCTAGTTTGCTTTTGTCCCTTCTTTCTGCCCCCTATGTCACATGACTTCCCAGAAGACCACCTATATAATGGAAAAGGTGATTATCTCCATTGTTAGTTTGTTGTGGTTGGTGGTTGGCGAAGCACTTTGTTAGTTTGTATAGCTGTGAGTATTCAAGACGCCTGTCTGATACTCTGTGCAACCTTTGTAAATAGTTGGCAACAAAGATTAAAAAGCCCTTGTGTGTCGGGTGAAGTCTCCTTGTCCAGAGATTTATTTCCTCAAGCTGGGAGCTCAAGGCTGCAGCCTGTGTGTGGGAGGAAATTTGCTGTGCAGCTTAGAGGCTTTGTAGAACCTTCGCTCTTCACACAGACCTCCTAGGCATCCTGTCTATGTGCATCAACTCTGCGTGTGTGCATAAGGGACACAGCTCATCTCTCTACGCCCTAACAAGATGTTGACAGATTGATCTTAGTGTACTGTGTCTGGGAGAGTGGAATTTTTTCTGAAGTAACCCTCAACAGCATGGATGCTTGATTATGCTGCAGAGTTGTCTGGATAGAACTGAAGGTTGAGGTCGTTTTTAGGTCCAGAAGAGGCCTTCTTTCCAATGGGAAGTGACTGGCTAATGACATGGAAGGGCCACTATGTTGGGGAACAATCTACTTGTGGGTATAAGACAGCTTAAAGTGGACCCAAAACATGGCAAAATTATCCCCACATTTTGGAGTGAGACATTTGGGGAAGGTTGCTGGGGTGTGCTGGAGACTACAAATACAGTCTTCCAGGGCTCCATGTGGTCCTTAGGCTACAGTTTCCTGAGCCATGGTGTAAGGTATTTAAAATGTTCATTTTGATTTTTGTTCCATGCATATAATGCATATATCTTAATAATGATGAGAGAAGTTCATTGTTCCCAGGCTTTAGGCAAGTAAACCTGATCATATCTCCTCTTTAAAGATTAGGACAATGGGATAAGATACTTAGATTCATAGCTTCATGGGGTTATTGGAATGTGTTCTGCATTGTGAGTTCAACTAGTATCTGGAAGTTCCCTTTCTAACTACAAGAGGGGCAGGCCAGTGGATGGGTGTTTGAAGACCTAACATTAAAAACTGTGTTGTGGGGATTTAGGTAACAAACATAAATTCAGAGCAGCCAGGGTTTTTATCTTACACTGTAAACCCAAAAGCATTTTGGAGGTGCTGCAGGGCTTGCCAACTTAGTGTACAGATTGACTATTTGTGTAGCTAACTTAACTGGAAAGTACTTGAAACTTTTCTGGGGCAGTGTTATTTTGTCCTCTGTATGGGGAGTTGAGAGGAACTGGGGCAGATAGGGTTCTTCTACTCCACTGGCTGGACTAATACTATCTTCTTTAGACAGGCTGGCTTGGACTGATTTCTTCTGCATGGACAGAAAACTATGGGGAAAATGCTTCTTTCGCATGTTGTGCTTTTAAAGGTTGTACTATCAAAAATATGTTACCACTCCTTTTATATCTAGGTGTCTGCAATAAAAGTGGGAATTGAAGCCTTATGGAAGGCTTGTGACTTGAGGAAAGAATTGGATTCTAGTTTGTGTATTACCTATAATTAGGTACTTCGCAAAACAGTTTAAACCTATGATCTCATCTTAAATGCTTAGTCTAGCAGATATATAAGATAAGGAAGGGTGTGTGATTAATTGTGAAGTCTAGCAAGAGGACAGCTGTTGAGTGTCTTTAAAACTGCAAAGAAAGCAGGCAAGAATGGGAAATTCCATTAAATATGATATTTTGGAAGCATAACCTCACAGACATAATAAAAGAATGTGCTTAGTGGACTTTTCATTAATTGAACATGTTTAATTCTTCAGTAAACAAGAGGTCTTCTTTGGAATCTAAATAGTTTTTAAAAATCACTTCCTGACCAAAATCCTCTAATTATTTTCCAAACTAGACACTATGAAGGGTGGTGTTGGCATTTCATATAATTAAATGCTAGATTATGCGTGTTCCTATTTCTTGTTTAGAAAAATCTTTACACCTTATAAAAAGACCCCCCCTCCCCGCCAATTAAAAAACCACAAGTACTAGAAGTAATTTCAGAATATAGTAATTTTCCTTTGAGATGAGCTATAGGAAGGGCAGCGCATTGGAGTATTCTTCCTGGGAAACTTGTCATGCCATTGAAGATTTGCTTTTCCTGTGCAGCTTTCTGAGAAAGATATGAGCATGCTGGAAGAACGAATAAAGCGATCTGCTAAGAGGCCAAATGCTGCTTTAGCAAGGCAGGTGGAGGAGAAACCACAACGCATTCAGAGTGCCAATGTCAATGCTAACATACTGCGCAAGGGACCTGTTGATGACATGTCTTCCAAACTCAAGTACGTAATGTGGGCAAATGCAACATTTCTCTGACATATTCACAGTATGTGCTAAAAGCATACCTTGTTGCTGCCTTGTGTTTGTCTTTTGTTTTAATCATCAATGTCTGCATGTCTCACAAACTGCAAAAAAAAAAGAGCAAAATGTTTGAACCTTTCTTCATTTGTTTTGTCTTGTCTTGAATGCTTTCTAAATGGTATTGTGCCTTTTTTCACTGCTTCTCCATGGACAGAATTATGTATCGCACTTATAGGATGTAAGTACTGACCACTAAATCCTTGGTAGAAAGGCATTGTCTTCATTTCCCCATGTCCTAATCTGAAACATACTCAAAAATAAGTTTCATTGGCTTGAATGCAACAGTACCTAATAGGTATAGTTAGGATTCTAAGAGGTTCTGGGGGAAGAAAGTTGGACTTGATTCTGGGAAGCCTAGCTTCAGAGTCCATATCTTCTGTAATTATGTGTCATCAGGCAAGGTGTTATCTCTCAGTTGTAGCTCTGTTTCTGAAATGGTAATAGCAGCATGCCTTCCTGGGGTGGTATGAAGGGTAAAGCCAAGGCTGTACAGGACTCCTTGAACTAAGAGTGTAAGCAGAGTTTTTGGATTCAGCTGATGCCATCGGTTTCCTTGATGTTTCTAAATCTGTTTACAGTTCGGTAACAATAACTAAGAGGTGGTTTTAATCCTCCTAAATTTTGAAATATCTAGGAAACTGCAAGATATACTGTAAATGCAAATTGTTGCAGTGAGTTCCTAGTAAAATATTTGGGAAACTTGCCTGGATTAGATTTGTTGATAGGGTTTCATTCTTTTGAAAGCTCACAGAGGGCTGTACTCAGATATATCCCTCCACCATTGGAATGGACGCTGCTAGAAGCATAGATTCTCCAACTCTGCATTCCTTTAATTTCTCCAAACTTGCTCCAGAACAAGTCAAATGATGAATTCACCAGCACTGTATTTTACATAATGAGTTTATCATAACACATTAGTGCTTATTTTACTTGATGTTCTGAAACCTGTCATTGTAAGTGGAAACCAGCATCTCCTTAATAAACTTGCTAAAAAATTCAGATTGCCAGTTGCTAGGCCATAGAATAAAGTTCTTTAGCTGTGTGGATAGTGGATTTCAGTCTTCTTGATTATTGTATTCAGTGATAGTGATAGATAGGAGTTTCTAAATTGTGGCTTGGTTTAGTAATCATATATTATTTGTGGTCAATGCTGACTGTTGTGATCCCACCCTTCATCTTTCCCAAGTCCTAAGCAAGTTCAGAGGAAAGTTGAGAAACCTCTCCTTCTCCCTCCTGACTTTTCTGTGAACTTCAGAGACCTTTGTGAAGATAGGGATAAAGTTCTATGCAGCTCACAGAGAACTCAGTAGATGGGGTGGGGCAATCACTACTAGTAACCTAATGAGTAGGATTTTGGAACTCTGCTAATGAAAAAAACTGCTCTTCTTGATTTCTGTAGCCAAGCACGTAACATGAGTGGCCACTCAGAGACAACTCATACAGTTCCAAGGGAGTTTCAGCTGGATCTAGATGAGATAGAAAATGATAATGGCACTGTGCGATGTGAAATGCCAGCACTTGTACAGCACAAACTGGATGACATCTTTGAACCAGTCTTGATCCCTGAACCCAAGTAAGTGCAGATGAACAGTTACTAAGGGCCAGGAATGTTGAGAATAATGAACTTCATCCCCCTCAGGTCTGCTCTACATCCTTTTGCATCATGGGTAAGAAACTTCAGCATATCAATTCCCCACCGCCCACACCCCACCCCGTTTGACTGTGGGAATGAGGTAAAATACTCTGGGGTGGTGGGGATTTTGAATTGTGGGGTTAAAATAATGTGTGTCCTATTTGAGCTTAGAATTCAGTTTAAATTTATTCCACGGCAGTACTTGATGATGATAGGGGCTCCATAAATGGGTGTGCATTATGTTTCTTCGTTCTGCTACATGGAGGCTGTATTTCCACCAGCTTTGTCTGCAGGTAGAGATTTTTTAAAAGTAGGAGCATTAAATGATACACTTCAAACAAGAAAGGCTTTCAAAATGCTGAACTTTCATATACCTTTTTATTTCTGTTGAACGCTGTCTCCTTCTCCATAATATCTCCATATGCATTTTCTTATACGTTTCTTCATATTTATGAATACATATTCAGAATTATGTATGTTAAAGATGGGGTTGCTGTGCAAGAACAGAACTGTATCTGTTTCCCCTTGGGCATCACGGGAATTATATATGTTCTCACTAGGAAAGAGGATATATTTTTAGCCTTTAGTGGCTATGGTAAAGAGAAGAAGCTGAGATAAGATGGAGTTGCTTAAGAGCTTTTTACAAAATTTGCAAAAGGCTGGCTAGAAATTTTTGAATAAGAGATTTAGTGGCCATCCCTTTTTGTAACAATCTCTACATGCCGATCTCATTCACTTAGTCCTTGAAAAATATTTACCCTTTTTGGAAGTAGAATAAATTTTGGAAATAATCAGGGATGTCAACATTTGTTCTGCATGGTTACAAAACATAGTTGTTTTGACATTTTTCTTTAACAAATACAACACCAGATAAGAGGCAAATAATACTTTTTCAGATTATTTATTCGGATTTTCCCTTGTAACATGGTTTTGGTTTATTAGTTGAGGCATTGCTTCTCATAAATAGTATTAATGTGTACTGCCTCAGAAATTAATGACAAATCAATTTGCTGCTTCACTAAAATGTGGAGATGAAGTTTTGATCTGAAATGGCAGAAATGATTTTATGGCTCCCATTATATTTTAATCATTTAAACTCTTACGGTGCAAAGGCTGTGGCTATTACGTGTGCTACCCCTTACTGTTGCATTCTTTCTCCACCCAGGATTCGTGCTGTGTCTCCACACTTTGATGATATGCACAGCAACACAGCTTCCACAATCAACTTTGTTATTTCCCAGGTAGCCAGTGGTGATATAAATACTAGTATCCAAGCTCTAGCACAGGTAAGTTGAGCACTTGTTGGTTATCAGCTACTTATCATTGCTAGGAGTCAGGAAGTAACTTGCGAGAGTGATGAGTTGCACATTTGGTGGAGCTGAGTGTCAGTTGATACAAACTCCACTCATAACTCCCCTGATGACAAAGTGAAGTGCACAGGGGCCATCTGACTCGCTGCACTCAGTAGCAAGGTAAACGATAAAATACATTTTTAAAATAGTGGCAAGACAATATTTCCACATTTCTTGAAACAGTAGATCTGGGCTCCTGTAGTGAATGTTGTGTATAGTAGTGTTTTTATAGCACTTTCTCCATTTATAGCACTTACTCCATATATAGGTTGAGCCTCCCTTATCCAAAATGCTTGGGACCAGAGGTGGTTTGGATTTTGGACTACCTATTTTTATGTACATAGCTGATGAGATATCTTGGAGATGGGACCCAAATCTAAACACAAAATTCATTTATGTTTTATGTGCACCTTGTACACATAGCCTGAGAGTAATATTTATGCATGAAACAAGTTTGTGTACACTGAACCATCAGAAACCATCAGCTGTCACTATCTCAGTCATGTCTTGCCATGAAAAAAGTTTTGGGTTTTGGAATAATTCAGATTTTGGAATTCCAGATAGGGGAGACTCAACCTGTTTTCACTCTACTATAGTGGAAGTGGAAAGGCTGTTAAATTAAATTTGACTGGACTGGTCTCATAGGACTCATTTTCATCCAGTCATTTTTTCACTTTGAAATGACTGTGACCAGTTGATTGTATTATAGTTGGCCCTCCACAGATTCTGCATTCACAGATTCAGCCACCCACTGCTTGAAAATAGTCATCAACAACAAAAATTCCAAAAAGTAAACCTTGATTTTGTGATTTTATATAAGGAATACCATTTTATTAGCCCATTGTACATAATGGGACTTGAGCATTCACAGGTTTTGGTATTCGGGGGGGGGGGGGGGGTGTTGAGTACCAAACTCATCTGATACCAAGGGTCTACTGTACATAATTTATTGTCTTGCCTTATTAACTGAAGAAGCTTCTGTTGGGATGGTTATATGGTGTGTGTTTCAGTTGTTTAGTATTGTTCATGAATGAAGAAAATGAAATGGAAACAATGGACTGACTACCACTGCTGCTGTCACTACACATGATGCTTTTAATGGTTGTGATTTCCAGAACTTCAGATTTTCTAAGAAATAATAACATAGTAGTAAAGAGGTGAATTCTGTAATACAAGGTGATTTAAAAAATGATACAAAACTAAGTAAGAACAGCTTTACATATGCATCATTCCTTTTGAAATATGTTGATGCCAATGTGATGAATACTGTACTATTGGAAGAAAAACAATTATTGGTTCTTCCTGCAGATTGATGAGGTTCTAAGGCAAGAAGACAAAGCAGAAGCTATGTCTGGCCACATTGACCAGTTCCTAATAGCTACATTCATGCAGCTCCGGCTCATTTACAACACTCACATGGCTGATGAAAAACTGGACAAGGATGAAATTGTCAAATTATACAGTTGCATAATTGGAAATATGATTTCGGTAAGGTTTTTGTTCTTTGGAAATGAAAAGGAAACTTCAGTCATTTAGAACAGAGGAGTTAAATCATCTTGTCTTCAGTTAATTTGTTGTGCTGTACAGCCTCTTAACAAGTATTCTAGCAATCCTATTCCTAATAAGTGTTTAAGGTGCCTTTGGAATAATTATTGTCACCACTATAGTTACATAACAAGCACAGTTGCTGAAATTCCTACTTCTACACAACTATTGGAGTTCTCTCCAGTTTTCAGTATGGCAGTCCTAATGTAGGGGGAGAAATACAATTAAATTCAAGAATCTTATTTAACATTTAAGACATCCTCTGGGTATTTTTTCTGTTGGGAGAATGTGATGGTACCATCCAGCATGTGATAGTAAATAGATTAAGGAACGAATTGCAGAATTATCTTAACCATTTTAGTAGTAGTACTATCTTAGTACTACATCTTAGTACTACAATAGTAATGGCAAGTATGTTTCTATACTGCTTATCAGTGAACTAGCACTCCCTAAATGTGTAAGCCGATTGCCCCCAAGAAGCTGGGCACTCATTTTACCGACCTATGGAAGGCTGAAAGGCTATGTAGACTCTTAACCCCTGCCTGGGGTCGAGCTCACAACCTTGTGGCTATGAATGGCTGCAGTACTAGCATTTAACCACTGTGCCACCAGGGCTCCTCCTTATCAGAATATTTTCTGATAATTTTATTTAAAAGGTTCAGTGAAACATACATACATTGCTGATAGCCCTAAGTCCATAAAGAATATATATTTCCTGCATAACTTTTCCTTAGATGGCAGTGGAGCAACTTTATCCCTCCAGGGCTGGAATCCTGTTGGTTACACCTAACTAGAATAGACTTATAACATCATTTGTTGAATCATGAATCAAATATGGGGGTAAATCCACGTGATTCAGTGAGTGTAGTGAGGACTTACAATAGGATTTATACCCAAATGTTTTTGACTCTAAATCCCCCAAAACCCATCATAGTATGTAGTGGGAAATGTGGAATTGTAGTACCAAACATAGGTGGAATAATCTCTGATTTAGGGTTTAGACAGCACAAGATACTGAGTTCTGGAAGGGTAGCCTTTTGCAGTGTTTTATCCAGAAGTCTGTTATCTAACTCTTGAATTCAATTAACAGCTATTCCAGATTGAAAACTTAGCCAGAGAGGCGTCTGCGGGAGTGTTGAAGGATTTGATGCATGGCCTCATTACCTTAATGCTAGATTCAAGAGTTGAAGATCTAGAGGAAGGCCAACAGGTTATCAGATCTGTTAATCTCTTGGTGGTAAAAGTTTTGGAGAAATCTGACCAAACCAACATTTTGAGGTAAATCTGTGCAAAATTCAAAAACCCAGGAGGGTCCTTCATTAGGTTGCTGTAACCTTCTGCCACAAAACTGAGCACTTGCTGTAGTTTTCTTGGAGTACTTCACTGCCTCACTTGGTCTTCCTCAAATTAAATGACTTGTTGATCCCTGCAGTTATTGAACAAGACAGATTAGACTGGACAGTTTTTTCATGATTTAAGGGACAAGAGATGTTACTTGTGCTAGATAATCCCTTGCCTCATGCAGCAGACCATGGTCAGTGAGAGAGCGCTGAAATGAGTCTTCCACTCCCTCAGCTGGGATCTGCCACTATATGAACAACCTATTTACTGATTTTTCCTCTTCTTTCTCCTCATGGCCTCCTCTAATCTGAATATTGCTGCTGCTATTGCTTTTGTTGTTTTTCTGGGCCTTCCTCTCTAGTTTCCCCCATAGTGCTTTATTCAGGGAGCAACACTGCCAATACCCTGGCTCTGCCCTACCTGTTCTCTCCTAGCAGCAGCATCTTGTTCCTACCACAACCAAAAGATGTGTCTATCTTTGATGAGGAAGAGCAGAAATTAATAATGTTGTAAAATGCACATGCTTCTTTCTGCCACTTCATTTGCCTTAATTGATTACCTATCTTTCTTTTACTGTTTACCATACAACAAAGTCCAGGTCAGTTGAGGTCAAACTCACTTAGATACACACATTTCTGAACAAATCCACCTGACACAGATAATCTCAGGTAACTATTAAATAGAGGAGGAACAGCAGAAATCTGCCATTAAACACACATTTTTTAGACTAATCATGCTGTCTAATATGTATAAAAGGCAAATAGGATAAAGACAAATGTGCACTCATTCTCCCTGGTATATATCCTCATTTTTTAATCTTTTAAAAATCAAGTCTTACAAAGGGATACAAACCTTAGCAAATAAAGGGTTCAGGTCCCCTTGTGAGCAATGATGTTTATAAGTCAGGTAATAGAATAAAATTATTTCTTGAAAGTCAAGAGATCACTTCTTCATAAGACATAAGTCTAAAAATGGGGAATACTGAAGTTGTAGATGTCCTTTTATCAAGAAGAAATCATATTCAAACATGATTTAAAGCAGGACTGGGGTGCTAAGTTCTCTGTTTGAGAGGTTTATTCTTTAGGAAACAAATATTTGCATTATTAATAAATGTCTGTTTTAGTTTGATCTCTGCTTCTAACAGCAACTCATATGTCATTTATTTAATCTGTTCTTATATTTTTTTGTGGTTTTTGTTTTGTTTTGTTTTTTTGAGGCTATGTAGCTATGTTCTGAAAGAGTTTATTCCTAGCTTTTCGCCAGCATCTGTGGCTGGCATCTTCAGAGAATGCTGCCATGGAAGTCAGTGGAGTATATATATACTATGTGACCCTTGGTTGAGAGGAAGCGATTTACATGTTAATCTCTGTTTTGGTCTGTTGGTGAATGTCAACAGTCACAAATCTTCCTCGCATATCCTCCCATGCTGAGGCCTTGCCTTTCACCAACAGACCAACACACAGATTAACATGTAAATTGCTTCCTCTCAACCAAGGGTCGCACAGTATATGTATATGTGTTTGTGTGTGTATACACACCCCACTGACCTCCATATCAGCCACAGGTGCTGGCAAAAGCATCAGGAATAAACTGTCCCAGAATATGGCCATATCATAGCCTGAAAAAAACACAAAAAACTATGGATGCCAGCCATGAAAGCCTTTGACTTCACATTGTTCTCATATTGTTGCAATGGAATAAACTGTCAGCCAGTTTTTGAATGTGATCTTACTCTGCAAAGAGACAGGTGCTCTAGCAAACTTGCATTTCTCACAAATTATATAATGTTGTGGTCTGTTCTCACAATGTACATCAAACTAAAATGCATTACCTGCTGACTCTTGAAAATCAGGTATTTTTCTCCTTCCTGGGGAAGTACCATATAAAATGGACTATTTAAGTACAGGAAACATAGACATGAAACATTATTTCATCCCTTGAGTCTAAAAATCCCCATTTTAATTTTTAAGAACCAAAGTTTTAGTTGTAAATCCTTTTAGGGTAAGTTGTAATCTATGGAGTTAACATAGGCATCTGTGTCTTAGATGTGGATGGAAATGGATGATATGTCCAACTATCTTACTTAGTTGCTATGAGAGAAGGAGTATGCATTCAATAAATGGGAGAGAGTAGTGATCCCAATTATGTTAGAGTGGAGGCAGTTATTTTGTGGTCTGCTTCAGGTGCCCAGGGCCTTGGACTTGTTCTTCAAAGTTGTGTAATACAAGGGTATAAAACTGTGAAAGTATAAAGCCTCTTCATACTTCTCTCTAAAGCACTAGCCCACTAAGCTTGACTTCTCATGACATCCTAATTGAATACATGCAAGCGATTACATAATGATGTGACAGAAACAGAATTAGCTGTGTCTGAGCAATTCTGTACTAATCCTCTGTATGGATAATGCTACTCCATGTATTCTCCCTAGTGCCCTGCTTGTTCTGCTTCAAGACAGTCTCTTGGCAACTGCAAGCTCTCCCAAGTTCTCAGAGCTAGTAATGAAGGTAAGTGTGCATAATAGTTCTCTTTTGATAATCTTCTTTCTGCGTAATGCATTACTAGAGACTATATATTGTAACTGGTTATAGCCTTAGGCTTCCAGTGCTCAAAAGCCATGCTAAGCTAGGTGAGCCATGCCTTGGGAATATATGAGTCCACCTTAATTCTCCTCAGTTGCATTTTGCCAGAACAGCACTAATTATGTCCTTCTTTTGTCTTTCTTTTCCTCTCCCCAGCTGAAACCCCTGTTTCACTTGCACATCTGTTTATTCTGAATGCATCTTGGCAGCTTCTCTGTTCTCTCTAGTGTTGAAATATGTGTAGTGTTCCAGGAAACTATTATCTCCTTTTAACCATCAATGAACTACAACCCATTGTTGTTCTGTCATCGGTGTATTTCATTCTGGATAGTAATGCTGTCCTCTCAAGGACTCTTGGTGGGAGACCTTTACTCACTTCCATTCTCCAAACCTCAGACAGCTACTTAACCTAACAGGAGGACATACAACAGCGATTTATACAAGCCCTTCCACAAGCCCAGATGCGAACTGTGCCCATATTTCTATTCAAGAAATGTCATCACAGGCCCCTATTAACATCACTCACAATATTAAAGGGACTTTCACGTGCTCATCCTCCAGTGTGATTTATGCCATACTATATCAGCAATGCCCTTCAGCACTCTATGTTGGGCAAGCAGGCCATTCCCTACACCAGATGATAAATGGACATAAATCAGACATTAAGAATGGGGATAGACAAAACTAGTTGCAGAACTCTTCATTCTTCCTGGGCATTCCATCTCACACCTCAAAACAGCAGTCCTTAAACAGAAGAACTACAAAGGAGTATTGGAAAGAGAAATATCAGGATTGGAATGTATCCACAGACAACAATCCATCAGCAATGGGTTGAATAGAGCTAATGTTTCCTGGGACACTACACACATCTAAGCCCAATGCTCATGAGGGTGTCCTTGACCAGTGTATGACATCCCTTCTCTGTTTCCCAAACTACATTCCAATACTCATTCTGTGGTTATCTACTCTCCTTGACTTTCTGCAACAGCCTTCCTTCTGCCTTTGTCCCCCAACAACCATAGTCATCCTAATGGTGCAATGCCACCTGTATAACTACTTTAATGAAATTTTAAACATCCCTCATATGTGTTTTTCTATTTCATATCCTAAGCCTGTTTTGGAAATACCTCCGTATGTTGGGGTCGTTAGTTTCTCTGATAGATGCTCTTCCTTCCTTCCCAGTGCTTATGGAGAATGGTAAGACTTCTTCCTGAAACTATCAACACCATCAATCTGGACCGAATCATGTTGGATATCCACATCTTTATGAAGGTGTTTCCAAAGGAGAAATTAAAGCAATGTAAGAGTGAGTTCCCAATACGGACACTGAAGACTTTGATTCACACTTTATGCAAGCTCAAGGGGCCGAAGGTAAAAGAAAATGGCTTCATCCCAGCTTGTTTGTTGCTTTCTAGATTGTTAGAAGGTTTTTCTCTAAAAGCAATCACATTTTCTTAGATTTTAGATCATCTAACAATGATAGATAACAAGAATGAATCTGAGTTGGAAGCTCACCTGTGTAGAGTAATGAAACATTCCTTGGATCAAACTGGAAGTAAATCCGATAAAGGCACAGAAAAAGGAGCTTCTCGCACAGTAAGTATTGCATTTTTTAAACTGAAAGAAAATGGCCTTCAAATGTGAAGTCAGTCAGTTTGCTAAAAACAAAAGGAATTGTTCTGAATTGTGGATAATACTGTGCCATGTCTTTACTGTAAATCATTTTGAAGGCTGAATAAGCTCTCTTGTTATGATGGCTTCACTAAGTCAGAAATACAAAGGACCCAATTGTAAAACATTTCATTGTCCATCAGACAATGTCTCAACTTCACTTGATAATATTTTAGACAATTTTCATGTTTAAAGCAGTGAACTTCAACACAGTCTTCAGTCTCCCCATCTCTTGATAGAGTGATGGCTAAGCAGGGTGTTGTTTGTTTCAAAAAGCAGTTGTGGGGAAGGGTGTAATATTCTCATCAAATCCATGTAAACTTGGTGCAGTACAAATCTAAGTGATTTTTTACTTTATTGTATTTGGAATCTCCTTAAATTGCAAGATGGTGTTTGCTTATGAAATGGAGAATAATAATTTCCATTGAGTGCCTGTTATATTAGCTGGTTCCTTGGTTAGTTGGTTAGTATAATTACTCTTTCTTAGTGTGTAAAACCTCAAGTGTCTAAGGTTTTAGTATAAACCAGAATATGCAGACAGATGTGTCTTTTACACACATGTATGAAAACACATTAAGGAACTGAAGAGATGAAATTACATGTTGTAGAGAAGAAACGCTTCCTAGAGTGTTTACGGGAAATAAATCACATCCTGGCCCCCACAACAACTCTTGCATCCTGCTTGGGACTGGATTCACATACCATTCAACCATGGATCACAAACATGCCCATTACATGGTGGCAGTGTTGTGCTGATGGCAAGTTCTTTGCTTGTACTGTTCCTCCAAGAATCCTGGTGCATGCAACCTGTGGTACAGTACCTAATATTTGACCACTAGAACCTCACAGTGCTAATCCATATGGGTGTTGAAGGCAATTCTGATTTGCACATAATATACAGAATCTATTACTGACAAGATGAAGTTCACTGTAGGGGTTATGGTACATAATCCAGTAATAGTCCTAGCTGATTTGTTTTCTTGTATGTGGGGGGAAAGCCCAGCTTATATGTTCCTAGCTTCAGCTGCTTTAACTTCCACCTCTTTGGGGTGTTTTGTTAATATATTTCAATTTCTGTTTATAGGACGAGAAGTCATCAAAGGCCAAAGTGAATGATATTTTAGCAGAGATATTTAAAAAAATTGGGTCTAAAGAAAACACTAAAGAGGTAAGGATTTTACCACTGTGGAGAGACTGATTATTGGTAATTATGTCTTCCTGTGTGTGTTGAGTGCTACATCTCTCTGTATGCCATCCTTTGGCTGGTCAGCAGAAGAGTGGAGCTTGCAGATGGTTCAAGTTCAGTCCCTGACATCTCCAGTTCATGCTGGGAAAGGTTGTTGTCTGAAACCCTCAACAGGCTTTGCCAGTTATAGTAAGTTATAGTATATCAAGGATAGGGAAAGTATCCTGCATGTTCTCTGCAGTTACACCTTCCACCCTCCCTAAAATGGTTTTTAAATGGCCAATCATGCCATGCAAGTCACCGGGGGGGGGGGGGATTTGAATGCTGTGAGGGAGAGGTATTTTTAGTCCCAAATACCCTTTTCCTAATGTCTGTTTTGAACTTTTAAATACCTAGTAGGGCCTGAAATAGTCTGTAAATGGGCAGTTGTGCATCCCAGAAGCATATGGAACAGTGGAGATGAGGGTGAAAATGGCACCCTTCATTCTGTACAACCTGTCCCAGTTGCCTGCCCCAGCTGTAGACAGTAATGAATTAGGTTGACTAGTGATCTGGCATGGTAAGGAATCTATGTATGTATGAATCTGCTTGCACATAGCAGTTTAGCAATATCATAGGGTCCTAGACCTTCAGTTTGTAACATTTGACTGGTTGTTGTTTTCATTTCTCCAGGGTCTAGCAGAGCTGTATGAATATAAAAAGAAGTATTCTGATGCGGACATTGAGCCTTTCCTAAAAAATTCCTCACAGTTCTTCCAGAACTATGTGGAACGAGGTCTTCGGTTGATTGAAATGGAAAGGGAAGGCAAAGGGCGCATTCCATCTTCTACAGGTAATTCCCCAGTACTGTGATAGATGGACTTGAAAGACCTAGTTGTTGCTGTTCTGTTGCAGGTGTTGGACTTCCTCACTTAGTAATATGTATAGAGAACTTCAGAAGTATTATGTGTGCCAGTTCTTTTTGTAAAGTGTTGAACTGGTGGTATCAAAGTCATGTTTGCTTGATTGATCATAAAAAAACCTAATTAGTTCATAAGTTACATTGGGATGGGATTTGTGTAGCCTTCCTTGGCAGCTATGATTCTATACTAGCAGCCCCAGCCATCATATATTCAAAATATGGAGAGCTCTGGAAGTTGCACTTCAGCAACATTGAAGAGCCATACAGTTACCATCATTGTATGCCAGAGAATAAAATAAAATAGTATCATTGGAGGTTGAGCTGCATGAGTTTCATGTCAGTAAGATTCACTTTCCCATGCTTCAGTGTAAGCAAGGATAGCAGCAACACAAAGTGACATAGGTCACTTGTGATTTGTTTTTTTCCTTATTTCATTGTAACAGATAAAGAGTCTTAGACTCAGCCTTTCAAACTCAAAAGAAATTCTAGCGAAAGCAAGTAGTCTGCAAAAATAGCTGTTGGAAAAAAATTCTCCATATGGTGCAGCTGTAAATACTTTAGGTAACACCAAATGCAAAGATGTATAAAGACCTTTGAAACCCGAAGGATTCATTCTGACATCTGAACAACACAGAAGTCATCACAACATGGCTCTTTTTCTTACACTACTAAGAAGACTTCAGAAGCCCCAGATCCCATGGGAGGAATGACTCTTTCTCATGTAGTTCAGGGAAGACAACATTTTCATAGGAAGAAAAAGCATTGGGGATCAATCCAGGGTTTCTGAGGGTATCCTGTAAATGTTGGGAAAAGAAGCCCCTCAGCGACTATTACACCACACTGACCCTGCCCTGTGAAACTTCAGAATCTCTTTGGTGTCTACTTGGACTCATTTTGTGTGTTGTGTGTGTGTTTTTTGTTTTGTTTTGTTTTCATTTTCCAGGGGTTTCTCCACAGATGGAGGTATCGTGTGTCCCCACTCCCACCAATACTGTCTCCTCATCTATAGGAAATTCAAATGGGGAAGAGGTGGGGCCTTCTGTCTACTTGGAAAGGCTAAAAATTCTCAGGCAGCGATGTGGTCTTGACAATGCAAAGGTATTAAAACAGATTTACATGTGCGTTGATTTCTGTGCTCTGGTATTCTCTATAGACCAGCCTTTCTCAACCTTTTTACCCTGGAGGAACCCTTGAAATGATTTTCAAGTTTCAGGGAAGCCCTGCTTAAAAATATTATATTTACAGCTTATGGGTACATTAGTGGGATCTGTAAGTTCTAGATATAGTCATTCACTAAGAATGGTCAATGCTCTTTCAGTAGAGAATGATAAGTTTTCTTTGGATCTGTGTATTTTGACCAACCTATTAGCCATTTGTATGGTTCCCCCTCCTCACAAAGGATAGCAACTCCAGTGCAAGTCAGTAGTGTAGGGAGAGGAAACTTCAGTAACTTCAACGTGGAATGGGAGGCTACATAAAGTAATTCAAGGGGAAGACGCTGATGTAATGACCCTATTTTTCTCCTGTCTTGTGCTCACCTGACAAAAAATGGACCAAATAAAATGAACATGGTCCTACTTTACTCTGCCATATGGGGCTCAAAGACCTCAAACAAAATTGCTAATGGGGTTGTTTGGTCACTGTCCACACTACATGTGCAAATAGTCAATGCTATACCTTGTTGTTGTTGTTTTTTCCAAATCACAAATTCGTGGAAGCCCTAGCAACCTCTCACAGAAACCTAGGATTCCAATTTCAAAAAACATTCTGTAGACCTTTATGCTGAATCCTTTTTTGCTTTGGCATGCCTGCTTTTGCAATGGAAGTCTTTATGCATCTTTGCTTACAAACTACTTGCTTTTGCTCAGATTTTCTTGGGGGGTATACAATTGGAACTGAAGGCAACTTCTGAAGTTAAATAAAAATGAGGCTAGACCATCCATGAGTGATACGTTTGGATGGTGCTTTTTTCCTACTTGTATTATGATAGGAAGCTGAGGCTTGCTGATATTGCCTGCCATGAAACCCATCTTCTCCCCAGATTTCTCTGCCACTTCTTTTTGGGCCAGAAAAAAGCTGTGCAGTTGCTGCGGCCCTGATCCGGTGCTCAAAGGGGCGGCATTAAACCACCTCCTGTAGACTGACTAGGACTGTAGATGTAGCAAGTAGGGAATCAGTGTTCCCTTAATTCATGTGTATGATTGGGATTGTGCAAGTGTTTGTTGAACCATTTTAAGTGAATGTAGGGGAAAGGAAGCCTTCAGGAAACTTGTTATTGCTTGATTTTTGGATTTAGACACTCAATTGTGTACCAGTTTGTCATATGTTAAGCTTATTTGGGGCAGACTTTTCTCCAGGTGGCAGATACTATATGTATAAAGATTTTTTATGAAGCAAACCAAGATTTGGTAGAACTATCAGTCACATCATCTGAATTGTCGTGAAAGACAAGAATGTGAATCCACTAATTAGGACAAGAACATTATACATGATGTAACAGAATTTTGCTTTTTGAATGTTTTCTATATAGTGAACATGGTAGAAAACCCTGGTAGTCTATAACTTCTGTGCTTAAGTAAGTGGTTTTCAACAATGTCTCCATCTGCAGCAGGAAGACAGAGCCCCACTGACCTCCCAGCTGTCCAAACCATCACTCCCTACAGTTGCATCCTCCACAGATATGCTCCACAGTAAGCTTTCTCAGCTCCGTGAATCACGGGAACAGTACCAGCACATTGATCTGGACTCCAATCAGACTCACTCGTCTGGCATTGGAACGACCACATCCTCCTCTACAGCATCCAATATTGATGACTTGAAAAAGAGACTGGAGAGAATAAAAAGCAGTCGCAAGTGAAATTGCGTGAAACTGTGTGGCTGTTGCAGAGCTGGCCATCTTTAGTTTACTAAACTAGAAGTCTTCATAGTTAAGTGGCCTCATGTAGGCCTTATGTATACAAACTGGTTTCTGTGTATAATACAGCAAATCTTGGATTGGCATCCAAGTCATTGTGGCACAAGTCTTTGTACATACTTTGCTTCTTTGTGAGCATTTCTTTACTGTAGAAGGCTGTCTGTGTATTAGTTTTAGTGTACAGAGCTGTAAACAACTGTCCTCCTTCTCAGTCCAGTTTCTCATAACTTTTTATTTGTTGAGTTGTCTTATCTATTCTTAGCTCCCTTAAATTTTAGGAACTTTTCAGTGAATTCATTTTTAATTTTGTGAATTTCTTCATATAATCCTTGAACTGTTTCTGTACGAACGCATGGCATGAAGTAACTAATTTAAGTGTTTTTTTGTAAATAAAGTTTGAATTAACTCTCTGTGGGAGCAATAGTGACTGTTGAAGGCAAATCTCCATTCATGTCCCAGGTTTGCTAGTTATCCAGCATTTCCACATGTTACTGAGCTGTTGTCAAAATCTTACAGGCGAGTAACTTTCATTGGGAGTACCTGGAGAAGCTGAGATACTAGAAATGCAAACATGATCCAGGTGAAGGAAGCTTTTGATATCTGTCAGTCATTTTGTTCCTGTTACCATGGTTTCCAGAATAGTTTGGGCAGAGGCAGAACACTTTAGTCTTTATAAACAATGCCTTCCAAAGCCTTTCTTCATGGTATCTAGTAAGCCAGCAAGTGGTATGTAACATTAATATTCCTTTTGAGGAATTACTTTCAATAATTGTTTTTAGTACTGGAATTTTAACAAGGTGGGTGACCAAAATCGCACATTCAGGACAAGTTGGAGTTCTAATGATTTTTTCCTCTTCATGTCATTAATATACATACTGGAATCCAAAATATATAGGTTTGTACTAAATGTATGATTAGCAATTGCAGCTGGTGACTGTGAATGGATTCTACTTCCAAATGTTTGTGCACTGAAGTGGATCAAATATTGCCACAGTTGAAGGACACCAGTCCAGGGGATTATGGGGAATTGTCTGAGTGACAATACTGGGTGTTTTTTGTTTTGTTTTGTTTTATATGGGCTAATAATAATAAAATTTATTTATATTCCGCCCCTCTACAAAATGCAATAGGGGCGGCTTACAAAGCTTAAAAACATACATCAAACCCCTCAATCCCCCCCCTCATAAAATACAATTAAACAATATAAGAATTAAAACATACTTTAAAAACACACACACATATAAAACAAGAGTAACAGCACAAACTATAGACCGTAACTAAGTTGTGGTCAGTGTTCTAAAGTTCTTTTGATAGCCGGAGAGACTAGTCAGGAAAAGCCTGCCAGAAGAGATCCATCTTTACAGCTTTTTTAAAGCTATTTAAGGTGGTAATATGATGGATCTCGTCCGGCAGGCCATTCCATAATCTGGGTGCGACAGCTGAGAAGGTCTTTTGGGAGGTCACAGTCAGCCTTGTTTTATGAGGCTGTAGCAAGTTCCTCCCTGAGGATCTGAGAGTGTGGGAAGGATTATATGGAAGGAGGTGGTCCCAAAGATAGGTTGGACCCAAGCCATTTAGGGCTTTAAAGGTGATAACCAACACCTTGTACTGGGCCCGGAAACTAATGGGCAGCCAGTGAAGTGATCTTAAGATCGGTGTTATATGGTCTTCTGGATGTACCAGAGACCAGTCTGGCTGCCATGTTCTGGACTAATTGAAGTTTCCGAACCAAGCACGAGGATAGCCCCATGTAGAGTGCATTACAGAAATCAAGGCGTGAGGTTACCATCGCATGTACTACAGTCTCAAGGTCCCTGGCTCCCAGGAAAGGGCACAGCTGACATATCAGCTGAAGCTGATAACAAGCACTCCTGACCATCGCATTCACCTGATTTGTCAAGTCAAGCAACAAAACTAGGAGCACCCCTAGATTGCGAACACAGTCCTTTGAGGGGAGTATGACCCCATCCAGGACTGGAGGTTGTATCCCAATACCTGGGTTTGGAGCCAATACCGTAAGTACCTCCATTTTGTCTGGATTCAGCTTCAATTTGTTTTCCCTCGTCCAGTCCATTACTGCCTTAAGACAGTCATTGAGAGGAGAGACGCCATCTGAAGTCAGAACTGATGACCGAAGCATGGAGAAATATATCTGGGTCTCATCAGTATACTGATAACACCCTGCCCCATGCCTCTGGATGATGTCTCCCAGCGGCTTCATGTATATGTTGAAGAGCATCAGGGACAGGATGGCGCCTTGTGGGACACCACAATTAAGCTCTTTTCTTGCAGAGCAACTGCCCAAGCACCACCCTCTGGAACCTGCCTGAGAGGAAGGAACGGAATCCCTGCAATGCCTCCAATCCCTAGCCCTCAGGCGACTCACGAGGATGTGATGGTCTATTATGTCAAAAGTCACCGAGAGGTCTAGTAACACCAAGGGTCACACTACCCCTGTCCCTGCCAAGGCATCACCCCCCTGGACGGCCATCCACGAAGGGCAAGGGTTGAGAGGGCAAGTTGTTTTCCTCACGTTTCCAAGGAGCTATGCATTTGTGTGCCTCTTATGGTGTGAGTCCCAAACCTACTGAAGCATACGTAGTTTCTGTAGCATCCTCCAGGACAGTGATGGCGAACCTTTTAGAGACCAAGTGCTCAAACTCAAAGGCTTTCCCGCACTTGGTGTTACCCGGTGCTGGGGGCAGGACTACCCCAGAGACAGCTGAAGGCCTGGGAGGGCAGGGCAGAAGAGGAGGAACATGTGCCATCCTCATCCCCAGCCTCCAGGACCTTTATCTATCTCTGGAGAGGCAGCTAATGGCATAGGGAGGGGGGGGAGGAGAAGCAGGCATGTGTCCTCAGAAATGACTTCACGTGCCATAGGTTCGCCACCACGGCTCTGGGATAGTACTTTCTGCTCCTTTCTTGTGATGTTTTGAAGTAAGTGCTGTTGCTGCTGCATAATCACTACATTGGTATAATGCACTGAACTGTAAAGTAATGGCAGTCAGAATTACTATTTACAGATGTGTGGCATGACATTTGGAAATGCAGTGAAATATTTGTGGCAAACTTAGATGCTTTTGTCTTTAAAAAAAAAAACACCCCAACTTCCTCTCCAATCCCAGCCTGATCTGTGGCTATAGTTTTCATGAAGATTGGCCATTTCAATGTTGGTTTCAGAAAATGCCCCATTTAAGCCATTTTAGCTTAACATAGAGCCAATGGAAATGTTTTTTACCATAAGTTTGAATAAATGTTACATTTTACTACTAAATTTTTCTGTAGTTCCTGAATCTTGGTGATTATAGCTGGGGAAGGTACTCCAGAAGAAACAAAACTTTCTTTGCCAGTGGCTGGGAGGCCAAGGATTTATCAGTATAAGTACAGAGACTTAATCAACAGTCATAGCATTTGACCAGTTTCCTCCTGTGTGTCATATAGAGCTTCACTTACTCAGATGAGATATGTTTGCTGCTATATAAAAGGCTCAGTTAACAACTATGGATGTAGTGGGATATCGTTTTGCTTGCAAGAAATGCTACTGTGACTTTTAAAATATCAATTGAATAAAACTACATCCCTTTAAATACTCACACAACCCGTCTCTTGTACTGTTGCTCCTCATACTTCTGCTTATCAATAATGCAGTATTTGAAATTGACAGTATTGCCTGGCTTCTGCTTGGCCTGCATTTTTCCCCTCCTGAGTTGAGTGAAGAGCAGAACCAATCATCTTCCAAAATACAAGGGATATGATCTTCCAAAATAGGAGGAAAATGATCTTTGCAAATGTGAGCCATGATAATTAAGGTTGGGCTTGGCCAGCAATGCATATTCTGCTGCAAATCTCTTGTAGCTGGCTCCCACATCTCACTGACACTGATGGGCAGAAGCACTAATCATGTTATTTCCTACATTAATTCTTCATCTTGTATCACTGGCATGGAAAGTGACTGTATAACATGAGTGCCAATAGTTGAAGGGATTTTTTTCTAGCCACCAAATCAGAAAGTATTTGTAAGCTAGCCCTTGTCTTGCTAGTATAAATGCCAAAGAGTGATTATAGTTTCACTATAATGAGCAGCATTTTTCATGCTGACATTTCTCCATGTCTTTGTGTCATAGGAAAAAAGGATACTATAACCCTGGTATTTCCTCAAACAGGCAAATTCTAAGTAGGATAATCTCACATATACACACAACCTTTTTTAAAAAGCAAAAATTAATTAAGCTTTTAAAAATATGGGTTATTTGTGAGTCTCCTGCATGTAAAATGGAGCTTCCTACACTGAAATTTTCTAGATAGCCATGATATTATTTTGGATTCAGTGGATTTGTATCTGAATGAGCTACACATAATTGACCTTTATTAATTTACTTTTGGTAACATCAGTAGTGTTTGCACTAGTATGGACAAAGTTTATCCCTTGCAGTTGATACCAGAGAGGAGAATAAGAACTTAGTCCAGAACTTTTATTGGGGTTTGTGGTCAGTTACCATTTCCTTTTATAGGCTTTTATTTACTGTAATGCTTAATCAGTAGAATATCTATAAACTAAGGTGCCAGTGCTGAAGTTAATATCCTTTAAAGCCCATGTCTCTCTGTAGTCTTTTGCAACCATTTCCTCAAGCGGAATACATGGGTGTAGAATCCATATTTGCCATCGCGATCACAGCCTTCTCCCCATGAGACAATACCCACTTGAAACCATCGCTCAAGCGTTGGATGCTGAAAGAATAGGGGTGAGGATGAAAACAAGAATACTGAGAAGAGAGTCAGTGTATGGCAAAAGCTGTATGTCATACAAATATTCATGGGATAAACAGCAGCAGGGGTGTGTTGCCCACAGGGCCATTAAAACAGATCCAGAGGTGGCATTGGCTGCACAATGCAGTCTTCTGAGACCATGTGTTTCTTAAAAGAAACTTGTGGAAGATGCCTATTTGAATCTCAGAAACAAGTAGAATTGCTGAATAATATCAGTGCTTTTGGTTTTCTTGTCCATATGACTATTCCACTGGTTTGTATTATGAAAAACAAAATCCCATGCAAATTTCATGAAACGTTCCAGAATTCATATTATCTCAACTCCACGTTTTTGGGTTTTTGTTAAAGCAAGGAGAACAAAGCCATGATCAGAGTTGGTGAATGCTTTCATTAAAAGCCCCAACACTGAATCTAAAGACGGTTTGTACTTAAATTATTAACGTAGAACCAGTTGTTCTATCAGCTTGATTCTATGTGATCAGTAGTAGGTTCCCTGAACAAAGGCCTAACATATACTAAATCTTTAAGATTTTGAGGTAATGCCTTTAGTTGATCCAGTAATGATCTCAAGAGGTCATAAAAGGAAGTAATGACTACTTTATAGGTCTAGCCTCCAGCTCAATGCAGAACTGGCTATGCACAATGTTACTGCTACCCTTTAATTTTTTGTGTGTATATTACACTGCTCTGACCATTGCACATACCTTCATGACAAAAGGACCCCCACTGTCGCCCTCACAGGCATCTCCCCTCTTGGAATCCTCAGGACTGTACCCTAAAAAGAGCAAAGGAGTTAGAAGCTGTAGCTGACTAGAGAGGGATTCACAGTCTGTCTTGTGGGGTTTTTTTAGCTGATTCTAGCTTTTGATAACCTGATATCAACAATTTAAACATGCTTATCCCTTCACATCCACAAAGCAGCAAAGGTTCCCCTCACAAAGAAAACTTACAGCTTCTTATCTTTCATACAGTTGGCGTGGTTTAGTGTACAAGTTCTTGTTTCTTTTTTTAAACTTTGTCTTTGCTAAATGTCTCAATTCTGGGAGCACAAGAGACATCTGTTTTTCCAGTGGCATTTGGTATCTGATTTCATATAATGTTTGCTATCACAAGATTTACCGTGTTTGCAAACTGAGACCCATAGGACACATTTGTGCTACATGTGGTGATGCTGTATGTCTAGACAGAATCATTTGAGAAAACAGACAGTACATATAATTTCAATAGAATGCAGGGTAACATTCCCATTTATCAGCCACTTTAATTGTTTGTATGCCGTTTCAACTACAGTTGGCCTTCCTTATCCACGGATTTTTTAAGCCACAGATTCAAGTATCCACAGCTTGAAAATATATATTTTTTAAAGTATAAATTCCAAATAGTAAGCCTTGATTTTTCCATTTTATATAATGGGCACAATTTTGCTTTGCTATTGTACTTAATAGGACCTGAGTTTCCACAGATTTTGGTATCCATGAAGGGTCCTGGAATGAAATCCCAGTGGACCCACTATATGAATATGATATGTTAGCCTCTCATTTTCTGTGTGTTCCAATAATTGAATTGATGGAAGTAGATGTTTCCAGTATTTCACCCAGACATTTCAGACAGTTTTTTTTAAATGTCTGAATGAAATAATAGAAACATCCAGTAACCACCAGTTCACCAAATGTTATTGGAACATGTAGAAAGTGAGATGTTAACATAGTAGAAATGGTATATAAGCTATTAAAATAGTTGTTAAATGGGATTATAGTACTTTAGTAGATACTGGAATCTTTAATGGTAACAATGTATAGAGTATGGTAAAAGGTATCTATTGATGGATAACAGTTGAGCTTCCATTACATTATTATTTTTGTTTAAAACATGCATTGGGGTGGTACTGTTGCCAAAAAATCTGATAAACTATACTTTATTTCTGAGGTTATATGTTCTATTAAATAAAAAACAGTACTAGTAGTAACACAGCACGTTTTAAACCAACTCGGTAACAGTTTTGCTGATTAAAACTGCAAGAAAAATAATTTGTCATATTCTTTAGTCAGTCAGGGTGCTGTGTTGTACATATGTAGCTGTAAGTTTTGCAAACAGTTTATAAGTTTATAGCAGGATTTCGGGGAAGATAGTAAAGTTTGCAACAGAAAGTGGAGCACGTCCCTTATAATCCAGCTCAGGAAGCTATTAGAGTTCCTTCCTCAAATCTGTTTATCATAGCACATTGTTTTTCTCACATATATCTTTCATTAGCATGCTTTGTTTTGTGGTTGGTCTATAGAGAGTAAATGAGGGCCAAATTTAGTAGTCTGATTGTAGAGGCACCTATCTCTTCCAAAATCCCATTGTTCAGGAAAAATAGGTTAACCTTTGGCATATAGTAATACCCCCATGTCCACAGATTACTTACCCACATCTTAACAAATATGTTCTGTAAACATCTCTAGGCTATCAAATGCAATTCTGTGGCCTATGTCCAGCCCAAGCATACTATAGAATTGTGCTGGATGATCTAGAAATGCCTATAGAAGGATTCAGTCTAGGCATTTCTAGCTCCCCCAGTGTGATTTTATGGCATGCTTGGGCTGGTAGTCATTCATCTCATTTAAAATACAGTTCCCTATTGTTTGCAGTTTCAGGTATCTATGGAGGGTCTTGGAACATAACCACCAAGGATACAGGGGTGGTTTCCCTTATGCTTTATTAGCTAAATGTGAGAGTCATCACCCTCGCTAAAAGGTTACTTGGGCCCTTCACTGTTATTCCCTAGTATTGATAATTTTGATAGGAATTATAATAAGATTAAAATTGTTTCTATTGTAATATTTTTGAATGTTTTTTAATTGGATTTACAACACTAACATAATTTACATAGCTTCTGCCTCATATTAAATTAAATACTTTTCTAATTTTATGAAATGTGCCAAAATGTCCTGAGTTGATGGTGGGCCTTGATTAATCGTTGTCTAAAACATGAGATATAAATGGCTTCTGAGAACGATTTGGATTCTTGGGATTAAGGACTGCAGTTCCATGAGGGGGGACTTCTGGCAAGGGATGGGTTGCATCTCACCCCAGTTGGCAGAAATGCTTTTGCCAATAGTCTCAAAACTTTGATTAGCAGGGTTTAAACTAAGTTATGTGCAGGAGGCAGACATTACTTTGGAAGGCAGGAGTACATCCAGGAATGGAGATATGGGTCAAAACTGTTATAGAGGGAACAAGGCAAATAGTGCAAGAACCCAATAGTGAATGGGGAAAAAAACTTTACACAGGCAGCTAGGGAGGAGGACCCGTGTCTCTACATTAATGCACAGAGCATGGGGAATAAACAAGTTAAACTTGAACTCCTTGCACAACAAAGCAAAAACAATATAATAGCCATCACTAAAACCTGATGGGATGAGTCTCATGATTGGAATGTAGTAATAGAGGGGTATAACCCTTTTAAGAGAAATAGGCCAAACAGGAAAGGAAGAGGAATAGCATTAAATGTCAGGGATGTTTATACCTGTGAAAAGATCCAGGACTTCAATCCTGGAAGCTAGGTGGAGAGCATATGGGTAAAGGGGAGGGAAACAACAGGGATATTGTTGTGGGAGTCGACTACAGACTCCCTAGACAGATGGAGAAATTGGATGATGCCTTTCCAGAACAGATGACCAGAACAGAAAGGAGAAATGTAGTAGTGATGGGTGACTTCAACTATCTGGGTATTTGCTGGAAGTCAAACTCAGCCAAAACTTTTAAGGTATAGCAAATTCCTCACTTGCCTCAAAGACAATTTCATTATCCAAAAGGTGGAAGAGGCAACAAGAAGATCAGCTATTTTAGATCTGATCATAACCAACAAAGATGATCTGGAAAATGGGATGCAACTGGTGGGCTCCTTAGGTGGGAGTGATCATGTTCTCCTGGAGTTTGTAATACAGTGGAAAGAAGAAGCCAGGCATAGTCAGACACACATTCTATACTTTAGAAAAGCAGATTTCAGTAAATTTGGGAAATACTGGGGGTGATCCTGTGGTCAGGAATATTAAAAAAAAAGGGAGTTCAGGATGGATGGGAGTTTCTCAAAAAGGAGACACTAAAGGCACAATTTCAAATAGTTTCATTGAGGGAAAATGGGAGGTGAAACCAGAAACCAGAATGGATGACTAAAGACCTTGCAATGGAGCTAAGTTTTAAATGGGAGATGTATAAGAAATGGAAAAGGGGGGAAATCAAGGAGATTTCAAATAAACAACTAGCACATGTAGGGCTAAAATTAGAAAAGCAAAAGTGCAGAATGAGCTCAGGCTTGCTAGAGAGGTTAAGAAGAATAAACAGGACTTTTTGGGGCATGTTCATAGCAAAAGGAAGAAGGAGGAAATGGTAGGGCCATTGTGTGGAGAAGATCGCGAAATGCTAACAGGGGACAGAGAAAAGGCAGAATTACTCAACACCTTCTTTGCCTCAGTCTTCTTAGAAAAGGAAATGGGTGCTCAGCCTGAGGAAAATGGAGCAGAGGACATGATAGGAGAAACAGCACAGAATAAGTAAAGAGGAAGTACAGGAATACCTGGTTAATCTAAATAAATTTAAGTCTCCAGGATCAGATGAATTACATCCAAGGGTAATAAAAGAATTGGCAAATGTAACATTGAAGCCATTGGCAATAATTTTTGAGAACTTCTGGAGAACAGAAGTCCCAGGAGACTGGAGGAGGGCAAACGTCCCCATCTTCAAAAGGGGGAAAAAAGAGGACCCCAACAATTATCATCTAGTTAGTTCAACATCAATACCAGGAAAGATTCTGGGGCAGATAATTAAACAGAGAGTCTGTGAACATCTAGAAGGCAATTCCATAATCACAAAAAGTCAACATGGGTTTGAGAGAAGTCATGCCAGACTAATCTGATCTCTTTTTTTAAATAAAATTACAGCTGTGGATATTGTATATCTTGATTTCAGTAAGGCTTTTGACGGCCTCCCATGGCATTCTTGCAAACAAGCTATTAAAATGTGGGTTAAGCAATACAACCATCAAATGGATTTGTAATTGCTTGACAAGCCAAACCTAAAGGGTGCTCAACAATGGCTCCTTTTCATCCTGGAGTGAAGTGACCAGTGGGGTGTCACAGGGTTCTGTCCTGGATCCAGTGCTATTCAACATCTTTATCAGTGACTTATATGAAAGAATAGGGAGCATGCTTATCAAATTTGCAGATGACACCAAATTAGGAGGAATAGCTAATACCCCAGAGAACAGGATTAAATTTCAAAATAACCTTAATAGATTAGATAGATGGGTCGAAGCTAACAAAATGAATTTCAACACAGAGAAATGTAAAGTATTGTGCTTAGGGCAAAATAAAATAAAAATGAAATGCAAAGATATAGGATGGGGGACACCTGGCTGAACCAGACTACATGTGGAAGGGATCTAGGAGTCCTATTAGACTACAAGTTGAATACGAGTGAACAGTCTGATGCGGCAGCTAAAAAGGTCAATGTGATTCTACGCTACATCAACAATAGTATCTAAATCAAGGGAAGTAATAGTGCCACTCTATTCTGCTTTGGTCAGTCCTCATCTAGAATACTGTGTCCAGTTCTGGGTACCACAATTCAAAAAGGATATTGACAAGCTGTGTTTAGAGGAGAAGTCATGCCAGACTAATCTGGATGGTCCTTGTGTTGTTTTCCAACTCTATAATTCTATGATTCCCACAAAGTTCTTTCTGGAAGCAGGCAAATGACATAATATGCAGGGCAAAGGTGAGAACCTCTTCTGCCTGATTTTGGCTTGAAATGGATTTGTTTTACCATGTATGTCTACCTTTTATATATATACCAGTAGGCTGTAAGCACACATTCCTTCAAACCAGTATTGCAAAGTAATCTCGACGTTAAGCTTGTCTTTTGTTTTTTCTCAGCTGAACTTCATTCACATTAGTGCCAGAAGGCTAGACTGATTTCTTTTTCCACCCCATTCTCCTCAACCCATGTTGGAAGCTTCTAGACAGAGGTAATTTTATTCTGGCCATGGTGCTGGCTTAACTCAGCTTCTCACACGGCTGGTACCATTACTTGAATTAGAAGCTACCTTTTATTTAAGACATTGTCTTCTCATTGACTCTACCAACAGAACAATACTTCCAGTCTAAGCATGAGGCAGCCACCTCAAGTGGCAAAATTTAGGGAGAGAGGAGCAGCTAACAGCAGCATGGTGATGGATGTTTTCCAACTGCCAGTGTCAAAGTTAAGAATTTGTTTTGTTGAAGCTAATGGCTTTTTTGTGGGTTTTCTTTTTAACATGGACTAGGATGGGCATCATGGTTTGTTTGTTTTTTCAGGGAGACAAAGTGTCTTAGGACAGCCCTGAGACACTTCCCTCTCTTCTATCCTTTGAAAGGATTATAAACTACGGATTTATTTGCACTGTTAGACACGCATCACAGTCTTCAGACTGAGGATCACAGAGCCTTCCTAGACAAGGTACTTGTGCAATGGTACATTAACACAGCAGAATAGTGCCAGCTGCAGAATCTCTTGGACAAAGTTGTTCCACCTCTACCTCAGTGAGTGAAAAAGTTGTCCATCCATGATATAAATCAGACTGGTGTAATTCTCTTTCCATTCAGTATGCGGCTTAAAATACTTCTCTGAAATTATTAACTTTGATACTTCAGTAATCCAATTGCCTGCAGTTTCATCACCTTCTAGTATTGAATGTTTGGGAAAAGGTTAAACTTACCTGCACAAAACATGTTGTCTGTGACTTTGATTTTGGTGGAGGCCTTACAGGTTTCCCGACCCACGATGGGCAGGTTCACTTGTTGTAATACATTGGGAAGAACCGAAGGGTTAGTTGTCCATGTCTCATATAGGTTTCCCCAGCCAGTCACTCGCCCTTTGTATCCAGCTAGCAACAGGCTGCAGAACAAAAACGTACATGAAAACCTGATGAAGAACACTGCAGAACAATGTTGAACATGGGCAGGCAAAACATCTAACTTGCCTTCTGATAAACTACTGAAATTGATCTAATATTTATTTTCAATATGCACTATACATTCTTATGACACCATTTCCAATAGTGTCTCCTGAGTGCTCTGAATTGTCTTGCAGAGAATATGCTGTAGTAGGAAGCATGGCATGGCCTTGTTGGTAATCTGTAGTGAAGAAGAAAGACATGGTGGGTGCCACAATAAAGAGAGCAAGTTGTAGGAAATAGCAAACATCTCTTGCTCACTGCAAATGTCATGTGAATTCTGAGCTCACCCAGACTTTGTTGTTAATCTGCCTTTAAGTCTTGTGGTTGTGACTAAGATTGTTATGTTGACTGTCCCTGGATCTCAAGAGAAATTACTTTTCTGTTGCTAATGCGAACTGAATTTTCATTACCAGTCTTTTATTGCTCTTTGCCTCTATTCCTCACATGGCCAATAGGAGAGTGGCCTCTGCCTCCATTGAAATCTTTCAATACCATCTTAACTGACTACATCTTAGATAGAATATAGGCCTATGATTAGTATCAGGACTATTTTTCTCCTTGATTTTTTTAACATCTTGATGAAGAATCCAGTGAAGCTTTGAAAGCTTGCATAATGTATTTGTGTTCTGGAGTTGACCAAAAAAGACATTGCTGCTTGTGGATTTTTTATTTTGCTGTATTTTGTATTTCAGCTACCCCAAATATTTTTATATAGAGATGTTTCAATATGTTGTGCAAGCTGCCTTGGATCCCAACTCTGGGACAAAGGCAACTTAAAACTAAGTTAAGTGGGCTAAATAAGATTTATTCATAAAATTAAGATTACCATCAAACTCATAGTTCACTGAAGTGTAGCTGTTCTTGCATGAAACTGCATTGTATTCCTCCCCATTATTTCTCCATTATGTTTTCTAGTTAGAAAGCAACTAAAGAATCTATTATGAGAGCTCCAACTTGATACAACTCAAATCCTGTTACTGAAAAGTGAGGGAGGCCAAAAGGAAATTTCTCTGTTGATACCAGATCTTTCCTAAAGTTGCCACTACTCTTGCATTTATTAGCAGCAGGACTTAGGAAACTGGTGGCGTGGGAGCTCTTACAAAGTTGTCCCTGCTTGAAACAATATCAGAAATATTTTTGTGGGCTTTCCGGGCTATGTGGCCATGTTCTAGAAGAGTTTCTTCCTGTTGTTTTGCCAGCATCTATGGCTGGCATCTTCAGAATATCAGAATGGTTCCTCTCGCAAAGGTTACATAACAGGGCACATTGTTGGGGGGGGGGGGGAATCTATCTCCTCACCTTTGAACAATCTCCTTGGTGGGCAAACATACTGGCTGTATATAGTCACTGAAAGCAACTGGCTTCTTCAGGCGTAACAATGCGATGTCCCTATCCAGATTCTCCTTCCAGTTGTATTTGGGATGGATGATGATTTTATCCAGCATGACAATTTTTTCCATGTTCCTTTCATATCTGAAAGGTTTCCAGAGAAGAAAAGAATATTTATAAATAAAATAACAGGATAAAGTTTGTTCTGTTTACAAGTGTTTTGAACCCTCAGTTAAACAAAGCCCCATTCCCCAACCCCAACACAAAGGACTGTGGACAATACTATTGTAAAACTGGGAGTGGAAGTAATGGAGTAAGAAAGACTGATAGAGGTTCCATTAGTAGCGAATGACAAAGTTGCCAGGCTATTTCTTACAGAAGCTACAAGGATATTCAGGTGAACTGTCTTTGTGGGAACTAATTGTTGGATGACTGATTGTCAAGATCATTTCCAGATGCTCTGAAGAGGGGGAAGAATTTGAAAAGACAGAGGAAGCTTAGGATGATATAAATGAGAAGAGAGAAGACAAGGTTCCCATTTTGGCATGAGAAGCTGGAGAAGGATATAGAAATAGGTGTGAAGAGCCAGTGAACCCTTACCTTTGCCTGTAATCATGCTGGTCCCCCCCCCCCCCCCAATCTTACTATGCTGATCAGTAAGGGCTAAAGTACGCTTCTACTTGAGTGGTAAGGTGCCCAGCCATTCAGAGGGCTACTAGAGAAAAAGATTTTCAACCTCAGATTTGAGATGGTTTAGATGATAAAAACAGATAGTTTAAGTGAACAAGCGAATTGCTTTTCAGACCTTACTGCCCAGTGTGTGCAGCCCTGTGATCATGAGGCATGTTTATGCATCCTGTTCAGGCTCAAAACATGAGAACAGGACTAGAAGGAATTGATTTTTGGCCTCTGCAAGCTCTGAGAGAGGAAACAATTTGGAAGAACTACTACTATAGAGATCTGAGGTGGGCCCATGGATTTGAGCATCCCTTGGATGTTATGCTGTGCCTTCACCCATATGTAGGGATCCAGAGAAGAGGCACACAGTACCCATTCACTTTTCCTGTAATACCACATACACTTCATGCTCACAGATGTCTTTCTTTCCTTCCAATTAAATTAAACAATTGGGCCACAACAGTGCGAAAACACCTGGCTCTCAACCCTCTGCCATTTTTCTTTCATTTTCCCATAATGCTTATGGGGCCTATGAAGAACCACATAATGGATGGCTGTAGATCAGGGTTTTCTTTATAACAAAACCTGACTGCCTGCTTAAAAACTGTCCCCTCCTCAAAAAGAGGGCAAGAATTGTGTATTTCTGTTTAAGATAGGTTGGTTGGTTGGTTGGTTGGTTGGTAGATGCCCGATACTTCTGATCTGGTAAATGTAGGAATGACTACAAGGTGATTTGGGATGGGAGAGGACTGCAGGGTGACTAAAGGACCACTAGGAAAAAAAGTGAACTTTAGGGAGCTGAGGGTAACTTGTCTGGGGGCTGGAAGACAGGGTGCCTAGGAGGGCTTGTGGGCAACAGAATGTTAGAAATTGCTAGAGAGAGTTGCATGGGTTGGAAAGAAGTAACTTAGAGGATTGTGGGGTGGAAGACTGGGATGGAACTGGAGGGGGCATGGGGGTAGGGACTGAGGTAAAAGGATGAATATTTGCTTCTGTGGTGAGTGGTGGAATCTCTTTTCTTGTAATTTGAATCCACTGGTTCAAATTTTATGCTCTGGAGCAGCAGAAAACAAGCTCTTATCTCAAAGATAGAGAAAGAGAGATTAGGACTGGTTTAGCATGACATGTTTTGAGAAACCCATGTTGGTTCTTAGTAATCACAGCATTCCTTTCTAAGTGTGCACAGGCTGATTGGTTTATTATCTGTTCAAGAAGCTTTCCTTTAATTTGACTTAGAATCCCCCTGCCCCTGAGCTCTTACTTCTTTCGGTTGTGTTTGCCAATCCTTACAAGGAGATCATCTGTAGTAAAATTCTTATCCCAGGGTGGATAGAAGATACAATGTGCAGCCGTGAGGACCCAGCGATCACTTATGAGACTGGCACCACAGACCAATTCCTGTGGGCTTTTCTTGAATAGCATCACTTGCCTATAAGGAGGTCAGGGGGAAAAACCCTGGAGGTCAGCAGCGTAGTAGAGATATCAAAAACCAAGAGCCCAGACAGTACATAAGAGCCTAACACAGTCTTTACATGGCTTCCAGCTCTTCTCTTTGCAATGGCAGACTAGTTTGTGTGATAGCTCAACAAAAGAGGAATGAGGCAGAAGCACACACACATCTTCTGAGGCACACCTTTCAAATGACCATTCCCAGCCTCAGGAATTCCCTACCAAGGGATGCTAGCTTTTCTGTCTTTCCTGCTAGCTTTCTGAAAGCAAATACATTTTTATTTAGGGAGGCTTTTGGCTGCTAACCTATCTTGCAGCAGAAGGAGCTTTTAATGGGACAAGTGCTGCTTTTTTCTTTTACCAATGTGTTATTAAAGTGTGTATTCTAAAAAAAATGTTTTCAGTCATTTTACATAATTTTACTATTGTATTGGAAGCCATCTGAATTATATTCAAAGGAGGAAGATGGGATATAAATTGGAATATACATTAATAAAAATAAATTCCCTCTGCAAGAAGTTCTTGCTATGGCAGCATCATACCAACGACTTGTCAATGGCACTTATGAAGCCCCTAAATCATGGCTACTGAATTAAAACAGATGAGGGGACCAATTGCCTACACCCAGTGCCTTAAGCAATCTGGGTGTTGTCAGAAGACATGGTTATGCTCATCAGGTTTGTAGCTCTTTGGCCAGAAACCAGGAGCTTTTTCACAATAACACAATTATTGCACTATGATTCCATTTTAACTACCATGGCTATGTCCTATGAAGTCATAGTATGTCTAGTTTGGTGAGGTACTAGAGTTCTCTCACTGAAATGTTCCTCCCTAAACTACAGATCCCAGGATTCCACAGATGTTGCCATGGCAGTTAAAGTGGAATCTTATGGCTATGAGTGTGTAATGTCAACTGGTTCTATGCCTAGTTATGAAGGGCAAAGGAGCAAAGCTCTGTCACCCAGAACTCCCAGAACTCATATCTGAAGCTCAGATATCTGGTCAGACATAGTGAGGACTGGCTTTCATAGATGGAGCAGGAGGGTTTTCAGAAAGGTAACTCAGAGGGGTGGACCCGATCTGTGCATGCTATATGCCTTCAAATCACTTCCAACTTATGCTGACCCTATCATGGGGTTTTCTTGATAAGATTTGTTCAGAGGAGATTTGCCATTGTCTTCCCCTGAGGCTGAGAGCATGGGACTTGCTCAAGGTCATTCAGTGGGTTTCATGGCCAAGTGGGAATTGAATCCTGGTCTCCAGGGTTGTAGTCAAACACTCAAACCACTACGACATGCTGGCTCTGATCTGAATGCCCCCAATCAACAACAGACATGAATGAATCAAAGCAGTGATAAAACATACCACGGAGCACTGCCCGCATCAGCATCTGAACCTTTCACAATACGTCCTGCCAGATAGGATTCCAATAATTCATGCTCAGTGTTATCAGGAGTCTTCTTTTTCTCGAAAAGGGGACGGACACCACAATCTGAAAAAACAATCCCACAGTTACCTATGATTGTCCTGTTAACAAATATGCATCTACATGAGAGTCTCCATTTCCTGCTAGGAAAATGTGTTTTTGAGACATTTTCGTATTGTTTACCATGCCTCATATTCCAGCCTTTGGATAAGGCGAGAAATAATGAAATAAATGATGGTGAAAATGTAATCTGGTACTGTCCCAGGTCCCTCACCTTAATGGAAAGGTGGAAGAATGGGAACTGAGCTGCAGGATCTGAACCTGAACAATTTATGCTAGATTTGTAGCATTATTTTCTGTGAGTTTTAAATAATGTTTCTTGTTGCTGTTGTTCTGTGCCTTCAAGTACCTTCTGACCTTCGGTGACCTTAAGGCAAACCTATCATGGGGTTTCCTTGGCAAGATTTGTTCAGAGGAGGTTTGCCATTCCCTTTCCCTCAGGCTGAGAGAATGTGACTTGCCCAAGGTTGCACAATGGGTTTAATGGTCGAGCGAGTAATCAAACCCTGATCTCCAGAGTCATAGTCCAATACTCAAACCAATACACCATGCTTGCTCTCCTTTAAAAGGAGCACATGAGTGTAAATTGCAGAGAAGAATCAGTGATGTATGTTTGCAACACATTTACCTTTTCCCTCTGGTTATTTCCCCAACCAGGAAAATATACAGTACATCTACTTCATTTCAACATGCTGGCAGAAATATGGGGCGGATAAAAAAGCTGACCACCCTGGCCTGGGTAACAACTAGTGAAACCAGGCAAGCAGCCCCTACCAGAGGTTTTTATTACTCAGCAATTAATTGGAGAAAAAGCTAAAGCTTTAGTATTAGCTCTTTTTGTTATTTTACATCCCCTGCCCTTGGCCCAGTTTCTCACCTGCTTCACCTTCACCAAAGGTCTTGGGGTCAAATAAGACTTGATGTTCTACAGCAGTGGTCCGACCTGCTATTTGTTCTTCATCCACATCATCTGCATAATTCAGAATGGTGTCTAAAAGAAGAGAGGAGGTGGAAGTTTAGAAGATGACAAGAATAAGCAATTTGTTTGGCAGAAAAAAAATGTAATTCTTGACATATTTTACCTGGAAATAAGTTCCACTGAACCTAGCATGGACTAACTTTTTATTAGATATCCACAGGATTATTAGTCACCGAGCTATAATTCAGCCAAATCCAAGCCCTGGGCTATATACTGTGTGTGTATGTATGTATGGGTCATGGTGGGAAACCTATTGATCTCCAGGACTTTAAAAACCCCTTTGAGAGTACCCATTTGTTGAAATTCCCCATTTGCTCCTAATACTAGAAATCTTGCACAGACTATCCAAGTGGGGGTACTATTGCACTGGCTGTAGCTTTATGACTGAAGGGAAAAAATACTAGAAGAACATTTGCTCCTAATACTAGAAATCTTGCACAGACTATCCAAGTGGGGGTACTATTGCACTGGCTGTAGCTTTATGACTGAAGGGAAAAAATCAACTTTGTCTTTGTAGTATCTCCAACATGCAACCCCTGGCAAATACCAACATGGATATAAGACCCCAGTCCTATCCCTTACTCTTCCAGATCCCCAGTCTCATTGTCATAAACTCCTGAGTCTTTTCTTTTTATGAAACAAAATACAGGCCTGCCTCTCACAGGCTGCTCCTCACCACAGTAATCCAAGTCACAATATTCATGTGTCACATTAGGATTTTCTACGTAGCACCAGACACCTTCGTCATCACCATCTGGATTGCGACAATAATTCTCCACCAGATTTACATTGGGCAAAAAGTCTCTTCTATGGCTAATCTGTCGTGTTGCTTCGGAGGCCCACGGCAAGCACCGGGCCCCAGAGCGGGTGACTGAGAGAGACCCAGTATACTGCAGCCCCTTGTCAGGTACACATGGCTGCTGCTGTTTTTTCTTCTGTGGGCTCGTTCTTGGAGAAAATGGAACAGTGGTCCGGTTCTCACCTGAAAAGCAAGAGAACCATCACTATTAGGAAAGGGCTGCTGATTATTCAAGAAAAAGCAGTATGATGTAGCATTAATGCCTTAGAATTGTTTTCTTAGTACAGTGATCAGCCCTTAGACAAGTAACTTTTTGGACTTAAACACCTAGAATTTCCCAGCCAATGGCCATAAGATTTTCATGTTGCTGGGAGTCTGTAGTCAAAACCTTTTTTACCTCCAAGCCCTGGCCATCATGCACATATAGAGCCAATGCTATGGCCAAATGCATACAGTTGATAGGAGGTGCATCCTTCTCAGACAGTGCTGCTTACTTGGCAAGTATATATCCAGAACCTTCATGAACATGTGTAACAAAACGATCCTCCCTGCAATCTGGGCTTCTCAGTTTTCCAACCATGTGCTCAATCATGTTTTAGTATTAACTTGAACTAAAGTCAACTACTGCTGTGGCCAGAAACCCTGTGTGTGAAAGTTTAGCCCCAAAATACCATCTGCAGTAATAATGGAAGAAAGACTTTCTATCTTTTGCCACATCTAAGGGCTCATTAAACTGGCCAGAATATCCCAGGCTGCTCCTGTAGTATTCTGGTCCTGGAGTGGCCCCAGATTCCCCCTTTATCTCCACATCCTATAACAATGCTGGGCAGCCTCTCTCAGCCTCTCACTGGCACTGCCACTACTGGCAAGAGTTGCTCCCTTTGAGGTCACAACAAGACACCCAGCATTGATCACATGGCTGGGTGCCCTGTTGTAACCTCAGAGGGAGCAACTCAAGCCAACAGCAACACCACTGGGCAACACAGTGGAGTGTGTGTGTGTAGAAAACTGCCAGGCATCAGTGCCTCAGGATTTTCTGCTAAATCTGGAGCAAAAGGTGAGTTATTTTAAACTGGTTTAAGAGTGGGATGGTCTGAATTCAGTGCAGATCTAGCCTCACATTGTGAAGATAGTCTGCATGTGAATTGTGGATTTAGCCCTACACCGTAAAGACAGTTTGCTGTGAGGGCAGTGGGGGGCAGGGGGACCTCTTCATTTGGCCCATGTATTGGTTGGAGCACTGGATGCCTGGAGAACAGGATTTGAATCTGCATTTGGACATGAAACCCACTGGGTAAGCTTTGGTAAGTCACACTCTTTCAGCCTCAGAGGATGAGGAAAGAAACTCTCTAAGAAAACTCCAATGGGGGAAAAAAAGTTGGGAATGATTTGAAGGCACACGACAACAAAAGACATACCCTAAGTTTGCTGTCAAAGGGAAACTTGGTATATGCTTCTGTAAGTAGGTTCATTGAGAACACTGCTTCAGGGGGAAACCTGCTTTCCTTTGGACCATCTTAAAATGATTGCCACAGTTTACAAATTTTTTTTTTGACATAGGTAGCATTTGGTTATTCTGTATGGCTTACAGTCTGTGTCCATTTACAAAGAAGTTCATATGCTGTGTCTTTTTAGATTGTAAGCCTGAGGGCAGGGAAATGTCTAATTAACAAATTGTAAGCTGCTCTGATAGCCTTGGCTGAAGAGTGGGGTATAAATAAAACATTATTATTATTATAGTAAATTAAAGCTGCGGCTTAATCAAAAGAAATATGAAGCTCCAGCATTGAGACTCACCACAGAGGGGAACCGCGCACTCTTCTGCTCTCACTACTGGGTCACGTGTGTAGCACCAAGGCCCCAGGGGGTTGCTGTTTGGGTTCCTACAGTAGTTTTCAGTAAGGTTAGCATGTGGATGGGTTGTCACATTGAACCTGAAAGAAGAAACCGTGTAACAATAGAAGGCATCAGAAACAGAGGAAAACAAGTCTCTTACAATTGGATTAATAAAATGGGAGTTGTGGATTTCTCAGCTTCAGGAACCACATTGGCACTTGATCTTTTCTGTGATATGGAGAGAACATCCATAGAAGGAAAAAAAGAGGAAGCATATACATACTTGTGTGCTTAATTGCTATATTTCTGTCCTGTCTCTCCACTAATGAACTGCTGCTCAAGGCAGCTAAAAACCCACATTATATATTAAAAAATACTAAAACATATGCCATATATTGATTGCATTCTTGCATAAGCAACTATTAATATCAATCCTGTGTCCATAGTTCATTCTGCATACATGTTGAAATGCTGTGATTGTCCATGGCTTCTCAGCATAAATGGACCACATGTCTATATTCAAAAGCAAAATGAACTGAACTTGTATTTATACACAAATTTCAGATTTCCCTCAATGTGATCTGGCTGATTGGGTGGACCAGCTACCAGCTCTCTTATCCTTTAACTCAGTGATTTTTTTTTTTAATTTTCTGTCTCTAGGAAACCCTTTTCCACACCCACTGGTCTTTGAAAGAACCTCATCATATGTCAGGAAATCTGCCACATTGCAAGGATGGGTAATTTGTTGTCCTAGGATTTATGCTTCTTTTAATGTGATGTGCTAATCCTGCCTATTACACTTCCCTTGGTATGATCTGAGCATGCTACTTTGAGGCTCTCCCTCAAGTGCCCCATATCCCTTGCAGTTGTGCAATTCAGACTAAAGGCTGATTATGAGAGACTAGCTTTCCTTGGAGATATCTCTTGTGGAGATATCTATTAAAGAAACCTTCTAAGGAACTCCGTTGCTCGCTGAAAACTCATTAGACAGCCTTCTATCCAATGATGAGTAGCACCTCTAAAGATAAAACATCTTCCTCCTTTGTTTATTTTTATTCAGATAAATTATTTAAGGACACAAAAAGTACACAAAGCAACCCATAGCTAACCACTGCCCTCAAATTATGGTAAGCTGTCAGAAATGACAGTGGTGCAAAAGGCAGGCCAGAATTCTTTATCAGCTGCTTAGTTAAGTATTTTTGATTGAACATAACTGAGTAACCTGTCCTGGCCCAGCTTCTCCCCACCCTGACAAAAACATCATTTACCCTTCCTCTCATTGCTGGCAGAAATACTGTATACTACATACCTCTAAGCAGTTGGTGCCCAGAAAAGGTGTGTGTGTGTGTATATACAGTTATGGCAACAGTATCACAACTGTGACTAAGTAGCAATACAGTTTTGTATTCATGACCATGATCTTAGTCAAGATATCTTTTGGCAATGTAGATCAGTAGTCTTGAATCTTTTTTCAGGCTACTTCCCCCTTTTCTCTTGGGCAATAGTGCTTGATATTAGGTCTACTGTTTGTGCAGCAGCTAGTTTGCCAGCACCATCTACCTTAGCTGTACCGAGCTCACCCTTGCCACCTCTTCTGCCTCAGCATCTCATGTGAAAATACAGCAGAAGCAGTGGCCCAGGCCTGCTCTTCCCTCTCATCCATGCTAGCCTTACAACAAAAAGAAGGCCAGCTGGCCGGATACTTGGTTGCTGCTTCCAGGGGGAACAGCTGCAAAGGCAATAGCAATTGAGAAGCCAGTTGAGCAGTGATGGAGAAGCCTCTTGCCCATCCTGGCCTTGCGGCAAAGACTGGTCCAGACAAGAGACTTCTTAGCTGCTGCTTGACTGGCTACTTGATTGCTGTTCCCTTTGCACCTGGTCCCCCTTGGACCAACAACCAAGCAGCAACCGGGAAGCCTCTCACTTGTGCCAGTCTTTCAGCAAACACTGACATAGATGAAAGCTTCTCAGCTGCTACTCGACTGGCCGCTCCATTGCCACTCCCTTTGCACTTAGTCACTTTGGCAGCACCAACCGAGTAGCTGGCTGAGCAGCGAGCAAGGAGCCTCTAGCCCATGCTGGTCTTTGGGAAAGGCAGGTGCAGGTGAGAGGCTTCTTGGTCACTGCTACCTTTGCACCCTGTAACCCTGGAAGCAGCAACTGAGCAGCTGGCTGAGAAGTAACTAAGTAGCCTCTTACCCATGCCAGCATTCAGCAAAGGCCATCATGGGTGAGACGTTTCTTGATCTTTGCTTGGCCAGCTGCTTGATTGCTGCTCCCAAGGTGTTTGGGTGCAAAGGGAGAAGCTTCTCCCCTGTGAGGAAGTGGAGGGGGGCATGATAGGGCTTTCTTGGTGACAGCTTCCTGATTATGAATATTCCCCTCTCCAGAGAAGTTAAATAGATCCTTTCTTTACTGTCTTTTAAGCAGGCATTTCAGATGTGTAATTCCATCAGATATTTAGTTCATTTTACTTGGCAAGCTATAAGCATTAATTATCTAATGTTGACTTTGAATGCCCTTTTAATACTTTTTTAAGCGATAAAACTGCCTGGGGAGATTTTTCAGGGTTAAAAGGTTGTATAAAACAGTTTTTGGAATAAATAAACTCACTCTGGCTTGTGAGGAAATTTGCTGGACCAGTACTGGCATTCAATTCCTGATTTGGTGACAGAAATAGTTCCCCTGTAATTCTGCCCTATATCTCGGACACAGTCACCTGTTAAAATTCAAAATGCAAAAACAAACAAACAAAAAAACAGAGTGATTTCCGTGGCATGTTCAGAAAAGACGTCCCATTTCACATTTGGCTTTAGACAGATCTATATAGGGTTTGTTCACATAATTGCATTATTATTTGAATACTGGCCCAGCTTTCTAGTCTATTCAGGTCATTTTGAATTTTGATCCTGTCCTCTGTGGTATTAGCTACTCCTCCCAGTTTAGTGTCATCTGCAAATTTGATAAGTATGCCCCCAATTCTGTCATCCAAATCGTTAATAAAGATGTTGAATAGCACTGGGCCCAGGACAGAACCCTCTATGATTCTATGATTCTATGAATCTACACTTTAAACAGTGCAGCTGAATGTGTGAACAGGCTGCATTGAAATACATTGTGTGGGTGTCTAGCTTATATAAAAGTGACATGTGTGATGTGAGATGCAAAAAACAAACAAACAACCCTATGCACACAAGCAAGTATCAAGTAATGAATATACATGAAACAACCACACAAATGTTTTTGCTAAATACATTAGCACACATATATTAAATTTCTTTTAAATATTTTTCCTGTGCCTCAGTAATAGTAATTATTATTATTATTATTATTATTTTATTTCCCGCCCAATAACTTGGAATCCGGATGGGTTACAACAAATAAGAGAAGTACATAACAATAACAATTGCATTAAAAAGAAAAATAGCAATACAAGATCATATAAATATAATATACAATGCATCTATCACAATAAAAATTACATAACAAAAGCAAGGAAAAAAGGCAATTCAATTAGAAATCAAAGAAATATAAAATACATAGCAGTAGCATAGTTGACAAAGCCTCTAGAGCAGATTAGATAAAACCAATGCAAGCAATTAACAAATACAATAAAAACAAGTATATTTGTTCACAAAAGAATATTATCAACATATGCAAAATAGAAAAGCACTAATTCACAACCAAACCAAAGGAGGATGTTTTGTAAAAAATGTCCAGCAGAAAAGACCAAGATTCCTGCTAGAAAACCCTCAAGAACAATCAGTTAGGATAGCCATACCAAGCTAGCTAATATTCTGAATCAGAATAAGGCAGCTTCTGATGACACCAGGTGGTACTGTTACCTTTTCCCTATTTTTGGGTCCTCGGGGTCTAAAAGGGAAAAGGCAGGCCAGATCCACAAAAGAGTTGGGAATAGCAAAGACACTCCATAAACACAGAAGGAATCTATTACTGTATAGGCTGTATTACAGCCATGTCACACATTACAAGACACAAATTCATACTATAATAGATTTCTTCTGTGTTTCTGGAGGCACATGCTTGCAGCAAAAAAGAAACCAGATCAAAATAGCAACAATTCTGTCTCCAGCTCATTGCCACATATCAACTGTACTGTTCTGGGAAACGTTCTGGCATTGTTCACAGAATTACTGGTATACAGAGAACCTAGACACCATTCACTTCCACTTGCAGCCTCCCATGTTTTCCCATTATTTCTTCCTCATATAATTCTTATCACTCACCATTGTCAAAACATCTGGGTTCTCCTTACCTTTTAAACACTCATCCAGAATTGTTCTGGGCTTCCTCTGAGAGTTGCAAACTAGCAAATGAAACAGAAGAGAATTTGTATTTTATTATTTATTTCATTAAAAGATTTGTAATCCACTCTATGTCAACAGATACCCAGGGGAGGTAAAGTCAATAAAATCTTGTTAAAACAATCTCAGATAGTTCAAACACATTAAAAACAATTTTACAATTAATTTTAACAACAAAAACTCAGAAACTGACTGTGACAGGACCTTCTTAAAGATCTAGGTTGCTATCACCTTCCAACCTCAGAAGATCCCCCTGTCACTAATACTTGCCCTGCTTTTACTTGCCCTGCTTATAGTTATAGACTCCAGTCAGAGTTAACCACTGTAAAATGAACAGGAACTTTTGTTGAGAAACATACAGAAATAAAGTACCGTATATACTCGACTATAAGTCGACCTCATGTATAAGTCAAGGATAGATTTTGGGGCCAAAATTATGGCTTTATATATGATCCGTGGATAAGTTGAGGGTAAAACTTAGGGACACATAATAAAGAGGTAAAGAATGAAGCAAAGGGAAACAATGCCAAACAACTTACACAATTCAAGCAGACATCACTGTTTGTGCTCAGATTAAAGACTGGGTGGATGAGAGAATAGAGGGGAATCAGTGCTTCCAGGACAGATTAAGCTCTTGCCTTTTATCAGAGTCTGGTTTCTTTTCTTTTTTCCTTTTTTCCAATTCCTCCTCCTCCTCTTTTTCTTTCTTTTTCTTTTTTTATTTTTTCTTTTTATTTTTTTTGGGTAAGAGTTATAGTATGGCACTTATATTGACCCATGAAAAAGTCAACTCAGGTTTTTTGGGTCAATCTTTTGACTAAAATTGAGGAAGTAGGCTGAAGTGTACAAAAGCTCATGCTACCAAGTGCCTTCTTTCTTTCAGTTAGTCGTAAAGGTGCTACAAGATCCCGTTGTATACTGATTTTTCAGACTAACACCTCTGAATTCTATATAATTAGCTATGTGATAAACAAGATAAAGCTAATACCAAACAAACATTAGAATGGGCAAACAATTAAAATTGGACAGCAATATTTGAAGCATTAATTTTAATGCCTTAAGTTTGCTGACATAGGATTCTGACAAACAAGATAGCATGCTGCCAAGTAACCCTCATCCAACTAATTATTGACAAAACCTAATGTAAAACACCTGTAGACACAGAGGCACTGGCAGATAACAATTCCTAGCACAGAAGGTAATTTAGTACTAATTTGCCACTAAACTTATTAAAAGTGGCCACAGATCATTATATCAAAGAAGTAAGTGTAGCAATTTACAAGAAACGAGCCAAATCCAATCTGTCATTTAAACCATGAGGAGCCACAATGTTGAGACTGTATATCCAAAAACTTTCTCATTTGAGATGTGCCATTGAGATATCCTTGCAAACCTCAGTATTAACTACTTGGATCACTCAAAATTTAAATGAATCAGAATGATATCCAGCCTGAAAAAAATGTTCTCAAAATGAAGAGCCACTTGCTCCTTCTCTTAGGTGGCTCCTATGTTCTCACAGTCTGTGTTTCAAAGATCTCAGCATTTTGCCAATGTACCGTTTCTTGAATGGACAAATGATAACATTCTTTGGCTTCATCCACACTGGAGAAATAACCCAGTTTGGCCCCGCTTTAATTGCCTTGGCTCAAGGCTATGGAATTCTGGTAGTTGGAGATTGTTGTGGGGACCAGAGCAGAGCTCCGCAATTGAAGTGGAGCCAAACTGTGTTATTTCTCCAGTGTGGATGCAGCCTTAGAATTACAATCAGTAAAGAAAGGTAAAGATATTTGCTTTCCTGAGAGTGGATACTGGTAGTTTTTTTCTATACTTCAGTTACTTGTTGATACATATTGAACCAAATATGTTTTGTAAGTTTCTTTACCACGTGTATATAAATAGCCATACATAGTTTAATTGTATTATACACCTGTATGTGTGTGTTGTGAGAACAGCATTTTTATGGCTTTTCCAATTATATCTATGAATCATAGGGGCTTTCTAGATTGGCAGGAAAGTGTGACATGAAGTTGCCTTTTCCTTAATGCTTAGCAGCTGCACCACAGCCTTTAGATGGAGCTGTGCTGTTCCGCAGTTTTTAAAAAAGAAGCTGGGAAAACCAGCACCTTTTTAAAGGCACTTCTTCTTCCCTAAAATGCAAAAAAAAAAAAAAAAAAAAGTTTTCATGGCACATTTTCTCTTTTTCGCATCTAAAGGCTAGACTTTCATGCAGCCATGAACACACTTCTTTTTGCCAATCTAGATCAGGCCATAGAATCACAAAGATGGAAGAGACCACAAGAGCCATCCACTCCAACCCCCTGCCATCCAGGAACTCCCAATCAAAGCGTCCCTGAAAGCATCCAGCCTCTGCTTAAAGACCTCTAAGGAAGGAGACTCCACCACCCTCCGAGGGAGTGTGTTCCACTGTCGAACAGCCCTTACTGTCAGGAAGTTCCTCCTAATGTTGAGGTGGAATCTCTTTTCCTGGAGCTTGCATCCATTGTTCTGGGTCCTGTTCTCTGGAGCAGCAGAAAACAAGCTTGCTCCCACCTCAATGTGACATCCCTTCAGATATTTAAACAGGGCGATCATATCACCTCTTAACCTTTTCTTCTCCAGGCTAAACATCCCCAGCTCCCTAGGCGTTCTTCATAGGGCATGGCTTCCAGACCCTTCACCATCTTAGTTGCCCTCCTTTGGACATGCTCCAGTTTCTCCACATCCTTTTTGAATTGTGGTGCCCAGAACTGGACACAGTATTCCAGGTGGGGCCTGACCAAAGCAGAATAGAGTGGCACCATTACTTCCCTTGATCTAGACACTATACTTCTATTGATGCAGCCTAAAATTGCATTGGCCTTTTTAGCTGCCGCATCGCACTGTTGACTCATGTTCAACTTGTGGTCTACTTGGACTCCTAGATCCCTTTCACATGTGGTCTCATTCAGCCAGGTGTCCCCCATTTTATATCTGTGCATTTCATTTTTACGCCCTAGGTGCAGATCCTTACATTTCTCTGTGTTAAATTTCATTTTGTTAGCTTTGGCCCAGCTTTCTAGTCTATTCAGGTCATTTTGAATTTTTATCCTGTCCTCTGGGGTATTAGCTACTACTCCTAATTTGGTGTCGTCTGCAAATTTGATAAGTGTACCCCCAATTCTATTATTATTATTATTATTATTATTATTATTATTATGCGCTGTAAATTTACACAGTGCTGTACATACAATCTTATAATTAGACAGATCCCTGCCCTCAGGCTTACAGTCTAAAAGAAACGACACAAAAGGAAAAGGGGAAGGTGGTGGAAAGGTGATGAAGTCCAGTGGTTCTTCTCTCCCTCTGGGGCCAGGACCAAGGCAGATGGACTGGAGGGAGTCCAGTCATTGATAAAGATATTGAATAGCACTGGGCCCAAGACAGAACCCTGTGGCACCCCACTGGTCACTTCCCTCCAGGATGAAAAGGAACCATTGTTGAGCACCCTTTGGGTGCGGCTAGTCAACCAGTTACATATCCATGTGATGGTTGTCTAGTCCACATTTTACAAGCCTGTTTGCAAGAATGTCATGGGGAACTTTGTCAAATGCCAGATATACTATGTCTACAGCATTCCCTTTATCTACCAAGCTGGTAATTTTATAAAAAAAAAAAAAAAAAGAGAGAGAGAGAGAGAGAGAGAGAGATCAGATTTGCCATCAGAGCCAGCTATGATTGGAAGACTGTGAAGCTGAAGGCTTTTCCAGTCAACATCCATAGATTTTTGTGGATTTTTTGGGCTATGTGTCCATGTTCCAGAAGATTTTATTCCTGATGTTTCACCAGCATCTGTGGCTGGCATCTTCAGATCTCTGAAGATGCCAGCCACAGATGCTAGTGAAACATCAGGAAAAAAACCTTGTAGAACATGGCCACATAGCCCAAAAACTGACAAAAAAACCCCAAGAAGACAACATTTGGAGAAATTAATTGACTGTAGGAAGAGAAGGTGTGTATATTTGTATCATTGGCAAAGAAGGCCCAAATAGTACAATTTAAAAAGTATGGCCAGATGGGGAGATAGAACTGGATTTTCAGTGGAAGAATTCCATAGTCAAATATAGTCATGTGAAAAGAAGGATTAAGATATATTATTATTGTGCTTAAAACTCAATTGTTTGTGCTTAATACCCACTGAATTTCATGTACCTTTGGTATCCCTTGCTTATTCAATTGATTATTTGATAGGGACCAGGTCACTGTCTGAAAGTGGAACTGGTTGAAAAACAGTTTTTTTAGCTTGCAAATGCAAGACTGAACACTAAGTGGAGCCAAGTCAACTGATAACTGTCATGGCTCCATTCTTTGGAATTCTGGGAATGGTAGTTTCCCGTGGCACCAGAGCTTTGTGACAAAGAAGGTTAAATGTCTCACAAAACTACATTTCCCAGAGCATTGAACCATGGCAGCTAAGTGGTGTCACCTTAGATGATTTCTGAAGTTCAGATGTAATCTGAGAGACAAAATCCTTTGGCATGCTGAGTTGACTGAGAGGGTTAAAAATAGAAGCAGTAATGGCTGAAAGAGCAGCCCAAAAGGGCAGTACATTACTATAATTTAGATATGATGAAATAGCAGAATGTCCAAAAAATGAGCCATTGAAAAAAAGGGGTGATGCCTGGTAATAGCATAGGATTGATGTTCTAGAATACCTAAGGCTAACATTTGGCCATTGGCCTGGGGACATGAGATAAGAATCAGGCAATCCTTCAGACATTGCTGGACTGAGACTCCCAACATTCTTCACAATTGGTTGCTGAGACTTGCATTCTAACAAGATTTGGAGTGCGAATGATTCCCACTTCTTAGACAGATAAGTCTTGATCCTGTGAAGGGAACTACAATCTAGATATTGATGATCTATAAATCATGTAAAAACATTGGACTCAAGCAAACATACCTGTGTATTGTGTCCAGAATTGATCCTGCAAGACAAAAACATTCACTTTGGAATAACTGACAGAAAGAATGATAGAAATTCACCTTTTTTTCCTAGTATTTTACATATCTGGTCCGGTAACTGTCTGGATGGAAAACTGCTCATCCAGACTCAGTACAAGAGCCAATAAGAAACAGAAAGGAGAATTAGGACTGCCTTTGCATCTGCTGGCGATATGCTAGGGTACTTTTCTGCTATGGTTACATGCAAATAACTCTGGGATAAGTACTGACTAACAAATCTATCTTTCCCTAGAAAACAAGATAACATTCACTTTGACTGCAATACAACATCCCCTCAGCATAGTGTAAACAACCACATGTGGAGATAATGCTATGCTCTTACTAAGCAAACCTCATGTGGAATAGCAACATTGCACCATACATGGTAAGGACTGGGGACTGTTGGGCAATGTAGAACCACAATGTGAAACATTGCTGTAGGTAGAACTGAACTTCCACCGCTGCCAACAGAACACGTCCTTGGCACGTCACAAATAATTCCCCTTACATTTGTCACACAACTTACACATGTGTATGTCACTAACAGGATGCCAGTCATTGGTAGCTGGTGCCTTTAATCTTCTTAATTGTGGAAACAAGGGACATTATATGATACATACTGTTTGTACATCAGACTCAAGGGCTTCACGGGCCTCCTCATAGTTGCAAGTTTCTTCTAGGCACTCCCGCTCCAGGTTGCCTCTCCGCATCTCTTCCAATAATCCCTTGTTGGCTCGGCGTGTGCGCTTCAACAAGGAGAATGCTTGTCTATGTTCAAGAAAGACTAGCAAGAGCAAAACACATAGCCAGTCACTTGTGGAGCAGAAAGAGACAACTTCTTCCCTTTATTTTTAAAAAACATTTGAGGAGGAGGAGGTGAAAGTACAGGCCTCCAGCAACCTCTAAACCAACATTCCCAGAAAGGGTCAAAAAGCACAAGTACCTGTGTTAATCTAGAACAATTTCTGGCATAATTTCTATGTGGAGAAAATGTATCTTGTCAACTCAAGATCAAGCCGTTCCCAAATACTTTGGATTACAGCAGGGATCATTCACCAAGAAAATCAATTACAAAGAAAATCAATTTCCACTCCACTCCCTGTACTGTGGGGATTGCAGGTATAGTAACTATGGGGAACAAGGGAGTTCAGGAGGTGGCAAAGGATTCCATATTACCTGCTAATCAAAAAAATCCTGGAGCTTTGACATTGCAAGCCCTTGCCTCACTATACCACTTAGATCATAGGTACACAACTGTGGCCCTCCACAGCTTATCTGCCCCAGCTATCATAGGACTTTACTGCATGAGAAAAGAAAGGCAAAACCAATCAGAAGCATAGTGGCTTTCTCTGTGGCACTCCGGATGCCCTCATAGCACTTCCTTTCTCTTTCTGAGGGAAGACAGATCTCAAAGTGTGCCTTTTGCTGAATGAATTTTTCCTATTCAGCAAAATGCATGCTTTGATTGCCACCCCTCAGGAAGAGAATGGAAGTGCTACAATGTTACGTAGAGTGGCATGGACAAAGCCAATATCCTCCTGATCTGTTTCACCTTTTTCTCATGACGTAAAGGCAATGTTGCAAGTATCCCAAAATCATCTGGAAGGCTCAGGTTATTGAACTCGTTATCTGGATAGAGGAATATAGCAGGAAATACCCTAAAAAGAGTACTTTTGTTCAAGCTAGATTTCAAATAAATAAATAGGTTGAAGAACAAATCAAGTCTGAACTCTCCCTATAGGCCAAAGTTACTAAACTGATACTGTGGTACTTTGGACATATAATTAGAAAAGACAACAATGCTTGGTAAGGTAGAAGTCAGCAGGAAAAGAGGAAGAGCACATTTCAGCTGGATAGATTCAATCAACAAAGCAAGGGCCTTGAATTTATAGGATATGAGCATGGCTGTGGATGAGAGGGTGACTTAGAAGTCTCTCATTCATAGGGTCATCATAAGCCAAAGCTGGCTTGGTAGCAATTAACAACAACAAACTTCCTATTAAGGAGTTATCACTACTTCCAGATCAGCTACACCAAAAGAGGCAACTGACCCCTTTCCTGATGTTTTTGGACAGCAACTCCTTTGATCCTTCACACATGGCTCTATATTCTTGGAGTGATAGGAACTGCAGTCCACCCAAACTGAAAGAGCAATGAGCTGCATTTCTTTTGGTCTATATAGTGTTGACCTCATTGGGAAAAAGAAGGAAAGTGCTTCAAATCAAAAACTCCAGGTGGGTCAACCAAGTGAACTAGATCATACCTAGCAGAATAAGGAAAATTATGAGTATGTTTTATGCACACAGTTCCAGGTCAAAGGTACTTCCAAGAATACATTTCTGTGATTCTATTACCTACAGAAAGTTTGTACATTTGAAAATAATGCAGATGTAAGAATCCCCTGACCACGAATTCTACATTGTTAAAACAGAAAGGATAGGAAGTTGTCACATTACTAGGCTCCATTTCTATAATTATTCCCAAAATACATTGTTATTAGCCAGTTTTCTCTGGGCTGCAAAACATTCCTTTATTCCAGCTTTCTTTTATTCCCCCCCCCCTTTATTGTTTGTGTTACAGTTTTATTTTTGCTATCGTTTTATATCAATAAAACTCTTTTCCTACAGTTTTATTTATTTAATAGTTGGGTTAAATTTCTTCATCATCTAAAACTCAATAATATCCCCTCATCTTGTGATGTAAAAGGGGTTTGCAGGGGGAACAATTTTGCTTGGTCAGGTAATACAAAATCTGCCTTTTTTATTTTTCAAAAGCTTTACTATGGTACTGTTGTCTTCCTATCACAGAGTCCTTCCTGGGCAAACAGGAAGAGATCAGTAAAAAGGTGCACAGAGTACTTTGCACATTTTTGGTTCTGTATGCAAATCAAGAGCTGTTTCTGATACCATAAGACCAGCATAAAGCATACCCTCCAACACTGGAATGCAGCCGAGATGGCAACAGTTATTAATGAGAAAGAACACAAAAGTTAGGAGAGGCTGAAGCAGTTTCCTTTGGATTGAACCTACTGGGACAGGCAAGATTACACCCCCTCCTCTCTTATTTTTTCTTCCCCACTGAGTTAACTGTATGCACACTACATTTCAACTCAGTTTGCAGCAAGTGAAGTAAGCTAAAGACAAAAAGGGAAAGCAGGAGGAGGAGAAAGACACTGGGGCATTTTAAAAACAGTTGACAAAGTGGAATGACAGACCATCTGGACTGGCCGTGCCAAATTGGTACAGTTGGAGGGTATGCCATAGACTGGCAATAGATACAATCATTTTAAAATGGAAAATAATATGGTATGACCAACCTATGATGGTCTTAAGGTGCCAGAACTAGATCTTCATGTGGCTGTTAATTGTCTTCAAGTCACCTTCAACTTACAGTGATCCTATGAATAAAAGACCTTCACAAGAGTCCCAGCCCTGCTCAAGTCTTCTAAACTCAAAGCTGTGGCTTCATTGAATGAGTCTATCCAACTGTAATGGGGGGGGGGGGGGGCGGAATCATAGACCTGGAAGATACTCCAAGGGCCATCCAGTCCATCCCCTTGCCATTCAGGAAGACAAAATCAAGGCACTCCCAACAGATGGCCATCCAAGACCTCCAAAGAAGGAGACTTGGCCACAATCTGGGGCAGCATATTCCACTGTTGAGCAGCTCCTCCATCAGGATGTTCTTCCTCATGGTTAAGTGAAATCTCTTTTCCAGTATCTTGAATCCATTGTTCCACATCCTAGTCTCTGGAAACAAACTTGCTCATTCTTCAATATAACATCCTTTCAAATATTTAAACATGGCTATGTCACCTTCTCTCTCTCCAGGCTAAACATACCCAGCTCCCTAAGCCACTCCTCAAATTGGTCAACCTCCTCTGGACATGTTTCAGCTTGTCAGTATCCTTCTTTTATGATGCCCACAACTGGGCACAAGTGAGACTTGTCCAAAGCAGAATAGAGTGGCACTATTATTTCCCTTGATCTAGAATCTATACTCCTATTGATGCAGAGTAAAATAGCAATGGCTTTTTAAACTGCTACATCACACTGTTGGCTCATTTTCAGCTTGTGGGCTAGTAAAACTCCCAGCTCCCTTTCCTATGTACTGTTGTCAAGCCAGGTGTCATCCATCCTGTATCTGTGCATTTTATTTTTTCTAAGTGTAGTATCTTCTATTTATCCCTGCTGAAATTCATTTTGTTAGTTTTGGCCCAGGTCTCTAATTTATTTAACTCATTTTGAATTGTGATCTTGTCCTCTGGAATATTATCTACCTTTCCTAATTTGGTATCATCTAAACATTTGATAAGTATGCTCTCTATTCCATCATCCAAGTCATTGATAAAGATGTTGAATAGCACTGGCCCAGGACAGAACCCTGTGGCACCTCACTAGACACTTCTCTCCAGGATGAAAAGCAGCCTTTGGTGAGTACCCTTTGGGTTGAGTTTGCCAACCCCTTACTGTACAAATCCACCTAACAGTGTCTAGTCCACATTTTACTAGTGGTTTTGTTTTGTTTTTTTTTTTGCAAAAATATCATGGGGAACCTTGTCAAATGCTTTACTGAAATCAAGATATACTGTAGCCTCAGCTTTCCCTTCATCTACCAAGCTTGTAATTCTGTTTTAAAATGAAAGAAGAAATTACTCTGGCATGACCTGTTCCTGAGAAACCCATATTGATTTTATGTGATCAAGGCATTTCCCTCTAAGTGCTTACAGACTAATTATCAGCTCTAGAATCATTCCCAGTATTGCTGTCAGGCTGACTGGGCAGTAATTGTTTAGATCCTTGTCTCCCCCCTCCCCATCTTTCTGAAGATGGGGACAATATTTGCCCTCTTCCGGTATGCCCTCCAGGGATTCTCAAACATTATTCATACTTGAATGCTTTTTGGGAGAAGCTTTCATGTGGACTCTAGGAGGTTCCACATGTTTTTCCTTGCTTATACAAGGCTTACCTGTTCAGGTTGTTTCATTTTACTTGTGAGTGTTGTTAGTTTTGGGTAAAAAGATTGCTAAAACATGTTGAATTGTTCTTTTTTAGTGCAGGGACTGATTCCTATTTTTCCCATGCTATTTCTTCCCATGCTACCAACTTTTTATGTTAAAGAAGTAACGTCCAGGAACACATCAATTTTGTTAAGTGAGGCATCCCTTTATTTTCAGATTTAAAAAAGAACGATGGAGAAGAATCTGTTCTTCCTCTTGCTTATTTACTTGCACTCTACTGTTCTTATGCCTTGACTCCTCCATTTAAAAAGTAGTGAATTGTGGGGAAGAATGGAAAAGGCAGGGATGCACTCCCATCCTGCTATGTCCTTTTTAGTAAAGTTACCATATACCTCCACTTTATTCCCAAAATACCATGTATTTAATATAAAAAATTGTATCTAGTTTGGTCAAACTTTCAGTCCAAAAGAGGCTATAGAAATCTGCTCAGCAACAGCAGAAAAACAACTAGCACTTGGAACATATTAATTCTTAGTTTGTGATATTAATTTTAAGTCAAACAAGGGCTAAATGTCATTCCAATCAGTATCAAATTTAATGCAGATCAAAACATGTTGTATATGGACTATCAATTTAAATTAATACCTGGAAATAGTTTAAATTACTCTGTTTGCTCTGGATTGCTGAAGGTAATGTGGGCTTTCTCTTTTCCTACTTAACCAAGCATTATTGACTTTTCTAATGAGTCACGTCATCTTGTGATAAGGCGAAAGTACAATAGGCTCATTTTGACTTCTGGGGAGATTTCGGGTTTGATCTGCTCTTGTACCCATTTATTGGTCTTTTTGGCAGTCCACAGTATCCACATAACTCTTCTCTAGTACCACATTTCAAGTGAGTAAATTATCTTCCTATCAACTTTCTTCAGTGTCCAACTTTCACAATTATACATAGGGAACTTCAATTGAGTTTAATATTAGAGTTGTACCAATGAACAAATGCTTGCAAGATGATGTGGCATCTTTTTGATCTATGCACATTTCCATCTATTCCTTCTTGTTTGTATAAAAAGGCCTGTTTATTCAGCCCCTCATGCAGTGACTGTCTCTTTGGTGGCACGTGCTGGTCTCTTGTTTGTCTAACCCCAGTGTTTGACCCTTTGTAGTCCTCTCCATATGCCTCATGCTGGGACACTCATTTTCTTTTCTTTTTTTTCAGATTGAAAATCATACAGCCTAATTTCAGTCTCAGGTCTGGAAGAATTACAGCAGGACAAAAATATATCAGTGGCTGACTGGCAATGGATGGGCTGGGTTGAAAATACTGGAGACCAAAATAGCAAAGAATGTTGTGGCACCTTAAAGGCTAACAAATATATGGATCTGATTATTTGGGATGTAGTACATAAAAACTTATGCCTTAATCAATTTCTTAGGAGTTTACTGCACAGCTAAATATCTGCCTTACCTTGCCAATTTTGAATCCTCTTCTGAGATGCAGCCAGATATTATCATATGCATTTTGCTGTCGATGCCATCTCCCATCTAAAACCTGCCTAAATCCCCCTCCCATCCGCACTCAGCCAGCCAATTTGCAAAGTCGGGAGCTTTCCGGCTTTGCAAATCAGCTGGCTGAGCTCAGATTCTAGCAGGGATTTAGGTGGGAGGTGGCATCGGCAGCAAAAGGCATAATATCCAGCTGCATCTCAGAAGAGGATTCAAACCAGTTGTGGGCTAAACTCCTTAGTCTTCAAGATTAGTAACAGAGTTAATAAAACTTTGCTTTTGGAAGTTGGAAATGGAGACAAGAAGCACAAACTGATGCTTGGAAAATAATGATGTGAAAACAATAAAACTGCCCCTGTCCCCACCCTACACATGGAAAGAAGTTTTCCTCTGAGGGACAAAAGAGCAACCAGGCATAGCTTCATCATGGCTTGGAACAACAACTGGTAAGAGCCCTTTCCTCCATGTTCCAACTGCTATTGCTCTGGTCTCTGAAGGACAGAAGAGTAGTTAGTATCTGCTTGACTCAATCACTTCCCCCACTGCTGTTCCTTTCCCCCTTTATGTTATGTCTTATTTAGATTGTAAGCCTGAGGGAAGGGAAGGGAACTGTCAAATTAATGATTTGTAAGCTCCCCTGGGATATTTTTTGGCAGAAGGGCATGTTAAAAATACTCTAAACAAGCAAACATTAAAAAAATTCCAAAGCCTAGAGAAGTACATTTTAAAACTTTTGGTAATGTTGAATTAAATCCACTCAGATAATGATTTTGAGCCAAAAGGAATAGATAAGGTGTCCCTCCTTGACACACACCTTGTTAATCTCTCCAAAAGAAGCACTGACAAATACAAACGTATTCAGCCTAGGGTGGTTCTCACATAATCTGGACTCAATTATATGCACTGAAGTATAAAAAGAAAATACAAAGTTGCCTGAAAACAAGTTTCACCAGAAGCATTCTTCCAGTCTTGCCTTCAGAATTTTCTCTCAAGGCTCACAGGAGATCCTTTCCAAAGCTCTACTTTTCCAGATCTTAATGTAAGTCTACTTTTTTGGACTACAATGCACAGAATACTCAAGGGATTCTAGGAGCAATACTTTTTCCATGTTCTGATCTTTCCAGTTCCAAAGTTAGGAATGCAGAGATATGTCTCTGTCCCACTGTCCTTCCCACCTCATCTCCACTGTACTTCTGACTATTTCTCTCAAAAGTTGGCTGTTTTCTCCTTCACAACAAGGATGTTCTGTAGTGTCTTTCTTCCTAACTGTGATAGGGGCATTCAGAATGAACATTTTGTTCTCCCTTTCCATTCCCACAAGACTATACTGACTTTGTTGACGGACAAACACCACTGAGTTCAATACAATCCTACCCTGGTTAAGGACTGTCACCTTCAATGAAAGGAGGGATGATCTGACCTTTCAAGCTCACCCACCCATTCCTGCATGCTCTTACCCTTGTTGTAGCTCAGGGTGAAATGCAAGAGGCTGGTGAGGAGAAAGGCCCTCAGCATTTTGGTTCTGCTCTGTCCCATTGTGTGGGTTCCTGAACTGCAGGAGAAATGCAGAGGGGAAAAAGAAGAAAAACTATTGCAGCCCAGCCTGAGTTAATGTTGAACCAGCATGAAGAAACAGGAACCGGGTCACAGTGTGTCAGGGACAGTCATACTGAGGATCTCACTATCTCACCCACCCTGGATTCCCTCCCTCTCTACAGAACATTTTTGTTTTCTGCTATTTCATTGGCATATGCGAGCCATGTATAAGAAGGACTCCATGCATAAATTTGATCTCAGAGCACCAACTCAACCCAAACAGAGCTAGATATCCTGTACTTTATGAAATAATATAAAGACCACTTTGCAAAACAATATATATAAGTGTCTTTTTGGCTTAAACCAAAATTGTCATACACTGTTTAAGTAATGAATCCAATTGTCACAGAGATTTTGCCAAAGTGTTATCAGATTGTTGGCTTCCAAGTCTTTGATTTGGGAATCTAGTTCTGAGACACAGCTACTCCAAGGAGTAGCATCGCTACTTCGGTGTGTATTGCTATTTCTGATCAACATTTTGGCAAGCTGAAGCTTCCCTTTTCTGCCTTAATAAGAAAGCTCATTATTTAGCATCTTGCATCTTAATGTGCAAATTGCTTCCACAAGCAACTATTCTGTTTTAACTGATGCAAGAGATGCATAAGCAGCTGTCCTACTGTTAGTGAGACCATTGGCTCGTTCACATGTAGAAGTTACACTTGATTTTGTATGCTCATTAATATGCACATGAGGATTAAAATATAGGCTTCTATTTGGAATGATATCTGGATTAATTTTCACTGCAACTAATTCTTTTGATGAAGCTCAGTACTCAAGACAGTTGCTTCTACTGCTCATGGATTTTATTATTTATTTCATTTCTATGCTGCCATTCTCCCAGAAAGGAACCCAAGGTGGCTCACAAAGAAATAAACTTCACTATCCTCATTACTCCATGGGTTCTATCCATCTAATAACATTGTCTAAATTTCTTTTCACTGCTTGTACATTTATCTTCCAAAATTCTACAGAAGTGTAGAGATGAAGCAAAAAATAGGCCTTCCAATATGTTTCATAGAATCATAGAATCATAGAAATTTAGAGTTGGAAGAGACCACAAGGTCCAACCCCCTGCCGTGCAGGAACTCCCAATCAAAGCATACCCGACAGATGGCCATCCAGCCTCTGCTTAAAAACCTCCAAGGAAGGAGACTCCACCACCCTCCGAGGGAGTGTGTTCCACTGTCGAACAGCTCTTACTGTCAGGAAGTTCCTCCTAATGTTGAGGTGGAATCTTTTTTCCTGCAGTTTGCATCCATTGTTCCGAGTTCTGTTCTCTGGAGCAGCAGAAAACAAGCTTGCTCCCTCCTCAATATGACATCCCTTCAAGTATTTAAACAGGGCGATCATATCACCTCTTAACCTTCTCTTCTCCAGGCTAAACATTCCCAGCTCCCTAAGGCGTTCCTCATAGGGCAAGGTCTCCAGACCCTTCACCATTTTAGTCGCCCTCCTTTGGACCCGCTCCAGTTTCTCCACATCCTTTTTGAATTGTGGTGCCCAGAACTGGACACAGTATTCCAGGTGGGGCCTGACCAATGCAGAATAGAGTGGCACTATTACTTCCCTTGATCTAGACACTATACTTCTATTGATGCAACCTAAAATTGCATTGGCCTTTTTAGCTGCTGCATCACACTGTTGACTCATGTTCAACTTGTGGTCTACTTGGACTCCTAGATCCCTTTCACATGTTGTCTCATTCAGCCAGGTGTCCCCCATCCTATATTTGTGCATTTCATTTTTCCGCCCTACGTGTAGGACCTTACATTTCTCTGTGTTAAATTTCATTTTGTTAGCTTTGGCCCAGCTTTCTAGTCTATTCAGGTCATTTTGAATTTTGATCCTGTCCTTTGGGGTATTAGCTACTCCTCCCAATTTGGTGTCATCTGCAAATTTGATAACTAGGCTCTCAATACTGTCATCCAAGTCATTAATAAAGATGTTGAATAGCACTGGGCCCAGGACAGAACCCTGTGGCACCCCACTTGTCACTTCTTTCCAGGATGAAAAGGAACCATTGTTGAGCACCCTTTGGGTTCGGTCAGTCAACCAGTTACAAATCCATGTAACGGTTACCTTGTCTAGTCCACATTTTACAAGCTTGTTTGCAAGGATGTCATGGGGAACCTTGTCAAATGCCTTACTGAAGTCAAGATATACTATATCCACAGCATTCCCTTCATCTACCAAGCTGGTAATTTTATCAAAAAAAGAGATCAGAATTGTCTGGCATGACTTGTTTCTCTGAAACCCATGTTGGCTTTTTGTGATTATGGAATTATCTTCCAGATATTCACAGACTCTCTGCTTAATGATCTGCTCTAGAATCTTTCCTGGTATTGATGTCAGACTAACCGGACGATAATTGTTGGGATCCTCTTTTTTCCCCTTTTTGAAGATTGGGACAACATTTGCCCTCCTCCAGTCTGCAGGGACTTCTCCTGTTCTCCAGGAGTTCTCAAAGATGATTGCCATTGGTTCCGATATTACATTTGCCAGTTCTTTTAATACCCTAGGATGTAGTTCATCTGGTCCTGGAGACTTATATTCATTTAGATTAACCAGGTATTCCTGTACTGTTTCTTTACTTATTCTGTGCTGAAATTCCCCTATTCTGTCCTCTGCCCCATCATCCTTAGGTTGGGCACCCTTTGCCTTTCCTGAGAAGACTGAAGCAAAGAAGGTGTTGAGCAATTCTGCCTTTTCTCTGTTTCCTGTGAGCATTTTGCCATCTTCTCCACGCAGTGGCCCAACTGTTTCCTTCTTCTTCCTTTTGCTGCGGACATACCCAAAAAAGCCCTTTTTATTATTCTTAACGTCTCTAGCACGCCTGAGTTCATTTTGCGCTTTAGCTTTTCTGACTTTATCCCTACATGCGCTGGCTATTTGTTTGAATTCCTCTGTGGTGATTTCCCCATTTTTCCATTTTTTATACATGTTCCGTTTAAAACTTAGCTCAGTTGTAAGTTCCTTAGTCATCCATACTGGTTTCTTGAGACATCTCCCATTTTTCTTCCTCATTGGAACTGTCTGAAATTGTCCCTTTAGTATCTCCCTTTTGAGGAACTCCCATCCATCTTGAACTCCCTTCTCTTTTAGTATTCTTGACCATGGGATCACCCCCAGTATTTCTCTAAGTTTATTGAAATCAGCTTTCCTAAAGTCTAGAATGCGGGTCTGACTATGCTTAGCTTCACCTTTCCACTGTATAACAAACTCCAGGAGGACATGGTCACTCCCACCTAAGGATCCCACCACTTGCACCCCATCAACTAGGTCTTCCCTGTTGGTTAAGATCAACTAGGTCTTCTTTCTTCTTGTGCAGTTTTATGTTTCAGTTCTGGTACCATCTCTTCGTAAGAACTTTCACCAGTGAAACAACCATAGCTCTCCTACAGAACATCTAAAGAGGGATGTTTGCTGCATGGCCATCTCTATGAGAAATGAGGGCAAGGGTGGGGGGGACTAGGAAAACACTATCTATTTGGGTCCAGTTCGGATCCATTATTATTTTTGTTTAAATCTCCACTTCGGTTGTATTTCAGGTACTAACTTTTTAAAAAGGGGTTAACATCCTAGTCATCTCTTTGGAACCAATTTTAAATGGGTAGAGGTCAATTTATACACTTAATGCCATAATCTCGTTGAGACTGCGTTGCAACCCCTTTATGATTACAACAATGAGAAATACTTAGCTTGAACAAAATTTAAGAAATTTAAGCCATTCAGAGATGGCTAAGCTCAAGAGCCCAGAAGACTCTCCTATGAAGAAAGGCTTAAGAATATGGGCCCAAATTTGGTTGGTAGTCATAACTAGAGGAGATTTATTGGATCAATAAAATTTACATAAGGGATGCCTCACCATTCATCGGTTGATTCAACAGGTTTACTCTAGCTAGAACTACCAAAAGGATTTAGGGTGTAGTGTTTAAGTGGCAAAACTGAGGTTTTAAAATAATGAATGTTTAGAGAGAGAACACTCTCTCAGGGATATTTAATGTGCTGTAAAGCCAAGGCATACATCTTCAAACAGTTAAGTCCAAGAGCTTGCTTCTTCTTCATTGTTGTTGTGTACCTTCAAGCCATTTCTGACTTGAGACCCTAAGGCAAACCTGTCATGGGTTTTGCTTGGCATGATTTACTTGTGGGACAGAGTGCCTTTGCCTTCCTCTGAGGCTGAGAGAGTATGGCTTGCCCAAGGTTGTAAGGAATGAGTGGGTTCCTGTTTTGACACGATCCTAAAACTAAACAGACCAGAGAACCAGAGGAAACTGGTATCTGAAATCAAGAGAAGCAAGCCACAGAACCAAAGAAAATGTATTCCAGTGCAATGCATTTCTGTAAGGAAGGACTTGGCAAGAAAGATGAGGCACTGACCAAATGTGACCAAAACAACGGAAATGGCCAGGTGTGTTCTGTACTCTGAGCTGCAATGAAGAGAAACGAGATGAGGAACTGACAGGACAACCAACTGGTTTGGAACTATGGGAACAAGAACACCATGTTTTCTTCAGAACGAGCTGCAATATTGTGAAAGCACAGTAGCAAAAAAGCAAGACATGGACATGGTATAAAAAGAGGTTCCCAAGTTTCCTCTTGCTGGTTTTCTTGATACAGGGCAAAAGGACCACCCCAGCAAACCATGTTTTTCTCAAGAAAGGAGATGAAAAAGGTACAAAAAGAGAAGACTTTACAGCCTCATCTTGTGACTCTTTCTGGTTTCCTGATCTGCAGAAATGGGACCACCAGGCCTCTGTGAAGCACTTGGCTAATGTCTTCAGCGAAGGGATCGTATGTGTGTGTGTGAATGCGTGAGTGAATGCAAAGAGCTCTTGATACTTAGTTGATTGTTAGATCTTTGTGTATTAAACTGATTGTTACTTGATTGTTAAGTTTTTGTGCTCGTAATAGGCTCTCCAGGCCCAGGGATGGAAATTAATCAACCAGTCCTGGACGGGGTCACACTTCCCCTAAAGGACGAGGTTTGTAGTCTGGGGGTGCTCCTGGACTCATCTCTACAACTGACATCACAGGTGGAGATGACTGCCAGGAGTGCCTGGTATCAGCTTCGGCTGATACGCCAGCTACGCCCCTACCTGGGCAGGGAGGACCTAGAAACAGTAGTACATGCACTGATAACCTCTCGTTTAGATTTCTGTAATGCACTCTACATGGGGCTACCTTTGTACCAAGTTCGGAAGCTTCAATTGATTCAAAATGCAGCAGCCAGAGTGCTAACGGGGGTGTCAAGGACAGCACACATCACCCCCAACTTGAAATCTTTGCACTGGCTGCCTATTGGCATCCGAGCGCAATACAAAGTGTTGGTTATTACCTTTAAAGCCCTATATAGCTTGGGCCCAGATTACTTGAGAGAACGCCTCTCCCTACATAATCCGCCCCGCACCCTAAGGACTACAGATAAGAAACTGCTGAATCATAAATATACGAGATTAGCATCTACATCTCACTCAGCCTTCTCCACTATGGCTCCAAAATTATGGAATGACCTGCCGGAGGAGATCCGTCTGATACCTACATTAGAGGCATTCAAAAAAGCACTGAAGACAGATCTCTTCTGGCGGGCATATCCACCCGATCTTATTTAACTCCCTATAGCGATAAAGCTACCCCCAGACATGTAGATTTTATTGAAGTAGGCTAGTTTTTAAATTGTGGTAATATTATGCCGATTTTATTGTATTGTGCTTTTATTATGCTGTAATCCCACCTCGATCCATAGGGATAGGCGGGAGATATAAATAAATTTTATTATTATTATTATTATTATTATTATTTGTGTTTGTTAAGTCCTTCTGTTTCAATATATGTTACATGAAAAGTGTTTTAAACCCAGATCTGGTCTCCTATGTGTCTCACTGAGACATCTTACACTCTAGGGTGTTCAAACTCTCCCTGGATAAATGAAAAGGACCTGAAATCTTGGTCCATAACATAATTGGCATCACAAACAGGATCCAGAGAAGTTTGGACTTACCTTGGGGAAGGGATGATCAATAGATATACAGGGAATTACTGTGATAATTGAAAACCAAGCTTGGTCTTTCCATACCTTTTTGTCTTGTCAACTTGTTCTGAGATCTTTAACTAACACTCCCTGATGAAGGATATAGTCAGTGAAGTGTTAAGATCTACAGAATATTTTGACAGAGTTAAGGTCAGAAAGTAGATACAGATGGACACCTCTGATTAATAGTATCTGAAGGATATAAGATTCTATTCGAAACCTGATTGATTAATAGGATCTGAAGGAAATAAGATTTTATTTGAATCCTGATTGATTTATAGGATCTGAAGGAGATAAGATTCTATTTGAAAACTGAATTTGAAGTCTGAAAGAAATACTGTAAGACTTTAGTTGGTGATTGATTGTGGAATCTAAAGGTAATAGGGTTCTATTTAGTGACTAGTTACAGTATAGAATCAGAAGAATGTGGATCTTTTTGCAAGGAGAATTAAGAGTCAGAAGGAAATAATGGCCCTCTTTGGAAAAGGAGAAAAAAAAGGTGAGACTGGAAGACCAGTCTCTGGAAACACCTTTTCTACAATTATAGAGTCAGAAGGAAATATGACTCTACTTGGAAGGGAAACAGACAAAAAGATGAGGATTGCGAATAGAAGCAGGACAGTTTTCTGACAAAGAAATTTTGTCTAGTTGTTAAAAATGCAGAAAAAAAACTTTAAAATGCTGTACAACCCTGCTGATAAGTCAATAGTAGAGAACAATTTAGCTTGGATCATTATTATTTGTTTTTGTATAGTGAGTAAAAGGCTGTCTTTTTGACTGTGTGTGTGTTTTTAACCAATTGTGTCACAAATGTGGTTTTGTGGTAAAGAATTTTAAAAATTGTTGTTGTTGTAGTTTGGGAGACAGAGGTTTCTAGAACTGTTGTTGTTGTTGTTGTGTTTTGTTAAATAGGTATAGAGAGCCTTATTTGGTCAGCATAATCTATCTGAACCACTTTTGGATCAAGGAGGGGAGATTCCCTTTTTTACTATGCACTGTCTCTCTTGCCTCCCTTCATAACTTGTTTGTGTGGTTTTTTTCTTTGTTTGCTGTTGTTTTTGTGCCTCAGAGAGTGTGACCCAAAGGCAAAGTTACACTAAATGAGAGTGTTTCCCTCTCCAGACAGTGTGACCTCAATTTAGTTCAGCGGCACTGCTAGATTTTCCCAAGTCAAGCTGAAATTCATTCGTTATTGTTGAATTCATTTGTTATTGCTGTTTTAAGAAACCCTTTTAACATCAGGATTGACTTTATTTTAATTAAGAGTTATATTTTTTATAGTAAATTGTTTTGTGTCATATATTTCCAGCATGATATTTGTGTCTGTATTATCAAATGTTTTACATTGACAGGTCTTTTATGTCTAAAGGAAGAAACCCCAATTCAAATTCACCTTCGCATGCAGTCAGTAACAGAAAATTTAATCAATTGACAGTATTTTTGAATCAAAACAGGTAAAAGTGATACCTCTCTCTCTCTCTCAATCTCTCTCTCTCTCTCTCTATATATATATATATATATAGAGAGAGAGAGAGAGAGAATATTTATATGGATGGTACAATTTGAAGGTTTTATATATGTGAAATTTTCTATTTAGAAAAAGTTTAAGACAAGAAAGCAGAGGCTCCACACTCAGCTTTAAAGATAAGAAAATCCACATTGGGGAAAGCAAAAAAGACAAAACAAGGAGAATAATTCTGCATATATTTTTATACAGAGGTCATGTAGAAAAGGGAAGATACAGTTAAAGCAGTACATATTTTGGGAGCATTATTTTTGGGGGTTATAAATTAAAGGGGGGATGACATACGTATATATACCTGTACTTGTTTTCTTGTTAATGTTGTTTGTCATTTTTATTTTTCTTATATGCATATACAGTGGTCCCCCGGGTTACGAAGGTAATCCGTTCCGGATTACCTTTCATAACCCTGAAGCTTTCGTTTCCCGGGGGACCACTATTTTTAATGGACCGCGCGGCCGATTTAAAGGGGCCACGCGGGTTTTTTTTTCGGATCCCGGGGGATCTTTCGGATCCTGGGGGATAGTTTAGCGGTCCGGTGGCTTTCGGATCCTGGGATTTTCGCAACCCGGGGGATTCGTAAGCCGGGGGACCACTGTATAGAGATTTCATGTTTTCTTTGCTTTTTTCTGTATTTCTGTTTTTGCTTATTGAAATGTCCTTTTCAGAATATGGAGGAGACAGAGCATTTGATCTACATCTGATCTATTGTTGATATTCTAGTTGAGCTTTACTAGCTCAGCATATCCTATCTGGGAAATATACCTCTTGTTCATAATATAGGCAGGACAACATGCTTTTTCTGTTTAAAGTCACTAAAGAGATTCTTCTCTTTACCTCAAGGGCAGCTTACAAAGATTTAAAAAAAAATAACAACAACAACAACAACAACATACAATTCAAATTCCTCAATCCTCCCCCCTTAAAATAAAATTAAACATAAACAATATAAAGTATACAACATACTTTTAAAAAAATTGTGGCTGTGGTGAGGTCGGAATTCAGCAATTAGATTTCAGGGAACTATTCAGGAGAGGCCTGCTGGAAGACATCAGTCTTTATAGCTTTTAAAAAGCTGTTTAGGGTGGTAATATTGATCTTGACTGGCAAGCCGTTCCACAATCTGGGCGCGACAGCTGAGAAAGTCCTCTGGGAGGTCGTGGGCAGTCTTGTTTTATAAGATCTAAGTGTGCAGGGAGGATTATATGGAAGGAGACGGTTCCGAAGATAGGTTGGACCCAAGCCATTTAGGGCTTTAAAGGTGATAACCAACACCTTGTACTGGGCCCGGAAACTAATTGGCAGCCAGTGGAGTGATTTTAAGATCGGCTTTATATGGTCTCTTTGGAATGTACACGAGACCAGCCTGGCTGCCATGTTCTGAACTAGTTGAAGTTTCTAGACCACACACGAGGGTAACCCCATGTAGAGCGCATTGCAGAAATCAAGGTGTGAGGTTACCAGTGCATGTACTATGGTCTCAAGGTCCTTGACTTCCAGGAAAGAGCACAGCTGACATATCAGTCAAAGCTGATAGCAGGCACTCCTGATCGTCGCATTCCCCTGATTTGTCATGTCAATCAATGGATCTAGGGGCACCCCTTTGAGGGGAGTGTGACTCCTTCCAGGACTGGAAGTTGTATCCCAATGCCTGGGTTTGGAGCTGATACCGTAAGTACCTCCGTGTTGTCTGGATTCTGTTTCAATTTGTTTTCCCTCATCCAATCCATTACTGCTTTAAGACAATCATTGAGAGGAGAGATGCCATCTGAGTCAAAGCTGATGACCGAGACATGGAGAAATATATCTGGGTATCATCAGTGTACTGATAACACCCTGCCCCATGCCTCCGGATGATCCCTCCCAGCAGCTTCATATATATGTTGAAAAGCATCGGGGATAGGATGGCGCCTTGTGGGACACCACAAATGAGTTCCATCCTTGCCGAGCAATTGTCCCCGAGCACCACCCTCTGGAATCTGCCCGAGAGGAAGGAACAGAACCACTGGAGTGCAGTGCCTCCTATTCCTAAACCTCTCGGGTGACTCAAGAGGATGTCATAATCTATAGTGTCAAATGCTGCTAAGAGGTCCAGTAGCACCAACAGGGTCACATTACCCTTGTCGATGTTCAGACGAAGGTCATCAGCTAAGGCGACCATGGCAGTCTCAACTCCAAATCCCATCCTAAAGCCAGTTTGGATCAAGATAATTGTTGTCAGGTTAAGTAAAGGGTTCTGCATAGGTGGAACCTGTGTTAGTTCCCTCACCATCTTAAACAGCTCTGCTGGACGAGACTTTGCAGATGCAATACGTGCAGAAGAGAAGGCTCTCTGCGCTGCATGTATGGCCTCTATAGGAACGAAGGAAATTCCTATGATGAATCCTGTCAGTTAAGAGTCAAGTTTTTTGCCAGATACGCTCTAGTCGTTGTCCAACCTGCTTCACCTTTCTAAGTTCTTCTGTATACCATGGTCGGCAGTTTGAAGCGGGCTGGCAAGTACGCTTGGGGGCAATCACGTCGATAGCCTTGGTAAGACTGGTGTTCCAGGTATTAAACAAAGCTTCGACAGAATCACTGGCATTACCAACCAATGAACCCTCGAAGGCTTTCTGGAATCCAATTGATTCCATTAGCCTTCGAGGGTGAACCATTCTAATGGGTACACCACCCCCAAGGGGGCGGACTGTGGCTCTTAGTTCAGCCTTGACCAGGAAATTATCCGTCCATGACAATGGGGAGGTTTTTGTTACCTCCATCCACAGATATTCCTGTTCCATACTAAAGACTGCATCGAGTGTATGACCTGCACAATGAGTAGGCCTGCTGACCAATTGGGATAGGCCCATGTTTGTCATGGATTCAACAATCCATTTTTATTTATTTATTTATTTATGCTTGTAAATAGTGACTTTTTAACATTTGAATAATACATTATATTTAGGTGGAGCAGCAGTCAAACCGTTTTGTCATGTTTAACAATTCAGACCACTTTGTTGAGTTGGAGAGATCAAATGTTATTAGCTTTATACGGGAACTATAGAAAAATGTAAAAATAAAAAGATTGGAATGGTGGGTTCATACAGATTTTCAGTCATGATATACAATTTTGAATTATAAAATAAAAGGGTCAATGTGGCAGATAAAATTAATGACATTAGCGAGAGCCAAACAGACTGAAAGTAAGAATAATTAAAAAATTATTAGAATAATTAAAAAATGTTTTGACTCTTTGCAGTCAAAACATGCAATTTGTATAAACTCAAATATAGTAAGGACAAATGAAACTGTAGATTTGGATCATGTGAAAAATGAAAAATAAAAGGGTTAAAAAAAGGTGTTGTACTTCCATTTGGGATCAAAAGAGCATGCTCTGAAACCTAAGAGGAAGGGACCATATGTCATAATAGATTGCATATGGCCCACCAGTTATTTGATTGAAAAAGAAGGAAAATAAGGGTACTTCAGAACCAGGTAAAAGTATATAGAGTTGAAGAATAACAAATTTGTTGGATTATATATTTGCTAGGATTAAATCACAGGAAGCAACAGATGAGAAGACCTCCAAGGGGCAAGTCGGACTTAGCCCCTTCAGGAGCCAGAACCTATGAATAAATGTTATTTGCATGGAATTTATAATCACAGTTATATGCCAGAAGACTTAAAGCAGACCGAATGGAAGAAGATGTATCCAGAATACCCAATGGTTCATGTAAATGGGAGTGTTATGTTTGGGCTAGAACAAGGAGAAGAAAGCATATGTTCTGGTTGGTAACCTCGGGATCCAAACATATGGTTCTTTTTTCAAGAATTGGGCCACTAATTTTCATCCAGGTAACTATCAATGTGTGGGAGTGGGATATTTGACTTTTCCAGTCCATATATATAAGTCTCAAAATCTGCAGTCTAGACAAAAATGGGACACATATGATGGGGCTTTAGGGCCAGGGTATTCTGACACTGTGATGATGATGATGATGATGATGATGATGATGATGATGATTTTATCTATACCCCGCTCTTCAGCCAAGGCTATCAGATCACCAGTTGTCAGATGGCACGTCTATTGAGAGATCTATTAAAGGAGACTTCACAGGAGTCCTCACTCTTGGAGAATATCCGGGGATAATAGCACAATTAATTTGAAAAAAGTATATTGAGACTTACTTGCAGATTGGAAAAGTTAATAAATGCTACTGGATATGATTATATTATTGTTTATAACCTATATATAACCATTTTTGTTATTATTATTTTCCTATGATACAGGTTTTGCAAAACTCAATTATAAATTAATTAAATATCAAGAAGGGGAATATGTGAGGAATTGATGGGTTCCTGTTTTGACACAATCCTAAAACTAAACAAACCAGAGAACCAGAGGAAATGGGTGTCTGAAATCAAGAGAAGCCAGCCACAGAACCAAAGAAAATGTATTCCAGCGCAAGAAAGGCCATCAAGGAAGGACTTGGCAAGAAAGATGAGGCACTGACCATCTGTGACCAAAACAACGAAAATGGCCAGGTGTGTTCTGTACCCTGAGCTGCAATGAAGAGAAACGAGATGAGGAACTGACAGGACAACCGACTGGTTTGGAACTATGGGAACAAGAACACCATGTTTTCTTCAGAACAAGCTGCAATACTGTAAAACCACAGTAGCAAAAAGTAAGAGATGGGCATGGTATAAAAAGATATCCCCCAAGTTTCCTCAGGGTGGTTTTCTTGATCCACGGCAACGGGACCACCCCAGCAAAGCATGCTTTTCTCAAGAAAAGAGATGAAAAATGTACAAAAAAGACTTTACAGCCTCACTTTGTGATTCTTTCTGGTTTCCTGATCTGCAGAAATAGGACCACCAGGCCTCTGTGAAGCATTTGGCTAATGTCTTCAGCAAAGGGATCATATGTGTGTGTGTGAATGCGTGAGTGAATGGAAAGAGCTCTTGATAGTTGATTGTTAAGTTTTTGATTGATTATTACTTGATTGTTAAGTTTTTGTGTTTGTTAAGTACTTGTGTTTCAATAAATGTTACATGAAAAGTGTTTTAAACCCAGATCTCGTCTCCCATGTGTCTCAATGAGAAGTCCTATAGTCTAGGGTGTTCAAACTCTCCCTGGATAAATGAAAAGGACCTGAAGTCTCGGTCCATGAGAAGGTCACCTAGTGGATTTCTATGGCTGAGCAAGGAATCAAAGCCTAGTCCCCAGAATTGTAGTCCAAAGCACAAAACACTACACCATGCTGGCTCTCTTATTTCTTCTTCACAGAGCAAATAATTCACTTTTCTACACATCTCACAATTGGACCATAGGATGTGGTGACAATTATAAGCTTAGAAAAAGTTTTTTTTAAAAAAAGATGTAGACAAATCAATAAAGGCTAGGCTCATCAAAGGGTGTTGGCTAAGATATGTCAGGCCACAATCCTATACACTTGGAAGTAAGTACCTTGGATGCATATTACTTCTTTGAAATAGTTAGGACTGCATGTAGAGAGGCAGTATACCATATACAGTACTTCTCAGAACCCGGTAAAGAAACAAGAGGGATGTCTATTTTCATGATGTCATCCTAGTGAGCTTCCAGGGACATTTGGCTGGATGACTACTACAAACAGAATGCTAAACTTGATGGCCTTAAACCTATTGTTACTCCTGATTAGAATAGACCCATTGAATCAGTTGGATTTATCTACATGTTGACTCATCATTCAACAATTGATTAAATAAGTCTACTTTGGGTGGGATGAACAAACACAATTCCAGCTGATAAATCCAGCAAATAAATTCTTACTATGTTTTCACTTTTATTGGGATATGACTCACTGATACAATAATTAAATTAAAGAACTATGGACTTTCACCATATGCATGTCTCTTTCAATAGGCATCTTGGACTGAAAGGGGGGCAGTGTTTGGATGGTATGGAAAATAATTATATGGATAGCAATACTCAGTTCATCATTTATGAATACTGTAAAGGAAACTCTAAATTTATCTTAAATTTTAAATAGCCTTTTTTGGGATGGTGCTCACATCTGAGACAACAGTAAACTGGAGGGGAAGTATCAATCCCAAAACATTTTTTTCTTTCTCCTCTCAATCTCTCTTTACTTCTCAAATGGTTTTCTAGTCAGTATTTGTTCTCTCTGTCATAGGCGGGTTGGTAAATATTAGCATTAGCACAGCTGGGAAACAACTCTTTGGCCACTTGTACAAAGAGCAATTACACATTCCCCCATACCAATTTGAGAACAAGGTTTGCAGAACAGAGAGTTGCACACATATGTTATAGGCCATAGAGAGAGAATTGAGAAATGGCTTTTTGGTTGCTTGTGTCTATATTTATATAAAGAGCGTGAAATGATATGCCATCTCAGTAGTGCCTGCAACTAACAGCTCAAGAGATAATTACTGTGACAAAGGCCCAAAACAGATCTTACATATGTTAGGAGGACACCAGAGAATACAGAGTTGTGGAGTTTCCCAGTTCATAGAATCACAGAGTTGGAAGGTACCCCAAAGGCCAATCTAGTCGAATCCTTTATCAAGCAGGAACACACTAACAGATTCCTGAGACATTACCATCCAACCACTGTTTAAAGGCCTCCAATGTAGGGGAGGTCACCACTTTCTGAGGCAGTCCATCCCACTGTTAAATAGCACTTAAAATCAGAACATTCATCATAATGTTTAGCTGGAATCTCTTTTCTTGTAATTTAAAGCCACTGGCTTGTCTCTTACCTCTGCAGCAGCAGAAAACAAGCTTTCTCCATGTTCCATATAATATTCTTTCAGATACAGGCATACCTCAGTTTAACAAAGCCACTGACAAAGATGCTCCTTTTTACAAAGTCTTTTTATGGGAGTCCAGTCCCCTTTTCTTGTCTTCTGTCTACCTGGACACTTTTGATGTTGTTGTTTTCAGCATTGGCATTGGGAGGATAGTGAAGGAGGGCTGTAGAAAGATCCACCTTCAATACTGGGTTGCAGAATAATGCCTTTTGTTTGTGTATATGGCAAAGGAACCTATTCCTATTGTTTTCACATTATTTCTACCTATAGTACCAGAGTTTCTGTTAAAGAAGTAAAGCCCAGGAACACATCTACCATATATACTTGAGTATAAGTTGACCTCATATATAAGAGCAAGTTTGAGCGTCAAAATTATGGATTTTGATGTGACACACATACATTATTTCACCTGTCATCTCTTCTCCAAGCTAAACATACCCAGCTCTTTTATCCTTTCCTCATAGGGTTTAGTTTCCAGACCTTTTATCATCTTGATATACTTCAGGTGTTTCCTCAGGTGTTTCCAGTCACAGGACTTGTAGTGCTACCTGTCAGAACAGCTTGTGTAGCTATTCTGCCTTTCTGTTCATAATTAAGAGATTCACTAAGAAGAGAGAGGAAGGAGAATTGAGAAAACACAAGAATTACAAACTTCTGCAAATAAGTTAACACAATTGCACAATTAAGACTTCATGTGGAAAACACTTCTATCCCCTTGGCCCACTCACAATGTGATTGCTGAGCTCCCAGTGGGACATGTTACGATCCATGAAAACCAGGGGCCTATTTACACTACACAATTATAACCCCATTATTCCATGTTAGCTGCCATGGTTTCAGCCTGTGGGCTTTGTGGTTTGATGAGGTCCTTGAGCACACTTGCCTTAAAGGGCCAATCCCTATTTCCACCGTATGGAACCATGACTCATAAAGTGGAATAACAGCACTACAATTCTGTAGTCTGAGGACTTCATCACACAAGGATTGAAAAGTGGAATTACAAGCAGGATAGTAGTGTCTGTTGCAGAGAGTACATGCCTGACTGTCAGTGTGGTGTATCTGATAGTCTACTGAATCTTGTGCCTTCACATTCACTGGGTGATATTGCGTCTCTCATGGTCTCCCACCTTGAGCCACTTTACAAGGCTGTTAAAAGATTAAAATAGGATTACCAGTATACTCTGCCCCCAAGTTCCTTAGGGAAGGATGAGAGAAAACATGACAAACAGATACTCTATTTGCATTAATACTCTAGTATAGCTACATATGCAACCAGTGTGACATAACTGTAGTAACCAAACCTGCTTATCTGAACATTTAGGGCATTTGGAAGATTATACAATTTTGGGACAAGAAGAACATGGGGTAATCTGAATTGTACAGGTTGTGACAATGCTGGAATGGTTCCCAGGCCTTTATTTATGTAAAAGCTCGAAACTAAGCTTCATCAAGTAAACTGTAGGACCTAACATTGATGTGCTTCTGCTCTGAAAATAAGTTTACTAATTTTGAGGATCCATCATGGGGATGTATGCTATAAACCTCCTTAATATATTTCTGCATGTGAAAAAAGCACAATGAACATAGAATACAGATTAAAAGATGCAGCATAAGAGAAACAGTGTGAAAACCAAAGTAATTGACCAAAATTCCATTATGTGTAGGTCTGATATACCATCAGCTTGGGAACTTGTTAGGCCTGAAGGCTAGAGATGGTCCTCCTGCCATTTGACATGAAGTTATTGACTAAAGTGATGTCTTCTGACAGAATAATCTGGGATATCAAAATCCACATTGTGTGGAAGACAAGGAGGATCACCATACCAGAAAACAGCCTATGAGAACATTATCCATACTGACGGTGCACAGCTGGGCAAATAAAAGTGAAATCTGGGGATACCATCTTGCTAATGGTAAAGGAGGACTCAATTACCATGTTTTGAGGAATGGTAGGGCAGATCCTAACGGCACTGATAACATCTTGCCTTTGGATCTGGTGGCCCCTTTCCAAACAAAGGTTCAAAACATAGGAACAGTGCTTTTTGCAGTCCTTTGGAGAATAACCAAAGGCTCAGCCTAAACCATTGTTTTCCCCATAACATTTTCTTGAACCTATGCCTTTGTGAAAGCTAAGATAGGATGACTTATGGTAGGAGGTTTCAGTCCAACCTGCTCCCGTTACAGCAGACTCATAGCATATCAATCTTGTAGCCTCTATTTTATCAGGCAATTTTTTCACTCCCTTGGTTCCATTCTGTTTGTTTCCTTCTCTCCCTAAATTATTTCAGTTCAACTTGGTGATTATGAAATTATGTAACTTTAAAAACTGGTGTCTTGAATTTCTTGTTTTCCTGTTCCTTTCTTGTTATCTTTGTTTCTGTGCCAAGTTTTATTTACAAAATTGTTACTATGCAATTTGGCCCCAAAGTTTACCTGAGTAAGTTTATGAACTCGGCAACAATGAAAGGCTGAACAGCAGAGTTTAAATAAAAAAGTTCTAAATAAGTAAGAAGTTATTTGAAAATACTGGAATAAAGTAGCTTTACTTAAGGTGCTGAATTGACTACATAAATCTATAACGTAAGCCACCATGGAGTTGCAAGAAGGGCAACACAAATTTCCATAAGCAATGAAGCTCACTATATCCCCATCTAGTGGTACTGCACGTTTTGCGTATTTGTTGTTGTGTGCCTTTAGGTTGTTTCTGACTTATGGCGACCCTAAGGCGAACCTATCATGTTGTTTTTTTGGCAAGTTTCTTCAGAGGGGGGTTACCATTGCCACCATTTGAGGATGAGAGAGTGTGACCTGCCCAAAGTCACCTAGTGGGTTTCCACGGCTGAGCGGGAATTCAAACCCTGGTTTCCAGAGTCATAGTCCAATGTTCAGACCACTACATCGCACTGCCAGCACTGTAATGCTTTGCCACTGCTGTCACTGTTTGTATATCTGATTCTTTGATTTATGTGCTGCTGTTTCACATTTCAAAGTTTCTGTTTTACTGAATATTACAAATCCTTTTGAGAGGATAATTTATTCCTAATAAGTGGTTTGAATAATCTATAAATTCTAAAAAATATCAGAATTTGAAACAGAAATACGCAATACAAATAACCCATTTTACAGAATTGCTTTGATAACAAAATGGAGGTTGTAATACCTTGAGCTCAATGAAAAAAAGAAAGACAGGATATAAAGATAAAAGCCTACAGCTCCAGGGCTGCAGTGATGTAGATATTGTACTTCTATTGACAAGAAACTTCTATTTTTGTATCAGCTTGGACAACATTTTTAATTATTATTTTATTAAAATATTTGTATCCCACTTTATATCATGGGGTCTCAAAAGGGCATAAAATAAAATAATTTTAGCAATTTTAACATAATTTAAGACAACAGAAATAATGTAAACAGAGTAAAAGAACATTAAAGATTTTGACAAGTTAAAAACAAGACAGTCTAAAACAAATTGAAATAGGCTAAATCAATTTCAATCCATGCACAAATTCAATGGAATCAATTATGACATTGGTAAAAACCCATGTTTTTTCTGTCACATAAATGATACCAATGTGGATCTATCAGGCATTTAAAGGAAGGGTATTCCATAATCAGTGTATCCACACCTTCACACAAATGAGGGCCCCTCCATTAGACATTGGACAGGTGTATTTAGGGAGAGGCACTCCTTTGACCCTGAAAACCGGAAGCCACTTTGGCGGAGTTAACTTTTCTCTATTGCTAACTTACTTGTACAGTTCTCATTGCTACTAGGGAGGAGATGGGTCATGCGTGTGCACTTTGATTTTCTACATTTGCTTTTGCACTAAACCTCCCTTGAGAGTTCATCTTCCATTTGCCTAGACTTAAGAAAATGTGTGCACTGACCCAAGTGCTTTATGTGTCCAGCTACAGAGAACTGATTTGATTGCTGGATGAAGGGATACATCTGTATAGAATTTGTGTGCAGCTCAATTCTATCATTGGTTGTGAAGGGTTCTGGATAGCACCAGCCTTATCCACAGATTCTTATCCACAGATTCTTTATCCATAGATTCAACCATCCACAGCTTGAAAATATTCAAGAGGAAAATGAATTCCAAAAAGCAAACCTTGATTTGCTATTTTATATAAGGGATAAAATACTCCCTCCCCACAGCAGAACTTGTATTGGATACCAGGATTCCCCGTACAAATCAGGTATAGCAATTACCATGCTAGCACTACAATCTGTCCACAATCTGACCAGTAGGATTCTCTTTTCTCTCATCACCAATTTGTTTAAAATATACCATCACAAAATCTTGTTTTCAAACTCTCTGTAACATGCAAACAAACATTTTGTGCTACTTCATATCAGTCCATGAGAACCTTGCTGTCAAGGAAGTTAGATGAAGAGACGTGCTTGCCACCACGGCAAGCCTGAGTGGAAGGCATATTTTTGGACGCATGTACTGCATTTCTAGTTTTGGCTTCAATGAGGTCACTTTGCAACTGTGTCAATATTTGATACATGCAAAAACTGGATTGGTCTCCTGGAACAAACACTCAACCCCCACACCAGCCACCATAAACTGTTACTCAAAATTTTACTGGCTCAAAAAGGAGCTACAGACAAGTGCTTACAAAAGTGACTGCTTGTAAATGTACCACAGGATGTAACAGTCAACAATGCTGCATCTGGTTATTTTTCCAAAACAAAGATGTAAACATAAGAGCTGTCTGGCTGCAATCCTGTACAGCTAACCATATCCTAGGAGTTTCAAATGCCAACCTAAGCTAGGCTGAGCCATATACCACCCCTAGGAATTATTTACCCTTCAGCCTCTGAAGCTCTTCTGCATGGCCATTCCATGCCTTGTGGGGAGCATGCAGGATGGGAGAAACATCTGACTTTGTCCCCGTAGCCAGAGGCAAAATGGTAACAGAAGTGATATCTACTGGAGTCCTCCATTTTGTGTCTGACTACAGAAACACAGCCAAATGCTTCTTTGATCCTTCCGACTCCCCATAAGACACAGAATGACAATACATGCGGGCAGGTCAGAGACGACTTTGGGCACTGAGGAGGGGAATACAAACCTTTGCATTATTCAAAAAAGAATATACATAGATATAAGGGAAACATATGCATATATATGCCACTAACAGGATGCCAGCCTGTTCAGTAATTACATCATAAGTCTGGTGTACACCACTAAAATTAACTTTTATGGTCATTGGACATGCAATGACCAAAAGTCCCCTCAAAACCTTACTTTCAGCAACAGCCCCCACACATGAACATTTTCAGATTGCCAGAGTGGGGGAGGTGGGATGAACAGAAGCGTGCCTGGTTCTCTTTATGTGGATGAATGTGCTGCAACAAACATCTGCAGGGACCTCCTGTAGCTATGTCCCTCATTGCAGAATCTTAGCCTTAGTTTAAAAAAGTTAAAACTGCAATCTGGTTGAGTCAGGGACAAGCCACATGCTGTCTCTGTAGCTACAAAGTGCTTCCATGTAGTCAAGTCTCCACATCACAGCTGCAATAAATGCAACTAACAATTACATGATTTAGCTATATGGTCTATTGCAACACCAGTAACTTTACATGAAGGATACAGTTAGCACAAAAATATACACATGGTCTGAATGATTTATCAGTGCAATGTGGGTTTTTTGAGAGCTGCCACATCTTGTGTTGCACACAAACAGATCCAGAAAAGTCCTGACATTATGTTAATTTGAAACCTCTGAAAAAAATCACTGGTCTATTAGGCACAGCCTGTCAACCATTCTTACCAGTTCTGTGAATCAGACAGTCTTGGTCAAACAAAAGATACCTGTTCCCTTTCTGGTCTTCAAAGATTCTAAACAATCCAATAAGCACTTTGTGACCCTTGTTATCTATTAACAGGCATAGAATGAATGCATTCAAACATCCATATGCTATTTTAATTTTATCTATAAAAAGATTGGCTATCACGTTCCCACCTCTACTTCAATAACTTCAGCCATTGTGCTAAAACCAACACTCTCCTGGATAATGTACATGTCCCCAGAGGAGCTCTCCTCCTGCACAATGATGCATTCATCCTCAGGATCTGAGAGTGCAATCTCCATGATATCCTTCTGTTTGGTAGAGCTCTGCTGTGCAGCAACATAGTGTCTATTGCTGGTGACAAGGAATTCAGCTTTATGCCTGGACGCTGCCACATCTACTGATTGCATGACCAACACTGCAGCCTGCTCCAAAGCTGGTGGCTCCTGATAGCTCCTCCTGCTAGACTGGGATGGATTTTTGCCTGGGTTGCTCTTGTGCTCAAGCTGATGACGTCGTAGGCTCTGGGGAAGGGCATAACCCATACCGCAAATGTTACACTGGTGGGGCTTGTCAGCATGGTGGGTTTTTTGGTGGCGCCGCAATTTTGTGGCTAGAGGATAGGATTTGGGACAGAGATGGCAGCGAAAAGGCCGCTCACCTGTGTGCAATCGCTCATGAGCCCTCAAAGTGTGGGGATCCCGGAGTGCCTTCCCACACACTGTGCACAAGTGAGCCTCACCTGTGTGAGAAATCAGGTGGCGACGCAGCTCAGGGCGCTGTGGGAAGGCATCTCCACAGAAGGTGCAACGGTAAGGACGTTCCCCTGTATGAAGACGGAGATGCCCCCGTAGATTGCCTTGCTGTCGGAAAGCCTTGGGGCAGTAGGGGCAAGAGTAGGGTCGCTCACCTGTGTGAAGCCGCATATGATTGCGTAGCGAACCAGGATTGGCCAGCTGCCGCCCACATACCACACACTGGCAGGTGGCTGTGGTAGAAGGGCTGGGCTCTTTGGCCAGGTGTGTTTTACGATGGATGCGAAGAGATGGTCTGCGGGCAAAGGATTTCCCACAATCAGGGCAGGCAAAAGGACGCTGACCTGTGTGCAGGACTTGGTGTTCTTGAAGGTCGCGCTTTGTGCCGTAGGTCTTGTGGCACTGCAGACACTCAAAGGGCCGCACCCCACGGTGGCCCAATATGTGGGCTTTGAAGCTTTCTTCTGAGCTATAGCTCTTGCCACACTCTGTGCACAGAAATGGTTTAAGATCAGTGTGTACGAAGCGATGTTTTTTCAAGTGGCAAAGCTGCAGGAAGGCTTTACCACATTCTTCACACCGGTGTTGTCGTTCACTGCCTGATTCCTTCAGCTGTCGAACAGCAATCATTTCACAATGAAGTTGTTCTTCCAGTTTGGGATTCCTTTTCTGCTTCCTCACATCTGTGGGTACAGATATGCCAGAAGCACTGGTGACTTCTTCAGTGCAAACCTGGCCCCTCAGCACCTGAGGCTTCTCACCTAACTGTGTATCAAGGCAACCTACATTGCACGGGGGTGGCTGCGAAGAAGCTGCACTCAGTTTTCCCTCTGTCAAAGTCTCATTCACTTGATCAGCCAGTGAATCTGTCACATCATCCTCTGTGTCTCCATTTTCCTCCTCCTCCTCCTCCTCGGGGCAGCTCACAAAGAGCTGGCTCTTTTCACTCTGTAGGTTGGCCTCCCTCAGCTCACATTGCAGGGCCCAGTTTGCATACCTTTCCTTGTGACTGTCATCCAGCCCAAGGGGCTGTGTATCCAATAGCTTTTCATGCAGGCTAAGAACACAGGGGGATCTTGCTGTCTGCTTCACAACCTTGGATGCATCAGGAGCACCTGCAGATTAGAACCAGTAATTGTTAGCTCCCTTAGCAAGGCAACAAAGTAATTACTGATACTTCAAAGGAAAACTTATTTGTTTCCGTGAACTGCCTCCCCATGCCTCCTCATACCCTACATCCAGGGATATCTGACTCAGTGTAAAGATTTAAAGAGTACTCTTGGTGACCAAACAATGGTTCTGAGAATGAGAAAACAAACAGACTTAGGACATTCTACTTGAATTATTAAAGCTTTAAACTTTTAGGATTGTAGAAGACTGCTTCAGCATTTGCTAAAATTGATTCTGCATGGCTGCTCTTTTTGGAAGCAGTTTCCCAGAGTTTGCGAAAGATATTCTTTTTGGACAGCTTCCAGAATCCTTCTAGCCAGCATGGTGTAGATTCTGGAAGATATCATCTGAAAACTAATGTTTCCAAGCACTTCCTTTCTTACATATATGCTCTTTGTGATCATGAAAGAAACAGCTACAGTGATAGTAACTTTAATTTTTGTACTGAGTTTTAAAATTGCACTATGTTTTTCAAAAAGTTGTTTATGTTGCCTTGGGCCTCATATCGGGAGAAAGATGATATATAAATTAAATAAATAACAACTATCTTATGCACATTCAGTTTCATCGAAGAGTTTTGTTGCGTAATTTAAGAATGAGGTTAAAGAAAAGTTTAAAAGGAGTGTTGTAATGGATGCCCATCTTTCACAAGATTTGTGGTTTTGTGTATTTTTAAAAGAAAAACCAGTAACAGCCAAGATGAAGCAACTTAATCTCATATCTGTAGTAATGATACCCACTACAGTATTTTCCTTTAATTGCCACAAACAGAGTGAGCCTGACTTTTTTTCCATCCAAGAAGATTTTAAAAGAAGGTCACATAGAATAACATCTAAGGAGATGTATTTCTGTGTACACATGTGCATAAGAAAGTGAAGAAATGCCAAGATTAATTCCTGCATGAAGGACAAGAGGTGGCCAGGTATCTGTTAATTTCGAAGATATAATCTCTGCTGTGTATGATAACCACCAAAAAAAAAAAAAAAAAAAAAAAGAGGGGGGAGGGGAAATAATCTGTGAATAATACCTAATTGTGAGCACTCATCATATAACAGGTTATTTTACACAGACATACATTCTATTAAGGCATAGGCATGCACATACTTAGAACAAGCAGAGAACCTTGTGAATTGTAGCTCTTTAATGTGGTGATTCTAGGATCTCTGCACTTCACCATGCCACAATTTCCATGGTTCTTTACAGGATGCCACAATAATTTAAATCAGCCTTGTTTTGCAGTATAGACATACCATTAGATATGTTATTCTGTGCACTCTGGTGTGGCCAAAAAACATTCTGATTCAAGAGATGTGCCGGTACTTTTCAAAGGACTCTACCAACATTGTAATAATTGTATTGTAATAAAACAGAAAAAGTAATAAAACAGCACAACGTGGTTCATAAGCAAGCCACTGGCTAGTGAAAATACAAGCCAATGGAGAGAAATTTGTGAAATAATGGCCTGATCTAGATTGGCAAAAAGAAGTATGTTCATGGCTGCATGAAAGTCTAGCCTTTAGATGAGAAAAAGGGAAAGTGTGCCATGAAAACGCTTTTTTTGAGTTTTAGGGGAGAAGAAGCGCCTTTTAAAAAGTGCTGGTTTCCCCAGCTTCTTTTTTAAAAACTGCGGAACAGCGAAGCTCCATCTAAAGGCTGTGGTGCAGCTGCTAAGCATTAAGGAAAAGGCAACTTCATGTCACACTTTCCTGCCAACCTAGAAAGCCCCAATGTGTGTTAAACTTGCATTTAGCCCTGAACGTACAAAGTGGGTCCTAGGAAAGACTTAAATTGCTTCAGATCCAGTTCCCTACCTCTCTGAAATCAGGATCTGGAAAGCCAACCTTCTGAGGTTGGAGTCAATGAGGCAGCATAGTTAATTCCCAACAATGGAAAGCATGCTTGCCCCAAAAATAGAAAGACGTAGGTTATCAAATACATGATTAAATATCCATCAAGATGATGGAGGGTGGGGACTTCTGTGTTTATATTATGAATAGTTCCAGTTGGCAAGATTACTGGATGTTGAATATGATGAACATTAAAGATGGGTAAGGACAAAAAGACAATTAAAATAAAAAGGAATATAACACTATATTGGGAATGGGGAGGGGGAAGAAAAGAGGTAAAAAAACATTAAAAGTAAAATTGAAGTCCCAATGTGGTCAACATGGTAAAGTGTGGGAGGGATAAAAATACTGAAAATGGAAAATTATAAATGGTTCCCAGTAGAATATTTAAATAAAGATGGAGAGGAAGGAAAGAGAAAAGTAATAAAGAAATTAAAAGAGCAAGGATATAAAATAATAGGTGATCTATATGAAAAATTAGGGAAATTGATAGATGAATACATATCTTGAGTTAACAGGTAAACAAGATGAATAAATAAATATTTGCAGGAATTAAATATTAAAAGAAGAATGTCAATATCAATTAAAAGTATTAGTTAGGATAAGGGTAGGAGCAGATGAAGGAATACGAAGGAAACAGAAAATTCTATTGGGTCCAAAACATACAGAAGAAACAATCCAGTTTGAAACTGCTTTAACTGCCTTGGCCCAGTGCTAGGGAATTCTGCAAACTGTAGTTTTGAGAGATATTTAGCCTGCTCTGTCAGAGAGGAGCTACAGTTCCTAAAATTCCCCAGCACTTAGCCAGGGCATGTCAAGTGGTCTCAAACTGGATTATTTCTGTAGTGTGTTTTGGACCTTGGCAAATTATTTTAATTTGATAGAAGGGTTAGTGGGGATCTGGGGGAAAGTTATGGAGGTTTATAGAAAAGAAATTCAACAACAGATATTTTAAAAAAACTAGGATAAAAATAGTAAGGTAAGAGAATGACAGTTAAAGATTATAGGTAGATGGTACAGAACTCTGCACCAGTTAGCATATATATATATTTAAAAACTGTCTCCAAATAGTTGGCATGGATGTGGTGATAAAGGAACATACATACATATGCGGTGGGACTGGGCCAAGGTTCAAAGATTCTAGCAAGGTATAATACAAGAAATTAATATGATTGGGAAAATGTGAGATTGAATAAGGCAAGATGCATAAAGCTAAAAAGGTTAAAAATATGGGATTAAATAAAGAAAAGGAATATTCAGTAAAACAATTATTAGAAATAGCACAAGCAGTATTACATAAAGATGGAAGGACAATCAAAAGTGAAGATTAGGGAAATGGCCATATTATACAACAAAATATATTACATTTGATTTTATTATAAAAAGAAGAGCTGTAGATAAGGGCCAATATGAAAAGGAGATATAGGGCCAAAGCAGACTGCAGAAATAATCCATTTTGAGAACACTTTAATTGCCCTGGCTCAATGGTAGGGAATTATGGGAACAGTTGTTTTGTGAGCCATAGAGCTTTTGCTGTTGGAGAGTGCTAGTGCCACAATAAATATAGTTCCCAGAATTCCCTAGCACTGATCTAGGGCAGTTAAAGTGGTCTGCAGTCTGTTTTGGTCCATAGTTAAAGAATTAGAGATTATTAAATGAGAATGTAAGAACAGACAAGGGGTACAAGAAAGCAACTGAGACAATTCAGACAATATTCCACATAAAAAGAAATGGATATTAAAATGTTATTAGACCAGGCCTGAACCACATATGGCCCGGGGGCCGCATGTGGCCCACCAAAAGATTTGGGGCGGCCCGCAAAGATATGGAACAACTTCAAGGCTCCTCTGCTGATCAGCTTTCTCCTGAGGAGAGGGCCATGTGGAGGAGGAGGAATAAGGGTGGACGCTTGCCCTACAAAGCTCCTCTGATGCTTGGCTTTCTCCCAAGAAGGCCAGGCAGTAGCGGAGCAGGATGGGCAAACGTTTGCCTTGCAAGCCTTCTCCATCTGGCTTTCTCCTGAGAAAAAGCCCTGGTGGTGGCAGAGGAAGACAGGAAAACACCCTGCAAGGCACCTCTTCTGCTTGATTTTCTCCCGAGGGCAGTGGAGGAGGAAGAGGAACAAATGCTTGCCCCACAGGGCTGTGTTGCTCAGCCTTCTCCAGAGGAGAAGTCCAGATGGAGGAGGAGGACAGGCAAGGCTCTTCCACTGCTTGGCTTTCCTGAGGAGAGGGCCATGTGGAGGAGGAGGAAAAAAGGTGGACGCTTGCCCTACAAAGCTCCTCTGATGCTCGGCTTTCTCCCAAGAAGAACAGGCAGCAGCGAGCAGGGTGGGCAAACGCTTGCCTTGCAAGCCTTCTCCATCTGGCTTTCTCCTGAGAAAAAGCCCTGGTGGTGTTGGTGGCAGAGAAAGACGGGCAAACACTTACCTGCAAGGCTCCTCTTCTGCTTGACTTTCTCCTGAGGGCAGTAGAGGAGGAAGAGGGACAAATGCTTGCCCCACAGGGCTCCTCTGTTGCTCAGCCTTCTCCAGAGGAGAAGTCCAGATAGAGGAGGAGGACAGGCAAGGCTCCTCCACTGCTTGGCTTTCTCCTGAGGAGAGGGCCAGGCAGAGGAAGATGGAATTAATAATATTAATAAATAAATATTTAATTAAAACCTATCTGCAGCCCGAAGAAGTTTAGTATATTTTTAATTTTGTCTCCTTCCTACAGCCAAGTTGTGCAGGTCTGTATTAGACTGTTCTGGAGGGAGGGAGGCACTGGGGAGATATTGATATGTAATAGAAATATATATTGTAATAGTTTTGTTTATATTTTGCCTTTACTCTTTGCTTGCTTACAAACAGCAGTGTGCTGACGTTCTGTGAAGTCATCACATCTAAATTCTCTGTGAAAATTTACCACAATAGCCTAAATTTAGACTCAACATGACTAAAAACTTCTGAAAAAAGTTCTGAAGAAAAACTGTGGAATTTTTGGTTAATGGAACTCATGCACAATCATTAGATATCTGAAAAGTCAGTTTTCAAAAACAGTATTTCTTGTATTTATCTAGAACCACAAATATAGTCCCTTTTCTGACACCCTTTTTAGGATTCCAGATACAGTACCTGCAACAGCGTCCACTGCATTTCCATTTAGGGAAGCACTATCTTGTTGCACCACAACCTCTACTTCTACATCTGTAGTCTTGGTCACTGTTATTGGTTCTTGTAGTTTTTTCTTCTCTGTAACAAGTCCCCCATCTGATGCAGTCATTGGTAGCTCTGTTCTTAAGCAAACAGGATTGGCCTGGGGCTCTCCTAACCAATATAACAATTCAGTGCCAGCATCAATGGGGCAGCATACACGGATGTGGAGCTCCTCACCCATCCAAACTAATGTCACATTTGCCTCTTCTTCATTTTGACTTTGCTTCACCAGGCTGAAAAAGACATCAAGTTGGCTATTGTATAAATAAATAAATACTAATATTACTAGCCAATTCAGGCTCAATTAAAAATACAGCATTTTTACCAGAGGACAAGGCAGTAGATGTATTACAAGAATGTGGGCTACAGAAATAGTCAAAGGTGTGTGTGGGGGGGGATGCATCAGTGTGAGCTAGCAACAATGGGGCGAAGCAGACAGGTGGCTTGGAGTGGTCTCTGGCCGCTCCAGTTGTGATTGGTCCCTGACCGTAGTCGGTGTAGCGGTCCCCCACTGAAATCCCAAATGAGCCACTGGCATGAAGCACTTTTTTGCCACTCCTTTTGCTGGCGGCTTCAGGCAAGCAGCCAGAAGCCACTCTATTTGGCCTGTCTGTTTCAAGCCAAAGAGACGTTGACAGTCTGCTGGAAAATCCAACTTTGATGACTTTTTCTGAAAGCCTCTTATCAGGAGAAAATTGCCTTGTGCAGGCACATGTTTAATCTCTCTAGCTTACTACCGTGTACATGAGCAGTGGGCAGTAGTTTCCTGATTGAATTCTTCTCACCCCATTCCCTTGATCTTTTCCCCTAATAATAAAGAAGATTAGAAATATGTTTTCAAAAAGAGACATTGCTATTTTTAAGATATTAATTTCATGATTGACATGGCTTCTTATCCCACAGCCTTCTGCCTCATAGTTACAAAGCCAAAAAATGCAACACCATATTACAGATGAACAGATATTGACTGGTGATAGAATACTGCAAATAACATGTGTTATAGACACTCACTGTAGAAGATTTACAAAAAGCTGAGAATTTCTGCCCTTTCCTTTACAGATGAATACTTACATGGGAAAAATGTAATTATGGTTATAAATGGCTTCGAGATATGAGAATTCTTGTGATTGATTCTAGAAGCCAGTTTAAGGGGAAAGTTTCATATTTCACTGCTGCCTGTTCCCCTCTATAGACCCTCATTTCTCCTATCTGCCCCTTACATTTCAGTTTAGCACCTCTTACAAATTAGTCACTGTTACTGTGTAATAGCAGTGGAGATGGAAACGACTTAACAGTTCTGTCAATTCAAATTCCCATCAGGGCTGTCAAATAATGGATGAAACCCTACATGATTAGTCCTGCCAATTTTAAAAGAATGTGTGTGTGTATATATATATTTGTCTATTAATAGAAGAGTCCTGAAAATAAGACACTGGCTGGAATTACGTTGGTGGCATACACACACATAACTCAGAGTTACATACATATACCTTGTTTTGGACACTGTGGGAAAAGCTATCCATTAGCGCCTTGCACAATGCTCCACCACTAACTCTAAGGCAGCTGTTAAGACCCAGGGATGTTCCCATGGCAGTTTATGTGCTGGGATGCCACCAGGCAGTTTTCATCTTGCCACTGGAGATCTGGGACAGCAACCTTATTTCTCTTCCTCTGGCTGCAGAATTACAAATTGGATGGACACTGTCTGGTCATATCCCCTCTCCATCTTGGTTGTGACATCCTTGGAGCCAGGGTTGGGATGGGGAGCTGCAGACTCTTGTTATGCTCTCCATTCTCCAACACATGATCTCAGCCATTATTTGCTTGCTTTTAGATGATGTGTATATTTGTAGCAGCATATAATTGCCCAGATCCTACATCAAGCAAAGCATTAATATTCCACATGCATAGTTCCATGTCCTCCCTCTGTCATGGCAGTTATCAAACCTGGGAAGCGGGGGGGGGGGCAACTTGTGCTGCTTAGTGAGGATGGGCGAGAGGATAGACAGAAGGTAATTCAGACCATGAAGAAGCACCATGACTCACTAGCACATGGGTGCTGGATGCCCTGTGTGCTCATCAGCATCTCAAAACTCCTCAGTTAGTGTGGATGCCTGGCTTCTACATCAGTTGGGGGGAATGAATTGGTTGATGGATCATAGCTACATCATTGTAGCTATGCTTCTCATGCAGGATCTCAGCCTCCATTTTCAGGGATTTATTACTGGTGCAGAACCTCATCCTCTGAGCTGGGGATTTAAAGTCTCTGGCACCAGAAGACAGAATCAATTTAAGAGGAGTCAAAAGATACATTACAGGTTTTGGAGGAGAAAGATAATCAAGGAAAGACACATAAAAGCAGTCCCTTCCCAAAATGACATCATGCTTGTTAGTTTATCTGCATACCCAATAGTTAGCTGATTTTCATCAGCATGAGGAAAACATTGCAGGATAATCAGCCCTAGTGGTGGCAGAGAGAAAGTGCAGAAAGGCAGTTGAATTTCTACATTGGTAGTGAAAATTAAACAGCGCCCATTTATCATGGCTACTTAACATATACAGAAATAAATTCCAGAATAGCCAGATATTTAGATTCAGATGACTGAAATTTGCTCCAGGTTATGCAGGAAGACATTCATCTGATTGTTATTTTGTATGCTTGGACTCATTTTTCCTAAAGCATGAAAGTTAATCATAATTTCGTATGCTGAAAGTTGCTCCAGCCATATGAAGAAACAATCTGATTATCCTTGCACTACATACATTTTGTAAATGAATGCTGAAATTGCTGTGATACCAAGATTCCTTTTTAAATAGAAATACCTATGTACCAAAAATACAAAGTGCTCTGGTGAGGCAGGCAACAGTATTTTACAAAATATACATAATTTTCAGCGACTTGAAGCAAGGTTGGAGTGAAAAACATGGTGTTTTGAAGAGTTTTCAGGATAAAATTATTTGGAATCACTGACACATTTCTCCACTAACATCAGGTGAATTAGGCAAGATACCTGACACGAAGCACCAAGGTGTCCAGTCTTTGGAATTTCAATTGACAAAACTTAAGGATATTGGCTAGATTCTTAGGCTAGCTTGCAAACACATTTGCATATTGGATTCTTGTCTCTCAGATTAAAACAAACAAGGAAGGAACAGCTGGCTGTGCCTGGGAAATGATTAATATCTGTTTGCAAAAGGGGGTGGTCCTAGGGTGTCTGAAAAAGCCTTTGTAAAACCAGTCCTGAAGAGGTCCTCCATATACCTACAAGATGCTAGTGTTAGGAGTGTACCCTTTTTGGGAAAGATGCAGATAGTTGTAAACCACCTGTTGGTTGTATGAATCAATCCTAGAGGCTCGCCATAACTTGAGCAATCATAGCCAATAGTCCACATTGTCAGATGTATAAAGTTGTCTGAGAAGGCTGTAAAGGCTGTACTTTACCCACGTGTTTCTGCTCTCCTCACCTCCTCCAACTGGATACCCTGCTGCAAACAGAAGCCTCTTTCCCACAGCCTGATGAAAATGACTGAAATGGAAAACCAACAGGGCCTCAATTACAGAAGTTTCCTGGAACTGATCTTATGATAAATACGATTGTATTAGCTGTCTCTTTTACCTAATCTACAGTCCAGGTGGCATATTAAGATATCCCCATGTTTATAAGCCTTGCTGGGACAGGGAGACAGATATGTATACTATACCAACAGGAGCTCTGATAAGAAGGACTTTCATTAAAGAAACGATACAAGAAAGGATTAATCACACTTCATGAGCATTACTCCTTCCTCAACATCTCCTTCCATTTCAAACCACAGGAAAAAGTGGGTAAGAAATCAAAATGATAATAATAATTTTAATTTTTAACCCAGTAACATGATCCAGAAAGATGCAAATCATGAAACTTGCCCTAAACTTTCAAAGGGCTCTTTCAAATCTTTACATTGGTCAGTTAGTGTTGATGTATGAAAGCAATAAATCTGCTTATCAAGTCACTTCTCTCTATGAGAAGTGAGTTTCTATGGCCAAGTGGAAGGGAGTCAGAAGGTGTCAAGTAAGGGGTCATCAGCCTTTGTTTAGATGATGCAGGTCCAAACCCCAGGGCCGGGATTGGGCCTGATCCTGGTAGACCAGACATGGATCTAGTGGACCCAGCCTGATCCAGTGGTAAACAGCCTTTATCTCAGGTCAATTTGTTCCCGTTTTCCTAGAAACTCTGCAGCAACCGCTAGCTGTTTAGATGGCACCCTGCACCCCTTACCATGCCATGCAGCTGCTCCTACTGAGAATGTCCCTCTCACTGTATGATGTGGAAAGAGGGAATCTGGCCATGGAGGTGCAACCAGGTCCCATTTCCACATCAGACATGGTGACTAGGAGCTTCTTGGCAGACTTAGTTTTACAGCAAATGCAGTGCTATACAGTGTCTTAAGTTGTACATGTACAGCTGTGGTTGCCAGGTATCTCTTATTGTGAGAGAGGTTCTTCATTTGAGACTCAGGTGTCTATTGTTATTACAGACGTCCCCTATTTGAGGGTTGAAAATCTTTTCCTATTATACTGACTGAACAAGAATAATAGAATCTTAAATTTGGAAGAGACCATAAGGGCCATCCAGTCCAACCCCCTGCCATGCAGGAACTCCCAATCAAAGCATCCCAACAGATGGCATCCAGTCTCTGCTTAAAGACCTCCAAGGAAGGAGACTTCACCACACTTTGGGGGAGTGTGTTCCACTGTCAAACAGCCCTTACTGTCAGGAAGTTCCTCCTAATGTTGAGGTGGAATCTCTTTTCCTGGAGATTGCATCCATTGTTCCGCATCCTAGTCTCTGCAGCAGCAGAAAACAAGCTTGCTCCCTCCTCAATATGACATCCCTTCAAATACTTAAAGAGGGCTATCATATCACCTCTTAACCTTCTCTTCTCTAGGCAAAACATTCCCAGCTCCCTAAGGCTTTCCTCATAGGGCATAGTTTCCAGACCCTTCACCATTTTAGTTGCCTTCCTTTGGATACGCTCCAGTTTCTCCACATCGTTTTTGAATTATGGTGCCCAGAACTGGACACAGTATTCCAGGTGGGGCCTGACCAAAGCAGAATAGAGTGGTACTAGATGCTGACATAATGACAGAAATGTGTGCATCATGTAATTACACTAACCTGGTTGGCACTGCTTTAACTTGTCGGGCTCAAGGCTATGGAATTCTGGGAGTTGGAGTTTGTTGTGGGGCCCGGAGCACAGCGGAGCTCTGCTCTGGGCCCCACAACAAACTCCAACTCCCAGAATTTCATAGCCTTGTGCCCGACCAGTTAAAGCAGTGCCAAACCAGGTTATTTCTCCAGTGCAGATGGAGCTCAAGAGATGATGTGTTTGTGCAAGGGCATCCACCCCAATTTCTGGGTCCTGGAAGCCCAAGAGCCCACCAACCCATTCCCTGCTCTCACAGCCTCCTCTTCTTTCTTTGGCCGAGGCAGGAAGGGCAGCAGTGTCCCCGGCTGAAGGGGGCGACCCACACACCACACGCCGACGCCTCGCTCGGTTGACAGCGACGGACCCAGGGCCAGACCCAGCGGGAGAGACAGCACCAGTCGGCGACAGCAGCAGCACGTAGAGGACAGGGAGGACCCATCGTGAGGCCTGCTTCGGAGCCGGGCTATAAGGGGAGGAAAAAGAAATGAGATGACAGTGTCAGTCAGGGCAGATGACACCAGATGTGTCCTCCTCACCACAAAAGAGAGGACGATGCGCCTCAAAATGGAGGACCTCCCAGGGATAGGAAAACTCATGCTTCTTGGTCCTGCTCAAAATGGAGGTCATTCACGACACAATCAAGGCTCATAAATACATAAACCCATGCTTCTTATTCCTGCTCAAAATGGAGGGCTAATCTAAATATGGAGAGATAACCCGGTTTGGGAGCGTTTTAACTCTTTGGTGTGGCTCTTTGCTATGGAATTCTGGGCTCTTTGCTATGGAATTCTGGGAGTTGGAGTATGTTGTGGGGCCCAGAGCGGAGCTCCGCTCCGCTCTGGGCCCACAACATACTCCAACTCCCAGAATTCCACAGCAAAGAGCCACACCAAGAGTTAAAACGCTCCCAAACCGGGTTATCTCTCCAGTGTGGACGCAGCCCAGAAAAAAACAACCTCCCCAACCATAAAAGCCCCTCACTCCTCTCCTCCATGACGCCTTTCACGAAGCGGAACCTCAAACTCAGAGCCTCAGTTTCCGCCCGGACGGTTTTTCCCTTTCCCCCTTCACCCGCCGGAAATCCATTGGCGTGGCACACCATGGGGTTACCATGGCGACCGACCCTTCTTCCGGTCGGGAGGCGGATGTTTGCGAAGTTGGGGAAAGGTTTGACAGGTGGGTCGGTGGGCGTGGCGTTTCCCCCTGCCACTCATAGAACAACCAACCAATCACAGAGCGCGCGTCCTCGCCCCTCCCCCTGCCTATTGGCCCTCTCTCAGCGCAGTTGAGAGTCCTAGCCCTCTTAAGGTCGAGAGCGCATGCGCGTACAAAGGGGCGGGTAACTGCGTAGTTTTCTGGTTCAGCTTCGCCGTCGGAGGGTCTCACGTTCGGTGCCGCCTGGGAGCCGGAGGTGTCGGGGTGTGGTCTTGTCTTGTGTGTGGCCTTTTCTCTTTATCCTTCTTCCATTGGATCTGTGTGAGTGTCTCAACCTTTACATTGAGGGTCTGCCATCTCCCCCCCTTCCCTTGCAATAATGGTTTCTTCCACATTGTTGGGGACCCCCCCCTCCTTCAGAAGATGGCAAGCTCTTTGCCCACTGTGCCCTTTAAGTGATACTGTATCTTTTTGGACTTCAGCTCCCAGAATCCCAGGCTGTTAGCCAACATGGCTGAGGATTCTGGGAGTTGAAGTCCAAAATATGTTAAAGGGCACAGTTTAATGAGCAGTGGGGCCTCAAACCCTTTAAGATATTTTATTTTTGGACCTCAGCTCCCAGAATCCCAGGCTATTAGCCAACAGAAGGTGGGGCTAGGACTCTGGGGTTGGGCAAGGGTTTTGAGTGTTGGACTGTGACTCTGGAGGCCTGGGTTCAATTCCCAACTAAGGACATTAAACCTACTGGGTTGGTGGTGGTCTTGGGCAAGTCACTCTCTCAGCCTCAGTAGAAGGCAGTGGTAAGTCTCCTCTGGACAAATCTTGCCAGGAAAACCCCATAAAAGATTTGTCTCAGGGTTGCCGTAAGTGGCATCCCTAAGGTTCGTGTCACCCAGTGGGATAACTCATGGTGTCAGCCCCATGAGTATACCCATAAACTACTGAACGTAATGCTAATAGTTGTGACTTGAAACAACTAGCAAATTTAAAATTATAGCTTCACATCACATATACACACACACTCATCCCTCCATATTTGTGGCTTTGTTATTTGCAGATTTGCTTATTCACGGATTTGATTAATATGTTCTCTCTAGGAATATCTAGATCCTCCAGTGCAACTCTATGGTCAACTTTAACTAAAAGTCACACTGAGAGACCTAGAAATTCCTAGAGACAATAGTCTACTAGGCCTTTGTAGCTCCTCCAGTGCAGTTCTATGGTCAGTCTGTTGGACGTTGACCAGAAAATTGCCCTGGAAGACCTCAATATTTCTAGAGCGGAGCCCTCTCAGGTAAAAACATGGTGTTTTTGTTATTTGCAGTTTTTCCATATTGACCGAGGGGGTGTCTTGTGCCCCTAATCCTAGTAAATAGGGAAGGACAAGTGTATATAGTGAAGGTTGGGTTAAAATGTGTTGTTTTTCTAGAAAATTTAAAGAGAATTACATTCTTAAAAAAGAATTGATTTTTTTATTAAGTTCAAATATTTTTGAAATTTTAATTTAAAAAAAAATCTGGGGCCTCTCCTTTCTCCTCCCAATGAGCTTCACCCCACTCCCACCATCTCTTAAAGCATTTTAAAGGGAAGCAGACGAATGCCACAGCACATTTCTATCAAAAAGCAGGTGTTTGGGGAGAAGTGTTGTCACCTGGTGTGGTCCACACCCCTTGCACCTCCCCTTAGTGACACCACTGAGTCAGAAATGCCTTGAAGGCACACAACAACAATAAATATAGCTTCCTAGGATGAGACGCTGTTTGCCCATAGGTTTAGTTATTCTGGGGTCTGCGTCTATAGAGCATTACTCCCATGCACCTTTATGTAGAGCTGTAGTCCCCAAACTGTGCTATTTAAGGGCTTTCATACTACAGCTCCCAGAATCCCAGACTATTGGCCAACATGGCTGAGGCTTCTGGGAGCTGAAGTCCAAAAAAATCTCTTAAAGGACACAGTTTTGGGACACTGATGTAGAGTCTGTGTGGGGCAGTCATTCGAGTGTTGGACTGTGACTTTGGAGACCAGGGTTCAAATCCCCGCTCGGCTATAGAACTCCACTGGGTGACCCTGGGCAAATCACACGCGCTTAACCTCAGGGGGAGGCAATGGTAACCCCCTTCTCAAGAAACTAGCCAAGAAAACCCCATGATTGGGTCGCCAGAAGTAAAAAATAACTTGGAGGCACTCAACAACAATAACTTTATGTAGAAAAAAGCCCAGTCTCTGAACAATGTAGGTCTTATTTCTGAGTAAGCATGAAGAGAGCTGAATGGCCTGGGTTGCTTAGAAGGGAAGTAAAGTGCTTTTCCTATCAGGGAGAGAAGCAACAGCTTCTTCTCCCCTTTTACTCCCTTTTAATTTCTGAGGTGACTGGAATCTGAACCTGGTGATGCTGGCACTTTGCATCTTCTTAGTTCACATAGGCCTGATCTAGATTGGCAAAAAGAAGTGTGTTCATAGCTGCATGAAAGCCTAGCCTTTAGATGAGTAAAAGGGAAAGTGTGCCATGAAAACACTTTTTTTTGCGTTTTAGGGGCGAAGAAGTGCCTTTAAAAAGGTGCTGGTTTTCCCAGCTTCTTTTTTAAAAACTGCGGAACAGCGCAGCTCCATCTAAAGGCTGTGGTGCAGCTGCTAAGCATTAAGGAAAAGGCAACTTCATGTCACACTTTCCTGCCAATCTAGAAAGCCCCATAAATTAATTTGGCCGTCTAAGAGAGAATAGTTGTTACTAATCGGATTAAGTCAGTTCTGCCATACTGTAATGCTGTAAATATTTTGCAGTACTGTACACCTCCAGTCACAGGAACATCAGTAACTCTGTGGTCTCCATATCTGTATGTATAAAGTGGGAGTTGCATACATGGCCTGGTTGGTGCTGATATTGAATCCATTGGCTTGCTGTGATAAAAACATGGCCCTAAATCCTGTTGTTCGTCCAGACTAAAGTATGTCCATTGAATCAATGAAATTTACATGTGTGTTGACTCAGCATTCAAAAATAGATTGAATGGGTCTACTCTAGTTTGGACTCACCAGTGGGATGCCAGCCATGGATGGTTTTATGTATTTTGTACATGCATGTGGTTTTAAACTTTTTGAAGTTATATTAAATTGTCATGTTGATTAGTATAAGGCTGTTTACATTATCTTCCTTTTTTAATTATAGTTGTCTTTATCATGCATAAATATATTATTATTTTTTAATTTTATTATAGATAAACACCTTGCAGAAATAATCCAGTTTGAGACTGCTTTAACTGCCCTGGCTCAATACCAGGGAATTCTAGGAGCTGTAGTATTGTGACAGAGTTAGCCTTCTCTAGCAGAGAGCTCTGGTGCCTTAATAAACTACAATTCCCAGGATGCCTTAGCACTAAGTCAGGGCAGTTAAAACAGTCTCAAACTGGATTATTTCTGCAGTATGTTTTGGACCATAGATAGATGAAGCCTGGAAGGCTTTTGATATAGGGCAGAATATAAATATTTTAATAAAACAAATATTGTATAGTTCTCTGAAGGCAGAAGTTACGAAGGATGATGGTTCCATTCAGAAAAAAACCCCAGCAAATGCACTTTTAAAATATACATGGAATATAGCAATATTTGTTCCAGAGAAACAAATCCTTTCCTCTCCTGTCCATGGGATGGAATTTTTAAGGAAGCATTGCATCAGAATTATTTAGAAGATTTTGAAGCAAGAAATGTTAGGATGTTCATTTTTATGGCAGTATGTTTTGAGATGAAGAGTGAGAGAAATCAAAAGCATATGCTTTCTTCTAGAACTCTTTCATGCCCATTGGACTTGCAGGAAAATTAATCCAATCTAAGCAGAAGGCCTGATGTACCCTCAGTAGTTTTTGGACCATTGCTTACAAATATGACAAGCTTCCCCCCAGCTCTATGCCCAGGCCAGATTTGTTGCAAAATTTTCAGACGTAAGCAATCAATGAGGCTGTGGAGGAGCTCAGCATGCTCAGAGAAGGCAGGTTATATTGTGGCAGGAAAGGTGTGGTATTTTTTCAGGCCTATCACCTGACACAGTTCTTGGCACTAAACAGAAGGCTTTGTTTGGGAGCGGATGTTGTTTGACTTTGGTTGGCAGATTGTGGGAGGGGGGAGCTGTGGCAGGGACTGCCTTGGCTCTGCCTTTTGCCCGAGATGGATCACACTGCATTAATGCTTGTCTTTCTATACAATATCTAGCATGGATTTGGCAATTATTGCAACTCTGGAGGCCCAAAAGCTGTGGCTGTCACTCACATTACTGGATCAATGTGGTTGCTAGTGATATGAAAAAAAGTTAAGGGTGTGCTTTTCTCATAAACCAATGACGTTAATCTCACAGCATCAGTGATTAACATGGCAGGTGTTTTATATACAAAATCTGTGGATGTTCAAATCCCATTAAATATAATGGCAAAGCAAAATGGCGTCCCTTATGTAAAATGGAAAATCAAGGTTTGCTATTTGGAATTTATACTTTTTTGAATATTTTCAAAAAATATGAATGCTTGAATCCGTGGATAAAAAAATCCGCAGATAAGGAGGTCCGACTGTATACAATCCTGGTCTTATCCTCTCTGTATAATGTTTTCTGAAGGATCCCTTTTGTAGATATCCTGTGAAGAAGTTTGGCCTTTGGCATTCTGGAGCAAGACATTTTGTAGCACTGCATTTATGGAATAGTTTCCTATAAAGAAATGCTAGAATTCCTAAGACCAGAACGCAAAGAAACTTGCAATTTTATGTATTCTAACAGATATAATCTACATCTTTTGAAACCTAATGGCTGGTTTTGCCTCCAGTTGTTCATGTTTTTTCCCCCTGTTAAACATATACAGTATAGCCACATCATGCATACACTTCTCATTTCTTTATAAGTAGCTTCTAAGAATAACTTAAAAGAAATACAACTATCACAATATTTCAGTTCAGAAATTCTAGCAGAAAAAATGAGTCATAAACACTAGAAATACATGAACTCAGATTCTAGTAGTTAATAATTAATATTAGTTACCTTATCCTTGAGCTCATTTTAACTTCAAGAATTCTAACAGGCCCAAATCCAAATGTTAATTTTAACTATAGTAGACCTATTGAATCAACTGCTGGATGATAACTCAGCACTCTGGTAAATCTAACTGATTCATTGGTCCGGTCCTCCTCTGGTTGAGACTAACAATTACCAGTAGATGTAGATGGGCAAAGTGTGTGCCTGCAGATGTTGCTGGACTGTAGCTTCCAGAGCTCTAGCTAGTATAGTCTGTGGGAAGGAATTAGTATTTATTTACTTATATCCTTCCTTTTCCCCAACACTCAGATTCAATGTTGTTTATATAAAGATTTAAAACAAACAACAGATTAAAAAGTCATAAGTAGAAATATATCAAAATATTGTTAAAATAAGTTAAACTATCTGTAGATGCTGGGAGATGTACTCCAACAACATAGATCTGTAGAAACAATTCTTGTGACAGTCATTTTTGTCCACATCTGTGTGTCTTGTCTGACTGTAGTAGGAAATGCCGTCTACCTTGCAGATCTATTTCTTTATGAATTGTACAATAAAACATGACTCATGTCTTGTTTGCCTATGTTGGGGTAAATAAGAGGCCTTTTTAAAGAGTGGTGCTTCTGAGGCTGGTATGAGGGGACCATCGGTTATTTTTTTTCCAGTGTACCAGGGGCCAGCACTGTATTTGTGTTCATTGGATACAGTTGTTTCTTTCTTCCTGGAAAGTCTCCAGGACTGGCACCAGTACAAGGACTGACACATCAAACAGCAATGTCTTCAAGGATAAACCTTAGTTTGTCTGTTTGATTGAAATGCAGACTACATTGTTGAAAACCAGGATTGGAATTTACCAATCACACTGCCTGAGAAAAGGTAGGTGTGTATTCAAGGCACCTCAGGAATGTTTTTCCAATGTCAAAATGTGGTTTGGTGTTACACTGGAATAATCCTTTAACGTAGCCCAGTGCTGTTCAACATCTTTATTAATGAGTTGGATGACAGAATTGGGGGCATACTTATCAAATTTGCAGCTGACACTAAACTAGGAGGAGTAGCTAATACCCCAGAGGACAGGATCAAAATTCATAATGACCTGAATATACTAGAAAGCTGGGCCAATGCTAACAAGATGAAATTCAACACAGAGAAATGTAAGGTTCTGCACTTAGGGAGGAAAAATGAAATGCACAGATATAAAATGGGGGACACCTGGCTGAATGAAACTACGTGTGAAAGGGATCTAGGAGTCCAAGTAGACCATAAGCTGAACATGAGTCAACAGTGCGATGCAGCAGCTAAAAAGGCCAATGCAATTTTAGGCTGTATCAATAGAAGTATAGTGTCTAGATCAAGGGAAGTAATGGTGCCACTCTATTCTGCTTTGGTCAGGCCCCACCTGGAATACTGTGTCCAGTTCTGGGCACCACAATTCAAAAAGGATGTGGAGAAACTGGAGCGGGTCCAAAGGAGGGCAACTAAGATTATTATTATTATTATTATTATTATTATTAACCTTTATTTATATAGCGCTGTAAATTTACACAGTGCTGTACATACAATCATAAATTAGACGGATCCCTGCCCTCAGGCTTACAGTCTAAAAGAGACAACACAAAAGGAAGAGGGGAAGGTGATGGGAAAGGGGGTGAGGTCCAGTGGTTCTTCTCTCCCTCTGGGGCCAGGACCAAGGCAGATGGACAGGAGGGAGGGCATGGCTTCTTAATACAAAGTTAAAAGGAGGCATCCTGGGGCGGATGGCACAGTCCTGGGAAAGCTTCCCTAAATAATATAGTCTTTAACTCAGATGGTGAAGGGTCTGGAAACCATGCCCTATGAAGAACGCCTTAGGGAACTGGGGATGTTTAGCCTGGAGAAGAGAAGGTTAAGAGGTGATATGATAGCCCTGTTTAAATATTTGAAGAGATGTCATATTGAGGAGGGAGCAAGCTTGTTTTCTGCTGCTGCAGAGACTAGGACGCGGAACAATGGATATAAATTGCAGGAAAAGAGATTCCACCTCAACATTAGGAGGAACTTCCTGACAGTAAGAGCTGTTCGACAGTGGAACACACTCCCTCGGAGCGTAGTGGAGTCTCCTTCCTTGGAGGTCTTTAAGCAGAGGCTGGATGGCCATCTGTCAGGGATGCTTTGATTTGGAGTTCCTGCATGGCAGGGGGTTGGACTAGATGGCCCTTGTGGTCTCTTCCAACTCTATGATTCTATGATTCTAGCACAACACCCTGATTAGGTTTGCCATTTGGGCAGATTCTAAACAGAAGTGTAACAAGCTGTATGTGGGATATAAAAGAAGCTTGGATTATGTTTGAATCTGAATGCTGAATATTAGGAGTCAGGGGAAACTTGTGTGGCATTTATCATTTTGGTGCTGACTTGCCTGCCAAAATACTGGATCAGACCAAGGGGCTGTGTTCACACATTGGCCACACATCATTCTGTTCACACAGTGGCCAATCACTTGTCTCTTAGAAGTCTATTAATGATATGACTGCAACTGTACCTTCTTCTCATTCTCTGGCAACTGATATACAGAAGTGTACCTCCAATATCAGAAAAAATAAACGGTCTGCCCTTTATATCCATGGGAGATCTGTTCCAGACTCCCCTGCAGGTTAAAAAAAATTTGGGACCTCAAATCCCGTTGTACTTAATGGTGGGCACGAATTGCATGGCCATTGAATTCAGTAGAGTTTGCCATCCACAGATGTTCAAATCCATGGATGGCAAGCTCACAGATATCAAGTGCCCACTGTATAGCCATCTTGAGTAGTAGTCACTGATGAGCATAATCTCCATGCGTTTATCGAATCCCTTTTTAAAGTTGGTAGCCATAACTCCATCTCATGGCATTGAGCACATTTCATGGCACTGACTAAGTACTATCTGTCCTGCATCTCACAGGACAGAAAAGCTTTTCACTATCTTTTTTTCTCCACAATATTATAATTATATGCTTCTCTACCGTTTTTCCTTCACTTTTTCCAAAATAAACATGTCTAACAGTGTATCTTTTCTTCATACAGCAGCTGCTCCCATCCTTTCATATTCTGATTGTCCCTTTCTGTACCTTTCCCACCTCTATAATACCTTTCTTTGGTGCAGTGACCAGAACGCAGTGTTCCAGATGTTGTCACACCATGGATCTTGTAGAAGGATAGAATGATGATGGCATTTTTATTTTCAATTACCTTTCTAATTATGCCCAACATGGAGTTCACATTTGTTACAGCAGCCACACATTGGACTGGTATATTCTTTCATTTATCTATCTGAGCCCAAAGACCCTTTCTTGGTCAGTTGTTGCCAATGCTGATTCCATCAATGTATATGGAAACTTGGGATTTTTTTCGCCATTTTTCCTCTCTTTACATTTGTTTACTTTGAGTCTCATTTGCTACTTTACAGCCCATTTTTCTAGTCTGAAGATTTCCTTTTGGAGTTCTTAGCTTTCTGCTTTTGTTCTCACTAGCCAATTTTGGGTCATCAGCAAGCATCACCACTTCATTACTCCAAACTCTGGATAAATTATGCACAGGATAAAAAAAAATCCCAGTATAGATCTTTGAAAGACTCTACCACTTGGTTGCCACCATTGCAAATTTAAATGTAGGTGTGTGTCATGGCTAAGAAAAAGGAATGAATTTTTACTATGTCTGTCTTCAAATCAACAACAGGTGTAAATGAAAGACCTGGGGTAAATGGTTCACATATGCATTGTACTGACTGGACTCTGGTGAAATTATGAGCTGCTTCCGCTCAAAACTAGTATTTTTGAGGTAGTATGAATCTTTGTTTGAAGTGTTTGAGCTGAACAATATTCTAAGTCATTGAGTCATGGACATGCATGGACATGCAGTGGATATAGTATATCTTGATCTCAGTAAGGATTTTGACAAGGTTCCCCATGACATTCTTGCAAACAAGCTTGCAAAATGTGGACTAGATAAGGTAACCGTTACATGGATTTGTAACTGTTGACTGGCTGCACCCAAATGGTGCTCAACAATGGCTCCTTTTCATCCTGGAAAGAAGTGACCAGTGGGGTTCCACAGGTTCTGTCCTGGGCCCAGTGCTATTCAATATCTTTATTAATGACTTGGATGACGGTATTGAGGGCCTAGTTATCAAATTTGCAGACGACACCAAATTAGGAGGAGTAGTTAATACCCCAGAGGACAGGATCAAAATTCAAAGTGACCTGAATAGATTAGAAAGCTGGGCCAAAGCTAACAAAATGGAATTCAACACAGAGAAATGTAAGGTTCTGCACTTAGGGAGGAAAAATGAAATGCACAGATATAGGATGGGGGACACCTGGCTGAATGAGACCACATGTGAAATGGATCTAGGAGTCCAAGTAGTCAACAGTGAGTCAACAGTGTGATGCAGCAGCTAAAAAGGCCAATGCAATTTTAGGCTGCATCAATAGAAGTATAGTGTCTAGATCAAGGGAAGTAATAGTGCCACTCTATTCTGCTTTGGTCAGGCCCCACCTGGAATACTGTGTCCAGTTCTGGGCACCACAATTCAAAAATGATGTGGAGAAACTGGAGTGTGTCCAAAGGCTACTAAAATGGTGAAGGGTCTGGAAACTATGCCCTATGAGGAACACCTTAGGGAGCTGGGAATGTTTTGCCTAGAGCAGAGAAGGTTAAGAGGTGATACGATAGCCCTGTTTAAATATTTGAAGGGATGTCATATTGAGGAGGGAGCAAGCTTGTTTTCTTCTGCTCCAGAGAACACGACCCGGAATAATGGATGCAATCTCCAGGAAAAGAGATTCCACCTCAACATTAGGAGGAACTTCCTGACAGTAAGTGCTGTTAGACAGTGGAACACACTCCCTCCGAGTATGGTGGAATCTCCTTCCTTAGAGGTCTTTAAGCAGAGGCTGGATGGCCATCTGTCGGGGATGCTTTGATGGAGAGTTCCTGCATGGCAGGGAGTTGGATTGGATGGCCCTTGTGGTCTCTTCCAACTCTATGATTCTATGATTATACTAATACACCCATGATGGTGTAATACCAAATGCCATTTGGGTTGGCCACATATGCCCACTATTTCCCATTTTCACCTATCTGCTAGTTTGATTAAGTCTGTGTTCAGTGACAAGTTTTACAAAATCTTTCTTTCTTGGCATGAGATGCAGAAGGGATTCATCCTCTTAATAGAAAGTCTTGTAGAGGACATATCTCAAGTGCTTTGGCCATGTAAATCTATGGAAGTGAGGGTCTTCAAGAACTACTATGAGCCAGTTGCATTTAGAATCATAGAATCTTTATATATGTATACACACAATCAAGCAAGTTTGGAGCTACAGTAGAGTCTCAATTATCTGACATAAACTGGACTGGGTGATAGTTGGATAACTGAAAATGTTGGATAATCCAGAAGGTCCAAGAAAAGCCTTGAAATCACTATGAATTGCAAATGTATTGAAGTTTTATTGCAATAACAGTAAAAGTAAATGTAAAGAAATCTCTGTGATGTACAGTATAAACAGTTCAGTCCTCTGAAAATTTAAAGAAATCACAGACAATTTAAAGAAATCACAGTAACCACGATGTTGGATAATCCGGAATGCTGGAAAACCGAAGGTTGGATAATCGAGACTCTACTGTGTGTGCATTCTGATGCCAGCAATATTGTGTGCTGATTTTAAATTGTATAGCATGATCGTTGTGAGACTATGTTGCTAGTGTTGTTTCAAAGTGTGTGAGTCATTGCAACTTCTGGTTAAGGTTTCCATAGAAACTGAAGTATATTGCTAAGAGCAGATGGCTAGCTGCAATTTAAGCATGGTTGCAGCATTAGCTAATAACTCAGAAGAGGAAAGTGTACTGATCTTTGCCATCGTTGAGGTCAAGTATCTCCTCCAGACTTTGAGAGAGGAGCAAGGACCAGTGAAGATTGACTTTGCAGATTTGCCAGGCCCTAAATACTTTTTGATCAGCCCTGAAGATTGTGTGACCATATATGTCTTGTTTTGTCGGGTTACAGGAATGCAATTTGACTTCCTGTGCAAAAAGCCTAGAGCCATCTGGGGAGTAAGGACAATGAATGACTGTGTGTAAAGAACGATATGTGGAGAGGCCTTGTTCAGATCACAGCTCCCTTTGACACTCAATTTGGCCCAGTACCCAAAATTCAATAACGTTTTGAATAAAGGCCAGGATACCCTCATAATGAAATGTAAATAACACCCAGTGGCACTTTCTCTGCCCAAGTGTTTGTGGAACATCTTATTTCATTTTTTGATATTTATTTATTTATTTATTTATTTAAAACACAATCTGCCTAGTTTCAGGGGGACATACAAGGAAAACCAATACTAAAAAGATCACAGGGTTTTCTTGGCAAGATTTGTTCAGAGGTTTGCCTTTGCCTTCCTGTGAAGCTGAGAAAGTGTGACTTGCTCAAGGTCACATAATGGGGGTTTTTTTTTTTTTTTGCTGAGTGGGTTTCCAGAGTTGCAATCAAATGCTCAAATCACTACACCATGCTGGCTCTCAGCATTGTTTTGATTTGATGCTTGAATCAGGTCAGCATTGGCACTATTTTGGCCTCCAAAGGGACAGTCCACAATTCGGGTGTTGTGACAGTGAAAGCCCTCTCCCATGTCCTTACATAATGCATGATTTCACTGGTTGAGACACAGATGCACCCCTCTTCCAGACTGATCCAAATCCTTGGGCAGGCACATATGGGGGGCTTGGTTCTGTTCACAGCCATAATGTCTGTCTTCCATGTGTTACTTGGGAGATGAAGTTTTGCATAGATGTCTGGAAGATGTTTGTTTCTTCTAGTGTTGTGATTAAAATTGCTTTCATGTCTTGAAAAATATGTTTAACTTTTAGTTGTTTCATGTGTATGGTCATTTATAGACATTCAGTTACATCCTGTGGTGCTTGCTAACCATATTGATGAGTGTATCAAATGACTATCTGAAATACTGACATTATTATCAGTCTTATGGAAATGTCAATGGTTTAAAAATGTAGGATGTTGCCCTAGCTTGCTGCCTATTTAATACAGCAGAGAGCTGTTTGAAGGGTTCTACTTTGTATATTGCAAAGAATATGTGTGGGTGTACTGTTGGTGTTTGCCTGAGCAATGAGTGGGGATAGTGATATCTGGGAATACTTCTAGAGTATAGCTTCACTGGCCAGGATGTTTTTGGCAACTTTGCCAAGGAAGAGCAACAAGTGAGGACTTTATCTGTTTCCTTTCCCTGCCATTTTGCTGTAAATTCTACAGATAGAGTATAACCAGACCCGATCTGCACCAAAGAAGGATGGATAGGATTGTATCTCAGTGAAAGCATTTTTGTCTCCAGCCCTTTCTCAACTGTGATGAGGGAATGGAGTGACAGGCAGGACATATGGAGCAGTATACAAAATAAGGGCTTTTGGGGAATGCCATCTACATTCTACTTGGTGTTCGCCTGCTTATTTGTCAATTTTTGCAGTCTTCTTTTTAGAGTTTATAGCTGCACAGCCAAAGCTTGACAACCATGGAGCAGTACCCTGATCTGCAGGAAGACTTGAGTTTGGAAGATACCAATGAATCTCTTAATCAGCTCAAACTGGCCTCTTTAGATGATAAGAACTGGCCACCAGATGAAGTTCCTGTTTTTCCGAAATCAGGTGAGTATACAGTATTCACCACGGACTAAGCAAGGTGGGGAAGATGGGGCTGTGTTTTCTTTCAAAGGGATCCATATCTTGCAGATAAAGATGCTGTAGGGAGTCTTGCTTGCTCTTCTGAATCTAAATATGAATATGAATATTATGTGTTTAACCATGTAGTATAGTTGCACCTTAGGGTCATCATAAGTCGGAAATGACTTGAAGGGGCACAGCAACAAATAGGTATCTGTGTATATTTTATTCTAATTATTCTAGTTGACCACTTATTTTGTGGTGGAGGATTTTAGATCCTTGATTTCTTTCGACTGATAATGTTGTTACACTATTGAGACTTGCACAGTTGCATTCATGCATGCACTTGTTTGTTCTGGAATCACAGGCTCTTAACAAAACAAATGTTACGTTTCAATTTTCCTTCTGCAGTCATAACCCATCTGCTCTTTTGTATGTGTTTGCACGTTCTTTCATTTGTTTTGACATTTTTCTGTTAACAATACTTTTTGTCTTTCTTTATGTAGATGACACGAAGGGTTCTCCTGACTCTGTAACGCACTTACGGTGGGATGACCCATACTATGACATCGCTAGGCACCAGATTGTGGAAGTAGCCGGTAATGATTTCTTTTCACCTTTTGCTTTCTAATAAATAAAACATTTTGGCACGGGTTGGGACTTGGAATAGAAAAGGGTAAACTGGGAGTGGCCAAACAATAGCTTGGTTGTCATTGTAGAAATAATAGTGTTCTTGTCTAGGTAATAATTAAACTCTTGCAGGAAAAAGTAAATTAATGGTAAAGCAATAGGGATAAGAACTGTGATTCAGGGGTACACATTTGTAATATACCTGTATCTGTTATAGTTCAAACAGCTGATTCAAACCACCATATTGCTTTTAAAATCAGAGTTACTTTTCACAAGTATGTGATGAGGGAAACTCAACTGCATAATTGTGGTACAGAGAGACAACTGTATTGTCTCTCTGTTTGACAGTTATGAGAATAAATATAGGAAAACTCAGACCCAAAACAGGCGGGCCAAATAAAAGTGCCTTCCGGGCACTTTGGGGGTGTAGCATTCCAACAACACACTTCCCCAAACAGCCCGGAAGTTGCTCTTAGGCCACCTAAGGCGGCCTGAAACCTACCCCAAAAGGAGTGGCAAAAAGCTACTCCTGCTGGCGGCCCATTCAGGACAATAATATCCTGTCATCACTGTCCTGGAGCAATCAGGGCAGAGTGGCTTCTGGCCACTCTTTTTATTTCATCTGCTTCATCCCATAGTGAAAAGATACATTTATCCTGATTTCTTTGCAAGGTGGAATAAAAATGTGATAAAAAAGGTCATGTACATTTGGAAGCTGATTGTCGTTCAGAAACTACCATGTCAAGTTCTAGTAAAAAAATTTTTATTTTTAAACGTATTTTCCGGCATATAAGATGGCTGGGCATATAAGACGACCCCCAGCTTTTCCAGTTAAAATATAGAGTTTGGGATATACTCACTGTATAAGACTACCCCTCTTCCAACACACACCTCCTCCTCCAACTGTTCCTCCTGGCTGGGTGTGAGCGGTGGGTGCCTGAGGAGGCTGGGGTGAAGCCAGGCGTAGGCCGGGAAGGAGGCTGGGCATGAGTGCAGCTGTGCCTCTGCAGCTTCTGAAGATGCTGGAACAAAACTGGGCACAAGTGCGCCAGGCCAAGAAGGAGTCCTGGCTCGCCCTCGGCCCAGTGCACTTACACCCAGCTTTGCTCCAGCCTCCCCCGCAGAGGCCTTCACTAGCCCGACACACTCATGCCTGGCCTTGCTTCTCTGGGGGGAAGGCTGGGCGCGAGTTTGCTGGTGGCAGGGGTGCCTCCGCGGCCTCTGAGGAGGCTGAGCAAAGCCGGGCACGAGCATGCCTGGCTGGTGAAGGCCTCCGCAGCCTCTGAGGAGGCCGGGGAGGAGCGTGCTGGGCCAAGGGATTCTGTTGTGCTTGCAAGGTGTACAGACTTTTGGATTACATCAGTGTTCTATTTATTACCTGTTTATGGCATATCATTTTCTGAGCCTGGATCACAAAGATGATAAAACATAAATAATTAAGCAGGATCCTTTTATGCCATTACATTGTAAACAAATAATTTTTCCATGAGTTCAGACACCATGGATATAACTGGTGCTCTCTGTAATGAGTGTGGACCACTTTCAGTGTTACATATAAAACATTCATGTAAATCTGTATGTAAATAGTTGTGTTGTTCAAGGTTTCATTCTTAGCCATTACTGATTTTGTGGATCAGATAACATGTACTCAATTGGATTTCATTTTTCTGGAATGCCTACAGTAGTACTGGGTTTATTTCCCCAAATGAGTTTGTAAAGTCACAGAAATCTTAATGTCTGCTTATGTCTGTCAGAAAAGCAGTATGCAGAAATTCTAATTAGAAATCCTGGCTGGTTTAAAGAGCTAGATGAAACTAGGGGGGAAAAAAGGTTAAGCCTTCAATCCTTACTCATTTCTTTGGGAATAAATTGATGCTATAATTCCATTTATAGAATGTGATTATCTGGAAAATTGTGTTGTTTTTTAGATATTAAAAAACTCAAATAAAAGTTGGATCAATATATACAAAACCAAGAAAGAAACAAGGATATTGTAAAAGATGATATTTTTCTGAATAAATGCTTGATGCATTTCACACTTTAAATGCCTTTCTAAGAGTTATCTTTTCCAGTTTCTTGCAGAAGAATAAGTTTTATTTCCTTTCAGTTTGGAACAGGAGCAGAAAACTATTCCACAAAAAACTAGGAAAGTCTCATGGGAAAGAATAATATAAATGTGTTTTGAGTTAATTTTGTTAGAATAAATAGCAGAGTTAGTTTGATTTTTTAAAGGGGAAATTTGGGAATGGTTGCTATTGCTAACTATCTCAGGGTTTAGTTTTTGCAGTACTAGCCAATTACCTTAAATATGTTTGTAAATCAATAACTTCATTTATTCTAAGTACCATATTGGAGTAAGAAATCAAGCCATAGGTGACTTGGAGATACACAACAACAACAAATTTGTATGGCTGGTTCTGGTGGAAATGAGAGTTGGACTGGATGGCCCTTGGTCTCTTCCAACTCGATGATTTTATGATTCTATTCTAGAATCATATTCTAGGCTATTGAAGGACCGTATCTTCTCATTTGAGCCTATTTTTCTATTTTAATCTCAATTTTGTATGTTTTAACTATGTGTGTTTTCATTGTAACTTTTTATAAGCTTCCTTGAGTCCCACTCTGAGAGAAGTCAGGATGTAAATAAAGTGATGGGTGAATCCCCACCCCAATTGGATAGATGGTTCATTTTTGAACCAGGAGCTATTATTTGATGAAAACAGTTACATACTCTTTGGAAAAATGGTTTCAAAGAAAATGGAAATGTCATATCTACAGTATGCCCTCCAGATCAGTGGACTTGCTGTGGATGTTTAAATCCATGGATGGTAAGACCCTGTTTTTCTTAATGGCAGCATGCAGTTGCGCTAGCAGGCATCTATGGACCACTCCACTATTAAGAAAAACGGGACATGAGCATGAATGGATTTTGGTATCCACCGGGATGGGTGGGTCCGGAATGGATCCTCCATGTATACAGAGGACTAACTGTATATGGCTTTGGATGAGGTTACCTGAAGTGTCTCCTCCCATAGTTATCTCCCTGGTCTCTAAAGTCCTCATGTGAAGTTCTTCTCCAAAATGCCTTACCAAATGAGATGAGGAAACTCCACCTGTGAAATACTCTTTCAAGACAGGTTCCTCTGGCCTGTTTTTGGAGTCTGGTCTTTTGTTATTTTCCCAGGTGTTTTAAGAACAAGTCTTAGAACTTTTAGATTATAGCACTTTTATACTTTGCTGCTTGCTTTACTTTCGTATTATATACTGTGGTGTTTAATGTTGCTGCTTCTTTTTAATATGATAACTAGAGCTACCAATTCTAGTTTGTATTTTATATTTTTAATGTTCATAACTTAGGAAACTGCCTTATATAATTGTGTTATATATGTTCGTAGGGAATATAACTGATTTTCTCTTCTTCAGGTTAATATATTTAATAGAATTTGATTTATATTTTATTATAGTGTAGCCCCTGAAGAAGGCCAGTTTTGATAGAGGCTGAAATGTTTTTGATTTTTTATAGTTAGAAAATAAAGATGTGACCACCCGTCAGCATATGGAGTCTGTCTTTGAATATGTGCTTATCAGTGCTCTTTCCTAGCCTAGCCTGGTGATTCCTTCTGGTTTTCTATTCCAGTACTAACCAAATCCAACCCTATTTAGCTTCCAAAATCAGATAAAGTAGGTTAGTATTTGGGTCAACCCAGAGATTTATTAATGGGCTTCTAAAGTACAATAACTTGTCCCAAGTTATCGTTTAGACTGTATGATAAGTTTAGCCTTCAGCCTGTTTTATGGAGCTCAGGATTTAAGTGCGAAAACTTGCTTGAATATCACAGGCTTGGAATATTAGATATATGCTGCATTTCAGTTGCTTTTATCTTTGTTGGATTCCTGATTCATTAAAATTGAATGTAGTAACCATTATCACCTCTTTTACACTTACACTGCATAAAGCCACTGCCTTAGTTCAAGTAAAAAAGATTGTACTCACCCATATTTTAAATGCTTGTTAGAAACAGACCCTATGCTAGGTTCAGATTTGTGTATTCCAAACTCTGTTCAGATTTGTGATTAATTGACAGCAGTCTCTTGTATGGGTAGTAAATTGTAGCAAACATACTTTGAAATGTTAGGCAAAAGAGCTAACAAATAATTGTAAATGATCAACAGCCATGAACTATTTGTGTGATGGGAATACTAGCAGCACAATAAAAATATCTGATTTACAACTTGTGGAAAAGGCTTTGAGTGACTTCCTATGAAATGTTGAATTTCCTGCTTGTGACTTTGCCAGGTGCATTTCTTCCTTCTCATAATAGCTAAAAGGACAAAGGAGCTGAACTTGTGCTTTCTTGTGATCTCTTGGCACAGAATGGGCTTCAGCTGCAAATCCTCTCTGTAGTTTCTGTCTGTGGTCTTCTGAGATGTGTGAAATACATAGCAGGAACCTGTGGTATATTTATAGCCTTTCATATTTTGGTCACAGGATTTTCTTCCCCAGTAGATCTCATTTTATTTGTTTAACCCAGATGCAGACATACCTCAGTCAACAAGGCCTCCGACAAAAACACCTTTTTACAAAATCTATTTTGGCTTGCCCAGTCCCCCTTTTTCTCTTTCTCTTCTGTCTAACTGGGCATTTTTAGCTGCTTAATGATTGGGAGGATGATTGAAAAGGGCTGGAAAACAGAAGTATCAGGTTATAGCAGCATGTCTACAGTAAACAATGTAATACAGGCAGCTTGAATTGGGAAAGTATAAGGATCCCCTCCAGCTGATTCTACTGTAGCTGTGTGCAAGTGCACCTACACATAACAGGCATGATTAAAAGCAGCTGCCTCCTTAATTCCTTACCAAACATGTATGAAGACAAAGCAGGGAGAAAGGGGGAAAGCGGATAAGCCTGCCTCACTTTTTGCCCAAAGCATGTTTTAAAAAAGCATCCTGTATATACTCGACTGTAAGTCGAAAAATTTATGCCCCAAAATTGAATGAGGTGTTTGACACAGAGAGAGAAGGTACATCAGACTGGGAAGGGAAAGAAGTGGAGTTAAATGAGATTTTGTTTTGTTTTTATTTTGGGGAGAGAAGGATTTTTAACATTGGATTCTGAAGGGAATGAAGTGGAGTTAAATGGGATGTTTGGTGGGGAGAAAAGGATTTACCGGTAACATCAGATTAGGAAGTGGATGAAAATGGGATGTTTGGTGGGGAGAGAGATCCAGAAAGGAGGAGGAGAGGGAGGATGGGAAGAGAAAGTTTTAACATTGGATTGAGAAGAGAATCACCTCTCTCTCTCACACACTCTCTCTCTCCTGCTTGGGCAGCTCTTTCAGAAATCAATGCAGAGGCACATTGTGTCATTCTTCTTTCAGGACCTTTCTAACCAGTACTACTGTGTTGTCCTGTATATAAGTTGACGCAGGATTTTAGGGTCAATTTTTGGGCATAAAGCTTTATACTTATGGTCAAGTATACGCAGCACTTGATTAATTGATTGTACAGTATTTATATCCTACCTTTCTCCCAAAATGGGATTCAAAGTGACAGTGCTGTTTTGGGGGTCCCCTATCCCACATTAACAACACCTCCCCCCACCCAGGATCCGAAAAGGCAACTGGGAGTGACATGGTGCCACTTCAGATTGAGCAAAACACTCACTGGTGTGGCCTTCCAGGGCCCAGAGCATAGCTTTCTTTCCTCTCAGGTATCACCAAGTGTTCATTGGGAGGACAGCATGTTTATTTTTCTGTTATCAATACTTCCTACTTCTTGCTTGGTAACTTATTGCATTTTCTGGCTTTTAGAAATACCAGCATGGTAAACAGAGTTTTGATATTCTTGAAAGACTGGTGTTGAGTTTTTCTATACAGAATCTGCCCAAAGACGTTTGAAGTATGTCTTTACATGTAGAAGACAAAAAGCTAAGATTGCTGCGTAAACATTCCTGTGATTCGTTAGAGTCTCAAAATTTATGTGAGAGAGGAACAGAAATGATGATGGATTTTTTGTTACATGCTTTATCCAGAGCATCTTGTTTTCATTGGTGATGAGCTAAGGATCATGCAATGAACATGAGAACATCTGAGTCCTAGCTCTTGTTTCCATATTTTCCTTTGCAAATCAGATCTAACTGATTGAAAACTGCCTTACATTTCAGGACCACACCACACTGGTGATTTCTTTAAAAAATGTTTTTAAAGTCTCTGATAGCTTAAAAGATTCTGTTGTACTTGCCAGACAAAATTATGGTGTTTTCCCATAAAATGGAAAAAGTGGTTTATTGAGATAGTAGTGAAGTCTGGAAAAGGGAAACTTCTTATTAACTTAAAGATTTCTCCAGCAAATAATAAGCTATTTTTCCCCCACAAGAGTAGCAGTTGGGAGCTAAGGATGTGAGAGTGCATGTGTATATTTTATTTGTAGATCTTTCTGTCCAGTCTCTTAAGCTCAGTCTTTAGGATTGTTCTGGTTAAAGAACTTTGAATATAACTCTATTTCTGTTCCTTCAGGGCAGGGTGCACTTCATGGGGCCCAGCCAGGTAGGTGGAGTACCTAGTAGTCTTGTCATTGGCACTTAAAGATCATGGCGTTCTTTCGCATGACTGTGACCTGTGGCTCGGTTATCTCAGAGGAGGCCCAAATTCTGCAAAGCTGCAGACTGCATCCCAGAACCTCAAAGTTGCACTTCCTGTGCATTCTGCCAAGTAGATTGCAGTCATGCTTCCTTACCTTTAAACTTGTGGCACAACCATCTGTCTCATACTGCTTTCATATTATTTTCCTGACTGGTTATGAATCTTGGAAAATCTTTAGCAGAGCTTAAGTGGATTTCAGCTTGCAGACTTTGCTTCACATGCACAGTTCTCATTTGTTGGTTTCATACTTCCACCTTTTTCCTTGGGTGATGATGGATGCAGTATCCATTGGGGAAAAAGTGTCAGTTAAGAGTTCACAGGATGTCTTGTGACAATAATGTACTGCTTACAATTATTTGAAGTGATAGAAGATGGGACTGTGCTTATTTTATTCCTATATAAAGTTCTTAAATCTTAACATTGTTGAGGAAAACCTCTTCTGGGACCCCTTCAGTCTTCAACCTGGCAGTAGATTGAGACCTTTGATTGTGAAATAGTCTACACATGCGCTAATCATTGCTGTTGTCTTCCAAGCTTGCTCTAAATTCATTCATTACATAAATCTTCTATTCTTCATCTCTGCTTGAGAGAAATCTCTGTACTGGTGAGTTAGATGTAACTGTGAATTAAATATAACTTTTAAGTTTTCGTTGTTGCTATTTTTTCATCTTTAAGGGTAGGACTTATTATGCTTCCTGAGATACATCAGTATATGCTTCTAGGAGCCAGGTGAGATTAGTAGAGAGGAGATATCTTGAATTTTAATGTTCTGGCCTTGTTTGTGCCCACAGATTAATAATGGTTTTTTTTTAAATTTGAGAAAGTGAAATATCTAGACAGAAGTGCTTACTTCTTAAGGATGCTTATAAGTGAGAGTCACTAGGCTTGCTTCTTATTATCATTGCTTTCGATTCCCTATTTGTTTAGTTCTTATATGTCAGATCCTTTCATTCTCCACTTTTAGAGTTGTGTCATCAATGCATTAAAAAAGAGAAGGGCAACTTTCTCTGCCTAATCTAGAGTGACGATTTCCTGTGTCACTCCTTGCATGCTCTATGTTGAACAGACAGTTTCTTCATTCTAAAATTCTCCCTGATTATGCTCTATAAATTATCATTTGCTATAACAGAGGTAGATGCTTGGAGGAAGGTCACACACAGAAGTAAGGAAACCAGGGAACGATCTGTGAGCGGCTTGCAGCTACAGAATCGCTTTGAATCTCTCTCTGTTGTCAGAGATGATGAGGAAAAGCAGCAGGGACAGACATCAGGGACAGAGCAGGAGAGCCTGAGAGTATCACGAAAAGGAACAGCCACTGCTAAGCCTCGGAGGAGGCGCGTGGTGGTGGTGGGGGACTCCTTGCTGAGGGGTACAGAAGCAGTGGTTTGTGGGCCTGACAAGATGTCTCGGGAGGTGTGTTGTCTCCCTGGGGCAAAGATCCATCATGTGACGGAGAGGCTGACAAGACTTGTCAAGCCTACTGACCGTTATCCCCTTCTTTTGGTTCATGTGGGAACCAATGATACTGCAAGGCACAGCCTTCAGAATATCAAAAGGGATTATGAGGCTCTGGGAAGGAAGCTGAAGGAGATGGATGCACAGGTTGTCATCTCATCTCTACTCCCGGTAGAAGGGCATGGTCCAGGAAGGGAGAGGAAAATAGCAGAGGTGAATAACTGGCTCCGTAGATGGTGCCGCCAAGAACAGTTTGGATTCTTGGATCATGGGCTGCGGTTCCATGAGGAGGGACTTCTGGCAAGGGATGGACTGCATCTCACGCCAGTTGGCAAAAACGTTTTTGCCAACAGTCTGAAGAATCTGATCAGGAGGGCTTTAAACTGAGTTATGTGGGGGAGGGAGACATTATACTGGAAGGCAAAAGGGATGGAGAGAATAGTCCAAGTGGCATAGAGGGAACAAGGCAAACAGTGCAAGGACCCAACAGTAGGAGGCAAAAAAATGTGCAAAAGCAGCAAGTAAAGAGGACACATGGTCTTAAATGCCTCTCCACTAATGCACAGAGTATGGGAAATAAGCAGGATGAACTTGAACTCCTAGCACAACAAGGGAAATATGATATAATAGGCATCACTGAAACCTGGTGGGATGAGTCTCACAATTGGAATGTAGAAATAGAGGGGTATAACCTTTTTAAGAGAAACAGGCCAAGCAGGAAAGGAGGAGGAATAGCATTATATGTCAGGGATATTTACACCAGTGAAGAGATGCAGGAAGTCAATACTGGAAGCCAGGTGGAGAGCATCTGGATAAAAATTAAAGGAGAGGGAAATAACAGGGATGTTACTGTGGGAGTCTACTACAGACCCCCGACTCAGGCAGAGGAATTGGATGATGCCTTTCTAGAACAGATAATCACATACTCAGAAAAGAGAGATGTAGTAGTGATGGGTGACTTCAACTATCCTGATATTTGCTGGAAGTCAAACTCAGCCAAATCCTCAAAGTCTAGCAAATTCCTCACTTGCCTGGAAGACAATTTCATTGTCCAAAAGGTGGAAGAGGCAACAAGGGGATCAGCCATTTTAGATCTGATCTTAACCAACAGGGAAGACCTAGTTGATGGGGTGCAAGTGGTTGGATCCTTAGGTGGAAGTGACCATGTTCTCCTGGAGTTTGTAATACAGTGGAAGGGAGAAGCTAGGCATAGTCATACACACACTCTAGACTTTAGGAGAGCTAATTTCAATAAACTTAGAGAAATACTGGGAGTGATCCCATGGTCAGGAATACTAAAAGAAAAGGGAGTTCAAGACGGATGGGAGTTTCTCAAAAGGGAGATATTGAAGGCACAATTTCAAACAGTTCCAATGAGGAAGAAAAATGGAAGATGTCTCAAGAAGCCAGGATGGATGACTAAGGAACTTTCAAATGAGCTAAGTTTTAAATGGAACATGTATAAGAAATGGAAAAATGGAGAAATCACGAAAGAGGAATTCAAACAAATAGCCAGCACATGTAGGGGTAAAGTCAGAAAAGCTAAAGAGCAGAATGAACTCAGGCTTGCTAGAGAGGTTAAGAACAATAAAAAGGGCTTTTTTGGATATGTCCGCAGCAAAAGGAAGAAGAAGGAAACAGTGGGGCCACTGCGTGCAGAAGATGGCAAAATGCTAACAGGGGACAGAGAAAAGGCAGAATTACTCAACACCTTCCTTGCTTCAGTCTTCTCAGAAAAGGCAAAGGGTGCTCAACCTAAGGATAATGGAGACAGAATAGAGGAAATTCAGCACAGAATAAGTAAAGAGGTAGTACAGGAATACCTGGTTAACCTAAATGAATATAAATCTCCAGGACCAGATGAACTACATCCTAGAGTATTAAAAGAACTGGCAAATGTAATATCAGAGCCATTGGCAATAATCCTTGAGAACTCCTGGAGAACAGGAGAAGTCCCAGCAGACTGGAGGAGGGCAAACGTTGTCCCCATCTTCAAAAAGGGAAAAAAAGAGGATCCCAACAATTATCGTCCAGTTAGTCTGACATCAATTCCAGGAAAGGTTCTAGAGCAGATCATTAAGCAGAGAGTCTGTGAACACTTAGAGGCCAATGCCTTAATCACAAAAAGCCAACATGGGTTTCAGAGAAACAAGTCATGCCAAACGAACCTGATCTCTTTTTTTGATAAAATTACCAGCTTGGTAGATGAAGGGAATGCTGTGGATATAGTATACCTCGATTTCAGTAAGGCCTTTGACAAGGTTCCCCATGACATTCTTGCAAACAAGCTTGCAAAATGTGGGATAGACAAGTTAACTGTTACATGGATTTGTAATTGGTTGACTGGCCGAACTCAAAGGGTGCTCAACAATGGCTCCTTTTCATCCTGGAGAGAAGTGACCAGTGGGGTTCCACAGGGCTCTGTCCTGGGCCCAGTGCTATTCAACATCTTTATTAACGATTTGGATGACAGAATTGGGGGCATACTTATCAAATTTGCAGATGACACTAAACTGGGAGGAGTAGCTAATACCCCAGAGGACAGGATCAAAATTCAAAATGACCTGAATAGACTAGAAAGCTGGGCCAGTGCTAACAAAATGAAATTCAATGCGGAGAAATGTAAGGTTCTGCACTTAGGGCGGAAAAATGAAATGCACAGATATAGGATGGGGGACACCTGGCTGAATGAGACCACATGTGAAAGGGATCTAGGAGTCCAAGTAGACCATAAGCTGAACATGAGTCAACAGTGTGATGCGGCAGCTAAAAAAGCCAATGCAATTTTAGGCTGCATCAATAGAAGTATAGTTTCTAGATCAAGGGAAGTTATAGTGCCACTCTATTCTGCTTTGGTCAGGCCCCACCTGGAATACTGTGTCCAGTTCTGGGCACCACAATTCAAAAAAGATGTGGAGAAACTGGAGCATGTCCAAAGGAGGGCAACTAAGATGGTGAAGGGTCTGGAAACCTTGCCCTATGAAGAACGCCTTAGGGAGCTGGGGATGTTTAGCCTGGAGAAGAGAAGGTTAAGAGGTGATATGATAGCCCTGTTTAAATATTTGAAGGGATGTCATATTGAGGAGGGAGCAAGCTTATTTCTGCTGCTGCAGAGACTAGAACGCGAAACAATGGATGCAAACTGCAGGAAAGGAGATTCCACCTCAACATTAGGAGGAACTTCCTGACAGTAAGGGCTGTTCGACAGTGGAACACACTCCCTCGGAGTGTAGTGGAGTCTCCTTCCTTAGGGGTCTTTAAGCAGAGGCTGGATGGCCATCTGTCAGGGATGCTTTGACTTGGAGTTCCTGCATGGCAGGGGGTTGGACTGGATGGCCCTTGCGGTCTCTTCCAACTCTATGATTCTATGATTCTATGATTCTATGATTCCTTATTCTCATAGATTTATTTCAAATGTTGATCCTTTCAGATGGAAAGAATTTCTGGTTCAGGAAATGTGTTTCGTGTGTTAACCAAAGGATTCACAGAAGAAGACGAAAATGTTCTGCTGCACTTCAAACAAAGTCATAAGTGCATGTTTTCATAGACAGGGACAGTTTTAGAATAATAGAATCATAGAGTTGGAAGAGACCACAAGGGCCATCCAGACCAATCCCCTGCCATGCAGGAACTCCCAATCAAAGCATCCCCGACAGATGGCCATCCAGCCTCTGCTTAAAAACCTCCAAAGAAGGAGACTCCACCACTCTCCAAGGGAGTGTGTTCCACTGTCAAATAGCCGTTACTGTCCGGAAGTTCCGCCTAATGTTGAGGTGGAATCTCTTTTCCTGCAGTTTGCATTCATTTTTCTGTGTTCTAGTCTCTGGAGCAGCAGAAAACAAGCTTGCTCCCTCCTCAATATGACATCCCTTTCTTAGTGTTATTAACAGTGTATCTTCAGTTTTTGCCCTAAATATCTATAAGAATGTTTTCATATTAGCTGAAGAGTTCTACAAATAATGGAACATTTATTGCTGCTCTATAATTTTATAGCAAAGATATATACTCTTGTTTGTTCTAAAAATATATTCTCTTTATATTTTCATAGAAACTAGACACCTGGCATATGATGCAAAGCATGCCAACTATTGTCAAGAACTTTATTTCATGTTGGCCTTGTAGCTCAGATTTCAAGCAACTGGACAGTTTCAAGATAATGCACAGTGGAAAAGGTTTCTATTTATTTGAAGGTAGTAACTTTGCTTAGTAGCTTTGCGGGTCTGCCTGATGCATCTGGGCCATATTTCATAAACACACAGAATTTCTAATGTACATGATATTTTTACAGTTCAGTAGCCGTTGGTTGCTTCATTGCAGGCTTAGGCAGCTGTCTTAATGTTTGCTAGAGCACCTGTGGTTTGGGATAATGGGAGTTGAATAATTACCTGGTATTATTTGCACGCTAAATGCAACACTGATGGGTTGGAATATCATTTGAAGAGTATTACTGTAAAGCATTAGTGTACATTAATCATACACTATCCCATTTTTAAAAAGCAAACTCTGCAAAAATCTCTGCAGAAAATTGAACTTACAGTTGGTTGCATTAGTGAAGATGAGCTTCTCATCTTCCCACCTAAGCCCACCCTTCAATACTCCTTTTCTGTTTCTGTTGACAGCACTTCTATTCAACCAGTTCAGCAAGCCCACAGTCTTGGTTTCATCTTTGATTCCTCTCTGTCGTTTATTCCCCAGATTCAGGCCACCGCCAAGACCTGTAGATTCTCTCTTTACAACATTGCTAAAATCCATCCATTCTTCTCAACCTCCACTGCCAAGACTCTGGTCCATGCCCTAGTGGTAACCTTCTTCTGATAGGGCTTCCTCTCTCTCACCTCCATCCTTTAATCTTTGTTCAGAACTCAGCTGCATGTTCTTATCACATCCGCTCGCCGCTTTGATCATATTTCTCCTCTTTTATCCTCCCTTCATTGGTTCCCCTTCCCCTTCCGCAGTACAAGCTTTTATTATTGACTTTCAAAGCCCTCCACGGACTGGCCCCTCCTTACTTGTCTGAACTTCTTTCTCCTCACATTCCTTCTCGTACTCTCCGTTCTAGTAGTCAGGGTCTCCTGTCCCAGCTGAAGATTTCCACTGTCCTGTCCCAGATTCGTCCCTTCTCACTTGCTGCCCCTCACTCCTGGAACCTTCTTCCCTCACATGTGCACCTCATCACTTCTAACCAGATTCAAAATTAAGTTAAAAACTATATTGTTTAGGGAAGCGTTCCCAGGATTGTGCCATCTGCCCCAGGATGCCTCCTTTTAACTATGTATTAAGAAGCCAAGCCCTCCCTCCAGTCCATCTGCCTTGGTCCAGGCCCCAGAGGGAGAGAATAACCACTGGACCTCATCCCTCTTCCCACCACCTTTCCCTTCTCCTTTTGTGTTATCTCTTTTACACTGTAAGCCTTGTAGTGTAAAAGGAGGAACTTCTTTTACACTACAAGCCTGAGGGCAGGGATCCGTCTAATTATAAGATTGTATGTACAGCACTGTGTAAATTTACAGCACTATATAAATAAAATTAATAATAATAATAATCTAGTTTCATACCACTAGAGGCATTGATCTTTCAATTCCTAGATGCTGATCTTTGTCTTATCTTAAAAATTCAAATTGAGAGAATGAGCCCCAATATCACTGCTCCATTTCTTAGTTGAAAGTGGTGGTTTGCAGAGTCAAGATACTGCCTTTCATATTTTGATCAAAACATAGTCTTTTCTGATAGCTCTCTTCACAGCACTTATGTCACACGATTTGGTACATTTTTGGCCATGGATCTATTGTGCAGTTCAGCAAAGCTGAAAAGTAATTTTGCCTTCATGCAGGACTGGAAAAGGAACTCAACATTATTGCATAATCTACAAGATTGTGAAACCCTTGATGAACTGCTAAAAGCATCTGCAATCTACTCTAGGGCATACACTGGATGGGCAAATGTATTGCTTAAGGTCATGGAATTCTTGGGAAGCTGTCTGGAAGTCTTTTGCTTGGGTACTTCATTTTGGGCAACCATGGGATAAACTGTTGGATGTTGGTCTTATGACCAGGCTTTAATTGTGTATGGTGATTACCCTTGCTAGATTACCCTTGCATTGCCCTCACCTAGTTTTATGTCTGTGGTGAGTGCCATGTTGTTCTGCTGTTCCTTCTACTTCAGCATGCTTCAGATCTGCTCATGGGAAAGTATATTACCTTCCTCTCCTCCCCCGATGGCATTTCTTTGGTGCTGATCATCCTACTTTAATCATGTTCTTGCCTTTGTTTTGGGGACAATGGGACTTGACTACATTTGTGAAGGACTCTCTTTCCCAGCAGCTCTCAGGGCCTGGTGTGTGCACGCCGCACCCCTCCACCACAGCCAATAGGTGTGTAAAACATCAATTGGCTACAGTGGAGGGGGTGGGACATTCACACGCAAGGCCCTGAGCACTGCTGGGAAAGAGAGTCCGGATGGATGCCAGGGCTGATTGCAAGCCCTGGCAGTTTGAGCCCCAATTAAAGTCCCCAGCGCTGGGGGGAAGATGCCAGTAAGGGAGGGGGGTGGGAGGAAGCCTCTGCCTTGGCCTTGCAGAAGACCAAACTGTGAGTGCCAAGGTGCAAATCCAGATGGACCACTTTAATCCCAATTTCATGGACCATAATGTAATGTATCATAATGTATCTTAAATAGGAAACTATCTTTAGATAGATTTTCTTCAAAGAACATTTCACTTAAACAATCTGATTTAAATTTTAAAATCCAATTCAAATTAAAAAAATATTTTTTTTAATCCACCCTACTTACAATGTGAATAAGATGACACACAAACACATGGGTGTACCAGTGAAGGCAAGGATTAAGTTTGGCTTTAAGAGTGAGAAAAAGGCATAGCTGTCTTTTCACTGAGGAAGTTCCCAAAATCTGAGGTGAAAACTGAAAAAGGATCCAGGAGCTATAGCTGTGTTAGTTTGGGTATCAGTACGGTATGTACAATAAAATGATACAAGATCCCTTTGCATGTTTATTTGTGTATGTTTTTGAGGGATGGGGAATGTTTGAGGGATGAATTGCTACATTGGTTCAGTTGCTGATCTTGTCTGATGGTTTACTTGCATTTTATTGTACATCTTTGATTTTAGCAGCATTATCTTCATGTTGTCAGAATCTCTTATTATTTTATTTATGTTTAAACCACTCTGGGCTCTTTGCAAGGTATAATGGAATACAGACATAAATAAATAATAGCCATCTCAATTCTCTGTATATCAATTTTGATGTAGCCAAAACATTCTTAAGCAGGAAATAGGAATCCTTCAAGCCTGTGACTAAGGCTTAAGGAAGATCAGAAACATTTTGAGAAAAAATCTCAAGGGAAGTGGAACCCCAGAACAGTCCATTAAGGGCCGAACATAGGTGCTGAATGTTGCATGTCTGTTTGGGATAAGAGGAATTGAAAATGTGTCATTATGAGGAAGTCTGCATTCTTTGAGGCTTTGTGAAACAGACCATCTAGAGATGTTTCCACTATTAATAATTTCACCTTTTGTGAAAGCGTCTGGTGTGTCTGGATCTCAGTTATAATTTTCAGTTACATTGTGAAGTAGAGGTACCTTTATTAATCATGAATAAGATTGATCCAATAAAATGCTCTTTAGAGAGCAAGTGTTCTGATTGCACGCTGGCTTAGTTATGGCACATTAGAGAATCCTCAGATCATTTTCCTTTGTTAAAATACAATATGATATTATCTCCCCTTCTGAGGCTTGGATTGTGAAGTGGGGAACAGAAAGTGAACTGTGATGGAGGAGGTAGTCTCTATTGTGAATGATATAGGGAATCTGTATCACCCTTAATTCTCAGCATACCCTGATGATGATGATGATGATGGTGGTGGTGGTGGTGAGAGTCTTATGATGTCCTTAAAAGTTACCCAAACCTGCATCCTGTTTTTCTTTGCAGAATGCACAAGTTTGCATTCTTAGGAGAGGTTTGCTGGTATTGGAATTTTCTCCGTAGGTTTGTATGTGCAAGTGAGGGGGAACTAGAAATAGCTATGAACATGTACAACAGGTAACTGACAGCGGTTGCTTAGACGAGACTGTAAATACTCAAGGAATGAAGGTTTACTTTGTAAAACGATGATGCCTGATGATTGAGTCATTCCAGTGATAATCATATAGAATGGAGTTACAATCTGCTTTCCTTCTATATTTGTATTTATCAAACATGTGGCTCATATCCTCATAAACTGACCAGAAGGCCACACCTTTATTTCTGGAGTCTCTTGCTGACAAGTCAGTATTATTGCTGCTAGCCATAAGCACCGCCTTGTGCTGATGTCATAAGTTTCATATTAGTAGTCAAGCATCTGTTGGGCCCTCACGTGGTAGGAGTTATATTTTCCCAGGCTTGTGGTTTTACAACAAACAAGTTAAGTCATCTGCCTGGTTGGGGAAGCAGGAATCAAAATAAAATATTATTTGCAGAGTGCATGTTGCGGGACAGTGGCATATTTTTGTGTGTCAGTCTCCTACTGGCTTGATGTAGCTTTGCCTCATATCTGATTTGCTTTTTTCCATAATACTTGAGGTTAGTTCATTACTGTGAAATTCTTGGTTTTGTCTGCTTTGCTTTCCGTTTGTTGAACCTCACCCCATATATACTGGGACAAGTGGTGTGCAGTTGTGGATTTTGGGGGGGGGGGGGGATGTGTACAAGAACTGGAACCTTCTTCCCCCACATATACGCCTCATCACCTCTCTAACCAGATTCCAAATTAAGTTAAAGACTATATAGTTCAGGGAAGCATTCCCAGGATTGTGCCGTCTGCCCCAGGATGCCTCCTTTTAACTATGTATTAAGAAGTCAAGCCCTCCCTCCAGTCCATCTGCCTTGGTCCAGGCCCCAGAGGGAGAGAATAACCACTGGACCTCATCCCTCTTCCCACCACCTTTCCCTTCTCCTTTTGTGTTATCTCTTTTACACTGTAAGCCTGAGTGCAGGGAACCATATAAATATTAGATTGTATGTACAGCACTGTGTAAATTTACAGCGCTATATAAAGGTTAATAATAATAATAATTAATAATAATAATATTCTGTAAAGGTATCAGCGCCTTCTTCTCTAGCTATCTGTGATGAAGGAATTTTTCTCTGTCTTGAAATTACAAATATCAGCAGTATTCATGACATAAAATTGACACTTTTCTTCTCTGTGCCTTTATCATAAGAATGATGGTTCATATGGTCTTTGGGTAACTCAGGGGTATCATGGCCTGCATAACTTAATCTCTCCCCCCCCCCCCAGCAACATTCATCCCAGAAGGGAGAGGCAGGATATAAATACATATTTTGTTGTTGTTGTTGTTATTATTATTATTATCACTCTCCTCCATTGCTTGCCCTAGGTCCTCACATCCTTTTCCAAAGTGGGATCCTGTGAGCATTTTGCAGATGAAGTTTTATATAACAGTATTGCTTTTATAATAAACCAGTCTCTTTGAATTTTCCACTAGAATGATGTAGGAAGAGTCAAGCAATAAGAACTGCTTGCGTCATTGACTATCTTTTGTAGATGTTTCTTGTCTTTTAACCTGTGATGTGTGCCATTTTTGTCTTCAGGTGATGACAAGTATGGGCGGAAAGTTATTCTGTTCAGTGCCTGTCGGATGCCTCCTAGCTATCAGCTTGATCACGTGAAACTGCTGAGGTGAGTGCTGCTATAAGGAAACACCTATTTTGCTGAAGCTTAGTCCTGAGATTATTCCCCTAAAAATTCCATTCTGTAAATATAGTGATTTTTGGCTGGCTATATCAATGAAAATTCCTTTATTGCTGAAATCATAATTGCCTCTCATTCATTCCATCAACTTTTGAGAGGCCATATCTTCACATCTTTTCCCTTGCAGTAGCTAGATTGCCTTTATACTGAGTACAGGATAGAAAAAATAAATAAATACTAAAGTCTTGGTGTGTCCATCTTTCTTTCAGCTATTTGAAGTATACATTGGACCAGTATGTGGAGAGTGACTATACCTTAGTGTATCTGCACCATGGCCTGACCAGTGAGAATAAGCCCTCCTTGAGCTGGCTACGGGATGCCTATCGGGAATTTGATCGCAAGTAAGTGTACTTGGTGATGGATTTTGAAATGTTCAAGGTCCAAAGATTTGAAGTGTAATTAGTATTGTATTATAGGATGTCCTAAGAGCCAGTGTGATACAGTAGTTTGAGTCCTGGATTACAACTCTGGAGACCAGGGTTCTATTCCCTTCTTGGCCATGCAACCCACTGGGTGACCATGGGCAAATCATATGCTCTTAACCTCAGGGGAAGGCAATGGCAAACCTCCTCTGAACCAATCTTGCCAAGAAAACCCTATGATGAGTTTGCCTTAGGGTCACCATAGGTTGGAAATAGCTTGAAGGCACACAACAACAACAAAGATTATATAGCCTAGTAGCCTTTTGGGATGAGCGGTTTGGGATAGTTGCTCCTTTTTCTCACAGCAAGTCAAATTCTCTCTTTGCTGTCTTATCATTTTTAGGTACAAAAAGAATATTAAAGCATTGTACATTGTGCACCCAACCATGTTCATCAAGACACTGCTAATTCTCTTCAAGCCCCTGATCAGGTATGAGATAGTGAATGTGCTATTTTTGCAGCTCTCAACCCTCCCTGTTCCCCAGACTGCTTTTATCTGGCCCCAAAAAAGGTGAATCGCCATTTCTAGAAGTTCCTGTAGTTGTAGTTTGCCTTTCTAATATGTTTTGGAGCTCCTCTTTGTCATTAAAATACCCATTTGTTTTCTGATACTGGAAGTGGACTTCCAGGTAATCTCTTTTTGATGATCTATGCAGTCCCAGTGAGCCTGAGGCAGAAATTGGCTACCAGACCTACAGTTACCCACCCCTGTTCTATTACATTTTATATTAGACCTTCCTCCAAAGATAATAAATTGACCTCTTACCAGTTTTTCCAAATTTGTCCCAGCAACAACATTGAGAAAAAGGTCAGGCTGAAAGGAAGTGACTAGAACACAGTCAGTAAATGGAGTTTTATATTTCTGTCTCTCTAGTTTACATTCAGTAAGCTAACTGCTGTTCTACATTGAATTTAATTTGAATAAGATGCTGAAGTTTGTTCATGGCAAGTATATTCATTCATGTCCTCTTTTGAAAGCTGTTTTTTTTTTTAAAAAAAACAACAGCTTTTGCTTACTGAAGTTTCATAGTTCCTGTTATAGTTCACATATTTCTCTAAATTTTTCCTTTATATCTAAGCTTTCCATGAACAACTAGGCTTGCATAATGTATTTCTCAAAGGCAGGAGGGATGGTGCCATGTTTCCACATACTTTGGACTTCTTTACTAGACAGTAAACGGTTGAGAAATTGTTGTGCAAACCAGTAGCTCATTGATGTGAAAACCCTGAGAACATAGTTTGTTCCTTCCTTCTTTTTGCTTATAGTCAGCTGCAGAATTCAGCTTGATTAATTATGTATTTGACCTGCACTGGACCACTGTCACTGACTTACAGGAATCACAAGTTCCCAGCTTTTGCTGAGGCTGTGCTTGCATTGTTTGTGTAAGTGTTGCTTAATTGGCTGATAGCCCAGGCTTCCTACAGAGATTTCCTGGCCTCTGACAGGGGTAGGGGTGGGAAGAATGAAAACATAAAGCACTGTGCAGTGTTAGCAGAATCTTCAAGCTACAGTACAGTACCATCTTTAGGAAGAAGAATAGCTTCCAAGCCCCTTCGAAGATTAAGAATATGATATCATTCCAGTAATCTATTATAGTCTGACCTCCACATTTGTAGGGGTTAAGGGGCAAGACTCCCACAAAAGTAGAAAAGACTCTTCCAGGCTGCTCTATTCCTGGGATTTTTCTCCATCCCACAAGATGGAAGAGGAGGAGGAGCACACACTCTTCCATGCCATGTGAGGTGGGTGGACAGCACAGTTGCCTTTCAGACAAACTTGTGAATAATCTAAACCACGGATGTGAAACCCACAGATGTGGGGGGCCAACTGTAATTACTATGTCCATGCAGTTAAAAATAAAAGGGCATGCCTTTCAACCCCTGCACAAGTATTTTTCTTACAGCTTTCAGCATCATTTCAGCTTCTTTGTACTGTGTCTACCATCCATCCTCAAATATGCTGCTGCTGCCCATAGCTACCCCAATATCCTACATACTGTTTTGTCATCTGTCTTGCAGCTTTAAGTTTGGACGTAAGATTTTCTATGCAAACTACCTGAGTGACTTGGAGGAACATGTGAAGCTGGAACAGTTGGGGATCCCAAGCCAGGTGCTAAAGTGAGACCATGCTATTTTTCTACTAGCTTTCCCCCTGCTTTCGTAGAGGTGGCTGTACCAAAGAGGATTGCTGAATGAGAGAAAAGAGAAAGGGGAGAGAGTGAGGAAGAACTGGTCAGGAAGGACCTTCTTTAGAACAGAAGCTGGATGGCCATTGGTTGGGGGTACTTTGATTGTGTGTTCCTGCATGGCAGGTGGTTGGATTGGATGGCCCTTGTGGTCTCTTCCAGTTCTCTGATTCTATGAATCCAGTTTGCTTGTAGATTCTTATATAATGCTGTGAATTTGTGGGATAACTCTTTAACAAGAATTAAGATTTTTTTTTTCTCCTTTATATTTGGGTCCCATTTCCTACTGTCTTTATGTTGGATGTTGTATCCCAGACATCCTTCTCTGTCCCTTTCGGCCCTTTTTACTCTGTTAGCTGTTGCTAAGGAGTTAAAGATTAATCTCTTGAATCAAGACTTTCTGCTACTGCCAGTCTGACCCTATTTATGGTGCCAGATTCTGGCACTCCACAAATATCTCATAGCTTTTTCAGAGGTGTGCAGCAATTATTAGGCTGTAATTGTTGCAGGAGGAATTTGTGATGTGAAAGGACTTCACAGGACCTTCCCTGATGAGTCCTGAGGTAAGAGGATAGCAGACATCAGCTTAGAGTGTCTAATATAAGATGGTATGATGCATATCTTTCTGTGTCTTTTTCTCACTCTAGGTATGATGAATATCTGCGATCATTGCAAAAACCCTCCCAAGTGCCTCAGAAAGTAACACCACCCCGCCCACCATTGCCAAACCAACAGTTTGGAGTTTCTCTCCAACAGTGAGCATTCCTGTTCTTTTAATTAACATTTTGGTCCAGTGATGCCTGTGTTCTGTTTGTGAGTAATTTTGGAAGTAGTTTCCAGTATTCTTGAATCTACAGTTCTGCTATGTGTTTATCCTGCCATTCTAAGCTGTTAAGATCACATTCTGAAAGAACTTGGAGATTAGGCTGGGTTCAAAGACTTTCAGGTGCTTTTGCAATTCTCCAAATACTTGAGTTCTCATATGCTGCTTAGTGTCCAAGGTTTTGCTGTGTGCATCATTTAGATCAAACAAGCTTAGGAGAAGCAACAGGAAGGATCTAAGTTTCTCCTTTCTCAACAGCTTAAGGGAGAAGAGCCCAGACCAAAATCCCATACCTCTGGTGGTAAAGGAAACCATTGCCTATCTGCAGGAGCATGGTAAGTGAGCTAAGAAAATCTCTGTTCAGATTTATCTTGTGCCTCTTTCAGACTCTCACAGCACTCTTCTATATTGCCTGAGTTCCATCCAGAAGCAGCTGGTAGATCCACCACCATGAATGTACCCAATCTACTGTGCATTTTACCACCACTTCCCACAGTGCTCTAGGTTGAATAGGAGCTCTGTTGGTGCATGACCATAGTTCAGTACCAGTGAAGCTCCCATTCAGCTCAGAACTGTCATTTATTTATTTGTTGGATATTATCCTGCCTTTCTCCCAAAATGGGGTTCAGGTTATGGGAAGAGCAATATTCAAATCCCAAGTGGCTTTGCCTCCACAGTGGCAGATTCCCTCCTGCTCACCTGCCAGTCAGCTTACTTCAGATGACTTAGCACCATCTTGCCATAAACTCATTATTTTTCCCATCCCATGTTACTGTTTTTCTTTGAACCAGAATTAGGACTTCAGAAAATCAGAATGAAATTGAACAGTGGGGAGACAAGGTGCTATAGGTTTCTTGCTACTGATGTGCCCACATATACTGCTCCCATTTAATATCCAAGTCATCTTGGAATAGTGGGAGAAGCTGTAATTCTTCCAATTCACTGACCTGAACTGTTAGTTTACAAGGCTTCCTCTATTTGGGGATGTGCTCAAGTTGCCAGTGATAGGTCTCTTCTTCTTTCTCTGTGTTCCTAGCTCTTACCACACAGGGCATTTTCCGTCGATCAGCGAACACACAAACAGTCAGAGAGGTTCAGCAGAAGTACAATATGGGTAAGTACTTGCTTTTGTTCCAGGAAAATGCTTGAGCTATCTGACTCTTCCTTTTGTTCTGTCTAGGCCTTAAATCTATCCTTGGCACGTGGAAGTCCTGTCAAATCACAAGGAGTTTTGTCTTTTGAACAGAACTTTGTTAAAAACCTGGCTGTAACTCAATAGTTTGTTCTGTTTGACAGAAACTTGTTTCAGAATAGATGTCCACATCTGAGTAAAGAAACGTATTTAGCTTGCCACAGCACTTGTGTTTAACCAGTATAACAAGTTTCTCCTCTGTCTTTGTCTGTATGCATGCACTGTTCCTGCTATTTTTTCTCCAAACAATTCTAGTTGTTGCTGATTTAGAGGAGGTTTAGATGACACTTATTCTTTTGTCAGACTGTTTGTGCTGTCTGCATCTGCCTTGTTTCCAGTTCACATAATTATGGCCAATGCTTTTATGTGTCTGGTTAGAGATAATTTAGCCTTTTCATAGCAATCTGTGCTCTTGTGCTGGCTTTAAACTAACCCACTTTGTCTTGTTCAGGGCTGCCTGTGGATTTCCTGCAATATGAAGATGTGCATCTACCTGCTGTGATTCTCAAAACCTTCTTGCGGGACCTTCCTGAACCTCTCCTCACCTTTGGCCTCTACAGTGATGTTGTCAATTTCTACAGTGAGTGTTTATTGAAAGAGTCCTGGTTCCACATCAGGAATCTCATCCAGATCTGCTCAGTCACAGTTATGCTGTTATTTCATTTTTTTTAATTTTTAAAGGAAAAGTCATATACTACATTTCTTATCAAAAAGCTTTCAACCTTCCTCCAAACAAGAAAATAATTTTAATAAAACACTAAAATATCTCATTCAGAATAATTCAGGGCAACTGACAATGCGAGCAGTCAGAAAAACACTCAGGAAAACAAATGTGTTTGAGGTTGTTCTTGTAGAAGTCTGCCCTTAGCTAATCTCAATAGTGAGGTCATTCCATATTGTCAATGCCACAGTGGAACGTTTTCTCAGCACAGTGACCAAATGAGCATCAGTAGGCTGCGGCATGATAGGCAGGACTTTCCCTCCAGAATGTAATCACTGGAGTGGTCATGGTGTTGGTTTACAAGTCTTTAAACAGTAAAAAGCCATAATTCAAAGAGACTGTCAGTAATTACTGGCATCCACTTTCAACACAGAAGTCATATGTGTGCAGTAGTAGGCTTCAGAGAGCAACCTAAGTATTAAATTAGCTGCAACTTCTGAAGTGGTTTCAAGGACAGTCCCAAATAAATCCTGTTAGAATAGGACTGCTCATAGCTGTTGTACTAGCCAAAGCTGCAGTAGGAACATGTTTGCTAAGAGTCTAAAAGATTGGATTAAGAGGGCTTTAAACTGCGTTATGTGGGAAGGGAGATAGTATTCCAGAGGGCAGGAATGTTAAGTGCTGGAGATAATCGCCTAAATGTTATACACAGAACATGTCAAATAGCACAAGAACCCAACAGTGGGAGGAAAAAAATCTTTAAAAGGCAGATAGTATAAATCACCTATGGTCTTGGATATCTCTCTACTAATGCACAGAACATGGGCAATAAACAGGATGAACTTGAACTCTTAACACCACAGTTCAAGAAGGATGTGGATAAGCTGGAGTATGTCCAGATGAGGGTGACCAAAATGATGAAAGGTCTGGAAACCATGCCCGGTGAGGTGCAGGTTAGGGAGCTGGGTATGTAAATAATAATAATAATAATAATAATAATAATAATATAGTTTATTTATAGCCTGCTCCTGTGACATCAATCGGAGCGGGTTACAGCAATTAAAAAACATCAAGATAAAACAATTACAATGGTCCAACATCCCACCTCCCACCCCTTAAAATTAAATTAAATCAGCATTAAGTTAAAATCAGGAAAAACACATACAACATAAAGCATAAAAACAGCTAGTCATACTATGGACACTGTAGATGTAAACTTGTAAAAAGTGCTGAGAACTGGAAAGGGAGCACATCCCAATGTCTTAAAATCAGCTTGGAGATGGTTTCCAGCTTGGAAATGTTCAGCTTGGAGAAGAGAAGGTTAAGGGGTTATATGTCAACAGTGCGATGCAGCAGCTAAAAAAGCTGATGCGATTCTCAGCTGCATCAACAGAAGTATAGAATTTAGTTCAAGAGAAGTAATAGTGCCACTCTATTCTGCTTTGGTCAGGCCTCACCTGCGATACTGCATCCAGTTCTGGGCACCACAATTGAAAAAGGATTTTGAGAAGCTGGAGCATGTCCAGAGGAGGGCAACCAAAACAGTGAAGGCACTGGAAATTTAGCCCTATGAGGAGAGACTTAGAGAGCTGGATATGTTTATCCTGTAGAAGAGATGGTTAAGTGATGATTTGATAGCCCTGTTTAAATATTTAAAAAGGGTGTCATATTGAAGATGGAGCAAGCTTGTTTTCTGCTGCTCCAGAAAACAGAACCTGGAGCAATGGATTTCAACTACAGGAAAAGAGATTCCACCTCAACATTAGGAGGAACTTCCCAACAGTAAGAGCAGTTTGTCAGTGGGTCACACTCCCTCGGAGTGTAGTGGAGTCTCCTTCTTTAGAGGTTTTTGAACAGAGGCTGGATGGCCATCTGCCAGAAGTGCTTCCATTGTGTTTTCCAGATGGACTGGAATGGCTCTTGGGCCTCTTCCAACTCTAGGGTTTTATTATTCTAGGTTCTTCTTGCCTCCAATGCCACTTGGACACCCTTACATCCCTGTCCCTTTAGGAGATTGTTCAATTTCTGGAACTACAAAGTAACAAACCACCGAACCTCTGTCTTACCAAAATTCAATTTCAGTTTCTTGGCCTTATTTAACAATTCCATATTCATATCTTTGCTAGAAGGATTGTGCACAGCTATCCCTGGGGTAACATGGAATTTGAGGTGGGTGTCTAGTATTTTCTTTAGGCTTTATTTCCAGCAAGTTGTTCCTCCCATTCAAGTTTGTATCCTCTTTGCAGGTGAACATCCCTTGTTTGTTTTACTTCCAGGTGTAGAGGAGGAAAAACGTGTGGATGTTGTTCGCAAAACACTCCAGACTCTGCCAGAGGAAAACTACCAAGTCTTGTGTGTGTTGATGGCATTTCTTGGGCAGGTAAGCTTACCCAAATGGCTTCAACATATAGTGCATACTTCTGAAATGCACTGGCATAAGATATGACCATGGTGTTGGGCTTTTAAGGGTTTTGGCAGTGATGTATTCAAAGTCTTTTACTCCAAGTCTCAAATCGAGTCTCAAGTTCAGGAGACAAGTTTAACACACACAAAAAAGGAAGTAGTGGTGGTAGGGTGTGGGGTCACTGAAGTGACTTGAGTCTGAGCCAGTTGACTTAAGTCTACATTACTGGTTATTGGTACCCCATGTCAGACAGCCTGAGGAAAACATTGCTTCAAAGGGCCCTGCTTCAGTCAACAATGATTTTTTTTAAGTGTCTTTATACATTTGTATGCTGTAGTGACTGGGACCCACCAGTCACTTGGGGGCTTTCTCAGACTGCAAAGGGTTAATCTGGGGGTGGTACATGCTAATGAGAGCTGGCAATGCATGCTAATAAGTAATTACATCACAGATAACCTATAGCCCTTTAGCCAATCAGTGAATTGGACCGGGACTTTTCAAGAACCTTCTATTTGAAACCTTTAAAAAAGCCTTGAGCCCATGTGCTCTTTTGTCTTCGGTCTTCAGTCCCTCTTTTTTTTCCTGAAGTCCAGCTGTTGGACCTCTGCCAACAGGGCAGGCTGGGATGTGGTCTGAGCTAGCCAAAAAGGGGCCAGCTCCCACATCCAGAGACTCCTCAAAGACTGCAAGTCCATATCTCTATGTGAGTAGCTTAGAGTTATGTTAGTTAGTGCGATTTAGGCCTTTTTATTATGTTTCTTATGGCTTGCTTGAACTGAACAATTGTATACCTATGCTCCTGTACCTGCAAGGCAAGGAGGCCTTGCATGAATGAGATACCTTTATGTTCTATTCTTGTGTAGTTAGAATAAATCCATTTTCTTGAAACGCATCCGTTTGCTCTCTATTCCTACAACACGTGCCTTAGCTCGGTGGTTGCTTGCTGGTAGCAAGTGAGAAGTGGAAAAGAACTATAGATCGCTTTAGCAAGCCCTAGCGTGTGCTAAGACAGGGGAATTCAGTTGTAATTCGCTAGGTGGTGGCAGCTATAGGTAGGTTTGGAGGACCTCTAAGGTGCCCATTCCACTCAGCAGGGAGTGGAAACAGGGATCCAGAGGACTCCAAGGGGAAAACCCAAAAGAAGATCCCCTGGGGTTAAGGGCCAGGAGCAGGGTGTTGCTCAGTTGCTTAACCCCTCGGATCATCACATATGCAGAACCTGCTTATCACGCCTGCTGTTGTTTTTGTATGTACCAGCCTCCTTGAAGCCCATTTTGGGAGAAAGGTGGGATATAAATCCCATAAACAAACAAACACCTACCTTGCACTCTTTTTCTACTTGTGGCGACCTGAAGGTAACTCTTATCATGTGCTTCTCTTGGCAAGATTTCTTCAGAGGGAGTTTGCCCTTGCTTCCCTCTGAGAGTGTGACTTGTCCAAGGTCACCCACTGGGTTTCTGTGGCTGAGCAGAGATTTGAACCCATTCTCCAGAGTCTTTGTCCAGTGCTCAAACTGCTAAACCATGCTGACTCTCAACTGTGACCTGCGGTTGTGAGTTCAGTACCAGCCACGGGCTCGGGGTTGACTCAGCCTGGCATCCTTCTGAGCTCACTAAAATGAGTACCCAGCTTGTTGGGGGTAATTAGCTTACACATTGTAAACTGCTTAGGGAATGCTTAAGTGCACTGATAAGCAGTATAGAAATGTACTTGCTATTGCTATTGCTATCTCTGTTTAATGTATTCGGGCATCGTTTGGTCTTAAGCAGGCAATAAAAACCTATTAGCAAAATTTACAAAAGAGGCATTAAATTTTTTTTACAAAAAACCTGCTAAGTACAATATACTCGCTAATATTGGTTTGTTGGCATGTATCAACAGAGCTACCTGTATTTTTGACTGTCCTTGGGACATTGTTTGCAAGCTGTAATGTTAAGGTCCTGTGTCTACCAGAATTTAACACTCTACTGCTGTCCTTGGAGGCAAGGACAACATATGAACCAGAAGTCAGGGGCAGTGGCTCTCCAGTGTGGTAGTCTGTAAACTAGTTGCATCACCTGCATACAGATTACACAGAATGATGTAGTAATCCAAGATAGTAGCATTCCTGTTGTTGTTGTGTGCCTTCAAGTCATTTCTGACTTATGGTGAACCTATCCCTGGATCTTTGTGGCAGAATTTCTTCAGAGGGAGTTTGGTACCCTTGCCTTCCTCTGAGGCTGTGAGAGTGTGATTAGCCCAAGGTCACCCAATACGTTTCTGGCTATTCAAACTCTAGTCTTCTAGTTTCTTAGCCTAACATGCAAACACTACATCACTCTGGTTATCAATATCATTTTGGACTGTACTAATTCAGACTACAGATAAATGAATCTTATTTCTAAATATTCTACTACATTAAAACACATACACACTGTAAGGAGGGTTGGCACTCAAAGCTTTCTTTTCTCATATGAGAGCAGGAAGGGTTTTTTTTGGGGGGGGGAGGGAACATATGTGGTATGTTCTGCAATTTGCCATGGTACAGTTAGGAATTTTGCTGCCTCCATCTACCACCTCATTCTGAGTTTCTTGTTGATGTTAACTTTCCTTGAGTCAACCACGACTCATGTGGATGAAATAGCTTCAAGACCCCCTATCCTCTATTGCTTTACTTAGATCCTCCAAATTCAGGCCAATGACCACCCTGATTGACTCTAGCCATCTGGTGTGCAGTCTTCCTCTCTTTGTCTGTCTTCCACCTTTCCTAGCATTACTTTTTTTTCTAATGAATCATGTCTTATGATGTGGCAAAAATATGACAACCTCAATTTCATCATCCTGTCTTCCAAGGAGATTTCAGGCTGGATGTGTTCAAGGACTCATTTGTTTGTCTTTTTGTCTGTCCATGGTATCTTCAGCACTCTTCTCCAGCACCACATTCAGATGAGTTGATTTTCTTCTTATCAGCTTTCTTCACTGTCCGGTTTTCGCATCCATACATGGTGATGGGGAATACTGCTGTTTGGACAATTCTAACTTCAGTGCTTAGTTGTATATCTTTACTCTTCAGGATCTTAATTAGTTCTCTTATAGCTGCCCTTTCCATTCCTAGTCTTCTTCTAATTTTTTTTTAAATAAAGTTTATTACCGGTAAATGTTAAAAAGCATACACTCTAAATATAATACATCACAATCAATCGTCTCATCTACAAATGCACATTCAGTAGGGTTTTCCACAGGTATTTGCAAAAGGGTACAGCAAGAATATAAATCTATAAGTAATATACATAAATACGTCCATATCTATGCACCTATACTCCCATCCTATATATTCATATATATTCATGTATACATTGGCTGCATATTTCCCTAATTATGCTAATAAAAACAAATAGATATATAAACAAGGGAAGTCAATTTCTAGTAGTCGATAAGTATTTGTTAGTTTTCTTAAACCTATATTGTCCCACTACTACATTCTTTACACCATCTTTCCTGCATTCCCCTTCCCAAATCTTTATCTCTTATTCCTCTCAACCTCTTCCATCTCACTCTTTCCCATCTCTGTCTCTCCTTCCATAGCCTTCTCTTCTCCTAACATCACCTTCCATTACATCTTTCCTTACTTTCTGACTTTCTTTCACCTTCTTCTGTTTACTTAACCTTCTACTTATTTAACCTTTTGTAACCACCAATTACTCTTCCTCTCTTTCTTCCAACCTTCATTCATGCCTTCCATCCTTGACTTCCTCGTCTTCACTGGATTCTATTTTTATTTATTCTTGATCTTTTTATACGATTTTTCTAATTCTTTTTTGACTGCAATCTCCATTTTGATCAATGTTTGGTCCAAAGTATGGGATCTCTATAGTAGTGAGCTGACTGCACATAAGAATAAGACAATTCATAAGTACTAACAAAGTGGAGAAAATTAAGGGTTAATTCCATGGGACAAAAGTCCTGTTCAGCCTCAGGTAAAACTAGACACCGCCAGGTAGAAAAGGATATCTGCCGTTTACCTCATCTGACCTTCCTGTGTTCCAGGTTCCTGTTTGCATGCAGGTTACCATATTTGAAATTCATACCTCAGTTTTTTCCAGATTATTTGTTGAATAAATAATAGTCTATGTACATTCAGTGTTTCATACAAGTACATAAGTTCTTACAAATGTGTGAAAACCAGGAACTGGACCTCTTTTGGACTTCTTGATTTTGTTGTTATTATCTCCTTCATCATCTCCTCCCCTGCCATGGTTTCTGGTCCCTCTCCCTCATTTATTTTCCCAACTCTCCTCCATTTCTTTGTCATGTAGAGCTCAGTCTGAATTGCTTGGGAGGGGGATGTCTTTAAGAACAGCAACAACAACAACAAAATTTCCAGCTTCACTCCAAATCAACAAGCAAGCAACCAAAAGAGGAGAGAAGGGGGGAAAAGCAAAGAGAGGGGTCACTGCATACACACGCGCACACACACGCACGCACACACACGCACGCGCACACACAGAGAGACAGAAAAGGCTGCACCAGTGACATCTGAGGCAAAGCAAGGTGTGATTGAAGTGGGAATAAAAGAAGCATGAATATGCAATGTTACTGAACCAAGACCAGCAAGTTAGTAGCTAAAAATATGCAAGTCTTGAGTCAAGTCAGTCATTTATTGCCAAGTTGAGTCCAAATTGAGTAACTGCAGTGACTTGAGTTTGACTTGAGTCCAAGTGAATAGACTCAATTCTACAATCACTGGGTTTCAAACAAATTTGTAGAGGTTGTCTGCCACTGTTTATGTGCCACAGAAATTAAATGAAGCTGCCTCATTGGGAGGCAATGCACATACAGATAGTAGATGCTACAGATGATCAGTGATGGAGTAGCAATGTTACTTTCGTGCTTTCCTTACTGGCTTCTTAGATCTCACTGGTCACTGTTTGAGAATAGAGTGCTGGTTCTTTGGTCTGATTCATCTCATCTTTTATGGACAGGGAAGACCCATGACTTGAGCAGATTTCTTTCTAGAATATGTGATCAAGACCAAATTGTTCCATAATTTGCTTCCTTTTTATGAGTGTTCTGTTTGCAGTGAGATGATTTCTTTTTAAAAGCCTGCTTCTCTTCATCCTGTACTAAGAGTTCTGACTTCTCCTGAGGCAGGGAGTGCCCAAATATAGTCATAGATGCTAGTTCTATATACACATACTTCAGAGTGAGTTCTCTTGTAATGAATTGGACGTTATTCTAAGTAGACTCTTGTTGGCTTTTATATTAATCTTAAAAGATGAAATTGTGACCTTATGTATCTTGGGCTAAGTCTGTTTGTCTTTAAAAGTGACAAGTCTCCTTTTCTTTCTCTCTCTCCCATGTAGGTCTCTGCTAACAGTGACATCAACAAGATGACCAACGCTAACCTAGCAGTAGTTTTTGGTCCAAACCTCTTGTGGGCCAAGGATGCAGCCATTACTCTCAAAGCCATCAATCCTATCAACACCTTCACTAAGTTCCTACTGGACAACGAGAGGGAGCTTTTCCAGAACCTGGAGGCTTGATCAAAAGTCTGTTGGGGCTATCGCACCTTTTGTGTCCACTGTGACCATCTCTTTTCCTCTCGTCCCCCTTTTCCTTTCCACCTTGTCTTGGAGCCGTGGCCAAGTATGGGAAAACTCCAGATGATGAGCTAAGTGAAGGAGGGTTTTTCTGTGTGTATGAGGAAGAGCGAAGGGTTTGTGCATATGCATGATTAAGTGGGAGGTGGGAAGCAGGCCTCCCCATCTCTAGATATCCAAGTTCTGCTTTGGCTCTTCTATCTGGGATGCCAGTAACCAGACTGCTCTTGAATACTACAGTGCCCTTCTTTTTCTAATTTGTTTCCATGAAATGTCTCTCTTAGGACTCCAGCAGATGTCTCACCTACTGGTGCCTGTGTGGTCTAGACTAATATAATTTGCTGCAGTGGCCCTGCTGGGGCAGATATTTCAATTCTTTTCCTCTGGCCTGTGTTGCTTCTCCACATGTACCCAAATCACACAGTCCTGAGCATTCTTCTGACTGCATCTGAGGATAACCAGCCTTCGACTCCTAATGGAAAAATGAACTCAGTGTCCTAGGGCCATAAGAGAAGATTGTACTGTTCTGGGAATGCCCATTTTTCTTACTAGTACTTATATTGTTGTTTGTACATTTCCAGGAGCACTTGCTGTAGGTGCTATTAGAATTTCCGTATCTTTATATAATTGACCTCTGATATTATGAAGCTCACTTACTTCACTGTCTTTACCATTCTGCAGAAACCATATCTGCCAGCAGAGTTTCTCTTTTAAACTGGCCTTGCTAGTAAGCCTTTCCTTTATAATGTGTTTAAGATGGGGTTGTTTCCCTGTCCCCTAGTCTATATAGATTATACAGATGCTGTCTGCCCAGGTGGCATTATCTCCCCAAACTGCCGTAGCCCAGAATCAAGCTGCCAAAGTCACATTCCTGTGACTAAAGCACAGGCACTGCATACACTGTGTCCTTGGCTGCAGCTTTCTATCCATTTGTAATGGAGCATCCTTCAACAAAAGGGTGATCTCTGAAGCCAAACCACAAGCAGGAACTACCCTGCCCTATATATATATATTTTTTTTTGTGCCAATGTTTGGATGAGCATTAAGTTTCTTACATTTAAGAACATCTGTCTTCGTGTCCTTGTTGGGCTCATAGTTTTTCTAACATTTGCAGACTTGGTGTGTTTGATACATGGAGATATGGAATATTACTGTCACTTTCTTAAACTGAATAGAGTTCATGCTGCTGTGTAGTGTGGTTACTTTCTTGCGCATGTGAATTGTTTTTCTTTTCAGGCCAGGATGCTATGTCAATCTGGACTTTGAACCAGGCTCAGCCATTATCCAAGCACAGATTTTCTAAACCAGTGTTTTTTTTAAATATCAAATAGCAGTTTCCTATCTGACATGCAGCCAACTTTGCTTTTACATAAGATTTTAAGGGCACTTTTCCCATGATATATTGCTGTGAACAGTCTTAGGTTTATTTTGTCTACATGAAATTTACTAGTTGACCTGGTAAAATAGTAGGATTATATTCTATATGGTTATATAGAACCAGGGTTTTCCAGTACCACTTTAGATTATAGGGAACACAGCAAGCAACTGTTTTGTAAATGCGAAATTGGCTCTTGTTTAAACCTGAATGAAAGCCTTTGCTGTGGTTTTAGTTGACAAATGAGTAATAACAAGTATGTGAAGATTATCATTAACTGCAGCTCCACCACATCCAGTGATTGACTCTTCACATTAGTGTGCCAGTTTTTGGAATCCTTCCTAATTCTATCAGAAATGATAAACTAAGTGGGACTACTTTGAAGTGATAAACTTTATAGTCCCACTTCAGAACTCCTACCTTCTGATGTCTTCTCCTCAAAAGTTAGTGGAATAGCCTGTTGATAAAGCTTCATTCTCTTCTCATTTTAGAAGTCTTTATGGGCCCATTGTGGTGCTTTTCTGGTTGCTACTGTCTTATAGGTATTTTGTGGTGGATCAATGGAAGCAGCAATGTGCTGATTCCAAGCTGCAGCACTGCTTCTTTGCTTGGGAAAAGCAGCTATTCTCCATAGAAACACTAGTCACAAAAAAATAAAGGTCCTGACATATGAGGGCCTAGGGCTTCTGGTCAAGCCAGGCAGGGAGTAAAGAGTGTTTGGGTAAGGACTGCCCATTGATAAACAGTTTCACTTTTTATATATTCTGTCATACACTATGTATGATTTCCCCCTCCTGTCCCATTGCAGAAATCTCTTTCTAGGTACTGCACATAATGCACTCATAAAATCCTCAAAGTGAGCCACTGTAAATAGCTGTTCCTTTCTCACTTTGCTGGCACTGCCAGAAGTCTAGAGCACATGATTCTTTGTCCCATTCTCTCTCTCCCCCACAACTCATTTTATCTTTTCCACCCTATGGAACTGTGTATTGGGTTTGACTGCACTCTATTAATGATGTCTGGGTCTTTGCCAGTTAGCTTTGAATGACATTCCCTTTTACTATCTGATTGCTGCCTTGTCTGCAATTGGTATTAGTGTGATAGGTATCCAAGCAGGCAATTCGGATTACTAGAGGACTGGCATCTCATGGGTCCAGCTATATCTTTCCCTTCTCTTATAGAAGCTGAAAGCTGGCTAGATTGCAGTGGCTAAACATTCTGTCCTTCTGTGTCCCCAGTGGTATACCTGCTTGGTTCTCTCTTACTGCTTCGCTTCAACATTAGGTATTATTGACCACAGTGTATCTCTGGATGGAGTACTTCATTTCTGCCTGATATCTTGCTTGCCTGATAAAGCCTATTGGTGTCCTTCAGAGCCCTCACCTCTAGTAATCCTGTGTCTGTATTGAAAACAGATTTTGGATGATGCACCTGATGAGACCAAATGGATGCCTTAAGGCAACCTGTCACTTTGCTAACTCAGCAGAGGTCTTTCATGGCCAAATGGCCTCCGGTTGCTTGCTTGATCACTGGGTTCCTCATGCACAGTTTACAGCTTTGCTTTTTGTTGCTGATATTGCCTGTATTTTTCATTCTTATGGTTGATGTTTATTGGAAGCAGGGCTGGGGTTTTTACTGTGACATTATTTTACACACCCATGTTTATTTCCTTCTGATGGTACCAATCTTGTATTTCACAGTTTGCACTTTTTGTACTTCAATAAAAACCCAATGCCAATATAAGATCTTTGTGTGTTTCCCCTATTTGTTCAATAACCAGTCATCAAAAGAGGTTGGTTAGTACCATCCTTGTGATGCCTACTCATGAATACAATATGCATTATACAACTTAAAATTATATAATTATACTATCTTTACATAATTGTGCAGTTCTTATAATTTAGTACATAATTTTCCTTTTGAAAGAAATGTCGGTCAACCTTAATCTCATTCCATTTCCTTGGAATGGTATATTACTGCCCATTGCAGTAGGTTTTCATCACCCACCAGCTGATATATGTCTGCCATATCTTGTATCCCGGCTGTTCTAATATGATGTGCCTTCATAGCTACCTGTTAATGCAGTATATTGTCATGGTAACAGAAGTTGGGTCAACTTTAAACTGGAATGACAGTGATGACAAATTTATGCAACCTGGTTCTCACCAATTGATCTTTTTCTGAGGCAGCAGAGTAATTATGTTCCTAAAATAGAGGCTGCAATGTGCCCAGCTTCTTTGAATATATCTGGCAGAAGTTTGTTTCTGCGAAAAAACTACTTTGAGAGCAACATTTTGTATTTGGTGGGGGGAGGAAAGGAGAATCCTATGTCCTACCTGTACTGGGCAGGGGAAACATGACAAGGTCTAGATTTGGATCATCAGTGGCTACCTTTCTATAATCCATCCTTGTTCCAGCCTGTCTGGGTCTGGACTTAAAGCCAAATGTCACAGACATAAGTGTTGTTTGCACCATGTGGTCATACCACTTTTTGGAGTAAAACTATAGTGACTATGAAATTTGACCTTTTCCTAAGAAATCCAGTTAGTAGCTAGTTTAGAATGACACACACACACACACACACACACACATATGAATGTAAACCAATGACCCTGGAAGATCTACAATAATTCACCCTAAACAACGAGACAACTGTAATAGTTAAAGACATAGTTCCCATATCTTGGTTCAAATATTGATCAGAACAGAGACTGCAACCAAGATGTCAGAAGACTAGGACTGGAAAGAGCATCTATGAAAGAAAGGAACAGGAGCATAAAGTGTAAAGATGTAACTGAGCACTAAAGTTAGGATAGTCTAAGATGTTGTATTCCCATCATCATGTATGGATGTGAGAGCTGGACAGTGAAAAAAGCTGACAGTAAGAAAATCAACTCAGTTGAGCTGGTGAAGAGTGTTGAGGATACCATGGATGGCCAAGAAGACAAATGGGTCCTAGAACAGATCAAGCCCAAACTATCTCTGGAAGCCAGGATGACTAAACTGAGGCTGTAATACTTTGGCCACATCATGGAAAAATGACTAATTGGAAAAGACAATGATGCTAGGAAAAGAGTAAGGCAGTAAAAAGAAAGAAAGATCATGTTCCAGATGGTTAGGCTTATCAGGGAGGACATGGCCCTGGGCCTGTAGGATTTGAGCAAAGAAGATGAGAACAACAACTTGGATGGGAGATTGCCAATGAATACCAGGTGCTGTAGGTTATATTTCAGAGGGAAAAACTGGCAAAACCACCTCTGAGATAATCTTTGTCTAAGAAAACCTTATGAAATTCAGGGAGCCCCATAAGTCAACAGGTGACTTCAAAGCTTGTGTGCACAAACCACAATTAGTCTGTGTCATGAGACTACAGGTGTACCTCAGTTAATGATGTAGATATGTTCCTTAGTTTTACTTCTTTAATAGAAACATTTATACCAGAGGTAGAAATAATATGGAAAGAATAGGGATCAGTTCCTACACCATAAAAACAAAACAGCAGTTCAACATGTTTCAGGAAACCTTTTTTTATAAAAAATAAATTACGAACATGGGAAATGAAATAACCAGCTCAAGTAAGCATTACATGAGTAAACAACATTTTGAATGCTACTTTGAATGCATCCGAGACTTAGGTCTACGAAAGCTTATGTTGCTATCTTCTTTCTTTAATTAGTCTCAAAAGTACTACAAGATCTCTCTTTTGAATGTTAGTGACTAGAAAGCTTATTCTAAAATGCATCCCAGTATTCCCCCCCCCCCTTTTCAGCAGCCTTTATTTTGGCGGGGAAACTAAGGTTTTTCAACATGCCATGGTAGGTGGTGAGGGAGACTGATCTGCTTTACCCTTTCCTTTATGTTTTGTTCTTTACACATGCTTGGTAAGTGATTCTGGGGGCAGCTGTTTACCTTGTGCATAAACATAACACTGTCACAGTAAAATCACCTAGAATGTAACCCCTTTCTTACCCAGCTACAGCTTTACTGTATTGTTTACTGCAGACATGCTGCTACAGTCCAACACTGAAGGCATGCCTTTCTCAGACCCTCCTTCACCATCCTCCCAATGCCAATGCTGAAGAAAACAAAATGAAATGAAAAAAAAAAAAGCAAAAACCACCCCGGCACCAGCTAGATGGGGGCTGGCCCTGGACTGGGCTTTATTAACTGAGGTAGGCTCAGTTATTTTTTATTTGATTATTGTTTAAAATTCTAAAGGGATTGGGACTTCAATACATGATGGAATGGCTCCCCGTATGTGGTCACTTGAGTTCAGATCTGCTGGAGGGGCCTTCATCTGTAACATTGTTGAGGCTATATGTTGCAAGAATGTGGGAGAGAGCTGCCTTTGCTGTGGTGCCCTAGTGTAAAATACTCTCTCCTTAGAGACCTGACCAGAACCAACCGAGTTTCATTTTTTATGTGGTGAAGGAGAGAGACATTCTGGATTGGGTTATGTCCTGTTGTGGCCCAGGTGAAGCAGGGTTCATGTAATAAGAAGAGAGAACTCTAGCATAGGCTCCTAACTCCTTTTCCAGGTTTCCCCCTTGTGTTTTCTCAGATGGTGCTATTTTGCTCTGCTATGTGTTTTTCTCTAATCTTCCTAACTTTGTTAATTTCTTTTTGAAAAATCCTTACCATCTTCAGCCTTCTTTTCATTTCCCTATTTTACCCATTTTCCTATCCTGTCATTTTCTCTGCTCCCTTGTTCACCTTACTCTTAGCTCCTACTGCCTCCCCTGGGAGATGTTCATATCTGTGTAGCCCAAACCACCACCCCAACACCATATTTTAAAACCATTTTTAATCCAGATTTTGGGGGTGCAACCCTGACCTGGGGGATGTAGAGACAGCCCCCACCCACCCACCAAGCACAGTTGTGGAAAAATTGACCTAAATTTCCTGCCAGTGGGTGACCATGTTGATCCACCCAATCTGGATCCTCAATTTTGGACCCAAACAGATGGGCCAAAATGCTGCCTTCAGACAGATTATTATTATTATTATTATTATTAACCTTTATTTATATAGCGCTGTAAATTTACACAGTGCTGTACATACAATCTTAATTTAGACGGATCCCTGCCCTCAGGCAGGGATCCAGGATGACGCATGCCCCTGGGTTGTGCTGAAGCTTCGCTGCAGCCACCTAAGACGACCCACGCCAGGCCTCAAAAGGAGCACAGAATAGTGCTCCTTGCCACCTGTCCATTGTGGACTGTGGCAGCAACCAGCCTTGGGGCTGCACCATCTAGTTGCTGCAGTTCTGCATTGCGCAGGGCTCGCTCATGGCTGGAGTGGCTAGAGCCTGCTGCAAGCCACCTGTCTGCTTGAGGCCATTGTTGATCATAGCTATGTTCTGCAGCTTGACCACCATCCTAAGAGAAAGTTTCTCCCTTCTCCAGTCTCCCCAAGACGAGTCTGCTGATCAGCCTAGCTATTCAGAAATTTCTACCCATACTGACAAATCTGTTGCACCCCAGTAACTCTTTCTGGGAGGGGGGGGGGGTCTGTTCAATTTTCTTCCTAATATCCAAGGGTGGAAGTATTTTCAGTCCCTGCTGAACCTCAAATATATCAAGTGATGCATCCAATAAAGATGAGTCAGGATGGAATATTTTAAAACCAGCCAAGAAGCTGATCACTAGTAGAGTTCCTCTTCTCTTATCAGCTCCCAGAAGCTGACCCCCCCCCTCCCCGGTCCTTATCTATTGTAATCACGAGAAGTTCCTACATTTTCATTACAACCTCTTGTGCTGGAGTGGTCTGGAGAGGAAGCTGTTGAAGCAACTTGCTATCACAAAATCACCATGCCTAATAGATGGACTAAAGACATTAGATGTGCAGAAGCAAAACAGTTGATAGATCTTAAGTTTTTGTGTGTTGATCAGATGGATAATATGTATGGAAAGATAAGGATTAATTGATTGAAGTTTACAATACCAATTATGGATGGCTAGGCACTGGAAAATGACAGAAAACACCTTCCTGGCTGTGTGTAGGGATGGATAATTAATTAATGGATCATCCAGGTAAGGATAAACATGAATGCCCCAGAGCCTATGGGAGTCTAATACAGGGATCATTAGTTAATACAATGCAACAAAATATCAAGAGAATAAAAAGTTAATATATTTTACCCACATCCTCCTGTGTACATCTAGCCATCTAGAACTATGCAGAACTTAACCTAGGTTATTTGTTTGAAGTGGTAGCTGCTGTCAGATTCCTGACAATCTTGCACTCTAAGAATATATGAAACCACTTTGAAATCCTTTACTCATTGGTGCCAAATAAAGGTTGCTAATCACTCTAAAGCTGAAGGGAAGGATCTCTTAGAATGTTTACAGGCTAGTTTGAACATCAGCTTCAAACAAAACACTGACACCAAACTTCTTTGTTTCATTTCATTTGAATGTCTTCTTCCCTTCAACACATCATTTCTCAGAGCAGCTTTTCTCTTATCTCCTCTAGTTCTTCCTCTCTTCTCTACTTGGAATCTCCACATGGTTCTTAAAGGACTTACTAAAGCCCCTCTTTGAACCCATCCTTTCTGTCTCTCTTTTCTCTTATTCTATATTCTTAGTAGCCATCACTTCCTCTAGAGAGGGACCCGGGTGAAGCACTCCAGCCATTGGTCTCCAATTGGCCTGGGACTGTGGTGACCAGATGGTTTGTTTCCAAAGTAGGCTGCTGCTACAGTCCCAAACAAACCACTAGCAAGTGAGGTTTTTTACTGTTCCTTTTGCCAGTGGCTTTGGCTGCCTTAGGCCATCTCCAAGTGGCTTCCAGCCACTTCAGTGGCATGTGTCATCTGCACACCATGCCCCTTGCACAGAAGCCACTCTATTTGGCCCATCTGTCAGTTTGATGGCACCTGAGCTGCTTCTCTAAGATGTACACTGTTTTTTATCATTTTCTTCCAGCATCATGCCTTCTTTCAGCCCTCATCCTTCTCACCCTTCTGAGTGATTTTTGCACAATCTTGACTTTAGGAAAGCCCTAAAGTTTTGCATTTGTCCCATTCCTTCAAACACTTAGGTGGACTGATGTATTTAATTCCTCTCCAACTCCCTGGAAAGAAAGGTCAAGCACATCACTTTAGCCCAATTGCTTAAGGCTTATATTTTCATGATTTTGATGTCTTTGGGCCTTCCAAAAACACTGCCTATCACTGGCCATTAAACTAGGATGGCAGCCACCTCCACAGCCTTCTCTAATGCTTGTTTGGGGAAAATTTGTAGGCCAGCAGCCCAGTCAAATCTTTCTACTTTCATTAAATACTACAAATTTGAAAAAAGTGTGTCCCCTGAAAAGCTTTTGGCAGGCATTTTCTTCAGCAGGCAGTACCTCATACTATTTCTGCAGTAGCTTGGGTATATCACAGTGCAGAATGCAACCAACGCTGCATACAGGGAATGGCACATTGCATAGTTATCATGAAAGTACATTTTTGCATGCAGGAAGAGACATCTATTGTGCTCTCATGAGGCAGTTTGTCTCTTCAGATAGTCCAGCTTGTGGCAGTTCCGTTTCTTTTGATCCATATTCCTCTTTCCAACTCCACTATAGAAAAAAATGGGGGGAGTAGTTAGAATCCTGTACTACAATTCTCTCTTCCTATCATGACCCTAGTAGGCGTGGCTCATGACAAGAGACAAACCTACTGTGTATATAGTCTTCAAGTTGTCTGCACCAAGAAATATATCTTTCTTTTTTAAAGAAGAGAGCTTTAATATTAACAAAGGAAACAGTTGCAGCAGCATCAGTGTAGCCCACCTAAAACTCTAAGTAATTCAGATCCTCTGTATTTGTCATAAGCTGGCTAAATTCTACCTCCAATATAGTAAAAGTCCTTCCCCCTATAAATCTGAACCTGCCATGGATGACTTTCTTGAGTTCCTCAGCCTCTTTTCAAGAGCTAGATCATGCCCTACATGGCACACTGGAGCCTTAGAGAATATTTCCTGCTTCTCCATGTGCTGATTTGCTTTATTTTTAATATGGGATCTGGAACCTTGGGATCTGGAATATTTTATTTACACTTACTAGAACAGAAGTATGCATTGATTTGTTATGACCAATGCTGTCACCTTAGAATCATAGAGTTGGAAGAGACCACTAGGGACATCCAGTCCAACCCCCTGCCATGCAGGAACTCACAATCAAAGCATCCCCGATAGATGGCCATCCAGCCTCTGCTTAAAGACCTCCAAGGACGGAGACACCACCACTCTCCAAGGGAGTGTGTTCCACTGTCGAACAGCCCTTACTGTCAAGAAGTTCCTCCTAATGTTGAGGTGGAATCTCTTTTCCTGCAGCTTGCATCCATTGTTCCGTGTTCTAGTCTCTGGAGCAGCAGAAAACAAGCTTGCTCCCTCCTCAATATGACATCCCTTCAAATATTTGAACAGGGCTATCATATCACCTCTTAACCTTCACAGAGTCATAACCACAAGCTGGAGACTGTACCACTTGGCCCAAGATGAACAGAATTACCACAGTTCTTTAGGAGTATTTGGGATCTAAATTAACCTTTTTGTCAACTCCCAAATAAGAATGCGTTAATATAATGCCAGAGTGTCATTGCCATTGTTGACAAACTACAACAGCCACATAAAGAAAAAGGTTCATTTAGTTCATTTTCTGATCACATCCAGAAAGGAAATTAAATTGGCATTATTATGAGTTGGTAAGGAGTACCACATCACATCTTCTCAAATCTGTGATGATTGTGTGGCCTTTTGCCTATTAATCCATCCTTTGTTTAACCACCCTGTCCCACAATACACATTTTGAGATGAAACTCGGAATTACATACTCTGGCCTAAAGTCAACATGGGGCTAATAAGAGTACCAGAGCTTCTTTTCTTTCTCTCCACCTTCTGCAACTCCCAGAAGTATATGAAAGCTGGTTGTGGAGAATACCAGCTCACCAGAGTGTATTTTTGCAGCAAGTGGGGGCTACAGTGGAAAGGGGGTAGCTCCTTTCCATTTTTGCTAGACTGAATTGTTCTACGGGAAGAAATCAAACATTAGATCCTATTGTCTGCTAACAATGTACACAAAACTAATTTTGTGTCAAACTGTTTTTCATGCGCCTACTTTATTATATAATGCATGTGCTTCTTTTGTTGACTTCCTCCAAGTTTGCCTCACATCTATGGAAGGCACTGCACTTCCACCCAGGATTCAATTTCAGTATTTTGTACTATGGGAAAATGAGACAGCAACCAATTCTTAACATACTGTGCTATCCAACTTTAATGGACGTCTGATAATTAACTCAGTTGTAAGAGAAATAATTATTGGAAATAGTGAATTGATTATTTACCCCATAGTGCATTGATTTTCCATACTGCACTGGTTGTCTTACTGTTGTGCATGAAGACACGGGAGAAATAACAAGGAATGTATTATTTTATAACCAGAGGAACTGGATAACCAACTCAAGGTACATTAAAGTAGTTTAACAAGAGATGGTTTTCAAATAGTTTAGTGACCCTGCATCTTATGATTACTGCAATAAAATGCTTGTTCTTTTAAAACTGCAAAAGGAGATGGTTGGTTACTAAAGAACAGTGGGAACACTTGAGAATATTTTTGTGAAGATAATAAAATGGCTTCAGTGCATTTCCATATTGTTTGACCTATCATGAGAACCTTGCTATAAATTTAATATATTTAAAAGATCAGTTCTTTTATCCACATAATTTTGTGAATATATGTTTTGTGCTTTTAAAAAAAAAATATTTGTCCTTTTATTGATGTATCTTGAGTAAACAGTAGCAAAGCTAGTCTTATCCCAAGCTTCAATCTGGGTTATCCATCCACCATTACTGTATTATTAAAGTGTGATAATGAATTAATTCATACTTCTTCAACTGACTCGAGCAATGCTACTCCCTGGTCATCAATGTAGTTCACAGCATCACATTTTATAAGAACCCTATAGTGTCAGAACAGTAACTGGTGGGCAATTTCAGCCTTACCCAGGAATGTAAGGAGTAGAGTTAATCGGTGTATCCTCTTTAGCTATTATTTTGGATGTGTAAAAGAATCCTAGCAAATTGCTTCTATCTTTTGAACATTTTTTATTTCTGTGTGTACACAATTACTGCCATCTCATGGTCTGTTGTTGATATTGTATGTCTTCAAGTTGTTTCTCACTTATGGCAACCCTAAAACAAATCTATCATTCAGGGTTTCTTCAGGGGGGGGGGGGGGTTGCCTTTGCCATACTCTCAGGCTGAGTGTGACTTGCATAAGGTCAACTAGGGGGTTTCCATAGCTGAGCTGGGATTCAAACCCTGGTTTCCCAGTGTCCTAGTCTAACACTCAAACCATTACAGCATGCTAGTGTCTTTAGTTAAAAAGAAAAACCTCCACTGAACACAGTGGTATATACTTCTGAATCAACACACTTCAGATTGTGCTATGTGATATGCAGCAACAGTAGAAAAGTTATTCATTTTCTAATAGGTGCACCACTGGTTCTGCTAAGCCTCATTTTTCAGAAAGAAACACTAATTATACAAATATAGACTAACTATGTGACTTGAACTGATAGCTGATTTAAGAGTAACATACATAAAAGTTTTATTGTAAATTATATTAATACATGTTGAAGTACTCTGAAAACTATTTCCAAAGAAATGTAATTTAGCATCTTTCCCCTTCAACATAAGCATTTTAATTATAGTACAGTACAAGGTTAAGTAAGTGGTCAGTATTTTTCTTTGAAATTCTACAAAAACTGGATCCTTCCTTGAGCAGGTTTGATTTCAGCTAGTAAATTAATGTGTTGATAAGGCAGAACTAAGGAGCAATTTACTTTTAGAATAAGCAAGGTGTCAGTGTTCCAAAAACCACACAGAATGTTGTCATTATTCTAAGAAAACCCAGCTGCTCTGTATATTCTCTATCCCTTGACAACTATTACCAGCAGAAGCAGTCCACGTTAGTAGTTCCATTCAGAGATACAGTTGTGAATTTTAAATTGTGAATTGCCCTCCTACAACTATCACAATATAAAAACGAGGATCAAGGAAACGATCACTGTGATAGGGAAGATCCTGAGTAGGAAGATGCACAAAATACATAAATATCAACTGGGAAGCATCCAATGGAATCTACAGAAGAAACTGGAGACATATGTTCTAAATGCTCAAAAGACGGTTGTTCTATTAGTCTACAAATGACAAGAACAAAAAGCTCAGTATGTTTCAGTTTGTGTGTACTTTTAAGGTCTTTCACAAGGGCTATTAGAATCAAAGTTCAGATATTTCTGGACCAGGAATTCTCAAATCATTTACTAGACAAGTGAAAACATGGAGCAAATGCTGGAAGTTATTCTAAATATGAATATACACAGACAAAACATACCAGGCTAACAAAACAACCATGTTTTAAGGATGTATCTCCAGTTCTTTTGAGGAGCACAAAATACATACTAGCAACCTATTAAGCTCAACATAGTTGGCAGGAAAAGTTCAATTTCATCATCAAAGCATGAACAATTTAACTGCAAGCAGTTAACATACCTGAACACTGCCAAATGTTTCGTTTATTGATTTTCCTAAACAGGTTCTTCTGCTGTTTATGCTTTAAAGCCAACCTGTTTAGACAAGGAAGACTGGCTCTATATCAAGATTATTACTTGACCTGAACACATCATTGGTAACATAAGGAATACAATGTACATGTATTCACATTCCAGGCTGGCAGGAAGGATAAAAGCTTTAGCCTGAGAGCTAAGGCCCTAAATTATGCACACATTGTGACTAAGAATTATAATATTTATTTCCTGCAGATTATTTGAGATGCCTTTCGGGCTGTTTTGATGTAGATATCATTTGTGGCAAGGGATGACTACATAAGAGCAATTTAAGTCAGAAACTGGATTTAAATGTGTTTTTCATGATCAATGACGTGTAATGATATTGCTTGCTATCTAATTTGAATAAAAATCTGAAATGTCACTTTCAGGTCTATATCAATAAGCCTCTCACAATTTGAGTAAGTAATGCAAAACAAATTTGCTAGAAGGCAAGAAATTGAGCCTTCAGCTGTTTTCTATGAAGCAGCAAGGATTAAAAAGCTCCAGAGGCTAAATGGTTTGACAAGTACCATTGCTCTCAATCCTCTTCCAAATATCTCTTTCATGTTGAAGAATGGAGCACTGCACTTTGTGGAATTAACATCTATTTTAATCGGGAAACCACAGAAGTCCTTCAAATTTAAAAAGGCCCAAGGTTATTAAGAAATAACATCTAAGATAGCAGGCAATAGTAGGAGAGGGGTAAATGGGCTTTCTTCAGCATTTTACAGTGCAACTCTTAGCATATATACTCAGAAGTAAACTTTTGTGTTTAATGAGACTTACTTCCAAAGGATTTTGTAAAGGATTGCAACCTTAACCTGATTTAAAATAGTAAAAAGGAGTTGTGCCCAGAGTCCAGCTTATCCCTGAGCTTGTGCATATACTGTTTTATCTATTCCTTTCCCCATACTTGATGAAGGATGCAGAACAGATAACAAGATACAGCAATGCCAGCCAACCACACTGCTTAATGGCTAGCTCACTACAAAAATAAACTTCTAGCCAAATCAAAACTCAACTACCACAAATCTCTTTAAAATGTGCTTCTTTGAATAAGCTACTTTCTAACTGTAGATCACACTGAGCTTATTTTACAAGCCTGCCAAAATCCAGCTTTTAAAAAACTTCCTGGAAATTCACTGCACCAACTTGTGCATTTTATTTATGACGTCCATGGACTCTTAACAGGGCTGAATAGAAATCAAGTCAGCTCCCGAGAGAGAGGACTTTCCCAGAATAGCCATGTCTGTTTCTGAAAATAGTTGTTATGGTATACTCTGTGTAGCGGGGGGTTGGAGGGGGAGAGAACAGGATTGTTTGGTACAGGACTCTTATACAAGGACAGAGCAGCCGATATGACTGCATGACAAAGTGAAAACATCACATACATTTTTTTCTTTAAATATAGGTTTCCTTTAGAGTAATAAATATTTTTTCTTATTTATCTTATTATAGAGCAGCAACATCTGAGGGGGAATCAAGAAAAGAACTTTGGACTAAAGACCCCTAATTAAATAACCCTAGAGAATTAGGATTCCTAACTCATTATTTACAACTTCTTACTGAATCATCTCCAAATGCCACACATTTTGTCTATGCCCTTGGGGAGGTATTATATTGACATACACTTGTGTTGGCAGATAATATACAGAAAGCAGAAAGAAATGTTTTGTGGATTGCTTTCCAACCGTACATCTCACAGGCCCATCACTTACTGCTTCCAACATACATGTATGCAAAATTGTATTTGCCTTGTTTAGAGCACTAGAGGTGAACATTTGTTCCTTGCCCTAATGCCTTAATTGTACTTGTTGAAGACAAGCTGATTCTGCAAAGCTGGTGTTTGAACCTATTCTACCAGAATCTGTCCAATCCTCAAGACAGTTATGTTCAGAGTATATTCTGCCTGGTGGTAATGCAATGCAAATGAAAAGAATGCCCTTTATATAGCAGATCTTATAACCTAGTTGATACAGGAAGCAGCTCTGGAACATCTTGAATCAGACTAGAGAATGGAAAAAGGGGCCTTGATCTTCTGTTCCTAATGCATTGTATTACATATGAACTTGAAACTGGGAGAAAAGTGATCCATTCCCATCCCAAGGTCAAGTTCAAAGAAATGTACTTGTTTCTCCATCTGATGGATCAAAGCAATCAGTGCCTAGTAAAATGGGCTGGTAGGGCATAACAAGACATTGAGGGAAGAAGGAGGCACAATTTATGGGCTTCCTTTTCCAAGGTGTCCAAGAGGAAGTTGGGTGCTGTTGTTGTAGAAGAGGCTCAACTTTACTGTAAAGTCTCTACAAAGGCATCAAATTCTTTGACATTTTTCTCATGGACTGCCAGTTTCTCTGGAAGTGAGTCCTGTGAAGAGAAACAAACAAATAAAAAACAAAAAATGAACAGTTACATCAGCCTGACCTGAAGGCAGATTTGAATCAACAGATGGATTCAGTACACTGTTTTTATCTAATTTGTGCAATACCCAGCATCCAGATCTCTCAGCTTATCTCCACAACTCTCTCATGAGCAAAATGCTCTAGCCAGAAACCTCTCATTGGGCCAAGGTTTGTTCCATGGGCAGGGAGTACCATAGAGAATGAAAAAGAGAACAGGAGCAGCATGTGCATGTGAATTATGGAATTTTTTGGAAGCGCTACAGCACAATTTCGCCTGCACACAGCTGCAAAGAAAAGGATATCATCACTTGATAATATTTTTTTTAGAATCTAGATTACTGCAGATATTACTATGATCCCTATTATGGTGCTGGCACATCACTGTTGACTCTTTTTTTCACTTGACTGAAGTCTAACATTAAAGTGGCTGTAGTGCAATGTTACTGAAAAGCAACACAAGTTGGCAATTACTAGGTCTGTTTCACCTGTTTTCATACCACCCATGAAATATGAGATTTAAACTGAGGACTGCCTGGTTCAAAGCTCAATCTGTCCATGATACTACCATAGTTCTCTAACATACACCAAAAGAGCTATTTTAACATGTCCTCTTAAATGAGGCTTGGTTAGGTAAGGTGTGGACAGACACATGGTAAGAATCAGTGCCCCCTACATGCTGAAAATCTGTTTTCACATACCAGATCTTCTGCCATGGATTGAGCCCCAATATCAATGGAAAGGCTGCTGAGCTGAGGAGGATTCTGAAACTCACGATAAAATGTCCCCAAGTCCATTGGGAGGATGTCATCTTTAGAAAATGCTGGTTTCTAGCATTAAGATACAGACAACAGTCAGCTCAACATACGTAAGATTATGCAACGTTTTTTAAAAAAAACTGTCATCACTATGTGTTACACAATCCTCAATCCTGCTCTGATGATAGGTAGTAATGAAAGGCTTTAAATAAAAGGAAACAAACCACCAGTCATAGGAGAAATATATTATTCATTAGCAACTTCAGTCATAGTTTGATCTGGTGATCCCATAATATGCAGCAAATAAGTGAACATAAAAGTTTAATTTTTGTCTCATCACATCTGGTACTCTGGGTATTTTCTGAAGTATATGCACATTGTTGTTGTAGAGAATTTTTTTAGATACAGCTCTTTGCTTATGCCATACTGACACTTGGGTGGTCACTTCTTGAAATTTAATTTGGAGTGTCAATCTGCGAAAGATCATATTTTCAGGCTAAACCCAAAGGTCTTTGGGTTATAATATTATTATCACAACAGTTTCTGATCCCTTAAAAGTCTCATTGTTCTTGAGTACCTGATGTTTTCTAGTGTCATGAAAGAGGCCCAGTCTTTCAGTCTTTTTGGACTATGTCAGCACATTTCAGGGTTTTTTAAAAGGAATATTTAGAGACATTGGTCCCATATTGGTTCTTTGAAGACATTTTTGTTCAAGGAATTTCATCAATTTTTATTCTGATTTCACTTTAGACACTGGTGATTTAGTAGAAATATGTCTATGAAAATACACAGGCCAGTGCAGACTTACAAAATCTACCATAACAAAATCATCATGGATGTTTCCACTGCTGCTATCGCTGGAGCCCACTGAGTGTAGACTGCCCTGGAGAGGAGACTCAACTTCTGGAGAGCCAGGAGGATTCACCTGTTGAACAGATCTTGGTGTCAGACAACAGATGCTGGCATGAGAAGGCTAAATGGGTGGGAGAAGGTTGCTTTTCAGTTAGAGAACCCAGGTATGCTAAATGCATGAATTAGGGCATACAGGGCTAGACAGAGAGAGCAAGACTGGAAAGTGTTCTACATTCTTACCATGGGGTCATTATCTTCCAGCTCGATGTTCTTGGGAGCAAACATAGCAAAAGGAATGTCCAAACTGGCCATGGTCACCTAGAGGTACAAAATTAACACATGCCACTCAAAACGTGGAAAGACAGGAGCACTGCAAATTGTCAACCCTTCAAGTACTAAGATTATATAAATATATACACTGCAGTGAAGTAATGATGACACAGCCTATTGCTTACTAACTCCCATTTCAAATAACAAGAAACTTCTTGTGCTTTTTCTTTCTTGAGTAAATAGCACCTAATGAAGCTACAGCAAAGCAAGGAGCTTAAATTACCTGATTGATGGGCTTATTGACAAAGGCTCCCACCTTCCGGACAAAGATAGTCTCCAAGAGGTCATGAGGGGACCCACTCTTTCCTTCACTACTATTAGATACCGTTTCTGTGTCCTCACTGAGGAATAAGAGAGGGAGTTAGTATTTTACACTTTTGGCTCTGCTCTAGCAACATGATGAAATGGTCTTCCATGAGTGAATCACCATCACCATCAATCATTATAGTAAACAACAGCAAATAGATTTCTATCCCATATTTTCATTGGAGGTAGGCAAGTCAGCTTACAACATTTTTATAGTGTACCATGATAGCAAGAAAGCCTCTCTAGGAGTAGTCTTTTTATGACTGTGAAGTTGAATAAAATTCCTAAATAAAGATAAATTGAAATTGGTTTAAAAATGTCTTCCAGTATCATTTGAATCGTCATTCCATGGAATTTTATCCTCAAAGTTGGTACGTTAAGAATGATCATAAACAAAAAGTAAAATGATTTGCAGGCAGGACTTATGGTTTCTTCCCATCAAATATGCAGAGATAGATCTGTAAATTTGCATGGATAGATCTGTAAATTGTATTTCTTCATGCCACACAAAAGCAACAATTACCACCTTAGTTTTTAAAACATGCAGGAAATGTTTAAACTTTAGGAATACCGATAACTGAAAAGTACTAACATCAAGGAACATAAAGACTAGGCAGACAGCTTTTGCATTATTTGTTTCAGCTGCTGAGTGGATAATTGAACTTCAGAGTCTATGACAAGCACTCTCCTCATGCCAGTGTTTGAGCAGGTAACCTCAAAATATGAGGTGAACTTCCTAAGGTGGTGCAGGTAGTTGCCTATCAAACCCCCAGGATCGCCAAACCTTCCTTTCCCCACTTTTTCCCACCTACTTTTTTCTGCTTCTTAGGTAGGGGTTAAAGATGTTGCCAGAGCTAGTAAATTGTCAAAGTAGGTAAAGAATTCCAAACCATTTTCCTCTGTTTTTTCTGACACTTGGGAAGTCTATAGCACCTTGAACTTGGGAAGGCTTGTTATGAAAGATGACAAGATGCTCATAGGAGACTGGCAATTAACCTGCCATATGACTATAGATGTAATTAAGAGAGATGTACTTCAGCAAAAGACTTCAAGAAACCAAAGTGTTCAGAAAAATTTACAGCACTATACAAATAAAGGTTAATGACATATAGGATAGCCAAAACAGGCAGATACAGAATTTTACCAAATACATAACCAAATTTCTTATGATTTTAGCTGGTACCAAATTGGTAGCCTTTCTCCAAACACCACAACAATACCAAACTTTTTTTCAGGGATGGGAATCAGGTAGCCCTCCAGATGTTGTTGGACTGCAAGTCCCATCAGCCATAGCCAGCATAGCCAAAGGTAAGAAGAGGAAAAGTTGCAGTTTAGCATCTGGATGGGTGAAAACCTCCCAACCTTGCTTTAGATACTGCAGCACCAACAAGATTTAAAATGAGTAACGAAACATTGACAGATGAAATAAAATGTGGACTTAATGTTGGCCGTATGTGCAGATGTATTTTACTGTGAACAGGTTGAATGAAATAATTTTACTTAAACAATTACCATACCCTCCCATCTTTCTACAAGGGTCCTACCAAAGATAAATGTAGGAGAAGACTCCCTTGCACAGAATACGTACCTGCTGGATGGAGTAACTGCAGAGTAGTGCCCTCCATCCAAAGGAGTGCATGTTACCATTCTTTCATGATCAGCTTGAGTTCCATGCATTGGTTGGCTAGGAATTAAGGGCACTCCTCCATCTTTCCCTGGAACAACCAACTGGAAAGGAAAAGGATAGTCAGTTAACAAATGTTCACACTAGTTCAAGAAAGACTACATTAAAGATAAGAGTTGGGATACCCAAATGTAATAACCATGGTCTGAGAACATGTTTGCTACCAATCTCAATCACACTTATAAATTAAAAGAAATTAGAAGCATATGAAAGAGCTGCAAATGAATTAATCTACAACAGAACATTGGACAAAAGTGCCACATTCCACTGCAATACCCTCAAACTTAATTAGCCTGTTGACAGACAGCTTGAAACAATTTAACAGGCAGAGCAGGCCTGCTCCTTACAAAATTAGCATAATATAACTCAGGTGTATCTGCCTCTTTTTAAATTTATTTAAGAGTTATATTCTGCCCCATCATCACAGGCAAATAAACAGTGCAGATGTGAAGTTGAAGGCTTTCACGGCCAGCATCTATAATTTTTTGTGGGTTTTTCAAACTACGAGGCCATGTTCTAGAAATGTTTGTTTCTGACATTACACCAGCAGCTGTGTCTGGCATCCTCAGAGAATGCTGGCATAGAAGAGAGTGGATGTTGGTTGGGAGGAAGTGATTTACATGTTAATCTGTGAACTCTAACCATCACCCAGGAAAAAAAAAAAAAAGAAACACAGTAAAAATAGTGGTAGACCAGACAAAAAGGATCTGTGAACCCACTTCCTGGAAGATGAAATGAAGCACCTAAACTGAACCCTACAGGCTAATGGTTATTCCAGCTCAGACGTCAGATGGGCTCCCAGACCCAGAAAAACCCTGAGAAGACAAACAACCACGCAAAGGGAAGGTTTTTTTTACCATACATCAAAGGAGTCAGACAGAATAGGGAGACTGGTGATGAAACACAACATCCAAATGGTCTACAAACCAACCAAGAAAATCCAGCAATTGCTGTACTCATCAAAGGACAGGAGAGACCCTCTCACAGCCACAGGAATTTGCCAGATACCATAGAGCTGAGGACAAGTCTACATAGGCACCACCAAATGCAGTGTTCAAACACAAATCAAGGAACATGAGAGACACGGCAGACTGGGTCAACCAGAAAAAACAGCAGTAGCAGAACATATTATAAACCATCCTGGGCATAAAATGCTATTTGAAAACACTGAAATTCAGGACCATGCCAACAACGATCAGGTCAGAATGCACAGGGAAGGCATTGAAATCTATAAACACCTGAACAACTTCAACAGGAAAGAAGAAACCCTTCAGATAAATGAAGCTTGGCTACCAGTCCTGAAAAACACCAAAATCAAGATCTAGCAAACGTTCTCAACCAATAGTATATATACCCCATTCTCTTCCATGCCAGCATTCTCTGAGGATGCCAGCCACAGCTTCTAGAACTCTTCTAGAACATGGCCTCATAGCCTGAAAAACCCACAAAAACTATAAACAGTGCAGAATTAGAAAAACACCCAGACTGTAGTGAAAATAGGATTAGAATGCATACACTTTCTGTATTCTTAGTCTCTTTATAATACCCAAACCACCTTGGATTCCATCCTGGGAGACAGGCAGGATATAAATCCATTCAGTCAATCAATTCCAGGCCACCAAAATTAGCAAGAAAATCTCACAACATTTCCATAAGATGTTCAGTTTTTTTTGGGGGGGGGGGGGAGTATCAAAGGAAGCACACAGATGCAATTGACTATGATATGCCCCAACTATGATATAAGGAGAGAACATTAGAAATGCTCACTCTTACAAGTGCTATTAAATGCATTTCAATAAATGCAGACTCCATTTATTTACCTAACTGATCCCCATTAAGACTTCAAAGGGCAGTGTGAAATTAGCTTTCTTTGGCTTTTGCTAGCATTGTGATAGTTCTACCTGTTATCCTGGGTTATTTACCAGTGTGACATAAATGAATACAGACGTATGTCAAGATTTTAAAGGAACAGTGTTAGCTATGTCCCGGACATACTTAGTAGCCTCCAGCCTCCAAGAATACCTGCTGAGGATGTGCAGCACTCAAGCCGCCAGCAAAGACCACTGGATAGCCCAAGTCAGCTGATCCAACTCCCAAGGCTGCAGGCTGACAAGAAAGACGAGAGCTGGAGAGCTAAGAAATGAGAGGGGGGAAGGGAAAGGGAGAGAAAAGGGAAAACCCCACACAGACTGAATAATTTTTAGAATTGTTGGACAAGGCCAGGAAAAGAAATTGGGCTTGTACTTCAAAATAATAGCCTCGAACTCTCATTGTCTAACATGCACACACTCATGCATACAGCACAGCATCCAAAATGCATTTGCGCTGAAGAACCTGACTAGAGTTCAGAATTACTAAAGGCCAATTCTCAAAACCAGGTTTTGCTTAAAAATGGCATGTAAATGTAAATAATGGAAATGCCTTAAATATAAACTCAAAGGTAGCAGGGAGTAGGCTACAGTTCACTCATAACATGCTGGATAAGGAAGCCAACACTTAAGAACTACAATAGCCTTCACAAGCATTGCTGACTGTTGTGTCTTATTAGGGGTTTAATTACTGAAAAAATATTGTGATCAATTGCATAATCTTCATTGCCTCCAACTAAGGATGATCAAACTTGAGCATAGAATCATGGTTACAGGACCAGAGGTTTGTTCAACAGGCATTTTGTAGTCTTCAGTGTGGAAGTCTAGCTCAGAGCCAAAATCAACTGTTGAGGAGTTTAATACTTTCATAAGAGACTAACACCCCTAAACATGGCTAAAGGACAGAAATGGTATTCCTTTAGATAAAGTCTCCCTTTCACACGATGACTACAGGAATGGATAAATGGATTGGGATCTCCTGGCACTTCTGTCTGCAATTTGCAGCAGACCTGCATGGTTTTAAGCATCCAATAAAAATCCTCTCCTAATAATTTCTGCCCTAAATTTGGTGGCTGAAATTAGGAAAAATCAAAGGAACCATAAAAATATTTGGATGTGAAAGGAGTTGTGAGACAGCACCAGTTCTGGAACTAAAAAGTAAATTCCAAAGCTGAGCACTCTGGCACCTCCCTATTATTTCTACGTTCACTGTCACCTCAATTCTAGGTTCATTTTTCCTGAGCTGTATTTGGTTTTTGGCTCTAGTATTCCAGTGGAAAACAAAGTACATTTTAAAGGCCTAGTGTTTGCCCTGCCTTACTGATATATAAACAGCTAAGGAAAATTTATCTCTCAGATGTTAGCAGCAATCAAACTACTACTAAAACACGACTGAGAAACTTATAGCTCTCCAGATCCTGGGTGACAATTCTCATTATCCCGTGAACTGGCCTACTAACTGGGGCTGATGGGAGTAGGAATCCAACAATTCCAGAGGGACACTCCTGATCCCTGTTACCAAGGCATCAGATTGCATTGTAGGAAAAATCCACCTAGTAACTAAGGTAAGTAGGAAAAGGCATTTGCTACTGAAAGGCAACAAAATTCTCTTGACTGCCTTTTTTCTAGACCTTCTAGATTTTCCTAAATGTCAGGGACTCTGTTTTTTCCAAAGTTATTCTCCTTCCTTCCAAGAATGCCAAGAATTCACCAATTCCATTTAAATGTTCCTCAATGAACTTATCCTGCTATATACTTCTCACATTATAAGACACATCAAGCCACAATTACTATTACTCATAAGGTAGCTTGTTTTATTGGGACAGTCTTGGACAGATATCATTAGATGGAGTAATAAACTGGATTCCAAACAACATCAACATGTACCAAAATGTTCTTAAACTCCCCCTCCAAACTGTAGCCTTTGCATTATCCAACAAAGCATTCCTAGAAAGGGGGGGGGGGGCAGACAGAAAGCAAGGAGCTGTGATGAAAACAGAAAACTAAGGAAGGGCTGTGATCAATAGACAATTACATGATTGTTTTGAATAATAATGAAAACAAGTATATCTATGTGCTGGGAACTCCTGAGTTTCAGGCTATGCAAAATAGAACACTTTAAAGACCAATTGGTACACAGCCGTGAATGAAAGGTAACTGCAAATGATGGTAAGAAGAATTTGTGTGCATGTGTTCCTTCAACTTGCCTGTCAATTTATGATAATCCTATGAATTTTGTAGGGTTTTCTTAAGCAAGAAATCCTCAGAGGTGGTTTTGCCAGTTCCTTCCTCTGAAATATAGCCTGTAGTACCTGGTATTCTCTGCCAGTCTCCTATCCTAGTTTAGCTTCCAAGATCAGATGGGATCTGGTGCCTTTAGCATATTTACAGTATTTAGAGGGGGAGCTAGAATGACTGCACACCAAGTCACAGAAGGTTCGATAAAACCCCGTTTAATTAATCTCTGTGTCTACATTCCAGAGCTTATGAATCCTTATTTGAAACACAGGAGAAAAGCTTAGTGGGAATATGGGAGGCCTGGCTAAACCACCCATTTCAGCAATGGGCCTTTCCACTGTCCACAAGCACACATACACTCAGGTGTACATGTGGCTGGGGGAAGGGGACATAATATTCCTTTTAAGTATTGTGGGACTCTTCCATGTGTGCTCACCTGTATCCAAAAGTTTACTGGATTCTGGAATGACAAATGGAGTGCTTGGAAATGAGAAGATAGGCAACAATATAAATGGAGACACTTTGGACATTTAAATGTGGAAAGATTTGTCTAGGATTTTAGGGGAATGTATACTTTTTGTCACATGTTTGTTCTAGCAGCTCCCTTGAAAATAGTCTGCTTGCTAGGAAAACAAAACTACCCATTTCCTTCTGTCACATTATAGAATATGAAATCTGATAAAGGCAAGCTTTCCTAAGTAGCATTACCACTGTCAAGTAACAGGATGAATAAGGGCTGTACAATCTGCCCAATTGCATAAGCTGAAATTCTAATAGTCTAAATAAGATAGTAAATGCTTCTACAGTAGCAGGGATAACCAGAAATACACCTCTCAACTTTTTTGAAGAAAAAAAAGTATCTGCATCCTGACTAGAAGCAGGCCATTACAATTTCAGAAAAAGTTGATCTTTTGTAAGGAAACAGGATACCTTTAAATGTTTGCCTGGATCTTTTAAACAAATCTCTATTACAAATGCTAATCTGCAAATTTCCTGTTGTTTGTGAAAACAACAAATGCGATATACTTCACAAATAACGTTTTTGCTTCATTTTCTTACTTAAACAGATCTGAAGTGGACCAAATGCAAACAGCTGTTTTGTTTTGGGGAAATTTCAAAGCAACATTATTTACTGCTTCCTGCAAATATACTTGTGATATATACCTCACAAGTCTGAAATGTCTTTTAAGGCCAGACACACTTTTCTACAATGAACTCACTTGATGTGAAAAGGCCAGCCCCATCACAGGGCCCTTCAAGGTGTCCATCACCACAAGAGGAGAGCTCTGAACATGTGCTTTAGTGACAGTAAACACATACTGTACAAAAACGAAGACACAAAACAAAACATGAAAGGAAGAGAAAGAAAGAACTTCAGAAGGGAAACACTGAAAAGAGTTGGATGAACTAAATACTGGTGAGGAATCCTGTGGCCAGAGCTATTAGAAACATTCATGTGTGTCCAGTGTATCACATAATTGCAAGTACATTGCACAATTCATAAAATGGTTTAAAATTTCAAAGAAATTCTTGTGTCCTAGTTATAAAGTGGAGTCTCAAGAACGCTCTCAAAATTATACAAACAGAACAGTAGGTTCTGGTCAGGATCTGATGGTCTATTTCTGCAGCACCCTGCTGCTTCTGCTAGAATCACCAATCCCCTTCCTCCCTGCCTGCCAAATCTTCTTTACAGGCCAAGAAAATGCTTTGGAGCAAGCTCCGTACACTATGGAGGACTACAGCAGCAGTATATCAATAGTTTTTGGCCTCTGGACTAACTGCTGTCCTTCCCATCCTGCCTAAGATTAAGATATGACCACCACATCTTTGCATGACCAACATATCTTTGAAAGTTTTTCATGTCTTCTTCTCCCTCCAACAATGTCCATTTGCATTTCTCACAGGGCAGATTTACACTCAGAAGTTTGTTTGCAGGTTAGGACTGCCTTGTTGAATTGGGTTTAAAGCTAACTCTTATTTCTACACCCATTACACATATATAAGACTTTCATATCTGTTCAGAATTTAGCAAGACCACTAGCCTGAGTATGAAATGAATTTTTAAAAGTACAAAGCAGACAAACTTACCCATTCTTAAATATTTGAATATGGAAAATTGTTAAAAGTTACAAATGGAAATTATCTGATCTGTAGCTGGTCCCCAAGAACAATTCAAATCCTAAAATGTACTCTGCTCTCAAACAGCTGAGACCAGTATCAAATTATTTCTGGTGGCGAGATATATGTTGAAATAAATTTAAGCCTATAGAGTAAACAGAGATTAAATCCCCCACCTAAATTTTCAGTAATCTTTATATCTACATATATCCTGCACAGTCAAAACAACCAACCAACCAACCAAAAAACTTGGTTGTCAATAAACTGAAGTATTTCTTGCTTGAAAAACATGACTGTACAATACATTCCCAAAAAAAGCAGTACCCTGGGTAAAATCTGGAACTGTCTTCTTAAAGTAACTTACCTGAGATGGTGGAGAAGTAGAAAAAGAAGTAGTACATGCTTCTTGGGAATCTTCCACAGAAGGGTATGCAACTACATTTTCCTCACCAGTTCTGAAACAAACAGATGAGATAAATTTCACAATGGGGATGTTCAATAAAACACAGATCTGAAAAGTATAAACTGACATGGACAATGCAGAGAGGAACCAAAATGTGGAGTGGAGTTGAAAGGAGATTATGAAGAAGCTCTTATTCTTTCCTTGTAAGGGCAAAAGGAAACACTACTAGGGTAGATCAAGTATTTTTGGAAACGCTTTTTTGGAGGGGAAAGACAACTCTTGATAAATCTGTTCTAATCTACTAGCTATAAAGATGTACAAAATGTAATTTCAAAAATTGTCACAAAATCTAGTTCTGAGCACAGTGCCCTAGTTTTTGGGATGTCAATCAAAATGTTAAGGAAAGAAAATTCACTTCAGCTCCCAACAACTACTCAAAATGTTTCATACATTAACATATATGGAAAATCCTGAATCATGTCTACTTATCACACTGACATTTCAGCATGCAAATACTAAAGTATTTGAATCTTTGCAAGAAATTTGTGTTAGCTTTTTCTTGTAAGACATCTGGCACAACAACAGAATATTTTCATTCTGCCTAAACTACAGTCTGGGAGAATATGAACAAGGCATAGGAGACTTCACACTAAACCCTGTGTGAACTGGTAATCTGAAACTTTTAAGAATTCAGCAGGCCATATTTTATCCACTCACTCCTTGAAGAACAGAAACTGCAGGCCTTTTCTATGTACACTTCGATTAAGAAAATGAACAGGACTTGCATCCTTTTCTTCACCCAGCAGTGCATGCTGTAAAGGCTCTATACTTGGGAATAATTGCCTTTGCCTATTATCTGCAACTCCTGTTTCCTCACCTGTAATTGCAGGGGTGCATGGGTGAGGAGCTGGGGTAGGGACGGTCCACAAAGTGATCAATGATAATCCCCATGATAGGTGGGGTCCTCTCAAACTGCCTGCAATGCAACAAGCACACGGTGTTATTCATAAGACTGTTTTCCCTTCTCTGTTGCAACCCAAGTTCTGGCAGCTCTTTCCATCAGTTGTTGGGGAGGAGAGCAACACCACAATTCAACCCTGCAACTCCACACATAGATAAGGGATTTGATAGTCAAGAGCAAAATGTAGAGCTACCAAATATCATCACTCTGCAATCCAAGAACCTCAGGACTATGGGTCTGAGAAGTGGAGAGCACCCTGGAAAAAGCAGTTTAGTTTTGCAGATGATATCCTCACCTGGTAGACATGAAAGCTAAGTTGATTCTATAAGCACAGGACAACGTGATGGTGCCCAATGGAGTACCCACTGTCCCAACACGGACTGTCTGAAATCCTATAAAAGCAAAGGAGAAATGATTAAAGTCAGAAGAAATTTTCTGAAAATAACTGTCAACTCTACACATCAAGGCTGATTTGCTGCTTCCTTGCCTTTGGATGATTGTTTCTATAAAGAACATTCTCATTCATTCTCCTACTATCAATCATGAGGATGACAATAAAATGCTCTCTGACAGTTTCCCTGACCTTAGGGTTACCTTTTCCTAAAACGCACTGACATAACATCAGTTTTACTGTGTATTTGCAGTGGTTTAACTTAATCTACTGTAGTTCTTCATGTCTCCCTTCTATACTCAAATTATTCTTACTTTTTAAAATATTACTATGATGTTATTTGTCAAGTAAATAAATAATTAAGGGAAGATAAGCGAGGGAGTTAGTCTAGTGAAAAGTATGTATGTGAGGTGGCTGAGAGGGATATTTATTATTATTAGTGAGAAATATAATGGAATTGAACATACTTGTGGATACTGAATGAATGCATGCATATGCAAACATGATTTTGTTAATACAAATTATAATAAAAACTAACAAACCAACAGCTAGTGTGCATATTGCCCAACCATACCTTCGCCCAAGCCACTGAGCTGAACTTCTCCGAAGTATATCCTGCAGTAAACAGGGAGAGAGGGTACACATTCAATGTGGCGCATTAGGTAGTATAAAGCCTGGCACAAATAATAATAATAACCTCTCCCTGTGTTGGATCAAGGCGGGTAACAGCAATAGGGGAACAGTTAAAATAAATAAATAATAAACAATGTGCTACGGCATTAAAAACATAATAATCTAAAATAGTAATTTTAAAAACATTAAATTAGAACAAAATGGGGGGGGGGGAATTGAAGGGGGTGGTTAAAAAGTCTGAGAAGATCAGTTAGGGAAGGCCTGCCAGAAGAGATCCGTCTTTATTGCCTTCTTGGAGGCCTCCAATGATGTTATATGGCAGATCTCCTCCTGCAGGTCATGCCATATTTTTGGAGCAACAGCTGAAAAGGTCCTCTAGGAGGTCGCCATCAGCCTGGGGTTTTTTTTGGCTGCAGTAGGTTCCTCTCAAAGGACCTGAGTGTGCGGGAAGGGTTATATGGGAGGAGGCATTCCCTCAAGTATGCTAGACCCAAGCCATGTAGGGCTTTATAGGTAATAACCAACATCTTATACTGTGCCTGGAGGCTAATAGGTAGCCAGTGTTGGGATTCTAAAAAAATTTTTTTTTTAAAAAAAATCAAATTTAGAACTCCCTGTAACTAATCTGGCTGCCATGTTATGAACCAGTTGCAGCTTCCGAACATGGCATGAGGGTTGCCCCATGTAGAGTGCATTGCAGAAATTGAGACGAGAGATTACCAGTGAATGTACAACCGTTTCTAAGTTCTCCCGTTTCAGGAAGGGTGGTAGCTGGCATATCAGCCAAAGCTGATAACAGGCACTCCTGGCTGTCGCACCAACCTGAGATGACAGGCGAAGCTATGAACACAATCTTTTAGGGGAAGTGTGACCCCCTCCAGGACTGGAGGACTTATCTCCGCACCCAGAATAGGATTGCCTATAGTGAGTACCTCTGTTTTATCTGGACTCAGTTTAAGTCTATTTTCCCTCATCCAATCCATTACTGACTTCAGCCAGTCATTCAGAGGGGAGATGCCATCCTTGGTCACTGAAGCAGTCCAAGACATGGAGAAACATGTCTCCATGTCTCCGGATGATCTCACCCAGCAGTTTCAATGTAAATGTTGAACAGCATTGGTGACAGTATCGAGCCTTGAGGGATGCCTGATTTGAGCGAACAACTGTCGCCAAGTGACACCATCTGGAGCCTGCCCGAGAGATAGGACCGGAACCACTGCAGGGCAGTGCCCTTGATTCCCCAATCTCTCAGGCGCTCCAGAAGAATACCATGCTCTATGGTATCGAAGGCTGCTGAGAGGTCCAAGAGCACAAAAGAATGGCCCACAGATTGGAAAAGCTCAATATACATTCCAGTCTCCAAGAAAGGTGACATGAGGGATTGCAGTAACCACAGAACCACTGCATTAATGTCCCATGCAAGCAAACTGATGCTCAAATTCTACAACATAGACTTTTACCATATGTGGAGTGAGAAATGCCAGATGTTCAAGCTGGATTGAGGAAAGGAAGAGGCACTAGGGATCACGTTGCAAACATGTTTTGGATATTGGACATTTCGGAAGAAAATCACCCTATGCCTGTAGTATGCAAAGCCTTTAATTGTAGATATCATGGATCCCTCCCAAAAGAAATTGCTATAGCAAAACATTTGATTGTCCTGAAGTATAACCTGTACCCAGGACAAGACGCTACCATCAAGAGAGAATATAGAGAAACAGAATGGTTTGCAACTGGCAAAGGGGGTTAGCTAAGGCTGCATTTTATCACCCTGTTTGACTTGTGAGCTGAACATATCATATGTAAAGCAAGATTAGACTCGGAGAAAGAAACACACAGGAATGAACGTCAACAATTTAAGCTTGAGCAGATCATTACACAGAGAGTCTGTGAATATCTAGAAGATAATTCCATAATCACAAAAAGTCAACATGGGTTTCAGAGAAACAAGTCATACCAGACAAATCTGATCTCTTTTTTTTTTATAAAATTACCAGCTTGGTAGATGGAAGGAATGCTGTGGATATAGTATATTTTGATTTCAGTAAGGCCTTTGACAAGGTTCCACATGACATTGTTGCAAACAAGCTTGTAAAATGTGGGCTAGACAAGGTAACCGTTAAATGGTTTTGTAATTGGTTCACTGGCCGCACACAAAGGGTGCTCAACAATGGTTCCTTTTCATCCTGGAGAGAAGTGACAAGTGGGGTGCCACAGGGTTCTGTCCTGGGCCCAGAGCTATTCAATATCTTTATTAATGACTTGGATTACAGTATTGGGGGCATAGATATCAAATTTGCAGATAACACCAAATTAAGAGGAGTAGCTAATACCCCAGAAGACAGGATCAAAATTCAAAATGACCTGAATAGACTAGAAAGCTGGGCCAAAGCTAACAAAATGAAATTCAACACAGAGAAAAGTAGGTACTGCACTTAGGGCAGAAAAATGGGGAATACCTGGATGAAAAATTAAATGCACAGATATATGATGGGGGACACCTGGTTGAATGAGACCACATGTGAAAGGGATCTAGGAGTCCAAGTAGACCACAAGTTGAACATGAGTCAACAGTGCAATGCGGCAGCTAAAAAGGCCAATGCAATTTTAGGCTGCATCAATAGAAGTATAGGGTCTAGATCAAGGGAAATAATAGTGCCACTCTATTCTGCTTTGGTCAGGCCCCACCTAGAATACTGTGTCCAGTTCTGGGCACCACAATTTTAAAAGGATGTGGAGAAACTGGAGCGTGTCCAAAGGAGGGCAACTAAAATGGTGAAGGGTCTGGAAACCATGGCCTATGAGGAACGTCTTAGGGAGCTGAATATGTTCAGCCTGGAGAAGAGAGGGTTAAGAGGTGATATGATAGCCCTGTTTAAATATTTGAAGGGATGTCATATTGAGGAGGGAGCAAGCTGCTCCAGAGAACAGGACCTGAAACAATGGATGCAAGCTACAGGAAAAGAGATTCCACCTCAACATTAGGAGGAACTTCCCGACAGTAAGGGCTGTTCGACAGTGGAACACACTCCCTTGGAGAGTGGAGGTGTCTCCTTCCTTGGAAGTATTTAAGCAGAGGCTGGATGGCCATCTGTCGGGTATGCTTTGATGGAGAGTTCCTGCATGGCAGGGGGTTGGACTGGATGGCCCTTGTGGTCTCTTCCAACAATATGATTTTATGATTCTATGCAGATGATATCATACTACTACCAGAAAACAGCAAAAACTTGTAATGATTACTGAGGGAAGTCAAAGAAGAAAGTGTAAAGGGAGGTTTACAGTTGAACCCTAAGAAAACCAAAATCATGACCACAGATGATTGACATTACTTTAAAGCAGACAATGAAGATATTGGAATAGTTAAATATTTTCCATACCTTGGCTCAGTCATTAATCAGAATTGAGACTTCAGTCAAGAAAAGAAGACTAAGAGTTGGAAAGGCAGCTATGAAGGAACTAAACATGATCCACTAGTGTCAAGATACTGTATACTAAAGTTAGGACTGTCCATGACACCATATCTCCAATTTCTATGTATGGTTGTGAAAGCAAGACAGTAAAAAAAGGTGATAGTAAAGAAAAAATCAACTCATTTGAAATGTGGTGCTGGAGAAGAGTGCTATGGATACTAAGGACTGCTGAAAAGACAAATAAATGGGTCCTAGAACAAATCATACCTGAACTCTCCCTTGAAACCAAGATGATTGCTTTCACACATCAACACTAACTGACCACTGTAAAGATCTGAAAGACCTGTTTCACCTTGAACAGCTCTTTGAAAATATAGGGAAAGGGTCTCAATTTGCATCTTTCTGGATCCTATTACATTTGATCTCACTCTCACAACTATGCAAATATGCTTTATACTTGAACATTTACTAACCCTGTGTATTGCATCTGAAGAAGTGGTTGTTATAGCCATGTGAAAATGAAAATGTTAATCTTAAAGGTGCTGCCACACCTCTTTTTCTTCTCTCCCCCTTTCTGCCTGCTTTTTATGTTGCAACAGACTAACGTGGTTGTTTTTTTGTAAAATGAGACTCTTGTATTTTGGACATATTATTATTAACCTTTATTTATATACAGTAGTGCTGTAAATTTGCACAGTATTCTACATACAATTTTATATTTAGACGATTCCCTGCCCTCAGGCTTACAGTCTAAAAGACAACACAAAAGGAGAAGGGAAAAGTGGTGGGAAAGAGGATTAGGTCCAATGGTTCTTCTCTCCCTCTGGGGCCTGGACCAAGGCAGATGGACTGGAGGGAGGGCTCGGCTTCTTAAGACATAGTTAAAAGGAGGCATCCTGGGGCAGATGGCACAATCCTGGGAACGCTTCCCTAAACAATATAGTCTTTAACTTAATTTTGAATCTGGTTAAAGAAGTGATGAGGCACACATGTGGGGGAAGAAGGTTCCAGGAGTGAGGGGCAGCAAGTGAGAAGGAACGAATCCGGGACAGGGCAGTGGAAATCCTCGGCTGGGACAGGAGACCTTGACTACCAGAATGGAGGGTACGAGAAGGAGTGTGAGGAGAAAGAAGTTCAGACAAGTTAGGAGGGGCCAGTCCATGGAGGGCTTTGAAAGTCAATAACAAAAGCTTGTACTGGATGTGGAAGGGGAGCCAGTGAAGGGAGGATAAAAGAGGAGAAACATGGTCAAAGCGGCGAGCGGATGTGATAATGCATGCAGCTAAATTCTGGACAGAGATTAAAGGATGGAGAGAGAGAGGAAGCCCTGTCAGAAGAAGGTTACAATAATCTAGTTGTGAGACCGCTAGGGCATGGACCAGAGTCTTGGGAGTTGAGACTGAGAGGAATGGACGGATTTTAGCAATGTTGTAGAGAGAGAATCTACAGGTCTTGGCGGTGGCCTGAATCTGGGGAATAAACGACAGAGAGGAATCAAAGATGAAGTCAAGACTGCGGGCTTGCTGAACCAGTTGAACAGAAGTGCCGTCAACAGAAACAGAATTATGAGAAGAAACAATTCACTACATAGAAAAGGCAATTAATACTTGATGAAATCAGGAAAGGAGAAATATTACATTATAGATGGATAGACTCAATCAAAGAAATCACAGGCTCTGAGTATGCAGGACCTGAGCAGGGCTGTTAAAGTGACTTTGGAGGTCTCTCATTCATAGGGTCACCATAAGTCAAAATTGACCTTACAGCAGTTAACAACAACAATGCCAGATCTTTCATCCATTACTATATGTTGAACACAAGAGCTGGGGGAAGTAGATATATAGTCTGCTAAAGTCTGCTGTGGCATGATCTCCACAATTTCAATGTGGTTCCTACATAAGCACAAATAAAATAAAGTGACAATATAAAGAAAGTGCAGCTGAAGTTACGAAGAAGCTCCAACCTACAGATACTCAACTTGCTTTGGAGAATGTCATTAATTTAACATTATGTATTAACAATTTATTATTTTGTTACAATATGGTACTTTAAAATATGAGTACGAGTAAGTTAACAAGAAAATCTCAAGAGATCTTTAGGAAAAAAACCGAGAAAGCATGCTTAAATATGAATGAACATCCTAAGCATATGGAGAGGCTACCAGAAGATAATAATACTGGAAACTTATGCAAGAAAAAAAAAGTATAGGAAGAAAAGTATAGCTGCTTATAGTGCTATTATTTCAAAGGATTATCAGTGAGTATTACCTGTACAATATTACATATTCATGACCTTGTTTCCTTGATAGTCTGTAGGCAGGAGTCACCCTTGTTATAGCAAGCAAGGATTTCAGCAATAGAGACAGTCTATTATACACAGTATAGGAAATTTTAATTTCTTTATCGCATCTAAAAGCAACAAAGAAAAAGTTAGTTCAACATTCTCAGTGAAATGACAAAAATTACAATAGTAAGATCTAGAGATTGGGAAATTTAAGACTTTCGTTAGAATTAACCGATGTAAAATTAAAGCAACTGAGATTACAGCATTATTCCATACAAATATCTTTCAATCATAATTTGATAACACTTTGTACATTTTGTAGCTTATTTTTGTATTCTGTAGATACCTATATAACTATCTCCTAAGAACTTTTATTAGTAATTTATTGGAATTCCATATATTCCAGCATATAATCAGATTCAAACTAAACAAAAAATTATGCAGTGGACCCTCCACATTTGCTAGGGTTAGGGGCACAGGACCCCCATGAAAGTGGAAAAACCTTACATTAAAAATACTTTTTTTTACTTGAGAGAACACCTCTCTAGGAATCTCTAGGTTCTCCAGAGCAACTCTGTGGTCAAGATCTGTCAGAAGCTGACCATGACATTGTGCAGGAGGACCTAGAAATGCCAAGAGTTGTGCTCTTTAGGAATCTCTAGGTCGTCCAGTGTGACTTTCGGCAGGAGTTGGTAATAAGAGTCATGTTAGAGGACTTAGAGATTCCTAGACAGAACATATTAATTAATTCTGTGAAGAATCAAATCTGCAAAAGTCAAACCAACAAATGTGGAGGGCCAACTGTATTCTGCTCCATCCCTCCAACCATTTACCAAAAGCAGAGTAATAAGGCTTTAACTAAACAAGTAAACATACACTCACTTTTCATTCATTTCTAAACACCAGATTTCAAGCTCCATGGAATCTCCCTGCAATTGAATAAAGAATATATAAACACCTGTGAGGAAAATGCTACTTCAATTGATTTGTAAAACGATATGGTAACTCTTCAAATAGCTGCAAAAGAAGCAGTTCTCATTGAAATTACAAACCCATCTAAATCTAATTGGTTCTGGGGTTTTCCATAAGACTCTGAATAGAAAAACATATTTTGGCATTCTAAGCGTGATCATAAGATTAAGAGTATGATTATAGTTTGCTCACTTAACATACATTAATAATATCTAAATAAAAAGGAATCAGTACAATTTGTTGGCCTATATGATGAGTGTGCCTTTCCTCATCAGTTTGTCACTTCATCATATTTCATATACAGTGGTCCCCCGGATTACGAATCCCCCGGGGAACGAAATCCCTGGGACCTGAAACCGGCGGGACCAAAAAATATCCCCCGGGATCCGAAGGATCCCCCGGGATCCGAAGGAGAAAAACCGCGCGGCCCCTTTAAATCGGCCGCGCGGTCCATCTCCTAATGTGGTCCCCCGGGAAACAAAAATTTCCGGGTTACGAAAGGTAATCCGGAATGGATTACCTTCGTAACCCAGGGGACCACTGTAGCTGGATTATTTTTTTAGTTTAAAATTTAAATTAATTAAAATTTAAATTAAATTTAAAATTTAAGGTGGATATTATTTTGTTGCTTAGTTATAGGTATTTCCACACAACAACTTCCACTTGAGACAGTTAAGACATGCTTCTCCTCTAAATTTAATCTTGAGAAGAGCTTAAATGTGACAGCATGGAGACTGCATTTTTCAGAACAGTGCAGCTCCTCTTTTATTTACATCTAGACTCCCCTTGTCAGTATCAAGAGTGGCGTACCTGGTTTTCTAGGTATCATTTGCATTGTAGGAAGGCAAACAATAAAACTTGACAAAGCAAAGATGGCAAATTAAACAGATTTTTGTTAAAGTATTACCTCAGAGGTTTTGAGAGAGATTTCCACACACATAGACCGCCCAACAGCAGGCAGCTGTCCTGCCAAGGCTTTTTTTGCTTCATGAGTAACTTCTGGTATATCTTTGATTGCCAAATTGAACTGAAACGTTAAAGAATATCTATTTTAATTTTTCATGCACTTTGAGACACCTCCTCTATCTGCCTTGAACATGGCATCCATCTTGACTTCCAGCTTTATCGTAAAGCAAGTAGTACATGCACATAATTCCTTTTACTACTTTCTTGTTCTCTTAGTGACTAGTAATCTCTAATGACAGCAACATAATTCTCAATGAAAAGCAGTGACAAAGCGTTCCAGCTCAAATCTGTTAAGGAAGAAGGAATTCCTCAACTGTATTCCCTATATGTACACCCAGCCCAAGAGGAAGACCAGGTAGTTCTATGTACAGTTTACAAATGAATAAAAAATCAGAATATTGGACATTAACTTTTTGTATTTTCATTTTCTATTTTTTGGATAAAATGTTTCCTTAACATGATAAAACAAATCTGCTTGTTCTAAAATTTTACCCAGTCAGAGCCTGTTGGTGAGGATGAGGATCGAGTACAAATCTTTTCTCCAAGTCGGGCTTGGACAATCACTTGTACAGTCTGAAAGGAAAAAAAATGAGCTTATTGAATTCATAAGAAACCAAGTACAGTTGCTGGAGAACATCAGTCCACTGAAATGGTACTTTTATGGGAAAAGATTAAGTGAAATACACTTTGACCATTGCACACGTTTTCGCTGTTCTTTATCCATCCCTTCAGAACACTCCATCCATGCCCTTGTGCTTGTCCCCACCCCACTGAATCTTTTAGCTCTTATGCTGATTGATCTATGACTGTGACCTTTGCTTCATGTACACCACCAGCTGGCTTCTGAATAATTCTGGCCTTTCTTCCTCCTTTGCTGCTCCACATGCCTAGAACCTGACTTGCTAGAACATCCACTTGATGTTACCTCTCTTATTCAAATGCCACCCCAAAATCAAGCTTTTCTGTGAAGTCTTTGGCACAATCCTTTAGCCCCCATGCTCGCCCTAACTAAATCAAAGAATGTATAATTGACATCAACAGATATTCGTCCAGTAATTTCATCCATGTCTTCTTCTGCTTTTCCCCCACGCTGAATTAACATTATAAACTTCTTTGGACAGGGATCTGTTTTATAGTCAGTAAAATACCATGCATATTGATACTGTATAAATAATGCTGCTGCTAATTTATTCCATTGATGAGTACCTACATTTGGTCCATAACAACATACAGCCACTTTTTGAAAAGCAACTACTAAAATGAAAGGAATTGGCAAAACCACTACTGAGTATTCACTGCCTAAGAAAACCCCATTAAAATTCATGGGGTCACCATAAGTCAACAGGTGACTTGAAGGCACATACACAAAATAGTTCCCTAGACAAGTGCTACTTAACGTAGTGGCCCCTGGACTGGTGCTGGTTCCTGAGTTTTGGCTTCCAATCCCTGGCAAGTTTCCAGACAAGAAAGAAAGAATTGTACACAATGAGCACAAATATGGTACCTGTCTGTGACACACTGGGGGGAAAAAATAAATGCCTATTCACCACATCAGACAGCCTGGGAGCACTGCCCTAATCAATAACTATATATTGTACCCAAATGAGATATGTAGTCACATATTTGGAATATTAATCAGTTCACTTTCTTTAAAAAAACCTGTTTGCTGGGTTTTAATTGGTCTTTCTCTGTTCTTTTTCCTGAGATACATCAGACCATTCTCAGCATGTTTGCATTCTTTACCATTTCTAACCATCTGGTCTCAAACAGTCAGCCAATTTCTTGATCTATAATACAAATGTTGTACCTGCTGTTTCATATGAAAAGCATATGTATGAACTACCAGTCACTCAAAGGTTAGACAGGTTGTATAAGGAAAAAGACACAATCTTGTCCATATTTGTATTGTTCATCATTATTTTAACAGCTTACCAATATTATTTGTCTGGATGGAACACCTCTTAGTCCCTAACTGAGTAGGCACATTGGCTCAAATATCTCCTATTAGTGCTCAACACCGTGTCCCATGTGAGGTTAATGTTAAAATATAGAATTAAGATGACTTGTAAAGCTTAGCTTCCTGCATTGGTATAGAAACACCCACTATCCTTCAAGGAGGAAAGTGTCAAAAGCCCACTGAAGTCATAAAGGTGAACGAGAATTTCCTTAAGAATGGTTAAGCTTCAAAACTTTTCTAAATTGCCCTATAATACTCAATCTTATTTGAATGAATCAACACGATGTAATTAAACACATTTGTCAAGTTGGCCTTGGTATCCACAGGAGTTTGGTTCCAGGACCCCAGTGGATACCAATGTCCATGGATGTTTAAGTCCCATTACATACAATGGCATAGTAAAATGATGTCTCTTATATAGAATGGCAAAATCAAGGTTTGCATTTTGGAGGGTTTTGGGGGGTGGGGGGCGCAGGGGAATATTTTCAAGCCACGGATGCAGAATCCATGAAACAGAAGGCTTTCTCTCAGTATGTCACTAAATGAAACTACATCATGATTCTTAGTGGCAAACTATATTTATGTCATTCCTTAGTGAATAGATATTTGTTTTTTCTTTCTGAACTGCAAGTGTTAAACATTCTGCTGTTCCCCTGATCAGAATGTCATCAATAAATTGATCCCAAGTGGTAATGACTGTGTGTCTTTTTGTTGCACCTTTCTTGAATCCAAATTCAACATGAACTCCTTTCTCATTTCTTTATGGCAGAGGTAGGAATGATGTTTTTTGGCTTGTGGGCTATGTTGGCTTTGGATATGCACTTTGGGGGCTCTGTGTTAACAGTGAATATAGCCAGTGCACAAAGCAGACAAGACATCTCCTGTTGGCAGGAGGCCTCCATATATGCTTGCCATGTTGCACACCAACTTAACACACCACAACCTGGTGTCTGCACGGATCATGGAGCTACATCCACTGTGTTACTGTGTACAGCAAAATGAATTCAATGAGATATCTTTCTTGAAGCAATGGCTCCCTCCGGAGCTGGCTATAGTGGGCATTTGCTTTCTCCAACAGGAAAGCTTCCATGGTGCTTCTCGCAGCTCCCTTTGAGGAGGGTACTTTATAGGTTGGGCTGGGAGGCCTGACTGGTTGGAAAATCTCCCCTCCTCCGCTATCAGGTATTTATTTATTGTTTTAATTGTATTTATTGGTACAAAGGAGTTTTAAACTGTTTAAGCTTAACTGTGTTTTGGCAGCATGACTGGTTTCATTTGCATTTTAATATGTTCAATTTATTGTTTTGTTATGTACAACTTTTTAAAATTATGTTGAAGGCCACACTGAATCCCAGCTATGAATAAAAGGTAAGATATAAATAAAATAAAATAAAATAATTATCCACTCCAAGTATACAGAGCTTGGGCCCAAGCCCGTAGATCATCTGGTGCCACACAAGAAAGTGAAATGTAATGTTGGCACAAATAAATTCCAAATGCAGACTTATTGATTTTTAACTTTTATGTACTGTAATCAACGTTGAGATCCAGTGTAGCAGAGTGGTTTGAGCAGGAGTAGAAAAAGTGTAGGAGAAGAACTCTGAGAGACCAGTTATGAATCTCCACTCAGACATGGAAACTTACTGGGTGACCTTGGGCAAGTTATGCTCTTTTACCCTGATAAGAGGACAATGGCAAACGTCTTTTCAATTATTTCTTACCAAAAGAATCTATGACAGAATTGCCATAACAACCACAACCTATTGTTAATCTTCAGAAAACCTAAAGAAACTTGAAGGTTTGAAAAAAAAAAATGCTGTACAAAAGGACCTCAGTGCTGTGTGAATCAATGTTACATGTACTAGTAACACCTGAATAACTAAAAAGGCATGTTAGTTTTTCCATGCTACACAAATGCTGAAGCAGTATGCTTATTACAATAATTACCTTCAAGGCAAAAAATTTGATAAACTTGTCCAAGTCCTTCCTGTCTTGGGAACTAAGATCAGTGTCCATTGCATACAGCGATCTGGAAGAGAACAGACATAGCATATTCAATTTTTATTTGGTTTCTGAAGTCAGAAAGCCTATTGTATTATTAAAAACTGAGCAAAGCCAGTAACTTTGGTGAGCTAATCATAAAGAGCTAGAAAACTAATATTCAAAAATATTCACTCATTGCTGGCTGAATAAATTTTTATGATCCACATTAACATCTTAGCAGAATAACAGAAAAGCGAGCTATAAAGAGAATTCACTCCAGAGAAATTTCCATTTTTAACAGTGACAAAGCATCTTCATGTTTTACAATCAGCTCAGTCGGGATAGGAACTGGGGCAGGAAAAGATCACATTTTATTTGAACTACTGAACTTGTTACAACTACTACATAATAGTAATAGCAGAATCATACACACACACACACACACACTGTTTAACATGAATTGTCATTAGGCACATTTAAAGAAAATTAGATATTTTTTCAAATATTGTACCAACAGCAATTTGCACAGTAGCATCCTAGTCATTTATTTATGTCCCTCCCCCACCGCCAAACTTGGCTGTCCACAGCAGATTTGCTGCTGTCCTAAGAATTTGCAGACTATTTAACAGCTGATTGCTTGGATTTCCTAATGTGCCAGTAAGCTGCCTTTCCCAGGTGAGTGTGCAGCCAGGGACTGAAACAGGATTTGTGAAATCCTCTGAGATTTCCTTCACAAATCCTGCTTCAACCGTTATTCAGAGGGGGAGATCCATAAGAGCCTTGACCCTGTATCAGAATTCTTCCCCAAACTGAGGAGCAGTATGTTTTTACTTTTTCAACAATTGGTTAATATTAGTGGCTTGCTCCTTGCAATGCAATCATTTCTGTGTTCCCTTCCCCTGGATTCAGATTTGGATTGGGAAACAGTGGCAGAAATTTCAGAAAGTATTACTCCTGATCTAATAATAAATGTCCTTGCCAAACAACAATCCTGCAGAGGTAGCACTACCATGCACATATTGGTGATCCAGCAGCTGAGGGACACAGAATGGGGTCATGAATGCTTGGAAATATAATTCAAGGGCCACATTTTCCAATTAGTAGCATCCAGACAATAGGAGCCACCATGACATATGGCTTGAACGTGGACTACAATTATGGAGACCAGGGTCCAATTCCCAGCTCAGCCATAGATACCCATTGGGAGACCTTGGGCAAGTCACACTCTCTCAGCCTCAGAGGAAGTAAAGGGCAAAACTTCTCTGAACAAATCTTGCTCCCAAAAACCCTCATTATAGCTTTGCGTTAGAGTCTTACTTCTGGATAGACTGTATTACATGGTTTTATGAATAGACAAATTAAAGACCAAATTCTGAGTTGAGTAGAACTTTCCTTCAGGCTTAATGTTAAGCTAAAATACATAAGGTGGAGGCAAATAGAACATGTTGCTCATAATGGAAAATTACCCCAAAAGTGTAATGATCTTAGCATGGAATGTAAGGGGCATTGTGCACCTTTAACTAGGTTAGGTCATGTAAAATGTAGAACAGATTTCATGGTACACCAGCTGAGAAAAACAAACAATGTCTCTTCACCTTTAAAAACATCTCTCTGGAAAAATGACATTTTCAATAACAAAAAATAGCAATAATACAATATTTCCAGCATTGTTTTCATAATTTTTAATGCACAGAGAAAAATCCAATGAACATCTAAATTAACAGGATCAAATTTGTGATCAATTCTGTTGGACATTTTTTTTTACTGATTCTCAGGCAAATTTTTCTTCAGGAATTATGACATGCAGGTCAGTAACAGAATGCAATGGGAAACTGAAAGAAACATTGTCTCATGGTTTCATAGGCTGCATCCATACTGCTGACACAGAGTTTGTGTCTGAATAATTTCTTTTTCATCACAGTGCTATCAAAGAGCAGAGCTCTCGGTTGCTGACATCAGGAATTCCTGGATTCTAAGCTTGGAAATGCCAGTGTTTCAGACAAATAATGTTTTGCATACTTTTCATTGTATTTTTTCTACAAAAATATACACAATACATATGCAAACTGTAGCATTTAGAAATTATGAAGTAGAAAATGGCATTCTAGCACTAGTTCAGATGAGAGTTGTGCTTCACCACATCTGGAGGTGTCAGGTTATATAAGGCTTTTTTGAAACAATAGCATTTTCACTGTTAGGATGATTTGAAGATTACACAATGAAGGAAATGCTCATTAAAGGTGTACTGATAAATTATAGACAACTATATTCTAAAAAAACCCCTCAAACATTTTATTCAATAATGATAAATGCTTCATATTTCTTTATTTGGCTGTAATCCTGTCCTTAGGAATAAGCCTTACCGAATTCAGTTTTACTGTATATATTTGTGAGTGAACATACATATGGTGGATTTTGTCCATTCATTTGTTCCATTGCAAGATACATTAAAATATTGTGGGTTAACAAGTGGGATGAAGAAGTGTAAGAACATGATCCTGGAAACATGCTAGAAATACACTCGTCCCTCCACATTTGCAGCTTTAACTTTTGTTGATTTGATTATTCACAGATTTTATTAATATGTTATCTCTAGGAATATCTAGGTCCTCCAGTGCAACTCTATGGTCAACAGTAACCAAAAGTCGCACTGAAGGACCAGGAAATTCGTAGAGAGAACACTCTACTAGGCCTTTGTAGCTCCTCCAGCATAATTCGGTTGTCAATGTCTGGCAGATGTTGACCATAGAGTTGCACTGGAGAACCAAGAGATTACTATAGAGGTGCCTTCTCAGGTAAAAACATAGTGTCTTTGCTATTTGCAATTTTTCCACATTGTAAAATAATTTACAACGGCCAGATTCTACCCTCGGAATAGGTTTCTTTGTTTGTGAAAACCATGCTTCAGTGATTAATTGTGGGCTTTGCATGCCAAACAGCCCAGGTTTAACTATCAGTTAAACTGAACTAAGGGCCGGAAGAGACTGGCATAAAAAGCTGGCTTCTAGCCACCTTGAGAGCACAGTGTACAGAAGACGCACACCCCAAGACGCTTGGAAGCCAGTTGGTCTGGCTGCCCACATGTGGGCTGGCTTCAGGGACCTCTGGCGGCATGGAGTTTATATGTCACCAGAGTGATTTAAAGCCAGCTTCCAGCCATCGTGCAAGATTCAAGGCAGATTGGGTCTAGAGCATGCGGCTGCGGTTCCAATCCACCTTTGGAAGGGGAAGTCTATTTTGCCCCTAGGGTAACTAAAAAACTTCTGCTTAACAACTTAAAAGTACTAGTCAGCCTTTGGAATTAACACTGGGCTAATATAGTCATGGTCCAACTCAGAATTGAGACTGCACTGTATTTTACACAAACCTTTACAATTCACACCAACATTTCTTTCTCCAGAACAAACTCCTTGAAAGCAGAAAAACCTTTAAAGAGAGTGCAATTAAAATCCCAAATAAAAGTGAAATATGAGTATGACTCACAAACCATTTCAGAATCTGTTTCTCTTGCCTATCTGCTCATGTTTTTAAAGGAGCAGCAGCATTGGCAACAGTTGCATCACCCTTTCCTAAGAGGAATACTAGATATACAGTTCCAAACTAGGTGATGAGGAGAAATAATTACACTTTAATTCATGTCCTGGCAGATTTAATGTATGCCACCTCACCATTAGTCTTTCCTGAGCCTAGGGGATCAGGATTACACTGCAAGAAAAGGGTTTTCATAGGAGTTTATCACACGAAGGGAATTGGAAGTATAATCCAATGGTAATCTGAATGCAGTCATGGGGTTTCACGTGATTGCATGAAAGCTGATCACACACATTTTCGGACAAAGGGAAGTCCTTCCAAACGCAATCATAGGGTTTCGCGTTATTGTGTGAGAAACTATCACACACAATTTCGGGCACTGGGAAGCAATTTTGGACAGTTCTAAATGCAATGCAGTGTCAATACGCAATCACGTAAATTTGCTGAACTAACGAATTTACTCAATTCCGAACTGGCCTCACTTCCATTTCTTTCAAAATTGAGAGAAATTCTTCCCGTGTGATAAACTCCCTTGGCCCGTTTTACACGGGCAAAAAAAGGCGCTTTTAGGGCTAAAAAGCCCGCATTTAGGGTTAGGGAGGGCGTAGCCTTTACACCCTCCCTAAGCCTAAAACGCATGGACACTGCCATTTAAAGATGGCGGCGTCTACACGGAGGCGCCATACAAGCGTCATCACGTGCGCAGCGTTTTGACGCGCTGCGCACGTTTTGACGCTCTGGCGGCGCGGGAGGGCGCCAATCGCGCCCTTCCCGCGCTGCAAAAAAAGAGCTCGATCCCGGAGCTCTTTTTTGCGGCGGGTCGTTGCGGCGGGATGAGGCCTCTGGGGCTGCCCGTGTGGCAGCCTAGGCCTCATCTCGCCGCTAGAAGGGGCGAGTTTGGACCGCCCCTTTTAGCCAATGTAAAAAGCACCTTTGTATTTGGTGCCTGGATGCTCAACTGTATGGCAGCTCATTGTAAGATGCTGTGAGATTAAAAAAACAAACAAAAAAAAACAGCAGGAGAAATGTAATATGCAATAAATATAAAGAACAAATAAAAATATTTAGTCAGTGCATAGAAATCAGATTCAGATTCTAGATTTCAAAATTAACTTCAAGTATTGAATAGCTATCTAGTCAGATACAGCAAGGGAAAAAATCTGAAATTCTGGGAAGAAAAATATATATAAACAAAACAAAAACAAAAAACTAAAATAAATATAAACAAAAAAAAGCAAAAATAAAAGCAAAATTGTAATTCTTTGCACTGTGTGTGGATAATCTCTTCAGAAAAAAATATTTCATACCTGAACTGATCATTAACAGTCTCTGCCTATTTTTTTAGGACTCTTTTAAACTAAATAAGGACTCTTTTAAACTAAATACACATCAGATCTATATTCTAGTAAAACTATAATTCCAACATTTTGAATGTATTATCTGTATTTATTACCATTATATCCGTCTTTCATTAAAGGAGCTCAAGCTAAATTCTTGTTCTCATTTTATACTAACAACAATCCCGCAAACTAGTTAGACTCAAAGAAAGTTAGTTTCACTCTGTGGGCTTCAAGGCTCATTTATTCCTGTAAACACAGCTGGAACACGGTTGCTCTTATTTCTAAGTAAACATATGAATGGCTGCACTATAAATCTCTGTAACGCAAAATTTGCCAAAACTGCCTTAAGTTGGTCACAAATCAGAATGGTATTTTAAAGTATACTTTGGAAACAAGGAATAGATATATTTTCAAGTAACTGTGGGGTCTTAAAATTGCTTTTTCCCATTTAAAAGCAGTGATTCTGAATTTTACTTTTTGTGTATAATAGTTATTTTCAAAGGCCAAAGCCAGAATCCAAGCACATTACAGAGGCAGCCTTAAAGATATTTACTTAAAAGTAAGCCTCATTAAAGACTGGACTATTTAATACTTCAGAAGAATTAAAAGTATATTTCCATTTATGTTGGATTTTGAGTCTCACATTATTTCATCCTTATTCACTGAATGATTTAGAAATATCTCCAGATCACACATCCATGTGGTCATATCACATGATGAGGGCAAAGGAGATGATGACCCCGAAATGCCTATATGATGTAAGAACAGTAAGTGAAATTAAACTTAAGTTGTTAGAACTCATTAAACACTGTTTTAAATACAATAGTTAACAATAGCCACCTTCAACTACAGGTTTGGTGAAGTACATCAGCATAAATATAACTCTATTTGCTTACATTCATAAAACAAAAGCAAATGAATTACAGGTGACACTCTTGCTCAACATCCTGTATCTCTGTATGTGCATAGCAGTTGAATTTAAACCTAAGGTTATGCACTTGCCACGTCCTACTGTGATGACATCATTTGTATTTAATTATTTTTCAAACCATTTTTCAGATCAATGATATTCCTGAGTTGGTTTACAATAATCTATAAAACAGGAAATGCTCATACAAAGAACATTAAAATGTTGAAACACTGTAAGATTGCACAGCAAAAACTGAAAGAACATAAATCAGTAAATCAAAACAGCAGCAGCAAATACAAATGTTAAAACAGCATTAGCTATTTCAAATTCAACATGGCATAATGGTGTGAGCATTAGATTATGACATGGGAGACAAGGGTTTGAATCCCTGCTTGCCCAGGGAAACCCACTGGGTTATCTTGGGCTAGTCACATTCTCTCAGCCTGAGAGGAAGGCAAAAGCCAACCTTCTCTGAACAAATCTTGTCAAAATAAACTCACAGCCTCAAGTGTGTGAACAATTTTTAAAACACCACAAACCATCCAAAGGCTGACTGCAACAAAAAGAGAACCAAATGTTGATTTTTAAGTCCCAGCCACCTACCTAAGAATGGAAGTGAGGAAGAGCTGTATGTAACCTGCTGCCCAAATTTGTGGATGCCTTCACCCAAGGATTTTATGAAGATATAAAAATACCACTTTCTGGACAGTACCCCTGTAGTGGTTTGAGTTTTGGATTGTGACTCTGGAGACCAGGGTTCAGTTCTCAGCTTGGTCATGAAACCCACTGGGTGACATTCTCTCAGCTTCAGGGGAAGACAATGGCAAACCTCCTCTGAACAAATATGACAAGGAAAACCCTATGAGGTTCATCTTAGGGTCATCATAAATAGGAAACAATTTGGAGGCACACAACCACAACCCTCAAGCAGGACCAAAACCACTGGAGCCCAGTGTCCTCAAGTGCCAACTCAGAAAATCGACCTAGGAAGATACACGTCAAGAGAACTAACAAAGCAGAGTTCTTCCTGTTTATGGTCCAAAACACACCGCAGCAAAAATCCAGTTTGAAGCCAGTTTAACTGCTCTAGCTCAGTGCTAGGGAATTCTGGGAGCTGTAGTTTTGTGAGACATTAGCCTTCACTGTCAGAGAGCTCTGGTGCCACCACAAACTACAGTTCCTAGGATTCCCTAGCACTAAGCCAAGGCAATTAAAGCGGTCTCAAACTGGATTATTTCTGCAGTGTGTTTTGGACCTATTTCCCAGCATAAATAAACCATCAACCAAGGCAATCAAAGTAGTGTATGCCACAAATCCATGACTGAAATCTTGACTGGCATGGATCTAAACCGTGTGTCTGACAAAAGGTGTACTGTATATTAAGTCTCATTTCTGGGAGACAGGCAAGCTATACATCCAATGAATACATAAACAGGAAACCAGCACAGATTATATATGTCTAACCCACAGGCCAGAGTGGCATAGTGGTGTGAGTGTTGGGACTACACCTCTGGGAGACCAGGATTCGAATCCTGGCTCAGCCACAAAACCCACTGAGTGGCCTTGCGCAAGTCACATTCTCTTAGCCTCACAGGATGGCAATGCCAAACCTCCTCTGAAGAAACTCGCCAAGAAAACCCAATGACAGATTTACCTTTTGTGTTATTCTGTGTCTTCAAGTTGTTTCCCACTTATGGCAACCCTATCATGGGGTTTTCATGGCAGGTTTCTTCAGAGGAGGTTTGCCATTGCCTTTTCATGAGGCTGAGAGAGTGTGATTTGCCCAAGGCCACCCAGGGAATTTCATGGCTGAGCTATGGTTCAAACCCTGGTCTCCAGAGTTACTCAAATCATGAAGCCACGCTGGCTCCCTAGATTCACCTCAGGGTCGCTATAATTCGGAAACAACTTGAAGCCACCCAACAGTAAGAACAACAGTAAGAAAGATGAAGAAATGAAGAGTGCTCCTTCCAGCCCATCAACCATCATCCGGCCTCAGAGGGAGAGAGAGGCAGGCCAGCTCCATCGGACCTAGTTCAAAGTAGGGAATTTATCACGTGGGGGACAACTGGAAGTATAAATGGTGATTAACCTGTGATAATCCCACAACTGTGCTAATGGTTTTCACACGACATCGAAATGAAATGTGATTAAAGTGCCATTATCCCATGAATAACCAGGCAAGAAACAGCAGCAAATCATTCACGAGATTTTCCCATGAATGACTTTTTGCTGTTTCCCTGGATAATGACTCTTGTGTTAGCCTCATTTTAATAGTGTTCTAATGTCAATTGTGTGACATTTCTACAGGTTAATCACTGTTTAAACTCCACATCCCCCCCTCCATGTGATAAACTCCAATGATGAAGAGCCCTCCTGGCTGCAGCCCATCTGCCATGGCCTCAGAGGGAGAGAACAGCCAATGAACTTGATCCCTTTTCCCACCACCATTCCCTTTTCAAGTCTTTTTAGACTGTAAGTCTGAGGGAAGGGAAGTGTCTAATTTTTTTAAAAAGTACGTAGAGAGATCTTGTAGCACCTTTCAGACTAACTGGAAGAAAGAAGTTAGCAGCATGAGCTTTCGTGGACTGAAGTCTACTTCCTCAGATGAAGTAGACTGAAGTCTAGGAAAGCTCCCGCTACTAACTTCTTTCAGCTATATATGTCTCTGGTTTCCACTCCACTAAGCAAATAAATAAATAAATGAGGAAGCAGACTTCTTTCTTTCAGTTAGTCTCAAAGATGCTCCATAGAAAGATAGATAGATCCGTCCCTAGTTTCCACTCCACTAAATGCACCTGAGGAAGTAGACTAGTCTAGGAAAGCCCATATTGCCAACTTCTTTCAGTCTCAAAGGTATATATATATATATATATATATAATATACACATATATATCTGTCCCTTGTTGCCACTCCACTAAATGCACCTGAGGAAGTAGACTTTAGTCTAGGAAAGCCCATATTGCCAACTTCTTTCAGTCTCAAAGGTATATATATATATATATATATATAATATACACATACACATATATATCTGTCCCTTGTTGCCACTCCACTAAATGCACCTGAGGAAGTGGACTTTAGGAAAACCCACGCTGCCAACTTCTTTCTTTCAGTGAGAATCATAGGTGCTCTCTATATATACATAAACACACACACATACACACCTGTCCCTGGTTTCCACTCCACTAAATGTATCTGGTGAAGTAAACTGAAGCTGCCAACTTATTTATTTTATTTTATTTAAAGTATTTATACCCTGCTCTTCAGCCTTAATGGCTATCAACTTCTTAATGGTTATCACTAACTTCTTTTAGTGAGTCTCAAATGTGATATATATATATATATATATATATATATAGAGAGAGAGAGAGAGAGAGAGAGATTTATTTATCTGTCCCTTGTTCCACTCCACTAAATGCATCTGAGGAAGTAGACTTTAGTCTAGGAAAACTCATAGTGCCAACTTCTTTCTTTCAGTCAGTCTCAAAGGTATATATATATATATATATATACACATACACATATATATCTGTCCCTTGTTGCCACTCCACCAAATGCACCTGAGGAAGTGGACTTTAGGGATAAAAAAACCAGGCTGCCAACCTCTTTTCTTTTCAGTGAGTCTCAAAGGAGCTACAGGACTAACACAAACACAGCTATAACACACACCTGTGAAAACAAAACAAACCTGTAAGCCTGAAGTCAGAGAGGGCTACAAACACTCCAAATGAGAGAGCAAGCATACACCTGGTAATATAATATAATATAATAAGCTGCCTTAGTGCAGGGCTGATAGAGGGGCTGCACTTGCTGCTAGGGCTATAGATATGAATATAAATCCATAAAGAAACCACCCAACCACCCACCCTCAGGGCAGCAGAGGCAGGAGCCTTACCGAGGGCTGGGGGTAGGCCGAGGAGGCGACGGTGCGGGGTTTCATTCCGGGGACGGCGAGGACTGGAGCCCAACCGAGGGAGGAGGGAAGGAGGAGGGCTCGGGTCCCTCTAGTCCTCCTTCTCCCCTGCCGCCATTACTGTTTGTTTTCATCCGCACCTCTCAGGGAAAGCCGGGCTGTGCCTTCGCGGCGGCACTTTCGACAGCCTCTTTGGTGAGGGCAGGAGGCGAAACATATATTCCGAGCCTGGTTTTTTTTGGTCCCCTTTTCCCTCGGGGAAAAGCGGTGGGTGGTTATTGTTATTATTATCGCCCGGTGAAGGGATTTTTTTTTCCCCGAGAGGAATCTGCGTTTGAGAATGCGCAGCCTAGCGGGGAGAGAGAGACGGGAATTGAAGGGAGCAGCAGAAGCTGGGAGAAATCTCGCGCCGGAAGTGGAGCGCCCCGGGACTTATTTCGCGCTTTCTCTGTCCCTGGTCTGGTAGGTCTCTTGTCCTGCCCAAATGCAGCAGCAACCCTAAACTATTGTTGCATCCACAGTGGAGGAATAACCCGGTTTGGCACCGCTTTGACTCTTTTCTGGCTCATGGCTATGGAATTCTGGGAGTTGGAGTTTGTTGTGGGCCCTCTGGGCCCACAACAAACTCCAACTCCCAGAATTCCATAGCCATGAGCCAGAAAAGAGTTAAAGCGGTGCCAAACCGGGTTATTCCTCCACTGTGGATGCACCCTATGCAACAAGACCATGACATTTTCCCTGCTTACCCAAGATTCCCATCTTTACCTGACAGTACTACCCAATGCTATGCTATGCTTGGCTGGGTTTCATTGTAGGCTTCACACTTCTCAAAATATGGTGACAAAATCCATCCTCCCTTCATCCCCAGGACCCCTCTTGCCTTCTCACTTTTTTGAGAATAATTTGCACAATATAAATAGAAACAAAATAGCCACCGATACAGTGACATGGGGCCCTTTTTTATTTCATGGGTGAATGCCTGCCAGCAAAATGGGTCTTCGAAGAAACACACCCGACAAGTGGCATTTAGCCAATACTATCTATTACAAGAGTAGTGAGTGGGTCTCATGTGCCATTTTTGTGGCCTCTAAGTACCCTACCAAATATATATATATATATATATATATATGTTGTTTTCTGCTGCCAGTTTGGCCATCCCCCCAGCTATTTTTTCCCTGGTTAAGATGCCAGTTCTGATGATTTTAAGATCAGAAGGCTGGCAGTTCAAGGCCCAAGTGCTGCCTGATGGGGTGAGCTCCTGTCACTAGTCCCCGCTTTTGCCAACTTAGCAGTTTGCAAAGCAAGCAAATGCAAGCAAATAAATAGGCACCGCTTCAGTGGGAAGGTAACAGCATTCAGTGCAGTCATGTTGGCCCTCGTAGCCACCAGACATATAAATGTAAATTCATGCTTCTTAGTCATGATCAAAATGGAGGACACAGAGGAATTCCTCCTGGACAGAAAGTTTAAGTGTAGGACCTGTTCCTGGGAAAGGAGGATGTCTGGACACCTTGCACTAAACAAATCCACTAGTGAGACAATACTTAGGTAAATCCAGGGTGACCCAGATGTGCCCTAACTCCAAAGGAGGACAACTAGGTATGGCGAAATGGAGGGACGGACATTCAAGAACAAAATGGAGGACATGACCAAAAAAAAAAAAAAAAACAACTAAAAACACTAATATAAATACAAATCCATGCTTCTTAGTCATGCTCAAAATGGTGGATGATTTTGGAATTCCTCCTAGACAGAAGGTTGAAATGGAGGACGTTTCTTGGGGAGAGGAAGACATCTGGTCAGCCTGGGCTTTCATAATCCTTTTTTGTTAGCTTTCTTGGCTAGGCAAGATGGGAGTTATAGATGAAATGCACTGGAGGGCCACAGTTGCCCATCCATGACTGCACTGGCACTGCACAAATAATCCAGTTTGATACTGCTTTAACTGCTATGGCTCGGTGCTGTGGATTTCTGGGAATTGTCCAAGCTTTTGTATTCCTCATCACCTTGTATATAAAAGAGAGCTGGACAGTGAAAAAGGGCTGATAAGAAAGTCAGCTCATTTGAGATGTGGTGCTGGAGAAGAGTTCTGCAGATACCATGGAGGGCCAAAAAGATAAACAAATGGCCCTAGATCAGATCAAGTCTAAAATCTCCCTAGAAGCCAAGATGACAAAACTGAGGCTGTTGTACTTTGGCCACATCATGAGAAGGCATGAATCACTGGAAAAGGCAATAACGTTAACAAACGTAGAAGGCAGCAGAAAGAGAGGAAGACCCCATGCAAGAGGGATAGATGCCATCAGGGAGGGCACCAGGCTGAATTTGCAGGACCTGAGCAGAGCAGTGTAGGATAGGGTTTTTTAGAGATGGCTCATCCACAGGGTCACCATGGGTCAAGGTCCACTCAGGGTATCAACAACAACAACAAAAGAGACTATGTTTTTTTAACACCTTGCCTGATGAAGAACCTAGTGGCATTTTGAAAGCTTGCAACGTGTATATTGTGTATTTTGGTTAGTCCAATAAAGGTACCACGTTTGGTGGATTTTTGATGTTACCCAATTTGCTATATGGCCAACATGGCTATCCCTGGATGTTTTCTGGATTTCATAATATAATTTCATTATAGCCACAGCAGGGGGATCCTAAAGAAAGAGCCAGTGGACTGAGACCTTACTATTTGAGGTTTTACCTCCAAGAAAGGTAAAACATTCACCCCCACCTAAAATTGGAATTGCATTGGCATGGTTGACATCAATACCACCTAAAGCTTTCCTGATTTCCTGACTAGTTACTAAATACCCCTTTTCTCCCCCAGCAAACCACCCCTATATCTTAATATGAAAATGTTTTTTTCAAAGCTGACTTATATATTTTTAACAGGGTTATTACTTTCAAGCATTTTTGCCACCTTCATTTTTCCTAATGCAATTTGATGATCTCAAGGTGCAGCTAGTTTTCAGTGTTGCTGATGTTAAAGCCATGTATAGGGGTGATGGAGAACAATTTAAGTGTTGCAGAAACTTTGTTTGCAATTAAATGTAATGTTGCTATAATACAAGTGAAAAACAGGAGGTAAAACAGAAAATAAAAGTTGAAATGCAATTAAAAAAAGTTTTCCTGATTGAAAAGCATGAAGGCTTCTTGAGAAATTCAATGTCCTTTGCCTTATAAAGGGGCCTGTGACCTCACAAAGGAAGGTGCCATACTGGATTGCAAAGGAAATATCTTTTAGTATTACAAATGGATATTAAATTTTCTGGACTTTGAGAATCACTCAGTAGCCACATAGCCAGAAAGAGAAGGTTCCAACCTGGAAGATGTTCCCCTCCATAACATCTGAATTAAGAACAAAAACAACAAAATGCAGGCCAATGACTGACATCTTCAATTTTTTTCATCCTCTGTATGGTTTTTAACACCTTGCCTGATGAAGAAGCCATTGGAGCTTTGAAAGCTTGCAACATGGATATGTGCATTTTGGTTGGCCCGATAAAGGTGTCACTGGTGGATTTTTTTTATGTTATTGGATTTGCTATATGACTTACACAGCTACTCCTGGGTGTTTTTTTTTTTAAAGAAAAGAGACACTTGGATTAAGTCTATCAGCTCTGGTGCCATGAGAAACTACAGTTCCCACAATTTCATCACATTGAGCCATGGTAGTTAAATTGGTGTCAAACTGGATTATTTCTGCAGTATGAATGCAGCCCTTGTTGCTCTGTGATTAAGAGATGATGGATCCTTTGGTGCAGCTGCTGTTGATTAGCTGGCTGGTTCCTCATCATCATTTCAAGGACATTCACTTTAGGTTCCAGAGGGACTTGCCTCTTAGTCTATTCCAACAAAAGCAGCAAAAAGTTTTTGCTGTTATGTCATAATAAAACTAATCTTTAAGAAGCCACAGAATTTTTTGTCCATTTCAAATGTTTGAAGTGAAATATTGATTTAACCATTGTACATCTTCTTCCTACTCTTTCTTTTCTCAGTAACTTAATCTTATTCTCATCTCCTATCTTAGACAACTTTTTTTTTCTTTTTCACTTTTTAGCACTTCATTACTGCACTATCTATCCTCAGCACTACTTCCTTTTAAAAAAAAAAGAGTCATGGGGTTTAACCTATGAATACATGAAAGAGCTTGAAAACAATGCAGTGTTTCCTCTCAGAGTGAGGATGGCCACTTTCTGTATTCTTGTTTGTCACTTCACAGAGTGGTATTGTGGGATGTAACTGGAATTTGCTAGAGAACTGACCCCAAAATAAAATTGCTGGAGCACTGTACTTACTGTCAATGTGTTAAAAACAAGAGAGGCATGTGGCATTTCAAAGACCAACACTATTATACAGCATGAGCATGTGTGGATTATAGCCAGCTTCATCAGATGCATCTGCTGATGTTGGCTACAGTCCACACAAATTTATGTTCACACAAATTAAGTCTTAAAAGTGCCACAGGACTTTTATTTCTTTCTTTCTTCTTTTTTGCTGCAACAGACTTAACAGGCCACTCCTTCAAAAATTCAGACATGTTGTTTATATATCCTACACAACGTCTAAAAGATAGTGTGTAATATTGAAGTTTGGAATATCTCTTCAGTAAAATATTATAACATTCTTCTTTTCTTATCAAGTAAATTGGTTGGCCCGCTGTTAAAACAGACATTGATTAAAATCCACTAGGGCCAGCAGGGCCTGGAAATGAAGGTTTAGGGTTGAATATTTCTTATATGACACCAACTGACCACCTCTGGAAAAAAAAAAGAACTTGTCTGTAGTTTAAATGATAGGAAATTTAGGGACTCTGCAACATAAAGCCTACTGCTTCTGTTTTATTTTACTTTAGTTTTGCGGACACAATTCGGTTAGCTGGATTCTATGTGCATTATAGGACATTTATTTGGCCACTGATATGGTTTTATATTCCCTCACACATTCTGTGTAGTCCCTTCAAAATGTTATAATTATTAATAACACATGAGTACAGTAGTTATTTGTAACATTTACTGTTGGTATTTAAGATTTTTTTGCTCATTACTGAAATAGATAAAATCTCCTGTATAGATATCAGTTACAACTACTGGTATGTTTGTATTAACTACTGGGAAAAATAAATCATTAATCTTTAATGATAGCACAAATCTTCTCTGACCAACAGTGTTTTTACAGGAAATGAGCAATCATCACTCAGTTGTTATAATCCTTGGCTAACATTTCAGTAGTGGAAAAACATGCTATTGAAGCCAGATAGCGAACAGGGATTTGGGAACAGAATGGCTGCCACTTATTAAAAAGGCTGTTTTTCCCTCTCCAGGGACATATGAGGCTGAAAATTAGTGCCAGTTTGAGAGGACATTCTTATTATCTGTGGGTTGTTCGGGTTATGTGGCCATGTTCCGGAAGAGTTTATTCCTGATGTTTCGACAGCATCTGTGGCTGGCATCTTCATCTCTGAAGATGCCAGCCACAGATGCTGGCAAAATGTCAGCAATAAATTCTTCCAGAATAAGGCCACATAGCCCCCCCCCCCCAAAAAAAAAAACCCGTCAAAAACTATGGATATGCTGTGAAAAGCCTTCCACTTCACATTCTTGTTATCTCCTCCTTCATGAAGCTCTGCTCTTCCCCCACAAACACTCTCCCAGTCCTTCAACACAGATGTGGGCTGGTGGCTGTACAAGAGAAGGGGCAATCACCTGACAGATGATACTGCTTTGTCTGCAGACACAACTGACAAAACTGGATTTTGCTACTTTTTGGTAGCTCATGACCTTTGTTACAGAAACAGTAATTGAGCAATCACATACAGAGCAAGATAAAGAGTTTAGAGAATTTGGGTATAATGGTCTCCTACAGAGTGCTTGGAAAGTCATTTGTTTCTGTAAAACTGGAAGGTCTTAATGTATGGCAAATGGTCTTGTGCTTTATTAAAACATAAGAACATGAGCTGATGAACCTAGCACATAATATTTTCAAAACTCTGTCTCTATATTACATTATGATCTTGAGGCTGCAAGTAAAAAAAATATTTTTCTGATAGTCTTGTTAATTTTATCTATGCATACATAGACTTCTCAGAACATGACTAAATTTGGGTTCCTCTTGGTTACTTCTAAGAGAAAATAGTTCTTTTCAGTAATTAGCTCAAATTACAGCTTTTAGAAATACAGAGTTTTTCTGCAAAAAGCATAATCCTGTTAACACGCTCTCATCTGCCTAGCCTAATTAACTTTTTCCACATTATTTTACTGATAGTTTGTATGTGTGCAGTAAAATTACTGATAAGACTTAGTTTTTATTATTGTACTTGATTGACTTAGCAGCCTTGTTGACTTCTAAATTATCTCCTTTGCTTGGGCTTGTGAAAAATGTGAAAAATATGAACCAAAAAAGAGCTATACACAATGTATTTTATGGAGAAGTGCAAATTATGTCCCCCTTCCCGATATTTTTGGGCTGCATGACCCAGCCTCTTTCACCATTGGCTATGCTGGCTTCAGTTCTGCAACATCCAGAAGTCTACACAGTCCCCCTCTTCCCATGTTGAGTGGGACTCATAGGGAAACATTCTCCAGGTTAAGCGTGTAGGCCTTGCCCTTTTTAGTTCTTGGAGATTACAGAACATTTTCATTTGAATTAAGGCATTTTATGTGCCAGTCAAAAGTAAATGAGGATTTACTTTTATATCTTTACCCATACTCTTTACAGTAAAACTGGGAATAAACTGCTGCTGCCTCTTCTTGCCAGCTTTCCCTCTGTGTGTGTTTTCCATAAAATGCAACTGTTACTGCATAGTAAAGTTTGAGAATAATCTGTGTAGCTTCTTTGTTAACTTCAGCTGCTATCCAGCCAAAAGATTAGGAAAGATTCTGTGCAAGTACCAAATTAATATTTTACTGTATGGTGGTAATTTAACATTCCTATTGATTTTTGCTATTTTTCATTTATCGTAATTCATTTTATCACATTATTACATTGGTCTTAAGCCTTATGTCTACTAATTGTGGCATTGGCTTTAACTAATAAGGCAGATAAATAAACTTTTGTATGACTGCACTGTTTTCATGTTTGCTATTTTGTGACTATAGAAGTGCATGGCTACTGTAGGAGATGGGGATGGCGTGGGGGTGGGATAAGCAGTCTAGCCTTGTCCCACACATTTTGAGGGAAGCACATGGATATTTCAGAGTTTCACTTGGCTTGGCGGTGCCTTGATGTTTTGGACTTTACATCCTAGTATTAGATACTGGCTGGGGATGATTAAGGCTGAAGTTCAAAATACTTGGAAGGAGTCAGCCTCACCAAAACTGATACAACAGAAGGGGAAAAGTGCATATTAAATACAGGAACGAGCAGATAATGCAGATACTGTCCTTTTCTAGAAAATGAGACAAAAATACATTAAGGAGAACAGATCAATTATCTTGTATAGATACAATATTAGGCACACAGACTATATCTGGTGGCAGCATGACTCTTCTGTTACCATTTCTACTTTTCTCCTTCATATTCTAATTACAGGGAATCATTGATAGACATGGGGAGAAAATCAGAATAGGGGGAAAAAAACTTACTTTGTTGAATCTTTGATTTTGCAAGATTGGAAATCCCTTTAGTTCCCAGAACAATATGTCCTCTCTGTCAGACTATGACTGACTAGCTTAATAATGGAGGAGAGTGGATGGGTGGTGCCTCTGTTTATATAACACACTCTTGTAGAAGCATCACATTTATTTATTAATTGATCATCTCTAGATTCTTTGAAGTTTTAGATTTTCTGGTGTCTGAAAGAAGAAAAAACTTATCTTGAAGAATCATGAGGGAGATCACAAATGATAGAAAAAATACAAAAAAGTAACTCCATTTGTAGTACTGCATGTTTCTAAAAATAACAGCTTTGGTATTACTGATTCACACCCTCATGTTGGATACATACAATTAATTTTATGTACCAACTCTGCAAGAAGAAGCTTTCCTAGACTTGCTTAACTGGTTCAGAAAGCAGTCAAAACATGTCACTGAGTGCCTGTAGAACATGCACCCTACAATTCTAGGTTTGCATATGACCCCAGGTCAGTACTAATTGTGTTTTCTTACAATCTGTAGTATGTCCCATAGCTCTCAGGAAAATTTCACACAACTTCAAAAAAAAAATTTCCACTAGAACTTTGCCAGAATCTTAACTATGATTCGTTGACCCCTTGGCTGAAACCAATAGCAGTGTCCCTTGGAGATCTTAGTCCCATATTTTCATGTAAAATTTTATCTGGTAGGGCTTGGATGTGTTAATAGTACTGTGGGAAAGTATATTGTATTTCTTTTGGTTGTATTCTGTGAATTGCATTTTTCAGTCTCACAACATGTAGAGCTAATGGAAATTAAAATTAGGAGGTACATTTATAAATGAATTTCTAAATCCCATTTGCAAATAGTGCCAATAAATATGTCAATAAATACTGTATGTCTTTACAGATGAACTGCAGTGAAGATGACAGAAAAGTACAATATTTTTAGCTATGTACTGAATTTCCTTTTTTGGCTACACTGCAGGTGAATACCAGACACAAAATCTTAATCCATCATGGCTGTTCCAATAGCAATCCTGGACTGTGATCTCTTGCTCTACGGTCGTGGACATAGGACACTTGATCGCTTTAAGCTGGAAGATGTTACTGATGAGTATCTGGTATCTACATATGGCTTCCCACGTCAGTTTATCTACTACCTGGTAGATCTGCTGGGTGCCAACCTTTCTCGTCCTACCCAGCGATCCAGGGCTATCAGCCCAGAGACGCAAATTCTTGCTGCATTAGGTTTTTACACATCTGGCTCTTTCCAGACCCGCATGGGAGATGCCATTGGCATCAGTCAGGCATCTATGAGTCGTTGTGTTGCCAATGTTACTGAAGCCCTAGTGGAGAGGGCTTCTCAGTTCATTCATTTTCCAGAGGACAGTGCATCTATGCAACAAGTGAAAGATGACTTTTATGCATTGGCAGGTATGCCAGGGGTACTAGGACTGGTTGACTGCACCCATGTAGCAATAAAGGCACCAAATGCTGAAGACTTGTCATATGTGAATCGAAAAGGCCTTCATTCCTTGAATTGCCTAATGGTGTGTGATGCCAGAGGATTGCTGCTAAGTGCAGAAACACACTGGCCAGGCAGCCTGCAAGACTGCACTGTACTGCAGCAGTCAGCCCTAAGGAACCAGTTTGAAGCTGGTATGTACAAAGATGGCTGGCTACTTGGTAAGTTCATTCTGTTGGCTGACTTTCTGAAAATGTGTTGTGGCAGAATATGTTAGATACTGTGATTATGTCACAAAATTTCCTAGAAATTAGAAATCTCCATAAAAATTAAATAAACAGAGGTCGATCAAATTAACCCTTTTCTCTGTCTTTGTTTGGAAAGCTGACTTCAGGTGACTATCCAATTCACTGTCAAATCCTGGAAATTATATTGGAATGTTGTTTTCCTATTTGTTTTGTGACGTCTCATTTTTGTGTTTGACAGGTGATAATTGTTTCTTTCTTCGCCCTTGGCTAATGACTCCTCTGCATATTCCTGAGACACCTGCAGAGTACAGATATAATATGGCACATTCAGCCACTTACAATGTCATTGAGCAAACATTCTGGTCAATTCGATCCCGATTTCGTTGCCTGGATGGATCAAAGGGAACATTGCAATATTCTCCAGAGAAAGCCAGTCACATCATCTTGGCTTGCTGTGTGCTTCATAACATTGCTCTAGAACATGGGCTGGATATATGGTCTTCCTTAACAATGGGACAGATGGAACAGCCAGAGGAAGAATATGAACATATGGAATCGCTTGACTCTGAAGCCTATCAAGTTCGCAAGGAATTACTGATCACTCACTTTAGCTAACACAATGAGACATATCACTGATTTTAAAAAAGGGTGAAGGGGATTAAGCAAATATGGACAATTCTGATTTTCCTTAAAAACTTAAGAGAATGGAATGAAGGTAGGATTATTTGTAGGTGCTCTGAGGCGGGGAGAGGTGCTGAAAGAATTGTTTTGTATTTGGAAAATATTCCACATTTATAAGAATTGATTTTTGTTATGCAAGTTTGAGCTGAATCTGAAAATACTAAACATTTCACTACTAATGTTCAGTCTTTTTGGAAGCAGTTCTTCAAAGACACAAATATGAGCTCAAAGAAGATTACTGTCCTGGTTAAAATGTAATATCTTTAAGGATTCTAAAATGTATTAAAAGCATCTTGTGCACAGTGTAATTAGATTCTAAACAATTGCATTTATATTGCTAACTGAAAGTAATTACACATTTGACTTGTACACAGTAAAAAACTACATAAGTACCCCCTTTTTTGCTATATAATTTACCACTCTTGTTTGTCTTTTAAAAATGCAGGAACAACTGCAGTTGTGTATGGGAATGGCACAAAGTCCTTTGTTTCTTGTACAATGACAATATGTTGTGGCATATTTATATCTCAGTGGGTGTATGAAGGTATTTACAGAGGCAAAAGTGTAGTGGAAGACTTAAAAATCTCTAGCCTGGGAACATTTATTTGAAATGGCACATGTGAGTGAGTTAATTTTTGAAATGAACCAGATTGCTAAGTTTAAGCGCATCTCCCATAGCACAGGAGATTTTTTGTTTTGTTGCTGTTAACATAGACACCATTATTAGATTCATTAGTTTGAACAAAGAACTGGTGTACATTACTTGTAAGAAAAAGCTATGGTACTGGAGATTTTCAGTTTAGACAAAACAAAATCCAGCTAAAGGGAAACTTACTAGAGGTTTATACAATACTATATAGGGTAGCAAAATTGGACAGAGGGATTTCTCTTTCATTACACTAAAACTCAGGGTTATGCAGTTAAACTATCTGGCAGGTGAACACAGTAGCAACAGGCACTGTCTACTAGCTTGCATCATGTTAAAAGGGAACTGGACAAATTCATTGAGGAACAATCTTTCAGTGGCTATTAACCAAGACATGAAATCTCCATGTTTAGTGGTAATATTCCACCAAAAGCCAGTTGCTGCGGCAACAGCAGGGCAAGGATTTTGCCTTTAGGACCCACTTGTGAGTTTCCAAGAGACATGTAGTTGTGCTACTGGTCACAGTGGGAAACATGTTGTTAGACTAGGTGGGTCTTTAGTCTGATACAGCAGGGCTTTTACATTAATGAGAGCTTCCTATGGGGACATCCTTATTTATTAAACATGGAAAGGTTCTTCCAGGCATGGGGAGTTGATATATATGACAGAAAGTAAGGGTATATAATATATTATGGAAGATCACTGTGGTGGGTGCTAACCTAGCCCTTGTGTCCCAGTTTCTTTGGTAGGAGAGGCTTCCGTAATTGCAGCCTATTCATCTTGCCTCAAAGAAATCAAAGGGAATAAATTCTTACCTACACCTGCCTTGGTTTCCATTTCTTAGTTGTGACCTTTTCTAAGAGCCTTGCCATTGAAAGTTGGCAACTTTAATTGTAAAGACAAAAAATTGGCCTTTATTTGAAACTGTCCATCTCTCCTCTAGTTCCTTCTTACCATCCTTCCTCTAGTTTGTCTGTGGAGAATCATGTTGGGAAAGTGGTAGTGATAAATGAATTCCCTGTCCCATAGTCCTGAATGGATTGGATGTATTACAGGGTGTATTTCTGCCCCTGATATCAGCTATGGTTGCACTACTGTTGCTGTTGGGTTCCCCAGTAAGGTGTTGGGTTCTGTTTTGCACTTTCCCAGGGAACACCTTTGTTCTTTTCTACTCAGAGAAACGTCAATGGGAGTAAAAAATAAAAACCTGGTTGGGCTTTGCTGCCCTTTGCTTTCTCCACCCTTGGGTAAAAGCAAGAATGATCATAAGTCTTCTTGGCCAGGTTTGTGAGCATCATGGCTGAGTCCCAGTCAGGACTTAGTATCATCAAGGGGCTTTAGGAAGGGGGTGGGGGCAGATTAAACCACATTAACTGTAACTCTTCCTGGTTTTGTTCCTCTTTGACTGGGTAGTCAGGCTTGACCTTTTGTTTGTGCCTGCCAGTATCCTGATGTAGATTAGGTTCTTGGCAAACCTTGATAAACAGCCTAAAATTCTTCATTTGGAGTTAGCTCAGGAAGCTACAAAACAAACAAACAAACAAACAAACAAACAAACAAAAACAGTGGCATCCATCTACAAGTAAGGCTGGGAAACCTGTGGGTTTCCAAATATTACTGAACTTCAGATGGTAATTTCTTATTCTGTGATTTGAAGTCAGTTCTGACTATTTGAAAATGTATCCTAAGGCTTTATTGGAGAGATATCTTCCAATTAGGTTTTTCATTGTCTTCCTGAGGCTGAGATAGTGTTAGAATCTGGGATTTTCTTCCATATGTAGATATGTTTGGTTGTATATGGTATTGTAATAGTTATAATGGTGTATAGTTGTTAGAATGGTGGAGAATGAAGGGACATGTATGACTAAGGAAAGGTAGGGGGTTGCAAGATTCAAAGGGATGCCTGGTCTTCAAAGCTGGAATGTGCAGATGTGAGCGGGAGGAACTTTCCTAGAGTTTCTGTTAGGAAGCAGATACTGGTAAAGACACTGGTGTGGCTTTGAGGGGCTGAGCGAAACAGTTTGTTCTGGGGAGAAAGGGCTGGTTTGTTTTGGTTGTTAACCAAATTAAGGAAAAGCCAGTGAAGTTTATGGGTGGGGTATTGTTAAAGTTATGCCAGTGTATGTGGATTATGGCACTTCTGACTTCAGACATCTTTCTGTTAACACCTTGGTATTTTCTGGAGTAAAGTTGCCTGTTTGCTACATAAACATGTTAGCTGAACTACTGGGGGATAAAAGCAGTTCTAGACACTTGCCCAAAGTCACCCAGTGGATTTCCAATGCTAAGCAAGGATTCAAACCCTGCTCCTAAACTAAGCCTGCAGTCCTAGTCTAGTACTCAGATACAGTACCATGCTGGCTGTTAGGGGAATAACATCTGTGAGGCCAGAGGTTCCCTAGAACTGCTGATTCTAGCTTCCACTATTCTTGCAACCTACAGCATTAAATAAAAAGGTGAGATGCTTAGTTGACTTTCCTTATGACTCCTGCCAGGATGTGAAAAAGCATAAAGACTCTTAGTGACCCTAGTGTACAGCACATCTTCTCTCTGTGACAAAGCTATGGAGAGTTGGTAAGTGTCCACAACAGAAAAAAGAGAAGAAAAACTCTTCCAACTCATTTTTAAAATGTTGACTCCATAATACCATTTTAAAAAATAAAGTTATATAAGGTAATTGTCTAATTGTAATAGTCACAATGACATTTCAAAACCTATAATAATGGTAGGAGAATATGCATCAAATCAGTATGCTACTTGCCATTTTATTATCCAGCTACCATATTAACAAGTGTGCTCATGCACGCCAAACATGGAAACTAGACTTAGGCAAAACTGATTAGGAATGACAGGACCTCATGAAACTCAGACATCACTATGCACAACAAATTGTTGCTTAAAGAGGTGAGGCTGAACCTTAATTAAACACCCATCAGTACTTATATTTGTGTTGTAATTATGTGTAGCAACTCCTGGTGAGATCATGGCAGAGCTGTCAGTAATTAAGGACACTTAGTTTAAGTTGTAAATTGGGATGAGATCCTACGACCTAATATCTCAAAATGATTCTTTCATATTATTTATGTTTGTTTGTATCTTGGATGTTTGAGAAAAAGCAGTCATTATAAGTTGTGAAAATTATGCAAGACTATGTCACTGTGCAAACCCTATTTGTTTGCACATACAGCAGTCTACAGCCAGGGAATTGACAGCCTTCTAGATGACCAGATAGTACTCTCATCATCTCCCACTATTGGCCAGGCTAGTTTGGACAAATGGGAATTGGTACTGCATCTGGAAGGTCACACATTCTTTTGCCTTGGTATAGTCCTTGTAGTTTGGGAAGTCAAACGAAGCAGCAGCTTTTTGACACACTCAAACATGATAAAATAACCATGTGCATGTTGAATGAAGTGTGGGGTATTGGCATTATAACAGAAACACATTCTGCAATTATCTAATTCAGGAGTGGGGAACAACTGAATCTCCAGATGCTCTACAATTCCCACAATTCCTTACTATTGTAAGTTGGGAGCTGCTGTGAGCTGCAGCCTGAAATATTTGAAGGACCAAAAGTTCCCCCAGGTCTATTTGCCGAATAACTTGAAATGTGAATATACTTCAGGAGTGAAGAGAGTAGTCAACTAATTTCCAGATAGTTTTTCACATATGTCTTAGTGATTGCAGGATTTAATTAACCTCTTTCTTTCTTTCTTTCTTTCTTTTACTTTTTAGGTTAATTTCTTCTATTGGCCCTGTGATATATGCAGTGATAAAGGGTTATGTGTATATTTGACTAAAATACAGTATAAGCCAGGAATTGGTTAGCAGCCTTGGCTCAGTGTTTGCAAAGGGTTCATAGAATCATAGAATCATAGAGTTGGAAGAGACCACAAGGGCCATCCAGTCAAACTCCCTGCCATGCAAGAACTCCCAGTCAAAGCATCCCCGACAGATGGCCATCCAGCCTCTGCTTAAAGACCTCTAAGGAAGGAGACTCCACTACACTCCGAGCGAGTGTGTTCCACTGTCAAACAGCCCTTACTGTCAGGAAGTTCCTCCTAATGTTGAGGTGGAATCTCTTTTCCTGCAGTTTGCATCCATTGTTCCGCATTCTAGTCTCTGCAGCAGCAGAAAACAACCTTGTTCCCTCCTCAATATGACATCCCTTCAAATATTTGAACAGGGCTATCATATCACCTCTTAACCCTCTCTTCTCCAGGCTAAACATCCCCAGCTCTCTAAGTCGTTCCTCATAGGGCATGGTTTCCAGACCTTTCACCATGTTAGTTGCCCTCCTTTGGACTTGCTCCAGTTTCTCCACATCCTTTTTGAATTGTGGTGCCCAGAACTGGACATAGTATTCCAGATGGGGCCTGACCAAAGCAGAATAGAGTAGCACTATTACTTCCCTTGATCTAGACTCTATACTTCTATTGATGCAGCCTAAAATAGCATTGGCCTTTTTAGCTGCCGCATCGCACTGTTGACTCATGTTCAACTTATGGTCTACTTGGACTCCTAGATCCCTTTCACACATAGTTTCATTCAGCCAGATGTCCCCCATCCTATATCTGTGAATTTCATTTTTGCGCCCTAAGTGCAGTACCTTACATTTCTCTGCAGTGAATTTCATTTTGTTAGCATTGGCCCAGCTTTCTAGTCTATTCAGGTCATTTTGAATTTCAATCCTGTCTTCTGGACTTTTGGCAACTCCTCCTAATTTGGTGTCATCTGCAAATTTGATAAGTATGCCCCCAATTCTGTTATCCAAGTCATTAATAAAGATATTGAATAGCACTGGGCCCAGGACAGAACCCTGTGAGACCCCACTGGTCACTTCTTTCCAGGTTGAAAAGGAGCAGTTGTTGAGCACCCTTTGAGTTCGGCCAGTCAACCAGTTACAAATCCATGCAACAGTTACCTTGTCTAGCCCACATTTTACAAGCTTGTTTGCAAGAATGTCATGGGGAACCTTGTCAAAGGCCTTACTGAAATCAAGATATACTAGATCCACAGCATTTCCTTCATCTACCAAACTGGTAATTTTATCAAAAAAAGAGGTAAAAATAATGAAATGAGCCTTTCAGAGAAGACGAGGGATGATCAATCAGAATTCCTGCAAGAGTTGAAGAGAACCCTAGGTTTCTCCCCTCTGTTGTTGTTGTTATTTTTATTTATTTATATAGTGCTGTAAATTTACACAGTCCTGTACATTCAATCTTATAATTAGACGGATCCCTGCCCTCAGGCTTACAGTCTAAAAGAGACAACAAAAAATGAAAAGGGAAAGGTGGTGGGAAGGGGATGAGGTCCAGTGTTTCTTCTCTCCCTCTAGGGCCAGGACCAAGGCAGATGGACTGGAGGGAGGGCTTGGCTTCTTCATACCTTTGCCTATAGTTTGCCTATACAGTGGTCCCCCGCCTTACGAATCCCCCGGGTTGCGAAAACCCCGGGATCCGAAAAGCGGCAGACCGGCTTCCTATCCCTCGGGATACGAAAGATCCCCCGGGATACGAAGAAAAAAACCACGCGGCCCCTTTAAATCGGCCGCGTGGTCCATTGAGTTTAGCGGTCCCCCGGGAAACGAAAGCTTCCAGGTTACGAAAGTAATCCCGGAACGGATTACTTTCGTAACCCAGGGGACGATTGTAGTTAAAAGGAGGCATCCTGGGGCAGACGGCACAATCCTGGGAATGCTTCCCTAAACAATATAGTCTGTTTTAGCAAGAGTATGATCAGGTTTCAATAAATGACCATATTTTCAGGCTATTTGGCCCTAGGATAGCTGGAGATGGACTCTGTAACAACTTGAATAGGAAAATGTTTTTTCTAAAGCTGTGATCAGATTATTGCTTTATTTCCTTGTTTGGACCTCTGATTTACATTCCCCCCACAATATCTCCTGAACTTGCCCAAGGATATAGGAGTATGAAATCCACTGAGATTGTCTGTAACATTCAGCAATAAGCAAGCTATCCATGCATTGTTTTGTTCATAAAATCCTTTTCAAATGAGAAAGAGGGAAATACTTAGCTATTTTAACTGCAGCTTACCTATTGAGTGCTGAGAAAGTATTCTATTTGCATTCAGTTGTAGAGAGAACTAATATCCTCTCCCCTTCCAGGGAAGAAGTGGTAGAGAAAAAAACCTTATAGACAGAGCCCCTCCTTCCCTTCTGATTAAGGAATGGTTCCAACTGGAGAGATTGTGGATGCAGTATAGCAGACCGTGGGCAGAGGAACCTATGTAGCAGTCAGAGTTAAAAAATAAACAGTTAAAAAACAAAAATAAAAATAAAACTTTTTGGGGGGAGGTTTAAACCTTTTGGGGAGTTTTAACCAGTTTGTTGCATTAATGGTTTAATGAAGTAATTTGAATCCCGCTTGTATTAATATGGTGAAACATTATTTTATGTGTTAGAAAACTTGATCAACCATGTTTTTATGCTTTTTAACATTAATAATCCAAAGTAATTAGGCTTTGATATGATTTACATCTTTCAATAAAACACTTTTAAAAACTGATTCCTATTAAATCTGAATTTAATAATAATAATACATACATACATACATACATACAATTTACTCTCAGAGTACATGCAGTGAGCTTACATAACTATATTGTCCCTAGCTTAAACTACCTTTCTGCTCCAGTGACTGACCTGGGGAGGTAGCAGAATAATAGTGTAGGAAGTGTGAATAGGTTCATACTGCTCCTCATAGTATTGCTGTCCTTATGGGCCCGCTGCCACGTTTTCACTAGTCCGTCACTCTGATTTCTATCTTTCTTCAGAAGTTGCAGTGGCTGAAATGGAAAGATGAAGAGCTAAGCTTTCCAGACAGCACAATAGGTCTGTAGTGTGAATGTCCTCTGGTGGTCTGTCCATGTACTAGTCAGGCTCAACCTTCTTTAGCTTCAGAAATCAGATAAGATTAGGTATGTTAAGGATCATATGGTGAATTTAGAATTACAATTTTAATTTGAAACAACATAAGAACTAGATGCTTCTTATTTTTTAGCACTCATTATTAGGGTAACGTATCAATTTACTAAAGCAAATATTTGCCCTTAAATAGATATCTCAAAACATTTTTGTCATCAGTCAGTATTGTGATCTGTTCTACAGGAAAGGTGTGTTTGGAGATGTGTAAACTATACAATTAGGGGTTCAGAGCTTTAGCTATCCCCTTGATGACCTTTAGCTAGCCCCTTTATGACCTTTAGTAATGAGATCAAGAATTAATGCAATTCCTTCTTCTAAAGCCAGTTTTCCAACCTTACTACCATGCTTTTTTCATCACATGATGCTCTCTGTTAGAGCTGCCAGTCTAATAGCATGATCCTAAGTGTATTGACGTCAACTGCTACATTTTCCTGAGTTCAGTGGGACTTACTGCCAATACCATTTGCAGATTTAATCCTGTCTTCTTTTTCTCTGTGCTGTCAGTAGAGAGGCATGCATTACTTATGGGAAACATATTAAAATCAATTTTGTACATTAAGAAAAACACAACAGAAATACTTTTGGAAAATGTAGTTTTCACTTTTAGTGAATGATTTTCTCTATAAACATACACTGTTTTAAGGAAAGCCTGCACTGCAGCACTAAAATATTATTTGGAGTGCTGGCTGATTAGAGACTGTTAAAAAAAATTTACAATAACATCCAAAATCCACAAAACAGCAATACTTGGGTTTTTTTTAAACATCCAAACCCCACTTTTGTGGATTTTGGGTGTTATTGTACTGTACTGTACTTTGTTGTATGGCCTACACAACTACCCCGGATATGTTTTCTGGATTTGAGGGTAAAAACAAATTGTGATGGGTTGCACCATAATAATGCTATGGGGCCTCAGAAGTAAGACCTTGACTTTAATCAGGCTTCCTTGCAGGAAATTTTTTGTAATATAAAGGCTTTAAACCTTTAAAACCCTTTAAAAGCAGAAATGAGCAACCCTTCCAGGGTCTTTTTCGGCCTGATGGCATCCACAGTTCACAAACACCCGGAATGTCATGCTGCACCCATCCCTCTTCTGAACAAGGTGACCAGACATCCTTCTTTTCCTGGACATTTCCTACATTTCAACCTTCTCTCCAGGAAGGATTCTGAAATGTCCTCTATTTTGAGCATGACCGAGAAACCCACTGAGTAACACCATGTTTGCTGTACCCCTTGGAGAAATGTGTCTACTTGGCAGCCTGTCCTAGCTGTAAATAGTGGGGTAGGATGGATTGTGGAAAGGACAGGATAATAAAAATATAATAAAATACAGTGCAAGCCTGAATGGCAAAGTGGTTTGAATGTTGGACCACTCTGGAGACCAGGGTTTGATTCCCAGCTCGGCCACTAAACTCACTGGGCGACCATGGGCAAGTCACACTCTCTCAACTTCTTCTTCTGAGGAAAACTTGCCAAGAAAACCCCATGATAATTTGGCCATAGGGTCCCCATAAGTTGAAAATTACTGGAAGGCACACATACACAACTCTAGCTGGGTGTAGCTACAGGACTGATGTTTGCTTCCTTTCTCCCCCAGCAGCAGTCTCCAGCCCAGTGGGTCCCCTGCCAGAGCCGGGAGGCAGGGAGTGAGTGAGCCACCTACAGGGTGACGAGACGTCCTCCTTGTCCAGGACATGCCCTACATTTCATCCTTCTGTTCAGGAGGAATCTCAAAATGTTCTCCATTTTGAGGACTGTTGACACCTGATGCCAATATTTTTTTTAACACACACCTAACAAAAGAGACTGCCCATCTCTTTGGGGCTCCTTTGGCATATCCGTATTATGTATGGTTGACTACATAATAAAATACAGTGTATGTCTGTAAATAAACTATATGAAATGAGCTTATATTTTGATTAGTGTTTTTAGCTTTTCTTTGGTAATGTCCTCCATTTTCCTTGAATGCCATACATTTCGTAGTGCCTTGTCCTCCTTTGCAGTTAGGACATCTGGTCACCTTGTTTGGACTGTATAAAGCTGCCCCCTGGGCAGTCTTAAGCATGACAGCTCAGAAAGTTGTTGTTGTTAACTGTCTTTGAGTCAATCCTGTGACATCTCCAAGACTTACTATCTTCCACTGCTCTGCTCAAGTCCTGCAAACTCATAACCGTGACCGCCTTTATAGAGTCTGTCCATCTGGTGTGGGATCTTCCTCTCTTTTTGCTTCCCTCTACCTTTCCTAGCATTATTGTCTTTTTCAGTGATTCATGCCTTCTTATGACGTAGCCAAAATATGACAACCTCAACTTTTTCACCTTGGCTTCCAGGAATATTTCTGGCTTGACCTGTTCTAGGACCCATTTGTTTGTCTTTTTTGGCCACCCACGGTATTCTCAGCACTCTTCTCCAGCACCACATCTCAAATGAATTGATTTTCCTCCTAGCAGCTTTCTTCATGGTCCATCTCCCACATCTATCCATGTTGCTGAGGAATACAATGGCTTGTACGATTTTAACTTTCATATTCAGTTGTATATCTTTGCATTTTAGGATCCCTTTCATGGTTGCCTTCCCCATTTCTAGTCTTTTTCTGATCTCTTGACTGCACTCTCCATTCTGATCAATGTTTGCTACAAGGTAGGGGAAAATCTTTAACTATTTCAATTTCCTCATTATCCAGGTTGAATTTATGTAGACCCTTTGTGGTCATTATTTTTGTTTTATGTTCAGCAGCAACTGCCTTTGCACTTCTTTAACTTTCCTTAGTCATTGAAATACGAGATACCTCACTGTGGATTTATCCTTACTCCACACAAGAGCAAAAGAAAAGCACAGAGTTTCAGTTATTTCAATATCATGCGAGAAAGGCCAAATAAAAAAGGAAGATGGGAGTCAGAGTGAAATGAAAAGGAAGGTGCAGGGGACTCCAGGCTTCATGGCTGACTTAGGGAGCTGGGCATGTCTACAATGAAGAAGAGAAGGTTAAGAGGTGATATGATAGCCCTGTTTAAATATTTGAAGGGCTGTCATATTGAGAATGGAGCAAGCTTGTTTTCTGCTGTTCCAAAGAACAGGACTTTGAGCAATGGATTCAAACTACAGGAAAAGAGATTCCACCTCAGCATTAGGAGGAACTTCCTGACAGTAAGAGCTACTTGACAGTGGAACACACTCCCTCAAACTGTAGTGGTTGTCTCCTTCATTGGAGGTTTCTAAACAAAGGCTGGATGGCCATCTGACAATGGGGGTACTTTGATTGTGAGTTCCTGCATGGCAGGGGGTTGGACTGGATGGCCCTTGTGGCCTCTTCCTACTCTGTTGAGGGTGCTTTGATTTTGGCCCAAAACACACTGAAGAAATCATCCAATTTGAGTCTGCTTTAACTACCCTATCTCAAAGCTGGGGAATTCTGTGAAGCGTAGTTTTGAAAGACATTTAGCCTTGTCTGTCAGAAAGAGCTCTGACGCTACAGTACAGTCCCTAAGATCCCCTAGCACCGAGCCAGGGCAGTTAAAGTGGTATCAAACTGGATTGTTTCTGCAGTGTGTGTTTTGGACAGAATGCATAGCAGAATGGGGTTGGACTGGGTGAGGTCCCTTGAGGTCTCTTTTCAGCTTTATGATAATGATATGAAGAGGTGTCATATTGAGGATGAAGCAAGCTTGTTTTCTGCTACTCCAGAGAATAGAACCAGGAGCAATGGATTCAAGCTACAGGAAAAAAAAATCCACCTAAACATTTGGAAGAGCTTCCTGACTGAGAGCTGTTCAATAGTGCAATATGCTTCCTCATAGTGGTGCAGCGTCCTTCCTTGGAGGTCTTTAAGCAGAGGCTGGATGGCTGTCTGTCGGGGATGTTTTGATGGAGAGTTCCTGCATGGCAGAATGGGGTTGGACTGGATGGCCCTTGTGGTCTCTTCCAACTCCACATTTCTATAATTGTGTTTATAATTGTGTATGTTTGTGCTTGTTTTGTTTTGTCATAGGTAGATATACATATTATAGTTTATTGTTGTTTGTTTTTATTTGTAAAAACTAGAAAGAAGGACAGAACGCCTGGCGGAATGGGGTTGGGCTGGGTGGCCTTTGAACTCTCTTCCAGCTCTTATGATAATGCTATGAATGGGGTGTCATATTGAGGCTGGACCAGCAAGCTTGTTTCCTGCTGCTCCAGAGAATATAGGACAACAATGGATGAGGCAAGATGCAGGAAAAGAAATTCCACCTCAACATTATTGTGTATTCCTGCATGGCATGGTTGTGTTGTGTGTATTCCTGCATGGCAGACTGGAGGACTAGTGGAGGGGCGGGGTCATAGAACCATAGAGTTAAGACTAGGCCTCAAGGGCCTTTGGCCCTTGAGGCCTAGTCTTAACTCTATGGTTCTATGACCCCGCCCCTTTCTGTGACGTGTGCAGAGCAGCCCACCGCTTCCCCTCTCTCTCTCATTCTGCGTTCCATTCGTCCGCTCTGGTTCCACCATTCTACGCATGCGCGATCGATTAACTCGGGGCTCGCCCGGGGGCGGATCCGGCGGCTCGGCGCTCGACGAGGCGCCCTGGCCCCTTGGTAGTGTAAGCGGACGGAGAAGAGAGAGAGAGAGAGAGAGCCGCAGCGGAAGAAGGAGGAGGAGGGGAAGAAGACGATTGCCGCTCCCCGCGTCCGCCCCGGATTAGGACCCCCCGAACAATTGGGCAGAAGCCCCCCTTGGGAAGGTTCCGGGCGGGCCTTGGTCCCTCCGTCTCTCTTCTCCGACCCAGGTAGGCTCCGGGCCTAGAGGCTCTGGGCCTCCTCTCTCTGGTCTGGCTCGCTCCCTCGGCGGAGACAGAGCCAGGCCTCGATTGATTCCGCCCCGCCCACCTCTCCCTCCCTCCCTCCGGCCTCAGGGCCCCTTCCATTCCTCGGCCTTGGCCTTGCTGGGCCTCAGGAGGAGACCGGGCCCAGCTCCCTCCCTCTCTCTCGGGGATAGGCCTCTTAGTGTGGAAGGAGAACAGGCCTGCCTGCCTGCCTTGTCGCTTTCTTTTTTCAGTTTATATAATCCTCCCTTACTCCCTTCTATCTATCTTTCATTTATATAATTGATCAGGTCTCTGTGGAAGCAGAGCTTGCTTTTCCCTTTTTCTTCCTTCCTTCCTTCTTTCTTTCTTTAGTTTATGTAATTGATCAGGCCTCTGTGGAAAGAGAACCTGCTTTTCTCTCTTTCTTTATTCCTCCCACCTTTCTTTCTTTCTTTAGTTCATGTAAAGGAGAACCTGCTTTTCCCTTTTTCTTTCTTCCTCCCACCCTTTTTTCTTTCTTTCTTTCTTTCTTTCTTTCTTTCTCTAGTTTATGTAAAGGAGAACCTGCTTTTTCTTTCTTTCTTTCATTTATATAATTGTTCAGGCCTGTGTGGAAGGAGAACACCTGCTTTTCTCTCTTTCTCCTTCCTTCTTTTCTTTCGTTTATGTAATTGTTCAAGCCTCTGCAGAAGGAGAAGCTGCTTTTCCTTCCTTCCTTCCTTCCTTCCTTCTATTTTTCTTTCTTTAGTTTATATAATTGTTCAGGTCTCTGTGGAAGGAGACCTGTTTTTTTTCCCTCCCTTCCTTCCTTCCTTCCTTGTTTCCCCAAAAATAAGACATGCCCTGAAAATAAGACCTAGTAGAGGTTTTGCTGAATTGCTAAATATAAGGCCTCCCCCGAAAGTAAGACCTAGCAAAGTTTTTGAATATAAATATATATACAGTATATAATAAATGTTCATTTTTTTTTGTTCAACAATAAATGCGAATTCTTCTTCATGCAAAAATAAGACCTAACGCATCTTTGGCAGCAAAAATTAATATAAGACACTGTCTTATTTTCAGAGAAACACAGTTTTATATAATTGTTCAGGCCTCTGTGGAAGGTGCTTTCCTTCCTTCTATCTTTCTTTAGTTTATATAATTGCTCAGGCCTCTGTAGAAGGAGAAGCTGCTTTTATCTCTTCTGTCATTCCTTCCTTCTTTCTTTCTTTAGTCCATATAGTTGTTCAGGCCTCTGTGGAAAGAGAACCTGCTTTTCTCCCTCCCTCCCTTCTTTCCTTCCTTTCTTCTATCTTTAGTTTATATAATTGTTCAGACCTCTGTGGAAGGAAAACTAACCTTTCTTTCTTTTTTTCTGCAGCCACTGCCAGACGCAGCAGCAGAAAGAAAGAAAGATTACTTTTCCTTCCACAGAGGCCTGAGTTTACATAATTCTTCATGTTTTTGGGCTTCCCTCAGAAACATACTGCTATTCCCCCCAATCACTTCCTCAACCGCCCTCTTTTTCTGGCTCCTTCCCTGATGCTTCCCTTTCCTCTTTCTGTGGCTGCATCCTGTAGCACCCAAAATAACTGGTTTCCCCCTGTGAAAACATTGGAGTCCAATGTTTGTATTTCCTCAGGAGCGAATCCTACTTTTTATTATGAGGAGCTGAAATCTAGATTATTCTGCACTGTTGTTGTTGCTTTTTTGGGGGTGTGGGTGTGAGGGAAGGAAAACACTGGCAAAAACAGCTCTGTCTCTCTCGCTCTCTACTTTTGGCTGCATCAGCACTGCAGGACTAATGTGGTTTGATACTGTTTTAACTGCCAGGGCTCCATGCTGTAGAATCCTGGGGATTGGGAGCTCTGTTGCCACAATAAACTCCAGTTCCTATGTGAAGTCGAAGGCTTTCATGGCCGGCATCCATAGTTTTTTTGTTGGGTTTTTGGGCTATGTGGCCATGTTCTAGAAGAGTTCCTTTCTGACGTTTCGCCAGCAGCCGTGGCTGGCATTTTCATCTGAAGATGCCAGCCACAGATGCTGGCAAAACATCAGGAATAAACTCTTCTAGAACATGGCCACATAGCCTGAAATACCCACAAAAAGCTACAGTTCCTATGATTCCGTAGCATGGAGCCCTGGCAGTTAAAGTGGTGTCGAAACAGGCTATTTCTTCAATGTGGTTGCAGCCAAAGGCAGAGAGAGATGGAGCTGGTTTTGCCAGTGTTCAGCCCCCACCCCTCCACCCCCCAAGAATAATCTAGAGTAGGATTTACTTCTGAAGAAAATATAAATTGGACTGCACTGTTTCACAGGAGAAAACCAGTTTTGAGTGCTACAGGATGCAGCCACAGAAGAAGGAAAGGGAAGCAGCAGGGAAAAGAGAAAGGAAAAGCGGGTGGTGGGAGAGGGGTAATAGGAGTGACGTAATAGGAGTGACGTAGGAGCACCCAAAATAACTGATACAAACAAATCCATCAGGAATACCTTTATTGGCCAACTGAAATGGCCACAATACTTGTTGCAAGCTTTTGAAGCTCCATGAGTTTCTTCATCTGGCAAGATGTTACAAACCAAACAGGAGGGAAAAAAACAGTTGGAGATGTTAGTCAGATGCCTGCATGTTGTTTCAGGCCTTAGTAAAGATTTTATGATGGGGAGGAAATCTTTTGCAGCAGACTCCTCCTCCTCTACCTGCAAAAGATATCCTCCCCATCATAACATCTTTACTAAGGCCTGAAACAACATGCAGGCATCTGACTGACATCTCCAATTGTTTTTTCTTCTTCTCCTGTTTGGTTTGTAACATCTTGCCTGATGAAGAAGCCCATGGAGCTTTGAAAGCTTGCAACAAGTATATTGTGCATTTCGGTTGGCCAATAAAGGTATTCCTGATGGATTTTTGTTTGCATTTATTAAATGGCCAACACAGCTACCCCAGCATGTTTCCAAAATAACTGGTTTTCCTCTGATACATTGCAGCTCCAATTTATATTTCCTCAGAAGCAAATCCTGCTATATTATGTGGGGCCAAAGTTTAGATTATTCTGCACTGTTTTTTGCGGGAGAACACTGGCAAAATCAGCTCAATCTTTCTCTGTCTTTGGCTGCATCTGCACTGCAGGAAGAGCCCGTTTTTACACCAGTTTAACTCCCATGGTTCCATGCTGTGGAATCTTGGGAACTATAGTTTGTTGTGGCATTGGAGGATTCTCCCCCCCCCCCCGGAAGTGGTATGTCATTTAAAGAGAAAGGGTCTCCCTTTTTGGCTTTGGTAAATTTTACTTCATATTTAAGTCTCTTACCAGGAAACCATGTACATCTCTGGGGGGGAAGTGTTAGAGGAAAAATAAGCTTGTTTGAACCTTGTGATCTGTTCACAGACTGTTCTTGGGTTGATTTTGTTGTTTGGTTTTAATTTTAATTGTGTGTATTTTTAATTTTTTATGTATAAAATAAAAAGTAAAAATACATAAAATAAATAAAATAATCCAGTGTGATGCCATCTTAACTGCCATGGCTCAGTTCTATGGAATTTGGGGGGTTGTAGTTGCAGAGCTTTGGTGCCGCAGCAAACTACAGTTCCCAGAATTCCTTAGCATGCAGCCCTGGCAATTAAAGTGGTGTCATAATAGATTATTTCTGCAGTGCGGATTCAGCCAAAGACAAGAGGGAACTTGTTTTGCCAGTGTTCTGCCTCCACCTCCCAAAAAACAACAGTGCAGAATAATATAGACTTCAGCCCCACAGAATAGAGTAGGATTTGCTTCTGAGGAAATGAAAATTTGATTGCAGTGTTTCACAGAGGAAAGCTGGTATTTTGGATGCTACAGACAGCTCAGTGTGTGAGGAAGACTTAAAATATGGTGCATATTTACTTGAGATTGCCCTGTTAAGTGCAGTGTAGTCAGGGTGACCAGTCATCCTCCTTTCCCAGGGTATGTCCTCCACTTCAGCTTTCTGTCCAGGAGAAATGCCCAAATGTCCTTAGCGTGACTAAGAAGCATACATTTATATTTATATCAATTGTTTTAGTTTGCAAATTTTCCTACATTTTTCTTGAATGTCCTACGTTTTACAGTGTCATGTCCTCTTTTGCAGCTATGACATCTGGTCACCCTGAATGAAGCTGACTTCCCAATGAATGTATTTGAGATTGGACCTTAAACTAGCATATTTGTCGTGTTGTGAAAAGTGTTTTGTTTTGTTCTGTATATTTTATCCATAGATGTTTAAAAGAAAACACCTGGTAAACTAAACCACCTAGTCCTATATGTATCCATGTGCATACAGCAGAAAACAAAAATGTTAAATGCCCATATTTTCCCTTTTGGTCCCAGCTTTAAAATCTTGATAACTTTCACCTATTATAATGTGATTTGAGCGGGCTTGTTATGATATAAAAGTAAAAAAGTTGCACAATTTTAGGAGTTGTCCTCTTATAATATGTACATCATGGGTTTTTTTTTTAGCCTTTCATATTACTATGCAGTAAATACAAAGTTACAGTGCCTGCAGGGATCCAAACATACCCTGTCTGGTGCAGAAAACATAGCATTTCACCAAGAAATAATGGTTTTATTGTTTCTGTAGTGATACAGCTTCCCCCACCAGTTATTATATCTAATCATATGATAAGTGTTGTGTGGGATATAGTTGTGTGAATGTCATGTGTATCTATTGTTTAGTATAGCTTATGACTTACACAACCTTTTCCCTCACACTGAAGCTTTAGAGTTGTGATGATCCATCAGCAAGGCTGCCTCTTGCCTCTCAGTAAAAGATCTACCAGTTTGTAGTGTTTTTGCTTTTTCTCATTTGTTTTCAGTTTAGTTTTATAGTTTCTGCTTCTCCAGCAGGTAATGTGCTCATTATGTAAATAATCCTTTAAAATTCACTGAATTCATTTCAGTAATATGAGCAAAATTAAGAAAACACTTTCTTCAAGGCCCAGAGGGATGCCATCCCCTGTAGCAAGAATATTTTCCAGTATTTTCCAGTTTCTGAGGCATGACCCCATCTATATGCTATCATGTCTGTGTTTGATGTCTTAGTGTGCTAACATGCTATAATGCAATAGTAAATATGGCTGATGTACGCTTTGAGAAATAATATGAATAAGCCCCTTCCTTCTTGAGGACTATGTGATAAAATACATTTTTGAGTACAGTATATAGTTATTAAAGACAAAGGATATTCCTTGATATCTTGCTTTGGAGAAGTGATAAAAAATAATCCTGGAAATATTCTTGAGGTCCCATTTCTGACATCTTTCTGTCTGTGAAATAAGAAGAATGGGTCAAAATCAACTGAATGTGAACAGGGTTGTAGGCTGTTTATGCTATTTGTGAGTGGAGTTATCCTGAGAACTGTTATCTTGAGAACTGAGAATGCTTCTTTGTATTCTTTTAGAAATCCACTTTTAGAAACCCACTGATTTTAATCTTTGGCATAATAATTGGGATGACATTTTTCCTTTTGTTGTCATTAGAAAAAGGTTCAGTAGGATTTTGCAAATCTGAACTAGTCTCTGTGCATGCATGCTGTGCCATAAAACCTGATTATCAACTTCTTTAGAAACATTTATTTGGTTTGATTGAATCAGATTCTCAAAAAAAATGGCTCCAAAGCATATTCGGAACAGAGATAATGATAATTAGGAATAAATGGGTGGTAGCATCCCATTTAGTGGTTTGAGCCTTGGACTGTGATGCTGGAGATCAGGGTTTGAATCCCCGCTAGGCCATGGAAACCCATTGAGTGGCCTCAGGCAAGTCACACACTCTCAGCCTTAGAGGAAGGCAAAACCAAGCGTTCTCTGAACAAATCTTGCTAAGAATGATAGTTTCACCTTAAGGTCCCCATAAGTCAGAAATGACTTGAAAACACAACAACAAGGAATGGGATGCAAAGGGATCTTGTAGCACCTTGGAGACTAACTCAGGCCTGAAACAGATGGGCCAAAAGTGCCTGCTTCGGGCCGTGTTGGGAGCGTGACATTTATACAGTGCATGCCCCAAGTGCGCCAACCTGGAAGAGCTGGCACAAAAGAGCGCAAGAAGGCACTCATAGTGGCTAGATTCAGGATTGCAGCGACCGCACAGGCCAGCTTCTGAAGGAGGCTGTTGCTGCAGCCCCAGCATAGAGACTCCTTAGTCTCAAAGTTAGTCTCAAAAGTGGTACAATATCCCTTTTCATACTGATTTTCCAGACTAACACAATTATATTTTTGAATTCTACCAATGAGGAATTTGATGTTTGTTTATTTTAGAGAATTTATACCCTGCTCTTCAGCCTCAAAGGCTGTGAGAGCAGCTTACAAATTGTTTATTTCAAAGTTCCTGTTGTGAAGATAGTTTAGAGAAGAAATAACAAACAAAACACCTAAGTCTTACATAGCCCCCTTAAAATCTGTCCTAAAATGACCATCATACTCTGTAACAAAACATTATAAAATTACACTGAAATGTTTACAATTTCAGATAAGTTAATTTGAAATGAAAATGCAGTTCCTGCTTGTTCCTCTTTTTATGTAGTAAGACTGGGTGATACAGGTGTAAGAAGTCATGGAACTATTTAAAAATTGTCCTTCCTTCTTATACAAATGAAAGGAAACACTTCTGCGGGAAGAATAATAGGATAAAGATTTTACTAAACTTCCTTAATTCTGGCTGTACATAAAACTGTGATTTCAATACTGCTTATAGTTGTGCTTTGTAGTGCTAATTCAGATATTATTAATCATTGTGCTAGTGTGTGTTTCTTTGTAAACTGCTTTGAGAATCAATCTGGAATTATAGTTATAGTGCAATCTCATGATCTAAGGTAGAATATATGTAAAATAATATTTGTTCCCTTAGGTTTCTTTGCATATTTTCAGGAAGGTAAATTCTACAAATGTCTTTAGATACTTTAGGTTCTTACATAGATTTTGTTATTGTGTGCCTTCAAGTGGTTTCTGACTTATGAAGACCCCAAAGCAACCCTATGATGGGTTTTTCTTGGCAAGATTTGTTCAAAGGAGGTTTGCCATTGGCTTCCCCTGAGACTGAGAGTGTGTGTCTTACCTGAGGTTACCTAGAAGAAGTCTTCTTGGCTGAGCAGGGAGGAGGGTGGGGTGGGATTGAACCCTGGTCTCCAGAGTCATATAGTCCAACACTCAAACCAACATGTCATGCTGGCTTTCTCTTATGTAGATACTGCATTTCTTTTACAATTAGGAAATCTAACATTAAGATGGAGGGTCCATCTTAAAGTCTAGGAGCTATGATTCTTCAAGGGTGGTGTCCTGAGCTTTACTATTCTGGACTCATCCATCCTCTTTGTGACTTGATGTAGCAACTGTGTAAAATAAAACCCTTTTTGTTGGGAAAAAAGGGAAATCTAACATGTACAGGTAGACCTCAGTTAATGAATTAGAAGTGTTCTGTGGTATCATTTCTTTAACAAAAAAAACTGATGCCAGAGGCAGAAATGAAAAGAATAAAGAGCACAAAAAAGAAGAATAATTTAACATGTTTAAGCAAACTTTTCCTCCCCAAAACTAACAATATGCACATGTGAGATGAAGCAACCAGGTCAGGTAAGCCTGGTATAAATAAACAAAAACATTTTGAACTTTCTTCTTCCAAAATGCATCCATGGATGACTTTTTATTTCACCAGCCTTCACTTTTCTTAAGAATTTTATTTTGAGAGTCAGACATACAGATCTATCATTTTTAAAAAATATGTTGGGAATAGTAAGTGAAGCAGAGGGACTTGGGAAAGAGTTGCTGCTTACTTTTCTGTTGTAGGTAGGCATTGAGAGCTACATTAGGAATGGCAACAATACAGTTCTACTGCTCAGTCCATATCTTGTTTATTGCATTGTTTACTGCAGACATACTGCTGCAACGTTATACTGAAAGTCTGTGTTTCTCTAGCCCCTCCTTCAGTATCTTTCTAGTGCCTTTGCTGTTAAAAAACCTTTCAACAAGATAGAGAATGGGGAGAAAAGGGAGACTGGGCAGGCAGCATAATATCTTTGTAAAAAGGAGATCACTGTAAAAGGCTTTATTAACTGAGCAATACATGTACCTATATCAGTTTATTCAGCCTGTCCTCATGAGGTACAGAAAGTAGTAGCATCTTGAGCTCAGAAACAGTGCTCATGAAGATCCAACTAACATGCTGCCTTCTGAGCAGTATGATTGTCATCTTGGCTTATTTCATTTGTTTACATCATTTCTCTGAAGTAGTGTTGTCTAGCCTGTCACTCCTGCTGTTTATAGCTGTATAATTAAGAGGATTTTTGTATGCATGCCATTATGCATTTAGTTGTGTTGAATTTCTCTTTGTTACTCTCATTTCACTTCATTTTGATATCATTGGTGATTTGATATATATCACTTAATTACCTTACCATTTTACATGTGTGCGTATCCCAGTTATTCATGCTTTGCAGACCTGGGGGAAAATGGCTGACATCCTATTCACTAGTTAGGTAATTGTAAGATGGACATATGTTATGACTGCTGGGGATTCATGTTTCCTCTTAAGAGCCAAATGTGATTTATAGTGTCTAGTTTGAGGGAAGTAATAATATCACTCTATTCTACTTTGGTCAGAGTTCACCTGGAATATTGTGTCCAGTTCTGGGCACCACAATTCAACAAGGATTTGGACAAGTTGGAATGTGTCCAAAGGAGGGCACCAGAATGGTAAAAGGCCTGGAAACTATGTCCTGTGAAGAGCAGTTTAGGGAGAGAAGAGAAGACAAGGTTAAGAGGTGACATGATAGCCATGCTTAGCTATTTGAAGGGATGTCCTACTGAAAATGGAGCAGGTTTGTTTTCTGCTGCTCCAGAGACTAGGGCAGGGAGCAGTGGATTCAATCTACAGGAAAACAGATTTCATTTAAACATTAGGAAGAACTTCCTGATGGTAAGAGACAGTGGAACAAACTGCCCTGGAGAGTGGTGGAGTCTCCATCATCTGAGGTTTCTAAATAAAGGCTGGATGGTCATTTGTCCATCTAGTGCTTTGAATGTGTTTTCTTGCATGGCAGGGGATTGGACTGGATGGTCACTTGTGGCCTTTTCCATCTCTAGGATTCTATGGTTCCATGGTTCCCAAACCCTGCTTTTTCCACCTGGTAGTTTTCCAGCTGAAGGGTTTGTAAAGGGCTGCAGATTGGGGTGCTGGGAAACAATGTCTGTAAGTGTTCTCCTGATTGTGAATCTAATTGAGAAGTGGTGGTAAATTACTTCTTCAATACTCTTTCAATTGTGGGACTAACTGGGAGATGCTGTTGCAGTAGGACTTCAAGGAGGCTAGCTGCCTTTTTGCAGTGCCTCCCACTATGACTCGGAGCACTCCTAGGGCTTGTTCCCACTAAGATAAGCTCCGAATCTTGATTCGATCTATGTGCCCCTAGTTCCCACTGGAAATTGATTCTGATCCTCTTTGGATTGATTCCAGCGCGAATAAAACAGAGCAAACACAAAAAGCCCGGGTTATTTTGATAGCAGTTTTTTGGAGGTTCTATTGGGAAAAACCGATTCTGACACGATCCCTAACAGTAGGAATGCCAGATCAGAATCTGTTCTTTCTGAAGGGAGGGACAAATGGCAGAGGGGTGTGTGTGTCCCATCCCTCCTCAAAGATGGCACACAACACTCCAGTGCTGCCTTTTTGGGTTGGATTTTTTTTAAAAAAAATATAGATCTAGTCACAAAAGCAATAGATTGGTAAAGCAACTGTTGCTTTGCCAATCTATTGCTTTTGTGATTAGTTCTATTTTTTAAAAAGAAAAGAAAAATAACCCAAAAAGGCAGCACCGGGGTGTGTGTCCCATCTCTTCCCAGAGATGGCATCTCCCCCCCCCCCCCGTGTTGCCTTTTTGGGTTGTTTTTTTTTTAATAGAAGTAAACACAAAATCAATAGATTGGCAAAGCAACTACTTGCAAGGAGAGACCCCCAGCCCTGATTTCTGCAAAGCAGGCCACCGCTTGCCACAGTGCTGTTTGGCTCTCCGCATTGCCATGGCTTACCCTGCTGCTGCCTGGCTCCCTGTGCTGCTGCCGCTTTCTCTACTGCCACCTGGCTCCCTGCTCTGCTGTCTGCCATGATGATTGATAGATGAGCGGTGCAAATGGGGACGACTTTTGGGGCAAAATAAAGCGATTTCGCTCCCAGTAAGAAAAAGACCTGCTTTATGAAGGAAACGGGGGACCTTTTCAATTCAATTATAACACAGAACAGAGCCAGATTGGGATTTGGACTATACTGTAAGTGGGAATGGCCCCAAGCGTCATTTCCCAGCATCCTAATCTGAATTGCCTTGGAAGCACTTTTCATATTCATATTTCAGTTCATATTTTGGACCTAATGGCTGAAATGAGTAATTGATGAATTATGGAATGGAGAGACTGGATACTGAGGATTACTTTTTAAAACCTTATTAACTATGAAGCCTGTAATAGATATTGCTGATCCTATTGCAAAACAAAGGCAATTAAAATAGAAATATGTTCCAATACAGAAAAAAAATCTACATGTTAATATGAATGTTAGAAGTCATAGAAGTTTACCAGAAGTTGCTGTAAACCCAGCCTCCTAAAGGTTATCTAGATAAGATAGGTATAACAGGTTGTCCTTATGGTTGTTCTCCTCTTGAAGATGTCTCTTAGTATGGCTTGTGTTTCTGGAAACTTATACCAATAGGAATACGATGTTAGTGATTGTTCTTGGGTTGTACTGTCAATTGTCAGAAAGATCACGTGCCTAAACATCCTGAATGCTATACAAAATCTTGTAGATGGAGTCAAGGCAAGCCTATAGTGTTACAGTCTCCACTAAAACCATCACAACAGGTAGCTGCTGAGAGTTGCAAACCAGCAGTCTTTCTAGGATCACATTTCCCTGTTGCTGCACGAGGAGAGGGAAAAGGGATTGAATCAAAAAGCAGAATGTGGAAATTCAGTAGAAATCTGTTTAATTCCCTCACCAGCTTATTATTTTTTCTGGGATTGGAATTGTCAGATGTCTTAGAAGTGGTTTTGACTGCTGTTTACAAGAGGTAAGCAACCTCTTGTAGCTTTTCACCAGTGGCATTCCTGTAGAGCACAGTGGTTCTGGTCTTTGAGTGCTGTAGTCCCTTAGACCGTATTGTAATTATTGAGAGTATTGTATAATACATAGTTGTAATGACCTCTGTTTTTCAGAATGTTCTTTCTGATTTGAAAGGTTCTGGTTTATTTGTGCTGGTTTGTTCCAAAAAGGGCTATTAATGAAAGCTTTGCTTGTAAAAAATTGCTTTTTTATTACCTCTTTTTGCTGCTCTGCACTCTTTGTCACAGTGAAATATTTTTGTTTTACTGAAATATACTCTTTCTTTCATGTTGTTTTTAGATTGCCATTCAGAAATGCACTAGTTCCAAGCCTGACCAATCTGTGTTATCTGTGAACCAGCTTTCCCCTGTTTAGGTAAGAAAATTGTTTATTTTTTCCCCCCTGTTTGGAACTATTTCTTCATCTTCTTATATAGGCTGAGTTATAAATAGCTGGAGAGATCTCATCACAGTGGTTCTAAAATTAGTTGGGGTTTTGGTTTATGTTCTCAAGTGTTTCTTTTGAAAATGTGAACAATTGAATTTCTGTGACTACTTTTGGTTATATTTTTTTAAATTATAATTTTGTATTATATAGAATTGCTTAGGATTTTGACTACATCTCTCAACCAAGCACTCAGTCTTACAGAGATTTTACAGTATAGATATGATGCTGTGTTTGAAAGACGCAAATAAATGTTTTTTTTTTTATTTCTTTAATATCACAGGGCATTTCAAACTACCATGCAGGTTATCAGTATGAAAAATATGTGTCACTTCACTGAAGCTAAAATGAAAATTGCCTGGTCACATTGACCAGGTGTGACAGAGTCACTGAGAAAACTTGGTTTCTTGACTGGTAACCCTGGTTCAAGCTGACTGTGAGGGAGGCACTGAGGGGGGAATAGTAGATATACAAGGGAGGAATGAGTGAAAGTGAAGTCAAGTTAAGTTCAGGCTTAAGTTCAGAGTTTCATTCAGTTCAAGAGAGTTCAAATCAGTGGAGTTCAGTTCAGTTGAGGGAGAAGTTTGAGAGTTGAAAAGGGCTGAAAGGAGGTGTAGGGAATTCAGTTGAGAGAAGGATACTGAATGGGAGAGAAAGTGTCTCGGAGACTGTAAAGAGGAAACTAAAATGCCTGTGACTGTAATATTTATGTAACCATACCACCTTGGAACTATTCTAACTAAGCTAATTCTTGCTGAATGTTGTTCAGTAAAGTCAGTGTTTATTTGTTACAACAGATGTCTTGACCTGTGTGAATTCTAAACCATATAGGCACATAAAAATATGCTACCAAAGATATTAGACTTATAAGAGGAATACACTTGGGACTGTAGCTGTTACACATTTAGGAAAAGTGTATAAAGGGTGGATATTGGGCAGGTGTCATTGATGAGGGGCCTTCTAATAGTGAAGAGGTAAAAGGTAGCCTCAAAGCATAGATACGAGGTCGCGCATCACACCAGGCAATCTGTTTTCCTCTTCCTGTTCACAAATGAGATTGTAGTGTACAAAATACCCTTCATAAAGATAAACGTGGTGCACTGTTGTTCATTCCCCACTCCCCTTTAAAGCAGTACATATTTTTACAATTGACAGCTGCTTTGGAGAGTAGGTGGAAGAAGGCAAGTGACTTCACCAGTTCCTGCACATCTTTAGACTACCTTCTGCCATTACAACATTGTTCTATTTCAAATAAATTTTAAAAAAATGATCAGGCCTCTGTTTAGCTGATGAGAGGAAAGGAATTATTGTGCTTCTCAATTGGCCGAGATATTATTCCTCAAAGGAGGAAAACGCAGCAGAGGTTTAGCTCTATAATGCTTTACTTACTCGTATGATCTGCTGGCTATCTATAGGTAGATACAGATACACATATTATGTGAACTGAAGTGGACAAAGTGGCTGTAATTCTCCAGCTTGTGGTGTAGAAGTCAAGGGAAAAGCAAAATTCTTGTTCCTGTATAGCAAACTGACTATTTGTCTCTTGGGATGGAAAAGTTTGGAGGCATTACAATGAATGATTCTGTAGAGAGCTTCCAGTGTTAACTTGACTTCACTTCAACCGTGCCAGAGACTTTTTATAGATGTAGTAGAATGATTCCCAGACTTTGCTCATCCAGGTGTTTTGGTGTTTATCACCCAGAAGCTCTAATTGTCTTAGCCAACAGTCAGGAATTCTGGGAGCTGAAGTCCACAATGTTTGAAGGACCACAGTTTGGGAACCACTGGTGTACATGTTTCTTGAAGAGAGCTGGGAGCAAGGAATCTGTTTTTGAGTAATGTATAGTGGGACCTTGTTATCTTCAGGGGTTTAGTTCCAGTATCCCCCAGGGATAACAAAATCCGTGGATGCTCAAGTCCCATGGAAAACCAATGTTTGCTATTTGGAATGTATTCATTTTTGGAATATTTTCATTCTGTGGATGCTTGAATCTGGATAAAAAAAATCCATGGATAAGGAGGACCGACTGTATATTCTCACCTATAAGTCTAAAAATTTATGCCCAAAAATTGATCCCAAAATCCCAGGTAGACATATTTATGGGTCACTATGGTAAGGTGATGGCAGCTCTTTTCGATTTCCTCATGCAGTTTCTTTCTCTCTTGAGCCAAATAGAAAGAGTCCTGGATGACTGATGAATATTGCTGTTTGTTAAGGAGTCCCTTTTCTGCCCACGCACCTCGCTGTCTGAAGGCTGAAACAAAAGCTGAACACTGAAACAGAAAGTCTTATTGGCAGTCCTTTTGGCACACATACACATACACACACTGAAGGAGCATTTAAGTTTTACTCTCAACCTATTCACGGGTCATGGTGAAATCCATTATTTTGTCCGCGAAACCTGCCTTTGTTTTATACCTGGGGTCAGCTTATAGTCAAGTATATACGGTAATAGTAGTATCTGCTTCTACTGAAACAGTGTACATTCAGCCCTCCTTATCCATGGTCTTTTTAACCATGGATTCAAGCATCCACAGCTTGAAAATATTTTCTAAAAACATAAATTCAAAGAAACAAACCTGATTTTGCCATTTTATATAAGTGCCACCATTTTACTGTGCCATTCTATTTATTGGGATTTGAGCATCCATGAATTTTGGTATGCATGGTAGGTCATAGAATCATAGAATCATAGAATCATAGAAATTTAGAGTTGGAAGAGACCACAAGGGCCATCCAGTCCAACCCCCTGCCATGCAGGAACTCCCAATCAAAGCATCCCCGACAGATGGCCATCCAGCCTCTGCTTAAAGACCTCCAAGGAAGGAGACTCCACCACCCTCTGAGGGAGTGTGTTCCACTGTCGAACAGCCCTTACTGTCAGGAAGTTCTTCCTAATGTTGAGGTGGAATCTTTGTTCAGAAGTCATTCTATGCAAGAATGCTGGCACCCAACTCTGGGGAGCTTCAGAACACAGTTCATTTGAAGGAGTCTCAGCCTTTAATGCAGTGCATCCCAATCCTTGAAACAGGGCCAGTCACTGAGCCACTGGCTGCCAGTCCCTTACAAGTTTCCAAGAAAGAAACAATTGCACTCAATGGGCATGAATGTAGTGACAGATCTTGGTCCACTAGGCAGGGGGGAACTGCCAGTCCACCACATCTGATAGCCTTGAATGTAGGGTTTTATGTACTCAGTACAAATATCTGAAAGACCGTACATATCTATAAAAGCCTGCCCAGGCTTTTATATCTTTGAGGGAAGCCCTTCTCTCAAATCCACTACCATCCAAGGAACATTTGGGGGTCTTCTTGAGGACTGCTCCCAGACTCTGGAATTCCTTCCCTAGGAAGGCTAGGATAATAATAATAACAACTTATCATACGGCAGGCCCTTCTCTCTATCCCAACACCCTCTCAGGCTCATTTAGTAGGAACAAGAGATAGGGCTTTCTCAGTGGCTGCTCCCAGACTCTGGAACTCCCTTTCTAGAGAGGCCAGGATGGCCCTATCCATGTTCTCCTTCCAGCAGCAGATAAAAGCATTCCAACTTTCTATAATTCTATAATTATTGTGTCATTAGGCTTTCTCCGCTCTGGACCACATAACATACTTCAACTCCCAGAATCCCATAGCCTTGAGCCAGGGCAGTTAAAGTGGTGCCAAACCAGGTTATTTCTCCAGTGTGGATGCAGCCTCAGACAGACAAGGGTTGGACTTTAAATATTATGTAATTCAGATTTTAAGGTTTATATAAAGTTTTAAAATATATTTTGAATTTTAATGTGTGATATTTAAAAATTGTTTAATTGTTTTTAAACTTTGTATCTACATTTGAAATGCATTTGTATTGTTTTTAACTTGTACTGTTTAAAACTTTGTTAGCTGCCTTGAATTCCTACATCAGGAAAAAGGCTGGTTGTTAAAAAATAAAATAAAATAAGTTATAAATAATAAATATTAATCTAATTCAACTTATCATCTATCATCATCACCATCATCATCATCATCATCTGCCTCTCACTATGGATCAAGGCAGGGAACAACAGATTAAAATACAGCAGATGGACACATAAAATTAGTTAAAAATGCATAACACTAACTGAAAAGCAAAAATGCTTCCCTTTGACTAGCAAGTGAAAACTTTCCTATTCCAGCAGGCTTTCAGGATCTGAGTGCAACAGTGTTTTAATGGCTGGAACCAAACCCCAGATACCAAAGGCCCACTGCATATTATGCAAAATCTGCAACATGACAACATGGTTAACATCTATTTAATAAATAATAGTTTCAAATTTTCTAATCTGTGTGGGTATGTGTCTTAAGTCGTCTGTTGACTTAAGGTGACTCCATGAATTTCAGAGAGTTTTCTTGGGCAAGGAATACAGTGGGCCCTCCTTATCCATGGACTTGCCATCTGCGGATTTGAACATCCACAGATGGCAAGCCTGCATTGTCCCCAGTGGTGGCATGCACACAGCTGCACCTTCATTGGGGACAATTGGAGAAAAGTCCCTCTGCTCCCCAGCCTCCCTCCCTCCCTCCTTTCTCTCTCTGCCTCTGAGGCTTCTGTCCAAGCTTGGCTTTGTGGGTGGAGTCTGGCATCCAGTCAGCTGGGGTTGGGGCTTGAGTCTTGGAGCCCTTGTCCCCAGACCCAGCACCCAGGCTTTGAGAACCAAGCCTAGAGACTCTGTCTCAGGTGCTGGGCCTGGGGCAGGGGCTCTGAGACTCAAGCCCTGGTCCCTGCCCTGGCTGACTGAGTGTGAGACTCCACCCCCAAAGCCAAGCTGGGGCAGAAGCCTCTGAGGTGGAGGAAGGAAGGAGGTAAGGAAGGAGGGAGAGTGGAGGGAGGACTCCAATAACATACTCCCTAATGGTGGCATGGCCACATGGCTGCACCACCATTAAAGACAGTCGGACTTGAGCATCTGTGGATTTTGGTATCCTTGGGGGGGGGGGGGGTCCGGAATGGATCCCCTGCGGATATTGATGGCGCACTGTGCTTGGAGGTGGTTTTGCCAGTTCTTTCCTCTGAAAGATAGCCTACAGCAATTGGTATTTGTTGGCGGCCTCCCATCAAAGAACTAACCAGGGCTGACCCTGCTTTGCTTCTAAGATTAGATGGAATCTAGTGCCTTTAGGGCATTTAGGCCAAATTTTCTAATACAACAATCAAACAAAAAAACCAAAAAACCAAACTGCTTCATTTATATACCGCTTCATACCCTTAAGGAGTGTCTAAGCGGTTTACAATTGTAAGCTATTTGCCCCCTGACAATCTGGGTACTCATTTTAGCGACCTCGGAAGGATGCAAGCCTGAGTCAAGCTTCAGCCCTTTGCTGGTCTTGAACTTGCCACCTTATAGTTTTGAGTGAGTGGCTGCAGTACAGGCATTTAACCTGCAGTAGCCATACTCTTACCTGCTTGTGAATAGGTATTTGGGCAGAAAGAATTTTACAACTAGTGAAGCACCTCTTAATTTTTATTACAGTGGACCCCTGGGTTACGAATCCCCCGGGATCCGTAATCCCTGGGATCCGAAGGAGCCGGGGCCGGAAAAACGGCCCCGGTCTCCGAAAAAATCCCCGGGTTGCGGGAAAAAAAAGCAACCCGAGCCCTTTAAAACAGCGCGCTCTGGCGTGCTGTGCAGCAAAAAAAGCGGTCCCCTGGGTAGCGAATACTTCCGGGTTACGAAAGTGATCCTGGAACGGATTACTTTCGCAACCCGGGGGACCACAGTATGTGCATTTATTGAATGCTGCAAATATACCATGGGTTATAGTGCCATTTTTAGCTCTTCTTCGCCCTTGGTGAGCCACTCTGCCATGTTGTATAGTGATAGGAAGTGACCTTTCCAGTTGCTTTCAGAATTTTGTTTGTGGTTTTGGGAAGTGTTCCCCAAAACCGCATTTATGGACAAAATTTCCCCCCAACAGGCTATTTTGGGCTAAAAGGTGTGTTTTTGCCAGTTTTTAAAATTCTGGCTAATTTGGGCTGATCTTGGAGTCAAGAAGCCCAAATGCCATCTAACACCTCCCCCAAGAAGTACATTTACTCATTGGGCCCCATGGTTCTTATTACTTATGTAAATACTACTTAACGGATAGCATGGGGCATTACATTCTTGAGACTAACACTGTATTATTATTATTGGTACATTTTAAATTTTGTTTAGTTCCATTTTTATGGCCGACAAGTTAATCAGCTTATCTATGCAGAGACATATTACTGTCTTATCTTTGTTTACTTTTATGGGCACTGTTCAGGCAGTTTTCTCCACCTACTGCTGTATGCCTTCAGATTGTTTCTAACTTACTATCAGGAGGTTTTCTTGGGAACATTTGTTCAGAAAGGGTTTGCTATTTCCTTCCTTCTAGCCTGAAAGGTTGTGATTTACCCTAGACCACCCAGTGAGTTTCCATTGCAGGCTGAGGTCTGGAATCCTAGTCTTCTGGCGTCGCAGGTCCAAAACACACTGCAGAAACTCTCTGATAGAGAAGACTAAACATCTCACAAAACTACAGGTCCCAGGATTTCCTAGCATTGAGCCAGGGCAGTTAAACCAGTCTCAAACTGGATTATGTCTGCAGTGTGTTTTGAACCCTAGTCCACAAACCACTTACATCATACTGACTTTCTTCTCTGTAATTTTTTGCATTCCTGTTCTCTCTGTCATTTCTGAAACCAACCTCCTGCCTCCTAGAGTTCATCAAGAGGTTAAATTCTATCTCTTAAGACTTAGATTTGACAAAGGCTTTTTATCACCATGAATGAGTTAATCTGTTTATCTATGCTAGGATGCCCATGTCACTTTTGAAAAACAGTGACATCTCTATTTTCCCCTATCTCAGCATGTGCATAACTAAATGACAACTAGGATTCATGTTGTTCTTCCTGGATTTGGTGAGATGGGCAGCATTTCTTGAACGGTTATGTCAAATTAATCTGTATGGTGTCACAAGACTTCATATGTGTGTCAGACCCAAACTTGATGAAATTACATATACTGGAGTGATTTGATAATGAAACTGGCATTTGGATTCATTGAGTACACTTGTCCAAATAATCATTATTTAATTGCTAGAACTATACTGTGTGTATTCAGAGATGTAAGCCAGAGAATCCCTCCCCCCAAATGTGCTAGATCTCTTTACTAGATACAGTATATGTCAAACATGAATTTGGAATATTGAATAGTGAGTCCAGTTCATGAGTTTTGGGATGTTTCTTGGGCCGGCAAGATAGTTTTCCTGTGTCAGATCTGTGATTGACATAGGAATGATAACTGTGAGTTGCTTTACAGTTTCTGTGGAAGTGGGAAGAGAGAAAATGAGTGATTCTCATGCTTCTCTGCTTCTACCCTGTTATTAGAAAATTATAATGTGTGTGTATGATTTTCTTTTGCTGTCTTTTTGTTTAAAGAACAGAAACAGGATGAAAAGCACACTTACTTTTGTGGAATATATGATATATGATATGGCTGTACATTGTTAAGAAGTATGGACATGTTACCATTTTGAAAAATCCAACGGCTGTCACTTACGAAGAAACTTGGGATTCATATGGCCTATTTTAAGCCTTAAGCAGGATTCAGTTTATCAGTTTGAAACAAATCAAATCTGGATTGTTTATTCATTAATTTTCATATCGTTGTCTCCAGAGGCACTCATTCTGGACTCCAAAAACAGAACAAAGAAAATTTCATTATATTCAAAATAGATTATGGAAGTTACATAAAATGTATACAAATGAATTAATTTTATCTAAACTTGTTTTATTGTATCTGAAAGTAAAGCACTTCCTCCCGAGGTTTTCTGAAGAACTGTGCTAGCTTTTTTTAATCAGGAAATTTTCTCTTGTGGTAGCTGATTAAAAATATACCTCTTCATGAGCAGCTGTTGTCTTGGGTCAGCAGTTTGGAAGCTCTTAAGAAAGTAAAGATTGTTATGAGAGCTTCCTATTTTCTTGTTTTATGTTTCCTTTATTATTATATTTCATATGAACATCTTTTTGCATACTTCAGGAAATCCATTTGATGATTTACTTGGACATGCATATAGATTCTAAACCTTGTATGTGTTATGTGACCTTGGTTACACAGAAATCAAGTTACTGATAATGCAAGTAGACATATTTTGGAAATAATAATAATAATAATTTATTTTTTACATGTCTCTCCCAATAGATCAAGCGGGGAACAACAACAGATGAAAAAACACATCAGTTTAAAAGACATCAGTTAAACACACACATCAATTTAAAAAGACAAACAAGATGTACATGTATTAAATCAATCCAGATTTAAAATCCCTCATTTAAAATCCATAATTTATGGAAATGAAAGTACTATAGAGATAGCAAATGATACAGCAACAATAAACTTGTATGTTATCTTGTTAATCAGATTTTAAAAGCTGAAGGGAAACTGTTTTGAATGGAGAAAGTTTTTATTCTAAACAATAAGATTAATATGTACAAATTTGAAAAAGAAAATAGTGCAAAGTGATCTTTACCACAAGTTATATACAATACTAAGATTCTTAGTAACAAACTGAATGTGAAACAAGTATTCAGTGAAGTGGAGTAGTAAGAAGGGGATTTGTGGCCCTAGCCATAATAACTTTGTATTGCTAATCATAAAAAATCAGGTCTGTGACACACCTAAGAAGACTTTTTGGAAGAAAATTATCCAGGATTTCTTTGCGGATTATTATTTGCTGGCTAATTTCTTTGTGACAGATTTGGAACAGAAATATTGCTCCTGTGTATATCCTTCTGCAACCTAAAATAAATTTGGTTGTATATGCAATAAAGTTGTCTCACCTCTTGGAATCTGGTGATGGCAAAGGAACACTAAGATGGTAGGGAATGTTAATAAGTAGAGTGGTACTTGGAAAACTCTGGCTTTGGTTTGAAATATCTTTCCCAATCTAGATTTTGATGCGGACAGCCTTGGAAGGTGTAGATGGCCCTTCTATAGGTTCTTGGGGCTTTTGATCCGGGTGTCTGTTGGTGACTCATTGCTCTGCATTGCAGCAGTAAAAGCCATGAAGGTTGTACCAGAAAAGAATGCCGTGCGAATCCTGTGGGGCCGAGAACGAGGCACACAAGCTTTGGGAGCACAACGACTTCTGCAGGAATTAGTAGAAGACAAAACTCGTTGGATGAAATGGGAGGGAAAGGTAAAGTTCTTGCAAGTGACCTCTGTATCTGGGAATATGGGAAGCTTCCTTATTCTAAACCAGATGGTGGAGAATTCTAACTCAGTTTTCTGCACTGACTGTTGATTTGGGCTGCAATATTTTCTTGTTCTACTTGGAGAGACCAGGATTTGAACTATGAATCTTTTGCAAAGCATGTGCTTTTCCATCAAGCTAAAGCCTGTTTGTGACCATTATGCCTGTTAATTGTTGATTCTAATATGTTTCCTTGGTTGCTGGATTTGGATTTACTGTGTATACTTGACTACAAGTCAAGAAATTTATGCCCCCAAATGGACTTCAGAACCTTGGGTTGACTTATATAGAGGCAATATGGTAATACTGCTTATAAAATTCCTAAAAGAAACCTTCCTTCATAGCCAGGGATCTTTAAACAGATCCCCATTTGAGTCCCTACGTGAGCTCGTGTGTGTGTGTGTGTGTTATACCTCAACCTTCCCTCACAGCCAAAGCTAACAAACAGCTGGTGAGGCAAGGGACAGAGAGAGAGGATGCTGAGGCCCGTTTTGCAAGCCATGAGCCTTGGAATCTTGGGGTTGAAGGGAAGAGAGAGAGAGTTGTGTGCCCTGTTTGCAAGCCGTGAGCCTTGGAAATCCTGGGGGTGAAAGGAAGACAAGGTAACTGTTACATGGATTTGCAATTGATTGACTGGCTGCACCCAAGTGGTGCTCAACAATGGTTCCTTTTCATCCTGGAGAGAAGTGACCAGTGAGGTGCCACAGGTTTTGGTACTGGGCCCAGTGCTATTTAACATCTTTATCAATGACTTGGATGACAGAATTGGGGGCATACTTATCAAATTTGCAGATGACACCAAATTAGGAGGAATAGCTAATACCCCAGAGGACAGGATAAAAATTCAAAATGACCTGAATAGATTTGAAAGCTGGGTCAAAGCTAACAAAATGAAATTCAACAGAGAAATGTAAGGTACTGCACTTAGGGCAGAAAAATGAAATGCACCGATATAGGATGGGGGAAACCTGACTTAAGGAGACCACATATGAAAGAGACTCCCAAGTTGAACATGAGTTAACAGTGTGAAGCAGCAGCTAAAAAGGCCAATGCAATTTTAGGCTGTATCAATAGAAGTATAGTGTCTAGATCAAGGGAAGTAATAGTGCCACTCTATTCTGCTTTGGTCAGGCCCAACCTGGAATACTGTGTCCAGTTCTGGGCACCACCATTCAAAAAGGATGTGGAGAAACTGGAGCATGCCCAAAGGAGAGTGACTAAAATTGTGAAGGGTCTGGAAACCATGCCCTATGAGGAATGCTTTAGGGAGCTGGGTATGTTTAGCCTGGAGAAGAGATGGTTAAGACATGATATGATAACCCTGTTTAAATATTTGAAGGGATGTCATATGGAGGAGGGAGCAAGCTTCTTTTCTGCTGCTCCAGAGACTAGAACGTGGAACAATGGATGCAAACTGCAGGAAAAGAGATTCCACCTGGACATTAGGAGGAACTTCCTGACAGTAAGGGCTGTTCAACAGTGGAACACTCCCTTAGAGCATGGTGGAGTCTCCTTCCTTGGAGGTCTTTAAGCAGAGGCTGGATGGCCATCTGTTAGGAATGCTTTGATGGAGAGTTCCTGTATGGCAGGGGGGTTGGACTGGATGGCCCTTGTGGTCTCTTCCAACTCTACAATTCTATGATTCTAAGAGAGCTAGAGAGAGAGATTTTGCAAGCTGTGAGCCTTGGAAATCCTTTTGGTAACGTGTGTGTAGCCATGTGTTCGCGCGCTGTTTCCTCATTTTCCATGCCGAGACTGACTCTTGGGAAAGGTCCAGGGAGGGAGGGAAGTGGTGCTTTGTTCCCCCCTTTAGATCTTTTGTAACATGCCCCAGTGTTTGTCCTTCGAACTATTCACAGGTCATATCAAAATCCATGATTTTGTCCCCAAAAACTGCCCTCAGCATATACATGAGGTCAACTTATACACACATATAAATGGTAATATTTATATATGTTATGTGCTGGGTTCAATCCAAAGACTGAGTAAACCTTATTGAAGTTATATAACCCATTGATGCTCATGAAAGTAGTAGTAACAGATCTAATTTGTCCTGCATTCTATTTATGAGAGGGTAGGGTGGTGGTATGTGTGATGGATATTTTGGTCTCAGAAAATGTTTTGTACTCTTTAACTTTCAGAAGGTTGAGCTGCCAGACAGTCCGCGCTCCACATTCCTGCTAGCATTCAGCCCAGACAGGTATCCATTTATTTTCTGTTCTCTTCTGAATAATCTATATTTCAGAAAAGTTTTGAGGGAAATATTTCCTAGTGAGTTTGGAACAGACAGCAAAAGCAGCTAAATTATATTTCAATTTTACAATAATAAATTCTACTAACTTTTTTGAGTGCTTGAGATTATTTGGGTATAGTCTTTTTGACAGATGAGAATGATAATTAGACAGTTTGTGAAAGAAGATAGTCTTCTGAACCAGTGAAATTCTGGTCACAGTGAGTGAGGTGTAGAACAATATTTTATACTGGGAAATTACGTGGCCACCCAGATGTTGTTGAAGTGCAACTCTTATGTGGCTTTTCCACTTTAGCCGACAGTGAAGAATACTGGGAGTTTGAATCCAACATTTGAAGTGCTGTATTATTCTTATCATGGTTTTACACAGACCTCACAGAGAATAGTATAGGTTTTGTACTCACTCTATCAATATCTCTTCTGCTTCTCCACTCTCTGAAATGTCATAAATGTCATTCTGATTCCTTTTGTTTCATATAAAACTAAAGAAGATTGAGCTGTTGACAACTTAACTTATCTTTGTTTTTATAGCCACTTGAATTCTGTTTCAGTTGGTCACACTAGAGTGTGATAGATGAAACCCAGGAATTTGTTTCTGTTTGTGAGATCATTGTATTTGTGACATACCATGTGCTAATGGGATTACCGCAGTCTTTCAGAAAGAAGTGATACTTAAAAATCAGTAGTGTATCTATAATAAATTCATAGACTGATAAGACTCCAAGGCAACAGAGGCAAGATTTATTTTTTCACAAACCAGTCTATATTTCTCATGTGTATCTGTATTAATAAATATTTAAAAACATTACAAAAAATTGTCTTTACCACCATCCTTCCTTAAAGAACAGATCTAGATATTATACACACACACACAGGATGCCTGTCTGCTGCTGGAGGTATACATGTCCTATTCAAAAATATCTCCATCCACCTTCTCCCATAGTACTTCGGGAATCTCATGTGGCTCCTTTTGATTACTTGGAGCAAAAGAAGCACAAAGAGAACTGTTTTTAATAGCTATGTCAATATATTTTGACATATAAGGCCAAAACATCAGTCCTCCTGCCCTAGCTTTAATTTTTTGAATGCCTTGATGAAACTCATAAAGCTATTCCATTATACTCTGTCTTTGAGATACAGGAGTAATCCTGTCTTTCATGAAAAATATACCATCTTGTTGCCAAAAGGACTTTGCCACTGCAGCAGCATCTGTTGTCATCCCTACTCTACATAGTGCTTGAACCATCTGAAGTTTATTTGTTTGTTTATTTATTTTTTTATTATATTAATTTGTATCTCACTCTTTTCCCAGGAGTGGGACTCAGAGTGGCTTCACAGCATTAAAAACAGTACAATTAAAACATTAAAAAATGGTCCAAGATCCCAGCCTGTCCTTATAACAATTCCTTGAATGCCTTTGTGAACAGGTAGGTCTTCACCTGCCGGCAGAAGGCCATCAAGGAGGGAGCCATTCTGATCTGAGTTCCAGAGTCTAGGGGAGGCCACCGAGAAGGCTCTGTCTCACGTTCCCACCAACTGTGTTTGTGATGGTGTTGGGATGGAGAGAAGGGCTTTGCCAGAGGATCTCAGAGTCCTGGCCGGTTCATACCAAGAGAAACGGTTTGCCAAATAGTGTGGACCTGAGCCATGTAGGGCTTTATAGGTGACAACTAGCACCTTGAATTGGGCCCAGAAACAAACTGGCAGCCAATGAAACTGTTTCAACAGGGGCATTGTATGGTCTCTGTAATCTGTCCCTGTTAATAGCCTGGCAGCAGTTCTTTGAACCAGCTGAATTTTCTGAACACTTTTGAAAGGCAGTCCCACGTAGAGCCCATTACAGTAGTCCAAATGGGATGTAACCAAGGCATGTACCGCCGTGGCCAGATCTGGCTTCTCAAGGAATGGGTGCAGCTGGCACACACGTTTTAAATGTGTGAAAACACTCCTGGTCACAGCAGAGACCTGGGCCTCCAGGATCAAAGCTGAGTCCAAGAGTACTCCCAAACTGCAAACCTGTGTCTTCAGGGGGAGTGTGACCCCATCTAACACAGGCTGATCCCTATTCCTTGATATGCCTTCTGACTGACCAGGAGCGACTCTGTCTTATCTGGATTAAGTTTCAACTTGTTTGCCCACATCCAGTCCATTACTGAAGACAGACGCTGGTTTAGGACCAGGACAGCCTTCTTGGATTGAGGTGGGATGGAATAGTAGAGTTGAGTGTCATCTGCATATTGATGACACTGCACCCCAAAACTCCAGACAACCTCTCCCAGTAGTTTCATGTATATGTTAAACAGCATAGGGGACAATACAGAACCCTGAGGGACCCCACAGGTCAATGGTCAGGGGGTCGAACAGGAGTCCCCCAGTACCACTTTCTGGTTTTGCCCCTCCAGGAAGGAACGGAGCTCCTGTAGAACATTACCTCCAGGCCCCATTCTGGAGAGGCAGTCCAGAAGGATACCATGATCGATGGTATCAAAAGCTGCTGAGAGGTCCAGGAGAACCAATAGGGACACAGTCCCCCTGCCCAGTTCCCTCCATAGGTCATCCACCAAGGCGATCAAGGCTGTCTCTGTTCCATAGTCAGGCCTGAAACCAGATTGAAATGGATCTAGATAATCTGTTTCATCCAGAAACCCTTGGAATTGGGAAGCCACCACACCTTCCAAAACCTTGCCCAGAAATGGTAGGTTAGACAGTGGCCAATGGTTATTCATTATTGTGGGAGCCAAGAATGACTTTTTTAAACAGAGGCCCCACAACAGTCTCTTTTAGGCAGGATGGAATTTTGCCTTGTAGGGAGGCACTGATTACCTCCTTTACCCACTCAGCCAGTCCCCCTCTGGCCTGTTTAATAAGCCAATAAGGACAAGGGTCCAAGATATATGTGGTGGCTTTTACCTCTCCAAAGACCTTGTCCACATCATCAGGCTGCACAAACTGAAAAGTATCCATTAACACTGGACTAACAGGAGTCGAGGTTATATCCACTGACACTGTATCACCTGTAGTATCCAAGTTAGAGCAGATTTGAGTGACTTTTATCTGCAAAATGCTGTGCAAATTCTTTACAGCGAGCCTCGGGGTGGTCTGCACCCTCCACTTGAGAATGAATGTGTAAAAGACCCCTGACCACTTGGAACAGCTCTGCTGGCTGGCTCTTTGTATCTGGACACATGACTAGTGTGGTCACTTCATATACAACTTCCTCACATTCCATAGAATCCTCTTCACTTCAGGGAGAATTCATCGTAGTTTTTTTGTGGGTTTTTTGTGGCCATATTCTAGAAGAGTTTATTCCTGACATCTGAAGATGCCAGCCACAGATGCTGGTGAAATGGCAGGAATAAACTCTTCCAGAACATGGCCACATAGTCCGAAAAATCCACAAAAAATTGTGGATGCTGACTGTGAAAGTCATAGCTCAAGATAGGGTATTGACCAGATACATAAGTTTACTCAGACTTTATAGGCCATTAGGTTTACCTTATATTGTGTTAAGTTGATATTTCTGAAGCTGTAAAAGCATTCACTGCAAGTGGCTGAAGCACTGGATATAGGTTTTTAAAACACTGCTTCCAAAGACTTATGATTAATCTGGTCCAAGGCAACAATTGATTTAATTTCTTTATTGCATAAACAACAGCAAGGTATTCTTTCTTTATTGGGGCTTAATTTGCCTTGTCATGCTAAGTTACCTTGAGGTGAATGCTGGCTTATTACGTTGAAGGAAACATGCTCCTAAACAACTGGTTTTGCCACATCAAAATATTGAAGCATGGGCCCATGACACAACATTACTTTAATAATGTCAAAAGCTCTCTGATTGATGTTCTGCCATCCACTGAAAAACAACATTCTTTTTCAACAAATTTCTTAACGGTGCTGACAACTGCACTTCATTAGGAATGTACTTTGGCTGATACTGTACTGACCCTAAAAATTTGAGAACACCTTGTCTTGTCTATCTATGAAAACAGCACGTGCTAAGAACATCAATTTAATAAAAAAAATTATTTTGAGGTTGACTCTGTAATGTATATGGGTCACATAGTGACTGCTGAAAGAGTTTAACCGGATGAGGAATTTAAGCTATTCAGGAAAAGAAGCCCCTTACTTCCTAATATGGTTAAAAACAGTCACTGTGTGACCCGTATACTTTACAGAGTCAACCTTAAAGTAAATATTTTATTCATTAAATTTGATGTTCTTAGCACATGCTGATAACCTGACATAAAATGTTATCATGCTGCTTAATGGTCTCTGGAGCTATAATCATATAATCAGCTGTCATACATACACATTTTACATACCCAAAGGTTTTCTGTTTTTGTTTTTTGTTTTTTTTTTGAAAATCTTCACTTGAGGCTGTAATCCCAAGTGATAGACAATTAAAGCAATACTTCTACCATAGTATATTGAATGTACATAGTTTGAATGAAGGTTTAATCCTTTTTCACCTGTCAATGACCATCTTTTTCCTCTGTAATTGCAGAGATTTTCTTTCCAGCTAGGTGACTCAAAACTTCCTCTACTATAGGAATAGTATAATGTTGTCACTGAACAACTTTATAAGAATTTCATGGATCAAGATATATACACAAGGTCCTCTTTTTCCCTCCCTGTAATGACAAGGCTACTCCCCCAATCTGTAACATCTTCATTTTCTGTCAGACACAAAGTATCCTGTAATCTATCATATATTGCAAAAGGCACTCCCCAGCATCCTTGAATAACAGGAACAACTGCTGAGTCAATATGTGATGATGACCTTGAAATTCACTGAAACCTTGAAATATCTCAGGATGTAGGTTAAACAGTTTTTCCTGTGGTAGAGATTCAGCTGTGTGTATGCTATCAACCCAATGAACTAACTCCAGTTTGTCACAAGCTGGCGTATCTAGTAATGGAATTACTGAGCAATTTGTTACATAAAACAATAATTTAACCATCCCTTTTGAAGTGTTACATTCAAACGTGGTGGTTTCCAGTAGCTGTACAGTAATCTTGTCCTACAGTAGGCCACAAGAACTACATCACTCTTAAGTCATCACTTTCTTGCCTGCAGTCTTACAAAAGACACTAAATAACAAGACATTTGCTTCAGTACCCATATCTAACTTAAAGTTAATTAAACATCCTTATATAATAGCTTACCACCCAGCAGTTTTACTAGTTGCTGTGCCGTTCACCCCTGAGCCAACTTTTCTATCATTAAACTGCTTACATTAAACTCATGAATCTGTTGTTTGTGGTTTTTTTTAATTATTATTCGAAAACAGACAAGTTACAAATCTTCAAATTCACTCTTGATAAATCTCTTTGTGTTTAACACTTTCATGATTTAACAACATAACTTCACATAACTTGGCATAATGATTTTTCTTGCCACACGTGTTGCAACTCCTTCCAAACGTGGGGCATTTTCGAGGTCTGTGACCTGTACCACAATAAGGACGCTTTTTATCCAGTCATGTTTGTGTTCCTGCTGTATCTAGCTCCAAGAACTTTAACTGAAATTCATTTATCTTGTGAGTCTCCTGTAGCTGGTATAATTCCTTAGATGTTGTTACTAGCTAAGCTCTTTTTACCTCATCAACATGGCATATTTCAATGACCTTTTCAAGAGTAAGGTCAGATTCTTTCAGAAGTCTTTCAATTTCTCCTTCATGCTGAACACAGATTTATCTCTCTCACCATGTCATTATTTACAGTACCAAATTCACAGCTAGCAGCTTTCAATTGGAGCTCTGCAACAAATTGCTCAATGGTAACTCCTGGACTCTACACATGCATGGTTCCAGAAGCAAAATTTTTCAGAAGGAATGTTGTTACAGCACAAAAATGATTTCTAATTTTATTTCTGGAACCTCTGAGAAATCTCTTGGATCTTCCTCAGGGAAAACAAAAGTATAAAGTATAAAGAAATTCCTTTGTTCCCCTAAATGTGTAACAAGATAGCTATTTGCCTTCTCTTTGTATAATTTTCAAGTCCAGCGCCAGTGAGATGTAACTGAAAAACTTGCTCCGAATCCCTCTAGTTTTCAGATGAATTACTTTGGCAAACAAGAGTAAATGTAAATTGAAATGAGACCATATCTTCAGTTAGAACAAACTCACTCCCAACTACAATAAAGAAGATTCTACATTAATCTCTGATGCCATGTAATGTCTGCTGTTGGAATAAGACAAACTGATAAAACCTTAAGGCAGCAGAGGGAGGATGTATTCCTGCACAAACTCCAGCCAAGCCTTGTGCATGAAGTCTGACAAACACAAGAGCTTCAGCCCATTAAATACAGTTTGCCCTCCATATCTGTAGATTTTTTAACCATGAATTCAACCATCCACAGCTTTAAAATAATTCCAAAAAGATACACATTCCAATAAGCAAACCTTGATTTTGCTATTTTAGATAAGGGACACCATTTCTCTATTTCATGGTATTTAATGGTTTTTGAGCAACCACTACTTTTTATATCCATGGTGGGACCTGGAACCTAGAAAGCGGGCCCTAGAAAGTCTCAAGGGCCTGCTATTGTACAGTTGCACACATGCATGCGTGCGTGATGCATATTTGCTGTAAAGAAACATTTCAGCACGATACCCTGTCATGATGAGATGGAAGTATATAAAATGAGGAAATTATTCTTTAAATTCTGTCTTAACCTGGAAGAAGAATATATGTAATATAAGACGTGAGGAGAAGATCTAATTCATTGGCTTGCCAGTTATTATCAATCAATCAATCAATCAACCAGTCAATCTTTATTTACAGTCAGTAGTCCTGGCAAGACATGCTACAACTTAAAACCATTTAAAATAGAGAGAAAAACAGCTGTAACAAAATGGTCACAAATATTGTCCAGGCCCCTCATATCAGAGAGCTTTTAGAAGCACTGCTTTAATTGATAGATTTGAAGCTTACGCTACTGGTAATTACAAAATTGAAGAATAATAGTGAAATGATAATATTTAACTTATTGCACTTATTAAGCTTTAGCAATGTTACATTTGGTTTGTATATGCTTACCATGTGTCACTCTGAGTGAAAGCTAGTCAGAATAAGCTGTTACTGATCATTTTTAAAAAATGAATGCAGTTGGTGTTAGAGCTGTGATGTGTGAATAGGTTTGGTATTGGGCTTCATATCCAGAGAGGATTCTGCACACAGATTCATAACTTTCTACCTCTTAGCAGAGGCACAGATCCTTCTTGCATCCATCCATCTGTCTCTGTTTCTTGTGCAGCTTGCTAAACAACATCGAACACACAGACCATATTTTTATAGAGCTTTTTATTTTTCTCAGGACCCTCATGGCATCTACACATGTGAATCACAATATTTATATCACAGAGGTGAAAACGGGAAAGTGTGTTCACTCTCTGGTTGGGCACCGACGTACTCCATGGTGTGTAACCTTTCATCCTACCATCCCAGGGCTTATTGCGTCAGGGTGTCTTGATGGAGAGGTTAGAATCTGGGATTTGCATGTAAGTTCCTTCTAATGCAACTTTCCTTTCCTTTTATACAGGGCGTTTAAAATTTATTTTTAATTCAAAGATGTTTATTTATGCCTTGCCACTATCATGTGGACACTTTTTTTCCTTTGAGCTTTTCCCACATCTCTCTGGTAACCTGCATATTCAAAGAACCATGTGGACATGTCCAATGACATGCTTCCTACAGCCAAATATCTCCTCCCAGTCTTCATTGTTCTGAATTCTCCCACATCTATACTTTAGAGCCTTGCTGTGAAACTGTAGAAGGCAGCTTTACCAAATAATAATAAATCCTTTTGATCACTCATCATTTTCATTTCTGAATACAGTGGACATTTTGATGTATGACTACTATAAGTTTTTAGAATTTAAAAAGGCCTTCTTCAGATAGGACTCACTTTGTGCCATAAGGGATGTTTCATACTGATCACTGTTACCTGATGTAGAATACCTGTAAAGATTGTGTGAATTCAGATAAGCTGATAAGCCTATCTGATTCAGATAAGTTTTAATTTCTCTGGAATGTGTCGTACCCTTTGTGTAGCTTGTGTAGTACATACAGGTAGCAGTGCCTTTAGTTCAGTCAGATAAAGAGAGTCTGAATGTGCAGTTATGGGGCAAATATAAGATGGAAGCACTTGAGATAATTCTCTTGTAGGTATGGAATCAGATAAGTGATGGAGTCCTGTTCTGGGTGGAGGGGAGGATTCTCTGTTTCAAACCCATTCATGACTATAAGCTGATTTACTCTTAGGGTGGAAGTGAAAGCTGGTTTACAGATAGCAACAATGCCATCGCATCTTTGGCTTTCCATCCAACGGCCCAGTTATTGCTAATTGCAACAGCCAATGAGATCCACTTTTGGGACTGGAGTCGCCGGGAGCCTTTTGCAGTTGTGAAGACAGCCAGTGAAATGGAGCGAGTTAGGTGAGTAGTCCTTTGTGAGTGTGTAATTGGGAAGAAAAATGGGAGAGGAGTCGTCTTTGGAGGAAATCTCTAGGGACATAGTTATACTATGTAGATGTAAAAGGAAGAGATTGTCCATTGCACTTCAGGGTTTAGTAGTAAACTGGTTTATGAAAGAATGATTTTGAAGGTTTTGATGTTGCAAAATCTTAAACTCACCATACCTACTGCGTAGCTGCAGGATGTCTGCAAACCATATATAAACTGATCTGAGTTTTCCAAAGGAACAGTAGGATAAACGTTAGTAGCAAAAATGCAACTTATACTTGATTATTTGAACCCTTGCTAAACCTCCCATAATGTTACTCAGACTAGCAGAAGTCTGAGACTAGTTAGCAATATTAGTTAAACTAAATCAGGGATATGTGTTTAATTTATCTGTCATTTGCATGAGATACAGTGTTTTGGAGGTCACAGCCCACCCAATCCTATTTACTTTAAAATGGGCTCACAAAACATTAATACTTTAGAAAGACAATATCAAAAAGTGAGGACACTTTCTGTAGCCATTATAGTTGATTCAGGATCCTTGGTAGTCAAGAGTGGCAGAAGCTGAACTGTGCTTCATGGCAGACTGACAGTCTCAGATTGTACCATAAGGCTTGGTCATGCAGCTTGCAGAAGAAGTTGAAAATGACTGAAGATGGTTGGATGCAAACCCTGTTACTGTTAGAGCGTTCTTATCTGAAAGTTCAAAAATGTGTTTTGAACAGATGTTTTAAACTATTAGGTCTACTTGTCTCTCCCTAATTTTTACACATAGCCTGTTGGAATACTTGAAAACTTGCATTTTTATAGTTGATCTTAAAAAATATTTCATACCTGTGAGTATTGGACTATGTGATATGGATTACTTTTGATTTTTGAGGACTTTGTTTTCAGTTGAAACCAACATCCCATGTGCCTTAGGCGTCCAGAAGACAGCAAGTGTGTTTATACAAACTCACTCCGAGACTGGAATGCATAGGATGAAATCCATTCTTATCTCTTTTCCAAGCATATTCCCCCCTCTCTTATCATTGCAGTCTCTTGTATCACCTTCCTAATATGTTCTTAGGAGTGCAGATTTTGAGGGAGTATATGAGACCTATATCTAGTCCATTTTCCTTACCAAAATGAGCCACTACAGAATCTGAAATAAAAGCATATTCTGTACAAGAAAGTTCACATGCCACCATGGCTGTGCAAAATTCACAGTGCCCCACTCTGCTTCTGTGACTAAATATGTCTTTTCCTAAAGTGTATATACATTTCTCCCTCACTCTTATTCATACCAGCAGTTCACCATTTAGGCAAAATCTTTCTCTTTAGGGATGGATTAACATCCTTCCTCCTTTTTTTTTTTTTAATAGGATACACTTTTCTCCTTTGAAATTGGGATACTGCAGGACATACATACAAGAGATTCTTTTTTTATTAAACTTCACAGTGCTAACTAGCTGGAACGACTAGTTCTGTTAGTGATTAACATTTCTTCTGTGTTTCTAGACTAGTACGATTTGATCCCCTTGGGCATTATTTACTCACAGCGATTGTTAACCCTTCTAACCAACAGGTAATGTGGTTTGTCCTTTTACTTAGTTTAAAGAACGCTACCTGTCCTACCTAGGATCTTTGAGAATTTTAATACAGACTTAAGATATCTCTTGGTGTAGAGTTCTGTATGATGTTATCTGTGGATGTTTTTAAAATTGAGGATGAGTGATTTGGAAGTCTCTGATCACATAATCCTATTAAAGATAAATAGATGTGAATCACATAGCATATGGATGGGAGACCACTGAATAAGCAAGTGTGAACTTCCCAAAAGAAGATTAGGATTTAAGGGAGGGGGGGAGGATCCTTCTACCTAATGTCAACAGTTCACTGATAACTGCCTTCCCATGGCATCTGTTCATGTTAATGCTCCCAAAGTCTATTTGGCACTGATCATTCTTATGAACTGCAGCAGGACTTTACTGTATAAGATATAGACGTGGCCAAATCTATGGCAAAACTGCTCTACCGTGCAGGATGGACTGTAGCAACATAAGGTTGGCTTTTCTGAGTCCAGAAAGCAATTTCTATAAGGAGAAAAAATCTCAGTAAGTTTTTATCTTATTAATAAATAGGTTTTTTTGCTTTGCTTGATAAACTGGTTTAAACTGCAGTGCGTATTTTGTTGTTGTCTTGTGCCTTATTTTGAAACAAGGGATTCAGCCACTTGCATTTTCTTCTGCAGAATGATGAAGAGGTGGAAATACCTGTGGATAATACAGAAATGCCACATTATCGTCAACGGTCCATTCTCCAGTCTCAGCCTGTGAGACGCACACCACTCCTTCATAATTTCCTGCATATGCTGTCCTCACGCTCTTCTGGTATCCAGGTGGGAGAGCAAAACGCCATGCAAGACTCAGCTACTCCCTCCCCTCCCCCTCCTCCTCCCCCACCTCCTCCTCCTCCCCCTCCTCCTCCCCCTCTTCCGCCACCACCACCTCCTGCTAGTGAAGCCTCTAGAGCATCTGCCTATAATGGCCTCAATGAGCCTGTCAGTTACCCCTCAGTAAAATGTTGCCAGCATCTGGGGGTGTTGTGCCTTTGCAGGCGATGTTCTAGTGCAAGACTTCCTTCTTCTCTTTTCCCGTCCCAGGACAACGCCCCTTCCACATCCTCTGGGTCCACTGGCACTTCTTTTTCTTCTGTGCAAATGGAGCCTTACCAGCCCCAGGAGCAGGCATCTACAGCACAGCAGGAGCAGGGACTCCTTAACCGACCGTCTGCTTTCAGCACTGTGCAAAGCAGTACTGCTGGCAACTCCCTGCGCAACCTTAGCCTGGGGCCCACTCGTAGATCCCTTAGTGGGCCTTTGTCAGGTCATCCGTCCAGGATCCACCCAAGAGAGATGGCCTCTGGGTTAGAGGGTTCTGAATGGACTCGAACAGTGTTGAATATGGGCCCTCGCTCTGAGCTGGAAGGTATGCCTCCTCCTAGAACCAGTGCCTCTTCAGTGAGTTTGTTGTCAGTACTTAGACAACAAGAAGGAAGCTCCCAGTCCTCTGTGTATACTTCAGCTACAGAAGGGAGGGGTTTTCCAGCTCCTGGAGCTGAAGCAGAAAGCGCCAGTAGTGCTGGCCCAAGCAATCCAGCCAGCCTTCGCAATGAGCTTCAATGTGACTTGAGGCGGTTCTTCTTGGAATATGATAGGCTACAGGAGCTAGATCAGGGGATAGGTGGCGAGTCCAATCAGTCACATCAGGCCCAAGAAATGCTTAATAACAACATAGAGCCTGATAGGCCTGGTCCTTCTCATCAACAGACCCCACATAGCAGTGAAAACAATTCCAATTTGTCACGGGGGCACCTGAATCGCTGTCGCGCCTGTCACAACCTGCTGACTTTTAACAATGACACACTTCGCTGGGAAAGAAGCACGCCTAGCTATGCACCAGGGCAGGTCCAAAGCACATTTGAAGGTGTGCCATCCAGCAGTAGCCAGCTACCATCTTCTGAGAGAATGGAAAGCAGAACTTCTCCCTCTAGTAGGCTGCCACTGGGAAGATCTTCTAACCCTCCAGAGGAAAGGACTGTGAGAGTGGTCTTTAACCAGGAGACAGGGCATTGGGAAAGAGTTTACAGCCAATCTGCTTCAAATAGACCTGGGAATGTATCACAGGACGCCTTAAACCAGGAAATGCCTGAGGAAAGTTCAGAGGAGGATTCACTCAGGAGGTAAGACTGTTAGACTCTTCCAGTTACATGCCTTCTCAATCTGTGTCTAGAACCATGCCATCAAATGTGAATAACTGAACAGATGAGGAAATAACTGTGTTTGATAAGATCATGAATATTTCTTTTAGGAAAACTGGATGTAGGGATGATCTAGCATCTGCAGGAGGGCTCAGTCTGAAGTATGGGAATTTATATGTGCTAGGGCTGTTCAGGGGAGGAAGAACAGCACTATCTAGTTGTAAATAATTTCTGTCCAAGGGCTATATTCTTGTTACCTAGATGTTGCTTATATTTACTAAACACGGGAATTCTTGAAATAGCTTATACAGTACACTAGAAATCTTGAATAAGAAGTTTTCATATAATTTCAGCTACCAAAAGCAGCAAATGCTGGGGTCTCCCCATTGAAGGTAGGGTGAGTGGCCTCTTATCTTTCAGGAATATTCCCGCTATACAAGTTGACTTGCATATAGTTACTTCTACTTTTGTAATGCACTCTACATGGGGGATACCCTTGTACCTAACTCGGAAACTCCAATTAATTCAAAATATGGCAGCCAGGTTGGTCGCTGGAAAAATCTAGAGACAACTACATAGCACCAAGTTTTAAAATCTTTACACTGGCTGCCTATTAGTTTCCGGGCACAGAACAAGATGTTGGTAATAACCTTTAAAGTCCAGCTTTAGGTCTAGCTTACTTGTGGGAGCATCTTCTTCCATACAATCTACCCCGCACCCTCAGGTCCTCTGGGAGCAACTTACTACAGCGAAAGAAGACCAGGCTTGCTGCAGTTACCCAGAGGAAATTCTCATCAACTGCTCCTAAACTTTGAAATGACCTGCCAGAGGAGATCCATCATATTACAACTCTTGATGCCTTCAAGAAGGCTATTAAGATGGATCTCTTCTGGTGGGCATTCCCAGATTGATAGACGGACTCTCCCATTGTCCCATAACTGTGGTTGCTTTACTCAACCCACAATGCCTCATTTTAATGAGGGTTAATTTTAGATTGATTTTAGTAAATTGGTTGCAGTTTATGATGTTTTCTATTTTAATTGAGGGTTAGGGAAGTATGTTTAATTAATGTCATTTTGATTTTATGATTGCTACCCGTCTCGATCCTTTGGGGAGAGGCGGGCTATAAATTTATTATTATTATTATTATCATTATTATTATTAATATTAATATTACATATAATAATTTCCTATTTTGAGAAATATGACCATTCTTAGCTTATTTTGATCTCGAACAGTGTGTCTCACAATTACGTGAAGATGGTTAAGAGACTATTTTAAGTGTTTATTCTCTGAACTTGGAGGGAAACACTGATTTCCTCCTGTAACATGTAGTACTGGAAGGGAAATACTAGTTTTTTGAGGAAAGAACATATTTTTTCTTCATCACATTAACAAAGTATGATTCTGAGTTACATTTAACATATTATTAAGCAGTTTTAAAGCTTCATGTTTAATATTTTTATGATGACAGCATACTTTTATTTGAAAAAAAACAACCCTCTGTGCTTTAGTAGTCCGCTGATTGACTGTAAAATTACCCTAAATTTACCTAATACTGATCTTAACAGGTGCTTATCCCCCCCCCCCCACATGAATGACAAATCCTATCTTAAATGACTGGTCTACAGGCTGCCTATATCCACCTTACTTCACTAATACCTGTTGGTAGGTATAGAGACCTTTCCCTGTCTACTGACATATACAGATTGTACCAATTAAAACCATCTTATAGCAGCCAAAAGGCTTTCACCTCATGATGAACTCTCAGTTTTCATGGACTTGAAGTCTGCGGTCTTGATTACTCATGGAGGGGTGAGCCCCATTGGCTAAAATGGCATGCATGGCTGGGAGTGTACGGCCATTCAAGCCAATGGGGCTTGAATATATGCATGTTTCTGTTTTCACAGGGGTTGGGTGGGTCTGGAACCGATTCTCTGTGAAAACGGAGGGCCGACTGTAATATGTTTCAAAAGACATGGGCCAGGTACAGTGTTTGCCACATATAGCAATCTTGGAAAGTTCAGTGTTTACCAGAAGTACTGGGGCTGGCAAATCATTATAGGCAAAGCGTCCTTTCAAAACTACAGACCTTCTTTCCGAGAGAAATAAAAGAGAAAAGCAATTAAATTTTGGTGTATTAAATTTATATTTATTAATCAGTACTTCATGCTATAGACTTAGTAGAGCAGATTCCGTTAGTTATACTACCTCCACTGTGTAATTGTGAGAAGCCAGAAGAGGGAGCAGTGTTTGGGGTGGGACTGGCTGAAAGTTTGTATGTCTGTGCTTTTAATATAAACCTGGGGAGGTTGTGGAGTGTACCTTTGATGGTATAGAATTGGTTTGAGGGAAGAGAAAAGTAGATGGAATAGGAAATGAATAGAGGCTTCAGATGATGATAGAAATATTGGAGGACTGAACATTCCAAAGCAAGGTCTCTTAAAGAATTTCACATGCAGTCATTTTATTTCTAGAAAGATGAGTTTTGTTGCCATGTATCTTTCTTGCAACTTTAATTATTTATGCATTTCTGTAATTTCTAGCCTCAGTGGCTATACTCTGCATTTATTTGTTGAGATAACTGCATTAAATATCTGTAGGAGATGAAATAACTATGGTTAGATTACAGCATATTGAAAATAAGTAGGAGTTACCATGTGGAATCTTGAGAGGAAGCGGTGGTTTAGCCACATAATGTGGCTATCTTGTTTTCTGTAAAAACCAAGTGGGCTTATTCTTAGAGGATAGACTGCATGTGACCTATTCAAACTGTTCCTTGTTTCTTATGATCTTGCTGATTCAGTCTTTGAGCTGTACAGTATTAACTGTCATAGATGGTTACATTCTTCCATCTCCTCTGAGGCAGTGGCAGCTGTTCTCAGACAATCTGTCAGTCATTTACCTCTCTAAACAGATGCTTTTTGCTATGGTAAATGAATCTGGAGCAGGCAACCCATTGCGTGGGCTTGTTTTGGTATGTAGTCCTTGCAAATGTCAGTAGCACAAAGCCCTAGTTACTTTCCTGTACAAAAGACTGTTTCCTACACTCTTCACTTCTGCTTATGCTATGAATTGTCTCCCTCTCATCGCAGTGGAGTGGATGCTGGAGACACAGTGTGAGCATTCTGGACACTTTCCATGGCATCACCTTTGCTGTTATGGTTTATTCAGAAACCATATAATAGGATTCGGTAACATGGGGCCTTTTATCCCCCCCCCCCTTTTGGTTTTCAGATTCAAATATTAGTAGGAGCAGGTGCCAGAGTTGCCTTGGGTCCATATTAGAAAGAATACAAGCTATAAATTAAAAAAATAGCAAGAAACTGTTGCAAAGCGACTTTGAAAGATAAAAGTGAACAGAGCCAAAGGTTGTTCTTACACAGCAGTGGAACTGTGATGATTGGGAGAAGATGGTTGCGAGAGTTACTGATGCCAAGTAACAGAGTCTGTAGACTAAAATTTGTACCTTAAGTATTACTAGGAAGGCAGTAAAAACTTGCTGAAAAGTCTGGAGGTCAGTTGGCAAAGTACTATGAGTTATATATCCTGTCAAGTGGTGGAGTAATGCATGAGGACAGCAGTCAGAATTCTGAGTATATACTTTCTGAAGGCAGCTCTTATGTAGAGCACGCTGTAGGCTGGTACGTGGGATCTTGAGGTTCAATTGGCATATGTGATCAGTGTGCAGTCAATGTGACAAACTGGACTGACCCCTTTCTTAGCTGTTGGAAGCTTTGGTCATATGTGAACTCTATTTGCTGTCCAGGGTATGGGAGTACTTCCAGACAGTATATCTAAATGACCAAGGAAGGTCAGAATCTTTTAATGACTAACAAGTGTTCCGTGACAGTTCACACATTTCTGAATTTCAGAATTGGTGAACTAGGTTTAGATATGAACAGGAGAGCTAGCTGTTGTCAGTATGCTGTTGTTACCCTGCTCTAGGTTGCAATGTTATCCCAGCAATCCCATGTATAGCTTGAACAAGGAAAAGGATAAAATAAAATAATTACCAAAGCTCCCAAGGAGAGTCCTTAGGTTACACTGATATATGGTGTGGGGATTAGCAGAAGAAATCAATGTGATAACGAACACCCAATTGCTTATTTGTCCAGCAGATGTCACACTTAGCAATGCTGTTATTGAATGGGTGGCTGCAGGCTTCAGATGAACTGAAATATCTAGTTGGAGACAGTTGCCTGTCTCTGTGTCTGCTATGTCTGTGTCAGATTAGTTTTTTTAACCTGATTTATCAAATTTGAGACATTACTTGTTTGGGAAGTATATCCAAAAGTAGAGGTAATGAAGGCCAAATGTATGCTGACCCTATATCATGTTTCACATATTGACCATGTGTCAGAGATGTTCTAATCTTTGAGTGGACTTAGTTAATTATCTTATGTAAAACACATATATATTAATAAGCTTCTAGTTGGCTTTTTTATTGGCATCCTTGGCTCTCATTTTTTTTATTGGAAGGACAGATCCAATAAGACTACTAAAAAGAGTGTATGCCTCTTCCAAACAGTTTGATCTAAAACAGCATGATAGATCAATTATGTGATTTTGTACAGATAGATTTTCTGGTATAGCCAGGAGACTTTGGTCCCAGGTAAGTTGATAATGCAAGTCTTTTGTAGATGGGTACACAGTAAGGTGAAACAAGGCCATATGGCTGTTTCAAAGCAATAAAGAGTGTGAAACTTAATTTTCTTCAGTGGGTGCTGTATGAAAGACAGGGCCATTTGTTTACAGTTGCCTTTACCATCTGTCTATTTGTTGCATCCCAGGGTGACTTAGCTTGGAAATATTTCTATGTCAATGTAAGCTACTTAATTTAATGGTGCTAGTACATGAGAAGAAAGTAACTGAGCAAGACAATATTGCTAGCCTGTTAATCTTTTGATAATATTGTGCACTGTCCTCATATTAGTACTTTTCTAGTTGTGTTTACTCATATATGCATTCTTCTAAGTTCAGTAGGATTAACACCTAAATAGGTACACAGATAGGATTTTACTTTAGTATTGTTGGAGAACAAGATTTTCCAGAATCCCTTTGGGGCTTTATACTTGTGTAATGGGTCAATTGTACACATGGCAGAACATTTGGCCAGCATTTCTATAGATTCACAATAGTCCATGGTGCTCCTCACCAGTTGTGATGCCTCACTTTCTTCCACAGTTTTGCAGAGTAGTGCCAGTGCAATGTTTTTTGTGTTGACACCTAGCAGGATCTTGGCCAGTCTGTAATTTGCTTTCATGTTGTAAGGATAACACTGCATTTCTTAATTTAGAGGGAGGATGGATAACAGTGACTTCCAGATCTTCTTGGATTGCATTCTCCATAATCCTTTACTATGGATCCCTTCTGATCTTATAAGCTAAGCAGAATCAGATCTGATTAATACTTGGATGGGAAACTGCCAATTAATACAAGGTTCTGTAGGCTGTACAGTATTTCAGAGGAAGGAACTGGTAAAATAACTTCTGAACATTCCTTGCCTAAGAAAACCCTATGAAATTCACGGCGTCACCATAAGTCAATAGGTGACTTGAAGGTGCTCTCCCCCATCACACACAGTAAAGATTAATGTTGTAAGGTAAAAAACAAATTGAGTTGCAGATGCTAGTAGAATGTTAATGGCTTGTCAGTTAAACGTTGTTGTGGATGTGTGTGCATAACAACCTGTTCTTGAATTTTATTTATTAGTTACATTTTTGTCCTACTTTTTGTATAGTGAGCTCAGGGTGGTGTGTATAGCTTCCTTCCCTCCCATTTTATCCTCATAATGACCCTGTGGGGAATGTCAGGCTGATAAAGAGAGTGGCCCATCATTACTTATTGAGTTTTATGGTCCAGTGAGAACTTGAATGTTGAATCCCAGCTCAACATTCTCACTGCTGCACCACACTGGTATTCAATATAGCAGGCTGCCCTGTAAACACTAGCAAAAGGTTTTAAAAGTTGCTTCATTAAATAGCAATAATTGCTACAATTTTTTAGCACTGAAAGTTGTGATAAATTAGAATCATAGAATCATAGAGTTGGAATGGCCATCCAGTCCAACTCCCTGCCGTGCAGGATCTCTCCATCAAAGCATCCCCGACAGATGGCCATCCAGCCTCTGCTTAAAGACCTCTAAGGAAGGAGACTCCACCACACTCTGAGGGAGTGTCTTCCACTGTTGAACAGCCCTTACTGTCAGGAATTTCCTCCAAATGTTGAGGTGGAATATCTTTTCTTGGAGCTTCAATCCATTATTCCGGGTCCTGTTCTCTGGAGCAGCAGAAAACAAACTTGCTACCTCCTCAATGTGACATCCCTTCAAGTATTTAAACAAGGCTACCATATCACTTCTTAACCTTCTCTCCTCTAGGCTAAACATTCCCAGCTCCCTAAGGCGTTCTTCATAGGGCAAGGTTTCCAGACCCTTCACCATTTTAGTTGCCCTCCTTTGGACATGCTCCAGTTTCTCCACATCCTTTTTGAATTGTGGTGCCCAGAACTGGACACAGTATTCCAGGTGGGGCCTGACCAAAACAGAATAGAGTAGCACTATTACTTCCCTTGATCTAGACACTATACTTCTGTTCATGCAACCTAAAATTGCATTGGCCTTTTTAGTTGCTGCATCACACTGTTAACTCATGTTCAACTTGTGGTCCACTTGGACTCATAGATCCCTTTCCCACATAGTTTCATTCAGCCAGATGTCCCCCAACCTATATCTGTGCATTTCATTTTTCCTCCCTAAGTGCATTTACATTTCTTTGTGTTGAATTTCATTTTGTTAGCTTTGGCCCAGGTTTCTAGTCTATTCAGGTCATTTTCTACTCCAGTCTAAAGTAGGAATGATGACTTCACGGTTTTTATTAGACTCCCTTTGTCCAGGCTGCAGGAAGACTTCCTTTTCCCCTCTGACTTGCTTCTCTCAAGAATATAGGCCTTTATGTAGTTAAGGACAAGGCAAACTATGGTGGAAGAGAAAATAAAGTAGAAGAGAAAGGTCAGTTGGGACAGACTGGGGATAGGAGGGCCATGCATATTAACACAAAACAGAGTTTGATATTTGGTGGAAGAGCATGCTGGTGATTGGTAGCAGCAAGAGAGCAGGTATGCAAACAGGAGATGTGGGCAACAAATCTCATAGTTCACTTGGTGAAATAACAAACTGGGTGGTTGATTAGCAGTCCAAAGGTTGAGAGCCAGGATATCAGTAGGAGGCAGGGAACCAAAATCAGTGGGAAGCTCTCAGAAAAGTAATCTGGATTCAGGAACAGGGCTGAGTCTCTGAGTTGGCATGAATGTCTCTAATGGAGTGGGCAACTGATGTTGTTTCCAGAGGCTGTAGAGAATATACTACCTGCCTTATCTAGGGAGATTGATTGTGCAATGCAAACAGCTGGGGCCAGTCCAACAGAGCTGCAGGTTTGCTGAGCCTTTCTCCGAACATTCTAGTCCTGCTAGTGTGTCTGAAGGAAGCTCAACAATACTTGCTGATATCCAGCAATACAGAATGGGGTGCTTATGTTCAGAATTGTTCTTGCCTTTCCTCCAGTAGTCAGCATCCCACATACTCTTTTCATGCTGCTATTCTGTTGGACTGTTTTTGGATTATCCCTCTTAGGACTTTTTCCCCCCCTCCAAGCCTTGCAGTTTTCCAAAACTTGATGAAACCCTTCTAGTTCTTAGTCAAGTTATTTCAACTGCAGTCAAGAGAATGAAATTGATTTTAGTATACATGATATCCTGATATAGAAACCCATAGATCAAAAGTTCAAAGTAGGAATAAGTGGAGGGAGAAGAAAGAGCAGAAGATCAATTAGGCATCTTATATGTTTTCAACTGGACACTGAACTCAGCTGAGGGGACTGTCCATACAAAAAATGCTTGTCACAAAGATGCAGAAGGAACTTACTGGATAAAAGAATTTTTCTGTAATATACTCTAAGACTGTAGCTTGGTTGGCGAAGTGTTGAGGAGAGTAGTGACACTGCCTTTGACACTATTTTTAGCACTATTGGATAACTGGTTATTGAGGTTCTTCTGTGTTGGATTTTCAGTGGATTTGCATTTGAAGTTTAGTGTTATGTCATAGTTACACTCAGTTTTCTATATTTTGATGAATGTAAACTATCAGGGTAGTTTTTTTGCTGAAGGATTAATGTAAATAATAATTTGCCAATCTAAAGGGATGATCTGCAAAACTGTTTATTAGTCACATGTCCACACATACATATTTTAAATGGCGTGGATGGGGGTTTTGAAACAATCCTGAGTGTGGTCATCTGGAGACAGTTTTGCCTTTTTACAAGTAGCTAAACATTTTGCTGTCTAAAGTAAAGGACAAATTGTTTTCTCTAAAATTTCCAGGTACAGAAGCTGATTGTATTGGCAATTAAAATTACTTCAGTACTAACCCTGGGAAAGCATCCTGCATGCTTTGAATGTACTGGGCATGTGTGGCAACACAGTTCTGTTCTCCAGATACCTCACTACCACTCCTCTGCTCCTGCTGTATCAGGTGTTTGCTTTCATTATCCTAATAGTAGACTCAAGTGGCACTTTACAAGTGGAATAATATTCCTTCTACATTCTTCCCAATGTTAGGCTAGCAGGCCAATTCTATACTTGTATTTTGCTTAGAGGGGTTATGTCTACGTTAGGTTAGTCAATGAAATTGGTCCTTGGGGCCAGCCCCCGGACCAACTCATAATTTCTGTAAAATTTCAAGTGGGATTGTTTTGTGGTTTGAAGCTATTATTTTAAATGAAATCCTAGCAACCGCCCCTGCTTCAGTGAAATTTTTAGACCAAGAATTAAAGGGCAAGATTCTTGTCCTCAATTTGACATCTATTAAACAAAATTATTACAAAACAAGAGTAACCAGCTTGTAGCTTGGCATGGTATCAGATGAGATAATGCACCAGACACAGTTTGTGAGCCAAGCTACTGGCATCAGTTCTGTTCCATCAAAGATAGGAGAATGTAAATATTACCATGTGAGAATTATATCTGCCTGCAGCATTTGGTTTCCAGTATTCCCTCTAGGTTTTGAGTAAAATCTTACTGATTTTTCTCAAAGGGACGACGTTTCCTAAGAGGAGCAGAAGAACAAGGCCAGAAGAGTTGAGAAGAAAAAATTTGGTAGTGCTTCCTTTCCAGAAAAGAACCTTTCACTGAGATGGTGTATTGAAATACAGCTGAATAAAAATTTTGTCTTCTGAACTAGTCTCTAGGGTATCCTTGTTAATATTTAATTTAATTTTATATAATTTATATACTTTGTCAGACCTTCTAGTGCTGTTTTTTTAGAATGGCTTACATACATTTTCTGTTAAGATTATTTTTTTGGTGGGGATGGGGTTTGATAGCTAACCTGTGTTCCAATGGTGTAATAAATATTTTTGATCTTAACCATCTTGATGTGTTGGAGTACAATGCCAGTCATTCCCAGCCAGTGTGGCATGTACTGGCTGGGGATTATCAGAGTAGTATTTCAAAACATTTTGGGATCCTCCAGACTGCTTGCAAACAACCCTCAGATTAAAATAAGCATGGTATCTATGTGTTTTTCATGCCACTAGAGGGTGCCTTTCTCAAACCTTAAACAGAATTACAGAATCTTATTCTGCTTTTTTTCTTTAATTAAGATAATCTGAAGAGGCTTCACATCATCCATTTTTTTACATCCATTAAACTCTTCTGCGTAGCAGGAGCACCAACTGTGTAATTAGTGTATGGAGGCTGGACTTCATGTAATATAGAGTAGATCAGAGGTTCATAACCTTTTCTGGGTCATGGACTCCTTTGGGAGTCTGATAAAAACTATTGACTCCCCCCTTGGAAAAAAAATGAATGCAACATTTTGAAGGCTGTTCTTTTTGTTTTATTGGAAGTCTAATGTGGGGACAGTAGTAAGTAAAGGTATATTTCCTAATGTATGGTGGCATGCTGTATAATATTACATTTGTTTGGAATGAAATAGTATCTTAATAATCCCATTTGATGTTAAAAATACATTTTTTTCCCAATGAAGACCGAGTAACAGAATGGAAATCAAAGGGTAAAAATGCATTTTTTTTCATCCAAATCTCTTGAAGCCAGTTTAGGACTGTCTATGATCCATCACTGGACTGCATATTCCTTCTAAACAGGTTATCTCTAAAAGTAATCTTTGTTTATATCTGACACCTGACTGACTAGATCAGCTGAACATTGGAAGCTGCTTTGAGTCCTTTATTGGGAGAAAGGCAGGGTATATTGATTTTAAACTTCATCTTGAGGAAGATGAATGAAAATGAATGATAAAAACGTTCTTTAAACCAGACCTGCAAGACTTGGCAGTAGGTGGGAGACAACATTAAAATAGGCTAAACTTCTTTGGGCCACAAGTAGGTTTTAATTAAATATTAATTAATTAGAATTAATTAATATTAATTCCATTCTCCTTCACCTGTACCCGCCCTCTCCTCAAGAGAAAGCTGAGTGGCAGCAGGGCTTTGCCTTTCCTCTGTAGAAGGCCGAGTGACAGAGGAGCCTTGAGGGGTGAGCGTTTGCCCCTCTACCTTGTCCGCTGCCTGGCCTTCTCAGGAGAAAGCCAGGTGGATGAGGAGCCTTGCATGATGAGCATTTGCCTGTCTTCCTCTGGTTCCTCCACCACCTGGCTGTCTCGGGAGAAACCCAAGCAGCGGAGGAGCCTTGCAGGGTGAGTGTCTGTCCTCCTCTGTCGCAGCCTGGCCTTTTTCTTAGGGGAAAGGAGGGCAGTGACAGAGCCTTGCAGGGCAAATATTGGCCTGTTTTCCTCCTCTGCCACCTGTCCTTCTCCTCGGGAGATAATCTGGCAGCAGAGGAGCCTTGAGAAGCAAGCATTTGCCTCTCCTCCTCTTCCATCACCACCACCACCACCACCTGGCCTTCTTCTCAAAAGAAAGCCACTTAGGGAGGAACTAAGCAGGACAAGAACCTAGTATGGCAAGTGTTTGCCCTTCCTTCTTCTCCTCTGCATGGCCCTCTCCTGAGGAAGAGGCTGAGCAGCGGAGGAACCTTAAAGTCATTCTACATCTTCATGGCCACCTGAAATCCTTTGGAAGGACACATGTGGCCCCTGGGCCACATGTTGTGCACGCCCGATCTAGACAAAGTTATTGAACAGGGGGCTCAAGACATAGATATTAAGTTTGCTTTACATGGGATTGAATACCTATTGGTGATTCAGGTTTACATTTTTGTCTGCTGCCAGATTCAGATCTGATCTTGGATGCCCAGGTTTTGGTGCTGGCCAGGAATGGGTTTACACAGTTAAAGCTGGCATGGTAATGACACTTTCTATTGGATCTGATCATGGAGACAGATGTCTTGACTGCTGTGGTATGTTTTACATGGAGCTACATCTGAAATAGTTTTAGAATGGTCTTGTGATGAATCAGAATCATAGAGTTGGAAGAGACCACAAGGGCGATCCAGTCCAACTCCTTGCCATGCAGAGATACGCAGGCAAAGCACTCCCAACAGATGGCCATCCAGCCTCTGTTTAAAACCCCCTAAAGAAGGAAACTCCACCACTCTCTGAGGAAGTGTGTTCCACTGTTGAACAGCTCTTACTGTCAGGAAGTTCCTCCTAATGTTGAGATGGAATATCTTTTCCTGTAGTTTGAATCCATTGTTCCGTGTTCTAGTCCCTGGAGCAGCAGAAGATAAGCTTGCTCCATTCTCATTATGACACCACTTCAAATATTTAAACAGGGCTATCATATCACCTCTTAACCTTCTCTTCTCCATGCTAAACATACCAGATCGCTCACCATTTTGGTGGCTCTCCTTTGGACACTCTCTAGCCTCTCAATATCCTTTTTGAATTGTGTTGCCCAGAACTGGACACAATATTCCAGGTGAGGCCTGACAAAAGCAGAATAGAGTAATGCACAGTGTTATAACCAAACTACTCACTGAAACCAGTTACAAGAACATGAAACCTGTTTGATAAAAACAGGATTGCTGGCTACCGATTGACTGGCTTTCAGTTAACTCAACAAAATTTAAAGTGTTAGTCGTGACCCTGTATAACTTGAGACAGCATTCTTTCAAATATTGTATATTCTTATGTGAAGATAGGTGTGTCTCTGTGTGTGGAGTAGTTTGAGTCCGATACATTCTTGCCACATGAGCAGCTGATTCAATGAAAATATGTAAGAGTTCCTAATAAGCACCCCCAACCTCTGGAATTTCCTTTTGAGGGAGATTAGGCTGGCCTGTTTCTGTTATCCTTCTGACAGAAAAGATTTACAGGCCTTTGACATGTAGGCTGGATTATTGGTGAAGAAACTGAGTCCCAAGCACAGGAGAAAGTAGGCGGTGCCGGCACACACGTCCAGACGCCTTCTCCCGTGCTTGGGACTCAGCTGAGTCCCAAGCACAGGAGAAAGTGGGCAGAGCTGGTGCGTGCCCCCAGTCTCCTTCTCCTGTGCTTGGGACCCAACTGATCTTATGCCTACATAGAAAATATTTATATTGTTCAAGTAAAAATGAATGGGTTAAGATTGAAAAACAATAGGAGAATTTATTGGGCTATTTCACACAGAGTATCACATTTTAGAAAATTTTACATTGTTCTATTATATTTAGACTAACTTTAATTGATATGTTTTAAAACAGGTGGGGAACCTTTGGCTGATGTTTTCCTGACAGTGAGGAATTAAACAAATAGTAGTTAAATTTAGAGAGTTAAACATTACCCATCCCTATTTTGATAGAATTGGTGAGTTGCTCACTGTTATATTTGCAGTTGACAGAATCTTCTGAAGACATTCAGTAACATGTTTAGGCAAGGAATATATATGTTACTGTGTGTCAAAAGATTTGAAGAATAGCTTCTGTGCAAATTATGGGTTTGTTTAACTGTAAAGAGCTTGGAGCCATTGCATTTCGGTTGTTTCTTCATCATACTACGCTCTCTGTTTGTCCACCATGTGCAATCTCAATTTCAGTTCTTTGTAATATTGGAGAACTTGTAACACAGTGAGTCTCTATTTTGTGATAGCTCTACTTAATCTGAGTTTTGATTACTATCAATAAAAACAATGTCATGAAGTAGCCATTGAGATTTGGTTGTATTTGTGGGCCTTCAAGTTGTTTCTGACTTTTGATGACCTGAAGGCAAACTTATCACAGGGGGTTTCTTTGCATGATTTGTTCAGAGAGAGTTTGCTTTTGCCTTCATCTGAGGTTGAGAGAATGTAATTTTCCTATGGTCACTCAGTGGATTTCTGAGTGGGGATTCAAACCCTGATCTCCAGTTGTAATCCAGCACTCAAAGCACTATATCATGCTGGCTCTGTAAGGACTCTGCAGCTATTGGCTGGTAATCCGAGTCTTTGATAGTAATATACTGCATTTCCTCTGCAGGTTGATATGCTGCTTACACATTAATTGTACTCACACATATCCTGTTCACTCCTCTTTCAAATAGTACTGGTATATACAACAATTTGGGTCTGATCAAAGATGGCAATTAATAGAAATATGATTGAAAATTGACAAGTAAGGAACGGTTCACATTTTGAAAATCTGCCAACAATCCACATGCTCAAAGAAAATACTGGTTCTGTGTTCAGTGAAATGCTGCAAATGGTCCTTTGTCCACCCCCAGTTGTATTACAGCAGTGCTGATGGAAGAAAGACAGGCCTGTAGTCTTCCAATTGTTTCCTTCTTGACTCATCCTTCTGTTCAAGAGTTCTCTTTGAGCAAGCTTTTCTGCACCCACTGTAGCTTCCTATTTTAGGAACACTGATGCTACTGCTGTTCCACTACTTCTGCCCTTTTACTTTGATTTCTTTTGTTACTGAGGTTTATGCTTGCTCCTCCCTCATTTTCCTAATGACTAATAGAGGACATTATGTTGATTCTTTATCAATTCTGCTGTGTTCTCATCAAATTGGGAGGGGAGAATAACTGAACTGTTCTTTGTTTTAGATCAGTATAGTTAAAATGCATATATGTGTCAGAACAACATATCAAGGTTCCATGTTTTCAAAACACCTTCTAAGCACATTAACTATTAGATTTGTTAATTGTAGCTTCCTTTTTTCTACTGAGAACAGCCCTTTTTCTAATCTTAGGCTGTGGAGATAAGAAGCAATTAAATGTCAGGTCTTGTGTTCATGTTAAAAAAACAACCCCAAGATATGCTGGTAGCAAATATTGTAATGAAGCCTGTGGCTATATCTGTCCAGCTGAACTTGGATGACACAGTGTATGAAAACTATTCCCTTCCCCCTGAAGAACATGAAACTGAGAGTGGGAGGCTTATGCTGTGCAAAGAGGGCTAAACATTCCCAATTAAGAGTTGAAAGTGCTCACTAGTGTACTTCCAGCAAGAGCAATGAGTGTGTGTGTGTGTGTGTTTTTTTTAATTAGTGTGTTCTCAGACCAGTAGGTTCTTGGAAGTTTGTTTAAATGTATAAATTGCACAACAGTAAAAGCACTACAAGACTGTTGAAGGTGATGGGGCCTAAAGGTAATATCCTCTGATTTCTCTAATTGAATGTTAGGCCTATTCTAGATTGGCAAAAAGAAGTGTGTTCATGGCTGCATGAAACTCTAGCCTTTAGATGAGAAAAAGGGAAAGTGTGCCATGAAAATGCTTTTTTTGCGTTTTAGGGGAGAAGAGGCGCCTTTAAAAGGGTGCTGGTTTTCCCAGCTTCTTTTTTAAAAACTGCGGAACAGCGCAGCTCCTTCTAAAGGCTGTGGTGCAGCTGCTAAGCATTAAGGAAAAGGCAACTTCATGTCACACTTTCCTGCCAATCTAGAAAGCCCCTTAAGTAACTTTGGATAGAACTGTTTAATGCAGGAGTTGGGTACATTATTCTTTGGGGGATGCAGTGGAGTATTTTCACCTGAAGGCATATTGCCATTTTAAAATCTCTTCTGATGAAAGAGGAACCATGCCCCAAGCAGAAAATAGTACACCTGTCATTGTGGTGATAGTTTTGGTAGTCACCAATCAACATGTTGCCAGGGTGGCTTTGCAAGCTACAGCTGATAAATAACATCAGTCACAGCTTTTACAGAGTGCTCAGATTTGTTGTATTGTGCCCAGGTAAGTAAAAAGGTCTTCGCCTGGTTCAACAAAGCCTATTAAATAAGGTGCCATTGGAACCTCTCTGGCAAGGCTATTGTACAAGCATTGTGGATCACAAAAACTTTTTTTAATTGAATGTATAGCTTCATATTTTAGTAGATGTAATCACAGAACAGTAAACTTCGTTTCTCAGCATACTGGATGAAAGTACACATATGTTAGCCCTTTAATATGGTGCTAATTTGATACTTTGAAGTAATGTAAAGGTGATAGGTTAAAGAGAAACAGTTAGAAATAGTCGGAATTTTGCATCTATTTTGCTCCTCTGTTTATAAAACTGGCACAGAGTAGCTTTAAATATCCACTTAATGTGCCATGTTGATTTAGTTATTTGCTCATTGTTATAAAGCTTTGGGCTGGGAAAATTTCCAGCTCTAGGATCCAATCACCTGGAGACCTTAAATCCAGCAGGATCCTAAAGCAGCAAGAGGGAGGCCTCTATGGCTTGACATGACAAGTTTAACTGGAAAAGTGATGACTTTGATTTTCTTGAGTTCAGTCATTCTGGTCTGTTGAGTAACTAATGTGCATTCTAATTATTTTTCTGTGTGCTCACTTAACTGATTGCTCCAGAATTCGAAGTGATATAACTGACCCCATTTTTAAAAAATTCAAACAAAGGCGGAATGAATAGGAAAGATTATCTTCTAGAATGCACACATCCTTCCCCACATAAAATAGCAACTAAAACAGACCATTCTTTCTAATGGTAGAACTTCTTTTTTTAAAATAAAACTGAAGGTGCTCTTCACTGTGAATATCTGAATGGTTTAACATCTGAAAAGTTGATCTATAGACTATACAAGTACTGGTCTTAACTATTCTCAGAGGACCTATTTCTTGTATTTCTGTTATCTAAGGCCTGAAACAGATGGCACAAAAGTGCCAGCTGTGGGCTGATCCAGGGGGTGTGGCTTTCTGATGATGCATGCCCCCAGATTGGGCCAAATGCGAAGGACAGCTATGAGAGGACTAGACAAGATCCTAAAGTATAAAGATATACAAATGAGCACTATGGTTAGAATTGTCCAAGCCATTGTATTCCCCATCACCATGTATGGAAGTGAGAACTGGACAGTGATGAAAGCCAACAGAACGAAAATCAACTCATTTGACATGGGGTGCTGGAGAAGAGTGCTGAGGATATTATAGAAAGTCAAAAAGACAAACAAATGGACCCTAGATCATATCAGGCCTGTACTCTCCCTGGAAGCCAAGATGACAAAACTGAGGCTGTTGTACTTTGGCCATCATGAGAAGACTCATTAGAAAAGACAATAATGCTACAAAAGATAGAAGGCAGTAAAGAGAGAGGAAGACCATTTGCCAGATGGATGTACTTAATTAAGGAGATGGTAGGCCTGAATCTGCAGGTCCTAAGCTGAGCAGTGGAGGATAGGGGGTCTTGTAGATGTTTCATCCATAGGGTTGCCATGAGTTGGGGCTGACATGAGGGCAATTAACAGTTTAACTTAAATTCATGATTTCTTTCCTCTAAGTGTCCACTCCTTTACTTATAAGATCATTATCCAATTCCAGTTCATTTCTAAGTCACTGAAGTAGTTAGAACAAGATAAAAAACTCTAATTTGGGAGTTTGTGTGAATTGGCTCGATATAAAGCTACTATTTGGGTCAGTTAATTTCATGCCATGATCTCACCACAGTGCAAACAGTCTTATTTCATTAATTTGTATTACCTTTAATAGCATATGGGTTATACAGTTTATTGGTTTACTATCAGCTTTGAGAGAATTCTCTCACTTGTTTCAACTCTACAGTGTGCTGTTGAATTTTTCATGGTCTCTGGTCTTACATTTTCTTTAGTGGATATCCATTACTGTATATACTCATGTATAAGTCTAGAAATTTAGGTCAAAAAATTGACCCCCCAAAACTGACTCGACTTATCCACGAGTCAATATAAGTACTGTACAGTGGTCCCCCGGGTTACGAAGGTAATCCGTTCCAGATTACCTTTTTTGACCCGGAAGTTTTCGTTTCCCGGGGGACCGCATTAGGAGACGGACCGCGCGGCCGATTTAAAGGGGCCGCGCGGTTTTTCTCCTTCGTATCCCGGGGGATCCTTCGGATCCCGGTGGATGGTTTTTGGTCCTGCGGGTTTCGGGTCCCGGGGTTTTCGTTCCCCGGGGGATTCGTAAACCGGGGGACCACTGTATCTTAACTCTTATTTAAAAGAAGGAACCATCTCCTGGTGAACAGCAAGAGTATAATATGGGAAGCACCAACCTCCTTTACTCTCCCATCCATCCATCCATCCAGTTTTAAGAGTAGAGTTATGTCTGCTGGAATTTTATAAGTTTTTTGACATTGTTTTGCTTTGCTTCATTCTTTAGATCCTTTGTTATATGCCCCTAAATTTTACCATCGACTTATCCATGGGTCATAGCAAAATCCATAATTTTGGCCCCAAAACTTGCCCTTGACTTATATATGAGGTTGATTTATAGTCGAGTATATACGGTAATTGCTTTCTGGATATTGTAAGTATTCATGGGGTTTTTTTGTATAATATTGTCAATTCCTTTTTTGATTAATGGTTCTTCTCATTATATGAAATAACAAATTATGATAGTAACTTTGGGATTGCTTAGTGAAATTAATCACACACAATAATTTTCTACAGTGGGTATGGTTAAGACAAATTCGCCAAAATCCTGCAGTTTATATGTGATTCCCAAAACAGAGGAAAGGCATTGCAACAAGAATGGAACTGAACACAGTGTTCCTATAATAATCAATGCAGTATATTCATCTATCCAGCAAAACTCAGTTGATTGTATAAATAGCAATTTTTAAAATTTAAGTTGGAGCGAGAATATTCTAGTTTCTTGATGTAGTACTTTGCCATAATGTAAAATGTAAATCACTTATAATTAATGTAAATTACAGTGGTTTGTTCTTTTCCCCATTTATACTTTACATACTCTATTTTCTCAAATTAGAGAGGTTTGTACCCTGGTCTGTTTCATACTATTCCCTATAGGTGGCTCAAATGAGTTCCCTATAGTAAAGTCTTTTAAAAGGGGGGGGGGGGGATAAGATCTTTTTGCATAGGGAAATCTTCAAGTGTGAGATAGTGTGAGAATCAAATAGTACTACTACTTTTTGAAGTGGTAAGAGTTAAAAATAGCATTTCAGTTGGACATAGCCTTTGATTCAGAGGCGAAACAAATGGGCAGGAAAAAGTAGCTTGAAGCTGCCTTTTCTAAAGCCACATTGAAACCCCACCAACTGCACCACCAGTTCCCAAGGCAGCTGTAGTGACCACATGACATGGCTTCAAGCCAGGAAGAAGCAGAAAAAAGCTGCTTCTTTTTGAAATGGCTTTTCTCTGCGTAAGGCCTAGAGGGCACTTTTCTGCTGGCTCCAAGGCATGTGTCATCTAAATGCCATGCCTTCAAGTGAGCCTGAAAGCACCTCTTTTTGCCTGTTAGTTTAGCCCCTCAGTCTCTTCTGCATACAAACCAATTGCTGTGAAATCTTGCCCTACCTAATACTTTTTGAAATGTGAAGAAGAGCAATAAAGAATTGCAGTTAACTTGTTTAGCCCTTCACCTTCTTAACTTTTAACTTTTACACAGGGCCTTCTGACAAACATGCATTGAAATAAATATTAGACTTGTCATGATTGATGTAGAGATGTTAATACTACCCCTACCACAAGAAAGCAACAAAACATTATGGGTTCCTGAGCGCCCCTCTCCCCAATTTCTTGGCTTTCTGAGGATTTATCTTTGTTCCCCAACATTGTACTTGGAACTCGTGAGAGTTCTGGTTGCCACATTTCCATCTTAATGTTTATCACCATTGGTTAAATAGAAGAGGAGAATTATTAGGGTATAAGATGTGATGAGTGGACTGTTTCCTGAAGTGGTGGTTCACAACCTTTGGTCCTTTAAGTCTTTGCACCTCAACTCCCAGAACACCCAGCCAGCATGGTCTATGGTCAGAGATTTGGGAGCGAATTCCAAAACATTTGGAGGACCAAACATTGTGAACAACTGCTTTGAAGTGATGTCCTGTTAATTTATTATTGCCAAACCAGTGTTGCATTTGAACTGTCTGTAATAATTCACAGTGAGGTTTGAGACATGCATTATCATCTGCTTGTTCAGTGTCACATTTAATAAGAAAAAATAATAATAAAAACAAAAATTCTGCATATGGATTCAAATGCTGAGTACTTCTCAATCACAATTTGGTTGCAATCTTTACAACAACCTTGCATGCTAAATGATTGTGATGCAGCAGTTAAAAAGCCAATATGATTTTAGGCTGCATGAGTACGAGTATACTGCCTAGATCAAGGGAAGTAATAGTACAACTCCATTCTGCTTTGTTCTGATTCCACCTGGAATACTGTTTCCAGTTCTGGGTGCCACAATTCAAGAAGGATATTGGTAAGCTGAAGTGTGTCCAAAGGAGGGCGGCTAAATTGGTGAAGGGTCTGGAAACCATGCCCTATGAGGAGTGGGAATAGAAGGTTAATAGGTGACATGATAGCCATGAGAAAAGTATTTGATGTCTTCTTGAGGAGGCAGCAAGCTTGTTTTCTGCTGCTCCAGAGACTAGGATACCGAGCAGCAGACTCAAACTACAGGAAAAGCGATTTCATCACAACATTTAGAAGAACATCCTTAAAGTAAGAACTTCCTGACAGTAAAAGTGGAATACGCTGCCTCAGAGTGTTGTGATGTCTCCTTTGGAGGTTTTTAAAAAGAGGCTGTTGGGCCATCTGTTGGGAGTGCTTGATCAAGTCTTTCTGCATGACAGCCATTTGGACTGGATGGCCCTTGTGGTCTCTTCCAGCTCTGCTTCTGTGAAATCTGTATCGCTATCCCTCATACCGCAGTTGGGCAAAATAAAAAGAGAGAGAATAGCTTGCCTAAGGTCACGAAGTCCATACCGTAGCAGAGGGGAGATTGAAACCAGCATTTTTCTGATAATATGGCTCAGTTTCTTAGCTGTGCTGCACCAGCTCTTCTGTACAGTGGTCCCTTGGGTTACGAATCCCCCGGGGTACGAAAACTCCGGGGAACGAAAGAGCCGGGGCCACAAAAACGGCCCCGGCTTGTGAATAAAACCCCGGGTTCAAAAAAAAAACAACAAAACACCGTGCGGCCCCTTTAAATTTGCCGCGCGGTCCGTCAAAAAAAGCGGTCCCCCGGGTTACGAATATTTCCGGGTTACGAAAGGTAATCCGGAACGGATTACTTTCTTAACCCGGGGGACCACTGTATATTATAGTTCAGTGTATCTGAGTACCTAATAAACCTTGGAGCTGTGTTAGCTCTCCTGACATACCTTTTCTGTTCAGTTAAGTCTGGGAGATTAGATGCTGAGCAAGACAGATGCTTTATTATATAAAGTCTACAATATTTAATTACCTTATGATATTAACCAATTTAATCTCTTTATTGAACTGCATTTTTAAATTTAAGCAAATATTTACAAAACATAGAAGTCAGATGACATTTCAAAGGAGGTATTCCTCAATTTCTGCAGGATAGAATAGCTCTTTAAAGAGGAGTACCAGTTATATAAAGGCAAGCATATCTGCTCTTTTTCTTCAGAACTGTTGTTTAATCATATATAGGGTTTCTTAATTACTAGGTTAAAAAAATTGGTGAAACGAGAAGACGTTTGCAATCATTTTTACAATAAATACTTAGATGACTCTATGAGCTTTTAGATATAACAAATTGAATATTCTTAATTGGTATTAGTATGGTGGTGTGTATGAGTACAAGAAATATGAATAATATAAAATGGCAGGTGAATGGATGAGGAGAGAATTCAACTGCTAGGGTGTCCTAAATTGACATTTTTGCTCACCAATTAATATACAGTGGGCCTTTGCTGCCTGCTGGGATTTGATTGTAGGACCCCCCCCCCCCCCTGGCATGGGTACCATGGTATCCATCATGGATACCAAAGTCCATCAGTACTCCAATCCCATTAAATAGAATGGCATAGTAAAATGGTGCCCCATATATAAAATGGCAGAATCAAGGTTTGTTTTTTTGGAATTTAATATTTTCAAGTTATGGATGGTTGAATCTGTGGATAAAGAATCTGTGGACATGGATGGTCAATTGTAGCTTTTTTGAGTTTGTGTTGTTTACCCTCAAATAATATTTGTCACGTATATTGGTTACACCTCACCAAATAGCAACAATGTTCTTACTGTTTTTAAAATCCTTTTAACATATAAAGTGATTAGTAGGTCTGGTTGGCAAATAAAATCTTGATTCGAAAATACAAACTTCAAACTGCCAGGAATGGAGACTTCTAGGTTGCTTCATTCATTCTTGCTCTCCATTTTTCAGTTTTCCCTCAGCTATTGGCATTCTGTGGCCTCTAAAGTTGTTCTTTTCTCATAGACTATTCTTTTTTCCCTAAGGAGGAGTTTGTTTTTGATAAAGCAAACCATGATTTCCTCTAGAATTTGCAGTGTCTACCTTCTTGTTTGCAGGTGCCACTGCTTGGCCTTATAAGAATTCCTACTCAGAGAATCTGCTTACTATCAATATATTATATTTTAAAATAATGCATTCCTTCAGATGTTGTGGATAGCAAATTCCAGCAACCCTGGCTAACATAGTCAGTGGTCTTGAAAGCTGTGAGTTTCGGTCCAAGAGTATCTGGGGTGACACATGATTTACACCCTTACTCTAAAGCAGTGATTCCCAAAGTGGGCAGTCCCCCCCCCCCCCGCCCCCAGATGATGCAAAGATCTAGTGGGTTGGTAAGGAAAAGCGGAGTATCAAGGGGGATTTCAGTCATAGTATTGGTGTGCAAGAAAGACAAGGGGAACCAGCAGCCTTTAGGATCATGGTGGGTTGTGATGCAGGTTGCATGAAACTTCTCTTTCCAAGGTACCTTAAAACTACCACACAGCCTTGCCGATTGCTTCATGTAGTAGTGTCTCCCACTCTTTTCTTGCCTGTGCAAGCTCCCCCAGCTACATCTTTCTCTAGTAGTAGTGGCAGTGTTGGTTGGGAAATTCTCACAAGGCTTGGAAACAGACATTGCTTCTATGACTTAGAGGGGTGCCATTTTTGTACATACTGAGTGAAACAAGGAATTAGAGCACTTGGTGGCAGGGGAAAACTGGTCCAAAAAGGAGCTTTCAAATTTGGGATGCTGCTTAAGCTTTGTGAGCTTTATGCTTGGCTGACAGGTTGGAGCTGTACTGCTGCTCCTACTTTCTGTTGTCAGACAAGTAGAGAGAAGAGGTGGCATAAGAGAATTTGGGGGGGGGGGGAAGGGATGACTTGCAGTTGTGTTGGAAAGCACGTCTTTGGGGAAGAAGAGGGGAAAGTATCTGGGGTCTATTGTTGGAAAAAGTTCTTTGCCTTGGAGTGGTTCCTGTAGTTCTCTCCCTTTCCCTGTCCACACCAGTCTCCGGTCCAGAGCATGTGGCCTTTGTAAAACCACTAAACACACACACACACACACACTGACTACACCCTTCTCCATCAAAGGATTCAGAGGCTTTTCTTGCTGGGAAGAAAAGTGGGAAGCTGGCTGCACTCTTCTCCATCCCAGTGCAGAAGTATTTAGAGTCCTTCATTACTGGAGAGAAGCTTCTTCCTTGGCACCCAGTCACCTTTGGAGGAGCAACTGAGCAGCCAGTCAAGCAGTGACTGAAAAGCCTCTTGCTCACACTAGGCCAAAGTGGTTGTGGCAAAGGCTGGCATAAGCAACAAGTTTCTTACTTGCTACTCAGTTGCTCCTCCCTGGGTGACCAGATGCAAAGGGAGCAGTGACCAAGCAGCAACAAAGAAGCCTTTTACCTGCATCAGCCTTTACTGCAAGGGCCCTGGGTCACTGTGGGCAAGAGGTATCTCAATCGCTGCTCAACTGGCTGCTTGGTTACTGCTCCAAAAATGACTGGGTGCAAAAAGGGCAGCCACCAAGATTGGTTGTTTTGAATTTGCAGTAGAACACTAGACCTAATATCAAGTAATAGTTGTTGGGGGGCTGCTAGGGTTGATGACTTGGAGGAAAGAGGGCAGTAGCCTAAAAAAGTTTGGGGACCATTGATCTAAAGAATAGCATGTCATGAATTTAGTTTACTCAGGCTTGAAGCAGATGGGCTAAAGAACCACGCTGGCCCTGATTGTGCGGCAAATGCATGTGCCCGGGCCACCACCACAGTCCTGAACTAGGCTGCTGAAAGGAGCAGATTATACTTGCTCCTTTTGACCCACTTCTTATTGCTTGACGCAGTGTCAATGTGGCTTCTGGCCACATTCAGGGCATGCGTCATTTAAACGCCACATCCCCAGCATGGCCTGAAGTTGGCACTTTTTGCCTGTGTGTTTTGGGCCCAAGTCATATTTAGGGCTTTACTGCATAAGTCATTTTTGAATTCTCTCCATAGTATACAAAATCTTTGGTAGGTATAGAGGTGATGATTTTTCTAGTCTTCTAACAGTGGGGCTGGTTTTAAAATGCTTCGAGAGAAAGGGAAAAAATGCATAGGAAGGCATTTATATTGGCTGCCTCTTTTTTAGTATGTGCTGTCTAGATTTGTCAAGATGCTGATGTGTGAAGGCACAAAGGTGCTCTTGGAAGTTCTGGCAATGTGAAAGACCCTCTTCTTATATCTTAGTATTTCACTTATTTTGCTGTTTTTAATTCCAATATTATGTTACCATTCTGGTGACAGTGTTTTGAGTGAAAAGAAGATTAGAGAGGGAAAATATTTTTAAGAAACATTATTACAAGTGTAAATGGAGTTTCCAGGTCCTCTCATAGAATCATAGAATTGGAAGAGACCACAAGGGCCATCCAGTCCAACCCCCTGCCATGCAGGAACTCCCAATCAAAGCATCCCTGACAGATGGCCACCCAGCCTCTGCTTAAAGACCCCTAAGGAAGGAGACTCCACTACACTCCGAGGGAGTGTGTTCCACTGTCGAACAGCCCTTACTGTCAGGAAGTTCCTCCTAATGTTGAGGTGGAATCTCTTTTCCTGCAGTTTGCATCCATTGTTCCGCGTCCTAGTCTCTGCAGCAGCAGAAAACAAGCTTGCTCCCTCCTCAATATGACATCCCTTCAAATATTTAAACAGGGCTATCATATCACCTCTTAACCTTCTCTTCTCCAGGCTGAACATCCCCAGTTCCCTAAGGCGTTCTTCATAGGGCATGGTTTCCAAACCCTTCATCATCTTAGTTGCCCTCCTTTGGACATGCTCCAGTTTCTCCTTTCTCCTGTTTCAGAAACAGCTAAAGTTTACAGTCTTTCCATAATAGGGATCAGAACAGTGACATTTGCAAAGTTCTTTCCACAGGTATTAATATCTGAAAGACAGAAAATCTGCTGAAATCACAACAAAAAGCAATGTTGAACAGATGGCAAGTTATACCTCTTATAGTAAAGGAAAAGAGGGGGGTGGGAAGCACAGGCTAAGTTAGTAAGGCAGATCCACAACATCTCTCAGTGGGCAGAGTTAATCTTCATCACTGGGGATTGATGGACAATCTGGAGGATGTTAATGTGTGACTCTCCTGCTGTGTGGGGAAGGATAATGGAAGTTGCAGTTTCTTCACTAATTGTGCTTTAGATGCCATTTGTGGCAATTTACATGTTGTTCAGACAGGTCACACAGTGTTTGTTTCATGAGCCAGTGCTCCTTTGTTGTAGATCTGGGCAGTGCAAACTGGAGTGAGCTTAAAAGCTGGAAGTGTGGGCATTCTTGGTGGAGGACCAGACTTGAAGAGAGCTAGGTGAAAGCTTTCATGGTGAGAATGCACAAATGAAACTTGTTACTTTGATCCTTTTCTCATCCTCCTGCTGTTACCAAACATTCATTGCTGTTCATGACAATTGCAACACCCAGCACTTGGTATGCATCTGATCCTGGATTTTCTCTTTTATTGCTAAGAATTCATAATTGTGGATGCTTTTGTTAAATGTTTAGAGACACAAATGACAAGGTGCTTCTCTTTTGTGATATACCAGGGCTTTATGTGCTAAAAATACTGAAGGCAATTAAAATTGTGTGCCTGGGAAAACAGTAAATACTACATCCTGTATGCATTACATACACTGAGCAAAACAGTACCATCTGCCATATCTTTGTATAATGTGTTGAGGTTCAGTCATTTTTGTCTAATTCTGCTCTAATTTTAATTTCTTGTTTTAGAGGAAAAAAATTATTTGGAAACTCTACTCCCAATTAATTGTGGCCAGAGTCCAACTCGGTACATATACTGCAGAAGAATCATGTCAGAAGCTTGAGGAAGCAAAAATTCTTCTTGTCTCCTCCCTGTGGTGACACTAGAAATTCTGCTTTGGAGGACTTCCCATCCTTCTGAAGTAGAAGTTAAAGGTGTAGAGGGGTTGCATGTGTGGAGGAAAATCACCTCTTCCAGTATCTGCCTTCTTTTAGCATAAGCATCTAATTTAATCCTTGCTGGGAAAAATTTACTAAGCTACTTCTCTGGCTTTTGAAATTTCAGCAAGCGTACCATCATGTTCATAAGAGCCAGAAACTTGTATGTTTGTTATTTTCAATTAACTTCTTTGCTCACTAATAGCACTTCCATTTTTTCTATGCTTCTGGAAAGTCATGGAATACAGGGCTGACTACACTTGATTTATCTTCTGTCTTCTGTTTCTAAGGCCATGTATAATGTAGGAAAAGGCAAAGTGCAGTTTTGGGATACATGCAGTCCCCTGAGCTTTTCTGCTGAGGCCATCATGTGCTCCCAAAACTTTGTGTGTGAGTTTGTTTTTTAAATTGACCTCATGGTTGATGTTAAAATTTGGGGGCAAACTAACTAGACACTATAATCCAAAGGAAATTGAACAGGATGTAATAGTCAAGATCAACCAGTTTATCTCAGTATTAAAAAGCAATAAACACGAAAACAGATTTGGTAGACCAGGAGAGTGCTATGGTTTTAGTATATCTGGATTTCAGTAAGGGTTTTGTCAAGATTCCCCCATGATATTCTTGCAGGCAAACTGGTAAATTTAATGGACTATACAGTGTAATAGTTAGGTGGCTTTGTAATTGGCTTAACAACAGAGCCCAGAGAGTATTCACCAATTGTTACTCTTCATTCTGGAGAGAAGTGACTGATGGTGTCTCTTAAGGTTTGGTCCTTGGCCTGGTATTGTTTAACATCTTTATAAATGACATAGATATGGAATAGAAAGTATGCTTATCAAATTTGCAGATGACACCAAATTACTGGGTGTAGCCAATACATTAGGAAGAACTTTTTTTTTTTTTTACTGTAACAGCTTTTCAGCAATGGAACAGACTGCCTTGGAAGGTGGTGGAATCTCCATCTTTTGGTGTGTTTAAGGAGAGGATAGATGGGCAACTTTTAGGAGTGCTATGATTGTGTATACCTGCATGACACTAAACTGGGAGGAGTAGCTAATACCCCAGAGGATAGGATCAAAATTCAAAATGACCTGAATAGACTAGAAAGCTGGGCCAGTGCTAACAAAATGAAATTCAATACGGAGAAATGTAAGGTTCTGCACTTAGGGCGGAAAAATGAAATGCACAGATATAGGATGGGGGACACCTGGCTGAACGAGACCACATGTGAAAGGGATCTAGGAGTCCAAGTAGACCATAAGCTGAACATGAGTCAACAGTGTGATGCGGCAGCTAAAAAAGCCAATGCAATTTTAGGCTGCATCAATAGAAGTATAGTTTCTAGATCAAGGGAAGTTATAGTGCCACTCTATTCTGCTTTGGTCAGGCCCCACCTGGAATACTGTGTCCAGTTCTGGGCACCACAATTCAAAAAGGATGTGGAGAAACTGGAGCATGTCCAAAGGAGGGCAACTAAGATGGTGAAGGGTCTGGAAACCTTGCCCTATGAAGAACGCCTTAGGGAGCTGGGGATGTTTAGCCTGGAGAAGAGAAGGTTAAGAGGTGATATGATAGCCCTGTTTAAATATTTGAAGGGATGTCATATTGAGGAGGGAGCAAGCTTGTTTTCTGCTGCTGCAGAGACTAGAATGCGGAACAATGGATGCAAACTGCAGGAAAAGAGATTCCACCTCAACATTAGGAGGAACTTCCTGACAGTAAGGGCTGTTCGACAGTGGAACACACTCCCTTGGAGTGTGGTGGAGTCTCCTTCCTTAGGGGTCTTTAAGCAGAGGCTGGATGGCCATCTGTCAGGGATGCTTTGACTTGGAGTTCCTGCATGGCAGGGGGTTGGACTGGATGGCCCTTGTGGTCTCTTCCAACTCTATGATTCTATGATTCTATGATTCTATGAAAGGGAGTTGGACAAGATGGACTTTGTGATCCCTTACATCTCTAAGATTCTGTCATTGGGGAGAATCCAATAGATTCCAAAATGACTTGGTATTCCTATCCCCTGCTTTTGGACAACTTAGGTTTAATGGATAGAGAATGCAAGCTTTAGATCAGCTTAAAATTGATTCTGCTTTTTGCTTGCAGATTTCTGTCAGGAAACATTTTTCAAAAAGCAACTTGTTAAACATATTTCTATAGTTTTTAGACTTTTGACTAGTAATTGGCAGACTAAAGAGAACAAAGCCAATGTTACAATAAAGCAAGGCCAGGTTTCTTAAAGACTGTTGGGAACACTCTTAATGCCATAGGTCACTGTTTTTTAAAATTCTAGAAGCATCTTCATTATTGAATCCATTTATCATGCTGTTATGATGTGCTCTTAATTGCACCTTACCCCCCTCAGCCCTGAACAAATTTATTTCAACTAATAAAACATTGGTGTGAAAACATTTGGTGTTGGCTTCAGGCATGGACATTCTATGTAACCCCCTGGAGTATTGTATAGGGATATTGTCCTTCTGAATCATGCAGCTTGGTTCTCTTCTTATTGTAACCCTGGCTCTTTTTTGCATTAATATGTCTGATTTCCACCGTGTTTTTGTCTTTTGATGTTTTCACAGGGCTGTTAACACGAGTGAAAGTGCAGAGGTTTAAAATCAATTTTGGCAGCCTCTCTTCAGGCTGATTAAAGAAAACACCAGGAATGCATTGAGGCTCTCCTCTGTATTCAGGGCAGCCAGGATTTGCTGGTGTCCCTTGTGCCTTCCCCAAGAGGCATGCATTTCTTCTTAATTCTGTGGCTTCTCTGAAGAACTCTGAACACCCTGAAGTGCTATCACCCAGAGGGGCAGAATATAAATAAACATGTGTTATTACTATTAAAGATTTTCTGAATCCAGCCCTTTAGCTTATTAGAAAGAGAGAGGAATCACCTTCTGGTGTGCAGCTTCCTTGGGGTAGAGTGGCAAGAAGAACCACTTGCTTATAAGTAATAAGTGTCAAGGATAAGATTTCAGACTAGCCTTTGATATCCTTTTGTATTTGTGGGGATTTTTTGGTGGTGGTGGTGGGGGGGGGGGGGAGGGAGTACATGTTTGGATATTTCCTGAAATACTTGAATATTTTTCAAATATATACTGGCCCATCTATTTGCCTCACTCCACACATGGAAGTGCTGTTATTCAGGAACATTTTACTCCTGCTTAAGTCTGTTGATTGTATAAACCGGCCCTCAGAGGCCAAGGATAAGTGGGGTTTATTTTAGTAGCATGTTGCATACATTTTTAATGATGATGTTTTATAAATGTTGCCCACTTCAAGCCCTCAGGGATAAGTTGGGTTATAAATCTAAATAAATAATAGGCTGTATCTTGAAGATCGTTAAGATTGTTAAGAAAATGAATCTTCAATGGAATATGTCTGGTGGAAACTTTTTCAGGATTATTTTGCATTTAGCTGCATAATAGCTGGGTGTTGAACTAAGAATGTTCTAGGCTGGAGCTCTTGTTAAATATTCCATTGATTTTTCTGTGTAAACTGGAAAATGAATTAACCTGAAAAAAGATGTAACAAGCCCTTATAAGTAAGAATACAACTTCCTTCATTATCCTGTTTAATCACAGGTCTTTGGAAGAGGCAAAGATCTGTGGTTCCCATATATTGTGGGCCTTTATTTTGGCAGCTCCTGTCCTACTGAATATCCTTCCAGCTATGACTAGGCATCCTAACAGGTCTATGGATACATAAAAATACATAGAAAGTCAATGTATTAGTGAACTGGACTAACAAGCAGCTGAAACAGAGGGGTGGCTTGTTTGGCTGAAGAACGGGGGATGAGGAGGAAGATATAAACAAGTTCCAGAAGAGGAGACAAAGGGAGTAGGGCGAGTCAAGTGAAACAAAGAATCTTGATTTTGTTTTAGCTAGAGTTTTAGGAAGCTTAAATAGCCCCTCCTTTCATATTCCAGTTGCCTTTATTCTGGCCATTAGGGGAGAATAGAACAGCCAAGAATGGATCCCTCATGCATGGGCAGCATTGCCTGGTGAGAGCTACTCCCTCTATATCCTAACTGCCATTGTTTTGGCCTTCCAAGGTGGAAAGAGGAGATTGCATCAGCTGTACAGAATTTCTTTATCTACTGCATTTCCTTCTACTTTTGTGTTCTGTCATACTGGATTGTAAGTGTGAGGGCAGAGAGCTTCCAAAAAATTTTTGCAAGCCACTCAGGGAGCCTTTTTGATTGACAGATGGGGTATAAATACTTTAAATAAACACATAATAAATAAATGCTTAGAAATCAAACTGCACTAGGAAGAGAGAAGGTTTAGAAACATGGAAAATTATATATCAATTTACCATAGGCTGATATTCTTTACACACCCCAATCAGAGTAAGGATGGGCTAAAGAAACTAGCTTCCCATCATCTTTAATTTTAATTAGCAAACTGAGACTTGGTCATATAAGCCAATGCTAGTTGTTTCAGAAAGTTACAGTGGGCTTCTTGTGGCTCTCTTTTTCTTTGTCCAAAATTACAGTGAAGACTTGTTCCAAATTAAGTGACTTCAGGGAAACACTAAACCAAAACATTGTTATTCTTCCCATCTTGCTTTTTTTGGTGCGAGGGGGAAGCACTTTGATTCTTAGGTATTGCCTGTTCACTGCACACTCAAAATACAGGACATTTTCTTGCTTCTCAGGATTCACCCCAGGAACAACTTCAGAGTCTAAACCCTGAAGCCTAAATCTCTGCTATGTCTGCCTGTTCCTCTTCTTCTCAGAGTCTTGAGACACTGTTTTCATTCTCGTAACTTCATTAGCTAGCCAAAAATTAACATCCAGTCTGGATATTTAAAAATACAACTCACATCTACTTCAGAAGAAAGTGTATTTTGAAGGCCAAGTTATATTTGCTATTTCACAGCATAAATAATCAATTCTTTGAATTGTAGTAGAAGTTTAGGTTGACAATCTGATTGTCTGAAAAATTTAGAACACTTCACGTGACACTAATTTATTTTCATCTTATTTCTGTTGTAGTACATGTTAATTCTGGCTTGCTAGATAAGAAGCCTCAAAATATTATTTGTGGAAGCATAAATAGTGTGATGTAACTTAAACTACATGTCTATCCTGTAAATGATCCTGCCTATCCTGTAAACTGAGGTCTGCTATGTATATGATTATTCTTCTACCCTGAAAGCAGTACTGTGCAAGAAAAAAACAACCACCCTTGGAAACAATGTGCTATAAATCTCACAATTCCATGTGCATTGTCTTTACTGCTTCCATGTGATGTCCATGCAGGGGAGAAAATAGGGGCAGTTGCATCCCAGCTGTGTATGCATCGGGAAAGTGATGATTGTGTGATTCCCAAGTATTCCAATCCATGTGTTATATTCAGATTTCTCTTTAAAAATGTGTGCAGGAAAAACATTTCAAATAAGCCTGAGAGAAAACAGTATCTGAGAAGTAGATAACCCCCTGCTTTAGCTTTAATTTCTGATTTGTGTGTGTTATCGGGTGATTTCCCCCTCCTATCAGTTCCCTTCCACAGCAGGTGACAGAGAGAAATGCTTCTGCTGAGGTGCTGGCTTGTGTGAAGACTGGGTCACAAGGAGTTCATTTTTAGGCATATTATATTTATTGTATTGCAATATAATATAGAACAATACGTACAATAAAAGAAAAAGGGTGCCATTTAACTGATGTCAAAGTACAGTGGAGTCTTGCTATTCTTATATGACAATAAAGCATATGAAGCGAAAACAAAAAAACAAAAAATAACAATTTGCAGGTACTTCTAACTTTAAATGAAAGACAAAGCTGGAAATAAAGAATGATTATAAATTAATTTTGCCAGTTAAAGGATATGTTTTCTTCTTTAGGAGGCTTTTGGAGTCATCACTCATTTCACTATCACGTTATGATGGTGCAGGATCCCGGGAGCATCCAATCTATCCTGATCCCGCCAGGTAAGGACAAAATAAGTCACTGAGAGTCTTGTGAATTTGTATGAACCTCCCTCCCCATGTAGAATAGATGACATTCCTTCTAATTTTCTTCACACCATTGCATATCTAAGAAAAAGGGTATATATAGATAGAAGAAGATGTAGTGGAATAATTTCATTTTGTCAGTTCATTGTTCCTAGCCCCACTTCCCAAGCCCCATGTCAAATTACATCTCTTCCTTCAAAAGCCACTTTTCCTGTAAAGTCTTTGTCCCAACACCTTCATCTTCATCCCCATCTAAAATGAAATCTAGGTACATGTAATAGCGTTTGATCATGCTCATACTTTTTTAACTTTAGCCTTCCTTTCCCTTTTGTCTTGTGTGTGTATATAAATATGTGTTCATTTCAACAGAGCTACATATGTGCTTATTCTTATTCTGGGGCCCAAAACACACTGCAGAAATAATCCAGTTTTAGATCGCTTTAACTGCCCTGGCTCATTGCTAGGGGGTCCTGGGAACTGTAGTTAACTGTGGCACCAGAGGCCTCTGACAGAGAAGGCTCAATGTCTCAAAACTACAATTGCCAAAATTCTGTAGCATTGGGCCAGGGCAGTTAAAGAGGTCTCAAACTGGAATATTTCTGAAACGTGGTTTTGATCTATGTCACTGTTGAGAAAATGGGCTTTAAGGATTTACTTTACGTACCAAGAGTCCTTAATATTTATGCATGTTTTTGAATTTGGGGACCAAGGCTATACAGTTTCTGATTTATATAGTACCAGAGGTAGAGAGATAGTGTTTTCAAAGCAAAACACAGACTACTTGACCTTTCTAGGTAATATTGAAGATAATGAAATCAGAAGCATGGAATATAATTTTGGTAAATGTGGGCATTATGAATCTGCTTTATTAATGGTAGGGGTTGAATTATGCTAATAACAATGAGGTGTTGATGACTTGGATTTGAGTAAGATGTAGGAATTCGGCATTCAGTAAAGGCTGGCACAGACCAGCTCTAAAAGCTGGCTTCCCGGCCGCTTGGGAGTGTGGCATATAGATGCACACCTCCCAGATGTTCTTAAAGCCACCCAGTCAATCAGACGGTGATGGCTTCAAGATGTCTTGTGTCTGTGGTGTTTAGGAGCTGCAGTGCGGTTCCTTAAATACAGCCCAAATAGACGTGGATCTTTTCTGCTCCTATTTGGACTGGATTGCCAGTGGATTGGGCTGTGGTGTATGCTTGCCACATCCCCAAGGTGTTGTGGGTGGATGGGTGGGTGGGCTTCAAGCTGCCCCTTTTTGCTCTTCCATTTTGGCCCTAAGTGGGATTTGCAAAAAAGCTTTGGTAAAATTAAGTGATAATAAAGATAAAATAAAACAATTATGCTAATACAGAATAATCTTTAAGTGCAATAATTAAACTACACTGATGGGAAATCCTTTTGAAAAAATTCACAAAGAGGCTATTGTAGTTTGGAAAAGCTAAAGTTTATGAATGTGAAAACACACACACACACACACAAAAACTCTACTGACATATAGACTAGTAAGGTAGGGAAAGATGGATGGATGATTTCTAAAATGGTTACATTCTCTCAAAATTGCTGTGTAGTTGATATAAACACCCATCAAAGAAAATGAAAGCAGTGATGACCATTTTTGGAAATGATGAGAACTTAAAAAAAACCCTAAGTATTGATGGAAACAAGTTAGAGAATGTTAGGAAATATCTATGGTGAAAGATTTAAGAAAACAAAATTTCTGACAATTATTTCTGAAATGTCATAGGTCAAAGATAAAAAACGTTATTTGCAATATATAGAAAAGGTACTTAAAAGATGCCATTCTATCAGCATTTTACAATTAAACACAAATTTACATCTGCGGGGGAAGGGGACTGGATTTAATCAGGCCCACAGAGTTTCTGCATCCAGCCCAATGAAGGTCTGGCTGAGGCTCTGCCACTTCACCTCCAGCCCCAGGCTTGGTAACATTCCCTTGTTCTCCCCTGGACTTCCTAGATGGAAAAGCAGCATACTAATGGAGATGGCAGGACTTCTGCCTTCTGGGGGTGGGACTTACCCAGACACAGTTGAAGGCTTGGGAGGGCAGGGGGAAAGGGGAGGAACAGGCATGCACCTGTTCCCCCCATCCCACACTCTCCCAGGCCTTCAGCTGCCTCTTCGGAGACAGACGGAAGAGGAGGAATAGGTGCACGCCTGTTTCTTGTTCTTCCCTGCCATCTGCGTGCCATCAGAAATGGCTTTGTGTGCCATCTCTGGCACAGGTGCCATAGGTTTGCCACCACAGTCCTAGGATGACATCAGAGGCTGTAGGTGAATACCAGAGGTTATCTGGGTCATGAAAGACTTGGTGGTAGTGGTGGTTGTCATCTGCTTACCTCATCCAAATGTTGCTTCCCTTCTTTGATATATAAAACAAAGAGCCTTTGGGAGGGTAGAAGCTGATTATATATTTGGCCCTTATTTGTGTGAAGAGCTGTTATGATAGATCAAAATGTCTTTAACCTGTATCATTGTATAGCCTACAAACAATATATGCTAGAAAACTGATGTGTTACTTAGGATCTTAATTGCATGTTAAACTATAAACCACTTAATTAACTCTTCTCCATATTTGAATGCAATTTTCTGTCTTTTCACAACCCTCAAAGATGCTTGATTTATATCTTGCGTCTGAAAAAATCTGTTGACCATATCTTGAGTTAGCTTGGCTGCCTGTTACTCAGAGTCAAATATAAACTACTGGTAACCATTTCTTTTGTTAATATTGCAACTTGCCTGTTAGGCAAAACATAATGGCCTTTCTGGATCAGATTTTTTTAAAAATGTGGTCTATTTAAAACAAACACTAAAACAAAATTCTTTTAGTAGCAGTGGAAAAGATGTGTTCAAATACTTATCTGTATGTCATAATCAAATGACATAAGTTAAAGAAGTAGGAAAGATGACTATTTTGACTGCATATTTAAATAGTGAAGTTGCAGTTCTACCTGTGCTTAACAAAAAAGCATTTCCTACTTTATTTAGTGAGCTTTGCTTCTGAGCTAACAGTGACCTTTCATGTTCTCAGGTTGTCTCCTGCTGCTTATTATGCCCAGAGAATGATCCAGTATCTTTCACGCAGAGATAGTATTCGCCAGCGCTCCATGCGATATCAGCAGAATCGTCTCCGCTCTTCCTCATCTTCTGCTTCCACCTCTGAGAATGCAGGTCCCTCTGTAGAAGGAAATGATCTAGAGTTTGAAGACTTTGAGTAAGTGCTTCTTATACTGAGCCTGTTCAAAGACTCTTTTCTCTTCTTTCAAGGTGTCTTGGGCATACTGCAAAGATAACAATTTGTACTTCTCAGAATTTAAAAGATTAAAATTCTTTTATTTTTGTATTTTTAAATCTTTACACTGACCACTTACCTCTGACTTCTTAAAGTGCTTGAAATGATTTAACAGCTTAATTTGATCTTAATTTGATAAAGTTGATGACCAATTAAGTAAATTTAATGCTTCTGCTTTGAGATTAGTACCAGTCATCAGGGTCACTGTCTTCTTCGGTAGATTTATTTATTTGTGTGTGTGTGTTTGTGTACATGCTTTATTAGCCAGTGCTTCCATTCACTCTCTAAGTTATTAAGAGTGGAAAGCATTTTTGAGGACAGTCTTTTTTTTCCCCCCTTTTCCTTTTCTTTTTATTTCTGCTAAACCAACACTGTGGATGGGATGCTCAGGTAGATCTGCATAATTTCTAAAACTGAAATCCAGGAATATGTAGAAGTGATGTCAACTCTATGCAGTTATAATACTCAGAACAAATTCCTGGGTTCAGAATTCTTTAATCCTAGTTAAAGATCCCGGGGTTCTAATAAAAAACAAGTCTGAATTCTGCAGTTTATTACACAGTTATCCCTCCATTTTCACAGACTGCGAGTCTGTGGTCTTGGTCCTTTGCGGACTGGCAAGCAGGGAGGGTTAAAAAGGCGTGCGCACACAGTTGTGCACGGCAGCACATGGCAATTCAAGCCAAAGGGGCTTGAATATTTGCAAATTTCCATTTTCACGAGGGTGTGTGTGTCCAGAACAGATCCCCTGCAAGAACGCAGGGACGACTGTAGTGTATAAATAAATAGGGAACTGAAAGGAAAGAGAATGACTTACTGAGAATAGAAAACTTATGATTGAGCAGAGTGGTTTCATGTATTCTTGGTCCAGTGTTGAAACAGTGGATGTAATCTGACTTCATGTCTGTCTGTCTCTGTCTTCAAGTAGCATGTCAAATTTATGGCAACCTCATTAATTTCACAGGGTTTTCTTAGACAAGGAGATGGTTTTACCAGTTTTTTTTCCTATGAGATATAGCCAATAGCACCTGGTATTTGTTGGTGGTCTCCCATCCAAGTACTAATAAGGGCTGATGTTATTTAGCCTCCAAAATCAGACATGATCTGGTGCCTTTAGCATATCTGGGCTTTCTTAAAATGACTTCATACTGGGTACAAAGTATGAGTAAACCCTGCAGTCAACAGTATAATAGTACAGTAATCCTGTGTTGATTAGGTATTCTGCCTGGTTTAGTCTGTTACTGTTATGTCTTGCAAACTGATTTGTCCTTTGCAGATAAACAGTGAATATCTGCAGTTAGTTTCCTTAATCTAATATGATATAGCCTTAATCCAGTATTCTGTGGTACTTGATGACCTGTTGGTTAGTTTATTTTCTAACCATCTGTTTTAGCATTCCTTTTAGTTCATTCAATTTTTTAGCAGATTTTAGATAGCCCTCTGCATTGTTTTCCCTCAAAAACTAGTCAGCAATTTTCTGTTATTTTGGGCCTTCATCTGATCTTTACTCCGCTTGACTGGATTAAATTTTTGTCATAGCCCAAACTCCAGTGTCTGTCTGGAATTAGAGACATGGAGTACTCCATCACAGCCTGCTTATTCTATAGTGTCGCTAGCAGGGATAGAAATATGACCCCTTCATAGCCTTAAATTTTAGTTGAACACCTTTTGTGAGCCAGATAGTTTAAATTTGTCTCCTTCTGGAACAGCAGAAAACTCTAGAAGAGAGTTGATGGTGGAGGCAGAACCCTTGTTCTTTCATGCTCCAGGAGTTAACTACTTGGAAGCATAAGGGAATGAATGTGTCTTCCTTTTTTTGTGTGGCTTTGTTTGTGTAAGATGTAAATGAAGGCAGAGATGTAGAAATGTCAGCCGCCTAATAGCTTTCCCCAAGCAGTACCACAGGCTGCAGGAGTAGGAGTGAGGCAGCCTGCTGGGGCCTATTGAGATGTGGAAAGCTCAGCAAGAGCAACCCTCAGTTATTTCCATTACTGCCTCCTATTCATCCTCTTGAGAAGGGGGTTCAGCTGCTAAAAAGAAATGGTACATTCTTCATTCACAAAGCTAGGCAGATACCTGTGGAGAAATGTGTTCCCCTGCAGATAATATTCACACAGGGAAGAGGTCCATTCAGGAAAGCGAATGCTGAGTGGGGAAAGGAGTGTGTTTTTGTCCTATGCTTTAACTGTGCTTTTTGGTAACAAATGTTCCATTGTGATCTTAGCTCCTCTGTGCATTTGAGGTATTCTGTCCGTTCTGTCCAGTTATCTTTCTTGGCTGATAGAGAAGCTGGTAGAGAGCCTTTGAGGTGGAACCTTTCCCTACTAATATTTCACAATGAAAATTAGGGTTTTTTGGTTTTTTTTGGTTGAATGTCTTGGTTCATCCCTTTCTTTGCATTTGCATGTTTATGTAGTTTAAAAAGATTAAATTATATAACTTTTAAAAAGTCCACATTGCCTTTCTGGATTGGGAAGGTGAGGCTTTTATCTTTCCTAGAACAGAAAGGGTAAGGTTCCTTTCTTTTCTATGCTCTGTATTGTTTTATTACATAAGGATATAAGTATACTAGAGGCAAAGGATTTTATGTCATTATTTGACAAGAATAATGTATATAGTCTCCCTTAAAGAATACATTGTGTTGGTTTTTGGGAAAGTGACTTCTAGTCTTTAAACTTCATGTGTGCCTAGTTAGGAGAACAGAGAATTTGTGACTTGATTTAAATATCTGGATATTCAGTCCAAAATCCACCTTTACCGTACCAACCAAAATGCACAACATACATGATGCAAGCTTTTGAATCTCCACTGGTTTTTTCATCAGGCAAGGGTGTTAAAAATTATACAGGAGAAAGAAAAATGTGACGATGTTAAGAGTTGCAGGGCTACATTTTGTGAAGATGTTGTTGTTGTCTGTTAAGATGGTATGGAGGGATCTCTATGCAGGTATAGAACATGCTCCCTAATCTCTGTCTAATAAGGGCAAGGGTAGCCTCACAAAGGGTATTCACAGCTTGGATCTCAAAGCAAGCATCTTTTTGTGTTGCTTAACTGAATTATACATTTTATTTCCTGGACTTTAAGATTCTTTGTCTCCAGAGTTCATTTCCTTCAACATCCCCAAAAGAAAATTCCATTCAACCCTGTCAAACACCTTCAGGGCATTTAATGATAGAAAGGCCAACAGGGCTTTTATTTTGGATTCATGAGTTAAATCAAGGACCCTGTGGATTGAATCAGACAGCCTCATGACTGGCATAAAGCCAACTTAGTCTGAATTGATATAGTCTGTAATAAAATCATTTACCCTGCTAGCCATGATAGATGTAAATAATTTTGCATCTCGATTCAGTGGTGTTATTGGTTTAAATGCTGTGATTGGGGGATTCTCTTCTTGTGTTTTCAGAGTGGGTATGATTCTTGACCTGTGCCAGCTGAGGTGGAACACTCCCACCTAAAACTTCATTGAATATATGGAGTAAATGGGAGGATAATTCCACACTAAGAAGTTTGTAAAACTTGCTGGAATAGCCATGAGGACCCAGAATGGCCTCAATTTACCTATAACCCATTTTATCTCCTCCAAATCTGTTGGTTTGATCAGGCATGAGCAGTGTGAATCAGAAAGCTTCTTAAAATTGAGGGATTTTATAAACTCACTAGTGGTTGTGTCACAAGTAACTTGCAATGTGTCACAAGTAGCTTTCAATCTTTATAAAATTTGCTGAATTCTTCAACAATATCTGTGGGAGAGGTGGCCAAGCCACCTTTACAGAGGGATAATGCAGCTATTAATTTTCTCTTTACCTTCTTTTTAACTGCTCTGGCTAGTAAGCACAAATGTTTGTTAAGCCCAGCCCTCCCTCCAGTCCATCTATAAATAAATAAAATAAAATAAAATAAAAAATCTGCCTTGGTCTGTCAGAGAGAGAGAAGAACTGCTGGACCTGATCCTCTTCCTCCCACATTTCCCTTCTCCTTTTGTGTTGTGTCTTTTTAGATTGTAAGCCTTAGGGCAGGGAACTGACTAATTAAAAGATTGTATGTTCAGCGCTGTGTAAATTTACAGCGCTATATAAATAAAGGTTAATAATAATAATTCATAATAGTATGCTTTGGTATATTGTAGTGCAATTGAGATTTTTGTATTATCGAGATCTGTAAGATCTGTTTTCTTCTTTAAAAATGTAGCATATATGGATAGACATTTAGTATTTATATACAGTTGTTGTTCTCTACCAGCCTGCACCACAGGAGGAGCGCTATCACTCCCTATCACTTGCCACCATAGGCAAATCTGTGCTTAGGTCCGTACAGCAGTTCTACCTGGGAACCACAGATTAGCAAAGGCATATAGTGCATTTGGAAGGCTTCACAAAAGAGTCTGGAGTAACAAACACTTGAGGCGAAGCACAAAAATCAGTGTGTACAGAGCCATTGTACTGTCCATTCTCCTCTATGGGTCTGAAACATGGGTCACCTATCGCCAACATCTACAACTCCTCGAACGCTTTCATCAGCGCTGTCTACGCACAATCCTAAACATATACTGGACTGACTATATGACGAATGTTGCTGTCCTTGAGCAAGCAGGGATCACCATCATTGAGGCCATGCTATTGAAAACGCAGCTGTGCTGGGCAGGGCATGTTTCTAGGATGGAGGACCACCACCTCCCCAAAATAGTACTTTATGGTGAACTTGCCGTGGGTCAGCGTAAGAGGGGCACCCCAAAGAAGAGATACAAGGACTCCCTGAAACAACATCTCAAGCTTGGCCAAATTGATCACCAACAATGGTCTGCCCTGGCCTCACATCGGGAGGCATGGAGACGCACTATCCACAATGCTGCAGCCTCTTTCGAGAACTCATGCCGAACGAGTGTCGTGAGCAGGGCGAGGAAACAGCCAATCACAGAGCACCAGGCGTCCAGCCAAGGAGAAGCTGGCTGGGCAGGACTATAAAAGAGCCTCGACAGGGAGCGAAAGTGGGTTTATTTTGTTGGAATTTTGAGGGAAGAGACACCTAGGAGGGAGGGTGTGCTCTTAGGGTTCCTGTGGGAGCATTTATAGGGTAGTTTATAGACCAGGGAAGGATCTGAAGAGTCCAATAGGGACTAGAGAGGCTTGAGGGAGTCTAGGAAAGGGAGGCTCAGAACAAGCCAGAGGTTTAAGGAAGATTGTGACCTTAATACTGGTGATAAGGATTGCCTGAGTGGCTGTAGTAATATTGTTTTAGGAACTTCTGTAAATAAGAAATAAGACAAACAAAGCTTTAATTATATTTCATAATTTATTTGTTTATTTAGCAAATAAACTTTATTCATGTTTTGAATTACCACTTGGCCTCTGTTAACTATTGAAACGCGCTACCATAGACATCAGTGCCTCAGTAAAGATAGGTGGTGGGCGAACAAGAGAGGGTTATCACGTTCGTTTTGGTTCACACCACAACGAGTCTCGAAGAAAAACGACAACGTAGAAAGAACCACAACTTGGAAACATCACCCAAGGGGACTTTCTGCTGTGCTTTCAGTATCCGGACTTGTTTATCTCGGATCAGCCTTTTTAGTCATCAACGTGCTTGTAGTAAGCGTGGGACGAGTCCTTCCTGAATCTTCGTTAGCGAAGAAAAGCTAGAGAGAGAGAGAGAGAGAGAGAGTTGTTGTAACTGATTAATCTTCTGCAATAAAGACTTCCTAGTTGGATCATCCATTTTTTTCTTTCTGGAACCTTCCTGAATGAATAAACCTCTGAGGGTTGCTTTTAAAGTATTCCACAGTAAGGCCTCAGAGGCGTTTATTTTTATTCTCTTCATAGAAATAATTGATAGCATTTTTAAATTTGATTTTGAAATTTATCATTTGCTAGAAGGGGAGGGTTAAACCTCCAGATTCAAGATCACTGAGACCCCTGTCCCATCCTCCAATTCATGATGACCGACCCATTGTCAGAGTTTGTGATGTCATTGATTTGGACATCAGTAATATCAGGGAGGAACGACTTAGGAATAAAGAAATAATCAATTCTGAAATAAGATTTATGGGTGCTGAAAAAAAGTGTATTGCCTCTTGTGAGGATGGATGGCTCTCCAGGGATCAATGAGAGAAGCTAGTTAATAAAGGTGAGCTATTTAAGTTTCTTTTAGCAAAGTGACAGGATTTGTCCAAGTCATGGTTCAGAACTTTGTTTGCATTCCCACCTATAATGATCTCCCAGGCTGCATTATCTTGAAGGGTTTTAATAAAAGTATGGAAGAAAAGTTTTTGATCTTTATTTGGGGAATAGAAAGTGGCAAGAGTGATCTGCTTGCCTGCAATTGAACCCCTTAGAATGATAAAGCGACCCACCTGGTCTCTTATCACCAGTTTTGAATGGGCACGATTTGTCAAGCAAAACTGCAACTCCTCTAGCTTTCATAGAGTCACCTGTCGTATATTGGGTTTGGGAAACTGAGCTGGAGAGGATTAGTCCTGCTCCATTCCTGTGGGTCTCTTGAAAAAATGTAATATTGGGTTTCAATTTTTTCAGATAATTTGTAATTTGTGAGCGTTTAGGAGCAGATTCTAAGCCTTTAATATCAAATGACACTATTCTTAGGTTACCCAGGGCATCTGTAGGTGTGTGAAAGTAAACCTCAATATGTTTGGTCTGTTTCCCATGGCTAGGTGAGAATCAATATACGGAAGTTTAGTCAAAGGGTTTCCCAAAGGTCGAAACATGAACAGCATAAACATACTGAAAATAATTTTAAAGATTGGAAACATCATCACCAAGAGGATGAGAGCTTGCAGCACATTGTGAGAATTGTTCAGCGCACTTAAGGATGAAACCCTCTGGCAGGGAGTGTGGGGAGACAGCAAGCAAATAAAACAATTAATGGGAAGCTAACCCAAAACAACAAATATGTAAAGTAGAGAATAGTATAAACAACAATCTTGTGTAAAATATCTTAAAACAATGCAGATGAAAGGAAAGTTAGTGTGAGGCATAGCAAACTCTGTTGCCAAAAGGGACAGACAGGCAGCAAGTGAAAACCTTCATGCCAAAATGCAAAAGAGGGGAGATAGTGACTAACTGCACAAAATGTGTTGGGAGGAGAGCAAAGAAAAATAAAACGGAGGCCACCTCATCTTGTCCTTGTAATCATACTTGCTGTGCTTGGCCCCTGGAGCAAATCAGGGGCTGATTTCCTAATTCCTTTCACTGCAGGTTGACAAATCTTGTTATGAAGAGAAGTTCTGAATCCTAGGGCTGACTATTTCACACCTTTCTTCTGAACTGTTGCCCACTCAAAAGAATTCCTGCTGTGTCTGGGTTCAGCATCCGTGTTAGATTACTTTTCCAATTCCCAAGGCACCTTGACATCCAGTGCTTCACACAATTTAAGCATCTGGTTCTTGGTAGAGGCTGTCAAGGTGTCATTCTTATGGAAAATAATCAATTTGAAGGGAAAGCCCCACCTGTATTCTATCCCTGCATCCTGCAGGAGGGAGGTGTATGGCCTGAAGTTTCATCTGCGGATCAGTGTCTCTGATGAGAGATCCTGAAACACCTGTACTGGACGGCCATTGTAAGATAAATCTTTGATCGAGGAGAGATTGCTCAAGACAGACATTTTGATAGGGAGTCTTGCAAATTTGATTAAGATATATCGTGGTTGCATGTCTCGGGCCAAGCGATCTGTGTATTCTTTCTATGTCTGGTTCTTTTAAGTTTAGCTTAAGACAGACAGTGTTTATCCAAAAACCTATAAGAAATAGGAGGTTACATGGCCCTTCCTGTTCCTCCACACCTCTCACACAAATGTTGAGGCAGTGATTTCTCTCCTCCAAATCTTTAATTTTTATTGCAGGTAGTCAGCAAACTTTTCCAGTGCAGAGAGCCTGTCTGCATGAGATGAGGCCTTATGGAAAGACCACATTCGCAGTCTCTTCAAAATCTTCAATGGGCCTTGTTAGGGCTGTCAGCTTAGTATTTATCAGTTCAAGAGCAGAAGCCCAGTCTGATTGGAGATCTTTCACTAGGTTTTCTCTTAATGTCTCTAGTAGTTATGAAAAGGAAGGATCTGCTGGCATCAGCTACTCAGGCTTCCTTCCTTTTCCTGATGTATAGGGTCTGCGTGCCATTTTGGAGTCTTCTGACAGCTCCGTGTCATCTGCAGATTGTCTTAGATCTTTTGCCGGAGTGCAGATTTCTCTGATCATTTAGTCAGCTAGACATTTTGCCCCTTGCATTAGGGTTTCTCTGGCGTTAGAAGAATAGCATGATCTGTCGCTAAAGATTCTTCAAATTCTTAAATTGTTGTTACACTGTTTTCCCGAAAATAAGACATCCTGATAAAATAAGACCTAGTAGAGGTTTTGCTGAATTGCTAAATATAAGGCCTCCCCTGAAAGTAAGACCTAGCAAAGTTTTTGTATATAAATATTTATACAGTATAAAGTAGATTTTAATTTTTTTGTTCAACAATAAATGTGAATTCTTCTTCATGGAAAAATAAGACATCCCCTGAAAATAAGACCTAGCTCATCTTTGGGAGCAAAAATTAATATAAGACACTGCAACAACAGTAGAACATTGGTTAAGGGTAAAACTTGTTCACTTAAAGTTTCTGAGTAATTTTATTCCCAAGCTGTGAGTTTGAACATGTGTTCCTATGTAGCCAAGAGCCTAGTTGGGGAATTTTACTATTAGCTCAAATTGCGAGATGGGTCTGCTACAACAACCCTGCGAGGTCGCCTCCCGCTGTGTATACCAAGAAGACCGGGGTTCCAAGAAATTGAGCAGAGACAGGCTTGTCTAATTAATAATGTCCAATTTATTAAAGATAAAGACAATCGCACAATGCTCTCTCACACACACACACATACAAGGCTGAGGAAAGTCAGTAGTTAGCATTGGGGATAGTTTGAGGCTTGACTAATGGTGATGCTTACCAAAGTGTAGATTCTCCTCTGGGAATTGAATGAGACAGTGATTTCAGTGAGCAGCTCTTGTTGGTGACCAGTTCAGAGATCAGACTGACGTGGAGTATGCAGACCTCTGTGCTGGCACCCTGAGTGCCAAAAATTGGGGGTTCTTATAGGGAAAATATCCCCTCTGGCAAAGGTGCTTAATGGTGGGCTGATTGTTTGTACAATAGGGTCTGATGGGCTCAAAGGGATTAATCCTTTGTGGTGGCGGCCTGGAGGAAATTACTCAAGGCTCCCCGGATTATAAGGGAGATGTACCAGGAGGACAAACATTACACCTCCAAATTGACTAGATTGCAATCTGAAGCGACTCCCTTTGACTATCTGGTGATAGTATTTGTCTGAGAGGATGTGTCCACTATACTCTAATCCTCTTTTTCCTGTTTGACCAGTCCTTTCTGGTCTGGCCAGTTTCCAGGCTTGACCAGCAACCAGGGTTCATCTAGGGGTCATATAAATGTATATCATTTATGCCATGATTTTATACAGAGCACTATGGGTAACACCTACATCTAGCTCCTAAACTATGTTCTCTCTATAAAGAGAGGTGGGGGGGGGGAGAGATGTTATTTTAATGAGTTTGATATATGGTAAATAGTTTGCTTGAGCTTAAATTCCTATATTTACTATTTCAGCGTTAAATATAGCGGTATGCTGAATTTGCTATCTGTCTCCAGCAAGTGATGCAAAATATGCAATTTGTAATGTGTTTGACACACTCAGAAATACAATTATTTGGGATAGTTAGTTGCTCTGCTGTTCAAAAAACACATCTGAAAACCTTTGTCAACAATAACAATTGTCATCAATAGTTTGAATAAACTATTTTCCTGCGTTCAAGAATTAGCTACATAATAGAATATAGATCACAAATTATTTGGTACAAAAGACTTACTTAGAATTAGTACTAATTAATATTAGAATTAGAATTGTGTATAACTTACGTCATTAACAGGGCTCAGTGTCAGGCCATTCTTATTTCTTACATATCTATTCGTTGATATTTTTCAAACCATATTTTATAATTGAACCATTCTGTGCAATTTCTTTCTTCTTAAATACCAGGAAGGGGTAGGGAGAAGTTACTTTGTCTAGCATGCTTCAGACAGGTGAGCTATTCCTGAGTAGGCTGCTCTGTAGGCTGCACTGTAGAGAATATGAATAATTATGAATAATTATTTATAGAGCCTCTACATTAATGAGATGCTGTACATCAGATGCTGTAAGACACAGGTGCTGCCCTCAGGCTTACAATATAAAAGTCAAGGGAAGGGGAAAGAAAGGAAGAGGCAAGAGGGAGACCAGTTTGATAGTGCTGGAATAAACTGGATTTATTGAAACCATCAGTCATAACAGTGATGATAAAAACAATATAAAACTGGGGGGAGGGGAATTTCCAACTGTTGCTGTGTGTAAATTTTTTAAATGTAGACTTGCCACTGTTAGCACATATAATGCCTGTAGTGAACAGGCCGATCAATCAGCCAATCACAGAGCAAGATGAGACCAGCCAATGAGAAGCAGGCTGGGCAGGGCTATAAAAGAGCCTTGGCAGAGAGTGAAAAGGGCGTTAGTTTGATTGAGTTTTGAGGAAAAGAGTTACATCAAAGGGAGGGTGTGCTCTTCGGGTTCCTGAGGGAACATTTTAGGTTGGATTGGAGACCAGGAAAGGGTCTGAAGAGTCCAGAGAGGGACTGGATAGGCTTGAGGGAGACTAGAGGAGAGAGACTCAGAACAAGCCAGAGGTTTTAAGGAAGATTTTGGCCTTAGTATTGGAGATAGGATTGCTTGAGTGGCTGTACTGTTATTAATAGGTTAAGGAACCGTTTGTAATTAAGCAATAAGACAATAATAACATCTTTGAAGCTACTTTATAATTTATTTTGTAATTTTTAAATAAACCTTATTAGTGTTTTGAAATACTACTTGGCCTCTGTTTCAACATTTAAAATACGCTACCAAATATTAGTGCCTCAGCGGAGAACAGGTTGTGGGTGAACTGTGAGACTGGGAGTTCACTACAATGCCAACAACATTTTTTCTTACCTTTATGGATTTGGGATCTTTTTTCTTGTGGAATGCTAAAAATGACCTTTCAGTGACTGGAAGATGTTTTCTACTACTTGAAAAGTACCTTTTCAAAGAAACATTCCAGCACTGGAACGGCAGCTTTTGGATCAAATCCATTTTTACAACTTTCAGCTTTTAATGAGAAGGCTGGTTGACTGGTAGTTATGAATTTAGATATTTTGTGTCTGTGTGCCTTCAGGTCCTACCAACACAGAATTATCTCAGGGCAAAAACAGAAGTAGCTTGAAGCTGCTTTTTCTAAAGCCACATTGAAACCCTACCAACTGCACCGCCAGCTCCCAAGGCAGTTGGAGTGCTCATGCCAGGACCAAATGACATGGTTTCAAGCCAGGAAGAAGCGGAAAAAAGCTGCTTCTTTTTGAAACTGATTTTCTCTGCATAAGACGCCTAGAAGGCACTTTTCTGCTGACTTCAAGGCATGTGTCATCTAAATGCCACACTTTCAAGCCAGCCTGAAAGCACCTCTTTTTGCCTGTCTTGTTTAGCCCATCAGGAGCGAAACAGATGGGCAGGAAAAAGTGGCTTGAAGCTGCCTTTTTCTGAAGCCACATTGAAACCCTACCAACCGCACCACCAACTCCCAAGGCAGCTGGAGTGCTCATGTCATGACCACATGATAGGCTTCAAGCCAGGAAGAAATGGGAAAAAGCTGATTCTTTTTGAAATGGCTTTTCTCTGCATAAGGGCATTTTTCTGCTGGCTTCAAGGCATGTGCCATTTAAACTCCACGCCTTGAAGCCAGCCTAAAAGCACCTCTTTTTGCCTGTCTGTTTAGCCCTTCAATTACCTAAATAAAATCATTTTATCTGGCTGCTTCCCTTAGGAAACAAAGCAATGCTTTCTTATGATGTGTTAAGTTCCACTAAACCCTTTTTTGAATATAATCATACAATTATCTTAATTAATAATGATGATTTATTAGATAGATGATTTATTAGTGTCTTGGAGTTTACAGATTCATAATTTCTGCTTTTAAACATATCTGTAATATGATACCAATTTGTATTACTTTTTTTTTTTTTTTTTGCTCTTGACACAGAGTATGTGCTGTGTACTTTGGGAAGGGATAATAGGAATGCCAGAGCTTGATAGTTACTAGTTTTAAATGACTGGTTCTGTGCAATTAATTTTAATTCCCTTACAACTAAAAGAGCCATAATGGTGTACCCCGCCTCGATTGTTTTACAGAGGGGCAGGTAAGAAATAAACATCATCATCATCATCATCAGTGGCTCAGAACAGGATTTGCATTCCCATTGAGCCATGGAAACCCACTGGGTTGACCTTGGGCAGGTCACACTCCCTCTGATCAGATGTTACCAGGAAAATCCCTGATACGTTTGCCTTAAGTTCAGTATAAATTAGAAATGACTTGAACAACACACACACACACATGTGTGTGTGTGTGTGTGTGGTAAAACCCAAGTCAACTGCTTCTCTGCCTTGTACCTCTCCTCTTCTTTCTGTTGCTTAGTGTATCTCTTTGTGAGTAGTTGGCTATCTTAGCTCTTTCATACCCTCTCGATAGTGAGTAGAGCTCCACCATTTTCTATAGGTGCATGAAGAGTTCTTTGAATATAATCCTCTGTAACTAATGCTGAACCCTTGTATAGTAGTTTGAGTGCTGGATTTAGATTTGCTGGATCTGTAATCTTAAAAAGGAGGGAGGTCTCCTTATAAAATGCCTGTTGGATAGTAGCCTTAAGGCTTAGACTATAAATTCAGTCAAAATTCAAAAGTTTTATCAAGTGATACACACACACACACACACACACACACACTTTTCTGGGTTGCACCAAGAAACTGCAAACATACTGGAGCTATGTGTTACCACTCATCACAAGCTCTCTCAAGTCTAATAAGATTCTCTTTAGATGAATGGCCGTAGTGTCATTTTAATCAATACTGATGGTGCCTTCATGTAGCATCCACTAATGTTTCAGCTCATTTCAGTATGTATTTGTCATGGATTTTCTCTTTCCCTTTTGAAAGTTCCAATTACCATAGTGCCAGATGACCCATTGCAGCCATCTAATAAAGTAGCTTATTGTTGACATGGTAATTATTTATCAGGGAAAGAGGTAGGATCAGAGGAGACTCATTTAGTTTCTGGGTCAGAACACAAACTTGTGACTTTTTTTTTCCAAATTGGCTTTCCTGTCACAATGTATCTTCAGCATTTAGCTGGTCTCTGCTGCAACTCATGGCACTTGACCCAGGTGATGGATCCTCTTGTATTTAGTACTTTTCAGAAGTACTTGATCTTGTGAAGTGCTCTTTGTGTTGTAGAAATCTTTCTATACTTTAAATGTCCCTGTGAGAAGTAATCAAGGCTATGTTTTTGACTCTTGAAAGAGCCATTTAGTAACTCACTGCCTGTAGTCCTGCTGGCTTAAACTTTAGCTAATAAATTGGCAAGAAGTATTGTGGTGTTTCCCAGCAATAACTGGAGCAGAGAGTCTGTGCTTAGAAACAGCGGAAAAACAGTTTAGTAACTTGATGGGCATGGCAATATCATTCTGCCTGGCTGTTATATCTGTTATATATCAGACATTTGGGTTACTGAATGGACATCAAATCTAAGATTTTCTGACAGCCAAGATGAGAATGTTTTTGTTATGTCATTCCCCCCCCCCCCCCCCCATACCTTAAGATTTATTGCATTTCCACTCAGTTTCTTAAGACTTCCCCCCAACTTCCAGTTTAATACACAAGCCTTTCAGGACTATTATTTAATTCAGCACATTGCTTTAATTTTGTTTATACCTGAAAGATTATTTTTGTCTGTAGTGCTACCGGTAAAAAACTTCAAAATCTTCGAATTGGTTTTAAGGTTTTATTTTTCTCTTAAAATATTCCTTTTAACTGATACGGTTTTTAAATAAGAACGTAGTGAAATAATTGTGCTGCTGAATCTCTCTCTCTTAGCTGGAATTGATTACAGATTCAATTATTCTTTTGATTTCCCTGTGTAAACGGCAGTTGTATTAATTGGTCAGGGGTATAAATCAGTGGCCATTAATTGTCCTGTGGAATAAAAAAAAATATGTTTGCTAGACCTGCTATGTCAATTATACTGATTTGCACAATGAATAGTGGAACATATGATCTGGCCAAATTTGGTCAAGGTTTTTTCAGATGTCTTAGATACATAACAGTTACAGGTTGCTCATGCTGTCTTTTTTATCTTGAGTCTACTTAGGAGATAAAAAATATACTGCTTTTCAAAGGCAAAGATACTCAGTAAACTTGTATTTACTATGTTCTGATAACACTCTGTCAACACATTTTTTTTGTATTACCAATAGTAATGTTGGGCTCAATGTGAAATCATCAACCAGCTGCCACTCTGCCAGTTATTTCTCTTGTCTTTACTGTTTGCAAAAAACTGAAATGTGATTAAATTCTGATCAGACATTTTAAAAATAGATACTGAGAAACTGGTTAATATGTTCTGTGTGTGCACTGGATAATTTCTCTTAACTAGAGCATTCTATAATAAAGAAGCAAATTTAGAATGTCATTGATATGACAAACTAGACTCAGCTCTTGAAGTAACCAGTGAGCAGAGCTTGTCAATACAGGCTGAGTATACATCAACTGGAAATCTGAAATACTCCAAAACTGTCCACGTGGGTGATTGAGATAGTGATACCTTTGCTTTCCAATGCACAAAATTATTTTAAAATACAGCGTATTAAATTATTTTCAGGCTAAATGTATAAGGTGTATATGAAACAGACTTGAATCACATCTCCAAGATAACTCACTATCTATATGAAATATAGATAAATTCAAAAAAGTCTGCAATCCAAAACACTTCTGGTCCCAAGAATTTTGAATATATGAATAAGAGATACCCAACTTGTAACTTATATACAGAAAATGTCATAGGCAAAGCAGGCTTAGATTCAGAGGAAGGAGGAGTGAAGATGGGAGGAAGAATTACCAACAACATAAGATATTCAGATGATACCAAAATACTAGCAGAAAATAACATAGATTTGGTGTAGTTACTAAGGAAAGTCAAAGATAAAAGTGCAGTTTAAAGCGGAACATTAGGAATACAAAAATAATGTCCGTGGAGGATCTACACAAATTCAGTATGAATGATAAAGAAATTAAAATAGTCAAAGAGGGCCCATATCTTGAATTAATCATTGACCAAAATGGAAATTGCAAGCAAGAAATCAGGAGAAGATTAGGGCTGGGAGGGCAGCTATGAAAGAACTAGAGAAGATCCTAAAAATTTGAACTTTCCCTAGAAGCTAGCATGACTAAATTGAGGCTGTTGTACTTTGGCTGTATCATGAGAAGGAATGACTTATTAGAAAAGACAACAGTGCTCAGAAAGATACAGTTGGCCCTCCTTATCCATGGATTTCTTATCCATGGATTTGAACACACATGGCTTGAAAATATTCCAAAAAAGTATAAATTACAAATAGCAAACCTTGATCTTCCATTTTATATATGCGACACCATTTTGTTGTGCCATTATATTTTCTTATACATTTATATTATATTTTATATTATATATTATATTTTCTTATACATGGAGGGTCCTGGAACCAAACCCCAGCAGATAACAAGGGCCCACTGTATAAGGTAGTAGGAAGAGAAGAAAATGGCAGCTGGTTGGATAAACTCAGTTAAAAGAGAACACTGCCTTAAGTCTACAGGAACTGAGTAGGGCTGTTGAGGGCAGGGTATCTTGGAGATTCACAGGATTGTGAGAAGTCAAAGTCAACTTTAGGGTAGTTAATAACAAGAAGAAGTTACAAGTAGCATACTTAGGTATATTGATAAATTTGATGTTCTTAGCATAAGAAAGGGGTGGGTGGTCTCAGCCAGGACAGAAACAGCCTGAATCTCAATGGAAGTGACTTGGATGGAGGTATATTGAAAACTTTGATGCTGTTTGCCTATGAAAGGGGTGGGTGGCCTCAGCCAGGACAGAAGCAGCCTGGATCTCAATGGAAGTGACTTGGATGGAGTTGAAATTTTATTCCTTGGATTTTACTATTCTTTGTTTCCCAGTGCCCCCATGGCCAAAAAAAAAAAAAAAAAAAAAAAAAAAGGAAAAAAAAAGATTGCCTTCTTCTTCCTCCAGACCATCCTAATTGACAACAAAACAACATCTTGACAAAATGTATGCCTGTGTTGATTCTAATATCCTCATTTTTTCTTTTCCTCTGTGTAATTTTTAACATCTTTTGCCTGATGAAAAAGCCAGTGGAGCTTTGAATATATGAATAAATGCATATTTTGTGCATTTTTGGTTGGTCCAATATAGATAACGCATTTTAAATAGAATTTGGATGTTGTTGTATTTTAACTATATTGAGAGACAGCTTGAATCATTGTGTTACTCTTTCTTTCCCTCTATCCTCCAGGCCATTACAATGCTTGTTGGGATGGGAGAGAAAGTACCACCTTCCTCATCTTTTAGGGAAGGCTGTCTCCCAGCCTGTCTTAAAGAGGCTGTGGTAAAACCATTTCTAAAAAATCCGTTCCTTCACCCCTTGGACAAAAACAACTACTAGCCAGTTTCACTTTTACCATTCTTAAGTAAGGTGATCAAGAGGGCAGTCGCCATTCAACTCCAAGCAGTCTTGGATGAAATGTATTTTCTAGATCCATTTCAAATTGGCTTCAGGGCAAGTTGCAGAGTTGAGACTGCCATTAGTCAATAATCTCTGTCTGGGCACTGACAGGGGAAGTGTGACCCTGCTGGTGCTCTTGGACCTCTCAGTGGCCTCCAAGTACCATAGACCATGGTATCCTTCTGGAATGCCTGGGATAATTAGGAATTGGGGGTGCTGGTCTGCAGTGGTTCCGTTCCTATCTCTCAAGCAGGTTCTAGATGGTGACACTGGGAGACTGTTGCTCTTCTGTAAGAGAGCTAAGATCTGGCATCCCTCAGGGTGCCATCCTGTCTCCCATGCTTTTTAACGTTTACATGAAGCCACTGGGCAAGATCATTCAGAGACATGGGGCGGGGTGTTATAAGTACACTGATGACATCCAAATATGTTTCTCTATGTCTCGGACTGATGCAGTGACTAAGGATGGCATCTCTCCTCTGAATGCCTGTCTTGAGGCGGTAATGGACTGGGTGAGGGAAAACAGATTCAAGCTGAATCCAGGTAAGACGGAGGTACTTGTTATAGGGACCCCTAATCCGGGAATACGTTCACCAGTTCTGGATGGGGTCACACTTCCCTTGAAAGACTGTGTTCGCAGCTTAGGGGTGCTTCTTGACTTGTCTCTCCAGATGACAGCCCAGATAAATGCGACCGTCAGGAGTGCCTGTTATCCGCTTCGGCTGATACACCAGCTGCAACCCTTCCTGGAACTGGGTGACCTAGAAATAGTGGTACATAGGCTGGTCACCTCTCAGCTTGACTTCTGTAATGCGCTCTATGTGAGGCTACCCTTGTGCCAAGTTCGGAAACTTCAGTTGGTACAGAATATGGCAGCCAGATTGGTTACAGGCACCTCGAGAGCCACACATATTACACCTGTGTTAAAATCATCGTCGTCGTCTGTCCATTGGCTGCCTATTGGTTTCCGGGCAAGGTACAAGGTGTTGGTCATTACCTTTAAAGCCCTACATGGCTTGGGTTCAAGCTACCTGCAGGAGCGCCTTCCTCCACATAATCCACCCTGCACATTTAGCTCCTCTGGGAAGAATCTGCTACAACCTGAGAAGACCAGACTGTCTGCGGTGACCCAGAGAACCTTTTCATCCGCTGCTCCTAGGCTCTGGAACGACCTGCCAGATTAGATCCTCCATATTACCACCTTAGAAGCCTTTAAAAAGGCTGTTAAGACGGATCTCTTCTGTCAAGCCTTTCCAGACTAGCCTGTTTAGCTTACCCTCCCCTTATCAATATTAATGATATTATTGATATTACCATCTCTGCTTCTTTACCCAGGGAAAAACACACCTTTCCCCCACAAACCAAAATTTAATTTGGAACTCATTTTCTAATTTACCCAACTTTTAACAGAAATATTTCTCCTTTTAACAATTGTATTGTTTAATCTCTTTTTAATTGGTTTGTATTTTTGATCTTTATGATTGTGGGAAGGGTCGGGATATGACTTTTAAAAAAAAAAAGATTGTAATTTTAACTGCTTGATGTTTTAATACCTGTTGTAATCTGCCTTGATTCCCTATTGGGAAAAAGCGTAATAGAAATAACAACAACAACAATAATAAGCACCTTTTGTTGTTTGCCAGCAGTATGTTATATAGCCATTCTTGGCAGCAATGTTGCCTCTTACTTTCAGGTTGAGGCAATGAAGATTGCATTATAAGTACTGACATATAAAGGAGTTTGAGTGTAGGTATAATGCTTGTATATAAACAAATGTGTGTGTATGTTATATGTGTATTAAAATTTTAATTGTTCAGGAGCCATATAAAAGGCTTTCCTGAAAACTAGTTTCATTTCAAAAGTATTGTTTCCTCCCCATATAGGTGATTCTTCCCTTGAGATGCAAAAGAACAGTGCTACTGCTATCTTTTCAGATTTAATAGCAAATGTCTGTAAAGTAGGTTGAGGCCAGACCATTATCTTTAGTGTTCAAAAATTACTACCTTTAATGAATCTCAGGCATTCTGGACAAAGAAAAGGAAGACTGAAAGGTGACTCAGATTTGGTGGTTTACTCCTTAGCTAGCCAAGGAGGGTCTGTGGTGATCGCTTAATGAGGTTTCTGAGTGCTTGGATTACATTTGAAATTGATTTGTTAACTATTAGAATTTGGGGAAAGAATTTGCTGTTAACACCAACAGTTGAAATAAATTCAATGAACTGAAACCATCTATCTATCTATCTATCTATCTATCATCTAGTTTTTGAAACAGATAATGCAGTTTACATAAAATGACATGGGAATGTCATGATTGACTTTTAGAAGTGGTTTTTGTTATTGACTGCTTCAAATGTGATCTTGTTATAAAATTGCTTTTCTTCTTCGTGGTCTCTGTGCCTCACACAATAGGGGTTTGCGCCTGCGCAGAAGCTCCATTCGGAATGCTGAAAAGCTGAGCAGATTGGCGGGAGCCCCGCCCCTCCCATTCCCTGAGCATGCCCAATCCCGCCAATCTAGCTCCTCCTTCAGTTCTCTTTCGTCCGCCGCAAGAGTAACATCTCCTTCGGAGTGCTCTTCATCACGACGAAAGCTGAGTAGCTAGACTCTGTCTATTTTCTTTTATTTCTTTATTTTACTTTATTTTTGTTCCTTTTTTCCGTTTTTCTCCCGTTTCTTCCTTGAGCTGCCCCCTTTTTGTCGGAACTCGAGGGTTTTGGCCCGGACGGGCCCCTCGCGACCGGACCGGCCTCTTATGGCCGCCCCGTTCAAGAAATGTTCCGACTGTGGCGGTAAAATCCCGGTTGTGGATGGACACTCAAAGTGCATTTTCTGCTTAGGCAGTTCCCACATTCCGGAGAAATGCAAGCATTGCAAGGCTTTTAATCCCGCCACGCTCCGCCAACGAGCAGACCGGCTCAAGGCCCACTTGTGGGAGAAGGCCCTCTCAGTCTCCCACTCCTCAGATCCGTCCACGGACCCCTTAGGACGTCTTCCAATCTCTAAGTTCCCGAGGATTCCGAAAATTAAAAGACCGACCTCGACGTCGACATCGACCTCGACACTGATGGAAACCTCCTCGGCGTCGGCCTCGGCCACGACTACTATGTCTCGCCCTGAAGGGCAACACAGGGAGCACAAGAAGCGGCCTTCATCCACCGAGCTGGAGAAGCTGAAAGCAAAAAAGCATAAGCATAAGGAGGTCCTCACTTCGGTTGCCTCGGCGGCTGCCCAGGCAGACCTGGCCATGTCTTTTCTTAGACAGCCTTCGGCCATTGACCTCTCAGTCCCGGCCCCGGTCACTGTACTAGACTCGGCGCCGGAGACTCTGGAACCCGCATTTCAGCCTGCATCTAACCAGGTCCTCGCCCCTACGGGGACGGTCTCGACCTCGGTCTCTACTGTTTCGCCTATTTCGGCTCCGACCTCTGTTCCACCGAAGGAAATCCTAGCCTCTTCGGAGCGTATTTACAGGCTGCGGTTCCCATCTCCTCCACCCCGGAAGTCTCTGGAACCTTTCGAGGAGCACTACTTCGACTCGCCCCACTCGTCGGCCTCCTTTCTGGCGCGACATCGGGCTGAATCATATTGGAGAGAGCGTCATCCATCCTACCGCTCTTATTCTCCTTCGTACCGGGATCGGTACCATGTCCGTGACCTCCATGTCGGAGACTTCTCACGATCTCGATCTCGCTCTCCCTTTCGGTCCCGGACCGAATACAGGGCCATATCACCTCCGCCGGCCTCGACAGCTACGGTGTCGAAACCCCCGGAATCGAGCGCCATTATGACCGTCTCGGCCTCAACTACCGCTACTACTTCGACGTCGATAGTCTCCGCTCCGATCAGCTACGCGGACGCCTCGACGTCGACCTTCCTTACAGCACCGACACAGCCCTATGTGGATCCGCAGTTGCCAGCCTCCCAGTCTACGGAGGAGTCTACGGGAGAGACGGACAACCGTCCGGACTCCCCACAGCCTGCCATTTCCTCTCCTAATGAGGAAGTTGAGGACCAAACACCGGGCTCGCCTGTCGAAGACCTCCATCTCTTTACTGGAATTGTCGACAGGATGGCAAGGGCAGTAGGCCTCCATACGGCGCAGACGGCCCAGCCCCCTAGAGACCCCATCGATGGCCTCGTGGTACGTCCCCAGCAACCGGCGGTCATTCCGTTCTTGCCTTCTTTCTCAGACATTATGGTGGCCTCTTGGACCAAGCCAGCATCGACACCACCCGCTTCTAAGAAGCTTGACTCGTTGTATCGGGTGCAGTCGGATACGGCGCCATTCTTGTTCACTCACCCAGCTCCCAACTCTCTGGTAGTGGAATCTACTTGTAAGTCTACAGGCAAGTCCCATTCTGCCCCCGTGGACAAAGACGGCAGAAGGATGGACATCTTTGGCCGACGTTTCTACTCATCTGCGGTGCTGGCATCAAAGGTCGCCAATATGCAAGGTTGCATGGCCGGCTATCAGAAGTTTTTGTGGGACCGTGTGGCTGCTTTCATTCCTTACCTGCCTCAGGCACAACAAGAGGCAGCTCAGGAATTCTACGCTGAAGCACTATCCCTCATTGCTCAGGAAGTGCACTCAGCTAGACATGTCGTGGACTGTTCTGCGAAAGTGATGGCCGGTGCAGTGGCACTCCGCCGTTTCGCCTGGTTGAGGTCTACTTCTCTCTCCGAGGAAGCTAAGTCCAAAATTGAGGATCTTCCTTTCGATGGTGAAGGTCTATTCGCCGCCAAGACTGACGAATCCCTGGACACCATGGCCAAGGCTCGTCTGAACGGAAAGAGACTTGGGCTCACACCTAACAAGCCCTCATCCAGTCGTGTCTGGCGCCAAAGGCCCTACAACCCTGGCTTCACCCGTTCTCGCTCGGCTCCGTCCTCCACTTATAGGACCCAGCCTTACAATAGGAGACCTTACAGACAACCTCAACAACAGCAGCAACAGCAGCAACAACAAAGGCAAGGCCAGCAACGTCAGCAGCAACAGCCTTCCAGAAAACCTTCCTCCAAGTCGCACTTTTGACGGGCTCTTGGAGGCGACACCCCATTTTTGTTTGCCAGTCTCCCTTTCCTCAGTCCCCAGACTTCGCCATTTTTACGAGAACTGGTCCAAGATCACCACGGACTCCTGGGTGCTTACCATCATCCGCCTGGGCTACGCCATAGAGTTCTCAAATATTCCACCAAATGGCGTTTTCTGCTCCACTCCCTCCTCTCCTCCTCTTCTGGAGGAGATTTCCTCCCTTCTCGACAAAGGAGCCATACAACGTGTTCCACCGTGCTACAAACACCAAGGCTTCTACTCCAGGTACTTCACAGTTCCGAAGAGAGGAGGAGGTCTCCGCCCCATCTTGGACCTGAGAGGTGTCAACTTATACATCACGATTCGCAAGTTCAAGATGGTGACTCTCCAATCCATCTTGCCGTTCCTGCACCAAGGGGACTGGTTTGCATCCATAGACCTAAAGGATGCTTACTTCCACATCAGCATCAGGCCTCAACATTGGAAGTATCTCCGTTTCGCCGTAGATGGAGATCTCTATCAATATACCGTTCTTCCTTTCGGCCTCTCCACTGCTCCTCGAGTGTTTACAAAGTGCATGGCGGTGGTCATCTCTCACCTTCGTCTTCAAGGAATAAAGATATTCCCTTACCTCGACGACTGGCTTCTGGTGTCGTCCTCCAAGACACAACTGTACAAAGATGTCCAGTACACTCTGGATCTGCTAGCAGACTTGGGACTCAAAGTCAATCTGCCAAAATCGATTCTCCACCCTGTGAGGGTGATAGACTATATAGGCACGTCCCTGGACTCTGTGATGGGTCGAGCCTACTTTCCCACCAGACGGGCGGAGGCCCTCTGGGAACAGCTGCGGTCTGTCCTTCACTCTCACCGTCGGTCGGCAAAGGACATTCAGAGGCTGCTAGGCCACCTGGCCTCAACTACAGCGGTGACCTACCTGGCTCGTCTCAGGCTCAGGCCTCTCCAAGCTTGGTTCCTGGCTGCCTTCGATCACTTGAGGGACAATCCGTCCAAGAAATTCTGGTTGCCACCTCATGTCAGAGACTCTCTCAGGTGGTGGATGTCTCCCTCCAACATCCTCAAGGGAATGCCCTTCCAAACGCCGGAACCGTCCAGGATGGTCACTACAGACGCGTCCATGTCAGGATGGGGCGCACATCTCAACGGCTTGTGTGTGCAGGGACAGTGGTCTGCCCAGGAGGCAGAATTGCATATAAATGCCTTGGAACTGTTGGCAGTCATCAAAGCCTTCAGAGCCTTCGAAAACCATCTCCTCCACAGAGTTGTGCAGGTAGTATCAGACAACACAACCACTGTCTGGTACATCAACAAGCAAGGAGGAACTCACTCTCCAGTCCTCTTGCGTCTCTCCCAGCAGCTGTGGACGTGGTGCCACCACCGATCCATCCATCCAGTGGCCATTCACTTGGCAGGAAAAGACAATGTGCTGGCAGACTCCCTCAGCAGGGACAAGGTGCTGCAGCACGAATGGACTCTGTCAAGCCCAGCCTTCAATCTCCTGACGTCTCGTTGGGGAATTCCCTCAGTGGACCTGTTTGCCACTCCAGAGAACGCCCAATGCCAGGCATTCTACACCAGAGCTGGCAAAGGACGAGGATCCATGGGGGACGCCTTCCTTTGCAGTTGGAGTCGAGATCTCCTGTATGCATTTCCCCCCTTTCCTCTGATCTCCAGGACGGTGGCCAAGATGGCCAGGGACCGGTCCAACGCTATACTGTTGACTCCGTTCTGGCCCAGACAACCCTGGTTCACTCCTCTTCTTAATTTGGCCAGGGGCCAATACCTCCACCTGCCGAAGTGGCCAGACCTGCTGTCCCACTCCACTGGAGCGGTCCTGCACCCGGACTTGGTCAATCTACGGATGACGGCGTGGAGGATCCAGCCATAGAGTCTCCTGACTTGCTCAGGGTCCTGTCTGCCTCGAGGAAGGACTCCACCAAGAGATCCTATGCATATAAGTGGAAGCGTTTCTGTGCCTTCGCAGAGGCTAGGTCCGAACCTTCCTCACCTGTGAGCCTTAGTACTGTTTTGCATTTTCTGCTGCACCTCAGGGATCAAGGCCTGGCCTTCTCTTCCCTCAAGGTCTACTTGTCGGCTATTGTAGCCAATCAGCCACCCGGCTCACGGTCAGCTCGCCTCTTCACGTCACCCACGTTAAAGAGGTTCTTCAAGGGACTACATCACCTTTATCCACCATTGCCACCTCTGGCTCCGGCCTGGTCTCTCTCTCTAGTGCTTACACAACTTACGAGACCTCCATTTGAGCCCTTGGGCTCTGCTTCCTTGAGACTGCTGACACTCAAAGTGTCCTTTCTTGTGGCCATAACTTCAGCCAGACGTGCTTCTGAACTGACGGCCCTACGCTCAGATGAGCCCTACTTGACCTTTCATAGGGATAAGGTGGTCCTTAGACCGGACATTTCCTTCCTCCCTAAAGTGGTTTCTCAGTTTCACCTCTCCCAGGAGATTGTGCTTCCTAATTTTTATCCAGATCCTTCTTCGCCTCTGGAAAAGACTATGCACACCCTGGATGTTCGCCGTGCTTTGGCCTTTTATGTTCAGCGTTCTCAAGAGTTCAGATTATCTAATAAATTGTTTATTTGTTATGGTGGTGCCAGGAAAGGCAACCCAGTTTCATCACAACGGTTTGCAAAGTGGATTGCTCAAACCATTTCTTTGGCTTATGAACTGGCTAAACGCCCTCTCCCGGTTGGTGTTCGTGCCCATTCCACCAGGGCTACGGCTTCATCTGCTGCCTTCCTCAGAGGTGTTCCCCTGCCAGAGGTTTGCAAGGCGGCCACGTGGTCTCAACCATCCACGTTTTTGAAGCATTACCGGCTGGACTGCAGGTCCCGGAGAGATGCCAGTTTTGGTCGTGCTGTTCTTTCATCGATCTTGCAGTGACCTTCCCACCTCCATAGGTAAGCTTTTCAGTCACCCTATTGTGTGAGGCACAGAGACCACGAAGAAGAAGTACAGGTTGCTTACCTGTAACTGTGTTTCTTCGAGTGGTCATCTGTGCCCTCACACAAATCCCGCCCTACCTCCCCTCGGTCAGGTCCCTGCCTTTTTGCGGCGGACTTGAACTGAAGGAGGAGCTAGATTGGCGGGATTGGGCATGCTCAGGGAATGGGAGGGGCGGGGCTCCCGCCAATCTGCTCAGCTTTTCAGCATTCCGAATGGAGCTTCTGCGCAGGCGCAAACCCCTATTGTGTGAGGGCACAGATGACCACTCGAAGAAACACAGTTACAGGTAAGCAACCTGTACTTCCCCAACCTGGATTCAGGGACACATGGATGGTTGTTGTTGTGTCCCTCCCAAGTTATTTTTGGCTTATGGTGACCCTAAGGTGAACCTATCATAAGTTTTTCTTGGCAAATTATTTCAGAGGGGATTTGTCAGTGCCATCCTCTGAGGCTGAGAGTATGACTTGGCCAAGATTACCCAGTGGGTTTTTATGCACAAGCATAGATTTGAACCCTGGTCTCCATAGTCATTGTCCAACACTCAAACTGCTATACCTTGCTGACTCAAACCTCATTAATACAGTTGCAGCCTAGGATAGTGGGAGACCAATGCATCCAGAAACTCAGGTTGGGAATGTTGCCCATAAATCATGGAATCCCATCTTACAACCTGTTCAGTAACTAATTTGCAACTGTGTTCTCTTTCCACTCCTTACTAACATGTGCACTGTCCACTTACCTCTCAAACACTTTATCTCAGTTAATGCTTAACAAGAAGAGATATTTGTGGTTAGAAAATAAAGATTGTGCTTATTTCAGCTAGAGGTCAGTGATCCACTGTAAGTGCAGCATCAACTGGATGACTACAAAGTTTAATAAGTGAATCAAAAATGGAGAAATTGTAATCAGAAATGTTTGAGTATGACGCTGCATAAGCAGAGTATTTTTCTGTGCAATTGAATCACTTTATCCTCTTTGTCTCCTCCCCCCAAATATGTTATGTGTTCTGCAAAGATCAGTGGTAGAACACATGTTTACAATTAGTTGCCAGAGACCCCCAACTTGGCTCTCCAGTTTAAAAGACCAGGTATCTAACAAGCCCACTTTTCTACTGTAATCTAATTAAATCATGTCATATTTGCACTCATTCAATTTGTTGTGTGTGTTTCATACAGTATCTTGCAGAAAAGATTCTGAAAGAAATCTAAGAAGTATAGGAACTGGTAAATATATTTTCATTAAAACATCCGGCAGTGTTGTCTTCTGTTTGCCTGGCTTCGCTGGTGTTCCGTGTCCAAGCCTTCAAACTTCCATCCCATCATCTAAAAAAGGGTCTTATTAGAAATAAATGCAGCAATCTATAAACACTTAACTGGAAGTCTAGGAGGGAGAGGGGGAGAGATAGCGAGACCACCTAACAAATTCTAATGACCTAAATAATTTGTTAATGTATAAGTTATATGTGTAAGGAGATGAGGGATCTGGAAACTGTGATTGGACTTCTGTAATGCACTCTACATGGGGCTACCCCGGTGCTTAACTCGGAAACTACAACTGGTTCAAAATATGGCAGCCAGACTTATTACAGGTACATCTAGGAGAGAGCACATGACACCTGTGCTAAAATCTCTCCACTGGCTGCCGATCAGTTTCCGGGCGCAGTACAAGGTGTTGGTTTTAACCTATAAAACCCTACATGGCTTGGGTCCATCATATCTAAGGGACCGCCTCTCCCCGTACGAACCCCCCCCCCCCCGCATGCTTCGATCCTCTGGGAGGAGTCTCTTATAGCCCATGAAGACTAGGCTGACACAGACCTCCCAGAGGGCCTTCTCAGCGGTCACCCCCAAACTTTGGAATGACCTGCCCGATGAGTTGCATCTCATTCCATCCACCGATAGCCTTGAAGACGCATCTCTTCCATCAGGCCTTCCCGGAAAATGCTTAATGTCACCCAGCTCCAAACCTTTCGCCAGTCCCTAATCCTTATCACCCGATACAGCTCAAGGAACTTTTAGTTTGTTATTGTTGACTGTCTACTATTTGCACTATGTTTTAACTTGTTGTTGGTTTAATTCTTTTTTTAAAGGGGGGAGATGGGAATGGGATTGGATATTTTAATTGTCTTGTTTTTAATTTTATCTTGTACCCCGCCCCGATTGCTCACTCAGAGGGGCGGGCTAGAAATAATAATAATAATAATTATTATTATTATTAGACTATAGAAAAGCCTTTGACTGATAGATCCTGAAAATGTATGGAATACTCTTAAAGACAAGGGAGTGCCATCACATCTGATAGTTCTGATGAGAAATCTGCACTTAGGACAAGAGGCTACTGTTAGAACAGAACATGGAGAAACAGAATGGTTCCCAATTAGTAAAGGGGTCAGGGAAGGTTGCATTCTATCATCCTATTTGTTCAACTCATATGCAAACAATATCATGCGAACAGCAGGCTTAGATCTGGAAAAAGGAGGAGTAAAGATAAGAGGAAGGAAATATCAATAATGAAAGATAGGCGGATGCTTTACTACTAGTGGAAAACATTGACTTTTAACAATAACTAAGGAATTAGTGATCCATTGTCTGCTGGGAAACCTTCCTGACCCTGGGTGGTTTTCATTTGCACTTGCTGGGTCTTGATTTTGGTGTTTTTCAGGACTGGTAGCCAAACTATGTTTGCTTTAAGGGTTTCTTCTTTCCTTCTTGGTTTTTTCATAGGCTTTGATAGCATCTTCAAGCTATAGTTTGGTTGCATATAACTCCTCAATAATCTAGCTCATGGCAAGCAACCTGGTGATTTCCAAATGTTTTGAACACTTCTCATAAGCTGTCTGTCTTTGTCTGTCTTCTGGAGTTGGTCTATCCAAGACTATGAGAGGAAGGTGGTGGAGCTGGATAATGGAGTCCAGGCTCCCAGCTGTCCAGAAACATCAAGGGCTACAATTCCCATCTGAGCTTCCATGATGTCTGTTGCTTATGAAAAGTGTCCAAAACATTTGGAGATGTTCCCTCAAACTTTCCTCATATATATATTGTTCCCATGTCTCTCATCATCCTTGTTGCCATTCTCTGAACCCACTCCAGCATGCTATATCCTCTTAAAACAAGACTCCCAGAACTGAATGTAGCACTCTAGATGAAGCCCAGTTAGCATAGAATGTAATTTGATAATCACAGTCGGTCCTCTACACCTGCAGCTTTATTAAGCTATCCACAGCTTGAAAATATTTAAAACTAAAATATAAATTCTAAAAAGCAAACTTTGATTTTTGTCATTTTATATGAGGAACACCATTTTACTATGCCATTGCATTTAATGGGATGTAAGCATCCACAGATTTTGGTATCTATAGGGGATGGGGTGGCTTGAAACCAAACCCTAGCAGATACCTGTACTTCCCTTGTCTTGGAATATACAATTCCAAGTCATGTTCAACTTATGATCAACAATATTCTCAGGGTGCTTTTCAACACAAGCTGAATCCCTATTCTCTGATATCTCTTTTGACTGATCAGGAGCATCTCTGTCTTGACTGATTAAGTTTCCATTTGTTCATCTTATCCAGTCTACTAATGATAGCAGACACCTGTTTAGTGTAGACATAGCTTCCTTGGAATCAGATGGAAAGGAGAGATAGAGTTGGGAGAACTACAAAACTTGGGATGGCTTCATGTAAATATTGAACAGCATGGAGAACAGAACTGAGCACTGAGGGACACCATAGGTTACTGGCCAGGATTTCAAACAGGTGCCCACCTGCCACACCACCTTCTGGGTCCATCCCACCCCCACTCCCACCCACAGTAATGGAGCCAAAGTAAAACCATTGTGGGTTTGTTTAGTTGTTCTGACATGTAGTGGGGCTGTTAAGCAGCATGTGTGAACACACTACCTGTAAAAAACAAGCCACGTTTCCCATAGAATTTTGAATTATTGTTTCTTGCTAAATAACCCAATTAGTCTGTTTCTAGGATGGACAAATATTTTCCTAACATTAGGTTTTTTGTTAGGAAAAACACAAAAAACATGATATTGTAGAACTGTAATACATTTTAAAATTCAGTTACAAGTTAAACATCTGAAAATCTAAAATGTTCCAAAATCCAAAATATTTTTGATTGATGGCTGAGATAGTTAAACATTTGCTTTCTATTGTTCACTGTACATAAACGTCATGCACAATATTATTGAAACTATGGTACAAAATTACTTTCAGGCTATGTGTTTAAAGTATTTACAAAACATTAATTATATGTGTGCAACTTTTCCAAAACCCAAAACACTTTTGGTCCCAAGCATTTCCGATAAGTAGCAATGGATTGGCCTTTGAAAAACTATACTGTATCAGAATTGCTACTAGGTAGATTAGATTCCTGCATCAATTAAGTTACAGAATCATCAGTCTCATCCCTTTGCATAATTTGTAGCCCAGATTCTCTTGACATTTCTGCTGGTTTGTCTACGTGGGGTGTGTATGTGTGAATGTATATGCTTGCGAAGGAGATATCTGAGAAGATTAGGTCATCCAGCTCTGCTATAGTCTTAATGGACACAAGAGGAAAGGAAATAGAAAAAAGTTAGTATTTTTAAAATCTTGATGATACTGTATTGTAAATTATCTTGGATAACCCTGGTAGGCTGAAAGATAGTCGTGAAAATGTATTTATAAATAAATAAATTGGAAGTAAGTTGCTCTGATTCAGTATTGATTACAGTTGATTAATTTAGTCCAGTATCCGGGTAAATAGAAGGTTGATCTGGTTGTCCCAGTAGATCTTTGGTTGATTTGTGTTAGATTGACAAAAATCCCTGACTCCCAGTTATTTGACAGTAGCAGCAACAAATTGACCCCTGCCTCCATTATTCTACTAGTCAAGGAAGCATTATTCTAACTGTTTGTTTTGTTTAGTTTTATTTGGATTGAAGGACTGCTTGATGTGGTCAGTTCCAGTATTCAGTACAAATCATTAGGCTCACAGTTCTTTAATTCTAAGTGTTTGTGAATCTTACAGTGTGGAATTTTTTATCCCTTTTCTTCCCTAAGGGACAATGGAGACAGATCAAGACACCGAGCCCCCAGGAATGCCCGTATGTCTGCACCATCCCTTGGACGCTTTGTTCCCAGGTAAAGCATGCATTCCTAAAAAGGCATGACAAATTTGCTGTCCATTATGCAGTTCCTTTGCTCAGGTATTACTGTGTCTCATTATGTCAATATCCACTTCTAGGCGTTTCTTGCTGCCTGAGTATTTGCCTTATGCTGGGATTTTCCATGAACGTGGACAGCCTGGTTTGGCCACTCATTCCTCTGTTAACAGGGTCTTGGCAGGTAAGGATTTTTTGTGCCCCCCCCTTGGGAGAATGTGTTATACATATGCTAGAACTGGTATGAAAACGGAAATGTTTATATGAACATAATTTGTTAGTTAGAAATAGATGCAGGAATGGATTCCAGAGTGTCTGAATTATCCTAATTTATGTATTTTCAGGTGGTTAATGATAAGGGTTCTGCACTTGAAAAAGCAGTAGTAACCAGGTGAATTCTAGGATGGAATCCCAAGAGAAAGATGGGCAGAACATTAAAAAAACCAACTTCACCCCATCAGGAGTGTCTCTGTACCTTTCTTTCTCCTTAAAAATTAACATTCTGACAAGTTAATGATTAGTTTGCTGCAGGTCCCACTAATTTAATTATAGAGTGCCTTGTTCATGTTCTGGCTTGTAAAGCTCTCAAGAACAGTTCAGATTCAATTAGGATCTTAATAGGTGCATATTGAAACTTTGGCAGCATCTGGTTATAGAGTACAGACAATTCGAGAATTTTGTGTGTTGAGTGGGAAGAACGTAGATCAAATAGTACTTTGCCTGCCAGGAAATGAAGTTTTGTGGTAGAATTCTGAACAGTTGGTTTGTAGATTTTGAAATATTATTTGTTTGATACCAGCTGCAATAGTGATATAATGTTTGCATTCATTAGGCCATAGCAGTGTGCTCTGGGGTTGTAATGACTGTAGGACTATTATGGGCATGCATGTTATTTTGCAGGGACTTTGCTTGCATTTTAGCATTTTGAAAAGCCTTTGACATACCTGTCCTTCACTCTGATAGCAAGTTATATTGCAGGGTTTGAAATTGTGTGGCTTCTAGGGTTGGAAATTATGTTGGGCTTCCAAGACCCATCAGCCCCATCCTGTAGCCACTGGTGAGGAATGCTGGGAATCACAGTGTAGCAACTTCTGGAGGGCCACATGATTCCCACCCCTGCATACTGGAAAAGTATTTTCATATCAGAAAATTGGCCGTTCTGTGTAATTACATTAATATATACACCAAGTAAGATCTGAGCTCCAATTTAAAGGTTTGAAAGCTGTATAAAAACAACAGTTAATAATGATTATGGATTACAGTGGGCTCTTGCCATCTACAGGCTTTCCACCCATGGTTCTGGGAATCCATGGACGCCAAGCCCTGTTGTTCTCAATGGCGTGTGTGTGCCACATCACCATTGAGGATAACTGGACTTGAGTTTTCGTGTTTTTTCTTATCCACAGGGGCAGGTGAGTCTGCAATGGATCCCCTGTGAATATGAAAGACTGACTGTATTACAGGATACTGAAAGATTTACTCTTGATCATTAGGTGATGCTGCCTGTGGTTGTAAAATCTTGGACTGCTGGATCACAATCTATTTGCATCTGGTGCTTCATATTTTTCAGGTCTTTCTTCTCTAATGTATCTCTTCTTGTGATTAAGGAAGAAAACATTTTGTCTTTTCTGGTTAATCAAATTTTAGAAATTAGAGGAAAGGGATATGACATTCTACTTTTTTCAGATTCTGTGTGCTTTAGGTTTACTCTGAAGTCTTCTTCTGTGATCTGCATTTTTCTTTAAGTACTTGTTGGAAGTCTACAGCTTGCATGCTGCTAGGAAGAGACAGAATTTACACATCTGTGCACCATTGGCATATAGCCTCTGACAGGTTACCCTTCCAAATAAATATAGCCCTTGCTAGGAAAAAAAACCTGTCTCTTGTTTTGAGCCTTTCACTTTCAGAGGTAAGTTAATTTTTAATTACCTCTCAAGAGCTAGCATATTGTAGTGGTTTGAGTGTTGGACTATGACTCTGGAGATCAAGGATCAAGTCCCTCACTTAGCCCTGGAAACTCATTGGGTGACCTTGGGTGAGTCAAAAATTGTCAGTCCCAGAAAACCCCATGATAGGTTTGCCTTAGTGTTGCCATGTCAGAAATGACTTGAAGGCACACAACAACAACAACCAAACAAATTTACCAGAGTAGGAGACTTGCATCTTAGCTCATCCCTGGAAAGAAGATTTCAATAGGTAATAAAATCTCTCCTTTTTTCTATTTTGTTGGAACACTTTTGCTAAAAGGTCCAGTGCCAGTGTGTGCGAAATAGAGAAGAGGAATCTTACTTTTATTTGAGATGCATCCTTTCCTTCTTCTGGATCTCTGTGTGGGATTTTTTTTTTTTTGGTAGGCATATTGAAATAGCTCACCAAGAGATGATAATTTGCTGCCAGGCAACACTGCAGCATTTCTTTTCCCAGCTCTGTGTTGCTGGAGACATCTGCTTTTACTCCCTGTTCAGAATCTTTCAGCTGCAGCTGGTGGCAACCGTTCTTGCTAACCAATTTTGATGCAAGTAGCTGGGTTTTGTTTTGTTCACTTTTCTCTCTCATGGCAGTGATGTGGTATGCTTATACTTCCTGAGAATAGCATTTTTGAACTTCAAGAGAGTATATAAGTAGATGTTTAGCACCCGATGAAGGCACTTTCTTTAACTGTGATGAGAGACAGGGTTCCTGAGCAATGACATTGTTCATCTAAATTCTGTTATTGAATCCCTGATTTCTTTTGTGTTCTTTGGATTAGAAATTGTTGAATCCTCATTGCTTTTTTGTAATAAAGATCTATACTAAGTTAAATTGAGATTTTAATAAACCATGAAGCTCAGTACAGCGTGTCTGCACCAACCATAGAACTGAGCTTCCACAGACAGCCAGCACTGGCTTTTTAAATAAGTGCATGTGCATGTGGCTGCATGCACACCCATTGAAAAGAACTGGACTTGAGGTCCTGGGTTTTTTGCTATCCTTGGGAAAGCCCATAATGGATCCCCATGGATAGGAAGGGACCACTGTACTGTCCAAGCTGTTTCTAATAACATGTTCAGATGGTGTGTTTTTAGCACTGTTGGTAAGGGAATGGATGAGGGCTTGTAAACAAGAGTTGAATCAAAACAAGACATATGTTGTTGGTGGGTGGAGGTAACATGGTATAGGATAGAGTTCCATTGTCCTTCAAAAGACCAGCTTGAAGCTTGAAAACGTTCCTAGCTGCAGTCTTGTTTTTTGATGTCCAGATCACATCCATAGCTTGAAATATCTTTTTCAGGTTTGAGGTGATATTCTAATTGGACCACTTGCATGAAAGGAATGGCATTGCCACAGTTTCCCATGCTGTACTAATATCTGATCCAAGATCAATTCATTAGTTTGAGATGGCCTTTGAAAAAGCAGGCTCATAGCACTATAGTTTGTTTACATGGGTAAGGTGCTGTCGTCATATTAGATATTAAGGGGCTTTGTTTGTTTTCATTTTTGTTTCTGGGAGTAATGCAAAGTGATTTCTTTGACCTTTCTGAAATCTTAAACAGTTTTGGGCTAAAGAACATGAAAGATTACCCATTTTCGTGTATGGCTGTCTGACCCCTGAATTGTTGTTAGAGTTTCCTGGTATTCTTCCCGGAGGAATTTAGACTATGCAAATGAATAACAGAATGGTGCCCTTTTCTGTAACTGCACCACAATTAAGGAGCTACCTTCCAAAGTCAAACACCATCTTTAGTATGTTTCAATTGCCAGGCAAACTCTGTCTTATATACCTGAGGTTTTGATAGATGGCTTCTTTTTAGTTCTGTATGCTTGGTTCAACTTAATAGTTTAGTTACTGGCTCCTGGAATTATTTAGCACTGGTGTGTTTCTATCTTAACTAATGTTTAGTTTTTAAGTTTAATAGTATGTTAAAACATGCCTGGACAGGTGCTTGAGTTAATACTCATTTCTAGTGTCTAAAACAGGGTTTTGACAATCATCTGAATCCACCTTTTGTATCTGCTTGACAAAATGATATCTTGTTAGGGAATTCTAGAGTAAAACTGGTTCTTTAATATATCCTTCACTTTCCTATTACATGAGCTACTCATTCAGGTGAGTGACTTATGATTCATTCCATCCAAGTAGGAATTAGATCTGCTGTTTAAATGCCTTAGGTAAGTGGACAATTAGTGGTGGTATGCTAGCTGTTGCTTCAGTAATTAACCCAATTACCTTTCACTTTTTCCTTAATGATGAAAGTGAGCATGTTAACAAGTTAGCTTTGTTGCCTTGGAAACCATATTCCACACAGCTACTCAAAACATCTTTCATGTACTGGTATGAAGCTGCTTCTTCATTCCACTCCCTTTAAGATTAAATTCCTCTTTACTGCTACATTCTCTGGCATAGTTGAATTTTTCTTTATAATCTCCTGTGGTTTTAAAATCAGAGGGAGCAAACCTGCTACTCTAAGACATCAGTACATTTTAGACTCATTCCTTGTGTTTAATTATTGAATGCCAAATGTATTGGTCTCCTTCATCCAGTCTTTGTTGATAGGACTTGAGATCCAGACTAAGGTCTTCTTTAGTTACCTTCCAGACAGTTTGTCACTATTCTTCTTTAAAAAGAGGAATGTGCCCAGGAGAGGCGGGGAAGGTGAGGAGCCTTGAAAGGGCATCCTCTCAAGCAAGAACAGTTGATTGCTGTGGGGATTGGGGCTACTTTTCAGGTTGATCAAATGCTGCTGAGGCTCATTTTATTTTACCACTTAACTGTTTTCTTATTACTTACACTGATTACTTTCCATAAAATGATTAAATAAAATGTATATATTGCTAAACAAAGGAAAAGTTTTCGCTCACATGATTCCTTTCCAAAAACATACTCTTTATATGTTATAGATTTTAAATTCCAATAAATCTCTCATACCCGATGACCATTTTGCAATTATAACTTGTAGTTTGAAATTATAACTTTTATGTGTTATTTCTACATTCTCAAAGTGAATATTCTGTCTATTGTTGATTTAATTACTTCAACCTTAGTTTCCATTACATAATTCAAAATTTTTCGAAAGGAAGCCAGTCCTTTTCTACTTTGTTTATGGGCCTGTTATTAATTAAAAATGTCAAAATATCGAATTCTCTCATGGCCATAACCTTCAGCTCCCATTCGTCTAATTTTGGTACTTCTTCCAGTTTCCTTTTTTTTTTAACTGTAGTTAGTCTTGCAGCTGTTATCAGATAAATCATGATTCTCCAGAAGCTTAAATTTGCTTGAATTGCTATGTGTACTCTGGGCCAGAATTTTTTATAAGTGGGCAAGACCTATGGTACAGTGTACCATAGGTCTTGTACCTATGGCACAATGTGCCGGATTCTTTACTGAATTTCCATCATCTTTCTTTCCTTGTTTTTTTTAATTTTGTTTAACCTAACTGGGGTGAAATATCATCTATTGGCCATTTTGATGAAATTCTCTTTGAGATCCTGTGATGCAAAGAAGGATTGAATCTTCTTCCAAACTGCTTCCCAACTATCAAGAGGATATTGTTCCCTATATCTATGGCCCATTTAATCATAGAGTTTTTAATCAACTCTTGTTCCGAAGACACAAGTTCTGATGCTCAGAAGATCAGAAAATTGCCAGTTCAAGGCCCAAGTGCTGCATGATGGGGTGAGCTCCTATCACTAGTCCCAGCTTCTGTCAACCTAGCAGTTTGAAAATACGCAAATGCAAGTAGATAAATAGGTACACATAGTCAGGAGGGTAACAGCATTCGGTGCCATCATGCTGGCTACTTGACCACTGGAGAAGTCCTTGGACACCATTGGCTGTTCAGCTTAGTAATAGAGATGAGCACCACCTCCCACAGTCGATTACAACTAAACATTCATGTCAAGGGACCACCTTTACTGCTACCTAGCTTTACAGTGGATTAATTCATTAAATATTAAATTCACCAAAATTCCCTCCTATTTATTTTTTATTTGTTAAAAATGTCCCCTCATATTTCATTATTATTAAATTCATATTATTTCATAATAATTATAATTCATATTTATGAAATATATTAAATTCATAGTTATGACTTGTACTTAAATGAATTTATACACTAGATTGACTAGTTTAATTCCTTCCTTTCATTTAGGAATTTGCCACTGAATTTGTGAAACACAACACAATATTTTATAAAAATATTTTTTTTAAATCTGTCCAGAACTCAGCTGCACGTATTATCACATCTGCTCGCCGCTTTGACCATGTTTCTCCTCTTTTATCCTCCCTTCACTGGCTCCCCTTCCCCTTCCGCATTCATTACAAGCTTTTGTTGTTGACTTTCAAAGCCCTCCATGGACTGGCCCCTCCTTACTTGTCTGAACTTCTTTCTCCCCACACTCCTTCTCGTACCCTCCGTTCTGGTAGTCATGGTCTCCTGTCCAAGCCGAGGATTTCCACTGCCCCATCCCGGATTCGTCCCTTCTCACTTGCTGCCCCTCACTCCTGGAACCTTCTTCCCCCACATGCACGCCTCATCACTTCCCTAACCAGGTTCAAAACTGAGTTAAAGACTATATTATTTAGGGAAGCTTTCCAAGGACTGTGCCATCTGTCCCAGGATGCCTCCTTTTAACTTTGTATTAAGAAGCCATGCCCTCCCTCCAGTCCATCTGCCTTGGTCCTGGCCCCAGAGGGAGAGAAGAACCACCGGACTTCACCCCCTTTCCCATCACCTTCCCCTCTTCCTTTTGTGTTGTCTCTTTTAGACTGTAAGCCTGAGGGCAGGGATCCGTCTAATTTAAGATTGTATGTACAGCACTGTGTAAATTTACAGCGCTATATAAATAAAGGATAATAATAATAATAATAATAATAATAATAATAATATCAGGGGATACTGCTGAGGGAAGGGTTTTTAAAGGGCTTAGAATCATCTGTTAAGACTTGGAAAAGGACTATTAAAGAAGCTATATGCAAGCCAGATTCACATATTTCAAATGTTGTTACATAAATGAGAACGTAAATATGAGGGCATGACCTAGATGAACAGGTTAAAATATCAAGAACAAATATTCTGACTGAACATTAGAAATAACATCCGGAAATTACTGGCTGTTTGAAAATGGAAATTGCTGAAAGTAGTGCACTCTCTTTCATTAGAGATGTTTAAATTTGAGTCTGGATGGCACTGTCAGTGATGACGATGTAGTAGATTTCCCATTGTTTTATGATAATGTTTAAAGAGATGAGGGGAACTTTCTTCATGCAATTGGAATAGATGACCATTGAAGTCACTTTCAGATCTGTAATTTTATAGAATAATATACAGGCATACTTCAAGTTTACAAAGTCTTTATGGGAGCCCAGCCCAGCGCACCCCCCCCCCCATCTTTTCTCTAGCTTGTAGGGTTTTTTTTGCAGCATTAATATTGGGATGGTGAAAGGGGGTTAAGGAAAGACAGACTTTCAGTGCTGGGTTGCAGCCATTTGGCCGCAGTAAATAATGCAAGACAATTAGAATGCCAAATGCCAAAAGAATGGGATTTTACTGTAGGCAATTCTACTGTTGCTGCATGTTCTTACATACAGTTGCTACCAGGATCACTTACTGAGCATGTGTGAAGAGTGGTGGTGGTGGGGGAATGTAGGGGAAAGCAGATTCATTTGTTTCACCAGCTACCTTGGAATGTTAAAAAAGCATAGATCTATACATTTTGCCACCAAAATGGAAATCATAAGAAAAGTAGAAGCTTTCAAGTGGTTTCTAGATGATTCAAAATATATTTGTTTAGTTATGCAAAGCTTAGCTGAATGTTTTGTTTCATTTCAACTGTGTGAAACGTTAGTTTTGAATGAAAGATTTGCTGAAGTATATTGAACTTCTCGTCTGTTTCGTGGAGTAGGAACCTGTCCCTATTCTTTCAATGTTACTTCTACCTCCAACACCAAAGTTTCTGTTAAAGAAGTAAAGCTCAGAAAAAAACTGAGGTATACTTGTAAACTCTTAGGTAAGGCACTTCAGTGATGTGTGCATCTGCCATTCCTCTGCTTTGCTCATATTCAGGGTCATAATTTGCAAAAAAAAAATTGTAGTATTTGGTTGTTGCAGGAGTTGGGGAGAGCTTGTGGCGAATGGTCCATACTTGACCCATCCTTGTAGAAGAGGATAGCACAGCTGATATTGATGGGCATATTTTGTGCTTAGACCAGATACAGAATTGTGAAAACTAGCCCTTCAGTTTTGTGCACTTCTGTGAGACTTATTACATGCATGCTTAACTTTTCAGTTTAAATGTTGAGTTTAATCCACCATAACCAGTTCTCATGCTCTTTAGTAGAACATAGCCAACATTTGCATTTACCAGTCTCTATTATACTGGAAAACAGTAGAATAGTTCCAGGAGGGTAAGTTGTTTAAATAAGGGACACAAAAGTCTTTTTTTTTTTTTAATGCTATCCCAACTCAGCTTCTGTTTCAAATCTGCTGAAGGTACTCTCCTTCTCTATTCTCCATTTTAATCTTTACATGCTGCAGGGTAATGCAGTAGTCTGGAGGATACGGTAGTTTCTGAGCAGTGCTTGAAAGGATCATGCCAAGTGATTTCTAGGGTTATAGAAATGTTTGTAGCATCTCAGTGTCTCTTCTGTTATGTGGGAGGTGATAATTCCTTGACAGCATGTCTCTATCAATGTAGAGAGGAGAGTGTTAGGAAATGATTAGCTTTCTGTTTAGTAATTACCACCATCATACCGGGAGAGGGTACTGGCATCATGATTATTTTGCTAAATGCAGATATGAGGATTTAATTTCACTGCTTGTTCAGCCTGCATAAATACAGACCTATGGCCTTCATGTTCACTTATGAAAAATGCCATTACTAGAAATAGAGAAATATTACAGGTAGGATCAAGTGAGTAGAAAAAACTGAAGTGCTCTATTAGAGGTTTTTTAAAATGCAGATAGCTTATTTCTTAAGGCATTTCAATCAGTGTTATTTTAATCAGAGATTCAAAAGTCTAACCAAGAAATACAGAAATTGACAAAAGCTGGACACTGACATATTCTTTTTATTTGATGTTTCTATAAGGGACCTGAGGATAAGTTGATGAGAGTAGCTTTGTCTATGAAAACACTGTCCCTGGCATACATAGGCATACATTCAATAAAATTATGGCAGCTCTAAGTATTTAAACAAGAAACTACACAAGCCATGTAAAGACAAATAGGTAGTCCACTTTTTTAAATGGATTTGTGTAGGAAGGAAATACAAAACCAGTCAAGCATAATTCCAGTATTGGATCTCAGCTAAGGGGAAGCAATATGAATAAAGACTGCATACCCCTCACTTGTACATCCACCATGCAATGTGAATGCAGATGAATATTCCTTTCTTGTACATCTACCATGCAGTGTAGATGAAGACAGAATATTCCTTACTTGTACATCCATCATTCTTTTAAAATCAGTTCCCTCTTCTTTTCTCATCCATTCACCCACCCACCCATTCTTTACTCATGATTTGGGAGTATTTCCAAGTTTCAGCTAACTGAGCTGCTGCCACCAAACCTAGTTTGACCCCTAGTTTTTCTGAATCAGAAATGCTGGCCTTCAACAAACTATGATTATATTTTGAGCCAGCCTTGGTGGCATATCCTCCTTCTCAAGTATAACTGTTACGGAAAACAAAGGGTTAATTAACCCATTCACAATCAATTATGCAAAGTGAGGCATTTGTAAAGATTTCCAACCATATTCATTTATTCAAAACAGCCTTAGGTTGCATGCAGTGTTCAGCCAAGAATCATTCCATTCACTGAATGCCCCAAACATGGCGCAAACAGTTTTTATTAACCCACAAAATATTCATTGAGCATGCGTAGTTTAACATTCATCATCATCATCATATATATCTGTATTATTCAGCTAGTCTAAACTAGCTGGCTCTCTGCTGGCCTGATTTACAATGAATGCCTTGTAGAACCTTATCAGCTTAGCTGTAACCTTGAAGGGGGCCCACTCATTTCTCAGTGAAGAGAAATTCACGCTTTAGCTTTCTTCCTTTTGTTCCTTCCCCCTCCTTCCTCAGCCCACAACTCAAGCCTAATTCAAAGCACAAGTTTTTCCTTTGCTCTATGGCTGAACTATTGATCATTAATGGCAGAGATTATTGGCTTCGTTTGGTTATCAATGGCTTTATTAGCTTTTACCTTAACATAACCACACAATTTATTAGCACTGTCCACTGCTAGAAAGACTAATTTGGATTTCTTTTAAACTAGGATCTGAAACTGCAGTTAAGAAGGGTATGAGAGGATACTCATTACAGAAACCAGGTTCTGTTTGGCTAACCATGGTTTTTATGCAGCCAGTAGATACTAACTGAAATATATTAATAAGGCCATTGAATTTACTTAAATAAAGCTGTTCCAATTTGAACAACGTTTTCTTACAAATGTTAAAATATGAATATGCATTAATGTGCAAATGAAAATATGCACACTAAATAAACAAAATATTTTTATTCATATTCTGTTTTGAGTAGGTGGTCAGCATCCGCATATAGATGTAAAGAGGGGTCTCAAGGGCATGTTTGAATACCATTAGATAAAACTGCTTCTAAAACCTCTTGAAAGGATGTGACAAGCATTTGCTTTCTCTTTTAATTAACTGTGACTTATTCTGTTGTTTGATCTGCAAACTATACAGTAACTGTGGCTAACATCAGCAAACAAACTTTAGAAATGATGGTAAGTTTTTTGTTTTTGTTTTTTTTACAAATTAACCATAGTTATCATTAACCAGTTTTCACTTGGTGATACCAGTAGGGTAAACCCCAGTGAACTGAAAATGAAAGTAGAAATTCCTGTGGGGGGAAAGGCTGAAGGGAGTGTGAAAGCCCAACTCTTTCTTATGCATGCCAGTTTAACATGTCATACAAATTCAGTCTTAATGTTACCAAAGTGCAAAGGCAGGAGCCAAGGCTCTGCTTTTTTAAAGCATTAAACTGACAGTCATGAAGTATTAAAGTGAAAATCATGTGCAACTGGGGAGCTGTACATGGCGTCTAATTTGACACTGATATCAACTTCAGAGGGGCAGAACTTAGTGTTTTTGTGATCGAAGTGTTGCATTATTCTACTTCCTCAATATTGTGCCAAAATTGCATATTCTAGCAATCTACATACTAGAAAGGATATATGTTTGCAACAGTGCTCCAATATCTGTGGAGAAAAGGGCCCCTTGAGGATTTATGTCTATTTGTAGGCGTTCAGGCATACTTAGCCACATAGTACTTCTCACATCCTGCTGGATCTTTTAAGAGAGCATTACACACAGTTTTTGTACAGAGATGAAGAGAATGAGTAATGGAAAGTTCCTTGAAAATATGCAGAAGTTTATAATTCTTTGTTTTCCACAGTGCCTCATATTGTTTGCAATAGACATATCAGAGCTGAGCAATTTTAAGTGTATATTCTTTAGGATTCTTTTCCCATGCAACCTTGAAAATATAACTTAGGCTAACATAAAGATAACAGGTACAATCCATTCATCCTGTAAAAAATTGAGTATTCTAAGGACTCTCACTCCTCAGTGAGAGTCCTTAGAATACTCACATTTAAGAGCACAATCAACATTTTAAATTCAATAAAATAGAGCCCAAAATATATGCATCCTGTGGAGAATCTGTGAAAATCTTTTTAGAATAACTGTATATACTTGTGTGTAAGCTGAGAAATTGTAGTTAAAAATAAACTAAAAAAATCTGGGCTAACTTATCGTGGGTCAGTGTAAATGCAGTGGGCCCACCATTTCCACAGGCTCAGGAGTCATGGATTCACCGAACCATGGATTCCAAATGGTGGCAGCTGAGGTTTCCTCACCTCAGTCTCTCCTTGTGTCTTGCATGGCCTGATGAGCAACTGCTTCTCTTCTTATGGGGAGCATTTCTCTTTTTGGGTATGGGGAGGGTAAAAAGTGGGGGCTAAAATTCAGTTTGCCCAGCAAAATAAACAGAAAAATCTGAGAGTTTGACTAGGGTTTAGGGGAAAGACATCTCTCTCAGCCCCTGTTGCAGTGTTCCTCCCAAAGAGGGACCCCAAGCTGTTTCCGTCAAAAGCAAGCAGAGCTATGCTGGAGCAGTGGGAGAAAAGTGTATGCCGGAGGAGTGGGGGAAGAAGAGCTGGACTGCCATTGGGACAAACCCTGGACACCAGTTCTTCATGCTTCCTTGCCTCTACAGCCATCCAGCTGCAGCATCTCAGCTCGTTCCTTTGCGAGGCAGAAGCAGGCAGGCAGCCCTGCATTAGGCAGGCAGCCCTGCATTACATATGATGGAGGCAGGACACAGGAAGAGGGAGAACAATGTGACAAGTGAATAACATCAAATAGTGCTGTCAGGAAAGATTTGGCTTGTTGGAGTATGGTATGCACTTTGATGAAGAATGACTCCTGGCAAGAGGTGGATTGTACCTCATAACGATTAGTAAGGATTTACAGTAGGCCCTCGGTATCTGTGGGGGGATCTGTTCTGGATCCCCCCATGGATACCACAAGACCTCTGTGGATGCTCAAGTCCCATTGTCCTTAATGTGGCACCGCCATTGCGGACAATGGAACTTTGCGGCCCTGGCCACCCAAAGCCCACCTCACCGCTCTCACTGTGGTGGATGGTGGGGGCCTGTCTCCTCCTCCCCTGCCACCTCCTCCTTCCTCCTCCTCTGTCCTCCACCCCTCTGCTGCCGCCTCTCTCCTTCCTTCCCCTCTTCCTCCACTTTCTCCATGCTGCTGTTGCCTCCTCCTCCGCCTCCCTCCTCCTTTTCTCTTCCTCTTCCTCCTCCTCCTCCCCCCCCCCCCCGCTGCTGCCGCTGCTTCCATCCTCCTATTCCTCTTCCTCCATGCTGCCGCCTCTTCCTTCTCTGCTTCTTTCTCCTCTGCTCCCATTGGCTTGCCATCCACAGTTGCTGGGATCCACAGATGGCAAGTCTGTGGATACAGAGGCTCTGTATTTACTAGGAAACTCAGAACCCTTATCAGGAAGGCTTTGAACTGAGATACATGGGGGAGGGGAAAGTATTCCAGAGGGCGAGGGACATCGAGTCCTGGGGATAATAGCCTAAGTGCTAACAAGATGTAATGGAGTTATTGTTTATGAGCTCACAATTGGGTGGTGGGGGTAGGAGGTGGGGAAAGAAATCAGCTGGAGAGAATGATACTGTATATGATCTTAGATGTCTCTATACTACCAAGTACAGAACATGGGAAGATAAGCAAATTGAAACAGTCTCAGTCACTAAGAATGTCAACAATCTTGCTTATGGCATGTCCCTTTGATCCCATGGCATCCTCCAGTCTTCACTTGCTTTCTTGGAAGAGAGCCTTCTTAGTCAGCATTACATCTGCTCGTAAAGCCAGTGAATTGTAGTCTTAAGGATGGACAACCCTCCCCAGTGCCCAGATACGTGTCTCCATGGATATCTCCTTCTTTCATAAGGTGGGGTCTGCTTTCCATCTTCAACCATCTCTTTATTCTTCCAACCTTCATGCAGTCACTGTCCTTTGGCTTTAAATGCTTCCTTCATACGCTAGACTAGTGGTTCCCAAACTGTGCTTCTTAAGGAATTTTGGATTTCAGCTCCCAGAATCCCAGACTATTGGCCAAAATCTCTTAAAGGGCACAGTTTGGGGACCACTGCACTAGATGTTAGAAAGATGCCCCTATTTCACTCATACACCATTTCTGGAGATCTCCTTATCTATTTGTTGCCTATGGACTTTATTACATGGGGGAAATCGGCTCTTTAAAAAGACATTTTCCCAGGACATTTGTGTGATCATTGGAAAGATTTTCCCACGATGTCACGATTAAAGAAGAGTTATCCCCATTCACGGGACGAGATCATTCAAATGTCCCAGGAAAATGCCTTTTAAACCCACAATATTCCCCCAATTTTCCCCCATGTAATAAAGTCCTGTGGCACATGGGGGGAAAAAAAGAAGGCAAACTAATTTTACCAATTCTCCTGTTGTGTGGTGAATGCCTATCGCTCAGCAGACTTGGAACTGTAGTTAAGTGGAATACATGGTTTATATTCATCTGATTGAGGTGGTGGGGTTACCAATGAAATGCAATTCTAGAAGTTTCTGAGGCTCTCCACACAGGCATAGAGTGACCCATATGTCTGAATGCACATTTTTCCACTCTGACAACCACAGTTACAGGTTGGCAACCTGTAATTCTCTTGGGATTTATTATACAGACGAAAGATGAAGCCTAACGTAGAACTTAGGGAAATACTGTATGAGATCCCATGATCAGAAATGCTTAAAGGAAATGGAGTTTCTTAAAGGTGAAACATTGAGGGCACAATGTGAGACATTTGCAGTCAGGGAGGAAAAGAGTAAGTATGTGAAGAAACTTATGATAAGCTGAAATTTAAAAGAGATAAGTACAGTACAAGAAATGAGAGAAAGGGGAAGGGATAAAAAGATACATATAAATAATTAGTACTTGTAGGAAGGAAGTCAGAAAAGCTAACATTTACAATGATCTGAAGCTGGCTAGAGAGGTTAAAAATAGTAAAAAGGGGGGAGTTAGCTCTGTTTGGAGGAAGAGGAAGAATAAGGAAATAGTAGAGCCATTGCATTACATTACAAGATAATGAGATGTTGATAGGGGACAGAGAGAAGGTAGACTGTTGAACATGTTCTTCATCTTAGTCTTCTCTTAAAAATAAAACTGTGTTCTACCTGGTGAAAAGGTCTTCAAGGAACTTGCAGATGTAATTTCAGAGCCGCTGTTGACTATCTTTGAGAAATCTGGAACAGGAGGGGCCACTGGTGGTGGAATCAGAGGGCTGATGTTGTCCTTATCTTCAAAAAGTGAGGGAAAAAGAGGATCTAAGCAACTGCCAACCAGTCAGCTTGACATCAGTGCCAGGAAAGTTTCTAGAAGAGATAATTAAATGGGCAGTCTGTGAGCACTAAGGAATGCTCTCATTATTATAGACCAGTGGTCCCCAGACTTTTTAAAGCAACTTTCCTTTTGGGCAGCAACCCTAGCAACCTCCCCGCCCCCCGGGTGTATATTTTTTTATATTAGGTCTGCTGTTCTCTGTGTAGTCATGCTGTCCACATGACCACGGAATCGTCTCTGGCAATACTGGCTCCCTTGGCTTAATAACGGAGATGATCACCTCCCCCTACAGTTGGACACAACAAGACAATCTTGGCGAGGAAAAACCTTTACTACTGCAAATTCAAAACAACCAATCTTGGTTGCTGCTCCTTTTGCAACCAGTTAGCCTTAGAGCAGCATCAAGCAGTTGCCTGAGTCGCGACCAAGAAGCTTCTTGTGTGTGCCAGCCTTGCAGCTAAGGCTGGTGCGGGCAAGAGACTTCTTGGTTACTATATGACTGGCTGCTCAATCACTGCTCCCTTTACTCCCTGTCATCCTGGGAGCAGCAACTGAGCAGCTGGCTAAGCAGCAACTGATAAGTCTTTCGTCCATGCCAGACTTGCAGCAAAGGCCACTGTGGACAACAGGCCTCTTGGTGGCTGTCAGTTGCTGCTCCCAGGGTCACCAGCTGGGAGTCCTTCATCAGGGCAGAGAAAGGTGCAGCCAGTGTGTGTGTAGGGAGTTTACAAACAAAAACAAAACAGCTTCATTTATATACCATTTCATACCGCCTAAACAGTGTCTAAGCAGTTTACAACTGCAAGGTACTTGCCCCCAACAATCTGGGTACTCATTTTAGCGACCTTGGAAGGATGCAAGCCTGAGTCGAGCTTGAGCCCTTTTGCTGGTCTTGAACGCCACCTTATGGTTTTGAGTGAGTGGCTGCAGTATAGGCATTTAACCACTGTGCCACCAGGGCTCCTGAGGCCACATGCTCTGGACTGGAGACTTGAGTGGGCCAGAAAGGGAGAGATTTTAACTACAGGAGCTGCTCCAACACAAAGGACTCTTTCCAAGAATCAAGCACAGATATTCCTTCCCCAGAGACATGTCTTCCCCACAAAGCTGACAAAGCTTTAGCAGGGTCCCAAATTTGAAAGCTCCTTTTTGCCGCCACTTTTCCCCCTCCACCATGTGCTCTAACTTTTTGCTCCCATCTGTCCTAAAATGGTGTCACTCTGAGACAGAAGCGATGCCTCGTGCCCAAGTCTCCCACAAGTTTCCTGATTACTACTACTAGAGAAAGATGGCAGTAAGTTAGTGAACTCACATGAGCAGGCAAAAAGCAGGAGACACAACCACATAAAATGATCAGCAATGCTGTGTGGTGGTTTTCTGGGGACCTTGAAAAGAAGTTTAATGTAATCCTCATCCCCACCATACTAAAGACCTCTGGTTCCCCTTGTTTTACCTGCACACCAGTACTTTGACTGAAGCTCCCCGTCACCTCCTTTTTCCCTTGTGCCCCCCCCCACTGCCCCTTTTGTACCCCACGGCCCCCTGGATCCTTCCACCTCTCCCGGGGGGCCTACTGCCCACTTTGAGAATTACTATTATAGACCAAAATGAGGCAGATAATCCACTTTGAGACCACTTCAACTGCCTTGGCTCAAGGCTAGGGAATTCTGGGAATTGTGGTTTTGTGAAATGTTTAAATTTCTCTGTCAGAGAGCTCTGGTGCCATAATACATTACAATACCCAGGATTCCCTAGCACTCAGCCAAAGCAATTAAAGCAATCCCAAACTGAATTACTTCTGCAGTGTCAATCTGCATCAAGTCTTTAGTGTAGATGCAGACAAAGGCTCTTTTTACATTCTTATCCCACTGTTCCTCTGGAGTGCTCCAGCCAGCTAGCAATAAGGATAAAACCATAAAAATTTAAGATAGGATTTTCAGTATAATAACAAAGAACAGCAGCAAAAACTAACAGCAGTAAAATGTTTTTTAAACAATAGCTAAAAATCAAGTTCAGTAAAAGTTATTTGTGGTCCTCTTAATCCTCTACTTTTTACTATGGTTTGCTTTGCTTCTTTTGTTTATTCCCTCATATCCCAAAGTTCATTTATTTAAAAGTTTTCCTTGTGATCCTCTCTTTTTCTTGTTGATATTTCTACTGCAGCATGAAGACTAAGTTCCTCTGCTTTCTGGTGACTTTCTCTCAATCTTGATTTCATTCTTGTCCCTTAAAAAAAAAAGCATTTGCGTTGCTTTTGTACTGACACATGTTCTTTTTTCTCAGCACAATTCTCTTTGTGATATGTGATCTATAATACTGGATTGGTCGTCTTCTCTCTTTGCCTTTTTTCTTCCAGCTGACAGAGTCAGCAGCCCTTTCTTTTATCTGTGGTTGCTTTTGTTCTATTTGATTCAGTTTCTTCATTTTCTTTTTGAATTTTCTTAAGTGCAGAAGATACACCTGGGGCCATGCTAGGACACCATTTGCAACCAGCTTACATGTCAGTCAACATTCAAAGTAGTTGACTTTATTTTTAATTGCCTTAGGTGCAGAAGATATACTTGGAACCATATTGGAGGACCATTTACAAACTGCATTCATGTCAGTTAGCACTCAGAGTGAATGGGATACTCACTAATCTGTTATTACTTTGCTTGGGACATTTGTCTTTATGTCTGCAGTCTTTTTCTCTTTTCCCCCCAGCAAATAATCCCTTCCTGGGGAAGATATTGCAGGAATTTTCTCTCAACTGTTGGTCTAAAGGAATTGTTACCCAGACAATTCTGACTGTATTCTGTTGTCTAATAGAGCTACCTCAAACTGGTATATTTTAACCAAAGTACAAATGAATCATGCATAGGTAATATTTTGACATTAAAGGCTAGATAGCAAAAATGGAACTAGGAGAGATAAGATTAAAACTTTTCTAAACGGTGAGAAAAGTAACAAGTGGTTCACTATGAAGGTGTTTCCAGAGGGTAGCAGAAGGACAAGGACCAAGAGGGATCATGGGGCGGCATAGTGTAGTGCAACTTCCAGTTTCAGAAGTGATAGTGGGAAGGAGTAATTGCAGTAGGATTGATAGTCGTGAAGATGCTTGAAAAGAAGCAGGACAAGGAGGAGGGTTGTTTTGTCCGTTTTTGTATTCTGTTTGGAAGCTGGAGAAAGGAGTGATGGTTCAAGATTGAACAGCGGACAACTTACTAGAAAATTCCTTACTGGAGGGACATTGGAATAGTTTGGGAATTTAGTTGATAAAAGTTGAATGCAGTTCTGCATCTCAGGACTCAAAGAATTCTGCTTCTGTTTGAAGTTTAGTGTTTCAAACTAGCTCACTGGGTGAGCTTATTTAAGCATTCGCAGAACTTGGAACACTTTAGAAGGGCAGTTTTCAAAGCATACAAATAAAAAAGAAAACTGTGTGCTTGTTTAATAGAAGGGGTCATGGGCTTTTAAATGTGTTTTCAGATGAGATTGACAATTCTTCCATTACAGTTTACTACACTTCTCAGAGTTTGGGTAGCCAGTACAGAACAACAAGTTTTGATTAGATGAGAAGTGGCATAAGCTTGAATGTTTATAATCTTATGAGATTCTATTATAGTTGCATAGGTAGAGACTACCCCCTTGTTCAAGCCAGTGGGGGATTTTAGTAGGAAACCTGCTTGATGGCCCTGTGAAGCATAATTTTTCTTGCAAGATACAGTTTTGCTCTTGGTCCATGCTAAAGTTTAAAAAATAAAAAAATTACATCGGCTGTATCCATTTATTATATGATGACAAACTGCTGTGGAATTTAGTGACTGCAACTGTCTGAACATTTAACTGGGAGTAAGTGTCACTGGAGCTTACCATATATACTTGTGTATAAGTCAACCTCATGTATATGTCAAGGTCAGGATTTTGATATGACCCGTGGATAAGCTGAGGGTCAAACTCAGGGGTGTGTAGCAAAGGATCTAAATGGAGTGGGGGGAAACACCACTTCGCTCCCTCCTACTCCCTCTCTGGACCTGTCCCAAGGGTCACAGTTTGGGCATGCAAAATGTGGGCACAGGCCTCCAATTTCTCTCCCTTCCCCACAATCTTCCCCAAGTCTGATGGCTTGCAAAAAAAAAAAAAAGACACAGATCTCTGATTTCTCTCCTCTCCCTCTTCTCCACAGCTTTCCTAAGGCTCACAGAAAAGTATTACTGTGTTGACCCATATATACGTCTACCTAGGATTTTGGAGTCCATTTTTGGGCTTAATTTTTTTGGTCTTACATATGAGTATATACGCTACTTTTGAGCTGCCATGCCTGGGATGGATTGCACTGGGACTCTGTTATCTATACCTTGATGGATGCAGTTTTTCTGGGAAAAAAGTTCCTTTACATTACTTGCTCATTTCTTTACCAGCAACATTTCCTACTATTTCCTGTTAACAACAACATTTTATTTGGGGGGAAAAGATATGCTGGGTGACCACTTTGTCCTCAGCTCTGCTTTGTGAAGTTTTGAAGAACTAATTCAAGTTGGATTAAGGTCAGCTCTGCCCTGAAAAGAAATTCAACTTATTTGAAATATGTATCTTCTTCTTCTTCTTCTTCTTCTTCTTCTTCTTCTTCTTCTTCTTCTTCTTCTTCTTCCAAGGGCCAGATGCTGAGTAGTTCTTCTATATTTCGCTCTAAGCTCAGACTTTATTATTAGCTTGTCTGAAAAAGATTATGGAATAACACTTTTAAATAATACACAGTTCCTAAATAAATGTAGAGTCTGTGCCAAAGCATGCTGAAATCAGTGGGCCTACATCTGTTTTGGGAGTGTTCCTTTTAAAAAATACACAGGTCCCAAATAAATGTAGTTATCTGTACTAAAGCATGCTGAAATCAGTGGGCCTACATCTGTTTTGGGAGTGATCACTGAGTATTAAAAGATAACATTATTTTCTTTTTGTTCTGTACCTAGTCCTGAATTATGTCAAATCCTCCTGAGCTGGAACAGATGTTAGACTGACAATCTGCTGAGCCATCATTAGAAGCAGGCATTGGCCAAAGTAACCATTTCAACATAGAATTCTGTTCATTGTTTGAACTCTACTACCTTGCAATTTAACTCACTGAATTTTCTGTTAGGTAGCTTTTTTAGTTTATTTTATATTGGACTAAATCCTTTTGTTGTAAATGGCACATCAGGACTTTTAATCAAGTCCACAAATTTTCATTCCTTCTTTTTCATTTTCATTTTAAGTATTGTATCATGCCTTTCTGTCCCATAAATTGTGTTCTTATACCACAGATTAGAATTCAAAGATATAGCTGTGTTAGTCTGTAGAATCAGTATGTAGAGAGATTTTGTAGCACCTTTGAGACTAATTGAAAGAAAGAAGTTGACAGCATTAGATTAAACTATATTTGATTTAAAACTAGGATACATGGCAGTACTTAAGGAACAATATGTTTATTGTGCTTAGAGATTTTAGAAATAACACCTGCATTCTGTAGATTAGCAAAGAAGGAAGGCGGCAAACTGAAGTCTCAGTTTGGACTTTTAGCTGGTACATTATCTGAGAAATGGGATGAATACAGATTTTCAAACTGCTTTTAAAATCCTGTTAGAGGATTGATAGCACAGGCTCCATGTTTAAAAGATAGCATTATTTTGTCTGTAGTAACTTATTTCAGCTGCTTCACTTGCAGGAGAAACCAAGTAGGAGCTCTCAGATAGTATGTACTGCAAAAGCCCAAACTCTGAGTAATTCTTCCTTCCCATTTTGGGTGAACTTGCCCTATGTGTGCTTGTCTTCCAGATTTTTTTAAAGTTGGTATGTGAAGATTAGCTCTGTTTTTGGCTTGCCCCTTTGCTCACCCATGTCCCCTTGTGGCTGTTGCTTTCTACCCTGCTGGCTCACTAAGCTACCTTGGAGGGGAAATTAATTCAGTGGTTCTTTGAGTACTGCAATTCCTGGTGTTCCTTTTCTTGGAGATTGGAATCTATATTGAGCCTTTCCAATCTGTAGGTCATTGTTTTGTTTCCCATATTTGTTGACAGATTGGAGTTAGAATTACAGTAAATTCTGTCTCTGTAGCTTGAAGCAGCTCTATTGGTACAAAATCTGTTCCTGGTGATTTGTTTCTCCCAGTGCAGCTTCCACTTCATTTTTTTTTAAATTGGAGTTTCTCTTTATATGGTTCTTCTTTAAATGAATCAGTCAGCATTTCATCTCTTCTATATAATTCTTCTGTGTATTGTTTATTTTAATTTTGGCTTGGTTTGGTGTTCCATTGTTGATCATATAGCATCTCCACTCTTGGTTTAAATTTCCCTTTGATCTCTCAGGTCTTGTAGAAGAGGTCTCTTAGGGATCAAGCACACCGGTAGCTTGTAGCAGCCTCTGGCCTCTCCAGCCCCAGCTGTTCCCCATTCACATTGGGACTGCAGTGACCAGACTCTTCAGTCCTGAGGCAGGCTGCCTCCACATTTTCAGTGCTTCTTTTGCAGCTGGGTTTGGCCCACCTTGGGTAGCCATGGCACAGCTTCAGCCCAATCCAGGGGCATGCATCATCTGAACACCATGTCCCTACATCAGTCTGAAGGCAGCACTTTTGGCCTGTCTGTTTTGGGCCTAATTCTTCCTTTTTTTTTTTTCTTCTTGTCCCTCCATACTAGTCATTGAACAGTTGTATAGAGGATTCTGACTTTATTTCTGTCACCTTTTATTTTTGCTTCTCACCCATCCATAACTGCTTAAAGAGTTTCAGCTGTCCTCCATTGGTATTTTCTTTTTAATTTTGGGTACAGAGAGTGTCTTTTTGCATTTCTCCTTGATAATGTCCCTAGTGTTAGTCCAGAGTTCATCTAGTTCCTGGACAATTAGGCTTAATAGTACTGTTGTGGTAAATAACCAAATTAATGTTAGGGTTCTTAACTTCACATTTTATAGGCAATGGACAAAGGAACTCTGTGGTGACATTTCATTGGGTACAGAAATTCAAACATATAGAAATTTCATACAATCAGAGTACAAATTCCTGCATATATTAATTATTTATGCATTAGTAACCTTTTGGGCACATTTCATCCATCTCTTATCAATCCTGTTATTAGCAGAGTTCCACTCAGCAACCTTGTATCAACTCCACATTCTTATCTACATTCATTATTTTGACTCTAAACAGATCCAGGCACCATCAAACATCCTTCAAAATATGTCACACCAACCTTTTTACCCATCTAGTTAAAATTCCTACCTCAGCAAACTTTTTACTAAAGCAGAGTTCACCCTTTTGGGCCTGTTTCTGCTATGCAATATAAGGAAACCAGATATTGATTATATAGAATAAAAATTGAATATCACTACTTGCCACTTCAGTACAAATTGGTTTTTCACATTATCTTTAAATTTTGTGGGGATGTTCTTCAGGTTGTATTTTGGCATAATGGTTGATTTAGTGTTTTTCTTCAGTTCTGCTCTAACTTTTGCTGTTAGTAGTTCATGGTCTGTGCCACAATCTGCTCCTGGTCTCATTTTGGCAGAGAAAATGGAGCATTTCCTTCTTTTCCTTCGAATCATGTAATCTGTTTGATTTCTGTATTGACCTTCTGGTGATGTCAGTGTATACAGTTGCTTCTTGTGTTGTTTGAAGAATGTTGGCAAAACTAAATCAGGTCAGTCGATTTCCTGTTTTGTTTCTTGATTTTCCTGTAGTCTTTGATTCTCCTCTTTTCCTATTTTTGCATTGCAGATGCCTGTGATTAATAAAAAGCCCTGTTCTGGTATGTAGTCAATTTCTTCCCGGACTCCAGCATAGACTCTTTCAGTTTCTTCTTGCATTCTTTCACTAGTCATATCATATCTCTTGATTCTCCTTTTTAAATTGCCATTCTTGGTGATTCAGCACTTCACAAAACCTAAGACATTCTGTTCTGCTTTTTCCACTTGTCCCTGATCTTCCCAGTGCCCTCCAAAGAGAGTTTGACTCTTCTATACATTGGCATCTGCTGAAGCTCCCTTACCATCATCTTGGGGGAGAAATCATAAATTAGTCCCTCAGGCACTGTCCTTCAGCCATGTATCTTTCAGGGAAGGTGAATGAAGTTACTTTTCCTTTCAGTCACAGCAGCTGTCGTGGGAGCCATCACACTGGTTCGTAGCCCTTAATGAGTACCATGTGCAGTCCATAGGCATGAGCTGTCAGCACTTGTTTTCTCCTGTGACATTCTTTACAAAAAGGGTTTTATTTAAGTTGTCAAGAGCTTCATTTTTATTAATGAAGTTTCATTTTCCTTTGGTGTAGACTATTAGCCGCAACATCCCCTCACATTATTATAAATTTGGTATCAGTAAGTAATATTTGAGTAGTGCTACTCCAGTCATAGGATACTATAGCTAGAAAAGGGTAATCAACTGTAGCATGTATGTTTTAGCCTGAGTCACTTTATAGTGATCCCAGAATTATATTAGCTCACAGGCAGGATTTTTGATTAATTTGCCAAGTTTTTACTCTGTCGAAATAAACAATATTATATTTTTTTCTGTAAGTAGAAATGGATTAACCTGCTGTTTCAAGTGTTATAGTATAATATTAATGTGAAGAGCATTAAAGTGGGACTTGAAATCTCAAGGAAGAAGCATTGGCAACCTTGCTTATTGCACAAAGTGATTGCCTGCTTCCTCTTCATGGGAGTGCATTGCAGAAGTGTTGCAGCATGTTTATGTCTCTATTATTTGTTACCTGAGCACAAATTGAAGAATGTGTTTATATATTGTAGCTTTACATGTCTTTTATACCCATTTTTGAAATCAAATGTATTTTTAGATAATGCATTGAGGCCCTTATTGGAATAAAATTAAAGTACAAAACACATAATATGAAGAATAATTGCTTATTATCTTCCCCTTCCCCTAAACAACTGAAGTGTTACAGAATTTGATTAACTTTACAACTGCTGCTAAGAAGTTAGAAAAACTGTCAGCAGAATGATGGTGGGAAAGGTTGAAGAGAAGGAATAATACAGTGGCTCCTTGGTATCTGCTGTAGTTTGGTTCCAGGACCTGCTGGGGATACCAAACTCCGTGGATGCTCAAGTCCCATTAAATACAGTGATGTAATAAGATGGTGTCCCTTATATAAAATGGCAAACTCAAGGTTTACTTTTTGGAATTTATATACTTTAAAACTATTATAAGTCATGGATGATTGCATCTGTGGATAAGGAATCCATGGATAATCTGTGGATTGTATAGAGAGCCAGCTATCTGTTGTTATTTACCTTCAAATTGAGTCTGACTTAAGACAATTCTGTTGCAGAGTTTCTTGGCAAGATTTATTCAGAGGTTTGCCATAGCCTTGCCAAAGGCTGAGAGAGTGTGACAAGGTCACACCCAGTTTCCATGGCGAAGTGGGAATTTGAAGCTTGTACTAGTCCAACACTCAAATAATGACACCAAACTGGTACTCAAGGAAGCAGGTTGTTGTTGTTGACTCTGTCCTCAGGTCAACCTTGACTCATGGCAAACGTGTAGACGAGACTTCACCAAGATCCTCCACTCCTGCTAAGGACCTGCAGGTTCTGCCCTGTGTCCTCTGTGACTGAGTCTAACATCTGACCTGAGGTTTTCCTCTCTTTCTGATGTCTTCTACATTTCCTAGCATTATTTTCTTTTCCTGTGATTCATGTCTTCTCATGATGTAACCAAAGTATGGTAGTTTCAGTTTAAACATCCTGGCTTTTAGGGAGAATTCAGGCTTAGCAATAGTGATTGTAACCTCTGTGTGGAAGAGCTCAGATAATTGGGGGGGGGGGGGGGCAGCGGCAGCTTAGGGAAGGCACAACCTGTGAATATTCACAGATCTCATTTTGTGCACCTAGTTTCTTTCCACCATAGAGTCTTCCCATCATGGAGTTCCAGTTTAGTTTGACTGATTATTGCAACTTGAGACAATAAAATCATGTAGGGAGACATTCTTATTGACATTACAGGAAGCTCTGGAATTCCTCTGAAGATCTGGCAAAACCTGAGACAGTCAGTTATGGGGATGTGTCTTTTGTTTCATCTTGGATTATATCTTACTAGGAATGGATGAGAGAGAGAAGAGTAGAAAGCAGAGTTGTTGTGTGGAGTGGAATCAAAGATCTGGAACCCTGAACACAAAAACACCTAGGTCTTATCTATATATTTCTTGTTTATGTTCTCTGTGCCTCACATAATAGGGGTTTGCGCCTGCGCAGAGATCCCATTCGGATGCTGAAAAGCTGAGCAGATTGGCAGAAGCCCTGATCCTCCCACTCCCTGAGCATGCCCAATCCCGCCAGTCTAGCTTCTCCTTCAGTTCTCTTTCGTCAGCTTCGCGAACGGCAGAGTAGATTTTATCCCCTTTCCCTAGTTTTTCCGCCCTAAATTCCCTTTTTTGCTAACCATTCCTTGAGCTGCCCCTTTCTCTACCCTCTTCTTGGAGCTTTTTTGGAGGTTTTTGGTCCGGATGGGCCTCCTCGTGTAGTTAGGCCTCCTATGGCCACTCCCTTCAAGAAGTGTATAGAATGTGGGAATAAAGTCCCAGTAAAAGATGGACACTCTAAGTGCATCCTTAGTCTGGGAAATACCCACATTCCTGAGAAATGCAAGCATTGTAAGGCCTTCAACCCAGCCGGCCTTCGAAACAGCGCAGAAAGACTTAAAGCGCATCTTTGGGCTCTTGGTTTCCCACTTTTTGAAGGTGCAGGCGGACCGCCTTGGAAGACTCCCCATTTCGAAGTTCCCGAGAATCCCCAAGCTCTCCCAAAGATCAGGGTTGACGGCCACCTAGACATCGATGGCCTCGACGTTGGTGGCTCCTCCCCAGACAACTTTGGCATCCAAAACTCAGTCTGTCACCTAAGAAGCACAAGAAACACTCCTCATCCCAGGAGGGGGACAAACCCAAAAAGAAGAGACACAAGTCAAAGGAGGCTCCCGTACTTATAACGTCAGCAGTTGCCCAGGTTGACTTGGCGATGGCCTTTTTGAAACTGGCCTCGACGCCAATTGCTAGCCTCCCTGCCCCAGCCCCGGTCACTGTACTAGACTCAGTGTGGGAGGTCTTGGAAACCACAATGCAGCCCGCATCGACATCGACCTCGACACTGTCTCTCTTCATATATACTTCGACGTCGACGGTGTCACCTATTCTCCCTCCAGCCAAGGTTCCACCGAGGGACATATTAGCCTCCTCTGAGAGGGTCTACAGGCTGCAGTTCCTGTCTCCTCCACCTCGAAGGTCTCCAGAGCCCTTTGATGAGCACTACTTTGACTCCCCTCATTTGTCAGCCTTGTTTTGGTTTGACACCAAGCGGAGAGTCTTTGGAGAGAGAGGCACCTGTCGTACCCGTCCTACTCCCCTTCCTACAGGAACCAGTATTACGCGAGGAATCCCTACTTTGACCCCTTCTCCCAGCGGAGGTCCCGATCCCATTCCCAGGTCCGTGACAGTGGTGAGTCTAGGGCAATTTCACCGCCCCCTGTGATGACTGCCACGGTGTCGAGACCACCCGAGTTGACAGCAGTCTCTATAATAGCCCCGACATCAGCAGCGACATCGGCTTCAACATCAACGCCGTTTGTGACCGCTGTCCAGGTGGATGCTTCGATGTTGACAGTCCTCGACTTGCCTCTTCCAGTAGCTTCCCAGTCCACCAGGGAATCTGCCAGTGACATGGATGAATTCCTGGTGTCCCCTGTACAAGCCATGTCCTCTCCCAATGATGAAGTGGAGGACCAAACACCTGGCTCTCCAGTAGAGAATGTACAATTGTTCTTAGGCATTGTGGACAGAATGACCAAGGCAGTGGGCCTACAGACAGCCCAGGCCCCAAAGCCGCCCAGGGACCCCATAGATGGCCTGTTTGCCAAGCCTGCTCAACCACCTTTCTGCCGTCGTTTGCTGACATCATGGCTGTCTCGGGGGCTAAACCAGCATCCACCCCACCTGTCTCTAAGAAGTTGGACTCTCTGTATAAGATGCAGTCGGATTCCGCCCCCTTCTTGTTCACACACCCTGCTCTGAATTCTCTTGCTGTGGAGTCCCCCTGTAAGTCCTCTGGCAAAGCCCACTCTGCCCCGGTGGACAAGGATGGCAGGAGGATCGATATCTTTGGCCAAAGATTATACTCCTCTGCAGCGTTGGTGGCCAAGGTCACTAACATGCAAGGGTGCACGGCAGGCTAGCAAAATTTCTTGTGGGATAGGATGACGGCCTTTATCCCACCAGAACAACAAGAAGCAGCCCAGCAATTTTATGCCAAGGCCCTGTCCTTGATAGCCCAGCAGGTCCATTTGGCCAGGCATGTGTAGACTGCTCTGCCAAAGTCATCTCCGGGGCAATTGATCTCTGCAGGTTTGCCTGGCTGAGATTTACCAACTTGTCCGAAGAAGCCAAGGCTAAGATAGAGGACATGCCTTTCAAGGGCGAGGGACTCTTTGCTGCCAAGACTGATGAGTCCTTGGACTCTATGGCTAAAGCCCATCTCAACAGCAAGAGACTTGAAGTGACATCAGCCAGGCCACCTGGCAACCAGTCTTGGCGTTCATGGCCTCCTTCATCTGGCTGTCCTCGCTCCCGGTCTGCTCCGTCCTCCACCTATAGGGGCCACTCCCAGCCTTACTCCAGGAGACCCTATAGACAGGCCCACCAGCAACACCAACAGCAACAGAGGCAAGGACAGCAAAACCAGTAGTAGGAGTCCTCTAGGAAGCCACCCTCCAAACCACATTTTTGACAAGTCTCTGGAGGTGACACCCACCTTTCTATTGCCAGTCACTTCACACCATGTCTCTGCTTCTATGAGAACTGGCGCCAGATCACCACGGACTCTTAGGTCCTTACCATCATCTGCCTGGGATGAGTTCTCAAATATTCCACCAAGTGGCGTTTTCTGTTCTACTCCTTCTTCCCCTCCTCTTCTAGAGGAGATCTCCTCCCTTCTCGACAAAGGAGCCATCCAGCAGGTTCCAGCCAGCTGCAGGTTCCAAGGCTACTACTCTCAAAATGACCTGAATAGATTAGAAAGCTGGGCCAATGCTAACAAAATGAAATTCAACACAGAGAAATGTAAGGTACTGCATTGAGGGCAGAAAAATGAAATGCACAGATATAGGATGGGGGACACCTGGCTGAACAAGACTACATGTGAAAGGGATCTAGGAGTCCAAGTAGACCACAAGTTGAACATGAGCCAACAGTGTGATGCGGCAGCTAAAAAGGCCAATGCTATTTTAGGCTGCATCAATAGAAGTATAGCGTCTAGATCAAGGGAAGTAATAGTGCCCCTCTATTCTGCTTTGGTCAGGCCCCACCTGGAATACTGTGTCCACAATTCAAAAAAGATGTGGAGAAACTGGAGTGTGTCCAAAGGAGGGCAACTAAGATGGTGAAGGCCCTATGAGGAGCGCCTTAGGAAACTAGGGATGTTTAGTATGGAGAAAAGAAGGTTAAGAGGTGATATGAAAGCCCTGTTCAAATATTTGTGAAGGGATGTCATATAGAGGAGGGAGCAAGCTTGTTTTCTGCTGCTCCAGAGACTAGAACGCGGAACAATGGATGCAAACTGCAGGAAAAGAGATTCCACCTCAACATTAGGAGGAACTTCCTGACAGTAAGGGCTGTTTGACAGTGGAACACACTCCCTCAAAGGGTGGTGGAGTCTCCGTCCTTGGAGGTCTTTAAGCAGAGGCTGGATGGCCATCTGTCAGGTATGCTTTGATTGGGAGTTCCTGCATGGCAGGGAGTTGGACTGGATGGCCCTTGTAGTCTCTTCCAACTCTATGATTCTATGATTCTCAATACTTCACCTTACCGAAGAGAGGTGGTCTTCGTCCCATTCCTTCATCACACCTCGCAAGTTCAAGATGGTGACCCTGCAGTCCATCCTTCCATTCTTGCATCAAGGGGACTGGTTCGCGTCCATAGATCTAAAGGATGCCTACTTCCACATCAGCATCAGGCCCCAACACTGGAAGTTTCTACACTTCACTGTCGACGGAGATTTCTTTCAGTATACTGTCCTTCCCTTTGGCCTCTCCACTGCTCCATGAGTCTTCACGAAGTTCATGGCAGTAGTCATCTCACACCTTCGACTGCAAGGCATACAGATCTTCCCTTACGTCGACGACTGGCTTCTGGTGTCATCCTCCCGGACCCAACTGTACAAGGACATTCACAGCACCCTGTGCCTTCTCACCGATCTGGGACTCACTATCAACCTCTCCAAGTCTGTTTTGCATCCTGTGAGGGTGATGGATTATACAGTGGTACCCCGGGTTACGAATCCCCCGGGGTACGAAAACCCCGAGGTACGAAAGAGCCGGGGCCGCAAAAATGGCCCCGGCTTACGAAAAAACCCCGGGGTACGAAGAAAACAACCGCGCGGCCCCTTTAAATTTGCCACGCGGTCCGGCAAACAAAGCGGTCCCCCGGGTTACAAACACTTCCGGGTTACGAAAGTAATCCTGGAATGGATTACTTTCATAACCCGGGGGACCACTGTATAGAACTTCCTTGGACTCTGTCATGGCCGGTGCCTACCTTCCCACCAGAAGGGCAGAGGCTCTATGAGACCAGCTTCAATATGTCCTTCATACTGCCCAAAGGACATTCAACGACTACTAGGCTAGCTAGCCTCCACCACAGCCGTCACTTAACTGGCACACCTCAGGTTCAGGCCTCTCCAGGACTGGTTCCTAGCCTCATTTGATCACCTTCGGGACAATCCATCCAAGAGACTCTCAATTCTTCCATATGTTCGAGACTCCCTCAAATGGTGGATGGTTCCTTCCAACATCCTCAAAGGGATGCCCTTCCAGACACCGGAAACCTCCAGCATGGTCACCACGGACGCATCCATGACAAAATGGGGTGCCCATCTCAAGGATTTCTGTGTTCAAGGCCAGTGGTCTCCAGAAGAGGCAGAGCTGCACATCAATGCTCTGGAACTCCTGGCAGTCATCAAAGCTTTCAGAGCCTTCAAACGTCACCTCCTCCACAGACTTGTACAAGTGGTGTCAGACAACACAACTACTGTCTACTACATCAACAAGCAAGGAGGAACTCACTCTCCAGTTCTCCACCTATCACAACATCTCTCGACGTGGTGTCACCATTGCTCGATCCACCTTGTGGCGGTATACCTTGCAGGCAAGGACAATGTTCTAGGGGACTCCCTCTCTTTCTCAGCCTCTGGAAAAGACTAATCACACTCTTGATGTTCGCTGTGCTTTGACTTTTTGTGTTCAACGTTCTGCTGAGTTCAGGCTGTCCACCAAGTTGTTTGTTTGTTTGTTATGGTGGTCCCAGGAAAGGCAACCCAGTTTCTTCACAAAGGTTTTCTAAGTGGATTGCCCAGACCATTGCTTTGGCCTATGAACTGGCTAAGCGCCGTTTCCTGGTTGGTGTCCATGCTCATTCAACCAGGGCCATTGCTTCTTCTGTTGCCTTCCTCCAAGGTGTTCCCCTGCCAGAGGTCTGCAAGGTGGCTACGTGGTCACAGCCTTCCACATATGTTCGGCATTACTGGCTGGATTCCAGGTCCCGGAGTGATGCCAGTTTTATTCATCCTGTTTTGTCTTCTATTCTGCAGTGACTTTCCCACTTCCACAGGTAAGCTTTTTAGTCATTCTGTTGTGGAGGCACAGAGACCACGAAGAAGAAGTACAAGTTGCTTACCTGTAACTGTGTTTCTTTGAGTGGTCATCTGTGCCCTCACACAAATCCCGCCCTACCTCCTCTTGGTCAGGTCCCTGCTCTTTTTGCAGTGGACTTGAACTGAAGGACGAGCTAGATTGGCGGGACTGGGCATGCCCAGGGAGTGGGGGGGGCGGGGCTTCTGCCAATCGGCTCAGCTTTTCAGCGTCCGAATGGGATCTACGCAGGCGCAAACCCCTATTGTGTGAGGGCACAGATGACCACTCGAAGAAACAGTTACAGGTAAGCTACCTGTACTTTCTGTCTGAGCTACATACTTTTTAAATATACAAAACTAACTCACCATGAACATCAAGGACAAGGCTGACTGGAGACTGGGACAAAAATAGTTGCTCTGCTCTATGGAATAGATCTCACACACAGCCCTTGATATTCTCCTTTGACAGAAACAGATGCTTGGTGAGAAGCAGCACTGTTGCACAATAATATGAGGAGATCAGAAGATTAGAGCAGAAATATTTTAGACTGTGATATCTTGAACCACAGAATGTAGAAAGGAAAAGTGAAGCAGTACTAGAGAGATGGCTTCCTCCTGTCACTTAAGCTTTTTATGGTTATTTAAAGATTCCAGACCAAACATCCCTTATTAGTGGTCAATAACACAAGAAAAGAAGGCTGCTGTGATTGCTCTCTCCTAGTAGTTTTCTCGTAGCAAGAACATATGCAGGTTATGCTCACTGTGGGAAGGTTGCCCTCATTGTCTTGTGTAGCAGGCCTTGCCATCTGAAGCAATTAGGATTAGCAGGCATATTTCATGCTCTGAAAAGTCAGAAAGAGGGAAGAGAGCTTTACACAAAGAAAGGCCTGGCAGGCACAGATTTTGCTCTGTTTTTGTGCAAGTTATAACCAGGGATGTGGAGGCTAAAAAGTAGATTTCCCCCAGCATTTAATGAAGATGCAAGAAAGTGGGCAGTGGGATCTGGGGATAGAACTATAGAAACCATTTTTTAAAAAAATATGTGTGACTCTGTAATAGAGTACAGATCAGCTTTCTGAGACCTTGCAAGTTAAAGTTCACAAAGAGTTCCAAAGGCTAAAGCAGCAAAGCCAGGGAACTTGACTTTTGTTTTCTAAAATCATCAGTGAACTGAGAGGGTGAATTAACAGTAAAGAGAGCTTGTGAACTTGTCGGTACGTACTTAAGGAGCAAAGTAAAAATAAATATGTTTAATTTTATTTTCTATTAACATGTACACTTAAAAAACTCCTCTGAGCTTTGGGATAAATAAATCTTTTTTCATTTTACAGACTATTGTTTCCAAGACTTTCAGGTGTGGCGTAGTGTCAGATGTCTTTGTAGAATAATAAATGCCCAACTGGGTGCCTCTATGTTTCATGGACTCCAAAATGATTTAGGCATATAACACTGCGGCACACAAACAGGAGCACACTTTAATGATAATGAATAACACAGTTTCTTTCTCTATTCTTGAATGATTCACTTTGCTTTAATGCCAACACTCCCATCTACTAAGGAGATGTCATGCCAGAGGGAAACTGGCCTTAACAGCATTTTTAAGATTAACAATACTTAAGATTTTTCATGAGAGTCCACTGGGCTTGCATCTCAAATGGGACTGATGACTACTTGAAATCAACTTGCTTCAGCTCCTCTGTAAAATCTTTCTTTGCTGGCTGAATCTTGTTGCTTCTTGCATGTAAGTACACAGCCTTTTTGAAATAAAGAGGGCTCCTGGAGCACTTTTTCTCCCCACCATCTTTTATCTGGACTAGAGTTTGTTCAGTAACCTTTCAGTTCTGACTTGTCGGATGATTCTACAAAAACCTAGAACGTGTTGAGGGCATTCTTTATATGTAAGAGTCTAATCTGTTGACATTTGCTTCTATGCTGGAAAAAAGTGTGCGCTCCTTATCTGCCCCCAGCTATAATCCAGTTTGTCATTTGGGCAGTGCTGTTTGTTTTTGCCTTGTGTACTTAATTGACTGAACTTCCCATGCTAGAGTCCAGAGAAGGTCATCTTTTTTCCTTAAAAATATAGAAAATAACCCTGCCTCGTGCGGACTTATAAAAGCATCGTTGTACCATGGATAAATAGAGCTCATTTCTAATAGAATTCTATTGGAAAACATGTTTATAATTTTCATACTGTGTTCACACACAATAGACCTACACCCTTCCTTGTTGCGGCTCAGGTTTCCACAGGAGAACTGGCCGCAGCAAGGAGCTGGGCAGCCGTGCTCACTTCCCCGCCTCTCCTTGCTGGGGCCTCTGCATGCCTGCTCAGTTGGCTTCGCATGCCACTAACAGCACATGTGCCATGGGTTCGGATATAGGCACATAGTAATGCCAGAAACATGTTTTCTATGAAGATAAATTAAGTACTTTTAGTTTCTGACAGAAAAGATAAGAGCATCATGCACACCAGCAGCCAGTTCACATTTCTGATCTTAAAAATAAAATAAATTAAGATTAATGATTCAGATAAATGGAGTAGCTACTGCTATAATTGCAAAGTACAAATAGTTAATAATTAATAATGAAACAAATTCTGATAAAGTAAACAAACAGTGGAACACTTTATCATTGAAGTGGGACTAAATGTTGGAGAGTCCGCAATTTGTTTATGACATACAAATCTCGCAAATTAGATTAATCTGCTGAATTCACAAGATCTTGTCTCACGTCACTGCCAAATGGAAACAAAGATATTTTCATATAAACATGAATGTATGCTATAGTTACTCTAGAAATCAAATAACTCGTTTTGAATCATATTCTCATTAGAAGAATTCAAAACTTGTCCATTCTTTGAAGCACTCTGCTGGGAACATTTGAAGTAAGTCTTTTGTTTCACATTTCAGAGTTCCACTCAGAAACTGGTTGTATATAATATAATAAAGAAAACTTATGTAATTCTTTAAAATCCTTATGCTTCTTTTGTTTGGAATGTTTGTCACCCCAGTAAAATGTCTTCTAAAATGTACCACCTGCTGAGGATTCAAACCTGTCTGCACCATTTGTCATATGTTCAGTTTCCAGTTGCATTGCCGCCCTAATCCATTCACAAGGCTGATCTTGATATTCAAATAATTTCTAATAATAATTGGTCAGCACAATTACCAGTATGCAAAGTACTGAGTCAATAATTTGAGCAGATATAAAAATTGGACGGGAAAATCTGAGAAATGCTTCATGTCCTGCCCAAAACCCAGTTATAGGCATGATGCATCTATATCTACTATGCTTTATGTTTTAACTGGCTTAAAGCCATTCTTTTGTTTCTATTTCATTTTGCTTGCATATTTTAGACTTATTGACAAAGAACAAAAATGTATAGGCCTTTCTGGTTATGATAAGGATCTTTATCCAAAAGTGAGGGTCCTTGAAAGATCATCTTGTTTTGTTTTGTAAATCTAATTTTTCTTGCTCATAGGATAACATGGTGGCTCTAAGGGCAACTGAATTTTGGTTGATCCAGTTTTTGACTAATGTATTTCAGAGGAAGGAACTGGTAAAACCACCTCTTGAGTATTTCTTAGTTAAGAAAACACTGAAATTCATGGGGGTCACCATAAGTCAACAGGCAACTTGAAGGCATATACAGTACAGACACACATATGGTTTAACTCTGAGGGTCTTACTGAGATTCGTCAGCATGTTTTAAAAACACAGATTTGAAGTATGGATTAATAGTAATGGATGATTAGGTTACTTTAAGGCAAACTATAATGGGGGTGGGGAGGGGATACAGATTCTTTTTATTGTTGAAGGGCTGATTTCCCCTACCCCCAACTCATTTGTCATGTGTTAACTGGGGGTGGCTGGATAAGGGGGGGGGGGGGGTGAATATTACAGAGAGAGTTTATCTTCATTTCTGTCATCGCCCAATGTTCTATTATCCATTGATAGACAGACGCAGGAAAGTTGCCAATCAAACCCACATTCACTGCATTTCAATTGCCCTTCAGCTTGCACTTCAGCATTTTTAAATATAAATGATATTTGGAGACAAAGACGTTCTGGTTTCTTGTCCACAGCAGTAGCAAACCATTGAGTAACTTCCTCCCATACCTTCGAGTCTCTGTCAGACAATGGAAATATCAGAAATTTATCTGAGATTGATGAAATGGATTCCTCTAATTATTGACAGTGCAGGCCCAGTCCTGACTGATTTGGTTACTATGTTCTGAGCTGCTTTGTCTATCATACTAACATGTTTTCTTCTTACTTTCTGTTGAAACAGTGAAAATAAGAAAAAACTTGTGGTTGGGTGGGTTCAGTAGGTTATGTTTGAGTAACTGTTTTGCTTAGTGAAATGATTCTTCATTCAGTTTCTGAATTTATTCATTTGGTGTGATACCATATCCTTTTCCACCATCTAAGATTTGTGCCAGGGAGATATTTTATCTGATGTTATTTTAAAAAAACAAAACACTTAATATAATTCACAAAAGCAGCAGTCCTGTCCTTTTATGCCCCTAAGGCACTTGTCCACTTGGAATAGCCATATTTATTTCCTTTATTGAAAATATAATATAGATAAAGCCTCTCATGTATTAGTCAATCTATATGACTCACATAAATTCAGTCTCTTTCAAGGAACTTAGTATAGATGTATTCTCTCACTGTTACTCTTTGCATTAGCATTAAAACTTCCAGCACAGGGGTTCCCATCTGAATCCCCAGGGAGTGTGAGATGGAATTTCAGAGGTTGCAACAAAGAGTAGCTTGTGTCCTTCTGTGTCAAGTCACGAGTCATCACTCATTTTTTTCTGAATAAATTAGAATGTAATTGCTCAATTTACACTTGCAATTTATGCACTGAGTCACAAGCTTATTTTTAAAGTTAAGTTTGTTCACCTGCAATATTGTGTGTGGTTCAATTTGTGGTTCAAAAATTAGAAATTAGACTGCTTCATCTTAAAATGTGATAATACTTTTGTAGGGGTTGCAAACATTAATCAAACATTTCCTAGGGGTGTGGTGCATAGAAAAGGTTGAGAACCATAATAGGTGCAATTAGAAACCATGCTATTATTAAGAGTGTTAAATTGAAGGTACTCATTATAAAATTTAATTTATAAACAGTTGACATACTGCTTTTTAATCAAATCCTGTAAATAGCATTATCCCATTCATAAACATTCTAAATATATTACAGATACATATTGGATTAAAATCAATTACAGCAAATCTAATTTACTTTGTATAAAACACAATAGGTATTTCAAAAGTAATTTAAAAACCTCTAGATTTCAAATTTGTTTTTGAGTATTCAAATATCTTGGAGTTTTAAGTACTAAAAATCCTGCTCAATTAATTCATCATAATTGTAACATAATTTGTAAATATCTAAAAGTTAAAAAAAACTGAGCAAAAATTATGGGATCTCTCTTAGCGAAAATTGCCAAGGTCAAAGGATATATATTTTCCCCAGATTTCTTTTTCTTTTTCAACCTGTTCCACAAAAGCCTAGAGCACACATTCTGAAAGATGGCAAAAAACTGTTGAATGATTTATTGCTTCAAAGAAATCATGAAAATTTTTAAATGGGATTAAATACGGCATACTTTTAGAAGAAGATTGGTAATACAGTAGTGTCTGTTGAAATACTGTGAAGCATTTCAGTTAGCAGAGATTTTGAAGTTTATTAAAGCAGATAAACCAACTACCCACGTACCCCTAGAGAAACATTAACAACAAGCTTCATATGAGTCTTTAATTTGCTAATCTAATATTCATAAAACACCTTATTAACTTAATAAATCCTTTTACAAGGGAAATGTTATATAAAATTGTTAGCTCCACTGTTATCTCTACTGCACCCTTTTCTGGAACAAAATGTAAACATTTTGTGTCTACTCAGTTACTGGAAAAATTAGAAGAATTAAAATTATCTTGATTTCCAATTGTCCAAATGACTGCATTTGCATGATACATACACAGATCCCTAGGACCATTGAAAGCTTTAACTATGTATGAACCTATGTGTATAAACAATTCTCTTCAAACAAACGATTAGTCTCAAGCAATTATGAAAACATCATAGAGGATTCATTTGACACACAAAAGGGAAAAAAATTAATACTGTAGTGAAAAAACAACAACCCAAAAACATCTGATTTATGTCAGATGAGAGCTGGACTTCCCCACTATATAAATCAATGTACACTCTTTCCAAAGAACTGGTAAACTACCCAATATTAATAATACAATTTCACAGAATTGTTGGAGACAATGCAGGGATGTCAGCACTTTGGAAGGCATGTGGATCTTTTGCTTTAAATTTGTTAAATCAAATAATAAACAGAATATTGTTTTCTTAGAATCTTTGTTAATACTGTCAGTTTTTGATTGAGAAAATAAAAAAACTGCTGTAAAAGATCTGATCTCAGTTAAGACTGGACTGCTAGAGAAGACCTTTCGAAGGGCTGACAAACTGGATGCTGAAACCCCATGAAACTGGGGCCGGCACGTGGGATGAGAGGTGGACACTTGTGGGATGTGGGACCCCTTCACCAGAGGACAACGGGTGAAGGATGTTGTAGTGTTACTGTTGGTGTTCAGTAAAATTGTAAGCAACACTGCAAGTGTTGGTGTGAGTTTGTTGGGAAAACCACAGACATGTTGCAGAGAGCACAAGCCCTGCCCACAACCTCTTTTGTCCCTTGAAAACCCATCTTTCCCACCCATTCTTCAACTTTGTTTCTTTAATTTCATTCCTTTTGAAACAAAAGACAATATCTTACTTGGAGTTTCTCATCATAGCTCTTGGGTAATTTCTGTTGCCTGGACACTTGATCCTGTTGACGTCTAGTATGGGGAAAGGCAGCTTCCACCAAAATAAACAATAGTGTCACTGACAACAAAGAACCTCAGATATAATTGATAAAATAATCACTGCTAGTGTGCCGTAAAATAATAACAGCTAGAGAACAAGAAATGCCTGCTCAGTAATAGGACTGTTAAATGAGATAGATTTTGCTTCCCTTTTGAAAAACACTTGGTACAACTTCATACTTTCTTGGAGAGGTTATCGCACACTCTTGGGGTAGTTATGGAAAGGGCTGTCTTCATTACCCTAGACTGAGGGCCCAAACTTTCCTGCACTGGGTGTCACCTGGTGCTGTGGGGGGGGGGGAATTCCGGGAGGTGGGACCTCAGGGGGGAAACCCAAGGTCCACACTCTAAGCCTCAAGCTAACAATAGCAAACCCCCCTCTGGTGAAATTTGCCAACAAAACTCCATGATACTTTCACCTTAGGGTCACCATAAGCCGGAAACAACTTGAAGGCACACATACACAAGTCATGCTCTCTCTGCCTCAGAAAATGGTGGTGGAAATCCCCCTCTGATGAAGCTTGCACCATGATAGCTTTACCTTAGGCTCGCCAGGAATCGGCACTTGGAAGGGAGGGAGTGTGTTCTGGGCCCATAAGTTGGAAACGACTTGGAGGCACATAACAATAACAATAACAACAACAACGACAACAAGCATAATAAAGCACAGAAGGCACAGCGCAATAAACAAGAACAGAAAGAGCCAACAGTTTGAGCATGCAGCTCTGGAGACCAGGGCTCAAATCCAGCTCAGCCATGAAATCCACTGGGAGACCTTGGCCAAGTCATACTCTCTCAGCCTCAGAGGAAGACAATGGTAAAGCCCCTCTCAAGAAAGTTGTTAAGACAAACCCATGATACATTCATGTTAGGGTCGCCATAAGTCAGAAAAGACTTGAAGGCACACAACTGCAGCCCCAGCCCCAGCCCCATGTTTTAGCAGAGGGCAGCAGCTTTTCCCGGCTGGGGCTTGGAGCATCCCTTCTGCCACCCTTCCTGGGAGAAGTTTCTGGCAGCGAGGGAGATCCTGAGGAAGGGCAGGAGGAGGAGGAGGAAGCTCCCAGGTATGGGAAAGCTGGAAAGGCCATCTGTTTGGCCAGGGGGCGGGGCTCCTTCCAAAAGTCCTTAGGGAGGGGTAGGCAGAAGCTGTGCAGGCAGTGCTGTACCCGGGTTTGGTCTCAGTTCATACCTTGAAGGACTGTATTTTTCTAGGGCACTGTTGTTCAGCATTCAGAGTTCTAGAAGAGAGATAGAAAAGAACATCAGTAGAGAAGGTAATTATATTTAGGCTTGAGGTAGTAGGGATTAGAAGTTGACTGATTTGTCCTATATTCCTCCTGGAGTATTCTGCCTGCATAATCGAAAGCAGCAAAACGCAGGACAAAACAACCAACTTTGCCTTTTCTGTGCCTGTAAACATAGAATTGCTGCAAATTATCTGTCAGATTGTGGGGGTTTTTTCCCTAATGTGTTTTACTGTAGACAATGCTAGATTGTTTGGAGGATGTTCACCAGTTCATTGTCAGATTTTGGTGGAGGAGGAACTGAGATTGTTAAAAGGGTCATTTTGGGGGGACAGGCACAAATCCCTTGTTCTGTTAAAAAAAAACACACCAAAACACAACACTGCATTAGTCGTCATGCAACTAATGCTCTTTCAATTTTAGTGCAAGATAAGTGCTGCTGAGAAGCCTTTCTTGTGATTTAAATGAAAATACAGCTGGGGGATGGGGCTGTGTTGACTAGCCCTACTCCCTTCTTACAGGTTGGTGATTAACACTGGCCTTTGGTGTCCACTACCTTTAATTAAAATGGCAGCAGGGAAGAAGCCTTTCCTGTAGATGCTCGCAACTAAGATGTAGAAACCAGCAGGTATGGGCTTGTCATTGTATGCAGGAATGGAACTGGTCTGCATATTCCTTCTCACCTTTCACCTGCTTGTGTCTCACAGTCCAAAATGTGAGAGAGATTTCTAAATGAGGCATTTTGTAGCGTTGTTACTTACACAATTTTTGTATGTTTCTCAGAATTTTGTGAATACTACTGTACAAACCTATTGATTTATTGTTGTTCGCCTTCTTTATCCTGTCTCCAGCAGATGTTAACAGCATTTTTAGTTGCAGCTGCCTTTTTTCCTTTGGCTTTTATGCATATTCTGTCTTAACTCTTTGATTTTGCTTAGGACCCAGGGGAACTTTAGTCATTTCTCTGTGTCTTTAAACTCCAGTTAGTGAGTTAATAATTGTTTCTTTTTTCCCTCCTCCCAGGGGCTGTGATTGGAGATGGACAGTCTGCTGTGGCCAGTAATATTGCCAACACCACCTATCGGCTTCAGTGGTGGGATTTCACCAAATTTGACTTACCTGAAATAAGCAATGGTAAGGAGGAAAGGAAGCTGGTACCTCTCATGAATTTTAAAATCTGTTTATGATGTGGAAGGGAAAGAGGTAGAAGAAATGGCTGTGCTGCAAAAGACAAGCCTATTGTTCATGGAGATATAACATGCACATTTCTTTTGATCCCCAGTCAGTAATTGGGTTTTAATGAATATATATTTATTTTATTCAAATATTGCTATCCCTCTTCATATGATAAGCTCTCAGGGCGGTGTAAAAATAACATCAGTTTAAACCATTTTTATTTATTCAAATATTGTTATCCCTCCCCACATGTTAAGCTCTCAGGACAGTGTAAAAATAGCATAATCTAAACAGTCATTAAAAATAAAACAGTAAAATTTGAACATGCGAGAAAAAATATACTAAACAACTAACACTAGTATCCAGTGTGATCCAGAAATGTCATTAGACATTGTCGATGTTCATTTAATTTCATCTTCTCTGGAGGATGAGTGCACATCTTGTTGTGTGCTCAAACATTCCCCAGGTTGCACATCAGTGTCAGTTGTCTCTGAGAGAACATACCTTACCAGTAAACTGCCAAATGCAGTACTCTGAATAATTTCAAAAACTTTGGTGTTTTCCCAAACCCCTCCCTCCCAGTAGATTATATTGGACCATTTCAAACATCCCTTCTAAATTTAAAGAAAGATTGGTCATCAGTTCATACTTTATGAAGTAACAAACAGAAACTTAAATTTGTTTATTCAATTAGTGTAAATAAATTTATAGAAATACAATTTTTAGAAGTTGTTGAAATACTTACCTGGCAGGGGAGACACCATGATCACAAAGAAACACCTCTTTTAGCTCCACTTCTTTCCCTCCCCAAAGCCTTCTATTCCCATCAAAGAAACACCCCATTTAACTCCACTTCTTTTTCTCCCCAGCCCAGTTAAAATCTCTCCTCCAGCACCTGGGAAGTGGTGGTTGATGGTTGGGAGAGGAGAAGAAGGAGAAGGAGGACTGGAAATGATGTTTTCTCTTTTACATCCTTTGTTACAGCCCCTTACGTTTTACTCTCGACTTACCCATAGTTCATATAAAAATCCATGAATTTTACCCTGAAACCTTCCCTCTACATGAGGTTGACTTGCAAACGAGAATATACAGTAATCAGAATGGAGACTGTCATAAAGAAAAGGGAAGACTAGGACTTGAAAGAGCAGCTAGGAAGGATTTATTTATTTTATTTATCTACAGTAGTTATACCCTGCTCTTCATCCCTAAAGGCTCTCGGAGCAGCTTACAGATAGTTATTCAGATGGTTCCCTGCCCTCAAGCTTACAAGCTAGAAAAGACATGACACAACAGGAGAAGGGAATGGTGGTGGAAAAGGGAATCAAGTCCAGTGGTTCTTCTCTCCCTCTGAGGCCTGAATCATGGCAGATGGACTGGAAGGAGGGCCCTTCTTCTTCAGGCTGGGCCTGATGGAGTTGGTTGGAAGGATCTTCAGTCTAACAAGATCTTCAAGTGTTAAGTATATAATTGAATACCAGTCAGGAATGCCTATGCCATTGTATTTCTGATTTCTGTGTATGGTTGCAAAAACTGATCAGTGAAGAAAGCTGATAGGAAGAAAATCAACTGGTTTGAAATGGGCTGCTGGAGGAAAGTTCTGTGCATATTGTGAACTGTCACAAAGGCAAATAAAGGGAGGATATCAACTCTCTATAGATGCCAAGAAGACTAAAGTGAGATTGTTGTACTTTGGCCACATCATGAGAAGACATGATTCACTACAAAAGACAATAATTCTTGATAAGGTAGAAGGCAGTAGAAAAAGAGGAATACTGAATTACAGGCACATAGACTCAATCAAGGGAACCATATTCCTGAGTTTGGAGGACCTGACCTATTGAGAACAATGTGACTTGGAAGTCTCTCACTCATAGGGTCACTATAAATTGAAGTCACCTTGACAGCAGTTAACAACAACAACAAATGTTTGGTGCTAAGGCAGAAATAATTTCATTCAAAAGAGCCCTTATTTGAGTATACCATTTTTATCATTTGTCAAGTTCTGCATAAAACAGTTGCCTAGCTGACAGTACTCTAGTGAAAATTCTACATTAAAGATTAGCCAGAACTTTTATAATGGTGAAAGGTAACATTAGTACTGTAACATTAGTTCGGTTTTTGTGGGTTACAGTCCTTGCATGGCCTCAGCTTGGACCTCATCACCCAAAAATTCTTTGATGTGGTTAATATTAGAGCACAGTACTTGAAATCATTGGGAAATTGAAGTTTCCAAAGAGTATTTCATTACTGGTAGATATGCACAGTCAGTTCAAGAAGAGAGATAAGTTTCAATGTAGATTTTAAAGAATTTACTTTATATTCATATTATATTCATTTGAAAATCAATCTTTATTATCTTGGAGAAAAGTAGACTTTTTAAAGCACAAGCTAGGTTATTATCTCCTTTTCAACCATTTAGCACCTATGCTGTTTTCCAAAGAATGAGGGACCATATGGACCTTGTGATTCCCCAAGGTATTTCTGCTGCTCTTGAACAGAGCACATACTTACGTCCACTTGTCAGATTTTATAATTTATGGTGGAGATATTTCTCAATATATTTTAGTTTTAGTTCATAAATGTGAATCACATTGCATGTGGAGATTTGTATTACCTTTCTACAAAAATAAATTAGCATATTCCTGATCTAAAAGGGTAAATTTTCTACTATTAAAGAAAGGTCCATCTGTATAGATAAGTGGGTTCTTCTCACTTGTAGGAAGGTTTTGCACAGAATTTGGGCTTAGATCAGTGTTGCTAAAGTCAGATACAACATTTCAATTAATTAGGATAGGTGTACAGTGGTCCCCCGGGTTACGAAAGTAATCCGTTCCAGGATCACTTTCGTTACCCGGAAATCTTCGTAACCCGGGGGACCGCTTTCTTTGTAGCGCCTCACAGCAAATTTAAAGGGCCGGCACTTTTTTTTTTTCATACCCCGGGTTTTTTCCCGCAACCCGGGGCCGTTTTTCCAGCCCCGGCTCTTTTGTACCCCGGGATTTTTGTACCCCGGGGGATTCGTAACCCGGGGGACCACTGTATTGAGAATACTTTAGGTCAGGATAATGTATGTTATAGGATTTGATTCTTTTTGCAAACAGTGGAAAACCTTTCCCCTATTTTCTTCAATTTAATTTGAGCTTTTCTGTAGGATTCTAATGTTCTTCAAAAGCATGACACTTATATAAAACATGACAGTTGTTAATAAGGTCTGCAAGTGGAATGGTGACATTTAGACATGATACCAAACCAATATTACTAGTCTAATAAACTAGAATGTTCAAGTTAGTGAAGGTTTGCTTTCTTGAGCATGGCTTGTCTACAAGGACTTAATCATAATTCTTAGTTCACACATCACAGAAAGATGTTAAGTGCTTAATTCTGACTTGATCACGTAGCATGCAGGTGGAATTTTGGTTTAACATGTGTTTTCCAAAAATACATTTTTGATCTGAATATATTTGATGTCTGAATTGTATACATGAAGAGAGAACAATTTGATTCTTAAGGAAGCATATAGTAACGTATGTACTTGACTATAAATTGACCTCATGTATAAGTCGAGGGCAAATTTTGGGATGAAAACTGTGGATTTAGCTATGGCCTGTGGATAAGTTGAGGGTAAAATTTAGGGGCACACAGCAAAGGATCTAAAGGATGAAGCAAAGCAAAACAGTGTCAAAGAACTTACCAGCAGACATAACTCTTTGTGCTTGCTCTTTAAGACTGGATGGATGAGAGAGTAGAGGTGGTCAGTGCTTTACATGTTATGCTCTTACTTTTCACCAGGAGATGGTTCCTTCTTTTAAATAAGAGTTAAGATACAGTACTTTACATTGACCCATGGATAAGTCGACTCCGTTTTTTTTTTGGGGGGGGGTGTCAATTTTTTGACCTGTAGACTTATACATGAGTATATTTTATATATTCTATATTCTAGATATATACATGAGTAAGTATATTTCTTCACTGACACATTTCTCTATTCAGAATAATTTATAATTGAAATTGCAGTTAGTAATAGAGTTATGGCAATCTACATCCTTTATCTGATGATATCTTAGACTGGTTGAGTCTATTGGATTAAACACATGACTGTGCAAATACAGTTTGGTTTGTACTGTTCAGCTTAAAAAATGGATGGCTCAGAGACAAGAATAACAGGTAAAACTTAAAACAGGCACTGTAGGTGCCTGTTCTCTTTGTAATCAAAAGGGTTAGAACTTGTTCATGTGCTACCTGGCTTTGAGTTTGTTTGCTTTTCCATCATCTAAATTTGAAATTTGCTTTGTATTTTATCCCATGACATGTTTCCTGTAGATATTACAGGCTGTCAGAAAATCAAATGTTTTATGTAGACCTTAAGATTCATAGAACTTGACTTGACAGTTATTGCTTTCCTTGCTAGCTTATACATGGCAAGTTTTAAGGGGCAAAAATAGTGAAATGTGTTCTTAGTTTCTCAGTCCATTTAGAACATGCTCAGCAAGACCATTGTGAACAGATGAAAGACAAATGGCTGCTGTTTGAACTACAAAAATGCTTAAGGCTCTCAAGTGTCTGGATTTCCTGGGATTGTTTCACTTCATCCCCTAGAATAGCAGTAAACAAAAAGAACACTACTTCATGCAGTCCAATCACATTGGCCACTGGCTTTGAATAGCTTTTAAAGCAGAATTAGACAAATTCATGGAGGCTATGACAGCAAAATTGAACCACCTTGTTCAGAGTCGATTTTATTGTTAGCTGCCTTTGCGTCAATCTCGACCCATGATGACCCTATGGATGAGACATCTCCAGGCCCCACTGTCATCTACTGCTCTGCCCAGTTCCTGCAAACTCATAGTCGTGGTCTCTTTACCACACTGCATACAGTTACTACATGACAAACAATAAAAGTTGTTTCATTTTTTAGTCCAACTTGTGGGCTTCCCATAATAATAATAATAATAATAATAATATTTATTTATTTATTTATTTCTAGTCCGCCCCTTTGAACAAGCAATCAGGGAGGATTACAACAAGAGTTGAAAACAGTTACAGTTAAATATCACATCCTTTCCCTTACCACCACCACCCCCCTTAAAAAAGAATTAAATCACAATGCGGTTGAAAACATAGAATGGTTAAAATAAACAATAAAAAACAGCAGCAGGGAAGACGGATCTAAGACCTAGGTTACTGTATATAGAAGTGGAATACAAGGGAAGGAAGGCTGGAAAAGAAAACAACTCTAAGGCCTAGGATTTGGACCTAGGGTTGGAGCTGGGAGATATTCACACTCTCTGGGAAGGCCTGCCGGAAGAGGCACCATGCCAATCAGTTTGGGAACATGGATGTGGACTACTGTTTGCATAAGTATAATTATCCAAGTACACTCATCCCTCCCCACTTGCAGACTTGAGATCTGCAGTTTAGGTTCTTCATGGACAGCATGCGGGGAGGGACAAAATGGGGCATGCATGTGGTAGCGTGCCCCAATTATAACCAATGAGGCTTGAATATCTGCAGTGTTTCTGATTCACCGGGGGGGGGGGGTCAGAATGGATACCCCGCGAATCAGGAGGCACGAGTGCATACGTCTAGAAATTTTAGATAAAAAATCAGCCCCAAAAATGTCTCAATATAAGTACTGTCCTTAAATCATACCAAAATAGAAACCAACTCTTTCTCTTAGTACAGTGGTTAAAGGCGAGAGCTTAGTCCATCCTGGGAGAACCTATAAGAAGCACCAAGCCCTCTCCTCTTTCCACTGCAGCTCTGCTTCTGTCCTTTTTGAACACCTGGCAACAGAAACTGTGGTTTTCTTTGACCTCATTTTCCTTTGCTTCAGCCATTACATCCTTTGTTACATGTCCCTATATTTTACCCTTGACTTACCCTCGTAATCCATAATATTGGCCCCCAAACCTGCCCTTAACTTATACATGAGATCAACTTATAGTTGAGTATATACTGTAGATTTTTTCTTAGTGAGATCTATTAAGGCTGCATTTATGTTTCTTGAATTGAGGGACTAGAACTTTTAAGTTAGGAAACAGGTAAAATATAGGACTAGAAAGGAATAGAGTTGTAGGTGTGTATGCTACTAAATCACCTTTGTCCCTAAGTGCATTTTGAATTTTTGCAGTTTGTGCTTGTAGTAGTTGGATGTGGTTTGTATGAGCCATATTGGGTCAGATTAAAGGCTTATCTTGTCTAGCATCCTGTTTCAGTTAAATGTCCATGAAAGACCCATAAGCAAGGTATGAGTGCTGCAGTACCCTCACACTTGCTTTTCCTAGCAACTGTATATTCAAAAGCATACTGCCTCTCATACTGGAAATAACATATAGCTAAATATAGATAATAGATTTGTCCTGCAGATTTTTATACAAGTAGCACTTGCTAATAGAATTAAAGCAGTTAAAATTGTTTCTAATTATTTATGCTTGGCCCATTTCAAAGGCTATGGGAGATAGCACTGAATTTAAAAATATACCTAAAAGCTTACATAAAACAGAGAAAAATACCCCAAAGCATATCAGGCTAATGGCTTCATGCTGTTCATAAAACTAACCAAAATATGCTCAATACAGAAGACCACAATTACTGACCAAATCCAATTGTTAGTCTTGACTGTAATAGACAAACTGAACCAAAGGGAATTTACATAAGTTCCAGTGATTCAGTGGATCTGCTCTAAATGGGACTAACAAATGGTAATGGGATGATTTTTTAAGACAGAAATGAAGTAATTTCATTTTACATTATACTTCGTAGACTCCAATCCACATTTTTGTTACAATCTCTGCATTTGCATTTTTCAGGGTCGGGGGTTGGTGTTACATTTATTCCCTCTTCAGGAGAAGGCCTGCCGGAAGAGATGATTCTTTAAGGCCTTTTTTAAAGCTGGCCAAAGATGTAATGAGATGCATCTCGTCCGGTAGGCTGTTCCAAAGCTTAGGGGCGGTAGCTGAAAAAGTCCTCTGGGAGGTTTGCGACAGCCTAGTTTTCATAGGCTTCAGCAGGTTCCTCCCAGAGGAGCGAAGTGTGCAGGGCGGTTCATATGGGGAGAGGCGGTCCCTAAGGTAAGACGGGCCTGGGCCATGTAGGGCTTTAAAGGTTAATACCAACACCTTGTACTGTGCCCGGAAACTAATGCGCAGCCAGTGGAGAGCTTTAAGCACAGGTGTTTGTGCTCTCTCCTTGATGTTCCTGTGATAAGCCTGGCTGCCATGTTCTGAACTAATTGAAGTTTCCAGGTTAGGCACAAGGGTAGCCCCATATAGAGCACGTTACAGAAATCCAGACCTGAAGTTACTAGAGCGTGTACCACAGATTCCAGGTCTTTCGTATCCAGGAAAGGGCGCAGCTGGCGTATCAGCCGAAGCTGATAGCAGGCGCTCCTGACTACCGCATTCACCTGACTAGTCATGTGAAGCGATGAGTCGAGGAGTACCCCCAGACTGCGAACAGAGTCCTTAGAGGAGAGTGTGACTCCACCCAGGACTGGAGGCTGTATTCCCAAGCCTGGTTTCAGACCGGTAACTGTTAGTACCTCCGTTTTGTCTAGATTTAGCTTCAATCTGTTTTCCCTCATCCAATACATTACCGCTGCAAGGCAGTCATTAAGAGGAGGGACGCCATCTGAAGTCTGAGCCGACGATCTGGTCATGGAGAGATATATCTGAGTATCATCAGCGTACTGAAGACACTGAGCTCCATGCCTCCGAATGATCTCGCCCAGCGGCTTCATGTAGATATTAAATAGCATCGGGGACAGGATGGCACCCTGAGGGATGCCACAATTAAGCTCGATTTTGGAGGAGCAACTGTCCCTGAGCCTCACCCTTTGGGATCGGTCAGAGAGAAAGGATCGGAACCACTGAAATGCAGTGCCTCCGATTCCCAACTTGCAACCGACCCAAAAGGATGGGGTGATCTACAGTATCAAAGGCTGCTGAGAGATCCAAGAGCACTAACAGGGTCACACTACCCCTGTCAGTGCTCAAGCGGAGGTCATTGGTCAGAGCAACCATGGCAGTCTCCACTCCATGTCCTGTCCTGAAGCCGGTTTGGAATGGTAGACTTCGTAGACTCCAATCCACATTTTTGTTACAATCTCTGCTTTCTCCTATCACTGAATTAGGGATATATGGCCATGGTTAGACACTAATCTTGACACACCAACTGTGCATCATTTTACAACACATATAGGCACCCTATATTTGTACCAGGAGTCATAACTGGAATGAGAAAATATGCCAATATAGTACACCCTGTGTTACATAAACAATCTCCAGTGCTGATGTGTGGGATTGCTTATAATCTCTGGAACCTAGAAACTGTGACATTTACACAATAGAGATTCACTGGTGTTCAGTCCTAACTGTGCCATAGCAGGGTATACCACACACCCTTCTTGGCTTTACCATTTGTAGGCTATCTACCATGTTCTAACACACAGGTGAATGAAAGCATATAGGTCTATAACTGGGTTTTTCCTACAGCTAAATTTGCCATTTTGGAAAAGTAGTGCAATGATTCTAGAAAATGTTCAACTAAGTATAACTATCTGATAGTCTATCTTGTATACTTGAATATATTAGCTGAGACCTAATGTGAACTTTTACAGTTTGATTCCCTGCTGTGCCATGGAAACTTACTAGGTGACCTTGGGGAAGTCACACACTCTCAGACTGAGAAAACTCTATGATAAGTTTGCCTTAGGGTTGCCATAAATTGGAAATTATTTAAAGGCATACAAGAACAACAACAATGGTAAAATGCAACCCCACTATGGTATTCTAATCCTAAAGCGGTAAGATGGGTAAACATGTTCCCCTGTCTTTTAATAAGAGGTACTGGTTAGGAACAATACAAGTTAGTTGACTGAATGCACTCTTTGATGGAACAGCTTCGATGGAACAGATTAAATGAAAGTCTAGTAGATTCTGATAAGGATTTTGGAATGGAAGGGAAAGCACGTAGTGTTGACAGTTGCAAAACTATGATTTTTGCTCAAGTTTCACAAATATGCAGTAATAATAATAATAAAGTTTATTTATAACCCCCTCCTCTAATGAAATACTCGGAGCATGGTACAACAAAGTTAAAAAATACAAAGTAAAACAGCAGTCATATCCCTTCCCAACCTCCCCCCCACCTTAAGACCAGATTAAACCAAAGCTAGTTAAAATTGACATCAGTTAAAATTCATCAGAACAGTAAAAACAAGGTGCAGTTTCATGGACAGTGCGAGTGCAATCCCCAATAGATGGAATCAAAAGATTTAAACAGGGGGACAACTAAGGTTAATCCCCCAGTTCCATTTACATTTTCATTTGCATTTTTCAGGGTCGGGGGTTGGTGTTACATTTATTCCCTCTTCAGGGGAAGGCCTGCCAGAAGAGATGATTCTTTAAGGCCTTTTTAAAGCTGGCCAAAGATGTAATGAGACGCATCTCGTCCGGTAGGCCGTTCCAAAGCTTAGGGGCGGTAGCTGAAAAAGTCCTCTGGGAGGTCTGCGACAGCCTAGTTTTCATAGGCTTCAGCAGGTTCCTCCCAGAGGAGCGAAGTGTGCAGGGCGGTTCATATGGGGAGAGGCGGTCCCTAAGGTAAGACGGGCCTGGGCCATGTAGGGCTTTAAAGGTTAATACCAACACCTTGTACTGTGCCCGGAAACTAATGCGCAGCCAGTGGAGAGCTTTAAGCACAGGTGTTTGTGCTCTCTCCTTGATGTTCCTGTGATAAGCCTGGCTGCCATGTTCTGAACTAATTGAAGTTTCCGGATTAGGCACAAGGCTAGCCCCATATAGAGCGCGTTACAGAAATCCAGACGTGAGGTTACTAGAGCGTGTACCACAGATTCCAGGTCTTTCGTATCCAGGAAAGGGCGCAGCTGGCGTATCAGCCGAAGCTGATAGCAGGCGCTCCTGACTACCGCATTCACCTGACTAGTCATGTGAAGCGATGAGTCGAGGAGTACCCCCAGACTGCGAACAGAGTCCTTAGGGGAGAGTGTGACTCCACCCAGGACTGGAGGCTGTATTCCCAAGCCTGGTTTCGGACCGGTACCTGTTAGTACCTCCGTTTTGTCTGGATTTAGCTTCAATCTGTTTTCCCTCATCCAATCCATTACCGCTGCAAGGCAGTCATTAAGAGGAGAGATGCCATCTGAAGTCTGAGCCGACGATCTGGTCATGGAGAAATATATCTGAGTGTCATCAGCATACTGAAGACACTGAGCTCCATGCCTCCGAATGATCTCGCCCAGCGGCTTCATGTAGATATTAAATAGCATTGGGGACAGGATGGCACCCTGAGGGATGCCACAATTAAGCTCGATTTTGGAGGAGCAACTGTCCCTGAGCCTCACCCTTTGGGATCGGTCAGAGAGAAAGGATCGGAACCACTGAAATGCAGTGCCTCCGATTCCCAACTCGCAACCGACCCAAAAGGATGGGGTGATCTACAGTATCAAAGGCCGCTGAGAGATCCAAGAGCACTAACAGGGTCACACTACCCCTGTCAGTGCTCAAGCGGAGGTCATTGGTCAGAGCAACCATGGCAGTCTCCACTCCATGTCCTGTCCTGAAGCCGGTTTGGAATGGATCAAGATAATCGGCTTCGTCCAAGACTGCCTGGAGTTGGGTGGCAACTGCCCTCTCGATCACCTTGCTTAAAAATGGGAGCAAAGTCACTGGTCTGTAGTTGTTTCTATCCAGGGGGTCAAGGGAGGGCTTTTTCAGGAGGGGCTTAACTGCCGCCTCCTTGAGGCAAGATGGTAAGATGCCCTCCCTGTAATTTAGCATGGTCTCTATGTGAAGTGATGCATTTTCTGTCATTCTGCCTGCTTTACCAGTTTTTTTAATCTGATACAAGATGTATTCCACATTTTTTATATGTACTATGCTACACATGTAGTAAACGTATAGCAATGGCAGTCAGTGGCTGTCATCTGATACCTAACCAGAAATGCTGCCTCCTGTATTAACATGGATCAGTGTTTAATGGAGTATCAGTAATGATGACTTTAAATGCTTCTGTTAATGAGTTACTCAGCAGTTTAGAAATAACTGTTAAGAGTATAATTAACAGGGAATGAAATGCATAAAAATGAACAGCCCATAAGAAAATTGGTTGTGAAAATAACCAGTGTAATTTTTACTGCTAATTCATGATTTACCATTAGAAATGACATGTTTTTAGTTGACAATTCTTGACGTCCCTCAGTGTTATACCTAGATGTTATCTGGTATGTTTTTTGACCTCCTAAGTCTGGCTTGGTTGGCAATGTAAGGCAGACATTATTGCAGAAATTTTCCTGATACAAGCAACTGAAAAATAGATGTTGTTAGCAAATGTTTCATTAGCACATGTCCTTCATTTTTAAAAGTACTTTGCTAGATGATTGTATGACATAGAAAGTTCCTGGGAACCATAATTTAAAATTTGCAATATACATTGTAATGTGTTCAGTTGTGTTCAGTGATTTAGTAATGGTGATTGCAATGTTAGGAGAGTGAAATAGACTATATAGTGCTTGCAGATAAATCATAGAATCATAGAATCATAGAATCATAGAGTTGGAAGAGACCACTAGGGCCATCCAGTCCAACCCCCTGCTATGCAGGAAATCCAAATCAAAGCACCCCTGACAGATGGCCATCCAGCCTCTGTTTAAAGACCTCCAAGGAAGGAGACTCTATCACCTTCCGAGGAAGTGCGTTCCACTGTCGAACAGCCCTTACTGTCAGGAAGTTCTTCCTAATGTTCAGGTGGAATCTCTTTTCCTGTATCTTGCATCCATTGTTCCGGGTCCTGTTCTCTGGAGCAGCAGAAAACAAGCTTGCTCCCTCCTCAATATGACATCCTTTCAAATATTTAAACAGGGCTATCATATCACCTCTTAACCTTCTTTTCTCCAGGCTAAACATCCCCAGCTCCCTAAGTCGTTCCTCATAGGGCATGGTTTCCAGACCCTTCACCATTTTTGTCGCCCTCCTTTGGACACACTCCAGTTTCTCAATGTCCTTTCTGAATTGTGGCGCCCAGAACTGGACACAATATTCTAGGTGGGGCCTGACCAAAGCAGAATACAGTGGCACTATTACTTCTCTTGATCTAGACACTATACTTCTATTAATGCAGCCCAAAATAGCATTGGCCTTTTTAGCTGCCGCATCACACTGTTGACTCATGTTCAACTTGTGGTCTACTTGGACTCCTAGATCCCTTTCACACGTAGTTTCATTCAGCCAGGTGTCACCCATCCTATATCTGTGCATTTTATTTTTCCGCCCTAAGTGCAATACCTTACATTTCTCTGTATTGAATTTCATTTTGTTAGCTTTGGCCCAGCTTTCTAGTCTATTCAGGTCATTTTGAATCTTGATCCTGTCCTCTGGGGTATTAGCTATTCCCCCTAATTTGGTGTCATCTGCAAATTTGATAAGTATGCTCCCAATTCTGTCATCCAGGTCATTGATAAAGATGTTGAATAGCACTGGGCCGAGGACAGAGCCCTGTGGGACCCCACTGGTCACTTCTCTCCAGGATGAAAAGGAGCCATTGTTGAGCACCCTTTGGGTTCGGCCATTCAACCAATTACAGATCCATTTAACAGTTCCTTTGTCTAGCCCACATTTTACAAGCTTGTTTGCAAGAATGTCATGGGGAACCTTGTCAAAGGCCTTACTGAAATCAAGATATACTATATCCACAGCATTCCCTTCATCTACCAAGCTGGTAATTTTATCAAAGAAAGAGATTAGATTTGTCTGGCATGACTTGTTTCTCTGAAACCCGTGTTGAGTTTTTGTGATTATGGCATTACCATCTAGATGTTCACAGACTCTCTGTTTAATGATCTGCTCCAGAATCTTTCCTAGAACTGATGTCAGACTAACTGGACGATAATTGTTGGGATCCTCTTTTTTCCCCTTTTTGAAGATGGGGACAACGTTTGCCCTTCGCCAGTCTGCTGGGATCTCTCCTGTTCTCCAGGAGTTTTCAAATATGATTGCCAATGGCTCTGATATTACTTTTGCCAGTTCTTTTAATACCCTTGGATGGAGTTCATCTGGTCCCGGAGACTTAAATTCATTTAGATTAACAAGGTGTTCCTCTACTATCTCTTTACTTATTCTGTGCTGAAATTCCCCAATTCTGTTCTCTGCTCCATTATCCTCAGGTTGAGCACCCTTTGCCTTTTCTGAGAAGACTGAGGCAAAGAAGGTGTTGAGTAATTCTGCCTTTTCTCTGTCCCCTGTTAGCATTTTGCCATCTTCTCCACGCAGTGACCCTACCGTTTCCTTCTTCTTCCTCTTGCTGCGGACATATCCAAAAAAGCCCTTTTTATTGTTCTTAACCTCTCTAGCAAGCCTGAGTTCATTCTGCGCTTTAGCTTTTCTGACTTTACCCCTACACATGCCTGCTATTTCTTTGAATTCCTTTTTCGTGATTTCCCCCTTTTTCCATTTCTTATACATGTTCCGTTTCAAACTTAGCTCGGTTGAAAGTTCCTTAGTCATCCATCCTGGTTTCTTGAGACACCTCCCGTTTTTCTTTCTCACTGGAACTGTTTGAAATTGTGCCTTCAGTATCTCCCTTTTGAGAAAGTCCCATCCGTCCTGAACTCCTTTATCTTTTAGTATTTCTGACCATGGAATCGCCCTCAATACTTCTCTAAGTTTACTGACATCCGCTCTCCTAAAGTCTAGGATGCGTGTCTGACTCTGCCTGGCTTCTCCTTTCCACTGTATTACAAACTCCAGGAGAACATGGTCACTTCCACCTAATGATCCCACCACTTGCACCCCATTAACCAAGTCCTCCTTGTTGGTTAGGATCAGATCTAAAATAGCTGACCCCCTTGTTGCCTCTTCCACCTTTTGGACCATGAAATTGTCTTCCAGGCAAGTGAGGAATTTGCTAGACCTTGAGGATTTTGCTGAGTTAGACTTCCAGCAAATATCAGGATAGTTGAAGTCGCCTATCACTACTACATCTCTCTTTTCTGACTGTGTGGTCATCTGTTCTAGAAAGATATCATCCAATTCCTCAGTCTGACTTGGGGGTCTGTAGTAGACTCCCACCGTAACACCCTTGTTGTTTCCCTCCCCTTTAATTCTTATCCAGATGCTCTCCACCTGGCTTCCATGATTGATGTCCAGGATCTCTTCACTGGTGTAAATATCTCTGACATATAGTGCTATTCCTCCTCCTTTCCTGTTTGGCCTATTTCTCTTAATAAGGTTATACCCCTCTATTTCCACATTCCAATCATGAGACTCATCCCACCAGGTTTCAGTGATGCCTATTATATCATATTTGCCTTGTTGTACTAGGAGTTCGAGTTCATCTTGCTTATTTCCCATGCTCTGTGCATTAGTGTAGAGACATCGCAGACCATGGTTCCCTTTTACTTGCTGCCTGTGCAAGTTTTTTTGCCTCCCACTGTTGGGTCCTTGCACTGTTTGCCTTGTTTCCTCTATGTCAGTTTGACTATTTACGCCATCCCTTTTGCGTTCCTTAATATTGTCTCCCTTCCCCTCGGAACTCAGTTTAAAGCTCTCCTGATCAAGTTCTTGAGACTGTTGGCAAAAACATTTCTTCCAACTGGCGTGAGATGCAACCCGTCTGTTGCAAGAAGTCCCTCCTCATGGAACCGCAGCCCATGATCCAAGAATCCAAATCCTTCTCGGCGGCACCATCTGCGAAGCCAGTTGTTCACCTCTGCTATTTTCCTCTCCCTTCCTGGACCATGCCCTTCAACTGGCAGAAGAGACGAGATGACAACCTGTACATCCATTCCTTTCAGCTTCCTACCAAGCGCCTCGTAATCCCTTTTGATGTTCTGAATGCTGTGTCTTGCAGTATCATTAGTTCCCACGTGGACCAAAAGGAAGGGGTATTGGTCAGTAGGCTTGACCAGTCTTGTCAGCCTCTCTGTCACATCCCGGATCTTTGCACCTGGAAGACAGCACACCTCTCGAGACATCTTGTCAGGCCTACAAATCACTGCTTCTGTACCCCTCAGCAAGGAGTCCCCCACTACGACCACACGCCTCCTCCGAGGCTTAGCAGCGACTGTTCCCTTGGGTGGGACTCTCAGGCTCCCTTGCTCTGTCCCTGAAGTCTGTCCATGCTGCTCTTCTTCATCCTCCTTGATAAGGGAAAGAGCTTCGAATCGATTCTCTAGCTGCAAGCTCCCCGAACAATTCCTTCTTGGTTTACTACTCTTTGTGACATTCCTCCAGCTGTCTGCCTCCTCTGTTTGGCAAGTGACCTCTTCCACCCTAGCATCTTCCTCTGCATGGTACTCATCCAAGATGGTTAGTTCTATTGTGTCCAGGAAATCCTCTTGTTCCCTAATCTGCTGAAGTGTAGCTACTCTGGACTCCAGCTGCTGCACTTTCATGACAGAAGTAAGAAGCCGTTTTGGCTGGATCTAAAGCAGGAGCTGCAGATTTTGGTTTGGGCAGCAACTGTCTTGAGCCCTAGTTAGTTTAACCAATGGAGTGAAATGCTGTGGTCCAAGTCTAGCATTATCTAGCCCCCTCCCCCCCGCCTTTGCCCACCTCTTGTCTAAATCCCCATACCATTGTACTGAAGGAGTTGTAATCAAAGTTGACACATTTAGTGATAAGAGATTCCAGAAAGAAGCATCAACTGTGGGACAGGGAGGCAATGGCACCTAAGTGGCAGTGAAGTGAAATCAACTCCATACTGGAAGAAGGGAAGGAGATAGCCTCTATTCTATAGGACCTAAGGCATCAATATTGTGGGTTTCTGTGCTTGTGACAAATCTGAAAGGCATTCACACTGCCTTTCTGGTATCCGTGACTTGTGAAGCAAAGAAGCAGTATCTCTGTGAAAAGATGGAACCTTGCCTTTTTCACTAGAGCAGGCAGCAGCCTTTGGGAAAGCATCATCCCATTGCATCCCAATGTGTGACTAATAAGCTCAGCATTGCAAAGGAGAGATAGGGAAGGAAAACCAAAAAGAAACCTGCCCCTTATCTTCTCCTGTCTCCTTGACATTTGTCCTCATCATGACTTGTAAGAGAAAGGAAGAAAGAACATATTTTGTAGAAGTGTGAGGGTTGTCAGTTTCATCAACTTTTTTTGTTGTTTTTGTTGTTATCTTTTTCAAGTTGGAGAAGAACTTATAAACCTGTAAAGCTTTCTTCTCCTTGTCAGGTTTTACAAATACTTTTATGTTCTTTTTTCTGAGGCAGAACTACTAGTAAGAGACATTTGCACCTATCACTGGGCAAGACGTGGCAGCAAAAAGAAAGAAACAGATATGTTTAATTAAAAATATGACAGTTAACAAACATGGATGTTTAGACAAATATAAGAATACATAAACTATAATTTTATTGTTTTAGTTAAATTAAACTACCGTATTTAAATTTAAAAAAATTCTTCAAATAAAAGCAGAAAAGTTGTCCAAATATGAATGATTAGCCTATTAAACTGGAGATAGTTAACTTCACAATAATTTCATAATTATCTATCTATGTATGATGTGTTTCAAAAAAGTATTTTTTTATATAACTGTAAAACTAATCTGAAAAGTTGTTATTCCAAAAATGAAACCTTCATCTGGTTGTAAATATTAAGATTATACCAGCAAGAACGAGTCTTCGGTAATTCATGAGGTGTGTAAAATATGTATTAAGGTTATAGTGAGGAAGAGTGCTTTTTTTGAGGGGGAGGGAATCACATTATTAAATTGAGTCTTTCTCAGTAGTGATTTAAATCATGATTTAAATCAAATCCACCCTGGTTCCAGATCATCTTGTTCATCGATGTAAAGTGTTGTCATAGCAACAAGTGCAATTGGTAACTAGGAACAGTAGTATAAGAGTAACAGGAGATAATAAATACCTTTTTATATTGTTGTTTAGCAACTGAATTAAAGCTATGATACCTGTGTGAACTGCTATGTCAGTGTGCCTGTCGTGCTTGATCTTAAAACACGCATGGGTTTTCAGTCCTTAGATCCTTTCAGTATATCTTATTTTAAATAGTTTATAATTCAGCAAAACAGTGAATGCTTTGGAACAGCTTGAGGAAAATTAAAAGTTCTGCAACTTCTCTTATAAAATAAAGTGACCCTTCTGTGTCTGTTTTCCCTACGTTCTGGTTTACGTTCTTAATTCTTGATTTTTCTTTTTCCTTACTTGCAGCCTCTGTGAATGTGCTTGTTCAGAATTGCAAGATTTACAACGATGCCAGTTGTGATATTTCTGCAGATGGACAGCTTCTTGCAGCCTTCATTCCTAGTAGTCAGCGGGGCTTTCCTGATGAAGGAATACTGGCTGTATATTCCCTAGCACCACACAACTTGGGTGAAATGCTTTACACAAAGCGATTTGGTAAGAGCCTATGGATGGGTCAGCTTGTTGAAGGAATGGAAAGCTCCAAGCTTGTAGTGTGATCATAGAAATGGAAGAATAGCATTGCAGAGATTAAACTGATACAGTATGTCATAGCTGTATGGAAAATGTTTGTAGAACCCTGCACCTGTACTGATTTGGAATGGAAGAGTATATTATAAAGGCATAAGAGTACAGAAGATTCTTGCATGGTGTACCTTAATTATATTAAATTAAAATCAATTAAATGTAGCTTTACAGTATTCACACTGTCATTAGTTGACTAAGGTCCAAAACACACTGCAGAAATAAACGAGTTTAAGACTGCTTTAACTGCCTTGCCTCAATGCTAGGGAATTCTGGCAACTATAGATTTGTGAAACATTCAGCCTTTTCAGAGAGCTCTGCTGCCACAATAAACTACAGTTCCCAGGATTCCCTAGCACTGAACCAGGGCAGTTAAAGAAGTCTCAAACTGAATTATTTCTGCAGTGTCTTTTGGACATAAGTTGACTCTCCTTTGATATTTCTAACTAATGCCTGTAATTGTTCAGGTTTCATATTTCAAGGAGTTACAGGGCAAGTTTGTTACACCCCTAAACTGTGGAATGGAAAAGGATATTAGGAAGCGTGGTGCAGCTACAGATCCTTTTGGGGAAAGCAAAAACATGTTTGTGTTTCATCTCTAGGTCCCAATGCCATTTCTGTAAGCCTATCCCCAATGGGCAGGTATGTCATGGTAGGATTGGCATCTCGACGCATCCTGTTGCACCCTTCCACAGAACATATGGTTGCTCAGGTGTTCAGGCTGCAGCAGCCACATGGAGGAGAAACCTCAATGAGGGTAAGTAGTATTGTTTGTTTCACCAGCCCTTTCTTTCTGTGTCTTTATCTACTTCAATTGTTGTACAATGTAATCTTCTCATGTTTATTTGAAAGTGCAGTGGGCCCTTCGTATTGCTTGGATATTAGTTCCAGAACCCCCTGTGGATACCAAAATCTGTGGTTGCTCTTAACTACAATAGCACAATAAAATGGTGTCCCTTATATAAAATGGCAAAATCAACTTTTGCTTGTATCTTCAGAGAATATGCCAGCCACAGATGCTGGTGAAACGTCAGAAAGGAACTCTTCTAGAACATGGCCAGATAGCCCGAAAGCCCCACAAAAAACTATGGGTGCCAGCCATGAAAGCCTTCGACTCCAGATACTGTAGTGTTCAAAAAGAATGAGATGCTGCTTGTAAAGTACTATATTAATAATATTTCTTTGGTCCAGACATTATCTACATGATATTATCTACTTTCATATTCTACATTGGTAACCAGTGTTGATTTCATCATAGGGCAATTAATAAACTTACCAGCTTCTTAAATTCTGGTTGATTGCTTTTATGTCACTTAGGAATCTATTGTTAGTCTGAAAACTGTCCGTAATGCAGAGGAATTAGTATCTTGGGACTGCTTATTTAATGATTTAAAAGCATTTCCAGTAGTCTCAGTGTCACTAGCTAAGAAACTATTCCTTGGAACTTTTTTTTTAGTTCCACTATTAGATTTTCCATTTGCAGCTATTTGATCATACTAATTTGTTCATGTTATCTTGGCAAGTATAAACATGTCTTCTGTTGTGTTATACAACTGCTGTGCTTTGTAATGATTTTAGAGATTGAATAGAATAGTTGGGTCTCCCTTGAAATTGAGACTATTCATTAAAATATTTTCTCAAAGATGTTAATATAAAATTCTCCCATTTATAGGTAACCTGTGAAAAAATTGCCTAGCACCATAGATTATTTATTCAGATAAATTATAGGATTTAGCCTGTTGCTCTTTTGAGTTCTCTCTCATTGAGATTAATCTTATTTCTTCTTCATGGTCTCTGTGCCTCACACAATAGGGGTACTGCACCTGTGCAGACTCCATTCAGATAGCTGAAAAGCTGAGCAGATTGGCAGTAGCCCCGCCCCCCCACTCCCTGAGCATGCCCAGTTCTGCCAATCTAGCTCCTCCTTCAGTTCTCTTTTGTCCGCTGCAAGAGAAACATCTCCTTCAGGTTGCTGAACATCTTTGACAGCTGAGTAGAATTCTTTCTTTTAACCTTTCTTGTTTTTCTTTTTCTTTTTTTCTTATCCTTGAGCTGCTCCTTTTTTCTTTTTCTGTTGTTTTTCAGCAAGGTTTTTGGCCCGGACGGGTCTCTCGCTATTTGTTATAGGCCTCATATGGCCTCAACCCCCCTTTTCAAAACATGTTCTGTTTGTCCCAACAAACTTGCACTGAATGATAGACATTCTAAGTGCCTTTTTTGCCTGGGTGAATCCCATGTTCCTGATAGATGTGCCCATTGTAAGGCCTTTACTCCGGTAACTCTCCGTAACAGGGCTAAGAGATTCCATGCCTCCTTGGGGGAAAAAAGCATTGTCTGTAGCCCAAAAATCTTCCCTGCAATTGGACCCGCTGGGCAGACTTCCCATCTCTTAAGTTCCAGCGGATTCCGAAGCTCTCTCAGAAGGTCTCGATGTCAACACCGGCATTGACATCACCACCTCCTACATCGAAGTCTTGAGATCGAAGCACCTGTCTCCCTCCGCCTCGATGTCTCAGTTGACTTCCAGCCAATCTCCTCAGGAGGTGCCTTCTGTGTCTCAGAAGGCCAAGAAGGGGCCATCGCATCATGATAGCGACAAGCATAAAAAGCAGCACAAGGCCAAGGAAGCTAGTCCTCTCAACGCCGTCCAGGTCTCTACTTCGGCTCCTGTGTCGTTGGCTGCAGTTCAGATTGACTCAGCTATGGCCTTTCTAATGCCTGCTTCGACATCGATGCCTGGCTTCTCTGCCCTGGTCCCGGTCACTGTCTTAGACTTGGCATCAGAGGCTTTTGACTTGACTGCGGTATCAGCATCATTGTCTGCACCGTCCCAGCTCATGTCACTCCCAACATAGACGGTCTTGCCTATACCTCCACTGTCTGCAACTGTTCTCCTTACTTGTCAGCTTCATACGTTGCTCGACATCAAGCTGAGGATTATTGGAGAGAGAGGCATCCTTCTTACCGCTCCTACTCTCCATCCTATAGAGACCGGTATTATTACAGAGATCCACAATTCAAGTCTTATTGCCGACATTGATCTCGATCTTGATCCCTAGTAGATGTCCATGAGAACTACAGGGTCCCATCGCCGCCACCCCGTAACAATGCTACGATGTCGAGGCTGCCAGATCCGCTACCACTGCCAAGTTCGGTCCCAACGTCGACACCAATATCGACATTGACTGTGACACCGATTCTGTCAACTATTCCTATTGTCCCTTCGATGGCGACAAGCTTTGGTAGTCCCGACGTCGACGCCTCCTTTACTGCCAACTTTTGCCTCTGAGACCACTCTGGCTTGTTCTACAGAGGAATCTACCAGTGAACTGGAGGGATCTCCAGGTTCCCCTATGCCTATTGTCTCCTCCGCAAAAGAGGAAGTAGAGGATTCCATGCCTCATTCCCCAATCGAGGATGTTAACCTCTTTTCGGGCATCATTGACAGGATGGTTAAGGTGGTTGGCCTAAAGACAGACCAGACCCCCAAGCCGCCGAGGGACCCAATAGATGGCTTGTTTGACAGACCAGACCAGCCTGCTGTGATCCCATTCTTGGCATCTTTTGCTGACATCATGACCCTTTTGTGGCCCAAGCCGGCCTCTACTCCTCCAGCATCTTAGAAACTGAATTCCATGTACAGGGTGCAATCCGACACTGCCCGCTTTCTGTTTACTCATCTGGCTCCCAACTCTTTGGTAGTCGAGTCTACCTCCAATCTTCTGGCAAGAGCCACTGTGCTCCAGTGGACAAGGACGGGAGACGTATGGACATCTTTGGCAGGAGATTCTACTCCTCTGCGGCTCTCAATGTCAAAGTCGCCAACATGCAGGCCTCCATGGTGAGATACCAGAAGTTGGGACAAGATGGCGTAATTTATCCCCTTTCTTCCTCCAGAACAGAAATCAGCGGCTTTTGACTTCTGTGCCGATGCCCTGTTGCTCGTCACTCAACAGGTCCAATCTGCTAGGCATTCAGTCGACTGCTCAGCCAAGATTATGTCTGGACCCGTGGCAGTTTGTAGATTTGCCTGGTTGAGATCAACAGATCTGAGGAGGCAAAATCCAAAATTGAGGACATGCCATTTGATGGAGGCCTCTTTGCTGCCAAAACAGATGAAACTCTGGATTCTATGGCCAAAGCCCGCCTTAATGGCAAGCGTCTAGGTGTCACCTGCAATAAACAGCAGTTTGGGAGACAACCGTGGTGTGGAAGACCTGCCTCTTTGAGCTACACTCGTCCTCGCTCGGGCATGTCGTCGGGCTACAGGGGCTCCCCTCAACAATACTCTAGGAGGCCATTTAGGCAGCAGCAACAACCAACAACAGCAGCGTCAAGGTCAGCAGCACCAACAGTCTCAGTCCTCCAGGAAGTCCTCCTCTTCTAAGTCCCGCTTTTGATGGGTCTTCAGGAGTGACACCAGTGTTCTGCCTGTCACCACCTGTGCTTCCTTCCCACCACATCCCCAGGCTTTGCCTCTTCTACAAAAATTGGCTCCAAATCACTTCGGATTCCTGGGTCCTCACTATTATTTGCTTGGTATACACCATAGAGTTCTCAAGTATTCCACCAAGTAGCCTTTTCTGCTCTACTCCTCCTTCCTCTTCTCTCCTAGAGGAGATCTCCTTGCTTCTCGACAAAGGAGCCATTCAGCAGATTCCAACCAGCTGCAGACTGGAAGGCTACTTCTCTCGATACTTCACGGTGCCGAAGAGAGGTGGTGGTTTTCATCCCATTCTAGACTTGAGAGGTGTCAACTCTTTCATCACTCCTCGCAAGTACAAGATGGTGTCTCTGCAGTCAATCCTTCTGTTCCTGCATTGAAGGGACTGGTTTGCATCCATCGATTTGAAGGATGCCTACTTTCACATCAGCATCAGGCCCCAGCATTGGAAGTTCCTGTGCTTCGCTGTTGATGGAGATCTCTTTCCATATACCGTTCTTCCCTTTGGCCTCTCCACTGCTCCTCGAGTCTTTACAAAATGCATGGCAGTGGTCATCTCCCACCTTCAACTGCAAGGCATAAAAATCTTCCCTTACCTCAATGACTGGCTCCTGGTGTCGTCCTTCCGGACACATGTGTTCAAAGACATTCACTCTACCTTATCTCTTCTCACCGACTTGGGACTCACCATCAATCCATCCAAATCAATCCTTCGACCAGTGAAGGTGATAGACTACATAGACACCTCTCTGGATTCCATCATGGCACAAGCCTACCTTCCGACCAGACGGGCAGAAGCCCTCTGGGACCAGCTGCGCTATGTCCTTACCACTATTCAGCCAATGGCAAAGGACATACAATGCCTGCTGAGCTACCTAGCCTCCACTACGGCTGTTACTTACTTTGCACGTCTGAGATTCAGACCTCTCCAACAGTGGTTCCTATCTGCCTTTGACCACCTCCGTGACAGTCAGTCTAAGAGGCTCTCGATTCCCACTCATGTACAGGACTTCCTGAAGTGGAGGCTAGTCCCCTCCAACATCCTCAGAGGGATGCCTTTTCAAGCACCTGAACCTTCCAGGATGGTCAGCACGGACAAATCTATGACAGGATGGGGGTGCCCATTATAAGGACTTTCGTGTACAGGGCCAATGGTCCCCAGATGAATTAGAGCTGCACATCAACGCTCTGGAACTCTTGGCAGCCATCAAAGCCTTCAGGGCCTTCGAATGTTATCTCCTTCACAGAGTTGTGCAAGTGGTGTCAGACAATACAACCACTGTCTGCTACATCAACAAACAGGGAGGAACACGCTCTCCAGTTCTCCTACACCTGTCTCAACACCTTTGGACATGGTGCCACCATCGCTCAATCCAGCCAATGGTGGTCCACCTCGCAGGCAAGGACAATGTGCTAGCGGACTCCCTCAGCAGGGACAAGGTCCTTCAGCATGAGTGGGCTCTGTCAACTCAAGCCTTCCATCTCCTTACATCCCTTTGGGGTTTCCCTCAGTGGATGTATTCGTAACTCCGGAGAATGGTTAGTACCAGCTGTTCTACACCAGAGCGGGCAGAAGCCTGGGATTCTTGGGAGATGCCTTCCTCTGCGACTGGAGCCAGGACTTCCTGTATGCCTTCCCTCCCCTGCCACTCATCAGCAGGGTGGTGGCCAAGATGACCAGAGATGGGTCCAACTCAATTCTGACCCCCTTCTGGCCAGGACAGCTTTGATTCACTCCGTTGCTCCATCTGGCCAAGGGCCAATACTTCCATCTCCCGAACTGGCTGGACCTTCTGTCCCATTCCAAAGGGGAAGTCCTGCACCCGGACTTTCACAATGTGCGGATGACAGTTTGGAGGATCAGGCCCTGACCTCTCCTGAACTGCTTAGGGTCTTGTTAGCCTCCTACCAAGCAAGCCTAGGCATATAAACGGAAACGCTTTTGTGCCTCTGCAGAGGCTAGAGCCGAACCTTCTTTTCCTGTGAGCCTCTCTACTGTGCTCCAATTCCTATTGCACCTTCGAGGCCAAGGTCTGGCCTTCTCATCCCTCAAGGTCTACCTTTCGGCCATAGTTGCTAACCAGCCACCTGGTTCTCCATCAGCTCAGCTCTTCACTTCACCGACACTAAAGAAGTTTTTCAAGGGACTTCACCATCTCTATCAATGCCTCCATTGGCCCTGGCTTAGTCTCTCTCCTTGGTGCTCACACAGCTCACGAGACCTCCATTTGAGCCCTTGGGCTCACCCTCTTTCCGACTGCTGACACCCAAGGTGTCCTTTCTTGTGGCCATCACCTCAACCTGATGTGCTTCAGAGCTGACGGGCCGTCAGATGATCCATTCCTCAATTTCCATAGGGACAAGTTGGTCCTCAGACTGGACATCTCCTTCCTCCCTAAGGTGGTTTCACAGTTTCACCTTTCTCAAGAGAGATTGTGCTTCTGAACATCCAGATCCTTCTTCGCCTCTGGAAAAGACTATGCACACTCAATGTTCACTGTGCTTTGGCATTTTATGTTTGATCTTCTGCTGAGTTCAGGTTGTTCATCAAGTTGTTTGTTTGTTATGGTGGAGCCAAGAAGGGCAACCCAGTTTCCTCCCAAAGGTTTTCGAAGTGGATTGCCCAGACCATTGCTCTGACCTATGAACTTGCTAAGCCCCCTTTGCCGGTTGGTGTCCATTCTCGCTCAACTAGGGCCATTGCTTCTTCTGCCGCCTTCCTCCGAGGTGTTCCCCTGCCAGAAGTCTGCAAGGCGGCTATGTGGTCACAACCTTTCACGTTTGTTCGCATTACTGGCTGGATTCCAGGTCCCGAAGTGATGCCAGTTTTGGTCGTGTTGTTTTGTCTTCTATTCTGCAGTGACCTTCCCACTTCCACAGGTAAGCTTTTTTTTGAGGCACAGAGACCATGAAGAAGTAGTACAGGTGGCTTACCTGTAACTGTGTTTCTTCGAGTGGTCATCTGTGCCCTCATACAAATCCCGCCCTTCCTCCCCTCGGTCAGGTCCCTGCTCTTTTTGCAGCGGACTTGAACTAAAAGAGGAGCTAGATTGGCGGGATTGGGCATTCTCAGGGAGTGGGGGGGCGGGGCTACCGCCAATCTATTCAGCTTTTCAGCTTTCTGAATGGAGTCTCTGTGCAGGCACAGTACCTTATTGTGTGAGGGCACAGATGACCAACAGCAACAGGTAAGCAACCTGTACTTTTTTCTTTCTAATTTTGCATCAATTTTGATAGCTTATTTTGAATCTCCCTTGAGGTTTTCTTATATTTACAAGATTTTATATTCATTACACAAGTGTAAGACCTGCACTAAAAGCCAGGATTGTGTAGTGGTTTGAGTGTTGGACTTTGACTCTGGAGACCAGATTTTTATTCCTGCTCAGCCATGGGAATTTAATTTAATTTACACTTGAGCCATTGCATTCTGGGAGCCAGTGCTGGGAGACTACTTAAGGCTACTCAAGGCTAGCAGAAGCTTCATTTCCTTTAAGGAGGAGAAAGAAAAGGAGGAGGTTCTAGTCCATGTGCTTGGGTGAGATCTAATTTAATTTACACTTGAGCCATTGCATTCTGGGAGCCAGTGCTGGGAGACTACTTAAGGCTACTCAAGGCTAGCAGAAGCTTCATTTCCTTTAAGGAGGAGAAAGAAAAGGAGGAGATTCTAGTCCATGTGCTTGGGTGAGATCTAATTTAATTTACACTTGAGCCATTGCATTCTGGGAGCCAGTGCTGGGAGACTACTTAAGGCTACTCAAGGCTAGCAGAAGCTTCATTTCCTTTAAGGAGGAGAAAGAAAAGGAGGAGATTCTAGTCCATGTGCTTGGGTGAGATCTAATTTAATTTACACTTGAGCCATTGCATTCTGGGAGCCAGTGCTGGGAGACTACTTAAGGCTACTCAAGGCTAGCAGAAGCTTCATTTCCTTTAAGGAGGAGAAAGAAAAGGAGGAGGTTCTAGTCCATGTGCTTGGGTGAGATCTAATTTAATTTACACTTGAGCCATTGCATTCTGGGAGCCAGTGCTGGGAGACTACTTAAGGCTACTCAAGGCTAGCAGAAGCTTCATTTCCTTTAAGGAGGAGAAAGAAAAGGAGGAGGCTGTAGTCCATGTGCTTGGGTGAGATCTAATTTAATTTACACTTGAGCCATTGCATTCTGGGAGCCAGTGCTGGGAGACTACTTAAGGCTACTCAAGGCTAGCAGAAGCGCTCGCCTAATGGCGCGCGAATTTTGATTTTTTTATCTAGTCAAGGAGGTGTTTAGAGAATAGAAGAGGAGCCGGCCTGAAGCATCAGAGGAAGTGAATCAGAGACTTGCCTTTGGAAGGAGCTTTTAGCCAGGAGCTCTCTACATAACTATAGGCCCCGTGACTTGAACTCAGTGACAGAGCTTGGGAATAAAGGCCAAGTCTAGCAAGGGAAGCCCACAGTCTTGTTTCAGTGCCTCCTTAAGACTTCTCAGTATGGACACTGAAGGCCCTGCAGCAGTCACCTGCAACACCTGTGGGATGTTTGTCTTCTTGCCTACAGAGGTGGGGAACTACACCTGCCCCAAGTGCAAGTTGGTAGCCCTCTTGGAAGAGAAAGTACAGCAGCTAGAGGAGCAGATATCTGCACTCCAGCATCATAGAGAGCAGGAGAATCTCCTGAACAGGTCAGACCAGAATGTCTTGGGTGGGAAACAGAGAGAGGAAGTTGTTGGGGTGGAGGAGGTCACTCCACATACAACAGAGGTAGATGCTTGGAGGAAGGTCACACACAGAAGTAAGGAAACCAGGGAACGTTCTGTGAGCGGCTTGCAGCTACAGAATCGCTTTGAATCTCTCTCTGTTGTCAGAGATGATGAGGAAAAGCAGCAGGGACAGACATCAGGGACAGAGCAGGAGAGCCTGAGAGTATCACGAAAAGGAACAGCCACTGCTAAGCCTCGGAGGAGGCGCGTGGTCGTGGTGGGGGACTCCTTGCTGAGGGGTACTGAAGCAGTGGTTTGTGGGCCTGACAAGATGTCTCGGGAGGTGTGTTGTCTCCCTGGGGCAAAGATCCATCATGTGACGGAGAGGCTGACAAGACTTGTCAAGCCTACTGACCGTTATCCCCTTCTTTTGGTTCATGTGGGAACCAATGATACTGCAAGGCACAGCCTTCAGAATATCAAAAGGGATTATGAGGCTCTGGGAAGGAAGCTGAAAGAGATGGATGCACAGGTTGTCATCTCATCTCTACTCCCGGTAGAAGGGCATGGTCCAGGAAGGGAGAGGAAAATAGCAGAGGTGAATAACTGGCTCCGTAGATGGTGCCGCCAAGAACAGTTTGGATTCTTGGATCATGGGCTGCGGTTCCATGAGGAGGGACTTCTGGCAAGGGATGGACTGCATCTCACGCCAGTTGGCAAAAACATTTTTGCCAACAGTCTGAAGAATCTGATCAGGAGGGCTTTAAACTGAGTTATGTGGGGGAGGGAGACATTATACTGGAAGGCAAAAGGGATGGAGAGAATAGTCCAAGTGGCATAGAGGGAACAAGGCAAACAGTGCAAGGACCCAACAGTAGGAGGCAAAAAAATGTGCAAAAGCAGCAAGTAAAGAGGACACATGGTCTTAAATGCCTCTCCACTAATGCACAGAGTATGGGAAATAAGCAGGATGAACTTGAACTCCTAGCACAACAAGGGAAATATGATATAATAGGCATCACTGAAACCTGGTGGGATGAGTCTCATGATTGGAATGTAGAAATAGAGGGGTATAACCTTTTTAAGAGAAACAGGCCAAGCAGGAAAGGAGGAGGAATAGCATTATATGTCAGGGATATTTACACCAGTGAAGAGATGCAGGAAGTCAATACTGGAAGCCAGGTGGAGAGCATCTGGATAAAAATTAAAGGAGAGGGAAATAACAGAGATGTTACTGTGGGAGTCTACTACAGACCCCCGACTCAGGCAGAGGAATTGGATGATGCCTTTCTAGAACAGATAATCACATACTCAGAAAAGAGAGATGTAGTAGTGATGGGTGACTTCAACTATCCTGATATTTGCTGGAAGTCAAACTCAGCCAAATCCTCAAAGTCTAGCAAATTCCTCACTTGCCTGGAAGACAATTTCATTGTCCAAAAGGTGGAAGAGGCAACAAGGGGATCAGCCATTTTAGATCTGATCTTAACCAACAGGGAAGACCTAGTTGATGGGGTGCAAGTGGTTGGATCCTTAGGTGGAAGTGACCATGTTCTCCTGGAGTTTGTAATACAGTGGAAGGGAGAAGCTAGGCATAGTCAGACACGCACTCTAGAGTTTAGGAGAGCTAATTTCAATAAACTTAGAGAAATACTGGGAGTGATCCCATGGTCAGGAATACTAAAAGAAAAGGGAGTTCAAGACGGATGGGAGTTTCTCAAAAGGGAGATATTGAAGGCACAATTTCAAACAGTTCCAATGAGGAAGAAAAATGGAAGATGTCTCAAGAAGCCAGGATGGATGACTAAGGAACTTTCAAATGAGCTAAGTTTTAAACGGAACATGTATAAGAAATGGAAAAATGGAGAAATCACGAAAGTGGAATTCAAACAAATAGCCAGCACATGTAGGGGTAAAGTCAGAAAAGCTAAAGCGCAGAATGAACTCAGGCTTGCTAGAGAGGTTAAGAACAATAAAAAGGGCTTTTTTGGATATGTCCGCAGCAAAAGGAAGAAGAAGGAAACAGTGGGGCCACTGCGTGCAGAAGATGGCAAAATGCTAACAGGGGACAGAGAAAAGGCAGAATTACTCAACACCTTCTTTGCTTCAGTCTTCTCAGAAAAGGCAAAGGGTGCTCAACCTAAGGATAATGGAGACAGAATAGAGGAAATTCAGCACAGAATAAGTAAAGAGGTAGTACAGGAATACCTGGTTAGCCTAAATGAATATAAATCTCCAGGACCAGATGAACTACATCCTAGAGTATTAAAAGAACTGGCAAATGTAATATCAGAGCCATTGGCAATAATCTTTGAGAACTCCTGGAGAACAGGAGAAGTCCCAGCAGACTGGAGGAGGGCAAACGTTGTCCCCATCTTCAAAAAGGGAAAAAAAGAGGATCCCAACAATTATCGTCCAGTTAGTCTGACATCAATTCCAGGAAAGGTTCTAGAGCAGATCATTAAGCAGAGAGTCTGTGAACACTTAGAGGCCAATGCCATAATCACAAAAAGCCAACATGGGTTTCAGAGAAACAAGTCATGCCAAACGAACCTGATCTCTTTTTTTGATAAAATTACCAGCTTGGTAGATGAAGGGAATGCTGTGGATATAGTATACCTCGATTTCAGTAAGGCCTTTGACAAGGTTCCCCATGACATTCTTGCAAACAAGCTTGCAAAATGTGGGATAGACAAGTTAACTGTTACATGGATTTGTAATTGGTTGACTGGCCGAACTCAAAGGGTGCTCAACAATGGCTCCTTTTCATCCTGGAGAGAAGTGACCAGTGGGGTCCCACAGGGCTCTGTCCTGGGCCCAGTCCTATTCAACATCTTTATTAATGACTTGGATGACAGAATTGGGGGCATACTTATCAAATTTGCAGATGACACTAAACTGGGAGGAGTAGCTAATACCCCAGAGGACAGGATCAAAATTCAAAATGACCTGAATAGACTAGAAAGCTGGGCCAGTGCTAACAAAATGAAATTCAATGCGGAGAAATGTAAGGTTCTGCACTTAGGGCGGAAAAATGAAATGCACAGATATAGGATGGGGGACACCTGGCTGAATGAGACCACATGTGAAAGGGATCTAGGAGTCCAAGTAGACCATAAGCTGAACATGAGTCAACAGTGTGATGCGGCAGCTAAAAAAGCCAATGCAATTTTAGGCTGCATCAATAGAAGTATAGTTTCTAGATCAAGGGAAGTTATAGTGCCACTCTATTCTGCTTTGGTCAGGCCCCACCTGGAATACTGTGTCCAGTTCTGGGCACCACAATTCAAAAAAGATGTGGAGAAACTGGAGCATGTCCAAAGGAGGGCAACTAAGATGGTGAAGGGTCTGGAAACCTTGCCCTATGAAGAACGCCTTAGGGAGCTGGGGATGTTTAGCCTGGAGAAGAGAAGGTTAAGAGGTGATATGATAGCCCTGTTTAAATATTTGAAGGGATGTCATATTGAGGAGGGAGCAAGCTTGTTTTCTGCTGCTGCAGAGACTAGAACGCGAAACAATGGATGCAAACTGCAGGAAAAGAGATTCCACCTCAACATTAGGAGGAACTTCCTGACAGTAAGGGCTGTTCGACAGTGGAACACACTCCCTCGGAGTGTAGTGGAGTCTCCTTCCTTAGGGGTCTTTAAGCAGAGGCTGGATGGCCATCTGTCAGGGATGCTTTGACTTGGAGTTCCTGCATGGCAGGGGGTTGGACTGGATGGCCCTTGTGGTCTCTTCCAACTCTATGATTCTATGATTCTATGATTCTAACCCACTGGGTGACCCTGGGTGAGTCACAAAATCTCAGCCCCAGAAACCCCATGATAGTTTCGGCTTAGAGTTGCCATGAATTGGAAATGACTTGAAGTTCCACAAGAACAACAAAAGCCACACTAGTTCATTGTTAACTAGGGAAGCAGTATTGCCCACACTTTCTTCAAATTTCATTGAACTGAATCAGGTTCAGATTCTACTTGTGGAACTTGATTCAGCATACAGTGGTCCCCGGATTACGAAAGTAATCCGTTCCAGGACCCCTTTCGTAACCCGAAAATTTTCATAACCCAGGGGACCACTGTATATGTAGCGGAGCGCAGCAGAGCGCACAGATTTAAAGGGCCGGATTTTTTTTTTCATAACCCGGATTTTTTTCGGAAGCCGGGGCCGTTCTTCGGGCCCCGGTGCTTTTGTATCCCGGGATTTTCGTAGCCCGGGGGACCACTGTACTGTCATCTGTTACTGTACTGTGATGAACCACACTTCTGCAGTAGTGTATGTACTTTTATGCCCAATTCCAGTCTGGATTTAACCTGCACCTCTTCCCTGTCACAGCTATAAGTCTGTGTACTAATTAACCTGTATTACATTGCTTTCCCAAGAGAATTATTTTTTACTCCCCAATTTTTTATATTCTTTTCATTTGAGCCTAGTTTCTACCCTTTTAAAATGTGAAGTCTTTTTACTTTCAGTAATATGATCCTGCTTTGCCACTTTTTCAGATGATTAACTAATGTTAAAACAATTGCTATGAAGCTCAGTACCCTCTGTCTCAGTTGCCTGGCTTGTCTATTAAAATCTCTTGGTGTTTTAGTCCAGTAGTCTGTGACAATGTCAAGTTTAGGCAAATCTGAATGACTGTTCCAGGTTTCACGTGTCATAGTATCAAGTTTTCCTCTGAAATTTTGCTCTGCTTCATTAACCTGCTATTTAATCACTTCTTTTGTAATCAAAAGACCTGTCAAAGAAATGGGAACACAGTAAAATTGTAGTTTGTTTTTAATGATAGTGTGTCATCTTGAAAATAAATAAGCAAACTGATAATTTGTATATCTTTTTAAATGATGAGAGGTGTGCATATGGGTATGCATTTACTCACAAGTAGCTTTGAAGTAAAATTAAAATGTCTACTAATGCTGTTTCCCCCCGCAAACCACCACTTACTTCAGATGACTGGACATGCTACTACAGTCTTGTGGATGAGATGTACTGTAGTGGACATTTGTTTGGGAATTTTGTAGATATGACTTCTTTTTATTATGCTTTCAATTGTATAAGTATGAGATATATAGGACAGTTGTGGTAAAGCTGAAGTGTCCAGTATCATTTTTATCACTTGCCTGGTCCCCATAGATCTTCACCTATGAAGATGAAGGAGAACAAGTCCCCATGTTCTATATGAAAGTCAAAATGTTTATTTCTTTAAAAGCCCAAGGCGTTTCAGCCTTATCACCATTCATAGTAAATGTGTTTTTGTTTATTTTAGAGTAACCCCTGAAGAAGGCCAATTGGTGAAAAAGCCTAAACACGTTGGTCTTTGTAAGAAATAAACATTTTTGACTGTCATGTTTTCATCTCCTTTCATTCTTCCCCCATAGACGACCAAGAATGCCACACAGGTGAGTATATAGAATTCCACACTGGCAAGTGATCACCGTGATGGAAGAGGGCTGCACAGGAAGCAAAGCCCTTTCTTCCCCAGCTGTACTTTGAGGAACCACAGAATAGTCCAAGCCTCCTCTACAACCTGCACAGTGTCTTTGATGAACATGTATGAAGGACTCCCCATGAGCAAATCTAGCCCCAAAATGGAGAGGGCTGATGGAGAGAGTGCGGTGTTCTCTTTGCCTCTTTCAGTAGTTTGCCAGAAAGGCAAGATTAAGTGTGCACATTATAAGTAATCCCTCCAAAGAGTCTGTCCACATCCTTGTACTGTGCCCCTGGAAATTACAGGACAATGTCCAATGACAACAGGACAACAGATAGCCAAAGATACATCTACTCAAGCTATATAAACAGTAATATCTAATTCATAATGTATTGGATCAATTTTTTTCTGCAAAGTGTTTTGCAAATTGATCACATTGGGCTGTTTAATGCTCTATGCTATTTTTGGTCCAGACTCTAATAGGCCTTGACCATCTGAAAGACTTCAATTGTTTGGCTTTTTGGAAAGACAGTAATGGTAGAAAAGCACAGTTTCTGTATTGTTATTACCACCATGGGATGTGTTTTCGGAAGGGCACTTGCCTGTTTTCTGTCAAATTTAAATCCCATGTTTTCTGCCAGCCTTACTCTAGTCTGCCGCCACTTTTTCTGCTGTCCCCAACTACCCAGGAATCTCTGTATCTTTAGTCAGTGGAAAAGGACACTTGGGAATGATTTGGTCAACACCCAAGCAATAGTGCCATTCTGTAATTCAAACAGGACTTAAGGCCTGCTGAGACAACAAGAAAAATTACCAACACCTGCTAGAATATCATTTAGGTTCATCGGCCTCCTATATTTGAATAGTTTCTGAGATCTTGTAAATCTGAACACCACCAAGAAGTGATCTGTCCATGAAAACAGAATTACAGAAGGTTCTTACTCCTCCAGATTACTATCATCCCACTCAGTATGAAAAACCAAGTTGAGAGTCTGCCTTGCAGAATGAGTTCATCCATGTACTAATTAGGATAGATGCATGTTTACCATGGAGGCCCGAACCACCAGTGGCAGTGAAATTAATATGCTTAAAATGGTTACTTGTGCCAAGCTTTTAAAGCAGATGGCATATGAAATTAAACAGGAAGTTGCTTACTAGCTACTAACCTTGACAAGAGAAAGTCAACTTCTGGAACTGTATCTTTGAGGTCAAAAGCCTTGTCCTGTAACTCAGTGAACTTTACTTAGTGAAAATGCATCAGTATGGAAATCAGTTGCACTGTGGATCATAGTTTGGCTTTACCAGAGTTGTGGATCAGTAAGAGACTGGCAAGACCAAGAATTTGAAGAATTTTTATTACCTTAATTTGACTAATATGATTGATTATATTTAGGTGCCTTGGACATGAGTCTTAGCATCTGGCATCCTGGGGAAAGAGTTGGATGTGTTACAGCTCAGAGTTTAACTGATAAATAGTTTGATTGTTTCACTACTTACACAAAGTTGAAAATTCAAGCAATAATTTGGCTGCTTGTTTAGCTACAGAATGTATTTGCTTCCTCTAAGATTGTTGCATATTACATTCACATATTAGTGGTTTTTTAATTGCTTTTATACTGAACTTCACTTTTCTCAATAAAAAAAAGCTTTTTGTAGCTAGTGGATACAGAACTTGGGCAGTCATTTTCTCCCACTTGGCATAAATCTGTTTGAGCAAAATCCTTTCCTTCAAAGTGCAAGTCCTTCATATTCTCCTTTAGAGTGCAAGTGGCAGGTTGCTTCCTTCCCTACAGCTTTCATCCTTGGCTGACTATCAGTTAATTTTTTCTACTGCTGTCAAGCTTACTTGGGGTATGTATGCACAATTCTTAGCTCCCGGTGTGGGTTTGGGAGGTAGGTTTTCACATTATGTACATGCATATGCACGCAAATACAGGTATTCCAAAAGTGAAAAAAATCCACAATACTTCTGATCCCAAGCATTTCAGATATTCAATCTATAGTAGCAGTCAAACAATTTGTTCAACCTGTATGCTACAGAGTTTCCTTTTTGAGGTAACTTATGAGGTCACCATAAGTTGACAGATGACTTGAAGACACATACACACATGCTGATACTTTAGTGACTGAGTTACTTAATTATTAGTGGACCAAATGCACACATTCTTCATTATGACAGGAACAATAAAGAATACCAGTTTATATTGATAAGTTAGGAAAACTACTCTGGGAAAAGGTAGACAAAGGGTTGTTCATTAGACTGTGTCATAACCAAGAATAGAGTTCATTTAATTATTTAATTTATAACCTACCTTTCTCCCAAGTCTGGGATGCAAGGTACTGTAGTTTCCAGCATAATTTTAAAAAGCTTCCAATAAATAAAACTTCAATAAATTACACATATTTAAATGCAAGTACCTGATATTAAAAATAATTATTTTATATCATTCAAAAACCAAATAAAAAACTTTAAATTCCACACAAATAATAAGTAAGCACTAAAATATGTTAAAGCCCACCACATCCAGTTTAAAAATTATAAATATAAGAGAAATAAGTTACTGCATGGGTAGAAAGATCTTTCTCTTCCAACAAGACAACAGGGAGGGTACTAACTTACCTTTCTTGGAGATTAGCCTAAACTCCCTTTACAGTTTTACAAGCCAAAGCACAACTCCCTGTCCACCGTCCTAGAGAATTGTGCTCGATAGTATAATATCATTTAGCTAGACCAGGGATCCCTAGCCTTATTTCTGTGGTAGAGTCCCTAAGAGGCCTGCCCTATGTCTTACATGTTAATGGTATTTAGGAGTATATATAAGAATATATTTTTATTATTTAACTTCATTCAGTTTTTATTTATTTCATTTTGCTGGTGTGGCCACAGAGAACCTGGAAAGTGCACGTGGAGCCCTAGGCTCCTCAGAGCACAGGTTTAGAACTAGACCGTTTTTTGAAATGAGAACTTCACGGAATGCTGCTTTCAAAACTAGAAATTTTTAAATAGTCCAGCTGTAAGAAGTAGCCCAGCAAGGCTAGTATCCAACTGAGTTGTAGTAATACAGTAAATTTTCCCTTTTCAACTGAAAATGTACACTCTGAAAGGTGTCTACCTTTCTTCTCAGTGTGCTAGTACCTTTTTCACAGTAACTAAAAAACCTCCAGTTAGAAAGTTAATCTTTTGGTTCTGACTTACACAGGAAGGCAGAATTATACAATGTGTGTAGATTAATAAAACTTTCCTTCATAAGGAAAGGTCACTAAAGTCAGAAGATAAAAATGAAATGCAAAAAGAACAGGAGAAGAAGGGATCAGGATTACAGTCCAGATCCCCACATGACTCCCTTTTTATATTCATCCATCTTACTAAGTACAGTATATTACTACCCATGTGTTTGAGAAGGACTTGAAGACAGGCAACATGTGGTTTCTGGACTACAGATGGGGAAGAGGTGGATGCTGAACTACAACTGACGAGGGTTGATGCAGTTCACAACATCTAGAGAGTGACATATTTCCTTCCCCGATTGGCAAGCAGAGGTAAAGAGTTTCATTCCCCAGTTTAAAAAAATAAGTGGATGAAGTACGAAATGATTCTGTCCAAGCTCTGAGTGGGTTTCTGCTAATTAATGTGGATTAGATATGGGGTAGGCACTCATGGTGGGTTTGGAAGTCTCATCTGGCACATTTTCAAGTCCCTCAGGCCCCCTGTTTTATTAGATGGTCAGTTCCAGTTTTGGGTGGGGAACTTTTAAATACCTCAAAAATTCTTTTTGTCTACCCCAATAGAATCATAGAATTATAGAGATGGAAGAGACCACAAGGGCAATACCTCCAAAGAAGGAAACTCCACCATACTCTGAGGGAGTGTGTTCCACTGTCGAACAGCCCTTACTGTCAGGAAGTTCCTCCTAATGTTGAGGTGGATTCTCTTTTCCTGCAGTTTGCATCCATTGTTCCACGTTCTGGTCTCTGGAGCAGGAGAAAACAAGCTTGCTCCCTCCTCCATATGACATCCCTTCAAATATTTAAACAAGGCTATCATATCACCTCTTAACCTTGTCTTCTCCAGGCTAAACATACCCAGCTCCCTAAAGCGTTCCTTATAGGGCCCTGATGGCGAACCTATGACACGCGTGTCAGCACTGACACGCGTAGCCATTTCTGATGACACATGGCCACTGAGGCAGCCACATGCTGAGAAGGATGTTTCATCCTCGGCTCCTGCATGTGCAGTAGTTGAGGATGAATAAGACTCTAGTCACAAATGTTTCATCCTCGGCTACTGGACTTGGCCATGCTGCATTCCACTGCTCCCTGCTCTGCTGGCGGAAGTGAGGGCAAAGTTCCCGGCTTAACCGGAAGTCCCAGAAATAGACACTCTGTGACGGACCTCTGTTGTTTTGGCCTACAAACCTCTGGCACAGAGTGTCTAATGGGGAGGATGAACCATTTGCTGCTCCTGAGAATGAAAAGTCACAAACGTTTCATCCTCCCCTATTAGACACTCTGTGCCGGAGGTCTGTAGGCCAAAACAACAGAAGTCTGTCACAGAGCTTCTAGTTCAGGGACTTCCGGTTAAGCTGGGATCTTGGTCCTCACTTCCCTCGACAGAGCAGGGAGCAACGGAATGCAGCGGGGGACACATCTCTGGGGCCCCTGCCATTACCAGTAACCAAATAACAGTTAACCACAGCAACCATTATCTACTGTTCTGGGGTAAAATGGATTTCTAATCCATCATTACTGAGATAAGTGATATAAACTATAAAAATAAGTGATTTAAAATATAAATGTTACAAAATAATGTTTTTTCCTCAAAGTGACACACCACCCAAGTTATGCTCAGTTTTTTGGCAAAGTTTGACACATCAAGCTCAAAAGGTTGTCCATCACTGTCATAGGACATGGTTTCCATACGCTTCACCATCTTAGTCACCCTCTTTTGGATATGTTCCAGTTTCTCTACATCCTTTTTGAATTGTGGTGCCCTGAACTGGACATAGTATTCCAGGTGGGGCCTGACCAAAGCAGAATAAAGTGGCACTATTACTTCCCTTGATCTAGACACTATACTTCTATTGATGCAGCCTGAAATTGGCCTTTTTAGCTGCCGCATCGCACTGTTGACTCATGTTCAACTTATGGTCTACTTAGACTCCTAGATCTCTTTCACATGTAGTCTCATTCAGCCAGGTGTCCCCCATTCTATACCTGTGAATTTCATTTTTCTGCCCTAAGTGCAGTACATTACATTTCTCTGTGTTGAATTTCATTTTGTTAGCTTTGACCCAGCTTTCAAATCTATTCAGGTCATTTTGAATTTTGATCCTGTCCTCTGGGGTATTAGCTACTCCTAATTTGGTGTCAACCGCAAAGGTGATAAATAAAGCCCCCAATACTGTCATCCAAGTCATTAATAAAGATATTGAATAGCTCTGGGCCCAGGATAGAACCCTGTGGCCCCCCACTTGTCACTTCTCTCCAGGATGGAAAGGAACCACTGTTGAGCATCCTTAGGGTTCAGCTGGTTAACCAATTACAAATCCATGTAACAGTTACCTTGTCTAGTCCACATTTTGCAAGCTTTTTTGCAAGAATTTCATGGGGAACCTTGTCAAAAGTCATACTGAAATCAAGATATACTATATCCACAGCATTCCCTTCATCTACCAAGCTGGTAATTTTATCAAAAAAAGAGATCAGATTTGTCTGGTATGACTTGTTTCTCTGAAACCCATGTTGACTTTTTGTGACTATGGCATTGCCTACTAAATGTTCACAGACTCTCTGTTTAATGATCGGCTCTAGAATCTTTCCTGGTATTGATGTCAGACTAACTGGACGATAATTGTTTGGATCCTCTTTTTTCCCCCTTTTTGAAGATGGGGACAATGTTTTCTCTCCTCCAGTCTTCTGGGACTTCTCCTGTTGTCCAGAAGTTCTCAGAGATGGTTCCGATATTATATTTGCCAGTTCTTTTAATACCCTTGGATGTAGTTCATCTGGTCCTGGAGACTTTTCTGTGCTGAAATTCCCCTATTCTGTCCTCTGCTCCATTATCCTCAGGTTGAGTACCCTTTGCGTTTTCTAAGAAGACTGAAGCAAAGAAGTTGTTGAGTAATTCTGCCTTTTCTCTGTCCCCTGTTAGTATTTTGCCATCTTCTGCACGCAGTGCCCTTACTGTTTCCTTCTTCCTTTTGCTGCAAATATACCCCCAAAAGCCCTTGTTATTGTTCTTAACCTCTCTAGCAAGCCTGAGTTAATTCTGGGCTTTAGCTTTTCTGACTTTATCCCTACACATGCTTGAATGAATAATATTTTGTAGAATTCCAAGGCTGTGATTCCCCACTGGGGTTGCAATGGGAGGCTGACGACTATACTGAGGACCGTTTGGTGGCTGGTTTATTTCCCAGTGATATAAGGTTGGGGATCACACGGTTCTTTGACTACATCAAAGCCACAGGCTGCGCAATTCCCGCTCCTGGATTATCTGATCTGATTCAATAGAAGAAACTAGACAAAGTTATGTTAATCATAGATTCATAGATTTGGAAGAGCCAACAAGGGCCATCCGGCTCAACTCGCCTTCCATGTAGGAACTCTCAATCAAAGCATTCCCGACAGATTGCCATCCAGCCTCTGTTTAAAAACTTCCAAAGAAGGAGACTCCACTACTTTCTGAGGGAGTGTGTTCCACTGTGGAACAGTTCTTACTGTTAGAAAGCTCCTCCTATTATTTAGTTGGAATCTCTTTTCCTGTAGCTTGCATACATTGTTCTGGGTCCTGTTGTCTTGACCAGTAGAAAACAAGATTGCTCTATCCTCAATATGGCATCCCCTCATATATTTAAACAGGGCTATCATATCACCTCTTAACTTTCTCCAAGAGGTAATATGATGTAGTTTCTGAGCTTTGGCAACCCTAACTCAGGGTTTTCTTGGCAAGATTTGTTCAGAAGCAGTTTGCCTTTGCCTTTCTCTGAAGCTGAGAGGGTATGACTTGCTGAAGGTAACACAGTGGGGTTCCATGGCTGTGTGGAGATTTCAGTCCTGTTCTCTAGAGTGTTGTTTCAACAAACAAACCACTGTACCACATTGGCTCAGCACACTATCCTTGCACTACAAGTCAGGGAGCACTGGGAAACAAGAACTGAAAATCAGAAAGGAAAGGAATCAATCTGTTTGACAGATTAGTTTATCTATAAAGTGGGCAGTGCCCATTGAGTGAAAAGCAAAGTGGAAAAGCAGCAGAAATTATAAAAATAATGGTTATCAGATGACAGAAGATGGATGTTGGGGCAACTCAGGGAATTGAGCCTAACATGACTTTGCCCCAAGCTACTGCTGATCTCCAGTAAAATGTTCTTAAAGTCACCAATCTTGAATAGACTATTCAACACAAAAATAATTTTAGTGGCAAAAATGTGATTGTCTCTTAGTTTTTGGCCTTTAACTGCTTGTGAGCTAGACCTTTGAGTTCCTTATTTGTCAAGATATGGAAAGCAGCACAAATTTTGCATGGCAAAATTATGGCCATATTTACAGACACAAAAGATGTGCTTACAGCTGTCACGTCTTTCTTTCCTTCCAGCCAGCTGGGCCTCAGTAGAGTAATGTACAAGACCAAAAGTCAATGATATGCTGTTGACAAAGTGATATGTATGCATTTGGTCAGAAGTTTCTAGCAGTAATATATAAATGAAGAAAAGAGCTGAAAATTCTTAGCCTCTAAAAAGTAGAGATGAAGAATAATTACAATTTTTTTTAAAAAAAAGACCAAGTCAGTGTCCTTGTACTGTAGCACTTTTTGAGCCACTCTAAAAGTACACAGTGGATAACATAACAGGAAATCACAGTGGATGCCCTCCCTCATTTTTTTCAAGAAGACCTTCTTTTGACCATAATAAGGATCTCGCTCTCACTCTCTTTCTATATATTATTGGTCCCATGAAATCATTATCCTTTGCAGAAGACTATCCTAGTATTGCAGGATTGTGTCTGTTAAAGTGTACAAGGAGTGGAAACCATTGGCTCAAAACTAATAAAACATCCATTGGGCATACCTGAGGACAGTCAAGAACCATTGGATAAAGGAATTTTATATATGTTTAATTTATTGTTCATATTGTAGATGAAGTATTCTGGTATTTTACTTTAAGACTATATTTTAAGTAATCTTCGTTTTTGTTTATTGTATTAATTTTTAAGTATGTTTTAACTCTTACGTTGTTTAATAGTATTTTAAACAGGGGGATTGAGGGATTTGGATTGTATGTTTTTCAATATTTGTAAGCCGCCCCAATTGCATCTTGTAGAGGGGTGGGATATAAATATTATTATGCTATAGAAATTAAGATTTGATTTTTTTTTCCCTATGGACATCAAAAGCACCTGGGAAAGAAATGATACCTCGTGAGATTATTACCTTACATGTTGATTTGTGGACTCCAGGTTTAGTCAGCCTCTATCTGTATAACGATGTGCATGATAACTTTACTTTTGGCTCGTTCTCTGGACTCCAAGCTGCGGTTATGTTATCCCAGAACAGGAGTTTGCTGTCTCCAGTGTGCCTATGCCAACCAAACAGACACATCAGAGAGGGGAAATTGTTGTTTGTTGTTGTGTGTCTTCAAGTCATTTCTGACTTATCACAACCAACCCTAAGGATTTTTCTTGGCAAGATTTATTCAGAGGAGCTTTGCCATTGCCTTTCCCTGAGGCTGAGAGCATGACTTGCAGAAGGTCACCCAGTGGGTTTTGTGGCTGGACTGGGAACTGAACCCTGGTCTCCAGAGTCGTAGTCCAACATTTAAACTACTGTGCCACAATTACAACTGTTTTATTTACTGTAGCACATAAAAGTGTCTAGGGTTAAAAGCCACAAAGGAAAACAACAGGCATCTAAGCATTTATACATTTCTATATGGAAATCAAAAGACACTGTATTTCTGCATTTCAACTGTGTCACTAATGAGCAGGTCAGATTTCTTGAGCGTGCGTGCAGTTATTTCATAATCAGTTATTTACTTATTGCTACTTCATTAGCATGTTAAGGCTCAACTGGGGATGTGTTTTTTACTATTAAAATGAAGGGTATGCTACAAATGGTCACAAATTCTCTATGACCTTTGAGGGTTGCCATGGATTATTAGCCATCTTCTACATGTATGCAGACCTTATCTTACAACCTTTCCATTAGGGCTTGCATTATCATCTATCTGTTACATTCTATTCTCCATTGCCTTGTCAAGATGATATGACCCAGGGCCATTAGGTACATTAAATGCATTCTTTCTGGGGGCTTGGTGCAAGGTACAGCAGGCTAGAGCAAACTAACTACTTTCTATCAATGTCAGCAATTTTATTTTCCATACTGAGATCCCAGTTTCTCCAGTTTACCATATCAGTACTGGATAAAATGTATTTATCTTAAGCATTAAAAAAAAGTGCGAGAAAGATTATTTAGTTCACTGGCATCCACCAAATTAACCACCATACCAGGCACGATGCCTGAAACCTGTATTTTAAGTTGATAAATTTACCTGCCCAAAGGTTGAAGTTTTCTATGGTGGTCTTCCTCTGTGTCCCACCAGTGAGGTTGTGGGAGAGGGGCTTTTCACAGTGGCACCTCAACAGTGGCACCTCAACAGTGGCATGAATCCTCTTTGAGACCCAGTTGGCCACAAGTAAAAACATGACTGTTTATTACAGCCTCTGGGACTAACTGAGTTATCTCAAAATGCTAATACAGTACACATAGTTTTGATCTTTCAAACTTTTAAACCTGTTGTAACTTGCTAATAATATTTCATGTATTTCTAATCAATTTTAAATGTTTTATTTTTTATTTTTTTAACTTCCATTCATTGGTTTTATTTGTATTTTGCCCTGAGAGTTTTGATATAAGATGAGATAAAAATATTTTAATTAATAAATATCAAGGATATAAGAGAATCGGTAGATATTTTAGTTGTTGTTTGCCTTCAAGTCGTTCTGACTTCTTGTGATCCTAAGGCAACCCTATCATGGGTTTTTCTTGACAAGATTTGTTCAAAAGAGGTTTGCCATTGCCTTCTCCTGAGGTTGAGAATATATGACTAGCCTAAGGTCAACCAGTGATTAGTGAGTATTTATTACTTCTTCATCATGGTCTCTGTGCCTCACACAAATGAGTTTTTGCACCTGAACAGAGACAATTTGAAGACCTACAGTTATGGGTGAGCAATATATTCATACTGCTGGTGTGTGACTGAATGGAAATCACATCCATATGAGGTGAATGTTTTTGTTGCTGAATGTAAGATTTTTCAGTTATTTATTTTGCTTTATAATAAAAACAGTAGGAGCTTGTGGCTTTGCCATGGAATCTATCCAATTAAATCCCCCAAACTGACTTAGAGAGGTGGATGATTTTATGAACAATTACATTGCATGATAAAGTGAGGGATGAGTGCGCAAACATGCTATAAACCTAAATAAAGGAGGTTGGCAGATGAGAGTGGAGATCTTTGGTGAAGATAGGAACATGCTACCAATGTAAATGAATATAGGCCAAAGGAGTAGGGCTCCTTACCAAATCTTAGATGAGGCCAAGAACTCTGTATGCTGCTAACATGTTACCAAGTAATATTGGTGGCAGAAAACTCATGAAGGCAGAAAACTCAAGAAGGGAATAAAGTATTGATAAACAGCTTACCGTCTTTGCTCAGCTGTGACACTATGGCACCTTAATTTAGGCTGTGTTAGCTATGTTGCTAGCTAGTCACCGGCTTTACAGATGTGCTAATTCATATTGCCAAACATTCCCATAAGATAATTTCCTTGTATCTACTGTACAACCATTGAGGAAACTTTTTCAAGTGTCAGATAGGGATGTGTAAGGAAATAATGATCTATATCGGAGCAGGTATGATAAGATTATATATGTGAGTAAATTAAATCAGTGTACAGTAGGGCCCCTCATATTTGCGGGGTTTTGGTTTTGATGCCAAAAAATGTGGATGCTCAAGTCCCTTATATGAAGGGATGAGAAGGGAGCTCAAGCACCAACCCATCCCTTCCGCTACAACCCCACATCTTGGCAGGGATTGCTGTGTACATGAATCCCAGGCTAAGCCCCCTTCTCCATCAACCCCAACAACTGCACACTCTCTTCTTCCCCTGCACACACCCTGAAGGTAGCTGCCATACATAGAGAGTGCTCCTCTCCCCTTCCCATCCTGATAACAGTTCCTTCTTCTCTTCCTTGCTTATTTCTCAAGGACCTACATAGCTATTTGCATGCAATGACTGAGCTCTAAAAGAAGAAGGGAGCGTGAGCGCCACCTCATTCCATCCACCATCACATGGTGCACACTCCAAAGTGAACTGCCATTCAAACATACAAGCCCCAAACTCCCCACCTTTCCCTGACAACCAAGGACAAATGAGCTGTTCACCTACCAGTACCTTGTATATCAGCTACCACAGGAAGAAACCCCAAGGTGGCTCACTGAGTTTTGATCCATGTGGACCCCTCTTTTCTTCCTTCCCTCTCTTCTTCTCTCTCACTCCCCCCCCCCCACTTCAGCAGCTTCTTCACCCTCCGCAGGGAAGTGCCACAGAACAGCTTCTCCTATGGTCCTCTTCAAGGCCACCAGGTGCAGGGGAGGGGAAAGATGGGGCATCCCACATTGCTTTTATAAAATATAATATTTATAATAATGTATTTTTTATTTTTGAATATGTAAATACTTTTTTTATTATTTTCAATCTGTGGTTGGTTGACTGCGAATGCAAAGCTCATGGATATGCTGGGTCCACTGTATATAAAAGCAGTGTTTTAATAGATCGTTTTATGTAACTGTATGAGAATGCAGTGTTTTGATTAGTACATTCATTGGTGAAATCTTGTCTCTACTGCAAGAATTCAAACATGAACATTCTTCACCTAAAGAAAGCTGTTTTTTGTAAAAAAGAAAACACAATGTTTTATCATCCCATTTGCTGGCTCAAAGGTAATGACTGTCGTAGACATTGCTTCTAGTGGTGTGGGGTTGGAATTCTGTAGGTACAGGCTGCTTTATTGAACTATCAGTACTCCTTGCTAGCATGGATTAGCAAGATATCTAAGTGTAAATGTTTAATAGTGTACTTTCAGCATTTTCTTAGTACTTAGACTTGAGGTGATTTGAATTACACATTAGTGAGCATTTATCCCTATTTACAAATAATCTTAGGTTACTGCTTCTTGGCTTTTTTCTTAGGATGTTCTTGATAGCCGAACAGATTCTGTCCAGCACTCCAATGGTGCTTTCCCCAGTCCAGTACTACTGGCTCAGCAATCTTTCCCCACATAATAGAGGGGAAGTAAAAGACATGTTTCAATTTCTGTTTGTTTGTTTGCTTGTTTGTTTAAGGGAAAAGATGTATATATCTCTTGAGAATTTTGTTGTTATTAATATAATTAAACATACATAACTGACTAATAAGTAGACATGAGTTGCTGCTTATCATCACTGTCAATATCTATAATAATCTAAAGTTACTATAACATATCTATACTAACCTACATATTATCTGTAGTAACCAATAGATGCTCATGGCATTTATTGCACTCGATATCCTATAAATTGTTGTTGTCATGGGGATAAAAAAAATCATTTCTCAGTGACAAAAAATGTGCTGAAAAATGCTGCAGAGGTTCTTCTTTCAAGTGGATTCCTTGCAAGAACAGCACATTTGTTGTTTTAAAAAGCCAGATTTTCTTTTAAAAGATCCTCTTGAGGGGAGAGAAAGGCAGGCCACCTCCTGCTGGAAGCAAGAAGAGCCCTCCCTTCAACCACCATCTTGAGGGGAGAGAAAGGCAGGCCACCTCCTGCTGCAAGCAAGAAGAGCCCTCCCTTCAACCACCATCTTGAGGGGAGAGAAAGGCAGGCCACCTCCTGCTGCAAGCAAGAAGAGCCCTCCCTTCAACCACCATCTTGAGGGGAGAGAAAGGCAGGCCACCTCCTGCTGCAAGCAAGAAGAGCCCTCCCTTCAACCACCATCTTGAGGGGAGAGAAAGGCAGGCCACCTCCTGCTGCAAGCAAGAAGAGCCCTCCCTTCAACCACCATCTTGAGGGGAGAGAAAGGCAGGCCACCTCCTGCTGGAAGCAAGAAGAGCCCTCCCTTCAACCACCATCTTGAGGGGAGAGAGATGCAGGCCACCTCCTGCTGGAAGCAAGATGAGCCCTCCCTTCAACCACCATCTTGAGGGGAGTTAATTGTCTAATTAACAAATTGTAAGCCGCTCTGATAGCTTTGGCTGAAGAGCGGGGTATAAATAAAATGTATTATTATATTATTATTATGACTGCAGTTAGTATATCTGAACAACTGCACCAGACTGATTAAAAAAGGTCTCAGTAACTGCTGACAGTGTTCATTATGTCAATATTTATCTGATAATTTCAAAACCCACATGCACAGACTTTGTAACAGTTTCCTATTTCTGTAGGATTTTGTAAATAGCAGGAGAAGGCAGAGATCTAGATGAATAAAATAGACAGGTGACAGATAGGTTATATGAGGCTATCCAGGACACATTCCCAATTTGATATCTTCCAGATATTTTGGACTACACTTCTGTCAGACCTATCAAGTTTGGCCAATGCTTATGTGTTATTGGCAGTTATAAGCAACTGGTTAGGGAGTGTTGCTCCCAATTGCTACTTGCTGAGAGCCTCCTGATACATATTGTCATATCAGAGCCTTGCAGATAGTTTCTAACAGTAAGTATAATTACAGTGATTGCAAGAGCTGGAGGCAAGCCCAGGAAACCTGTTTCGCCAGCCACCATTCTTTACCAGAAGGTAATAGACCAGGGTAAACTATTGACTCATGAAATAAGTTTGCACTTTAATCACTAGAGTGTTTGTTTCATTCTGTCACACTTCGGACAATGCTTATCTTGTCAATAAATGCTGTTTTGCTCTTATAAACACCTTCTTGTTATCATAACCCCATTAAAATTGGAGATCTTACCATTACATACCTAAGATTTTTTGCTACTTAGTCAAGAGATGCAGACAATAGGAGAAATATGCTGAGGTAGTGTAAGTATTGAAGATAACACGAGGGACCTGACAACCTCAGTTGACACTGAATTTCTCTGAACGTCACTTAACTTTGCTGAGGAAAGTAAAAAGCCAAAGAGCACTGATTAATATCTGACTTGCAAAGAAATCAAGGAAGAATCATTTGATATTCTGCTAGTGTTACCATTGTAGGGCACAATCTTATTGATGCATCATTCTTGATTCTTTATTGCTGTAGCCATTAAATATTTGACTGCGAGTTCACTGTGCCAGACACACAACAAAAGGGGTTTCCAGACTTAAAGACTGAAGGATGAGGCACCAAAATCAGAAAGTTTCAAAATATAGGTAAAGGTAGAAGCAAAGTTAGAAAGCAATTTTCGTAACAGTTATAGTGCAATGTTATTCTGATACCCCCTGTCTTCAATTCCTTGTTTCTGGCCTATAGTATTTCCTGATGCCTTGTTCACGTTAGCTTTTGCATTATGCCATTGTCTGCACAAGTAGAGAATGCCTGATAAGAACTAGTAGCAAGCTGCATATTGTCACTATAATTTTGGTTGTTTTCTGATAGAGACTGCTATGCAGAGGTTTCTGTTAAAGTTGTTTAATGTTCATGGTTCCTTATTTCTTATGTTTCTTTTATTTGATGAAAATGCATGTGAAAAACTGATTTGTTCTGCAAACATAATATTACTTGCTTGATTTATTGATGGTGTGTTTTTATTTTCCTCGCAGAGAGTATTCAACGTCTTGTACCCAATGCCTGCTGACCAAAGGAGACATGTCAGTATAAATTCTGCTCGCTGGCTGCCTGAACCAGGTTTGGGATTGGCATATGGCACTAACAAGGGGGACCTGGTGATTTGCCGGCCAGAGTAAGTGGAATACTATGAACCTGACACTTTAACTTTCATTCTTTAACAGAAATGAACCATCATCAGTTTGTCTTCATTTATATTGAAATTTAGAAGGATTAGGGTTTTTTTCCCTTGATTAATATTTTGACCTGTCTTTCCTTTTAAAACATAGTTGTTTCTAATTTAGTTGGCATATTTAGAAAGGGAAGGTCATTGAACTGAAAGAAGAGGTTTAAATACAGGAGGAGGTAGACAGTGTGCTCAGGCTCCTGATTAAGTAACCTGGAAGTATAGGAAGAAATAGGGTTGGAGGATACATGTTGCAAGGATAAGCATTCTAGACCATGGCCACATAGCCCGAAAGCTCAGACAAAAAACTACGATAAGCATTCTCTTTCTGCACTATATATGGTTCAGTAGTCTGAACTGCATACCACCTATGTAGGAATAAATTACCCAGGCTTGAGGCTGGCAACTCTAACATGTTATTGAATACAGCAGGAAAAGGTTGATGAGAGGAGAAGATAAAAAAAAAAGTTTCCCCTATCCTTTCTTGAAGTCCCTGCCCCAGTGGGCACCTCTATTGCTACACATTTCAGTGGCACCTGTCCCAGAGTAATTGCAGTCTAGATGGTTGTTAGTCTCATAAAATTATAGTTTGAGGGGCCTTATGGGCCATCTAGTCCAACCTATTCTATGCTGTGAGAAATCCAGAACTGGAGCGCCCTCCAAATGAAAGTTTAAGACTTTCAGTGAGGGATTACTCTCTCTGTTTTCACTAATGGGTTCTGTTGTTGAACTGGTCTACCATCTAGTAACTTAGACCCAGTTGATCCAGCCCTACCTCTTTGAGCAGTGGGCCCATGCTTCACCCCTCCATATCAAAATCAGTATCAAAATCATCATCATCATTGTGGCAGACTTGTATTAGCTCATTTAAAGCATTAAAAATCCACTCGGGGGAGTCACACTCTCTCACCTTCAGAGACTTAACTGCCTCTGAAGGAACCTTGCCAGGAAAGCCCCATGACAGGCCTTACTGGGCTCCAAGCCGCCCATTATCAAGGGTTTTCTCGGCATGTTATCATTATCCTCTGAGGCTGAAAGTGTGACTTGCTCAGGAACTGGGCTTTCTGTGGCTGACCAAAATTGAGCAAAAACCGAGGGCAGAAGAGGTGCTGTTTGCTTCCGCTCTCACCCTATCTCCTCACCCTCTCTTGCTCTTGCATGTGCGTGAGGTTAAATGGACTGCAGAAGTTCCCCCTTTTCTTCTGAGCCTGGCCAATGGGGGAGCTGGAACAGCCCGACCCCTGGCCCTGGCTGCAGGCTCCTGCAGTTATTAAGAAAGGGAGGCTGGGCCTGAGGGAACCTGGATTGACACCAGGAGCCCCAGTCAACCGAGATTGAAACCAGGATCCCTGGTCACCTGGAAATTTGTCTATAGTGGGACGGGACATTCCCAAAGCCTAAAAAACCAGGAATGTCCCGCCCAAACCCATGATATGGCAACCGTCCCACCACTGGCCATCTTCATTATTCTTTGAACTTCTTCCCATTTGTCTCTGAAAGTGCTGTACTGAATGTGGTCTGACTAGTGTAGAATAAAGAGAAGCTATTATTTCTCATGACTTGGAAACCATGGTTCTTTTAATGCAGTCTAAACAGTCCTGGTGGCGCAGTGGTTAAATGCCTGTACTGCAGCCACTCACTCAAAACCAGAAGGTGGCGAGTTCAAGACCAGCAAAGGACTGAAGCTCGACTCAGGCTTTCATCCTTCCGAGGTCGCTAAAATGACTACCCAGATTGTTGGGGGGCAAATAGCTTACAGTTGTAAACCACTTAGACACTCCTTAAGGGTATGAAGCGGTATATAAATGAAGCTGTCTGTTGTTTGTTTGTCTAAAATGGCATTAGCTTTTTGCTGCATCCCACTGCTAACTCGTGCTCAGTTTGTGATTGACTATAGTCCTCAAATCCATTTCATAATTGATACTGCCAAGATAGGTATTTCCCATTTCTGTTATGTATTTGTTTGTTTGTTTGTTTGTTCCTCAGTGGAGAACTTTGCAATTATCTTTGTTTAATTTTCTTGTTCGTTTCCTTTCAGAAGTTGCCTATAGAAGGGCATTTTGAATTTTATTTCTATCCTCCTGGGTGTTTGTTATAATTTTGATTTGTGTTATCTACAGCTTTGATAAGGATTCTCACTACTCCTTCATCTAAATCATTGTGTTTTTTAATTATAGTAATATATCCAGGACAGATTCCTGCAGTACTCCATTTACCGTATATACTCGACTATAAGTCGAGAAATTTATGCCCCAAAATGGACTCTAAAATCATGGGTCAACTTATCTACGGGGGCAACAAGTTAATACTGCTTTAAAATTTTGTTAAAAGAAGTGCTCACCTTCCTCTGCAGCCAGGGATCTTTGGGAGGTTTCTCTTTCAGTCCCCGGCTGCTCCCCCGGTGTGCTCTCCTCTCTTCCTGTGTGTTTGTGTGTGTATGTGTGTGTGAGAGAGAGAGATCCCGACCCTCAGTCTCTCCCTGCAGCCAGGGCTAAGAAGGAGCTGCTCAGGAGGAAAGGGGGAGAGAGAGCATGCCTAGGCTTGGACCCCGTTTGGCCAGCCAGGAGCCTGGAAATCCTGGGGGAGAAGAGAGGGAGAAAGGTCTGTCCTCCTTTTGCAGTATCCCCTCTTTTGCAAGCAGTGGAATCCTGGAAGTTTTGGGGAAAGAAAGTGAGAGAGTTTTCTCTCCCTTATTTTGCATCAGTGGAATCCTGAGAGCTTTGGGGACAGAAAGTGAGAGGGGTTTCTCTCCCCTCTTTTGCATCAGTGGAATCCTGGGAGTTTTGGGAAAAGAAAGAGAGAGGTTTCTCTCCCCTCTTTTGCATGCTGGGGTTTTTTTTGGGGGGGAATGCTTTTGGTAAAGAGAAAGTGTGTGTGTGTGTGTGTTGAGGTTTGTTTCCCCTTTTATATGCTGAGACTGTGACCCTTGGGACTTGGGAAAGGTCCAGAGAGGGAGATGTAGGGAGGGAAGTGGTGATTTGTTTCCCCCTTTAGATCTTTTGTAACATGCCCCAGTGTTTGACCCTCGACTTATCCGTGGGTCATATCAAAATCCATGATTTTGGCCCCCAAAATTGCCCTCAACTTATACATGAGGTCGACTTATACACGAGTATATACGGTAGACTCTCCCTCAAGTTTAATAGAAAATACTTTTGTATTTAATAGAATACTTTTTCAGTTCAGTTATTCAAATTGCTCTGAACCTAAATGAGAGCATAACATCCAACCCCAGTGTACCAATTTCCTAACTGAAATACTGTATGGGGATATTAGTCAATTAATATTACTTTTTTAAAAAAACAAAAAACCAATCCATTACATTCCCACAATCCACCTAGTCATTAAGATGATCAAAATGAGAAAGTCAGTAGTAAGTCAGTAAGATGATCAAAATGAGAGAGAATATTAGTCTGGTATTTATTTCTTCTTGTTACATTGATCCTGGGTTCGTCTAATCACTGGATTGTTATTAAATAAATTAAACAAATTGGGCAATTTAGCAAGTTTAGTATTTTAAGATGCAATTAATCTAGTCCTTAAAACTTGAATCCATTTAAGGTGATTAGTTATTCTCTGATTAACTTTATTAGTCTCAAACTACAATTCTTAACCTTCATTGGCCAGAATTAACTACAACATAGAAAGACAAAAATGTAAATCAATCAGACAAACTGGAGGTTTGCACCAGTTTTCCTTTGGGAAGGAAACAGAGACAAAATAAGAGTTTAGGAAGTTTAGCACATGATGGGAATTGGAAGTATAATCCAATGGCGATCTGAACGCAATCATAGGGTTTCGCGTTATTGCATGAAAGCTGATCACACACGTTTTCAGGCAATGGGAAGTCCTTCCGAACGCAGTCATAGAGTTTCATGTTATTGCGTGAGAAACTATCACACACAATTTTGGGCACTGGGAGGCAATTTCCAGATTTTACCAGATTTTACACAGTTTGCCCGAGTGTCATCTGTTTGTCTGTATTCATCACTGATAATCTATTTGTGCTTTGATTTCTCACACATTTTAAATGTAAAAAATTTTTCTTTCTCACTGGAATTACTTGTAATTCCATCTTTAGTAATTTCTCATTTATGAATCCCTGTAAAGTTTTTGGGCCCCATTCCCTATTAGTAATTAGTTAGTAATATGCTCAGATAAATCACATTTATCTGAGCATATTAAACAGTGCTTTTTGTTGTTGTGTATGTTTGCCCCGCCCACATTTAGCTTTCTATATAATTGAGAATTTCAGCATTATATAATCATCCTTGTATACATGCTCTTCCTGTTAATTTAATCTCATTGACCAGCTCTTCCCTGTTGTTCAGGAACATGTCAGGCACCCCAGATCTCTTCATTCTTCATTCCCTCTCTTCTGAAAAAGGAGATTGTCTATAAGGTCTGCCAGGAATTTGTTGAAGATTTTATGTTTAGCACAGTTTTTCCTTCAGCACATATCAGAATGGGTAAAAAGTTCCCCAACACAGCTGATCCTTTCTTCCCTGAAACATTGCAATTTATTTCAGGGGGAAAAATCAGCCTTGGTTCACTTGAACCAGAGTGTTATGTTTTGTTTCTTTTATATTTATTTAATCCACGTACTCTGTATGGGGTTCCTTGTTCATTCATTTGAATTTTTGTGCAGGTGTACACATTATTGACATGCAATGCTATTTCTCTCTCTTCTATTCTGTTCCTTTTTGAACAGATGAAGTATTTTATTTGCAACACCATGAAGGTTATGCCTCCTCAGCTAAGTCTATACCTATTGAGTCATATCTGCCTTCTTGTGTCAGGAATAAAAGCTCATCATGTATATTTCCCATATATTGTTTTTAGGCATACAAGACTTTGATATTCCTAATGGGAGTGTTCTTTATTTTATTGTGGGGTTTGCTGGGTGTTCCTAATGTGCCTGATGAAATCCCCCTCCCCAGCTGCATTGTTTTTGTTTTCCTTTGGGGGGACTATACCAAATGGTGGATTTTGAAAACACTGTGCTTTTATCTAGCATGTCTTTTAGTTCCATGAAGGTATTACTTGGAGTAAGCCCTTCATTATCCTGTTGTGATCTCTTGGGCCCAGAAAGTTACTTGTTAATCATCCCTTTCTTAAAATTACAATCCTACCCTGATGAACACACCTGGTCTCATCTCATTTCAGAAGCTAAGCAGGGTCAGGGCTCATTAGTGATTGGATGGGGAGACCACCAGTGGTCTCAAAGCAGGAATAAGGGGACAAAACCTGCCTGAAACTAGGGAAAGCTGTTATCAGTCAGAGTTGAAACCACTAAGCTTGATGAACCAGTGCAGCTAGTTAGCTTCCTTGAGCATCATTTTATAATAGAAAGGCAGTGTAAAATGTCAACACATTAATAAATGCTATGTGAACTGCTATATTATTTGCTCTGTATAGCTTTGTGGTCTAAATGCTTTCTTCATCCACCTACCACGTCCCACTTTCAACTCTACTGGTGTTTGTGATGGAATCTAAATTAAAAACAAAACAAATAACAACTTCATTAATTCTATTTTAATTTGCCCAAAAATGTTCCTAAAGGCACCAAGGAAGCATATCCCTGAATTCTCTTGTTAGTCTCCTTCAGTCTATACCCATTGAATCAATGGAATTTATATAGCTGTTGAATTGTGAAATTACCGTTGATTCAGTAGGTCTACTTTATCTAGGACTAACAATAGGATTTAGGCCTCAGTCACGTTATAGTTCAGTGAATCTAGTGAGAGGGGAAATTGTTATTAATCCCAAGATTGTACATGACTTTGGTCAAAAATTGGATTTTCTAATGTGAAGCAAATTAAGTTGAAAGTATAATCCTAGAATGTATGCTAAGTATAACAGTTTTGTGTTACAGTGAGCACCTATTATATGGAATACAGAATAGTCATAAGGATTCTTATGACACGTTTTGTGCTATATGCCTGAGAATGCTTTTTGTTTCAGTTCATATGCTTTTCTGTGTGCAGTATATCTCCTCTCAACCAATTGTAGAAGCGTCTGTGAGAGCAGCTTGTTTTTTATCTGGTGTTACTATGTACATCTCTAAGTCTTTCAATGCCCATATGTGTCTGACAGCTGACCCCATTTCTTTACCAGCCTATTGAGTCATTAGTGCAGATATCTCCCTTGTAGATTGTTTGCATTGATAGTAATACTTCTTGTCCCTGATGACTACCCTGTTTCCCCGAAAATAAGACATCCCAAAAAAATAAGACCTAGTAGAGTTTTTGCTGAATTGCTAAATATAAGGCCTTCTCCGAAAGTAAGACCTAGCAAAGTTTTTGTATATAACTATTTATTCAGTATATAATAAAGCTTTGTTGTTTGTTTTTTGGGGGTTTTTTTGGTTCAACAATAAATGTGAATTCTTCTTAATGGAAAAAGTTAGACATTCCCTGAAAATAACACCTCCCATGTCTTTGGGAGCAAAAATTAATACTAGACACTGTCTTATTTTCGGGGAAACACGGTAGTGAGGAAAAGATGGGAAATACTGTAGTGGTCTCATTCTCATGGTACCTCACAGCTACTCAGAAATTCAGTGAAGTGAACTGTGGTGCATGAAGGTGTATATCAGACTTCCCTAGCTTTCTAGTGTTTTGGATTACAGTTCCTATCTTGCCAGTGTGGTAGTTTGGGGATGGGGTTAGTTCAAAACATCTAGAAAGCAGAAGTCTGGGAAGTCTGGCTAATGGCATGATAAATTGGATAGTCTTAGATATCACAAGATTGTGTTGTAACAAGCTAACATAGCAATCCACCTGAAACTTATTTCCACAGTTACTGGTGACAATAGTTGACTCAAGCTGCCTGCCAAGGCAGAGATGCCTTTCATAATAGGTCTTTGTATCTGGTGATGTAATGACAGAAAATGGGAGACTTCTGCGGCATACAGTGCTTATTCCTGAAAGTAATATTGCTATTGGTTGCTGACATAGTGATTTGAACACTGGACTATGACTCACTACTCAGCCATGGAAACCCACTGGATGACCTTGGGCAAATCACACATTCTCAACCTCAGAAAACCCTGTGATGAGGTCACAATACGTTACAAACTACTTGAAGGCACACAACAATAACAACAAAGTGTTGCTAATACAGTTGGTAACAAAAGGAAATTCTGCATTTTCACCCCTGCAGTGTTTTTGCAAAACCATGTTTTGGCCGTATTGAGGATCAGCTCATTTAGTAGCCTCTAGCTTCTTGTACCCTGTGTGTGTGAATTATTTTGCTTGCTACTTTCTGTCCCCCTGGGAAATGTTAAAGCATTGACTAATGTGATGGTACTTGCTTGCAGCTAGACAGTTCTGATATGTCTGTGTAGAAGTAAATGGGCAACTTAGCAACACAGTCTGCTTGTCATGTTTCATGTAAAACTCTTGGGTCTTTGCAGATTTAAATCATTCCAGTGTACTGAAGGGCAATCAGATACAGTAACACATATTTTGAACAGCTTTTCCCCTGAACCAAACATTTTTTTCTGACTATGTTTGGCATTTATTAATTTAATTTAAATTACTAACATATCATTACTTCTTTTTTAAAAAAATAATTATTTCTGATTGTTCATTTTAGACTGGAGATCTATTTTGTTAATTTTTCTGAAAAGATTCTGTAGACTGTCAATTGCCACATTCTTTCTGCTGCTTTTTAAATGCAATTTGGGAGTTTATTTATTTGTAGTTTTGGATTCCTGTTCAGTTTCTTTCTGTCTGTCTGGTTAGTTAGATAGTTATAGCATTTATCTGTTGCCTTCCAGCCCACCAGGACCCCTAAGTTGATGTGTAACAAATAAAAATATTTAAAATATTAGATCCAGAAATCAAAACACAGACTAAAACAACTCCTTAAAACTAGTTTTCAAATCACTAGGCAGTTAAAACAAGAGGAATCATACATTGTTTTAGGAATTAAAAGAGTAACACATTCTTGGCTGTCCATTGAAGAGGAATGGAGCCAGCCTGTTTCCCCTTGGGGGAATTCCACTTTTGGGGTGCTACTCTAGACACATTTTACAGGGTATACACAACAGTCAGTAAAACCAACAAGTTTTATTTCTCGTCAAAATTCTTCCTCTCTTCGTTTTAAGTTGTTCTAGATCTTATGTCTGTTAATTAGTGATTTTCAAGTTCAGATCAATCACTTTTTTCTTACCAATAGGAAAAAAACCACATTGGCTCTGCTTTCCCCGATGGATATGAAATATCTTATACCAGTGGAAAACATTCTGAATGGGATCTTCTTTTTTCCTTTCTTCTTCTTAAGATTATCAGCTGTCAGAAACTGACACATTTTCATGGTCTAAGATTCTGAAGGTGTCTGATTTATAGCCTTCTAGGATTTTTTGCCTGATTGTACAGACATTCGAGATGGGGTGCTGGAGAAGAGGGCTTAAGGTACCGTGGATAGCCAGAAAGACAAACAGATGGGTCTTTGTAACATAAAATAATAAAATAAAATTTTTATTTATACCCCACTTTTTGCTGGAGCAATCAAAGCGGCTTACAGTGTTTAAAACCGTACAATATAGATAAATAACCCCTTTAAAAAGAATTAAACAAATAAATAATAACAGATCAATCCAGAAGTCTCCTTGGAAACCAAGATGATCAAATTCAGGCTGTCATACTTTGGCCACATAATGAGAAGGCATGGATCATTAGAGAAAACAATAATGCTAGGGAAGATAGACGAAGCAGGGGAAGACCTCATCCCAGATGGATAGACTCAATCGGGGGGGGGGGGCACAGACATGGGTTTGCAGGGTCTGAGCAGAGCAGAAGGAGACAGGGAGTCTTGGAAACCAGATACAGTGGTCCCCCGGGTTACGAATCCCCCGGGGTACGAAAACCCCGGGATCCGAAAGAGCCGGGGCCGGAAAAACAGCCCCGGTTTCCAGAAAAAAAAAAAAGGGTTACGGAAAAAAAGCGGGAAATTCAGATGGTGCAAAGTTTTTTCCTGTACTTACAGTGGTCCCCCGGTTTGCGAACGTTTTCGGCTTACGAAAGGAGTGCTGGAACGAATTACTTTCGTAAACCGGGGGACCACTGTATTTTCTTTCAAACTGAGGATGGAAGCTCCTATAAATAAGCTATTTCTTAACTTTTTGCCTCAAAACTATAATGGACTGTTCACAAGTAGACCTTTTGTACAGTGCCAAATTTCAGACCAGTCTGTTTTTCAGAATATAAGCCAGAGAAGTGCCATTGTTCATGTTTGCAATGGTAGAATTTTATTCATCTGGACCAATGATCACATAGGATCACCCCTGCCACCTGATAATCAACGATAGATGAAGAAATAGAACGAGCAGTCTAAGGGATTAATAAGTATAAATTATCTACCAGGGTGACCAAGGCAGTTGCAGTCCCAGGACCAAATTATAAAGCAGATTGAAAAGAATAGAGATGATCAGTTCCATCCCCAAATACTGGAAGCTATGTAACTGGTACCTGCCTACAACCTTTTAGATTGTCCTATACAGTGGGCCCTTGTTATACACTGGGATTTGGTTCCAGGCCCCTCCGTTGATAACAAAATCCGTGGATGCTCAAGTCCCATTAAATATAATGGCACAACAAAATCGTGTCCCATATATAAAATGGAAAATCAAGGTTTGCTATTTGGAATTTATATTTTGGGGGAATATTTTCAAGCCGTTTATGCTCAAATCCGTGGATAAAAAATCCATGGATAAGGAGGGCCAACTGTAATTATGATATAATTACATGATATAAGCATGATATAAGTTGGTTTCTTTTAATAATGACCTCACCACAGCTGCTTTGATAACTACATTGATAAACTCTCTGTGGGATATTAAGTACCCTTACTATCCAGCAAATCAGAAAATCTACAATGGAGCAGGGTTGAGCACAGAGTTAGGCTTTGCCTCTTCATGCATTCTACATCTTTTAGGTTCACAAACCAGAATATGACAAATAGAGGCAATGGGAAAACCCAAAACATTCTGTAATTAGTTTTCAGTAGATGCTAAGAAATAAAAGCATTTTTAGCCACAAGAATCTTCAAATTGATCACAGCAGGCAGCTTAGGATTCTGCTATTTCCCCTTGAGGGTTCAGACTGCATAAAATAGTTCCCTTGGATAACAATAGGCAGCAGTGATAGTGGTGGAAAAGTAAGGTTTCATGCCTGCTCTCGCTGCTGTAATCTTATATGTACTCCAAGCCCCTGGTCCCCCGGGTTACGAAGGTAATCCATTCCGGATTACCTTTCGTAACCCGGAAGTTTTTGTTTCTGGGGGGAACGCATTAGGAGATGGACCACGCGGCCGAATTAAAGGGGCCGCGCGGTTTTTCTCATATTATCATAGAATCATAGAAATTTAGAGTTGGAAAAGTCCACAAGGGCCATCCAGTCCAACCCCCTGCCATGCAGGAACTCCTAATCAAAGCATATCCGACAAATGGCCATCCAGCCTCTGCTTAAAAACCTCCAAGGAAGGAGACTCCACCACCCTCCGAGGGAGTGTGTTCCACTGTCGAATGGATAGTTGCTGGATAGTTCCTCCTAATGTTGAGGTGGAATCTTTTTTCCTGCAGTTTGCATCCATTGCTCCGAGTCCTGTTCTCTGGAGCAGCAGAAAACAAGCTTGCTCCCTCCTCAATGTGACATCCCTTCAAGTATTTAAACAGGGCGATCATATCACCTCTTAACCTTCTCTTCTCCAGGCTAAACATCCCCACCTCCCTAAGGCGTTCTTCATAGGGCAAGGTTTCCAGACCCTTCACCATTTTAGTCGCCCTCCTTTGGACCCGCTCCAGTTTCTCCACATCCTTTTTGAATTGTGGTGCCCAGAACTGGACACAGTGTTCCAGGTGGGGCCTGACCAATGCAGAATAGAGTGGCACTATTACTTCACTTGATCTAGACACTATACTTCTATTGATGCAACCTAAAATTGCATTGGCCTTTTTAGCTGCTGCATCACACTGTTGACTCATGTTCAACTTGTGGTCTACTTGGACTCCTAGATCCCTTTCACATGTTGTCTCATTCAGCCAGGTGTCCCCCATCCTATATCTGTGCATTTCATTTTTCCGCCCTACGTGTAGGACCTTACATTTCTCTGTGTTAAATTTCATTTTGTTAGCTTTGGCCCAGCCTATTCAGGTCATTTTGAATTTTGATCCTGTCCTTTGGGGTATTAGCTACTCCTCCCAATTTGGTGTCATCTGCAAATTTGATAACTAGGCTCTCAATACTGTCATCCAAGTCATTAATAAAGATGTTGAATAGCACTGGGCCCAGGACAGAGCCCTGTGGCACCCCACTTGTCACTTCTTTCCAGAATGAAAAGGAGCCATTGTTGAGCACCCTTTGGGTTCGGTCAGTCAACCAGTTACAAATCCATGTAACGGTTACCTTGTCTAGTCCACATTTTACAAGCTTGTTTGCAAGAATGTCATGGGGAACCTTGTCAAATGCCTTACTGAAGTCAAGATATACTATATTCACAGCATTCCCTTCATCTACCAAGCTGGTAATTTTATCAAAAAAAGAGATCAGATTTGTCTGGCATGACTTGTTTCTCTGAAACCCATGTTGGCTTTTTGTGATTATGGAATTATCTTCCAGATATTCACAGACTCTCTGCTTAATGATCTGCTCCAGAATCTTTCCTGGTATTGATGTCAGACTAACTGGACGATAATTGCTGGGATCATCTTTTTTCCCCTTTTTGAAAATTGGGACAACATTTGCCCTCCTCCAGTCTGCAGGGACTTCTCCTGTTCTCCAGGAGTTCTCAAAGATGATTGCCATTGGTTCCGATATTACATTTGCCAGTTCTTTTAATACCATAGGATGTAGTTCATCTGGTCCTAGAGACTTATATTCATTTAGATTAACCAGGTATTCCTGTACTGTTTCTTTACTTATTCTGTGCTGAAATTCCCCTTTTCTGTCCTCTGCCCCATCATCCTTAGGTTGGGCACCCTTTGCCTTTCCTGAGAAGACTGAAGCAAAGAAGGTGTTGAGCAATTCTGCCTTTTCTCTGTCTCCTGTGAGCATTTTGCCATCTTCTCCACGCAGTGGCCCAACTGTTTCCTTCTTCTTCCTTTTGCTGCGGACATACCCAAAAAAGCCCTTTTTATTGTTCTTAACGTCTCTAGCAAGCCTGAGTTCATTTTGCGCTTTAGCTTTTCTGACTTTATCCCTACATGTGCTGGCTAATTGTTTGAATTCCTCTTTGGTGATTTCCCCATTTTTCCATTTCTTATACATGTTTCGTTTAAAACTTAGCTCACTTGAAAGTTCCTTAGTCATCCATACCGGTTTCTTGAGACATCTCCCATTTTTCTTCCTCATTGGAACTGTCTGAAATTGTCCCTTTAGTATCTCCCTTTTGAAGAACTCCCATCCATCTTGAACTTCCTTCTCTTTTAGTATTCTTGACCATGGGATCACCCCCAGTATTTCTCTAAGTTTATTGAAATCAGCTTTCCTAAAGTCTAGAATGCGTGTCTGACTATGCCTAGCTTCACCTTTCCACTGTATAACAAACTCCAGGAGGACATGGTCACTCCCACCTAAGGATCCCACCACTTGCACCCCATCAACTAGGTCTTCCCTGTTGGTTAAGATCAGATCCAAAATAGCTGATCCCCTTGTTCCCTCTTCCACCTTTTGGACAATGAAATTGTCTTCGAGGCAAGTGAGGAATTTTCTAGATCTTGAGGATAGTGCTGAGTTTGACTTCCAGCAAATGCTGGAAACATCCCCTGGGGGATGTTTTTTGGTCCCGCCGGTTTCGGGTCCCGGGGATTTCTTTCCCCGGGGGATTCGTAAACCGGGGGACCACTGTATAGCAGATACTAGCTGACAGTAGGCTGTTCTGGTTTTCTTTTCCTTTTTTATTCTCTAAGGCAAAACTAACTGTTCTCCCCCCGCCCCCAGCTTTTGAGAGAAACTTTTCTATGTGTTATCTATGAAGATAAGTGAAACTGCTCAACTAAATGTTTGCTTCCTTTTGCCCCTTGTTCCATCCACTGTTTCCTCCCTGGGTGCAGCAGTGAAATAGGGCACTTGCTGACTTTTGAAGAGATTTAGAAGTTGGGCCAACACAGCAGGATGAATAAGTAATTGGAAGAAGACTTTAGTTCACCATCTCCTGCAGTGATAAAGAGGAAAGGAAAGACCAGGTAGTTTTCCCATTTGCTGAAAGGAGTGAAAGGAACTGAGTGGGAAGAGGAATTTGGGCTCAAAGTATAGGTGCTCCATGGGAAGAATCCTTGAGTGGAAATACACAGTTGAGACTGGTGGCACAGCTCAACCCTAGGAAGAGCCATTTAATAAACAAACAAACAAACAAACAAACAAGTCATATCTGCTGTCTCTGCCTTTGTTACAAAATGAAGTGACAGAATTTTCCTTTCTCTCTCTGAGTAGACTGAATTTTTTCATTTGTGATAATGCTTATCACAAATGCCATTTCCTCACTTTCGGTCTCCCATTCCAACCCACATATCAACCTCCTCTGTTAGCTTCCTGCACTCCTGTTTGGAGCAAAATAAGAGATGCAACCTGAAGATAGTTAAAATATCACAGTTGTCTTGCTCTGTAAATTCTGCTAGCCCTTAAATTTAAGGATGAGAGGCATGAGTCTGCTGTATGCTAACACTTTTGCATAATATTTTAGTGCTCAGTTCAAGCATATGGTTATTTTTATGTTTTAGTTATCTGTTTGTTTGTTTGTTTCATTTACTTATATCCTGCCTTTCTCTCAATAGGGACTCAAGGATTCAAACCTTAAAATTTAAATTGCATAGCATTTAAATCCCAGCCCATGTCAGTTTGAAAGGGCCTGACAGCACAAGAATGTCTTTATCTGCCACTAAAAAGAGAGCAGGGATGGGGCCATCTTGGCCTCTCTAGGGAGGGAGTTCTAGAGCTTGGGAGAAGCCACCAAGAAGGCCCTTTCCCTTGTACCCACCAAATGAGCTTGAGATGATGGTGGGACCAAGAGAAAGGCATCTCTGGGTGATCTCAACACTCTAGTGGGCTCATAAAGGGATATACAGTCCTTGAAATAACATAAAGTGTTATGAATTTAGAATCATCTTTCTACAAACCATTTTTCTCTTTCTAAAATTTTGAAAGTCTGCATACTATTTGCTTATGATTGCTTGATCACAGTTGGGATTTAAAATAGGCTAAACACTATACCTAGCTTAAAGAATGTGTTGAACTTTAAGGTGATGTAAGGACTTAAATAATTTTAAATGCCGTGAAGCTTTAGTGTAGTTGAAGCTGCTTAGGGATTTTAAGTCACATTCAGCTTTGACAGGACCTAAAGAGCTTAAGCTATTTCAAGGAATCTAACATCTTAAACAGTAGTAGATTAAGACTGTTGTCATGTTAAGTACTGATTCTCTATTTTGGCATATTTTATTCAGTTTGTCAAATCTGATTATTGCAAGTTACCTAGTGAAATGAGAAGCTCTATATTTTGCATAACTCTCATGCAGGAACCCTAGCAATAGCAAGTACATTTCTGTACTGTTTATCAGTGCACTTAAGCACTCCTTAAGTGGTTTACAATATAATTGCCCCCAAGAAACTGAGTACTTAGAAGGATGCCAGACTGAGTTGACACTGAGTCCCTGGCTGAGATTGAACTCACAATCTTGTGGCTTATGAGTGAGTGGCTCCAGTAACAGGTGTTTAGCTACTGTGCCACCAGGCCTCTTCAGGCAGTGGAGTTGACAGATATGTTAAGACAAATAGCACAGCACTTTTTTCTGACTCAAAATGAAACGATTTAATACTGCCTTAAAATTTGCAGGTTTTATAGAGAATGGGAGAGTGCACCTTCTGGATAAGCTTAAAGCATGTCTAGTCTTTCACCATCACCTCTGTCAGAGGTGATATAATAAAATGAACTGCCTGTCTTTCATAATGCTTTTGAATGACATAATACCTGTCAATACCAGACTTTTAATAGCATCACTTTAAAAATCCTTTCTGTTGAGTTTTGAATGTGACCTGCTTTGAGCAACTCAGAAAGATGAATACAGTGGTCCCACGCCTTACGAATCCCCTGGGTTGCAAAAACCCCGGGATTCGAAAGGCGGCGGACCGGCTTCGTATCCCCCGGGATACGAAATACCCCCCGGGATACGAAGCGAAAAAAGCCGCGCGACCCCTTTAAATGGCCGCGTGGTCCGTTGATTTTAGCGGTCCCCCGGGAAACGAAAGCTTCCGAGTTACGAAAGGTAATCCAGAACGGATTACCTTTGTAACCCGGGGGACCACTGTACTGTAAATTAGTATTTGGATGTGTTCAGATAGTAGATTTTTAGAGTTGGGGATGATCACTAGGGTATCACTATCTGCAAATACCTGAGCATAAAAAATAAATTCTAGTGATGATCGTGTATCAGTTTTGTTTGCAGGGTTTGTTCGTTTTTTGTACCAGGCAGAAAGCTGAAATAAGCTTTCAGCAGCAGAACTACCTTGTTTCCCCAAAAATAAGACATCCTCTGAAAATAAGACCTAGTAGAGGTTTCGCTGAATTGCTCAATATAAAATCTCCCCCAAAAGTAAGACCTAGCAAAGTTTTTGTATATAAATATATATACAGTATATAATAAATGTTCATATTTTTTGTTCAACAATAAATATGAATTCTTCTTCATGGAAAGATAAGACATCCCCTGAAAATAAGACCTAGCACATCTTTGGGAGCAAAAATTAATATAAGACACTGTAGTACTGGTTCAATAAGCATAATAAATATCATGATGTATTTATTAGATAGTGCACACAGAGAATATCATACACAGTTTATCTAGAGCAGTTTTGAAATTGTATTTTTTGTTGTTGGTACTGCCATCAATTTGACTTTGAGTTATCGTGACCCTGTGAATGAGATACCTTCAAGTAATGTTATCTTCAGCAGTCCTGCTCAGGTCTTGGCAGACTCATGGCTGTGGCTTCCCTGATGGTTTCCCTGTATCCACCTGGGATACAGTCTTTTCCTTCTGCCTTCTACCTTACTGAGCATTCTTGTCTTTTTTAGTGAGTCACATCTTTTTTCAGCCCAGTACAGAAAAGAATGAACTTTTCTGATACATTAGATTATTCTTCACATTGATTTCCCTGTACACTCCTCTGCAACTGAAGCACATAGCCATTGTCTCCTCTAGTGCTTGAGGAATCCCAAACAAGAGATACTGCAGGTGCATATGACTAGGCCTACACTTCAAGCTGTCAGGGGACTGAGTATTCTTTGCCTAAGAAAATCCTATGAAATTCATGGGGTTGCTATAAATCAACAAGATGACCTGAAGGGACACATATCTGTGCACATCCACACTGTGTGTGTGTGTTTATAATTTATTTAGGTTGAGACAAAGTAATAATGCTCTGGGTTGTGCATAAATCTTCCTTTGTTTCTGTCATAATCTTTCTATCCTTTGATGGTCTCTAGTATTTTCTCATTTGCCTTCAAAATCTGTAGCTGTTTTAATGAAGATATAAATTAATATAATAATTAATATAAATTAATGATTCTGTTGGAGTTTAAGTTCAGACATCCTAGTTTGTGGTCTTAGTTTGTGTTTAATTTTGTCCAGTGTAACATCGAACTACCATTCAGTGACATAGCTGTATTCATCCAGAATACCAGTATGCAAAGGGATCTTGTATAACTTTTGAGACTAACTATATGAAAAAAGTTGTAGTGCAAGTTTTCGGAGACTATTTCCTCAGATGCATGATATGAACAGGAGCCCAGGAAGGACCTTTATAATCATACTGTATGAATTGCATTTCATTATGAATTGCCATTCATAAATATCATAAATGTCATCTACCTTTTCCAATCACCTCTAGCCATTTCACTTTTCTTTATTCATCACTACATGTAAACCATTAACTAGAAATAAAAGGTTACATTAAAATATACTAACAAAGATTATGACTACAATGCATTTGGTGGAATATGTCAGCATAACTACACTACTGAAAGGCAGGAGGAAAGAGGCTAGAAATGCTGCAGCTACGAAGACACTGGAGAACTGGATGGCCTGAAACTAGCAGATTTTGTCTAATAATAATAATAATTATTATTATTATTATTATTATTATTTGTATCCCGCCTCTCCCTGTGTTGGATCGAGGCGGGTAACGAAGCAAGAACAGCAAAAGAAAAAAAGAAAAAAACAATACAGTACAATACAGCATAAAAACAATAATCTAAAATAGCAATATTTAAAAGCATCAAATTAAAATTCACAATAAAATTGGAAAAATCCGATGGGGGCAATGTGGCAAATGGACTGTTAAAAAGTCTGAGGAGGTCAGTTAGGGACGGCCTGCTGGAAGAGATCTGTCTTTATTGCCTTCTTTATTGCCTTAACATCCACTGATGTTATATGGCAGATCTCCTCTGGCAGGTCATTCTATATTTTCGGGGCGGCAGCAGAAAAGGTCCTCTGGGAGGTCGCCACCAGCCTGATTTTCTTTGGCTGCAGGAGGTTCCTCCCAAAGGACCTGAGTGTGCAGGAAGGATTGTATGGAAGGAGGCATTCCCTCATGTATGCTGGACGTAAGCCATGTAGGGCTTTATAGGTAATAACCAACACCTTATACTGTGCCCGGAAGCTAATAGACAGCCAGTGTAGAAATTTTAAAATAGGTTTAATGGAATCATATTTGGAACTCCCTGTAACTAGTCTGGCTGCCATGTTTTGAACCAGTTGCAGCTTCTGAACATGGCATGAAGGTTGCCCCATGTAGAGTGCATTGCAGAAATCGAGACGAGAGATTACCAGTGAATGTACAACCTTTTCTAGGGTGTCCCGTTCCAGGAAGGGTCGTAGCTGGCATATCAGCTGAAGCTGATAGCAGGCACTCCTGGCTGTCTCATCGGCCACAGTTACATTAACCTGGGAAAAATGCCACCACTCACATAGTGCACCAAGAGAATTCTGGACAAAATATTCTTGCAGTTGTCCCATATCATTATTATTGCCTCAGTATAAATAATGGGATATCTTAAGACATTTGTCACCAGATGGTTTCAATACCCATGATGGGACTGCTGGTTGAATTCTTAAACTTTCTTGCTCTGAAACTGTACATTGCATACTGTTTTGTATAATTCTAATACTTTAGGATTATAATTCATCTTTAAAATGCAGTCCTCCCCAACCCAGAGTCTCCTACATTTTGCTATCCATTAATGTATTATGTGCATTCATTGGTGTCACATAAGTAAAATTATAGAGTTCATCTAAATTTGTTAATATGCTAGGTATTTTACAGGATTATTTGTCCATTTAATTTTGCATGTGACACTTATCTGACCTTTAGCATTCTGTAGAATTTAAATTTTATCTTGTCTGGTTTTATAGGAATGGCTTCATACTCTCCAAATGTAAATGCACTGTAAAACATAATGAAAACCTATATTGTAGCTGGAGCATTGTGGATGCTTTGTGCAGTGCAACACAGAAAATTCTTTTAAAATGTGCTTTGTTGTGTCTTAATCTTCCATTCATTTGATCTAACGTGTTGCAAGCATGGTTGAATTAGTCTTTAGCTGCAGATACAATATGCTGCAGTTAAGACAGTAGCATGTCATCAGTCACCTGTGCTTCCAGATCTATTGTGTTGACTTTAAAAAAAAAAAAGCAGCATGAGGTTGAACAGAGTCCACTTTTTAATCCTGTTTGTTTTGTTAGGTCTGTTTTTGCAGTTTCTGCTGAGCCAATTACTTTAACAGTATTGGCACCTTTCCCAAAAACAAATACCAAAGCTGCAGTCTAAGCTTCCAGTTTCCTTTTCTTGTTTGTTTCTGTTCATAGATTCCTTCTGGGGAAATGCCTTTCTGGGAAGGTGAATTGAAGGCTGTGTTCTGCAGAATCTACTTTCATATACATTATTATCTTGTACCTTGAACTCTTTCCATTGGCTGCTCAGTTTAGTACCTGTTCTGAACAAAGCAAAGAGATGACATCTTCTGCTTCCTAATACCTTGTCTTAGAAAGGACACACCATTGTTTTTATAGAAATTCCATGTCTGTTGGCAACATATGCGGCAACAAATTTCCAATGTAGCCACTTTCTTCTAGATATGTCTTTATTCTGATCACATCTCTTCTTCTGTAGAGATTAAATTCTCAGTGTGTTGAAGGGAAGTCAAACTTCACCTGCATTTTATTTCCTGTAAATTCTCCCTATGAAAGAGTTTGATATCTACAAAAACAAGAGATTGTATTTTAGACAGACCTTTTATTCAGAAACAGCACTAATAGGCTCACAAGAAGCAGCAAAGTGAGCCATAAACCTTCAGTTCAAGGTACGGCCAGAAAAGAGGTGTAAGATGTCTGAAACCACATTTCTAGATCCCTTAAATCAGTTGAATTTACATAAGCTAATATTCAGTGGATCTGCTCTGTTTGAGGCTAAGATGTTAGAATTAGGCCCTTATCAGAAGCATAATGCAGCATCTTTCCCTACCCATAATTCACTCTGATGGGGCAATCTCATCTCTCCACATACTCACTTAATCATCTAAGGCAGTGTTTTTCAAACTCTGTTTCTTCAGATTTTGGGAGTCCAACTACTAGAATTCCTGACATCTGGCCATGGTGGCTGGATCTTCTGGGTGTTGAAGTCCAAACCGTTTAAAGGACCAAAGATTCAGGAACACTGATCTAAGAGCTACATGCTCTAAAATAATGTCATAAATACACTTGGAAGAGAGGCAGAAATATACTGTTAATGTCATCATCATCATTATTATTATTATTATTTATATCCCACCTTCCTCCCAGTACAGGGATTCAAGGTGGCTTACAAATCTAAAACAGTCCACCTGAGATGCCTGTTTCTGTTTATACAATTTTGCTGATGTGTGCACTATTTATTACTAACCAATTCTTTGAGGAGCCCTTCTCCTCTTATTAGGCTTTATAAGGCACTCTGCCACTGAACATTTTTGACTGGGTTAATTTATTTGTTAGAATTGTGAAATGGAAGTTGTTTTTAGTTTCCATAAGTTCATTTTTACCTTGCTACTTTTGGACATTGGTGGTGGTATGAAGTTGATGTAGTTGAGTTGGGAAATGTCAGTAATTGAACCATGACTTAGATACTAACTGCCAACAACTAGGTGTCCTAGTTGTTAAAGTGTCCTCCACATTGCAGACATACCTACCATTTCTGTCAGTCAGCTTGTGTGCATGTTTTCTACCTCTGCCTCATTTTGAGGCTCAATGAGGCTTAAGCAGTTAAATGTCCTACAAGACGTGCTATATTGGTGGATGATGCACCTTCATATAAATTGAGATGGCTTTTCAGTTAGCCTCAGATTCCCTAATTTGATAATTCAGTCAGCATGAGCAAACTTGCAATTTAGTGGTGCTTTTTGGAAGATTTTCTAAGCCATCATTACCAAATTAAGTAAATGACAAATTTCACTTGTCATGTGACAAACTGTCTAGTATCTCTTGTTTTGTGCTGAGCAGTTCTGAAAGTGTGACCAGAGTTGTGAGAGGTTAGGCATTTGTCTCAGAGAGTGTAGTTTTCCTAAAGTTTGCTGAACACATAGAACAAGGGTCATCCAGTCCAACCCCCTGCCATGCAGGAACTATCCATCAAAGCATCCCTGACAGATGGCCATCCAGCCTCTTCTTAAAGACCTCCAGAGAAGGAGACTCTACCATTCTCCGAGGGAGTATGTTCTACTGTCAAACAGCCCTTGCTGTCAGGAAGGTCCTCCAAATGTTTAGGTGGAATCTCTTTTCCTGTAGCTTGCATCCATTGTTCCGGGTCCTGTTCTCTGAAGCAACAGAAAACAAGCTTGCTCCATCCTTAATATGGCATCTCTTCAAATATTTAAACAAGGCTATCATAACCTTCTCTTCTCCAGGCTAAACATCCCCAGCTCCCTAAGTCATTTTTCAGAGGGCATGGTTTCCAGACCCTTCACCATTTTCGTCGCCCTTCTTTGGACACGCTCCAGTTTCTCAACATCCCTTTTGAACTGTGGTGCCCTGAAATGGACACAGTATTCCAGGTGGGGCCTGACCAAAGCAGAATAGAGTGGCACTATTACTTCCCTTGATCGAGGCACTACTTCTGTTGATGCAGCCTAAAATCACATTGGCCTTTTTAGCTGCCGCATTGCAATGATGGCTCATATTCTACTTGTGGTCTACTTGGACTCCTAGATCCTATTCACACCTAGTCTCGTTAAGCCAGGTGTCCCCTGTCCTATATCTATGCATTTCATTTTTCCTCCCTAGGTGCAGTACCTTACGTTTCTCTGTGTGCTTTTGTTAGCTTTGGCCCTGCTTTCTGATCTATTCAGGTCATTTTGAATTTTGTTCCTTTCATCTGGGGTATAAAATGGAGTTTCAAAGCCAAAGGGAATATCAGTAGGCTAGTTGCCCATGCCTTTCATTCTTTAGGTAATTAGTACAGAACTCATGTTGTGTTTATCCTACTGTCATCCAGTTATATGGGAATGAACTCTGTAGTTCAAATCAGATTCTATAGGGGTTTTTTCAGCTTTGTTTTAAAAGTGTACAGAAATTAAACCCCTTTGTGGGGATGAGTCATATCATTATAGTAAATATTGATGTCATTTGCTGAAGATTTTTAATTTTTATAGTTTATTAGTGTTGACCACATAACCAACTCATAGCGAGTGATAACATCTGGTACAGATTTTTATAATCTTTAGTTTATTAATGTTGACTACATAGCCACAAAATCAGTGGTGGCCCTTCTCTTAGTCCTAGCATGGTCAGTGTGTATGCAAGAGAGGGCCTTCTCGATGGCTTAGGCATCACAGGGAGGCCAAAATGTCCTTCTGCTTGTTGTCTTTCTGTCAGTAGGCTGAAACCTTTTTATTCTGACAGGCTTTTAAAGCGGAAAGTTTTTAAAGAACGAGGTAGGTGGTGCTGTATTATTTTAACTGAACTGTGTTTAATAGCTTTTTATCATTTTAAAATGCATTTTATTCTTAATACTGTGAATAGTTTAACTATGTTTTAATTTTTACTTTTATATCTTTTTAATTGTATTCTCCAATCTTGGGAGTAAGGCAGGATATAAATTTAATATAAATAAATACTGGTTTTTGTTTTTTGTTTTTAAATTGTGAGCTGCTTAAAGTCTCAATTTTGGGGGATAGCAGGATATAATACAAAAAAGTAATTAATAAAGATGCTCTACTTTTCATAGAAAAAACTCTTAATTCCCTTCTTGCTTTTGTATGGCAGGGCCTTAAACTCTGGAATTGAGTACTACTGGGACCAGCTGAATGAGACCATCTTCACTGTGCATTCCAACAGCAGGAGCACCGAGCGGCCTGGGTAAGTCTCACGGAGGATAAGTATAGAGCTAATCATTCATTGTGAGAGTACATGCTGTATGTATGCTCCCAGTACACTTCCAAGGGTATTTTCCAGTATAGTTTCATCTTATGTTCTCTTCAGATGTTTCTCTTCTGAGTTTAATTTTATCCTCCCTCTGGCACTAGACTAACACCAGATGGTATAGTACCAGTGACTGTATTTAGTCAGTGCATAGTGCAGATTGAAAAATTAAACTACCTCTGTCACCACAGTCCTCCTAGCTGTCAGTGATATGTTTACCTACCTCATTTGAAAATAATATGTGCTCTTTATATGAAAACATTAGATGAAATTAAAATAAATGATACGTGGATGATTATGGACTTTTTCAGCCTAAAACGAAGATATAGCAGTCTTGGTATGGGATCCTGCAGTCATGGTAAATACAGGATTAGATTAATGGTCATATCTTCAATCAAAATCAACTATACAGATAGAAAGGTAGAAGATAACTGAATACTATCTGGATAATCCTTCATTAGAATGCTAATGGATCCCTGATAAAATTGTGGAATGAATGACAGAGTCTGTTTTCAGGTCTTTTCAGATTTGATGTATTTTTCATTCAGTTCTGATGTGTGTGTGTGTGTGTGTGTGTGTTTGTCTCTCTTCAGAACTAGCAGAGCCACATGGAGGACAGACAGGGACATGGGTCTCATGAATGCCATAGGCCTACAGCCACGAAACCCAACCACTTCTGTGACATCACAGGGCACTCAGACTCTGGCTCCTCAGCTTCAGAATGCAGAGACACAAACTGAGAGGGAAGTTCAGGAGCCAGGAGGTTCTGCTTCAGGGACTACAGAAGGTAAGAGCATGCATGCCAGTAGCAAAATACATCCTTCTGCACACTGACTAAGAGAACCTGATACATTATATTCTATATCTGCACATAGAACAGACAACATCTTGTATGTATGAAAGGTCAGTTTGAGGATAATTCTTGCTATCTTAGAGGGTATATGATTAGGAAATACTTTACTGAAAAGAAGCTTAAAACTTCACAGGTATGTGTGGCAACTTGTGGCATTATCTGTTTGTTTGTTTGTTTTTTCTCATATTTATCCATAGATGTTAGATTAGATTTTCCAGATAGTTCTTCCATTTTGGCATTGTCTTTCAAGAAAGAATTTGTTGCATTAGGTCACGGGGAAGCTCTAATATGTGCTATTTTTTCTTTCACATTGATTTTTCATCTCCTTTTAGATTATGGAGCTCCATAATGATGATGTCACACTTGCTTGGAGTTGCATAAAAATTGCTTACTCTGTATATCTGTTCCATTCAACTAAAAAATAAAACTTGGGTTCATCATTCTGCCATTGATAACTGTCTCTTTCAAAGGCACTGGTGAAGCTGGAACTAACTACTGCATAGGATGCTCAACCAGTATTCTGCCTGTGCAATACGTCTTTTAAGGGTACAGCCCTTAACAGCTCCAATCTGGCATTTTGGAGCTGAAAAGGTTAACATAACAAAACAACATATTTCCCATTAGATAAGACTCCCACTTCCTGTAGTTTGGGTTGTGCTCCTCCGACTCACTCCAATAGGCAGGCAGAATCAGGAGACCTTCTGGTGACCCCACATGGGTGGAGCTAACCCTGGAAGGCCAGTCTTGTCCTGCCTATCACTCCAGTAGGATGTATTTGCTGTTGCAACTTCTTCACTACAGCTGCTTCAATCCTTTTCCTTCTCTCCTTTTTCTTGGTGCCGTGGAAGCATGATGAAAGATTTAATATGGCAAGGGCTCCCAGGATTGGAGAAAGGTCTTGGCTTTGCCAGTGACTCTCCCTCTCCTCCAAAGCTACCCCCTTTCATGGTGGAAGCACAGGAGATTTCTGCAAACAGCCTTACAGCACATGGGAGTAGTGGGAACAGATGGTGACAGTTTCCCCTCCATGTCTCTGTTTCTCCACATTACTTCCACCCAGCCCTTTTAGGGCCAGGGGTCAGGGAGGCAGCTGGCCAGAAGTTATGGAAACTTCTCTTCTCAGCATCTCTGCCCATCCTGTTTCGGGCCAGGGTTCAGAGGACAAGCCAGCCAAAAGCCATGGAAAAGAGTTCCTCTGGATCACCTCTGCCCAGCCTGAAACAGGGCGAAGGTCAGAGAGGCAAGCCAGCCAGAAGGCACAGGATAAGGGGTGAGTACCAGGGGCCCTCTCTGTAGCCCTCAAGGAACCTTTCCCTTGCTATGGGCAGTCATTGCCAGGAGGCCTCTGCAATTACCACTGCAGGCACTGTGCCCCTGCAAGGAGGGCAGACGAGGGGTCTCACCCTTCCTTCCCGTATCTGGCCCCAGTGGCACCCAGGATCCCAACAGATGTGGAAGACCCTATTGCAGCCTGGAAAACACATGGTGATGTTGCCAGGGCTCCTGCACATTCCCTTTGAATTCTTATAATGAAATGGTGTGGAAAGAAGCAGAGGACTCCTCCTCTGGCATATATAGCCGTCATCTTGGCCACATGGCTTTAAGGTAAGCTAGACAGGGCCCAGCAGGAGCTGAGGCTTGCAACTCTAAAATGGTCTTTTTTGGCTGCCACAGAACATCCCACAAGGAAAGCAGAAAATGGCTCCTTCCCTTGCCAGAGGGAACATGGCCTCTGCCATCCACCTCTAAACAGAGGCTGAATGGCCATGTGTTGGGTATGCTTTGATTGAGAGTTCCTGCATGGCAGGGGGGTTAAACTAGATGGCCCTTAGGGTTCCTTCCAACTCTAGGATTCTGTGATTCAAGGGTTTGCTGAGAGAGTACATGGATACAAATCCTCCTGCATTCCCTCTTTTTTAAAAAAAAAGAGGGGGGCGGGGAGGGGAAACACTTGTAGGAAGGATGAGGAGAGTTCCCTTCATCCCCAATTGTGTTAGGCTGCCCCAAACTGGGCACTCTTGAGGAGAGCAGTTGGGACCCTTGGCCTCTCCTTTCCACTAGAGATTATCTTTTTTCAGGTTCCAGACATACCTCAAGGAAATGTGAAGCCATGTCCCACAGCAGCCCCCTTTGCCCTTCACCTATGCAAATAGGAAGGGAGTTGAGGAACAAGCCAGCCTCTATAATGGAGCCAGGTTACTATAAAGCCTGTCTGAGACTGAAAGGGCTAAGCTGCTAAACCCCATCTTGAAGTTGGGGCTGTTTCAAAAATAAATAAATAATGCCTTGTGGTTTGGCAAAATATTCTAAACTGATGTACAGCATGGAGTAGTGATGGTCCTAGAACATGGAGTAGTGATGATCCTAGAATACATAATCACTCCCCCTAGTCAGTTTCTATAGCCACTAGAGCAGGATGGTTCTTAGCATTCCATTTGCACATTTGGGATGGAATCTTCTTGGTGGCTTAACACGGGTGGAACATTATAATTTTTTTTTTTTTTTTGGCATTGATAAGAAGGCATGTAATACTTAGGCTGGATGCACAACAGCTGCCAAAAAGCACTGGATGCAGTCTTTCTCCCTCCCATACCATTGGCCATTTACTCCTCCTGGCAAAATCAGGGAGTGCTCCTTTGTTTCAAATTCATTTTGCTCAAGGGTATAGCACTTAACAGTCAAAGGATTCTTGGATGATCATTTTGTGAAACCAGGGCTGGAAATTGCTGAAAAATTCTAGAAGACAAAGTGTATGGGGGAGATCTACAAAAGAGACCATTTAGGAATCAGAAGGTTTTTGGTAATTGTACCACCTCTCATAAATAAGCTGGTAGAACTCTGTACTCTGCCAACTTTAATAGGATCTCAGCCTTTGGATTCAAAATTAAATGTTAACACACATAGGGAAATCTTATTGCATGTAAAATGGCCTTTGTCACTTATCCCTTGGGAGTTGATTCTTTTACAGATTCCTTTTCATTAGTTGTCACTTCTATAGAATCTATATTTCTGTTATGTTATTTCAAATAAAATTAAATAATTTTGAAAGGCTGATCTGGTGGATACTTTATGAATTTGTCTCCAAATGTAGTTGGTGATAATGTCATACTAGGCAGTCAAGATTAGAATTGGTAGCACACATTGATGTCTTGGCTTTCAGAATGAGATACTGTAAAGTGCTTGTGTACATAACAAATAGGGATTTTAGGGGTGGGAGGGGCTTTGAAGAGGACTAGATAAGTTTGACCCATTGTACAAACATCCTGTAAAATGTATTACAATCCTTTGAGATGCTAGCTCTGGACTGTTTAAAAGACCTGGTGAACCTATACTCTGGACAGTGTATGACATCCACCTAGACCAAAAGGCAATATATCTCAAGTGTTTGAAGGGCAGATTTTGTTTTTGGGTGCTTTCTGCCAAAATGAGATTAAATGAGAGCAGGTGCTTTTTAATGTACATTACATCTACTAACGCATCTTCCAGTGCCTTTGCTTTCTTGTGTTCATTTGTTTGTTGGCATAAATTTAGCCTTTCTGTTGTCTGACTAGTGAAATTAGTGTCACTGTCTCCTTGTAGGAGGACTGACCTGGCAGTCTGATATCTGTGCAAGGGCACATAGTAAGTTCAAGATTTAAACTTTTTTCAGGAGGTTGACCTTGAGAATGTCCATAGTTCCTCTTCCTTTTTGTTTTACATGCAGAACCATTTTATTCAAAGGATTAGAAACAATAATAAGATGCAGGAGTTGTATATGTAGGAAGTTCTGAACTTCTCTAATAATTATCATATGCCTACTACTTCAGACTTACTAACCTTTCCTCCAATTATACTGAAAGAAATTAAAAGCTTTAATGATATAAAATTATTCTAAATAAGTTATTTACAGTACTTCTAAAGGTAAAGCAAGGCACAATTTTTAAAGTATGCAGTTAACACAGGAGGATTTTATATATCTTGCAATCATGTTATCAAGCTGTATAAAAAAACTTTGTACCTCAAATTGAACTTTAAATACTTAGTGTAATGTTACAGAAACTATACAGTACTCTTCTTGGGCAGAACTTCATGTATAAAAATGAATCTAATTCCAAATGCTCTTCCTGTACATGCACTCTCACACATTATTTTTCTCCCTGCTGCATGTGCTTTCCAGCATTCTTTCTAATAAGTTATATAAACCATTGGCTATGTCTCTTGCCAACTACTATTTCTGTGCAGCCTAGGTAAAAACTGTGGTAGCAAGATAATCAAAATAAGCAGAAAAACTATGAAATGTATCCAGTTGCACAGTATCCTGAGTTCAGAATCCAGCACCCAGAAATTCAGACATGCTTAAATTAAATATTGTACAAATATAATGTACTCCAGCTCTGTTTTCAAGGAGAAGGATTGAATAGCAAATATACTGGGGGGGGGGAATGTAAGAGAAGTGCATGTTTTAAATTTAAAAATGCATATTAGTAAAAGAAAAGATTTACAAATGGTAATAGAATGGGTTCATGATAAGTCAGTTGGCTGCAGTGAAGGGGCGGGGTGTGTGCACGCAGCACCTCAAGCAATGCTGGGAAAGCCAGTGTGGATTACAGGCCCTGGTGGCTCCAGCACCAGGAGGAAGAAGAAGAGAAGGGAGGGAGGGAAGACTTGCCATCCACAAATGATCAAAACCACAAATGGCAAGTCCGTGGATACTGAGGGACAAGTGTAGTATCTATACAAAAAGCACTATAGGTTTGTTTATCAGAGAGGGCTTTTTGAAGCTTGAAGTAAATTGCTGGGTTGGAGAAATATCTCCTGAAGCATGCAATAAATACTACATATCCTACTTTTTTGTTTTTGTTTATACCATTGTTATTAGAGCCAAGTTTATGAAATATAAAATAGATGCCACATCGTGCTTACCTGTCAAAAATGTATCTGTTTATATTTGGGACATTTTTATTTTTAAATTTAAAAAATAAACTATTAGCAAATGTTCACATTAACCATGTGAAACTATGCATATGTAAATACATTTAGGCTATATGCATGATATTGTAATTTAAAGGTGTAATTTTAATTTTACTAGTTGTTTTTGTCACAACTATTGCCTTTAGGTTCAGTGATATATGGGAATTATGATTTATTAGTAACATTTGTACAAAAAACATTATTAAGGATTCTGCATTGAGTGGTAATGGGAGGAGGTCAATAGGGGGGTGGCACCATGAGTTACCATACCAGGTGACACCAACTCTAGTGATGCCATTGCATTCCACACTCCTTCAATAAATGTTAAAACTAGAAACCATGGGATCATTTCACCTCTTTCCCTGGCCCTGTGACATGCCAATAATAAGAAATTATATATTGTTCCATCCCATATTGGGTCCCAGATAAAATATTTACTTGACCACAAAGTGCTTTGAATTAAGAATCCCTTGTCTAGGAATTCAAACTTCTCTAAGACCTATTATACCAATCTGATATGTCCCAATTCTGTTATAACAAGTATGGGAAACCTGACCTTCCATGGGATGTTAGAAGTATGAAAATGATTGCCATCTATCAAGCCAAAATTATACCTGTCTGAAAAACCAACAGACACAACAAAGAGACCCTAGACTGTGGAGGAAGTTATAGTAGCAACCAGAAATCTCAACAGTGCCTTGCAGAAATAGTCATCCCCCTTTCATTTATCCACATTTTGTTGCATTACAGTAGAGTCTTGATTATCCGACATAAACTGGCCCGGCTGATAATCAGATAACCAAAAATGTCAGATAATCCAGAGAGACTACTGTGCGCCTGCATGTGTGTGTGTCTAGGTATCTCTGGGGCCTGGTGGTGCTCCTTTCCGCCGCCACCGTTGGGTCCTTTGCCGCTGGGGCCTCTGAGGCCTGTGAGGCCTAGGCCACTGCCGCCTCCTCCTCCTCCTCCTCCTCCTCCTCCTCCTCCTCCTCCTCCTCCGCTGCTGCCACTGCAATTGGAGCCTCCAAGGCCTGGGCCTCTTCCAGTGCAGTTGGGGCAGAGGAGGCCCAGGCTTTGGAGGCCCCAACTGTGGTGGTGGAGTGCCAGGCCCAGGCCCTAGCAGTGGAAGCAGCAGCAGCAGCAGAGAAGAAGGAGGAGGCCTGGCCCTCAGAGGCCCCAACTGTGTCAGCCCAGGCCCCAGCGGTGGTGGCGGAGGAGGAGGAGGCCCATGCCTCAGAGGCCCCAACCACATTGGCCCAGGCCCCAGCGGTGGAGGCAGAGGCCCACGCCCAGTCCTTGGAGCAGGCCCCAGCAGAGGAAGAGGAGGAGACGGCCCAGGTAGTACAGTAGAGTCTTGGTTCCAACGTTGAATATTCCAGAATGTTGGATAACCAAATTTCGGATAAATGAGACTCTACTGTATAACTTGGAATGAAATGTATTTCATTGGCATTTTTACTATTTGATGTACACAGATACTGAACACTGCGGTTGCAAAATATTTTTATTGCGGTTCAAGGTTTTTGCTCTCGACAGTGGAACACACTCCCTCGGAGTGTAGTGGAGTCTCCTTCCTTAGCGGTCTTTAAGCAGAGGCTGGATGACCATCTGTCAGGGATGCTTTGATTGGGAGTTCCTGCATGGCAGGGGGGTTGGACTGGATGGCCCTCTTCCAACTCTATGATTCTTTGATTCTATGATCTAAATAAACTGGTGCAAACCACTGTCTATATGTAACTGAATGGAACCCACCAGTGTGAATGCCAGTGTTAGATGGTCTCAGATTAAGATTATATCTAAATGAGCAACAAAATAGAGCCTCTATACTCCTCTATACTCTACATTGGACAAACAGGGCAATCTCTGTTCAAGAGGACTGATGGATACAAATCTGATATTAGCAATATCAGTATCCAAATACCAGTTGCAGAACATTTAAGCATTCCTGGATAAACCGTCAGTGATTTACAGGTTGTAAACCTTGAACAAGGAAATTACAAAGCAAGGCTTTAAGGGTTTCTTTCCTGTTAAAGTTGTGTAGGTGTTTGTGGGTTTCAGTTTCCACCAACACCTATAAAACTTTAACAGGAAAGAAGAAACTCTTAAAGTAAACACAATTTGGCTACAAGCCCTGAAAAACACCAAAATCAAGACCCAGTAAGTGCAAATGAAAATCACCCAGGGTCAGGGGTTTTTCCCAGCAGACAATGAATCACTAATTAAATAGACACCCTGAGGCCTTGCTATTAAACAACACACCAACACAGAGATTAACATGTAAATCCATTCCTCTCAACCAAGGGTCACACAGTATGTATACCCCACCCAGGCCAGCATTCTCTGAAAATGCCAGCCACAGATGCTGGTGAAAAGAGAGGAATAAGCTCTTCCAGAACATGGCCACATAGCCTGAAAAAGGTACTAAAACCTATGGATGCTGACTGTGAAAGTCTTCGACTTCACATTTGTATTTTTTTGTTTGTTTAATTTTGTCTTATAATAAAATTCTTATTTGTGGTCTCTGCAAATCACACAGATGGGTTTTTTCTGTGCCTGCGCAGTTAGCTCGGAAACTTCTAGAATCTCTGGGCAAAGTTTCACAGTTTTGGATCCCATCTTGGGAGGAAGGCAGGGTATAAATTCAATAAATAAATAAATAAATAAATAAATAAAATATTTTGTGTACAAGTAGTAAATACACCATTTAAATCCATTTCAATTTCAGATTGTTGCACACCAAAATGTGGAAAACTCAGAGGGCCTGTGTGAATACTTCTGCAAAGCACTGTTAAAACTACTGGAAAGTTTTAAATATATATATTCTGTCTATCAGTTGTTACATAGTAAACAAAAAGGTAAAAGTGGTACTTGGCATTCAACTGCAGAATCTAGGCCCAGAACCATGCATTTTGAGATAGATAGATAGATAGATAGATAGATGCATGTATGTTATGGTTGGAGAATTGCTCCTATCTCACCATTCTTTATTGCAGAGGATGCAGGGAACTCTAAACGTAGCCTGGATAAATAACATATTCCAGGGCCCCTAAAGCAAGGGATTGTGGGATACACTGCTTGGAACATCACTCCATCCTTGTATCTTTTTCTGAAGAAAACATACTGCATGTTCATTACAAGCCAAATTCTTGTCATCTGGAAGAGCATCTGGTGGATTTGCTGAAGTTGGCTCATGTGACAATAAATACATTAAACTTAAAGACACCAAAGCACTGTGTTGCAGCAAAAACAAAAACCTGTGCTTCTCTCTGAAATTTCTCATTTGGAAAGAATCTTGTCTCATTCAGAGGAGGTATGAGGTAGGCCAAGAAAGCAATAGGGCAAGTGGTGAAGCATGTGGGTCAAAGCAGTGAGTCTGAAGATCTCTCCCTTGGTGAAAATGCTAACGTTGGCTTCTATGAATTTCTTCATCTTTATTAATCAGATCTCTCCTGACATGATAAATTGCTGAGCAGCCTGTGCTGCCGCTGTGGAATCAGCACCTGCTACTTCTGTGCCTAGGCAACAGCCTCAGCCCTGGAACTCTGCCCTTGTTGAAGAATTAAAGCCAATGCACACCATGGAAAAGAAAGAAGGAAAAGATGAGCTGTTTAGGGGCTACCTGAAAAGAGTTAAAAAGCTCAGCATATTTGCCTCAGTTATGCTCAATTTGCATTTCCAGAAAGCTTGACCTCTCCCATTTTATGAGACAGAAGGGTTCAGAGGTACTGCCTTAGGGAATACTTTTGAGTTGTGATACCTAGTAACACTTGGAAGTGATTTGTTCAAATAAACCAATAGAATCTCTCAATGCGGTTAAGCATACTGCCACCCATATATTCCATCCTGTCTGTCAGAAGGTTCTAGATCTGGGTGAAACTCCCTCCCTTTGAGATAAAAGATGTGTTTCCAGTAGGAAAGAGTGTGCGAGAGGCTTACTTCCTTGCCTTTCATGCTACATCCCCAGCAAGTAATTACATGTAATGGAATTAGTGAGTAAAAATAGTTCTTCTTCGTGGTCTCTGCGAAACACACAAATGGGTTATTCTGTGCCTGTGCAGCAAATCTGGAACCTACTGGAATTGCTAGGGAAGACTTTTTGGTGGTAGATCTGCCCACCCTCTATATAGGCTCGGTATCTTCCTGCCCTTTCTCAGTTCCTTTTGTCCACCGCGTGAGCAGCACAGGAACCTCGCTCAGGAATCGCTCCTTCCTTTTGCTTTCACTTTTGACCACCTCTTCGGCTTTATTTCCTTTCTTTTTTGATTTGTGATTTGGACTAGTTCAGGACTCTGATTCACAGTAAAACTCGGCTTGTTTTGACTATTTTTCTCCAGAATGTCTGCCCAGCCCTTCAAAAAGTGCAAGCAACGCGGCACTAATATTCCTGGGCATGACGGACATTCCAGATGCCTCTTCTGCCTGAGAGAGGGCCACCCGACTTCCACTTGCCCCCACTGCTTGGCCTTCACTCCGCAGGCCAGAAAGAACAGGGAGCAGCGGTTGACTTTCTGGCTGTATGCCCAAATCCTGAAGCCTCTGGGTGCCTCCAAGCGTTCTGCCAAAGCCACTGCGGCCAAGGGCAAGCCCTCCTCTTCAGCCTCTGGGGTCCCTGCCAAGGCTACTGCTGCCCAGGGCATACCCTCCGCTTTTCCTTCAGGGTCCCCTGCCAGAGCTACTGCTGCCGAGGGCAAACCTGATGTTCCTGGGTCACCAACCCCAGAAAAGCGGAAATCATCGAACCAGGATGCAGCTGGCCACCCATCCTCCTCTAAACGGAAGAAATCCTCAGATTCTCCCAAGGAAAAGAAGAGGCACAAGTCCTCTAACGATGGCAGTAGAGGATCCTCTCATCGCTCTGATAAAAAAATCTAGATCCTCTCGAGACTCTGATGTCGATCCTGAGTCAATGAAGTCCCTCGGCTCGACGTCGCTGAACCGGCCTTGGTACCGTGCACCCAGCCTGCACAGCTACCCCACTCCTCTCCACACTCCAGGATGCCCAGACTGTGGCCTCCCTGCCTCAAGGATTGCCTCAATCCAATCGCCTCTCTGACGATGAGGATGATCGCCAACTCTACACTTGAGTAGTGGTTCCTGACCACCTCTCTCAAACAGCTGAGGTCGTCCCCTATGAAGACGAGGCTGACAACAACAACAATGTGTCATCTGGCCTTCCCAAACCTGAGATGCAGGACTTGCTCTTTGATGGAGTTTCAGGCACCTATCTCCTTTCTCTTGACCCCTCCGAATTCCGTGGCGGTCACTTTATCTCCACCTTCCAGCCAGTGGAACTCCAGCTGCCGCCGGTACCGGTCTCGGCCGCATCGGTCTCAACCCAACCACCAGTCCCTCCTCGTAAGACCATCTCTGCTACATCTCTCCCACCTCCAGCCGTTGTGGCCCGTCTGCATGAAGTTTCAGTCTCGTTGGAATTTTCAGATTACTCCGACTCAGATTTATCTTGACTCCAACAGTCACAGTCGCTCATAGTCATCGAAGCACCTTCCCCTTTGGATGACATATTCTCCTTCTCCCAGCAAGTAATCTGCATGGGTGAAGCGCTGACCATCAATGTCCTCCACACCGACACGGAGATTCTCGATCCTGTTGAGGAGAGAGTCCGTGACAAGGTGCCTACACCAACCTCGATCCCTTCCTTTGATGTCTAAGATTGTCAATCACTCTTGGGCCTCCCTTTCATCATCCCAGCCTTTGACCAAGAAATTGGACAACTTCTACCGCACCTCCCCATCTGAGGAGATGTGGCTCTTCGAGCACCCTCCCCCGAATTTGGCAATTGTTGAGGCCTCCCAGGGTCGCTTCACTCCCAAGACGGCTGTCACTCCCAACGACACCAAAGGCCGCAAGCTTGACTCCATGGCCAGCAAGTCCTACACTTCAGCTGTTTTGGATCTCAAGATCCAGAACTATGCTGCCTGTATGACTGCCTACCAACAGCACCTCTGGGAAAAAGCCCTTCCTCTATGACGACCTTCCCAAGGACAAGAAGCACACAGCCATAGCCCTCCACACCAAGTCCCATGCCCTGGCTTCGCACCAGATTTGCGCCCAACATTCTGCTGATTGTTCGGCAAGACAACTGTCTGAGGCACTGGCCCTTCACCGCCATGCCTGGCTGAGGTCCTCAGGCTTGACACTACAAGCCAAGCAGACCATGAAGGAACTTCCCTTCGATTCTTCAGGGTTGTTCCCTACGGAAACCGCCAAGAAGCTGGAGTTCAATAACAAAATGAGGAACACAGCCTGGAAATATGTTCTCATCTTCTACTTCTCATTCTCCCTTTTTCCAGTGCAGAACAGCTTGGCAAAGGCCTCCTTACCCCTCCAGCCAGGGTACGTCCGCTCAACCCTCTGACTATCAACAACAACGTTTCCCACTGCTACATTCTTTGGCTGGGAAGCGTCATTCCAAACAAAAATATAAACAGCCCTTCCATAAGAAGGAGGCCCATGCTTGAGCCTTGATAATATCCAACTCTGGATGCTTTCCATTGTCTGTAAGGGTTATGCCCTGGAGCTTCAAGGTTCTTCCCTGAAGGGGTATTGTCCTCATCACACACCCCTCAGACACCCTTCTCAATGAAGTGTGCTCTCTGCTTGAAAAGGGCACCATCAAACCCGTTCCTCCATCCCGACTCTGACACTGCCTATTCTTTAGATACTTTATTGTTTCCATAGCTACTGGGGGTCTTCGCCCCATCCTCGACCTACATTTCTTGAACCCTTTTATCTCATACAAACATTTCCATATAGTCACTTTGGCTTCCCTTCTTCCTCTGCTCCAGAAATCAGATTGGTTCGCCACTCTTGACCTCCGAGATGCTTACTTCCACATCAGCATCAAAGAAGAACATCGAGACTTGCTCGCCTTCTTGGTCAGCCCTGACTGTTACCAAGTACTGTCGTTCGGATTGTGTACGGCCCCACGAATGTTCACCAAATGCATGACAGTCGTCGCAGCATATCTTGGACAACGCAACATCATCATCTTCCCTTATCTTGATGATTGGCTGATTGTTGCCCCGTCCAGACAGATGCTCATCGCTTATCCCGAGGATGCCCTTTCACTCTTTCAGGCCTTGGTACTGATGGTCAAGTTGGAAAAGTCCACCCTTGTACCAGCTCAGTAAGTGCGCTTCATAGGGGCCATGCTAGACTCCTCCACCTTGAGAGCCTATCTGCCCCAGGACAGATTTCATCAATCTGAGATCCTCCATTCAGCACTGCCTTGCCTCCAGATGGATCAGGACACGGACAGCTCAAGTTGCACCCGGACACATGGCATCTACAAATTATGTCACCCCCTGGACCTGACTTCGGATGCGCCCGTTCCATTCGTGGTTCCTGTCAGTCTTCAATCACATGTTTGATTCCTCGAACAAGTGGATTACCATCCCGAGGCCCGTGGCTTGGTCTCTATGGTACGCTGGTGGCTTGACCTGAGCAATGTTTGCAAGTGCATACCCTCAACATCAGGCTACGCTCACTACGGATGCCTCCAATCCCGGCTGGGGAGTCCGCTTCAACAACCTTTCGGTTCACTGAAGATGGTCTCCCAAAGAAACCAAGCTCCACATCAATGCTCTGGAGATGGCAGCAGTTCAGAAAGCTCTAAAGGCCTTTGAGCCGGCACTTCAAAACCAGATCATCTTGCTCCTTACTGACAATACTACAGTAATGTATTATCTGAACAAGCAAGGCAGTACCAGGTCTCCCAATCTACTCGATCTGACCCTCCAAATTTGGGACTGGCGTATCCGACGGAACATCACTTTGCAAACTGTACATCTCCCCCAAGATGAGAACAAGTTTGCGGACAAACTCAGCAGAGCTCCAGACTTGTGCCACTAGTGGCAGCTGCACCCTCAGGTCCTCCACCGTCTCTTCTCCATGTGGGGAACTCCAAATGTCGACCTTTTTGCCTCGCATCTCAGTGCTCAATGCAACCAGTTCTGCTCCAGGATCCCGTCACCCCAGTCCCAAGGAGACACCTTCCTTTTCCACTTGTCCGGCTAAAGGTTCTATGCCTTCCCTTTGTTCCCACTAAGCACCAGGGTGATAGCCAAGCTTTGCACCGACCACTCGGACGCCTTCTTGATCACCTTGTGTGGCCAAAACAGCCGTAGTTCACCCCGCTTCTCCACCTCTTGAACAACTGGTTTTGGCCTCTTCCTCTCCAGCCCAGCCTCCTGACCATTCATGATGGTCAAGTCCTTCATCCCGACGTCAACACTCTCCATCTGGTGACATGCAGGATCCTGCCTTGAATCATATCTCGGTACCGGTCCGAGAGATCATCCGAGCTTCTCACAAGCCCTGTACTCAGCGGTCTTATGCCCTAAAGTGGGCTAAATTTTTGGCTTTCCTGTCTAGGAAAGGACTGTCCCCCATCACGGTCACAGTACCAGTCGTTTTGGACTTTCTCCATTGTCTTTCTGAATCCGGCCTATCCGTCTCTACTCTGAAGTGCTTTCTCGCAGCCATTTGTGCCCACTACCAGTTTTCTGGCTGACCGTCCTTCTTTGTTGACCCTCTGGTCAAGAAATTTCTCAGGGGACGCTCAAACTTGAAGCAACCCTCTGCGGCTCCAGCCCCAGTGTGGGACCTCCAGCTCGTCTTAGCAGCTCTTTCTGCCTCTCCCTTCGAGCCAATGGCTTCCTGCGATCTCAGGCTCCTCACCTGGAAGATGGCCTTCCTCATTGCCTTAACTTCAGCATGAAGGGCAAGCAAACTCTGTGCCCTCCATACTGACTCCCCTTACTTAAAATTTTTAAGGACAAGGTTGTCCTTCAACCGGACATCTCCTTTCTCCCAAAGATTGTGTCCTCGTTCCATCTCAACCAGGACATTGTTCTCCCGACGCTAGCTCCGAACCCGACCACCGACACCGAGCGTTGACTCCACTCCCTCAATGTGAGGTGGGCCCTAGCATTTTATCTCGACAGGACTTTGATCTTTCAACGTTTCCCCAGACTCTTCATCTGCTATTCCAACCCTAAATTGGGACTGCTAGTCACTCCACAACATTTCTCCCAGTGGGTGACTTCTACCATTCTCCTTGCCTGTGAGATCTTTCGGAAGACTCCTCCAGCTTGAATTCGAGCCCATTCTACCAGGACGGTAGCCCCTTCGTCTGTCTTCCTCTCTGGAATTTCCTTGGGGGACATTTGCAAGGCTGCTGCTTAGTCACAGCCCTTGACCTTCATCAAGCACTACAGGCTTGACACCAGACACCGTCATGAAGCAGCCTTTGGCAGAGCCGTTCTCCTTTCCGGCATCCACTGAGGTTAGTTGACACCTGTCAATAATTGACACTCACACTGGTTTTCTCTGTTTTATGTCTTTATTGTCAGGACACTCCCTCCTCCAGGAGGTGACCGGCTTGTCAGTCTAACCCATTTATGGGCTTCGCAGAGACCACGAAGAAGGAGGACAGGTTGTTTAGCTGTAACTGTAGTTCTTCAAGTGATCATCTGCGAATCCACACAAATCTCGCCCATCCTCCTCTCTCTCTTGTGTCCTGCCCTCTTTCCTCGTCTGCTTCATGATGGACATTTTTTGAAACTGAGAAAGGGCGGGAAGATACTGAGCCTATATAGAGGGTGGGTGGAGCTACCGCCAAAAAGTCTTCCCTAACAATTCCTGTAGGTTCGGGATTTGCTGCGCAGGTGCAGAATAACCCATTTGTGTGGATTCACAGATGACCACTCAAAGAACTACAGTTACAGGTAAGCAACCTGTCCTTTCAGTGACTAGTTGTTTTCTTGTTATGCACTTTCAAGTCATTTCTGACTTACAGCAACCCTGAGTCAAACCAGCTTATCACAGGATTTTCCAAACAGATAGAGAAAGGTGATGTGTGGCCACTTAGACTTATACCAATTATTCACATACAGTGGTCCCCCGGGTTACGAATCCCCCGGGGAACGGAAATCCTGGGATACGAAAGAGCCGGGGCCGGAAAAATGGCCCCGGCTTACGAACGTATCCCTGGGTTACGGAAAAAAAAGGTGTACTTACTGTAAGTACTGTACAGTAGCAGGAGGGACTGGGAGGGCTCCGGGGAGGAAGCCTGCCCCGTGGAAGCCACGTCCGGCCTCCCTTTCAGGCAAGGCCGGCGCGTCCCGAAAGGCCTCCTCCGCTGCTTAGGCCTCGAGCCTTCGGGAGGAGGCCTGTGCCGGGCGGGACGAGCTCCCCGTGCGGGCCGCGTGCGCCTGGCAGAGGGGAAGGGACGGCCCCGCGCGGACCCGCCAGAAGCCCCCGTCATGCCGGCGCCGAGGAGCCCCAGGGAGGAATCCGGCCTCGTGGAAGCCACGTCCGGCCTCCTCCTCGCGCAAGGCTGGCGCGTCCCGTCCCGGCCGCGGCCGGAGCTCTTCAGTGCCGGCGCGCGCGCGACGGGGGCTTCCAGTGGGTCCGTGCGGGGCCGTCCCTTCCCCTCCGAGGTCTGGCCGCCGGCGGAGGGGAAGGGACGGCTCCGCGCGGACCCACTGGAAGCCCCCGTCGCGCGCGCGCCGGCGCCGAGGAGCTCCGGCCGCGGCCGGGACGGGGTCGGGGTCCGGCCACCGGTCGGGCCTGGCTGAGGGGCCGGCTGCGGCCGGTCGGGACGCGCCGGTCTTGCGCGAGGAGGAGGCCGGACGTGGCTTCCACAGGGCCGGCTTCCTCCCCGCAGCCCTCCCAGTCCTTCCTGCTACTGTACAGTGCTTACAGTAAGCACCCCTTTTTTTTTTCTCTTTCTTCTCTCCCGGGTTACGAAAATTTTCGGGTTACGAAAGGTAATCCGGAACGGATTACTTTCGTAACCCGGGGGACCACTGTATCTGGTACTCAGTAACTAAAAGATGCAGAAAAGTAGCTTCCAACTGTCTATTTATAGTTGTTGCAGTCAATTCAAGTGTGTTCACTTTTTATTTTTGGCAAAACCCTTGTTCTTGAAATTATGTACCACAGCTTTAAGGTAGCTTTCTTTTCTGCTCCAGATCCATTTAAAGGTATCATGAGGTGGTCTATGTTTGGTTTGCCTCCCTCTTTACATCACTTCCTACTTACTTAAACTGACTCCCCCCCTTCTTTTTTGCATCCAGTTTTAAGAGTCTGAAGGAGAATGTCACAGTCAATTTGTGTTTTCCCCATCATTAATAATTTGGTGTCTTCTACAGACTTGGCTACCTCACTGCTCACTCCTGAATCTAAGTCATTTTAAGAATAAGTGTAATTGGTTCTAATTCTTTTCTCTGCCCAGTGTGCTTAAAATCAATACTCCTTCTCCTAGTTTCAGTGTTATACGTTAAGTTATTATGTAAACAAAATAGCAAAACACCATATTCTTTAGACGGAAGCAGCACTGTTGTGTAGCTAGCTGGAGCTCATTCTTATCTGCTCAGAAGTTGGGGCATTTCAGGAGCCAATACCAGTTACTAGGCATCATATGTAGGCAGAAATCTAGCTTGTCTAGTAAGGACTTCAGAGACTGTTTCCTTATGCTGAATTGCACATGAACTGTTCAGCGTTCTGATATTTCTGTACTGTGATACTATATCAAATAATTCCACAATACTTTGGGTACATATCTGTATTAAGTACTAGTTTATTTTGTTTCTTATTCAATATTAGCATGTAAACTGTCATCTTTCTCATGTTCTGTTTGGTTTGCCTGTAGCTTGGGAAGCATTTGGCCACTTCCTCCTCTTTTGTAATCAGTCCTGATGACTCTGCAAAGGCTGCAGAAGAGAGATTTATATCTTTAATAAGGATCAGGTACCCTATGGTTGTTGCCTCTCTGGAGCAATTCAGTACATTCCACTAAATAAGGATCTTTCCTTAGCAGCCTACTGATGAGAGGTAGCTAATTTCTGATTCTTCCATGAGGCTACTCCAATGAGCCATTTTTCATTAGGTATGATTTTATTTTAAGGATAGACAGAGGCAGTGCTTTTTCCTTCTGCCTGTGAGTAAAGGGACAGTGACTTGTTTAGTAAGTAACTAGAATTGATCAGTGTGTGTGCCTCATTTCACAGCTTGGAAAAGTTCCTGTTTGTAGTTTACTGCTCCCAGAATCCCCTCACCACCATGGTCAGTAGCTGAGGGATTCTGTGAGTTATAGGCCAAAAAAAAAAAAAAAAAAGGCAACTTCTTCCAAGATCTCATTAGGAAAAGTGAACCAACAGGGCAGTTGGGCCGAACATAGGGATTAGGCAAATTCAAGCAGTGACAGCTCCATTCATGGTCCAAGCTTGCCAAATTACAGCTCTTTTTTTCCCATGGGCAGTAGGAATAATGTAATTTTATACCTCTGTTATGATGACGTGAAGTGACACCATTACCATGCCTCAACCACAAAGTGGTTTATTTCTAAAAGAGTGGCTTTACTTGAAATTAGTACTGAGTCATGTGCTGCATTTCCTCCTTTCCATGATGGCATTACCAGATGCTTCCTGTGGCTGAAAATATCAGAATATTTCTGCATATTTTTAAAGATTTTATTGGGAGTAGAGCTGGTGCTGAATGTAGAAGAACTTATATAGAAGCACTAAAGTGGGGTCTCATTATGACTCGTCGCTTCGCCTGTCATCCCAGGTTGATGTGACAGCCAGGAGTGCCTGTTATCAGCTTTGGCTGATACACCAGCTACGACCCTTCCTGGAACGGGAGAAGCTAGAAACAGTGTACATTCACTGGTAATCTCTCGTCTCGATTTCTGCAATGTGCTCTACATGGGGCAACCCTCATGCCATGTTCGGAAGCTGCAATTGGTTCAAAATATGGCAGCCAGATTAGTTACAGGGAGTTACAAATATGATTCCATTAAACCTATTTTAAAATCCTTACACTGGCTGCCTATTAGCTTCTGGGCACAGTATAAGGTGTTGGTTTATTACCTGTAAAGCCCTACATGGTTTGGTGCAGCATACTTGAGGGAATACCTCCTCCCATACAATCCTTCCCACACATTCAGCTCCTCTGGGAGGAACCTCCTGCAGCCAAAGAAAACTAGGCTGGTGGCTACCTCCCAGAGGACCTTTTCAGCTGCTGCTCCAAAAATATGGAATGACCTGCCAGAGGAGATCCATCATACTACATCTTTGGAAGCCTTTAAAAAGGCGATAAAGACAGATCTCTTCCGGCGGGCCTTCCCAGGCTGACCTCCTTGTAACTGAACTCTCCTATTATCTAGCTGCTATTGTCTAGTTGCTCCCACCATCTCAAGATGGATTGTATTGGGAATTTTCCCAGGAATTTTTTATTATAGTGCTGTTGTTAGGGTGGGATGGAGATGGGGAATTCTGAATTGTTATATTTTAATTTTTTTTATTATATAATTTATATTATATATTTATATGACAAATTTTTAATTTGTCAATCTGTCTGATTTTTATTGCTTTTAATTTTTGTTACCCGCCTTGATCCAATACAGGGAGAGGCGGGATACAAATAAATAAATATTATCATCATCATCTGCGGATGGCAAACCCTGTTGTCCTCAGTGGTGGTGTGTGCATGTGGCTGCACTAGTGGGTGCATGTGCCCATTCCCAACCATTAGGGAAAATGGGGAGGTCTGGAACAGATCCATGGGGAGATCTGGAACAGATCCTTCACGGACACCAAGATCCAACTGTAATTAAAAACAACAACAAGCTAGATTAATATGGATAGTTCAGTTCATCTCAACATCTTAGTATGGAGGCAACAGTTTTGCTAAATTAATTTTGGTGGAAGAGATAATTTAGATGTTGGCTGGGTAGAGGAGATCTGCAGGGACTGCTAGGGGAGATCTGCTAGGACTGGTATCTTGGTTTTGCTGCTGTCTTGGTTTTTTGCTGGTTTTTGTGCCTTCAAGCCGTTTCTGACTTATGGAGACCCTAAGGTGACCCTGTCATGGGGTTTTCTTAGCAAGATTTGTTAGAGAAGGTTTGCCATTGCCTTCCCTTGAGGCTGAGAGCATGTGACTTGCCTCAATTTTAATGGGCTTACCTGGCAGGACAAGGCAACTGGTTGCTGATGGTCCCTTACTGGGGCAGGATGAATAGTTGTTGGAAGCAGAAAAAGAGTAAAAATATATAAACTGTGTAAATCATTCCTGCTTAAATTATATCTCATATTTTTATGTTAGGTTCTTGGAGAATGTAAGGATGTAATCCAGCAGCAAACATTTTATGTGTGAGACCTCTCTCTATTTTAGATTCTAGACATAAATGATAGGAAAGGAATGGAAATGCTGCATGGAAAAGGGATTTATATATTTAATTTTTGCTGAAATACAAAAAAATCATTCATTGCTCAAAAAAAATGACAGCTGTAAAGGAGAACAAAACAATTGCACAGGATGATGTATAAAATGGCACGTGTGTGCCATGACACTAATGACAAATTAGTAGATTGTGCAAAAATTGCTTCTCTTGTATAGAAGCACCACACTACCGGTAATTCTAGATAGTCTGGGTTTTCTGGGATTTTCAAGAAATATGGTTGGCACTCTGTATCCATGGATTCTTATCCATTCATTCAACTATCCATGATTTGAAAATATTTTTAAAAATATAAATTCTAAAAAGCAAATCTTGAATTTGCCATTTTATGTAAGGGACACCATTTTACTGTGCCAGTGTATTTAATGGGACTTGAGCAGTCATGGATTTTGGTATTAACAGCAGGTCTTGGAACCAAACCTCAGTGGATACCAAGGGTCCAATGTAGTAATTTCTTTATAAGCTGTTTTTCTTTCTCAACTGGTTTAGATCATCATGTTTTCCTCTTGCCTATCTCATGATCTTTTACTGTGTCATAGATTTCTGCCTTTCAGCCACTGGGTGAAAACCATTTTTGTTTGCTTGGGCTTTTGATTGCATTTATTTGATGGAATTTCTTAATAAGATTCCTGGTGTAATATTTGCTTCTGTTTTACCATGTTTGTTGTATTTTAGTATGTGAGACTGTTTTTAAATAATCTTGTAAGCTGCCTGGGGGACCAAGTTTTGATTGAAAGCCTTTGTAAAAATTGTATAAACGAGTAAAACAAAAATAAAACTGTCTATATTTTGGTTTCTTCCAGGTAGTCCAGAATATGGTGCTGCTGGGGAGGATGCCCTGATCAGAATCCAAAGGTTAATGGCTGAAGGTGGCATGACTGCTGTGGTTCAACGAGAGCAAAGCACCACCATGGCATCCATGGGTGGTTTTGGCAACAACATCATTGTGAGTCATCGGATCCATCGCAGTTCTCAGACTGGTACTGAATCCACTGGAACAGATGGTGGTTCATCTCAGCCATCCACTTCTCAGGAACTGGTGGCTGAACTAGAAGGACGGAGCCTTTCTGAGTCCATGCAGGTGACAGAACGTGACCTGAGCCCACGGACATCCTCTGATGAGGTTGAGGGAGAATCTAGTGGACAGGGCCTGTCAGAACAGGCTCAGTCCTCAATGGACACTGAGGGACCAATTGAGTACAGTGACCTAACTAATAATAATCATCTTCCTGACAATACCAACTTCTATAGTAATGGTAGCACTGGTGGAGAGTCTCGGAACAGGTAGAGATGAATTTGGTGTTGGTGCTACCCTTGTACTGCTAACAAGAGACTCGTACCTCACAGCTGACCAGGAACTGAAGAAGTAGGGGGATTTTGGCTCTGACCAGATACTGGTAATTCAGCGGGCATTGGTATACAGGGGTTGGAGACCATCAATTGTATAGGAGGATCCTTGAAGAGGTTTTATTCCGTGTCTTAGCTTCCCGCATCCGTTTTGCTGCACATTTTCTACAATAGCTGTAATAAACCTTGATATTCAGCTGAGCCTTATGTAAATTTCTCAGCTCACTGGCTACAGGAATCCATTAAGCTTTGCCCTAACCCTGCAGTGCTTTTAATGTTACTCTTTGTTTTTTTTTTTTTTTTTAAAGACGCTTCCCCCTCTTTTCACCTACCAGCTAATTGGATCAAGGGGACTGTAGTCTCTCCTTTTGGAGACCTGCAATCTTTTTGAGTGTGTATGTTTCTTTTAAGTGCTACTGTGGAGGGGATTTGCACCCCATCTCTGCTACTGGAGTGGATTTATCGTCCAAGCCACCCTGCTAGTAAGCAGTAAGCAACTTTTCAGAAGTTGAGAATTGTGGTGGCTTGAGAGAATTCAGACTGGATAAGGCCAAGTACTTTTCCGGAACTGTTCCATTCTTCTTTCCAGCCCTGAACTGGAGGCAGGAGAGCTGTGCTTGGGCTTCACCATCCCTTCATGCTCAGGAACCTCTCAGGAGTGTGGGCCTTTTGTTTTCAGAGTTATATACTTTGTATGCAAGCAGGACCTATACAAGGGCTGCTGTGGGTTGGGCAAGATATAAATGTAAAGCATGTGGGTAGGGTGGGAACTGCTCCCCAGTAAAGATGGCACTTATACAGAAATTGCCCAAGGCTTAGCAACACCATTTGCTGTGCCAGCAGTAACATAACATAATTCAATCTGGTGAGGTTTGGTAGGATCATGGTGCCATGGCCAAGCTACACTTCCCTGTTTGGGGTGGGGTGGGGTGGGGGAAGAAGGGGTTAGCTCCGTGTCAGAACGTGAGGTATGTGTCTGTGATGTAAGGTGTTGCATGTGAAACCTTGACCTTGTACATGTAGTTTCTAGTGGAAAAATCAAGGCTCTGATATTTTTTGTTTCTAGTCTAATATGTGATTTTCCTTTTTGTTTGTAACTCTCCATCCCAGTGAGCTTGTAGCAGGAAGGCAGGGGGAGAGTGTGTGCTAATGAGGGAAACACCAAAGATCAACGTCATTAAAACATGACAAACCCTTTTCTTGTCTCCTGTTTTCTCTTGTTGGCTACACATATTTTTGAAAAAAGTACACCTTTCCCTCGTATCTTCTCTTCGCTTGACCATTGTATGGGGAAAGAGGAGCCTTTCTCTTCAAAGTCCAGAAATATCTTTTTTTTCTCCATCTCAAGAAAACATAATAGAAGAGATTCTTATCTACTTCACTTTGGAATAAGCAATATTGGTCTGTTCTGGTAAGAAATTGAATTCTTTAGACCTTGGTGGGGGAAAAAACAGGGAAGAGCAAAAGGAGAAGAAAAGGAAACAATAGGCTATCCTGCTGCTATGGCAAAGTGGTTTTTCTCTTTATCTTTCTGAGAAATTGTTATGTGATACCTGCCAGAGGCCTCCCGCCCTTACATCCCAGCTCCTGTCTTCTCAGCACCATGAGTGTGTGACAGTAAATAAAGCCTATTGGTCTTATGCTCAAAGTCAGAACAGTCTGTTAGAGAACATTAAGCAAATGTTGCCTTAAATCACAGCATGGAAATGAACTTTAAATCAAATCAGCTGGCTGCCAGAGCTCATCACAGTGTTAATGAAGCACTAAAATCTGCCCTGTGTTTCTGAGCTGCGGGAACCCTGGGCCTGATAATGGAATTCCCATCTATAGCTTGGTAGCATGTTTACATGAAGATAGGCTAAGGCCTAGAAACCACAAACTACTGTGCTGAAGTTAGGAGGGACTGGTGCTCATGTTTCTGGCAGAAAAGGGAGAGAAGGACTGCATGAATATCTGAATCAAACAAGTTGTTTATTGATGTCCAAACCTCTTGCTATTTTTTCAAGCCTTGTTTCCATTGAGTTTTGGAGACACGTCTGCTAGATAAGTTCTTTATTACTTCCCATCACCACTGATGATGATCAAACAGCCAGAGCTGAAAGTTCTGATACCTGAAAGTTCTGATAGTAAATACAAGTAGTATTATTTTAATGCCTTTTCTCTGAGAGAATTTGGTGTCTCAGATTTGTTTTTTCTCCCCAAAAGACCAGGGTTTTGTTTATTGTTGCACTGCCTGAACTCCATATAGGTGTTAAATAATATCACAAGCTAGTGATTTCTTATTTCTGGGTTGGGGCAATGTAGCAGATTTTGTTATTTTTATTATTTTTTTATTTTAATTTTTTATTATTTTATTTTATTTTATTGCTATGGATGTTATTGCCAAATCTGGGGACTGAACACAAATAATGGATGATAAGTATCATTATTGGCTTCATCAGAAAATATCCATGGATTTCAGATATGTGTCATCATTTTGTCTCCTGGTTTCACACTGACCTATGAGAAAAAGCAACAGCTCACCAAAGGTACTGATTCTATAGAAACTTCTACAGAGTTGGATCTGCCTATATGGTCACCATACCTAAAGGAAAAGGTAGCCATACACTGAAAGATTTACAAAACTTGGAAAACTTAGGTGCATTAATGAGGAGCGTTTACTTCCCTTTCCCAGCCTCTACTCCTAAGTGGTTGTACTGATGCAAGCCTGTATGCTTTGTCATATGTAATGAAGTAGCCTGTGGTCAGGTACCTTGAAGTGTCTAATAGTGCTTGAATTACACAGGTGCTAGAAAAGTCTCATCTTACTTCCTTTTATTTCTTCCCATAATGATTGTTTTAAGGTTTGGGGGTGATTTGGCTAAAATTGGTGGAATTATTATTTATTATTATTTTTTATTTATATAGCGCTGTAAATTTGCACAGTGCTGTACATACAATCTTATAATTAGACAGAATGGGTGAGGCTTGTGGTTTTAAGACCTCCTGACCTTCCCTCATGATTTTGAGCACAAGTGTTGAGAAACAATTTTTGTTAATTCTATCACATACATAGCACTGTTCTATATTGCTTGTATTTGTCTCTGGGACCTTTCATGCTTCCTTACAGCCTTTCTGGCAAAACTTAAATAAAGTATGTCAGTGGGACGCATTGAAAACTGAGCAGACCCCATAATGATGTAGCCCATCCTTTAAGCTCACCAGATTTAGTTGCATCTGTATGGAACAAGGGGGATAACTTGATCCAAACTGTTAGCTACTTTTACAGTTAATGGAGATAATAGGAAGAAGAAGAAGAAGAAGAAGAAGAAGAAGTAGTAGTAGTAGTAGTAGTAGTAGTAGTGGTAGTAGTTTTATTTATATTTTCCCACCTCTCCCTATGGATCGAGGCGGGAATCCAACGGGTGGATAAAACAATATACAGTGTAATAAAAGTGTAAAAACTATCTAAAATCATTGTACAATCTAAAAACAATAGAGTCTAAAAACAATATACTTCAGCCCCTAGATATATAGTTGCTATTCAGCAATGTTCCATGGTACTGTAGTCTTGTTCAGTTATTCGTTATAATAGGTCAGTTGGATAGGCCCGCGGGAAGAGATCCACCTTCTTAAAGGCATCTAAGGTGGTAATAAGATGGATCTCTTCCAGCAAGTTGTTCCACAATCTTGAGGCCATAGCGGAGAATGCCATGTGGGAAGTCGACATCAACCTATTGGTCTGTTTCAGTACATTCTTCCCTGAAGTTCTAAGAGTGCAGGGCGGATTGTGTAGGGAGAGGTGTTCCCTCAAGTAACTCAGGCCCAAACCATAAAGGGCTTTAAAGGTAAGAACCAACACTTTGTATTGTGCCCAGAAGCTGATTGGCAGCCAATGCAGCAATTTTAATATGGGGGTGATATGATCTATCCTGGTGGTTAAATGCCTGTACTGCAGCTGCTCACTCAAAACCATAAGGTGGCGAGTTCAAGACCAGCAAAAGGGCTCAAGCTCGACTCAGGCTTGCATCCTTCCGAGGTCGCTAAAATGAGTACCCAGATTGTTGGGAGCAAGTAGCTTACAGTTGTAAACCGCTTAGACACTCCTTAGGCGGTATGAAGTGGTATATAAATGAAGCTGTTAGTTTTGGTTTTTATCCTAGATGCCCCTGTTATCAATCTGGCTTCTGCGTTTTGGATCAACTGAAGCTTCTGGACTTGGTACAAAGGTAGCCCCATGTAGAGTGCATTACAGAAATCTAAACGAGAGGTTACCAGTGTGTGTACCAGTGCTTCAAGGTCCCCTTTGTCCAGGTAGGGATGCAGCTGGCGCATCAACTGTAGTTGGTACCACACACTCTTGGCTGTCGCCTCCACCTGTGATGTCAGCTGGAGGGACGAGTCAAGAAGTACTTCCAAGAAATATATTTGGGTGTCATCAGTGTACCGATAACACCGTGCCCCATGTCTCCGGATGATCTCTCCCAGTGGCTTCATGTAAATGTTAAATAGCATGGGAGACAGGATGGCACCCTGAGGGACGCCAGATGTCAACTCTCTTTTATGAGAGCAGCTGTGTCCCAGCTTCACCATCTGGAATCTGCCTGAAAGGTAGGAACGGAACCACTGGAGCACAGTGCCTCCAATTCCCAACTTCTGCAGGCATTCCAGAAAGATACCGTGGTCAATGGTATCAAACGCTGCTGAGATGTCCAAGAGCACTAAGAGGGTTACATGGCCGTCTCAACCCGTCCTAAAGCCGGTTTGAAATGGGTCTAGATAATCGGCTTCATCCAAGATGGCTTGGAGTTGGAAGGCAACTGCCCTCTCGATCACCTTGCCCAAGAATGGTAACAAAGAAACTGGCCTGTAATTATTTCTTATCAAGGGGTCTAGGGAGGGTGTTATTCAAAAGTAGTTAACCACAGCTTGTTTTAGCTCAGATGGGAATTTACCCTCCCTGAGGGATGCGTTGATGACTAATTGGAGCATTGTCACCACCGCCACCCCTCTTTGGTCAGCCAGGATGGGCAGGGGTCGAGGGGACACATCGTCCTCCTAACGTATCCAAGGAGCTTGTCCACTTCCTCAGTACTTACAAACTCGAATTGATCCAGTCTAACCGTGACCACGGAGTCACCGGATACCTCTACCATAGTTTCTGTTCTAATGTCAAACTACAGGATGAGAGATTCCATCACAACATTAGGAAGAAGTTCCTGACAGTAAGAGCTGTTCGACAGTGGAACATGCTAACTTGACATGTAGTGCAGTCATCTGCTTTGGAGGTTTTTTTAAACAGAGAAGGGATGGCCGTCTGTCCGGAGTTCTTTGACTGTGTGCTCCTGCATGGCAGGGGGTTTAATTGGTATCTTCCAGCTTTGTAATTCTATGAATGAGACCAGCTTTATTTATTGTGTTGAGATAGGAACATTTTGAGAAGGGCTGCAGCTGGATAGTGCATATCTCTTAATAGATGCCCTGGTCTCTTAATTCATTTCTAGAATACTGCTGTTCACCAAAGACTGCTGGTGAAAGTATTTCTGTCACAATATTTAAACAAAAATAGCCTTGTTAACATGACCACACACAGTCTTGCTGTTCACTAATGCTCCTAGCTTTCACAGCTGGGGGTGAAATGTGATATCTGCCTTTTGGGTGCAGGAAGTAATCTAAGAACCAAAGGCTTTTGTTGCCTTAACCACCTGCTAGAATTTTTTAAAAGGAGCATAGATAAAGGAAAAAGCTAGTGGAAGGAATGTATTTTAACTTTCAAAAGCCCTTTTGATGAAAAGTATCTCACAAGATGGGCTTCAAGAAAACTTCGCCACCTTTAGGGTTAGAGGTAAGGTTCTCTTGAAGATTTTAAAGTCATATGTGATAAGAATTAGAAATAAATGTCCAATTCTTAGTGTGAAAAGAGGTTAATAATGGGCTGGGCCAACAATCTGAACTAAAGCCCACATTCTATAAATGCCTTAATGAGCTACAAGAAGGGTGCTAGAAAAACAGGGAGACTTTCTGAAGACATATAACTATCTAGGTTACTCAGGAGGAGGAGGGAACTGGGAAAGCCAAGCTATTGCAAAACTTGGGTTGAGAGCTGGCAAAGACAGAAAGAACTCCATGCTGAAAATGGCAGATTATTTCCCTATTAGGAAGCCATTGCATATGATTAAAATAGGATAGTTAAAGGCCAAGTCACCATAGGGCCCAAATTTCTGAACAGGAATAAAGCAGAAATAAAGCAGATATAGTGATGCCTAGATGTGTGCATGTGCATGCATGTTTTCAAGTTGCTTGTCAATTTATGGCCAACCCATGAATTTCATAGAATTTTCTTAGGTAAGGAATACTTAGAGATAGTTTGCCAGTTCTGTCATGGATGATGGGAGGTGTTGCACTTTACCCAGGCTTAACTCCTCACCACATTGGTAATGCTGTGCTGACCAGTGTTGATCAGTAGTATGATGTGTTGCAAAACATGTAGCAGAGTTGTAGAGAAGCTGCTGAAGATCCTGACAAAATTTTTCAGCACTCTCTTTCCAGGAATGAAACGCCAGCTCTGGAACATCTGGAACTGTAGTCACTGCTTAGCCCTTCTTGCTTCCAGCAGTCAAAAAACCACACGAGCTGTATTCTAAAACTACCTTTATTTGCTACTAGAAGAATTCAACTAAACAAAAATAACAAACATCTTTGCAACACATTTGCTATGCACTAACTTGCTATCCTAAATAAACTATATACATCTACATCTTCCTCCTGCACAAGAAACTTAGTTTCAGCCAGGTTGGCTGTTCTCTCTGTTGGTTTACATTTTTAGATCCTAAGAAAAGTCCAGTTCTGCATAGCTCAGTTCAGGATCACATCTCAAGTTACATTCAATGATGCATATTCAGGTTCAGATTCAGAATGGCTTACCGGAACAATACAGAAATATTGCTGTTATTAGTTGCCACCCACTGGGTGTGCACTGGGTGTGTACAAACATTTTCATTGGTTAATTTTACATTTTCCCATACTAAGTCCAACCTTTTTTTATGACTCTACTTTCCATGTGACATTTTCTAGGGATGTCGTTGTTTACATTTTTCGACCTTCTTTCCAGGAGTTTTGTGTTGTTTTCCTTTATGTGTTTTGACTATGTGTGCACCTGTTGTTATGTGTACGTGCCTCGCCACACTGTATCATCTCAGACTGGAAATTTACAGAACTTTGGTTCTCATACATACAGCTTTGCATTTCAACTATTATATTTCCCATGTTCCATTTCCTAACAAGTTCCTGCTTCTGAAATAAAGTCAACAGCTCCTGTTACTCCTTGGCATTCTCCTAATCAGCTTCCAACCAAAGCTGACCTTGATTAGCTTCCATAATCAGATGGGAAACGATGCCTTTAGGACATCAGAACTAACATAGAGCCTTGATCATATTCTTGTGTTGAGTATATTTTCTCCATTCTCTATTTGATTTTCACCTTTGTTGTTATCTTCTCTGTTTTACAAGCACTCACTCACTAGTAAAAGGCATGTCTGTGTGGGCCATCTGCATGGGGTGCCTGTAATGGGTAGAATTTGTTTGACCAAAACAGAGACAGGGAATGTTTCTGAGCCTTAGAAAGAATTAGTGTGTTCTTTAATTCACACTGTACTGGCACCTGTTGCCAACACAGCTGGCATGTATTCCAACACTAAATGATCATAAAGGACTAAGCCTGGGGAGTAGGACACCCAAGAAATGTCAAAGTAATATGAAAGCTCATGACTTATTTAAGCAGCTTTTTCTCTCAGGAAATTTCCCCTTCTTGTAAACAGAAGATCAGGACCCCAATAGCATAATCTTGCTTATGCCATAAATAGCTGTGTCCCAGCTCATCATACACATAACCTGAGAGCTCCAGAATGATCTAGGATCAAGAAGAGTCCAACTCATCAGAAGATCTCCACATGATAGGAACACTTTATCTGTATCTGCATGTGATACAGGTTTACAGGAATTTCTGAAGCGGCAATGGCTAGTCAGAAGCCAAGCAACTGAGATGAAAAGTGATGAATCTTGATGTTAAAAGAAAAAGGAAAGGAAAAAAAAGGGAGGGGGGATGAGTGAGTACATATAGCAGGGATTGAGAACCATTTTTAATATGGTAGTCAAATTTCTATTTAGGGAATGGAAAACTCAAAATAATAGGATGAAATGTAGTTCTTAGACAATCTGGACATTATCCTACCAGCCATACAAAGCATAGCTCAATTCTAGGCCTTTCTACTCAAAAATAAGCTCCCACAAAATAGCTTTTGGGCATGCAAAGCAGAGCTTGGTTCTGTTCAACAGCTTACCAGGCTGCAAAACACTGCTTAGTTCCACGAAGTAAATTTTCTATGCTACAGAGAATAGTTGAATTCATGACAGCTTCCTAGTCTTTAAATATGCTTTTTGCCCCTAATAAGCTAAAAAGACAAACAAATGAGTCCTAGAATAGCTCAAGCTTGAACTTTCCCTGTACGCCAAGATAACAAAACTCAGGCTGTTACATTTTTGGCCACATCAAGGCATAGCTTGTTAGAAAAGACAATAATGCTAGGGAAGTAGAAGGTAGTAGAAAGAGAGAATGACCACACATCAGACGGCTAGACTGAATCAGGGAGTAAACAGGTGTGAGTCTGCAGGACCTAAGCAGAGCAGTGGAAGATAGGGGGTCTTGGAGATGTCTCATCACAGGGTTGCGATGAGTCAAAGGCAAAAGGAAGTAATCCCAGCAGGACACGCAGATGATTCTTCCATTTTCAAGCATTTACTAGTACAAAAGGGCCCCTGCTTCAGGGATGCATACTGAGGAGGATCCTCAGTTGTTCTTAAACCTGGGAATGAGATACTTCCATGATGTTCAAGATGGAGTTAAAAAACTCAGAATGATGAAACAATCTTAGAGAAGCTTTGCCCAACTTGACACTGTCCAGATGTGTTGTGACTACAATTCCCATAGTACTGTACAGCCAATTTCACATTGAGAATTGGAAATTCAACATGTACTGGAAGATGCCAGGTTGGAGAAGACTGTTCCTAGAGAAAAGCAACCTTTTTCAGGTAATGATTAGAAGGAACGGTCTACTTTGACCTAGTTCAGCTGCTTCTGCACCTGAAAGCTATCTTAGATTCAAGATGCTTTTCTTCCAGTTCTTCTTGGCTGTAATATTACAAACCCTCCTTTTTCATTTTCCTGTTGAGTCTATTCCCTCGTTGCTTTGTCCTCTTCTGCTTTGGTTTAGTGTCTGTTCAAGACAGAACAAAACATTATGAAGTTAGACTTCACCACTTCTGTTTCTATGGAAATGCACATTAATTTAGCTGAGCTACAATTGGGGTATGCATCTGTGTTTTGTCCCACTTCTTACTCTCCAGCAAACCCAGCCTGGATGAAAGTCTTTTGGAATCAAAGCTTGGGAATACTACATGTTGGCTGTTATTCCAAAACATAGCTTACCCAAGTTCTGAATTGGCTAAATGGCATGGCTATAAAACAAAACAACCCCTTGTCTCTCCAGCTGCCCCACCCCAGGTGCATACAGGGAGGGAATTGCCAACCTGGCAAAGGGCAGGGGCCAGACCTGCCTGGCTGCCCTGGGCTGAAGCTGAGGGAAAAAGCAGCTTGCCTGGGAGCAGCTGCTCTCTCCACTTAGTCACAATCTGTCAGTGAAACTGTTCTCCAACAGGAAAAGGCATATTAATTAAAGCATGCCATGTGGTGAGCTGTCCTAGCTTTAATTGGGATCTCAGCACACAGCATGTAAATGTCATTCTTTTCTCCTGAATCTGTGGAATGGGAGCTCTGTGCTTAGAAGGGGAAGGAAGAGGGAAAGTGCTGGCACTGAAGGGACATAGCTGTTGATTTTCCAGCTGATGCCCTCTGATAGGCATAGGCCAATTACTGCCTTGTGTCCTCCTCTCCCCATCCACCTTCCACCAGCCTGAAGGAGCCAGGCCTTCTCTCCACCTCCTGCACCACTCTGCTGTCATTGCCTGGCATTCTTGCCATGGTAATTGGGTGGGAGGCTCATTAAAACATGTTCACCGCGTTCCAGCAAATATACATATTTGTTTCCCCACAGCGTCCCTAGTTGAAGCACATCTCATCTGTTCTTGGTTACTTTCCTTTACAAATGTTTGTTTTTCCTTTCAAGTGATTGTTGCTAGCACACAGCACATGCTGGAAGGAGCAGCTCCCAATCTGTACCACCTGGTGGACTTGTAGGCCAAGTTGTTTTACACTCTGCTGCCCCATCAGTTGTGACAGAGGCGGTAGAGCCAAGGTGGTAGCCCCAGAGATAACAGAGAGAGGGCTTCCATGGGGATATCTCTATCCATCACCACTTATTTTCCCCCTGGTCCAGCTCCCTTTACGCAGCTGGAATCTTAGAATAAAGGTGGAAAGAATGCTAAGGGCTATCTAATCCAACCCCATGCCAGGGCAAGAATCCACATCTAAAGCACCCCTCACTGCTGATCATTCAACCTATGTTCAAAAACTTCCAGTGTAAGAGAGTGGACATTTAGTCCATTCAACTGTGGAACAGCACTTCCTAAAGTTTAATCAGAATCTCCTTTGTAATTATCTGAATGTTTTGGTTTGGGTCTTTCCTCTGGGGTGGAAGAAGACAGTTCGCTCCATCTTCCACATGACCTTCCTTCAGATATGTGATATATCATTCTTTTCTCTAATGTAAATACCCAAATCTCAACTCAGAGGATTTGGCTTCCAAAATCTTTACCAGTTTGACCAGCTGCATTTGGACTCATTTAGCTTGTTAATATCTACTTTAAACTCTGCTGCACAGAACTAGAGATGGTACTCCAGGTGATGTCTGATTGAGTTGGAATATAATAGTCCAGCCACCTCTCCGTATACACTAATTTTGCATCCACGGATTCCATCATTCATGGTTTGAAAATATTTCATTTTGAAAAATCCCCAAAAGCAAACCTTGATTTTGCCATTTCATTATATCATGGAACTTGAATGTCCATTGATTTTGGTATTCATGGGGGGTCCTCGAAGCAAACCCCAGCAGATACCAAGGACCCATTATATTATTATTTTCATTGAAGAGTGGTATTATTACTTACCTTGAATTGTTCTCTAGATATAGCCTAGTGATTGCCGATGCATCACACTGCTGATTTGTGTTAAACCTTTTGTCTACTATGACCCCAAGATCCTTTTCACATAAACTTTTATCAAGCCAGGCATTACACATCCTGTATTTGAATGTCTGATTTTTCTATGCCCAGATATAAAACCTTACCTTTATCCTGATTGGAATTAATTATGCTAGCTTTGGCCCAGCTCTATAAGCTGTTAAAGTAATTTAGAATCCTGATTCTATCTTCTGATATATAAGCTACTCCACTTAGTACTGTACAAATGAGTTTTGTCTTGTCTTCCATCATGTAAGTAGTTGCAACAGTCACTATCTGGATAGAAGTTTCTTACAGTTGTCTAAAAAAGTACATTTTCCAAGCTTTGGACCAGTTTCCTAAACTCTGTATCTTTGTTTTCCTCAACATAGGAATTCAGAAGCCAGACTGTCCCTAACTACAGTATCAATGCCAGTGTAAAGGGCAAGGTGGCTTGAGGATAGTACTGTCTTTTCTCTTTGGCCAGCTTCAAGAAGAGTGGAAGTGTTTCTTCCTTGCTCACCCAGGCATCTCTCAAACTACTTTAGGCTTGAGAGGCTTCCAGAAGAGATAATACATCTTTGGGACAGAAGAAGCTGGAAAAAAAAGGGTGACTTAGGGGATCTGGAAAGGTTGCAAAAACAGGTTGCATGAGGCCCAAGGAACTCACTTTACTCATATCACTGTAGAGGAAAGGAAAAACCACACCAGTACTATCTTAATACAATGCACTTTTGCAGTCTACTTCTTGATCTTGGGATATTTTGATGGGCTGTAGGTGACCAGGCAAAATCATGTTGGAGGTCTGATGCCAGTCATGGGTCACTACAGTGGTCCCCCGGGTTACGAATCCCCCGGTGAACGAAAATCCCGGGATACGAAAGAGCTGGGGCCGGAAAAATGGCCCCGGCTTACGAATGTATCCCCGGGTTACGAAGGAGGCCTCCGCGGCTGAGAGGAAAGGAAGGCCCGATCCGCCGGATCGCGCCTTCCCTTCCTCTCCGAGGAGGCCTCCATGGCTGAGAGGAAAGGAAGGCCCGATCCGCCGGATCGCGCCTTCCCTTCCTCTCCGAGGAGGCCTCCGCCGGCTGAGAGGAAAGGAAGGCCCGATCCGCCGGATCGTGCCTTCCCTTCCTCTCCGAGGCCTCCGGAGGTCTCTTTTTTTCTCTCTCTTTCCCCCAGGTTACGAAAATTTTTGGGTTACGAAAGGTAATCTGGAACGGATTACTTTCGTAACCCAGGGGACCACTGTACTTGGTTCTTTTTTGGGGAGGGAGGTGGGTTGATGTCTCTTGGGATGTTTGCATGCACCAAACAACAATAATGAGAAGAAACCCTACCTCCATTTCTCTTATGTTCTTAATTCTGAAATACAAAAGCCTGTTCACTCGATCTGTATTACAGATCATGTAGCCCCTGATATCTCCTGTTGTTCTTCTTCCACCCTGACATTAGGACAGAGTGTGGCCCTCCAGATGTTGTTAGCCTGAGGAGATTACCACACACAGCTTTTAAACTGCAATTTAATTGGGAAAGAAGTGGCTTGGCAATGCTGATCGCATGACACCATCTCCCACCCCTCGTTGTCTGTTCCCCTGTCTCTTTTCATTCATAGGAGAAACTCATGAATGAACTGCCAATCCCAAAGTGCCCCAGATGCAAAAAGTCATTCTCAGGACATTTGCATGCTTGCCACTCACATGGTGTCACTGTCCTCTTCCCCCTCCCCCTTTTCTCCCCTCCCCTTCACTAGTCTTTTTTTTAACTATGTTTTTCAGTTTTTCTCGCAATTCCAGAGCTCTGCAGCCTCAATTTAAGTTTAATTTTTTTAAAACTTAAATTGTGGCTGCAGAGCTCTGAAATTGCACAAAAACAGTTGGAATAATAATAATTAAAAAATCCAGCCCCAAAGGCATGCTGCTAGGGCCTAAAGGAAGGAGACTGGGTTAAGGGAGAGGACAAGAAGGAAGCGCAAAATGGGGGCAGCAGCCCAGGTCACACAAATGAAAATGGTGCAGTGGTGGCTGCTCTACAAATGATATGTTCACATTTTATTTTACTTCTGTCACTGCAGTGAGAAAGGGGCTGGTGCGATAATCTCCGGAATCTCCCAGCATTCCACACCATTGACTATATTGATTAGATCTGCAGGGAGTACCATTCATTGGGGGGGGGCGCTAGACTTTGTCCACTTCTGCTTTATAGCACAGTGTAGTGGAATGCTATCTATAAAAGAACACTAGGAGACAAGGGATAAAAATTAACTATAGAAGTAGTCCAAAACCATCTTCCACATCTAGCTATGGAGGCAATTCCTCTGGATTTGTACTTAATCAAGTTGATGAAGGACTTGTGGAATTGAGAAAATTTTCAAATAAGATGTGCGAGTTACATAACAAAGCATTGAGAGTTTAAATCAATCCATTTACATACTGCAGTAGAGGAAGATACATTTATTACTAAAGAAATGAGAATGTTCTTGGCAATTAAATTACAAAAAGGAATATGCTACTTAATAAACCGGCTACAAAATTAACTTTCTTTGTCCTAGGATGTTATAAAAAGATAAGGCACCTACTTCTATAGTTACAGGCTTCTAAAGAAGATTCACTTCTGTTTGAATTACTATGTAGTAAGATGATTCTCCATTATTCATTTCTGTTTGAATCTGGAAAACAAATTTTATCACACCACATTAAACTGCTCATTCACAAAATGATTAATAATAAACATCCTGGCACTAGACAAGCCAGTGTTAATAATGTTAATAATGTAATTGCTACAGTCAATAATTCATCATTTAATGCTATTTTGATGTCACTGCTTACAGTCCCAACTCCGACCATAAATCTATTTGTATATGTGTGTATAGTGCAATAATTATATAATGCACATCCACCCACACCTAGCTGAAGGTTGGAATAACACTTCATTCATCTGACAACCAACAAAAGTTTTTGGTTATCGTCCAGGGAAGCTCATGCTATAATAAATTTGTTAAGCTTCAAAGTGCTACAGTGCTTTGTTGCTTGTGCTGATAAGATTCTCTTCTTTGGGCTAACAAAGGATGAGCTGGGTAACTAGTTTCTGCCTACAAGAAGTTTGATTAGAATTTACAATAAGAAAACATGAGGGACCAGCAATGCAAACCACTTCTTGACATTGCTTGGAGAGAGGGGTGACAGCTCCGCGCTTCCTGAGTGACAGGCTGGATTACACAAAAGAAATGCAACATATACCTAAACTGCTTAGAAGCAGCACTTAAGTACTGCTTAGCTCTGTGGCAAAGAATGTGTAGCCCTGTCACAATATAACTTCTATCAGCCCTAGCCAGGATAGCCAGTCAAGAGGGATCATGGCAGTGGCAGTCCAACAACATTTGGGAAGGCCACCTGATTCCCACTACTGTGTAAGCTCCTAAAATTGTTTAGGGCAGTATTTCTCCATATTTGGTCTTCCAGATGTTTTGGACTTCAGCTCCCAGAATCCATCATCATTGGTGGATTTCAGGCTTTTTCAAAATGTCAGTAATGTCAAGCTGCCCTATATAAAAAAAATCATTGTGGCTATTAGATGCTAGTTCATCATTACAAACTAGTCTAACCAGCAATGTTTCACTCACAGTGTTGCGCTAAAAGAGAAAAAATTAGTTGCTGTGAGAGCTGGAAACACATCTGTGTGCATTTGATCTGTTCCCTCAAGGCAGCAGCTGGTGAACACCTTGGTCCAGTGATTGGACTTATCTTTGTTCTACTGCCAAGGGAAGGGGCAATTGTCGTCTTAGGGACAGAATAGGCATGTCTCCTGCACGTCTGCATGAAACACATGTGGGCAACTGCCAGTGGGTGTGGTGTGGAGCTGTATTGCCCCTCCATGGGACTTTGAAAGATCGCACTAGCGCTTTCTATCTATTCCCCCCCCCCTTTCCCCGCTTTCCTTCCTTTTGTGTCAGAAGTGCCACCAAGAGGTAGTACCACCTCATCCCATCCTGGCCATTGTAGGCACAGGAGAGGTCTAATTATGAAGTCCACACAAATCAACTTGGAAAAATTGGGAGTATATAAACTAGAGGACTCTTGGGATCCCAGAATGGACCACACTTTCTTCATCTCAGCTGCAAAAGATGTAAAGATAAAATAAATTAGTGGGGGAGAACTGTGGATAGGTGAAGGAAGCAGCGAGTAGATTGTCACCCCAAGGTCTGGCCCTCTGCGTCCTCCTCTGTTCCAGTATCAAATTGATATCAAAAGGGATGTTTGGAACACACAGCAGTGAGGGCGCCCTAGTATGGGAGACTAACCTTACCATATAATGACATTGGGTAGGCTCAGCATGGGGGAGTCAGCATAGATTATTTGAAGATTGGATTCTGCACAATCCCTCCACTGATAGGTGTGATGGTGGGTGATAGACTTCAGGTTTACAAGTGAACAGAAATCCACTCTGGGAACAATACTTCTTAGGACATTAGCACTGATTGTCTAGCCATTTACAATTTCCATTAATCCACTTCCATTCTTCCCTCCCAGAATCTACCCTTAATCCTGAATTCTGCCCCAGGACAGGTCCACTTGGGCAGTATTGATTTGGTCTTGGTTGAGGTCAGAAAGACACTCTGTCTGTATCTCTGATGGCATTGCTGGCCATGCCATGATCCTAAGACAGCTTGCTGACTCATGTCTCTTCCCAGTATCCTCCAACTGGAGCTCTGCATTTGGAAGTGTACAGTATCTACCCTACAACCTTACAAACCACTATCTGCTACCACCGTTCATTTTGTTAGTCCTTGAGCATGTATGTAAATGAGTGTCTTTGCATGGGTGGCTATTAACTCCAACTTATAAATAAAAATATTTTGAAATTGCATTTTGGAGTTCTGTTTCTTGGAGCCAGTATCTACAGGCTTGATCCCTTCTTTGAATTGCCCAGGCCCTCTCAGCTGATTTTTAATTGAGATAATAAAATTCAACCCAACTGAATATTATTTGTAGCTGCCCTTGCAGGATCCTGGCATTTTGGCTAACAAGGTGTAGAAGTCTATTGCAAGCTGGGAGCAAGTGAAGGAATTGTTTCATGACTGATGTACCATCCCTTTGTCACTCTGTTGCTAAAACAAGACCAATCAGATGGAGGGAAAGCTGGCACTAATCAGTGGGAACTGGTTGTCTAGAAGGGGGCCTGGGACCTTACTTTTTGCATTAGTATAATTATTTGTCAAATCTTTTTGACATCCATTATAATATTAATGAAATTCAGAGAAAATGATATATGAAAACTGAAATCCCAATTAAAGTTTTTAGTTGGTTTTCCAGAGGCGTAAAACTGACACTGCATGGGCTAGAAAAGAAAACTGAACTCCACATCTGCCTGACCATGGAAGTAAAGTCCTCCTGCCTCCAGCTGAGCCATGTTCCAGGCTGCTCCAGGGGTTCTGTCCCCTGCCCCTTGCCTGCTGCATCTCATTCTTCTTCCTGCCTTGCCCTGCCTCACTCTGCCCTTTCCTTACCAACCAGAACTCTGCAAGTGCTCCCAATAGGGTGCTCCTCAGGCTGCAAGTTTCTGGACTCTCTTCCTGGGCCACAGGAATTCTGGAAGGGAGGAGCAAGAAAAGGCCCCATTTCTCAGATTCTCTCCCCTTCATGCACAGCCAGATGCCTTTTTCCTGGTCACCCCCAGCCCAGGGGCAGTTACCCTGCCAGCTGGCCCATGGTCTGAACAGGGCCTGAACCTGTTCTCCATGGCCCTGCTGCCAAAACTGCTTTTCAGTCTACTTTTTGGTTTGGATTTTTGTAGGGAGGAGGTGTTTGTCTTCTCAGCACACTGCCCTTATTCCAACCATATAAATAACATCACTTCCTGATGAGGAGACAGTTGTTGATGAATTTGGAAGCAAATCGTAAAAATTGTTCACCCTCAGGAATTCTGTACTCTTTTTTCCTCTCATTTGGAGAAAGAGTACAGCCTTTCCAGTAGTTTAATGTAGGCTCTGATAAGATCTTAGCTATTAAAATGGCTTGCTCTATTTCCAGTTCAATAGTACAGTAATACCCTGATAGCACCACAGGTTCGTTCTGATCACAGATCAGCTCTAATCTATCTTTCAGAATAGAGTACAAGGTAAAGCTGCTGTATCAGAAGCAAACTTTAATTTGCAGATTATTTATTTTTGAGGCTGACTTTAGACAGAGCCAGGGATAAGCAAGAGCCTATTATCTGGCTGCTGACCAGGCATTTCAGCAGCCTTTTTCCCCAGAGAGGTTTAATGGGCTCCAAAGTGCTTTGATGTATGATTTCGGAAACCAGGCACTGTCCTTTCACATACTTCAGCAAGACTTCTCATCTTTCTTTTAGGATGATGGTGATGATTATGATGATGCTGATACTTACAAAACTCCACTCATTAAGAACTCTTTGGCCATTCTATGGATCCTTGTGCTGATTTCTAGAGCCCAAGAAGACCATATCCAGCTATGTATTTGTTTAAAATATTTTAAGGTTACTTTTTGGGGCTATATCTTCACAATGCAGTGTATTATATGGAGAACATAAAAATAAATCCAAGTTTTAAGAAATGATTTATTTGACTGTGGCTATTGCTATCTGGGCAGCTATTGGACTTACAAGTCCAGAAAAGTAATTTTTACAAGTTCTGATTAAAATGGCTGTATTAGCCATTACAGGTTAAGTCCAAAAACCTTTTGTGACCACCGCCAAGAATGCTGTATCATCCATCTTAACTTTAGAAACTCAGTAAAGCACCCCCATCAGATTTTAACTTATAGCCAGTACTGTTGAATTGAAAGCATTTGGACAAATAATCCATTCCAAGCCATTTAAAGCATGAAGGTTAAAATGAATCTCCCCACTCCTTATATTAGGTCTAAGATTTCTATAGTATCGTTGACCTGTATACCTTCTAGAGTACCAGGAGCATCTGGGCTGTTGCATTTGTACCAGCTGCACCTTCTGGATTATTTTCAAAGGCAGCCCTGCATAAAATACATTGCGATAATTTGAACTGGGATGTAACATATGAATGGGAAAACTGTGAAAATTCTACAACACTATGCCTATTAAAACCCACTAAATTTGCAGCAGGACTTACTTTTGAGTAGCTATAGATTGCATTGTGCTATAGCAACAACTAACTTGTTCTATGGTATGATTGACCTGTATACCTCCTAGAGTACTTCTCTATGTTGTGAATCACACTCTGGCCACCTGTCTTAAAGTTTACATGGGGCTTCAGTTTTGATTAACTTACTATGCCTTTTTCCATAAAAGGAGAGAAGGGCACTTTTGATATTCTGCTTCAGGTAGCAAAACATCTTGGGTCCCATTGGTTACCAAACTTTATTCAAATATGCATACTCAGGAGGAGAGAGTTAACCATGGTGCTAAATGAAGCTGACCATGGTGCTAAAATTGATATCACAATTCTATTAGGTAAAATAAGGAGCCTTGCAAGGCTGGCCGTAACCTCACAAAGATGTATGTTCCCTAAAATCACTAGTAATTTTGGTACTAAGGCAGAAAAATTCCATAAAATACATTACAATGGGTGGGAATACATTACCATTTCCTAGCCTTTCATGGTGCCCCAAATCATTCTCACTTTGCATACACTTAGGCCAGGTCATTCCTAAATAACTGTACAAGTCAAACTAAGAAATGATTGATCCAGATGAAGAGACCCAATTTCTCTTCAGAGAATATTTTTAGTTCACAAGGGGATCACATGGTTACTGATGGCTGTAGGAGAAGTCACGTCCACATGTTAGCATAGTGGTGCATGAGTCGCTTTCACATGTTTATGCCCCTTGTTCCTTGAGTAATATCTGGTGGGAAGGAGATGATGTCTGTGAGAGATACCCGCATATTCACTCCAGGAAGATGGGTGGCATTATATAAGACAGAACATATTATTTGACTTGCTGCATGTCCTTGCTTAAAGGTAATATTGGAGAATCAAAGGACTCGATTGGGGGTGGTATATATTCTAGGGTACTACAGTAATGTATGAGCTGACCCTAAGAATGATTACAGTTGTGATCATATGCCCACTTAAGTGAGTGTAAGCACCATTGAATTCAGGGGGACTTTCTTCCAAGTAGACAAGTATGGGTTGCACCACAAATTAAATGAATATATCTGTAATTACGAGATGTATTATTTGATCCTCAATATGTGAAAAGATGGGCAACAGTCAACTTCCAGATATTTTTGTTGGCTTAACTCCCATCATTAACAGCCAACATCACTAATTCAAAAGAAGTATGAGAAATGCAGTCCAGGAGGGTCACAGTTCCTTTTGCGCAACCTCATGCATACATCATGCTTGCTTTTTAATGTCATGGCATCCTCTTTTTTTCCCAGCAAATATTTTTTGTAATGCCCATAGAACCCAACCAATTTGGTCACTGTAAAGTAGTATCCATCCAAAGTATCCCCAATGAAAGCAACACAGAAGCCAGATCAAGACAGTGAACTATATTTATCACCTTGCAGAAATAATAATGACATAGAAGCTGCTGTTTCACTCTTTTACCTGCTCTTCTTCTGAGTAATAGACAAGGCACAGCTCATCTTCAATTATCCCTAGTAATGAGACAGTGGAGCTAATTAATAAGAAGACAGCAGTGTTCTCCTGTCAAGTAAATATCATGGTTGTGTTCTCAAACTTGATCTTACTGAAATGTTTAAGGCCATCGTGAAGCCTCTTCTGTTACCAAATGTCTTGGGTTCAACCACAGGCATAATTAGGAAGGCTTCAATTGCTTAATGAAGACCGACTGAAAATCATTAGAAGGGTGACATTAAAGCATTTAAATGCTATGGAAGTTCAGCAGGCTACACATCTGTCTTCTCACTGCAAAAATGCTTAAGAAACACTGCTAGCAGTCCTGTGGTAATCACCTATATCAAAGCAAACACTAATTAAAGCAATTACTTAAGGAAGAAATGAGGCTGATCCTTGCCTTTTCAGAAGCAGCCTTACTTAGCCACTGTCTTCCTGCTGTGGGGCTATAGGGATTGGTTTTTAGTAATAATGACACATGGAATTGCCAGGGGCAAAGCCATGATTTACAGTATGCCATGAAATGTTCTAGTTGCAGACTTTCACCCTGTCCTTCTGAAAACAAAATGTAGACTGACACCTTTAGCAGCAGCAGCAGCAGCCAGCACTTGATTCCCCTAATGCCTCTGGTAATTCTACTTTGTTTGTGCTTTTGTACTCCACAGATGGAATGTAGTCCTACATATGTTGTTGGACTGCAACTCCCATGACCCCTCTCCATTGGATATGTGCAATGCAACAACATCCACAGGGCCACGTGTTCCATACTCCTGCTATGTATCTTACTCTTTTCTCATATTGGCTCAGATCAGACATAATGACAAACTATAGTTCATTTACAGAATTGCAAACTATAGTTTGTCATTATGCTCAATGTCATTTGCTTCCTTTTCATCTTCTCTTCCATTGCATAAATGAGGAAGACAGGAAATTACAAATCTTTTGCCTCTAGTAAGTGATAAAGCACAACATACAGTAGCGTTCCAATCTGGCATATCCTAGTTTGCTCAAATTCTTGTCTGCCCACAAAAAGCCAAAATCAGAAACATGGTTTAGGATCATGATTTGTGGACAATCCAGAATGTCCATTCAACAGTTCACCTACCTGGGAAGCAGATACAGACGCCAAGATTGATAAAGAGATCAGTCACAGATTAGCAAAGGCATATAGTGCATTCAGAAGGCTTCACAAAAGAGTCTGGAGTAACAAACACCTGAGGCAAAGCACAAAAATCACTGTGTAAAGAGTCATGGTACTGTCTATTCTCCTCTAATGGTCTGAAACATGGGTCATCTCTCACCAACATCTACTACTCCTTGAACGCTTTCATCAGCGCTTAAATATACACTGGACTGACAATGTGACATATACTGCTGTCCTTTAGCAGGCAGGAATCACCAACATTGAGGCCATGCTATTGAGAATGCAGCTGTGCTGGGCAGGGCACTTTTCTAGGATGGAGAACCACCACCTCCCAAAAATAGTACTCTATGGTGAACTCACCGTGGGGCAGCGTAAGAGGGGCACCCCAAAGAAGAGATACAAGGACTCCCTGAAACAACATTTCAAGCTTGGCCAAATTGATCACCAACAATGGTCTGCCCTGGCCTCACATTGGGAGCCATGTAGACGCACTATCCACAATGCTGCAGCCTCTTTCGAGAACTCACGCCAAACAAGTCTCGAAGAGAAAAGACAACGCAGAAAGAACCACAACTTGGAAACATCACCCAAGGGGACTTTCTACTGTGCTTTCTGTATCCGGACTTGTTATCTTGGATCGGCCTTTTTAGTCATCAATGCGCTTGTAGAAAGCATGGGACGAGTCCTTCCTGAATCTTCATTAGTGAAGAAAAGCCAGAGAGAGAGAGGTACTAGCATTAAGGGTCATTCAATGAATTTGATGAGCTCAAGAAAATACTTCACATAATGCATAATTAAATCATATTGTTTTTTCCCACATATATGGAAGTGTTTCCTAGTTGAAATGGTACAGTAGGCCCTCTTCATCCATGGATTCCACAGATAAAACCATCCACAGCTTGAAAATATTTTTTTAAACCCCCAAAAGCAAATCTTGATTTTGCCATTTAATTTAAGGGACATCATTTTACTATGCCATTGCATGTAATCCTGGAACCAAACCCCAGTGTATTTGAATAACTCCCTACAGGGAAAATTTATCATTACCAAGTAAATCAAGATGTCTCTATGGAACCTCTAGAAGTCCAAGTGCTTTTGAGTAGTCAGAAATGAGAGAGGGCCTTTCTCTTCATGCCTTCATTGTGGACTTCCAAGCGCGCCACTGTGAAAACAAATAGGTCTTTAGTGTGATCTAGGAGGGCCATTATATTCACACTGGGACATAACAAATTTCAATTTGCTGCTAACTGGAAGGGGAAACTCCCAATCTTCTCATTTCATGTGCAAAGCAAAGGAAAAGAGATGACATAAAGATGGACAGAGATGACTTGAAGGGCTAGTGAGAATTAGTGGGAGAAATCTCTCCCTCCCCTCCTAGTAACAGAATACTAAGGTCTGCTCCCCTAAGACAGGCTCCCTTAGACTTTTTTTTAAAACTACTCTGCACACAAGCCTGAGGCATGGGTGTACTCAGCTTTGCTGTCACTGGCTTGTTATTACACCTGAATTGAGCCCCAATCTCTGAACTGACTAACCTTTTGTCCCCAGCCGAGGTGTGTCCATTTCTTTCCTTTCTATTACCAAGCCCAGAAAATTCAGATTTTTTTTCCCTAACAAACATTAATATGAACTTAATATCTCTTTGCTTGTGTTGGGTAATTTAGCCTTGATACTTGAGCTTTTTAAAAAACAAATAAATTAACTAACTAATAAACAATATAGTATACCTTTATCTTGCTTTTTGGTTGAGGTTCAGAAAAGTTTCGGACTACAGTGTTACAGGCTGAGTGCTGAATGAATAGATATTTTGCTAAAAAAAGGTAAGCCCCTGAAGCCTGAAAGGCAGAGAAATAAACATGTTTCTTAAAAGTTTGAGAGCAGATTACAAGCTAGTTCTAGGGATGAAAATGTAAAGAAAAGACTAGAAAACAGCGAAAGGAGGAATTTATACTGCTGAAGTATTAAAAGGGTTACTTGTATCTGACAGCTGATGTAATCACTTACAAGAAAGCTGATGCAATCTGATGGCAGACAGATAGGAAACTGACACTGACTAGTGACTGTTCACTGAATGGTCTCAGGTAAAGATCTCATCTCTGATTAGATGGGAGAATCTTTGTTTACATTACTAGGGATTAGCGAGATTTGTCTCTGGTTGTGTAGATAAAGACTAAAGATTCTATATAAGCCAGGTCTTGAGAGATGGAAGCCAGGCTATGTTGCTTGTAGGTTGCAACTCATATGCTGTCAATGTTGTTCCCAGCTTGGAGATATCCTTAGAAATGCTGGCAGGGGAGAGGAAGAAAGAACTCTGCTCTCAAACAAGCTATATCTCTTCAATAGCTAACTGTCTAATATACATTTAGAGATAGCCAGTACGGTGTAGCAGTTTGAATGTTGGTCTAGGATTCAGGAGATCAGGGTTTAATTCTCAGCTGGGCCATGGAAATCTGCTGGTGACCTTAAGCAAGTCACACACCCTCTCAGCCCCAGAAAACCCCACGACAGGGTAGTTTTAGGGTCACCATAAGTTGGAAATGACTTGAAGGCACTAAACAGCACATAGATGCTGCTATGTATAGCATTGCCAGTGTGTTTATTCACCAATATTTAAGTTCCTCTATGAATTAAATATAGAGATGCATATGAGAAAGAAAGCAGAGGACACTAAGGCTCAATTCCTTACTCAACTATAATGTCTATAAATGAAGGAGTTTGATATAAGATACGTAATGGAAATGATAAATCATATGTCCAGACAAAAAGTCTAGGTTCCTTTCTAAGGTGAGTGTATCTCTGTACATTTGCTGCTTTGTCTATGACATTGGCCATAGGAAGAGTCTGATGAGGAGGCTGAGGAAGGGACCCAGGCAAGTCTTCCAGACAGGGAACAGCCTGCAGCTCTCCCTGATACAGAGCAGCCAGCCCTCCCTGCTGAAAAGTGCCAGCCAACTCATCCTGTGGAATTGCAACCTCAGCCAGCAGGACAAGGGCAAGACTCACCTGCTGATAAGACAGAGGACACAGCTGGGATTTTAAGTCCTCAGTCAAGGTGGAGGAACAAAAGGATCCAACAAAAGACAGAGCTAGGACATGCCGACAGATATAGATTAATTGACAGCTAATCCCACAGCCTGAAGAGATGGGGGTTGAGGAAACAATGCTTGTTTTAACAGCTCCCACAATCCCCCAGCTGGCATGGTCATAGAGCAAGCACTATCTCAAAACACACACACACACACACACAACAAAAACAACAACAAAACAAAACAAACAAACAAACAACAGTAAAGCAAACTAATAAACAACAAAACCAACACTTCCAAACTGAGCACCAGTTATTAACTAGACAGAACCTGAATGGTTCCTGATTTTGGTACTTGGTCACATGTGAGAATAGGAAGAAACCAGATGGCTGCTGGCATCACCCTGGTGGATCAGTGTGAGCCATGTTGGGTGATTTCCCTTTGGCTGTATTGCAAATCACATATCTGAAGGGTAGGACTGACATTCTGGCAGTAGAGAGAGTGCTGTGACGCTGGGGGGAATCTTGTTTTGGATGTGCTGTGTTTAAACTGAGCTTCCCAAAAGAGCCTCATGTTTTGCCATGGGTAAATGCTTTACCACTTGCCATGTGCCTTGAAATGTGTCTAAATCAGGGCAGCCACCTGAGCACTTATTAATGTGTACATATTTGTTCATCATGTGAGCTGTGAGCCCTGGTTTAAGCCTCTCTTCAGTGTCCCCTTCCATAAGACACAAAAACCTCATGAAAATTCCTCTTCTGTCAGCCTTGGTCCAACCTCTGCATCTGCAACATTAGCATAATAAAATCCATCCAGTTTAAAGGGTTGTTTCAAGTTCTATTCAGGTAATATATGTGAACTGCTTTTGAACACTTCAAAGATGCAATTTAAATGTTAAATGTCTTAAAGTATTATTGTTATAATATATGTGCAGTACTATAAATTCTTGAGAGGTGTAGTATAAATGCTGAATGTCACGTAAATGTCCCAAAACCATTCCTCTCTTGCTCTCTCACTTTCTCTCTCTCCACTGAATATAGCTTCCTGTTCCCTTGCCTTCCCTAGCACATATTTTTACCACAAAAATACTAGCTTCACATCAGAGCTCTTTCATGTTATAAGGTCTGGAATGGGAAACCTTTGGCCCTTCAGATGCTCTTTGTTTCCAGGGACTATCAGCCCTGGACACCATGGCCATTGGTCAAGATGTTGTAGTGTTGTAGTCTACACTGTCTCAAGGGTCACAAATTGCCATTGGTAAATTTCACTTGATAATGATGTCAGCCATCCAGAACGTAAGGTTTGCTGCTGTTGTTAACTCTCTTCAAGTTTTTAAACAGGGCTACCATATCAGCTCTTAACCTTCTCTTCTCCAGGCTAAACATCCCCAGTTCCCTAAGGCGTTCCTCAAAGGGCATGGTTTCCAGACCCTTCACCATCTTAGTTGCCCTCCTTTGGCCCCTCTCCAGTTTCTCCACATTCTTTTTGAATTGTGGTGCCCAGAACTGGACACAGTATTCCAGGTGGGGCCTGACCAAAGCAGAATAGAGTGGCACTATTACTTCCCTTGATCTAGACACTATACTTCTGTTGATGCAGTCTAAAATCGCATTGGCCTTTTTACCTGCCGCATTTCACTGTTGACTCATGTTCAACTTAGACCATAACTTGGACTCCTAGATCCCTTCTGCACGTAGTTTCATTCAGCCAGGTATCTGTGAATTTTATTTTTCTGCCCTAAGTGCAGTACCTTACATTTCTCTGTGTTGAATTTCATTTTGTTTGCTTTGGCCCAGTTTTCTAGACTATTCAAGTCATTTTGAATTTTGATCCTGTCCTCTGGGGTATTAGCTACTCCACCTAATTTGGTGTCATCTGCAAATTTGATAACAAGGCCCCCAATAATGTCATCCAGTTAAAGTGATGTCAAACTGAATTATCTATGCAGTGTGGATGTGGCCCCCTCTCTCTGTGTGTATTACATCCTGCCTTTCCTCCATTGACCGTGAGGCAATGAAACTCCTCCCCCTCCCCATTTGTTCCTTACAACAACCATGTGGGTAGATAAAGCTGAGAATGCTTGGTCTAAGTGAATTTCATGGGTCAGTGGAAAATAGAATTTCAGGTGCTTTCCAGACCATCCCCAAGGAGTGGGGCAGGCCACCCCTTTCCTGGCCAGATCAGGGCCTTGGCAACCTCACTCCATGCCCCTGATCCAGTCTTTGGAGGGTGCAAAAAGGAGGCACAAAAAGCAGGTCCTTTTTGCGACCTCCAAAGGGCACCATAGCCACAGCTACATCAATTGGAATGCCACACAGCATCATGATGCCCTGTGGGACTGAGTCAAGGCTTCCTTCATCAGGACGCTGCACCCTGACTCTGTCCACAGGCTGGCCTTTCGGGCTGGTCTGTATAGGGCCTCAGTCTACTAAGACCCAGTCCAACACTACCACTAGATCACACTAGCTCTTAGAGTAAAGGGTGCCATTTAATTTTACGCAACCTTTCCCAGATTTCTTGGATTGCCTGCCTGCCATCTTCTTGTGTTTGTCTAGGTATGCACTTGAAGCACATGGGGTATGTGATATGATTGCCAATCTTTCACTGATTCTTACAAACAGATACATCATAATGTTTGGTTTACTCTAGTGCTTGAACAGGAGGCCAGAGATGGAGAAAAGAAAGTGTTCAATATCACCTAACACTAAGAAGCTATCCTATTACAATTTTAAACGTCTGTTTGATCACTCAATCAGAATGATTTAAAACGGACTTAATTCTTCTGATGAACAATTAAAGGGCAGAATTATAGAATGAACTGTAAAGTTCATTTGAGATGTGTTGCTGGAGAAGAGTTCTGAGGATACTGTGGACTTCAAAAAAGACTAATCAATGGATACTAGAGCAAATCAAGCTTGAACTGTCACAAGAAGCCAAGATCAATATTTGGGACATATTATGAGAAGACAAGAATCACTACAAAAGACGATAATGCTTGGTAAAGTAGAAGGCATTAGGAAAAGAGTCAGACCACATTCCAGGTGGATAGACTCAATCAAGGAAGCCACAGCCCTGAGTCTTCAAGACTGAGCAGGGCTGTTAAGGACAGGATGACTTGGAGGTCTCTAATTCATAAGATTTCCATAGGTTGAAGTTGATTTGAAAGCAGTTAACAATAACAAAGAGTTATAAGAGACCCAAAGCCAGTGAGTACAATTCCACTCAATTTGGTTCCCATTTTCAAGTGAAATATCCTGTATGAGAAGTATCTCAACTAAGTGTCTGATTAATTTTTTAAAATTGATATACACCCAGGGAATAGAATTCCTCTGGGCAACTTGTTACTGTTAAAACTATTCACTGTACTGGGAGTTTCTTCCACCTAAATATACATCCTTGATGGTTAACAGTTCATTCCCAAGCATTTGTATCTAGAAGTAAGTTTGGTTGAACTCTTAGGAAAATACATTTAAGGCAGTAGTCTAAAATGTTTTATTCTTTTCCTATCTTCAGTGCCTTGGGAGGGAGAATATACAAGAATTTTAGCTTACTGTATACACTCATGTGTAAGTCTAGAAATTTTAGTTAAAAAATTGGCCCAAAAAATCTGGGTTGACTTATCTACAAGTCAATGTAAGTACTGTATGCACACACACACACACACACATATTTGGAGCCATCCCCTTTCTCTGAATAGACTGGTAAAAGGTGAGAGCTTAGTCCATCCTGGAAGTAGCAAAAAGAAGCATAGATCCCCTCTACTCTCTCATCCACCTAGCCTTTAGGACGAGCACAAACAGTTATGCCTGCAAAAATTTTCTAATTCCTTTGACATCATTTACCTTTGCATCATCCTTTACATCCTTTGTTACATGCCCCTAGGTTTTACCCTCGACAAATACTAGTCATATCAAAATCCATAATTTTGGCCCCAAAACCAACCCTCAACTTATACATGGGGTCGACTTATAGTCGAGTATATACAGTATGTTTAAAACTCTGAAGGCATCAAAGGTTAATTAACAACAGATCAAAAATGACTTATATGTGATTATGAACAGAACTGAGTAACAATGCTGGCCAAAATGGAGAACAAATATCCCCAACCCCATTTAAACCAAGTTTTAAAGACTTGGAGAACTTTCACATATCCCATTACCCAATCAGCAATTAAAATGTTGTTGTTGTGTACCTTCAAATCATTTCTAAACTTATGGCGAAACCATTTCTGAAACCTTAAGGCGAAACTTTCACAGAGTTTTCTTCACCAGATTTGTTCAGAGGGGGTTTGCCTTTGTTTTCCTCTGAAACTGAGAGAGTGTGATTTGCTCAAGTTCACCCAGGAGGTTTCAACAGCTGAGCAGGGATTCAAACCCTTGTCTTCAGAGTCTTGGGCTACATCTGCACTGCAGAATTAATGCAGTTTGACACCATTTTAACTGTCTTGTGAGACATTTAGCCTTCTCTATCAGAAACCCTGGTGCTGCAACAAAATACACTTCCCAAAGTTCCATAGCATTGAGACATGACAGTTAAAGTGGTGTCAGACTGGATTATTTCTGCAGTACAGATGCATCCATAGTCCAGCTCTCAACCCACTACACCATGCTGGCTCTCCAGTAATTGAAATACACATTTACATTTTGAGGAGTAGCAATTCTAATGCATTCCAACAAATGATGAGAAGAGAAATGGCACAAAATGGTGGTAACTTTGTTATTGATAAAAAAGCTGCGATTGGCTCCTGGGCCATGCAGCCAAATATATTTACTTGGAAGTAAATCCCTTTGATTATTTTCATGAATGTATATAAAGCAGTAGAGAAATAATAATAATAATAATAATAATAATAATAATAATAATAATTTATTTGTATTTCCCGCCTCTCCCTACGGATTGAGGCAGGATTCCAACAAAGTTCAGACAACAATACAATCAATATCCTAACATTAAATATAATATATAATTAAAACATTCTATTCCATTATATTACATTGGAAAACCAAACTACCTACCACTGGGTGATCAACATTATAGATGTCCAAAACAGCATCAGAGGTGTGAGTATAATCCAGCAAGTTCTTCCCTGATGTTCTGAGAGTGCGGGGTGGACTTCCCTCAAGTAACTCAGGTCCAGGCCATGTAGAGGTTTAAAGGTAACAACCAACACTTTGTATTGCACCTGGAAGCTGATCGGCCGCCAGTGTAAGGATTTTAATATAGGGGTGATGTGATCCATCCTAGATGTCCCCGTAAGCAATCTGGTTGCTGCATTTTGGATCAACTGAAGCTTCCGAACTTGGTACAAAGGTAGCCCTATGTAGACCATATTACAGAAACCTAAACGAGAGGTTATCAGTGCATGTATCACTGCTTCAAGGTCCTTTCTGTCCAGGTAGGAGTGCAGCTGCCATATCAACCGAAGTTGATACCAAGCATTCCTGGCTATCGCCTCCACCTGAGATGTCAATTGTAGAGACAAATCCAGGAGTACTCCCAAGCTGCGAACTTCATCCTTTAGGGGAAGTGTGACCCCATCCAGGACTGGTTGATAAATCTCCATCCCTGGACTTGGGGTATCTATCGCAAGTACCTCCGTTTTCTCTGGATTCAGTTTGAGTTCGTTTTTCCTCATCCAGCCCATTACCAACTCGAGGCAGGCATTCAGAGGAGAGATGCCATCCTTAGTCACTGCAGCAATCGGAGACATAGAGAAATAAATTTGGGTGTCATCAGTGTACTGATAACACTGTGCCCCATGTCTCCAGATGATCTCTCCCCGTGGCTTCGTGTAAATGTTGAATAGCATGGAGGACAGGATGGCGCCCTGAGGGACATCAGATGTCAGCTCTCTTTTACGAGAGTAGCTATTCCCCAGCTTCACCATCTGGAATCTTCCCAAGAGGTTGGAATGGAACTACTGGAGTACAGTGCCTCCAATACCTAACTCCCTCAGGCGTTCCAGAAGGATACCATGGTCAACGGTATCAAATGCTGCTGAGATGTCCAAGAGCACCAACAGGGTCACACTTCCCCTGTCGATGCCCAGATGGAAATCATTGACTAAGGTGACCATGACTGTCTCAACTCTGTAGCTCACCCTGAAGCCGGTTTGAAATGGGTCCAGATAATTGGGTTCATCCAAGACCGCCTGGAGTTGGAGGGCGACTGCCCTCTCGATCACCTTGCCCAAAAACAGTAGCAGCAAGACCGGTCTATAATTATTTCTTGTCAGGGGATCCAGGGAGGTTTTTTTTTTTCAAGAGTGGTCTAACCATAGCTTCTTTAAGCTGAGGTGGAAATTTCCCCTCCCTGAGGGATGCATTGATAATAAGTTGAAGTAAGGTCACCACTGCATCCCCTCCCTGAGTGGTCAACCAAGATGGGCAGGGATCGAGGGGGCATGTTGTTCTCCTAACACATCCAAGAAGCTTGTCCGCTGCCTCGGTACTTACAAGCTCAAAGTGATCCAGCCTAAGCTCATTCACGGAGTCACTGAACTCTTATAGTTTCCATTCTAATGCTGGCATCGAGATCAGCCCTTATCTGAGAGATTTTATAGGTGTAGAAATCATTAAAAGCGTCACAGTAGACATTTATTGGTTCTAATAATGGATTTAGGGTGGAGAAGAATGACTTAACTCTTTAACCACCCTGAAAAGCTCTGCTGGACGAGACTCTGCCGATGCAATATGTGCTGCATAGAATGAATTCTTTGCTGCATCAGTTGCCACTCTGTAAGAACGAGGAAGGTCACTAAGGAGTGTCTTGTCAGATAAACATCGGTGTCTCCTCCAGCGGTGCTCTAGTCGTCTTGCGGCTTGCTTCATCCTACAGAGATCTTGAGTGTATCATGGTTTCTTATTAGGAGCGAGCCAGAGAGGACGCTTGGGAGTGATGCTGTTTATAGCCCTGGTAAGATTGTTATTCTAGGTATCAACCAGAGCATCAAAATAATTGCCGTCAAACCCAACCATATAACCTTTAGGGCTTCTTGGAACCTTTTGGGTTACATCAGCCTTCGAGGGCAGACCATTTTAATGGGTCCTCCACCCCCGAGGGGGATATAGGTAGTAGCCTTTAATTTCACCTTGACCAGGAAATGGTCCGTCCATGACAGGGCAGAGGTGGCAATAACCTCTGCCTGTCGCAGACTGCGGCCAGCACACACGAACAAAAGCTGATAAGGCAGTTCCACAAACCTAAACGGTGATCCAAAGAATAGTCCAAAAGCCAGAGCCGAGGTCAGGGTTGGGGAAATCACAGAAAGCAGTCCGGTCCGAGGTCAGGGAAAGGAGAAAGCAGCAAAAGTCCAAATTGTTCCAAGGTCAAGGCAAACCAGAGTTCCAAAGACACAAAGCCAGCACACAGTCACACCAAGAGACTTACAATAATTTCTGGCAAAGGGATGGCGTCCCACAGGTGCTTAAGTAGGAGACACCCTCCCTGTTGGCTGCTGTGCTTTATTACCAGCTTGCTTTTCAGCAAGCCTGTGGGACCGACGCACACAAGCACTCTCAGCCCTCCTCTCCTTAAAGGAGGGAACCACCAAACTGGATTCTTCATTTGAAACTTCACTCAGCTGCTTAGCCTCTGCAGTAAGCTCTACAGTGCCAGAGCCTGGCTGGGCTCCTACTTCTGGGGCTGAAATGTCAGGACTGGGGTCTGGCATGGCAGAACTGGGACCTGGTCTGGCCTCCAAATCCTCTTGCTCCTGAGGAGCCATGTCCTCCTCCTCATCCTCTGACTCCATCTCTTGGCTGGCCATGACACTGCCCACGAATTTTCCTGATCTGTACAAAAGACCATATTGAGTATACTACCCGTACAGTGTGTCGGCCCCGAGACTAATTGGGACAGGCCCATGGCCGTCATGGAATCCATTAACTCTCAAGCTGCACCTGTCAGATCTAATGAGACGGCCTTGAAAGGGATGTTGAGGTCCCCCAGGGCCTGGGGGAATCCAGCACCAGCTCCAAGACCAGCTGTGTCAGCTTGGCCAGGGAGTCTGTTAGGCAACGGGGTGGACGGTAGACCAACAGAATCCCCAGACTGTCCTTAGCTTTCAGGATCAGGTAAATACACTCGATGTGAGCAGTTCTACGGATAGGTCTCCTGGTCAGGTTAATGGTGTTCCTGTGGATTGAGAACTGGTGCTTGGGAAAAGTTCTTTTTAAAAACTACAACCCCTATAATTCCTCAGCTGGCCATACTTGCTGGAGGATTCTGGGGATTGCAGTGCAAAAAATACAGTTTCTCAGACTCTCCCTAAGAATGTGGAGCATCCATAGGTCAGATTTGCATCAGAGCAGCTATGTGTGTGATGTCTGCTGCTTTCTCTTTGCTTTTCACTTTTTCACCCGTGCTGCTGCTATTTTGCAAAGAGCTTCAGAGCTACTCTACTTTTTCTCTCTGAAGAAATTGCAGGTGAGCCACATTCAAGGGGTAAATGGAAGAGTAACCTAGCATTCCTCTTCAAGGCGGGGTCTCATTTAGACATACAATGATGCATTAACCAGCTTGCATCTGCACCAAGGATGTACCAGTCTGGACCTGGGGATGAACGTGGACTCCAAAAATGTCTTTATTGCCCTCACTGGTGACACAGTGGTTAAATGCCTACACTGCACTCACTCACTCACAAACCGTAAGGTTGTGAGTTCAATACCAGCCCAGGGGCTCAAGCTCGACTCAGGCTTGCATCGTTCCGAGCTCATTAAAATGAGTACCCAACTGGTTGGGGGCAATTAGCTTACACTTTGTAAACTGCCTAGGGAGTGCTTAAGTACACTGATAAGCTGTATAAAAATGTACTTGCTGTAGCTAATACCTCCAGACAGTGGCATCACTAGTGGGGTGCAGCCCACACTGGGTGCCATCCCAGACGGGTGACACTTGATCTGGTCCTCCACCTACATTGACTGCTCTTTCCTTCCACCTCCACACCACCATGTTTTGTTCTAGCTTGACAATGCTCAAGTTACTCTGGAATCAGTTTATTTTCAAACTGTTTTTGTGCTTGCCTTTTCCTTACCTCATCTTGCTTAAATGCATAAAGTGCATAGTTAAGTGTGCACACGTTTTCTTAAATATCTGGCAGTGCCCCTGCCAGCTCAGAAGGAGAAGAAATGTCCATGCTTTATGTTCTCTATCTACTGGTACACACAACAATTCCCAATATGAAATGAAAGCTATATCCACAATATAGATAGGATTATGATTCATGGCACAGCATTTCACAACATACAAAGTGCTCCACAAGTGTTATGCATATGGTTTAAAAAAATCTATTCCTTTCCCCTCCTCTCCTCCTCCGGTGTTCATCCTGCCATGTAACTTTGTGGGGGAAACAGCACGTTCGCAACCTATTTGCCTACTGCAGCTGCTTTCGCAGAGATAAATGGGAGATAAGATTGGGTTACTCTTTTCACCAAACAATATTCAGGAGGAGGCACCGGTTGCTAGAAGCTGCTTCTTATGACGCACCATCTTTAGCTTCATGGATGGCATATGCAAGGACGCATGAAGAACGCAAAAGCATTTCTCTGTGCCAACTCGTCTCTTTCTCAAGAAGGAAGGGAGGTGTAACCCCATGTGGGTGGGAAGGCTTGTCAATGCCACCACTGGGAGATGATTCAGACTAATAAAAACTTCAGCAGACAAAGTGTATTTCAGCATCTCAGAAGCTTGAATCAGGCCCATAGTGCAGGATGGGAATGGATGCCCACATTCCTCGTCTACCAGAACCTACCTACACAGATCCTTAAAAAGTAGGATACAAATTTATATAATAAACAAATAAATAAAATTTAGAAGCAGCAAGGTACATTTTGTAGTTAGCGATCAGGCAATTCCTGATTTGTACAGTCACAGCCAGGGCAAAATCTTTGAGATGCACACTTTACTTGTCAAGGCCAACTTTTTAACAATGAGGAGAAGTACAGGGCCCTCCATGAGCCTCATCATTCCCACCATGCTTTGCAAAAACTACATGAAATGCTGGGAGAAGATGGCTACCTCCAGAGATTCAGCCAGATTTTCTCAAATCAGACTGCTTCATCTTGGCCATGGTGCATGTCAGGGGGATGGAATCTCTGGGCTTCACTTTTCTTTCACAGAGAACTCTGATACGTTGAGGAACTGGTGTTGTCCAATAGTTTATTAGAATATTCTGAAGTGCAGATATTCATTGTCATAGGATCTTATTGCATGGATATTTAAATCAGTTTACCTCAATCCAGTTTAACCCTTAATTCAGGTGGCATCCCAATATTATCACAAAGTTTTTGGCTCCAATTTTGCTGCCTGAATACATCCTCGGCCCATCCCTGCTTCCAGGAGGGCTCTAGCAGCCATTTTTTCAAGACAGAAAACTCCTAGGTCTGTAAAGAGTCACGACGAGCAGCTTTGGAAGCGGGGATGGACCAGGGATGCATTCAGGCAGCAAAATTGGAGCCAAAAACCTTGCAATAATATCAGGATGCCATCTAATTAAGGGTTAAACTGGATTGAGGTAAACTGATTTAAATATCCATGCGATAAACTCCATAGTCTTTGTAGCATGGGTCTAAGGAGAGTCCAAAAACACAGACACATTTAGAATCATAGAGTTTGAAGAGAACCCAAAGGCTTCTAGTCCAACCCTGTGTCATGAAGGAATACACAATCAAGCACTTCTGACAAATGGCCATCTAGCCTGTTTTTTGAAAACCTCCAAAGGAGGAGACTCCACAGCACTCCGAGGCAGCTCTTACCATCAGGCAGTTCTTCCTAATGTTTAAGTAGAATCTCTTTTCATGTCTTAGTCTCTGGAGCAGCAGAAAACAAGCCTGCTCCATCCTTCATCCTCAGTAGGACATCCTTTCAAATAGCTAAGCATAGCTATCATGTCACCTCTCAACCTTCTCTTCTCTAGGTTAGATATACCCAGCTCCCAAAACTGCCATTCACAGGACATAGTTTCCCAGCCTTTTACCATTTTGGTGCCCTCCTTTGGACACATTCCAACTTGTCCACATACTTGTTGAATTGTGGTGCCCAGAACTGGATACAGTATTCCAGGTGAGCTCTGAACAAAGCAGAATAGAATGGTACTGTCAGTTCATTCGATCTAAGTACTATACTCCTACTGAAACAGCCTAGAATCAGATGTTGAATAGGGCATATTTCCAGATGATGCTGAGTGTCTCTGTACATGCCCTATATCTCATGCCTGAAATGGCCTGTGACACCTCAGTCTGCTTTGGGGTTAGGAAGAAGTTGAGTGAATACATTTTTTGTTCTCCAAATGCTTTTGAAATAAACTGTTCTGCTCATTTCTCCTGATTGGCTCCTCTTTTATCAGTGAGACTTCTAGATTATAATACCCGTGGTCCTGATAGTGTCAGTAGGGGAATCTTGGGAGCAAAATTGTTCCTGAATCAAAGCATGGGGTATTAAAAAAAACTTGATTGGATTACAACTCCCAGTACCCCCCCCCCCCCAATATGGTCATGTTGGCTGGGGGATTCTGGGCATTGTAAACACGTAATATTTCCAAGCTCTATCCCACTATGTTGTAAGGGCTTACATTGCTGGAAATGGCCTGTTCAAAAGAAGCTTCATTGCTGCAGGACTGTTCCTATCCTGTCTGCCAATACATATAATGATTTCTGGTGAAAGATGAGGAAGAAGCCAGTGGTTTCAGATGTGGGAGAGCAGAATCTGTGGAGACATTTACTTTTTGTCCATCAAGGTGCCGTTTTGTATTAAAAGAAACAAGCAATGAGTGTCAGGCAGGTGCTCCTCGGCTTGTTCACCCGTTCCCACTTCCCAGCTGGTGAGCAGTTATGAGCCATTGCTCCCCCTCCTTCCAATTACTTAACATGAATGGTTGAGTTGAGGGCAATAATAAATGAGCTGATGCTACCAAGATTCTTTTTGCTTTAAGCAGCCCCTGCTCCATCTCAATTAAGGCTTTTTAAATCCATCCAGATGGCCTAATAGGCCTCATAAAAGTATAATTTGTGTCACAGTTCAGCGCTGTTTAAAGAAACACAGCTCAATACCACCGGTAAGAATTCAGCTGTACCTGTCACACATCCATCTCTATTGATCAAGGAGATGAATAACAGAGGAACCCCTTGACCCAGGAACCTTACAGCAAGCAGGAAGCTGCTTACAGAAGCCACACTTTCGTGCTTTGTGCTTATACTCTTCTCATCTCCTTTGAGACATGGTTGCTTGGTTTCACCAGCTATTGGCAATCACTGAAGACAGTTGTGCATGAATGCTGCTTCGGGAATCAGCAAGAAATTAGACAATACCCTGCTTCCACCCACCCCCCTTTTATTTGCAGAACCTCAACTAAATTAAGAAAATCTGTGTATAGTTCCTCTATTCTGTCTATATGGTAACTATCCACAAGTTCAGGCAGGCCAGTGGAGGAACAGCTTGGGATCTTGATGTGTAAAGGAATGCCTCTCCTTGATAATGAAATCTATTGAAAGGGCCCTCCTTTGTGTTCCACCACTGGAGCCAAAGTATGAGAGGATGTAGGAGAAGGCTTTCTCTACTGTGGTACTCCCATTGTAGAATATTCTTCCCTTAGTGTTTCAGTGGGATTCAGCCTATGCTGGATGGGCTTACATTCCCCCTTGAAGAAGCCTGCAGTTTGAATACAATCAGCCCTCCATATCCACAGACGTTTTATCCACAAATTCAAGCATCCACAGCTTGAAAATATTTTTTAAAAATAAAAATTCCAAAAAACAAACCTTGCTTTTTTCATTTTATACAGGGGACACCATCTTACTGTCCCATTTTATTTAAGGGCTCCATGAAATTGAGGAAGGACTTATCTGATCACACAACAAACAGAACAGATTAAAAAGAATGTTATGCACTAGTGCTGTGACAATTCATTAAACAGAAAAGGGTGGGATCAAAGTTTGGAAATCAGGTACTTATGTTAACAACAAGGAATCTATCTGTACAGTGGAACTTATCTAATGGAAGTCATGAGAATTTATTGTTGTAAACAAATCAGGAAAATGTATTGTTGTAAACAGTTTTTATTTATAATTTAATGCTACTAAAATATATATTTTAAAAAAAATGAAACCACTTTATCTGCTGTGGCTAGGGAATCTTGGGAACTGTAGTTTTGTGAGACATTGAGTTTTCTCTGTTAGAGAGCTCTGGTGCCACAACTAACTACAATTCCCAGGATTCCCTAGCATTAGGTTAGGGCAATTAAAGCAGTCTCAAACTGGATTCTTTTTGCAGTGTGTTTTGGATCTGTGTCTCTGTCTTAGTGTGGGGAAAATCCACTCCCCCCTCTATGCAAGTATAGAGAAAGTATATCTGTATACAATATGCATGTCATTTCCATGTTGCCCCTTATGTGCCTGCTCCACATAAAGCACATAATTGATGTCTGAATTTGTTGCCTCAGGATGGAGTGATGGTCACTAGTGCAGATGTAATTTTTTAAAAAAGAGTACACAGACTGATCAAGAATAGGGCTATGGCGAGCTACTAATCATGGTAGCTAGATATTACTTCCAGTATCAAAGGGCACGTGTGTGTGTGTGCCATCAAGTTGCCTCTTGAGTTATGGTCATCTCATGAATTTCACAGGTTTTTCCTTAGCAAGAAAATTCAGGGATGATTTTGCCAGTTCCTTTCTCTGAAATATAGCCTACAGCACCTTGTATTCTATGGAAACAGAATGTACTCTAGTTCTAACTAAAATCTGTTAACAAATATGGACATGAAAACAACAACTCACAGACTGGAAATGTTCAATATAAATTCTAGTTCCCAAGAAAGGGGACACCAGGGATTTCAGTAACCACAGGACCATTGCATTAATCTCTCATGTAAGTAAAGTGATACTCAAAATTCTACTACAATGAGTTTTATCATATATGGTGCAAAAAATGCCAAATGCCCAACCTGGGTTAAGGAAAGGAAGAGGCACTTGGGATCATAGTGCAAACATATGTTGGCTAATGTGGATTGCTAAAGAATTTCAAAAGAAAATCAGCCTGTTTCTTATAGACTACAGGAAAGCCTTTGATTGACTAGATCACAAAAAGATATGCATTGCTCTTAAAGAAGAGGGTGTGGTACAACATTTGATTGTCCTGATATGCAACCTGTACTCAGGACAACAGTCTACAGAGAGGATAAAATACAGCGATACTGAATGGCTTCCAAGTGGGTCAGGCAAGGCTGCATTTGATTACCCTGTTTGTTTAACCTATACAGTGGTCCCCCGGGTTACGAAGGTAATCCGTTCCGGATTACCTTTCGTAACCCGGAAATCTTCGTTTCCCGGGGGACCACTTTAAGGGACGGACCGCGCGGCCGATTTAAAGGGGCCGCACGGTTTTTCTCATTCGCATCCCGGGGGATCCTTTGGATCCCGGGGGATGTTTTTGGGTCCCGGCGGTTTCGGGTCCCGGCGGTTTCGTTCCCCGGGGGATTCGTAAACCGGGGGACCACTGTATGTCAAAAATATCATACACAAAGCAGGAACAGATGTGAAGGAAGGAGGAGTGAAAACTGAAGCAGAAAACTAGGGCTTGGAAGGGCAGCTATGAAGCAACTAGAGAAGTTCTTGAAGTGTAAAGATATATAATTGAGTATTATTATTATTATTTTATTTATATAGCGCTGTAAATTTACACAGTGCTGTACATACAATCTTATAATAAACAATATAGTCTTTAACTTAATTTTGAAGTTGGTTAGAGAAGTGATGAGGCGTGCATGTGGGGGATGATGGTTCCAGGAGTGAGGGGCAGCAAGTGAGAAGGGACAAATCTGGGATGGGGCAGTGGAAATCCTCGGCTGGGACAGGAGACCTTGACTACCAGAGTGGAGGGTATGAGAAGGAGTGTGAGGAGAAAGAAGTTCAGACAAGTATGGAGGGGTCAGTCCATGGAGGGCTTTGAAAGTCAACAACAAAAGTTTGTACAGAATGCAGAAGGGGAAGGGGAGCCAGTGAAGGGAGGATAAGAAGGGAGAAACATGGTCAAAGTGGTGAGCGGATGTGATGATACGTGCAGCTGTGTTCTGGACAGAGATTAAAGGATGGAGGTGAGAGAGAGGAAGCCCCGTCAGAAGAAGGTTACAATAATCTAGTTGTGAAACCACTAGGCATGGACCAGAGTGTTGGCAGTGGAGGCTGGGAGGAATGGATGGATTTTAGCAATGTCGTAAAGAGAGAATCTACAGGTCTTGGCGGTGGCCTGAATCTGGGGAATAGACGACAGAGAAGAATCAAAAATGAAACCAAGACTGAGTGTTATCGGCATTCAGATGATAGGAGAAACCGAAAGAACTGATGAGTTTACCAAGGAACAATGTGTATAGAGAGAACAAAAGGGGACCCAGGACAGAGCCCTGAGGAACTCCAACTGATAAGGGAACAGAGGAGGAAGTCTGACCACCCGTGCCCACTGCAAAAGATATGTCTGACAAGTAAGATTTAAACCAGTTGAGAACAGAGTCGGAAAACCCGAGGTTGGAAAGTAAGTCAAGCAAGAGACCGTGGTCCACGGTGTCGAAGGCCGCAGACAAACCTAGAAGAATGAGAATAGAGTAGAGGCCATTCGCCTTGGCCTGCAAGAGATCATTTGAGATCTTGGTGAGGGCCGTCTCTGTAGAGTGCCGTGGGCGGAAACCAGACTGAAAAGGGTCCAGGATGGAGTTGGCTTCGAGAAACTCAAGACAGTGAGAATAAACTACCCGTTCCAGAACCTTAAAAGAGGAAAGGAAGAAGAGAGATCAGACGATAGCTAGACAAAGAAGAGGGGTCAAGAGAAGGTTTCCTCAGAATTGGGGAAATGAGAGCATGTTTGAAGTCAGAAGGGAAGGAACCCGAAGAGATAAAGATTAAAGATATAGAGAAGCGAGGGCAGAAAATAAGGGGTTAAAGAGATTAGAAGATGGGAGGGGATAGGATCAAGAGAACAAGTTGTAGGTTTGGAAGAATTTAGCAGCATAGAGAGTTCATCCAGAGAAACAGGTGGAAACACAGAGAGTTTATTAGTAGAAGGAACCAGAAGATTAGTGGTAGGGAGTAAATCAGGAGGAACAATTTCGGATCGAATAGTAGTGATTTTTGTGAGGAAGTAGTTGGCGAAGTCAGTGGGGGAAAATGATAAGAAGGCAGGGGGAGAGGAAAGTTTTAGCAGTGTATTGAAGAAGGAGAACAAACGCTGCAGGCGCCTCTTGTTGGCGCAGATCAATGAAGTATAGTAATTCTGTTTTGCCATAGACAAGGCGCGTGAGAAGGATAAAAGAACAAATTTGTAATTAATAAAATCGGCCCACTCCCTGGACTTTTTCCAAAGATGTTCGGCTGCTCGAGAGCAGGACCGGAGAAACTTAACTATGCAAGAGAGCCATGGCTGAGGCCTAGACATAGAGGAGGACGTGCTTACAGATACAGGGGCAAAGCTGTCAAAGGTTGAAGAAAGAGTGGAGTGGACTGAGATGATCAGTATTAACAGACTGAAGATTACGAAAAGTGCGTTGAACAATATGATGAGGAGCTGGGATATAAGTAAGAGTAAAAGAAATTAGATGATGATCTGACAATGGATAGTCAGATGCCAAGTAGTCAGAAATGACACACTTAGTGGCAAGAACTAGGTCAATTTAGTGACCAGAAGAATGGGTTGAAGAGTTGGAATGAGGTTGAAGATCAAAAGAAGCTAAGAGGGAGCTAAAGGATTCTTAGGGCCCATTCCCACTTGTGGAAAAATCCGCATTGGGGCCAGGCTGTGCTCCGCTTTGGAAAGCGATTCCAAAAGGCCCCTCGTTCACACTAGGAAAAGGGGCCTGGTTTGGAATCGCTTTCTCAGCCAGGGACGCTTGTTGTTCCCACTGGGACTGACAGGGAAGGATGACAGCCCATTACCCCCCCAATCTTTTTTGGGGGGGGAGGGGTGAGGGCATTGATCGCAAATGCAATCTGGTGCACTTGCGAAAGATTGCATTTGCAATCACTGTAAAGAGGGAAAAAACCCACACACCTTTTTTTGGGGGGGGGGAGGAATCCTTCCTTCCTTCCCCCCTTCCTTCCTTCCTTCCTTCCTTCCTCTTCCTTCCAACCCCTCCCTCCCTCCCTCCCTCCCTTCTCTTCTCTTTTTTTTTTTTGGGTGGTGGTGGTGGTGGGGTATTGATCGCAAATGCGATCACTGAAAAGGAAAAAATCTCTCTCTCTCTCTCTCTCTCTCTCTCTCACACACACACACACACTAATTCCCTATTCCTTGGGGGGGATCCTTCCTTCCCTCTTCCTTTCTTCCTTCCTTTCTTCCCCCCTCCCTTCCTCTTCCCCCCTTCCTTCTTCCCCCCTCCCTTCCTCTTCCTTCCCTCTGCTGCTGCTGCCTGCCTGCCTCTCTCGTGGCTGCTGTTCCCGGCAGCAGCGCATCCTCCTCCTCCTCCTCTGCTGGGCCCATCCTGCTGCCAGGGCCCGTGCTCCTCCCGGGGCTGCTGGGAGCATCAGGATGGGCCCAGCAGAGGAGGAGGAGGAGCAGCAGCAGCAGCAGAGGGAAGGAAGAGGAAGGGAGCGGGGAAGAAGGAAGGAAGGAAGAGGAAGGGAGGGGAAGGAAGGAAGGAAGGGCGAAGAGGGAAGGAAGGAAGGGAGGAAGAGAGAAGGAAGGATCCCCCCCCAAGGTATAGGGAATTAGTGTGTGTGTGTGTGTGTGAGAGAGAGAGAGAGAGAGATTTTTTTTCCTTTTCAGTGATCGCATTTGCAATCAATACCCCACCCCCACCCCCACCCCCAAAAAAAGAAGAGAAGGGAGGGAGGGAGGGAGGGAAGAGTTGGAAGGAAGAGGAAGGAAGGAAGGATTCCTCCCCCCCCCCCAAAGGAACTGGGTATTAGTGTGTGGGTTTTTTTTTCCTTTACAGTGATCGCAAATGCAATCTTTCGCAAGTGCACAAGATTGCATTTGCGATAAAAAAAAAGTGATTCTGACCAGCGTTCCCATTTACTGGAAACGCTTCAGAATCGTGTTTTCCAAAAAAGACCACTTTAAAACTAGTGTCAGGAAAGCCCGGGTTATTTGTTTTTAACCCGGTCCTTTCCTCCACTGATTGATCCGATGAGGATTGTAAATCGATTCGAGTGTGAACGAGGGTGGTATAGCCTGCTTCACACTTCGAATCCAAATGTAGTGGGAATGAGGCCTTAGGATCATCAAGGTGGATATTAAAGTCACCTTGAATTAGAGAGGGAACTGGGTCTGAAAGAAAAAAATGTGAGCCATGACTCAAAGTCTGAAAGAAATTGGTTAACAGAACCAGGAGGGTGATGAATGACAGCAACCTGAAGCTGCAAAGGAGAAAAGAGTCTAATAGAGTGAGACTCGAATGAAGAAAAACAATGACTAGAGGGGAAGAGAAAGGGGTTGAAACTGGCAAGAGTTAGACAATAAGATACCAACCCCACCTCCTCAACCCTCAGGGTGGCTTGTGTGGGTGAAAGAAAGACCACCAAAAGACAGGGCAGCAGAGGTAGCAGTATCATGGGCTGGGAGCCAAGTTTCAGATAGGGCAAAAAGATTAAATGATCTAGAAAGAAAAAAGATCGTGGATTGCTGCTGCTTTTGGAGCAGCAGAGCGACAGTTTCAGAGTGAGCAGAAAAATGGAAGCTGGGAGATAGGGAGAGGTTGAATAGGGATCAGGTTGGGAGAGATGTGTGGAGCCATGGGGAGGGATGGATGCAGTGCCCAATAAACAACAGGAGAAAAAGTGAATGAGAAAAGCAGAAAAATAATATCCAACAGTGCTAGACAACATTGCCTGAATACTACAAACAAGAAGGATCATACAGATAAGGAAGGGGGTGGCTGTGAAAAACTTTGCCCAATGTCCCAGTTGCTGAGGATGATGGAAGGAGAAGTGGGTTCTGAGAAATGTTCCACTGGAGGCAGGAGGAGGATGGTGCAGAGGAAGCAGAGAGTGTGGCTGCTGGCTCTTTCTTTCTTTCTTTCTTTCTCCCCTTCTCAGATGGAATGTTCCACTGGAAGCAGGGGGAGGATGGTGGAGAGGCAGGCAGCAGAAAGTGTTGCTGGCTCTTTCTTTCTTTCTTTCTTTCTTTCTCCCCTTCTGAGAATGGAATTACCCACTGGAAGCAGGGTGTTTACCAACTTAAAAAGGTATTTATTTCCCCTGTAATTTAGCCGGACCAAATGCATGCATGCAAACAGAGAAGAGTGAAGGGAAATGCCTGCAGGGAAAATCCTATCTATCTGAGGAGGGGGAATGCAATGATTTTCCAACAATCAGGCCTGAACTCTACCTAGAAGCCAAGATGATTAAACTGAGGCTGGCATGTTGTGGCCATATCATGTGAAGACACGACTCACTTAGAAAAGATTATAATACTTGGAAAGGTGGAGGGCAGTAGGAAAAGGAAAAGACTGCATTCCAGATGGGGATAGACTTGGTCTAGGAAGAGCTGTTGAGGACAGGGTGACTTGAAGGCCTCTCATTCCTAGGGTCACATTAACTTGATGATAGTTAACAAGAAAATCCTGATATTTGTTGGCAGTCTTCCATCCAAGTACTAACAAGAACTGACCCTGCTTAGCTTCCAAGTTTAAATGAGTGCATTTAGGGTATTTAGGCCCTCAATCAGAGACCATATGCTTTTGAAAATTAGTGTTATGCAGGACTGTGATACTGAGCTAATATTCTCCTTCTATGCTTCCCATAGGCATCACGTTGGCTACTATAGAATGCTGTGCTAGATGAATCTTTGGTCTGATCCAGCATGGCTCTTCTGACATTCATAATCTGATAGATACATGCAAGGCGGTAGCTTAATTTTTTTAAGGCACTCATCTCCTGCAATACCCTAATGTGCCCTGCCACAAAGTTGGGCAATCACTGACCTAGAAAGGTAGCTAAGGGAGCACTTGCTTTTCAAACCCTTAGTTTATCATACAATTGTTGGCCTTCCTGTTCTCCAGCTAGGCAGTTTGTAAAGGAAGATTTGAAATGCTCAGCAGCTGTTTATTGAAATGAAAAAGCTGTTCTGGAAGAGCTATTAATGAAATATGCTCTCAGGTCCACTTCACCCATTACAGTGTACCTATGTGGGGATTATGTACATGCAAGCTAATACATGTTTACCATAATGTGTGAAGTTCAGTTCCCAGTTGTCTGCTATGAAGTATACAGATCAGGCAAATGTTATATGTCAAAACAACAGCTTGATCAATGTATTTGTGGTGTGAACTGTCCTGTTCTGGGCAACCATCCTGGATTGTCAGGTAACTATGACCCAATACAGACTGGCACCTTGTGCTGGCCTATGGTCAGGGTTAGGACGCAGCATCCACATGCTGCATACCCTAACCGTGCCCCCAGGGCACCATTTTGGGACACGCCAGTCCACATGGCCATGATGATGCTTCTCTGGTGCTACATCCACATGAAGCAGCACTGAAGGGGTGTCATAAAGCCGCACGGCCTTGGCTATGGCACTACTTGGAGGGCGCAAAGAGGAACTGTTTTCTGCTGCTCTTTTTTGGACTCTCCGGAGGCCAGATTGAGGCTGTGGCATGAGGTTGCTACGGCCCCAATCTGTCCAGTAAAGAGTGGGTCTGTATAGCTCCTATGTCCATGGCAGAGTACCTGAAGATTCATTTTAGTGCAGACAACATGAAGTGCAGGCCAAGATCTGCAGGGTCTTGTCCAGGGAGATGAGGGAAGAAATACTTTAAAAAATATCAGTTTTTTCCTGAGTGCTCAAGTGCTTGTTGGTGAACACAGTTTTCAAATGGAACCACTTTACCATGCTTAGCAGCCATTAAAGGACTGTTCTGTGCTACAGTTTAAACAAGGCTATACAGAAATATTGCAAACCATCTACAGTGGTCCCCCGGTTTACGAAATTAATTCGTTTCAGCACCCCTTTCTTAAACCGAAATGTTCGTAAACCGGGGCCCCTTAAACCAGCCCCCGCACCATTTGAATTTCCCGCCGCTTTCTTTTCGTAAACTGGGGGTTTTTCCGTAAACCGGGGCCGCTCTTTCATAGACCAGGGTTTTCGTAGGTCGGGGTATTCGTAAACCGGGGACCACTGTATTTAAGTTCATTCTAATTTTGTTTTGAAATTTGATTGGTTTTGAAGCCCAGGAACTGCTGAGCCACATGACTAATATTTTATGTCAGATATGGTTCAGAATGATGGTTTTCTCAAGGTGATAAAAATACATAATGCTAATGAATAATTTCCATCTGGTACATCCAGATCTGTTGTCTGTAGCAAACTCCCTCGAGTTCAATGGCAGAGCTGGTTTATTCTGTTTAGCAGTCATGCTGGTTGGGAATGTTAGGAAGTTCGAGTGCAAAATGGTAATTTTTCCAAGCACGTACAAATGATCTCCAAATCTTTTACTGACTCCACTCCCTGGTGCTCCCAGTGCTCCCCAGATTTTTTTTTTAATTGGCATCTCAGTTTGCTGCCAAAATTCAATAAGTAACCAAAGTTACAATCAAACTCCTACTATAAATATTCTATACTCAGTGTGATAAGGAACTAAATGCACTATTTTTGTTGTTCTGTGCTTTCAAGTCATCTCTGACTTACGGTGGCCCTAAGGCCACCCTATCATGGGGTTGTCTTGCCAGAATTTGTTCAGGGAGATTTTTGTGTGTGTGTGTGTTCCTCTGAGGCTGAGAGTAAGACTTGGCCAATGTCACCAAGTGGACTTCCATGGCCAAGTAGAGATTTGAACTCAGAGACTCCTTGTTTCAAAAGGAGGAGGACTAAAGAGTTCCAGACTCCTATGAAAACACAAAAGAGAACTGCCAGTCAGCTCAGTTATGGGAAAACCAGTTCATGTCCCTGTCACAGTCCACAGACTGTATGACTGCACAAGATTGTGACTCTCAAAAAAACAAACAAACAAACAAACACACACACACCACTTCAGAGATATTTTTTTAAATATTCCTGAGTAAAACAGGGCCAGTCATATTTCACTGAGATGCTTCACTCTGGTCATCCTATTTGTTTTCCACAGTGGTGAGAACTGTGCAGGCCTCCAGAGCAACTCCTGTAACTTCTAGCAGCACTAGCCAAGGACAGACAATGGAACAGAATGCTAGGAGCTGCAGTTCAAGAATAACATGAAGCCCATACAGTTTCAAACCCCTGGTTTGGAAGGATGAATAGGGAGGTAGTGGTTCTGCAAACAGACCAGAATACAGTTCATGCTAACCCAGTCTGCCTTTCACATCTAAACATTTGTCTGTGTGTATAAATGGAAAAGAATCTGTTCAGTGAATCCATTTTTAACATCTTTATTTCTCCTTCAGACATCTTACTCTGCCAACTTCATGTGAATGATCTGCTATAAATATCCTCTATTCATACAAAAAATTGCCCAAATTGGCAATTGGCACAAATCCTCTCCTCACTTTGGATGCTTGAAGGAGCTTGCAAAACTATATATATATATATACACACACACACACACACACACACACATACACATACACACATACCCTACAACATCATAACAGAGTTATCTATAAACTCTGCTGAAACTATGTATTTCAGAAGAATGGACTATATAGCAATGCTCCTTCAGAAAGTACTGGGGATATGTTAGCTGGAAAAACTCAAGTACTACGAACTCAAGAATCCCTCAACCAGTATAGATAATCCTTGCCCAAGGCCAAGACTGATCCTTTTTTCCCCTAATGGACCATAGCACTGGCTTTCACATCGTCTGTAAAACAAATGGGTATATATATTTTCTGTTTCAGGGGATGGAGCATGGCATTTTCTCTTGTCCAAAATGAAATGCTGATTTTGCTGATCCTCCATATCGCCTGAAGGTTATCCACCCTCCAAGCAGCTGGCTGACGTCTGTGTGGCAATCAAGCTTAATGGGCTCTTAGATGCAGCTGTGAGAGGGCAACCCAGTTTTTGTGGTCATTAACAAGCTGAGCAGAGTTGCTTAGGGAATATTTGCATACCCTCCAACATTTCACAGTCACAGATGAAAACCAGGACACATGTGGCCAAGCAACTTCTGAGTGTGGTCAAGATGGTAAACATTATTAATGAGAAAAAATACGCATGCTAGGACAGGCTGCAGTTGTTTGCTTTTCCCTGAACCTACTGGGAAGGGCAAGATTCCATCCCCTCCTCCCCCCCCCCCAGCTGAGTTAATTGAGTACCAACTACTTTTGCACTTTGAACTCAGCTTGTAGCACTTTGAAGTAAGCTGAGGACAAAAGGGCCAAGTGGGAGGAGAAGAGAGAAGGTGGGATATTATAAAAACAGCTAAAACAGGGATTAATTGGGACTTTCCCTGATTCACTGGGATAGTTGGAGGGTTGCTTCTGAGATGCACAACTTGGGTTTATGGCAGCTGTAAGGAAAGGGCTTGAACAGTATGTGTAGCTTGGTATATGCAATTTGTCTGAGACATACCACAAAGCAAGGAGTCCCTTGATTAGTTCAAAGGTACACTGGTGTCCTCTGTCCCAGAGCTCACTAGAGAAATATGCATACACATATGTAGGGGACATTTTATCTGCCCCCAGGCCACATAAACCCACTGGGCACACCTAATATGTACATCTATTATAATGTGCTGACCAGGTTTAGGAAACCATTGCAGTGTGAACACTTGAAAAACAGGGTGTGTGGTGGTATGCATACTGCCCCGCCCTGGATTCATCCCTTCTCACTTGCTGCCCCTCACTCCTGGAACCTTCTTCCCCCACATGCACACCTCACCACTTCTCTAACCAGTTTCAAAATTAATTTAAAGACTATATTGTTTAGGGAAGCGATCCCAGGATTGTGCCGTCTGCTCCAGCATGCCTCCTTTTACCTATGTATTAAGAAGCCGTGCCCTCCCTCCAGTCCATCTGCCTTGGTCCAGGCGCCAGAGGGAGAGAAGAACCACTGGACCTCATCCCCTTCCCACCACCTTCCCCTTTTCCTTTTGTGTTGTCTCTTTTAGATTGTAAGCCTGAGGGCAGTGATCCATCTAATTATAAGATTGTATGTACAGCACTGTGTAAATTTACAGCGCTATATAAATAAAATAAATAATAATGCCTTGTCATAGTCATAGCACCACAATTGCCTTGCTGTAGGCTGTTCACCTTGAACCTCACAGATGCACACACTCCACTTCTGAATACCCAGATGTTCAATGGATTGCCTTGCATCAAACCACCCTAGTCATCATAGTATAATGACACCTTCCTGCTATACTAACTTCATGACCTGCGTAATGCATAATACTGTGCTCAGTAGGGCTTATTTTCAGGAAAATGGGCCTAGGGTGCAGCCTGTGTGAAACATGAGCTTCACACATCACTCCTAGAAAAGTTTTTTTTTTTTTTTTTTGGTCAACGGGTAAATTCCAAGCCTTGACACTTCTTGCTCCACTGATTTCTGGGAAGATACTTGCCTAGTTAAGTCCTATGTGCTTCTCTAGCTGTCAGACTGCTGAATATTTTCCTAATGGTCCCTAAAGTGACAGGTGTTCTCTGTTTTAGCCCTTCTTCCTTGATTTGCAGCGAGCCATGTTCTGCAGCATAAACTTGGCTGGTTTTCATTTTCTCTCCCAGAATACACCACATTGTGCCTGTCTTGTCCCACATGGCATTCTCCAGCTTCCACATTACAAGAGCAGGATGCCGTGCACAGCATGGTGAAATAATACTAAGCTGCCCTCGCTGTGGGAAGAAGAGGAAATGGAGACCACATGCTAGGCATGTGGCAGAAGATAGGTTCTGAGTTTCAGTGGAGTGTGTCATGACAGACAGCAGTATTTAAATGCTCAGTAGAGACGACGTGCACCAGTATACAGGGCTGACAGACAGTTTCAAGTCATTTACCAAGGATCTTGTAACTCCAATTTTAAAACAAAGAAAATCCAATACCCAATAGGAGCCTGAATACTGGAGAGAGTTAAGTGAAAAGCGATACCAAGCATGAACTACAAAAACAATTGATAGACGAAGGGAACATTAAAGGATTCACAGCTTGGCTCTACAATTTAAGTGGTTTCCAATCCATTGCCAGGCAGCATTCAAAGCTCCAGTTCTGTCTCATTAACCTCTACAAATGACTTGGGGATAAGTTGCATCTATTTCCCTCATGGATTTGCCCAGGTGTTAAGATCAGTTTCTGAGACGTGCTTCAGATCTTACTACTTTCTGAAATAACAGGGTGATAGTGATGATTGGTGGTGCCTCTTCTACTGTAGTGCAAGGACTCAGATATCTTAATACCCATGCTATGGGCCCATCTCTATCTTTTTTGGCCCATGGGGAAATCTTTTTATTTTCCCTAGCATTTAAGGGTGCAATACTCTGCTAGCATTTTCTTTTATTTGTGCTGCTGTATAGTGTCATGTTGTGATTTTTATTGCTTCAAACTGTGAGTTTATTGTTTTACTGAGGATCACTGAAAAATGCCCTAGAAATATACTAAAGACATACATACATACACACATACATTAATTAATTAAAAATAATTGCCAATATTTAAGGAAAATATTCCTTCACCAATCTCATACAGCGCTGTGTAAATTTACAGTGCTAAATAAATAAAGCCTAATAATAATAGTAATGAAAGAGGAAAATAAAGACCAGATGCAAGGTGTGTGTATGGTCTAAATTAGAGCTCTGGATATTCTCCTTCGCTCCCTTTCTCTGGCTGCATCTGTACTGGTGGCGCAGTGGTTAAATGCCTGTACTGCAGCTACTCACTCAAAACCATAAGGTGGCGAGGCGAGTTCAAAACCAGCATAAGGGCTCAAGCTCGACTCAGGCTTGCATCCTTCCGAGGTCGCTAAAATGAGTACCCAGATTGTCAGGGGCAGGTAGCTTACAGTTGCAAACTGCTTAGACACTGCTTAGGCGGTATGAAGCAGTATATAAATGAAGCTGTTTTGTTTTGTTTGCAGAAATAATGCAGTTTGATGCCACTTTAATTGCTATGGCTCAGTGCTATGGAATCCTGGGATTTGTAATTTTTGTGGCACATGAGGTCTCTGGCAGAAGGCTAAATATATCACAAAACTACAAATCCCAGAATTCTATAGCATTAAGCCATGGCAGTTAAAGTGGTTTATCCTTTTATGGAGCAGAAGTGGCCAGTGGATCCATTGCTGAAGGAACAGTGAAACTATTCTCGTTGCTCCTCCTACTTCTACTCCGGGTTATAGGGGATCTCCCCCAGTGCATAACCTCTATTGGGAATAGAATCCCACACTCCTGTGCAACCCAAACCACCTGCGGGAGGAGTAGCTGTGAAACCAAGAGCGGATTCATTCATGTCCCCATGGTAATGCATCCACCAGCTGTCCCTCTTAGGGGGCACTTTCATATGCTCAGCTATACCTGATGTCTTTTACATAAACACAACTGTGTGGAAAAGCCATGACATAAGTCTTTCCTGTCAGATTATAACCTATAAAACTGATATCTTTGGTGACAATGGGTAAGAAGTCATTATCCTCTCTACCATGTGCACAATAGCCACAGATATTCAGGGCATGGGATCCTGCCATAAAGAAGTGGTTCCTGTACCACTGCAAGTAGATATGAGTGAAGTCTAAAAGGAGCCATTTGAGAAGATGCCTTAAGTCAGCCTTTTTCAGTCTAGCATTCTCCAGATATGCTGGACTGGAATGCCCATTAAGATGTATTTGCTCAAATATATTCTTTCTTCATTTTAAAATACAGAGCCTTTCCAATGGGACAAAGTTCTAGAAAGTCTTCAGAAATTTTGAATTTCCGCTACAGAATCCCTGGCCATAGTGGCTGAGGGGCATGGGACATATATTCCAGAAAATGTGGAGGAACAAAAGTTGGGAAGCACTGGGCTCTAACTAAGCCAGGGCTAGATACTGAACTCTTAGCACATGTACAGAGTCTCAGAGTCTTTGCTCTATAGGGAGAGGTATTTTATTTGCATTCCATGTTCTGTTTGTGAAGTTCAGGGTGATTTACTTTCGAACACCTCTCCCCTAATACAGTAATTCTAAAAACAGGCCGGGCCAGGAGTGGGTCATTGGGCCAAGGTCACCCTCTGAGTTTCATGTTTGCTCAGGAATATGAGTCCCAGTCTCTTTTGTCTTAACACGATATCCATTTTGTATTATACTCTTTTGGTTGCTAGATGCATCTTCCCCTTACCAAAACTGGCTCTACCATTAGGCTGACTGGGGCAAGTAATCCAGGCGGTAGATGCTGCTGAGCCCCCTGGCCATTCTCCTGACTCGTGGAACTGAACTGTGTGTATCCCACATGGCCTGTCCTGCACCCCCTAAACTGGCTTGCAGCCCTTTTGGGGGATAAAAGAAAGCTGAAAGTTGAAGAAAGTTGGAAAAAAGTTTCAGTTGCCAGTGCCAGTCAGCTTCTGCATGTGAAACAGAATGGTCACCACCTTTGTCCATTTCCTTGGAATGGAAGGGCTGTCATCTTGTCCTTTGTCTCAGACAGGAAAATGTCTTGGGTCAGCCTTGCTTGTTATACTAGCCTGTCAGCAAGGGTATGCCACTGTCTTTAGAAGTCCCTTTTCAGCTTTCCCTGTCTTCTGCCAGTGTTCCTGACTGACATTTTTGGTGGCCAAGGAGATCTGCCCAGGAGGCTCTCAGATACCTTACTAATGACATCTGACCCAGCATGAAGGATGTGCTTAATATGTGCTCTCAGTTCTGTGACTGCAAGCGCACAAGGAGAAGGGGGGGGGGGGAGCTGGCTTGCTGTTTTTTCACACAAGATGGATGATGTGATAATCTCTGGTGGCAGACATTTGTTTTATCTAAAGATGACAACCTGCCAAAAGCCATGAGCAAACTCCTGGCCTAAGAAGCAAGTTGTGTAATTGGATTGTGTTCTCTGATCAACCTACCAAGTGGGCAACTTAGCAAACAATGTTGTTAACAGTTCCTGCCTATTTGCTACACTCTTTGCCATCTGATATTAGCAATCATCCTGGTGGATCTCTGTTGTGTCCTGCCTCCTTTTGTTAGCAATGGTAAGTAGTGGCTTCCAGATTGGTGGGTCAGGGACTCCACTCCAGATTTCAGTCTGAAATGCAAAGCACCTATTTTGAGAAAGGGTCTAGTGCCTTGGATAGTCTCTTTCAAGTTCGTACCAAAACTCAGAGCACCACAAACACAGAAGCCACCAGCCTCCTCTTTTTGGTGGAGTGCAAAGCCCCAAATGATATCTAAACAAACAAAGCAGTTGTGTAACCCTTTGTAAGGAAAATACAGCAACAGCCGGCCAACTTGTTTTTGGACTTGTCATGAACTCAACTGAACAGGGAGAAGGGCATGGGTGCCCATCTGCATGTCTGACAGGTGTACTGATAGGGCAAGAACATAGCACCAGCCACATCAATTTCTCCTTGTAGAATGAAAGTAAAAAATAAATAAAACAAACCCCACAACATTTGGGGCTGACTGGCTGGCTGAGCATGGTTGGCCTCCCCATCCTCATTTTGCTACACTCACTGCTCTGAGCCTTATTTAAATAAATGATGCAATTACTGGGAATTAAGGAGAGGTGAGGGATTACTGCCAAAACAGAAGCTTCCAATTTTCACCTTCATTGGATCTTGAGGGATTTGCTTTACAGCAAAAGGGAGAGCAAACTGCTCTTCCAGAAAAAATCTTATAAGAGATGTCAGCATTGACGTGTCTGCCAGATTCTCCCCCACCCCCATTTTACCTCACGGACTTCTTTGCCTGCTTCTAATTCTGTGCTGCAGTCTTCTTCAGAAGTTTCATCTTTTTGGGTATCTTTCTCATAGACCCATACAGTCATAGGATGGAGGGGCATGGGACCTTCCAGATGTTGTTGGATGGCAATTCTCAATGTCTGTAATCAGTATGGCCTGTGCTAGGGGATGATGGTAGCTACAGTCCAGTAATGACTAGAGAACAACTCATCCCCCATTCCTGCTTTAAATCACCCAATACATTGCTGCTGATATACTGTCCAGATTAGACTCACACAAATTGCCCTGTTCAGTCAGACTAAGCTCTGCACAATTCAGCACTCCATTTCCCATAGCAACCTAGAAGATGTTCTCTGAAGGAAATGAAAATGATAACCAGGCCCTGTTCCATGTCTCCAGCCTTTGGCAGACAGAGATATCTTGCCTCTGGGCATATAGACTCTGATCAGCTACTGTGGTGACTAACTGCTGTTGAAAGATTTAATCTAACCTTCTCCAACCTTATGCTCATCAGAGATGATGAACCGCAATGCCCATCATTCTCAGACAATAGAGCAGTGGCACTGTTTGAGGGAGATGTGCATTGTTATCCAGACAGGAAAAGGGCAAAACATCATCATCATCAACAACAACAACAAAAAACTGGTGCTGAACACCACTAACAAAAATAAATAGCTGAGAAATCCAAAACTGAGTTCTCAAAGGAATAAAATTTACTGGATGACTTTGACCAGTGATCTCCTTTCAGCTTAACTTCCTTTACAAGTGTGTTGTGAGGACAAAACAAGGAAGAGAAAGACTATCATCTTATGCTCATTGAAGAAAAGTGGGATATAAATGTAAAAATAAAATCACATCTAATGGAAAAATAGCTGTTTAGCTGATTCATTTGTGAGTAGGGCCTCCCTTCACCAATTCTCTTGAATTACTCTGGCTATTCACACCATTTACAGTTTTTTTTTGTTTTGTTCAGCCCTAGGCTTTCATCTCCGCCTTTTTGCCTGCTTTATTTGGGACTGTCTCTCTACTGTGTTGAGCCCTAACACAGCTACTGGAAACCAGACTGGAATGGCTAATCTAGCCCTATTTTTTTTAAAAAAAGGAATTGTTTTAACATTTGGTGAAGTTGTGAATTTCAGAGACGGATTAAGCCTGGTCTACTGAGATCTCTTCACAGAGTCTGTCACACAGCCTGAAAAAGTTCCTATTTGGGGGACTAGAACTGCCAAAATCTGCCAGCCAACATGCCTGGCTGGAGGATTCTGCCAAGTAAAACCCCAAAAACTAGTACTTCCAAGCTCTGATCCTAACCACACCTGAGATTAGCTTTTCAATGTGAGAATTGTCTTATGTGGAATTCACTGAACATGGCCCATCAGACTCCAGATCCTTTCCTCAGTGTCTAAGCATTGCTTCATTCTCCTCATCTCCTTCTCAGTTTTTCTTAGCTCAAAACATGGAGGCATCCAGCAGAGAAAAGATGAGTAGAAGGATGTGATCTCACAGCACAGGGGCACCCTGGGGAGACACAGATGCCTTTGCTTTATGAAAGTTATTCTTTTGACTTCATCTGGCATGACCCTACAAGACTTTTGGGTGCCCTGGAATGAAGCAGCCAAACCCCCTGGTGTTCATGCCAGGTTTAAAAATACAGACCCAGTAGTATCCTCTTTCATCACCTTTAGGAACATAAGGTATCTGGTAGGAAAGAGAATGCAAGAAAAACAGGATGTCTTTTGTTGGCTCCATGTGTTTTGCAGGTTATCGACCTAGCAATGCTATAGCACTATAATAAAGTTGCATCCCCAAGAACTGCTGGATGTAAAGTGGTGTGGCCCATCACCATGGTCTCCATTAAATGCACTGTCAGCCAGCAGGTGAAATCAATGTATGGAGGCAAATCTTTGCAGACAAATTGCAATGGGCATGGCTAGATCTGAGCATGACATGGGTGCAGATTGGATGAATCATGCTGATGGGAGATGTGAGGCTTGCAGTGTTGTCTCCTTCTATGATGCAGCATGTATATGTATCCCATCTGCTTCACCAGAGCATTTCTCATACACTACAAATTTGGGTACAGGACCTTGAGCGGATGGGACAGGCAACTCCTAGAGAAGAAAGCAAGAGCACCTTTAATTCTTTTAGTTCTGAGATGGGCAACTGTAGTCCTCAGAAGACTCATCAGGTGTCATCAGCTTAGCCCATGGTGAAGGATGCTGAGAGCTACAGTCCAACAACACCTGGGAGGGTGGACACATTTGCCTACTCCTGAAATGAAAGAAGTACACTTGTTTTCTTCTGGACAAGAAGCTTTTGCTAATCATTTTACTCTTTTACTTCTCACTGCTGAGCAGCAATCATGAGAGATACTGTTGCTATAGCCTCCTTTCTTAAATCTTTGCCCATTCGTAGGAAAAAAATACATTTTTCTTTTATTAGCCTCTCTCCACCCATTGTTGTATACCAAAAAGAATATAAGCTTCCTAGTGCAGCATTGTAATAACAGCCCAGGAACTTCACATCTGTAACCCCCCTGCTGAGCAGTGCTTTTTAAAAAAATTACTTAATGTACTCTTATCCTGTGCTCCTACAAAAAATCCTCTAAGAAGCTAACATTCTAATTAAAATAGCTAACTGCAAAACATAAAACTTTCCAACCAATACAAGCAGTATCTTAAAAACAACAACAACAACAACCACAAATCATAGAGCAGTAGCAGGGATGTATTACAAATTAAAATGCACGAAGCACCAGAAACCAAAAGCCTGCAGGAACTGCCTACATAGATAAAGCAAGGAAGAAACTTAGCAAATTTCACCAGGGTGGTGAGTTCCAAAATCAAGGAGCTACTGCACAGAAAGCCCTGTCTTTTGTGGCTGCCTACTATACCACTAAGGGACGCAGTGGCTCAGACACTGACTCTGATGATTGCAAGGCTGGAAGGTTGGCAGTTTGAGGCCCAAGTGCTGCATGATGGAGTGAGCTCCTGTCACTAGTCCCAGCTTCTGCCAACCTAGCAGTTTGAAGGCATGTAAAAGTGCAATTTCTGTGAAGTCATGCTGGCCACATAGTCACAGAGTTGTCTTTGACACAGCTTAGTACCAGAGATGAAACAACTTGACAATCTGTCAAGGGAAAACCTTTACCTTTACCTTTATTATACCATTAATGATGAGAGGACAAAAACACTAGGGAAAGTACCTGAAATACTGTATATAGAAACATTTACAATGAACTAAAGCAGAGTGTTATAAGTGTTACTTTTTAGATTATTAAGTTTATCACATGGGCCCTGGGGAACAGGGCGGAATAGAAGGGAGCAGAAATGGGATGGAACAGGTAAATCACACAGATTATTGCATGGGTTTATTGCATTGAAGAACTGTTCAGAATTATTCTCGAAAATTGGCTGCTGTGGGACGGATGTGGAACAGGCTGGGGACTCCCGGCAGCAACTGTGGCATTCTCCTGTGTGGTAATCTGCGTGATTTGCCCGTTCCATCCTGTTTCCACTCCCTTCCACTCCTCTCTGTTCCAGTTTCCCAGGGCCAATGCGATAAACTTATATAATTCCCATAATCCCCCAACCAGCATGTCCACTGACTCTCTCTTGCTGGCTAAGAATGCATATGCTAGAGTCCATGGTTATGGGCAGCCACTGGTTTGCTAGGGGAGTCTGAGAGTTTTAGCCATTTCTGATCTGAAGTCTCTATAACCTATCTCTGCTTCCAGTACTTGATACACTACTTTTTGCTGCCTCAGATCACAACATATGAAGCTCACCATTACTCACCCACAAACCAGCATGCTGTCTCCAGCCCCTTCCAGTTAGGAAACAACTCCCCTTCGGGCAGCCACAAGATATGTCTCCATTTTATTTTGTCATCAAGTAGAAATCCACATAAAGCCTCAGCTCTCAAATATTAGAGGTCCTTTGATCCTTGACAATTAGTGCATCCTATGTAACAGAATTCCCACACTTTGGCACTCTTTACCCTACATAGTTGAAGTGTAGCATTTATTGAAGTTAATACAAGGTGTTGACTGTTGGGATTATTTATTGATTTGAAAAATTTTAATCATACCTTTTGAAACCAAGCCTCCTCAAGGCTGTTTACAAGATGAAATTACAAAGCTATAAAAGATAAAATACAATTAACTAAAGTAACAGCACAAAACATTTAAAATGACAGAAATGGTAAATAGTCCAAGTTTATATTGGCATCCCTGTGTTTGAAAGCAGACTATATTGGCATCCACATGTTTGAAAGCAGACTAGAACATGCAGGCCTTTAAGGCCTGTTTTAAAACTTTGTGCCAATGTATCTGCATTCACTGATCGCGTATTTGATTTGACTGCAGCACTGCCATTAATGCTGATGGAACTGATGAACATTGGCTGTGTCTATACTGTAGAATTAATGCAGTTCGATGCCACTTTAACTGGCATGGCTCAATGCTAATGCTATGGAATTCTGGACTTTTCAGTTTTGTGAGATATGTAGCCTTCCCTGTGTGAGAGCTCTGGTGCCACAACAAATTACAAATCCCAGCATTCCATAAAATGGAGCCATGACAGTTAACGCCATAAAGGAGAAAGAGTTGGGTGTGCCCCAGTCACCACACATGCTGCACTTGGGTGCGTTCGCCTCTTTAAACTTGAACACTTCCTTGCCCCATGACTCTTGAAGGGGAAAGGGGAGCTTGTGGAGAATGGCACTTTGGGAGGTATGCTGGTCCAGACATGCCAATCCTGGTAGCTCTGGGTTTGCTTTGGCTGAAGCAAGTTCCATAAGTAAATCGTTGAGATCCCAGAGCTGTTTGCAGTCTCTCATCTTCAGCAGTGGGAACTTGTTGAGACGATTCTTGACGGACGCCTCAATTTCTGTGCTTGCACCGTAGCACTGATCTAAGTGAGACCACGCTGTAGACTTTGGGGGTCTGCTAAAGTCTCTTAATTTGCTCAGCCAAGCTGGGACCAAGCCACGCCATAAGAAGGGACAGTTCTTCTTCTGCATCTAGCTTGAAATCACGAATGGCCCTCTTGAAGGTAATCTTCCACAGTAAATAGTCCTCTGGCCAATCTGAGAATTTCTGGACGCCCTTGTCCCTGATGTCTCTCCTAGGATTTCGCAGGAGTGAGCCCAGTTGCAAATCTGGTGCGTAGGGATACATCTGAGGAGTCCAATGAGGTGTGACGAAATCAGAACTCTTGGGTTGATCGCACCTTGGAACAATTGTAGGTGTTGCCAGTTCCTGAGCAGGCTTACACAGATAGCTGGTGGGCAGCATGTTCGCAGCTTCGATCCTGCTGGGAGCAGTCGGCTTTGCATGCAGAGAAGGATGTGATGATACACTCCCGACCATGCCTTTCCTGTCTGGATAGGAGACTGGGTTGAACTTTGTGGATGGTGGATCTGGTTCAAAGGCGCAGTCCTCTTGTTCATGAGTGAACAGGTGGTACACTTTAGCCTCGGTTGCAGGGACAGGTTCAGATGGAGGCAGTGACATCCTCCTGGCCATGTCTTGCTGCACTTTGGAAGAATGAATTTTTTTAAAGGTCACAAACATTGGATCAAACAGGTGACCTTCAAAGTGGTTAAAGGTGATGTTACTCTGTACATTAGGTGGTTCCAGCTGCAGAAGTGCTGAAACCTTGGCTAAGGGTTCCTGAACTGTTAGGAGACTAAGATTTTCCGCACTTAGTTCCTCTGTTAAGGCCTTTGCTAAGATGTTAGCTCTGACTTCCTTCTGAGCTGCATCCTTCTTGAGCTGGAGCAGGTCCAACTCTATCTGTAATCTGTCCTGATCAGCTTTAGCCTTTGCTAGCTCTACTTCCTGTTGGGCTTTGGCCTGTTGCAGGTGCACTTCCTCCTTGCTGAAGAGAAGGCCTTGCCTGGCCACCTGAGCAGCCGCCTCAGCCTTGAGGGCTACTCTCTTAATTTCTAGGTGCATGGCCTCCTTATTAAAATAGGCCGCCCTGGAAGATGAACTACTAATTGTGTGTAAGGTTCTGGAAGAACCACTTTGTTTGTTGTGTTTAGATGAATGCTTGGATGTAGGGCTAATTGCTTTAGGTGAAAGCTTTATCAGGCTGGATCTGAGATTCTCACCTGAGAACCATCAATCCTTTTCTCTACCTTCTTTGAGTGAGGGATTATACTCAAGCATGTCTAAAATGGCTCTGTAACTTTCCCTTTTGCTATGCAGGCTAGATGAGAACTCCCTAGCCCTTTCTATTGCTTCTGTAGTGTTGATTTTGATCAACACTTGAAGGATTTCATTTGCAAGTGAATTGCCCATAGTAAAGGCCTGCTTAAACTGGTGTTTAAGCTCTTGCATTTCTCTGGGAGTGGTGGATGACTGAACTCTACATGCTATGGTTGATACATTTTGCCAGGTAGCATTAAACTTCTTCACAAGAAAGTTTTCTTTGTCCAAAAGATTTTGCATCGCCTTTTCTGTGGGATGTTCAGACCTGATTGGGCGCTGAGAAGGGTATGCCTCCTGTTGAAGACTTGCAGACTCTATACTATAAATTACCCAAAGGAAACTTACTATGCTTTAAACAATAAAGGCAGTACAGTTCAATGCAATGTACAATTGGAACAGAACAATGCAAACAAGTTCAGTGCAGGCAGTACAATTAAATGCAATGCAGTTCAATAGACAGGCAATTTAATATGAGCAATTCAAGACAACTTTGCAAAAGGTGTGTGCAGAATTAACTCAAAGCAGGCAGTAATTTTCAATGCAATGCATAGATAAACTTTGAAGAGGCAATGTGTAAGACCTTTACAACATTTGGCGCCAAAAGCTTGCTGCAGAAAAGGAAAAACCCAGGGCTCTGCAAAGATAGCTACTGAGAGAAGGGAGCTGATGCTCTCTGGAACCTTGCAAGGGGCTGGAGCACTCCATATCGAGGCCTCTGGCTTGGAAAGGGCCCGGGACAGCAGGAAAACACCTCCGAAGCTGCTGAAGATCGCAGGGCAGGTCACTGGTGAGAAGCTTTTGCACCCAGGCAGGGAAGGGCTTTAGGAAGGCTTCAGGCTTTAATTCTCTTTAAGGTTGCAGGCAGGACCTTTGGCGAAGAGATTCACTGGCTCTTCCCATGCTTCTACCAACCAAGGAAAGGATGTAGGAGGCTTGGACTTTATTTTCTTCAGGGGAGTGATCCCAAATACTCTCTTGCGCTGGCAGGAACCAGGCAGGCTGTGGCTTTAAGGTGTGAACTTGGCCTATAGCAAGGAATCTCGCAGCCTCTTCCAGTACTGTGCTGTCGTGCCCGGGCTATATGGTTTCAAAAGAATGTGGACGAGGTGATCCTCTTCCCAGGGGATTGCTTCTTGCCCTCCTTTAGAGGCTTTGGGTTTCCCAAGAACCAAACTGAACAGCTACTTTAGCAAAGGGGGTTTCTTCTCTTTATTAAACAAAAGCTTACTTTAGAGTCCTTAGTAACTGTGGTCCTGAGAACACAGCCAGATGGCTCACCAAAGTCTCTCTCTCTCTTTAACTTTGAGGCACGGATGCTCAAAGTCCCAGCCCAATGGCCTATATGAAGGCAGGGAACCTTCCTCTGTTGTCAGCTGGCTGTTTTGAGGGCACCCGAAGCTCCTCAGCGTCACTCAACCATGCGTTATGTTGAGTATACTGTTCGAGCTTCGAGGACTGAAGAATTACGTACTGAAAGATGGCTTGACCAAGGCTTGGCTAGCACATGCTCCAACACGTCCACTCTGTAGAGTCTATGATAGTCTAATGAGAGGAAAGATGGCTTCCCCTTTCCAGGTCCCCGGGAGAAGGGGAGGAGCAAGCTTGAATTGTTACACATAAACAATAATTGGCAGGTGCCAAGAACCAATAATGTAATCAAACCTTTAAGAAGTTACAAAACACATCAAAACAGTGCAAAAAAGGGATTTTGGAACTCAAACTTTTTGCAAACTAAGCAGCCTGCAGCATTTCACAAATGCAAACCTCTAAACCCAAAATTTTAAATGCAAAAGGCGCTTGCCGCGCCGTCACAGTATTTCTGCTAACAGGTAGACTTTGGGGAGCAATGAGGTCAATGATGTGGCCCACATCCCTGGACCATCTAGAGACACCCCTGAGAGTTAATCTAGCTTTTAAGAAAAGCAGCTATATTTAATCCTGGATCAAGCATGGACAAGTTCTATGTCCCGTCTCAACTGCTGCAAATTGGCTGCATGTAACTGGAATCATAAAGTTATGTTACCAGATTCAGGGGAGGAAGAATAACCTAAGAGTTGCACAGAACAAACTGTTTTGACAAGTGCATCTTGTCAGATTTTGTTGTTGTTCCAAGTTGTTTCCAATTTATGGGGACCCTAAGGTGACTCTATTACAGGATATATATATTTTGGCAATATTTGTTCAGAAGTGGCTTGTCTTTGCCTTCCTATGAAGCTGAGAGAGTGTGACTCACCCAAAGTCATTCAATGGGTTTCCATGGCTGAGTCATTCCATTCAAACGCTAATCTCCAGGGTTGTAGTCCAACACTCAAACAACTACACCACGTTGGCTTTTCTCATGTAGGCAAGAGAAAAGCAGCTGCTAGAAAAATTCTGACTTTTGCAGAACTTCTACAGAACTCCCCCAGCTATTCATTGCCACTCAGGACAACAAGCTGAGGGTTCGGAGCTGGGGTTCGAGGATGCAGTGGGACTGACAAGGTCTCAATGGAGGCATTCTTATGAGAGGAATTCTTCACAATTTATAAAGTTTCCTTTTTTGAACCTCAAATTCCAGAATCTCCCAGCCAACATGGCCATTGAAAACAACATTATCAGCCCCCCCCCCCTGCATTTACTACATCTTAACATACATGATTCAAGGAGCTAGGTATGTTTAGTCTGGGGAAAGGAAGGTTAAGAGGTAACATAATTGCCATGTTTAAATATTTAAAGGGATGTTCTATTGCCATCTCCTTGAGCTTTTTTCCCTGCTGCTCCGGCAATTAGGACATGGAGCAATGGATTCAAACTACAGGAAAAGAGTTTTTACTTAAATATTAGGAATAACTTAGACAGTGGACTACACTGCCTCAATGTCTTTCAACCTCCTCGGTTTACATTAATAGAAAAGATTTATCTAATGTCTTGTTTAGCTAATAGAAATAGAAAATTCCCATTTTAAAGATGGGAAAACTAAGATTTAATTAACAAGAGGCTCAAGACCACTGCATAAAAACAGGACTGAACTGAGTACGTGAGCCCTGTACTCTTAAACAATTAAGGCATACTTAAAACACATTGCTGTACTTTCATTGCACATTCAACAACTCTTTTTTTAAAAAAAGAAGTTGGCTGTGTTGATGTGTTTCCCTGCCTTCCCTTGCAGCCTCCACCCACAATTTCCCCATTATCCCCTGATGGACGAAGTAGGAAGATTATTATAATGATCCCTGACAAGGCAGTATCAGAAATTATACTGATAAATTTAAAGAGACAGCTGATACAGAAATCACAGTCCATAATTTAATATAAGACCATTAGCTTGGCTGGTAAAAAACAGACCCCCCCGCCCCCAATACCCTGAATATCCTCTCTTCTTGGCCCTTCCTTTCTAAAATAGGCTTCTGATTGAATTCTTGCAGTGGCTTCTTAAACTTTTGCTCTAAGGGTGCTTCTAGGTGCACTGGTAATGGTACCACCAAACATTCCAGAGTCAGAAAACACAGAGCAGAAAACACTTCAAAGCAAAGACACTTACGAGCATAGTCCTTTTGAGCTCCTCCTCCTTTTTTGTTAGATATCTATTGTACTATCGATGTTGTTCTTTTAGGTAGGTAACACCAGAGCTTGGAAAATTTACATTTTGGTCTACAGTCAAACCATGTCTACTTTTTGACTATATCTGTCATGCTGGATGGATTGGAAAGGTAGTCAAAAAAGTGAAGGGAGTATCTATATTAATTTGTTCCAGGAATAATGGCAATTAAAAAAAATCTTGTAACATTTTGTAAAACATGATATTTCACTGTTGTCATGGAAGTTATGGTTCCTACCACTGAACTAATTTTGAATGTTGATGATGCGAACACTAGTTCAAGCACCTCCTTACTTTCCAATGTCGTGTATGCCAGCAATTACCAGCCATGCCCTACTGCATTCTAGATAGGATACGCAATCCAGTGTCTATGTAAAAGGTGGTATTCAAATGGCAGTATTCAAAAACTAATAGATTTTTCATTATTCCAAAACAGCCTCTATCAATGACTTTAAACTGGCCATTTTTGAACAAAGGACTTCAATGATAAATTTCTATCCTGTGAACCAAATAAGGACAAAGGCTATGCAATCACATGTATTAACCAGCTTAGCAATGCAATATCTGTTACCACTCAGTTCCAGTTTTGTTAATGCCAATTATTGGGAGTGTATTTTCAGAGATCAAATTTAACATTGGACATTATCACACATGGCTTTTAAAATGCAATAAATGTTTTGTAATAGCACCTTTGGCAATACCTATTGCACAACTTCATCACCCTCTCATTGCTGCCTTGTCTTCCAATCATGATAGCCCACACCTTGCCATTGATGGGGAAAACCAATCAATAATCACCTAATTGTGCTAGTCTTCCGGTGTGATAAATTATCCTGTTGTCGTTCCAGGATTGCACAATCTTGTGGTATCAGTGTCTCCTCCTATCACCCTCACTCCCTTTGCTATTCCAGAACAGCTGAGATTATTGTTTATTTTCTTTTATTCCTTTTTCTTTTTTATAAAACTGCATTAGAACAACCCCAGAATTGTATTCAAATAGCAAAAATCTTCCATTATCTCCTTCTACAAAAAAAAAAAAAAAAAAAAAAGGCACATTGAGTAGGTCATAAGATAGGAAGGCAGGTTTGAAGAATGAGGGTGGAAGCCCACATGAAGGACCAGCAGCAGCCTGGTTACACTAATGAAGGGATGTGTGGTAGGGAGTGCTAACAGTCTGGAGTGTATGTTCTTCTCTTCATTAATGTGATCACGATAAGAATGCCAGTTCTGTGATAAATATGTCCTGCAAGTTCTTTACAGTGTGCCACTTGGTGCAATGAATTTTCTTTCTGGTCAGATTACAAAGACCCCTCAGCATGTGGAAAAGCTCCCCGGATGACACTGTGAAAATGCAGCGGAGATAGAAAAGCAGGATCCTTGAAACAGAAACTGCAAAAATATTTTTAATATATTTTAATATGCTACCTGAATTGAGAGATACTGTATATAAGAGCTGTGGTTTGGTGGTTAAATATTTTTATTAGAGATTTCCCCATTACCGCTTAAAGAAGTACATTTTCCAAATCCCTTGAGGTGATGAAATGACTATTAGACCAATTAAATAATTGTTTCTGATGTGCCCTAAGAAGCCATATGGAACCTGTGCCAAAACCTGTGTTGATGCTCAATACCCAAATGACAGAGAAGATCCATCAAAGGATTATCTAGTGATTGTTTTTCAAAAACCTGTGTGGCTTTACGCTTGTTATGCCTATAGGTCATTGGTGGGAATCGTGTGGCCCATAGGCTATATGCAGACTTTTGGTGTTCTCATGCAGCCCTTGGGTTAATCCAGGTGCCCCAGCTCTGAAAAACACTCATGGGGACAGATTAAGCCCTTCTAAACTGTTTCAGCCCTCCAGCCCAAAACAGCCTTATAGCGATGAATTGTTTTGTCATGTCCACTCCCTCCAAATAGTTCAATGACAGGCCACTGCAGCCTTCCAGACTTTAGGAGAAGCCAAGAAAGGGTGTGTGGCCCTCTGTTTTCTGGATCATGCTTAATGCTGGATTATGCAACTGGATACAGTCATACAATCAAAGGTGACACCCCCCCCCATACATTGTTGGATGGCTACTTCCTTAATCGAGATAAAATGGGTGGAAGGTGACAATGTTTGGATAGGACTCAAGGACCTCTGGAGAACTTCAACTTGCCCGCCCCAGTCTGAAACAAAACATCCATAATTTCAGACAAAATAAGAGGATGGATGTGTGAATCAGTTTGCTATGGTAAGTACATGGCCAAACTCCCCTCTTTCCAAAATTTCCTCCAAAATAGTTTTACCACAATCACCTGCTATACAGATAAAAAGCTGCTTTCCCATTCAGTTAGCCCTTCCTGAGTCATGCAAGCATGTTACTGGGTTGAGCATTTTCAGTATATTTCCCATAATTACATTCTTGCAAACATTGTTACGGTAAACAAAGGGTCAATTAACCCATTCATAGGTTAGGAATTGGGGGAGCTGGACTCTTGAAAGGGGGGTCAGGAATTCACTCATTCACTGCTATGCAATGCCTCCCAGAATACCAATTTACCCAGGGCCGACCCCAGGCACCAAATGGTTGGCAAGCATGCAGCCACACACACACACAATCTCTCAACAATGAAACCCACCCATTTGCCTCCCCATAGAGAAAGCAGAAATTCTAGGGGGTGGATCCGAGCCCCCTCTTCGGTTCACTTGAACCGGGCCAAAACCAATTTGAGGAAAGTCCAGAATCAGAAAGAACCCTTTTTCCTCCTACTCACCAGCACATGCTCTTTTCTTTCCTTTTTTTGTCTCCCCCCCCTTTCTCCAGCGCTGGATTCTAAGGCTGTTTGGAGCTGAATCCCTCAAAGGTCACTTTGCTAATATGCGAGCTTCTCCAGTGGTCTCCAGCTCAACAGGCACCAGAAAAATTCTGGGAGTGGCCACTTTCCTGATAAGATCGATAACGCCGGAAAATCCTGCATATTTCAAAGTGATGCGAGGTGGAGAAATCTCCCTGTCTTGGATCTCTTCACAAAGCCGGGGTCAGGGGTAGAGGTGTTGACCTCTTGGGTCCCTGTTCGGGCGCCAAATTATGTTACGGTAAACAAAGGGTCAATTAACCCATTCACAACCAATTATGCAAATGAGGCATTTGTGAAGATTTCCAATCAGATCCATTTATTCCAAAACAGCTTTAGTCTGCATGCAGTGTTCAGCCAAAAGTCATCTCATTGACTGAATGCCCCAAACATGACGCAAACAGTTTTTATTAACCCACAAAATATTCATTGAGCATGCGTAGTTTAGCATTCATCCATATATATATATCTGTATTATTGTTCAGCTAGTCTAACTGGCAGGCTCTTCTGGCCTGACTCGCAACATCAAGGAATGTCTTTGTAGTAGAAACCTTATCAGCTTGCTAGCTACAGCGACCTTCAGGGAGGCCCGTCTTTCTCTGTGAAGAGAAATTCATGCTTAGTGTTCTTCTTTCCCTCTCCTCCATCAGCCCACAACTCAAGCCTAATTCAAAGTGCAAGTTTTTCCTTTGCTCTATGGCTGAACTATTGATCATTAATGGCAGAGATTATTGGCTTCATTTGGTTATCAATGGCTTTATTAGTTTTCACCTTAACAACATCACCAGCCCCCTTTCTTCTTCTCCAGCCTTCATTTTAAGTTCCTCCATGCATTGGAGACAGACAGGTCCATGTCTTTTTTCACGTTGAAAAGAGCTCTAAATGGAGTCCCTCCACAGGCTGCATGCCACTCCATATGGGTGATGCATTATACAGTGGGTCCTTGTTATCTGCTGGGATTTGGTTCCAGAACCCTCTGTGGATACCAAAATCTGTGGATACTCAAGTCTGATTAAATACAATGGCATAAATAAATAAATAAATGTAACAAAAACTGGTCATGTGGGTTTCTCAAAATTGTACACACTGATTTTTTTAGATCTCCATGAAGAGGACCAATAGTTGCTTTTATATAGTTCCACTGGTCAACATTTTGCATGTGCAACGATAACTGAAAAGACTTCTCTGCTGCCATTCCCACCACAGTGAAAATCTGAAAGTGGATTCTTGCAGTTTGTTTCTTGCTGTTTGTTTCATTCAAGCCATTGACACAAATATTTCCTGGCCATCATCTCCACAGAATATCCATGATCTGAGAATATTCTGTGATTTGAAGATTGGGACTTTAGGGAGTGATCAGCCTGGTTTAGTTTTTCATTCCAGAGATCAGGACTGTGGCAAATTCACCATCTAACATTTCTCCCAGTATATTCCCAGTATACTATACAGACTGTGCCATTATATCCAGGGAAATGAATTCTCATATTTTCAGTCATATAAGGAGCGTCTGTCCTCAGCTATCCTGAGGGAGCATACTCTTTTTGTCTCCTCCTCCTCCTCTTTTCCTTTTCCTCGCTTCTTTCTGTCAGTTTCTTAATTTCTTGACTCCCTCTAATTTTCCTTTCCCTCTTTTACAGTCCCTCCCCATTTTTTTCACTAAGAATGTTTTTAGGAACCACTAATAGGATTAGGGAATCCTCCCCTTGGTGTGTTTTGGCACATTGTTTTTTGTGCAGCTGTGCTCAAAGCAGCCATACTGTAGCCTTAGGGCCCTAGAAACCACAGAATTCAGGGCATTTCTGGCTATAGACCATGGAGGACTGAATTCTTGAGAAATTCAATGTTCTCTGCCCAATATAGGGTCCGGTAGCAAGGTAAGTCATCCAAGACCCAAGCACTGCACAGAATGAGCTCCCATCACTAGTCCCAGCTTCTGCCAACCTAGCAGTATGAAAGCAGGTAAAAGTGCAAGTAAATGAATAGGTACCATTTTTATGGGAAGGTAACTGCTTTCTGTGCAGTCATGCTGGCCACATGACCACAGAGTAATCTTTGACAATATTGGATCCCTTGGCTTAGTAATGGAGATGAGCACCACCTGCTACAGTCAGACATGACTTGACAACCTTGTCAAAGGGGAAACCTTTATGTTTTTAGTCTCACAAAGAAGGAGACAACCTGGTCCTCAAAGGAAATACCTTTGTGTGTTGCTAATGGAATTTAAATTTTATTTCCTGGATTTTTTTGGCTTTTTGTCTTCCAGAGCCTACGTGGCCAGAGGGAGGAGTGGCCTGCCTGCATGGATATCCCTCCATACAGTCTTAACTGAGAGCAGCAACAACAGCAGCAACATCTATGATTCTATGATCCTGACAAAATGCAGACCTGTGACTAACATCGTCACATTTTTATTTCTCCTGTATAACTTTTAACACCTTTGCCTGGTGAAGAAGTCAGTGGAGCTTTGAAAGCTTGCAACATGTATTTTGTGCATTTTGGTTGTTGCGGTAAAGGTATCACTGCATGGTGGATTTTGGATGTTATTGTATGGCCAACATGGTTACCTCTGGATATACCCTCTAAATATCTTACATTAGTGATTCTGATATTTCTCTTCTGCAGGGCTACAGCCTGGCTGTCATGGCCAGCCAAAAGATGGAGTCAGAGGATGAGGAGGAGGACATGGCTCCTCAGGAACAAGAGGAGTTGGAGGCCAGACCAGGTCCCAGTTCTGCCATGCCAGACCCCAGTCCTGACATTTCAGCCCCAGGAGTGGGAGCCCAGCCAGGCTCTGGCACTGTGGAGCTCCCTTCAGAGGCTAAGCAGCTGAGTGAGGTTTCAAATGAAGAATCCAGTTTGGTGGTTCCCTCCTTTAAGAAGAGGAGGGCTGAGAGTGCTTGTGTGCGTTGGTCCTGCAGGTTTGCTGAAAAGCAAGCTGGTAATAAAGCACAGCAGCCAACAGGGAGGGTGTCTCCTACTTAAGCACCTGTGGGATGCCATCCCTTTGCCAGAACTTATTGTAAGTCTCTTGGTGTGACTGTGTGCTGGCTTTGTGTCTTTGGAACTCTGGTTTGCCTTGACCTTGGAACGATTTGGACTTTTGCTGCTTTCTCTTTTCCCTGACCTCGGACTGGACTGACTTCTGTGATTTCCCAAACACTGACCTTGGCTCTGGCTTTTGGACTATTCTTAGGATCAACGTTTAGGTTTGTGGAACTGCCTTATCAGCTTTTGTTGGTGTGTGCTGGCCACAGTCCGGGACATTGGCTACATTTTGCACATGGTGCTGGGCAGACCAGGAAGATGGCAGCAAAAATTGTCCCTAGCACCAGCCCTTTAGCTTCTTGTGCAGCATGGGAAGAAAAGCTTAAAAATAAACCTTAAAGCCCACCATACATAGCATATAAACACTTCCACAGTAAATCATGAACCTTGGCATCAGCTGGGAAGGGTGGAGATAAATGCCCAGATTTTAATGCTATCTCAACAAACAGGACTTCTCCTTTCTCCTCCTCCCAGAACTTCCCACTTTGAGTTTTCTGCCCCAGCTTGGAGATCTGAAGAAGCATAGCAATTCTCCGAGGTTTTGATTGGTTCTATGAGACCTGGCAATCCTAATGTTATCATTGGCCATGTTTCCATGCCCTCCAGCCACAACTAGAGACCCAGAGGTTCTCCAGCCCTTCCCCAAAGCATCAGCCTTAGCAGTCTCAGTAGCACAGCCAAGATCAATGACTATTTCCCTAGATTTAAAACTTTCCATGGAAGCCTTCTAAAAATGCTTGCCTGGCCATGAAGATTCAGACTGAAGCACTACAGTGAGCTGAAGTGACCAGAGGGACCTCTGAAACACTCAGCTACAGATGCAGCCCTGTGCACTGTTCTTGCCTATCTGTGGAATGGAAAGGTGGATATTGCCTTGCAAGATAGTTTCAATTATGTTCTTTCATTTTCCAATCTGGGTGAACCTGTCAAGAGAGCTAGGAGTGCAAGACATGGAAGGTGAGATACGGATAGAGGGCAGGAGAGTTCCATAATCGGCTATGCATATAGAAATTACTACAAGCAATCTCCCCCACCCCCACCCCCCACCCCACCCCAGTCTCTGGAGCCAACCTATGCCTTGGGAGGGGAAATTACATGTTTTCTTCTGCCTGTGTTAACTCTCTATTGACACAGCAATTGCTGACTTTAAAAAAAACCGACAATGGCAGTGTTGCACACATACACAAAAGGTCAAAGTGATGCTTCACAGGCTTTCAACAGCAGCACTCCTCTTGGTTTGATTACCTTTCAATAGTCCTGTGGCTGACATTAATATTAATGAAAGTGCTGTAACTTTGGTAAATATGTATGGGGGTGATTTCAAGCTTGTCCAAACCCCAGAGTGCAGGAGAGCTGTCTGGGGTGAGACACCCAGGGCTCATTGTGCCTTAGCAGCATTGATGATTACATCAAGCAGAGGGGAGCTTTCCAGGCCTTGTTAATAGAAACCTTGAACAATAGGTGCATCAAAGCAAATATTGATTAAGCTGCTTGGTTATTACAAGCCAGGCCTCATCAGGCTGGCTTGCTAAGAGATCAGCCATAAACTGGACAGACAGGGAAAAGAGCACTGCACTGTTGATTTATGGGTTAGAAGTCTTGGTTACAAGGCCAATATTAGTAAGGTGCACTAAGCACACAAGTTTTGTTTTTGCATGTGTGTCTTCCACATACGTCTTGAGTGGGACCTTAGGAGCATGTAGGCCTTGGCAGGGTGAGGTGCTAGCCACTCAAGTGACAAGTGCTAAGGGGTGGGGATGAAGGCAATATTTTGGAGGGGATAGTTCTGTGTTGTGTATGACTATAGGTATGGTTGTAAAAGTTGGACTGAGAAGAAAGCTGTCAAGAAGAAAATCACCTCATTTGAAATGTGGTGCTGGAGCAAAGTTCTATGGATATCATGGACTGCTAAAAAAAAGTGACTACATCTAGAGCATACCACACCTGAAACAAAGATGACTAAATGGAGGTTGTTGTACTTTCGATACCTCATGCTTGGCACCATTGCTTTGTAAAGAGGAAGGCAGTAGAAAAAGAAGAAGACCACAGGTAGACTGATTCAACGAAAGAAGCCATCAGCAGAGCTTGCAAGACCTTAGCACAGTATCTGATGACCAGGGAGCATTCATAGGGATGGTTTTAAGTCAAAGTCAACCTGACAGTAAATGACAACAACAAAGAGTTGTGTGCCCTGTGGCTTTACCTACCGTGCCCTAAGCAAGGCTCCTGGGGCCCAAGCTCAACCTGAAGGCACATACACAATGACAACAACAACAACAACACTTGAACTCCTAGCACAACAAGGGAAATATGATATAATAGGCATCACTGAAACCTGGTGGGATGAGTCTCATGATTGGAATGTAGAAATAGAGGGGTATAACCTTTTTAAGAGAAACAGGCCAAGCAGGAAAGGAGGAGGAATAGCATTATATGTCAGGGATATTTACACCAGTGAAGAGATGCAGGAAGTCAATACTGGAAGCCAGGTGGAGAGCATCTGGATAAAAATTAAAGGAGAGGGAAATAACAGGGATGTTACTGTGGGAGTCTACTACAGACCCCCGACTCAGGCAGAGGAATTGGATGATGCCTTTCTAGAACAGATAATCACATACTCAGAAAAGAGAGATGTAGTAGTGATGGGTGACTTCAACTATCCTGATATTTGCTGGAAGTCAAACTCAGCCAAATCCTCAAAGTCTAGCAAATTCCTCACTTGCCTGGAAGACAATTTCATTGTCCAAAAGGTGGAAGAGGCAACAAGGGGATCAGCCATTTTAGATCTGATCTTAACCAACAGGGAAGACCTAGTTGATGGGGTGCAAGTGGTTGGATCCTTAGGTGGAAGTGACCATGTTCTCCTGGAGTTTGTAATACAGTGGAAGGGAGAAGCTAGGCATAGTCAGACACGCACTCTAGAGTTTAGGAGAGCTAATTTCAATAAACTTAGAGAAATACTGGGAGTGATCCCATGGTCAGGAATACTAAAAGAAAAGGGGGTTCAAGACGGATGGGAGTTTCTCAAAAGGGAGATATTGAAGGCACAATTTCAAACAGTTCCAATGAGGAAGAAAAATGGAAGATGTCTCAAGAAGCCAGGATGGATGACTAAGGAACTTTCAAATGAGCTAAGTTTTAAACGGAACATGTATAAGAAATGGAAAAATGGAGAAATCACGAAAGAGGAATTCAAACAAATAGCCAGCACATGTAGGGGTAAAGTCAGAAAAGCTAAAGCGCAGAATGAACTCAGGCTTGCTAGAGAGGTTAAGAACAATAAAAAGGGCTTTTTTGGATATGTCCGCAGCAAAAGGAAGAAGAAGGAAACAGTGGGGCCACTGCGTGCAGAAGATGGCAAAATGCTAACAGGGGACAGAGAAAAGGCAGAATTACTCAACACCTTCTTTGCTTCAGTCTTCTCAGAAAAGGCAAAGGGTGCTCAACCTAAGGATAATGGAGACAGAATAGAGGAAATTCAGCACAGAATAAGTAAAGAGGTAGTACAGGAATACCTGGTTAACCTAAATGAATATAAATCTCCAGGACCAGATGAACTACATCCTAGAGTATTAAAAGAACTGGCAAATGTAATATCAGAGCCATTGGCAATAATCTTTGAGAACTCCTGGAGAACAGGAGAAGTCCCAGCAGACTGGAGGAGGGCAAACGTTGTCCCCATCTTCAAAAAGGGAAAAAAAGAGGATCCCAACAATTATCGTCCAGTTAGTCTGACATCAATTCCAGGAAAGATTCTAGAGCAGACCATTAAGCAGAGAGTCTGCGAACATTTAGAAGCCAATGCCATAATCACAAAAAGCCAACATGGGTTTCAGAACAGGAAGTCATGCCAAACGAACCTGATCTCTTTTTTTGATAAAATTACCAGCTTGGTAGATGAAGGGAATGCTGTGGATATAGTATACCTCGATTTCAGTAAGGCCTTTGACAAGGTTCCCCATGACATTCTTGCAAACAAGCTTGCAAAATGTGGGATAGACAAGTTAACTGTTACATGGATTTGTAATTGGTTGAGTGGCCGAACTCAAAGGGTGCTCAACAATGGCTCCTTTTCATCCTGGAGAGAAGTGACCAGTGGGGTGCCACAGGGTTCTGTCCTGGGCCCAGTGCTATTCAACATCTTTATTAACGATTTGGATGACAGAATTGGGGGCATACTTATCAAATTTGCAGATGACACTAAACTGGGAGGAGTAGCTAATACCCCAGAGGACAGGATCAAAATTCAAAATGACCTGAATAGACTAGAAAGCTGGGCCAGTGCTAACAAAATGAAATTCAATGCGGAGAAATGTAAGGTTCTGCACTTAGGGCGGAAAAATGAAATGCACAGATATAGGATGGGGGACACCTGGCTGAATGAGACCACATGTGAAAGGGATCTAGGAGTCCAAGTAGACCATAAGCTGAACATGAGTCAACAGTGTGATGCGGCAGCTAAAAAAGCCAATGCAATTTTAGGCTGCATCAATAGAAGTATAGTTTCTAGATCAAGGGAAGTTATAGTGCCACTCTATTCTGCTTTGGTCAGGCCCCACCTGGAATACTGTGTCCAGTTCTGGGCACCACAATTCAAAAAAGATGTGGAGAAACTGGAGCATGTCCAAAGGAGGGCAACTAAGATGGTGAAGGGTCTGGAAACCTTGCCCTATGAAGAACGCCTTAGGGAGCTGGGGATGTTTAGCCTGGAGAAGAGAAGGTTAAGAGGTGATATGATAGCCCTGTTTAAATATTTGAAGGGATGTCATATTGAGGAGGGAGCAAGCTTGTTTTCTGCTGCTGCAGAGACTAGAACGCGGAACAATGGATGCAAACTGCAGGAAAAGAGATTCCACCTCAACATTAGGAGGAACTTCCTGACAGTAAGGGCTGTTCGACAGTGGAACACACTCCCTCGGAGTGTGGTGGAGTCTCCTTCCTTAGGGGTCTTTAAGCAGAGGCTGGATGGCCATCTGTCAGGGATGCTTTGACTTGGAGTTCCTGCATGGCAGGGGGTTGGACTGGATGGCCCTTGTGGTCTCTTCCAACTCTATGATTCTATGATTCTATGATTCTGTCCTCAGGATTCCATTATAAAAGAGAAAAAAGACTAAAGGGAAAAGAAAAGAATTGAAAAGAAAAGGGAAAAGAAAAGAGGCGGGAAAAAACAAAAAGCAAATTCAGGCACAAGTTCTTTTAGTTACAGAATTCTTATCATGACTAGGTGGGATGGAAACTATTTTGGGAAATGAAGAGCCAAAGGACTTGTATCCAAACTGAACCAATGAAATGGACCTCTCCTCTCCTCTGCCCCTGTTTGTAGCCCAGTGAAATGGCTATTCTGAGCAAGTGTTCATGACAATTGATGTCTTTCGTGTGAGGCAGTGAAGCAGTAAAAACATACTAGGTTTCAGTTTGAACTTTAAAGGCAGGTGTCCAAGATGATGGACCTTATTCTCAAAACTGAATCAGTTCCTTGAATGCCTCCTTTAAATTTTTGACTAAAAACCAGAACAGATTCACCCCTCCTCTGACATGGGAACCACCAGATGTGACTGTTGACAGTGGAAGGATGGCTAATGGGTCTGCTGGTGCATTTCCATGTCCTCCCTGAACTGGCAGCTTGGAAGTTCCAGGAAAGGTGTCAACAGTGGTTACAGAAACTGTGGTGGATGTTGCTCCTCCTTACTGATGGGGGATGTAGGATGTTGGAGACACTTTGAGCATCAAGGCATCAACCCAGATCCCCTCCGGGGGTGGCGGACCTATTCGAATGGTCCACCCTCGAAGGCTGATGGAACCCAAGAGGTTCCAAGAAGCCCTAGAGGGGCATATGGTTGGAAGTGACGGCGACACTGTTGATGCCCTAGTTAACACCTGGGACACTGATCTCTCCAGGGCTATACACAGTATCGCTCCCAAGCGCCCTCTCAGGCCTGCTTCCAAAAGGAAGCCCTGGTATACGGAAGATCTCCGGGCAAGGAAGCGGGTCCTGCGACGGCTAGAGCGCACCTGGCGGAGACACCAGCGCTTATCCGACAAGGCTCTCCTAGACCTTCATTTGGAGGACTATGGAGAGGTGATACAAGCAGCTAAGAATTCGTTCTTTGCTGCTCGTGTCGCGTCCGCGGAGTCGCGTCCAGCAGAGTTGTTCAGGGTAGTGAGGGAGCTAACTCAGCTCCCTCCTGCCCCGAACCAGATCCTTGAACCTACTAAGGCCTGCTGTGACCAATTTAACAACTTCTTCGCGGATAAAATCTCTCGGATAAGCGAAGGTCTTGACACCAGTATTAGAGCAGAACCCAGAATAGAGGTATCCAGAGCTTCCGTGGACTCGGTTATACTGGATCAGTTTGAGTCGGTCAGTACCGAGGATGTGGACAAGATCCTTCGAAGTCTTAGGAAGACGACCTGCTCCCTCGATCCCTGTCCCTCATGGCTAGTAGCACAGGGGGGGACCGGTGGTAACTTTACTGTTACACCGGATCATTAATTCATCTCTGAGGGAAGGGCAGTTTCCTAACAACCTCAAATTGGCCACTATAAAACCTATATTAAAAAAGCCCTCCCTCGACCCCCTGATTCACAGCAATTATCGGCCAGTTTCGCTGCTGCCATTTTTAGGGAAGGCGATCGAGAGGGCGGTTGCTTTCCAACTTCAATCGATCTTGGAGGAAACGGATTTTCTAGATCCATTTCAAACCGGTTTTCGGGCGGGCTACGGGGTTGAGACTGCCATGGTCGCCCTGGTCGATGATCTCCGTCTGGGCATTGACAGGGGTAGCGTGTCCCTGTTGGTGCTCTTGGACATCTCAGCGGCTTTCGATACCATTGACCATGGTATCCTTCTGGAACGCCTGGCAGAGGTGGGAATCGGGGGCACTGCGCTCCAGTGGTTCCGGTCCTACCTCTCTGGGAGGTTCCAGATGGTGCAGCTGGGGGACGTGTGCTCCGATAAGAGGGCCCTTACATCCGGGGTCCCTCAAGGAGCCATTCTGTCCCCCATGCTATTTAACATTTACATGAAACCGCTGGGAGAGATCATCCGGAGACATGGGGCACGGTGTTATCAGTACGCTGATGACACCCAAATAGTCTTCTCTATGTCTCCGACTGATGCAGTGACCAGGGATGGCGTCGCTCCTCTCGTGGCCTGCCTGGAATTGGTAATGGACTGGATGAGGGAAAACAGACTCAGCCTGAATCCAGAGAAAACGGAAGTGCTCGTGATAGGTTCCCCCGGTCCAGGTTTGGAGGTGGTTCCACCTGTCCTGAATGGGGTCACGCTCCCTGTGAAGGACACTGTACGCAGCTTGGGGGTGCTCCTTGACTCGTCGCTCCATCTTACTTCTCAGGTGGATGCGACGGTCAGGAGCACCTGCTACCAGCTTCGGCTGATACGCCAGCTGCGTCCCTACCTGGACCGGAGGGACCTTGAAACAGTAGTACATGCTCTGGTAACCTCTCGGTTGGACTTCTGCAATGCGCTCTACATGGGGCAGCCTTTGTATCACACTCGGAAGCTACAATTGGTTCAGAACATGGCAGCTCGGGTGGTCACTGGCGCTCCCAGGACCGCCCACATAACACCTATTCTGAAAGATCTACATTGGCTGCCTATTCGCTTCCGGGCTCAGTACAAAGTGCTGGTTATCACCTATAAAGCCCTATATGGCTTGGGCCCAGAGTACCTAAAGGACCGTCTCTCCTCATATAATCCGCCCCGCACACTTAGATCCACAGGGCAACAACGTCTAAGAGTTCCAGAGGCTAGATTGTCAACAACGGCGAAGAGGGCTTTTTCTGCCTCGGCCCCTAGCCTCTGGAACTCGCTGCCCACGGAGCTCCGCTCAGTTACCTCCCTTAATGCGTTTAAAAAAGGATTGAAAACCTTCCTCTTTGAACTTGCGTACCCCTGACTTACTCCCCTGCTCCTATTCCACACCGTGAGTTGTATTGTTGTTATTGTGTCTGTGCTCCCCTGGCTGATAATGCATTATTGTGATATTAGATGTTTTAATTTTTATATGTATTTTAATTGTTTTAACTGTTCACCGCCCTGATCTTGGGAAGGGCGGTATAAAAATAAACCTATGATGATGATGATGATGATGATGATGATGATGATGATGATGATGAAGATATGGCTGGTCTGTTCTCCAGGGGGGAAGGATAAGAAGGGTGTACTCACAAATAGAGTCCACAACTGATGCCAGTCTGTAAGCTGTTAGATGCTGGTCCACTGTGAGTTTCCAGGAAAAAAAGGAAACAGTGTAGCCAGTTGACACAACTATGGCCACGATTTCTGACATGTCAAGAAAAAACCTTGGAGGTCCACCACATTACATAGTTTAAGATTCATTGGTATAAACTACTCCATCTCTACTTGGTGTGTTTCCCCAACTGAGGTATACCATTGCTGGTTAAGGCAGTAAGTATGAGCATCTCCCACAAGGCCTTAGGCCTTAATTTGGATATCACCAATTTATGCTTGTGGAGTAAGAGCTTTTATAGATTAATGTGTGCTGGGCATCAGTCATGCCCTTTATTAAGACTAACAGAGCCAGCAGTCATTTTCATGAAATTACTGAGCATGTGTGAGCCTGAGGGCTAGTAGGAGATCAAAATATTGCTTAAGGTACAATGACACAAATTTTCTTTTGCAATCAAGATCATACAGACTGTGCTGGCACAGCGCCTGCTTTCAGCATCGGAGCCAAAGGAACCTGGACTATGCTGATTTCAGGCGCTGTGAGCATAATTACACGGCAATGCCAGCAAAGGCAAATTTACGCTTCTTGGGGGAAAGTTACTTAGGCATCTAATGAACAAACAAGCAATCAGCTGTGCCACAGTTGGGAACCTGGGTATTTTCAGCAAATGAAATGGGGGAAACAGACTTAATCTTTGAAGCAGAAACAGCACATTTCCACACCATTCCATCTTTCTCTTAACCAGAGAGAAGGTAACTGGTGCACAAGGAGAACACTTAAGGAATGGTGCTTTTAAGGCCCCCCCTGGGAATCTTATATCAATATACATTCCAAGGTTTGGAAATGCTCAGGAAGGCAGAAGGGAAGGAAGGAGCAACAGCTCCCATCATAGAAACTTTGCTGAAATTATGTGTTTAAAGCAGTGGTTGGAATCATGTAGCCCTCCAGATATCATTTGGTCTGCAACCCCTGCAGACCTTTAGGAGATTATCAAATGGGGCAGGGGCGGAGGGAAGCAGGAATAATTGTACGATTTCACTGAAGATTTTCAGACACATTGTGCTCATCCACAACTTATCCTATGAAGATCCAGGAATGCTCTAGCAACAAACCATGCACAGGGAAGTCCCAGGAACGATTTGTTGCTGGAGCATTCTTGAATCTTCATGGGATAAATCCTGGATGAGGGCAACATTGTCTGAAAATCTTCAGCATGATCGTGCGATTATGCTGAAAGTATGCCTTTTACTCTCTGCTCCCCCCATCTGATAATCTCCCTAGTTAGCGTGCCAATAAGGAGGAATACTGGACCTGCAGTCCAACAACATCTGGAGAATCACATCATCCCCATTCCTGCCTTATGGATTCAGACTCTCGGGTGGACATCCCTTGGAAGCCATAGATGATCTTGAAGGGAGCATGAAGAAAGGTATGTACTGTATATATTTGACTATAAGTTGACCTCATGTATAAGTCGAGGACAGGTTTGGGGGCCAAAATTATGGATTTTGATATGACCTTAGGATAAGTCAGGGGTGAAATTTAAGGCAATGTAACAAAGGATCTAAAGGATAAAACAATGGTAAACAATGCAAAAGAACTTGCAAAATTCCAGCAGGTATAGCTGTTTGTGCTCATACAAAAGACTGGATGGATGAGAGAATAGATGGAGGTCAGTAATTTCAGGACAGATTATGCTCTTGTCTTTCACCAGGGTGATTTCTTTTTACAGTAAGAGTTAAAGTACAGTATTTACATTGACCCACGGATAAGCCTATCCAGGTTTTTGAGGTCAATTTTTAGACTAAAATGTCTAGACCTATTCATCAGTAATATACAGTAATATTCTGGTAGGTGCATGCTTTTTTCCCCACACACCAAGATATGAATAGGCTGATCTGAATACCCACAGCACTGCTTCACTTTAGATCTAGTTCTCCAGTGCCCCATCATTTCATTCTGATTTGGAAAGAAGGAAACAGAGGAAGATTGTCCATCTTAATGGAATCTTCCTGTGCAATTTTGAGAAGAGTTTGGATAGATTCTACGATTTTATCTTTTAATGTCACTGTTGAACTAATACTGCAGAGCTTCACACATTCTGCCAGTGGGCACTCCAAACAAATGAGACTCTCCACAGCTTCACCTGTGAGATTATTCACTTCAAGTTGGGGAGGGCTGCCCTGCTGCATTGATGTTTGACTTCTAGTGTTATCATTAGTCAGCTACTGCTCTCTGAGGTGTAGAACTGACATGGACAAATTCAGCTAAATACATCTGTCTATTTTGGTGATTCCCAAATGTCTTAGGACTTCAGGCTTGCCTCACCTACTAAAAATGTCACTCTTGCTTGAACAGAAAATTGCTGCATGAAGCCAAATTGGCAACATTTTGCCTTTTTAAACAGTATTTATGGAGCCTATTCCTACCCCGAGTGCTGCAAGTTTTCACCAGGATTAAAATTTTTTGAATGGTTTTGTCCACTGGGCCAAAGTCACAAGATTTGTGTGTGTGTGTATTTTCCAAAGATTTTTGCATTTATGTTTTTTTCTTTTTTTTGCAAAATGGATGCATTTTTGGTTCAAAAATGGTGATTCATTTTGCGCAATCCACTATTGTTGCTACCTTGTTTTTCAAAGTAAAGTGACTTGATTAGTTGTTTGTCTCTTACTGATCAATAACCCTCTACTTCTGTGCTTGCTGAAAGTGTGCACTTAACAAAGGGGGACAAAGAAAAGTTTTGTATAGATGCATCTTGTGCAAACTGGAGACGTGGTTTTTCAGTGATGTGTCTCACCATGCCAAGGAACCATTTCTCATTGTGGGTGCTAGAATGTGTGAATATTCTTTGTTATGTGCCTTGAAGTCCACTCCAATTTGTGGGGTTTTCTTATCAAGAGTTTTCTTGGCAAGATATATTCTGAGGTTTGCTATTGCCTTCCTCTGAGGGTGAGAGAGCGATTTGCTCTAGGTCATGCAGTGAGTTTCCATGGCTGGACAGAGATTTGATCCCTGGTCTCCCAGAGTCCTAGTCCAACACTCAAATTATTATGACAAATTGGGTCTCTGAATATTTTTTACGTCCCTAATTTTCACTGAAGAAATAAGAGTATGGATGGTGGTTCACAACTCAAAAAGATGGCAGCTTTTTGTATACATTCCCGGTTATAGTGAGAGACAAGGCAAGTGATGCTTCTGATGACTCTTTTTCTCCTGTTTTTTTTATCAGTCCAATTCTAGCTCATACCTGTCATCCTGCTTGTCACAGCAACTATGCAAATGTATAAGATGAAAGGATCAAGAAAAAAACAAAAAGAGAGGGAGAAGCCACAGCTGCCCATCTTTCGTAAATACAGAAATAGCTGGGGTCATTTCCAAGAGCAGTCTTAAATAAGAAACTGTCTTATATCAAGTCACACTCTTGGTCCATCTAGTGCAGCACTGTCGTCTCTTATTGGCAGTGGCTCTATGGGATGCAGAGTCATTTTCCTTAGCTCGATATAGTGATACCAGGGGTTGAATTGGGTACTTTTGCATTAGTTCTACTGTACAGCTACACACCTTTCATGTAGCCCAGAATTTCCCCATTTTTAATTCCCAGAGGTTGTGGAATTTGAATTCCAATACAGGGCCCACCTTTTTGCAGAAGCTCTGATGGGTATGAAGAAACATGGTAGATTATCTACCATAGGTCCAAGACCACCCATCCCCACAGACCAGAATTGACAACCCTAAATTGCAGAGGAGCCAAAGTGGTGTAGTGGTTTGAGTGTTGGAACAGGATTCAGGGAAAACAGGGTCTGAATCTTGGCTTAGCTATTGAAATTCATTGGGTGACCTTAGGCAAGTCACACTGTCTCAGCCTTAGAAAAAGGCAATCACAAACCCACTCTGAACAAATTTTGCCAAGAAAATCTTGTGATAGGTTTGTCTTATGGTCACTATAAGTTGGAAATGAAGTAAAGGCACACACCGCCAACAACAGATAGAAGAGTGGTTCATCCCTTGGACAAAAATGTTAAGAATTTCATATTTCTTTGTAGAGATTGCCAACAGTACTTTTTCTAAGGTGTTACTAGACCCATCATTTTAGCAATTGATTCGACATCATTGTCATGGAAAGCTATACTGTAATATTCTGATAAAGATTTGGAGTTTAGCTTTTTTAAAAACACCATAAAAGGAGAGATTTAGAATGAGATACTGCTCTTTTTCTGCCCACAAAAGTTAGAGTTGTAAGAGCCAAGTATGGAACAAAACAATTATATTGAAATATTTCATGCCGTGCCTATGTGGCAAATGTGACAAAATTGAGTGCATCCTTAAAATAGCAGCAGCCATCTTTTTCAAACACAAAAGTGGATGATTATTGATGGAAATGAGAACACAGTGCACAAGAATGGGGAGAAGAATAGTGCACTTAACTCTAAAAGGAGTGATAATAACTCCTCCTTGCTAGAGTGCTTACAGGTATTTTAATCAGGTTTATAACAGGATTTCTTTTCCAGCTGGGATTTAAATCCTAGAATGCAACAAACATTAACTCATAGGTAGACCCTTTCTCAAATGGTTTGCAACCTAGAGAGAGAAGCAAACAGAGCTTATGAAATAACTTTTTGGACTACAGTTTCCAGAATTCCCAGTCAGCATGATCCTGGGGATTCTGAGAGTTGTAATCTCATATTATGGAGTTCATAAGCCATGAAATGAAGGCATTGGTGGTAAAAGTAGGTCCAAAGTAGTGAAGTCTACATGTTCATACTAGATTTAATTTATTGTTAGGACAACCAAGGTCACTAACATGTCTGTTCCATATTGATACTAATATTGGATAAATCCCATCAAGGTTCATTGGAAAAATCTATGCTGAATCTTTTCTTTTCTTTTTTTTTCCTATTCATATTTGACAGTTTTGTTCACAAGCATTTTTCCCATACCTGCATCACATTACAGTAGGAGGCAAAAGAACATGTCCTCTCTCAGTTAGGCTATGTGAGCTCATGGACCATGGCAGATATGTTCAAGAGGTGTGACATAATGGCCACAATCCTATGAAAACCCATTTATAGGTATACAACAGAGTGAATCAATATAACAGGTTATCGGTTTTGACACACTACTCCTCCTTGCTCCTGCTCCCATTTGAAACTCTTTCCTGTTGCCTGTAAAGCTCATAGACACATGCGTTTCTCTTGACTGTGGCCCTAAGACATTGCTGTCCAAGGTGCAGGACAAATGGCGCCCCTTCGGTTCCACATTCAAAAGCTAAATGGGCTGGTGGTTGACTCTTATTCCAAGGACTTTATCACACCAATCTGTTGACCTGTCACAATTGTTCTAGTTTAAGAGTGGGAAGCATACCAGTTTGGCATAATTTCTTATCACATTTTCCCTCATTATAGCACTTTGGTGGTGTGAATGCAGACACAGGAGCTGGCTTGGGGAAGGGGTTGGCCACTGTGGTTGTTGCAAGAGGGTAGTGGGAAGAGGAGCAGAATCATGGTCTCTCAAACCATGTTACTGCCTGAGAGGCAGAGCTGCAGTGGAATGAACATATTGCATGAAGGCAACAGTGGAATAGCAGCAAGACTGAGAGCCTATTGATGGGTGTTGCCTGTTGATGAAAAGGTACACTACAGTGAGGAATGAAATGCAGGCAACAGCAGGATGGACATGGTGTTATGTGATAAGTACTGGCCAAAGACACTTTTATATTGTTAAAATTCTGCTTTTATAGCCTCATGTGATAAAGTCTCCACTCTGAAACAGGACACCACCCTCCACTGAAGGCAGCAAGTTGTCACAGGGAGCAGAAGATAGGCCATGTGGCATATGTGATTCAATCCTTCATCCTCTCATTGTTTTTTACATAGCTCCCAACTGTCCCAATTTGACAGGGACAGTCCTGATTAATGCCCTGATTTCCCACTTTTTCAGATGCTTTAAAATTGTCCCAATTTTCCTCTTTCTTCCTTGAACTTTACCCTTTTAACTTCAACTTATTTTCATTTGTATAAAAGTGGTACAAAGTGCAAAAGCAAACTGCTTCAACTTTTCATTGTTGTTGTTAACTGCCATCCAGTTGACTTCATCTTATGGCAATCCCATGAATGACAAACCTCAAAGTCCCCCTGTCATCAACAATCTTGATCAGGTCTTGCAGACTCTGGGCAATGGCTTCCATGATAGAGTCTTATCAATCTGGAATGTGTTCTTCCTTTTTTCCTACTGCCGGTTACTACCTTAACAAACATTATTGCCTTCTCTAGGCAGTCATGTCTTCTCATGATATGGCCAAGTCATTTTGGCTTCTAGGTAGAGTTCAGACTTGGACCCATTTAATGTCTTTTTAGCAGCCTGTGGTATCTGTAGAAATCTTCCTCTGACCACATTTCAAATGAATTGATCTTCCTATCAGCTTTATTTACTGCCCATCTTTCACAACCATAAATAGAAATGGAAAATCAGAAATGCTAAAATATGGACAACCCTAACTTCAGTATTCAATGATATATTTTTTTTATTTGAGGATCTTGCCTAGTTCTTGCATGACTTGCCCTTCCAAGTCCTCATCTTCTTTTGATTTTTTTGACTGCAGTCTCCATTCTGATTAATGACTGCACCAAGATATGGACAATCTTGTGTGTTCTGCCTCATTAATAATGCTTGCCATCATGTCCTAGTTTTCTTCTGTGAAATGCTGGAGAGTATATTTTTACTGACTTCAAGTATCAGTTGCCTGCAGTGGCTACCCCCTCTGCCTAATGGTAAGGCTAGCCCAACCAGTTTTGCACTTTTATATTTTACAAAAATTGGCTCCTGACCAGCTTCATTCTTGAGCTTTCCAGAGATAATTTCTTCAGAAGTATATTCAGCAAACTTCAGTCTGGCTCACTTCTTCTTTGCCCTATTGGTCCATGTTTATCTAAAACACTCATATACACAATATGAGCTGGAGCTATTCTGTCAAACCATTCTGATGATGGTGTAATGAGATGTGAGAGTACGGAGAGTTCTTCTTGATCTGAAAAAAAAAATGCAGCTCTTTTTCTATTGCAGTCATCCAGAAATGATATCTCCAGAGAATATTGAAGGAGGACATTTTAAGCGTAGGAAGGTCTATAATTTTCATCTGCCTTGTTACTTAGAGCTGTCATCCATATAATTCTCGAATGGGTGCTTTACAGTTTTTTCAGTGATTCCCCCACCCTATCTGACTGATAAAAATGAGCAGCTAATTGCTCAGCATAATGACAAAGACAAAAACAACATGACAGTGTCCCGTTTGAAGTGTCTAGTACCTGATGAGAAGTGTAGGAATGCAGACAAGGAATCAGAACCTTTCACAGCCTGGACCTATATCTGGGAAATGTGTGTGTGAGCATTCAAGTCACCAGTTGACTTATGGTGACCCATGAATTTCTTAGGGTTTGCTTAGGAAAGGAATACTCAGAAATGGTTTTGCCAGTTCCTTTCTCTGAAATATAACCTACAGCATCTGGTATTCATTGGTGGTCTTCCATCCAAGTACTAACCAGGGCTGATCCTGGTTTGCTTTCCATGATCAAGCCTATGCTGTTCTGCAATAATGAAATCTGAGCCATAATAATCAAGATTTCTGACTATATATCTTATGTGGAGGCCCATTCTATTATTTACAGGAAGTTACACATTATTTTTGCATTACTAACATTGTTAGTAATGTGAGGAGGAAAATGGAGAATAAATGGCTAATTGTGAAACCTGTTCTGGCCACCCTGAGATGGCCTCTGTAGGCAAAAACGCCTTCTGTGGTTAAGACTCTGAACCCCTGGGATTTTCTAATCCTCCTCCTTCCTTCACAATATTTTTTTTAATCAGAATTAGAACTCTGTTAGTCTTCCACAACATTTTTATAGTAACTAGGACCTTATTAGTTTTCCTGTGCTATTGGTTAACTCCTGGAAAAATTATTTGCACAGCCAGGTGCCACAATAGTACCTATAAGTACCAGTGAGGACCTAAGAAATTTTCCTGCCTATGGTGAAGTAGAAAATGGTACTTCTTCCCCATCCGACACAAGATACATAATACTCAAAGCCTGGAAAGTTATTTTGTCTCAAAGACCTTTCCTCCTCCTATTCCTCACAGTAACAATACAGTCAAAACATCTTAAATAACTAACAATTTACTGTTCTTTTCTGAAACCCTGCATCTGTTGCCAGAAATGGCTGCCTCCTTCTACCTAATGTTAGAGCCGGCCTTGGTAATCACCATGGCTGTATGAAAACTCACACCCAACACTTAAATAGTACTAGTGGATGTCTAATACCACAGTAGTCAGTTTTTGTAGAGGGTTGTACACAGAGCTGTTGCCTTTGATTACCTTCAATAGGATGCAAATGATGGTAGTCTAACATAATGGCCTTTCTGTCAAAATGGCTACTTTGGCAAGCTGTTTCCAGGAGCATTATTATTTTCCTGCTCCCCACCCTCATATTCTGTATATCATTAAAAAGAAAACAAAAATGGGGGTGAGGGGTGGGGAGCAGACCAGAACACATTCTCTCTCTGTTTTGCTTCAGTTGCCAAGCTAACAATGTATGGCACTTTTTAGTATTGTTTATGAGGAAGAGAAAAGAAATTTCCAGTGGAAAATCCTTGGGGAATGAAATCCTATATACATTTACACATAAACAAGTGTAATTGAAATCAATGGGACTTATTTCAGAGTTAAGCAGCATAAATTTGACCTGCAAATCTATCCCTGCCCCTTTAGAAACAGAACTAAAAAATACAGCACCAATTGGGATGCTCCCAATTAATCCTCTGTTGCCCCATTTTTTCAGGTTCTTTTAAAATATCCCAGTTTCTCTTTCCTTCTTCTACTTTACCCCTTTGTCCTCCTCAGCTAACTTCAATTGGTGTAAATTGAGTTCAAAGTGCAATAGGGGTTTGTATTCAATTAACTCAGGATAGGGGAGACAATGGGATGGAGTCTTGCTTTTCCCCTGCAGATTCAGGCAAAAGCAAACTGCTGCAGCCTTTCCTAGCTTGTGTGTTCTTCCTTGTTAATAACTTCTCCTTCCTGAACATGGTCTGATGTTGCTTGGCCACATGTGTCCCAGTTTTCATCTGTGGAATGCTGGAGGGGATTTTGTATAGTGGGCTCTTGGTATCCATTAGTTTGGTTCCAGGACCCCCTGTGGATACCAAAATCCATGGATGCTCAAGTCTCATTATATATAATGGCATAGTAAAATAATGTCCCTTATATAAAATGACAAAAACAAGGTTTGGTTTTTGGAATTTCTTTTAAAAAATGATTTTCAAGCCATGGGTGGTTGAAGTTGTGGATATGGAATCCATGGATGTAGAGGACCAACTGTCCTTTTAGAAGTCTAGCAGAGGTTGGAGAAGCTACTTTTTGACTGCATGTCCCAGAATTCTTGTCTGTGTAGAGCCAAGAATTGCACAATTTTCCAGTCTATTCTTGCTTGCGTATGCATAGGTCTATGCAGAACTAGAAGTATAATTCACATACAGACATCAGAGATATCAGGACTATGTGGCCATCCTGGTGTTGCTGAACTGCACCTCCCATCGACTGCCTTCACCATGTGTTTCCTTTCTGTAGAAAAGCCTTGTCTCTCAAATTTACAGTTAAATGCATGTGCTGCAGTTTGTGGGGATTCAGGTTTCAAGGAGTGGAGGCTTGGTCTTTGCTCAGTCCATTTTCCACGAGAGGGCACTCAGGACTTTGTTGGGCTCTGTCTTTCCAAGCAAGGGGCTGGTACATCATTGCCTGACAGGGACATGGTTTCCTCTGGGTGAGGAAGAGGGACTGAATGGGAGAGCAAAGGCTTTGTGCCAGTCCTTGTCTCTTCTCTTTTAGCTAAGAGGAGACAGGCAGCCGCCTTTGTGCTATTTTGATTACCCAAGACAGATGCTGCCTGTTATTTCTCCACTCTAATCCCTTTGTAAATGATCCATCCCATCACACTCTGCTTGTTTGGCTGTTTATCAGGAGCCAAGCAGGTGTTGCCAGTGGACTTCATTTTTTCTCAGTAGCAGCAGTGACTGGAATGAAGTCCAGCTCCTGATAGGGCCTAGACATTGATGCTGCTGAATGAATTGGGCTTTGGGAGTTGGGAAAGAAGACAAAAAACCAAAACAAATTGGGAGCCCACAGCTGGGAGTTGTCCTTCATTTTCCCTCAACCAGGCACCTTCCAGAGGTGTTGTAGACTAAAGATTCCATCCATCCCATCAGACAATATATCTGGAGGGAGGAAACTTATGTAGGAATGTTAATATTCAACTATTTCATTTTTGCAAATAGTTGGGAATGGCTGTTGGGAAACAGTAGTTGAAATTAGTTTTCTGTGGGTTTTTTGGGCTATGTGGCTGCATTTTGGAAGAATTTATTCCTGACATTTCGCCTGCATCTGTGCCTCGCATCTTCAGAGGTTGGTGACATCAAAGTGTGTGGCATTTACATACCTTTGGGTCCTTGATTTGGAGGAAATGGTTTTTACATGTTAATGGTGGACATACTGCAGTTTGAGACCGCTTTAACTACCCTAACTTAGTGCTAGAGAATGTTGGGATTTAGTCTTCTATGTCAGAGAGCTTTGGTGCCACAATAAACTACTAAAATAAGTTCCCAGGATTCCTTAGCACTGAGCCAGGGCAGTTAAAGCAGTCGCAAACTGGATTATTTCTGCAGTGTGTTTTGGACCTTAGTTTGTTTGTTTCACTATGTTGAATGGCACAGCCTGGAGGTATTTTGTGTGAAGGATTTGTGAGGAGGATTTGTGTCTATTTAATTGGTAACCCATTGTCTGCGGGGAAACCCCTTGAGCCTAGGTGCTGTTCATTTGTTTGTCATGAGTCTGATTTTGGTGTCTTTCAGGACTGGTAGCCAACCCTTGTCTACTTTCAGCATTTCTTCTTTTATGCTGAAGTTGTCCAGTGCAGCATTCAAATGCAGCGTTCAAACAGGAATCAAAGAACACATGACATACTGTAGACTGGGCCAGCCAGAAAAATCAGCAGTAGCAAAACACGTTATAAGCCAACTGAGGCACAGAATGCTATTTGAAAACACCAAAATCCTGGACCATGCCAACAACTACTGGGTCAGAATGCACCAGGAGGCCATTGGAATCCACAAACACCTGCAAAACATCAACAGAAAGGAAGAAACGCTGAAAGTAAACAAAGTTTGGCTACTAGTCCTGAAAAACACCAAAATCAGGACTCAGGAACATTTATAATATTTTGTAATACACAAAGATGAACATAGTAATATTTTAAATATAAGATAGATCAGGGGGAGGTTAGAATGAGAGAAAACAAGGGTGGGGAAAAGAGAGAAAAGAAAAACAGGGAAGTGAGGGAAACAGACAGTGAATTTTAAAATGCATATTGAGATTAAAGGGTCAAAGCTGAAAATGATGAAATACTATTTTGATCCCAACACATAAAGACACAGAAAAATCCCTTTCAGATGTACATTGTATGTACATTTAGGGATCAAGCCAGTGGCTGAGAACTCTAAAAAAAACAGGATTGCAGTCTCCACCCCTAACCAATGCACATTCATTTTGAAAGTCAATATAGACCCAGGGCTTTAAAATGTTTCTTTGTCCCAGAATTCCCAGCCAGCTTAGCCAGTGAACTTTTCCAAGCTCTGCATTGCTTTTATATGCATACACTCATATACCTTTCAGTTCTATGAAGACCTTGTAACTTTGCTGGAGTCGAGGTGCAGTTACAGCCTTCTCCCCCAGAGTGTGAACATTCAAAAGGGACCTTTCTCTCTCTCACCCACAGGCAAAGCTGGGCACAGTTTACAACACATTTCCTCTACAATTTCCCTTCCTGCATATTCATTAACACTTTCTCAGATCTCTCTGGTTCATGTATAGTAATATCGCCTTCTACAACCCAGCCCTTCTGGACTACTGCACTACAACTCCTATCACTTGCACCTAGGCTAAGGATGATGGATAGTGTAGTGCAATCCATCTAGGAGAAACTGGGTTGCGGGAGGCTGTGCTAATGCAGGCAGGCAGGCGAAGCTCTCTTGCTGTTTTAGTCACTGATCAAAACAATAACACTTTTTACTCTGATCTTTTTCCTACTAACTTCCCCCCTCTCTTGCCTCCATCCTTTGTTTGTGTACAGGGACAAAGAGTTGGTTCTGCCACACGTGATCTCAGTTTAATGATGTAAAGAAAGAGGTGACACATTCTTCCTTTCAATTCCAAAGTGGAGGGGATTGGAATGTTCTCTCCCTCTTTGCTTGATAGAAGGATTAGCATGGATCACAAGACTGACTACAGAAGGGTTATTAAAAATGATTTGCAATGTAAATACTTTCATCATCAACCACATGTTTTCTTTAGACCCGAGTTGACTTTTATGAATATTAAAGGCACAGGAGTTGGTTTAGCAGGTCTGTCAGAGGAGTTTATCAAACGGGAAGAGTTTCTCTCTATTTCGAATGGAGCCAATTCGAATTCAAGTAAATTCGCTAGTTTAGAAAATTTACATGAATTCTAATTGTGTTCGGAATGCATGCAGAATGACTTCCCATTGCCTAAGAATGACATCCCGTTGCCCGAAATTGCATGAGATAGTCTAATACGCAATAACGTAAAACCCATGATTGTGTTCGGAATGACTTCTCTTTCGCCCGAAATTGCATGAGATACACTCATACACAATAACGTGAAACCCCATGATTGCGTTCGGATTGCCATTGGATTATACTTCCAATTTCCGTCGTCTGATAAACTCCACAGTGTGTGTGTGGGGTGTGTGTGTGTGTGAAAGGAATGGAGGATTTCTATGAATGCATGAGGCTGGTAAGAAAATATCTGTAAAACCAGAAAATCATTTAGTGTTGAGGAGGCGAACTATCAATCTGTGCAAGAGTTTTGTTTTTTTTAAAGAATTGCATTGTGTGAAGGTCAGGGGGAAAAAACTCAACAAGTTTTTGTACTTGTGTGGGCATGAGAGAGAATGCATCTGAGACAGAATATGTGGTTATTTCTTCTTGTCTGTAATGCTTCCTTCATAGTATATTAATCTTCTCCATTCTCATGATGGGCAGCTCTACATGATACCTACTAAGTACTATTTATGTGTAGGGCTGAACCTACTATTAACAGAGTAAGGCAGCTCACATCAAATGGCTGCAAATTGTTAGTTATTTAGCAAATTGTTAGTTGTTTTTACCTCCAAGGATAGGGAAGACATGCTTTCGGGATTTTCTGCTTCTTGTACCAAAATAGCCTGGCTGATTTGGCTTCTCTGCACTTTGACTTTGGGAGTGGAGGAGATACCATTTGCCCCTGACTGTGGTGGGCCATCCATGTTTGTGCTTTCTTGAAAAGTATGGATTTTCAGGGAACTTGGAACCTTTTGCATTAAACAATTATAGCACTATGATTCCACTTTAACTGCAATGGCTATAGCCCATGAGGTCCTGGGATTTGTAGTTTGGTAAAGCCATACAGTTCTGCAGCTGAGAATTCTAAAACAAAAACAAAAACAACCCTTAAAAGATAAGGCAGTTGAAATCGAGTCATAAAACTAAGATTGGATAGTGTTCCTGACCTGCTTGGGTCAAACTTCCAATTATGTCTAAAGATGAATGCATATGGCTTTGGAGGTCCACACTTTATGTGGAAGAATAGGTGTCATTCCACTGTACATGAAGTGTTTCCTTTGCAATGTGTGTAGTTAACTATAATGCCTGCCTCACATTCACTCAGAGATGTGTAGTAGCTGGACAAAAGATACTGTAGTGTGAGTTTCACCTCTCTGGTGAAATGTCTCTAAACCCTCCTCACAGGATATAATGGCAATGAGTTAGAAACCTCTATATCCAACTTTCCATGCCCTTGGCTTCCATTTCAGAACAGGGAAACTCACCACGTGATGAATTCTGCTTTATGTCAGTGGAAACCTTGAACATGAAAGTAATGTAAAAATGTAAGAACTTGATTAGATAGGAGAAAAAAGGTTATCACAGTTTAGCATTTGGGTCTCACTGTGGCTGTGTAGGCACTCATGAGAAGTCCACAAACAGGAGATGAGCAAAACAGTACCTTCCATATGAATTTTAGTGGGGTGAGGGTGCAGACCACAACATCTCAAGGAGGGCTGTCTGCCTTCTTATGTGGAGTGTACTGCTGTGCCTCTCTACAGGTAGACCAGAACTCCCAGAGAATGAAGGTTCTGGGAAAGACCCAGTCCACCCTCCTGGAGGCTGGCTGGGATGCAGTCGACAAGACACAGTAAACACCTAGAGGCCTCTCCTACTACTGAATGGTGCCTGGATCTTCTCAGGACTTGTGAACAAGGCAGGGAAACTGGAACAACCTGAAAAACAGACTGTCCTTTTGGGTGCCCGGGTCCACCAGCAGGCAGTGGCAATTAGTTTGGAGCCTTTTCATTTCACAGTGGCATGATCTATTCTTGAGGGACCATTGGCCTGGCAATTCCGAGCTTGGGGTGTGACAATATAAGTTACCACACTGGGGTGACACCAACCCTAGTGACACCACTGGCACCTTCCCACTCATGTTTATAAGTGCCTGTTATCAGCTTCTGCTAATACGCCAGCTGCGCCCTTTCCTGGACATAAAGGACCTGGAATCTGTGTTATATGCTCTGGTAACCTCACGCTTGGATTTCTGAAATGTGTTCTACATGGGGCTACCCTTGTGCTTAACCTGGAAACTTCAATTGGTTCAAAATATGGCAGCCAGGCTTGTCACTGGAACATCTAGGAGAGAGCACATAACACCTGTGCTTAAGTCTCTCCACTGGCTGTCAATTAGTTTCCGGGTGCAGTACAAGGTTTTGGTTTTAACCTTTGAAGCCCTACCTTATCTTAGGGACCGCCTCTCCCCCTATTATCCCCCCCCCCGAACACTTCGGTCGTCTGGGAGGAACCTGCTGCAGCCTATGAAAACTAGGCTGTTGCAGACCTCCCAGAGGGCTTTCTCGGCTACTGGAATGGCCTGCCGGACAAGATCCATCTTATTATGTCTCTTGACCGCTTTAAAAAAGCTGTAAAGACACATCTCATCCGGCAGGCCTTACCAGAAACTTCTTAATCTCCCGGCTCCAAAACTAGGTTCTAATGAACTCCCTGCTAGTTCCCAACACTATGACCCTTTATGCTGGTTAGTGGTTAGTTTTTATATGATGATGTATTATGTTTTTCATTCACTTGCTTGGTTTTAATTTATCCTAGTTTAATTTAATTTTAAGGGGTGGGAGGTTGGGAATTGGGTTATTGGAACTGTTTTTAGCTTGTGACTTTTTTAACTTTGTTGTACCCGGCTCAGATTGCCTGGACAGAGGAGGGGGCTATAAATAAAACTACTACTACTACTACTTCTCCTTCTTCTCCTTCTCCTTCTCCTTCTTCTTCTTCTTCAACTGGTTTCAGAGTTATATTGTCTTTAAGTTTATATACAACCATTATGAAGAGTAGCTGTTCAGAGGTTTGTTTTCTGCAACACGGGTGAATAATTGTGCTGGATCCAGGGGCCAATTTCCCAGATTTCCAAAAGTGCAAACCGAACAATAAAAAGCCCCACCATGAAACCGCAAGGAGTTGGATGTCCACCTCTTTGAAAACGCTAAGCAGTGGTGATGGTGGTGGCTGCAACCTATTTGAAAAAGGAGCCATTTCTAGGAAAGGCAATTTTTAGTACCAGAAAAAGGATGTTCCAGTGAGTTTGAGCTGATTAGGGCCTCAAGTAAAGCCTTGGGGGTATCATGCTATGCTTTATTCATCCCTGTTCAATAAGTAGCATTAGAATGGGTTCAATAATGCTCTCATTTATGGATTTCTGAGATGGGAAGTCTTCACTTGGTGATCTCACTCCCTTAGCTTCATGTGAGGGACTATTTGTTTGAAACGGCAATGGAAATTGTTAAGTTACCATATCACAGAAAGCATGTCTTTCTGCTTTTTCATGAGTCTCTCATGAAGCCTCTCTCAAACCAGTACAAAACTGAGACAATTACTGTCCACAGAGGACATTCATCTTGGAAATACACACACACACACAAATTGCCCTTCAGGACTTGCACAGAGAGTTAATAAACCTCAAATCTTTTGACTCTGCTAGCAGTGTTTCATCCAAGTTTTACTCACTATCTCAAACTTGGGGTGTGTGGGTAAGGACAATAAGTTCTGATGTAGTTATTTTGGGAAACTAGGGCAAGTATGACTTCAAAAAACTAGGAATGTGGAGACCATTTCAGCAACCACTTCCCAAAGGATGGGTGCAGGATACTGCCGCCTGCTCAGGAGAGGAAAAGGCAAAATCTGTCTTAGGCCAGTGAATAATGATATGTGTCCAGAGAGTCTTTTGCTAATTACTTCATTATCTTGCTGAAATGGCTTTCGTTGCTGAAGTCACTAGAGTGGCAAGTGATAGATGCCTCTTCAAGTGGAAAGGGCTTTGAAAGGGAATTATGCCAAGACTTCACAATGAAGTTTTCATATCAAGGTGAAGTTCAGTGCCCAGGTTCAGTGTCCTGGGTTCATCAAGTCCTCAGAAGTCACTGTCAATTCATGATTCATATCAGATTTGCCTTTCTCGTGAAATCCCCTTGGCTCCAGATCCTGGCATCCCTTCTACACTATGCAACTGTCATGGGCAGGTCCAGGTTACTAGTGTCAGGAGGAGGCAACAAATGTCTATCCTTTGGGTACCAACAGTCTTGTGCCAGCCCTGGGCAAGGTTCAGCTTCTACCACCCCAGCACCATCTGGGTGTTCCCTAGCCAACAATTGCCTCCTTAGAATTATGGTCAGCATCACTACATTCTGTCTCCCTCTGCTTGCCAGGCTAGAAGACAACACAGAGCAGTCAGGACAAGTGGCAGTATTCAGCCTAGTGCTGAGAGAACTGCTGGGTAAAGCCTCCGGACCCTTAACAGCAGCAGCTCTCATCTTCATTTCCCCTAGAGTCATAGAGTTGGAAGAGAACACAAGGATCATCCAGTCCAACCCCCTTCCATGCAAGAACTCTCAATCAAAGCATCCCTGACAGATGGCCATCCAGTCTCTGCTTAAAGACCTCTAAGGAAGGAGACTCCACCCCACTCCAAGGGAGTGTGTTCCACTGTCAAAAAGCCCTTACTGTCAGGAAGTTTCTCTTAATGTCTAAGTAGAATCTCTTTTCCTGTAGCTTGCATCCATTGTTCTGAGTGCTGTTCTCTGGAGCCGCAGAAAACAAGCTCACTGCCTTGACAATATGATATCTCTTCAAATATTTAAACAGGGCTATCATATCATCTCTTAACCTTCTCTTCTCCAGACTAATCATCCCCAGCTCCCTAAGTTTTTCCTCATAAGGCATGGTTTCCAGACCCTTCGCCATTTTAGTCACCCTCCTTTGGACACATTCCAGTTTCTCACTGAATTTTGCAATGTATATCCATAATAAAGCAATATGTTGGGGCTCAAATATATTCTGGAATAATAAAAACAATGGCAATTATGTCACTTGTCACTTCCCTGCTGGGCATTAGGAAAATAATTTTTTATTGAAAGCAAGAAGAATTCAGTAAAACAAAATGAAAATAAATGGAAAAAGAGGGGCTTTTTAAAATAAAAAATGTGTTTTCTATTATTAAACAACAGGGATGTTGATAACAGAGTGTCTTGGAGGTCTCTTGTTCATAGTTTTGCCACAGACTGTAGCTAACTAGATGGCAATTAACAACAAATTTTGCCCCAGTGGACAAAAGGCTCTAACCAGAGCTAACTTGAAGCAATTCATGGCTGCAATTACTTTAAAGATTAATTTAAAGCAGAGCATTAAAACAGAGAATAAAATCTGTGAGATGAAGCAACAATATACCAGATATCAAGAGAAAGTCAATACATTTCAGGGGAGAAAAAGATAAAAAATGAGAACAACCTGCATTAAATCATCCAGTGAAATTGGTTCTTACATATCAAAGGTATAGTTAGCCTTTCATAAAACACTGTTTGCCCCTTCCACAACCCCTCTAGTTAAAGCCTACTGTGTTTCCAGATGATTTTAGCACCTGGAAACAGGTGATTCAAGAAGAAAAAATTCTTATAGCTACCCATCGCAAAAGGTAGATTCCCAAAACCATAGGTGAAGGTAAGAGAAGATCAGTCCAGGAATATTCAGATGGAAAAATTAATCCAGAGAGAAATAAAAAAGAAATTTGTAAAATAGAGTTGTGACATTAGAATCTTATCCCAGACTAAATGTATAATTAAATAAAGCAGGGTGGGTTGGTGGGAGGAAATGAGAATTTAATGAAGGCCAGAAATCTATTGCAGCAAAAACTTTATTGTTGTTACTATTTGTCATCAAGCTGATTTAAACTTATGGACCCATTATCATTAACTGCCCTGCTGAGGTCTTGCAAACTCAAAGCCATGTCTTCTTTGATTGTATCAATCCACCTATGGTGAAGTGTCCCTCTTTTTTTTTTACTACCTTCCACTTTACCAAGCATTATCCAATGAGTCATATTGTTGCATGATGTGTCTAAAGTATGACAGCCTCACTTTAGTCATCTTGGCCTCTACTGAGGGTTCAGGTGTGACTTCCTCCAGGTTCCAGTCATTTGTCTTTTTTCTCTATCCATGGTATCTACAGAACATTCATCTGACACCACAGCTTTGTAGCCCAAGATCCAGCTCTCAGTCACCTCTCTGTGACCTTTAATTTCTAGTCCATACAGAAATGCCATAGGCAAGTAGCCCAAATGGGGGCTTTGCAGCACAGGAAACCAACTACAGCAGATTGATCTAGATAGCTCAGCCTGGGAGAAGCTCTCCAGATCAGAATCAGCATAATTCCTAGACTATAGAAAGATGGTAGTGAGCTGGACTGGGAGATTGTTTGCATACCGCAGACAAAGGGAGTTTCCTTCTGGGAACAAAACTCTTATTGTCTGAAAACATTCATGCTGATTGTCCAGTCATTACAAATCATACCCCATCCTTCTCTCCTGGGAAAGCCACTTAAGCCTATCAGTTCCTGAAATTCTGCCCTTAGGACTCATTTCTGGGTATAAATACAATAGTGCCTTGGCACTAGCAAATTGGTCTAGTCTGAAACCAGGCAGAATCTCTGTTTGATTTCAACTCAGCACCTTAGTAGCTGGTCACTCCACATTCTGCAGGCAGCTACTGAGCCACTTTCACTTATACCACCCATTTTCCTGCTTTCTTCCCCCCTTATCTTAAAATAACAGTTGGTTGGCCAGAATGCTGTTGGGCAGTCATAAATATTTACCCTAGAAGTATACACTCATTACTCTTTTGTACTCATAATCCCTATCTTGTCCCTAGTTTTGGAGATACATAGGGGCTGTAAAAGTTCCACAATAAATGAGGGTCTATTCCTATCATTTGGGAAACAGTTGGCTGATCTTCTGTACTTGAAGGTACTGCAGTTCTGCTTAAATTTTAAAATATTTTCTGATTCATATATTCAGCTAGAAATGACAACATGAGGTTTGATACAAATAACTGTCATCTTGTCATCTTCTTGGATAATATATGTCCTCTTCTTTTGGTGTGGTGTATGTGGCTATACTAATGTGGATCAGTCTCTGTACTGAGATCCAAAGGGCTCCTATTTGAGAGTGTTTTGTGCCTGTTGAAGATGCATTCATTTGTCCAAGCATTTTTCTGATGAGCCACCTAGTCAATTATCTCTAATTATTTTAGTGATTCTAATCATATATTTTATTGCTTTATTGCTGTGTTATCAGTTTATAACTTTGTTTTATTATATTGCATGGGTTTCAATGTTGCAGTAGTATGAACTTCTTTGAGGTTTGGTCTGCATGGGTGAAAAGTCCCTCCCTGTTTTGCTGGCATCCTATTTGGATGACGCATGGCCCAAGTTCTGATGCAAACAGTCCAGATGACATCTGGCATGTTAAGCGCTGGGAACTGTTTTCCTTGGTAGTGATTATTTTACTGAAGGTCCCTGTCTTCAGATTTCAGGAACAGAACTTTGCACCAATATTCTTTTGTGAAGTTGTGCAGCCTGCCTTCTACTGCACACGGAGAACAGACTGGGTTTCTTTAATCCTTAATTTCCTTATTCTTTGTTTATTTGCTGGCCCTGTTTCCATGATCAGTTTTTCCATCACCAGATTGCTCTTGTTGTGGTTATTAGTGGAATGCTGCAAAGCAAACAAACCCCAAAAGAGACAGAAAGTGGCTTTACAGATTTGGTTTATATTCAGCACTCTGAACAATTCACTTTCTGCCAAGCTAAACATTCAGGATTTGCCCAGGACCTGTAGGCTCCCAGATTCATAAACTGAATGGAGGGGTAGGGGAAGATTTAAAGCAAAAGGATCTTGATGGTTCTTTGGCAGGTGATAATGGAGACAGGATAATAGTCAAAGCAGACAAGAGTCAGGGAAAACATTATGGGAAAAGCTATAAAACAGAAGCTATCTGTAGATTCCATGGATTATAAATTGAATGTGGGAGTGAGGAAGATTTAAAGCAAAAGCAACCTGGTGGATTTTTGCCAGTGGATAATGGAGACAAAGTAATTGTTAAAGCAGACAAGAGGCACAGATAATTTTATGGGAAAGGCAATAAAAAGAACCCATCTCCAAATAGATAATAAAGTATGATAGCCAGTATAATATACATAGCTACTTATGTGAAAGATGGCCAACCTTGTGACTCCTTTTATGTCCCATCTTTACTGTGATACTTACTGTCCCTCTTTAGTCTGCCAACCCAATTGTTTGTTAGACAGAGCTGCATAAAATCAATCACTCAAGTTCTTCAGTGTCTAGAAGGGTTATAAGTCCTTTTTCTCAAACAAGAACTCCAAACCATTCCAGCCCTCCCTTTCAGGGGCATTAAGCCTGAAGTCAAATTAAGTCTTAACGAATGGCTGTGTTTTAGATAGATATTAATGCACATAAGTCCAGAGAAAAGCTGTACAAAACAAGACCCTAGAGACAGGCTTAGAGGCAAGCTTCAGAGCAGTAAAGATTATTAATAATTAGCTTTTACTGGATTGTTTTAAATACTGCCAAAGACAATTTAATAAAGAGCCAACACAAACTGCTTCACAGAGTATACAACTTTCAGTTGCTCTGCAGCATCCTATTAAGATCACAAAATGAGGTCTGAGGCACCAGACCAAAGACCTATCTAGTTCAGCATCCTGTTTCCCACAGAGGCCACCCAGAATCATATGGCACAGAATCACAAGCAAGACAGAAACACAACAACATCTTCTCCTATAACTGGTGTGCAGAGGCATACAGTCTCTGATACTTGAGGAAGATGTGACCACTGTGATCCCTCTTTAACTGACTAGGCCATGGAAGGGCAACTATGAAGAAACTAGACAAGATCCTCAAGTTTCAAGATATGTAACTGATATATAACTAAAGTTAGGATTAACCATCATATTTCTCATTCCTATGCATGGTTGTGAAAGCTTGGACAGTGAAGAAAGTTGATAGAAAGAAAATCAACTCATTTGGAATGTGGTGCTGGAGAAGAGTTCTGCGGATACTGTGGATTGCTAAAAAGACAAATAAATGATTCCTAGAGCAAATCAAGCCTAAACTCTCCCTAGAAGTCAAATTGACTAAACTAAGACTGTCATACTGTGGCCACTTCACGAGAAGACATGACTTCTAGAAAATACAATAATGCTTGGCAAGGTAGAAGGCAATAGGAAAAGAGGAAGACTGCATTACAAGGACGCCATGGCCCTCAGCTTGCAAGACTTTAGCATGGCAGCTGATGATTTTGGAGTTCTCTCATTCATAGTCAATTTGACAGCATTTAACAGCTGTAACATGTGATGGCTTCACAACCTCAGGAGTTCTTGGACGAGGAAGATTATCTAGATCCATTTCAGTCTAGTTTTAAACCTGGTCATGGGACAGAGACAGCTTTAGCTGCCTTGGTGGATGACCTCTGGATTAGCAGAGTGTGTCCCAGATGATCTTGCTGGACCTCTCTGTGTGTCATGCCTCCCCCATTTAGAGTTTGGCCTCTGAGGATGAAAGCAGACTTTCTGGTCAGTCCCCCACTTGAGAGTTCAGCTTCTGTAGATGAAGCAGACTTACCACAGCTGTGCCCTCCTTCAGCTCAGTCTAACAGCCAACTGAGTGCTCCACTGGAGGACAAGACAGGTGAGTCTCAACTCCTCATATCTCACACAGGCTCAATTCCTCTTCTGCGGGGGGGGGGGGGGGGGGGGGCGCCCTCCTGAAATATGGTCTTGGGTGGCACCGAATTAGTGTGCTTTATAAGTCAAGGGCTTTCCCCCTTTCAGATGCTGGAAACAATCTTGATTTCTGTCTTTCTATTCTTCTTTGGAGGGAATAAGAGGGAGGGCCTTCTCAGTGGTTAATCCCAGACTTGGAAACTCACTCCCTGGGAGGACAAGTTGGCCCTGCCCTTGCTTTTCTTCAGTCAGCCATCAGGCTTTTACAAATTGACCAGGATGAGATTTTAAATGCTGTGCTATGCAATTGATAAGGTTTGTATGTGATCTTTTAATGATTTTTAATGTTTTTAATCTTAAATGTTTTCACTTTATAAACTGTTGAATTACTTTTCATATAACTTCTCTGGATATGGAAAGATGGCTCGTGGTTTCCATGTCAATTGAACAGTGAATTTACTTCAGATTTTATCCCAAACTTTAAAAGGCCTTGAATAGCTCCTTTAAAATTCACATTAAAGCCCACATTCACTATCCCACTAATCTGAGAACAACTGCCACTGTAAAGCCTTTCCAACTTGTGCTGGAAATAATACTCGGTTTTTAAAAACCGGTTGAAAAACATGTTTTTTTATTATTGAGAAACTCGGTCAAGGAGAATCCTGAACTTATGAGAATTTTTGCAGTTCAGGACTCATTGTATACAAACATGTCACATTAATTTTCTATGCAGAAAACAGCATTTCCTGCACAAAAATATATTTCTGGACAGAAATCTTGTCTCTACATGAAAAATACTGCTTCCTAGATCACTTTCTGCACAGAAACAGCATTTTCTCCATATAATATAATATTTCCATGCATAAATATTTTCTTAAAATCACGTTTCTCCACATGTGAAATATGTGCACAATAAGAAGCAAACTGTAAATAGTCTTTGAAAACTGTACAGTTTTGGAAGATTTCTTTCCTGCAGGATGACAAATGCTAAAATTGCTCATTGCTTCCATAAAGAACGAAATTAGCAAGGAATGGCATCCCTATTCCCAGCAAACTGCCCCAGTTACTAACCTCGCAGTTGTACAGGGCGCTAAGTGCAGTTTCCCTACAATCTTCCAAAGCAGCCTCATGCACAATGCGTTTGCCAATGCCATAGCCTAATCTTTTCCCACTCACCCCCACTTCAACCAAAGCTACTCTTATTAAAAGCTAGCCTTTTTCTAGTTGCATCAATTTCCTGATACAGGAGTAAAAATGTCCTTGCTGACTTTTCAGGCAATCAAATGAAAATTACTCCACCCCATATATTAACAATTCCAGGTCTAGGACATGAGGCTGTTCAAATATAGGAGGAAATAATACTGCACTGTCATTTCCTGTCTATGTGCCTATGTATTCAACAGTACATATCATAACAAAGGGAAAACAGATTTTTATAGTACGGGTGCAGTTCCCACATCTAACATCTGTGGTTCTAGTACCTTCTTTGTTTGCTGGGTCTTTTTTTATAGATGTGGAGGTGATGATTAAATAGTACCTACGGTGTGCAAAGGACTTTGCCATTCTTATCTTAGTTCATTTATCCTCACTAAAAACCTAGTGACATAGAGACAGGAAAAGAGTCTGAGAGACAATGGTATTTTCAAGGCATCAGTGCTTCCAGGACAGTAATAGAATATACCAGCCAGTTCTTTGTTAGGTTTGCTCAGTGGGATGTCATTGATTTCACTGGGATGTCACTGCAAGCAGGGACTGAAGCCAAGCTTACTTACTTGGTGGTTCCCACACTGCTCAAAGCTTGCTTCTGAGTAAGCTTGCTTTAGCTCTGGCAGCAAATCCTCTATAATGAAATTCAACAAGATTTACAGCCTTGATCCTGTGACTCAAAAGTAATTTGACCAAAATTTCCTCAAATGTGTTTACAGCTAAACAAGAGCAAGCATGGTTTAGTGGACTGAGCATTGGATTATGACTCTGGAGATGACAGTTCGAATCCCCACTCAGCCATGGAAACCCACTAGGTGACCTTGGTCAAGTCACACTTTCCCAACTTAAGAGGGAAGTGAAGGCAATCCCCCTCTGAACAAATCATGCCAAGAAAGCCTTGTAATATCCACTCTAAGATAGCCACCTTAGGGCCACCATAAATTAGAAACAATTAAAGGCAAATGAAGCTGCTGTTGCATAAGAGTACAGCCTAAGGGACAATCTGGACTGTCCTTTTTAGCTCATTGGATGTTGAGTTGTGCATATTTAGAAGTTGTCTAAGACATCATTAGAAGCAGAACATAGGAAATATTATGTTAGACTACAAGTCTCAGAAATCCCACTGGCCATACTGGTTGGAGGATTCTAGGAGATGTGCTTTTAAAAAGTAACATTTCCAGGTTCTGACCCTAAGCTGCAAATCTGTAAAGGGAGGACTGTGTTTTCTCAGCTCTGAGCACACTATAGGATGTGTGGGAAAACACTGTTCTTCTGAACAGCACATCCATTGATATTTATAATTCTTTGGTGGACTGGTATGTAGTCTTGCAGAGTTTGAGCAGGGAGTACCGATTAGATCTGATTGACAAAATATCCTCTTTCATTATTTCCTTGTTTATTTATGATGTTATTGCATTTAATGCTGTCAGTAGCTTGGAGTTTCCAGCACTTCTAGTGCTGGAATATTCATGTAACACCAATCTTTTTTTTTAACACTGAAAAGTTTGAAAAGCAGTAAAGTGATGTCCTTTCCAGCGCTTATTTTAATTTTTAAAAATGTCCTCATTTGCTGTTTGTTTTCTTGCTGTGCAAATGCAACACCAGAGTACTTATCTTACTCTGTTTTTTTTAATTTAAAAAAATAACAACAGCAACACAAAACTTGTGAACAGCAACATGGCTTGTTTTCTTCTTCACTTGCAGGCACAAAATAAATTCTCGAGTCCATTATTAGAACATAAACACAGCAAGCCTACTCAGAGGTAAGTCTCTTTGACTGCAAAGACATATACTCTAGGTTCCACACCCCAGTTTAATGTCATACACCTCCTAACCACTATACAATACTGCTCCTATATTGGTTAGTAAATGAAGGATTGGAAAATACAGGTTCAAGTCCTCACTCAGCATGAAAAGTAACTTTCTCTCAGTCTGACCTTCCTCACAAGGTTGTTGTGTTGATAAAGTGAGGAGGAGGAGAGCTATGTCTGCTATATTAAACGGAGGAAAGGTGCAATATAAATACAACAAATTGTAAGCCTGAGGGCAGGGAACCGTCTAATTATAAGTTTATATGTACAGCACTGTGTAAACCTACAGCGCTATATAAATAAAGGTTAATAAATAAGTAAATATTTAAAGCAACCAGACCCTAAAATGTGCCTTGGTGTTACTTGCCTGCAAAATTGTCATATTCTTTTTGCAAAGTCTGATGTAATGAACAGGAATTTAGAACACAGGAGACAACCTTACACTAGGTCAGACTGTTTGTCCCCCAAGCCTCTCAATACTAGCTGCTCTGCCAGGCAGTGGCTTCCCAGAGTCTCATTCAGTGGTCTTTCCCATTAGCTGGTACATAAACTTTTCAACTGGAGATGCCAGGATTGAACTCAGGATCTTCTATATGCAAATAATGGACTAGTGTACAGCTTCTTACCCATGTTTTGTGATAATGAACTGAGGAACTTTGGATTTCCTCCTGGAAAAAAATGTTGTAGCATTTCAATTACTGTTTAAAGTAAGTCAAACATGTATATGTAAATGTTGTCCCCATCTTCAAAAAGGGAAAAAAGAGGATCCGAACAATTATCATCCAATTTGTCTGACATCAATACCAGGAAAGATTCTAGAGCAGATCATTAAACGGAGAGTCTGTGAACATTTAGAAGGCAATGCCATAATCACAAAAAGTCAACATGGGTTTCAGAGAAACAAGTCATGCCAGACAAATTTGATTTCTTTTTTCTTTTTAAATAAAATTACCAGCTTAGTAGACGAAGGGAATGCTGTGGATATAGTATATCTTGATTTCAGTAAGGCCTTTGACAAGGTACCCCATGACATTCTTGCAAACAAGCTGGTAAAATGTGGGCTAGACAAAGCAACTGTTACATGGATTTGTAATTGATTGACTCGCCAAACCCAAAGGGTCTTGACAATGGTCCCTTTTCATGCTGGAAAGAAGTGACCAGTGGGGTCCCACGGGGCTCTGTCCTGGGCCCACTGCTGTTTAACATCTTTATCAATGACTTGGGTGACAGAATTGGGAGCACACTTCTCAAATTTGCAGATGATACCAAATTAGGAGGAGTAGCTAATACCCCAGATGACAGGATCAAAATTCAAAATGACCTGAATAGACTAGAAAGCTGGGCCAAAGCTAACAAAATAAAATTCAACATGGAGAAATGTAAGGTACTGCACTTAGAGTGGAAAAATGAAATGCATAGATATAGGATGGGGGACACCTGGCTGAATGAAACTACATGTGAAAGGGATCTGGGAGTCCAAGTAGACCACAAGTTGAACATGAGTCAACAGTGCGATGCGGCAGCTAAAAAGGCCAATGCGATTTTAGACTGCATCAATAGAAGTATAGTGCCTAGATCAAGGGAAGTTATAGTGCCACTCTATTCTGCTTTGGTCCAGAGACTAGAACATGGAACAATGGATGCAAACTGCAGGAGAAGAGATTCCAGCTCAACGTGAGGAGGAACGTCCTAACAGTAAGGGCTGTTTGACAGTGGAACAAACTCCCTTGGAGAGTGGTGGAGTCTTCCTCTTTGTAGGTACTTAAACAAAGGCTGGATGGCCATCTGTAATAAAGTAAAAAGTAATTTTTCCAAGCTCAGTATACAATGATCAAAGGCACAACTCATGAAGATCCTCTTGCAAGAGTGCTTAGATACCTTTCCCTTGATTTCAGTGGGGGTTTTGGATGGTGTTCAGTGCTATCAGCTATCATAAGAATCAACAAGCTGAGTAACAACGGTTTAATTTTCTACATGTCTTTTCTATAATATGCCAGCTAAGTTCGATTTGTCTTCTGCAGCTGCTCATATTTCCATAGTGATTTATTCAATTTTACTAAGCCAACAAAAGAATCAATTCTGAAGCATGGTAAACTATAAATTTTTGAAGGCAATTGTGTCTGTGCATTGGCATCTATTGCCAACTGAGATTTGCAGCAGCTTTAATCTTTGATCTCTCCCAATATAAGCTGAAAAAAAAATCATAATAACTTTCTATTTTATGTATTTACACTGGTGCCAGGGCTGGCTGCATTAGACTAGCACATCGAGCAGCCAAGTGTATACTCCAAAACACTTGAAAGCCATCAGAGAGGCTAAGGGATGGCATGACACTGCCCCTTTCCTAACCAGATTGGGCCATGGCAACCACATGCTGCACCCCTGATCCAGCCTTTCCAGGATGCAATAGCCACAGCACTGCTGTGTCACGTGTCATGTGGATGCAGCACCTGAGGAGCGCCATTATGCCACATACCATGTGGAGCAGCTTGTAGCATGATGGCACCCTGGGGGCAGAGTCTGAGTGTGCTTCATGTGGATGCGACGCCCCGACTCCGCCCCCAGGCCAGCCTTAATGGCCAAACTGAAGAGTCCCTAAGTTTGAAAAGTGGTTCAAATTGCACTCTGTTGATAAGGGGCAAATGTATATCTTAAAAATATAAATTGCATGTGTTAGAAACCCTAAAGCTGTCTTATTGCACAGCTGAAGCACACCAGCAAATTCCAAGTTAATAATCTATTCTGTACCAAGCCTGTAAGTAAATTTACTTTAAGATAACAGTTTGATAGACTTCAAGACAAAGCAAATCCTGAGGACCAACACTATACAAGCTTCAAGTTGTCTGCAGTGCAGGAGGAAGGGACAACGAGATGAGGGAAACAAGGTGGCACAACTCTTGTTGGTTTAGTTCATTGTTATAACAATGGTGGGAGCAGAGAGAATATGGCTTATGTTTTGAATGGCAAGCTGGAACTCTGCAGTGGAACTTTCTAAAAGCATCTGAAGCAAAGATAAGTATATTAAAATTCTTAAGACAGGCAGAGGGAGATTTGGAGGAGCAGTTTGTACCTTGAGTGCATTCGAAGAAATAGGCTTCTCTTGCACAAATACTTTATTTGTGCAAGAGAAGCCTAAAGTTCTGACTACTGAGAGTGGGAGGAGCTAGCATGTAGTTAACCATGGGAAAGCTCTGCTTTTTCCACCCAGTTTGATTGCACTTTTTGATCTCAGTATCTCATCAGTTCTGGAGAAAGAATATGTGCTGTTCATTATGGTCTTGTGTCTATCCATGGGGAGCTGAGACTTGAAACAGAAATCCAATCAACTAACACAACTCCAGTGTAATCAAACTGTCTTTGAAGCAGAACAAGTTGAGCTTCTTTCACCCTGCTGCCTTCATAAGAAAGTTCTCAATAGTTTCTTTAAAGCTTTGTTGTTGATGTTTGGAAGAAAAATGGGTGGGAAAGATGGTCCAGAAAGGAACTAATTGGCTTGAAATTAACTAACAAGAGGGAAGATTTGGGGGGGGGGGGGGAAGGGAGGAATATCTATTTTTATGATGACCATCGTGTTGAACCAGCTGGATGAAATGGATTCCTTGGAGACTGGAGACGACTTGTATGTTGCTTTCAGCTGCTTTCTTGCATATCCTGTTGCAAGGAAAAAAGAAGGATGATTGTTCATTCATGGAGCTTGTGTATTGTGTATTATGGGTAGAAAATCCCTGGCATTACAAGTTACATAGGACTTCAAGTGATGGCTAGGTTAGAAGGGTTAAATACTGCTTGAGATGATGGGGAACTTCTGTTAGTCAGACTGGATAGTACTGCTAGAGACAGGCCAACCTTTCCAACTCAATGTCTTCCATATCTTTTGGGTTACAACTGCCATCATCCACCACTACAAGTCACTCTGGCTGATGGGAATTGTATTCCTACAAATCAGAGGGCTCTATGCAAGGAATAGTGGAATAGACAATTGCTACAAGTATTATGCTTTGCCCATTAAATTGTTTGACTCTTCAGCAGCTGATGCATCTACCAAAAATAAAAAACAAAAACAAAACAAAACCCTTTCCATTCTGGGACTATTTAGAGCTAAACAGAAAACCTGCCGCTAAGAACTGGGAAAGTTACATTTTTTGAATTCCATTCCCAGGGTTTTGTGAGTTTTGATTCCCTAAGTAAATTTTCCAAGCTCTAGTAACACTGCAAAGTGGATTGGCCTTCCAGTGTTCAGTATGGATGTAGCAGAATAGGAAGGACCTTGGAGCTTATCAGTCAAGTGAGAACTGTATCATATGAACAACAGGTTACTGAACTATGCTGTTGTGCTTGGCATTATTATCCCAGCATGAAAAGCACACCTTTCAGTATAACTACAGGCTTCCTCCACTTCCTTCTCCTCCACACAGTGTGTTTTCATGGGATTCTTTCTTCCCAAAGGTTTTCAATCCAGAATGAATCATTTAATATAACTAGTGCTGAGAAATGGCCTAAGAATATGAGTCAGTGTGGCCTGGTCTTCTTTTCACTAGCCTGCTGGGAAACACAGTGTTCTCTGCGTGCGTGCACATGTGTATAAACTCAGTATTATCAATGAGGAGATAAATTGGCCAGATTGTCTCCCCATGTATATTGCCTGAGCATTGCTGGAGCAGATGAACTGAGTTTAAGGGCTGAAGAAACAAGATGCAATGGGGAAAGGCATGCTTGCTTATTCTTGTGTCTACTGTCATACAGTGTATTAAGTGCCTGGGCATATTTGAGCATTTGTGTGTGTCTCTCTCTCTCTCTGTGTGTGTTTTAATAGGAAAAGGAGCATGTGAATAATAGAGGAATCCAACTCTTCCTTTTCATGAGCTGACATTTGAACTAAAATCAGGAGCCTTTGGTTCGGTGTATAGTTGGTTGTGAGATCTCAAGATTGCAGTTTAGAGAAACTTCCAGTCAGCAGGGAATTATTTCTAGGATGGTAGCCATGCTAGTCTGTTGCAAAACCAACAAAGACTCTTGTGGCACTTGAAAGACTAGCATGTTTTATTTGGCATATGCTTTTCAGAATGCCAGCTCACATCATCAGAAGCATCTGATTAATGGGGCCTGGAATCCTTGAAAACTTAAGGTAAGTAAAACATGTTAGTCTTTAAGGTGCCAGAAGACTCTGTTGTTTTTCTGCAACAAGCTAATATAGCTATTCTAGAAATGTTCACTGGGTCATTGCCAAAGAAACAAGATCTTCTTGGCTCTGGTGTGTTTGCGACTCTTTTGGCAGCCCTTGGTCCCAACTCCCTGATTTAGTGTGCCCTAGCTCTGACATACAGTTTCAGCCAAAAGCCAGTCTAGTATAATTATTAGGGTTTGGGACTGAGTACTGTGCGAACCATATTCAAATACTCACTCAGCCCTAAATCTCACTTGGTGATGATGCTGGATCAGTCACTGTCTTAACCGACTTCATAGGATTGCTGTAAGGATAAAGTGGGGAAATGAGATCTATATACAGGAGGAAAAGAAGATGAATTAATAAATGAGTGCATGATCAAACTCCTGGCTCATGTTTTCCATCACTGGATGGCTCACCACTGACAGATGCCTATAGTTCAGAGTTTATACTTGCAGAGTTTACTTCCAACCCTACACTTCACACAATTCCCATTGGAATAGTTCACAGCTAAAAACAGTGCTTTGGAAGTGAAACAGAGGTAGGGTAAGGCACAAGGGTAAAGCTATCCAAACCTGTTATATCCCATTTGGTGTAAAGATTGTGTACTTTATACAACACCCCTAGCCACATTAAAAGCAAAAGTGATTGTTATAATCAAGGCTGCATCTATACTGCAGAATTACTGCACTTTTGGCACTGCTTTAACTGCCATGGCTTCAATACTGTGGAATTATGGGATTTGTAGTTTTGTGATATATTTAGTCTTCTCTGTTAGAGAGCTCTAGTGCTACAACAAAGTACAAATTTCAGGATAGGATGGAGCCATGGTAGTTAAAGTAGTGTCAAACTGCATTAGTTCTGCAGTGTAACAGAAGCCCATATCTAGCTTGGAGCTGTTTGTTACCAACCTAGTGCATTGGTTTCTTTGAGCCAAGGATCTGTCCCAATGTAGTCAGCAAGTACAGCCTGTTTCAGGGAGCAGTCATCAAAAAGGATATTTTCTAAGCTCTGCATTTGCTCATCCATTTCTAGTAGCTGATTTGTAGATGCTGACCAATGTGTGAGACTTCCCTGTTGTAAGAACAAAGCAGGCTTGTCTGTGGTCTGCTCACCATGTCCAGGGAAGATGAAGATGTCCAGGGTTGGTGGGAGGAAGACCACAGTAGTTGTGGCCATCAGATTCTGTGCCTGACCTTTCCCAGAGATTGAACGATGCATCGAAACTTCCAATGCTGACAAAGTGACAGGAGTGAAAACAGCCCTCATTACAATATGGTATTATCTTTGCTGTGATTCAGAAATGTCTTTCTCTCACAGGGCAGGAAACTCCAAGGGAGAGCATAGTAGAAATGGCAAGCTAATCCTCCCCCTTTGCCCTTTAGATTGTGGAATCTTAAAAAGCTGACAGTTTCATAACAAGGGATTCCATAAAAATCTGTACAAAGGAGAGGTTCCAGGGTCTGAGTGGGCATCCTTCCAACTGCCTAAGAAGGCCTGTAATGAGGCAAGATGAGGCAGCTGCCTCAGGCAGCTTGTTTTAGGTGTCATTAAAGGCAGCAGAATGGCAGACAGAGAAACCAGCTAACCCAAGGGGGCAATCAGCCAGGACAGTCTCCTGCCTGAACTTCATTGAAATGAACCGGAGTTATGCAAGAATGCTTCTTATGCACCTTTCTTTTTTCTTTTTTTGGAAAAGGTTTGGTCAGCAGAACCTTCTGGTAGATTATGTTCCCTGCTAATTGGTAAGAAGGAGACAACCATTGGGATTTTCTGCCATGGGCCTCAAAATGCCTTGAGGATGACTGCAAAAGATGTTGGCAAGGAGACCAAATAGCTTGATTTCTTTTCTTTCACTTATTCACCTTCTCTTTATCACAAACAAGATGCGGCAGAAGTACTAAGGAGCAAAAAATACTGTTAGGAAATGGTGCTTTCCTTCTAGAAGACTCTATTTTACCCTTAAAATGGGATAATCTGTTTCTTGCAAAGCTTTCTGAACACCCATGAATAACATTCTTATTCATTCTACAATGCAATTTTAGTTCCTCAAAGTGTGTTATGATAAAGCAGGAACAAGTAACTTAGGACTGGCTCTACAGGTTTTTGACTACAGCCTCTATCAACCCTGTCCAGCATAAAGAATAAGAATAGTTCAAAACATCTGGAGGGCACCAGGTGTCCTATCCCTGTGATTAAGTGTCTGATTTCTGCAGGTAGGAGAAAAACTAACAAGTCTGTTTGAATGAAGAATATTAATCTGGTCACTGGGCAAATTGGCTAGCACTAAAATTTAAAATGGAAGAAAGATTCTTGGCTAAATACAGTAGGCCCTTGGTATCTGCTGAGTTTTGGTTTCCATGACCCCCCCTCCCCTAAGGTAGTGGATACCAAAATCCATGGAAACTCAAGTCCCATGGAATACAATGGCATGGTAGAATGCTGCCATTGCTATAAAATGGTAAAATCAAGGTTTGCGTTTTGGAATTTATATATTTGAATAACATTTTAAAGCTATGGATGCTTGAATCTGTGGATAAAAAAAATCCGTGGATATGGAAGGGTTTTTTTTTTTTTAAAAAAATGAAATATGTCTGTTATATAATAATTGCATTTCTCAGAAGTTTCAAGTGAGTGAGAGAACATTCATGTTTCTGCACCTTCATTTGCACTCTTCTTTCATACTTTCATTATAAGCTGATCAATGATTCATTCTTGGGCAGCCCATGTGACAAGTTTCTCTCTTGTGTAGGAATTAGCTCTCTGTCCATGGTGCTAAACTGTGGGTGGTTGTTCTTTGGTGTGCCACAGAGCAGGCTGAGTTCTGGAGCCAGATCCCTATGATAGTCTGCTTAAAACAGGGATTCCCAACTTGAGGTGCCTGCACCTCCAGGGGCCTTGAGATGGAAGTTCAGGAGGACAAAGAGTGACTTGCATCCTTGAGTGATGAGTTACAAGTCATCACTCATTTTTTCTGAATGAATTAGAATCTAAATCGCTCAATTTAGATTAGCATTTTATGCACTGAGTTACAAGCTTATTTTTAAAATTGAATTTGTTCACCCACCATGTTACATAGGGTTCAGTTTGTGGTTATAATTAGAAATTAGATATCTTCATCTTCAAATAGGATGTTTTCGGCTGCCGCTCCCAAGCTATGGAATGACCTGCCAGATGAGATGCATCATTACATTTCTTGATTGCTTTTAAAAAGCCATAAAGACGCATCTCTTCTGGCAGGCCTTCCCAGAAAGTCCTTAACTCCCGGCTCTGTTAGTGGGTCAAGCTCCTCCCTCAATTTTTAACATCTCGACCCCTGATGCACATGCAGTTGATTGTTGTGTTATGTTGTGGAAATTTTAATTATGTTGTTTTTAACTTTGATGTCAGTTTAATCTAATTTTAAGGGGTGGTTGGTTGGATATGAGTTATTGTAAATTTTACCTTTTACCTTGTATTTTTAATTGTTGTAATCCCCTCTGGTCCGTTGACAGAGGAGTGGGCTATAAATTATTATTATTATTATTATTATTATTATTATTTAATTAATTTGTTGGCGGTGTGAACATTAATCAATCTGCCCCATACACTCAGATCCTTTGGGAGGAATCTATTACAACCAGCCTGGACCAGATTGGTTGGGACCTCCCAGATGTCTTTTGAGCTGTCGCTCCCATTTTATGGAACAGCCTACCGGATGAGATCTGTCAAATATCCAACTTAGCTTCGAGAAAGCTGTCAAGACAGATCATAGAATCATAGAATCATAGAATCATAGAATCATAGAGTTGGAAGAGACCACAAGGGCCATCCAGTCCAACCCCCTGCCATGCAGGAACTCCCAGTCAAAGCATCCCCGACAGATGGCTATCCAGCCTCTGCTTAAAGACCTCCAAGGATGGAGACTCTACCACACTCCGAGGGAGTGTGTTCCACCGTCGAACAGCCCTTACTGTCAGGGATCTCTTCCAGAAGGCCTTCCCGGAACAGCCCCCAGCCATGTAAAGACCGCCCATATATTTCTGGATCGACGTAGCTCTGGTTGTGATGACTTTGCACATTGTTAATTTTAATTGTGTTAATAGGACTTTTAATTAATGTGGAAATTTTAATATTATAATTGTTTAATCTGTTTTAAGGGGGGATTTGTATATGTTCACATTTGTATTTTTAACTGTGGTATGCTGCTTTGATTGTGAATACAAAAAGTGGGATAGAAATAAAAGTTTTATTTATTATTTTTTATTAAACATTTCCTAGGGTTGTTGGGCATAGAAAAGGCTGAGAAATCATTGCCTTAAAATGACCCCAGAACATTTTGACACATCGTCAATGTTATTGCAAGAAAACCTTAAATGCCATTTTTTTAAAAAAAAAAAAGAAATCAAACTTACATTGGGGGAGAGAAAAAGGAGGGGAAAATAAATCTCTCATCAATATTTAAAATGAATGTCAGGTGAAATTGCAGGGTTTCAGATCAATGTGTCATCTGCTGAAATGTGAACAGCTGCTGCTTTTGTGGATGCCTTCCATTCCCTGTTTTTTATTATAGCATCACTGATCTCTTATCTGCCTGATCTGTTGCACTGACAGAAATATCTGAGGAATTGGGATATGGAAGCACAACCTAGCCTAGAGAAAGCAGTGAGGAAAGAAGAGAAACAAATTGAAAGAGTGACATTTTATTCCCAAAATACTACTATTTATAGCTTATTCTATTGCAATTATGGGATTCTGCTGTTCTAGCTAAGGAGATCCTTAGGAGTACAGTATTTGGACTCAGTCCACTCGCAAATGGACTCATGCATTTAAAGATACGCATGTTGTATCACAGGTAGCCCAAGAATGGGAATTAGTTGAAGTGCCCTGACTCTGATGAAGTGCCCTTTATTGTGATGGCAGGTCCTTCTATGGTAGTACTGTTTAAAATGGTGGTCTGTGGATGGTGCTGGTTTATAAATCATCAACTGCTGGTATTATGGCAACTTTTCAGGAGAGAAAGGAACAGCTGTAGCCAATGACCACAAATATGCTACTGCTACCTGGGAAAAAAAAGCTAGTCATGCCACATTAGATAATTGGAGCAGAACTGTTCTATGGGACTAAATGTGCCACTTTTTTCTGATCTAGCAATAAAGAGTAAGATCTGGCCCTATAGGTTGGAGTTTATCGAGGAGGGCCCCTAAAAGTCAACATGACTTTCTCAAAAACAAGTAATGCCAGACTAATATTATCTCTTTTTTTTTTGACAGAATTACAAGCTTGGTAGATGAAGGAAATGCTGTGGATGTAGCATATCTTGATTTCAGTTAGGCCTTTGACAAAGTTCCCCATGATATTCTTGTGAAAAGGCAATAATAATAATAATAATAATAATAATAATAGGATTTATTTCTATTCCGCCTTTTCCGGTGGGGAATCAAAGCGGATTACAGCAGTCAAGCAAACAGCTTAATTTATATACCACTTCATACCGCCTAAGCAGTGTCTAAGCCATCTACAACTGTAAGCTACTCACCCCCAACAATCTGGGTATTCATTTTAGCGACCTCGGAAGGATGCAAGCCTGAGTCAAGCTTGAGCCCTTTTGCTGGTATTGAACTTGCCACCTTATGGTTTTGAGTGAGTGGCTGCAGTACAGCATTTAATCACTGTGCCACCAGGGCTCTTAACATGTGGGCTAGATAATGTAACTGTTGGGTGGATTTGTAATTAGGTGTTTACCAGTGGCTTCTCTTCATTCTGGAGAGAAAATGGCTAGCGGGATGCTCCAGGGTTCTCTCCTGGTCCAGTGCAATTCAACATCTTTATCAATTACTTGGATGATGGAATAGATACAGTATTGCACTCTACATTATTATTATTATTATTATTATTATTAATTAACCTTTATTTATATAGCACTGTAAATTTACACAGTGCTATACATACAATCTTAAATTAGATGGATCCCTGCCCTCAGGCTTACAGTCTACTTGGGGCTGCCTTTGAAGAGTGTTCAGAAAATTCAGCTGGTCCAAAGACCTGCAGCCAGGCTGTTAATGGGGGCAGGTTTTAGAGATCACACAACGCCCCTGTTGAAATAGTTTCACTGGGTGCCACTTTGTTTCTGGGCACAATTCAAAATGTTGGTTATGATCTATATATATCTGGATAGGCCCTTCTCTCCATCCCAGCACAGTTGGTGGGGATGCGAGAGAGGGCCTTTTCCATGTCTGCTCCTAGACTGTGGAACTCCCTTTCCAGGGAGGCCAGAATGGCCCCTTCCTTGTTGGCCTTCCACTGGCAGGCTAAGGCTTACCTGTTTTGCAGATAACATCAAATTAGGAGAGGTAACTAATATACCAAAGAACAGAATCAAAATTCAAAATGACTCTTCTGTCCCAGGTAGGAAAATGTTTTTAGCCTGCCCTGGCAGTACTTGTCAGTGGTATCCATTGGAAAATATTCTGCAGAGTGGGCTGGTCAGGATGAAATGAAAAAGTGGCAATTTACCCAAAGCCAGCAAAAATGTCTATAACTCTGTTGCCAAGTTCAAGGATCTAAGTTTATTTTCATGTCCATTCCTAGCAACAGAACTGTACATGGTGAACCAAACAATTATGCTAAGTTCAAAAGCTTTTGCTTGCTGACAGTGAAAATCTTCCTTAAATAAATAAACAAGCACTTTGTGTTTTTTAAAAGGGTAGATTTATAGATGAGATTGTGCAGGCTATGTGAAACCTGAGTGTAACAGAAAATGTCTTTCAAACATCTTGAGAATAAATATGTGGCAACAGTTGTTTTATAAAAAATAAGGGCTTTACTTATAAGCAGTCACCCAAGGTGACCACCAGTGGTGGCTTGTGAACTGACTGGGAGGGACTTACTGTGAAATGGAAGGAGATACACACCCAGTTCAGATGTGGTCCACAAACCACCCATGATACTACTGTCATTCTCAAATGAGTCTGGGGGAAATATTCTTTTACCTGCTTTTTAACCACTCATTCACTCTGAGATGGGTTATTTAAAGCAAAGTCATAAAATCCTACTTGTAATTCATGGACTATATTTGTGCACATTCTAGTTTTTTATTCCCCTCCTTTGGGAAGGATGGCATCTGCTAGGAATATCTCCCTTCATTACATTTACTCCCTTCTGCTGCTTTCCTTCAGTTTACCTGTGAAAATAGAGCCTTTCATTCAGTAATTAGACAATTATCTATGCCCCATTAATATAACTAACACTTTTAAACAAGCATCTGAAAAAAGCAGCAAAAGATTGCATTTTTTTCCTGGGTACACAAGGGCAGCTGGATGGCATCCAAACACACTCCCATGATTGATCAGTGACCAGAATGGGGGCAGCTTCACATTGTCCTTGCAACCTGGGGCAAAGACATTGTGCAAGGACGTACTGGATACTTCTTGCAAAATTACTTTAAGAAGGAGTGGGAAAAGTGCAGCCACATGCAGCTCTTGGGCTTATTTTGGGGCCCAAATTATTATTTTTTAATGGGGTAAGTCAGTGGAAACAATGAGACCCTCTTAATTCTGACAGTTGCCCACTGCTCCCGTAAAAAGTATTTATGCTGGCATAACTGGAGGCCAGCATAAGCCAACAGAGAGACTGTGGACTGTTGCAGCAAACACCGCATGCTAATTATGCCTTGTTTCAAGAAGTACTATGGCTGAACAAGCTGCTTTTTGGGGAGAACCCTTTTGTAATTTCATGCTACATATATGCTATTATATCAATAATTTCACTTTCTCATGCGTTGCAACAGAGTAGGAGTTTATTCAGGTGATGCCGACATAAATCATTGCCCAGGCAAGGACTGCACACCTATGCCACCTGTTCCATGTCACCAGTTGCACAACAGTGTTGTCCAGTAACTCCAGTGTAGCTACACTGGTATAATCTATGACTTATTCTGCTCCAGCTGGGCTGCGACCCTTCTTGGCCCAAAGGTTAGGATGGCCCCTTTCATGCTGAACAATCTCTACAGTCTAGAATAGAAGTGGGAAAACTTCAGGCTGGCAGAGTCCACTTTGTAAAAGATGTACACACCTAGAATGAAAGAATTCTTAGTCCAAGGATTGGTTTCATGTTTCAGAGCTTCTAGACATACATCCACTCCTGGCTGCCACAATGGGAAGTTGAAATGCACTTCCTAATGATGGTAAACCTTTGCCTACACTTCTCTGCTTGCTTCTCAGACAAGCCTTTCCTGACTAACAGATGCCAGTCACTGCTTTAGTACTATTTTCTTTGAAATTTTTTTTGCATTTGCTTGTTTTAATCTATTGTATGCTACTCTAAAGTTTCCAATAAATATAGAGTAGTTATGTGTTAAAAATGCTGTCTTCCTTTTGACAGTATAATTTAGGGTGGGAAGGAGTTGTTCTGCCACTGCTGTTGATAAACAAGTTTAAAAAATTCTTCCAATTCTACTGCAATTCATCCAGAGATCCACAAGCAGACCCATATCTAGTTTCTGTCTACTCCTAGTCTGCTGTCTAGTTTAACAGGATAGGTCTTTTCTGTGTGCAGCTATGCAGGTGTGGCAGAGACTGGGGAATGTTATGGTTAGATGGATTCTTTTTTAAAAGCAGCTTGATCAGGACAGAGCTAGCCTCCAGACAGATCTCAAACCATGCATCATATGTCAATCCATTAAGTACCGTTGCATGCTCACAGTTGTAATAGCCAACCCAGACATAACTTAAATGCAATCAGGGTGATGCATGTCTCAGAAATATGTCATGAGCCAGACACAATGCTTGGTAAAAAAAAGTCTGAAGCATTAACACTTTCATGAGGCATTTCTTGGTACTGTTTAAACAAACACAAATGCACACACAGAGAACCCCAGAGGAGCTTTTTCGAGTAGGAATAATTGCTCCCTCTTTAAAAGGAACTATCATGCCATAAGTTTTGAAGCCTGCTATTCAAACTACCAGGTTTAGTGACTGCAACTCTGGTAGCAGTCGAATGACATCAAGAGAGCCACAGTGATATTGATGGAGTGGTGAACACCCCCTGGTTTTAGTCCAGTTGGTAAAGGATAGCTATCTCAGGCTACGTTCACACTGGGGAAATAAACCGGTTTAAGTGCCATTGGTCAATGCTGTGAAATTCTGGGAATTGTAGTTTGTTGTGGGCCCGGAGCTCCGCTACAATTCCCAGAATTTCACAGTATTGACCCATGGCACTTAAACCGGTTTATTTCTCCAGTGTGAACACAGCCCAAGGTGCCAAGCACTCCCTAATACAGTCATAACACCTTTAATGTTCAGACTAAAACCAGGAACAGATTCATCTCCCTATTTGTATTGGAGCCCCCACGAGCTGCTGCTGTGCCCATGTTTGTCTTAGGAAGAACCCACCAACCAGTTCTTCAGGTGGAGCAATGCACTCCTTGGCCCCACCCTGAGAAAGTGATGAGGCACCACCTAGCTTTTGCTTCATGGGGTGCCCCATCTTTTACTATTCTACTCTTCTGGTAAGGTTTCAAGAGGTATATAGCATTCTGTCCAAGAAGTGCTGGCTCTTCAGGATCACCCAGACCAAGTGATCTTGACTGGCTTGGTTTGAACCCCTTAGCCAATGGGGGTTCTAGCTTTGCTCCCCCATGTAACTAAGCATCATTTAACTCTGTTGGAAGCGCTTGCCTCCTATGCTTATAGCCTACGGAGAAGAGGTTTGCCCACTGAGATTCCCCAAGTGATTAGTCGCTATCCCTAATTTTAAAAGCCACCCATTCAATGATTGCTTTTGGATGGAAAGAGAAATCAAATTGGAATTAAGTCTTGTTTAAATATATAAAATAATATTGTTGGGGTTGTGATTGTGGTTGTGTGTCTTCAAGTCGTTTCTGACTTTTGGTGACCCTAAGGCAAGCCTATCATAGGGTTTTCTTGGCAAGAATTGTTCAGAGGAAGTTTGCCATTGTCTTCCCCAGAGGCTGAGAGTGTGTGGCTTGCCCAAGATCACCCAGGGGGTTTCATAGCTAAGCTGGGAATCAAACCCTTGTCTCTACAGTCATAATCCAGCACTCAAACCAAGTTGGCTCTTTATATATTATTTGATATTCGTAGGGAAAGGAGGCCTAAATATATTGGACAAAGCAAAAAAGAATTATGGAAAAATAAATGGGACACTGTGATTAAGAAAACAGAAGAGAAAATGGGATCTGAAGAGGTAAAAAAATTAATTATATATTCCATAGCTCTGAGAATTATTGTGAATTTAAATAGAATGTAAACTCTCCATGTGGTCTTTTGTGGAAGTGGGGAAAAGGGAGCAAAGAAAAAAAGTATATTATGATAGTATGATAGTATGATATATTATGTTGTTGTTTTAAATTATTTATTTATTTACATAGTACAAATTATATAATAAATAATTTAAAACAACAACAACTAATGATTATCCCTAGATGAGAAATTATGTGTGTTAAAGTGGAGAGGAGAGGAGTGTTTTTTTGGATAGGTCTTGGTCTCTTTCTGTCTAGAACCATTTACCCAATGTTTTAGAAAGGTGCCCCAAATTGAGACTTGAATTTATATGTGCATATTAGAGCAACTGATAGTTTTCTGAGCAATGACCTGAGATTTTCCTCAAACCAAACTTGCTATGTTTCTGTTGTTGCTCATAGTTTCCCCATACCCATCCCTGCTCAGACCATTCCAAGCCTATCTCTGTCATCCTCAGGGAGGTCAGCAATATCTTCCCATGGCAGATGGTGGAGGTGGGGTGGTCAGGAGTGGCAGGGCTCAGGCAAGGTGATGCAGATGTCCACCTTTTCCAGGATGTGTCCTACACTTCAACCTTCTGTCCAGGAGAAATTCCAAAATGCCCTTCCTTTTGAGCATGACTAAGAAGCCCATTAAGTAACCTTACGTTTGCTGTTCAACTTACTTAGCAGTCTGTCTTTGCTACAAATAGGAGGATCGGATGGATCCTTCTACAGTTCTTTTTTCCTAGGACCAGCAGCAGACAAATGTTGCCCCCAGAGCTTCAGGGAAAAGCAAAGCAAATATGTTGGGCAATGGGCTGCTTGAGGAAACAGTGCAAATGACGAAAGTCTCCTTCCCCCTTTAATTTCAGCACAATGTAAAAATGAAAGAAATAATTTAAATGCAGATCCAGTCAAGGGCTTGTTGCTAGTAAAGTACAATTTTACGCCTTTGTCTTTCTCTGGGTTCTATAAGCATATTGCAAACCTACAAAGCATTTTAATTAAGATATGTTGATTAGAAAAATATGGCTGAGTACATAATAAAACACAGTATCTCTAATATAGCTGTAAATAAACCATATGCAATGATTTTTTTTATTTATATTCACATTTTAGCTTTTATTTGCTAATCTCCTACACTTTTTTTTGAATGTCCTACATTTTGCAGTACCTTGTCTTCCTCTGCAGTTAGGATATCTGGTCACCATTCTGTCCCTTGGTGAGAAATTACATGTGTTAAAGTGTAGAGGAGAGAAACACTGTCTCAAGGAGGAGCATCTTTTTGGATGGGCCTTGATTCCTTTCTGCCAAGGTGTACAGTTGGACCTCTGTATCCACGTATTCTTTATTTGCAAATTCAACCATCCACAGTTTGAAATATTGAAAAAATATATAAATTTCAAAAAGGAAACCTTGATTTTGCCAATTTATAAAAGGGACACCATTTTGCTATGTCATTGTATTTAATGGGAGTTGAGCAACCATGGATTTTAGTATCCACAAGAAGTCTTGTAACCAAACCCTAGCAGATACCAAGGGCTCAGTGTATTTGTTGGAAGATTTTTGCATTATCTTTCCTTAGATAAATAGGGATTTCCTGCATGCAATTTCTCCTCTCTCTCATTTAGACTAACCATGTGATTTAGGTCACTCCTCCTCTGGGAATAACAGTTATTCTCTCCAAAAGATTTTCAACTGAGCTACATGTTTGCCATCTTCCTCCTCTTTTAATTTTCTTTGGAAAGATGAGATGGTGAGATAAAGATTTCTTTTTATGCAAACTATTCACTAGCTAGATTAGGATATAGCCTTTATGTATATATAGATTAAAGCCATTAGTAAATTTTGTTTCAACTAAAAGCTTCTTGTGTCATTTTTGGAGTCAGTCTCAGTTCTTAGAAAAGCATAGTTAGACAAAGGTACATTTCTGCTACTCTGCTAATTTAAAGCTAGACCCTAACAGGCTTGGCTTTGGTATCTTTGATATTTTGACTTTTTTTTTGTTTCCTTACCAAGAGCTGAAGCCTTAGGAAACTTAAATTAGCCTACAGTATTTACCCAATGTATTAGGATCGTGCCCTAAACCTCAGAGACTCAGAGGCCTTAGAATCATAGAACCATAGAGTTGGAAGAGACCATCCTGACCAACCCCCTGCCATGCAGGAATTTACAATCAAAGCATCCCTAAAAGATGGCCATTCAGCTTCTGTTTAAAAAACGCCGAAGAAGGAGACAACACCAGTGGCGGTCCCATATGGGGTGACACTTGGTATGGGGACAGGACTTCCTGGGTGGTGGGACTTCCAAGATGTGGGACTTCTGGTGCCAGGACTTCCTACTTCTGGGGCAGGAAGTGCCTGTGCAGGCCGGAGGAAGGCCAGTGCAAGCCAAAACAGCACATGTGCCGGCCCTAGAGGTAGCCACACAGGACCAAGGAGAGCCTGCACAGTCCAGAAAAGCTGAAATGGCACCCATGCAGCCCTTAGGGGCACCTGCACAGTCCTGAGGAGTGCTCACATGGCCCTGAGAAGCTTTAATGGCACCAGCACAGGCCTAAGGGGCACCCGGGTTGGCATGAGGAATAGCCCTGAGGAGTGCCTGCGTGGGCCCAAAGAGCACTTGCAGGGGTGGGGGGCCAATGGGTGTCACCCCCCCTTCTGGGGTGTCACCAGTGCATCCTACCCCCCCCCATACCCCTTTAGTGACAGTACTGGACAACACCACTCTCCAAGGCAGCTTGTTCCATTGTTGAACAGCTCTTACTGTCAGGAAGTTCCTCTTAATGTTTAGGTAGACTCTCTTCCTGGAACTTGCATCCAGGGTTCTGTGTTCTATTCTCTGGAGCAGCAGAAAACAAGCCTCCTCCACCCTCAATATGACATCCCTTCAAATATTTAAACAGGGCTATCATATCACCCCTTAACCATCTCTTCTCCAGGCTAAACATACCCAGCTCCCTATAAGTCTCTCCTCATAGGGCATGGTTTCCAGACCCTTCACAATTTTAGTCACCCTCCTTTGGACACGGTCCAGCTTGCCAACATTCCTTTTGAATTGTGGTGCCCCAAAGGGTGGGGCCTGACCAAAGCAGAATAGAGTGGCACTATTACTTCCCTTGATCTAGACACTATACTTCTATTGATGCAGCCTAGAATCGTACTGGCCTTTTTAACTGCCTTGAATTTATACATGTTTTATTGGAGAAACCCACAGTTTTCCCAGTGATGAGTCCAGATCTTCCTCAAACTGAGCTTGCCACTTTTCCATGGTTGCTGGCAGTTTCCCCTCACCCATCCATCTTTCCCTTCCCCTTCGAAGTCCTTACCTGTCTCACAATCTCCTAGGACCCACATGGCGAGGAGGAGGAGGAGGAGGAGGCCTGCCTATCCTGGCTACCTAAAGACTCCTTCATACCACCTGAACTGAAGACAACCACTACATCTCGACCAAATTCGGGCCTGTGACTAACACTGTCATTCTTTCTCCTGTATGACTTTTAACACCTTTGCCTGATGAAGCATCCAGTGGAGCTTGTAGAGACTGAGACGTATATATTGTGCATTTTGTTTGGCCCATAAAAATATCTCTTTTGCAGATTTTGGATGATCTTGTACTTTGCTATATGGACAAGAGGGCTCTACCCCTGGATAGGCGTCCTATTTCAGTCATCCTCAGGGAGAATTTAAAGATACAGCCATGTTAGTCTTGGAGAGACTAAGAGAGAACTCATAGCACCTTGGAGACTCACAGAAAAAAAGAAGTTGGCAAATGCATCTGAGGAAGTAGATTGAAGTCTACAAAAGCTCATGCTGCCAATTTCTTTCTTTCAGTTATCTTCAGGGGGGTCAGGGATATTTTCCCAGGGCAGGTGGCAGGCTGTGGGCGCTCAGGGGATGCAGGGCTGGGCCAAGAGAGTGCCGCCTCTGAAGAGAGAGCAGAGGTAGGATTGGAACCCTGGACTCTCCCAAGCTCTCTGAGTCTCTTGGCTCTGATGCTATGGAGCCCGGGAAGGGCCCGAAAGAAGACCTGCAAGCGTCTCTTTCAGACCTGCACTCTGCCCAGCTGCACTTCCTCCTCCTCCTCTCTTCAACCTTCTTCCCCCTTCTCCTCCCATACTCTTCTTCCTCCTCCTCCTCCCCCTTCTCTTCCTCTTCCTCCTCTTCCTCTCCTCCTCCTTCTTCCTCTTCTTCCTCCCCACTCTCTCCTCTTCTTCCTCCTCTTCCTCCCCCTCTCTCTTCCTCCTCTTTTTCCTTCTCCTGTTACTTCTCTTCCTCCTCCTCTTCCTCTTTCTCCTCCTCTTCTTCCCCTTCTCTTCCTCCTCCTCCCCTTCTTCTTCCTCCTCCTCCTCTTCCTCCTCCTTCTCTTCGTCCTCCTCTTCTTCCCCTTCTCTTCCTCCTCCTCCCCTTCTTCTTCCTCTTCCTTCTCCTTTTCCTCCTTCTCTTCCTCCTCCTCTTCTTCCCCTTCTCTTCCTCTTCCTCTTCCTCCTCCTCCTCCTCCCTCTCCCTTTCTGTTTGCCTAGCCTCCCCCGCTAAGGCTCAAGGGAGCTGTCCAGGTGCTGAAATGCCCCGACGGACCCTTTGGCCTCTTCTGCCTTGAGCAGGAGGAGGAGGAGGAGGAGAGAGCCATGGAGTGGCAGAGACCGAGTTGGGTCTTGTCCTCCAAGAGCTTCCCTCCCTCCCAGCCCAGTCCCTCGGTTCTAAACAAGGCTTGACCCACCACCGACTTCAAGGTCTGCCCAGGTCACTGCCAAGCCAGGGGCATGTCAGCCAATGTAAGAGTATGTGGTATGTAAACCAGGGAAAGGAAGAGGTGTCTTTCAAATCATCATCATCATCATCATGCTCCGAGAAGGATGCTTCATTGAAAAAAGAATGGAAACCCCTCTCTGTGGCCCTTTAGGGGAGGGTGGTGAGCAATAGATACGTCTGTATATATATGGCACCGCTTTAACTCTTTGTGTGGCTCTTTGCTATGGAATTCTGGGAGTTGGAGTTTGTTGTGGGGCCCAGAGCGGGGTCCAACTCCCAGAATTCCATAGCAAAGAGCCACACAAAGAGTTAAAGCGGTGCCAAACCAGGTTATTGCTCCAGTCTGGATGCAGCCTGAGAGGCCTGGGGGTCTCTTCCCCCCAACCCCCCTCTTTGCCCCACTTCTCCGGCTGAAGCAAGCCTCTCCAAGGAGTGCCTTAAGGATTGGAGGAAGCGCCATGACATCATTCCTAGGGGGTCTCTTTCATCCTCTCTCTCTCTTTCTCTGTCTCAACCTATCCCCCCCCCTCCAAAAAAAAAAAAAAAAAAAAAAAGGGCTGCTTGGCTGGTTTTTCTGGCAGTGAAGGGGGGGGCAGTGGGAGTGGGGCAGGTCCTAGGCATCGGAGGCACAGCTAGGAAGAAGAGAAAGAGAAGGAAGGAAAGGAGGGAGTGGAGGGAGAGAAAGAAGGAGAAGAAGAGCAGAGAGAGGAGGAGGAGGAAGGGGAGGAAAAGGAGGAAGGAGAAGAGGAAGGAGAGAAAAAGGGAGAAAGAGGAGAAAAAAAGAAGGAGGAGAGGAAGAGAAAGCGAAAGAGGAGAGGAAGAAGAGGAAGAGGAGAAAGCGGAGGAGGAGAAAGAAGGGAAAGAGGCGGAGGAAGAGGAGGAGGAGGAAGGCTGGGTGCTGTGCCTCCTCCTCTTTCTCCCTCCTTTCCTCCCCGGCGGCATGTCCCATCCTGGCTCGGACCCCGAAGGGTTGGGGCTGGGGCTGGGGCTGGAGGAGGAGGAGGAGAAGGAGGGGGTCCAGTGAGGAGGGGGTCCTGGTCCTGGTCCTGGTCCCGGGGCCATGGGCTGCTCGGCCAACGCCACCCAGGAGCACCGCTGGGACCTGGCAGCTGGTAAGTCAGTGGCCCTTCTCCCTCTGGCGGAGGTTTGGACTTCATCATCATCCTCATCATCCTCCCAGGGGAGCAGGAGAAAGGGAAGCTGCCCTTGCAACTCTTTGTCTGGCTCTGCCCCAGCAAATGCTGCCCTTGCCTTTCCGACCCCTCGTTGAGTTTCCTTGGCAAGATTGATTCAGGAAAGGTTAGCCTTTTTTTTTTTTTTTGCTTTCCTCTGAGGCTGAGAGGGTGTGACCCAGCCAAGGTCACCCAGTGGGCTTCCATGCCTCCGTGGGGGATTCAAACCCCACTCGAGTCCTAGTTTAGCACTTGAGAGCCCTGAGTCCTTGTGTAGTGCTGAGACCGCTTCACCAAGCTAAAGAGGAAGCATTTATGGCCAAGAGAGTGTGACCCAGACAAGATCCTCCAGTGGGTTTCCATGCCTCAGTGGGGATTCAGACCCTACCCTCCAGAGTCCTGGGTCAGTGCTCAAGCCACTTCACCGAGCAGGTTCCTCAACTAAAAAGCAGAAGGGACCAAAGGAAGACCTTCTGGGGATGGAATAGACAGAAGTTCATGAAAGGTGACTCAGTGCAGCTTAGGTAGCCTTGCCATTCTTTCAATGCCATTTTGGTATCCACAATAGTAGGTCCAGATTTAGGCATGAGAAATTGTCTTGGCGATTCTTTGCTCCCCACAGCAGACCTTCCACACACACACACACACACACACACACCCCAGATGTGCATTAAAAGGGGATTTGGCCAAAGACGGTTGGGGGAATCTTGCTGAGTGGGGTAAGTTGTAGCACAAGGGGTGGCGATGGGAGGCATTGAAAATAAAAGGAACTTTATGACTCAATGGGGAGCCATTTCTGTCAACAGGACGCAGATTCTGGATCCAGTCCTGTCATTGCAAAGACACATAAGAAATTATTTTACAGTACTTCTATTCAGTTGCTATTATGTAACTTGCATAACTTAGGATACTTGCAGAAGCAAACTTAGGATACCCGCAGAAGCAAACCTTGGACTCTGCTTCTTGAAACTTGCAGTTCAAATTTCAATACTGGAGTAGGAACAGAAAAAAGGGGGGGGGGGGAACAGGGGGCAGGCATGGTAAAGGCAAGGATGAGGAAGGATGAAAGTTAGCAAAGTTATTTCAGTTCACCTAAGGACACTTTTTAGGCTTGACATGTGAAATGACATACTGTGTCCTGCTGGGAGCGGCCACTAGCTCAAGACATGTGTATTGATGTTTGTGTTTCGTGTATACAGCAACACACATGAACACACTTCTATAAAACCACATATGGTTTAGAGCAGCAACGGTAGCATTTGATCAGGAGAAAGTGTGGTTTTTGTTTCTAAGGACCTTATCATTCTTGTCAGATTTGGAACAATATTTTGCAGGTGGGAGAATGCTCTGTAAAAGTACTCATGCCAGCACTCCTCATTTCAGGACTAAAAGGCTGACATCCACAGCTCACCAGATTGGTGCGCAAAGCGCAAGATTTACAATTAATTTGTTTACTTAGAAGTAATTCCCACTTTGTTCAATGGGATTTGCCATAGCAGTCAGGCAACACTATACAGCTCTACCCAGAACTAGGTCCCACTGGGTTAAGGAGTAAAAGAGTACAGGTTTGCAGCCTGAAAGAAGGAGGATCATTTTCCATCTCTTGTTAGGCGCCTTCTGTTATTGTACCCTGCCTTGTCCTCTAAGAGAACTAATAACATTTTTCTTTTCAAGGATCTCAACATCCCAGTACTGAATCCTCATCTGTGGACTATTTGTTTTATTTTTATGTACTTTTTTGACTCCACCAATCCCCACAGCGTTGCCCAGAAGCATTTTTCCTCCTGTCACTGTATACACTAAAGGGTGTAAAATGACTCAGAACAGCCCTGGGTAAATAAGCAAGCAAGACAGAAATATAACGTGATGTTCTAACCATCACTGTCCTCTCACTGCGGTCATGTTTAAACAATGGCTTAATTTTGGTGTAATGCTCATATTGTTGATTTTGATGGCAGCCCTTTATGAAAGTGTTGGGTCTAGTGACATGAGAGTAGGAGGCTTTTGACATTCTGGCATCAGAAGAAGCACCTGACGTTCAGTTTCTTCTACCAAAGAGATGTCTTTTTACAGCACCAAACCGCCTTGCGTTTCAGTGGTTCCTTTTCAAATAAATATCCCTATTCTCAGACATTACTAAGTAGGTAAACAATGATGGTTATGGCATGGGCAGTGAACAGGTTGGTGGAACAAGTCATATGCTGAAATCTGATTAATTTAGATAGAATCACCTGCATACATCTAAATTAAAATAAAAACATCTGGTGTCTCTACCTACCATATACTGTTATGGAAAAAAAACCCCTATTAACTAAATGTTAAATGAATGCAAAAATAAGCATTCACATGATGCTGAAGTTCTTTGTGCACAGTTGGGCTAATTAAAAATAAATGCAACTTTGACCTACCAGAAAGAATCCAGATTTGGGGATGTTTAGATACAGTAGATACAAAAATACAGTCGTTGCAAGTTGAAGTCCAAATGAACCAGCTGTTTCTCCCCAATGGATATACATGTGCTGAACTTTTTTTAAAAAAAAGCACATAAATTGAACCAAAATGTGCTGGAGTGAAGAAGAACCCAATCTGAATGTACTGGACCTTTATCAAGCTTGGTCCAACAAATTAAGATTGGGTGAAAAAGTCAACGTATGTTGGCTTGGCATGCTTAAAGGTGCCACATTTGAAAGGAGACCCTAGATTGAAAGTTTTTTACTCCTGATTGTCTGGCTTTTGTGTTGTCCCGCTAAACTAGTCATAGTATATCTAATAGCTTGTGACTACAATGCATGTATTTGGATTTTATACCAGGTTAGCAGTCCCACTTTCCAATAAAGAATGATAAGGATTATAGTTAGGTGAGATTGTTAAGAATTTTCTATTAGATATCCGTAGACTTTGTCGCAAAACTATTGTTCCCAGGGTCTTTGGGAAGATACTATTAAATCAGTCTAAATCTGTGAATGTGCATGCTCATAATTCATAACAATTAAGGAGCCCATGATTATTTCAAGGACAAATAGCAAGCTCCTGTTTCAGAAAAAAGCAGTCCTGCTCTGCAAGACAATAGCATCTCTTGGGAGATGAGAAATAGAAACTCTGTGCTTAAAGAGAGGTAGCCCACTGCCAAAGAAAGCCCAGCTGACCAAAACAAACAAAGCATAACACCAGTTCCATCCTGACAACATAACGCCATTAAGAACGCCATACCTCATATAAATAGTTACAGATCCACTGAGGAATGGTGTGCTTTTGTTTTAGGTCGCTAGCTTGGAAGTCTAAAATAGAATGTAAAATTCAATTCAGTAGCCAAAGAAGTGCCACTGTTTCCATCTATCCTGAAAGAGAGTGAGAGTGAGCGACAGGAAAAAAAAAAAAGAGAGAGAGAGAAAGAGAACGAGACTGTTGCCACATTGCAGAATTAATGCAGTTTGACACTGTTTTAACTCTCATGACTCCATCTCAAGGAACTCTGGAATTTGTAGTCTGTTGTGGCACCAGAGCTCTCTGAGAGAGAAGGCTCACAAAACTTCTAATGTTATAATTCCATAGCAGTGAGCCGTGGCAGTTAAAGCAGTGTCAAACTGCATTAATTCTGAAGAAAGAATATGGGAGATGTTCTCAGATGCTATCTGGTTTTCCAGAGGAGTAAACTTGCTAATCTCCTGCAGCAAAAACAACCCAAGACTCTCAAACTTATAGTATCACAAGGTTTAATGGACTACAGTCTACTTTATGAGACAAGGAAATGTTATACTGAATTAGCTATGCATGTGTGTTTATATACATACAGGTATATGACTATTCAAGGTGATGTTCTCTGAATCTGCTGCAATGGATTCTTGTTCACAAAATTTATGCCCAATTGCTTTGTTATGCCATAAAATTGTTTAAAGAAGGAATTGCTCACACATTGGAAGTTAGGAGAATGCATTCTAAGCAATACATGAAAAATTGCAACAGTGGGTGGTCCTGCTGTAAGACTTTAGAGGTATCCTGTAGTATGCAATTGAGCTGAAGCAAATGTTACATTCAGCCTTAATGGTTAAGGAATTAATATTGCTATGAAAACTGCTCCAGGCATTGACTTTCTTTGTCAGATTTGAAGTGTAGAAAATCTAGATAAACCAACAGAGGATATAAATGGCTGTAGTCTGATCTTGAGCAAATATAACATTTAGAGTGTTTGATATATGGGATGCACTTACTTCAGTGGAGACTGGCTCTGTGAATGAAGGTTAATACAATACACTTAAATGGGTTATCTTGCTTTAAACATATACTGACCTCGGTGGATGAGTGTGATTCTCCTTTGTGCAATTTCTTTTTAATCCGAATAAAAATGATGAATCATTAATGTGATTCAATTAATAGGAGCACTACAGAAAAAGACAATGTTTTCAGGTTAAAGACTTGCTTCCTACTGGATTCTGTCAATTTGGTCAGTGACAATAATTGATAAGGGACTTGAAACTTCACATTTCATTGATAACAAGAGGATGGCTATTTCTTACCAGTCCCATGGAGTGTGAGCTTCAAAGCTTAGCAGTGCAATATTTGAGAACCTAAGTAAATACAAAGTAAATACAAGAATGCTTAATATTGCCGCTTTTATTGTGAACGAAGGGCAGTCAATGGGGTGAGGAAAAGTACAGTAAACGGTAAATAGTAGTTGCCTCTCCTTTCCCTTCAGAATAAAGACTGCATCATCAAGCACCCTTTTCAAATATCTATTTCATTGCATCATGTTCAGTAGACCCCTGAATTATTTGCTGAACATATGCGTTCAAGGGGGAGGACGTCACAGTGTATTTTCAAATATATCTTTATTTTTGTGCACATGGAAGGTGTTCACACAAAGGTCAGTTTATAGATCAGAGAGGGGTAACTGAAGAAGGCTTAGGGGTCAATTTTCTGTCCCTGGTTCTTTCCAGGGGTCATATAGGATACTAAAAGAAAGCCAGAAGTGGCCGACAATCAAAAGTCATTTTAATTGGTTTTTAAAATAGGTTATTTTTGATGTGTTGAGAGCCAGCATGATATGGTGGATAGAGTGTTGGACTAGAACTCCCAAGAGACCAAGTTACACAGTCATGGAAACCCACATGGTGACCTTAACCTAGTCACATTCTCTCAGCTTTAGAGGAAGGGACTGCAAACCTCCCCTGAGGAAATCTTGCCAAGAAAACCCGAGAATGAGGTTGCCTGAAAGCACATGACAACAATTTTTGATGTGGAGGGACCCTCTGAAACTTATTTCAAAGGTGATTTGTCATACTTGAAGGCTTCCAGGATGGCTAATTTGTCCTTAGTGGGAACAGACAAAGGGCAGCCTGGGGAGTGTGGACTGGCCAAGGGCTACACAGACATTCTTGGGTGCTTCGCGTGACCCAAGGGCAGTGTTGTGCCTACTCTGGTTACAGATGCAGCCCATGTCAAGTTTGATCCTCATCCAATCAGATGTGACATGTTATTCTCCTATTTGATTGTAGAGTCCATACAGAAATGGACCCATGAAATAGAAATTTTACAATGTTGTTTTCTGAAGAACTGTAAACAATGCACTCCTGTTTCAATCACCTGCTGTATGCAAGGTTTTTATTTTTGCTTTTTCTGGACAGAAAGTGCATGTTACTTGATAGTGGGAACAGGCTTAGATCAAATTTGAAAATGGAACTTACCGGTACTGTCAGGTTTGTTGTTATCTGTGTGACTCAACTGGATGTTGAGTTTTCCTAGCTTATTTTCCTGAAGCACCCTTCATATTTATGGAAATAGGACTGCCAGCTGCTTGGTAGACATTCAGTGGGGATGAAGAGGTTGTTTGTTGATAACTTTCCTTATGTCGACTTTGACTCATGGTGATCCTGTGAATGAGATATCTCTGAGACCCCCTGTCCTCAACCACTCTGCTCAAGTCCTGCAGGCTCAGGCCCATGTCTTCCCTGATTGTGTCTAGCTATCTGGCATGTGGTTTTCTTCTCTTTCTGCTGACCTCCACCTTTCCTATCATTGTTGCTTTTTCTAAAGATTCTTTTTCCTCATGCTGTGGCCAAAGTCAATTTAGTTACCTTGGCTTCCAGGGGTAGTTCGGGCTTAATCTATTCTAGGACCTCTATGTTTGATTTCCTAGCCATCCATGGCATCCTCAGCATTTCTTTCCAACACCACTTCTTAAATGAATTGATTTTCTTACTGTCAGCTTTTTCATTATCCATCTCTCACATTTTTACATGGTGATGGGGAATGCAGTTGCTTTGACTATCCTCACTTTAGTGTTTTGAGTTATGTCTTTACACTTTATGTTCTTGTAAATTTCATTCATAGTTGCCCGTCCTAGCCTTCTTCTTCTTCTTCTTCTTCTTCTTCTTCTTCTTCTTCTTCTTCTTCTTCTTCTTCACCTTTATTTATATAGTGCTGTAAATTTACACAGTGATGTATATACAATCTTAAATTAGACGGATCCCTGCCCTCAGGCTTACAGTCTAAAAGGCTTGACTGCAGTCTCCTTTCTGATCAATAGCCGGAGGTGTAGTTACTATGATATAACAGCTAAGCACTTGTAAATGGAGAAGTTTCTCGTTCTTATACTCATCTGACCTACAACCTTTTAAAGTGCCATCAGGATTTGCTCGGTCTTATGCCTTGAAGGTGTTGCTTAGCCATGTCCCCCACCCCCAACCTCAGGAATGAGGATATTGACAGCTTGCAAACTTGTAAGAATCCCTGGAAATACAAAACACATTTAGGTTCTGTAAGTCATTCAGCCAGACAGCCAGCTAGCTTGGTGTAATGGTTACAGTGTTGGACTTGGATTTAGAAAGCCAGGTTTAAATCCTCACTTGGCCACCAAGCTCAGCATCAGTCAATCTCAGACCTACCAGGCAGGGTCATTGTAAAAATAAAGTGTGGAAAAGATGACACGTCCATTACCTTGATTCTTTTGGCAGAAAGAAAGCATATAAGTATAATAAAGTAAGACTAAGTTAAGCTGTGTGTGTGTGTGTGTGTGTGTGTGTATCTGTGTACACACACACTACTGGATAATTTGGGACTGCCTTTCAATACTTACCTGTTCAGTGTGGTCTTCTTAGTGGAAGCTGGCAGAATAAAGCCCGTGGCAGGCATGGGATTTGATATTGCAGCATTTGTTAAATTTCTGTTTTACAGTATGTGCAATCTGGGTAGAAGTTTTCTATGTCCATTGAAGGGCAGGGAAGTGATGGAAAAAATTATATTTGTCATCTAATTACTCCTTATTAGTTATAATGATTTGTTGTTTGGAGGTAACATCACATATTTTTGAATGAAATGGGCAAGTCTTTTAGACTAGGAAGCAAAATTAGTTATACGTGAATATTGTTGCAAGCCTGTATGACTGTGATTTGTCCAGATCTTGGAAAAGTTACTTTTTTGAAATAACACTCCTAGAATCCCTGAGCCAGCATGGAAGCTGGAGTCTAAAAAGTATTTTTTTTTCAAAGCTCTGGTGGTGTGCCATCTTCCGAAGACACCCCAGGGTGTTGCATGGCCTTAGCTGGCTGAATCAGTATTCCTGCAGTTGCAATAACCAGATGTAGCTTGTCAGCACTGTGCAAGGCAGTTATTCCCTAGAGACATTAGCAGAGAAGAAGGGGCACAGCAGGATCATGATTCCTGTACATGACATCCCAGTGGTATTTTTCCAAACATGCAGACAGCTGCTTCACTACCCCCTGTGCACAAATATTTAGTATTAATTGTGATAGACGCTAAAGCAAAGCATACTTGCTTCTCAAAGAAAGAAAGAATGTGGAGCTGGATTTACATTAGGACAAACTATTCTAAGTGGTCTACCTGTGTATGGAGGTGTGGGTTTTTTTTCCCCTAGGGTTTTCTTTTGGTTGTCCTGGAAACTTTGTCAGCTCATTTTTCAGTTTATAGACAATAGAGTGGTAGTGAATATTTGTGTATCAATTCCAAGTCAAGCAAAAGATGGACTATGCCATCTCTTTCACTAACAACATTAACAACATTATTGGGGAATTGTGTTTCTTAAGATGATAAAGGTCTAATTGCAATGTTAGCCAACATTTTTTATCATGCAAGTTGCTACTAAACCTATTCCATACATGGCCCCCTCCCCGCCTCCCATTTGAGAAGTCTCTTGCTTTTATTAGATAATACGGTATGTGTCTATCCAAACAGGTTAGGCATGGAACACTTACTAGATGGCTGGTGAGTTATGTTCAGCTTGGTGGGTCACAAACATAGTGAGCTTAATCTAGAAAAATATTTCCTTACACACTGGGAAGGTCTTAAACTGGCAGTCATCACAACCTCCCTTGTATTGCAGTAATAAATAACCCAAACTCTCTTGCTTTCTAAGAGTTTTGTTCCCACAGACATTTTAAAGAACAACCACAACATTTATCACATCCTCAAATGTGTTCTGAAATTCTACAGTGTTGTGTAGCTAATTAGTTATTGCATTAATTAGTTGCAAGTCCAGCCACAGCAATTTATTATCCTTGTCCTGTATCGAATGCTTCTTATTGTTAATTATGCATTCAATTGGATGGCTCCCTGGGCCTTGAATTTACTGGATTTGTTCCTGTTCACATTGCTTCTCTAGCCATGTATTTGTATTTGATCCTCTGCATATGTTCAGAGTAGTCTATTGGCTGATTTTGTGAACCACTCATTTTTTACTGTTCTGTTTGGCTTGTGGCCATTCCTTTGGGCCAGGAAATGCATGATGAGTATCCCTTGCTAATTTGTAGATGAAGTTTGATGCCAAATGTGAGATACTCTAGAGGGGGCATAGGGGTGAAGCAGTGTAAAGAGTAGTGGAAGCACCATATCTGCAAAATTTGCTTTTCCACTGCAAAGCACAATAGCAAACATTTTAGCAAATGGATCCCAGTTTTTGTGCAGATAACACTCAAAGGCACCATCTGCACACAGACCTCACATATTAGCTTTACTCCTTCCTTGTCTGCAGGTGATCAGTGTATGCATTTTCAAAATAACTGTGTTTCCTACTGACCTAAAACACCAAGTTATTTAATATGACTACTCTCTGGAAGGGTGATATAGATGAGAAGCTTTCTGTGGATGCCACAATCCACTTAGTCACATGCAAGGGAGAAACTGGAGGGCCATCTATTACATTACTGGAGCTGTGGTGCCATTCTCTCTGGATCCCATGTGAGCTGCTCCCACATACATATATGATCCTTTGCAATTCTGGTGCTGCCTGAGTAGGCACCCATGGGCCAAATGACCTCTATTCAGTCTGAGTCATACAATTATAGAATCATTGAAGGGACCACAAGGGTCAACCTTTTGCCATGAAGGAATACACTACTACAGCAATCCTGAAAGGTGCCCATCCAAACTCTGTTTAAAGACCTCCAAAGAAGGATAGCCCACCACCCTCCAAGGCAGGACGTCCCACTGTTGAACAGTATTCATATATCTTTATCAGAAGATCATGCACAATGGCCCTTCAGGCAACATGTGGAAATTAATGCCTCTGGAACTGATGGTGTTGACAATGTAGTTTTCTCCTTGTTCTTTGTTATCAACTGTATTCTTTCCTATACTGTTCCTGCTTTACTTAGATTCTTAAAGTGCCATAATCACTAAAATACTGCATCAGCACCACTGCATATAAGATAGGAATGGTCTGGGATTTCATATGAGAACATGGAAAGTTACCTTCCTGAGTTTTGCTTAAAATCTGAGACAAGTTAAATTCTTTTGGGGTTCTGAAACTAGATCAATAAACAACTTGGGCCAAAATTAACTTTAGAGAGGTGGCTTTCAGTTTGAAATAAAACACTTTCTTATTGAACTGCACAGCAGGAGGCCACTGTTTTTATATGACAAACCTGTGAAAATTGATTCCATTCTATTTTTTGCAGTAATAGTTCCTTTGTTGGATCAATTGATCATAAAAAATATTTTGAAATATTTAGATGTATTCTGTCTTTATCTAATTCAGGCTTCCCCAATATGATACCACACAGATGTGATGGTTCTAGTCGAACACACCTACAGAGCTTTAGGTTGCAAAAGTCTGGTTTAGATGTATGTTTAATGCCCTTGCTGAAAAACTGTTAGAACAAAGAGAAACATGATGTAAATCCTGACCCACAAAAGTGTTGATCTTACACCCAACTCTTCTCTGTTTCCTTTTTGCTCCTATCAGTTGTCCTCATGAGCAGGCTTTCTGTGTTGGGGTCCATGTATCATGTATTCTGCCCTGGATCTAGGGTGCCCCAGAATGGTCAGAGATGTGCATGTTTGAATTTGTATGGCAGATGCACATTTAGAAAGAATTACCATAATTGAAAGAGAAAGAAAATGCCTCTCTAAACTGGACAAGACTGTGACAAGGTCACCTGTGAATCTGCCAAGTCTACTGTCCAGGTGCTATCTACTGACAAGCAATGTCAAGGTCTCAGACTTCTCTTCTTATGGTTTGTTACACTGGGCAGCCCTTCAAACAGAGTGGGGGTGGAGAAATGATATCTTTGCAGCTGTGAGTGAACTACTGTTTCCATCATGCCTCATGATTGGACAAGCTGGAGTGTGTCCAGAGGAGGGTGACCAAAATGGTGAAAGGTCTGGAAAACATTCCATATAAGCAGCAGCTTAGGGAGATGATCATGTTTAGCCTGGAGAAGAGAAGATTAAGGGATGACATGACAGCCATGCTTAAATATTTAAAGGGACATCATATTGAGGATGGAGCAAGCTTGTTTTCTGCTGCTCCAGAGACTAGGACATGGAACAATGGATTCAAGCTACAGGAAGAGTTTTCTGATGGTAACAGCTGTTCAGCAGTGGAACATGCTGCCTCAGAATGTGGTGGAGTCTCCTTCTTTGGATGTTTTTAAATAAAAACTAGATGACCATCTGAGTGCTTTGATTGTGTATTCCTCCATGGCACAAACTTGGACTAGATGGCCCTTGTGGTCTCTTTCAACTCTAGGAGTCTGTGGAGATTATCACACGGAGGCTTACCATCCTTAAAACATGGCTAGATTATCTCTAAAGCACAAGGGTGTGATCGCTGGTCATGCTTGTCTCCTGTGATGAAATTGTCATGGAGATGTCTTGTCATTAAAGCGTTTGCGGAGCCGCCATTTCTCTGCATTGCTAAAAGGGAACAGCAAGCACATTAAGCTGTGGGCTTGAGGCACTGGGTGATGTCTGCTTGGCACGCTGTCCCCTCTGCACATCAGTGGAGCCTTCTCAAACATTTCAAAAGCTTTACAAGGACCTTTCTGCCTCAAGCCATAGCCTAATATATTTGCTGTTTGCTTCTGAGAAATGCCCACCATATTTTGGGGGTGGATTTTGCCTGCTGCTCAAAATGAATGGCACCAGCAAGTCCATTACTAAAAATATACTAGTCTCAAGTCAACTCATTTTTACAAAGTCAAGTCACAACATTGAGGTGACTTGAGTTAGACTTAAGTCCAAGTCAATTGATTCAAGTCTTCATGACTGCCATGAGGTACAATAAGGTAGTCACTTCAGAGAGCAGATTTTGGGTGCCAGAAAAGGATAGACACGTGTTAGTTCCTTTGTAATCTTTTAATTTTTTATTTATTTGTTTGTTTATTTTTGGTGACAGGAAGGGAGAGAGGTGTTGTGGTACCAAAATAACTGGCTAAGCTTTGGGTATTTATTTTCACCTTGTTGTGTGTGTGCGTGCGCACATGTGCATCTGTGAATTTACTGTTCCACCTCAGACAGAAGAGCTTGTCTTGAACTGGCTTTGCCATTATATATTCCGCAGCATAACAGTTGTATTAAATACCAAGCATCCCATAGCATTGAACTTTCTCCTTCTCGGTGGGGAAGGAGAAGGTGGTTTACCTTTTGCTTTGACTCACTGGTTACCATGTGTGTTGATATTAGCAACGTCAGAGCCCTACTCCCTGCCCTGTCATTACATCCTCAGAACTTATGAAGATGGAAGGGAGGAAGGGATGGCCTCCTCCCCAAAAGAGTCTCCTGGCACTTCTGAACCTGTTGTATTTTCTGGCATCTCCCAGGGTCTTGGGTAGTTGTACTGAGAGCTATGTCTGTGGCATCGGCAGCAAAGTCTTTTGTCTCCCAGATTATGTAGATTCTACATTGTGGAAAAACGTGGGACTGCTGGGGAAATCTTGCCACTTACAGCTGCTGCCTAGCAAAAAAGCACTTTTCTAGCATGGAAGAAGATGCCTCATCTATTCTCTGTATGTCTTTTTTGTAATGGATGTTCTTCTAAGTCCTCCAGTCCTAGCCTGAGCCTGTCAGCTGTGTTGCCGCAATCAAAGTAATCAGGAAGCAATCGCAGCTTTAATATTTTGGAGTAAGAACTGACTTTTTGTAAAACATCTCATTAAAGAGGCCAGCTTGAATTTCATTTAAAAAAAATAGCTGAAATCTGGGAAAGAGTTCATTTATAGGAAACAAAAAGGAAAGCTCTCTGTCCTGAATGACGCAGGCTAGAACTGTATGCGTTCTGGTTGGCAGATCTCCCAGGGACGAAAGGAATAGATCCAGGAAGACCCAGGAAGACTGAGATGGGAGAGCCAGGTTCACTTGAACCAGAAACATACTGGGTAATGCTTTGGCAAAGCTATTTCACAGTTCCTGTTGTAAAGACAAAATGAGGCTTGGAAAAGTTAATTTTTGGGGCTATAACTCACAGAATCCCCCAACCAGTATCGTCACTGGTAGTGGCCAAAGAAAAGTAAAAATTTCAAGCATTGGAGAACATGGGAAACAATGTATTATTACCCATCCTTAGTCTTTGGACTAATTATTTTGCACTACAGTTCTCATTAGCTCCAGCCAATGGTTAATTATTATGGGAGTTCTAGTTCAAAATCTCAAGTATGCTTATCCCTGATAGTGACAGAGAAATCTCTGTCTGTCTACCTACCTACCTACCTACCTAATAAGCTTGCCTATATGTCCAGCTAGTTATCAAGTTCATAATATCACAGCATTAATCTTGGAGTTTGTGAAGTCAAAGGCTTTCATGGCCCACATCCATGGTTTTTTTGTGTGTTTTTCTCACTATGTGACTATGTTTTAGAAGAGTTTATTCCTGACGTTTTGCTGGCATCTGTGGCTGGCATCTTTAACCAGTCCTGGACATCACTCTGCAAGTGGGTTTATATCCATTAAAGCCCATGCTGAAATAAAAATCAGTTAGTCTTAAAGGTGCTGTTATATTCCTTCCCCACCCTCCACCTCCAATTCCTTCCTACTTTTTATATCTTATCTTGTTGAATTTCTTATCTTTCTCCAGAATGGCAAAGGAAATGGCCAAAACAAATTGCTGGCCTGTTTTAGAGAAAAGGCACACAAAGCATTTAATACTCATGCCTTGACATTAGCCCATTGACTAAACTGTCAAGATGCCCTTTAGCATCTATTAGAAACTGACAGTGTGTGCACAGTGTGTACCTTTATGTGGGGAAAGATGCCAAACACCTTTGCTCAAGCAATGACTTCAGCTGCTTGGTAGCATGTAAGATATTGATATAGATCTTTAAAACTTGGAGATTTGAAACAGATGCAGTCTTGGACAAATCTGCACAAAAGTAAGCACCACTGCTATCCATGAGAATTCTGGATAAGTATGCAGTGTTCATGAATAAAACCTTTCTTTGTGGTAAGATTTCTGAAGGGTTACCCTGTCATGTAACATGCTGGCAGTAACTACCTGAACTACAGCACTTTTGGTGTGGTGGCAGACATTTTTCAGGTGAACCATTGATGTCAAGAAGCCATAAAATTCTGAGCTCCTATTCACGACCAAACTAGATGTAATATTACCTATATCTTTTGTCCTGTGTAACTGATCCTCTGCCTAATAAATAGCTAGTAGATGGCAGTGGAAGATGGGTTGTGAATGTGTTGTACAAGATGGCCTTTAATCTTTGACCTTGCCATGGTCCAATCCAAAGTGGAAGCAAGGAGAAGACTGGACCATCTTGCATCTATTATTTGTAATGGTAGGAAAGTTGAAGGAATAGATAGGTAGGAAAGCTAAAGACATAAATAATGTCATGGTTAATCTGGCCTTTGATTACTTTGGCGGATGGGACACTCCAAAACAATATGGCCAGTTGGCAGTGTGTCCACATACCATCATACTCAGGATATTTGCTATACGGATATGTGAATCTGCCTCATCCTCAGTGAACCCCAATAATGTAGCTGTAGCTTTCCAACATCTTTTGATGTTGGAGGTCTTTGGAGCTAAGAAGAATCAAACCAGGCATCTTCCGCATGCAAAACATGTATGGCCCATCCTTATGGCAAATGTTCATTCAGCTATGTTTTGACCACCCTCCCACCCCAGTCAGGAATATTATGCTTGAAAGTATATAACACATTGCCATTTTGTTTGTGGGCTGTAAGATAGCGCAAGTTGGACTTTCAGTGCATTGTTTCTGCTACAATTGCAATTCCTTATTATGTGCCAGCTAAAAACACTACAATCCTAGTGAATGCAGACCTTATGCTGTCAAGTATGTATTAGCTAAACTCAATTTTGTGACTGCATAATAACTGAGAAATCTGTTTTGTGTTCTCTATGAAATTTGCTAATATCACAACCATGACCTCAGATTACCCTCCCATGTTATTTTCATGGGGTAGGGGTGAATCTAGCTGGTCAGATATGTTTCCCATATGTAGTCATGGGCTGGCTTTTTAAAGATCATATAGATTGATCAAGTTTTACCATGGTGCCTAAATACAGGAAACAGGCACCATTTGGCCATCTATTTCACCACAAGTAAAAGATTCTTGGTTCACAAAGATGAAAGCATTTGGGAGAGGTACAGGGCATATATGTTTTTCCTGTCTCATCAGAGAAGGTTTCCAACCTCCTTGCTTTGTTCCTAATCAAGAGTATTATTTAGCTATTGTAGAAACCCAAGCAGTGGAAATCTAAGTAGTGTGAGCTTAGCTTGGAGCGACAAAATTCGTAAGGCAAAATTCAAGCATACGCTTAAACCAGAGTTAATTGGAGAAAACAGAAAGAAATAGAAAATGACGCACAGAAGGGAAGAAGCACAACAGCAAGTTAACTAATTACTCTCATGGTTTTAGATGTTTAGCGCAACAGATTACATTGTTTCCAAGAGCACATGATCTGTTCCAAATAAAGACTTTCTATATCCAGAGTGCAAACAAGTTTATACATCACAGCATAAACACACCGTAGATTTTCAATCTATAGGAAAGCAGGAGAGTTGATGGGGTTATTTTAGATGATTGGGAGGACACCCTTAATGTATAAATGTTTCCCTGTTATAAATAGAACTTGGGAAAATGCTGTTAGAATTTGGAAAAAAGCTCTTAGATATCTAGTCTAAAAAGTAACTTATCACTTTCACTTTTCTGATAACTCTTGGATCCACTTCTGAAAATCCCAGTGTGCGGGGAAAGATAGGGTATAAATAAAGGGATGATTGAAGAAAAGGATGGAATCTAGAATTAGATACAATAAGTTTTCTTCTTTTACATTTAGCTTTGGTTCAAGTCCACCCAACCCATCCCAGCTATGACTCCACTTTAGATGTCTAGGTAGCTGGGTACCATCACACACAAACACACACACACACACACACACCCTAAGATAAGAATGAACAGAATGTTTAATCAAACCAACAACAACCAAAACAGAGAGTAAAATAGACAAAACCACAGTTCCCCAAGTTCAACACATCCCACTTTCCTAAAGTCTAAATGTGTCACTTAAAGTATTTCTCTTTAGCATTATTCCCAGTTAATCCAAATATATTAATAGGTTTGGTGCTGTGGTGTTGCAGAAAAACTGAGTGTCTTCAAATACACCAAGACAGTAAATAGATGGCTGCAGCACTCCCTGCTGTGTCATACAACAAAGGCAGCACATTATAATATCTGATCTGACCCTCAGACATTTCAAAATATGATTCTAACAGCTGTTGATGCAGATCTTCTTCTCCTGCTTGAGAAGAATTGAGATATGGAGGCTATCAAAAGAGAAAATACTACTATAGGGTTATATTTTATGTATCTGTATGACTCACACCAATGAAAGCTAGTTCCTCAATGGAAATGTAGTTTGGGATACTGGAGAAATAAGATCCACTTCTTCTATACTTTATCTCAGGACCCAATCTGAAATAGACTTAGAACAGGCTCTCTTGATGGCTGAGGCTTAAAGTTCATTCTCTTTCCTTCCTTTATCCTTCCTTCCTTCCTTCTTTTCTTTCTTTCTTTCTTTCTATCTAGCCCTCCATTTAAAGACTTCCAGGTGACATACAATAAAGTCAATGTGTAGAGTAAACAATAAAATGATTTTAAAAGGCTAGATCCGATTAAATAATTTAACAAGTTAGAAAGGTAGACTAAGACCAGAAAAAGTAGTTTAAAATGATTTAAAGCTAGGCACATGTACAAGTTAGCTTAAAACCTTTTAAACCCTCAAACCTTTAGTGAGCAGCCATGTTTTCACTTGGCACTTGAACAACAGGAATGGGGCCAATTGGGCCTCCTAGGGAGGGTTTCTATGACTGGGGAGCCACAGCAAAGAGAGCCCTTTCCCACAACATATTGCCCAGACTAATGGGACACAGAGGAGACCCCTGTTAGACAACCTCAAAGCTTGGGCAGGCATACATATATAGAAAGAGGAGCTCCTTTGGTATTCAGGTCCCAAGCCATTTAAGGTTTTAAATGTCATTACCAGCACTTAGAATTTAGACCAGAAATATATTGGCAGAGAGTACCATTCATTTAAAGCCAGTGTTATATAGTTTTTGTATGATGTTTCAGTTAGCAGTCTAGTGCATTTTTCACTAGCTGCAGTTTCTGAATAATCTTTAAGGGCAGCCTCACATAGAATGCATTGTAGTAGCCTAATCACAAAGTTACCAGCACTGATGTGACTAAGGGTACATCTACATATCGAACCCATCTATTCCTACACTATTTAATATGTAGGGATTGTGAATATTTATCAGTGACAAATGTGTAACAAATGTGCATTTGTAACTGGAAGTGTGAATGACAGCCCATTTTAAATGTATATATACAGTATATATATATATTGAAAGTAATATAACTTTACAGAATTCAAGAGAGCAAAATAAAGTTTACAGGAGGACAACATTCCATGCTGAGGCAAATGTGGAAGAGTGTTATTGCTTGTATGGCCCATATATGGGCTTTCTAAAAATATTTGGCCACTATAGGAAATAGGATGGTAGACCAGATGGACCAGGGTCACACTAATCCAGAAAGCATCTTCTAGTTAGAGCTTGGAAAGGTTACTTTTTTTGTCTACCATACCCAGAATTACTCAGCCAGTATGGTTGGTGAATTATAATTATTTGTTGTTGTTGTTGATGTTGTTGTTGTTGTTACATGCTTTGTTCCTCTTACCACTACTTTCTCTGAGCTTCAGCACAAAGCAATAGAATCATAGAATCATAGAATCATAGAGTTGGAAGAGACCACAAGGGCCATCCAGTCCAACCCCCTGCCATGCAGGAACTCCAAGTCAAAGCATCCCTGACAGATGGCCATCCAGCCTCTGCTTAAAGACCCCTAAGGAAGGAGACTCCACTACACTCCGAGGGAGTGTGTTCCACTGTCGAACAGCCCTTACTGTCAGGAAGTTCCTCCTAATGTTGAGGTGGAATCTCTTTTCCTGCAGTTTGCATCCATTGTTCCGCGTTCTAGTCTCTGCAGCAGCAGAAAACAAGTTTGCTCCCTCCTCAATATGACATCCCTTCAAATATTTAAACAGGGCTGTCATATCACCTCTTAACCTTCTCTTCTCCAGGCTAAACATCTCCAGCTCCCTAAGGCGTTCTTCATAGGGCAAGGTTTCCAGACCCTTCACCATCTTAGTTGCCCTCCTTTGGACATGCTCCAGTTTCTCCACATCTTTTTTGAAATGTGGTGCCCAGAACTGGACACAGTATTCCAGGTGGGGCCTGACCAAAGCAGAATAGAGTGGCACTATAACTTCCCTTGATCTAGAAACTATACTTCTATTGATGCAGCCTAAAATTGCATTGGCTTTTTTAGCTGCTGCATCACACTGTTGACTCATGTTCAGCTTATGGTCTACTTGGACTCCTAGATCCCTTTCACATGTGGTCTCATTCAGCCAGGTGTCCCCCATCCTATATCTGTGCATTTCATTTTTCCGCCCTAAGTGCAGAACCTTACATTTCTCCGCATTGAATTTCATTTTGTTAGCACTGGCCCAGCTTTCTAGTCTATTCAGGTCATTTTGAATTTTGATCCTGTCCTCTGGGGTATTAGCTACTCCTCCCAGTTTAGTGTCATCTGCAAATTTGATAAGTATGCCCCCAATTCTGTCATCCAAATCGTTAATAAAGATGTTGAATAGCACTGGGCCCAGGACAGAGCCCTGTGGGACCCCACTGGTCACTTCTCTCCAGGATGAAAAGGAGCCATTGTTGAGCACCCTTTGAGTTCGGCCAGTCAACCAATTACAAATCCATGTAACAGTTAACTTGTCTATCCCACATTTTGCAAGCTTGTTTGCAAGAATGTCATGGGGAACCTTGTCAAAGGCCTTACTGAAATCGAGGTATACTATATCCACAGCATTCCCTTCATCTACCAAGCTGGTAATTTTATCAAAAAAAGAGATCAGGTTCGTTTGGCATGACTTGTTTCTCTGAAACCCATGTTGGCTTTTTGTGATTATGGCATTGGCCTCTAAGTGTTCACAGACTCTCTGCTTAATGATCTGCTCTAGGACCTTTCCTGGAATTGATGTCAGACTAACTGGACGATAATTGTTGGGATCCTCTTTTTTTCCCTTTTTGAAGATGGGGACAACGTTTGCCCTCCTCCAGTCTTCTGGGACTTCTCCTGTTCTCCAAGAGTTCTCAAAGATTATTGCCAATGGCTCTGATATTACATTTGCCAGTTCTTTTAATACTCTAGGATGTAGTTCATCTGGTCCTGGAGATTTATATTCATTTAGGTTAACCAGGTATTCCTGTACTACCTCTTTACTTATTCTGTGCTGAATTTCCTCTATTCTGTCTCCTGTTCCATTATCCTTAGGTTGAGCACCCTTTGCCTTTTCTGAGAAGACTGAAGCAAAGAAGGTGTTGAGTAATTCTGCCTTTTCTCTGTCCCCTGTTAGCAATATTCATCTACTTAAAAGAGTTGTTGTTTGACTTACAGTAGCTATGTATAAGGGGCATTTAAAATCCCTCAAATGCTCAGTATAAGTGCAAAACTATTAGATTTAAAATCAGCCATGTCCCAAGGACTTTAGAAAGATAAGAACTAGTGTGTTTAAAGTATAGCAAAGCACTGTAAGGATTCCAATCTGGCTGGAAATAAAACCTTTGGCACCAAAGCACAAAAACTGAAATGCTAGCAAGGTGCCTATGCAGAGAGGAGAAGACACTTGGGACATGCCCAGAGAACTTCTGGACTTTGATATTACTTTATATGATTCAGGGCTAACAGCTGTTAATAAAAACTAGTTCCAGCATGGAGGGGAGAGGAGCACTGGAACAATTAAAATCCTGACAACAGTCCCATAGTAACAGCCTAATAAAACAACCTAACAAAACCAACGTAAAAAGTAATGTAAGCAACCGAGTAGAACAGAAAATACTTTACTCTTCAAAAGATTAACTTGTCATTCCAGAATAAGTAGCATTGTCTTTTAGAACTGGCAGATAATATTATTGTTCCTCTTGTTGCTAAGGCAAATAACTAGTAATGCTAACCAAACGGAAGGAGATTTCAGACAGAGACCTTTCTAGTGCTATGAGTAGAAAGGCACTGTGCAGCTATTCAATATTTTCCTTCTTATCCCTTTTTTCTCCTAACAGGAAGAATGAAAGAAGAAACAGTAGTAAATCAGGAAAAACTTTATAGTTGAAGATGATGGTCTGCAATGCCCACATACATGCAATTCCATGAACAAAGCAATGTGATAGCAAGATAAATGCCAATTTGGAAGCATGTTACATTAAAGAAAAAAAAATCACATTTTAAAAAATAGCTGTTGCAAGCCTGGGAAGGGTATAGCACACCCTCTAGAATATGTCAGATAAAACCAGGACACATGTGGCTGAGTGACCACAAACTGTGGTCAAGATGCAAAAGTTATTACTGAGGAAGAAAGCACAAGCTATGAGAGGGTGCAGTAGTTTGCTTTTGTCTGAGCCCACTGGGTAAGGCAAGATTTCACTCCCTCTTCTCCCTCCCTGCTGAGTTCAAAAAGTAAAGGTAGTCCTTTGACATGAATGTCTAGTCATAACAAACTGTAGGGGGCAGTGCTCATATCTGTTTCTAAGCCAAAGAGGCTCCAGTGTTGCCTGAGGATTGCTCTGGCTGTCATGTGGCCAGCATGACTTCGCCGAATGCTGTTATCTTCCAACTGAGAAGCAATACCTACATTTATCTACTTGCATTTGCATGCTTTCAAACTGCTAGGTTGGCAGAAGCTGGCACTAGTGACAGGAGCTCACCCCATCATGCAGCCCCCAGGTCTCCAACTGCCAACCTGCCAGTCTTGCAATCAACAGAGTCAGCTTCTTAGCCACTTGAGCCACTGCATCCTTTTTCTCCCTCCCTGCTGAGTTAATTGAGTATAAATTACTTTTGCATTTTTAACTTAGTTTCACAAAACTGAAATAAGCTGAGAACAAAGGGAGAAAGTGGGAGGAGAAAAGAGGACCTGCAACATTTTAAAAGCAGCTGAAAAAGTGAAAAAGATTCATCAGGACTATCCCTGCCGAATCAGGACAGTTGGCAGGTCTGCTAAAGTTAGATATTGGAAGCATTACCTTTGTGGACAAAAGCTCTCAGAATCTCCCCAGCTGACATGGTCATTTGTTGTTCAGAAAAGTAACTTTCTAAAGGATTTCAGTTAGGATTGGCAATGTGGCATGCAAGCAAGAAAAGGCTGTAACCTTCCTTCCCAGCCGTGGTATATATCGAAAGCATACTTCTAATACTGCTCTTTGGCCTGGATAAGTTCTGTTCTTGGCAACAAAGCAACCTTTCTCCTGTTCCAAATAGAAATGATGTGGATTTTTTCAATTGGGATCATGACCCAGGGAAAAACAACTAAACCTCCCTTTTTACAAACCACCTTCCTGATTCTGCTCTCCACTCCCTTTTCCTAATCTGCCCACACACATTTCTTGGGAATATACAACAGCCACCAGGCATGTTAAATACAATCCCTTGACAAAATAGCCTAAATCGCTAGTCCTAACTAGGGTAAAGACATTGAATCAATAGGATTTATCTATATATTGACTCAGCATTCCAGAAATTATTCATTTGGTCTACTTTAGTTAGGTTTAACTAACAGGATTTTCCAGCCAATGTGTCACTAAAATCAGTGAGACGTGCTTACAAGTAAACATCATGATAAATGAACTGAAACTGTGGTAATACCATGCCGGTGGGACAAATTTTTTGGAACATTTCTCTACTCAGATTCTCCATACTGGTGGAGGCAAAAGCTTCTGTCAATCAACCTGATATTGTTTAAACAAATTGTGTCTTTCCGACAGGAGCCCTTAACAATAAAATCTTGATTCTATCTGATTACAGTATCACTTCAAGAGAACTACATTAAATTATAGCAGTACTGTCAGCTGTGGAATGAGATTAAAAGGCACTAGAAAGTAGACACACAAGTCATTTCCCACAATCTACAAAGCCACTAGGGTATTACTCAATCTATTAAGAGATAGGTTATAAAGCTCTCCCCTGGTAGCAAATGTCCTCATGTTCCAGAAGGAACTTGGAATATACAAAGGCTTCTGTTATGACTCCAGTGTTTTGGATGGGTAAATGATGATCATGGTGATGTTGTTTATGTTGTTGATGATAATGATGTTACTTTAACCTTTCTTAGATGCCATCTTTCAGAGAATTCTGGGAATTGCCCTTTGTTGGTAGAATTTAAGTTTGACAATTATTTGTTAGAGACTTTTGTTGGAGGTTTAGTTCTGTAGGAGGTAAATTGTAATAATTCACAAGCCGTGTACTTTCCCCATAAAGCTCCTCTTGAAAAAAACAGGTTTTCTAAGGACACACTGGAGATAAAGAAACATTTTTGAAATATATGCTGAAATGCTTACCTACAAAGTAGATATGCACATTAATTTTCCTGCCACATCAATGGCAATAACAAAATGGGGAAACGAAGCTAGCCTGTGTGTTTGCTAGCCAAAGAAGATCTTTGTTGCCTTAGCAATGGGCAGAAGGCTCAATTGGAAGAAGCGGACAAAAGGGGGAATAAGTCTGCATTAAATGTGCATGTTAAATGCATATGTAGATATTCATTATTATTTATTTATTTTATGTGCTATCTTTTCCACAGAGTGGGACCCAAGGCATCTTTCAGAGATAGTGAATTAAAAATGTTTACAATAAAATTTTAAAACAATTAAAATCACCTTGGAAAAGATATTAAAATCATTTTAAAAACAACCAAAAATTTAAAATATAAATAGAACTTCCCAAATAAAAATCCCCCCCCCCAACCATACATTAAAATCCTGACTAATCGGAAACACTATGAAGGGAAATCTTGTAGCACCTTTGAGACTAACAGAAAGAAAGAAGTTGGCATCATGAGCTTTCGTAGACTAAAGTCTATTTCTTTAGCTGCACCTTTGTCTAGCATCTCACGGAAAGGAGTTACAGAGGGTGGGAGAAACCACTGAGAAAGTTAGAAGTAAATACTATAATTTAAATAGAAACACAATACCTTTCACCATGCTGGACAAGAGTGTGAAAAGCCAATCTCTGTGGCTGCTCAAGAAGCTTTCAGTGGCTAGAATTCATCTAATCCAGTCCCCTGCCAAGCATGGCTGACAGATGGCTGTCTAGCTACAGCTGAAATCCTCCAACAAAGGAGAATCCACTACCTCCTATGGTGCTATGTTCTTACCTATTTGTGGGCAAGATTCCTCACCTTGCCTACCACCAGCAAAGAAGTTTCCACCATCTTCTATGGCATTGTGTTCTCACCAGAGACAGCTGGTAGCTTCCTTAGTTGTGAATGGTTGTGAATCTCCTCTATAATTTAATCTAAACTGGGTAGATTCAGTACCTTTGATTCACTGCCCAACTGAACATGGAAGTTACCATGGGTCATTGGTTCTGATCTTCTTTGTAGGAAAGTAGGCTATAAATTTAAAACACACAAAGTTTCTCCTTATACTGTATTAGGCTGCCATCTTCTTCCCTACAACTTCTAGTTGTGTCTACCCTTAATCTTCTCTTCTTCATGCTGAACATGCTGAACTTTCTGACCCACTCCTCATAAGACTTGGCTTTCAGTGTCAACCTTGCTAAAAATTCCTTAGTACTATTATAACCTCGCTGACACAACTTCAGTTCATGCAGAAAAAGATCTGTCAGTCCCATAAGCCTTATGTGTCCCTTGAGACCTATGGCCAAGCACAGATTGTATCATCCACCCAGATTTTGCTTTTCTGATGGTGCTTGAATTCCTCACATAAAGCCAAAATATCTCTCCATTAGTTCAATGCAACAGTTCTTTTAAAGTACACACTGAACTTCCATATTTGGAGTAGGGCTGGGTGACAATTTATTCAATTCACATTTCCAAATTCACACTTCCCAGACTTAAATACAAACCAGAAAGCTGTTAGGCACTGAAATTAATGATTTTAGTGCTACAATTTGAAGGGGGAAATGGAAATTTGGAAAAAGTGTGCACTGAGGTACAGAAAACGAATACACTTGAAACAGTATGTAAGTAAAATATATACAGTATTAGGGGAAATACATGCAAAAATGCTTTATTCTTTAGGGAAATGGTTGAAAAAAATGTATACATTTGAAAAAATTAATAGAAAATACATATATTTGAAAAATGCATACAAAAATTTGTGTATTTCTAAAAATGCACACAAAGAAGCATACAGAATTTTGTGTAGAATTAAAAACTGTTTTTGCAAAACTGAGATGGAAAAACATAGCAAGGTAAAAACAAGAATCTTCAAATCACCTGTTGATTTATGGTATCCTCATGTATTTCATAGGGTTTCCTTAGGCAAGGAGTACTCAAAGTTTTTTTTTTTTTTTTTTTTGGCCAGTTCTGTCTTCTGAAATATAGCCTATACACCTGGTATTTGTTGGCAGCCTCCCATCCAAGTACTATCCACAGCTGACTTTGCTTAGCTTCCAAGATCAGATGGGATCTGGTACCTTTAGGGTATTTAGGCACTCCCACAAAATTTACTTGATAGATTACCCCATCTCTAATTCAGAGGAGATGTTAGACAATGGCCAGGCTAGTTGGGATGCAATCCAAAAAAGTATTTTTTCCCCCAAGTTCTGGTTCAGAGATACAAATATCACTGAACATCATTAAATACAGTATTGGCTGATGGGGAACAACAGTGCAACAGTGAGTAGATAGATACAGAGATTCAAACCCACAGGCACATACAGCAGCCAATAAAAAACCTTCTATGATTAGGAAATCAGAACAGTTTGGCAAAAGGAAAACAAAGTACAGTAGTGAATTACAGAATTATTTATAGAATTGTATTGGAAGGGACCACAAGGACCAACCCCCTGCTAGTGAGGAATACACAACAAAAGCACCCCTGAAAGATACCCATCCAACATATGTTTGAAGACTTCCAAAGATGTAGCATCCACCACCCTCTGAGACAGCCTATTCTATTTTCAAACAGTTCTTACAGTAAAAAAAAAATCTTTCTAATGTTTAGGTGGAATCTTTTTTCTTGTAATTTGAATCCATTGGTTCATGTTCTAGTCTCAGGAGCAAACAAGCTTGTTCCATCTTTTCTATGACATTCCTTCAGATATTTAAAGATACTGTACCTATCACATCATCTTAGCCTACTTTTCTCCAAGCTAAATATATGCAGCTCCCTAAGTTGTTCTCATAAGACTTGGTTTTCAGACCTTTGATCATCTTTGTTGCCCTTCTTCGGACACATTCTACCTTGTTAACATCCTTCTTGAACTATAGTGGCCAGAACTGGACACAGTATTCCAGCTGAGATCTTAACAAAGCAGAAGGATACTTAACTCCGCCAGCCTTGAAAATGTAGACAAGGACAAGATGGCACCCCTTCTCCTTTCCATATACTGTACCAAAACCAATTGGACTAGCAGTTGAATATTACTCCAACACAAGCAATGGGATAAGTTCCTTCAGCATCCCTGTGGGCAGCAGGTTAGTTCAGGGCACCCATGAGATGTTGTCTGACTTATACATCCCTGTCTTTCCAGCCGAGGGAAGCAGCCAAGGAGTTCAGGAACAATGGCTGGGAGGCTTTTTACCATTGTTCCCCCTAAGATTTCCTGCCTGATGGGACTCTGCCTAATAGTAGGCTGGTCCTGTTATTTAGGCTGATGCTCCCTCCCCTGTAATGCTTCCACACCAACAGGGTGGCGATTTCACTCTGTGTTGTGGTCTCCAATGACCTCTTCAAGGCACTGAACCTTTTGGGGGATAGGATTCAACACTACTGATAACTTATGTATATTTCAAACTAAAATCCAGAGCAGAGCCATTGCTCCTCTGAAATGGAAACCTACCAGCCACCATGGGTTGTATGAGTTCCTGAGCAGCCCCAGCAGGCAGGTATGAGAATAAAAGAGAGGGAGAGACCTATTGATGCCCTATTTTTTTAAAAAAAAAAATCAAGAAATAAATAAATCCAAATCTTCTCTTGGTAGTGATCCTATTTCCACACCTCTCAATCCTTTGGCCAATTAGACATGAATTACATCATGCACCTGCAGCTCAGTAAAGACATTTCTGCTTACTAAGTAACTTATTAGCATTTAAATCAGGAATTTTGGAAAGAATTGAATTTCTGACACAATTCCTGGGGAGGCTGAACAGTTCCTTCCAGTTGTTGCCTAGGTGACTGATACTGTATCATACATACCAACTAAGACAAAGTCTTGTTGCTGGCTCCCAGAATGGAACTGGGAGCTTTGAAAACAAAGGCCAAGGAGACATTTTTCAATGTTAATATTCCCATTTTACAGAAGGTAAACTGAGGTCCAATGAGACCATGAAACAGACTTGTCAGTCACTTCATTTCTGTCCAATAGGCTGTGAATCTAACATTATAGAGGACAATCCTCTACCTGAGTCCAAGTCTGGTTTAAAGATAAAAATCATGAGGAAGGAGTCTTGTAGTTTCCTATCAGTTTGTAGCCCTTGGACAGCAAGTAGAGCAGGCACATCAGCCACCTGGTCACAGTCTTTCATGCTATAATGAGCTGTGTTTTGTAGTGTACCTGTACCATCCGCAGGCTTGCCATATGTGGACTCAGGGTCGTGTGGATGGCACGCTCTAATACAATGAATGGGGTGTGTACCTGTAGCATGCCCCATGCACTGCAGGGGCGCACCCCATTCAAATGAATGGGGCTTGAGTATATGTTCAATTTGCCTTATATGGGGAAGTCTAGAACAGATTCCCCCACATAAGGCAAGAGCAGATTGTATTTATTTCTGTATGAGCATCTGTACATATGGGTATATCCAGCTTTATAAACATGCATGTGGGCTGGCAGAATTGGATTCCTTATCCTACCCCCACCTCCCAAAGCATCTGCACTAGTCCCTGAAATGTCAGGAGACACCTCCTGTGACTAAAACCATTATGCCCATGGAAGGCAGAAACGGACCCAATCCTTATGAAAGAGCCTATTGCATGTTATGTGGATCTGTGCCATCTTTGGTTATCTTTTTTCTGATGTGTTCCTTTCTAATGAATGAGACGTGGCTCCCCCCCCCCCCCCCCGTTCATCAGCCACTTGCTTACATAATTGCTCAGGTAAAGTTTGAGTCTGTTGCTCGGGAAATTGTCATATATACATATATACACACATACATACTCATCCCATTGCCTGCAAATACAAACAAACCTTACCTGTGGTTTGATTCACATCATCATCATCATCATCATCATCATCATCATCATCAAACTTGAAGAAAACCAATTAACAGCCAAAATGTTCTGTAAAATTCTACAAGATGACCTTGGGCAGTTTATGGCTGAGATCCTATTTGAGACTAACAGAAAACAAAGTTCTACCAGAGTACTTACACAGAGGTCTGGTCTACTAGAAAGGGAATATAAAGGCAGTTAGTAGAGAGCTGTTGCAAGCTGAGCCCCCATAACCAGTGATCATTTGGAACTGTGCCTTGGTATAATCCAGAAGCCCCAATCAGCCTTCAAGTTGCCTGAAAATGGAGTGGCAAAGAGCCACTTCTTTTGGGAGCAGCCAAAAGCCAGCTTTCTGTGTGTGCACAGGTACTCCAGCGGTGTGTGGTATATAAATGCCATGCCACCAGAGCATCTTGAAGCTAGCCACCATGTGAGTAGCAAGCCAGCTTCAAGACCTTTTGGGGGCATGCAGCATATGAACGCAAGTCACTGGCAAGCTGGCTTTTAGAGCTGGTCTGTTCTGGCTCTTTATTTAGTTTGATACAAAGTTATTAGTTACAGATGTGCACTTCTGGCATTTAAGCAATAGTAAACTAAGTCTATGAAATGCACTCCATACATGTGATGTGAATAAGTAGACTGAGTCTACGAAAACTCATGTTACAGCTTCTTTCACACAGATAGTCTCAAATGTGCTGCAAGATCCCTTTGAATGCTGATATTCCGAACTCATGGCTTCTGTGTGTGTGTGTGTGTGTGTGTGTGTACAGGGGTTCGGACCACATCAGGTAACACCCCATAGGAGGAGTGACACTCCATTGGGCTGTCCTTCCCCTACAGAGTGGGAGAGGTAAATACACGCAGTTCCTGGGTGCTATGCCTCCTTGGGAGGGAAGCCCAGTACCAGAGCAACTGGAAGGGTGAATGTGCCCCTTCTGTCACCTTCCATTGCCTCGCTTGCCCAGCCTGAGTGGTGCAGTGGCTGAGGAGAGAGAGGAGGCAAGCGAGTCCACTTTGGTGACCTTTCCAGGGTCTGGCCAGGCAGTGGGCTACTGGGTGGCTAGGTAAGGGGAGACAGGCTTTTGAGTGATCACGAAGGGGTGAGGTATGTCCCCTTCCACACTGGCAGCCCTTCACACCAGGTGACACCCTAGCTAGTGATGCCATTGTCCAGACTAACATAACTGTGTCTCTGAGGGCTGCTAATAGTTGGATAAATTGATATCCTTTCCTATTAAATGTTGTATCTCTCTTATCCAACAAAATTCTAAGGTGCCTTTTACTGGCACGGAAGAGCTCCATGTTCATAATCTATATCAGCTATAACAATTGCTTCCTGAACGTAGATTGGTGCCGTGAGTCAGTCACTAATTAATGGCTGTTAGATAAAGCCATTATCACCACAAACCATCTTTGACTACATAGCCTCTCTCTGTCAGGTACGTGCTTCATGAATGTACATACGATTCTCTCCTCCTCCCTCTCACTCTTCATGCTGCCATCACTCCATTCCCCTCTGCCTTTCTTCCATCTTTCTGTTCCTCTCCCCCACCTCCTCTCCCTGCCATTGCTTGTTCCATCTTCCCTAAATGCTGAAACCAGCATTACAGTTGCAGTTTAACATGATAGAACTAATCCCTTTAGATTTCTACCCTTTTGGTGCTTTTTGGCAAGCAGCGATAAGCACTATGTGGCTGGCAATTGGGTTGGAATGATTCTCACTCAGGCCTTTTTGTTTTGTTTTTTGCTTTGGGCAAATCTCTCACTGTTTCCAGCCAAGCTATGTAGCTTGATGTTTTCCTGGCCTCTCAGCAACCCTTGGCCTGGTGTATTAGTGACAGCAGAGAGCAGCAACCTTTGCTCAATGCTCAGTTTAGCTGGGGATCACCAGAATGTCACCCCCAGGTCCTGTTTTTCCCAAAACCGTAGAATTATAGAGCTAGAAGAACCCACAAGGGCCATCCAATCCAACCCGCTGCCATGCAGGAACATACAATCAAAGCACCCCTGACAGATGGCCATCCAGCCTCTATTTAAAAACCTTCAAAGGAGACTTCACCACACCCTGAGGCAGTATATTCCATTGTGGAACAGCTCTTACTGTCAGGAAGTTCTTAATGTTTAGGTGGAATCTCTTTTCCTGTAAAATTTTCATTGCTAGGACTCCAGCCAGGAAGTAGCATAGAAATATAGAAAGCTGCATACTACTGAATTAGGGGTTTTGATCCATCTAGCCTAGCAGCATCAACACTGACCCTGCAAAGCTTCAGGCAAAATTAGTACCTAGTCCTACTGTGGAGATGCCAGGGACTGAACCTGAGAATTTCTACTTATAAAATAAGTCAGCACATACAAAGGGCATTGCCTTCAGCAGTAAACAGCATCAGTTCCCCTGAATAACATATGCAGGATTTTAGGGGTAGGCTTTCTATGTTGGCTTAATCCTTGATCTCTCCTCTCCTTTCCTTTAATAGAACTAGTGGAGAGGCTATTTATCATTAGGAAATTCGAAGTTGGGGGAGGAAGAAAGAAAAAGAAAAAAAGGAAAGGAAAAAGAGAAAGAGAGAGATTTGGTGCATGTGTCCTCTTAAAAGCATTGAAATCACTGAAATAACATAGAACAGAAGCTGAAACAGGGACATATGTGAGGGCATGAAGGTCCAAAGGCCATAGTTCCCACTCCCCTGCTGCACATACTTACTACCACCATCCCTGTAAGCATAGCTGTCCATTGCCTTAGGTGTTCACAATCCATAGTAATTCAATGAAATAATTATTCCTTGAGAGAAAGGGGCGGGGGAGAAAGGAATGGTATTATTTTTGTAGTAAGGATTTTGCTCTCTGATATTCAATAAAGTGAAAGGCAATAGGAGAGGAGGAAAACCACAGTACAGGTGGGTTTATTCAATCAAGGAAGTCACACTGTCTTGAGCTTGCAAGACCTAAGCAGGTCAACCGATGATCAGGGCTCTTGAAAGTTTCTTATTTATAGTCAAAGTTGCATTCATACCAAATGCCTGTTGAAGTTGACTTGATGGCAAATTACATCAACAACTGTAGCAGTAGGGGAAGGGGAAACAGAGGCAGGCACACTTCCCCTCCCACAGATGCCAGTCCTGCTTTAAGACTAGGAAAAGTAAAAGAAGGCAATGAAAGCAAAGGGAGCAGAGGAATGCAAATTGCAGAAAGGTGGGACATATTTTGTCAAGCCATCTGATGCTAAACTAGCCTCCCATGTGCACTCTCTCCCAAGGGCAAACAATAGGCACTGTGCAGTGGAATAGGTTAATTCATTTAAAAGTATGCAAATTTCCAGTTGCTCATGGCTTAGCACTGAGGCAGACCTAAAAGGAAGGGCTGAGTGCCAAAACAGCACCCAGTCAAGCAGTGTTAAAAAGTGCCTAAGTGGCAACCACACACCCGCTCCTGAATCTCCAGGTGATTCGCCCAGGGTTTCATGATTACTCTCTCTATGCAATCATGAGCAGCAGTTTGCACAATCATCATAATTGCATGGCGGAGCAACATGTTTCCTGCCAGCCAATCCTCTGCATCTCAGGAACCGGCAGAGAGGGGCTCATCTGCATGATGGGTTAAATGCAAGGGTAATATATGTCACTCTTACTTAGCCAGCAGAAAATGAAAATAGACAGCTGTTGCTGGAATAGCAGCAAAAAGTCTGGTGGCACACGAAAGACTAACAAATGTGGTGAAGCAGAAGTTTGAGTGGTCAAAAGACACTTGAGCAAGGCATGAAGTGCTTTTTGAACCACACACACACACAGTCTAAAGGCCCAACAATGCAAGAGGTTTCCTCGTTAACCAACACACAAAACAACACACAAAGCAAACCAGGTGCTACGAGTGGGGAAGAAAACCAAGAGGGCTCCACTGGAAATGGGTAGGCAGAACATGGTAGCTTACTCCAGGGGTGGCAATTTTGTATAGCCCAGGGGCTAGTTTGGCCTCACTGAGCCCTGTCCCAGGCAACATTCCCCTGTCACTGGATTGCATTTGCAGCAAACTGGAAAGAGTCCTTAAAACAAAAAGGAAATGCAATTTGCAATTGCTCGTGGCTTAGTGAGCCAGTGTGGTGTAGTGGTTTGAGCACAGGATTATGACCCAAGAGACCAGGGTTTGAATCTGGGCATGGAACCCCACTGGGTGATATTGAGCAAGCCACATTCTCTCTGCTTCAGAAGAGGTAAACCCCTCTTAACAGATCTTGCCAAGAAAATACCATCTTCGGGTCACCATAAGTAGGAAACAACTTGAAGGCACACATCACCACCACCACCACAACCACCACCGCCACATGGCTTAGTGCTTGGTTTAATTATGGGGCTAAACAGACAGACAAAAAGAGGTGCTTTCAGGCTGGCTTGAATGTGTGACATTTAGCTGACACATACCTTGAAGCCAGCAGGAAAGTGCCCTCTAGGCACCTTATATAGAGAAAAGCTGTTTCAAAATGAAGCAGTTTTTTCCACTTCTTCCTGGCTTGAAGCCTGTCATGTGGTCATGACAGGAGCACTCCAGCTGCCTTGGGAGCCAGCAGTGTGATTAGTGGGGTTTCAATGTGGCTTTAGAAAAGGCAGCTTCAAGCCACTTTTTCCTGCCCATCTGTTTCGACCCTAAGTCTCCCCATTTTGATGCTGGATTTCAGTGGGGAAGCCACAAGAGAGAGAGAGAGCTTTTTATTTATTTAATAGCATTTAGCAGTTTGTCATTAAATGTTGGACACATGATTTATTGCTAAGTTTTGAGAGTGTAGGTTTGGGGGGCACTGGGCTTTGAGGGGCTTGGTTTAGCCATCCCTGGTGCATGCAAACTCCAAAACAGGACAATTGCTTTCCCTAGGGTGCTATGCACTCCCAAGAGCCAATATGCTTTCATTTGGGAGTAAGTCCCATGGAACCCAGTGTGACTGACATTTGAATACACAAATTTCAGTTCTGCAGCTTCACGCCAGTCCTGCTTTGATTTTCTAGAAGGGCACTTTTATTTGTTTACTCATTTTGTTGCAGCATGGCAGCTTTCAAGCTTATAAGTGAATCTCCAAGAAGACTGAAATAATCCCACACTGGTTTCTGTGAAGAAGTATGCCTCTGTTAACAAAGTAGATGTGTTCCTGGGCTTTACTTCTATAACAGAAACGTTGGCACCAAAGGTAGAAATAACATGGAAAGAATAGGGATAATTTCCTACACCATGGGAAAGATGAGCAGTTGAACTTGTTTCAGCAATTTTTAAATTCAAAACTAACAAGGTACACATTTGAAATGAAACATTTAGGTCAGATATGCCTTGCGTTGTTGGCAAGGGGAAAACCAACTACCAACACTGTCTGGGGACAAGTCTACCCAGAGGCAGCGAAAACAATATCGTAGCAGAGTTCAAAAACAAAAACACCCAGCTATTGGTATTGGCAATGCACTGACCACTTTTCACTCACTCTCTCTCACACACACACCCAAAAACACTCATAGATGCAGTTGATTCATTCAAAGTTTTGGAGGCTTTATCTTGAGTTGCAATGTGTACAATATAATACAATATATATACACATTCCTCTCCGTCAGCTTCCATCCAGCTACCCTGATGTCCTCTCCAAACAACTCTCCAAGTGTCCAAACTAATCCAACTAACTCACATGTGACCAGCCATTGGTCCACTTATATAAGAGGTTGGCCCTGAGTGCCACATAGCATGAAGCAACCTTGCTGTAACTTTGCCTCATGCCATGTGCTCCTGACTCAGCAGTCTGTGGTTGTCCCATGCAATATATGTCACCTGTTAATCAAAACATTTTTCTATTGCTTCATGTACAATTACGCCAACAGTTATGTGCCTTCAAATCATTTCTGATTTATGGTGACCCCCAAGACGAACCTATCATGGGGCTTTCTTGGCAAGATTAGATCAGAGGAAGTTTGCCATTGCCTTCCCCTGAGGTTGAGAGAATGTGACTTTACCAAGGTCACCCAATGAGTTTCATGGCTGACTTGGGAGTCAAACCCTGGTCTCCAGATTCATAGTCCAACCCCTGCACCACACTTGTAAGTAAATAAAAACATTCTGAACCATCTGGAGACCACTTCAAGGCTTCTTCTAAAATGTATCAAGAGATTTTTGTTTTTATTTCTTTCACCAGCCTCCACTTTTCCTGTGATTTCCATTTAGGTGGTCAAACTTTAAAAAAAAAAAAACATGTTGAGGGGAGCTAGAGAGGCCGGCTAATCTGCTTTCCACTTTTCTTTCTTTTTTGCTCTCCATACATTTATGTATTTACTTTCTATGCTGCCTTTCACCCAGAAAGGGACCCAAGGGGGCTCACAATAAAAACTCTTTAAAAACTTATTACAATAAAACAATTAAAACATCACATAAAAACAATGTAAAATTACAAACATTAAAACCACAATAAAACAATGATACCCACCCATATAACAAACACCCCATATGAAAAAGCTATCCTATGATTACCCATACATGCTCAGTAATTCTGGAGGCAGCTACATACCTTGCCTCTTGTACCCAAGTACATACAGCAACAGTAGGATGACCTACACTAGAATCCCATTCTTTCCCAGGTCAAGCATCATTGCATTATTGCAACCCAACATTGAAGGTATGTCTTTCTCCAGCCCTCTTTCACCATCTTCCCAATGCCAATGCTGCACAAAACAAAACCCCAAAACCTTCCAACTAGGCAGAAAACATGAAAAGGGCAAGCTGGGCTGGGCTCCCATAAAATTATCTTGTAAAAAGGAGCTTCTTTATTAGAGGCTTCGTTAGATGTTTGCTTGTATTACTGCCTTTCCTATCAAATTTGTAGCCATTTACAGGTAGTCAAGTTTAGCCAATGTCATTGAGAGAAGGGCCACAGCTGGCAGCAGATGGCAAATATCCCATTAGTTATTGCTGTGTTTTCCTCCGAGAACAAAGAGAAACAATAGCATCATCTCATTAGTCACTGTATTAGTTCATACATAGATATTATCATCAATTGAATGATGTTGTTCTCTCTTGGGCTGGAAATTAGGGCTTGGATGGAAGATTGTTTTCTCTCAGAGCCATCCAGAAGTCTTTGTGCCAGGTGATATGAGGCCAAATTTAGTTAATCCTGTGTGATTCTAGGAGGAGGAGGGAGTCTTTCTGTCATGGGCTTCTCCACAGCTGCCAGGATGATTGCTTCTGCATAATTTGTACTCAGGCAAATTCTCAAGGTACATATGGACTGAGGCGAGAGTGTCGAAGCTTACTGGTAAAAATGCTGGGTCTTTCTTGATGAGCTGGGGCAATCCATCACCCTTCCACTCCTCCAAATTCCCTATTCCCTCTGAGTTTAATTGTAGTCCTCACAGAAGTTGCAAAGAGGGTAGAAGAGAATGGAAACACCCCCCACCCCAATGATATGAGATTGTTGGAAGACACCTTTATTACAATTCAGAGTGTTTAGGAGTGATTTGGTTTCAATAAGCAATTGAGACACCTTAGTTGTACAAAATACTTGCCCTTGCCTTTCATCCCTTATCATCTGGTAGTCAGCTCCCCAGAGCTTTGAAGGTGTGTGTTTGTGTACACATGCATGTAGTGTTGGCTCTGATGCCCGTGGTTAGCAAATCCATTCCAGGATTTACTCTGAATTTTAAAGGACCTAAACAAAACACTTAACCCTATCCTGCAAATGAGTTCAGAACTTTGGATAGCTCCTTTAAAGTTTTGTTTTAAAATGCAGTGCTTATTCAACACTCCACTAACATCAGAGCCTCAGCTGCCACTGTGTGTGCCGTGCATATCTGTATTTGTGTGTGTTCAGTTTGTGTATGGGTCTTCCACTTGAAAACAGCAAGAGGAAATGGGAAACACACCAGAAATAAACACACTGAAACCATTGCTGAATGCAAAGTGAACACTTAGATAAAGCTTGCTGTATCACTCATAAATCTGTTCTCATTGGGACTGGCAGTTTGCTTTCAGCATGGGACTGGATGGAAGGAAAATGGATTTTCCACTCAAAAACAAATTTTAAAAAGCCAGAAGATTGTATAAAAGCCATGGCTGGGGATGTAGCTTCGGGGGTGAGGAATGTGGACATGTTCTATCCTGGGCCCAGTGCTATGTCGAATGAAATTAATGCTTTCATTTGGCATGTAGGTAGAACATAAAGTTGTTAACAGCTACGTCTTGAATGTCAGCCCTGCATGCTGTCAATTTTGACTGTCCTTATTGTAGTTTTGAGAACCTGGCAACAGCAGTGGAGATGAAATCATGGTGCATAGGTGAGATGCAGGCTTGGGTCATTCTTGTGGCACCCAGAGCCCCAAGCACCCCATTTTGAGGGAGGTAGGGTAGAAATCATTGTTTTGCCTGAAAATGCCCTCCATGTCCCCTTGGTGCCAAAAATTAAAAAAAACAAACCCTAAGTAGATTGCCTATTGCACTCCCAAAAAGTCAAACATATACAAATATACCTCTCTGTAGAGCCAGTGTGGTGGAGTGGTTTGAGCATTGGATTATAGCTCTGGAGAAGAGAGTTCAATCCCCACTCAGCCATGAAAATCCACTGGGTGACCTTGGGTAAGTCATACTGTCTCAGCCTCAGAGGATGGCAATGGCAAAGCCCTCTGAAGAGACTTGACTAGTAAACTCTGATAGGCTGGATGGCCATCTGTCGGGGATGCTTTGATGGAAAGTTCCTGCATGGCAGGGAGTTGGACTGGATGGCCCTTGTGGTCTCTTCCAACTCTATGATTCTAGGATTGCTTTATGGTTGTCATAAGTTGGAAACTAGCTTGAAGGCACACAACATAGAGATAGAGTTTTTAGATTTTAGGAAGTTTTAGATTCAGGATAGCTTAGATTTTAGGCAATACTGATTGAATGCACACTCATCACAATCCAAAACTCTTTTAAAAATGCTAACAGAAGCCTGGGTCATATGCACTAATGGTGGGACATGAATTTTCAAATCTATCCAAACCAGCAGCTGGAATCCTCTTGGCCTCTCTCTCTCTCTCTCCTTGAAAAATTATTTGCTGCTCAAAAATCTAGACTGTGTATTCTTGAATCACCAGTGTTTGGCTGAGTAAAAGACATCACTTATCTCTCTTGTTTTGCACCACATGGGGCCAGCCCTACCATTAGGCTGAGAGAGCAGCAGTTTCTAGATATGGTAAAAGGGCAGCAAATTATGCTATTTAGATGGTTATCATTGTATTTTTACTGTCAGAGAAGGGGAGTTTTGGGGAGTTGGCTGCCTAGATAACTTGACAGCCCTTGGGAAGTATGCGCATTGACTGAGGGGCGGGGGATGCTATTTGCTGTTCCATGTCATACAGTTAAATGTGTTGGTCCAGCCCCAGCATCACATGTTTTAAAAGGCAGCCTAGCCCAGCTTTCTCCTCATAGCTAATGATTGGTTCTATTTATAGCTTGGGGATCAACCACCCGCAGAAGCATAGAATAAAAACATTTTAAAATCCTTCCTTTTGCTCTGGGCCAGTTTTCTATCTTGGAGGGCCCATATGTAAGGATGAAAAGGGCTGGAATTGATTATGTTTCAACAAAAAGCTGTTCCTTCAATATGTCTTATTTTATTAACGCTACATTTATGAAGGGAAAGTGATGAAATGCTGACGGATGGTGCCTCTGCTACTCAGGCTTTGTCAAACGAAAAGAATCTCATGTTCCTTCAGGCTAAAGCAGGTTTCTGCAACCTAGTACTATCAAGAAGTTGTTGACTGTGACTCCCATCATCCTCAGCCAGATCTTCACCCAACCGTGGCCACCCATCTGAGCATTTTGGGCAGGGGCACTGTAGTTTCCATGTCAGTGGGGTGATGAATTCACTCTGAAGTTTAAAGGAGCTATCCAAGGTATTGAAACTATTTTGAGGATAGGGCTCAGCATGTTAAAGTTTAGACTAAACCCCAGAGTGGATTCACTGCCCCACTGACATGGAATATATTAGTTACCACTGACCACAGCTCAACTACTTGCATACTTCTATTGGACCCCTTTCTGATTAGGCACTGGCTTCTCCAGTGCCCCATAGATTAGTTTGCCTCACAGATATTTCCCCCCGGATTTCCTGGAAAGGACAATGTCACCAAAATCCAATTAGATACATCTTGTCATTACCTCTCTGCATCACTTTTGCTTGCTGGAGTGACAACATGTAGCCACGAAGCACATCAGCACCCTTAGCAAACAGCAAGCCCCTCCAGCTAAACTATAATGAGTGCCTTAAAGGAATGCACTGAGCATGCCTTCTGTCTTCAAGGGTTGTTCAGTCCTTCCCCTGGAATGCCTGTGCCCATACATACAGGCATAATTATCTCAGCCTCTCTTTTCTGAGAGGAGATCAGCACTGCACCTGTGGCCATCCTCTCAAACAAGACATTGTTGCTGTCATTTCCTTATTCTGACACCCTGCTATGATAGCCCTTCTGCAGCAATTAATGTATTTGCTTAGACTTGTGTCATTGTTCCCTTTTAGACATACTTTCAGGCTCAGATTATTGAAAATGTGAGTTGTGTTATTGTTGTCTTCATGGTGTATTGCCTGGGGAGCTATGAAGGCTGAAAAAAGAGTCTGATCAATCAATCAAGTGAATTAATTAATTAATTGGTTAACAGATGGCTTTAGCAGCAGCAACAGCACAAAGCTCTCTCACAAAGAGAAGGGGGGGATGCAAGTAGCTGATAGAAAACTCTAGCTGTTCTCTGATGAGGGCAGCCAGACAAATACAGAGATTGGAAGAGTAATTGCCAAGATGCTGGCTGGAGGATTCAGGGAATTGTCATGTAACAACAACAACTTCCCCAGGTGCTGAGAAAATGTCCCACATTAAGAATGGGAATTGCTTTTTCCATAATCTGCAGACACCACTACCTTACTTCTTTCCAATGTTATGCTTGTTCTCAGAGGCCCAGGAGTTTCTGTGTGCCTTAAAAGCACCTTGTCCATATCAATCTTTCCAAAAAAAAAACATATCTGAGATCCCACTGAGGAGGAACGCTCCTTGTTAACAGGATCAAAGCTCTATCAGTAGGATACCATAGTCTTGGCAATGCCATTCTGATCAATCAGTGGTAACAGCACTCAGAGATCAACACCACTTACTGTTATCACAGCTAGGCAAGGTTTCCTTCATTTTAGTTTTTCCAAATTCAAGTCTGCCCCCTTGTGGCTCTTGATCTCTAAAGCCCAGGAAAGTCTTACTTTCCATAGCCAGAAAGTAACAAGCCTGAAACAGGTTCCTATAGAAACAGAATTCCTTCAAATTCTCTTGGCACATCTTCGGGGAGTGGGGAGGATAGAAAAGGCTATCAAAATTCACAGGCATCTTCCCTTTCCAAAACAGAGGCCTCTTAGCAGAGGCTTGCTCTAGATGAAGGGAGGGAAGGAAGTGGGATCAGGTGTACTTCTGCAAGTGAAACCTACTCTGGCACTTTCCTTAAACCCATTTTCCAGTGAAATAAGCCTTAGTGCCAATCTTCCTGACCACACAGGCGATTTGGAAAGGCTTTGCAGCTAGACATCTACACACAAGTTTCTTTGATACTCACAGAGTCATAGTTGGAAGGAACTTAATAGGGTATTGTGTCCTATCCCCTCCCCTGCTCAGTAGAGGAACTCTAGCTACAGCATCTGCAGCAGGTAGCTGTCCAGGCTCTTTCTGAAGATGTCAAGAGAAAGAGACGCCATCACCTCTCTAGGTAATCGGTTTCATTACTGAACCGTTGAGGAGTTCCTTCTAATGTTCAATTGAAATCTACCCTCCTTTAACTTAAAACCATTAGAACCTGGTACTGTACTTGAAGGATAGAAAAAGCTAAAGCAGCTGAGAAGGAGGACTTGAAGACTGTTGGGATTCTGTCCTGGTAAAAAGGCTGGTGATGGTGGTGGGGAGTGACTAAAGCCTCCTTCCCCAACTAACCCCCTTTCTCGGCTCCTGTGTGTTCCACTGGCCCATTCCCCAAACCTACCAGAAACTCCCAGAGTTGTGGGCCTTCATAGGAGGCAGAAGCAGCTGGACACTCATGCAGTATTTGACCCAGCTCTTATAAACATGATAGCCAGGGAATTTTTAGAGTAGAGATGGAAGGAGCTAGTTACCTGTCAGGAAGTCAAATTAACAGGCACAATGGGATCCATGTCTACTAAATTTGATATAGTGGGCCTTGCTCATAGGCAGGGATTATTCAAGTGCTTTTTTGTTTGTTTTGTTTTTGTTTTCATTCACCAAATGACAGGGTTTTCTTTCTGCCATATTTTACCAGCTCTTGGCAATCACATACACTGACATTAATTTAGTACATAATGTTTCAGATTTGTTGTTCTTATTAGCTGTCATTGCGTTGACCTTGACTCATGGTGACCTTGTGAATGAGGCATCTCCAAGTCCTCCTATTCCCTACCTTTCTTCTCAGTTCCTGTAGGTTCAGGCCCATGATCTCCCTGATTCGGTCTATCCATCTGGCATGTGATCTTCCTTGCACCATCCCCGGTGCTTTGTCCACCATGCATGCTGCCTGGCCTCTCTCTGTATGTGTATTTCTCTCCATGCCTCCATGCCTCCCTGCATGCCACATGCGTGTGCTGTTCCTCCCCCCCCCAACACACACACGCACGAGAGGGAGCACACACTGTCCCTGGAACCCCTCCCCCACAAGCCAACTGGAAGTCTCACCCCTGGAAGTCTCACCATTGACAGCTGGTGCGGGAACACAATAGCCTAGCATCTTTGTCTTTTCTAATGAATTGTGCCTTCTCATGATGTGGCCAAAGTATGACAGCCTCTATTTAGTCATCTTGGCTTCCAGGTAGAGTTCAGGACCCAATTGCTCGTCTTTTGGCCATCCATGATATCCTTAGCACTTTCTTTAGCACAACATCTCAAATGAATTAATTTTCTTTACTGTCCAGCTCTCATATCTGTACATAGTAATGGGGAATACAATGGCTTGGATGGTTCTAATTTTTGTGTTCAGCTCTATATCTTTATACTTTAGGATTTTGTCTTGTTATTTCATAGCTTCCCTTCCCATTCTTAGTCTTATTCTAATGTCTTGACTGCAGTCTCTGTCCCTATTGTTTGATCCAGGCTGTGGGAAATTTTTATTTTGATTTCCTCATTATTCCTCAAATCCTCCATGGTCATTATTTTTGACTTTTTTTAGTGATTGTTCCAAGTCTGTGACTATTTTCACTAGTAGTATAGTGTTGTCTGCATATCTTAGAGTGTTGATGTTCCTTACTCCTATCTTCACTCCTCCTCCTTCCATGTGTATATCTGCTCTACGTACAATATTTTCTACACACAAGTTGACATGTTTCTAATATCTTTGCTTATGGTTTAGGAAAGATTCTTTTATTTATACAGTTTATAAACAAGTAACAAAGTCAGCACATAGTTACAAGGTAAAGGTAACAGTATTCCCCATTGACAAGGTTGTCAAGTCATGTCCAACTGTAGGGGGCAGTGCTCATCTCCACTACCAAGCCAGCATTGCCAGAGACTACTCTATGATCATGTGGGTAGCATGACTGCACAGAATACCTTGCCACTGAAGTGATACCTATTTAGCTACTTGCATTTGCATGCTTTCGAACTGCTAGGTTGCAGAAGCTGGGACAAACTATGGGAACTCACCCCATCATGCGGCACCTGGTTCTCAAACTGCCAACCTGTCGATCTTGCAATCATTAGATTCAGCATCTTAATAACTTGAGCCACCATGCCCCATATAGTTACTACATGCATTATTAAAGTCAACACAGAATAAAATTATATGTAATTTTTTTCTCACAAAGGTAAAAACAACAGTTACAACAGTGTAAACTGGACTAACAGTATTGTAACTGCAGCTGCTGGGGATTCATATTTAAAGTTATGAATGACTGAACATGACCCCAAACCCTACCTTTGTAACCTAGCAGCATCCTGGCCAAAGCATTTCTAAGGGTCTGGAGATCAGGGCACTGGGAAATGGTGTCCAGCCTGTGGTTTTGGTCATGGGCTGCCATGCAAAAGCAGCTGTGGCAGGACCCCAGAGGCTCTGTCATGCTGCCTGTTCTCAAGGCACTGTGGACATCATTTCCCAACACCACAAATTCCAGCACTTCAGAAACATTTTGGTTGGGTTGTTGCCATGTTGTGTAAGTAGGTTTGCAAGCAAGGGAGTGTTGTCAGTAGCAACTTTGATGATAGAGTGCTGGAATAGTAGCTATGATGACAATGCAGGATCTCAGCTAATATCTAGAAATACTCAGCACATTTTGATAAGAAATATTGCATACATGCAGGAAAGTTATTTCATATTAAATAAGTCAGCTTGTATGTAAAACAACATAGTGGTGTATTCCTTCAGTTAGCTGTGGATTCCTTACACTGGTAGAAGGATGAGCCAAATGACCCTTGCAGTTCCTTCCAAATCTGTGATTCTAATTCTTCTAAAATGAGATTTGATATCTAGGTTTAATACAAAAAAGTCTATATAGTTGTATAAGAAATATAAACTACAAAATGAATCCCATTTTGGGAGAAAGGCAGGGTATAAATCCAATAAATACAGAAGGAAAATACTGTATATACACAGTATTGCATCCAGCACATACTCATACTATGTGTTAAATAACTCAGACCCTTCTAGGCATGTAAAACTTTGTAAATTTCATTTTTGTAGGCAAGAATGACTAATTTTTACGACTTTTCTCCTTGCTGTGAGAAAACCACCAAAAATTATGTAGTTTTTAAAGGCCATTAACAGCTCAGGACTTAATCTGTGCCAAAAATGCATGTGGCACATTTTGTTTGTTTTCTATACATAAATCCTGTTTTCTGCATAGGAAATTCTGTTTTCAATGCATAAAACTTGTTGTCATTGGTATGTAGAAAACAGAGCATCTGGCAGACTGGAATAGAAAATCAATTTAAAGTCTAAGGTCTTTTAATCAGTAAACCTACAAAAATATATCTAAACTTCACTGTGTGGAGCACATCAGTGGGATAATTCACAATGCATGCGTAATATATGATTTTTTTTTTTATATTTAATTACTGAACACTTGATCTCTCCCTGGCAACTAACAATCTTTAAAAGAGCATGGAAATTTCACCTTGTGGTGCCAAAACAACCCACTCTTCTATGGAGGCCCTTGTCTGATATTTCACTTATCAAAGTGATCAACACAGATGATTAAAGCAGACCCATATTTAGTGGTGGCTGCTGCCTCCCATGTCAGTCCAAATTTCAAAGTCTAAACTTTAAAGGAACTGTCCAAAGCATTCAACTCTTATGGGGATAGGGTTGAGCACTTTGGATAGCTCCTATTTATGTATAGATTTTAAAATATATTTAAATATTTGTTTATTGCCTCTGAACTCTCCAGGCCCCTAAGGCAATATACAACAGATAAAAAATTCCTTAAAGACAAAATAACATAATTTTTAAAAAATCAAATAAAAACATTGTCTAGCACCCTGTTAAGTCAGTTATGATATTATAAATTAGATTTATGATCTCATAACTATATGCTATTCACATTTATGATTATGTGCTACCGTCATAAATGCCCTGGAACTCACCTAAAAATTCAGCCAGCTGCACCAAGGGATGGAGTGGCACTTTATTTCATTATAATTGTTATTGTACACCAATGTTTTTAACCTCTTTTCTGGTTTAATCTCTTTTTAGCGTTTTATTATGTTTTCAGGACAGGAGGGAGGGATAGGGATCTTGGAACTTTTAATGCTTTTCTCTTTTAACTGTATCTTGTTTTATTGCTGTAATCCACTTGAATTCCTCGAGGTTAAGTGGAATTATAATAAATATTATTATTATACTGAGGATAGCAAATCCAGCTCCTTCCTCCAGCAATCAGTGGTACATTAAAAGGGCCCCTGCTTCTGGTCAGCACACCATTACTTGCTGGCTAGAGGGGACTGGGTGTGTTATCTTTGAGTGCCTTGCTTACTAGCACCACAGAACCCCATCCCATTGAGCAGCTGGCTTGATTTTTAATGTGGGTTTTGGAGTGGGGTCACATTGGGAGACTCATCACAGCCAGGACATGATGGCTTCATATCTGATTCAGGATCTCAGCCATTGTTTTTAATTCACACACACACACACACACACACACATGTCCAAAAAGCCAATTCTGGCTTTAGAGGCAGAATGACATACAAAGTTCAGAAGTAGTCAGTCTTAGCTGTCTGCTGGAAGCTCAAGCAGGATGGAATCAGCCTTGTATTCCTGGTGAGGTAGCGCCACAACCAAGAGAAAGCCCAGTGTCATGTATTCACCAACCTGACCTCCCATGATGATAGAACATGCCACAGGACCTCTGCTAAAGATCTTTAAATTTCTTCAAAGTCAAGTCTAAAAGTCAGAGTGGATTCTCTTGTTCCATTGACAGAGAAGCCACTAGCCACCATCATGTATATTTTACTTAGTTGAATAAAATCTCTCCTGGCTGAGAGGGAGTCAGTTCATTAAGTCTTAGAGGGACAGGCCTTGAGAACTAAGTGCTGTGTAAAAGGTGACTTTGTGATATAATGAAGTGCTACCAAAAGGAGTGGTCCATAGCCCAGTAGCAATCCACAAGCCATTGGCTGCCAGTTCCTGGTGAGTTTCTAGGAAAGAAAGAAACAATTGTAGCCAATGAGTACAAATTCGGTATGGGTTCTTAGTACAATGGGGGGGGGGGGGGAAGGAATCCCAGTCTACACATCAGATAGTTTGGGATGCAGTAATGGAGAAGATAAAGCAAAGGATGATTGACAGAAGTCTGCTCCAAGTAATACATTACTTCTTTTTTTTTTTTATGAATCTATCTAATTTGACCACACGATTGAGCCTGAGTATGATGTATATGAGTGGTTACTTACCCCCCTCCTGCCATCATGCTTAGAGCAAATTGATTGTCTGAACAGCTAAGCATGAGCATGAGCAACACATTTACATAAAGCCATAACTCCTTTAAATATGGATTGAACAGTGGTGTGAAAATTGCAGGCTGGGCTTGTGACAAATTATTCAAACAAACCCATTTGCCATAAGCATGGTGCAGTCTGAGTAGGGAATAATAACCAGTTATCCACAGGCATAGCAGATATATGAATTAAACACATCAGGAGAAGCAGCATTTGTTTGCTATAAAATGCAGATGATCTCTAAGGAAACTAGAATTCAGCCGAATATGGTTGTTGGTTCTGGAAATCTGAGATGCTATTTCAAAATTCACCATGCTTTTGATTCATGTATAGGTAATGTTTAGAGGAACAAAGACATATTCATATGATGTCTGATTTCTTTTCCTGTTTCATACCATTTTGTGCTGTAGGTTTCTTTTTTATCCCCATGTAATAATAGTTAGTTAGTTAGTTAGGTCGACAACTTGTTAGGTAGTTACATCACTATAAAGTGATTTAAAATAGTAGAATCATAAAATTGGAAGAGACCACAAGGGCCATCCATTCTAACCCCCTGCCATGCAGGAGTACCAAAAAAAAGCTATCCTGACAGATGGCCATCCAAACCCCCAAAGAGGGAAATTCCACCATTCACCAAGGAAACATGTTCCTCGGTCAAACAGCTCTTACCAACAAGAAGTTCTCCCTAATGTTGAAGTGAAATCTCTTTTCCTTTAGACTGAATCCATTACTCTGTGTCCAAGTCTCTGGAGCAGCTTCATTTCAGTATGACATCCTTTCAAATATTTAAACATGGCTATCATGTCACCCCTTAATCTTCTTTTTTCCACACTAAACATACCCAGGTCCCTAAGCCAATCCTCATAGGGGCATCGTTTCCACACCTTTCACCATTTTGGTTGCCCTCCTCCGGACACACTCCAGTTTGTCATCACTTCTTGAATTGTGGTGACCAAAACTAGACACAGTATGGCAGGTGAGATCTGACAAAAGCAGAATAGAGTGGCGCTATTTCTTCCCTCAGTCTAGACACTATGCTCCTATTGATGCAGCCTAGAATTTCATTAGCTTTCTTAGCTGCTGCATTACATTGCTGACTCATTTTCAGCCTGTGGTCCATTTAAGGCTCAGAGAGTTGTAATCATGTCAGGCTAAACTGCAGTGTTGTACAAAGTCCTCTTTTCAAGAGGGGAGCATAGATGTAACAATGTTTCTGGGGTTACTTTGAAAATGGAATCACCATACTGCCATTGGCTCTGTTGTGCAATATGTCCCATGGCACAATGGGCATCATCAGGTCCCATGGCCCAATGGGGGCCTGATTGACTACCAAGGTGTCTCACATGCTTCCCCATTGCATAACAGATCCTCCCGTTTTGCAATGGGATATTGGGTAGAATATCCCAATACATGTTATTACAATTCACTAGGAGGGTTGTGTAACATTTCAGACATAGATACATCATTATAAAGTTACAGATCATAGCCCTGATGCAGAATCTTGTCCAGCATTTGTATACTCTCCAACTGGCAACACCCTCGGGGTGGTTTATACAAAGAAATGGAACCCACACTAAAAACATCAACAATAAAACCCCAATTTTCACAACTCCCCTCCATGTAAAACAGCCAAAATAAAAGCATTTAAATCAAGATGGTGGTAATTTTCCTATTACATGTGAAGAAATATTTTCTTTCCTCTGTCTTGAACCTTGTGCTGGCAGGTTTAATTGCTCTAGTTTCTGGCATGATGGGAGGAAAAAATAAATTACATCATGACAGATGTAAGATATTTTTTATTCCTGTGAGAATGCCAAGGGTCAAGTGGGTCAGAGTCAGGTTAGGCTTTCATGTATACTTTTCATATTTTCTGATCCCAATGAGAATTCCAGAATCTGTGTTGCTCCTGAATGGGGCCAGCAGTCCACTGACTACCAGAGCATATTACTTTGCTTTGCTGTATCATGGTTTGACAGCAAATGGATTGTTTCTTTTTTTGTTTCTTTTTCGTCTCAATATGTTAATCCTGACTTTGAGAAAAAAGAACTTCAATAACAAAAATCAATAGATTTGTTGGGATATGATTTGTCACAGCTGTTTTTGGGTTGTATGACAAATAAACAAACAAATAAATGACAACAGTGCATGGCAATGGCTAAAAGGGGAATTGTTTACACTAGTCCACATAGCAATGCAACAGGATGTCTATGTTGTTATTTCTATGTGGATGCTCTGAAAAATTTGTGACTCGGGATCCCATCCTGGTGCATGATGGTTAAATCTTCACCAAAAGAGGCATCTCACATGTGAAGCTTGGGTCCATCCAATTCCCAAACGTAACAGGAGCATTACAGTTAAATACCCATTGTATCTGTCACATACTGATGGGTCCCATGGCACAATGGGGGCCTGTTTGTCTACTGAGGTGTCTCAAATGTTGTCCCATTGCACAACACAGCAATAATGTTATTTTCTTGTTCAGGCTTATAGCTAACTTTGTGCATTCTAATCAGGTTTATTGATAGCAAAACTTAGTTTCCTCAGAATTCAAGTTTTCAGAACTCTGCCCTATTTTTCTGGAAGGAAGAGGTGTAGCTGTGACCTGGGTTGGGGCAAGAGATAGAGATAGAAACTGCAAGTTTAAATACTGGCTCTCATGTGTTGCCTTGGATCTCTACCAGGGCATCTGGGCTTTTTTTCCTGCATCAAAAAGGAAATAAATGATCACATCAAACCATTTTTCTGTCTGGACGGAGACAGCCCCCACTTCATCCTCCCTCTTCCCAAGCTCTGTTTCTCTAAAGGTCCTGATTTAATAAGCACAGATCAGAAGCTGATCTCCTTTGGGAGGAGATTATATTCATATGGTTTAGAGAAATTAATTGGTTTATCTAATTCATGTCATTCCCATATCTACATGTTTCTCCTACAGACTTATTAGTGTTTGTCCTTTTTTCTCTCCCTGGTGATTATTCTTGTTGGGCAGATGCTTCCACTTAGCCTGTTTTTACTTGCTGCCCTTGTCTTTCCCAGTCAGAGAAAGCCTATTTTAATAAGTCTCCAAATGGGACTTCGCCGCTCTGATAGCCTTTAGGCCTGAAGAGTGGGGTATAAATAAATAAATATCAGCAGTATAACATCTGTGGGCAAAGTGCAGGCTCTTCACCTGTTGTCAAGCTGCAGTTCTGCCATACTTTGCCTTTCCTTGGCACACATTTAGGGCAACACACACACACACACACACACATCACACAAAGAGGCTCATCATCCAGTTCTGCATAGTTGCTTTCCCTCATCCCCGAGATTGGGAGAATTACATTTTGGATTACATCTACCAGAACCTCCCAGCTTTTCAGGAGTATCCAGAAAGAAAATAAATAAGTAAAGGGATATAGAATGTATTTCCATCAAACCTCTTGCACTAATGTCTACCTATTAGCATGCTGGAAAAAATGATATTTTACTTGTTTAAAATAACAGCACAATAAGAATGCCTGCATTTTGATTTTCCTTTTTATACAATCTTTTCTCTTGTGTTTTTCTAGTTAACTGATCTCTTAGAAACATTATCTCAGTGGGAAGCCTCCATTTTTGATCTTGCAAATCTCTCCAAAGTATAGTGTTTAGTGGTGGTGGTGCTGATTATAATAATAATATTAATATCCTACATTTTCCCCACTTTGAGACTAAAAATGGCATACAGTACTTACAAAACGTAATGTCAGACAAATATGTTAAATATTTATATATGTGTGTGTATGCTTGTGTGTGTGTGTGCCTGCACACAAGTTCATGTGTGAAATTTTGAAATTTGTTTCTGACATACCATGCAAATGCATTACTCTCTATCTATGTTTTTGAGATCTGGACTCTGAAAGAGTCCAAAGTAGGTGGGCAGAAGTGCTCTGTAGATCTGCTTTCAGATGGCCAATGGGCTCTACATGCTCAAACAGCACAAAGATGTTGGACTGCAGATAGCCTGAGAAAGCACACTGGTTATCATCAGAGGCACCCATATATACATACTTGCACTTAGTGAGTGCTTTAGCTGGTTTATTCTAGCATCTGATCAAGTAGACTGGAGTTCATGAAAGCTTACATCAGAATAAATCTATTTATCTCAAATGTGCTACTGGATTCCCTTATGCCTTTTTATTTTACAAATAAATTGTTTCTTCTTCCACCTCTTCCCTCACCATCACCAGTGGGTTCATGCCTGCATCTGCACTTTAGAAATAATCCAGTTTTGACACCACTTTAACAGCCATGGCTCAGTGTTATGGAATTCTGGGAATTTTCATTTATTGTGGCACTGACAGAGAAGGCTAAATGTCTCACAAAACTACAATTCCCAGAATTGTATATTTTAACATTTTTGTATGGGAAGCCAAAGTAATGCCTTCTTGGCTACAAGAGATGCAGGCATGAGCATTTTTGTACAAAACAAAATATTAGTACTGTTGCATCGATTTTTCCACCCTCTATAAGTCTGGGAACGTGTTCTTCTTATAATATGAGCAACGTTCAATTATGCTAAATATTGCTTTTCCACTGTAGACTCTTAAGCCTGTGAAAGAAACTCAGAAACTATTGGTACACAAAACTCCTTGTACTTTAAAAGAGACTGCTCATTATTCACAGTATATACTCTGTTTTGTATGTTAATATCTGATGGGCTTTGTGCACTCCCTACATATAATCATAAATTGATTTTACAGTCACAATTTGTGTTTGCTCTTGTTACAGCCTTTGTTTATGTTTGCTTTTGTTATACGAATTACATTTTTAAAGTTACAGAGGTATGTTAACTTTGAATACAAAGTTCAAAGTTATATATAGTCTCTCTGGTGTGTGTGCCTTCAAGTCAATTTTGTCTTATGATGATCCTTTCCTAGGGTTTTCTTGGCAATATTTCTTAAAAAGAGGTCTGTCTCTTAGGCTGAAAGAGGGTGTTTTCCTATGGTCACCCAACGAGTTTCCATGTTTGAGTGTGAGGATTTGAACCCTGTTCTCCTGGAATCCTAGTCCAATACTCAGACCTTTAGCCAAATGAAAGTTCTTTATTGCTGTGCACCACCAAGTCATTTCTGACTTATGGCAATGCTAAGGCAAACCCATCATAGAGTTTTCTTGTCATGATTTGTTCAGAAGAAGTTGGCCATTGCCTTCCTCTGAGGTTGAGACAGTGTGAATTCTCTGCATTTTTAATGGCTGACTGAGGATTTGAACCCTGGTCTCCACAGTCCAAATCCAATACTCAAACCACTACACCATGCTGGCTCTCTTGGATGTACTTTGTCCCCTGTTAAATTAAATAAGGTACATGAACAAACTGCTTTCTTGCAATAGAGATTTTATAAGAAATTGTATGATCTCAACTTTAAAAATGGTTATATTCATCTTAATCTAAAAAAATAATTTGTTGCTTTTGAAAATCACATTTGTGTTCCTCAAGAGGAAGAAAGAAAGCTAAATTATTTTGACAGGAAGAAAAGAAAAGAAGAAAGAATACAAAAATAAAAGATTTTCAAATTTGAAAATCATTTGAAATTTTTAAAACGTGAAGCTCAGATACTTATAGTAGGACAACAAGAGAGAAAACTAAAATGAAAACTCAGGTCCAAAACACACTGCAGAGATAATATGGTCTGAGACCGCTTTAACTGCCCTGGGTCAATGCTATGGAAATCTGGGGACAGTAGTTTTGTCAGATGTTTAGCCTTCTCTGTCAGGGAGCTCTAGTGCCACAATGAACTACAATTTCCAGGGTTCCCTAGCACTGAACCAGGGCAGTTAAAACGGTCTCAAACTGCATTATTTCTGCAGTGTGTTCTGGGCCTCAGATTAGAGAAATAGGAAGGTATGGCAAAAGACTCAGTTTAAAACACGAGAGAACCACTATTATGAATTTAATTTAGTCCATATCATCCCAAGCTCTGGATCTATTGGTCAACATGAAGGATGATGGACAGTCACCACCAGAGTTAATTGGGATATCTAGATGTTTGTGGAATTAATTCCTCAAAACACAGAGCATCAAATTAATAGGGCCCATGGGGCAAGGGAACATAGATTTCCTATTGTCAGAAAGTCATGGGGTATTCTTGTTGTTTTAAATAAGCTGAATTTCTTGGGATAATAAACATTTTGGGGTCTAGTCTCTGAACTATAATCTGAGTTCTGGTTCAGTTTCAGGTTCTGACATCCTCTCCCTGGAAAATTTTGACTTGAGGTTAATGGTAGTTTTGGGTCCCTTGCCAATTCTGATAAGTAGATCTGTTTGTGCCATGCTCAAACATAAGGCCAGAAGGGGTCTGGAAAAGAGAACGCAGACACACAGCTGGGCCTTATCTTGTAGGAGTGCCAAGGTCAGGATCGTGATGACAAGACTTAGAGCAAAACAATCTGTAAATCAAAAATGGAGAGGGAAGAGGGACAAGGACAGAAATTGAGTTTGTGCTGGATTGCTGGTCAAAAAGTATCTGTGAGACCATCTGTTGAGATCTCCAGAAGAATGGGAAGGAACAAATCCAATTGGCATCTGTGTTTATTATTGGTTGTCATGCCCATGAACCCTTTCAAAACGCCATTGTGCCAGACCTGCAATTTCTCTAGGGCTGTTTTGCTAAGGCAGATGGGCAAAGTTACAAGAGAACCAGACAGAAGTAAACAGGGGCAGGAGACACAAGAAAAGAGGTGAATGACATGATGAGTGAAAGGAAATGGGCTGGGTCAGGAAAATGTCAGAGAATGAAATAGAAGAAAAAATCTGGAGGGACAGAAAAAGCAGGACTGACTTGTCTACAGTCTGTTTCTGTTCACTGCTATTCCTGTTTTTACATCATAGTGCTATGCATTTTACTTATAAGCAAGTTCCACTGTGTTAACTTGGGCTGATATCATTTTAAATGTGCTCAGGCTTGCAACATTAGCGCCTTTGGTTGTAATCTGATTCCCCATCTTTAAATATACAATAGGTATAATGCTTCTAGTCTTCCAGATCATTTTTATGGATCTCGCTATACCCTATTTGCCTCTGCCAAACCATGGGGTTTTCTTCACCATCTAGAAGAGAGGGAAACAATTTACTCCGCACGCTATGGTGCAAAAGGGTACTCTGGCACTCTACTGCACTGCAGAAAAATGCCACAATTTCTTCTGAATTTTGGCAGAACTGTTGGCCCTGACTGATTTTTAGTGATAGCAGTGTGGCCAGCAGTATGTTCTGAGGGGGCGGGGGGAAAATATGCTTCCATAAACTCCACAATTCCTACCCTTGGCTTCACCAAATTGGACAGAATCTTTAAGTAATATATCCAGTACTATATGTTGCCTGGTTACACAAAACAGACAATTTCTTTGTTGAACCACTCTCAAGGGCTGCCAAGGGCTAACCATTACATTTCTGAGCACAATTTAAAGTTCTGGTTATGGCCTATAAAGCCCTATAAGGTTTAGGTCCAGACTTTCTGAAATACTGGATCACTATTTATGAACCTGCCTGAGCTTTAAAGTCCACAGGAGAGTCCTCTCTCTCTTCCAGCACCTTCACAGGGACATTTGATGAGGACATGGGAGAGAGTCTTCTTAGTGGCTAGTCACAGGCTGCCCCCTTCCCTGCTCTCTTTTTGCCAGCCCTTGTCAAAGGCCTTTTTATTTGAACACCATTTGGCAACTAAGTAGCTAAGCAGAAAGGCCTTTAACAAGCGAGCTTGTGTGCTGCACTTTTCATGCTATTGTTATGCTTTTAAAAGATTTCATATTAACTATTCATGGTTTAATGTGGAAGTTTGTTTTAAACTTTTAAAAAAAAATCCCTTGTTTTAATTCAGGTGGTGTCTTGCCGTGGGTCTTACTGGAGAGAAAGATGGGGTATTAAATAAATACATACATAAATAAATTCAACATAACCACCAACATTTCAAAGACGAAAGGAACGTTTGCAACTGAGCAAAGAAATCTTGAAATTATCATAGAATCATAGAGTTGGAAGCGATCACAAGGGCCATCCAGTCCAACACACTGCCATGCAGGAAAACACAACCAAAGTACTCCTAACATTTATGTACCAAATTCAGGAAAGCCTAAAAGAAAAGAAAAAAATCCCAAATCAATAAAGGCATGTGCGCTCTCTCTCTTTCTCAGTCTCCCTGTTTGTGTATGTGTGCATGCATGTACAGCACGATTAACAATAAATATCATAACATATCTTTATCAGGCCCTGCTCAGAATTACAGCTTTCTCTTAAATCCATGGTCACGGCATGAATTTTCTGTTCACACCCGCTCTTCCCAAAGCACTTTATATTTCAAGTTCAAATCCCAGCTTCCCCATAACATTCATGTCATCACCTTGAGATAAGCATAGCTTCACAGCTTAACCTACTTCACATGGTTGTTAGGATAAAAATTAAGTGAGTAAATGGGGATGGGGGAAAAATATACAAGACTTTTAGCTGCTTGAGATAAATGGAGTGAAATTAATTAAGTCAGATATAGTTGAGAAAAATATGTCATTGTTTTAAAGAAATCCATGCATTCCAATGGCCTTTAAGGATATCTTTCTCAGCCTATAATCCTATATACAGATTTATCTAGGAGTAACTGCCACTGAATTTATTACTGGAGCTTTCTTCTAGGTACACATGTGTATGTTTGCATTTTAATGTGAATGCAATATTGCTTTGCAGAAGAAGACTCTCTCAGAGTAAACATCTTGTAAATATCTGTCTGTACTGGATTTCTACAAGATACACTTTCTCTCTTATGACATTGGGTAGACCAAGCAGACTCACATGTATACAGAGAGAGAGAGAGAGAGAGAGAGAGAGAGAGGATTAGTAAATCAAAAAGGAAGAGATGGGGAGAAGAATACCAGTAAAACTAAGCTTTAAAATGCACATCTCAAAACAAACATATCTGCAGACAAAACTCAAATGGGGAGAAATAGTACTTTCAAATCAGGAAGGCTTCTCTGCAGTATTGATAAGGGAGAGGAATTGTGGTACAGTGTGAGAGAGTGATTGAAGGAGAGTCTAGTACTTAGTTCTGGGGTGTTGTAATTCAAAGAGGGATCTCTTCAAAGAGAACCCCTCTTAGCTTGTTCTCCACCTCCCTTGTGTGTGTGTGGTGTTTCTTCTTTTTTGCTTACCAGAAAAAGCAATTAGAGTTATGCAAGCTACTGAAGCAGAGCAAATTTCAAGAGTGAGTATAGTAGCACCTCTTCCTTGCCCTTTTGACCTGATCCTACTGAGAAGGGCAGGATTCTATTCCTTCCTCTTTGCTAGAGCTTCCTCTTCTCTTCTTCGCTAAAGTTCCTTCCTGCTGAGTAATGAATGCGAAGTACTCAAAGCTGCGACAACTTCAGCAGACTGCAATGGTACTAAGCAGCAGAAGACTGAGCTCATCTACATTTGCTAGAATACTCTGGGTTGCTGTGGAATATTCTGGCCCCGATTTTCTGCTGCAGCAAAAAAAGCAGTGATGGCAGGTGGCTGCCTTACCATGCAGCCCAGCCACATTTTGACCTGAGTGACTTGCATGCTGTCCATCGCCTTTATATAGGTAATGTAGACAAGCCCTGACAGGCAAGAGGAAGGGAAAACTGGGACTCTTTAAGACCAGCTGATAATTTGGCAATGCAGAGGACAAGCTGTGACCAATCTTGCTATTGGAGCCTGGAGGCTATATTTCAAGATGATACCTAGACTTCCCATGAAAAAGTCCCAAGGGTTAATCCACATATACATTTTTCACTTATTTCACTGCAGGGTTGAATGAGCCATTGGAGATTTTTCATCATAAAGAGAACTTTCATGTTTCTCCTTCACCCATTCAGCTGGGAAAGATATTGACATCAAAGATGGCATGTGTCTGTGCATGAACCACTGGTGTGTAGGGCCATTCCTGCCATTAGACATAGCTGGTTAGCTGCCTTAGCTAGCAGATGTTGAAGGACAAGGAATAATGGTGAGTTACTGGAGAAAAGGGCCACCAGAGACTTAAGATGCTTACATGTCCTCAGCCGTGCTGGGAAATGCTGTCCCATTACCAGTTTGAAATAAAATTCAATGCCAGACTATTTGGCTCTTATATATGGAATGGGAGGAGATGCCATCACGTTCCCCACCCTAGGCAACAAAACATCTTAGGGCAGCACTTAAGATATTCTGGCAGGACAAAATTTCATGTGAAATTTATCCAGAAAACATAGAGCTTATTATGGAAAGAGAGTAACATTCCCAAGTGTGGTGGGATAGTACTGCAGATCCCATTCTAGGATGGGTGGGTGAGGGATTTTCTGTTTTGTGGAGGAACACATTTAGTATTACATTATGTTTTTTTAGATTATGTTTTACAATGTGTATTTTTATTTTTTATACTGATAATGGTTTAAATTTATTTTTTCTCATTAATTATGTATTTCTGCATTTCTGTCATATGTGTATGCCACAAGTGCTTCAAGTCTGCTTTTGTAGTGGGAAGCAACAAATAAATGTTTAATAACCTATATTTAACATTTAAAAGTATGGAAGGTAATAAATCAAACTAAATATGCCCTTGCCAACATGTATATTGCTGGGAGTTGTAATCTCCCAAAGTAACATTTCCAAGATCATTTTATCTTTGTAACAACCTTGTGAGGTTGTTTAGGCCAAGAGATTATTATCTATTGAGTCGTATTGCTGACCAAGGATTCAAATCCAGTAAATGTAATAATTTGTCATTTGACTAAATCTGGCCTCTCACCAAATAGGAAATTTCCCACTTGGAGCATTTGCCTCCTCTTCCTAAACCAGGAGGTGACAATGCATGGCTGTCCAGAGGTTTTTAGACAGCATTTCCCATCAGCTTGAGCCGGCATGGCCCACTGTGAAGGTGGATGGAGATTGCAGTACAATAGAGAGAGAAACTGGGAGGTTAGCGGGGCACATAAGCCCCCAAGGAGACCTTGGGGGACAACATCACCAACCACATCCCTTCACCAAAAAACAGTATTTTGTGCCCAATAGTCCTCAATGCCCTCTGGGGACTATGAGGAGATTTTTTTGAACATGTTTTTATGCTTCCCTGGACCATTCTAGGCCAAGGAGAGATTTTTTTTTTTTAAAAAAAAAGAGGAAATAGCTGTAAGTAACTTCCAGGATTTTTTAAAAAAGTATTTCTTTGGACATAAAATGCCACACCCCATATGGCAAAAATAATCCCATACCGTACAGAGAACATTTTGGGGAATTCTGGAACAATTTTTGTTTAATTTTTTTTAAAATTGTTAAACAATTATTTGGACATCTGTGTAGGCTCTCTCCCCTTCCAAAATGAGCTATATGGTTGTTTAGGAGAATGTAATAGAGTCATGGCATTGCCTCAGTTTCTCTCAGATTCTTTTCAGTCAAGCTTATTTTTCATTTATTTTGGTATTAACAGTGAGGTGAGGGAGGTTTAGAAGAGGAAGAGAGAAACAGTCCAACTACCAGAACCAGACTTTAGAAGTAAGTAATTACATACAAGAAGCTGCTTGTACTTAGACTTAATCACCTTTTTAAAAAAGTATATAAGGCCCCACTGTGATTGTGACATAACAATAGATAACTTTATTCCTTTAGCAATGTTAGCATACTAACTTTTTATATCTGCTAGGGTTGTATAAACTCATTATGTGTTCAGACACATGCCAGAAGAATGCAGCACCAGTGGATATTTTTAAGGACCCAAAAGTGGTATCTAACTGCTGTAAATATGCAATGCGAGTAGAATTGGAGGCAATATGCTGAAAATGAAGAAATATCATGACAATGGTGTACTGATTTGACAGCTTGGAAAGCAAGGACTCAATTTTCTTATTTAAATATTAACAGCCTGGCTGAGACCAGATCTATTTTATTTTAATTTCTAAAATATTTCTATCTGGCCCTCTCAGAGCAGAATACAATGGAAACTATATACACAATTTAAAACAGTTCAACGTAAAAGCAATAATATCATTTAAATAGGATAAAAGCATATTAAATAGATCACCAAGTTAAAACTGTAGAAAAGATAAAAACAGTTAAAACCATCAACGTAGAAGAAAAATTACACCCTTAAAAGCTTTAACAAAAAGGCATGTTTTTACTTGACATCTAAAAGAAACTGACATTGGCACCAATTGGGCTTTCAAAGGGACGGCATCCCATAAAGCTGAGAAGGCCATCTCCCATACCCCAATAAAATATCGTTCCTACTAGCGGGAGATGAAGGACAGACTCTCCAGGAGATCTTAGTTCTTATCTATCTATCTATCTATCTATCTATCTATCTATCTATCATTGTCAAGGTCCCAAGCTGTTTAGAATATTATTACCAGCACCTTGCATAGAAGTGAATTGGTAACCATGTTGCTCCAGACTAGAAATCCTAGCCACTTCTATGCAGCAAAGTGGCCCAGCTTATCTTGCTTCAGCTGTGTACATGTGTGTGTGTTCATGTGAACTCACATGCACACTGATGTGTGTGCAAGCTATGAGGGTCTTTTTGGTTTGTTCATTGGGTTGCTCGTGCGGTCATGGAGGATTCTGTTGTGTTGCTGCCACAGGAAACACCAAAGAATCTGTTCAGGATGGCTCTTCCATCTAGCCATGAATGGCACGTTTTGTTTATAAAATTGTATGCTATCTCAGATGTTCTCCAATGTCTTAAAAAAGACAATTACTCTTCAATAATGTGGCAATGAGCTTGTTTCATTGATTAATTGATCTGTTAATCTGTGAAAAGACAGATAATTAAGTGACTAAAAGAACTAATTAAGCAGCTTTCATCACCTGACAAGCCTTTTAAAAGCAATGTGATGGTGCTGTTATGCACTAACATGTGCCCAGCTCAGAGGACTGATTTGACTTGAGAGGGAAAGAGAGAGAAAGAGGGAGATGGTAAGAGGGGAACATGACCCTTGGTCAGCCTTCATTTCATAGGTATGTTTGTTTCATTGGGTTGATCCCTGTTTGACTCACCACACTAGATTTCATGCCCAGCATAACAACTTGATCCTACAGTGGAAGATGGTAACCAAAGTAAGGTTGCCTCTGCTGACTCTTAGCTGAGTCTTCATGGGACACTGATGCAGTGAGTAAATTTACTCATTTGGTTCAATTTATACCTGATTTTTCCTCCAAGCTCAATGGGTTTATCGCCACTTCCCCTTTGGTTCTCACAACATGCCCCTCCACCTTGAGTTTCCCTTTTGATTCTGAAGTAGTTCAGGTTGAGAGCAGCTCAGTAGGGAATAGAAGCTGGTTCTTCTAAGTCTTAGTATGTCAGTTTAACCAGAACAACACCCTGTAGATTTTGTTGACAAACCATCTCACTTCTGGTTTATTTTTAACTTTGCGACATACAAATTTGGTAACTTTACACCGTACTGTGTACAAACAAAATTCTCTAACATCCTTCTGCAAAGTTCTGGAGATTCTAAGTTTAGAACATAAAAGGACAGAGAGAGAATTTATTATTTAACAGAACAACCACCATCACCAGTACCACGCTTTTAGGCATTCAAGGCACTTCCCACTCAGTCTTTAGCTGTGACCCTTACAACAACACTGTAAGATAAATATTAAGATCAGTATTATTATCCACCATATTTTGCAGATCAGGGGATGAAGGTGATCGAAAGGGGGGGGGGGGGGGAGAGAGAGGCTTGCTGAAGAGCCCTTAGTGAGTTCATGCATATTCAGTAGTCCAGGAACCTTCTGATTCATCATGGCCACTACATGTTAGTTCCTACAAAGCCACATGTAAAAAAATGTGATTTTACGTCAGGGTGGATTTTTTTCATCCTTGCAATGTATCTCATTCTCCTCTTTTGCTTTTTCTTTCAATATTGCCTTCTTTTCATTTCTTTGAATTAGACATGAGGGCTATAATAAAACATCTCAGCATAGCATTAATATCTGCATATAGAGATATGCCACATGAACACTATGCAGCCCACTCACTCCCACAGAATAGCAACAATGACTAGGTCCCATTACACAATGCACAATACTTGGTGTATAAAAGCAATGCACAATGTACAATATGCAACTGCAGTGCACAATATAGGATGTGTAACTGCAACACACAGTGCAAAATCTTAATACACAATGCACAGTTACATCATGCAATGCAAAATGCACAATTGCAAGTTGCAAAGGCAAGGCACAGAGGAATTTGCTATCTGTGTAAATCTGCTTCCACCACTATCAGGAGAATATACCTGTTGCACAAGGTGACTTTTTGGTCCCACATGCATAGTCTGACATGCATGTAAATGTTCCTAACTAGATGCCAGCCCATGTGTGTTGATTGTATTATGTTGCCTTGTGTGTCTTATATTCTCACACCCCACACTGCTCAGAAGTGTGCTCATTGGCTCACCTTTCTGTCTGGATAGTTTTACTTGCCAAGTGTTTCTTCCCATGTCTCTTGTGTACCTTTAAGGTCTGTCTAGCCAGGAGAAATTCAACAAGTAAAGTTTTTCTTTACTGAGTGAATGCTGGGAAGAGGGGGAGGACTTTTGTTACAGGGGAACGGGAGAGGGAGGGAAGAGAACATGTATATAAAATTGGAAAAGTGTTTGCAGCACATTAAAAAACACTCAAATAATTGTTACTGCTACTGTTACCAAAGTTGCCTTAATTATTGTTTTTGTTACTTTAAAAAAATCCAACTAAGATGTAAGGATACAGTGGTCCCCTGGATTACGAAAGGTAATCCATTCCGGATTACCTTTCGTAACCCAGAAGTATTCGTTTCCCGGGGGACCGCTATTTCCAACGGACCGCGTGGCCGATTTAAAGGGGCCGCACGTTTTTTTTGTTTGGATCCCGGGGGATCCTTTGGATCCCGGGGGAATTTTAGCGGTCCCGCCAGTTTCGGATCCCGGGGATTTCGTTCCCCGGGGGATTCGTAAACCGGGGGACCACTGTATTTCTCAACGTTTGGGGGGAAGCCTCACAATGCCCCCTCCCAAGAATTTTAAGTAACATGAAAAACTAACTTAAATGAGCCAGCATTGTACTGTATAGTAATTTAAGTGTTTGGCTAGGCTTCTGGGAAACCAGGATTCAAATCTCTGTTCAACCATGGAATTCCAATGGAGGATCTCAGACAAGTCATATACTCCCAGCCTCAGAAGAAGGTAATGGCAAACCCCTTCTGAACAAATTTGCCAAGAAAACCTTCAGATAACATTACTGTAAGTCAGAGCCAACTCAAAGTCACACAACAACAACAAAACAACTTGGTAGATGGGGGAAATGTTACCAGTTGTCTTGTTTTCAGCATATTATATGCAAAAGAAATAGTTATTATGATCTCATTACCTCAAAACATAATGGCTGGCATCCTGTTAGTGACACTGACATATGTCTTTTTCAGGTTGTTATGGAGGGAAAAATACACCAGCTCCCTTTTGCAACAACCTCCATCCTAGCAAAAGTCACCTATTACTTAACACAACCATTTAATGGATTGGGGAGGGAGGCAGTGGAGAAGCATTCAGCTATGTCTCTATTGGAAGAAACACTACAATGACGTAATTCTCCAGGACTACTGAAGAACCCCTGGGAGATCCTGGAGGAAGCCTATAGCCAGCGTATCTTGCTATAGAGACATAAATGGATACTCCTCCAATGCCTCTTGTTTACCACTGATCATTAAATGGCCATTTTGGGATGGATCAACACATGAGTACTCTGTGAGGGGAAGAAGAGTGAAGTTGCACCTGGGCATAACTTTACACTCCATCTCCTTATGCAGGATCTCAGCCAATGTCATTATGTCTAACACATTATTTCCAAATATGTGAAAGATAGAATGTTTCATTTGTGGGAAGTATTGTTATTTATTTGAGAGCCAGTGTGGCATAGTGGTTAAATGCCTGTACTGCTGCCACTCACTCAAAACCATAAGGTGGCGAGTTCAAGACCAGCAAAGGGCTGAAGCTCGACTCAGGCTTGCATCCTTCCGAGGTCGCTAAAATGAGTACCCAGATTGTTGAGGGGCAAATAGCTTACAATTGTAAACCGCTTAGACACTCCTTAAGGATATGAAGCGGTATATAAATGAAGCTGTTTGTTTGTTTTGTTTGTTTGTAGTGGTTTGAGTGTTGGCCTAGGACTCTAGAGATCAGAGTTTGATTTCCAGCTGGGCCATAAAACCCATTGGGTGACCTTGGGCAAATCACATGGTTTCAGTCTCAGGGGAAGGTGATGGCAAACCTCCTCTGAATAAATCTTTCCAAGAAAACTCCATGATAAGGTTGCATTAGGGTCAACGTGAAGGCACATAACAACAAGAGCATTGTTATTTATTGCTCCAATGGGGCAGAAGAGAGAAAGAGAGACTGTAGGACAGTGTGTCCCTCTTAAACCAGGGATGTTATGATGCTTTTGACCCTGTGGCCTACCCTTAATTAAGTCTGTGTATATGGTATCATAAGCATGTAAGCCATGTTAAAGATGGATGGCCATCTGTCAGGAATGCTTTGATTGTGAGTTCCTTCATGGCAGGGGGTTGGACTGGATGGCCCTTGGGATCTCTTCCAACTCTACAATTCTATGATTAAAGATGGGGGGGAAATTATTGAGATTCTAAGATTATATGAGCTGACAAATTTGCAGTGTTTTCTTCTTGCTTTTGTTTGCTATCAAGTTGACTTTGACTTACAGTAATCGCATAAATGATAGACTTCTAATACCTCTGATCATCAACTACCCTGCTCAGCTCTTGCAAACATAGGGCTGTGGCTTCCATGAGTAAAGGAATATGTTACCTGAAGAACATCGGGGGAAACTGTCCCACTCCATGAAATGAACAACATAAAAGGTTAAGCCCATGCTAAATGAAGCCTTGCATTAAACAGCAAATGGCCAACATTTCCCCAGCCCATCCAGAATGTCCCTTGTGGTTTCCTTTCCCCCAAATCAAAGCAATGTCTCTGGGGTTATGGTTCAATAATGGAAAGATCCAGCAGAGGGCAGGCTCCTCCAAGCAAAGCCCTGGAGCATGGGCCAGCCAGAACTCTATTAACTAGATAGACTGTTTTCCTGGTCCAATGTCATTTATTCTGGAGGTCTGAGCATCTGAATAAACTCATGCAATAACTAAACCCCTTCCCTAAGTTCTGAGTGACTTTTGGGACTTGTTCACTATGGTACAAATGGCTGCCATAAATAGCTCCAGTGGAGAGCTGAAGAGATTTAAGGGCAGGTGGGAATTGTAGAGAAAGGCTGTTTCTGATACTTTAGTTAAAGATAACATTGGCCTGGGAAAATATCAGGCCTTAAAGTGACAAGACTGTTTTGAGCTGACAGGTAACTGTCTCAAGCTGCACAGTCCCAGGAGGGATGATAAGGGACATAACAAGTTTTTGCTGTTTGCTGAGTAGCAGCTGCAAACAGCCTCATCCTAAGAACTGCACAGGCAGCTACTTTGAGTAGGATAGCTAAGCTGAAATTGTTTTCTAAGGTCTCTTTCACACCACACAATTATAGCACTTTGATTCCATCCTATGGTATTCTGGGGTTTGTAGTTTTGTGAGGCACAAGAGCTCTTGTCATAGAATTATAAATACTATATGAAACTATACATCTCAGGATTCCATAGAATGCAATTGTGGCACTTAGACGGTGGTATAAAAGTGCTAGAATTGTGTAGTAGAAAATAAACCTAAAAGACTATGCTTCTTAAGACAGATACCTTTTTGAGATTTTGCTCCCCCAACAAGTATAACAAAAATGGTTAAAAAAACAGATTAGCAGTTAGGAAGCTAGTCAAGAACATTTTTTCACTCCAGTAGGAATGGATCAGTAAGAAGAAAACACCCAACGTCACCCAGATAATAGAAGTTCAGTATTATCTAATGACTAAAAGTTACAACAACATAGATTTATATGTAATATAGATCACAGGGTTGTTCATTTGGTTTATTTTATTTATTTGAAATTTAATGCAAATAAGAAACTGGGAAATGGTAACAAGAAATCAATTCTAGTCTTGTGGGCTGACCTGTTGAAAAAATAGGAAAGTAGTGAATTAGTGTTTTTGCCACTTCCACTGTTTCAATGGACTGAGCCCACTATTCACCAATTTGAAATCTAGGTTCTTCTGAAATCTGCTTTACAGAGCTAGGAGATGACTTAGTAAAACTGTTTTCAGACTGCAGAATTTCAGAAATTCAAGGTGGCCTGAGGGAACTACATAGCTAAATTCTTCCTCTTTAATAAGGTCTCCTGCATATCATATCCATCCAGGAGAAGGCTAGGCTTCTTACTAGTACAATCATCCTCCCACATTTACAGCTTTTGTGGGCTTGATTATTTGCAGATTTGATTAATATAGTCTCCCTAGAAATCTCTAGGTCCTCCAGAGAAATTCTGCCGGAAGTTGACCATAGAGTTGCACTGGAAAACTTAGAGACAAACAAAAGCCCTGTTGCTGTTTTTCTCCTGTTTTATCTTCCAAACAATCCTGGTTCCTGGCAGACAGTTAATCATAAAGAAAGAGCTTGGCCCAAGTTTAGCCACTCAACTTTGTGAGTGACTGGGCATTTGAACCCTGGTCATCTTAGTCCTGTTTTCACATTCTAACCATTGCTCCACAGTGGATCTCCAGAATGAGTCCTGCAGATGTGTAATACTTCTTTAATGTCTTCCTCCTTTCCTCTCTCCATTTGTACAGAGTCTGCATACAACTTCTCTTCGCAGTCTGGCCTGATGAAGATGGCTAATTTCACCAATGACAACATCACTGAGGAGGGCACCACCAAATATAAGACTGTGGAGATGGTCTTCATAGCCACAGTAACTGGCTCATTGAGTCTTGTCACTGTGGTGGGGAATATCTTAGTCATGCTGTCCATCAAAGTGAACCGTCAGCTTCAGACTGTCAATAACTACTTCCTCTTTAGTTTGGCCTGTGCTGACCTGATAATAGGAGTCTTCTCCATGAATCTATACACAGTCTATATTATCAAAGGCTATTGGCCACTTGGGGCTGTGGTATGTGACCTTTGGCTAGCTCTGGACTATGTAGTGAGCAATGCCTCTGTCATGAACTTACTCATCATCAGTTTTGACCGCTACTTCTGTGTCACCAAGCCACTGACCTACCCAGCTAGGCGGACAACCAAAATGGCAGGGCTGATGATTGCAGTTGCTTGGATATTGTCCTTTATCCTCTGGGCACCTGCCATATTATTCTGGCAGTTCATTGTTGGGGAGAGGACAGTTCCAGAAGGGCAGTGTTACATTCAGTTCCTCTCCAACCCAGCAGTAACATTTGGCACTGCCATTGCGGCTTTCTACCTCCCAGTGGTCATCATGACTGTGTTGTACATCCACATCTCACTGGCTAGCCGAAGCCGTGTGAGAAGACACAAACCTGAGAGCAAGAAGGAAAAGAAGTCTAAGCCTCTAAGTTTTTTGAAGAGCCCTCTAGTTAAGCAGAATAACAACAACTCTCCCAAAAAAGCAGTGGAAGTGAAGGAGGAAGTGAAAAATGGGAAAGTAGAAGAGCAGCCACTACAACCCTCAGAGACTACTGGACATCAAGAGGAGAAAGAGACCTCCAATGAATCTAGCACGGTAAGCATCACCCAGACCAATAAAGAAAAGCAGGTACTGGATATTGTGCCAGCCGACCAAGGGCAGAGCCCGGCCCATCCAAGGATTAATCCTGCCTCTAAATGGTCAAAAATTAAGATTGTCACTAAGCAAACAGGTACAGAGTGTGTCACAGCTATTGAAATTGTGGCAGAAAAAGAACCTAGTTCTACTGCAATTACCTTGGCAAACAGCCGTCCAGCTAACGTGGCCAGGAAATTTGCTAGCATTGCCAGGAGTCAGGTTCGGAAAAAGCGCCAAATGGCAGCTCGGGAGAAGAAGGTCACCAGAACCATCTTTGCCATCTTGCTCGCCTTCATCCTGACGTGGACGCCTTACAATGTGATGGTCCTCATAAATACCTTCTGTGATTACTGCGTCCCTGACACAGTCTGGTCCATTGGGTATTGGTTGTGCTATGTCAATAGCACCATCAATCCTGCTTGTTATGCCCTTTGCAATGCCACATTCAAGAAAACCTTTAAGCATCTTCTCATGTGTCAGTACAGGAATATCGGCACAGCGAGATAATCTGGAATTTGGACATTGCTTGGCAGAGCTGCTGCAGGGACTTGGTCTTCTGTCCTCCAGATAGGCAACTGTGCAGTTCTAAGTGTGTTATTTAATTCCAGATGCAGCCCTTCAAAAAACCCCAAAACCAGATACAGCGATAAAACACCAACACCTTTCCCCTTTCTTATTTGCTAACCATGAAGCAGCCGTTATATGGCCCCTGAGTGTGCTTCTCCAGAAAACAAAGGAGATAGAAAGCAGGGATTGGATGCTGTGATGAAGTTTAACTGGAGAGGCATGCGGGATTCCCTTCCCTGGCTCACTGGTCTTGAAATACTGGTGAAATTTTTGGTTCCCTTGCACTTTCTGGATATATCCAGAGGTAGGCAGGATATAACCTGCTGGTGATTATGCCAGGGTACTGAATGGGACAAAAAGATAGTATGTAACAGAACTTTCCTCTTTTCCCAGAAAGCTTTGCACTCATGTGTGGATGAGAAGTGTGTGTGCAAGTGTATAGGAAGTTGCCAACAGTGCTAATTAATTCACAAAAAAATGAATGTGAAGACAAAGGGGGACTTCCTTTGCACCAAACCCCTAAATTCTGCTGTTGATTCTGCTTGGAACCTGAAGTAGGCACTCCTCGGAAAAGTGACTGACATGTGTACTTTCATAACATTTTAGCACTTTGTCCCAGTTGTGTTTCCAATGTCTCAGGTTCAAGGGACGTGTTCCCCTCAGGGAGTATTCCTGCAACTGGACCAACCTGTCTTTCTAAGGAATTTACAGACTGTCTTGATTCCTTCTCAACTACCCATGACAGGCGGATGGGCCACCAGATGGCTGAATGGAGAGACCAATTTCTGCTCTAAAATAATTATAACAGAAGTAATTTTGAAAGAGAAGGAAAAAAAGACACACACATACAGAGTCAGTACTGCAACATTGTTTGACCAGATGCCAAAGGAATGCTTCTGTACAGATATTTGTGTGGATGGTTAAGAGTGACTGTCCTTGAGAAAGCAGACACTTGATGAGTGGCTTTGAAGAGAAGAGTACACAAAATGTCTGTTATGGTTGAAGATTCCAGCACTGGGGAGTCTTTCAGAGGGCATGTAATCTTTCTAATGTAACCAGGACTCTCCTTTGTTTTTTGTTGCTTTTTTTTTGTAGGTATCCCCTGCGCAATGTTTCCTCCTAGTTCCAATGATAAGGGAAATTTCCTTTAATGACTAGATATTTTGATTCTGACAGCAGGTTCCTATATGTAGGGGGTGGGGGAGGCTCAACAGAGACTTCCACACTTTGCTTCTGCTCCAAGTGCCTGAGGGCATACCAAGAGAAGATAGCCCCGAGCTTGTAAATGGATGTTTACATCCCTTCTAGCCAGTGTTGTCATGGGAGTCCTCAGCATGTGGGCTTCAGTGTAAGTGTATGGCCTAAACCCCAGAATATTAATGTTCAGCTTTCAATTCAGTCCAACTTTTGCTCAGTTTCTCTAGATTTCAGATTGTGCCAGCACCCTCTGGGTGCAATCAGTGTGGGATGAAAGCCAATGGCCAAATACTGGCTGGGGTGGTGCAGGGTGACCACTAAGGTATGGAGGAAATCTCCATCTTATCATGAAGGCTCTCAGCTTGGGAGATGTCATTGTATTTGGTAGCTGCTTCATTTTGCTGGGAAAGAGGCAGCCATGTTGCCACTGTCTTTGGAATAATTTGCATAATGTTTCCCAAAAATGCCTTGCAGATGTTTTTTATTATACCTACAGAGCAGCCCACTTAAACAAATAAAGTAATTGAACTAGATATATCCTTTTTTTCTCCATTCAGTCTTTTTAAAACCACTTGCATGCATACTCATCTTTAGCAAGCCAAAATGGTCATTTTAGGTATATAACCCGAAAATCCTGAAGATATAAAACTTTATTTTTAAGTCCCATGTCAAAGTCTTTCACTGTGATTACCTGCTTCATTTTTTGAACAACATCTAATATCATAGGTTTACTCCTTTGCAAATTCCAATATATTATTGACACACTGTAGATCAGGGATGGGGAGTTTTTAGGCTTCCAGATATTTCTGAACTGTATGTCCCAACATGACTACTAATAGGTTATGCTGACAAGGACAGCTGGGAGCTGAAGTTCAACAACATTTGGAAAAGCAATATGTCAACCAAACCTATAGAATGTAGAACAAGGAAGAACTATTGGTTAGGGTGACTGATAGGCAAGTGAAGAGATTTGTCACATCGTGAAACATAAAATTGCTGGGGTTAGACATGAAGAATGGGAAACAGAATGTGTGTGGTCAGTTGGCTAGGCAGATCCTATAGCTGTACTATGATGGGGACTAAACATTTCCTCCAACCTACTATAAGACTCTGCCAACTCCCTCCCATTTATGAAGTGTGATTGTCATGGTCAGTGTAATGACAGTAGATGGTCCCACATTGATGGTGGCAGTAGGAAGATGGCCCTACAATGCTTCTACCATTGCAGTTGCCTTGGCACATTGCTAAGATAATTTATCAAGAATCCCGAGGAAAGTAATTTTCTCAGAGCACCTGAATTATTTGTTTGGAAATAAAGCACTCTGGAAATAGTGACCAGGATCTTACATGAGCCTGGCAGAGCATAGTGTTCCACCAGCATAATTCTGCTCCTTTGTTTTCCTCTTCCGCCCCAGTGCAACTGACCTTGTCCATGCCAGAACACACCCTCATGAACACTCAGGCAGTCTCCACATGTCATGTGCAGCCAATGGAAGAAAGAATACCTGCGTCTACAGCAGATCTCTACCTTGCCCAGTGTTGATCGCACTGGGTGATGGGTGGTGTACAAGAAGGTAGTAAATACCTCCTTGAACAACAATCTTTTTTTAAAAAAAAAACCTAGGTACCCAGATGTAACAAGCTTATCACCAACAGGCTTTCAGTCAGGGCTGGCCCTACCAGCAACTTCCAAAGATAATGGATCCTTTTTTTTTGGGGGGGGGGGAGCAATGGTTGCTCCCCAGCTGTTCCTCGTGAGCTTTTCAGGTGTTGTTTTCTATTAATGGACAATGGTGGGCATGTGTACCTAACATCCTTCCTGGGGCTCCTAACCTAGTCTACTCATCAGATGCAGTAGATGAAGAATGCTATCCCATTGCAAGTGTTGAAGCTTTTGACACTCGGTGCAGTCAGCTTCTATAGTCATAGAAGATTTGTTTTGGCTTATTAGACTGCAGTTTTTATTTCATGTTGAATTGTTTTACACTGTTTAAATTGCTTTCATATTTTTTCTTTTAAAAAAACCTGTTTTGTTGACTGGACTTGGACCCGTGTGCTGTATGTCAGTAAAGGACCTGTACAGTCATCTTGAGATACAGTATGTGACAGAAAGAAAGAATGGAACAAAACCAGACAGTGCAGTGTAGCATTCTGTTCCCACAATGACTAACTAGGTGCCTATGGGAGGAGACAGCACCCCTACTCTATTCTGAAGCAGCTGGTGGCCCTTTCATACTATAAGGTCATGGGACTATGATTCTGTTTTAATTGCCACAGCAACATTGTACTGAATCTTAGAATTGGTAGGTTGGTGAAGCACTAGTGGTCTCTGGCTGAAAATTCTAAATGTCCCTCCCACAACTGCAAATCCCAGGATTCAATAAGATGGAATCAATGGCAATCCAATTAAAGGGTAAAGAATCATCAAACTCAAATTATATAGTGTTGAAAAGTCCCCAAATACTGTAAGACATAACTCCTCTGATACTAGAGTTAATATATAGCCATCAGGACTAGTAGCAATTTATAACTTATTCTATAAATCTGTCCAGTTCAGAGCTTGGAAAGCATATTTTAAAAAGTAGTATTACAGTTCTCTGACTCCCTTCCACAGCCATGCTGACAGCGATTCTGGGAGATGTAGTCCAAAAAAAGTGTTCTTCCAAGCTCCTTTTAAAGTTGTTGACCATCATCTCATATGGATTAAATCCCATAGGCTGCATCTGCACTGCAGAAATAATGCAGTGTGACACTCTGACTGAGAGGGGTAATTATCTCACAAAACTACAAATCCCAGAATTCCATAGCATTGAGCCATGGTAGTTAAAGCAATTTCAAACCACATTAATTCTGCAGTGCAGATGCATCCATAGTCTACCTTCCTTGTGCCCATCCTGAATCCATCATCTGGGCTAGTATATGAGCAAAGTGGATTGGCAAAATGTGGGATGTTTCCAACAATAACATGAAGTGAAAGGTATAGCCCTGCTAGTCTGGAAAATCAATATGCAAAGAGTTTTTGTAACACCTTTGAGACTAACTGAAAGAAAGAAGTTGGTAGCATGAGCTTTTGTAGATTTCAGCCTACTTCCTCAGAGGAAGTATCTGGGCCCTTTTTGCACTAGACAATTCAGTGTGGTGATTCTTTAGCAGAGGAAGTACTCATGCTACCAACTTCTTTCTTTCAGTTAGTCTTAAAGATGCTACCAAGTCTCTCTGAATAATGAGTAGTAGTATCTTCACTGCTTCTTTTATTAAGAGAAAAAACAAAAACAGTAGTCCCCAATGGCTGATGCGGAGCAGGAAAAGGCTGCTGTGCTGAAATAAGCCTTGTTGTGTCCCTGCCCATCTTTCTCATAACCTGTTGCTTCACTGGATGTGACTCTTCTGCTGGATCAAGAGAAGAAAACTGGCTGGGCAAACATTACTCAATGATTTCCTGTAATTAGGGGGCTCCTGGGGCTGGAGAAAATGGATGCCTCCCTTGGACAAACCAAGCAAACGAGGCTGGCAGGATAGGGTTCGTTGCCATCACCCTGGGCATTCTTTGTTTTCAGGGCTGCATGAGAAGTAAGGTTTCACCTGGCACCTAACCTGGTGAAAACCCCCCTGGAGAAGCTACCCTGGGAGCCAGTCAAGAGCCGACCCTATCCTGCTAACTCAGGGGAGCTGGATGTTGCCCTCCAAGCTGCCCGCTTGAGAGGGTTATCCTGCCCTGGAGTCTGCTTCTAATCATCCCACAGTTTTTTCCAGCCCTCTGCTGCATCTGGTAGCAATTATGCTGCATTAACTGAGGAATTTTAGCAGACTGAGAAGCCCGGGGCAGGGATTTGGTTCTTTCAAGGGATGAGGTGCGTTGGAAGGAGGGTTTGTGTGTGTGCAAAAATTTGGCAAAGCTTGGGGAAGCTACTTTTTGGACTCCAGTTCCCAGCATACCCCAGACATGTTGGCTGGGGCATGCAGTGCAGCCCCTGCATAAACACACAAAGATCTATGGGGGCCCTTTGGTCAACAGGTATTGGCTGTGGAGCACACCTGTACACCTGGTCATATGGAGAGAGAGTATTGCCAGGCGAGCTACTAAGGATAAGGAAGGGGTGAAGATGGTTAAAATGTGATATGTCTCAACCATGAATGCAATGATACAAGGTGAGAAATAGGGCCTGGATGACTCCCATCACCAGAGAACTAGCAGCAAACTGTTGTGGGTTATAACCTGTGATGGGAAGCTGCTAGAAAGAGCAGGATGTGCGGGTGGATGGGATGTGTAATCATTTGTCTGTTTGTGTACGGAGTGGATGCTGAGCAGATATTCTAGAACCATAGTGGTGAACCTATGGTACGTGTGCCAGAGATGGCATGCGAAGCCATTTTTTAGGGCATGCAGAGGGTGGGGAAGAGGAAGAACAGGCACATGCCTGTTCCTCTTCTTCTTGGCTGTTCAGGGCTTTCAGCTGTCTCCAGAGAGACAGGCCCATGAGGGTGTGGGGGGAGGAGGAGGAACAGGCACGCACTTGGTCCTCCTCTTCCCAAGCTTTCAGCTGTCACTGGAGATGGAGAGGCAGCTGCAGGTCTGGGGGTGGGGTGGGGGAAGAGGAGTAACAGTCATGCTGGAGAGGCAGCTGAAGGCCCAGGAAAAGCGGGGGGGGGGGGGGGAGAAGTCCCACCCCAGAAGTTCAACCCCTGGAGGGCGGAAGTCTTGCCCTGGAAGTCCCATTCCCCACAGAAGTCCTGCCCCTGGCACTGGGTAATACCCAGTGCCGGAAAGCATTTTAGTTTGGGCACTCAATCCCTAAAAGGTTTGCCATCACTTTTCTAGAATAATGAAGGGACATCTTTGGAGGTAGCCCCATTAAAATGAGCAAATGTGGAACAAGAACCCAAGATCTCATCCATTTTGTATGTAATGGAGATCACTATCCCTCAGAGGACTGTGGCAAGGCCAGCTCAAGAGGTGATGGCACTCTACCGCCCAGGTGTAATTGAGTTTGAATTCAATATTGGCAAGAAAACTGCATCCTCCATCACACCGAAGGGCAGCAGGTGGCACACAGTTTTGTCCTCCTAAACCTCACTGCTGCTTTCTGTTGCTCAACATTTTCTACTTGAGGTGTCTGCCTTATTGTGTCTAATGGTAGGGCTGGCCCTGGCTGAGAGCTCATTTCCAAAGTAAGAACGGAGCATCTCAGTCCCTAGACTCCTATGCTACAGAACAGATTAAGAACATAAGAAGGTAAGTTACATCAAAGCATTCCACCATATGAGTTAGCACAGCCTCAGGAATAACAGACCAGATGTCTGACAAACCTGTATCATCTTACCCAACAAGTGTTTATGGCTGGGGTCACAATTTGCATATCTGCATTTCCTTAATATGCTATAGCTGCCCAACATTACTATTTCTTTGAAAACATCCAGGAAAATAGAATTTAAGGCAAGCCCAAGAATATTTGCTGCAAATCCTGCTGCTTCTTTTCAAATCAAGGCGCACTGTGTGTTCAATACGTACAGGTAGTCCTTTGACATGAATGTCTAGTTGTAACTGACTGTAGAGGGTGGTGCTTATTTCTGTTACTAGGCTGAAGGGCCAGAATTGTCCAAAGATGACTCAGGTCGTCATGAAGCCGGCATGATTGCACCGAACACTGTTACCTTTGCATCTACTTAGTTGGCAGAAGCTGGGATTAGTGACTGGAGCTCACCTCATCATGCAGCACTCAGGCCTCAAACTGCCAACCTTCTGATCTTCCAGTTGTCAGTTCCACTAAGACACTGCATCCACTATGTTCAGTAATAGTCAAGTTATTCAGGTACAAGAAGCAGCAAACCCCACAAGCATCATTCCCTATCCATCAGAGTAAAAATACAATAACAATAAATGGCTAGTTGCTTTCCTTTCATGAAACTACCTAGATTACCGCACTACACTCTTATAGTGCTGCTATTCCACTTTAACTTCTCTGGCTGCCTCCTGTTGCATTCTGGGATTTGAAGTTTAGCGAGGGGAATTTAGAATTCTCAGCGGGAGAGCTCTTAGGCCTCAATGAACTACAAACCCCAGAATGCAACAGGAGGCAGCCAGAGCAATAAACGTAGAATAGCACCATAAGAGGGCTGTGCAGTAATGTGGTCAGTATCAGCAGGCACCCCATGAATGTGAAGACAAAGGGGGACTTCCTTGGCACCAAACCCCAAAATTCTGCTGTTGATTCTGCTTGGAACCTGAAGTAGGCACTCCTCGGAAAAGTGACTGATGGGGTGCCTTACTTTGTAGCAGCCTTCTCCAGATTTTGTGCCCTCCAGATATGCTGCCCAATGGCCTTACTGGCTGAGGATGGTGAGAGTTGTTGTCCAACACATTAGGATATCAGCAAGTTGGAGATTCCTGCAGAAAACATCTTATTACCTGGTAAGTCAATATAGACTTTATCTAAAGAAAGGCCAATGTGATGCAACAACCAAGATGTGGCAACATCTTTCCTTGATGCTGCCAGTTAACAAAAAATCAATACTATTTTGACCTAAATCCTGTTGGCCATCCCAATTAAAGTATACCCATTAGATCCATTATTGAATAGTAAATCAACACATAGGTAAAACTCATTTAATGAGGCTACTTTAGCTGCAATTATCAATAGGATTTGGGTCTTTGTGTCCCAATGACTGTTTTCCTTTATTCTTCCAGAAAAGTGACAGTGTACAGCAGAGGCAGAGGGACCTGTTTCTGTTTGTTCTGTTCACTTCCCACAAAAGGTCTCATTTTATTTAATTGCTTTTAAAGTTCTTTGTATTTAATTGGTTGTATGCATTCATATTCATTGGCTTCTACAGAAAAAAGAAAGACCAGACTGTAAATTATAGAAATGTGTATTTAAAAAAAGGAAAAAAAGAGAGAGCCTATTAAGAGAAAGTAGGAAAAGTCTTGTCAAGCATCTGCCAACTCTCCACTCCCTATTTGAGTGACATAGCAATGTGAAATATCTCAGGTCAGAAAAGGAACCCAAGGAGCAGCTGGCAAAATATCAGTGGTATTTTCATCACCTCTTTCTTAAATCTTTATAGTGGAGAATTTGGATTATGCTACACCAAAGACCACTATAGTTAGCTGAAAATTTGTAACATCTCCACATCACAAGAAACTGGTTCCAACTGTTGTCCTCTTTGTTTTACACACTATGAAAAAGGCAGTGACTATTAAAAACAAAGCCAAACAAAATGGAAGGGTTTTGCTACAAGAAGTCATTTTATTGATATATGCATTTTTAAAATTTCCAGTAGTGATACATAGGTTCCTCTGCAGTTGAATAATCCAATGGTGGAACAGTAAAATCTCTGGAAAAGAATGAATTTAAATAGTATTTTTTTAAAAGTCCGCAAAATAATTCTGTAGATGGGTGAGTGTTGTATTGTTAAATTACAAACACTATAATATTTCCCCTGTGTTAAATACTGAACTAATAACTTGTCATGCCCATTTACTCAACATCTAGACTACGTTTTTCACTTTCCTTATCCAGAGCAGATAGAACCTAAATATATTAGGCAATTTATTAACACTTAGCTCTGTTAAGACTGACAGGTAGCTTCTGCTATAAGTCTCAAGACCCACTTTTTGCAACCAGATTCCCCATAGATCTGTTGGAAAATGGACATTGCAAATCTACAAGAGGAGGACACCATGTTGGAAAAGTTACTCAAATTAGGACATCTATGAAAAATACTAACAAATTATTAATATACACACATACTAATCAGTCAGTTTCCAAAAGAATCGTCTCTTCTTCATTTTACAGCCTACAGCATGCTTTTGCTTGGCAGAGCACTGAGCTATACCTGCCTATTGTGTTATCTTGTTTATTTATTGAATTTGTATCTGACTTTTCCGCAAGATGGAATTCCACAAGGCTTACAATAGTTTTTAAAAGATTATGTTAAAAAATTAGTTTACGAAAGTTAAAAGAATTTAATAATAATAATAATAATAATAATAACAATATATGCTTTAAAATCATGATTAAAAACAGTGAAAAATACTGTACTTAAAACTTATTTAAAACATATAAGTTAAGAACAAACACCTTACTGGCTATTGGAACTGGATGGCTCACTCTGGGAATGGTTTCAAGCAAATCTATTTGGTTAGTACTGTAACTGCAAATACTTTGCAGAGATCTCACTCTAGGGCATTCCAACAGCCCCATTGTCCCTGAATCTGTAACTTAGGCTGCATTTGCACTGCAGAATTAATGCAGCTTGACACCATTTTAACTGCCATAACTCTATGCAGTGGAATTTTGTAGGGTTCTGTAGGGTTCTGTTTTTTGTTTGTTTTTGATTTGAGATAACCTTCTCTGTCAGAGAACTCTGGTGCCATAACAGATCCCAGGATTCCATAAGGTGGAGCATAACAGTTAAAATGGTGTCAAACTGCATTAATTCTGCAGCGCAGATGCAGTGTGACATAGTGGTTTGAGTGCTGGACTATGACTTTGGAGATCAGGGTTTGATTCCCACTTTGGCCATGAAATCCACTGAGTGGCCCTGGGCAAGTCACAATCTCTCAGCCTCAGGAGAAGGCAATGTCAAACCACCTCTGAACAAAATCCTGGACAAGAAAATCTCATGAAAGGGTTGCCTAAGTTGGAAACAATTTAAAGGCACACAACAAAAGCAGGTGCAGCCCCCATCTAAGCTTCTTTACTTCAGCTGTTGTTGACTTAGAATCATAGAATCATAGAGTTGGAAGAGACCACAAGGGCCATCCAGTCCAACCCCCTGCCATGCAGGAACTCCCAATCAAAGCATCCCTGACAGATGGCCATCCAGCCTCTGCTTAAAGACCTCTAAGGAAGGAGACTCCACCACACTCCGAGGGAGTGTGTTCCACTGTCGAACAGCCCTTACTGTCAGGAAGTTCCTCCTAATGTTGAGGTGGAATCTCTTTTCCTGCAATTTGTATCCATTGTTCCACGTCCTAGTCTCTGGAACAGCAGAAAACAAGCTTGCTCCCTCTTCAAGGTGACATCCCTTCAAATATTTAAACAGGGCTATCATATCACCTCTTAACCTTCTCTTCTCCAGGCTAAACATCCCAGTTCCCTAAGGCGTTCCTCATAGGGCATGGTTTCCAGACCCTTCACCATCTTAGTTGCCCTCCTTTGGACATGCTCCAGTTTCTCCACATCTTTTTTGAATTTTGGTGCCCGGAACTGGACACAGTATTCCAGGTGGGGCCTGACCAAAGCAGAATAGAGTGGCACTATTATTTCCCTTGATCTAGACACTATACTTCTATTGATGCAGCCTAAAATTGCATTGGCCTTTTTAGCTGCCGCATCACACTGTTGACTTATGTTCAGCTTATGGTCTACTTGGACTCCTAGATCCCTTTCACATATGGTCTCATTCAGCCAGGTGTCCCCCATTTTATATCTGTGCATTTCATTTTTCCTCCCTAAGTGCAGAACCTTACATTTCTTCGTTGAATTTCATCTTGTTAGCATTGGCCCACCTTTCTAGTCTATTCAGGTCATTTTGAATTTTGATTCTGTCTTCTGGGGTATTAGCTACTCCTCCTAGTTTAGTGTCATCTGCAAATTTGATAAGTATGCCCCCAATTCTGTCATCCAAATCATTAATAAAGATGTTGAACGGCACTGGGCCCAGGACAGAACCCTATAGCACCCCACTGGTCACTTCTCTCCAGGATGAAAAGGAGCCATTGTTGAGCACCTTTTCAGTTCGGCCAGTCAACCAATTAGAAATCCATGTAACAGTTAACTTCATGAGCAGCTGGTGGATCTGTGGACCACAAATGGGACTTTTTTGTTTACTGCTGCTCTAAGCTGAACAGGAGCTTTTCTTTGTCAAGAGGACCTTAGGTTTAACTGAGCATGTGGATGAATAGCCCACCATCTATCATGGATGACTTGTGACCCGCCAGATACTGCTGGACTGCATTTCCCATCATTCCTCACCACTACCTGTGCTGGCTAGATCTGACAGGGATTGCAGTAAAATACTGAAAGGGTCACAAGCTGTCCAGTCTTGCTGTACCTGGTGAGACATACAAGGCTTTCAAAGAGAACTTTTCTGTGACACACTTTCTCTGACAGAGCATTTGGCTCTGAAAAGCTGACAGGTATCTGGGACTTGACACTTTCTCAGTCTAGATCTTTCTGGCAGACAAATCCTGTATTTAGCCTCACCTTGCCTGAAGCAATTGTTTTTAATATCCCAGCGTCAACCATGTCTCACTCTGTTGGCCTAAAAAAAATGCACCAGGGAAATCTGAATGGACAGCAAGCTCCATGCTCTCACCCTCCAGTTAGAGTCTGTCAGATTGTTCTTGCCTTACTGAGTGTTGTCAAGCTCAAAGTAGTGATATTCCTTTAGAGACACCTCATAGTGATTCTTAGGCTCCTCTCCTCCACCCAGTATAAACTGGATCGAAAGCATCCTTACTAACCACACTCCCAAAACTTGAAAAGTTAAGTTCAGGCTGCAACTCAGAATCTTCCAGCCAGTGTGCGCTGTTACTAGCTGGAGGATTCTGAGAATTATAATCCAAAAAAAATTTACTTTTCCAGGCCCTGGCTCTGACACAGTCAGTCCTGCTCTAGTTCATGGATATAGAGCTTATGACACACACACAAAAAGGACTAAAAAAAGGAAGACAGTTTTTGTAAAAAGACTTTTATTGGAAAAAAGTGGGGAAATTGTAAAAAGCAGGAGAGGTCTTACCCAGCACCAGAAAAGTAAAGAAACGCCACAGCATCCCAGCAAGAATATAGACAGGGAGGAATGAGAACATAATGACTGAAAAAGAAACAAGGCTCATTTAACTCTGGGGAGGTTTTTTTTCCTGGATGCTGAAGGGGATGTGATGCATGGCTTATTTGTAAAAGACCAAACAAACATGGGGATCAGAGCCACAAACACACACAGACACACCTCCTCACATCGAGTCTGCTTATGAACCAGCTTGTATTGGAGAGAGCTGGGAAAGGAAAAAGTTGCACTTGTACACATACACGCATGTATATATACACACGCACACCATAGGAATGGGGACAGATTTGCAATGCAATCCTATGAATGTCTATTGAGAAGCAAGTCCCACTGAGATCACTGACACTTACTTCCAGGTAAGAAAATATAGGATCACAACCTAAGTCCCTTGTAAAGCTAAATGGGGCAGGAACAACAACAAAGAAGTCAACATCTTGGTCCTGCATATGGCATAGGAAGTCAAGGTGGGGCTCCTGACCCACTGTTTTCTTCATAACTCTTCCCCACCCCATTGCATTCCCCAAAATGAGCCAGTTTCCTTGGCTATGTTAATGGATGGCTTTGCTTATGGCAAGAAAAGATTGCCTGGAGTTGTACCAGAAGGCCATCTGGCTCTGACAAGGGATATCAAAGTTTAATAGCACTAGTCACATCTCTGCCCAATCTATCTCAAAACACATCAGACTGAATTCTGGGAAATGAACCAGAGCAAAGAACACTGGGGAACAAATGCTTGGGGTGAGGGTGGCAGAGTCAGGGACAGCAGAAATTAAAGGGAAGGCCAATAGCACCTTCATCAGAAGAAGGTGGGGTTGCTTCTCTATAAAACTAGTGATTAGAAATAGTATCTCAGTTAAGGGCAAAGTTGTGGAGAGAGAAGAATAAGTGGGATTTGGCAAAACATCGCCGAGCTGGGAGGGACCACGCTGCAGCTCCAAGTGGTGTGTGTCCAAGTGGGTTCAAGCACCATGCCCTGAAGGTGGCGAGGCTGTATCCATCGTTCTAGTCCTTCCCCTTTCCTTTTCTGGCTGTTTGAAACAATAAAGTTTTTTTTAAAAAGCATTAGGGTAACACATGATATAGTTTACTTGATTTGACAAGGTCTGTATTAGTCTGGAATTCTTCATCTTTCTCAAAGTTACAAATCAACCCTTTGTCTCCTAACCTGCCTTCTAGCTGCATCACAGCATGGAAATAACACAGCAAAAGTAATGATGGCTTCTTGTTATACTTTTGAATTAGAATGATTAATTTGTTCTTTTTAAATGTTTTCATAGGGCCAAAATAAACACTGTAATTTTTGCCCAGTAAGTAAGCTTTGCTGATTATTGCAATATATTGTCCATTGTGGGGGCAGAGCCCACCCACCCACCTGGGCAGTGCTGCCACTCCCTTTTGAAGAAAAAAAAGAAGACTGTCAGGCTGGATGTTAAGCAAAACAAACAATAAAGAAACAATAAATGGGTGTGATTCAAGGTTCTGAAAAACTTCTGAAAGAATTTGAGATGCTGACAAACTTCACTAGAATGCAACTTCCACTATTTGTAGTATATTAATAAAAATATTGACAAGGATTCTAGACCAATTACTTAGCTACATAACTACTTTAGTTATTTGGATAGGTACCATCTTCCAGTCCTCCTGACTTGTCAGGCAGCAGCTGCTGTGAGCAACAGGGGTCTGTTCTCCTGTCCATCAGGCAGCAGCCTACGGCAATCCCTCCTCACAGTGGAGATCACTCATGGGAGGAGGTCAATCTGCTTCATCCTGACTGACAAGGGAACACACCCCTATTGTTTGCAGGACTGATGTCACACACATAAAAAGTGAGAGAAAGTCAAGAAAAGGAAAGGACCCTTCTCTCTTGCCAAACTTTGAAGTTTTAGGTTTATTTGAAAGACTCAAACAGGAATTAATTTGGCCAGGAGTCAGAATGTTATGAGGATCAATCATGTGGAAATAATTACTTGCTTGAGTGCTCTTATGGAGTAAGCTCTATCATGGTACAGCCAGAGAATTACAGTATCATGGCTCCTCTTCTGTGAATTCGAATGAACTTGTGATTCTTCCAGTTAATGAAAGATGAGCTACAACCTCACAGGTGTTCATTGGTTCTAATGTTACACTGTACCCTGTGTGGGTCTTAATGAATGCTGTAGTTCATGGTCAGTTTTGCTTGAATTTTCCAGATAAAACACAGGCCTCAAAAACAGTCAAAATGTTCCCAGGCAAAAAGTTCTAAAGAATTACAAATACAACTAACAATAGGCAAGATGTATCACAATACTATCCATTCCTACTGTTTGTGTCCCTCTGTGTAAGTAGTTACATTTTTATATACCACCAAGAGGAACAGAAGTTTAAACCCCAATAGCAAAATAAAGGGCATATACTGGTAGTTGCTGAGACTAACCTTTGGATTTTGACTTGGTCTTAGGAGAGCAGGGCTTAGTCACTTGAATAGTTTCTTGGCACTCAGCATTGTACAGAGCCTTCTTCAGAGTGCCCGAACGGGCCTTTAGACCTGTTGCAGAATCACAACCACCCCAGCTCTCAAACTTGTACTTGCAATCAGCTAGAAGAGAAATTAAGAACCATTAGACCTGTTTAATACAACACACGCTGGTCCTATGTGTAGGACACCCAAGATGTTATATTTATTGTGCTTCTACCCCTGGATTATGCTCCTGTGAACTGATAATTAGCAGTTCCAAATGCCACTGGAACTTCCATAGCTCTGGCTATGAGGTGATCAAAAATATATATCTGGATCTACCTGTCAATTTCTAAGCAGATTAGTAAGTAGTTCACCTAGAATTTGCAATACATCACTTAGGATTTCTGTCTTCCAATAGTTTAGCAACAACAAAATGCTTCCTCAGCCCTAAATTACACTACTGAAATGTGAAAATGTGGGATAAACAGGAGAAGATTGCATGTGGAAGGACTTTGTTTTTGTTTTTTAAATAAGACAGAAATTCTAAAGGGGAAAAATAAAGAACTAATAAGTTTAAAAAGTACAAGAACAAACAGTGGGAAGTAGCCATGAGGGAAGAAGTGCAGCCAGCTGTAAGGTTTGCACCATCTGCCAAGCTTCTCTTCCAGCTAGCCACAGCCTAAACTTCTTATAGCAATTAAAAGAGGAAAGCAAAGATACAGAAGGATGCATGTGACCTGGAAGTGGGAGCAGCAGAACCATTCTCATACAGGAAAGGAGAGACAAATGAAATGGTGGAGGAATATATTTCAGCTAACATTCAAGTCACCCAATTCTTTACAAAAGTATGTGTTGCCATCTGCAATCTACAGTGCTCTGTACTCCTGCATTCAACTATAATTATTGTTGAAAAATGCTGACATTTTCTATGATCTTGAGGTGCTGGGCTTTCACTTTTTAATAACAACAACAACAACGTTTTATTTATAACCTGCCCCTCTGAACGAGCAATTGGGGTGGGGTTTTTACTTCTCCTGATAAATCAGTTTCCCAATGAGATGAAACAAAGTAGAAGGTGCCAACAGCTCCACTGGCTGCTGGATTGTTTCCAATTCAGGATGATGTCTATGACCTTCCAAGTCTTATATAGCTCAAATCCAAGCTATCTGAAGAACTACGAAGGACCATATAAGCCTGCCCATGCTTTTAGATCTTCTGGAGATGGCCTTCTCTTATGTTTCATTACTCCCATAGGTACATCTGGTGGAAACTCAGGAGCAGGCCTCCTCAATTATTGTCCCCAGATTCTGGAACTCCTTTCCTAGGGAGGCTAGACTGGCATCCTCCTTGCTATTCTTCCAGAGACAGATAAAGATGTTTTCATTTTGGCAGGTGTTTGAGGGGTGATTATTCAGAGGAATACACCTTTAATAATTTTCTCTATTTGTTATTTTTCTTTATAATGCTCATGCTTTTAACTGCTCAGTTGTGATCATTATGTGTTCACAAATCCCTTACTTTAGGGGCTATACAAGGACTATGAAAGTCTTCTAATCTCCACTTACAAGGAAGCAGTGACCAACAAGAATTTGTTCCGCTGTAGCGGCCATTCCCACCAGTCCCTGCATGACCGGTCTCTGGCATGAAGGGGAATTGCAACAGGGACACTCTTTTTTCTGGTGCAACCAAGTTCAATCGCAGGAGCTGGAAACAGAAGTCAACTGCTTCCCAGTTGATGGATGAAAAAGGCCTCTGTTGATCGCAGTGGCTGCTGCCTGGTAAGTGGAGTATTTGGGGGGGGGGGGGTTGTTAGTGAATAACACTATAACTAGAATGTTTACATATATGTAAAGGCTACAGGATTCTGACCAAATTTTGTATGATGTGAACTTTTAGCTGTATCTTTTTTAACTTTTGTAGTCCCAAACTGAGGAAAAGCTAGGATATAAATACATGTAAGCAATGTATTTCATGATATATTTCAATGACAATTGAAGAAGATGCACTTTAACTCATAATGAAGGCATTTTCAGTGCAGACCTGATAAGAGGAATTCTTCCCATATTGTCTTCCTCATCGTCTTTATTTATTATGAATGAAATACTGCATTGTTAGATGTAACTGTGATGACAAAGTTCCATTGTCTTAGGGGCAAAGCAGACTGGCAAAAAATGCTGGCTTTGAGGTGGTGCGCCCCTGATGCTGCCCCCAATCTGGTATCACACCACCCCACTGACCACACCATGGGCAGTGTCATGGCATTTCTGTGGCAGGGCATTCACACACAACGTGCCACAGAAACGTGGAAAAGCTGCTACTGCAACAGAAAAGCCAGCTTTTTACTGGCTCAAAAAGGAGCGGCTTTCTGCTGCTCCTTTTTAAGCTGCAAATAGCTGGATTGGGACCTCAGTGTGCAGTTGCTGCAGCCCCAATGTGGTGCTCAAAGGGGTGGCACTCAAACCGGAAGCTGCTCTTTTGGGGCAGTCTGTTTCACCCCTTAGTTATGTCTAATGAAACTGCTCTGCAAACCCCTACTTATCAGTATGACAGCATACCAAATGAAGGGTTTCTGAGGAGTTGAAGATTGGGACACCGGAAATTATGTCTGTCATGCTCTCTGGCACCAGGGCACACTAAGAACAGGCATCTGGAGAAACCTGTTGGGTCTTGGAATAACTGCTTGTTGCAATGTGCCCCATGACTGGGAGGGTGCTAAAGATGTCAGTTCCCATAAACATGAATACCCACCAGTTATGTGATCGTAAGTCCAGCTTTTCATCTTGTAACTACTAAACAGGATGCAAGCCTATATGTTTGTTTAATTTTTTATTCAAGACACAAAAAGCTTTGCAGTTCAGTGGCACAACGCTGGTTTTGCACTGCAATTCTTGGTCCAATTCTCACTGTCTCCACTTAGGGGTGTAAAACATCCACAGCTGAAATACTAGGGAATAGCTATCAGTCAGTGTAGTAGAGACACAGCAAGCTAAATGGACCAATGGTCTAACAATATACCTTCTTTTGTTCCAAACCTCTGGGGGGGGGGAATGTCAGCTACCACAAACCACAATTACCTATCTCTATGGAAAGCCCAGTTGTCCTCATGCACCACAGGATATACTCTTAATCTGGAAGCACTGGGGAGAGCAGATTACCAGATGCAAATTCACTGTGAACAATGCAAGGCAACACTATAACAGTCAGTTAAAATAGCAACATGGAAGATTGCCTTATACTGAGTCAGACTGCTGGACCATCTAAGCTCTGACAGGGCAGTAACGGCTCACCAAAGTTTATTTCCTAGTCCTACCTGGAGATCCCTTGTGTTCTCCCATCTAAGTACTAACCAAATATTAAGTAGTTAACCAAATATTAAGCAGTTAACCAAACTTGAATATTAACCAAACTTGAACCTGCTTAGCTTGTGAAAACAGCGGGGTGGTACTATTAATACAACAGTAACAGTACACAGATAACCACATGAGGGCCATTCAGGATAAAATTTATAAACTGCCTGTGTGGCTTCCCAAGGTCCTTTCAAACTTAGCAGGTCATCTGTGAAGCCTCACTGTTTTCTCTCAAAATCAAATGCACTCACCTCCAAATTCCTTCTTCCAGTTGCAGGGGATTTTACACTTGAGCTTCTTGGTCTCTTCATTACAAGTCCCCTCGCGGAAGCCAACACCACAGTCTTTGCTATTTGGGACACAGGGGCCCCAGCGCCATTCCTCACAATCAGAGCCATTTTTCTTCACCTTGTCTGAGGGCAAAGGGAACAGGCAGTCACTACAAAACAGAACAAATGCCACCGCCATCTCATTTCCTATAACCTTCCATGAGGCATTAGAAACATCCCTTTCTCTTTTCCCTTTTACAACCTGGAGAAATAGGAAGATTATAGGATTTTTTTTTACTCAATAGCTGTTTGATAGTGGAATAGATTGGCTTGGAGGATGGTGAACTCTTAATATTTTCAGGTATTTAAACAAAGGTTGGATAGGCATCTTTCAGGAGTGCTTTAGTTGTGTATTCTTGCATTGGACTAGATAGCTCCTGTGGTCCCTTCCAACTCCATCACTCTGAGCAACCAGAGGTTTTCCACCTACCTTTTTTATTCTTGCCAGCCTCTGAAGATGCCACCAGAAGAACCAGAACCAAGAGGACAAATAGCCCGCGGACCTGCATTCTATACAAAAAGAGACAGACAAAAAGACATTAAATCCTTGCATTAGGGGAGAAGGAGAAAAAAAGTCCAAACAAGTAGGTTAATAGGCAAGGCCAAATTGGTGCTCCAAGTAGAGAGTGGGGACACCATGTATTGTAAAATTTGTTCTGAAGTTGGTTTGGTAAGAACTAGCTAGGGTTTAGTACTGAAGCACACTGTAGCAGCCTTTCTGCACCTAGAAAGAAACAGGGTCTTTACATCCAGGTTGCTCCACTCTAACACCACTTTTGCTATATTACCAGACATTTGAATTTGTGCTGAGACACAGGAAAGGGCAAAGCAAGGATGATCCCATCTTGTCTTATCTCAGAAGCTAAGCAGGGTCAGGTCTAGTTAGTACTTGGATGGGCAACCGCCAAGGAATACCAGGGATCTGTAAGTAGGGCTACAGTTTCCCCGAAAATAAGACATCCTCTGAAAATAAGACCTAGTAGAGGTTTTGCTGAATTGCCAAATAAAAGGCCTCTAAGACCTAGTAAAGTTTGTGTGTGTGTGTGTGTATGTGTATATACACATACTCCTATATACAGTATATAATAAATGCTCTTTTTGTTTGTTTGTTCAACAATAAATGTGAATTCTTCTCCATGGAAAAATAAGACATCCCCTGAAAATAAGATCTAGTACATCTTTGAGAGCAAAAATTAATATAAGACACTGTCTTATTTTGGGGGAAACACGGTGTGGGGCGGGGAACCCTAAAGCTGTGGAAAAGCATTGCCAGTCAGAATTGGCAGTACAGTACTGGACTTGGGTAATCAATGATCTGATCGGAGGCTTCCTGCATTCCTGTGAGGCATGGGATACTCTATCAAGGCAAGGAAGAATCAAGCCTTTGAACAAATACAATTTTCATAGTGCATCTTGTAGCAGTGATCAGCCCCCACATCAGGACCCATTCCAGGGTACAATTCTGCCAAAAATGTGTGAGCTCCACCCCCAACCCATTTTTACAAATTCAGAAGTAACTGCTGATTCATATCCAGAATGAACTCTTACCCTGCAAAGCACATTTTTGATAAAGCAAGATCATGTGTCATGCTTTAGAAGAGAAGCACAATTCTTTTGAACAACAGCAGAAACAATTTTTCAGCTGTAGTGGTGGTAGAAACCAACACAGGCTACCCTCCCCCCCAAAAAAAACAGGTGGGGGGGTCTGTACACAGCTCTATGGGCGAGGTGTGACCCAGACTGCCCTGTTGGTATGGGTAAAGCGACTCAATTCAGCTTTGTAATCCAATATAAACACAGCACCATTTTAAAACTGTGTAATGCAAACATCCCAATGGAAATGAGACAGGTGTCTTCTGAGTGGTAGCGTTCCTGTTCTTTTAAAATGATACACTTCAATAGTATTTTGAAGGGTTTACCATTCTTGCATCTCACACCTGTCCTCAAACCATTCCAGGCAGTCAGGGTGTTGTTGTCTGTAACCAGCCAATCCAGTTGGCAAGTTGGGAATCCAGTAGGTGTGGAAATGAAATTAACTGTCGCCCACTGAATTAATTCTACCAAGTATTCAGCAAACAGCTCTTCATTAGAAGACTGTAGCTTATCAGATCTTTTTCAGTAATTTACTCAAAAGGACTCACTAACTTGCTGGCATCTACAACAGTAACTCATTTTGGGTAAGTTATTAATTCATTTCATTTGTTATGGCAAATAGCCAGCATAAATAAATTATTAAAGACAGAATACTCTACTGAGGAAGAATTGTGTGAAAACCATTGGGATTAGCACAACTAGTATTAATGTGTCCTGCCCCTGCTGGATGCTGGTTTTCTTGTTCTGTTGTGCTTCCTTTTTGGTATGTTTTGCCACTTGGCAACTTCTCACAAGGCCTCTTGCACTTCCACACAAGGCCCTCCATTCCCACAGGGGTGCTAGTCAATGGGCCGGTCTTTTCATAATGCGACTTGGCTCACAGGTCCCAAATAAAAGTGCCGCTACTCACATGCAGCCTTACCCAAACAGCATCCCTGCCCCTGCCCCCAACCCGCTTCTTAATTTCAAATCTAGAGCAACCATGTGGAAACCGGGAAAGGCAAAATCCTGCCAAAGGGATTTATGCTGGTCCTCTCTTTGGAAAGCCAGGGAGGCTTCTGTGGAGGGCTGGCAACAGTGAGGCCCTGGGGCAGCTCCCCACTCCCGCTCAAATGCTCCCCTCATTTCCCAGTGCCTCTTTTATTCTAGTGCTCAGCAGGCAACCTCCACAATGCCAAAGCTCCCCGAGGTTGGGGGGAATCTCAGCTGCCATGGAACCTTTATGCAGCTCAAAAAGAATCCAGGGTGGGAAAAGAAACCCCAACAGGCACAGTTTTAGAGAACTAAAACAGAAGATTAAAAATAAAAGCCCAACACAATTAGATCCCATGTGGAGCTTTAGAAGGCAGGCTGCTCCCCCTGCTGGCTCTCTTAATGTCAGCCTATTACCATATCCCTACAAAAGGGTCTATGGAAACAAGGCTCTGAGAGCTAGCTAGCAACTGTGTGTGTTTGTGTTCGTGTGCACATGAGTGCATTCACCGCACCATCAGGAAGGGGAACTGCAGGTACAGAGAAGAAACGGGAATGTTGCATGGCAGTTTTGGTTGTTGTGGGCTTGAGTAAATCTGTGCCCCATGCTGCGCCCAGAGATCTGAACTCCCACAGCAAATGTCTAGAGTGGCAGTGTCCCACCTGGCCATTTTCCTTCGGAAGAATTCTTCTGCTCTTCTGAAGGGATAGTGATAGAGTTACTGATGGGACAAAACCAGTCACCCTGATTCTTTTCTCTCCTTTCCCATTGATTTTGGCAGTACACAGAAACCAACAGCTGTGGTCCCATTCATGCAACAGGGTATGAATGCAATTTCTACCCACCCAGCAACAAGGGTGAGAGGTCAAGTCATCAAAAATAAAATGTAGAGCCAGGAAAGTAATTCCCCTGGTGTTGCTCTACAAAGAAGCGGGGAAGATGTGTGGGGACTGAGCAAAAAACAAAGTTCCTATTTTAGTCATATTGGATTTGTTAGACTACCCTAAGGGGTCCTTTCTCATATGCGCAAGACTTTTGATGGCACAGTGGTACAGCGAGATGGCAGATTATGGATATGGCTGTGCCACAAGGGGGAGCCCTTTAGTTTATACTAAATGAAGACTACATTCATATCAAGCTTATTACTGGAACTTGGAGGGTGTTAGCCACCAATTTCAGCTGGTTTAAAGTAGTCACAAAGGACTCCAAAGAGAAAGTGAACAGTACAAGTGGAAAGCAGTAGTTCTCAATCTTTGTCCTTCAGGTGTTTTGCACTTCAACACCCAGAAGCCCTATTTCAGTTAGTCAACTTAGTCAAAGGTGCTACAAGATCTCTCTACACCCAGGGCTCATTCCCACTGGAGGAATGACCCATATTTGATCCCGGGTCTGCCCTTGGGAAAACCCCAATTCCAAAAGGCCCTTTGTCCCCACTATGGGAGGCCTGTTTGGAATCGGGTTTTTTTCTTGGCATGCTTGTCGTTCCCATTGGGGAAGACAAGCAGCTATCCCTTTCCTTCTCCTTCTCCCCCTTCCTTGGGAGGACAGAGGGTCTTCCTCTCCTCTGCCATCCATGGATTCAGGGATTGATTGTATGGATTCAGGGATCCATGGGTGGCAGAAGCCCCAGAGGGACCCCATGGGCCTCCCTCTCCTCTGCCATCCATAGATCCAGGGATCCATGGGTGGTAGAAGCCCCAGAGGGACCCTCCTCCTCCTCTTCTTCCCTCCCTCCCTCCGCCAGCCAACCTGGGTGCTGCTGGCCTGGTGGCTGCAGCGGCATTCCTCCTCCTCCATCCAGACCACTTTTGTTCTCTGCCCCGGCAGGCTTACATTAGAGGGAGGCCGGAGCAGAAGGAGAGAGGCAGGCTGGGAGTACAGAGGCACGCACATTCACACATCCTCCATTCTCCGTACTCTCAGCCTGCCTCTCTCCTTCTGCCTCAGCCTCCTTCTAATGTAGGCCTGCCGGGGCAGAGAACAAAAGCAGTCTGGATGGAAGAGGAGGAGGAGTGCCACTGCAGCCACAGGCCAGCAGCACCCAGGTAGGCTGGCAGAGGGAAGGAGGGAAGATGGGGAGGAGGGGGAGGGTCCCTCTGGGGCTTCTGCCACCCATGGATCCCTGGATCTATGGGTGTCAGAGGAGAGGGAGACTGACGAAGGAGGAGGAAGGAGGCAGAAAGCCGGTGACCAGGAGATGGCAGGGGCCATTGCAGCTGCCCCTGCCATGTCCCTGTCCCCAGTGGCAGATGCAAATCCGCCGCTCTGGTTTCCACTGGGGTGAATTGATTTATTTTAGAATAAATCGATTCATCCCAAAAAACACCAGTTTGGAAGTGGTGTCAGAAAACCTTGGGGTATTTGGGTTTACCCTGCATTTTCCCCTTTGGGAACTAAATGGGAACTTAAGTCATCTACATCGCATCCTGCTGCAGTGTATATTGTAGTGGGAATGCAGCCCCAGATGGTCTGGTCAGCTTGTCAGAGCTTCTTGGAGCTGAGGCAAAAGTTTGATAACTGCTGTTGTAAGGCATATTTTCTTGCTCTCCCCTCTGCATTTTCATTATGGAGTTTATCATACGATGGAATTTGGGGGTATAATGCAATGGCAATCCAAATGCAATCATGGGGTTTCACGTAATTGCGTATTAGAGTATCTCATGCAATTTCGGGCAATGGGGGGGTCATTTTTGGGAAATGGGAAGTCATTCTGAATGCATTCTGAATGCAATTAGAATTCACGTAAATTCGCTAAACTAGTTATATTTTCCAGGACATTATCATGGAAGTGTGTGCTAGCAACCTCAATGTTCAGGAACCCCATGCACTGAGAGGTCATCTTTCACAACCAATGTCCTCTTCCTAGAGAATTTATGTGAATTTGAATTTGAATTCGAATTGGCTCCATTCGAAATTGAGAGAAATTCCTCTTGTGTGATAAACTCCTAGGAAACACAAATTCTGCAACCTGAAGATACAGGATGAATATCTCCCTGCTTTTGGTTATTTTGCATAATTTATTTTACTTTTAATTAATAGAAGTATGCAGGGTATTTAAGCGATATTCTGTGACTAAATAAAAATCCTGGTCAACCACCTTCTGGCTTCTGAGTTTTCATCAGGAACTCTCCACAAGATCTGAATAGTCTTTCCTCCCTGCCTTAAATTAAAACATAAGGTTCTCAGAGGTGTGAACAGTATAACATATCAACCCCATAAGGCGAAACTGAATGCACGTAGCTTAGTATATACTGAGTGTGCAAATGAAGTTTTAATTGTGCAACTGTCATACCTTATTTGCAGAATTTTACATGGTTTCCAGACACTTGGCCCTTTCACACCATACAATTATAGCTTGATTGCACTTTGGAATTCCACTTGATTCCACACCACTTCAACTGTGATGTTTACATGCTATGGAACCCTGGGATTTGAAGTTTGGTAAGGCACTAGAGCTCTCTGGCTGAAAATTCTAAATGTTCCTCTCTAAACTATGAATGCCAAGATTTCAAAGGATGGAGCCATGGCAGTTAAAGTGGAATTATAGTGCTATAGTTGTGTAGTGTGAAAGGGCTCGCTGTCATTACTTTTTGCAACACCCCTGCATTTTCTTATCACCTCCTCCATCTTTTTTTCTTACCAAACAAAAGTAATTGAAGAAGAAAAGATGGCATAATAGTGCTATGCTACTTTTTGATTTGGAGTACTAGAAATCACTAGTCTAGATGCACCTTGAATATGAATAGCTTGCAGTAACACTCTAGGCAGAGGTTAAAGCAGGGACCTGGGCAAGAGGACATTGGTTGTGAAAGATGACCTCTCAGTGCATGGGGTTCCTGAACATTGAGGTTGCTAGCACACACTTCCATGATAATGTCCTGGAAAATATAACTAGCACATGTCTTTCATTATATACACCTGCAGGATATTTAATCTCTTCCCCCATGCCTGCTCAAAACATTTTTCAAAGTGTTTGTGTGTGTACAGGGGGAGAAGGCAGACCCTAAATGGGATTTTGCATGAGCAGTTTTGGAAGAACATCAGACACAATGCATTGGGTGAAAGACTCTTTTGCTTCTGCCCCCACCCTCAGAGCAGCTCACGGAGAAGGAAGAACTGATTGCATTGCAGATATGGATGAAACATGCCATGCTCAGTGTAGAGGAAAGAGATGGCCAGGAGGACTGAGGGGAAAGAAGCACTAGGTCAGCATTTTTGCCCCCTCCCCCAGTGCCCCCCAGGCAGCCCATCCGCAGACAGCAGCTCTTGGATCATTATTCAGGCTCCACTGGGCTCACCTTTTGTATGTCTGTCGCTGTGAAGCTGCCGGATTCACTCTGAATTGAACTGTCACAGAGAATTACACAGGCTGGGTAACTGAAGGCAAAGCCTCAGGAACAGGAGCCACATCCTTCCCACCCCCCAGCACACAGCACCATGAGCTGGGGGGGGGGTGTTGCAAAGTGCCTACCAAGGCATAGCCCAAGCCTCTTTCCTGCAAGGGTCTCAAAGGGCAGGAGGTGCTAAGATGGTTGAAATATTACTTTCTTTGGAAAACAGCTCCTAGAATCCTACAACCAGCATGGCCTTTGGCCATAATGCTAGGTAATTTGGATTCGTAGTCTAAAAAGTAATTTTTTCATGCTCAGCACTGAGCTAAGCACTGAGAGTGATCTAGACTCAAATTTTGCTGTGTCTGGACTGTCTGGGAATGAAGCTGGGTTTCAGTGGTTTATCAATTAATCAAATTTTTCCTTCCCCCATCCCACCCCATCCCCAAGACTAGGACTCAAGGCAACTTTATCCAGGCATGGAAGTTAACAGGCCAAAAAAAGGGCTGCTGCCAGACGTAAGACCTGGCCTCTAAATACCAAGAAAGTCTAATGCTATCTTCTTCTATCATTTCCTTTTTAATAGGATCACCCATCAGTTTTTAGAATTCTGAATTTTTAATTCATTTATTTATTTAGGAAAGACTAGTAACAAGAATATGATATGTATAATGTCTATGTCATTTTCATTGTTTGATGGGGGAATGACCATTCATTACAGGTTGGTTTTTACATGAACTTTGGGATGCAATTGCTGCTTCTTTGTAGTTGAATCTTGTGCCACAATTTTAAGTTTTGAAATAGGAGACACTAAGTGGGACAGGCTGACAATGCTTTTACTTCTTATGGCAGCACCCATGACTGCCAACCCCAAATATGGTGGCACTGTTAGGCAGAATAAGGCAGCTGCCTTAGGCAACAGGTGTTGGATGCTCATGAAAGGGCAGGTAATTGTTAGTGATTTAATGTGTTGGCGTTGTATTTTAACTGCTAGAAATGGGTGAGGTGCTTGAGGAATGTTATGCCTCATGCACCAAAAGAATATGGCTGGCTTTGAATGCTTTCACTTGGAGAAGAGGGAATCCCATTTGTTATTCTGCCTCAGATAACAACATGTCTTAGGGCTGACCCTGCATGATATCAGAGGCCAGAGCATATTTTGCTTATCCCCACACTGCCATCTTCTTTCTTGTGTTCCTGATGTGGTATAAGATCTGACCTCAGAGAAGCAGCAAAGAACCTGGAAAGACAATTTATGAATTTGCTCTGTCCTCTTCTCCAGCTACCAGTTAACATATAACATTCACTGGGAATATTGGAGGAATATTCAAGATGGAAGGCGTAAATATCCTATAGGCACCAGATCCTCTTGGAAGCTAAGCAGGGTTAGCCTTCATTAGTATATGGATGGGAGTCTACCAATGACTACCAAGTCCTGTAGGCTATATTTCAGAGGAAGGAATTGGCAAAACCACCTCTGAGTATTCCTTGCCCATGAAAACTCTATGAAATTCATGGGGCCCTCCTAAATTGACACTTTTCTAATCCTCCAGGTGAAGCAGCTCATAATACATACCGTGGAAATTTCTCATCTTCTTCCCATGCAACAGGCAACATAGAGACTTCCTTCCATTATGGAAGGAAGATCGAAAAGCAATTGCATGTCCAGTTTTGCCGCACGCACCTCCTCCTACACACTGGAAGTTTAAAGCTAGTGTCTCAGGGTTAAACAAGATGTTACATGGGACACCACAATATTTTTCTTTGTTTAAACACAAAACAACCCAAAAGCTTTGGCCAGCTGGGTCTGTGTATTATACTTTCACGAATGGAAGGTACCGTAGGTCAGTGGCTTCTCATCATTTACCCTCCAAAGTCATTTTTGGGCTCGTTCTTTTAAAAGAGAAAAAAACACACCAAAGAATTCTATGGCCAGGTTTGGACATTCATGCCTGAATTCTTAAACCATGCCAAAGAATGATCATGACTTGAATTAAGTTTAAGTGCCTAATACATATAAATCAGACAACTGTAATTTAATGTCAGTAAAGAAGCCAAGATAATAAGCGAGGATCAGTTCAAACCCTGGTTTCTTAACTCACATTAAACCAAAATTTTCCAATTTGGGCAGAACAAGGAACTTTGCCTCAATGCAAGTTAGAATCAACACACTGAAACTGACACATAAGATGAAGTAAGAGGGAGATTGTGTGGCCAGGGCACTTGCTTCATAGACCATGGTTTAGGAACGCAAGGAATAGCCCTTTAACCTAGCCTATACATTCATGTTGCTAAGTCCAACATCATCACTGTTGTAACCAGTTTCTCCTTTTGTTTTGGAGAATTTTATCATAATTCATGCCACCGTACTGTCCATTGTCTATTAAAAGTTCCATTTCCTCTGGCCTGGAGCTACTGAAGCATCCTTTTCTGCACAAACAAGATAATTTATTGTTCATATTGTGAATCTCCCCTTTTCAACCAAAACACAGCAGAGAACTGTTGCTCCTGGTATGATATCTTGACCTATGCACCTATTGTGACCAATGTCATGAGTCTCCTGCTCTTACTGACTTTGGCCTGTTGTCCACCATTCTCTCTCAATTCAACTATCTGACCGTTCTGCAGCAATTGTTCTCAAAAAGAGGCATGACCTATGAGATCTATGGACTATGGAGGCAGAATTTATCACCCTAACTAAAACGCCCCATAGTCCCCCATCCTGCATGGTCACTGGCCATACTGGCTTGCAGAGTCAAGAAGTCCAAAAAAGTAACATTTCCTAAGCTGTGGTAGTGCACACCCAAGAGCACGTCCAAGATACATGTTCAGCCTGCAAACTGGGTTACATATGAGATCATGAGGGAAAGAAAAAAACAAATGGCTAGACCATTCTTTCTTGAACTCAAATATATTTGTCTGTGGAATGCATGCTGTCCAGCAGGACAATGAAGAACCAATATAGGTAGTACAAGAATCTGTTCACCATGCTGTAGATGGTATTTTTGAAACAGCTGTATATACATGCAGGCTCTAGTAAGGTAAAAGCCTTAGGGGGAAGCAAGTATTTTGCATAGGCAAGGAAAGTCCATACAAGAGATCATCATAGGTGTAATTTTTATGCAAAGATGTAGACATTCCGGAATTTTGTAGTGTAAGAAGAGTTTGATTTATGCTCCACCACTCACTTGAAGGCTCGTTTCAGGAGGTCATCTTCAGCTCTTCATTCCACATAATGTTTACTGTCCTGATCCGTTACATTAGAATGAGTTATTTTCCTGCTTTTCAGGAGAGCGGGAATTTAAATGAGGTTGAGAGATCAGCTCAGGGCTTTTATGAATTCTTCTGAAATGGGCACAACTCACCATAACATGGAATGTCACCAGGACACATTAGCCGTTACCATGTAGGGTAGCTGTAAGTCAGAAATGAAGGCACACCACCACCACCACCACCACAGCAACAGCAGCAGCAACAACAATGTCCTTTCAATTTTTATTTTCTTTCCTCCTTCATCCCCGGTTTTAATTACTGCAGTCAAATTATCTCTTTATTTATGAGATAAAGTTTCACATGTTGCACATGAAACAGAAATTAATAATAAAACAAAGCATTGCCTATCAAGGTTTTTACTGCATTCAGAAGAAAAAATAGGGAAAAGAAGTAAAGCATGGAGACTGGCACAATTAAACAATCCCAAGTGAGAAATTTATTAAGATGAATCTAGCATATGGGGCATTTTGCCACCTCCACCCCTTGCAAAGCTGTAATATTTTCAGTGAGCAGTTCTCCCTGGATCCCTTGATGACTCATTATACACTCCTGTCACATTTAACTTAAAGCGTATTCAGGTCTTGAAGCATACCTCATTCCTGTTAGTTCTTTTGCCTCACAGGCTACACATGCTGAGCTGTAGCTGAAAGTAAAGACATACTTTGGCAACAGTTAAGATTGCCAAGGATTTGAGTAACCTTGGAATAAGTCCATAGAAAACCTCTGGGTGATGCTGGAATGGGACTGTAGGTGCCAAACACAATAATGAGGGGCCCTTTAATTTTCCCTTTACTCTCTTCTTTGCCAAGAGAGATCTGCTCCAGGTGTCACTTCTTAAACCAGTTGTCTGCACTAGGAGATTAAGATACTCTATTGCCTCTTCTGGACCACATATGTCATTCCGCACACACAAAACAGTCCATGCTGACAGTACATATTTTTGTGGCTGTAAGCTTATGCCTGCCTTCCTGGGAGTAAGTGCTTTTAAAACTCAAAAGGAGTAAAGCCGCATATTATTTGGTTGCCAGTCTAACACAGTAGTGTTTTGCTAAATATATTTATCTCCTTGCCTTGATCTACTTCTCCCTGGAAGGGATGGGAAATGATGCTATCTTACCCACCCACACCTCCAAAATCTAATCCTTACAGGAATTAAATAGCCTGTATATTACCTCAGATAGACAGAAAAGACGATGTTCTCCTCAGTGGCACTACACATATTGTGGGATGGTCCTACATTGCTCAAGGAAAAAACAGATCTCTCAAAATAAACAAAATTTCTTCTACTATTATCAATATATCCCTGATTTTTCTTTGTCTTGGAAGTGAGCTGTATCAGTTGCAGGCTATAACTATTGTTAACCTGTTTTTCAAACTCTTTCAGGATGGCAAGATCTTTCTGGCAAGCTGATCCACTTCCTTCATGGAGGAAGCTGATCCTTCTCCTTTTCTGATACCATCTGATTATACCAAATTAATTTGAATAACTCTTAGTTCTACACTGCATAGAGGCTAGAGAATGGAAGACAGATAAAAAGAAGAGAAAGCAGAGGTACTGTATGCAATGCACAGCCCTGCACCACCAAATGAATCCAAAAGAGGTTTTTCAAACCTCCACAAGATGAGTTATCCCCATTTGCTATGCCAGCCTACTCCAACCTGATGTGCTTTAGATGTCTTGGATAATATTTCCCACCATCCCCAGCCAAGATGGCGATTGTCGTAATAGGACCTTCTGTATAACACATCTAGGGAGTGCCAAGCTAGAGGAAACCAACCACTTATCCTCCTATAGGCAAGTTAGCAATCCACATGAAACTTGTAAGAGTATAAAACTTTTGCCTCATTCATTATCACTAGAACCATCTAAGCTAAGTACAGTGATTTTCATAACCAAGAAGGAATTTGAACCAGTGTCTCTATTAATACAAAGTACAGTCGGCCCAGATTCTTTATCCATGGATTCAGCCATTCACAGATTGAAAATATTCTATATCTATATTTCAAAAAGACCTTTATTTTGGCATTTTATATAAGGAACACCATTTTACTATGCCATTTTATATAATGGGACTCAAGCATCCATGGATCATGGTATCCACAGGAAATCCTGGAACAAAACCCCACCAGATACCAAAGGCCCACTGTAGCTGGTATCCAAAACAGTGGAAGTGAATCAGAGGGCCTGAATAGACAAGCCAAAATAAAGCTGCTTCAGGTCACTTTGGAGTTATGCTGTTTAAATGATGAATGCGTCCTAAGAGGCCGGAAGCCGTGCCAAAGCCACGCTCCAATCCCAAGGACTGGAACACAGCTTTGGTGCAGCTTCTGGCCTCTTAAGATGTGTGTGTCATTTAAACAGGATACTGTACCTCCAAAGTGACCCAAAGCAGCTTTATTTTGGCCTGTCTGTTCAGACCCACAGACATGTTTTCCCTATTACTTGAAATCTCCTTGATATTGAATTGAGGGGTTCACACATTCAGCTCACAAGAAAAGTCACAATTTTCACATGATAGATTTCAGCTGTCATTTGTTTAGGAGGTACCTGCTGCAATATACGGTATTTGTTTCTTACTTAATTATCTCTTCATCTAATAAGATGAAGAAGGCTGGAATATTGTGAGAAAATAGTTGTCAGTTGCACACAAATGACAATAGGATTGCCTGCATCAGTTACACAGGTCAGATTTATCAAGTCATGTGAAATTCAAGAATGTAAATAGATGGGAATGCATCTGAGGGAGTAGACTGAAGTCTACAAAAGCTCATGCTGCCAATTTCTTTCTTTCAGTTAGTCTCAAAGGTGCTACAAGGTGTTATGTAGATGGGAATGGAAAGATGCAGAATGCTTACAAAATATTTCAGCAACAATTGTTGAGTGCAAAATACCACGCAAGGCCTGATAAGAGTATACAAAATACATGCAACTCATTTTCAAGTTGACACAGAACACATCCTTACACAACTGGGTGAGCACGACAACACAGAAATATTTTCAGAACATCATTTAAGAAGCAAAGAGCACTTCAAAGGATGTACAATATCTTTTAAAAGTCTCCAACATCCTTGAATAAAATGACAACTTCAAATAAGAGTAATCACTTAAGAAGACTATTATGAATAACATTATCTAGGGGCAGCAGAATGTACATTTTACCTTATTGCACCAGCCTCCCTTTCTGGTATTTATTTCTTGCCTCTTTTCAAGAGAACCCTCATGCCTTCCTCTCCTACCTATTTTCTTTTTGGCTCTCTTTTTGCCCCCTCATCCTTGCCCCACCTTTTCCCCTCCTTACTAAAACCCATGGAAACTGGCCACATTTTCCTCTGAAGTTCTCAAACTCCTCAGGTTTCATGAGCCAAATGCCCTTGCAACAACATGCACTGTTTTTCCACCTCCCTCGTCCACCCCCCCCCCCCATCTTCACACCTCTCTTCCCTCAGGCTGTCTCCTGGCACACCTCAGATTCTGCCTTCTATGTCTTCTGTGTCTCCTGCCACCTTCTATTCTCAGCCTTCTCTGCTGCTGCTGCTGCCTCCTCCTCCAGTTTCCAGTCAGTGGGTTTATACCTTTTCCAAACAGATTCTACAAGGCCACCTCTTGATAAATTTTCCCCCTCTACCTCATTTAGCACTGGAACCATTGATCTAGAAAAGGAGCAAAAAATAACTCAGTCTGCACTCTTAAACAGATTTACCTGGGAGTTAATCCCACTGAATGCATCAAGCTTGGAATAGTTACTTTTTTGGTCTACAACTCCCAGAATACTCCAGCCAGTGTAGGAGCTGCAGCTCAAAACCGGTAAGTTTCCCAAACATTGACTCTCTTGAATCAGCACGCCTGACTCTTTACAAGAAAAGGCTGAACTCCATGAGATTCACAATTCTAGACAGGACACAAAAAGAGTAACATTTTATCTCTACTCAAGCAGTAGAGCCAATTAAAGAGGAATATAGTGCTGAAGGGTGACCAGTTATTTGTAACTAGTTGCAGAATTTCCTGAAGAATTTAGGTAGATTATCATAGCTCCTGACTCATCCCTTTGGTCAGTAGAGCACTGACCTAAAACGGTCTGGATTTTAAAAAATTCTTAAGAATGCTTTCCCAAGTGCAACTGTTAAGGGAAGAGAGGAATCCAAACACCTCCCTTACAATCAAACTTTGACATACCACAGCACAGGGAGGAACAAAGAATAGACTGATATTATTATCATAGAAAAACTTGTGTGTGGGACCAGAAGAGAGAAAGAACACAGAGATAAAGGACATTATTGTCTGCCAGGGCTTAAAGATTCTTGGCTTGCCTTTTAAAGTCACCACATTTTATCTTTTTATGAGGACAATTCAAACAATGGTGACCCAAGCACAGCAACAAGACTAGAACAAATGTTGTATGTGCTTATTAGCACCTGTCCTGGAGTTTGCACCTAAACTGCAAACATCTACTGGGCTATGTGTGGACATGACCCCTCTTGGCTGAGGTTTGCACTGCACTTAGACATGCCAGGAAGAAGGACTATCTGATGTACAGATTTCATAGTCAGGTCCAGTTGACATGGCCACACTTCCTGCTCTTATGCTGTACTACTATCAGAGCTATAGAGTAGTGTGGTGTAGTGGTTTCAGTGCTGGACCATGACTCTGGAGACCAGGGTTCAAATCCCTGCTCAACTATGGAAACCCACTCGCTGTCAGGGGGCAAATCACACTCTCTCAGCCTCAGAGGAGACAAAGGAAAACTCCTTCTAAACAAAACTAGCCAAGAAAACCCCTGATAGATTCACATGAGAGTCACCATAAGTCAGAAATTACTTGAAGGCCCACAACAAAAACAGTATCAGAGTTAGAAATAGAGTCAGAAGTTGACGTCATGTAGCCTCAAGTAGTCTGAATTGCAAAATGGTTGCAGGTTGAAAAGTATCTGCTAAGAGAAGGACATAAAGCCAAAATAGGAGTCAGGCAGACCTCCAGATACTTTTTGGACTGCAGGTCCCAGCAGCCCCAGATAACATTGGCAATGGGGAAGAATGCTGGGAGCTGACTATGTGATTCCCACTCTGTCCTAAAGGGCCTTAAATAACCCTCCTAAACACGTAATACTATATCAATTTGTAATGAAGTAATTTTTTTAAACCTTAGGAGAAAAAAAAAAAGAGAAACACATGACAAAAATAACAACACATTTAAAGTTGCTAAATGCGTGTCAATAGCCTTAAATGTAGAGATGTTGAGTCTTGAGGATGAGGAATACACAGAAATTTTTAGAAAAAATAGTTTTCCCAATCCTCCAACCTTATTTTTCTAGGGAAAAAATGAAAATGATTGTGGATATTTTGAGAATTATAAATTAAATGTTTAAAACAAGGTATTCATATATTTATCCCCCCCCCTTTGTTATTTCTAAAACCTATGCAACAGATAGACTTTTATGTCAGGTAATGTACCACTGAACAACTCAAAATGGCTTTTCATAGACCAGTGCCAGTGGGTCAGCTATCACCTCCCAGGCCATAGTTAGTTTTCAGGAAAGAAACAATGGATGCAACCATGGCCTGGCACACTAGGTGGGGCGGGGTAGCCAGTTTCCTCCATCAGATAGCCTGAAGCATTGATAAACAGCAACAGATCACTTCAGTTCCTGGTTATGGTTTCTCCTTCTCCATATATTTGATGGGAATGAGTGGTTTATGTCTGTTTGACACTATGGAGGACTAGAGCAAAGAAAATGTTCCTTTTTTAAAACTGAAGTTGATGATTTCCTCTCTTCTTACTGCTTTTTTAAAAAATTTATTTTCATAAACGAATAAAATCAAATCTTGCAGTACAGGCGCTCATTATAATTCAGCATTTTGTCACTCCATTTGTAAGTAAAAATTACATTAAAAATAAAATATGAAAAATTTTAAGAAATAAATTCATTTTGTAATTGCTTTCTGAATAAAGCGTAGTTTTAACATACCAAGCACGATAATTTTATGTCAAATCTAGCCAAGAAAACCCCTGACAGATTCACCTGAGAGTGTGAAGCATTACATATTTTTAATGTTCCTAAAGGAAGAATGTTTCTTTTAATCTGTAAAGGTTCTAATACTGCATTTTTAAAATATTTTCAAAATTTTCTTTTGGGGGGGGGGCTCCCCCATGCCTTCCTAATTTCTAGACATTTTACATCTTTACTTAAATGTACAACTTATTCCAGTTTCAGACTTCAGATGTTTTAAGATGTACTCTGGCCACAGACCAGGACCTTTAATTGTGTGGAGGCTGGGTGTGTGTTGCCAAGACTTGCCAAGAGCTTTCATTTGAAGGTATGAATGTGAAGACCATCACAGAAGAGAAATATTCACTCTGCAGGAAGCAACTATGTATCTTCCTTGTTAGAGTAACAGAGGTTTGGATAAAGACTCAGCATTAAACAAACTGGGGTCAAGGCTTGGTAGAGAAAGCCTGCTGGGCTCTGGGGTGGGAAAGACCTTGTTAAGAAGGCTTCTGAGTCCTGTCTGTAATAAATTAATGAAAAGAGGTTACAAAGACACACCATCCACTTCCCCTCTCATAATAAGAACACCCAGTTTGTATATTCATTTGTGTGTGCGTGTGTGTGCGTGTGTGTGCAAGACAAAGTGTCCTAGTTTCCTAGTGGGGACATTTCCTTCTTGGAATCTCCCTTCTCCCATTCTTCTCCAGGCTGGAACATATCCAAAGCCAGCAGCTTTTGACCACAGTGAAGCTCCTCATTTTGCACTGTATGTATTCTCAAGTTTTTAAAAATCCCCAGATCAGGGAATCCCAGGCTGAGAGAGGGTCCCTTTGCTTTCCAACTCCACTTCAAGCAACAGGAGAACAGATGAAGACTACTGCACTGCCGCTACTAAAACAATTGAGCTTTTTCTTCTCTGCACATACCACTTCGGTCGCTTCTCTGCCTGCAAAATCCATATTTTAAATTGCCTTAGAATTACAAGGGCTGGAAGCGATTTGAAGGTCATCCATTGTAGACCCCTACAATGATCAGGAATTTACACAATATCGACATACAACTCCAGTCTAAAAATCCCCAGCTTAGAGTTCAGCCGAAGTGACCAGGTGCATTGTTTCCGAGAGAGGCATGTCAGGCCAAGGAAAGTTTGCTAAGAGACACTCAAGCTGTGTAGTGAAGTTCGCTTGACAAAGATTAACTCACTCAACGCTCCTTAATTCATTTTGTAGCATTCACAGTGTGATTAAGGAGTGGATTTCCCACTAGTCCTTTTCACTGCATGCATTTCTATGCACTATGTGTGTCTCTACAGGTCTCCGGGACCGATTAATAAAAAGTGCCATGTGGCAGCTTTTCTACAGATGTAAGCAAAGGGATTTTGCGCACCTTTGAGACTAACTGAACGATACAAGTTTGTACACTTGGACCTACTTCCTCAGATTTTATGGATGGTGCCAGCAAGCTGGTGCTCAGAAGCAATAGCCCCTTGCAGCTGCAGGTGGGGAAACATAAGATCTTCATCCAAAGTGATCGGCACACGGCAGCAGAAAGGGACACAAAGAGAGAACCTTTTCCTAAGGTGACCAGATGCCCTAACTGCAAAGGAGGACCAGGCACCATAAAATGTAGGACATTCAAGAACAAGGTATTACATGACCAAAGAAAAGCTTAACAACACTGACAGGAGTTTATCACCACCGAGGAGATTGGGAGTTTATCCTGTTCATATCCTGGAAAAATCATGTAATAACGTGAAACATCCTCGAACAAAACCTGCCATTAAAAGTGGTCACAACAAAGCATTAACACGCACATCTTTTTTACTTTTGGGATTTCAGCCACCGTACAGTTCCCATATTGCTTTTGCATGCGATAAGCATTTGCGCAATTGCTCGCCCTTTTTGCTTCCTTTGTGGGATGCTCTAAATGCACTTTAATCTCTCTTTAACACAAATATGATAAACCCCTAATGTAAGCCCATGCCTCTTTGCCCTGTTCCATTGGGAGAATGGCTCCTAAGAAGCAGGAATTTACATTTCTGACAATCAGGGTTGTGAGTGCCCTTTTCCTTGGTCATGTCCTACCCTTTTGGGACCCCTCCTGGGCAGAAAGTTTGGAAATTCCTCCTGGAGAGAAGGTTGAAAGGCAAGCCATGTCCTGGAAAAGGATTGGAGGACCAAAGCCTGGCTTCCTCTTTCCCACCAGCTTTTCTCTCCGCACTGGAGAAATAACCCGGTTTGGCACCGCTTTAACTCTTTTTGGCTCAAGGCTATGGAATTCTGGGAGTGGGAGTTTGTTGTGGGGTCCGGAGGGACCCCACAACAAACTCCCACTCCCAGAATTCCATAGCCTTGGGCCAAAAAGAGTTAAAGCGGTGCCAAACCGGGTTATTTCTCCAGTGTGGATGCAGCCAAGACACACAACGAAGGACCAAGAGGGCAGGTGAAGGAGGAAGAGGAAAGGAGGCAGGGGCTAAGGTTGGGGGGTCCTCCTTTTCCCGGACACGTCCTCCTCTTGGGCTCCCCCCCCCCCAAAAGGGTCTTGAAAGGGTTTCCATTTCTAGGAGAGCCTTCTTTGGGGGCTTTCCTTGGGGTCCAAGGAATGGCCTTCATTCTCCCCTCCCTCCCAAGCCCTTGCACTGGGGCTCCCCAGGGTCTTGCCTTGCTGGATGCTGTGGGTTCGAATCCTGACGCCCGGCTCAGTCCTTCTCCTCCTCCTCCTTCTCTGGCTGCTGCTTTCCCTCCCTCTCTCTCCTCTGCCTCCTTCCTTCTTCTTCTTCCCTTCTTCTTTGTGTGTCTTTCAGAACTAGTTTCAGCTGGTCACATGGGAAGGACCCACCACCACCACCTTCCAGTGACGTCACACGCCCAGCTGGCAAGAAAAGGGACCCCCCCAAAAGGGGGGGGGACTTTTGTTTTTTTGGGGGGGGGGCTGGAAGAAAGAAAGGCCCAAAATGTACCTCCCTCCTTCTTATATCTTTCCCGCCTTCTTCTTCCTCTCCTGCAGCAGCAGCCAAAGGAGGACAAAGGCTGAGGGAACCACCAAAACACCACAATGTGTTTGAACTTTTTAATTACAGCAGGATTGATTATTTTGTATATATGAAATTGATTCATTATTTGTATATATGAAATTGATTCATTGTTCCTCATATTAAAACATCATATGATCCTGAGTATGTTTTATAATGGGAGACAGGAACAGAAAAGTGGGGAACACACATTGCTTCTGATGCTGTTCGACTGCAGCTCCCATTGGCTCTAACTGGCTTACCTAAATGAGGGATCTTGGAAATGGCAGTCCAGAAACATGATCTGGATGACCACACATTATCCACTACTGCAGTTGCATTAGTGCTAGAGATGGATTCAAGTACTGTATTACATGCATATATTCTCATAAGGAGTATGGCATGAATTATTTGTCCCTGTGTACGAGGGATGGGAATTTTGCACCCCTTCAGATGTTCTTGAATGTCAGCTCCCAGCAGCAGCTAGTAGGAGTGCTGAAAGTTGCAGTCCATCAGCATCAAGAGGGACACACAGGTCTCCCTTCCCTTGCTCTGTACTTTGGCCCATCTTATGACTTCTTCATTACTGACCACAGTCAAACCTAACTGGTCTGGACAGAACTTTATCAGTTATCATCTTAACATTACAGCCTGGCCTTCAAATATGGACCGGCAACTTGTTCATGACATATGCAGGCATAAGTCCAACTTAGGTTTTTCAATGGTCAATGGTTTTTCAAGGAATGACCCCAGCCCATCAAGACTTTTCCTGCTGCACCTCTCAACAGTCATTTAGAGGCTGCTGGACAGTTGCAGATGCTGAAGAGTGTGGCTATGTCCTCATAGCCAGAAATACAATGATGTAGGCATCCTCCAAGAGCTCAGGTAAGGTTTTTGGAGGTCCCAAAGGATGACTTTGTCATTGTGCATCTGGCTTTAGCCACTGAGCCATATTCTCCAGCACACAGACTTCATTCTGCTCTCCAATATCTACTAAATGTCTGTTGAGAAAGGATCCCAAAGAAGGAAGGTGGTTTCTGCAAGAGGGGAGACATGGCATAGTTCTGCCTGGGTGGAACTTCTTCATGCTGCATCTCCCAATGCCAGTGATTCTCAGACATTAGTTCTTCAGGTGTTTTGGACTTCAACTTTCAGAGGCCCTAGCCAGCTTGGCAACAAATCAGAAATTTTGGGAGCCAAAACATGTGGAGGACCAAAATTTGGGAACCAGTGGTCTACATTCATGGATGTTTCCAGGTGGTATCCTTTCCCTCCAACCCATTCATTCCTTGCATATGTCATGCTAGAATTTCAAGAGTTCTCTGGGATTCAAAAGCTAGATAATGGCTTCATAATTTTTTATTTTTTTCTAATGAGAGGTATTATGTTACTGCTCTCATTTTAGTAATGAACTCTCCCAGAACGTCTGTTTCCAACCTCATGATAACCATAGTAAAATCTTGGGAAATGATCTATTTGCTTTTCTTCAGTCCAGTGGGAAGTAATGGGACTGGCTCCCCTGCTGAGCTGCCAATAGACTGTGGGAGCTCATGTCATACCTAAAGAATTGGTTTGTGGTGAGGAATGAGACCATTTTTCCACCATCCTGTCTGGAAGGTAGTGCAGAGTGGGCTAAAGCTGTCAAGGAGTTTATGAGCTGCTGCAACGCTGAAATTTCTTGCCAAGCCATCCCTAATTATAATCCATATATTATTGGCTGTCCCTTAAATTCAGCTCAGCAATTGTCTGGTGTGTGTGTGTATGTCTGTGAGTGAGTGAGTGAGTGAGTGAAATAAAGAAGAAAGTGTGAACATGAGCAGATTGGCACACAAGCTGTGCCTGCATAAGCAACACAGAAAGCTTGAGAAGTCTGCTATACAGTATACTAAGTCTAACAAAAACTGCATTGTTTTTCTGTGGCTTCTGTTTGCTCTTCAGTGTATGTCAGACTGGCAAAGTATCTTCTCACAAGATTGGCATGAAATACTGGCTTGGCTGAGGCATCATATCAAGGTTTGGACTAGGACTCCAGGAAACCAGGGTTCAAATCCCCACCTAGCCATGATAACCCAATGGGTGACCTTGGGCAACTCACATTCTCTCAGGCTGAGAGGAAGGCAATGGCTAACTTCCTTTTAGAAAATATTGCCAAGAAAACCTATTATATAGTTATAAGAGTCAATTTGAAGAAACATAATAACAACAAAACAACAACAACAAAACCTGGATGGTCATGTGTCTGGACCGCTTTGATCATAATGTTCCTGCAGGGCAGCAGGTTGCACTTGATGGCCCTTGCAGTCTCTTCCAACTTTATGATTCTATGATAACTTCTCTGTGATGTCTCAGCACCATGCATAGAAGCCTATGGTTGCTTCTAAATAGTGGACTTCTAGTTGCTAGCAATAAAAAAAACACAGTGGACATCTCACTTCTTAGTGAATGTTTGTGGTAGAAAAAAGTTATACGCTGGGGTTTGGTTCCAGGATCCCCAAAGGATACCAAAATCTGTGGAGGCTCAAGTCCCATTAAAAATAATGGTATAGCAAAATGGTGTCACTTATATAAAATGGAAAATCAAGATTATTTGGAATTATACTTTTTTTAATATTTTCAAGCCGTGGATGCTTGAATCCATGGATAAAAAAAAAAAATCAGTGGATAAAGAGGGTCGACTGTACAAGACACAGCAGTGGTAAAGTACAAGGTACAAATGCAGGCCACATCACCTTGTGAAATTCAGGAAATGTGGCATGATGACTGTATAATAAAAGTTTAATTTAGAGCTAAATTTGAGATGCATTCTGTAAGCAGACCTTCATTACTAGATTGGGACAAAAAAATTTAGAGGCAGAGAATATGTAGGTATTGAGAGTAATTATTTCTGACTCAAAATACCCTAAGTGATGATGTGGGTCTTTGATGTACTCAGCCAAATTTGTTCCCCATGTTGATGTCTTCTGCTGATTTTGAGGAACTCCTCTCAACTACAGGTATATGATCATCTCTTTACTTCAGCCATGGCTAACAATGTTCTTCTCTAAAGGATTCCAATGTGGTAAGGGGGAAAATGCACTTTCTTTATGAAGCAGCGACACTGGGAAATTGTCTTGGGCTTAGAAAGCACACATTTTTATATTTTTATTGGAAAAGTAAAGGAGTGTTCATGGAAGAGTGGTGGGATCTTGGGAAACAGAGTCTTTTGGCCCTGATGGAAAAGAGGAGCTGCAGGACTATGACTAGAATTGCAGAGAAAAAAGCTTTTGTTTCTTCGAAGGAAACAACCCAGCCCAGGAAAAATCCAATCAAAAAATCCACCAAAGAGTGATACCTTTATTGGCCAACCAAAATGCACAATATACATGTTGCAAGTTTTTGAAGCTTCACTGGCTTCTTCAACAGGCAAGGTGTTACAAATCAAACAGGAGGGGAAAAAAAGTGAAGATGTTAGTCATAGGCCTCCATTTTGCTGTTTCTATTCTTCTAAGATGGTATGGAGGGACATATCTTGCAGGCTGCCCCCCCCCTCCTTCTGGCCATGTGGCACTGGCAGTGGCAACTGGGAAAGTTCAAAGTCCAGGAAATTTAACATCCATTTGCATCACAACAAAGGCACTTCCTTTGCAATCCAATGTCTCCATCCCATGTAACCTGGGATTCAACCCCAGGCAAAAGTTCCTGTAAAGCTGAATTGAAAACAATATTGTGGAGACACAAATGCAATGACATGCACTTGATTTCCTCTGTCCTGAATAACATTTGCAAAAGTGTGCCACTGTTTTAGTAGATGCATGGCCATGTTTTCTGTTCTCTGTGTAAAGCGCCTTGGCCTTTGTCTGTTCCCCTGGTTGGAAAAAAAAATGTAGGTCTGATCATTAGGACTCTTGGGGATATTGTCAGCCATTTTTGTGGCAAGTTTTCCCAGGTTAATTAAGATGCTGGCAGGGAATATTTCTGGGAATGTCCTTGTGCTTTTGATTTTCTTGGCTTGTTGTCTCTATCCCTCTATCACTTACCACCTCTCCTCAGCTTCTCTGCAAACCTCAGGAGCTTGTCAAAGTTCCATACCCTCCTAGAGGCTGTGAGAAGCCTTAGAAACCCAACACCATTTTTGAAGAAATATACCATTTTCTCTAGAGAGTTGTAACTAGTCCTGTGAGAACAAAGAACTCTGGCTAGAATTCACCTCCTGAACCAATAATTTGACCACGAACCAAATAGTTTCTTGGAAATGTCTGCTGATGAAACAGTAAGAATTGCTTCATGCCATATACAGCAGCATTGTTCTGGCGTGGTTCCTACTGCTGAACATATTAAGTGGGAATGGGGAGCATGGCCACCCAGCACATGCCAGAAATGTAGACACACATGGACTGGTGTACAGTTCTGCCGCCTCCTTTTGCTTTTAATGGCATCATCTGAAATACTGAGGAAAACATTACTGAGATCCTGGAGCACATGTGCCCAGGGTTTGGGGTGGGGGAATAGTAGGTAGAGGTTAATCTAAAATAGGATAATTGTCACATCTATATATCTTCAGTTTCTCTCTTCAGTTCATTGTTTCCTAACTTCAATGTTGCTACAGTTTTTAAGAGGGAGCTCTCCAAGTAGCGTCACAGTTCTTTCTTGGCACAATTGTTTGTATGGTGGGGTATTTCAGAATTTCTATCTTCTTACTAAGAATAAAACTGACAGACAGAGGAAATGAGATATTCACAAACACGTGACCCAGCAAGCTAAACTAGGACCAAAATTACAAGCAGACCTTGGCCTTAACTTTCAAACCACATATCCTTTCAGGAGATATGACCAGGCAGTTTATGGACAGGGTGGAGTGGATGCCAAATAGTTCTTCTGAGGAGCTCCAAACTAAACATTGCTGATTAAAAATTCCTAGCTATATTATGAGCGAGTAAATCTATTACAAATGAAAGGGAAAGTCTGATTCATATGTTCAAGCTTGCTCTTGGGAGCCTGCAACCCCTTGCCAGAATAAAATTGATGTTAAAGCCTTCAGGGAGTCTCTGCCCTATACTTCAGGCACAAAGCTGATCACCTCAGTTAAGTAGGGAATAGTCTTCCCTGCATGTTAGACTGCAGCTGCAGTCTAAAGTACATTTACTTGGAAGTAAATCCTTGCTAAAATATGCCTTACTTGAGAGTAAAGATTGTTAGGATTATTCTATGTCGAATTCAAGCACTAGTTACAAGTAAGGGGAAGGGATGCTGTCAAATTAAGCAAAACATGGAATCCAAGAATGAGGATTTTAATGCTAGGAAAATTTGGAGGAGGGAGCTTTTGCCTGCTTGTCATATTGCCAGTTTTAAATTGATCAATGTGTATTCCCCCCCCCCCCCCCCAATTTAGGTAATACCAGCATACTACCACTACATATGGCAAGGAGTACCAAGGAAGGTACCCATTAATGAAATGAGAATGGAGGGTAGATGGTTTGCTCCTGTAACATCTTGCATGTGTTTTCTCTGGTGGCATCCCAAAGAGGTTGCTGGTGCAAGATCAAAGAGAAAGGATAGATGTTTGTATGTAGCGTTACTTGCATCTGAAAAGGGTCTCCACTCATAGACAAAACTCAATTCTTCAAATCCATTTCATTATGCCTTGTTGAATGGATGTACTTGTCCCAATGTTCAGGTCTGCTTTTATATTAGAGAAGATTGTCTTGGATGAAGTGCACTCTCTAATAGTTTAGTTATTATATAGGTGGAAGATTGGCAAGATTACTTTTCCAGGAATGTTTGTGGCCATTGTCATATCACATTGTCTATGCTTTATCTGACACAATGTGTCGGCATTTGTTGCAAAATCTGGGAATCTGCCAGGTACCCCATACTCATATGAGTGTTTGGGAGCAGATCAACAGTCTATTTCCTTTTGCATTTTATTCATACATTGGCCAATCAGTTGTCCATGGGAAGTCTACAAGTAGGACATGAATGCAACAGCCTCTTCCTACTCATATTTCCTAGTGACTGATATTAAGAGGCATAGTGCCTCTATTACTGGAAATATTACTGACTTGACTAGCAGCTACTGATGGTTCCATCCTCTATGAATTTGCTCAGCCCTTTTAAAAGCTGATCCAGGCCGTCAGCCATCACTTCGTGGGGCAGCAAATTCCATAATTCTAAATATTGTGTAAAGTTACTTCCTAAATGTCCCACCATTCCATTTCAGTGGATGGTCCCCAATTCTAGGATTAAGAGGGTTTTCCTGTACTTTCTCCACACCAGGCATAATTTTGGCTTGTTCCCCTTGCTGTTTTTGTATGCCTTCAAATCATTTCTGACTTATGGTGACCCTTAGGTGAACCTATCAAGGGGTTTTCTGGGGCTGAATGTGTGTGAATGTGGGTTTCCATTGCCAAGTGGAGAATTAAAGTCTGATCTCAGAGGTGTAGTCCCATGCTCAAACCACTACAGCTCCCCCTTTTCTAAGCTAAAAAATCCATTATTTTAACCTTCCTCTTTGTAGAGTTGTTCCTTCTGGTTGTTCTATTTTGTCATGGTCTTCAAATTTTCCAGCTCTTTGACATATTTTTAAGGCATGGGGACCAGAGCTGTTCCCACTATTCAAATATAGTTCCACCCACAAATTTGTCTAGGACTGGTATGACATACAGTGGACCCTTTGCTGGGGTTTGTTTCCAGGATACCAAAATCTGTGGATGCTCAAGTTACATTATATGCAATGGTGTAGTAAAATGGTGTCCCTTATATAAAATGGCAAAATCAAGGTTTGCTTTTTTGTATGTGTGTGTATGTGTGTGATATTTTCAAATTGTGAATAGTTGAATCTGTAGATGCAGAGTCCATGGATACCGAAGGCCAGATGTAGACAGTTTTACTCCTGATTTTTAAAATATGCTCAGCATCTAGTTCCCCAGCTATCTTTGAACTGCGGATGCACCCTGAGTCAACATTTTCACTGAGCTGTTCACCACACCCAGTAGACTTTTCTAGTCTATTACTGCAAGCTCAAATTCCATATACTGTGTATATATATATATATATATATATATGCATTTATTATTATTTTTTGCCTCAGTAGATATTTTACACTTTCTTACATTTGCTATTTTAATACCCATTAAGGAGAGTTGCCTTTGTAGTTCCTTGCAATCCATTCCTGGTCTAAGTACTTTAAATTATGACACCCATAAATTTGGCCACCTTACTACTCACCCATTAATCTGAGCTCCTTTATCAACAGGTTAAAAAGCACTCATACTGAAAATTGGGATCAACAGTAACACTGAATAGAAACTTCCCAATAAATTGAATCCTAACAGTTTATGAATCCAGCCATATAAGTTCTTATCCAAACACAGAGCAGCAGCTGGATTTATTTGACACACAGACAATCTTTTTCTGTTATGAACACCATCTTCACAGAGAGAAAGAGAGAGAAGAAGTAAAATGTCCATCTGTATATTTTAATGGCAAAATCCAACAAAACATTTAAACTGTTCAAGAGGAAAGCCAATGGAAGCACAAGCTCCCAACAAAGTTACAAAAAAATAAATTCAATCAAAAAGTCCTAATGGTTTGAATCTAGGGGAGAAGAAGTAGGTATTGCACGGGAAGGGGGGATTCACCCTCAAACATACTCCTCCCCCTTGGAGTAAAACAAGCCAAGATTTGAATTGCACAGCAACTCAGCTTAGGACACACACGCGTGCACAAACACACATACATAGGAAGTGGGGGAAACAGTGTGCTTTTGAACTACCTGTACAAAGTTTAAGACAACATATAAAAGAAGGGAAGAGCAGGCTCATGGGGTATAAATGCTTCCAGGAGGCTGGTTTATACATCCAGCTATAGAAGAGCAATTTTGCACAAATTAAAAAGACCAAAAAAGGGGACCTACCACAGCAGTTTGGGCCCTATGTGACTATCTAAAACAAGGCTGGACAACTTGTTAGTCTGCCACTTCCATCAACCCTAGCCAGTGTAGAAAGGGATTGGTGTAGCAAGTGCAATAAGAGTATTAACAGTTCGACAATACCTGAAGGATTACAAGTTTCCCATCCTTGGTCTAAGATTTCAGGACATGCTCTTCCACATGATCTGCAGTGCCCACCATCCAGGTTGGGAAGCTGCCTTTACTGGTCATGGCAGCTTTCTAAAAACAAAGACATGCTGATTCAGTCTATAAGGTGGATATGAACTTGCACCAACCTTTCATTGCTTGAAGAGTTTTGTACGGTTTTTTTCTACATCTCTGAAGAGGAAAGCAAAGAAAATTTGCTTTCCTCTCTCCCATGACCTGCAACCATAGTTGTGCTTCTTTTGTGCCCTTTGTTACATGATGTAACATGAAATGTACACATCAAGAAGGACAAAGCTAGATGGGAAGATTAAAATCCCAAATGGTCATATGTATATTCACTGGGTTTTGGTTTCTCAAAACCTCTACAAATCGTGAGAGTGTTAGATACAAAAAGTAAAGAAAGACAAACTTCCAGACAGGTTTGAATTATTCCCTAATGGAGAAGGGGATCTGGCTGGATAAAATGTATTACCTTCCTGGCCCTAATCTTGATGAGTGTTCCAAAATGTGGAAAACCAGGACAAGGCTCTGCAGCTCATCCCTGCAAATTCAAATTATCTCATCTACAACAAACAAACAATGATTAGTCTTATGTACAGACTATATTTCCCTATCAGCTTGTCCAAGACTCTCATGGCAAATACTCCTTTGACAGATCCCCAATACTCTGTTCTTCTTTGCACTCTGGTGTTGACTGCATCCCACAGAAAGGAAATCATTTCTCAATTGTTTGAGAATAGTTTGCAGACTGTTTGAAGTTCAAGGGTTCTTGCCTCAAAATGTCAGTCTCTTCTCACTAAGCAGAGCTTAGCTTCTTAACTTTCCGGTAAAATTGTAAGCCAACAAACTTGCTGCTGGACCCCCATATGTGATGACCTAAATCCATTTGGAGCCCACACCAGGGCAGTTGGTTACCTACTCAACTTATACCTGAACCAGCTTTACAGTCACTTGATATCCAAATGCAACTGATTCAGAATATCTCAGAGCAAACATAGGCTTCCTTGTTGAGAACCTAACTCCCATTACATGTGCCTGGCCATGTCAAGGCACAGGTTCCTCTAACAGTTGGGTTTTTGTTTTTAGCATAATGGAGGAAAAAAGAAAAAAAGAAAGAAAAGGGACAAAGAGCTAAAGCTGAGAGACCATAGTAAGCAAAGAGTTATGAACGACTACTCAGGTAACCAGAATAGTATAAAGGACAAGCATTCTGGGTTATAACTCAGTTGGAAAATGTATGAGGCTGAATGTATGTAAATATAGACAGGATTTAGGAATAAATGCAAAGTTTATTCCTCTTGAGGCAAGGAATTAGGAGGCTATGCAGAAACATTTCTCTCTTACTGCTAGCATTGGCAACTTACTGGTCCCTGGATAAGTTGATATAGTGTATAGCATTAATACTGGTTGATGAGTGGATTCCCTTTGTCTGCGTGTATGAAATAGTCAGTCCTATCACCCTAAAACCTAAAAGGGAATGGCCTAGCAAGAGCCCTTCATTCCTAGCTGAGATAAAAAGTGGTAGCCTATTAATGGTGAGATTTGAAACCACACCATCTGAGCAAACACTGTGCTACTTAAACACATTTTGTACACATTCATGACAGGCTATTTGCTAAATCAGTGTGTGTGAAAGGAAGAGGAAAATCAGTATATGAGAATGGAAGGAGAGGGGAATTTGGGAAGAAGGAAAGATGGGGAAGAGGCACTTTGCTTGAAATGTCTAGTGCAGCAGGCTCAAAAGTCAGCTTGGAACAGCTTGCTCTAAAGAGGCGTGATGTTCCCTGGACATATCAGGCACTTTCATCCTGTTACAAAAGCACCTCTCACAGTATGGGACACAGAGCATGGAGTCAACAGGGCAAAAAGAATGAACCAAAGAGAAAAGTAGAGGATATGCTGTTCTGGAAAGTATGCTAGAATGGCCTATGACCTGCTTTGTGTTCTTGCAATGCTTGCCTATGTGACTGTCATTCAAAGTTTGTGTGAGTCTCTCAACACCATGATGTGTAGGTAACAAAGGCAGGGTTGTAGTATATCACCAGTACACCCACCCCTATGTTCTGCTATGTCCCAAGAATTGTGCTAATATTCTTCCAGTAACAGGGCATACCAGGATGATGGTCACTGCTACTGGTGAAACTGCTGAGAAAGGAAGCCCACTTCTAGGAACGAGGTGAAGTGAGACTGAGCGGCAGAAGACCTGAAAGGGCCCCAAACTCTGTGTCTTGAAGACATCACACACACTAGATGATAGGGCACAACTGAGGCTCCAGCAGTAGTTGAAAGAAAATAAGCAATTCCTTCAACAGGACCTGGAAGAAGGTAGGAAGGGAATTTTAGGTGGCAAGAGTCCTTCCCTGGAATGTGGTGGTGGGAACAAATGGAGTCAGAACTGTTCAACATCCATTATGCTAATAAATAACAGTGTGGTGGCTTAGCCCAAACCAGGTTTTTGATCCTCTCCTTGTTGGATATTCAAGGAAAGGCTGCCCAGACTCTTGTGCCACTCTGCTCCTGCTCCCGTAGGCAAGGATAAGGCACACCGCTGAGTATTACACAGCTGTCTCCTGATCCTCTCTTTGGATCATCTGGTAGTGCTGTCGGTTTTCGAGGTAGGCAGCCAGGTCAGGGTCATTTGCCTTCTCAGCTCTGTGCTTAGGCGTGTCTCCCTGAAGAAAGGGGAAACAAAATATGTATTTATTTGTCTCTAACACCCTCCCTTTCCCCCAATACAATATGGCCCACAATGTAATTAAAAAACAGCTACATTGGACTGGAATTGAACTGGATGGCCCCTGTGGTCTCTTCCAACTCTATGATTCTATGAGAACACAGTAACGGATTTTATTACATATTCAGATAATAAATTATCATATTAAGAAAAGCAGCTGACTGTAAAATAAATTTTAAAAAAATCAGGGGACAGCTCCCTCTCCCTGCCCCCATTAAAGCCCCCAAATGAAGCTGATAGTTGCCAAAACTTACCAAAATAAAACAGGTCTTTGTCTCCCAGCAGAAAGACAACAAAGAGGGGACCATTATAGCTTTCATTGGATGGGTGTTCCATAACCTGGGAACAGCCATCAAGAAGGCCCTCTCTCATGTCCTCAATAAATGTGTCTGTGATAGTGGTGAAAACATGAAAAGGGCTCCTCATAAAGATCTTAAAATCCAGGGGAAAATAAGGACAAAATGCAGTCCTTCAGATAACTTTGGTTCTTCAGAAAGATCCAATTAACTGATGATAACAAGAGCCCAAATTTTTCTGGCTACAATAAGGACTTCATCTTCTCTTCCTTTTCAGAGTAACCACTGTATCAGCTCTGCTATGATTTGTAACATATGTGGTTTTTACCCTGAATATTAAGCCATCGTAAGATTTGAGTGTGAATTTGAAAAGTAAATTAAAAACTTTTATACTGAGTACTTGTGATGCCAATCCCCTTTTTTTAGATGCCTGTAGATTATGGAGATGTCCAAGAAATGGAATTAATTGCTTTTATGTCTATATAATTTCCAAGGGCAGAAGCAGGTTATTATTGTCACTTTTTTGGGTGTCCCACAATCCCACTTTCTCTCAAGAACACACCAAAAGTCAGCAATAACAGGGAGTTGAAGCTGTGAAAAATGAGACATGAAAGACAGAGGAGTGTACAAAGTCTTTCCCCCTTTTGTGTGTGAGTGTGTGCCTTCAAGTTGCCTGTCAACATATGGCAAGGGATGTGTTTTTACCATTGCCTTCCCCTGAAATAAAGCTTGCAGCCTCTGGTATTCCTTAGTAGTCCCCCATACAAGGACTAAGCAGGACTGGCCCTGCTTAGCTTCTAAGATAAGACAGGATCAGGTGCCTCTATGGTATCTGAACCCCTCTTTAAACAACCCCATTGATTTCTCCAGTTCTTACATTTACATTGTCAAAGACTGCTTGGCAATGAATTGGTAGTAAAGAGACCAAAGGAGAGCCAGTGTGGCATAGTAGTTTGAGTATCAGACTGGTTTGAATCCCTGTGCAGCCATGAAACCCACTGAGTGACCTTGGGCAAGTCACACTCTCTCAGCCTCTGAAAATGGCAATGGCAACCCCTCTTTGAAGAAACTTGCCAAGAAAAACCCATGATAGGTTCACCTTAGGATCAACATAAGTCAGAAACTACTTGATGGCATACAACAGCAGCAACAACAAAGAGACCAGATGCCTACATTCTACCAAACTTTGGAATTATTCAAATGCTCACATCAGCCTTATGTCCTATATGTAAAAGATGTTGTGACAGATACAGCAATAACGGTTTTATATCTGCTTAAAATCCTGGCCATCCTTTGTGTTACTTTCTATAAATAGCAACGGGGGTGATAGGATCCTGCAGATGTGGACATCCCTTGTATTTGGGCAGAGAAGCAAGAGAGGGCCTCTCTAGGCAGAAGAGATGCATAGTTGAAGGGAAGCACAGTTTAGCCTGGAATGTCTATGAGCACTCACATAGCTATGAGCAGAAAGAGGCTCCCTATAAGTGTCTGTGATTAGGATCTATGGAGCCAAGTGCTGCCTCAAGGGTGAGGGAGGAGGGGCAAGACAGGAAGCCAGAAAAGCATGCTGGGAAGGAGTGCCTGGGGATTGCTGGGAGATTAGCAGCTGACAGCTAGATAAATCCTCAAGGACCTGTTTGCATGTGTTCCTGCCCTCCTCCACAATTTACTAGTCAGTGGGAAAATAAAGGCCAGTGTGTGTATATGTGCATGCATATGCGTGCACAACCTCCCTGCTCCACATATGATTGTGCAAATAGGAAAAGGTGAGAGCTTTGCTTAGTTGTGCAATAAAACTTTGCTATAAAAACTTATTCTCCTAGTCTGTAGCAGCCAGGATAATGTAAGCAAAAGGAACAAGGGGGGGGCGGTTAGGTGTGCCCTGGGGAGTGCCCTGAAATACCATCCCTCCACCCTTCCACCCCCACAGCCTCGCTAGCGCTCCTGATCCCTGAGGAGTCTCACATTTCATGAACGTATTGCAGCCATCTGGACTGCGTCCACTAATGAACTCCTGCACTCCATAAAAAGCAAATCTGTTAACAGCTTTCAGCCATGTCTCTCCCTTCCCCCTCAATTCCACACAAAACTCTCCCTCTCCCTCATTAACTAACCCCCACCCTCTCTTGCACTCCACCAGGGCTGAACAAACTCACTACTGAGAGAGGCCAAGGAAAACTGGCTCTCTGCCGCCTTCATTGAAAGCTGGAGAGGACAATCCTCTCACACTGGCCCTCACATCCCAGCAGGGAGAAGGCAGCAGTCATAGCAAGGAAGAAGGAAGGGACCCAAGCCCCCAAGGACAATTGCCAGCAATATTTCACTGGAGAGCACAATAGGTCAGACATTCAGGGACTCTGTTGTTACAGACATGCAGCTGTAGAAACAAGGAGAAGTTCCACTGCTGACCCCTCTCCAACTACAGGCAAACAAAGGCAGAAGCAAAGGGCATGCAATTAATGCACGAACCCACCCAAAAAGTACAACATACAGGCTCAAATTCATAAGAGGAACATGAACACATATACCAACTTCACCACTGCACAGAACCTCATCAAAATCATCATTGGCTTCAACACCTTTTTTTCTCTGGCACCAAGGATAGCAACACAGCACTTGCCTCCTTGAATCTACATCTGGATCAGAACTCTATACAAGCTCCCTTCATTATGGGAATCGTAATCTGATGTGCCTGTGCCACATGTATAGCATGAAGTAAACTTTATTTCTGTCATGCTACAAAGCCATGCTTGCATGACCTTCAGATTATTCATGTAAATTAGTCAGAAAATTGTGTTTGAATCATGTTACAAGCCCTACTAATTTAAAAAAAAACAACAGGCTTGAATCTTCCTCAAGTTATTTTGTTTGCACTAGCAAAACCAAACCATGTTACACAGCATGAGCATTAGCACCACACTATGTAGTGCGGTGAAGTTTTTGACATACTAGTACCTGAGCTTTAGTGTGGAACATAATATAATCTAATTGCAAATATAGGGGGCCATATTAAGAATCAATAACACAGCCATGTATTCCACCTTGTAAACTGGGGAACTAGGGCTGCTTTCATACAGCAAGCCAGTTTCTTATTGCCATTGGCTAAGAGATAACAATGAACAGAGAATAGTCCATCTTTGTAGTTTGCAAGCTGCCCATACTCAGAATCCTCAATCCTCCTCTCACCTGGGCCATTTTCTAGTTCCAGGGCTACTCACTCCATTTGCAGCTATATCCAGTTTTGCTTTGGTCATGTCCACAACATCAGAGGCATTGGTAATAAGGGAGCAAAGGAGCAGCCAAGAATTGGCTATAAAACTTGTCCAGGCAGTTGGCAAGGGGTTTTATTACTTGTCTGAAATGCTTCAATGCTTTTATAGCTCCATTAGCTTCAGCATTGGTCAGGTGAAATCACTGGCCTCAGCGGGTCTTTGGCAACATGACATGATGCATCCTCATTTGATAATCCTACAGCTCAGCTTCAGATCACAACAAATAGCAGGCAGCATGGTTGGGTTATTCCCATTTCAACTGGACGTAGGGATGCACATTTCTTTCTCCTCTGTGCTGACTAGGATCTAGGAACCTTGTTATTAAAGTATAACCTCAAATTCTCCTCCAAACCTTTACTGGTACACAGACCTAATTGCATCTCAACTACCATATGCCAAAATGTTGTGACGTTCTGATAGTAAAGGGAGCACCACTAACATAAGGTGACAGGAAACCATGCTACTAATTTTGATATTTCCCCCTGAGTAGTATATCATACAAAACACATGAAAGTCTAAAGTTAGGAGAGGGAAAAGTCTTCACTGGGATTGCCCTTGCAGTGGCCTTGGGGAGTGGGGATGAATGGAAATGAGACATCCTGACATCTGGAGAAAACAAACAAACAAACAAACAATAACAGCAGCTGCATGCGGTACATTTAATTCATTGAAAAGCTCTTGGGTTAAATGCTGCAGACACTCCAGAAGACCTAGCTACAACAGCTTGTGTCTTTTTTCTTTCTCATTTTACAGATAAATGTCCTAACTTAACATCTGCAGGTTTTCCCTACTCTCTCATTGTATAAATAAATCAAGTCATGTTCCCGTACCCTGACCCCCCCCTCCAAATTATACTGCAACAATTTGGCTTTCAAGTTATGGTGAACTTTCATATTCACATTTTCCCAGCCAGGAAAAAAAAACTTCCTATGCAAGAAATCTAACTGTGGTTAGTTAGGGTCAAACTTTTCTCTGATACTTTATGCATGGATTATTGTTGATACAGGGGTTGTCTGTCTTGAATTCAGGAATGGGACCACTTTTTTGGCCTAGGAGTCAAATTCTATTTTGGAAACAACCTACGAAGCCACAGTCCTTCAGTGGGTGGGATATATGTCAATGTAGCAATAAGCCATTGTCCAATAGTTTCCTGGACTACACATCTGAGTAAAATTTCATGCAGCATGTTCCCAGGTTATAGATCTGAGCTTAATTTGACAAAATAGCTTCCTAGGCTGCCAATTAAAACTCAGTTCCAATGAACAGTTCCACAAGTTGCAGACCAAAGTTCATATACATGTAACAGCAAGCTGTAAATCAGAGGTTAGTTCCATGGAACAACCTCCTGAGATGCAAAACCAAAGCTCAATTCCATGAAGCAGGTTCCTTGTCTGCCTCATATTCTGAGTGCTGAGTGCTAACAGCAGAAGAAGCTTTTTACTGAATTAAGAATCTCCACATGCTGTTGCTGCTTGGGGCTGAAGGTTTCTCATCCCTGCTGGAAGAACTAAGAAAATCTGCTGACTCTCAGCATTCCCTTTCTACAGACAAGGCTGTTACCTGCAGGTCAGTTTTCATCAGTGATGCCCCAGCTTCCACAATGTAATGGCAGATGGTGCGCTGGCGAAGGGCTGCAGCCAAGTGCAAACTGGTCTCACCACTAGAAGCAAGATTACAAAGAAGGACCACAGTAAACACCTTATGAACCATCTTCTTGCAAAGGTATACAAAGCTCCAGCAGGGGGGCTGGAACCACTTCACAGCACAGACACGTAAACATTCATGGGTTCAAAACGACATAAAAGTATATGGAGCTATGCATATAACTGAAAAAAAGCTGAGTGAAAAGACTTTCCTCTGATATTTCAGGCAAAGCCATTATCTTTCATTATCTTTCTTGAGGAAGGAAAGGACAGGTTGCTTACCTGTAACTGTAGTTCTTCGAGTGGTCATCTTGAAATCCACACAAATGGGTTATTCGGCGCCTGCACAGCAATTTCAGATCCTACTGGAATTGCCAGGGAAGACTTTTTGGCAGTAGCTCCGCCCACCCTCTATGTAGGCTTGGTATCTTCCCACCCTTTCTCAGTTCCCAAAAATGTCCGCCATGAAGCAGATGAGGAAAGAGGGCAGGACACGACAGAGAGGAGGATGGGCGGGATTTGTGTGGATTCGCAGATAACCACTCCAAGAACTACAGTTACAGGTAAGCAACCTGTCCTCCTTCTCTGTGGTCTTTGCGAAACACACAAATGGGTTAGACTGACAAGCTGGTCACCTCCTGGAGGAGGAAGTGTCCTGATAATACAGACATAAATGAAGGTCAGAGGTTGTGACCAAACCGCAGCCTTGCAAATGTCCTCCAAGGGAATTCTGGAGAGAAAGGCAGATGATGAGGCTACTGCCCTGGTGGAATGGACCCAGATTCGAGCCAGAGGAGTTTTTCCAAAAATCTTGAAACAGGGAAGGATGGTGGAAATTACCCACTTGGAGAAATGTTGAGGGGTAACTGGGAGTCCCAGTCTGGGCTTGGAGTAGCAGACAAACAGTCCTGTCAAGGTAGAAGTCTAGTGCCTGCTTGACATTGAGGGAATGGAGTCGATGCTCGGTGTCGGTGGTCAGGTTTGGGGCTAGTGTTGGAAGAACAATGTCTTGGTTGAGATGGAAGGAAGAGACAATCTTTGGTAGAAAAGAAATGTCGGGTTGAAGGACCACCTTGTCCTTGAACAATTTAAAATAAGGAGAGCTGGTACAGTGGGCACAGAGTTCGCTGGCCTAACGTGCTGAGGTCAGGGTGACCAGGAAGGCTGTCTTCCAGGTGAAGAGTCTAAGGTCACACTAAGCCATAGGCTCGAAAGGTGAGGTAGAAAGAGCTGCCAATACAAGCTGAAGGTCCCATACTAGAGCTGAGGAAGGTGGTTCCAAGGTAGAAAGTCCCTTGAAAATTTTTTGACCAATTTTCTGGGCAGCCAGAGAACTGGTAGTGGACACAGATGGCTGCAAGGTAGCATTTCAAGGACGGAATGGAAAGGCCGGATGAGGAAAGTGAGTGAAGGAAGTCCAGCACAACGGGAACTGTGACCCTTACAGGAGAAAGTCCCTTCCTAGATAGGAAAGCCAAAAATTTAGCCCACTTAAGGGCATAGGAGTGTTGAGTCGAGGGCTTGTGAGAGGCTAGGATGATCTCTCGAACCGGTACCAAGAAGTGATTCAGGGCAGGATCCTCCATGCCACCAGATGGAGAATGTCCACATTGGAATGCGGACTTGACCAACTGTGGAGAGTAAGAAGATCAAGCTGGAGAGGCAGAGACTGAAACTGATTGTTGGAGAGGTGGAGGAGAGAAGAGAGCCATGGCTGTCTTGGCCACCATGGGGTGATCAGGATGGCGTCTGAGCAGTCGGCGCGGAGCTTGGCTATCACCCATTGGCTATCACCCGAGAATGAAGGCATAGAACTTCTTGCTGTACCAGTGGAACAGGAAGGCATCTTCCCAGTACTGAGGTGACAGGATTCTGGAACAGAACTGGTCGCATTGGAAGCTCGTTTTCTTCTCCAAGAAGATGTATGGCCTGCAAGGTGACGTTCCTCCGGATGCACCAGTTCAATATCCTTAGGGTCAGGTCGAGAAGGGTGGGAGACCTGGTACCGCCTTGTTTGTTTATGTAGAACATCACTGTTGTGTTGTCAGTCAGCAGGAGAACAACGTAGTTCCAGAGGGTTGGTTAGAAAGCCTTCAGAGCCTTCTTTACCACCAACATCTCCAAAGCGTTGATGTGGAGCTGGCTTTCCTTGGGGGACCATGTTCTGTGGACGGAAAGGCCATTGGAATGAGCTCCTCAGCCGGTGTTGGATGCATCCACCATGAGGGAAGCCTGGGGCTGTGGGGGCATGAAAGGCATGCCCATGGAAACGTTTCGTGGGTCGAGCCACCAGCGAAGAGAGCGGGCTACCAGTCTCAGGACGGTAATCCACTTGAGAGGATGGTCGAACGCAGGATTGAAGATGGAGAGGAGCCAAGACTGGAAGGGCCACATTTGAAGTCTTGCCAACGGAGTGACATACGTGGTGGAAGCAATGTGTCCAAGGGCGACCTGAGCCCATTTTGTGATGATTCATCTGGAGGCAAGGCAGTGCTGGATTGCAGACCTGAGGCTGATGAATCTTTACTGAGCTAGATGGGCTCTCGAAGTGGAGGAGTCTAGCATGGCACCTAAGAAGCGAACCTGCTGGGATGGAGCAAGAGTGGACTTTTCCATGTTCACCATGAGTCATAAGGAGTGAAGGAGGGACAGGCCAGATTTGAGGCGAGCGACGAGCAACTGTCTGGTTGGGGCAACGAACAGCCAATCGTCAAGGTAGGAAAACACGATGATGTTCTGCTGGCGAAGATGGGACCAACGGAAAATGCAAGGAAGTCCTGGTGATCTTCTCTGATGCTTATATTGAAATGTGTCTCGAAGATCCAGAGTGACAAACCAGTCTGACTGGAGAGGAAGAATGGAGGCCAAGGTTACCATATGGAAACCGCAAGTCCAGGATGGGGCAAAGGCCACCTGTGGCTTTTGGAAACAATAAAGTATCTTGAAAAGAGGTAGTGCCAGGCCCAGGACGGGTATACGGGCTCAACTGCTCCTTTTTCTAGCAAAGAGCACACTTTGTCGAGAAGGGTGTCTGAGGGGGTGGTGGTGAGAATGGTCACCCTTGGGGAAAATTCTTGAAACTCCAGGGCATAACCACTACAGGTGATGGAAAGCACCCAGGAGTCAGATGTTATACAGGTCCAAGAGTGGTAGATATGGGCCAGGCGATCCCCAAGGGAGGGGAGGAGGCAAAGTGCGCTGAAAATTCTCAGAAGCAACGCTTGCCCTGATCAGCATCCTTCTTATGGAAGGGCTGTTTGTACTTTTGTTTTGACTGGTGTTTCCCCGAAGATGGTTGATGTTGGGAGGGAAAACGCTGTTGTTGATAGTCAGAGGGCTGATTCGGTTTGGCCTGGTTCAGGGGGTAGGATGACTGCTGCCATCCGGACCGGCATTGTTGGAAAGGGGAATGAGAAGTTGAAGAGGATGACATGCAGTATTTCCGGGCGGTATTCCTCATTTTATTCCTGAAGTCCAATTTCTCGACAGTTTCCTTATTGAAGAGGACAGAAGAATCAAACGGAAGCTCTTTAATAGCCTGTTTGGCCTGCGGGGTCAAATCCGAGGATCTCAGCCAGGCGTGTTGGCAAAGGGCCAAGGCCCCAGACAGTTGTTTTGCTGAGCAATCAGCTGAATGGCGAGCACAGGAGATCTGATGGGAGGTGAGAGCATGGGCCTCGCCATAGATGGCTCTGGTTGTGTGTTTTTTTTGTCCTTGGAGAGATCCTCAAATAAAGGAAAAACCATCTCCCAGAGGTGTTGTTGGTATGCAGCCCCCTAATTTTGGATCCTGAGGCCCAGGACTGCGGTAGCATAGGATCTGTGAGCCACAGAGTCCAGCTTATGACTTTACGTGTTATTAGGAGTTGTTGCTGTCTTCAGGGTAAACCTGACCTGTGAGGCTTCCACAATAGCCCAATTGGGACAAGGGTGTTCAAACAGCCATGTCTCCTCAGAGTGTGAAATCTGGTAGAGATTGTTGAGCTTTTTGGGGGAAGGTTGGGTCGAAGACAAGAAAGTCCAAGATCACTTGACAATGTTGGACATCGATGAGAGGAACAGGATCGAGGTCAGTGTTGGGACATTGTCGCAGATCCTTTCGTCAATGGGGTCCAGTGCCTCAGAGTCAGTGTGGAGAAAGCATTATGCATCCGAATCGTTTGTTTGGAAAAAGAGATGATGTCATCGGAAGGAGACGGTGCTTCAATGACAGAATCATAGAATCACAGAGTTGGAAAAGACCACAAGTCCCATCCAGTCCAACCACATGCCATGCAGAAACTCTCCATCAATGAATCCCCAACAGATGGCCATCCAGCCTCTGCTTAAAGACCACCAAGGAAGGAGGCTCCACCACTCTGAGGGAGTGTGTTCCATTGTCAAACAGCCCTTACTGTCAGAAGGTTCTTCCTAATGTTGAGGTGGAATCTCTTTTCCTGGAGCTTGCATCCATTGTTCTGGGTTCTGTTCTCTGGAGCAGCAGAAAACAAGCTTGCTCCCTCCTTAATGTGACATCCCTTCAAGTATTTAAACAGGGCTATCATATCACCTCTTAACCTTCTATTCTCCAGGCTGAACATCCCCAACTCCCTAAGGCATTCCTCATAGGGCCTGATTTCCAGACCATTCACCATTTAGTTGCCCTCTAATTTCTCCACATCCTTTCTGAATTGTGGTGCCCAGAACTGGACACAGTATTCCAGGTGGGGCCTAACCAAAGCAGAATAGAGTGACACTATTTCTTGCCTTGATCTAGACACTGTACTTCTATTGCTGCAGCCTAAAATCGCATTGGCTTTTTTAGCTGCCTCATCGCACTGTTGACTCATGTTCAACTTGCGGTCTCTACTAAGACTCCTAGATCCCTTTCACACGTAGTTTCATTCAGCCAGGTGTCCCCCATCCTATATCTGTACATTTCATTTTTCTGCCCTAAGTGCAGGACCTTACACTTCTTTGAGTAGAATTTCATTTTGTTAGCTTTGGCCCAGCTTTCTAGTCTATTCAGGTTATTTTGAATTTGATCTTGTCCTCTGGGGTATTTAGCTACTCCTCCTAATTTGGTGTCGTCTGCAAATTTGATAACTAGGCTCTCAATACTGTCATCCAAGTCATTAATAAAGATATTGAATAGCTCTGGGCCCAGGACAGAACCCTGTGGGACCCCACTGGTCACTTCTCTCCAGGATGAAAAGGAACCCTTTGTGTGCCGCCAGTCAACCAGTTACAAATCCATGTAATGGTTACCTTGTCTAGTCCACATTTTGCAAACTTGTTTGCAAGAATGTCATAGGGAACCTTGTCAAAGGCCTTACTGAATTACTGAGCCAAGACTCCCTGTTTCTCCTGGCCTGAGGAGTAAAGGCCAAACAATGAGGGCAGGTAGAAGTTGGATGGCCCTTGCCCAAGCAGAAGAGGCAGCGAGAATGCCTGTCGTGGCCCGGGATGTTGGTCCCACAATCTAAACATTTCTTGAAATGTTGGGCAGACATAGTGGGAGTCGAGTAAACAGAGAATGGTCAAAAACAAGCCGAGTTTTACCCTGAATCAGAGTCCGAAACAAGTCCAAATCACAATCCCAAGAGTAGTCTTAAGCCAATGAGGAGTTTAGAGACAAAACGTGGTCAAAAGAGAAAGCGAAAGGAAGGAGTGGCCCTTGTGGTCTCTTCCAACTCTATAATTCTATGATTCTATTCTATGAGTGATTCCAAGCGAGGTTCCTGTGCTGCTCACGTGGTGGACAAAAGGAAATGAAAAAGGGCGGGAAGACACCGAGCTTATATAGGGAGTGGGCAGGGCCAAAAAGTCTTCCCTAGTGATTCCAGTAGGATCTGAAATTGCTGCGCAGGTGCAGAATAACCCATTTGTGTGCTTTGCAGAGACCACAAAGAAGAAGAGAAACTTGGGCTACAGAGGTGAGGAAGACAAACAGGAACATCTGAGCTACAGTAGAAGAAGGTTTTTAAACATTGACATCAATGCCTCTGCCATTCCCCTTCTAGTGCCACCCAGAATGCTACAAAGAACTACAGGATGGTGACTTTTCTTAGGAATATAACTGTGGCTAGGAATATATAGTATTCAATTTATCCTGCAAGGAGATGTGCCTATGAGAGACAAACTTCATTTCTACAAATCCTGTTTCATATGGACTGGGTGTCTGCAAAGCTGTGGGTGAGAAGTACATAGCCTACATATGATCTTTGGTCCATTATTGAACCCCTGGACTCATCTGGACCACCTGGGGTGGGGAGGGATTGGCTCAAAAATGAAAAACTATAGCTCTAGAGGCACCCAGGAGCAATGATTTCAGTTATTTATTTATTTATGCCACCTTTCTCCCAGAATGGGACCCAGTTCTCCATTAAAGCATGGAATGCGGTCTTACTTTAGCACAGGTATAAACCACATACAGTATATTCTGCACTGAGCCTGACAGGACTACACTTCCACCTAAGTCCCCTTTAGCATTTTTAACCTGAAAGAGCCTCCTCACCTTGTGTCTGCCAAGGTCATGGTTTTACCATCTTTTGAGGCAAGACCCGGTTTATTTTAAACCCAGAGAGGACCTTCTCCCCCAGGAAGTGACCAGGACTCACTTCTGGTTTTGAACTCACTTCTGGTGCAGTAAAACAAGGGTCCCAGCTTAAAAAGGTTTGTTGTGGTTGCAAAATGAGATGAACCTGACTACCTTGTGGCTCTTAGAATATGGCTCTCTTTAGCAAAAAACAAAACAGACAAACAAAAAACCTAAAAACAAAAAACCGTAAACATTTTCTCAATATCAAAAATGAATTTGTAATCTCTTCTGGCTTTGAAAAAATCATTTAATTTCATTAAACATGACTGCCAGCAAAGAGAGGTGAATATATACAGAACAATGATGGACAGAACAAGCTGGCCTTTGACACTTATGCTCATAATAAATAATACCAAACAGGATGAAACTTACTTCTCTTCTTCGGCCATGTCCAAAATCTCTGCAGGAGCTAAAAACAAAAAGTCAAATGTGGAATAGCAAGATGAAACCACATGACATTGTCCATGCCACTTCTTATACATTCTACTACAGATGGAAAGCACAGTGGCATCCCTATACCTCCTGCATACTCACTATAGAAGAGTTCTGCAATTTCCCGGAGTATCAAACATTTCAAGGAAATTTAACCCCATGGCTCCTTTTCTGTCTTAAGAAACAGTCAATATTTCCTTTGCTATAAATTATGTAGCACCCTGTTTTTATATTCACTGCACCACAACTGCTGCCAACTTTTTGGTCTCAGAGGAATAAAAAGAGCTTTTTAAAAATATTTTTATTTATAACTGTTTAGGGAAGGGAGAACCTAGGGTAGAGATGTGGGAATCCAGGCTACCTATGGTAGGGTGGCCACTGAACTGGTGGATGGAGGATTCTGGGAGTTATAGTAAAAACAAATATTTTCCAAACTTTTGTTTTGACTCTCTTTACAATATGTACAAAGATTCTCATGGCATGGCATAAGAGAAGACAGCTGCTGGTTACTAAGAATGAAGCCCAGCAGGTATGATGTGTATGAGAGGTTGTCTGTGTTAGCTCTTCTGAGTACAACCCATCTAAGAAGAAAATAAGGACTCTAATACCACCTCCCCCACCCTGCTAGTTGGAGCTTTTTTGTGTGCATGAATGCACAAGCATGCAGAAACTAGGGTCATCCATGTGGTAAAGTATTTTCTACATAGCTCAGTTCCCACATTTAACTAGTGATAGCAAGGCAAAGCACAATCGATCCCATTTTACAGACAGAACTCTCAAGCTGAAGTAGTATCAGTTTTGTTCAAGTCTATGCAGCATTTTCAGAGCCCACTGTGTGAATTCTTCCTTAATATTTGCTTGATAACTTTGTGAATGTTTAATTTAAATCCTTAATTGGATCTTCATTAGGTCATCATTGTCCCATGAATCCAACATAATAGGAAAGAACTCTGTACCTTTTTTTAATTAAAACTTATACTTACCATTTTCAATTATGTATTTGACAGTCTCCTTGTTCCCAGACTTGACTGCATGATGCAGGACAGTTTGGCCTGTGTGATCACGCACCATCAAGTCCTTTCCAGCCTGATGCAGTTCTTTGAACTACAACATGATAGGAAAGTTTGAGCTATAATGCAGACTTCTAGAGGATTATATTTACAATGTGTTTACAGAAAAGTTTATAGAAATGTTAAAAACAAAGCCAGAACAAGAGCAATACTATAAAGAAACCAATTAATTACCAATCACTTAGAATGTTTTATCAAAACAGAAACAGTTAAATACGTTTTTCCAGAGAGGAAACATTTTAATATTCCCACATAGAGAAGACAGTGGTGTCAGGCACAACTCACCTCTTCTACAAAGGGAATCCCACCCACAGAACTAGACTTCTAAAATGTCTGATCTTTTTTATCAGCAGAAACATCTTCTCATCATATGGGGATATGGAAAAAGCCCAGTTCCATAAACAAAGAAAGAGGCGGAGATAACACTACATAACTGCACACCAACCATTTGTAAGGATGGAGTGTGATTGCATTACCAAATGAAAAGTCATTCAAATCCTATAAATGTACCCCATGGGACTAAAACAGGCACACCGCCGTTAAACAAGGCATTATTAAAGAATTCCAATGGTTGTCTCTTTCTCTCTCTTGCAACAGTTATTGTCAAAGCTATTGGCTTAAACTAGGGGTAGGAAACTTTTTGCATTCCAGGTACTGTTGAAATGCTGTTTTCATCATCACATGACTGGAGAGGGTGTTGATAAGAATTGGAGCTCACCAGCAAGCAATATTACTAGCTCCCCAGCCCTGTCTTAAACAAAACATTCAAAAAATAAATCTCCTTGACATATTGTTAAAGTAACTTGAGCAGGAAACAGGAGGAACCTCCAAACATTTCTAGTTGTATGTGGGGGAATCACTATTACTGTATATCTAGATCACGAGATTGCCATGCTTCTGATTTCATCATGATAAGTAACATTATGCCAATACCAGTCTTAATTGCAATGCATGTGGATGTGGGATAGGTGCATGGTAAAATGCAGATTCTATAAGTAAGAGTATTCTAAACAGTACTGACCTATAAAAAATCCAAACAAAGAAAAAAAAATCCTCTACAACTTATCTACTGGTAAATTCTAAGCCTGAGAGCAGGGAACCATCTAATTATAAGATTGTATGTACAGCACTGTGTAAATTTACAGTGCTATATACATAAAGGTTAATAATTATAATAATTATAATAATAATAGATAGCCTGATTGGAGAACTAAGCACAGTTCTGGAGAAGCTGCCAGGGTGTCCTTGTACTCCCTTATTACAACATAAGGGTAATACCTGAAAAGAAGCCTCAGCTACTGGGGGCACAGTGTGTATGTGTCATCCTATGGTGAACACCAAAAAGCAGGCTAAGCCAGCTGGCACCACCAAGAGGTTGCAGAAGGAAAGCCAATTAATAGTTTTTTGTGGAGCTTTTGGGCTATGTGGCCATGTTCTAGAAGAGTTCTTTTCTGACGTTTCACCAGCATCTGTGGCTGGCATCTTCAGAGATGCCAGCCACAGATGCTGGCGAAACATCAGAAAGGAACTCTTCTAGAACATGGCCACATAGCCCAAAAGCTCCACAAAAAACTATGGATGCCGACCATGAAAACCTTTGACTCCACAAAACCAATTAACATGGAGATGCACTATCCACAATGCTGCAGCCTCTTTCGAGAACTCACACCGAACGAGTCTCGAAGAGAAACGACAACGCAGAAAGAACCACTACTTGGAAACATCACCCAAGGAGACTTTCTGCTGTGCTTTCTGTAACTGGACGTGTTTATCTCGGATCGGCCTTTTTAGTCATCAACGAGCTTATAGAAAGCGTGGGATGAATCCTTCCTGAATCTTCGTTAGTGAAGAAAAGCCAGAGAGAGAATACAACACTAAAGGAAGGGAAGGAAGTGACAACACTGTGGCAAAGGTAGTTGCACCCTCCCGAGTTTTGTAGCTAGAGGTTTTAACATGCAATAGCTGTTACCTTTTGGAAATCATTATTCTTGGCAGCATCTATCAAAGCATCATCTGCAAGGAGGAGAGATAGGTCAGGATTACAAAATCAAGCAGGAGATAGGAAGAAAGTGTGGTGGGAGAATAGGGTGGACAGAGGCTGAAAGGACAGCAACTGGGTCATTAACTATTAGCTAAAAAGAGGATAGGGATTACAGTAGATAATAAACACAGGCGAGCACTCAAAATCTAGAGACCTCTAGGGAGATTCCCTGCAAATTTATTTCCCCAATAATGTGTTGAGAGCACTTTTACCTATAAAGGCACTTTTTCCAGCTGTAGAACATTCTCTAGCATGATTCTCCTTATGTTCTATAAGGATCAAAAGTAAATTTACTTTTAATCCACAGTATGCAATTATCCCTGTCCATTTTTTCTTACTCAACGGTAAATGCATAGGAGTTGATTTAGATTGGAACCCAAGTGCACTGGGGCACAGAATATTAATCTTTGGTCCCATACTGTGGTCCCAATCCAGATTCCTTCTCCCAACACACAATTCACATTAAAAAATAATTTGCTCCTATGCAAATAGTAGAAATGGGATCCCACATACAGATCAGGAACACAACAAGGGGAAAAGTGTTAAAGCCCATGCTGGAGTGTTTTTCTAGAACAATCCTCCATATTTACTTTTCAGGAAGAACTCCTCACCCTCTCCCCAGATACAGTGGTACTATGTATTAAAGATAAAAGTACCTCACCCCTTGGCATCCAGGTTTTTATAGACTGCAGCTCACATTTTGTATGCCTACAGTCTGGGAGGATTAAGACTGAGAATGGAACATACTAATTCAAAACATTTTTTAAAATTCTTAATGTGATGACAGCACAATTAATGTTATTCCAGCATTTGCTGAACATGTAGTGGCTCTGTTTTGCTGTTTGGATTCTCCTATTATTGACAGACTATATTATGGGCATTGGGACCATATGTATACTCCACATACTGTTGTCGTTGCATGCTTCCAAGTTGTTTCCTACTTATAATGACCTTAAGGCAAACCTATCATGGTTTATTCTTGGCAAGTTTCTTAAGAGTTTGGCAAGTTTGCCATTGCCATCCTCTGAGGCTGAGAGTGTGTGACTCGCCCAAGGTCACCCAGTGGGTTTACATGGCTGAGCCAATGCTCAAACTACTACAACAAGCTAGGTTTTGTGCTTATACTACACACGTATAATGGGTATTATTTTGGTGGAATTTCAGGCTGTTAGGTATTATGCTTCCTTATCCTTTTGTTTCTAAGCCTTAGTTGATGAGCTGTTGCAATGGGGACCTGGAAGGGATGAAAAACTGCTTAAGGAGGTTCACAGCTTCATAAGACTAACTGAAGGACGTTGTAGGGAATGAAAGAAACAAACCCCAAAAGAAAACTAGAAGGGCAATAAAATGGGAATCAAAGGAGAAGGCAAGAAAGGGAAGTTCAAGCAGAAATGAGAACTCTAGCAGGAACATTTCAAACCAGAGCTTCAAAAAAATTATTATTTGGATTACAACTGCCAGAATTTTCAGGCCTGCATGGCCAGTGGTTGTCCTGAAGATCCCAGAATCAGCAGTCTACAACTTCTCCAAGCTCTGTTTCTAAGGAACAGGGCAATGAATGGTCAATAGGAAGCGGTAAAACAGAAAGGGTGAGCAGAGGAAGTATAAAGCAGGTGTCCCCATGGAAACAGTGGTTGGGGATGCCTCTTGTCAGTGACTCACTCACACTTCTAGGAATTCAGCTCTGTTCAAGCTCCAGAAAACACTTCCCATTTGTTCAGCTAAGGGAGGCCCCTGACCTTGTGTGCATACCTTTGGGAAACTTCAATGGTGCCTGGCAGAGTCTAGCTCTGCTCCCTATCTATGCACCTTACAGGTGGGAGATTAACCCTTCACCACTTTGGTATTTCCTGCCAGGTTTTATAAATGAGCTAAAGAAGACACCTTGTTAAGCCAATGGATGTCATATCTCACCCAGCTAGTAATTTCTGCAGCTGCTCCCCGGAAGGAATTGTCCGACTGGTGCATTTACAGCACTCAGTTTCTCCAATAAAGGGGTGAGAAACCTTTGGCCCCCAGATGTTTTGGATTACAATTTTTGTAACCCTTTACAATTTTTGTAATCCTTTATCAGTGGCTCTGCTGGGCTGAGACAATGGAAGCTGTTGGCCAAAACATGGATATGTGTGTGAGAGAGAGAGAGAAAGAGAGAGAGATTTCTCTGTGATTTCACACCATGGAGAAAGGCAGAAAGCTACAATGCTTCCTATGCCAGCACATTGCGCAGCTCTCAAGTCTGCCTTCTTCCTTCTCCATGGAGGCTCTGCAGCTGAAATACATCCAGATGTAATCCACTGAAGGCTAAACGTCAATTCCATCTCAAACTGTACTAAAACTCTCCTGTTTTCAAGCCTGGTCCAATTCCAGTGTAAGTTTTTGAGGCCTCATGGTCCTAAGCAGTAGCAATGCAAACACAATTGCGATAGGCCTACTTTCCATTTATCTGCATATTAATTTGTGCTTTACTATAAATACTGACTGTTATTTTCTACCTGCGAGGATAATAGCAGGAAATTTTGATGTCAGTTCTCTGAATCATCCAGTGAGAACTCCAAATACCCAGTGGGCTGGAAAATGTAAAATTGCCTGGGCTGGGTTACAAAAATGGCCACTATATCCCCAAAAGTTATTCTCTGTCCAGCAGAAAGCAATTGCCCTGATCAGCTCTACCCATCTGGATCTATTCCAGCAGTAATTAAATTATAACATAGCACATTTCACTTTCTTCAGGCATTACACAAATGTCCCCAGATCAATGTAAAGATATATATGTCAGGTTGACTGTCTTAAATCTGCACACACACATGAAAATGCATCATGCAAAAGAAAAACAAACAAGCAAACAAACAAGTTTTTAGATTTTACAGACCATAAAATGGCATTACATTGAGGGACTGAAGGACATAAAAATGAAACATAAACAAAAACAGAGAACTAGTTAATAACCATGACCTGAACAGGAGTTAAAGAAATTATGTTGGAAGCACATCCTGCGAGTTACAAGCCTCACCTTTGAGTGAATGGTTGCTTCCCATTTCTGACCTGGAAAAATAAAATAAATAGAGATTCAAAGCTGAGAAATTAGGTCTTTGCCCAAGTATCTCTCTCCATCTTCTCAGTGCCACCCCTGTCCCAGCCATTAACTCCTTTCTCCATATGTCTATCTTCATGCGGTCAGTGATAGACTTAGCAAGAGCTCCAAAGATCTAGATTTTTGCTCTACATATGCGATCAGGGAAAAAGCAGAGGAAAAACAGAAGAGGATCCAGATCCTATCTGGTTTAGTTCTATCAGTCACTTTGTTCTGCCATACCAGCTCTGTGTACTTCTGCCTTCCTTTCCTCTGCTTTTTCTTTAACTCCTGTTACTCACTTTGCAGCCCTGGGCTTGGTACATGATCTGATTTGGGAATCGCATATGTCTGAGTCTACCTCCATCCAATGAAGATTAAAATAGATAGATGAACTAATAATCAATACATCTATCAGACAAATACTAATGGAGAAAAGCTTCTCATATCCTAAATATCTCTCTTTGCATTTACCCAGAAATCAGATACAACAGAAATAGTCAAAATCTGCAGATTTAACTTTCATTCCCCATCCTGCACTCATCCTTAAACTAGTTTTTCCTTGGGGTCCTTTTCTCAACCTTGCCTGGTCTTTCTTACCTCAAGGACCCAAGCAGTCAGCCTCACCTGGAGACTGGCGTGGTGGATGGTGAAGCTGGGAGAGTAATGTGTTGCCTTGTGGGTGTTGAGGGCACATCAACAAGGTCAGGCATAGCAGGTGATGTGCCCACTGTCTGGGTGCGCACCAGTTCTGGGTCCAATACAAAGAGTTCATCCTGGGAGATCTCAGTCACATAATTAAGATGTTCCTGAAATGGTATGAGGCAATTATTTCAAGGATGAAATTTCTTTATCCATTTCTAGGTTGGAGAAGGATACACTGAGTGGTAACCAAATTAGGCAAAGTTTGAACCTGCACAGTCAGAAAGATGCTATGTGAACTGCAACACAAACCCACATCACTTGAACAAAAACCTAAGAAAACTTGTTTTTTACTTTTAAGAAAGAAACATCCAAATTCAAGTTGTGGTAACAATAGAAGATTGGATGTATGGGGATCCTCTATAAATGCAGAAAGAAAGCAAAAAGAGGAAACCTGATTGCAGATACTAAATAGAGGATTATGCTACTTTTCAAAGGTATCAGTTTTAGCCCTTCTCCTTACATGACATCTTGTATATTGCACTCTCAGGAGAATGATTCCCAGTAAAAAGAAAACAAGCAGGCTATTAGAAATTCTACATTAAAATCCCAAAAAAGTAATAATGTAGGATTATGTATCTGTTCACTTAATTTTTTTCCTATTGCATAATTTAATATCCCTGACCTCAGGACTGAATCCCTTTATTCAATAAATATAATCACTGGGCTTGAGACATTTTAAAGGAAATGAAAACCAAGATGGTGCCACAGGGAATATACAGGCAAACAACTACAGACTATGCAGAAGAAACTGGATCTCACCTGGGCACGGTCTATTCTATAAAAACGATCTGCTGTTGTTGCTGCAAGAGAAAGACAACAAAGCACAGTATTTATACAGTGCCTTAGAATTGAAAACACCTCACATACATTATCTCAGTAATCCTTATATCCTGTGACAAAGGCCTACATCTTCTACATATTGCAAAGGCAGGACTGAGACAGAGAATGTAGAGACAAGCCCAAAGATATCTAGGAATACAGTTGAAGGAAGATTTCAAGTACAGACATTCCTAGGTTCACAGTACCATATTGTAGACACCCACAGAAAGATCTGTGTCACTAGAACCAACTATAGAGGAAGCCACTATGGAATTGAATGCATTGGAAGTGATGTCCACTTTGGGACTACATTTGCTCCAAAGTGCAAGAGATATATGACAACAACAAAAGATTCTAAACTGCCACAGATGACTATTGCAATCTGAATAGAGCTTGGGAAAATTACTTTTTTGACTACAACTCCCAGAATTCTCCAGTAATCATGACCAATAGGTTCTGGTAATCCAAAAAAGTAATTTTTCTAAGCTCTGCACCAGAACTCAGTTACGATACTATTGGTGTCACCCTCAGATGTACGAGTTGCCACTTTTTTGTTGGTTCTACATGCCAACTCCACCAAGCCATATACAAAACAAAAACTGGAACATCTTACATGACAAAATTCAGTGCTCATACACAATCCAAAGAGAAGCTATGGGACTTTTCAAATTTGTCCCCAGGAAAAAGCCATGCTGGCTCTAGGGAGGGGGAGAAACTGACAGCAAAAGAAAAATATTCATCACAAGTGATGCCACAGGCTTCACTGAACAGTGGTAGTCAAATTTTCTGGGGAGCATTATAATTATTTTTATTGCTGCTTGTATTATTACAAGTGGCATCTGTTAGAAAGTGTTCAAAGATTTTAAAAATAGCCCTGCCTTCTGTCTTATAATCTCAATGTCAAAGTGCAGAAAGTCAAATACATACTGGAAAAGACATGAAAGAGGAAATGCTTCAGAAAAAAAAGCGCTACTCCAGTGCACCCACAAATACACAACCTCACCAAATGCCATGAAGTAGTTCTACCTCTAGCCTAACATGCAGAAGAGCAAGCAACAATTTAGTATTGAAGGGGCTGGCCAGGAATGGAGTTCTACGCCACAGCCAAATCTAGACCTTCCAGTTCCTTTTACCTGTGGCATGTATATTGCTGGTTGGCTAACCATGACTTAACACATGCAATATTTATAGAAACTGCATTCCAAATACCCCTGGCAAGAGCAGTGAATACAATAGTTATGAAGGAGGCAATCTTCCCAAATGCAGCTGATTTACTTTTAGAACAGAAAATGCTACCAAGAGAGAGAGAGAGAGAGAGAGACTGAGCTATAAATTGTTCATCTGGCAAGGCCATCCTTTCAAATAGCTCAAAGGTTAAGTCTCAAGTAAACCAAACAAAGTATGTTTATAAAGAGAAACCAGCAGGTAGGCAGGCAGGCATACAAGTTAGAACAAACAAAAAGAAAGGCAAACATGAAATGGAAAGACCAGGGTTCCCTACCCCCACAGCATTTCTTTGTGACATCAGAAATGAAGACTTATTTGTTGGGGATGCTGTAGCAGAGGGGATCTTTCCACAGCTACTTTGCAGCTGTTCTGAGGCTTCCTGTTCATCTGGGTGATCTACTTGCAGAACTGCAGGTGTATGAACACTTGCCTCTATGCAATACAATAATCTAAGTTTTGAAAGCCACCATGAGGGTGATCCACATTGTTACAATAGAAGCCACTTAATATAACAGACATTGTTTTGGTGAATGAGTAAGTTTGCCACCAGTACTTGCAAAATATATGATGGGGCTTTTAGATTGGCAGGAAAGTGTGACATGAAGTTGCACTTTCCTTAATGCTTAGCAGCTAGACTGCAAGCCCCAGGTGTGCATTTAAAAAGTACAGGGCAGCTAGACTGAGGTTTTTTCTGTGGCTCAGCAACTACATGGGAAGCTGTCAAAACGCTACAAACACAGGTGGAGCAGCTACATGGGTGGCAAGGAACGTGGCTTTTAGCCGCGCTTTAAACATTTTTTTCCCTTGCTGGCTGCGAATTGCGCAATTGCGCAGGTACATCATACAGTCGGAGTTTATCACATGGGGGAGTACAGGACCATTCCGAAAGAGGGAGAAAGTGAGGTCAGTTCGGAAATGCATGTGATTACGCACAAGCTCATCACACACAAGACAAGAGAGCATCTACACAAAAAGAAAATGCAGAGTCAATACGAAAGAATTCATCACATGTGAACATACCGGTCGGCTTTCTGTTGCAAATTAAGGCATCTTGGGAAATGGTAGCAAAGGCTCATGGGAGTTGTAGTATGTGTTCTGTCAGAGCATTATATTGAGTTGTCTTGAGGTTTCAGCCCTCTGTCCAGGAGGGATTCCCATATGTCCTCCATTCTTGAGCAGAGGCCCCCCTTTTCCAAGTTGACCAGGCACGTCCTCCTTTGCCAGGACACGTCCTACTTTTCCAGCCTTCTTTTTGAAGAGGAAGCAGGAGGGCCAGGCGTGCTCTGGCCAGGCTCTGGGGGTCTCTTCTTGGCTCCTTCCCTCCCTCCCTCCCTCCCTGCTGCCTTCCTCCTCCCTTTGGCTGAGAGAGTGTGACTTGCAGGGAAGCAGGGCAGCGGAGGTGCTCCAGGTCCCTCCCCTTCTCCTCCTCCTCTTGCCAGCTTGCCCTGGCCTGGCTGAGCGCCTCCAGTGCCCTGCTGTCTCCCTAGAAGTCACACTCTCTCAGCCAAAGGGAGGAGGTGAAGGAAGGTGCAGGCGCACTCTGGCCGGGCTCTGAAGGTCTCTTCTTGTCTTGGCACCTTCCCTCCCTCCGCACTTGTATCGCTGCCTTTAAATGGGTGCTTTAAAGAGACAGAGCCCCATTTAACCGTGCAACTACACCTTAGCCTTTAGATGCAATAGCAATGTTGCGCCCTTTTAAAAAAAGTAGTGGGGAAATCAAACTACTTTTTAAAGGCACTTCTTCTCCCTTAAAACTCCAAAATAGTGTTTTCATGGCACACTTTCCCTTTTTCTCATCTAAAGGCTGGGCTTTCATGCAGCCATCAACACACCTCTTTTTGCCAATCTAAAATGGGCCAGCTCCTTTTTAAAGCACTTCTTCTCCCTTAAAACTCCAAAATAGTGTTTTCATGGCACACTTTCCCTTTTTCTCATCTAAAGGCTGGGCTTTCATGCAGCCTTCAACACACCTCTTTTTGCCAATCTAAAATGGGCCATTTTTAAGTAATAATGGCAAAACCACCTTTGAGTATTCCTTGCCTGAAAACCCAGTGGTGACCTTGAGCAAGTCACACTCTCAGCATCAGAGGATGGTAATGGCAAGCCCCCTCTGAAGAAACATGCCAAGAAAAAATCATGATAGGGTTGCCATAAGTCCCAAACATCTTGAATGCACACAACAACAGCAGTCCCCAGAAACCATTAATCAGAGATTTTGCAAACAAGACAACCTACAAACATAAAAGAGCAGTACAAACACTGTGCAGGTTCAGTGGGTCCAGCATACAAAGTATTTGTTCGGAAGGAAAAACAAGCTAAAGATGAGGAAGAATTAAATAAATTAAAGAAGCCAATGCTGATTTTGTACCCCACAGTGCAAAACTTTATTGCATGCCTTGCTTGTACATTAACCATCTATTGCTTCTGGACGAATAGGGAGGGGAGTGAAAACACTTTCCTGAGCACTTTCTGTTGAATCCCATTCACACTTGTTAAAAAGTTTGTACCTGGTAACCCTTAAAACTCTTGCTATACCCATAAGCTGCTAAACTCAGATTCAGGATATATGAACATTTCCAGGCATGGCCTCCTAGACTCTAGATCTGCATATGAAGCAAGTGAGAGCCATATATATAAACAGACTGTTGAAAAGTGTATTCCAAAGTCACCTCAGATGAATATAAATAAGAATTCCACTCTGATATCAAAATGTATTTGACAGATACTGAAGGCAAGCAGCACCCAACCTGCTTTTGACAAGCATTTCTATTGTCTACCAGTGGAGCCTGTAATCTTTTCCAAGAGGAATGCCAGTTTAGACACATCTGGGTTTCAGTAGTCCTTGGCAGCACTGCATTCCCTTCATAGAAATCACAGACACCCCATAACAAAATGGAGAGAGTGCTACTGATACAGCAGGAAATAACTGCTCTCAGTCTGCTGTAGTATTTATTAATTGAAGAGGCTTTTAGGTTAAACTCTCCAGTGGCAGCATGCAATTTTTTTAAAAGTACAAAACATAATAAAAGAATAAGAATAAAAAATCTGTATGTACGTGCATGTATGTATATGCATATTTCTGAATATATATGCATATTTCTAAATGTAAGTGTCTATTTCTGAATGTATGTGCATATTTATGAATCACATGGGAATATCTGTACACAATCACAAGGATGTCTATGCCTAATTATTGTTTCATGAAGGAAACCTACACACAAAATGGCTGTACTTGCATGTCAGTGTACCGATGGAGATAACCTTGTGCTACTGTACAGCTGGAGCAGTCTAAGGGTACTCTGACTCACCACTGTTTTAGAAGACTCCAACTTGAAGTCACCCCAGGCTATGGCAGATGGAGTATGAAAACAGAATACCAGCCATGGTTGTGGCCATTCTTTTCCTGACAGAGCTTCTCTGTGATCTGAGGAATCACGCTAAGTCACCTATTGCTTTGGTTCTCCATCTAACAATGATGGATGGCACTCCCCTACTTTACAGAAAAGCACTCTTAGGGTACATGAAAGGTTTTGAGTTGCATAACTTTATAGGGGCAAATATAATAAAGCTGTATCCATCAAGACAAAGCCATTAACACTTTCCTTGCATACACAGACACTGTGTGATTATGACCTAAATGTTACAAATGTCATAAACTGGGTGTGGGGTAAAGGACTACGGCTCATGTCCAAGGATCTTTCTGCATGATCAGGGCTTTCGTTATCAACTTTGATTTCCACAAGGCTAAGGGGTGTTTTGGTAAATCTGAGGTTGCTATGGCTGGGTCCTACAAAGACTGGAGAATTTTCCTTGGGAATAGAACAGAAATAGTGGCGGGAGGGAGGGGTGTCCATGACACAGGCCAGAGCAGATTAGAGCACTGAAAGAGCCTCGTTTATCCTGTCCTGGGGAGAGATTTACAGCCACAGAACTGTTGATGAAGGCCAGTAATTCAACCATTTTAATGAGCCTGTGTTGCCCTTGAATGCCACTCCAGCCTTTTCCATTGACACATTTTCCTCAATTTGGAACATGCTGCTGGGAAACTGGCAAAAAAGAAGAAAATAATCTGCAACAGCCATATCAGGGAACACTCTTCTCATATGTGGGCACAGAGGAGATTGCCTCCACTCAGTGGGATCTCATAACCAAACATTCACTCTTTCTCTGTATTGATAATTTCACATCCTTTGGATCAAAGATCATAGATAATGATGTGCATTTGGAAGAGCAATTTCCTGTTATTCTGGAGCCTCAGGGATGAGATAAAGTGAAAGTTAACAGTTTAGTAGCTGACAGTGATGCAGTGTCAGCACCACACAATTTCTAGAGAACTTGGCTGAAAAGAGGAAGGATGGTCTTCTTTAAAAAAGCAGTTGAGACCAGGGTAGCGATGGAGACCCGCATCTGTGAAAAGAAGAGCTGACTGGAAGAAGTAGGCAAAACACTCTCTAGACCAGTAATTCTCAAACTGGGGGGCAGGACCCCTGGGGATAGCCAAGAGTTGCTCAAGAGACTTGCAGGCCCTAACTCCACCCCTCCTCTTCCCAAACCTATTCTGTCCTGGAGTGGAAGAGAAAGGCAAGGAGGGTGCTTGGAGCCTCTCCCTGAGAGACAAGGAGGAGGAGAGTTATTTCCTCATAACATTAAAATATGAATACATGTGAATGTGTGAACAAAACTATGCACACTAAACAAAGTATTTTTATTCATATACTACATCATGGGGGACATCTGCAGGTAGATGTAAAGAGGGTCATAAGGGTGAAATGTTTGAGAGCCACTGCTCCAGACCATATGAAGAATAGATGCAGCCATCTTGGCAGTACAAAAAAAATATCCTAATTCCATGTTGTGGTAGTATCTTTATCAAGTAATCAAGTCAGGGTTTTTTTGTGCCATTTTTGATTAATAAAGGTATTACCATAATACAGATTTTGGAATTCTCCAGCCTCTAAAGCACTGAAAAGTTCTTCTTCTTTTTTTTATATTGTAATCTTTTTATTTTATTTCCTAACTGTAATTTTAAAGTACTGAAGAGTTCTGAGGTAAAATCTCTTCCTACCACAACTTACTTAGGTCCTGTACAGATCGGCAAAAAGTGCTGGCCTGTGGGCTGAGTCACAGTGTAGCGTCTGCATGGTCAATGCTGTGACACCGCTGTGAGGACACCATTTTGATACACAGTGCATGCTATGATGATGCCACGCTGGCACTGCATCTACATGATGCAGCGCCAAAGGGCATCATAACGCTGTGCTGCAGTGCCTATGACTCCCTTTCCGGGGTGGGAAAAGAACTCACCATTTGAGGGTTAATTTTGCTTGGTGCGTGGCATGCAGTTGCCATGTCCCCAGCCCAGCACTTCCAGGGGCGGTATACAGCTGGCCCTTACGGGCTATCTGTACAGCCCCTTAAGCCCTGGCTTGATTTTGGCCTATCTACTTTAGTTTTCTGCTCTCTTTGGGAGTCTTTTCACCACTACACAATTATATTGCTATGGTTCCACTTTTACTGTCATGGTTTCAACCTATGGAATCCTGGGATTTTCAGTTTAGGGAGAGACAACTGGAATTCATCAGCCAGAGCGTCCTAGGGATTCACCAAACTACAAAACCCAGGATTCCAGAGGATCCAGCCAGAAAAGTGGAATTATAGTGCTAAAACTATGTAATATGAAAGGGCCCAGGATCTAAGTTTATATGTACAGCACTGTGTAAACCTACAGCACTATATAAATAAAGGTTAATAATAATAATAATAATAATAATAACAACAACAACAACAACAATAATAATCTTCCTGTGTTACTATCAAAGCCCACTGTGACAGGTGTTCTTCCCATCTATTACGTCTCAGAGGTCTTCTTGCTGAGACTTTCAGTACCCATAGTTGATGGAGGCTTGTTGCTGTCTTTGTGGCTCAAGTGCTGCAAACAGGCCCAGTAGGCCATACAGGCTGCTCCCTGTGTGTTTGGGAACTCATTCCAACATTGCTACAGGGGCACAAAAGCCCCTATTGTCCCAGCCTGTGGGAGAATTTCAGAGTCTTGATCAAACCAAAACTGAAAAACGGCAGGGGGAAAAATGTGCTAGTAAAAATAAAATGTGTGGCTTGGAAGGCTTTAGGAACACAGCATCAGCCCTTCAGGTGGGGGGCAGAGGGAGGGAAAACAGGGGCTGAGAAAGGGGTTGGAACAAAGCCATGTTTGTAAACAAGCCCCTGCTGCCCTGCAGAGCACTTGGGGAGTTCTTGCAAAAACACAGCTGGTTGGATCACAGGCCCAGCAAGGGAAAAGTGCAAAACAAAACCAGTCACTCTTCCTTCTCCTTGTCTCATTACTCTCCCAGGGCCAAAGTGGTAATTGAATTTGATGTACAAAGGTAATAGTGAATGCAAGCATATTCACTGATCCCAGGAATTAAGGCTGGATCAGCCATTTTTTCCTCACACCTTTTCCTACATCGCCATCTGCTGAAGAACAGCAGGATTTCTAAGGCTGAACGAGGATTAGGTCCAGAACAGAGAAATGGGAAGAGATGGCACAAATCTTTATTGACACAAATATATACTGTTCATAGGCCATGTATCCCCCTCCAGACCAATTATTATTGTTCAGTGTCAATTATGAATGACATACAAACACAGAAATTAAGAGAAAATTCGAAAGCCTTTTTGACAATGCATGTTTTATGCAAAAGTAAAAATAAACCAGACGAAGCAACCAGACCATTTCAACTAAAATTTGACTGGTGGGTTTTTTTGGGGGGGGGGGGATTTCTACCTCCAATAGAACCATGAGCTACACCCCCATCAAAGTATGTTGAAAAATTATTTGCCCTCTGTTTGTTTTTGAAAATGGCTACCAGAAGTAGCATCACACCACTGCCTATTGCCATTTTGAAAGAGAACAGAGAGGAAAGAAAGTATTTGAGAGGGGATGAGAAGTCCTGGGGGGACTTGGGAAAGTTTCTTTGTCTGATTGCACACACTGGGGGGAATTTGGGTATGATTCTGGTGTATTTTCACCTAACATTCACACTTTAAAAAAATATTGTGAGTTCAAGGGGTTTGGGGGAACTTGGGAAGAGGCTTCAGGGGCTTCAAAACTTGGGTTGAGAGGCTACATGTGACCTGCAGAATGCACCTTCTTCACCCCTACTTTAGCTGTACTTCCAACATAAAACATTTCAGTGATGTAAGGAGCCTATTTTATAACCATCTGAAATTTAAATAGGCCAGATGTAAGTAAGCATACTTGAGGCACAGGTACTGAGCATAACAGCTGGATGGTGTCTGACCTTCCCATCGATCAGCCACAGTTGGAATAGGTTCTGTAAGCTCAATGGCTGTGCTAGCTGAAAGATTCTGGAAGCTAAAGTCGAAAAATGTAAAATTTCTAATCTCTAAAAGTTAGTGTATTTACACAGCGACCATACATGCACATCTATATACAAAAATGTACTCACAGTCCAAGAAGCACCACTTGGGGGACAGCTTCTGGCATGACAGTGTCTTTGGCCTGGCCCCATCCCCTTCCTGCATCAAAATAAATAAAAAGGAAACAAGTCTAAAAAGTCCTTTTCCATGGACACCCCATTTTCAAAAATCTCTTCTGGCTTGTTCCTGTACAAGTAGCTCAGCTGGAGCTAATATATGAATGTTGACAGAAAGAGGTAGGCACAGAGCTATAGCACATGGATAACACTCGAAACAGATGTACCAAATGTCACTGGACAGAAACTGATGTAAGTTTATCATGCAAGAGAGTCAAGAGAAATGGGGGGAGGATCCCAACAAAAGAGAAAGGCAGAAGATACACACCTGTTGAAATAGGTTCTGAATAGTAGAAGGACATGGAGGGAAATCCTGTGGAAAGGCAGGAGTTTGGTTAGCTGAGTTATGATGCAGCTGCATCTCTCCCATAGGTATCTGCTGCCAGCTCCAAATGCACCCATTGAAAGCAAATAATCCCAAGTGTAATAAAGGGATATTAAAGAAGGGACAAGAAACACTGAAATTATGTGCTAAAAAACCATGAGCTACTGCATTCCAACCCCCACCCAATGTACCAAGCTAGGCCAGCTTTCCTAGTCAGATCAATTTAATCATGGTTGTTTCCAATAATTGACCTTTGACAAAAATATACTTTGTGAAGTTCAGAAGAGGCGGCCCCAATCCACCTTTTCTCTGGCTGAAAAAGGAGTGACAAAGAGTCACTCCTTTTCTGCTGGCAAAAAGCCAGCTTTTCCTGTCCCATCACACCCAGAAGCCAGATTTAAAATGATCTGGCTTGAAGCCACTCATGTGAAAACGGCCAAGGCGGCTTCAGGATGTGTGGTGTATAAACGCTGCACTCTGAAGCCATCCAGATGGCGGCGCAAAAGGGCAGTCTGTTTGAGCCCTAAAAGTGTTTTAGCAATTTGCCAATTCAAGAGCAGTAAGGTTGTGCCAAGGCTGCACTCCCTTTTTCTGCCAGAAGTTTTGGTAGTCTCTTACCTCCTGAAGTCTCTCAATGTGTGTCCGACACAGTTCCAGGTCACTGTCTCCTGGCACAACAATGATTCCCAAAGGTACAGCTAAAAAATGAAATCAGGAAACATAATTTAGCTTGCTAACTAAATTCACAAAAATCTGCCCTCCCAAATGTTCACTGAGCAGACATTAGAAGGTAATTGATTTATGCAGGTCACATATGCAATACAATGCTGTTAAGGACTGCACCATCTAACAATGCACATGAGAAACAGGTTGTTTGAAAGCACTCCCTGGAGAAGCTTTCTGTACATATGGAAATCTAACACACCAGGGATAAAAGAGTAGAGTAGACAGCTTTTCCCATAGATGTATTAATTTCTCATGTACATGTAATTCTGACAAGGCCTCTTTCAAACAAGGCACCACTTCAGATACTATCATTTATCAAATCATCAAACAAATTAGGTTAAACAAATCTGAACAGGCAGAAAAAGGTAGCAGAAGGTCAAAAGGTATCTTGTTTCTAACTGTGTAACGTTGCCTTGTTCTAATCAAATAAGGATAACTATATATTGATAGCTCCAAGTTCCAAAAGTTCTTTCAGGCTGCTCTACCCCTTAAAAGCCACAACAGTCTGGCTTTAAATGCCAACTACTTACAGGCCTCCTTGAGCTTCTCCTTGTCATAATGAAGTGCCTCATAGTCGTGCATGCCAATTCGGCTTACACGGATTCTCAGCCGTTCTGGAACTGGCTGCTGACTGCAAGTAGGAAGGAAATAGCGTGGAATAATTAAGACTGAACCACGGAAAGGGAGATGACACTATTTTAGGTGGGAAAGAGGGGGAGAAGGAGCTATGAACTGACAGAAAATCCAAAAATGTTCCCTATTAACAATAGCTATTAATAGTATTAAACTGTTATCTTGCTTGTGGACAAGAACCACTCCCATAGAGGGACATGTCCAATTTTTAAGGTGAAATCTACAAAAAAGTTTCTTTTGCTTTGGCATGCATTCTTTAGCATTGATGTTAACATGATGCAGGCAGTCCTTGAAAATGCATAGGGGAAATAGACAGAGAGGACATCAATATGCCCACTTCACTTCTCTGGCTTTCCAGGCTGCTTTCTCAGCACCAATCTCATTACCATTCTACACTTAAAATGCACACAGATCAAAGGAAAGAGAGTTATGATTTCTGGCTGTTTTGAGAATTTTCCTCTTTCATGTAACAATGGCATGAAGTACCACAGACAATACAGTTAGGAAAGAAGCTCCATAACTGTGTTGAGGATGGAGGGAAATGTTGTCATTTCCATACCACACCATGAGATGGAAGCACAACTAATTGATCAGTGGATGTACTCTGGGTAGAAGGAGAAAAGGGGTATCAGAGTTGAAGAAGGCATACACATCTCCCAAACCTTTCTTTTTCAGTATGCCCTGAATGTTTTAAACATCTTTTCACCCTTCCCAAATCACACCGCGTAGGAAGCCATGCATCCAAGATCCTGTTCCAATCCTCCATGTCTGGGAGTCACTGAAATGATGCCCCAAAAGAGCAGTGAAGAATATTTTTCCCTTCTCAGAATCAGTTGAACATCTTTCTTCATTCTATATTTATTTGCTTGGCTCCAGGTACCAGATCAATCCATTTTAAAAGAATTCAGGGTGGGGGTGGGGTGGAGAAGGGAGCAAGTGTTCATACTGAACAAGACTGAAGTTCTTCATATTTCCAGAAGCCCTTATACCATTGATAGTAATTCACTAGGTGGGCCAGCTATAAGGAACAGGAAGCTGATAAGACAGCAGGGGAGACACTCTCTTTTAACTTGTGAGGCCACTGTCATCCCTTGTTCCACAGCCTCAGGGATACCCTTCCCCAACAGTCAGTATCTCATAAAACATACTCGTTAAGAAGAGGCATAGAGTTGCGCCTCTTGGTCTTCTGCACCATGTTGGCTTGGTTGCGCAGGGAAATACGGATACAAGAAGCCCCCAGTTTACAAGGCTCTCCATCCACTTGCATGGGGATGGCCTTAGATGTAGTGAGCAGCACCTCCCGGCACTGGTGCAAGCGCTCTCCATGGCCACCCACCTGCAGTGCTGCCTGCAAAAGAAAGAACTGCATAAATGGGAAGGATCATACACACTCAACTTCAGCTGGAGATCACAGGTGAGCTGAATCTGGGCAGTAAAACGGTTGCACATCTGTTTGCTAAGAAGATGCAGCCCAGAGGAAGACAGGACACTTACCTTCTTGACTTATGCATCAAAGAAATATGCTTCTCAAACAGTTTATGATAGGTGTTGGCAGAGATGGATTAAGTAATGGAATCATATGGCCAGAGGGTTGGAGTGTCTCATTTAGAAAGCCAAGACTGCCAACCTAATGCACATATAGCCTTCCCCCCCCCCCCCTCCACATACTATATCTCAGGATCATGCCCTGCCTCCCAAAACAAAAAAACAGTCAAAGGGCAAAATGGCTAATTTGGGACACCTTTCACTCTCTGATGTGAGTTCACTGTGCATATATACAGAGGGGTCATCCTCAACGAAACCATGCTCTGTACATTGTCAAATTGCATTGCAAAAAATTCCACTGCCCCGTCCCGGATTCATCCCTTCTCACTTGCTGCCCCTCACTTCTGGAACCTTCTTCCCCTACATGCACGCCATATCACTTCCCTAACCAGGTTCAAAACTGAGTTAAAGACTATATTATTTAGGGAAGCGTTCCCAGGACTGTGCCATCTGCCCCAGGATGCCTCATTTTAACTATGTATTAAGAAGCCGTGCCCTCCCTCCAGTCCATCTGCCTTGGTCCTGGCCCCAGAGGGAGAGAAGAACCACTGGACCTCACTCCCTTTCCAATCACTTTCCCCTCTTCCTTTTGTGTTGTCTCTTTTAGACTGTAAGCCTGAGAGCAGAGATCCATCTAATTTAAAATTGTATGTACAGCACTGTGTAAATTTACAGCGCTATATAAATAAAGGTTAATAATAATAACAAAAACAGATCCTACTGGAAAAATGAAACCTCTTCATGCTGATAAGAAATGTAGGCTCTGGAGTCCTGATATGGATCAGGTCCCTGCCAGTTTTTGCTTACTCCCCCTCAGTTCCTTCAGCTGTCCTCCATTTTGATTTTCAATGAATGCCACCTTCTTTCCACAGTAAAAGAAACAAAAACCAAAATGATGCATTTCCTCCCTACAAAAGCTGGTGGTCCAGGGGTATCAGTGGAATCAAGGAGATGTCTAGTTCAAACTGCAGTTTGAAGGAAAAAGAGATTCTAGGAAATAAATATAGGACTTTATTCATGAGAAATAGGTATTCTAGACAGACTATGTATAAAGTTCACTAAGAATTTGAATATGTAAGTGCAGAACAGTAATGCACAAACCATGTGCCATACAGCTCCTCTAGGCAAGCTTGAAGTTGCACAACAGATGAAAAGGCAGCCACCGCCATTATCAATGAATTGGGCTTATTAACTGCTCAGTAATGGTTGAGTCTCCCTTATTCAAAATGCTTGGAACCAGAAGTGTTTTGGATTTAGGAGTTTTTTTGGATTTTGGAATATTTGCATATACATAATGAGGTATCTTGGAGATGGGACCCAGGCCTAAACATGAAATTCATTTATGTTTTGAATACACCTTATATACATAGCCTGAAGGTAATTTTCTACACAATATTTTAAATAATTTTGTGTGTCAAACTAAGTTTGTGTACACTGAACAATCAGAAAGCAAAGGAGTCATTATCTCAGCCACCCATGTGGACAATTTTGGAATGTTTTGGAATTCTGGATAAAAGAGACTCAATCTGTATTTTGTTTATTCAAGTTAAATCTGTAAATGCTCTAAAGGACAGAAGCTCCTTTTTTCTGAGGGAGTTGCTGCTTTGTCAGAGAGCACAAATGGAAGTAGTTAAGGAGTCCTGATGGGCAACATAGGTTACTTTTTGCCACCCGATTCACCAGCTATCAATGGTTAGATTGACTTACCAGGGAAGTCATGGTGAAGCCAATGACTTCAAGGCAACCATCATCGTGGCGCTGTGGCTCAAAATCATGGTGCTCTCCTGGATTGCCCCAAGGCATGGTGCCTGCACAGTACCTGCGCACAGATAAGACAGGGTGGAGATGGAGAAGTATTATTAGGGATAATGGTTCCATGCCTTGAATCTAGGCCAATGCATAAAAGAAAAATGAAAAACAGGGCTTAGAACATTCAGTGGCCCTCTAAGAGAGAATAAGAGCTCACCTTGGAATGTTTAGAAAGACGAGACACTGAGGCTTCAGATCTTGAATCTTAGGAGTCAGGTCTGTTCCATCACACTAATATAAGTGAGGGGCAAGCAGAAAAGACAACTGCAAGTGTGGCTGCAAAAGGGATGTAATCCAGACATTCCTTTCTAATGGAGAGAGGGGCGGGAGAGCCAAATTTTGACTGCCTGTCAAGGCATGGGGCCATCCCTGAGGACCCTTCCAATACTGTCTAAAGTATGGATTCCATCTTTTAACATGGGAGCAAAATGACTTTCTCAGCCCAACCAACAGCCTTCTGTTTGTTTGCCCAATGCCCTTAAGGAACCTACTAGCTCCAGGACACACACTTACCACCACTTTGATGTGTTTTGCTAAGTCTTTAGAGCTCCCCATGAGGAAATCAGAGAATGCCGTCTGCCAAGAGAAGAGAAAGCAAATTAGTTCACAGAAAATGAGCCTGCATTAGTTCAGCATAGTCTTAAGAAGCAGTTGAGAAAACAGATGGATTTCAGGCAAGTTTTCAGGATTCCAAGTCTGCCTGAAGGGAAGAAGAGCCCTCCCTCCTTCCACCATTTTGAAGGCGAAAAAGGCAAGCCAGCTCCAACAGGCCTTGCCTGAAAAGAAGAAAAGCCCTCCCTCCAGTCCATCTGCCATGGTCCAGGCCTCTGAGGAAAAGATCTGCTGGACTTTTCCCCTTCCCTCCTGCCATTCCCTTCTCGTTTCGTGTCTTGTCCTTTTAGATTGTAAACCTGAGGGCAGGGAAATGTCTAATTAACAAATTGTAAGTCGCTCTGATAGCCTTGGCTGAAGAGCAGGGTATAAATAAATAAAATATATTAATATAATTTCTCAGCTTCCACTAGAGCTGTATTACATGCTGTTGTCTTCATGTCTCAGGTGTAACAAACAAAACAACAGGAAAAGGCAGGAGTTTAAACATCAACGACAGTCCCAGGAACAACACTACATGAGCACACTGCTCCTTACGTCACTGATGTTGCATCATAACAACAAAGGAACATGTGAAGTTACCTTTTACTGAGTAGGCCAGTATTATCAACAGTGATTGACAGCTGCTCTCCAGAGTTTTAGGCAGGAATCTGCCATCAAAGCATTAAACTGGCCTGACCCTGCTTAGCACCCAGAATAACAAAATAACAGTGCCCATAAGAAAAGAACAAAGGCTCTTTTACACTACACAGTTATAGTAGTATGATTCCACTTTAACTGACATGACAACATCCTATTAAATCCTAAATTTTGCAGTTCAGTAAGGGACTAGAATTCTCTGGATGATAACTATAAACAACTCTCCATAAACTGTTAATCCCAGGATTCCACAGTGTGGAACCACAGCAATTAAACTGGAAACATAATGCTTTAAATATATTTCTGGTGGAAGGGACTCAGCTGTGTTCAAAATGTACCTCAGCCACCTTGGCTGTTAAAATCCCTCAGGGTCTAATAAACTTTTAACTCAGAGCTCTGTCCCTATCTGGTACCTATCTAACTGTCACACACCCCTCTCATCCTATTTATACCTTGCTCCATTTGTTCTGGGCTAAGCTCCCATTTGGCTGTTGCCAGGCTCATTCTGATTGGATGTTGCCAACATTCCTTTTGCCTTTTCTCCACACATGTATATTTGCCTTTTCTCCACACATGTATATTTCTCCACACATGTATATTTCCCAAAGGTATAATGCTGAAAATATGCCTGTGCCCCAAGAAGCTATATATGGTTTAGTGCAGGAGATGGACAAAGTACAGTACCCAAAGCTGTGCTTGCACCCCTGTCATGTTAGACCACTCTGTTTCTAGTGAAAAAGGAGAGTGAATTGCTAGTCCTGGAATACTAAGTTGTAGGCAGGAGAAAGAGGGCTTCACTGTTTAACATTTAAAAAGCAAAGATATAGCTGTATTAATCTGGAAAATTAGTATATAAAGAGATTTTGCAGCACCTTTGAGACTAACTGAAAAAAAGATGTTTTGGTAGCATGAGCTTTCATAGACTTGAGACTATTTACTCAGATGCATGTGTGTAAGGAAGTAGGCTCAAGTTTATGAAGGCTCATGTTACTATCTTCTTTCTTGCAGTTAGTCTCAAAGGTGCTACAAGATCCCCTTGCATATTAAAAAATGTTTTTCAAAACAAGAAGTAGACATCCACCCTTTCTGACATCATTCTACCTCTTGGGAAATTTTTGGGAGCCTCTGCAGTCCCAGAGAGACCCAGGATCCATTTGTTACCCATCTCTGTTCTACAAAATCAACTTAAGGTTGTACTGAGAACAAGGCAGTGATTCTTGAATGGGACACGACAGAACATTCCAGTGAACTCACCCCAGCATAGAACATTTTATTCCGAAATCGGCTGTTGAATTTCTCGGGATTTGCCTCTAGAAAGAGAGGTTGGTTATCAATCACTTGCTGAAAGCAGACCCTACCCCTCCATCCCCAGGCTGTAGTTCATTTTCAATAGTGGCTTCTCTGCAAGTGCAGGCTTGGCATTATGAGGGGGAAAACCAGTAATCAGCAAAAAGGTTACCTGGAAACCTACTACATAGCCTACAAACCTATATCTAGTGCAGCCACTATCCATACCATTGAGGGACTTTTGGAAACCAAAAAGTAGTGTTTTGAAGCTTTGCTTGTAATGGACACCACAATGTTGACCATCCGTTGTGCCAATGCATCCAACATATTGCTTCACAGGGTTTTTGCTGGTTCAGCATTACCCCCTTACACCAAACTTATGGCTCATTATCTTCAGAAACTGAAGGTACCCTATTTCCCCGAAAATATGACATCCGCAGAAAATAAGCCCTAGTAGAGGTTTTGCTGAATTGCTAAATATAAGGCCTCCCCCGAAAGTAAGACCCAGCGAAGTTTTTGTATATAAATATATATACATTATATAATAAATGTTCATGTTTTTTTGTTCAACAATAAATGTGAATTCTTCTTCATGGAAAAATAAGACATCCCCTGAAAATAAGACATAGCGCATCTTTGGGAGCAAAAATTAATATAAGACACGGTCTTATTTTTGGGGAAACATGGTTTTTTTCTCCTGCAGGATCTTCCCTCCCCTCATCAAATCCTGGTGCTATGAAAGTACCAGTCACTTCACACTTTTTTTTTGCCATTTACCTCGGGATTCATGGAATTCCAGTGTCACGCGAGCATCAAAACCAAGGCTGAAATAATTGTTGAAGACATCAAGAGGGAGCTGGAATAGACAAAATAAAAAAATTAAAAATGAAGGTGACGTTTCAAGTAGCATTACAGATACTTGTAACCAAAGCAGAATTAATTCTCCTTATGAGGTAACAGATTGGCAGAAATGGCAGCTATGTCATGGATTTCATAGGAGGTAGACAGGTGCCTTTTATAAATCTATGGCCAGAGGTGTTAGGCTAGATTTTGGGAGATCCATATTTAAGCCCCACACTCTGCCATGAACACTTTCTGAATGACTTTAGGAAAGTTATGATTTCCTAGTTGAACTTATGTTGTATGGAGGATAAAGTGAATAGAAAAAAGTCATATAGACTAGCATGCCAGCTCCAATGCCCCTGGAACACCTGGCAGTGCCGGCCCAGACAAGGACGTGGAGGACAGCAGCAGAGTATTTAAACGCAAGCTCCAAAGCCCCCGGAACATCTGGCTTTGCCGGCCCTGAGGAGGATGAGGAGGAGAGTGGTGAAGGGCTTTAATACCAGCTCCACTTCTCCCCAGAACACCTGGCTACACCGGCCCAGAGTATCATTATTTCAGATATGTAATTGATATTTGATAACTGTTTGTTTTTGTTTTTTTGCCAGGGGAGAATTAGGGATTGTTGTTTAGATCATTATGCTATGCTATGCTGTTCAATTATTGCTGTGCTATGTTATGTATTTTTTGTACCGTATTTTTATTATGTGGTTTTGATTTTTGTATTATTACTTTATTTTGTAAACCACTTTGATCTATTTGGAAAGATGGTACATAAATTATTATTATTATTATTATTATTATTATAATATTTGCTTGAGCTCACTGAAAAAAAGTGAAATGAAAATTCACAAATAAAATTCAAAGAGGGTTTCTTCTTAAAGATGGAGGAAAATCCTCTCTTGATCTATTAACTAAATTAAACTAATACTCTGAAAGTTTAAAAAAATCTGTGTGAATGCCCTAATACTCCCAGACTTATGTCTTATTTGATATTCTCAAAGCGATCTATGTCACAAAAACTGTCTTAGATTAGACTCTTCCTAGTTATAACTCCAAAAATGCATCCACACTTTAATTGCCATCTTTAATGTTATGGAATTCTGGGAACTGTAGTTTGTTGTGGCACTAGAGCTCTCTGAGAGAATGCTAAATGTCCCACAAAACTATAGTTCCCCAAATTCCATAGCAATGAGCCATGACAGTTAAAGTGGTGTCAAACTTGATTATTTCTGCAGTGTGGACACAGCCCAAATGATTCTATGCCTACATAAAGTATATGGCAGGGCCAAACTACCAGTAGGTTATGTGCATGCACATTTACAAAGTGCTAGTGGGATAAACAAAAAAGCTTCTTCTAAAGAAGTGACAATGGCCTGCTATTTTTATTTGGAATTCTGGAGAGAAATAAGGAGCTATTTAGGAAGAGTAAAGCTCTATATGCTGCTAGAACTATTCTCTTATCTCTGTGGACACAAAAATCCATACAAACAAAGGCCACAGATTCTCTAGAATATTTCTTGATTAACCTTAATATACTACAAAAATGAACAATTTTTTTCCTCCTTTGTTTCCCATCTTCATTTTCAGAATTTATATTTTCACAGTTATTCATATGTGTTTACCTGTATGGAAATGTACACTAATGTTAGCAAGGAAGAAACCTGTTTGTTTTCTGTTGTAACACAGTGCATTTATCATTACATTTCAGCAAACTGTTTCTTATGCTTGGTTCACAATGTAAGAAACTGTAGAGAAATGCACTGAGTAAACCTTTACTTATCTGTTTATTTATTTAACTGAATTTGTATCCTGCTTTTCTCTCAATGTGAGATTCAAGGCAGCTTACAATAATTTAAAAAGATCAAGCTAAAATAGTAATTTACAAAAGTTTAAAAAATCAAATATTATTAAAATATAATTTAAACAAATCAAAAACAACATAAAACATATGTAAAACATAATGTCTAATGAAGATTTAAAAATTACAACGCAGCACTCTACACACACAATTAAAATTCAAAAGGCCTGCCTGAATAAAAATGTCTTTACCTGCTGGCACAAAGAAAGCAGGGAGGGGCCCAACCACACCTCCTGTGGTTTTGAAACAGCCACAGAGAAAGGCTCTTTCCTGAGTCCTCATCAACTACGCATGCATAGTTAGTAGGACTGGGAGAAAGCCCTCGTCTGCAGATCTTAAGTCTCTTAAGTCTCGCACTGGCTTGTATAAATGAGATATTATATTTCAGATAGTCAGAAAGCAAGCCGTGTAGGGCTTTAAAGGTCAAAACAGACATTTTGAATTCTGCATGGAAATGAGCCAATAGCCAATGGAGCTGCTTCAACAGAGGAGCCCCGTGATCCTTGTAACCAGCCCTAGTCAATATTGGAAAAATTATGCATTCTCTTTTCCCATCCTTAGATAGATAGGGATTTCCTGCATGCAAACTCCCCCCTCCCCACCATTCAAACTAACCATGTGATTTAGGTCACTCCCTCTTTGGGATTAGCAGACATTCTCTCTGCAAGATATTCAACTGAACTGCATGTTTTCCATCTTCCTCCTCTCTCATTTTTCTTTGGAAAGATGGTGAGATAAAGATTTCTTTTCACCTGAGCTATTTACTAGCTATATTAGGATAGAGCTTTTATGTATATATAGATTAAGGCCATTAGTAAACTTTTGTTTTAAACTACAAGCTATGTGTTTGTTGTTTTTGAGTCAGTTTCAGTTTTTTTAGTTAGACAAAAGCACATTTCTGTTACTCTGCCAATGTAAAGGAGACCCTAACAGGCTTGGCTTTGATATTTTTGACATTTAAATATTTTTGTTTCCTTGACAAAGGCTGAAGTCTTAACCAAAATCACCCTACATTCAATAGCTTGGCTGCAACATTTTACACCCAATGAAGTTTCCAAACAGTTTCCAAAGACAACCACAGGTAGAGCAAGTTACAATAGTCCAAATGAGATGTAATCAAGGTTTTAACTGTGTAAACGCACAGCTGAAACCTGGACATCCAAGCTCAGATTTCAGTCCAGAAGTACAACCAAACAGCAAACCTGAGATTTCAGGGGGAGTGTGACTCCATCCAGCACAGGCTGAACTCCATTCCCTGATCTGCCTTCCAACTGACCAGAGCAACTCTGTTTTGTCCAGATTAAGTTTCAATTTGTTCAACATCATCTACTCCATTACTGACAGCAGAAAGTGGTTACTGACAGCAGACAAAGAAACAGCTTCCTTGGAATTGGATGGAAAGGAGGGAGAGGGCTGTGTGTCATCAGCGCATATCATGTTTGGAACTGGCCATTGATCCAAAAGGGCAGAATACCATATTAATATTTTAGATGGATCTTACCTTGTCTGCAGCTGTCTCGTCCTTCTCTTCAGGGTTTGCCTCAAGGTTTGGCTCCACTTGTAGATTCCAGCGGTCAAGTTGCACAATCTCTCCCTCTTCTACATGTGACAGGATCTTTGACAAAGGCTCATCTGTGTAACCCTGTGGGTTGAGGTTTTCTCAGTGAATATTTGAGATACTGAGAAGACTGTGAAACTAACCTCTGTTTAACCTTAATTTAGATTTACCCACTGTGCTGACCTGCAATATAGTGAAGTATTGAGCTAGTATTGACAAAAACTTACCCCACCCCAGTTCAGTGTTCTTGCCAGATCATTTCCTGTTCCCAGAGGAAGAATGGCTACAGGAGGTGGAGGATTCAGACGTAACTGGTCCAAGATAGAGAGGATCCACCCTACCTATTAAGCCAGGAAATACATAAGAGTTTTAGACAGAAATTCTGCTGGAAATTTTCCATACTCTTAATTTTGCTTCAGACATGCCGTGTATTCCTTACAAATACAACACAGTGCAGCTCCAAAAAGCTGATCAAAAGGAAGGAGTAACAAATTTGGGATCACCACATGAACATCTAGGCTATCATCCACATGGTCCAAATTAATTGTGTTTGGAAGTGAATTGACAAAACTAAGCAAATGTATTTCTATGAAGTATGACAACTGGTGGCAGAAACTACTCACCACTTAAATATGAGTGATGTACTGTAGAATGGATACAGAATGACAGTGAAAAACGACCTAGAAATCATGACTAAGTCCCACTAGTTATTCTAATAAAGCATTAGCCAGGAATGATGTTCACAGAAACCACCATCTTGCAACTCAAAATGAAAATACTGGCTAGTGTGTAGCAGCTGTGAAAATTTATTGTCAGGGATTTTTTGGAAAAGGCTCAAAAGGTAAACCAACTAATATCATAATGCTTTTATACAATTCTACAGGGGTATGATCACATTCTGAATAGTGTGTAAAAGTTCTAACCACTGTGCATCAAGAAAAATATCTACCAAAATGATCAAGTGGTTGGAGCAACTCCCTTATGAAGGAAGATTGCAACATTAAAAGGGGAGGAGGTTGGGCTGGGGGTTGCTTTAGAGAGACACTTAAGAGTGAAGGTATGAAGTATATATAATCATGTAAGATGTTAAGAAAGTATATATAGAGTTCTCTCTCTCTTTCTCTTTCATTATATTACATGGAACATAGTTAAAGTATTTGTTACCACAAGATGCAATGATGGTCACAAACCTGGATGGCTATAAAGCGGATTAAACAAATTCATGGAGAATCATATCATCAGTGGCTACTTATCATTACAATGATAGGTACCACGAATTGTGATGGACTACAGTACTGGATACACTACTCTAAATACTATATGGTAGGGAACATGAGATGGAAAATGCTATTGCATTCCATGTCTTGCTATGAAATGTCCCATAGATATGTGGTTAGTCACTGTGGAAATGGAATGCTAAACTAGATAGGGCTTTGGCATGGTCCTTGAGGACTCTGTTATTTAGTTGAAGAGAGAACACAATGCAACTTCAGAATGTAGTCTTTCATAATTAAGCTGCATTATATAACCTGATGGATCCATTATGAGTCAAAGCAAGGATGCACTCTGTCCCCCAAAAGAACAGACATCTGTTGCTAAAGTCTGCTGCTAATGCTTAGCTCCATCCCTTTACAGCTCACAAGAGATCAACTGTCATTTACCGTGCCATCTCCTCCACATGCCAGAATCCGTAGATTGTGTACTTTACGATACATCTCCAACCTGCATAAAACCCAAAGAACAATAGTGAAGAGGGGAAAAGTGGAATGAAAACTATGAATCACAACAAAACACACTGGGCAATAATGAAGCTTTTTTCATTTCCATAGAAATGTTTGGAAAAGCAGATGGCCAACAAGATGAACGTGAGGTCAACAAGATGAATCAGAACCTAGGAGGGCACATTGGTCTCCAGAACAATTCCTGAAACTGGCACAACAATCCATGTTTTCATTTTGTTGCAGGGAGTTGTTGCTGTTGTTGTGTGCCTTCAAGTTGTTTCTGATTTATGACAACCCTAAGGTGATCCCATCAAAGGATTTTCTTGGCAAGATTTATTCAGAAGGGGTTTGCCTTTGCCTCCCTCTGATGCAAGGAGTGATATGCCCAAATTACAAGGACTGTGCTTCAGATTATGTTACAAAAGTCTCTGGACAAATACTCTAGAATTTTGATGTGACACAACTAGATTCTATTTCCTTCCAGAAGCAGAAATGAGCCTGATAAGAATATGGAACTGAAGCAGTCTATTTTAGTGAACTACTTGGTGACCAAGGCTCATGGAGGAAGTCTCTTACTCATAGGGTAACCACAAGTTAAATCTGACTTGATGGCAAATAACAACAAGCAACAACAAGGTCCAACAGAAAGCTAGTATTATGCTGAGTCTGGCTAAACCTGTACAATATACAAAGCTTGCTGGTCCAACAGCATTTGGAGGGCTACAGATTTCCCCACCCCTCATATATTGGGTCTTCAGTGACACACCATCCAGACCCTTTTAGCTTCAAAAACTGCACAGCATCAGATAGTTTCAGGCCATTCACTGTTGTGAATGTAGAGTGCCATGTAACAACTAAATAAATATACTGTAATCTACATGGCCACTTTTTTAGGAATTACCATCCTGTCTTCACTAGAAATGAAGCATTACTGCTGGGATGGAACTAAGATTCCTACAAACTGCTACTCACGCTTCCTTGGGGCCTCCTTGGCTAAGATCAAAAACTTGTCGCGGGTTGAGGTACCACATAAATGACTGGATTATTTTTGCACCCTAAAAGTTACACGAAAAGAAAAGAGACATGAAAACAGGAGAAAAACTGTAGTACAATTGAGGCTAAAAGACTGAACAGACCAGCACACAATGTGCAAACAAAAGGCAGGAATGCTAGGAAATTAAACCTACCTGATTCCCACCACTCTTGGGATTCACAAACACTAGCAATGGCTTCATGAGAGGGGCTGGAATAGGCTTGATAACAAAGGGCTTCCATCGCCCTTCCTGTAAAGTGAGGCCAGAAAAATTACAGACACCATCTGAACAAATAATTTTTGAACAATAGCTTAGCGTAAGATGTTGGGGTTTTTTGGTTTGTTTTTTGTCTTCTAATGCTACAGCCACTAAATCCCACATTACATTGTAAGAACCTGTTGCTCAAAACTGGACAAACATGAAGGATATAATGTGTAAGATTTGTTATGGTGAGCAATATTAACTGTAGCTTCAGTTATGTTTTTAACAGTTTGTGTTGCTTTCTTGACCTGGTCTGCTGAAAATATGAAGAAATATACTGTATTGGGAAATGAGAGGCTACTGGATATTTCTACCACATCCAATCTAGCTTGTAAGTTTCAGCAGAAAGTATAAAGCTATTTTAAAGGTTTTCTCCTTTGTGCTTCAGTCCTCATTATCTTACACAGCAACCAGTCTTCACTGGAACTACTGTAAACCTTGCCACTGTTTTCCAAAGTAAAGCAAAAAAATCTCCAAGGCCTTGAAACTCCAGGTGACTTAGTTTTACTCTTTATTTATTTACATTGTAGTATCAAGATGCCATTAATTGGTCCTCCTACCTGTACAGAACATACATTTAAACTGAACAATTATTTTTTCATAATGATAAATATGAAATTTTCCTTTACAGTCATTAGTGCCCCTCTAGCAAGAAGTAGCTGCCATAGTCTATTTACAAGAAGTATATGACTGAACCCACAATAGACCAAGACATGGTAATCATGGAACTACTGGTGTAATTTTAATATTAAAAATAACTAAATAGGTTAGAGAACCAGGTTCCTTTTAAAATTATTCTGGAACTCCATGACTGCACTTGGACAATTATACCATGGCTTAATTGGCTGAAATATGTACAAATGTTTTTCCTATACAGTAGCTGCCCATCTCTCTCATTCTCAGCATCCCTCAGTGAAATGAGGAATCTCCCAATTAATCAAAGACTTCTGTTTAGTCCAAATGGTGAAATTACAGATACCACCTTCAAAATAAGCCACATTTTTTAATTTTTTTGTTTAAGGTACTGTTCTATTTTTTGTTTAAGGCCTGTTCTGAAGCTGATCAATTACATTTCTATGTTTGTACAATATACAACATTATGGTTGACTAGGAACTTTGAATGAAGACAAAGTGGAATCAAATGCACAAAATACCAACAGATTGACTTTATATATAAATAATGATTAAATTATTAAAACTAACAATAAAAATGTAAAACAAAATATCCACAAAACAGTATGGATACTAATAAAAGCTAATATGTATACAGTGCCCAATAACAATGTAAAATATAAATATTTTATGTACAGTAAAGATAAGTACATATACAATAAAGACACAAATATAATAAAGAAACAAAGATAACAATAATTACATATTATTAATAGACAACAACAAGATGGACGCTCAAGACTAAACATTTTGACCTTCCTCAGTACTCATTCTTAAGCTGCAGTCTTGTAGCACAACTTCACTGGCACAGGTGATGATGGGATAGGCAGTGGCATGGCAAAGGGTTGTGCACACTGACATAACCACCCCTGGTGGTGGATAAGAACAGCAATGTAAACCATCTCTGTAAGAGACAGCTGCCTTGCCATCTCCTGAGCTTCTCCAGAGGCAAAAGGGCACTTTTTCTAGTAACAAAAACTATTTGCTGTCACCTTGCTGATGTTACACAGGGGACAGAATAGGAGAATTTCAGCACAGAATAAATAAATAGTACAGGAATACCTTGTTAATCTAAATGAATATAAGTCTCCAGGATCAGATGAACTACATCCAAGGGTATTAAAAGGACTGGCAAATGTAATATCGGAACCATTGGAAATAATCTTTGAGAACTCCTGGAGAACAGGAGAAGTCCCAGCAGACTGGAGGAGGGCAAACTTTGTCCCCATCTTCAGAAAGGGGAAAAAAGAGGATCCCAACAATTATCGTCCAGTTAGTCTGACATCAATACTAGGAATGATTCTGATGCAGATCATTAAGCAGAGAGTCTGTGAATATCTAGAAGATAATTCCATAATCACAAAAAGTCAACATGGGTTTAAGAGAAACAAGTCATGCTAGACAAATCTGATCTCTTTTTTTGATAAAATTACCAGCTTGGTAGATGAAGGGAAGGCTGTGGATATAGTATACCTCGATTTCAGTAAGGCCTCTGGCAAGGTTCCCCATGACATTCTTGCAAACAAGCTTGTAAAATGTGGGCTAGACAAGGTAACTGTTACATGGATTTGTAACTGGTTGACTAGCCGAACCCAAAGGGTGCTCAACAATGGTTCCTTTTCATCCTGGAGGGAAGTGACAAATGGGGTGCCAAAGGGTTCTGTCCTGGGCCCAGAGCTATTCAATATCTTTATTAATGACTTGGATGACAGTATTGGGGGCCTATTTATCACATTTGCAGATGACACCAAATTAGGAGGAGTAGCCAATACTCCAGAAGACAGGATCAAAATTCAAAATGACCTGAATAGACCAGAAAACTGGGCAAAAGCTAACAAAATGAAATTCAGCAAGGAGAAATGTAAGGTCCTGGACTTAGGGCGGAAAAATGAAATGCACAGATATAGGATGGGGGAAACCTGGCTTAACAAGAGCACATGTGAAAGAGATCTAGGAGTCCAAATAGACCACAAATTGAACATGAGTCAACAGTGCGATGCGGCAGCTAAAAAGGCCAATGCGATTTTAGGCTGCATCAATAGAATTATAGTGTCTAGATCAAGGGAATAGTGCTACTCTACTCTACTTTGGTCAGGCCCCACCTGGAATACTGTTTCCAGTTCTGGGCACCACAATTACAGAACAGGACCCAGAACAACAAATGCAAGCGCCACGAAAAGAGATTCCACCTTAGCGTTAGTAAGGGCTGTTCGACAGTGGAACACACTCCCTCGGAGTGTGGTGGAGTCTCCTTCTGTGGAGGTCTTTAAACAGAGGCTGGATGGCCATCTGTTTGGGATGCTTTGATTGGGAGTTTCTCCATGGCAGGGGGTTGAACTGGATGGCCCTTGTGGTCTCTTCCAACTCTATGATTCTAAGAGGCACTGAAAAAGAGGTACTAAAAACTACCATGATTAGTTGGGCCCAAGATATTGGCCATTTGATCAAGCTAGAGAACTGGGGAAAAAGGTGGAAAACAACACATAAATTTACAGTAGAACAAGACTTAAAAGAGAATTTTATGAAAATCTCCAATAGATGGTACTATATGTTGGTAAAGCTCAAGAAAATGTACCAATGTTGGAGGTGCAAAACAGCCAAAGGGAGATGTGGTGGACATGCGAGGTTACACAAAAATTTGGGGGAAATGTTCACACTGCATTTCAATTCAGGTTTAAGGTTAAATTTCATAAGGAACCAGTAGTTTATTTACTTAATATGACTTGCTTAATAAATAATGCTAAGGAAGCATTATTTATCTAGTTACTGCAGGAAGACTTGAAATTGTTAAAAATTGGAAGAAAACAGAACCACCAGACAGTGAAACCTGGCTGCAAAAGGTTCATGGGATAAAAATGATGGACAAATTATCTTATGAGATCAGAAATGTAAGTATGGCACAACACAAACAAGATCGGTTTCCAGTTCTTGAATATTGGAACAGTAAGTGGGGAATCAATAAAGATCTATTAAAGAGCAACTGACAGTTTATGCTAGTAGATAACACAAGGTAATAAATGGGACAAGAGGGGAAATGGCTATCTTCTTTATTCTAAAAGAGCAAAAAATATTTTTTTTCCTAAGAAATTCCTATACAAGCTTCTAATAATACATCAGAACAAACAAAAAGTATGAAGACAAATAGTAAATGAAAGTTGAAATGATACATCAGAATTATTGCATAACAAGCTTATTTCAGAATTAACTGAAAAGGGTGACAAGAAGTAAACTATAAAATTTCTGTACTCTATTCTGAACTAAAGAAAGGAAGATTGTTGTATCAAATGTACTGTATTATACCAATAATGATAAATATGGTAACATGTTTATACTTTGTATATAATAAATCAAAATTAATAAAGATTTTTGAAAAAAAGTAGTGGAGTACAATTCAAGAGCAGGTCATCAAGGATGATATACATGAGCTGCATTTGTTTTGTTTTTTTTTGCCAACATACCACACCTTGCATCCATTTCAGCATCCTGGAAAGAACCTTCCCAGAGTTAAATAAGTATTACTTCTTTTTCAGCCATTATGTCCTCATTCTTCCTTGTCTAATTCCTTGCTGGGAATCTGTGACTTTCTTTCATTTTCTGGAGCTGGGTAAACTCCCTCTCACTTTTTATAATCCTTCTCATCTGCTTCCAGTAAAAGCCTTTCTACAAACAAACTGAAGACCCCTTGAGGTCCTAGTTCTGTGTCATTGGCTGCATCTGCACTGCAGAAGCTCTGGTGCCACAACAAACTATAATTTTCAGAATTCCATAGCATTAACCCAAGGCAGTTAAAGTTATGTCAAACCAGATTATTTCCGCAGTGCAGATGCAGCCCTAGTGTTCTGTCAGCTAGAAACGTGCTGGCTATTTCTGAGGCAAAAATTTTGGACTACAATCCCTAGAACACTCCAGTGAGCACTACCATTGTGAAGAGTGGTATTTTCCCAAACCAGTATATCCAAATTCAGGTATGCTATCTTTCTATCTGTTCTGCAAGTTACATTCTGCCAAAAAACTTTCACAAGTTCTCATTCTTTCTCTATCATTCTCTACACCAACTTTTTGCTTTGTTCCTGAGACCCTCCTAAATCTCAGCCCACCTCCAACCCTGATGCAGTCTCTGACCTCAGGCCCCTTCTTGCTGGACTTTCGCTTGAATGATGTCCTCTTTTTCTTCTTACTTGACTTTAGTGGGTTCTGGGATGGAGGGGAGGAAAAGAGACAAATGAAGATATATTTACAGATTCATTTATTCATTGATATCCTATTTTTTCCTGGCACATGATCGAAGAAGCCTTACAACAAATGATGACAAAGTATGGCTAAAATCTTTAAACAAAAGTTTAGAAAAACAATAAATAATTATATTAAAAGCACACAATAAAAACAATTTAAAATACATTTGAAACTTAATTTAAAAGATAAGAGCACATGGAAACAACATCTGCCACATGAGTTCTGAATGAAAGTTCTGCCTAAATACAGGGAGGGGGCAGCCTAAATCTCCTGCAGAAAGGTATCCCAAAGCCACTGAGAAGGCTCTCTCCCATTCCCTTACCTAATGTGCCTGTGATGCTGGTAGGACCAAGAGAAAGCCCTCCTACAAAGATCTTAGAAGGCAGATGGGCTTGTATTGGTAGATGTAGTCTTTCAGATAGTCTGAAACTTTAAAAGTCCTAACCTGCATTTTGAATTTTCCCCAGAAACAGGGAGTCAGATTTTGCCTGTTACTAGTTCAGGTCACCATCCTGTTCATAGCATTTTGGATCTGCTGAAGTTTCTGAACAGTTTCCAAAGGCAGTCGTTTATAGAATGTGTTAATAATAATCCTAACAAGGTATAATCTGGGTTAAATACAAGTAAGGCCGTGTGAAGACCTGTCGTAAAGGCTGGGTTGGGGGCAGAGTTGGGGCGTATTATCCATATGACGCATACCTCGGATCCACTCCCAGGGCAGTGTGATCCCACACACTGCACCACACACAGCATCATGGTGCTCCTCTGGTGCTGCATCTCCATGATGCAGTACCAAAGGAGCACCATAAAGCTGCACTGCTGGGGCTTTCGTGTCCTTTCCAGGGCGCAAAAAAGAGCCATTTTCTGTGGCTACTTTTTGCACCCTGCAAAGGCCAGATTGGGGCTGTGGCATGCACTTGCCATAGCCCCAATGTGGCTGTTAAAGGGCTGTTTGTACAGCTCTTTAATTAAGTCTGAAAGGAAAGAAGCCTGAGGAATTAACATACTTGGGGATGCCGGACCCGTAGAATCCAGGTGGGAGGGATGACCACAGCAGCATGTGCCCCGAGTGAGCAGGGTTCCTCGATGTGCTGCAGCATGAAGCATGAGACTTTACTGTGATACTGAAAGAGAGAGAAAACAACATAGCCAGTCAGTTTTACAGCACAATCAAGGAGAAACACAGTGCTCTGTAAGCCTGTTTAAAGAACTGGACTGGGCAACACACACAGCTAAATCAGAGCTTGGATTTTTTTTTATAAAGTACATGGGTTCTTGAAATGTATGTCCCAGAAAGTACCTTTCACAAAGCTGTGAGCAAAAAAAGGTCAGAATCAAGTGGTGGAGGTGATAATGCCATTTCAAGCATGTGATTGTGTAGTATAATATTTCTCTGTATGGAATTACACCACATTTATCCTCTGGTGTTTAGGTCTACCATTTGGCTGCTGCAGTCAACTTACAGACATAACATGGCTGTTGGAGAGCATAGGGGAGTGATTCCCAAAGTGTTGGGAGTGCACCCCTTGGGGCAGTGGAAAGATCCAGGGTGGTGGGGAAGGAAAAGGGGATAGTAGTGGGGTGGGTGAGGAAAAAAGGGGCAGGGAGGCTTCAGTCAAAGAAGAGTGCAAGAGAGACAAGGGGAGCCTTCAGGACCATGACAGGGGTGAGGAGTTAAGAGCATGTGGAAATGGGAGAGAAGTGGAGGCAAAAAGAAGCTTTCACATTTGGGACCATGCTTAAGTTATGTAAGCCTTGCTTGGGCTTGACTGGCAGGTTGGAGCTGCTCTGCTGCTCCCACTTTGTTTTATCAAACAGGCAGATAGAAGAATTAGGAGAGGAAATAATGTTTGTGTGGTGGGGAAGACAACTTTAAGCTATGTGGGGAAGGCACATATCTGAGGAAAGAGTAGTAGCATTCGTAATCTGATTTTTCACCTTTCTTGCCTCTCTCCCTCACTGGGGAGAAAAGTGGGAAGCTGGCTGCACCCCTCTGCCCTGGCAAAGAAGGACTGAGAGTCCTTCCTTATTGGGGAAAAGCCTTTGCAACTAGTCATTTTGGGAGCAACTGAGCAGCCAGTCGAGCAGCAACCAAGAAGCCCTGCACCCATGCCAGTGTTGTGGCAAAGGCTGGTGTGGCCAACAGACTTCTCAGTCGCTGCTTCACCATCTGCTCTTTTGCTGCTCCCTGGCAGAAGCAACTGAGAAGCCAGTCAGGCAGCCAACCTTCCTTTTGCTGTCAGACTGGCCCAGGCGAGAGGGAAGAGTATGCCAGGGCTAAAGCCGCTGCTGTATTCATATATAGTAAGAGGCTGAGTTGAAGGAAGATTCACTGGTAAGGTGGACATGGTTGTGATAGGTGCTGTTGGCCAGCTAGCTGCTCCACAAGCAGATCTAACAAAAAGAAATAGGCATTGTGGAGAGCTAGGGTTGTCATCCAAGATGAAAGAAGGCAGTATCCCAAAAAAAAATGTTGGTACCACTGGCATAGGGGATAAGAGAAGCATCTAGTCATGTCTCCAGTCAGATACAGAATGATTACATCATATTCTGAGGTCCACTGGAGGTTTCAGTGATGATGTAAACATTCCGCATCTAATTACAGGTACATAGCCCAAAATAGCTCTGACACATACACGCTCTCCAACACCGGCAGTGGGGGGCTGGAGAGGCTAAATGGAGGGGTGGGGTTGGTCGCTATGGATGGTGGGAGCGATTATCAACCTCTATAACAACCAAAACTGACATACTCAGGTATAAGATGCATTTATGCCTGTTTATGGTCCAAACAAGATGCCAACCTCTGTGCAGGGCAAAGGGGAGTAGAGATGGAAGGGAAGGAGAGAGAAAATTACATTTTTAATGCTGTCATTTTTTAAAGTATAGCAGAGAGAAGCCTAGGCAGGGAAAGCAAAATGTGTACACTGTGCTATGGTAACTTTCTGCATAAAAAGCATTAACCATCCTCCATTATGCCTCATAATAAATCTGAGGACACTGCTATCTCCAAACCTCAGTTACTCAATGTCAGTTACTATCACTGGGCTGTTCATGAAGATTAATGACATGATACCAGAAACACTTCTAAGCACACAGAAATCATGATGCAAACACTAGTAGTCAAGAATAGTAGGGGTATTGGCTTCAGTAAGTATATTTCCATATACTTCAGGGAAGAGAGGCAAAAATACATGATCAGAGAAAATAAAGTGATGTAGCAAACAGGTACATGCTGCACTCACTGCTTGCTTACACCAGGAACAGCTGATGGCTACAATCTCTTTGCTGTGAAAGGCAAATTTCTGCTGGAAACCCTGCAAATAGAGAAAGAAAGAGAGAGAGAACTCATAAGGAAAAGTATGTGTTACTTGTGGTATTTTGTGTGACTTTTTGCTTTTACTCCACTGAGAAGCTAATGATCCATGAAGCATGTAGCTCTGTCTTTCTAATCACATCTCCGTGGACCATAAGGACTGACTAAAAATCCACTTCCAGAATCACCACAGAACAGGAACTATAAGAGCCATCCAATCCAACCCCTGCCATGCAAGAAAACATAATCAAAGCACTCTAGAGAGATGGCCATCCAGTCTCTGCTTTAAAACGTCCAAAGAAGGAGACGCCACCACATTCTGAGGCAGCTTATTCCACTGTCAATATGTCTCACCATCAGGAAGTTCTTCCTAACATTTAGGTAGGATCTCTTTGCCTGTCACGTGAATCCATTGCTCCACTTCCTAGTCTCTGGAGCAGCAGAAAGCAAGCTTGCTTCATCCTCAATATGACATTTAAAATATTTAAACAGAGCCATCATGTCGCCTCTTAAACTTTTCTTCTCCAGGTTAAACATACCCAACTCCCTGAGCCACTACTCATAGGTCATGGCTTTCAGACTTTTCACTATTTTGGCCCTCCTCCCCTGGACACACATCAGCTTCTCAACATCTCACATAAACTGTGGTGCCCAGAACTGGACACAGAAACCCACATGAGGCCTAATCAAAGCAGAATAGAGTGGTAGTATTATTTCCCTCAATCTAAACATTACACTTATATTGATGCAGCCTAGGATCATATTGGCTTTTTTTGCTGCTGCATCACACTGTTGACTCATGTTTAGCTTGTGGTCTATTAAGACCACAACCATTGGAAAAGAGATTCCACCTCAATATTAGGAAGAATTTCTTGACAGTAAGAGCTTTTCGACAGTGGAACACACTCCCTCAGAATGAGGTGGAGTCTCCTTCTTCAGAGGTTTTTAAACAGAGTCTGGATGGCCATCTGTTGAGGGTGCTTTGATTGTGAGTTCCTGCATGGCGGGGGGGTTGGATTGGATGACCCTCGTGGTCTTTTTTATGCCTAACTGTAGTTCTTTACATTTGTCCCTGTCGAAATTCATTTTTTTATGTAAGACTATTAGTTACTCTGAGCTCTTATGAGGAAATTCTTATGAAGATAAATCAAATTAACATATAATAAAATAAAAGCATGCAACCTAAGTACGTAAATTTGGACAAACACATTGATTTTCCTCTCACCTTTCCACATTGTCGGCATTTCCCTTCTTGGCGTCTCCGGTGTACCCAATGATGCCGCACAATAGTAGGCTACAGAGAAATACAGGGAAAGGCTCATGAAAAGTGTGAGCAAGGGAAACAGAAACAATACATATATAATGCCTTAAGACCACATCCTGGCTGCAGCTTTGATAACCCCACTGTTGGTCACTACCTGTGACAACCCCATTTTAAATCTGTATACACTCTATATTGCTGTCACCATGATCCCAAATGGTTCCACATCTACTAATTTAAATATTACAGTTGTTCTTTTTGACTAGTCAGTGTACAGGTACAGATTTTCAGGACTGCTAATAAGTGGAATGTCCACACACTTGCAGATAAATGTTTATCTTATCCACCATACAAAGGAATCCTGCCCATACAAGTAGATCAGAAGCCAGAAAGAAAGTTTTAGTTGAATTATTCTAGCTGACTGATAGGGATCTGTGTGACACTAACATCCTTGGAAAACATATTGCTCAAAACACCCATGATAACTGAGATTAATAAGACAGAGAAAAAAGTAACTTCCTTCTCTTTGGATTTGTTTCCATCATTCTGTTCATAAAGCCCATTTTACTAACTTTGGCTCTATACAGACCAGCCTGAAAGGCTGTCATGAAGGCAGAGTCAGGGCATAGTGTCCTCAAGATGCAAGCCTGACTTTGCCCGCCCCAGGGCACCCTGATGCCGTGTGCTGCTCCACATGGTGTCATGGCACACCTCCGGTGCTGCATCCATGTGACACAGTGCTGAAGGGGCACCAAATACTGTAGCCACGCTGTCGGAGCTATGGCACCTTTCAAGGGTGCAAAAAGGAGACTCTTCTTGAAGCTCCTTTTTGTGCCCTAGAAAGGCCGGATCAGGACCCACAGCATGAAGTTGCCACGCTCCTGATCTGGCTAGGAAAGGGTCAGTGTCCTGCCACCAATTAGGGCCTCTATGTACAGCTTCTTTGTCTTCATCTTCCAAAAATTAATTAAGAGCTTTTTATTTTGGCTGACATATGGAGGGAGAAACAGATGGCGTTTTATGGTAAATTTATATTTCTCTCCCTTAATGATGTTTAACTGTTTATAGGTCTTTATGACTGTATTTGAATTAATTGTAAATGTTTTATTGCTAATTATTGTTTTAGTCTGAACTGTTAGTTGCCCCAAAGGCCTTTTCCTACAAGTTATGCAATGGCATATAACTGCATTAAATAAATACAGTTGTGAAAGTATTAAACACATGCTAAAATTTAATAAGATGTTTTCCTTGCTCTGCTGGGGGCGGCGGGGGGGGGGGGGGAATAGAGGTCGGTAGGCTCAGGAGTTTACTTTTCTTGTTGTCCAACACTCACTTTGCTGGTGTGGATAGCTACCAAATCCACTTTAATGGTTACCCATGTTTCTGCAAGTGTATCAAGGGCCACGGAAGTAAGACTCAAAGACAAACCATACATCTGATACTAAGGGATGGCAGATATTACTGTGTGTTTGAAGGCAGTAGTGGCATGTTTATAAGTCTAAAACTATTTGGTTTATTTAAGAGAGATTTGAAGAAAGATGACTCTATATCTGTTTCCAGGGTGAAGGCAGGTGTGAAGACTGTCCTAGACAGGCTTATGTTTCCTCTACTACAGAGTCCTGAGCACATATGTTAACCAAGTATGGAGACTGTCTGGTGGTGTGCCTCTATGAATTCTCATTGGCTCCACCCTCTACTTTTCAGGACCATGGAGAGTTCTTTCTCTAGGTCTCATCCTCTAAACCAGAATGCAGGCCTGCTCTTTTCTAAGATATTAAACATGCACTATAGTTTTTGATGGCTTAAAATAAAATCCACAGAATAGGGAAGCAAGCAAAGTTGGTGCCCATGTTGTTAATGAAAGATTGTAAACAAGACAAAATACAGTTCACGAGACCTAACTATTCCAGAATGAATGCTAAACGTGTTATTAGTGAGAACGCACAATTGCTATTTAGTTCCTTAACTTTCTGTTTGGGAAAGTCTAACATTTGCAACATTTTATTTTGGCAAATGCAAGATAACTATAGATTATCTCACTATTTTATTTGCAAAGAAAATTCTACACATTACAGTTATAATGTATGAACAATCCATGAGTACCACTTGAGAAACTGGAGCATGTCCAGAGGAGGGTGATTAAAATAGTGAAGGGTGTGGAAACCATGCCCTATGAGGAACATCCTTTTCCAGGATGTTTACCCTGGAAAAGAGAAGGTTAAGAGGTAATATGATAGCCCTGTTTAAATATTTGAAGGGATGTCATATTGAGGAGAGAGCAAGCTTGTTTTCTGCTGCTCCAGAGACTAGGACGCGGAACAATGGATGCAAATTGCAGGAAAAGAGATTCCACCTCAACATTAGGAGGAATTTCCTGACAGTAAGGGCTGTTTGACAGTGGAACAAACTCCCTCGGAGTGTAGTGAAGTCTCCTCCCTTAGAGGTCTTTAAACAGAGGCTGGATGGCCATCTGTCGGGGATGCTTTGATGGAGAGTTCCTGCATGGCAGGGGGTTGGACTGGATAGTCCTTGTGGTCTCTTCCAACTCCATGATTCTATGATTCACTTATTCATTAGTATAAAAATATTGCTTCCCACTGTTGCTTCCCCAACATGCAGATTCTCAAGGAAATGTCAGGTGTGTCTTCTATTACCTACATATTAGTATCTCAAGTTCATCTTGTTTTACATCAGAAGATTGGATTACAGCTAAGTATAGGTCCAGTATTTCACATCGACTGACATCAAACTGTGTGGTGTAGATAACTCTCATTAAAACTCTATATAGATAATTCCCTAGTGGCACAAAACAATAGACCGTCCACACAGCTCTCACCTCTCGGATATTCCTTGATCCAGATTCCCTGAAGGAGGGCTTGCATCGAAAATTTATCTGTCAATTTAACACAAGGAGGTGAAATGCTTCTATTTTACAGAGCACATTTTATTCAGACATGGGATTCTCTCTTCCTTTCCCCTCTAATCACTAATTTCAAAGAAGAACTGAGCACATTGACAAACATGACTGCCCTATACAGACTTAGAACAGCGATTCATATAGCTCAGAGCTATCTACCCAAATTGGCACTCCATAGTCTCACACAGAGGTGTTTCCCAGCCGATCTACCTAACATGGCTTGACTAGAGTTACCATAGATTGAACATGGGGCCTTCTGACTGCAAAGCTATGAATTTTAGCTTCCCTAAATACAAATACAAATGCAAACAGTAAGATCAGAAAAACAGAGTTTGGCTCTTGGGAATTTCTTCCACCGGGCATATAAATGTTCTTCCAATATTACTCCCAGCAGAAATGTTCTCTCTCTTTACTAAGAATGATCTCATTTCTTAGTACACCAGAGTAATTTTACCCACTTTTACTCACTTTCTCTAGCTGTTCTATGCAAGGTGTGTGGACTACAATCTTGCAGGCTGCGCACTTGCGTTTGGAGAGAGGTTTTTGCTGCAAACAAAAATAAAAAGTTAGTATCATCAGCTAGTGACTGCAAAGCCTGCAAATTTTACTTCTTAATACAATGCCTCTGCAGAAAAACAATATGAAACAGAAGAAAAAACAGGATGGGAATGCTCTGAATAAAAGCTCCCTTTGGGGGAAAAACCCTGCTTTTTTCCTGTCTATGTAACAGAGGGAAGAAAGGTAACTAATTTGGATATTTGGAGTAAATAGCCTTTCCCAGCTCTTGATCATAACATCTAAGTAAGCTATATGAATGAGCATAGTCATATATGGATGAGCATGGTCATTCAACAGAAAATTCAATTAAACAGGTCTTTAGAAACATTTATTTCTATCCCACTTCCATGTACTTGAATTAGGCTCTATTTTTAAATATATATATATAAATGTAAATTTAATTGCTAGCCCCAATTCAAGCATTGCGATTTACAAAGGTTTTCCCTTATCACAGCACACATTTAGTGGGTGTGCTCTAGTTGAGTCTAGCAATTGGATTTTAGGCCAAATAAATTAAGTGCAAAATAAAACACTGAAATATCATGTATATGGGAGAACTGCAGACGAATACATAGGGTTTTTCATTAAGAACAAACTTGTCAGTTCCACAAGATAAACATACATATTGAGTTCTATTTTTTCTGTTGTTCCTTATTTTGAAATTTGCAAGAAAAGTGATTTCCTGAAGGCCCTCAAAAGTATTAAAAAAAAATTGGAAACCTGTTGGGGCTTTATGTTGTGCAACTTTACCCATGCAGCAGTGGCGATATATTTTACCAGCTTGCACAAGGAAGCCTCCAAGATTACTTGTGTAACCCTGTGGAGTTACACCAATAGAGCATTGCACTCTGCCAGATCTCAACAGAATCTTCAGCACTGTAGTGAGTACTGTACATGAAGTGGTAAGGTTGGTCATTTTGCCTAAGAGTAGATTGTATAGTTGAAGTGGAGTAGAAACCACTGCTGCAGGGGTCTCATGTGTAACTGTGCCAAGCATATTACTTGTGTTGTGAACATCAAGAGTCCAAGAAAAATTTGCACTTCACACTCTGGGATGCTTTGTTCTCACTATAAGGAAAACTGATTTCAACAACCTTGTTGCTCTGTCTGTGGAGTCGTGAACTGCCTTAGCAAACTGAATACATTGGACCAGCACCAGTTTGGACTTCATTATGTTGAGATGTGCACAAGCATTATGCAGACTGGCATAAAGTTGGCATTGTGTCTAAGCCACCAGAAACCAATAATTTATGTAAGGGTACACTACCACCCCCAGGGTGTGAGGATAAGCAGCTACCAGTGCTGTGCATTTGGTGGAAACTCTTGGAGTGGCGGATAGTCCAAAAACAGGACTCTGAATTGGTAGGCTTTGTTTCCTATGGAAACAATGGTATGACTGACAAAGAGAGATATGAAAATAGGCCCCATGAAGGTAAAACGTTGTGAACCAATCCCCTTTCTTAAGGAAAGATGGATGAAAAAGTAACCATTCTGAACTACAGCAAATTTGTTGATATCCCTGTTATATCCGTAATATGCCTCAACTGGGATGTTGTGGTGGAACCCATTCTGAAACACTATCATCCTGCTTGTGGGCCATGAAACTGCAGAAGGAAACACCTCAACTGGCATGTTATTGTGGAACCCATTCAATTGCTCCTTTCTCTAGAATTGTGGCAAGCTGCTGAAGAAGAACAGGAGACAGTGCTATAATTCATATACCATGCTCTGGTGGAAGGTAATGGAACTTTATTGTTGGTGAGAACCCAACTGTCAGATATGATGGTTCACCATTCTCAGAAAAAGGAATGTAAATGCATTCCAAACAGGAGATAATGATGGACAGAGGAGAGCAAAGAACAATAAAACAGCGCAGAGAAGAAGATACAGTCGGCTCTCTGTATCCGCAGACTTGCCATCTGCAGATTCAAGCATTGGCAGATAGCAAGTCCATGTTGTCCCCAATAGTGGTGCATGCACATGACTGCACCACCATTAGGGATAGTCCCCATTGTCCCATGGAGACATGTGCACATGGCCATGCTGCCATTAAGTCCCAGCATCCCTAAAGTGGCTGCGTTGTCACTAGGGACAACAGAGGTTGTCCCTAATGGTGGTGGAGCCACATGCACATGCCACAATTGACGTTCTGTTGTCCCAAATGGTGGTGCAGTTGCATGCACAGGCTGCCACTGGGAACAACACAACTTGAGCATCTGTGGATTTTGGTACCCATGGGTGGGGGTCCAGAACACATCCCCCATGGATACTGATTCCTGACTGTAGTCAAAGGCACTTTTTGTAAAAATCAGAACCTCTTTATTTATATGGTGATAAGTAATACATCCCCTGCTGGGAAGAGTACCTTAAGGTTGAAGATGACTGAAAAGATTGGCAAGAAGAGCACTGATAAGATAACTGTAACTGAGTATAAAAAGCATGTTTGTTACTTAGAGGAAGAAGAGATGACAATCTCTTGAGCCATGAATTACAGAAAAATATAAGGTAATGCACTTAGGGTGGAAAAATGAAATGCACAGATATAGGATGGGGGACATCTAGCTGAATGAAAGTACATATGAAAGGGATCTAGAAATCCAAGTAGACCATAAGTTGGACATGAGTCAACAGTGGGATGAGCTAAAAAGGCCAATGCAATTTTAGGCTGCATTAATAGAAGTATAGCGTCAAGATCAAGGGAAGTAATAGTGCCACTCTATTCTGCTTTTGTCAGGCCCCACCTGGAATACTGTGTCCAGTTCTGGGCACCACAATTCAAAAAAGATGTGGAGAAACTGGAGCGTGTCCAAAGGAGGGCCACTAAGATGGTGAAGTGTCTGGAAACTGTGCCCTATGGCCCTTGTGGTCTCTTCCAACTCTATGATTCTATGATTCTAAGGCTACTCTTCTAGTAGTTAACTCATACTTTTTTTAACAGTTACAAAGGTGGCCTCACTAAATGCTGGAGAGGGATATACCATGGTTGAAAAACTGACTACACATGTGCTTCATGCTCTAATATGGGTGTCAAGGAAACAGTGAGATGGGTGGGATGAATACCAGGAAAGATTCTGGAACAGATCATTAAACAGAGAGTTTGTGAATATCTGGAAGATAATTCCATAATCCCAAAAAGCCAACATGGGTTTCAGAGAAACAAGTCATGCCAGACAAATCTGATCTCTTTTTTTGATAAAATTACCAGCTTGGTAGATGAAGGGAATGCTGTGGATATAGTATATCTTGACTTCAGTAAGGCATTTGACAAGGTTCCCCGTGACATTCTTGCAAACAAGCTTGTAAAATGTGGACTAGACAAGGTAAGCGTTACATGGATTTGTAACTGGTTGACTGACCGAACCCAAAGGGTGCTCAACAATGGTTCCTTTTCATCCTGGAAAGAAGTGACAAGTGGGGTGCCACAGGGTTCTGTCCTGGGCCCAGTGCTATTAAATATCTTTATTAATGACTTCGATGACATTATTGAGAGCCTAGTTATCAAATTTGCAGATGACACCAAATTAGGAGGAGTAGCTAATACCCCAAAATTCAAAATGACCTGAATAGACTAGAAATCTGGGCCAAAGCTAACAAAATGAAATTTAACACAGAGAAATATAAAGTCCTACACGTAGGGCGGAAAAATGAAATGCACAGATATAGGATGGGGGACACCTGGCTGAATGAAACAACATGTGAAAGGGATCTAGGAGTCCAAGTAGACCACAAGTTGAACATGAGTCAACAGTGTGATGCAGCAGCTAAAAAGGCCAATGCAATTTTAGGTTGCATCAATAGAAGTATAGTGTCTAGATCAAGGGAAGTAATAGTGCCACTCTATTCTGCTTTGGTCAGGCCCCACCTGGAATACTGTGTTCAGGTCTGGGCACCACAATTCAAAAAGGATGTGGAGAAACTGGAGCGTGTCCAAAGGAGGGTGACTAAAATGGTGAAGGGTCTGGAAACGTTGCCCTATGAAGAACGCCTTAGGGAGCTGGGGATGTTTAGCCTGGAGAAGAGAAGGTTAAGAAATGATATGATCGCCCTGTTTAAATACTTGAAGGGATGTCACATTGAGGAGGGAGCAAGCTTGTTTTCTGCTGCTCCAGAGAACAGGACTCGGAACAATGGATGCAAACTGCAGGAAAAAAGATTCCACCTCAACATTAGGAAGAACTTCCTGACAGTAAGGGCTGTTCGACAGTGGAACACACTCCCTCAAAGGGTGGTGGAGTCTCCTTCCTTGGAGGTTTTTAAGCAGAGGCTGGATGGCCATCTGTCGGAGATGCTTTGATTGGGAGTTCCTGCATGGCAGGGGGTGGACTGGATGGCCCTTGTGGTCTCCTCCAACTCTAAATTTCTATGATTCTATGATTCTAAGGTGTGCCACAGAGATTTTTCCCCCCAATATAACTAGAACCATTTCCAAGAAATGGAGTCGAGTGGCTTTTTCAAAATTGTGGTTATCTAATTAAATTTGGAACCTTGAGATAATAAAGATGGCAACAAATTTCTTTTTAAAAGTAGTTTGCCAAGCTTTAGACATCTGTTTGCATGATTTCTGGGATGTGTGACTTTAGATGGTTTCTGGCTCCTCGCCACCAGATGGCAACATATTCGCACACATTGAATGAGTCTAGCAGGCATGGTCAGCCTCTTACCAAAACTTACCAACATTTTTGCTACACAGTTTTGCTCTCCCACATAGCAGAAGTCTCCAGAGACATTGGTTTCAAACCAGATATGCTCCCCATAAATTGCACCCTCCTGAAAAACAAAGGAAAATGTACTGTTTGTATTCTGCGGTGTAAAATGGAAGAAGCATACTCAGTTAGGGCCTGGCCAGGATTCCACCCATAGATGTCAGCTTCAAGACCAGGACTGTCTCATCCCTCCAACTCAGCCTGAAAGAAAAGCTAGGAAGACAGATATTATGTTGGTCATGCCAACTGCCTCATGGTGAGATTCCAATGCCATACTAATTTACTTCATGACATGGCATCATGTTGTAAGTGTTCCCTCTCTTATGCCTACTAGCCACTACCAATGACAATTAAGCAGTGTCATGGAGATTCACAATACAACAGTGCAGGAATCCTATCAGCCAGGGTAAGGTTGTTAACCGATAAACACCACAAATCAATGTTGTTGGCAAATATGAAAACTAGACTGGCCATATACTGTGAGGTGGTCAATATCTACCCTGGATGCTCATTCCTTGGCAAAACCCCAAACTATTTTCAGGATGATTATTTTCAACATAACATATGTTTCAGCATACGAAGGAAAAGAAAGGGGAAATAATCCAGTAGCACTTTTTGATGATAAATGATATCTTTCTGCATAAACTTTCATGGATCCCTGTAGAAAATCACTTGTGCCTGATAGACCGGAGTTCATAAAAGGCTATGCTGAAATATATCAGTTAATCTCAAAGGTGCTGCTAAATCCCCCACTCTCCAATCCTCACTTTTTGTTTTATTTCCAAGATGTAAGTCCAAAACACACTGCAGAAATAATCCAGTTTGACACCACCCTAACTGTGTGCTAGGGAAATCCTGGGAATTGTAGCACCAGAGCACTCTAACAAAGAAGGCTAAATGTCTCACAAAACTACAGTTCCTAGAATTTCCTAGCATTGAGCCAGGGCAGTTAAATCTGTCACAAACTGGATTATTTCTGCAGTGTGTTTTGGACCATAGTTCATCTTTGTCCATTACAGGACAACTACTGAATTCATTCAGAAGATGTTTTTACATGCTGCCAATTGAGTGCTGTACTATGGAACACAATCGGAACCACAGGAATAACAATAAATGGCTATTTTTATTTATCTACTCATGAAAGTATTTAAGAATCACACTTCTGTTGAAAAAAGCCTCTATTATACTCATTATTCCAAAAACAAAACAAAACTGTGCTTCCTGTCCTCCTCCCATGAGCTAATTAAGATATACAAAGGATTCTGGGTTGGCACAGACCAAGTCTGCTTAGCTTCAGCAAGGTGACACCAGATATCAAACTATGTCCCTATGCCCCACCCCTGCATCTAGTCCAAAAGGGGGAGGAAAAAGAAGCAGCAGCAAAAACTAAGAAGCATCCAATGTATCCACAGAAGAAACTGGATAAACATGTCAAGATACTCAACAGATGGTTGCTTCAATTTTTAAAAAAAAATTAAAAATACCCAAGTTCAGAATTGGGTCCCATCCCAGAAGAAGGGTGGGGTATAAATTCAATATAATGAATACAATTAAAAATTCAATATGATTATAATGGTACTAACAACAACAACAACAACAACAACCACAGGAACTGTCAAAACTATTTACTTGAACAAATGAAAACATATTTATCTTATACAGTAAATGGTCTGACAGCTTGTGCTCCAGAGATTTCTGAACTTTGATTCTAAATAGTTCCTGAAGAAGGTGTAAAGAGACAAGCTGAAATGTGTTGGGCCTTTTTATGATTAAAAAAGCAATCCTTCAAGCATCTTGAGATGTGTCTGAAGTTTCTCCTGTGTATCTAAAGAGGGTCGGCTGTGAATGGATTTATATTGGGCATGGTCTATGCCATAGGTCCAGTAATAGGGGGAGGGGGAGGGGGGAGAAGGCTCCCTTTCTTTCAGTTGTAGAATCCAGGAAGGACAATATGGAACTTACACTCCAGTCAACGGTACTGCGAATTTCCCGCTCTGAATCACTTCTCAGGGCTAGTGTCGGGATTGGTTGGGCAACCATGTGCTGGAGACCAGACTTGGCAATAGCTTTCCTGAAAAACAGGGAAAGAAAAGCTGTAAACACATTTTGTTGAAATTAATCACTAAAATATACAGCATCATAGCTCCACTGGAAAGGGATGCTAAAAATGAGACAAAGAAGGGGTAAAAAGAGCACTCAATGAGTTAGCATGAATCCCAGGAAGCAGCTTAGAACAAGGCATATATTTCCTCAGAAAATACTTACCTAACTCAACACTAGCAAAAGAATCTTAACTTCTACTTCTACTAGTGACTGTGAGAAGCAGTATCTATTTATACCAGTATGTGGCAAGCCAGCTGCACATAGCAGTTCACCACACAGATCAGACAGTTTATATCATACCGCTACTAAGGCAAGCCATGACTCCTGCACAAGGTAAGTTAAAAACCAAACTGACTCCTTGGAAGCAGGTAGATGGAAGAATAACTCTCGATCCCTTACTTTTAATGAAAACAAACAAACAAACAAAAAAACACCAAAGTGCTCCAATAGAGCATCATTTTCTTGAAAGAACAAAAATTATCCTTATGGTTTCACTGGCATTTCAGAATCTGAGCAAAGACAGTTTTCAAGCTGCTTCTTGAACAAAATACTATATGGCTGGCATGAGATGGGAACTGGGATGAGACTTCAAAATCTAAGAATATATGCACAAAATGACACAGGGCTTTTACACAAAATCAAATCCATCCCGTCTCCCTGTATCTTTCCTCTTCCCAAGTCAGAAAAGAGATTAAAATATGTGTTTTAAAACTGAATGTATTTTTATCCCACCCTTCCTTTAACTAGCTCAAGGCATTTAATGTAATTTCATGGCTTTTACTCTGAGTTCAAGCTGACAATGTGTGACTGACCTAAATTGCCCCAGTGAACTTTGCAGCTAAGCGGGGATTTGAACCAGTCTGTGTCTAACATGTTACTACTCCCCTGCAGTGAATTAACATTGCACTCACGAAAGCGTATTGAAATAATTGGCATATCAAATCTATAATTGGAACTGCTAAAATTCTCCCCATTGCCAAAGAGGGAGGGATGGAAGTTAAAAGTTTGTTCATATAAAGAACAAACACAAAGAAGCAAATAGGGAGTGTGTTACTGCAAGCATGTTAAGAGATGTGAAACCCATAGGTACCTTTAAGGTAGGCCATTAAATGTCTAAAGTATTTTGGAACAACCATTTGTTAGATTCTGCCACATTATCTGTAAGAGAAATTCACACTGGGTATTCCATAGCAATTTCAAATCTGCTACAAGGGAAGCCATGGGAATACAGCCAGTTCTTTAATGGTGGGACAACACATTCAAGAACTAAAAGAGAGGCCAGTCTCAGCTGCTGTCTGGCAGTGCTATCTGAGAAAAAAAGAGCAAATAAAACAAGGGAAGTCAGGATTATATATCACAAGATGCTAGGCAGAGCTTAAAACCAGTTTTATGTAGAGGTTAGAATATTAGGTTTAGAAACCTGAAGTTCAAATCTCCGGTTGGCCATGACACTTGTTGGGTGGTCTTGGACAAATAAGCCTAATACTCTCACATTCTGATCACCTTGGAGGAAGAGCTAGGTAGACTCTCCCTCCCCAGCACACTGCATCTGCTTGGTACTCAGACAGCTCAGACCATCTTGCTTCAACAATTAATCAACATGAGCATGCATTAATGTTTACATGGCAGGGCTCTTTTGGCCTTTCCCTGCCCCTTCCCATCTCTTTTCCAAGTGAAATTAGCAGTACTCATCTAACCATTCATATGGCAATAAGGCATAGCATATGTCAGCAGAGTCTTCATTGTGGGCAGGACCCATTTTCAGCTATTTGTGTGCAGTCAACATCTACCAGTTGGTTCCAAGAGACACTTTCCCAACTCCCAGCCACCCTCTGTGTCCTACATGGATGGAGCAAAGCACCTGGCTTGAGAGTTTCAATCAAATGCCACTGTGGGCTGAAGTACCTGTAGTAGCCCTGAAGCCCAAAAGCTGCTCTGCTGTTTGCAAACTCTGCATGAGAGGACCTGTTGCACAGGTGGTGAGGGTCTTGTAGGATGGACCCCAGGTCAGTAGGATGCTGTGGAGCACTGGCACCCAAATAAAGTTCCATTTGCAGCTCTTTCCCCTCCTGCTCTGCTGTCAGACCAGTTCCGTCAGACCCTGAGGAGGCTGCTTCCTCACTCCAGTCACTCTCCACCTGTCCCTCTTTCAAGGATTCTGAGCTGCAGCTTCTGGTACAAGGCGGCCACCTCTTTTCCTCCTCCTTCTCCTGATACACTTGGATGAGGCTGGCTAGCAACAAGGAAGGCCCTATGAGATGAGTGTCGATGGTGCGCACTCGGCCACCACGCTTCTTCTGGACAGAAAATCTAGGGCTCAGGCGAGGGGTGGTGGTGCTGGATCGCCTACGGGAATTCAGATGATGCCTGTGCCGGGAGCCCAAGCAGGATAGCCCTTGCAGTTGGGCACTGGATCTGCGCCGGCGCTGGACCAGTACCGTAGAGGGCTGACCCACCACAGAGCGCCGCCTTGCTTTGCTGGCAGGCAGGCCCACCAAGCTGGTGCGCCGGGCCCCCGATAACACAGCCTTCTTCCTGAAGTGTCTTTTGAAAAAGGATTCCATAGCGAATGGAGGAGAGGGCTGTTAAAAAAGAAATCAAGTGTTTTACATGGGGAGCCCATTCTCCTCTCCAGACTACCTAATGTAGCCCTAAAGATCTTAATGCTGAAGTTATGAGATATTCCAATGCTCAAGACTTCCCCCTCCCATATGTTCAATTCTGTGTAGTTTTCGAACAGGAAGTCATTGCACAACCCTCTTTAACTCTTGGCAAGCCAAGGCATCAAAACTATTATTTATTATTTCATTTCATTATTTCATTATTTCATTTTATTTCAAAATATCCAATTTATTTCACAGTATTAAAGAGGAAAAAATGAGTTCCACTTTTGGTAGAATAAGGGAACAGGAAGGGTTGCCCCCTCTCTGCTCTCTTTCCAATGGCTGGTAATGGCCTTCTTATTTAGACAGCCCTTTAATTGGTTGGGGCGAAAGGATGTTCAATGGGTGCGTTGTATTTCAAAATATGTAAAATGGACTGAATGTGGGTTTTTTTTTACATTTGTGTCTTAATTGGATTGGTTGTTTAATGGTTTTTTAAGGTTTTGTATTATATATTGTTTTTAACTACTTAGTTTTAACATATTTTAAGCTACTTTGGGTCCCATATTAAGAGAAAGTTGGTATATTAAATAAATAAATAAATAAATAAATGAAGTAGCTGATTATTGAAAGAGTTATGATACAGAAAGCTAGCACCTACTGGCTGTAGAATGGTAAAGTTTACTGGGTGTAGAACAGCCACCTTGGGATTTTGCTGGACTACAACTACCATTATCCCTGACCACTAGCATGTAGAGGATTTAAGCCCAACAGCATCTGGAAACCCCAAATTGGGAAGCACTGGTTTAGAGGATGGAAGAACACACCTAAAGTGTTCAGACCACTGACATTTGATTTCGACACTTCTCACATTTGTTCCTGACATAAACTCTGAAGTGCACATTTATGATAGTGAAGATTTTCACACTTACCTGAATCAGTTGTAAATCATCCTCCAAACGTCCTGCAAACATCCTCCAAAGGTGGCTGAAAGAGCAAAAAAGCCTCTGTGTCTGAAATCAGGAAGGGCTCTTGAATCGTCATGGAAAGGGATTTACCAGAAGCGATTGTAAACCATTCAGAGAAAAGCAGGGAAGCAGGCTTTTTTTCTTCTCTCCCTTCTTGACGCTGAGCCAGCGTTTATAGGAGTCTGCCTGCTTCCCTGCTTTTCTCTGAGTGATTTACAGTCGCTTCTGGCAAATCCCTTTCCATGACGATTCAAGAGCACTTCCTGGTTTCGGACACAGAGGCTTTTTTGCTCTTTCAGCCACCTTTGGAGGACGTTTAGAAGATGATTTACAACTGAATCAGGTAAGTGTGAAAATCTTCATTGATCTTCTGAAGTAGCTGAGTGTGTAGTATAATGAAAAGTAGCCCAAAGTGGAGCAGAAATAGGACAAATCCATATAACATGAAGAATTTGAGAAGAAGCCACAAGAGAGTTCCATCAACATCAAGAAAAGGAACAGAAGAAATTTAAAACATTCTGAAGTATCCAAACAAGGGTGGGCAGAATATATATACATGTGAGCCCCTAGGGCTGTTTTTCTGGCTTTCCAGGGTTCAGTTTTTCATTTTATTTATTTTTATTCTTCTTTTTTCCCAGTACAGGACCCAAGGTGGTGAACACAATAAACACCTCTTCCCAATATTCCCCCCCCCATGCCATTTTAACCACATTTTGTGCCCCTCAGCCATTTTAGTCCCGGAAAAAGCTTTTTTAAAACCAATAGTAAACCAGAACTAATTTCTGCTGGGTCTAATAGCCTGGCAAAAATGCTCCCATGGCCCCTAGATGGCATTGAAGGGCAAACAATTGGTTTGTTGGGCTTTGGGTTTTGTTTTGTTTTTGTTTGCTGTGGGGAATGCACAGTGGGGTCTCCTATGGAGCTAACTTGCCACCCTATCCTCTCCCATTTGCGCACCCCAATCTAAACCCTATTGCAAGGGTCAATGGATAACACCAGTCTGTGCCTTGCTACTCCTGCTTTTGTGATCAAAGCAAAGGACTACAGCAAAGACCCTAACTTTTTTTCTTTTTACCTCATCTGTCTCCCTGAGATTTGAGAAAGTGTACAAGAAAACTCTAGCGGTCAGAAAATCCCACATATCCTGCCAGATACTAACTATTCCATTTTACAAGTACAAAATGGAGCAGCCAATATTCATGACAATTATGCTGAATTAACATTGCTGCAAGCTATTTTCCCAAAAAATAGCTAATTATTCCACAGATTTGCATTTACTCCCTAGATAAGCAACACAAATGTTCCAGACTCCCAAGAACTGGGCAACTCATTTGTTTAGTATACTGTGTTAATGAAAATAAAGTAGATGAATTTGCATCATTTAAGATTATGAAAAGAACCATGCTGGATCAGATGCAATGGACACATCCAATCCGATATACTGTTCAGACAGAGGTCAAACAGCTGCCTAGTAGAAGTCTATCAAGAATACATGAGCCCACAATTGTACCCTACACACTTCCCAGCAACTAAGATGCAAATATTTCCTGTCATTTGCTCCCAGTACCTGCTAACTATCTGCCACAAAAAAGTGGGCATAAAGCCATTGAAAAATCTTCCTTCCTGACCATTTTCTTATAGAAGAAAATAACCAAGTGAAAGCATTGCATATTGAATACTTTTTCACCCGCAACTGTTTTCTAAAGGTGAGAACCTGAGAAAATGTTTCCCCTAGGCAGAGGAACTCTTGATACAGACCTGGGTGCCAGAATTCTGGTAAACCACCTCTGAAACCCCAGGCTTAACCATGTCACAAACAGCCACAATGCAATGTAATAACACCCCTTCAAAAATTACACAGACTGGGATTCTCAGACACCTTAAAGATGTTGATGGGATAAAAGTTCCTCATTTGTCCTCTTTTCTCTACAACCACCTGTAACCCTACCTACTCCAAAAGCATGTCCAGAGAATGGGAAAGGTCCTCTTGAATAATGTAAGATGCAGAAGGGTGCAGGTAACAGGAGATGATAAGCAACTTTTCTTCTGTAAACCTTCTTAAGACTGCAATCATATACACACTCACTGAGTAAATTCCATTGAACTCAATTAGCATTTAAAGCACTGAAATTGCACTGAGAGTTAACATATTTTAGGGTTCTCTTCCTCCCCTCATCTTCTCACACACTTTTCATTTCTGTTTCAGTATAGCAGTGCTCCTCAAAGTAGTGATCTATAGACCATTGCCATTGACTGCCTGTTCACAGCGAGTTTTCAGGAATCTGTGCTAATACAATAATAACATGGTACACAAATAACACCAGTCCCGTCGCAATGGAGAAAAGGAAAATGCAATTCCACTACATCATATTGCTTGGAAAGCACTGCTTTCATAGGAGAAATGAGGCAACATACCCCTAATAATTATAAAGTTAAAGGAGCCAGCACTGAGCATTGAAATGTTACACTACAGTATTTTAATGTAAGCATTAAAATGCACTACATACAGTATGCAATGCCTCCCTTGTGACAGTCTTAATGCTTTTCTCCCTCATTGCTAGATTAATGGAATGCAGAGGAGGTTTGTTTGATTATGCGTGTCTCATCAAAAAGACTGGAATAAAACTTACTACACATTTTCCCTTATATTTCCAGAACTAGAAGAACTACTGTATATACTCAGTATAAGTCAACCTCATGTATATATAGAGAGCAAATGTTGGGGCCAAAATCATGGATTTTGCTATGACCCATGTCAAGGGTAAAATTTAGGGCATATAGCAAAGGATCTAAAGAATGAAGCAAAGTAAAACAATGTCAAAGAACTTACAAAATTCCAGCAGACATAACTCTTTGTGCTTACTCTTAAGGCTGGATGGATAAGAGAGCAGAGGGGGTCAGTGCTTCCAGGACAGATTGTACTCTTGCTTTTCACCAGGGGATTTTTAAATAATAGTTAAGATAACAGAATTTACATTGATCTGTGAATAAGTCGACTCAGGGTTTTTTGGAGGGGGGGTGTCAATTTTTTGACCTAAATTTCTAGACTTATACATGGGTATATATAGTAATGACTTTACCGATAAAACCTAGTTAATTTGGCAGAATTCCAAGAATGGGATTTCCTCAGAAATATTTTCCTTATATAATCAGATCTACAAATTAACTTGATGTTTTCTCAGATGATCTCTTGATGATCTCAGAACAAACGTGCTAAATGTAAAACAGAATCTCTTCCCAAGAAACTGAACCTGCCCTCCAGTTTGACTCTATCTCCTCACAACATATTCCAAGTACTGTAATGCCTTTTGTCTGGAATATTCATGAGATGTACAAATGCCCACTCTTATTTCTTTGCCAAAGATCAGAGCCTCATCCACTTTATTAGTAAACAAGAGATGGACTTTTTCATCATGAAAAACTGCAGCTATCAAGTAAGTGCCTTGCAGAGATCAGTATTATTTTCATGGCACACTTCCACAAAAGACAACTATGCTGACCAGGTATCACCACCAAACATCAAAGTGACTAAAGACCCCAGCTTATTAATTAAGAGCTGCTATGAACATAACCCTAACCCTGCCAAACTGATGAGCCTGATTTATAGTTAGTGAGATGTGAATTATATATTTTGTATCTCTGAAACCTAAATACTAGATAGCATGAAGCTAAGCCATTACATAAATAGCTATTCTATATCTCACTTAAAATATTTACTGATAGTGCTTTAATCTATACTGCATCTTTGCAGCAGCAATAACATTTGTCTCATTTGTTATGGAACATGCAGTTACACTGCATAAAGTGGTCTTACAGACTTGGATTCTATACAGACTCTATTCCCATTGGAATAGAGACCAGCAAAACATACGCATCACAGCTCATCTAAAGGGCTCTGGCTCCTGTTATCCATTTTTGTATTTGGATAAAAGCTCCTTCAACACCAAGGCCTGGAGTTTTGACCCACTAAATATCTCTAATCAGGGTTGCAGTAAGCTTCACATTTTCTTGACAACAGGCAGCTGAAGCTCCAGCATAATAACTATGCTAACCAAGTCACGCAAGGCAGGTTCCTTCCTCCCAGGCATCTAGCAGGAAGTATGACTTTTTCAGTCAAGTTCCACAGATTCTAGTATCTCTTGCCTTATTCTATATAGGGCTAAACATAGTTTGTTCTAACAGAGAGATCTCACTGCAATTAAGAAGCATATAAACAATGCCAGCCAAGTCCATTAGCTGTAATGAGGCAGTCACTTTGGGTGGCAGAGCACCAGGAATGGTAAATTCAATGATTTTCCCTGTCCTGAGAGAATCGCTGCTGCTCTGTGAAGGAAGAGTCAGGCATTTACTGTGTGAGTCTACTACAGACCCCCAACTCAGGCAGATGTATTGGATGATGCCTTTCTAGAACAATGACCACACACTCAGGAGAAATATACAGTGGTCCCCCGGGTTACGAAAGTAATCCGTTCCGGATTACTTTTCGCAACCCGGAAATCTTTGTTTCCCGGGGGACCGCTTTAGTGGATGGACCGCGCGGCAAATTTAAAGGGGCCGTGCGGTTTTTTCCTTTCACAACTTGGGGTTTTCTTTGGATCCTGGGGGCTTTTTTGCGGCCCCGGCGGTTTCGGGTCCCGGGGATTTCGTTCCCTGGGGGATTCGCATCCCGGGGGACCACTGTAGTAGTAATGGGTGACTTCAACTATCCTGATATTTGCTGGAATTCAAATTCTGCCAAATCTTCAAGATCTAGCAAATCCTCACTTGCCTTGAAGACAATATCATTGTCCAAAAGGTAGAAGAGGCAACAAGGGAGTCAGCTATTTTGGATCTGATCTTAACCAACAAGGATGACCTAGATAATAATAATAATAATAATAATAATAATAATAATATTTTATTTATATACCGCCCTTCCAACGATCAGGGCAGTGCACAACATAAATAACATATACATGGTTAAAAACATTCCAATAAAAACAAAAACAATATAAAAACAAAACGGTGTTAAATATCAGTAAAACAATACTATATAAAAAATATGCCACGCCAGCTTGCAATGCGGGGAGAGGAGGGGGGGAAGGGGAGGATCACAATGGGGGGGAGGGTAATCAGGGGTATGCTTGTCCAAATAAGTATGTTTTTAACCCCTTTTTGAACAAGGTAAGGGAGGCGGCCAGATGGAGCTCAATGGGCAACGAGTTCCAAAGGCTGGGGGCCGAGATGGAAAACGCCCTCTTCATGGTGGTTGATAATTTAGCCTTTGGAACTCTAAGTAGCTGTTGCCCGAAAGATCTAAGTGTGCGGGGCGGATTATGTGGGGAGAGGCGGTCCTTCAGGTACCCTGGGCCCAAGCCATTTAGGGCTTTATAGGTAATAACCAGCACTTTGTACTGAGCCGGGAAGCGGATAGGCAGCCAGTGAAGATCTTTCAATATCGGGGTTATATGGGAGGCCCTGGGAGCACCAGTGACCACCCGTGCTGCCATATTCTGCACTAATTGCAGCTTCCGAGTGTGATACAAAGGCTGCCCCATGTAGAGCGCATAATGGTGTGCACGTGGTTGGAACATTAGGTGGGAGTGACCATGTTTTCCTAGAGTTTGTTATACAGTGGAAAGGAGAAGTTAGGCATAGTTAGACACGAATTCTAGACTTTAGGAGAGCTGACTTCAAAAAACTTAGAGAAATACTGGAGGTGATCTCATGGTCAGGTATACTAAAAGAGAAGGGAGTTCAAGATGGATGGGAGATACTGAAGACACAATTTCAAACAGTTCCAATGAGGAAGAAAAATGGAAAATGCCTCAAGAAGCAAGGATGGATGACTAAGGAACTTTCAACTGAGATAAGTTTTAAATGGAACATGTGTAGGAAATGGAAAAATGGGGAAATCACCAAAGAGGAATTCAAACAAATAGCCAGCACGTGTAAGGATAAAGTCAGAAAAGCTAAAGCGCAAAATGAACTCAGGCTTGCTAGAGAGGTTAAGAACAATAAAAAGGGCTTTTTTGGTTATGTACGCAGCAAAAGGAAGGAGGAGGAATTGGTAGGGCCACTGTGTGGAGAAAATGGCAAAATGCTAACAGGGGACAGAGAAAAGGTAGAATTACTCAACACCTTCTTTGTTTCAGTCTTCTCAGTAAAGGCAAAGGGTGTTAAACCTGAGGACAATGGAGAAGGAGACAGAATAGGAGAATTTCAGCACAGAATAAGTAAAGAGATTGTACAGGAATACCTGGTAATCTAAATGAATACAAGTCTCCAGGACCAGATGAACTACATCCAAGGGTACTAAAAGAACTGGCAAATGTAATATCGGAATCACTGGCAATAATCTTTGAGAATTCCTGGAGAACAGGAGAAGTCCCAGCAGACTGGAGGAGGGCAAACGTTGTCCCCATTTTCAAAAAGGGGAAAAAAGAGGATCCCAATAATTATTGTCCAGTTAGTCTGACATCAATACCAAGAAAGATTCTAGAGCAGATCATTAAGCAGCGAGTCTGTGAATATCTAGAAGATAATTCCATAACCACAAAAAGTCAACATGGGTTTCAGAGAAACAAGTCATCTAGACAAATCTGATCTCTCTCTCTCTTTTTTTTTATAAAATTACCAGCTTGGTAGATGAAGGGAATGTTGTGGATATAGTATAACTTGATTTCAGTAAGGCCTTTCACAAGGTTCCCGATGACATTCTTGCAAACAAGCTTGCAAAATGTGGAATAGACAAGGTAACCGTTACATGGATTTGTAACTGGTTGACTGGCCACACCCAAAGGGTGCTCAACAAACAGTGGTCCAAAATATGGCAGCCAGGCTTGTTACTGGAACATCAAGGAGAGAGCACATAACACCTGTGCTAAAAGCTCTCCACTGGCTGCCGATCAGTTTCCGGGCACAGTACAAGGTGTTGGTTTTAAAATTTAAAGCCCTACATGGCTTGGGTCCAACTTATCTTAGGGACCGCCTCTCCCCTTATAAGCCCCCCCCCTTACACTTCGGTCCTCTGGGAGGAACGCGCTACAGCCCATGAAGACCAGGCTGTCGCAGACCTCCCAGAGGGCATTTTCAGCCTCTGCTCCCACGCTATGGAATGGCCTGCCGGAGGAGATCCGTCTCACTACAACGCTAGATCGTTTTAAAATAGCCTTCAAGATGTATCTCTTCCGGCAGGCCTTCCCAGAAACTGCATAATTTCCCCGGCTCCTAGAACCTCCCAGATTATTCCCTGACCTTTTGCATTTTGACGTCCTCTTATGCAGCTACGAACTGTGGGTTTTATTATGTCTTGTTTTAATTTTGTTTTCTAACCTGTTTTAATCTTTGCTTAGTTTAATTCCATTTTAAGGGGTGGGAGGAGGGGATGGGATTGTTGACACATTTTAACTGTAACTGTTTTTTAACCTTGCTGTACCCCACCCTGATTGCTCAGGCAGAGGGGCGGGTAAGAAATAAATATTATTATTATCACCACCACCATCATCATTATTACAATGGTTCCTTTTCATCCTGGAGGGAAGTGACAAGTGGGGTCCCACAGGGTTCTGTCCTGGGCCCAGTGCTGTTCAACATCTTTATGAATGACTTGGATGACAGCATTGGGGGGCCTAGTTATCAATTTGCAGATGACACCAAATTAGAAGGAGTAGCTAATACCCCAGAGGATGGGATCAAAATTCAAAATGACCTGAATAGACTAGAAAACTGGGCCAAAGCTAATAAAATGAAATTCAATATGGAGAAATGTAAGGTTCTGCACTTATGCGGACTTGGCCCCATCTCGCTGCTTCTTGAGGCGATTGCGGACCACCCCTTTTGGGTGGTCTAGATTGCCCCTAGGAGTCCAAGTAGACCACAAGTTGAACATGAGTCAACAGAATGATGAAGGCAGCTTAAAAGGCCAATGTGATTCTAGGCTGCATCAATAGAAGTATAGTGTCTAGATCACTCTATTCTGCTTTGGTCAGGTCCCACCTGGAATACTGTGTCCAGTTCTGGGCACCACAATTCAGAAAGGATGTGGAGAAATTGGAGGGCAACTAAATGGTGAAGGGTATGGAAACCATGCCCTATGAGGAATGCCTTAGGGAGTTGGGGATGTTTAGCCTGGAGATGAGAAGATTAAGAGGTGATATGATAGCCCTTTTTAAATATTGGAAGGGATGTCACATTGAGGAGGGAGCAAGCTTGTTTTCTGCTCCTCCAGAGAACAGGACCCGGAACAATGGATGCAAACTACAGGAAAAGAGATTCCATCTCAACATTAGGAGGAACTTCCTGACAGTAAGGGCTGTTCGGCAGTGGAACACAATCCCTCGGAAAGTGGCGGAGTCTCCTTCCTTAGAGTCTTTAAGCAGAGACTGAATGGTCAACTGTTGGGATGCTTTGATGGAGAATTCCTGCACGGCAGGCAGGGGGTTGGAGAGGATGGTCCTTGTGGTGTCTTCCAACTCTATGATTTGGGAAGTAATGTGGGGACCATTCACATTATACTCTTATAACACTATTATTCCACTTTAACTTTAATGGCTATGTCTTACGTAACCTGGGGTTTGTAGTTTGGTGAGGCAATGGAATGCTCTGGATGAGTGTACAATTCCATACAGTGGAAATCCTAGGAATCCATAGGACAGAACCATGGCAGCTATAATTGTGTAGTATAAAATGGGCCCCAACCCTGTGCTTTACCAGTCTAATGGCATGTAGAAAGGGCAGCAGCACTTCTGCCTTTGCATATGAAGAGTTGCAAACTGAGGTATCTTAGAGTTAAATCCATTTTTAAAGCTATTCATACTCTATGGGAGTGTGGCCTCATTAAATGGTGGAGGAGAACTGTCTTATGTTTAAATCAATGGCTCATTCTGTGCCTCATGTTGCTGCCTCACACTCCCTTTTCAGTACTGAGGGAACAAAGGGAACCGGAGGTGACTATCTTTTGCACAATAGGCCAACAGATTGTGGCATTCATTCTCATTGTTGTTGTTGTTGTAACTAAAAAGTAATTATTCAGAGGCAAAAGCTGGATGTGAGTGTATATGCTTGGAACCATATTTGCAATTCACTCATTTTTAAAAATGGTTTTCAAAGTTTTAGGCAGTTCTCCATGTGTATAAATATCTGCAAACTAAGATATTGTAAATCCATGTAGAACTAAACTGCTTTTGCTCTGATTGTATAGCATACCAAGGACCCCACATACACCAAGCAGGGCAACCCTTAACTCAAGAATCCTGCCACTTATTAGGCAATCAACAACAGGAAATTGACTATGGGAGCCCTACAGGTTGCTAGGCCATTGAGTACAAAGGCTCCAGCCAGCAGATACTTCCTCTGTGTCTTTTTGGTGGCACAATAAATGGTGGTACAATAAGGGCATTCCTATCCATGGATATTCTTTTTGTGCTTCAGAGGAAACACAAACTTCCATTAAATGTGACTAAATTGGAATCAGGTTACTTGCCACACAGGTTTAAGGGTTGCCACAAGGCAGCCCAGTTTTCTCCCCTACGAAAGGCAACAGTGTTATTATTACAGCAAGGGCAGGCTCTGAATCCTGCCAGATGGGGTTTTTCCTATGACACCAGCTACTCTCAGCTGCAGAATCAGGAAACTGCTTAAAGTACAGGCACTATTAATAATCTCCACTGTTGACACAAGGACCTTGTGGACTCCATTCACTATCGCTTTGCCATCAGGATGCTAAAAAGGCTGACATAGTCTTGGGACGCTTGGCCAGGGATTTCAGTGTAACTCCTCTCAGCTCACATGCCAAAGCTTCCCTTCAACTCATGTTTCCACACAGACTCCTTACTCCCACACTCTTCTGACATCTTAAGATATATTTTCTCATATAGGCAGCTGCTTCACCTCCCTCTGTTCCACAGAAGATCTTCTTTCCAGTCTTGCTAGGCTTTTGCCTCTCCTGACTATTTTATTTATCCTAGCCAACCTGTATATTGTGCTGTTTACTAGCATACAATAAGGCTGCGCCTGCATCATCCCATACCTGATGAATGCTCATTAGGCCAAAGACACTAACTGGAAATGATGGGGCAAATTCCTTGCTATGACTAGCATGGCCTCCAGTCCATGATATTCAGAACACCAGCTCAGGCAGGTGGCTAATGGCTGCTGATCAAAGGTAGGAAACTCATGTGGCTACGAGCCATGTGGCAGCTTGAGAACAAGGAGGATGTGTGTGTGTCAGAGGGGATCTCCCTAGACCTCCACTGCTTTCCCCTGTGTATGACATATGAGTCATAAACCCCAGGCACCCACCTGGCACAAGAACATGAAGCCACTCACATGTGGTGATTGGTCCTTGAGTTATGACGCCTCCTGAATCATCTTAGTCCTGAGGCTCTCGGTTCTTATTCACGAGGGACACTCAAGTGTTTGACTGAGCACAGGTTGCCTTCTCCCTCTCCCCCTCCCCTTTTAACCAGAAAGGATGTGATTGTTAAGGTGCCAATAAATAAATACAACAACTTGAAGCACACATATATAATCACAGAAGGCTCCACAGCTTGAATGCATGCCTTCAGAAGCAGACTTACATGTACATAACAGCCATACAAAAGGAGGGAGCCACGGTGGTTGTACACTAGCAGCATCCTATTTTCGTAGCAGCATCCTATTTCAGGCTCTCTCTACTGAACAAATGCAAATCCCTGCATGTGCACCTGCTCATACTCAACCTTTCTATCAAATAAAACATTGAGAAGTTGAAGGCTTTCATGGCTGGCATCCATAGTTTTTTGTGAGTTTTTTGGGCTATTTGGCCATGTTCTAGAAGGGTTTCTTCTTGACATTTCTAATCCTCTTTTGCATATCCTCCTACCCTGAGGCCCTGCCATCAACAACAGAACAATACACAGATTAGCATGGGAATCACTCCTTTCTACCCAGGGTCACACAGTACGCACTCTCTTCGATGCCAGTATTCTCTGAAGATGCCAGCCACAGATGCTGGTGAAATGTCAGGAAGAAACTCTTCTAGAACATGGCCACACAGCCCGAAAAACCTACAAAAAAAACTATAAATAAAATTTGTTGATAGTAAAATGAATGCAGAGACATTTTAACAGTGCCAAGCTGACTGCAGAAGATTCTTTTGTCCTCCAGAAAAATAGAGCAAGATTTGCCCCAGCCACACTTTTGTGAGGCAGTCAAAGAAATAATTCTACGCACCTGTGCACAGATCTCTCAGAATGAATATTCAAAGATCTCTACATGCATATCTTTCTTGGGCATGACTAATAGACCTGTTTAAACCAGTTTAAAACATAAAGTCACCCATTCAAAGGATCCTGGATAGTGTACTTTAGTGAGGATGCACCCAAATCTTCAAGTTGCTACACAGAACTATAGGCCTGGATACTATGACTGTTGAACAGAAATGAAACTGGTTTAAACCTGTTGTGCAGACACACCTTTAATTCATGGGTATCCTCTTTTAGTAAATCTCAATCTAATTCCATTCTGACTCAAAAACGAGAAGCCAGAGGGACAGCCCCATAGTAGGGGCCAAAGAATGTTGTCAATTTGCCCAACAACTCATTGTTTCCTTATATGACATCAGCATTCACAACACATTAAGCAGAAACCTGTCCACTAGTACAGTGTTTTATCACAAAAGACATACATAGTAACTCCAACCACTTCCACGAAAAGCTACCCATTTCTTCTTGTAGAAAAGATTTGGTGGGACAAAGAGATCCCATTAACTACTTAAGCAGACTAAGCTGTGATTAAGGTGTGCCTACCTATTAATGTCCATGGGCATGTGGGTCTCAAGAAAAAAACATCTACAAACATTTGGAACAGAAATGGAACAAACTGCCCATGGATGATGCAGACTCTTCTCTTGAATATTTTTTCAGTGCAATGATGAATGGGCATTTTGGCTGGGCATATAGAATAGCATGCCTGTGGGTTAGATTAGAAGACCTGCTGAAGATCATTCACTGTTGTGGCTCAATCATTCAAATCTATTTTTAAGCCTGTGTAACCATATGGCTCATTATCTGGAGATTTGGAAAGCAGTGGGCTGAGATTAAACTAAAGAGACCTTCACCTTATTTTGAAATGCCAAGATGACTTTCCCTCACCTTTCAATTGCCCAAGGAAATGATAGTTTTTTCAGCTTGGAGATCCTTGATAAGGCAGGAAAAATATGTTTGCCTCCTTCTGCTTTTGTCTCTTTATGCCATATCACATTGCTTATCAGTTCTCCATCAAAAAATTCATAGCAGTTTAGAAAAGGCTACACAATAGTCTCCCTTCACTATAATGAGCAGTCTCAGCCTCACTTAGTGCTAACATTGTGACTTAAAACAGTGTGTGCCTATCTTCTGCACAGATCAAAGAAAATACAGAAAAATAGAATTGCAGGATGTATCCTAACGAACATCAAACAATTTGGCAAATCCAACAAAAGCACAGCTTTGTATGTATTTTAAAATGTTGCTACTAATTCATATATAAAGGAGATAATTTAGCTAAATATCCCCAGTAACAACAACTTGAAGCACACATATATAATCACAGAAGCCTCCACAGTTTGAATGCAGGCCTTCAAAGTCTCTTACTTTCATACAACAATAGAAATCTGAATTCTTAACAACTCTTTTAGAAAAAGATATTCAACTTATGTTAAAACTCAACAAAAATTAAGAGCAAGTATCATAATATACAGTAGTGGAAATGTTTGGGAAGTGTTAGCAGCACCAGGAAATAACTTGAATGTTGGTAATCGGTTGACTGGCTGCACCAAAAAGGGTGCTCAACAATGGTTCCTTTTCATTCTGGAGAGAAGTGACCAGTGGGGTGCCACAGGATTCAGTACTGGGCCCAGTGCTATTAACATCTTTATCACTGACTTGGATGACAGAATTGGTGGCATACTTATCAAATTTGCAGATGACACCAAATTAGGAGGAGGAGCTAATACCCCAGAAGACTGGATCAAAATTCAAAATGACCTCAGTACACTAGAAAGCTGGGCCAAAACTAACAAAAAGAAATTCAACACGGCGAAAATGAACGGAAAAATGAAATGCACAGATATAGGATGGGGGAAACCTGGCTTAACAAGAGCACATGTGAAAGAGATCTAGGAGTCCAAATAGACCACAAATTGAACATGAGTCAACAGTGCGATGCGGCAGCTAAAAAGGCCAATGCAATTTTAGGCTGCATCAATAGAATTATAGTGTCTAGATCAAGGGAAGTAATAGTGCCACTCTATTCTACTTTGGTCAGGCCTCACCTGGAATACTGTTTCCAGTTCTGGGCACCACAATTCAAAAAGGATGTGGAGAAACTGGAGCATGTCCAAAGGAGGGCAACTAAGATGGTGAAGGGTCTGGAAACCATGCCTTATGAGGAAAGACTTAGGGAGCTGGGGATGTTTAGCCTGGAGAAGAGAAGGTTAAGAGGTGATATGATAGCCCTGCTTAAATATTTGAAGGGATGTCATATTGAGGAAGGAGCAAGCTTGTTTTCTGCTGTTCCAGAGACTAGGACGTGGAACAATGGATACAAATTGCAGGAAAAGAGATTCCACCTCAACTTTAGGAGGAACTTCCTGACAGTAAGGGCTGTTCGACAGTGGAACACACTCCTTCGGAGAGTGGTGTAGTCTCCTTCCTTGGAGGTTTTTAAGCAGAAGCTGGATGGCTATCTGTTGGGTATGCTTTGACTGGGAGTTCCTGCATGGCAGGGGATTGGACTGGATGGCCCTTGTGGTCTCTTTCAACTCTACGATTCTATAATTCTATAATTGTGTGTATAATTGTGTATGTGTGTCCTTGTTTTGTTTTGTCATAGTTAGTAATATATTATAGTTTATTGTTTGTTTTTATTTGTAAAATCTAGAAATAAGGATATAAAAAAATAAAATTAAAAAAAATGTTGCTACTATTTCTGGAATTATTTGGGAAAGGATCATCCTCATTTACATGAGACACAAAGACCTGGACCTCCTACTAGTTCCTCTTCTACCTCGTGACCATGTGACCGCTTCTCATAGTCAATCAATTAATTAGGAGTTTATTCAATAATTTTTAGGCAGCTTCTGATAACATATGCACTGTGTGCCTAGCAGAAAGGCAAAGTTTGCTGACTGCTTTACTACTGCCACTAAACTCCAAATATTTTGGTACTACTGAGCTATCACTGAGAGCTAGTGTTGTATAGTAATTTTAGTGCTGGACTAGAACTCTGGAAGACCAAGCTTTTAATCCCACTCAGTCATGGAAACGCACTAGGTAACCTTGAGCAAATTACATTCTTTCAGCCTCAGAGGAAGACAATGATAAATCTCCTCTGAAAAGATATTGCCAAAATTCACAGGATCTCCTTAAGTTGAAATAGATTGGAAGGCATAAAATAACTAGCTCAGCCACAGAAACTACCAATAGGCAGATACTAAATAGGATAGGGCAGGAAAGTATAATCCACTAAACTATTTCTCTTCTGCCATGCCAAACAGAATGCCGGAATCTTTCATTAAGAAAAGAATATTAAGAAAAATGTTCTCTTTGCAAAGCATGTCTTTTGCTTTCACATTTTCATGTAAAACAACGTTCTGCTCAGCAAGCTGCAACCACCAAATAATCCTCTCTCAAAATCTTGCAAACAGTAGTTCATCTTAATAGCATTCTGTGTTTCCTGGATCCAGTTTGCCCAGCAATTATACATCTTCAATCTTCATTTTACACTGATGCTGAGCTAATTATACCACAACAATGTTTTTTTGAAAAATGTTTTGGCTCCATCTTATCAGGGGCTCCATAGTCTTAACACAACCCACTCCAAACTGTCAAATGGCTGGGGGAATCAGAAATTCCTGATTTTGGAGCTTCATGCTGTATCCCAACTCACTCCTACTGTTCTGCAGCAGGACATAGTCTTGCTTCATTCGTAATATCTGGTGTAAGGTAAACATTATTTACATGTATACATGCACAAACATCACACAGATAACTGTCTAGACCAGGCAAAACATGTTTCAATTTTTTCCCTGCTGCATTTTAAGTGCTATTTACTTGTTCTTATTTTGAAGCACCAGCTGTTTGCACTGCAAGGAGAAGAGACCAACTAAGCAATATTGCACAGTGTATTCCTGAAAGGTGCTTATTTAGAGCCACAAAATGTGAATGTTTTCAACACAGTATGGAAACTGTGAAACAATAATAAGGTAGAGCTTCTTGAACAGAGAAATTCCTGACACCACTAATTAAACACAGCCTGTACTACATCTACAACAGCAGGGATGGTCAAAGGGGGACAACCTTTGTTCGGTTCTTACTTACTAGAAATGAAGGTAGAAATGGGTTAATTCGGGTGAGAAGCTGATGTGACATGCATTTGTTTTGCAAATATTTCCTCTCATTGAATAATGTGGGTATGCATGCATGCATGCACACTATATTTTTTACTTTTGGGGGGGGGGGAGGGGTGAAAGCCTGAAGGTTGATGGAAATATTCAGTCCCCATATGAGCATATGTCCATCCTTTAGCACACCCTGTACTGTATTTTTGGGGTCCTCGTAATTTCATATCTCATATCTGGAGAGAGTATAGTTTTGAAAGACTGTTAATCTTTTAGGAACACTAGGTCAGGTTCCCAGGTGAAAAGGAGCGTATCCCAAGGCATGTGTACATCCAAATATATAAACAATAAAAAATGCAGATGGGTGTATTAAGTGCTCCTCCCTTCCCTCAAATCATCTGCATTTCCTCATGCAATTTGAAGTAAACCAATCCCTCTGCCTACCCCCTGATGTGTTCCCAGTCAAACTTCCCTGTCCAATCACTGTTAAAGCCATCAATCAATCCAGAATCCCACCATCAATTCCTGTGAAAGGGTATCCAGCTTTTGTTACCTGGTGTGACAGCCTACTACTTGGGGGTATATTTGAGATATAAACATGGTTCCAAAACCTAAGCTCTGTGCACACAATTTCCATACGCTTCGGCACTCCATGTATGTTCTGTACTGCCCTCATGCCTCTCAGTCTCAGCTTTCCCTTGTCTACCCATCAGACAGGCAATTATCACCCCACTGCAAACCCCTAAAACTCTGCTATCTCTTTCCATATTTCCACTTTAGTTAGCTCTATATGCTGTGTCTTTGCAAACTGATACTGTGGTGTGATTGCACTCTGCATATTTTCTAAATAAAACCTTCCTTATTCACCAGAACCCTGGAGTTCTCTTCAGTTAGTACTGGTATAAATAGGTTCAAACGGTCCAAATGTTACCCAAGATTCTTGCAGAAGCTAATTTTCCCAACATCTGAAGTAATGCTGATAATTCGTGGCGACCCTAGTCCGCCATTTTTTGATAACACACCTGCCCCCCACAAAATGGTCAAAAATAGGGAATGTGTGTCTACACATTCCATGTGTTCCTTCTTTAGCATGCCTCCCCATCTCTTTTACAGCCTGAGTGGAGCTGCAATCTATAGGTGCTTTGGTATTTCATTTGTTAAAAAAAGCTATCTTCTACCTAGAAATAGTAGGCTATCACCTATCCAATTAGATTTGTGTGGGTGACAATGAAGAAGAGGGCAAATGCTCCAGCTTTTGTTTGCCTTAAACACCTGCTGTTTTTTTATAGGAAGAACTGGTAACATTATTTTCCATACCAAAATGCAAATCATGAGAAAAGCAGCTTCTTGGCATTACATATCCCTCAGCTCACTGTGCACCATGATCTCACCTTTCCCAAGAAACCAAAAAGATGGCACAAAGTTTCCAAAAGGATTGTATGAACTACTGAGTCTTACGCCACCCGTTTTGATCCAGGGTACATCTTCTGTCTGACATTATTATAAAATTTTGCTTGCCATGCATTTTAGCCATTGGTAATCTTCCTCCTAATTTTTTGACATGTATCACCGGACCTTTCAATCCACCTTCTCATTTCCCAGCCTCTAATAGTCATGTAGACTACAGAAGCGTTAACAAAAGACAGCTCAAGAACATGAAAGAGAATTAGAAAAGAAACAATTACAGATGTTCAAGCACGCTGGTGGAAGGAAGCAACTGGAATATGGCTTTGGCCATCAGGACACAATAGATTTTAGATTCTTTTTATAATTTTATTTTAATCCAGAAAGATGTTCTATAGCTTATCCAGGGGAAGAAATATCAACATACCATCACAATGATGCACAATGAATCTGAAGGGAACACTGTTGTTGGATATGAAATGTCACTGCAGCTGTGAATTTGAGATGTGCAAAGATGAAACTTGCTTAGTCCCAAAATGGCTAATTTCTGACCTCCAGACAAATGAAAGTTTAAATAAACCCTGATTCTCCCAGGAAAATTTATATCAGAGTAAGTTTTCCTTAAAGAAAAATGTCTTCCTCCAAAAACTTCATCATGCAATAGTTATTTTCAAAAACCTGTCTGAGACAAACTCTTTTGAGGCTAATATATCTGAGCAATGTTTAACTTCTACTTCAAAAAATTTAGATGTTTTATGCTTTAATGTCACCAACTATTTTGAATATTCAATAAGTAAATATATTACACATTTATGTGTGTCTAAGTAGACATTGTGTGCTTTACCGATATAAAGTCCTGAATGCATCGGCACCAACTTATATTATGGAGTCTGACAAATTTTGACATGATTAGTTGTAGTAGCAAAACCTCATCTTCAGTGCTGGGCCATCAACTGGAAAATAAAGAAGCTATGAGAACAGAAACTGGCTGGTATGTTTGCTATACATGTGTTGCAAAAACCAAGAGGACAAGGAAGTAGTAAATGGAAGGAGGGATGTTGGCAAACATTTTAGCAAATGTGCTTCCTAAGAGCCATTTATTACATTTTTTTAAAGTGAGAAGCAAAAATGTAACTGTAACCTCAAAAATTGTTTTTTGGTAAACAAAACTCAAGTCTACCACTGCAACAGAATGTTGCCTAGGCACAGGTCATGTTTTCCATGCAGAAGCCATTTTACTCCACCTGCCACAACATAATGAACTATAATAATCTATCTGTAAAATATGAGACAGAATGTTTCAAAGTAAGATGCAAACTGCTATGTCCTGGAAACTTGGGGTTCTGACACTAAGAAGATTTGGGCAGAAGGAAGAAAATGGTACAGGGTACTCTAAATCCTGAACAGGTCCCATATGACTGGTTGCTGCATTGGGAACACAGCTCTCTTTCTCACATGAATAAATTTAGACAGCCTTTGCCAAAGGGACTTGCTCTTTATACTGGCTTGTGCAAGGAACACAGCTGTTCATTCCCAAATCCCTTGGTATAAGATGGGGAGAGGAATTTTTTCTTATACTTTCCAGTGGAGAATCTGGAGAGCTTGTAAGAAAGCAACACCGCCCTGTTGCAGTCACACTGTCCCAGGCCTGTGAGCTGGTGTCAGAAAGAAAAGGGGTGGGAGAGCTTCCATAGTGCCTTGTCTTATTGGGAGGGGGGGGGCTTAAAACTCCTTCCAGTTCTCTTACATTAGAGAATTAACAGCAGAGAAGTATAAAGGTTGGGGCAAACAAAAAACAAAAACAAAAAAAGTGGGGGGATCTGATTTTTTTACACCATTTTCCACCAAAGGGGTTTTTTTCCTGAAAAAACTGGAAAAAAACAGATTATGGAATACAGTATTTTCTTTTAGAAATACAAAGGCATTGTTAGTATTTATTCCTTTGACATTATTTCTAAAAACTATATTTTATTTATTTATTTAGAATTTATTTGCCGCCTTTCTCCTAAACCAGACTCAAGAAAAGTACAGAAAAGATACTTTAAAAACAATACAATTTATAAAAAAACAGAATTAAAAATGCCACATTAATATACCAAGTTAAAAATGCAAAACACAGAAAAGCAAACACCCCAATAAGAATTCTAAGATATAGCTGTGTTAGTCCATAAAATCAGTATGGAAAGAGATCTTGTAGCACCTTTGAGACTACCTGAAATAAGTTGGTAGCGTGAGTTTTTGTAGACTTGAATCTGCTTCGTCAGATGCATTTGGTGGAGTGAAAGCCCCAAGAAGAAGCCTCCCTAAAAGCCTGTTTGAAAAGGTTTTGCCTCTGGACAAAAGGCGAGCAAGAAGGGGCTCAGCCTAGTAGCCTCCCATGAAAGAGGTTCCAGAGAGTGTGAGCAGGCAGTGGCACTGAAAAGGCTCTTTCTGTCCTCATCCAGCAAGCCTGTGATGGTGGCAGGGCCATGAGAGACCCTTCTCCTGTAGATCATAAAACTCCAAGTCATATAGGGATTTATGGGTCATGTCTAGCCCTCTCTGAATTGAGCCCAGAAACAAACTGGTAGCCAGTGAAGTTTTTTAACAAGGGAGTATTAACTGGCCCAGTGAGCAGTCTGGCTGCAGGGAGACATTTATGCAAACCCAGTATCAGAGCCAGTGTGCTGTAGTGGTTTCAGTGTAGGACTATGACACTGGAGACCAGGGTTTGAATCCTCACTGGGCCAAGAAAGCCAGTGGGGTGACCTTGGGCAAGTCACATGCTCTCAGCCTCAGGGGAAGGCAGTGGCAAACCTCCTCTAAACAAACCTTGCCAAGAAAACCCTGCGATAGGGTCCCCATAAATCTGAAACAACTTGAAGGCAAACAACAACAAATGTCCAGTATTGCACATCACTGTAATTCCTGGTCTTGGCTTCTCATCACTTTTTATAGGAATGAGTGCAATGTGTGTGCTTGGCACTATGGAAGACTGGAGTACAAAATATTTTTCTTTGTTTTTACTGATGTTGATGGTTTCGTCTGTTTTTAATCTTTCTTTGTATATGCTCTTCATAAATTGGCAAAAGCAGAGGTTCTGTATAGATCAGGATCTTGTAGCCCTCTTTGTAACAATAAGTATTTTAAAAAGCAAATTCAATTTGAAATTATTTGCTGAATAAATTGTACCTTTATTATATCAAATTTGATACTTTCATGCAAAGGAAAGCTACACACAGTGCATCTGATACAGAGAGCCCCTGGTATTCACTGGGGTTTTGGTCCAGGACCCACTGTGGATACCAAAATCAGTGGATCCTCAAGTCCCAGTATATACAATGGTACAGTAAAATGCTATCCCTTATATAAAATGGAAAGATCAATGTTTTCTTTTTGGAATTTACATATATTTTTGGAATATTTTCAAGCTGTGGATGCTTGTATCCACAGATTAAAAAAATGTGGATACCGAGGACTAGCTGTATTCCTAAAGTAACAAAGTCACTTTCCATCTGTAAAGGGTTCTAAATATTGCATTTTTTCAATTTTTCTGAAAATTTCTGCTTTTTTCTGTAGGGAAGGGAAAACAGTCCTTCCCCACCACATGACTTCAACATTTCCCAGAAATGTACAACTCTATAACCGTAGCTGGTCCATTATTGTTGAGTCCCATCTACTTGTGAGACTCACTAGCCTCTGGCTGACAAGACTTTCTTTTTCCCCAAGTGAAGATGTTTTTTTGTCTTTGTTTTCTGATGGAGGTGGTGTAATATACTGCCCTCACTCCTACACACTGAGATGTTTTTGTGCATCTCTCTTCTCCAGAAAAATACAAATATCATGTTCTCAGAGTAAAAGTAAAGTGTAAGTATATTCCAATCTGCATGCAACTGCAAAAGAATGCCTTACCAGTTGAAAATAACTACCTTAGATGTGAATGCAACTGCACACTGTTCATTTCTGTCCCTCCACTTCACAAAACCATAGAGCTGCAACATGTAAGAGTAGCATGGGAGGACTACACAACATAGGACACAACTTGCGACTTGTCCAAAAGTGTGCAGCACGGAAGTATGCAAAGATTTCAGTAAAGTCCTCTCTCTCTCAAGCTGGATCAGTCATAACAACTCACAGAACAGATAGGAAACTCCCTTTCTCCAAACCTAAAGTTCAAGAGGCCCAAACTGCAGTTCTTTCAGAGCTTTGGTGGCACACACAATAGCACTGGCTCACAAAGACACTCCTTTCTAATGCTTCCGAAACCAGTATGGCGCGGCTCCCAATGTTTACATCCAAATGTCTCCTGCTTTCCCACCACCCTTAAATCCCCCTGTCATGGAGTGAAGGTCATTTCACACACTGAGATCCAACACTGCCCTTCCCTCCCTCCCTCAGCAGTTTCCCATTTCCTGACTGAGCTTGAATGGCAAACTCCAGGCAGAGATATTTAACACAGGAGGAGGAGGAGGAGGAGGAGGAGGAAGAAAAGAGGGCAGAGTCTTTGTGACCTGATCCGGTGCTGAAGCAAGAATCCCTGCAGGTGAAGAGCCTGGGGCAGCAGCAACAACAACAGCAGCAAGAGAGGCTGCCAGCCCTTAAAAGATTCTGTCCTAGTTTGGAGAGAGAGGTCTCTGTTTCTCCCTCTGCCTCCTCCCCATGCTGCAAATCATGACAGCCCTTCTTTTAAAATAACCAAGGGCACTTCCTCCTACAGCAGCTATGGGGGTGGCCACCTCTAGCAGGGGCGGGAATGGAGGGAGGGAGAGAGTGAGGGAGAAAGAGACAGATATATGCATTACTTACTGACCCCAGCAAAGCTCAAGCAGGCAGTCTCTGCTGCTGAATAAGGAGCACTCACATTGGTGCCACAAGAGACTACAATTCTCAGGATTCTCTAGCACTCAGCCAGGGCAGTTAAAGCAGTCTCCAACTGGATTATTTCTGCAGTGTATTTTGGACTTTGAGACTTAGGCCTTCTACAGACCAACCTGAAAGGTTGGCCTGTGGGCGGAGTCAGAGCACATCATCCTGATGATGGACACCCTAACTCCATCCCCAGGGCGTCACGATGCCGCACGCCATTCCAGACGGTGTTGCATCCAGACCATACAGCGCTGAAGGGGCACCATATAGTCGTGCTGCCACGCCTATGGCATCCTTTGGAGGGTGCAAAAAGGAGCCTCTTTGCGGTTCCTTTTTGCACCCTCCAAAGGCCGGATTGGAGCTGCGGCATGTGGTTGCTGCAGCCCTGATCCGGTCAGGAAAGGAGTGGCCTCCTGCCCTCCCTTAGGGGCACTCTGTAGAGCCCCTTAGTCTACAAGGTGCCACAAGAGCCTTTTCCATACTGATATTCCAGACTAAGATAGCTATGACTCTGAATTCTACAAAATAAGCAGTCAGTCTCGGAGTGATATCTGACAGAGAAGGCTAAATGTCTCACAAAGTTAGTTTCCAGAATTCTCTCGCATTGATCTAGGGCTGTTAAAATGGTCTCAAATTGTGTTATTTCTCCAGTGTGTTTTGGACCCAAGTCTTAAAGGTGCTACAAAGATCCCTTTGCATACTTACTTTGTATTTTGCATCATTCTCTCTCCCCACCTTCCAACACATAAAGTGCATTGAGAAACATGAGTGTGGAATGTCTAACAGAATCAGCCAATGAAACTTCACACACATTGAGGTATATGACATAAAAAAGGGCTTCAGTAAATCCCAAGCTCTTGGAAAGGCATTGAGACCACTTGTGATAGGATTTATTTCTTCAGTATATCTGGGCATTTTTCTAACCTTGCCAGCATCCTCCTAGCTTTTCAGTACTTCATTCAGAAGCCAACAAAACCTGTACCACATATCCACAGCAGGAGAAACCTCACATCATGAGTATGCAAGCTTTCTCACATAGAGAATCAAGTCCTTCCCACCTGCCCTCTGCCCAGCTACATCTGCTTTTTTACTCACTGCAAAACCTCTTGGCCCATTTTGCTTCAGCAAAAGGTCACCCTGCTTGATTTCCTTTCAGTTCCTCTGCTTAAACAAACCTTGTTTTTGGCCACAGCCTTAATTTAACAGTGTTTCTCCATTACCCACAAAATATTGCAGACAGCCACGTTAGCTCAATAGAAAAAGACTAGACAGCAGCATAACTACAAAACTTTAATTGATTCTAAAGCTATTACGCTATCACATCTGCATCTCTTATTTGAGCAAATGGTGACGTAGTAAGCGCTCCACTCATTGTAGCCAAAGCACAGGATGATGTTTTGCTCTGAAACAACAAAAGTATTTCCCTAGGGGCTTCCTGTGAATGTCAGGAATTTCCTAATCATGTGACACAATTCTTCCTTCACTCTTCAGATACGTTAAATATACAGACAGAAATTTCAGAGGGAAGGAAACTTTGCATTATTTCCTCAGCAGAAACACAAACACATTCCAAGTCACTTTTGCTACATCTCTTTTCCACTGTTTTGGTTTCATTTTGCAGAATGTCTGTCCTACATTGCTTCTTAAAATGGAATCATGGTAAAATTGTGCTAGGAACAAACTCAGATGATACGATATGCACTTAATGTTCATACCTTTAAGGAAAGTTGAAAAGCGTGCATGTGGACAGTACAACACCAAAACCGTTTATGCTTCAATACATTTGTAAGCAGGTTTGAATAGTTAAAAAAAAAAGGCCCAAGGCACTTTCAAACAAGCTTTACTCCCCCCCCCCCATTTATACCATCTTTCTTACCTGTAGAACACAACCCTATCAAAATGTCCTTCTGAACAATTTTCCTCCTGCCAAATAAAAATATTTCATGAAGATCCCACTTTCTTTCCCACTAATAGGACAGTCCAAAAGGACAAACTTACCAAATACAGTTAACCGCAGTATTGAACAGGGGCATCAGTAGGGGGTGCAGGGGGTGCAATCCACTTTGGGGACATCCCAGAAGAGGGGTGATGCCTGGTCAGGCCCTCCCAGCTTGTCACGGCAGAGTCATCCTCACAAGGAGACCTCCAGTACAAAGGCAAAGGAGATGGCCAAGCATCTCTTTCCCAGCTTGCTGCAGTGCTGGAGGCCTCCTCACGAGAAGACCTCTGTTGTTGCGGTGAAGGAGAGAGCTGAGCATGCCATTTTGGTTGATGTGGCCACCCCAGCAGCCCCCCCCCCCCATATTGGATGACACCAGTGTTGGGGATGCCACTGGTATTGAACACCTAATTTTAAAAAGTAGATAATAAATTCACTTGGTAAGGTATTCCACTGATCATGCTGGATAGTTAATTTCAGCCCTTGTAAGACAGTGTAACTGGGGGATATAATTCCATGCCTAAATACCCTAAAGACACCAGGCCCTGTCTGATCTGGGACACTATGCAGGGCCAGCTCTGGTTAGTACTTGGATGGGGGGCAAAAAATGAATACCAGATGTGGTAGGTTGCATTTCAGAGGAAGGAACTAGCAAAACTGCCCCTGAATATTCCTTATCTAAGTAAACCTTATGAAATTCATTGGTTTGGCAGGTGACTTGAAGGCATGCGTGCACGCACGCACGCACACACACACATGCACACATACATACAGTCCACTGTCTGGCTGCTGCTCTGCTGATGAATACTGTACTGTATTTTGAAAATTTCCACACAAGGTATCTTAAAAAGAAATACAAAGATGGGCCCAAGCATTAGTGACAAGTTGTTATTACAGTACAAGGTTAAATAATATGTGGTGAAGATATCTGTTAAGGATGAAAAGCCAAATATTCTTTTCAAATCTAACAACTTCTTAATCCCACATGTTAAAAGAAGCTTATGTAGCAGCGTCTCTTATTTTCCAATGTATGGAATTTTGATCCTCTTCATGTTCCTCTTGATAGGAAATAAACTACAGTACAGGAGTTCTATTACAGTCCAGGAGAAGAAGCAGGACATGGTCTATTTATTTATTTATTTATTTTAAAGCATTTTTATTCTGCCCTTTAGTTTCCAGAGTAGTTCACAATAGGTCATAAAATGCAGTGGAATAAGAAAAACAGTTGACAGCAATAAAGGGCAGTTCTAAAACAATGACAATGGAAATCTAAGAATGCATCAGATTAAATATACATGACATTTTTAAAAATCCATTTGCCTGATGCCTAGATGATATTCAGTGAGGAAAGAGTTCTACAAGCAGGGTACCATAATGGAGAACCCCCTTCCTCTCACTTCATCAGAAACAGCCATCCCTGTAGAAGATCTTACTATAAACTACAGACAAGCATTAGTATGGGATGAAATGTAAATTAACAGGTTATCACTACAACGAACCGAAGTGGCCAAGTGAAAAACTAGTTGATAACAGTTCCTTTTCTTTGCTTTCTTGAAAAATATGGAGACAACTGTTTGCATTGCTACTATATTCATAGCAGTGATGTATTCAAGTCTTTTACTCCTAGGTTCAAGTCAAGTCTCAAGCCCTTGCAAGATACTTTCAAGTCAAGTTTCAAGTTGAGTCTCAAGTCTAGAAGCCAACTTTAACAGAAAAAAGAGGTGGTGGTGATGGAGGATTGGAGTTTCAATAACTAGAAAATCAAGAAGACGTGCACAAAGCTAGGTTAATAAATAAATAAAATTATACTCAGAACCCATATATTTGACATGTGGCCTGCTCTTTCAATGACATGTTGAATTAATGGGCTCCTGTTATAATTAAAACGCTTAAAACAGTGGATAAATATTATATCTGTAGTGTATGAGGCAGGTTGATGTTGGTCATGAAAGTGCTCAGAGGTGCAGGTTTATTTTCTGAGATCTGTGCTGAAGGGAGCGACATGTTAGTGCAGAAAACTGTTTGTATCTTGACGTCTGACTCTGCCATCAGCAACAAGCAAGAGTTCAGGGTATCTTTCTTGGAAGAGAACAGCAAATGCATTAGACATGAGTCCTGTGCTCTGGGGTGAGTCTTGCCTGCTGCCCCTATGAAAAGCTTTAGAAGAATCCTTACACTTTACGCCCGTTATTTAACACATTTGCTGTTCCCCTCCAAGAAATGCACCCTGCACTCTGGGGGACGAGTCTTGCCTGCTGTTCCTAGGAAACTCTTTAGAAGGATCTCTGATGTGCAGCGGGAAAGGTTGCCAAGATGGCCCCAACCCCAGTGTCAAACCAATGGTCAGAGACCTAATACATTTGTTGTTCCCCTTTGAGAAATGCACCCCATGCTCTGGGATTGAGGTAGTGGTTTAGGTCTACTCAACAGTCTGTCCCCACTGCACATTGGAAGAGCCTTCTAAAGCTTTTTCTAGGAGCAGAGGGCAAGTCCCACCCACCCACAGCACCAGGTGCATTTCATAGGCAATGGAATTGATGGGGGGTTCAGGTCTACTCAGCCGCCTGTCCCTACTGCACATCTGAGAAGCCTTCTAAAGCTTTTGAAAAGTTTTGTTAGGATCCTTCTGCCTCAAGCCCATTGCCTAACACATTTGCTGCTCCACTCCAAGGAACATCATGAATGTGTTATGTCATTTATTGTGGAGTTGAGCTCCAAGCAGAGTCATTGAAATGACTTCACTCCAACTTGTGTGTGAGTCAAATGACTTGAGTCTACATCCCTGGTTCATAGTAGCCCACAGTTATGATCTCTAGTAGCAAAAAAAGTGAATAACATGATTTGGATTTCAGAAAACATCTGGAATAAAGAACTGGACATTATTGTAGGATTATTCAGCATCACTGCTTCCCAGATTAGCATTAAGCAAACTTCCAATGCACTTCCTATGAACATTATGTTTCTATCCTCCTGCCAGTATGATCATGTGTATAGGCAAACTTTTAGATGTTTCATCAAAATATAAATCTCCAAAAAAGTTCTACTACGAAAAATTTGCAGATCACAGTGAGAAGGCAGCAACAGCTGGCTTCATCTATTAAAATTCAAATATTCCTAGTATGTGTGTGTACATATTTATGGCTGAAGCAAGCTGCAAGAAGCAGAACAATGGAAGAGATGCTCACCATGGGTAATAAATGTAAGACTCATAACTGCAAGACATTTTTCTTAAAGCTCCAGCTGTTAAAATAACAAGTACAGACATTTTAACTCACAAAAGGCACATCTAATGCTCATTCTCTTAATGACATGGCTTGCATATATAAACAGCTTAGAAAAGCAAGGATATAAGGGAAATTTACATATCTTTACAAACTATTCATGAAGCAGGCATGAGTTAAAATGTTCCAGGGATGTTGTTGTGTGCCTTCAAGTGGTTTCCGACTTAAAGTGACACAAAGATATACCTATCATGGGGTTCTTGGCAATATTTGTTGAGAAGAGGTTGGCCACTGCCTTCTCCTGAGGGTGAGTGCATGTGACTTGCCCAAGATCACCCAGCAGATTTCATGGCTGAGGGAGGAATCGAACTCTGCTCTCCAGAGTAATACTCCAACACTCAAACGACTATGGCACTCTGTAAAGTACAAAGTTGTTGTGGATATTTCTGCACGCATGTACACGTACACACACACACATACACACTTGAAATTCCCCAAACTCCCTAGTACTGTCTCTTTTCTGGCAGAACGAAGTGCAAATAGGCATTCCTAGAGGCTTCTGAAAAAGGCAATCTAAGCTTTCAATAAAACCCCCCTTTTCAAAACCAGAAATACAGACATAGTCCTTGAGCCACTTTTTGGTTTTGTTCTTCCTTCCTTCAGCTTTCTTTCTCTTTCTTTACCTCTGCTCTTTCTTTTCATTTCTTTTCTTTTTAGTGTGGAGGACATTTGACAGTGCTTACAACCCCCTGACTATCCTAAGGCATAAAAAGTTGCCAAACTCTGTGTTAGACTATTTACATCCAGAAACTTGCCACTTTTAAAAGAAAGGCTTTTGCGGATCAATATATTCAAAGGAAGGAGCCAGCATGATGCAGTGGTTTGAGTGTTGGACTAATACTTTGGAAACCACAATTCAAATTCCTGCTCACTCATGGAAACCCAATGGATGAGCTTGGGCAAATAACACTCTCTCAGGCTCAGAGGGTGCATCTACACTGAGGAAATAATGCAGTTTGACACCACTTTAACTGCCATGGTTCCATACTATGGAATTTTGTTGTACTGTGAGGCACCAGTACTCTTTGACAAAGAAGACAAAGGAGCCACAGGATGGAGCTACAACACTTAAAGTGGAGTCAAAATGCATTATTTTTTTTACAGTGTAGATGCACCCAGAGGAAGGCAAAGGCAAACCCCCTCAAAACAAATCTTACCAAGAAAGCTTCATGACAGATTCCACTTTAGGGTTGTTATAACTTGGAAATGACTTGCTGGCACACAATAACAACAACTTTATTTATTTATTTATTTATTTATTAAATATTGATTGGTTGATTTTAATGGAAACATTTTAGGCAACATTTATGTTTTTCATGAATTACTTCCAATATTGGAGTGTTAAGTCTGGAACCAATGACCTGGAAAAACAGCTTAGAACCACTTCTGTGTATTCTTTTATAATTTTGTGAACAAGGCACCTTCATACTGTCTTTAATATGGTCCATTCTTCTCTGCTTTCAGGGGCTAACCAGGACCAGCATTTGAATTGGAGACCATCAAAGAACACCAAGAGTCTCCATATAAGGCTAGGAAAGACACTTGCTTAAAACTTTCAAGAGTTGGTACCAGTCAGATTTGACAATACTGGGCTAGAATGATCACGAGCCCGATTCAGGCAGTATAAAGACAGATTCCTACAACTTAAAGCAGCCTGAAAAGCAAAACATAGCCCAAAGCACCATGAAGTAACAGTCATATTTCCCACATCTGTACATGAAAATAATGGTCATTTCCTCTTTCTCCATGCATAGTAGAACTCAACAGTTTGCTTTGACCTTGCAAATATGCTGAAGTCAGTCCAAGGCACATACAGAGGAAGCATAGCTTATTTATGTATATTATGTTTCTCAACCTCTTGTTAGATCTGAGTTAGACAATCTTCTATACGGATGTTACAAAAAGGCAAAGCAGAGAAGACCTGCAAATGCCAGCATATCTTCCATATGCCATAGCATCGAGGCAGCAGGTAGGGCTGAGAGGGCAAGGCTGAACAATGTAGAACCAATGTAGAGGACAAGGAGATAAGAAAAATAGGCCTTTTCTAAAAATAGAGCCCTTTTCATTCCTGAATCACTGCTGCATTTTCCAAATGCACTTATTGAATACAATGCTGCATCTACTAGGTTTATCACCCATTCAAGTGCCACACAACATTGGACTAGATGGCTCTTGTGGTCATGGAAGCACAAGGAGGGCACTATGAGTGGGTTGAATAAACAGCTGCTCAGAAAAGAACCGCCACCAAACCAGACTGCTGTGGGGAAAGAGAGGAAGAAAAAGACGAATAAAGCTGGTAGGGGATCCTATGTCAGCTGAATCCACACAGTTTTAGTCCAGCCTTTAAAGGAAATATCCAAAGTGCTAAACCCTATTTCCAAAACTGGTTCAGCACCCTGGCGAGTTCTTTTAAAACAGGGGTGGGTAAAGTGCAGCTGCAAGCTATGTGTGGCTCCTCAGGACCATTTTTGTGATCCTCAGGGCCTGCTGGGAGTGTGTATGTGTATGTGTGTGTGTGTGTGTGTGTGTAGATATACATTCATTCTTTGGAGCCATTTTATTTATGCTCCCAACTGCCCACAGGTGATCTCTGGGGAGCATAAAGAACATTTCCACATGTTTGGAGCCACCCCGGACTCCTCTGGGGTCATCACAAAATTTTGTCAATTAAAAAAAAATGCCACAAAATGTCCCAAAATGCCCTTTAGGAGCCCAGGGAGCCCCCAAAACAGGTGTTCAGGGGAAAAAAGTTGATTTGGGAGGCAGGGGGAGGAGAGCAGGTGTGGTACTCCTGGAGCACTAATGCAGTCCCCTAGTCTTCCACAGTTTGCCAGTCCTGCTTTATAGTTTAAACTAACATTTGGAGCACAATCACCACTTCACATGGGAGTGTCCAGCCGACATTGTTAAAGACATATTAGAGTACCTGAACCCCATAAATCTAGTCTTGGTGATCTACTATGGCATGAGCTGCCCAACATGATAACCCATGTGTCCCCTGAATACAGCTGCTACAAGCAGAGAATCAAATCTGTTAAAAGTGCAGTCATCCTCCAGCTGTTCTCCATTCTCAGTGAGGGTGGCTCTCATTCCTTCACATAGCACGTAGCCTAGACAGAAGATTAAATGCCTCTCTCAGTTTCTACAGCCCAATTATGCAGCACTAGTTTCAGTTTTGCACAATCAAGAAGAAACTACAGCTTTTAAGGCGGGGAGGGTCCGGTGGCTCAGTGGTTAAGACACCAATTCTGATGATCTGAAGATCAGGTTGACAGTTCTAGGCCTGAATGCGGCATGATGGGGTGAGCTTCTGTCACTAGTCCCTGGTTTTGTCAACCTAGCAGTTTGAAAGCATGCAAATGTAAGTAGATAGATAGGTACCATTTAAATGGGAAGGTAACAGCATTCGGTGCAGTCATGCTGGCCACATGACCAGCAGAGTAGTCCTCAGACAATGCTGGCTCTTTGGCTTAGAAAGAGAAATGAGAACAGCCCCCTACAGTCAGTTCTGATTAGACATTCATGTCAAGGGACTACCTTGACCTTTTACTCTTATATAAATGTAGCCTATACCAGTTGGAGACAACTCTTCTACACAAGAGGTCTGTTGTACCATTTTTAGAAATCCCTATCACACATGGGGACCTGATCCAAGCAGAGTAAGTACACTGCTTAGACAAAAATAATATGACAATGAAAAACTGTCACTATCCATCAGGTATTGACTCCCACATTATCTCCCACATTCAACATTATTAGAGCTTGGAGGGAAGATTCAAGGCAGAAGATGCTTCTTGAAAAAAAACAACCCTGAACTCATCCAACTTGCCTTTCTACAATTTAGAATATATGATTAATTTATTTCATGAGGCAAGTGATAATAATGTGCTTCATTTTTATTTATCTTCACATACTGAAGCTGACAAAGTGACAGATTTGCCCAGCTCTAAATGTTTAGAAGAGAGGACATGTTCAAGAACACGTTCAAGCATACAAATGAAGCAAATTAATAAGTCAACTGCTCTATTGAGATTTATCCCTGGTGGGAAATCATCGGCAATGAGGAAATCCTGTTGAACCCAATGAAATTCTAAACATGCTTAAGAATATACTTCAATCACTCATTTTGAAGCCAAATTGAAATCTATAGGCCTTCTAAATAAACTTTTCTGGGTGATCAAGTGTTAAGTACTTACTTTTAACAGGGGTGAGCAACTTTCAAAAGTTTAGAGGCCACCTTCCCCTGGCCTCACTATGATCATGCAAAATCCCTACAAGAAAAGAGAAGTGGATGGGACTCCATTTCTGTTTTTTTTTTTTAAACCTCTTTTTTAATGTTTAAAAGGCTCAAGGGGGTGCATGAACTCATTCAGCAGGTAAACTACATTTCCTGAACACTTCTAAGAGTGTGATTCTGTATTTCCTCTTTCATTTTTGTTCCTCCACAGGAGTTTTAGGAGCTGAGAAAAAGGGTATCAGGATGTGCTTTATAGACTATGGCCCAGTACAGACGAGCCATTAGCGGCGATATTAGGGCTCAATGGTGCTCAGTGTCCATATGTGCTGAGCCCTAATATTGCCGCGCTTACATCACAAGGCTGCAGCCTAGTCCACATGGGGCACAGCCTCATGACGTATGGGCACCCACATGCCTCAAGGCATCATAGGGTTGCATTGCAGCCCTTATGATTCAACAAAAAAGGAGCTGTGTAGAGCAGATCCTTTTGGAGAGTGCATCTGTGCTGCAGGATGCAGATGCTGCAGCACAGTAATGTGGGGCTTACAGGGGTGGCTTCTAGCTGCCCATCTGTACTGCCCCTATAACAAACCCATTGACTGCATCGACCATGCAAAGCTATGGAATGCTCTCAAAGCCATGGGAGTGCCAATACACTTGATAGTTCTGTTGAGAAAGCTATACTCAGGAAAAAAAGACCACTGTCAGAACAGAATATGAAGAAACAGAATGGTTCCAATAGGCAAATGAGTCAGGCAAGGCTGCATATTATCACCATACTTGTTCAACTTGTATGCAAAAAATATCATACGAGGAGCAGGGCTAGACTTAGAAGGAGAAGGAGTGAAGATAGGAGGAAGGAACATCAACAATCTAAGATATGCAGATGACACAATAATACTACCAGAAAACAACATGGACTTGGAACAATTACTAATTGCTGGAGAAGAGTATGAAAGATACTATGGACAGTAAAAAAGACAAACAAATGGGTCCTCAAACAGATCAACCCTGAAATACTCCTAGAAGCCAAATTGATTAAATTGAGGCTGCCATACTTTGGCTACATCATGAGAAGTCATGGTTCATTGGAAAAGACAACACTGTTGGGAAAGGTTGAAGGTAGCAGAAAGAGATGAAGACCACATGCGAGATGGCTAGACTGAACTAGTGAGGTCACGGGCATGAATCTGCAACACTTGAATAGAGAAGTGGAGGATAGGGAATCTTGGAAATGTCTCATCCACAGGGTCGTCATGAGTCAAGGTCAACACAAGAGCCATTAACAACAACAACTGTAGGTCATATGTTGCCCATCCCAAGTTTACAAGAGCCCTGGTGGCGCACTGGTTGAATGCCTGTACTGCAGCCAATCACTCAAAACCATAAGGTGGCGAGTTCAATACCAGCAAAAGGGCTCAAGCTCGACTCAGGCTTGCATCCTTCTGAGGTTGCTAAAATGAGTACCCAGATTGTTGGGGGCAAATAGCTTAAAATTGTAAACTGCTTAGACACTCCTTAAGGGTATGAAGCGGTATATAAATGAAGCTGTTTGTTTGACTGCTGTAATCCTTTGGAAAAGGGGGAATAGAAATAAATCCTATTATTATTATTATAAAAGTTGGGGAAAAAATCTTAACTCTCTTTAAATATTATACTGAACAAGAGGTGACCAGTTCAGAATTGAACAGAGACATCAGGGAAGAAGACAATTCCATTTAACAAAGGTACTTAACAAATACAGAAAACTGCTTTACACTGCATATTGATTTGGGAATCATTACTGTAACAACACAGCATCATGATCACAGATGCACATATGTATTAGTTGTCTCCCACCTTTGGGGCAATACCTCACATACTAGATTAGAAAATAAAATTATTTAACATCCTTCTAGGCTATGGGGAAGAGGGAAAGACAGATCTTGGCTTTTACTTGCACTATCCATGAAGAATATCCAACAGCAACAGCTGCTACCACCACCACCACCACAACAACGCGGTTTACAGCATTAAAAATTATACAAATCATACAAGACCAGATTGTACAGGGTTAACAGTATCACTGCTGCAAGAGAAAGCTGACAGTAGGGAACCTAACAAGTTCTCATTAATGGCTTCCCTTTTTAAATGAACTTCCCCTGGGTTGCAGGGCTGTGTCAGAAAGAAACAGGGTAGAGGCTAATGAGCAAATGCCAAGGAGGATGCTGTGCTCTATAAAAGACACCAAAGGGAAGCCTCCTTGCATCTTTCCAGGGAAGGTCTCCATATGTCTGTTTTCAAAGGTTCCAAAGGTTCCATTGTCCCCTCTGTTAGCAGGGCTTGGGAGGGGAAGGAGCCAAACAAAGAGAGACAGTGACTTGCAAATATATTTGAAGGGAAACACTTGCCAATGATATAAAATGGAAACTCTTTTCAATTATATAAAAAGGCAGTGAGGTGGAGGAGGAATCTTGTGGCAGCTATAAGACTGTGTTCCAGAGATTTCAATCCACTTCTTCAGATGAACTGTTGCACCTTCAGATGCAACTTTCAAGCCATCAGTGCATAATTGAATACAAAAAGTTATGGCACTGGTCATAAACTTTAAATTAAATTAGCATACATGAACATACACACAACTATCTAGGTTGTTAAGATGAAGGCACTGTATCTCAGAGGAATATGTTGTTTGTGGCTTATTCCTGGGGAAGTCTTCAAAAAGACTAGTACCGCAACAAAAGACTACATATTCCCCCTGGTGTCTCAAATCCAGCGTTACACATCTCCCAAACCTCTCACTTCTTGGAACCTAAAATATTTAGGAAGTAATTATCCTTGCTAGGGAGAGAAAACAAAATGATTTCAGTTTCCTGTCAGTCTTGTAGCACATTAAAGTGCAGCAAATTTATTACAGAACAGACTTTTGTAAACTATAACCCACTTCATCCAATGTAGGATGAGTTATCTGGAATTTCAGGTGTATACATAAAGTATGTGACAAATCCATTGTGACGTAGTGGTGTAGTGCTGGACTAGGACTCTGGGAGACCAAGGTTTGAATCCCATTTGGCTATGGACAGCCACTGGGTAACCTCGAGCAATTCACACACTCTCAGCCTCAGAGGAACACAATGGAAAACTCCTCTGAACAAATCCTGCCAAGTGAACCCCTCATTAGGGTTGCCATTAGTAAAGAATATCTTGAAGACATACCACCACCATCACCACAACAACAACATCTACAGTATGTATAGTTGAAGATAGTGTTGTAACAGTAGTGTCAGTCCAAAATTAAATGCAAGAATAAGAACAAAAGGTTGTGACAATGAATTATATTGTTAACATTGGTACAGCAGCACTGGCCTCATGGGAAGAGAGACTCTTCTAAACACTTATCTTTAACTAAAATTTAGCATATAAAACCCAAAAAAAGGGTTTCAGGCCTGCTGCAATGAATCAGACTTTGGGACTGTGAAAGAGATCAAATTACTTTAGGAAAACTTGTATCAAGACTAGCAAAAGATACATCTCAAATTGAACTGAGAAAGATTATCCTTAAATTAGCCCAAGTCTAGAGCCTTGTCAGACTCCTCTGTCAGGCACACGTTGGAACAGCATCAGATGATAATGTCCTAAGACTTTGTGATGACTGCTAGCAGGATTTACCAACCAGATACTACAGCCTAGTACTTGAAGTAGCCATGGAAGCCTGAGGAAGAGGATAATGCAATACAGAAAATTATTCTAGAAATCACTTCATTCATACAATTCAAGCTGAAAAGCTGCTAGCAATTATTTAAACACAAGAGAAAGTATATTGTGCTTTTTTTAAAAAAAAAACACCAGCAAAATGACTCTTACTCAGGCTAATGACAGGATAAGCATTTTTGCATTGGAAAGAGAGTTCTGTCTCACTAATTGACCATTTTTCATTCAAAGTCTTTTCTTATGCAGTTTTGTTCATCATCATCTCATAGATCCATAAGAAGCAAGACCAATAGCGCGTTCAGATCAACCCCAAAAGATAACATCAATATAATAAAACCAGAATGTTTCAAAGTTGGCACTGGGCATTCTACTGCACCTGTATAGCAAGGTGCTAAATTTAGATGATTCATATAATGTCTAGGTACTAGACTGACAGAAATAAACAGAGCAAAGAGGATGTCATGGCCAGCCAAGAGTTGGAGTCGGAGGATGAGAAGGAGGACATGGCTCCTCAGGAGCAAGAGGAATTGGAGGCTAGACCAGGTCCCAGTTCTGTCATGCCAGACCCCAGTCCTGACATTTCAGCCCCAGGAGTGGAAGCACAGCCAGGCTCTGGCACTGTGGAGCTCCCTTCAGGGGCTCAGCAGATGAGTGTGGGCTCCAGGGAGGAATCTAGCTTGGAGGTTCCCTCCTTTAAGGAGAGAAGGGCTGAAAGTGCTTGTGTCCGTTGATCTCGCAGGCTGGCTGAGAAACAAGCTCTTAAAAAGGCTCAGCTGATACCAGGCAGGGTGTCAACTACTTAAACACCTGTGGGACACCATCCCTTTGCCAGAACTTATTGTAAGTCTCTTGGCATGACTGTGTGCTGGCTTCGTGTCTTTGGAACTCTGGTTTGCCTTGACCTTGGAACTATTTGGACTTTCGCTGCTTTCTCCTTGCCCTGACCTCGGACCGGACTGACTTCTGTGATTTCCCCAACCCTGACCTCGGCTCTGGCTTTTGGACTATTCTTTGGATCAACGTTTAGGCTTGTGGAACTGACTTATCAGCTATTGTTGGTGAGTGCTGGCCGCAGTTCGGGACAGAGGAGCATGAGGGTACAGACTAGGTTTTTCCCCTGCACATTTCTTTCTAAACAGTCTTTTCAAAATGTACTTTGTATCAAAAAGACATACTGTACAAGCTACCTGTGTCATGTGTAAAATAGCATACATACTGTAATAAAATCAAATAGTAAAAACAATAATAAAAAGCAGTAAAATAGTTTTATTTCAGGCAGTTATTCTATCATAAGATCTAAAACAGATCCATTAAGAACAACCTACATCAAATTATTGTTAATTAATAGCAGGCAGAATAAAAACACAATCAGCAGAAGCTCCTGGGTCAACTTCAGAAGCTGTCCCATGTAGAGGACATTTACTGTACTTTGAACCTGGATATATCAAGGGCATGAGTAACTGAAGAAAGTTACACCTTATCCATATAGGTCAGAGCTGCTTATCAACTTATGCCTTTGAAGAAACCCTTGAAAGATCTACAACTAGTGCAAAATACAGCACTGATTGGAACAGTTGGGGATGCTTTGAGTGTGTATTCCTGTATGGCAAGGAGTTGGACTGGATGGCCCTTGAGATCTCTTCCAGTTCTATGATTCTATAAAAGGACAGGTTACTTATCTATAACTGTAGTTCTTCGAGTGGTCATCTGCGAATCCACACAAATGGGTTATTCTGTGCCTGCGCAGCAAATCCAGAACCTACGGGAATCACTAGGGGTGAATTTTGGCGGTAGCTCCACCCGCCTTCTATATAGGCTTGGTATCTTCCCACCCTTTCTCAGTTCCAATAAATGTCCACCATGAAGCAGACAAGGAAAGAGGGCAGGACATGAGAGAGGGGAGGATGGGCGGGATTTATGGGAGGAATAGCATTATATGTCAAGGATATTTATATTAGTGAAGAGATCTAGGACATCAATATTGGAAGCCAATTGGAGAGTGTCTGGATTATAATTAAAGGAGAGGGCAGCAACAGAGATGTTACTGTGGGAATCTACTACAGACCCCCAAATCAAGCAGAAGAATTGGATGATGCCTTTCTAGAAAAGATGATCACACACTCAGATAGGAAAAATATAGCAGTGATGGGTGACTTCAACTCTCCGAATATTTGCTGGAAGTCAAATTCAGCAAAATCCTCAAGGTCTAGCAAATTCCTCACTTGCCTGGAAGACAATTTCATTGTCCAAAAGGTGGAAGAGGCAACATGGGAGTCAGTTATTTTGGATCTGATCCTAACCAACAGGGATGACCTAGTTAATGGGGTGCAAGTGACCCTTAGGTGGCAGTGACCATGTTCTTCTGGAGTTTGTTATACAGTGGAAAGGAGAAGCCAGGCATAGCCAGACACGCATTCTAGATTTTAGGAAAGCTGATTTTAGAAAACCTAGAGAAATACTGGGGGTGATCCCATGGTCAAGAATACTAAAAGAGAAGGGGGTTCAAGATGGATGAGAGTTCCTCAAAAGGGAGATACTAAAGGAACAATTTTAAACAGTTCCAACAAGGATGAAAAATGGGAGATGTCTGAAGAAACCAGGATGGATGACTAAGGAACTTTCAACTGAACTAAGTTTTAAACGGAACATGTGTAGGAAATGGAAAAATGGGATAATCACCAAAGAGGAATTCAAACAAATAGCAAGCACCGTAGGGATAAAGTCAGAAAAGCTAAAGCACAGAATGAAGTCAGGCTTGCTGGAGAGGTTAAGAGCAATAAAAGGGGCTTTTATGGGTATGTCCGCTGTGTGGAGAAGATGGCAAAATGCTAACAGGGGAGAGAGAAAAGGCAGAATTACACAACACCTTCTTTGCCTCAGTCTTTTCAGAAAAGACTGAGTACAGTGGAGCAGGAGACAGAATAGGAGAATTTCAGCACATAATAAGTAAAGAGATAGTACAGGAATACCTGGTTAATCTAAATGAATGAAGGTCTCCAGGACCAGATGAACTACGTCCAAGGGTACTAAAAGAACTGGCAAATGTAATATCGGAATCACTGGCAATAATCTTTGAGAATTCCTGGAGAACAGGAGAAGTCCCAGCAGACTGGAGGAGGGCAAACATTGTCCCCATCTTCAAAAAGGGGAAAAAAGAGGATCCCAGCAATTATCGTCCAGTTAGTCTGACATCAATACCAGGAAAGATTCTGGAGCAGATCATTAAACAGAGAGTCTGTGAATATCTAGAAGATAATTCCATAGTCACAAAAAGTCAACAAGGGTTTCAGAGAAACAAGTCATGCTAGACAAATCTGATCTATTTTTTGATAAAATTACCAGCTTGGTAGATGAAGGGAATGCTGTGGATATAGTATAACTTGATTTCAGTAAGGCTTTTGACAAGGTTCCCCATGACATTCTTGTAAACAAGCTTGTAAAATATGGGCTAGACAAGGTAACTGTTACATGGTTTTGTAATTGGTTGACTGGCCAAACTCAAAGGGTGCTCAACAATGTCTCCTTTTCATCCTGGAGAGAAGTGACCAGTGGGGTGCCACAGGGTTCTGTCCTGGGCCCAGTGCTATTCAACATCTTTATTAATGACTTGGATGACAGTATTGAGGGCCTACTTGTCAAATTTGCAGATGACACCAAATTAGAAGGAGTAGCTAATACCCCAGAGGACAGGATAAAAAATTCAAAATGACCTGAATAGACTAGAAAGCTGGGCCAAAGCTAACAAAATGAAATTCAACACGGAGAAATGTAAGGTACTGTACTTAGGATGGAAAAATGAAATGCACAGATAAAACATGGGGGGGCACCTAGCTGAACAAGACCACATGTGAAAGGGATCTAGGAGTCCAAGTAGACCACAAGTTGAACATGAGTCAACAGTGCGATGCAGCAGCTAAAAAGGCCAATGCAATTTTAGGTTGCATCAATAGAAGTATAGTGTCTAGATCAAGGGAAGTAATAGTGCCACTCTATACTGCTTTGGTCAGGCCCCATCTGGAATATTGTGTCCAGTTCTGGGTACCACAATTTAAAAAGGATGTGGAGAAACTGGAGTGTGTCCAAAGGAGGGCAACTAAAACGGTGAAGGGTCTTGAACCCATGCCCTAAGAGGAATGACTTAGGGAGCTGGAGATGTTTAGTCTGGAGAAGAGAGGGTTAAACATTTGAAGGGATGTCATATTGAGGAGGGAGCCAGCTTGTTTTTTGCTGCTCCAGAGAACAGGACCCAGAACAACGGATGCAAACTGCAGGAAAAGAGATTCCACCTCAACATTAGGAGGAACTTCCTGACAGTAAGGGATGTTTGACAGTGGAACACACTCCCTCGGAGTGTTAGTGGAGTCTCCTTTCTTAGAAGTCTTTAAGCAGAGGCTGGATGGCCATCTGTCGGGGATGCTTTGATTGGGAGTTCCTGCATGGCAGGGGGTTGGACTGAATGGCCCTTGTGATCTCTTCCAACTCTATGATTCTATGATTCTATGATCTGTGTGGCTTCGCAGATGACCACTCAAAGAACTACAGTTACAGGTAAGCATCCTGTCCTCCTTCTTCATGGTCTCTGCGAAGCACACAAATGGGTTAGACTGACAAGCTGGTCACCTCCTGGAGGCAGGAGTGTCTTGACAATGGCATTACACAGAAAAAACAGTGTGAGTGTCAATTATTGACAGGTGTCACCTTAACAGATGTTGGAAAGGAGAACGGCTCTGCCAAAGGCTGCTTCCTGTTGGTGTCTAGTGTCAAGTCTGTAGTGCTTGATGAAGGTCAGTGGCTGTGAACAAATTGCAGCCTTGCAAATGCCCTCCGAGGAAATTCCGGAGAAGAAGGCAGACGAAGAGGGTACCGCCCTGGTGGAATGGGCTCGGATTCAAGCTGGAGGAGTCTTTCGAAGGATCTCATAGGCAAGGAGAATGGTGGAGGTCACCCATTTGGAGAAACGTTGTGGAGTGACCAGGAGTCCCAATTTAGGGTTGGAATAGCAGACGAATTGTCTGGGGAAACATCGAGAGGTCAAAGTCCTGTTGAGGTAGAATGCTAAAGCCCGCCTGACATCGAGGGAATGGAGTTGACACTCAGTGTCGGTCGGGTTTGGGGCTCGTGTCGGGAGATCGATGTCCTGGTTGAGATGGAACGAGGACACAATCTTTGGTAGAAAGGAGATGTCTGGTTGAAGGACAACCTTGTCTTTAAAAATTTTCAAAAAAGGAGAGTCAGTATGGAAGGCACAGAGTTGCTCTTCGTGCTGAGGTCAAGGTGCCCAGGAATGCTGTCTTCCAGGTGAGGAGCCTGAGATCACAGGAAGCCATCCACTTGTAGGGAGAGGCAGAAAGACAAACAAACAAAACAGCTTCATTTATATACTGCTTCATACCACCTAAGGGGTGTATAAGTGGTTTACAACTATAAGCTACTTGCCCCCAACAATCTGGGTACTCATTTTAGCGACCTCGGAAGGATGCAAGCCTGAGTTGAGCTTCAGCCCCTTTGCTGGTATTGAACTTGCCACCTTATGGTTTTGAGTGAGTGGCTGCAGTACAGGCATTTAACCAGTGCACCTGGGTTGGCTTCAAGTTCAAGAGCCCCTTGAGAAATTTCTTTACCAGAGGGTCGACAAAGAAGGACAGTCAGCCAGAAAACTGGTAGTGGGCACAGATGGCCGTGAGGTAGCACTTCAAAGAAGGGACAGAGAGGTTGGATTTGGAAAGAGAATGGAGAAAGTCCAAAATGACTAGTACTGTGACCGTCATGGGAGAAAGTCCTTTTCTAGACAGGAAGGCCAAAAATTTAGCCCACTTTAGAGCGTAAGAGCACTGAGTAGAGGGTTTGTGAGAAGCTCAGATGATTTCTCGGTCCGGTACCGGGAGATTATTCCAGTGTAGAGTTGGCTATCATCCTTGTCATCCAAGAGGCGTTAAGGTTGAGGCAATCCTTGAGGTAGGGAGGCCACAGTCCGGGCATCCTGGCTGGAGTGTGAAGAGGACAGGGGTAGCTGTGCGGGCTGGGCACACGGTACCGAGGCCGGTAAGGCGTCATTGAGCTGAGGGGCTTCATCGACTTTGGATCAACGATCGACATTGGAGTCTCAAGAGGATCTAGATTTCTTGTCACTAGCTCTGGCAGGGACCCCTGAAGGAAAAGCAGAGGGTATGCCCTCGGCAGCAGTAGCCTTGACAGGGACCCTAGAGGCCAAAGAGGAGTGCTTGCCCATGGCTGCAGTGGCTTTGGAAGAACCCTTGGAGGCACCCAGAAGCTTCAGGATTTGGGCATACAGCCATGAAGTGAGCCGCTGCTCCCTGTTTTTTCTGGCCTGCGGAGTGAAGGCCAAGCAGTGAGGGCAAGTCAGGTGGCTCTCTCCCAGGCAGAAGAGGCATCTGGAATGTCTGTTGTGCCTGGGGATGTTAGTTCCTCATTGCTTGCACTTCCTGAAGGGTTGGGCAGACATTCTGCAAAAGAATAGTCAAAAAGGCCGAGTTTTACCATGAATCAGAGTCCTGAACAAGTCCAAATCTTAATCCAAAAGAGTAGTCTTGAGGCAGAAAGGAAATAAAGTGGAAGAGGTGGTCAAAAGCAAAGTGAAAGGAAGGAGTGATTCCTGACCGAGGTTCCTGTGCTGCTCACATGGCGGTCAAAAGGAAATGAGAAAGGGCAGGAAGATACCAAGCCTATATAGAGGGTGGGTGGAGCTACAGCTAAAAAGTCTTCCTTAGCAATTTCAGTAGGATCCGGATTTGCTGCGCAGACGCAGAATAACCCATTTGTGTGCTTCGCAGAGACCACGAAGAAAAACTGGTTTTAAAAGAAATGCACTGACTATTAATATGCTTTCAGTCTGAGTTTGAGATCCTAATAAAGACATCCAAACTCCTAAATCAGATCTTAAAACCTGAAGGAATCCCTGTATACACCTACCTGAGGTTTAAGGTCTGATGAGGGAGCCCTTCTCTGGGTCCTATCAATCTTGGCAATACACTGTGAGAGGGCATGGGAGAAGGCCTTCTCAGTAATGCAATGCCCTCCTGTTGGAGGCCCAACTAGCACCAACACTATTGTCATTCTAGCACCAAGTAAAAACATGGCTTTCTACTAAACCTTTGGAAGAATGATTGATTTTGTCTGAATGGTTTTCTTGTCATTAACTGCCATCAAGTCAATTTCGACCACTAGCAACCCTATGAATAACAGACCTTCAAGTCTCCCTGTTATCAACAGCCCTGCACAGGTAGTGCATATTCAGGCTCATGGCTTCCTTTATTTTGTTTATTCCCCTGTAATGTGCTCTTCCTCTTTTCCTACTACAATCTACTTTGCAAAGCATTATTGTCTTTTCCCATAAGTCATGTCTTGGACATAGTGTGATATGTCGAAAATATGACACTCTAATTTTAGTTGTCTTGCCTTTTAGGGAGAGTTAAAGCTTGATTTAATCTAATACCCATTCATGTGTATTTCTGACAGCCCAGGGTATCTATAGAAGTCTCCTCCAGCACATTTAAAATCAGTTGATTTTTTCCCCTATCATCTTTCTTCACTGTCCAGCTTTTGCAACCATATGCAGAATTTAGAAACACAACAGCACAGATACAGGTTGAGTTTTTCTTATCTGAAATGCTTGAACCTGAATTGTTTGAGATTTCATATATATATATATATATATATATATATTTGGAGTACCTGTATTTGCATATAAATACATAATGAGGTATCCTGGAGAAGTCTAAACACAAAATTAATTTATGTTTCATATACACCTTATAAACATAACCTGATGGTTATTTTATACAATTTTTTTTTATAATTTTGTCATGAAACAAAGTTCGTGCACATTGAATTGTCAGAAAGCCAAAGTTTTGATGTCAGCCATGTATGAAAAAAGTTTTGGTTTTTGGAAGATTCCAGATTTCAGAATTCCAGATAAGGGAGACCCGATCTATAATCCTGACTTTAGTATTCAATATCTTTACACAAAAGAATTTGTCTAGTTCTTTCATGGTTGCTCTTCCAAGTCTTAAGCTGCATCTGCACTGCAGAAATAATGCAGTTTGACACCACTTTAAACTGCCATGGCTCAATGCTATGGAATCCTAGGATTTGTAGTTTGTTGTGGCAGTATAGCTCTCTGACAAAAACTACAAAACTACAAATCACAGAAGTCCACAGCATTGAACCTTGGCAGTTAAAGCAGTGTTGAACTGCATTATTTCTGTAGTGGAGATGCAGCCTCTGAAGTCTTCTGATTTCTTGACTGCAGTCTCCATTTTGATTAATGACTGAGCCAGGGTACAGGAATTTTTAAACTACAGTCACTGCCCCCAATGCGCAGATCTGAGATCCGCACCTTTGAATATACATGGAGGGGCGACCTCTGCTATTTGCAATGGCATGCGTGTCCGGCACTCATGCCTGTGCCGCACACACAGGGGCGTGCTCCATTCAAGTCTATATATATCATCTATGGCAAATATTTTTGCTTTCTTAATCTTCAACTGTAACTTTTTCTTTGCGTTTTCCCCCTTGGCTTTTGTCAACAATCATTTTACTATCTGAGTTTTTGCTATCTGGGTATCTTGAACTGTTGATGTTACTTCTTTCCATTTTCACATCACCTTTCCCCAAGTTAGTCCATCGTTGCATATGATATATTCAGTGTGCACACTGAACAGATAGGGTGATAAAATGCAGCCCTGCCTGACTCTCTTGTCAATTGGAAACCATCCTATTTCTCTATATTCTGTCCTGACAGTGGCCTCTTAAATACAGATTACCTATCAGGACAATCAAACCCATTTCTTTAAGAGTAATTCAGATTGCTTTAATTGCTTCTAAACTGTCCTGTTTCAAGTGTTAAATGGTATAATATACTTTCAAATTATTTTTATTGTTTTAAAAATCAAACTGATTTTTATTGCACACTGCTGTGAGAGCCTCAAATATAAATATTTTAATAAATAAATAAGCTGGTAAAAGCATAATGCCCTCAAGCTCTATGTGCAAAAGGGGCCTAGAATGCCAGTATAGTTGATATTAATAGAAACCTGAAAAGGGGCCCAGAAGAAACATTTACTCCATGTATTCCCCAGGATAAGTTATCAACTGGGGCAACCAATGTTATTTCTGTCCCATAACCAGGGCAGAAAAAGACATCAGGCTGAATCTAAAAATAGTTTCTTCTCTGACTATTTTGAGTGGAGACTCACACCACCTTACTCAAAAGGAAATATTTCATATTGGAATAGTTACTGAATAGCAGAGTATCTGGATGATTTTTTTACTTCTTATTTTTCAGTAGATACTTTTTAAAGGAAGTGTAAATTACAATTAACCTCAGAGCACCATTCAATACTTTCAAGATCCAGACTAGTTAGAGATGATGAGAGCTATAATCTAAATTCCTGGAAGGAAACTATGGGGCTTTCTAGATTGGCAGGAAAGTGTGACATGAAGTTGCCTTTACCTTATTGCTCAGCAGCTACATTGCAAGCCCCAGGTGTGCATTTAAAAGGTACAGGGCAGCTAGACTGAGGGGTGTGGGAACGACTTATCTGAAGTCTTTTCTGTAGCTCAGCAACTACATTGGAAGCTGTCAGAATGCTACAAACACAGGCGGAGCAGCTGCACCAGCGGCAATGAACGCGGCTTTTAGCCGCGCTGAACCTTTAATTTTTTTCCCTTGCCAGCTGTGAACTGTGCAGCTGTGCAGTTCCCAGCCAGCAAACCTGCATAGCTACGCAGTTCCCAGCTGGCAGCCGGATGGGAACTGTGCAACTGCGCAGTTGTGCAGGTTTTCTGGCTTCCGGCTGGGAACTGTGCAGCTGCGCAGTTCGCAGCCAGCAAGGAAAAAAAATGAAAGTTTCAGCGTCATTCCGGTTTCTCTGCTTTTTTAAAACTGTGCAGTTGCACTGGTGCATCATGAATGAACCCCTTTATTTTGTGAATGAATTGACATGTTATGCGCAGTAGAATAACAGTTAAAGCATCCCAGAGTCCCTACTACGCATGTCTAGGGTTCTGATTAGGTCTGGAGCTAGGGTTTGGGAGGTTTAAAAAACTGCGCTGTTAAACCCCAGCTTTTACACCTGCAGGGCATTGAGCGTTTTAATTAGAAGTGAATTCCACACCACGCATGCTCCCAACTCACGATCCATTATGATCCACACCTGTATTGCTGCCTTTAAATGGGCGCTTTAAAGATACAGCGGTCCCTTTAACTGCGCAGCTGCACCGCAGCCTTTAGATGGAGCTGCGATGTTCCGCCGTTTTTAAAAAAGAAGCTGGGAAAACCAGCACCTTTTTAAAGGTGCTTCTTCTCCCCTAAAACGCAAAAACAGCATTTTCATGGAACACTTTCCCTTTTACTCATCTAAAGGCTAGAGTTTCATGCAGCCATGAACACACTTCTTTTTGCCAATCTAGATCAGCCCTATGTTCCTTTCCCTTCAAAACAATCAGTTTCTACTCTGATTTCCAATAGAATATCCCCAGGGAAATATAGTAAAGCCAATAAAAGCCAAGAAACACACCATACCATCTCTAGAAGACATGCCATCCAAACTAACAAGATGCACAATCTTTTCACATACAAATGCTTTTGCAGTTAATGAACGTTAAGGTTAGGCAACACTGGCCTTCCATATTCTTCAGTATGGCAGTGGTTATAATCCCTGGTTAGGAATGACTTGCAAGACAAAAACATCTAAAGGAATACAATTGCCACGTCCCTTTAGCAAAATCTTGGGCCCCTGCATAAATGCCAGCAGTAGCCGCACGAGGCAAAAGCACTGTATTTTTATTGTTCTGGCATGCACATTTTGCAATATCCACAATCAACATGCAATTATTGCTTGGCATTAGTCAGAAAAAAGAGCAAAGAATAAGGGGTCATTCTTAGCAGACCCCTCTGGGCCTAGGTTCAACTGGCCCTCCAGCTATTAGGGAATAAACCATTGTTCCTTAATGTCACTCCAAAGAGGTAAGTTACACAGCACACACACCACAAATTTCCACATTCGCAGAATCAGTTCCAACACTATATGCTCCTCTCCAACACAACGGCCAGTGACTCATGCATACTCAGTTAGCAACATTTGGTTCAGAGGCCTCAATTAGTGCAAGCTCTCTAGAGGGACAAGACGTGGGTGGAAAAAGAGAACCTTTTCTCAGCAGTAGACGGAGCTGCAGCTAAAAGCACTACAGAGATTAGGCAAGCTAGTAAAAATACCACATACTTATATACTGCTGGCCTGTGCTTTATCCTGCGGACTCCCCAATGGCCAGGTTGGCTGCCTTGGTGGCAAGGCAGGACTTCACTGTGATGGAGTCTGGGGATACAAAGAGAGTGGTCAGCAAGCCTTGGTCATAACTCTCACTGTGAGACAAATTTGATTCTTTTCTTATACCTGTTTGTTTTACTGATTGCCACAGAGTTTTCCTACTTCTCTTATTAATGGACTGAGGTTAAATGCCAATGACATGCATAAAGGTTGTATACAGCACTCAGCGACCAGCACTACCCTTTGGATAGACAATTCTCTCTTCCCTTTCCGACCCTGCCATAGCCAGCTGTTCCCATAGGCAAACCTAGACAAAGCCCATTTAGGGAGCAAACACCTATCCTAAGAAAAACAAAACTGAGTTCAGTTTGGACACTAAACTGATGTTCACAAGGTGAACATAATAAGAAGCCTATGAGCGAAGAGGGAAAATTCAAGTAGGAGAAAGAAAACACCACCATCATTTGTCCCAACCACAGCTGACTCTGGCCTTACTCAATCAGAGGTCTACATTATCTCCCATCATTTTCTCCAAGGGAATGAGGCTCTCAGCATTTAAAAAGGTCTCATATTTGACCTATACATGACAGCATCTTGTTTTACACAGCAGTCAATCTGAAGTTACAAGATGAACATACGTGCAATAAGAACCTTTTACCTTATGTATCTATTAACCTCCATGACTAGTAGTTACTGACACCTTTACACTTAGGAAGGATAAAGATATCTATACTATTCGCCGTGGCAGCAAATTTCAAATGAAGCTTTCCAAGATACAGTATTTTGGTGCCTGAGACAGATGCAAAAATCTGACCAAAAATAAATCCCTGTAGATAGCAGTTGAAGCTTAGAAGGATTCTTCCCTGTCATACTCTCTTTCAATATTGTGCCTGTTGCCAAGTAGGCATCATGCAAGTTTTTTCTTCATAAATATTCCCAGAACCACCAAGCACAACTAGAATAATCCATCAACTAAGGTTTATACATACAGTGACTGCCACACTGAAGGTGCTTAAACAACCTAATGTCCGTTTAATATCTTCTCTCTTTTTACAGATCCCAGCTCTTCTGGGGACACTAAGGACAGGATGGGATTCCCTATGACACATGTTCCTCTTCCATCACCACTATCTATAGTGGTCGATAGAAATTTTGAGAAGTCAGAATAAGCACAAGATGCACTTCTCGCCAGCAGATGGAGTCACTTCCCTATGCAGACATAGACAAATAGGATCATCCAATGGCTATGTCAACACATTTCAACCCTCTCTCAATGTGTTTGACCCAGATACTTCAGAGTGAAGCTCAGAGAGAAGAGTCAGGTGGCAGATCTAACAGAAGAAGCTACATTACCCTCCCCCTCTTCAGATCATTACACCAGCCTGACTCCTGGTGCTGTTGTCTCAGCACTCACCTTGGCAGCTAGACACAGATATTGATTTGTAATTCAAATACACTGGGGTAAGGCACCAGTCGTATGTTGCACTAAGTGACCATGAATCTTTGTTTAACTGGGTCTCTTTAAAAAAAACATTACAGAACAACTTGTTTGCATTAAAAAAAAACCAAGTTCCAAAGTACAGTATCTTTTCTGTGCATTCTAAAAAATGAGGGCAAGATTATAATGAATTTACTTTGTCTAATGACAATGAATGGCTTAAGTTATTCTTCCATGTGGTAGTTAAGTGCTAAACTATTTATCCTAGAAAACAAAGATATAAGAAACGATGAGCTCTCATTTAAATTCTCCCCCTATTCTCGACATCAAGCAAATGAATTTCATATTTTTAGGTAAGGTGCATATGGCAGTTGGGTGCCTTAAAGAGGAACAGAGGCAACTCCCATGCCATCTGTTCATTAGTCCTTTCTTCAATACCTTCCCGTTAATTTTAATCTAGAATATCTGAGAAGATAAAATCATACAATCATGGAAAAGATAATGTGAATACTCTGCCTCTTGACATATCACTCATGAAATTTAGCTTTTGGCTTACCCGGAGGATGGCCACAAGAAAAAAAAAAAGAAAAAAGGAAGCACATCTCCAAGCGCTCAGTGGATGGCTGTTTTTATTTTTGCAAGAGCTCTAAAGGTGGCCACTGAAATATACATATAGGCTGAAACACTTAAAAAGAGAGAGAGAGAGAGAGAGAGATTTTTCCAAAATAAGAATAGCCATCCACTGAGCAATTGAAGGCATGTCTCCCCCCACCCTTCCCCCCTTGTGGATGACATTGGGTATTCTCCAGTTTTTGTCTCTTTTACCTGGAGGATGAAGACCACACTATCTTACAAAACTTTGAAGATAGGTTTTCATGGCTCCCACCATGCTGACCAACAGTGGCATGCTACACCCATCATCATTAGCAGAACATCATCAGACTATTTCCCAGACTGGACATTCTTAGATTCCTAAAAGTGCAAGGCTGTGACATTCATTCTAGATTCTCCAGTAATGAATTGCAGGAAGACATTCTTCAGGGAAATTGGCAGGAAATGACACTGTTTTAGCCCCAAACTCGATCTAGTGATGCCAGATAGATTATGGACCTGGAAACTTAAATGCTCATAGAGGTGTCTCCTGCTCCATGAAGCTGAAATCACAATGGTTTTCCTGAACAGAAAGAACTCTGAATTTATCTTGAACAGCAAGAGAAGCCAGGAAAAAGGATACATGTTTCGTTAACACTGTTTGACATCTTAATTTGGAAATGGGGTTGCACCGAGTAATACAACCAATACTGACTGTTTTAACGGTGCAGGGTATTACATCTAGCAAAACACTATTTAAGATTTATCTAAGAGAAGCAAACATTTTCTCTGTTATCCAGGTCAGCTCTCCCCAACCTGGTGCCCTCCAGATGTGCACAGTCTTCTCCAGACTCTGGGGTAAGCTGTGCTTTTTGATGGCAACCCCACAGTCTGGTCGACTATTAAGAAGCTTAGTGCAGAATCAGAGCAGCTCAAGGCAACAGCCGCTGATAGCTGCAGAAGATGTGATGCAATTAATTTGATTGAGAGAGAACTTTCACATGAAGCAGACAATGTATGGTTTGGCATACTCTACTGCCTTCTCAATTCTGTGGTCAAAGAGGTACGTGGGCATTTGTGACTGGTGAGATTCTGCACTCAGCAGCAGATGCCGAAGGACGCTTAAAGCAGGGACATTCCCCACCCACTCAAGGTTCACAGTATACAAAGGTAGGTATATTAGTTTGGCACATGAGGCAGAAAAACTTCACAGGTGTCTTTCTGCCCACCCTTCTTGGCAATAAAAATACAATGGTAACAGAACAAACAACTAACAATTTTCTGCTATTTCACACCACCCCAAAATCTGCTCCCTGAAGTAATGGTTCACTCTGCCTAATGGCAAGCAGATATTTTCTATCCCCTGAGTAAAAGTTTTTCTTCCTGAGAGTCTACAAGTAATTGCTGTTGTCTCTAAAAAGGAGCAATATTTAATGTTCAAAAAGTATCAGGCAATGGGAATTTTCTAGAGAACTTCCCTGTCAAAAGATTTCAAAGCACTTTTTGTGGTTCACCTCTCCTTTTCTTAGGAAGTTGTCACAAGCAGCAGCTGCCACAAAAGGTGAATAAAGGGGAATGGTTGTGGCAACACTTTTTTATTTGGGAAGTAAGGCCTGTATGTAGTGGGTGAGGGCAAGAATGAGTCATGAGGCCTTTACACAGCTGCAGCTTTAAGTTTCACCTGTCTTTTACAAAACAACAGCTTTTGGAATAGAAGCAACTGACTCTACAGAAGACCAAAACACATTTGCTGAAAAAAGACAGAGCTATTTGAGTTCTAATCAAATCATTTCAAAATACTCCAATCTCATTTTTGCATTCAGAATATTGCATATTACGCAAACTTGTATAGGGTCTTTTTCAGTTTTGCTTTTGCATATTTTACCTTGCTTCCAAAAAAAAAAAAAATCTGAACTTTGGCACAAGGCCTGGGAAAGCTGAAGGTGAGATGTCTGTGAAGTTGTCTTGTTCAGATTACTAAACCAAAACTTTCCATCATAATTAGATTTTTTTGATCTTTCACTAAAACAGAGGTACCTCCGACCCCGGAGTCAAATCTGGCCATCCTGGGGTTCCTCAAATGGCTATACTACCTTCTCAGTGGCCCCACCACCCTCATTCATCCCAACTTTTGTGTAATTAAAAGCTTCAAGGTAAAATGTGTTGATGTTTAATAAATAATAATAATTTTAAAAAGCTTTATTTTTACCCCACTTCTCTGTCACAAGAGAAAGAGATGTTGAACTCCTCAGGGTATCAGATGCTACACCAGTGCAGCTATCTTGCAAATTCACCACATATATACATGTCTATACTACATTTGTGACTTCAGCTTTGAGCAACCAATACAGTGATATTAAAATTGTACTCCATTCCAGGAGGATACAGTTCTCACACTCAACTGCATGGCAATTGTACACAGGAGGTCATGAGTCTTCAACAATTGTAGATAGAGTTTCTGAATTCACCCTTGGTTGAAAAGAGAGGTCAGGTCCAACAAATTTTGATTTATGTATTTTGCAGTTGTGCAAATTTAGCCTCAATATTCACCTCAAAGAGAAACCAAGTAGAAAAAATCCAGAGAGAACCAAGAGATTCTCATTACAATTTTGTTGAGGAAAAAAAATCTGTGTGGGAGGAAAAGATCTGTGAAGTTCAGAGGAAAGTTGGGGGAAGGGGGAAGCATTAGCCACCAAAACACATGCCAGAGAGGATGTGATTCTGTTATAACAGCTTGCAGAGTCAATTACCTGATGGAAACTATCTTGAAAAGTAATAGAAATAAATACCAAGTTCCATCTTTAATTCAGCATGGGCTCGCAAATGAGATATATGGCAAGTTCACTTGAGCCAGAGCAGAGCTTGAAAAGTTATTTTTGAGACTACAAGTCTCATAATCACCTAGACAGTATACTCAAAAAAGAACTTTTTAAAACTCTGAATAAGTCCACTTTAGCCAAAACATATACCATTAATACATTTCTCATACAAACATCCCTAGATTTGAATCCTGAAAAGTGCCATTGAGAATTTCCTTTAAATGATCAGAAGATGCAGCTGCCAGACTGTCTTCATCTCGACCCCACCCCAGGAGAGGGCCTCAAAGCAGCATTTATTGGAATACACCCACAGCTAGGTTTGTGACCATATTTGTATCATGACTAAAGCTTGCCATTAGCTGGCACTGCCAGGAATAGCTTTAAGAGAAGTGCATTAACAGCTCAAGGGTGACCATTAGCAATGGCAGGAGATAGTCTGCAAGGCATACACAAAACATTTCAAAATTCCTGCAAGAGCAGGAAAAAGCAGGTGTGTGAACGTAAGCAAGGTGGGTAGGGGAAGGCAGGATTGCAAGTTGAGTGTTTGATTAAACTCACATACATGCCACACTCTGCTCTTTTAGCAATCATCACAGGACAGATGTACTGGTGCCTAATCTACAGGAATCACCACTACCTTCTGGGGCTTAGAAAATGCTCACTCTTATATACCAACTGGTCAGTCTTCAAGAAATACCGGTACATGGTTTCTTTTATTGATTGCAAAGAGTTATCACAAAAGAAGATAGTTCACTGCAATGACATGTGCAAAACAGAGACATGCTACCTAAAATGGCTCCAGTTTTGTTTTGTTTTCTTTTCTTTTAAAGGATGGATGATGTCATTCTGTATATGGATGGTTTGGTCCTGACCAGTATTAGACTGGAAGATCATTTGGAAACACTGTGTATTGTACCTGTTTTGAGCTTTTCAGAAGCTTTCTGTGCATGTTTGTGTGCACCCATATTTATTTATTGCACTTCTATCCCACCTTTCTCTCAAAATGGGATCCAAGGCAGATTACAATAATTTTAAAAGATGCAACTAAAACATTAATTTACAAAAGGAATTAAGGGAATTAAATAACATTACAGTTGGCCCTCTGTATCCATGGCGTCAACTATCCACGGCTTCAAAATGTTACAAAATACATATAAATTCCAAAAAAGCAAACTTTGATTTTGTTACTTTATACAAGGGACAGCATTTTACTTACATTATATTTAATGGGACTTGAGTATCTACAGATTTTGGTATCCACGGTGGGTCCTGGAACCAAACCCCAGTGGATACCAAGGACCTCCTGTAGTTTTAGAAACATGATTAAAACAGCTAAAACACACACACACAAATACTTAAAACAAGAGTTTACACACACACGCACACGTTTTCTGTTAAGCAATGAATATTAACAAACATAAAAGTAATGCTGACATTTCACCAGAGGTGCAACACACAAAGATTTGAAGAGGAAGCAATTAAAGTTAAAGTCATGGGCTAAGAAGAAGAGGCTGACCAAACCACATTAACACAAATGTGAGGCTTTTCTCTTTGTAGGGGGATAGAAAGAAAGGAGTGTGTTACAAATACTAGTGACAAACGAGAGTGCTACAAAGACTGACTTTTGCCATGAGGTTTCAGTTTGAAACATACAAAAACAAAGGAAGCCTTACTCAGGATGTTTAAGCAAAAAGCTTGCTGCCAAAATCTAAAGGGCTTGTACTGTGAGAATTCCTGAGTCTCAGCATTAATGTATTTTACATGAAGGAGATCCAATATTCAATACACGGCAGTTCCAGGCATGGCTGGAAAAACACCTGTTTGAAATCACACAGAGCTACTTCCAATCAACGCTGATAGTACTGAGGAAGAGGGTCCAATAACCTGACTAAAAAACAAGCTTCCCATGAAAAAGAATAGCATGGTAGAGCATGTAAACATGGCTCTCCGCAGGATGACCAGGCACAGATTTTCCTATATGTAACATTTTCCAAAGTGCATGAGCCTGATGAAAGGTTCTTGTCTTAGAACACAGGAAACACGAAAATGTCTTTGGCCAGCCTGAGGACATCACAGGAAACAGGACAAGCTTCCCACAGTAGACAGCAGTGGCAAGAATTCCCTTCTAAAAGCCAAACTGCAATCTGTGGCGGAAACTCTGAACTTAATAGCAACTAGTAACAACCCCTTTTATTAATAGGCAAGATATTTATGATCCAATGAAGTGTGAAAGAACAGATAACAGTATTCCACAGTCATGGCTAGACTAAGACATACTGGCCCGATCTAGACGGGCACTAAGAGGCGCCTGGGCGGCGCCATTAAGGTTTGTGAGCACACAGCGTTCACACACTCACAAACCCTAACATGTAATGGTGCCGCCGCCATTACAGAATGCCGTTTAGATGGCATGTGTAATGGCGGTGCCGCAGCTGCGCAGCTGCTAGAAACATTGAAAACAGCACCTTCTCTGCTACTCACGCTGCAACTGCAGCACAAAAAAAGGAGTGCGGTTCTCCCGCTCCTTTTTTTTGCACCGCAACTGCGCTGCAGCATCTAGCTGCTGCAGCACAGTTAATCCTCAAAAAGGGGTGGCACCAGACCGCCCCTTTTGGGCGGTCTGGAAAGCCCCGGCACTGAGACTATAGATTGCATATTTTTGGAGAGATTGTACAAAAAAAGTTGTAATGCCCAACAGTTAAATAAAACTTGAAATTTAGTATTTTAGGTCCCTCATGCTACCTGATGTTTGCATAAATACAGCACTGATCACAGTCCTGGTGGCGCAGTGGTTAAATGCCTATACTACAGCCACTCACTCAAAACCATAAGGTGGCGAGTTCAAGACCAGCAAAGGGCTGAAGCTCGACTCAGGCTTGCATCCTTCTGAGGTCGCTAAAATGAGTACCCAGATTGTTGGGGGCAAGTAGCTTATAGTTGTAAACCGCTTAGACACTCCTTAAGGGTATGAAGCGGTATATAAATGAAGCTGTTTGTTTTGATTGTTTGTATATTTGGGTAATTTTTGTTGTCCTCTGTTATCGGAAATTTCAGTTCACACTGTGTTTTTTGTTCAGTCCATCTCCGCTTTGTTAACTGGCACAAATACTACTTCAAGTCCATTTTTTCCAGTTCATTCAATGGCCCTGTTGGCCATCAGCATGAAATAAGCACACAGCCTACCTCTGAATAAAGTGATGACTATGAACTTGCATATTCACTAAGCATACAGCAAAATGGTAAGAGACAGAGAGATGGATACATTGAGACAAAAGGCCAACTCTAGACATGGATAAGTGTCCTTTGCTAAACAAGACTGAGCATCAGGCCCCTCTCTAGGAACCAAGGTTTTGGGTTCCTGCAGCCACAATAATTCTTCATTTCTTTTGCAAGTAGGTCTGAGGGAAGATGGTGTATGGGGGAGGTGGGGTGGGGAAGGATAACAGGAATATAAAGGTCTGCTACTCTTTGCTGTGTAGCAAGCCTAACTGTATTCCTTACCCCAAACAGAATTATAAAGTCTGAAGTATCATATTCACTTTTAATTTTCAAAGTACGTATTTTATACAGCACATTATTTTATACAGCATATAAAAATCATTGTTCTGTTTATCAGTGGAAAGGGAAACTACAGAAATAGGCTTGTCCCACCTATCAAAACTTTACCTAATTACTTAAATGTTCCCAGCATTAATTATCACATACTAGTGGTATAGAAATGCATACAGTGCACAGATTCCACTAGACAGAGTGAAATAAAAGCCCAGACCCATTTCATACTCTAGAAGGACAGCAAAGTGCAGGCAAAGAATGCAAGACACTTGTCTGAGGCAGTGACCTTCACCCACAGCTGTGCTGATCACATCTGAAACAACCTTCAAGAAGGAAACAACTCCATCTCAAGAGGAGAGTGAAGAGGTGTAGGTTTAAGTTAAGAGTCAATTGGGAGGGGGTCATCAGGGATCACAAACACAAAAAGAAACCACAGCTTCAAAGGCATACAGATGAAGGCTAAATATAGAGGATTCACCACATCTCCTTACAAACTGTGTCATGGTGTGTCATGCCCTGGAGAAAAACAGATAAAACCCACACACAATACTCCTCCTTTCTCATTGTTGTCCCTACCACTCATGACTTCTTTCTGCTCAACTGGGCATACAACACATTTTTCCATAACCTCTACAAATAAAGAACTTGGTACTGCATGCAGAATTCAGCATGCTAGTGCCTTGAAACCCAGTTTTGGAGAAAGGGTAGAATATAAATAAAGATGTGGAATGCCCTCCCCTTGGAGGCCCCATTAGAGCAACACTGGCTTTATTTAGGCACTGGCATAAATAAACATAAATGTTCATGTAAAAGTCTTTGGAGCCAAACTAATTTATCCTAAAGTATTTATGCACATGGTTTTAAATTTAAACTTTTAAACAGATTTTAAACTTGTCAGCATGATTAATACAATTTTAGTATATTCAAATTATTTTTATGGTTTTAAATTGTTTTGATCTGTCAGTATTGATTGTAAACATGTTCTGACCAGAGAGCTGGGCTATATAGATTGTTTTTAGTGAATAAATAAAGTTAACAATAAGGATTCACAGCTACCTATCTACCCAAAACCACCCAGAGTAACCAATAGTCAGCTAAGCAAATGGCCAATGTATAACATTTATGCACACAAACGTACACCCCTGCTAAGCATTTGGGGGGATCCCACAAACCACAGTCTTCAAAATCTCTCTTACATGTCCATGCCACTCTAATAATGGCATACCAACACTGCAAAGCTAGATTGTGTGGGATACATTTCTTCAGCTTTGCCTTCCCACTGGCTTTCAAGTTAGTTAATTTCCCTTTTTCAAATGTCTGTAATCTGAATCACCTGGTCCCAGTAAATTCCTAATCATCTTGAAGAAATGTACTCACATGAATGTGAATGTACACTTCTTGTGTACCCAGTCATCCTCTTCAGCCCACCTACAGGCTTACAGTTAAAGTGTCTAGGTTGCAGATGGTATATGAGTGTCACACAGATCTGAGCCTCAACAGCACATTGATTAGAAAGTCAGCGGTGCAACATAATCTCCCTTCACAAAAAATCCCATTCTACAAGGCTCTACATACCTTGCTCCCATTCAAGACCAGATTATATGTAGGTAAGTTTTATTTATACTTCTTATACATCAAATAGGAATGTAATCAGTTCCCAACTCCCACCCTCTTTCTACCACTAGTCATGTACATGCTGCCCACTGGCAAGTGTAAACCATCACAAATGGATTAAAAATAAGGCAATTTTATGTACCATTATTCTTTAAAGCAACTTTCTTGTTCTTCTGGCTTTGAAGACCAAGCCTGAAAATTCTATTGGCAAAGTGTAATGGTGACATGGAAGACAATACAAAACTGTGGCCCAAGGTCTTCAGCAGTCAGTGGATGGTTATTCCCAGGGTTCTGGGCATGCTCCTTCCACAGGAAAAGAACAAGGTATGCAAAATAGTCAACCATAAAATAAGAGCAACTATGCATATTAAGAATGTATGCAGAAGTCAGCTTGTTGTTGCTGAAGCAAAACATGGAGGATCAACAAGACAGTTTCCCAATTTACGATCCAAAGGCCATATTTTTCAGGCATCTGCCTAAAGCTAGGGAGGGAAAATTCTGGCCTCCCAGGCTTCTGGATTTCAATTTGCACAGACCCTTGTCATCAGCCACGTTGGGTGGGGCTTTTGGAATCTGAACCAAAATGAACAAAATACATGATACAAGCTTTCAAAGCTCCACTGGCTGCTTAAATTATTTTATTCCCTGGACTTTAAGACTCTTTGTCTCCCAGAGTCCACATGGCTAAAGGGGAGGAGTGGCCTCTGCCTACATAGATATCCCTCCATAACATCTTAAATGAGAACAATAACAATATTTTAACATCATCATACTTTTCCTTCTCCTACATGATTTTAACACCTTTGCCTGATGAAGAAACCAGTGATTCTTTGAAAGTTTGCATCATGTATTTTGTACATTTTGGTAAAATGGCCCAATAAAAGTATCACTATTTTATGGATTCTGGATGTTATTGTACTATGTAACTGAGGGGCTGAACAGGCTGCCCCTTTCAGTGATGGACTGGGACCATGGCAACTAGATGCATATTCTTTTTGCACTGTGGAAAGGATGCCTTTGCCACCACAGTGGTACCTTCTAGCGCTCCTTTTGGTGCTGCATCATCTGAACGCAGCACCAAAGGAGCACCATGACGCCGCCTACCGTGCAGCCGGGTGCATGGTGTGATGGTGACGTCAGGGCAGCATCAGGGCGTGTGTCGTATGGATGCCATGCTTCCACTCTGGCCTGGGTCTAGCGTTTATCACCTGTCTGTCAAGGCTGTGACTGAATAATAAATAAGTCTCCTGGTACTCAAGGCTCAGGAAGTTTCACCTGGGCACCAGGTTCAGAAAGCACAGTGATTGCAGGCCCCCCAAAAATAATATCAGGGTGACAAAAAGGTGCAGGGCAATTTGAGCTCGGAGAGTTACTCCTCCAAGGTCACGTAGCTGGACTTCATTGGTTAAGCAGAGGCATCTGAAGTCAATCTCCTCTCTCCCTTCCATCCTTCAAGTGTGAGACTCTGTCCACACTCCAGAAATGAAAGTAGTTATGCTGTATCTTTTGTTTTTCTTTCACATGGAGCAGGGGGATACAGACCTGACAGTGAAATTAAGCAATACCACTCAGGAGACAGGAGCCCTTCTTTACAAAATTTCTAGACAAAAATTCTTTTTCTGCTTGCTCCTCTGGTATATTAGAGATGTCCTTAGCCCTACAAGACTCCAACATCATTCATATTATTGATGACTGTCAGATTCAGTGTCTTTACATCTTACCTTCACTGCCTGGTGCAAAAAACAAAATGAGAATGAGTTACCACATTTCCCTGTCGGCAGCTAATTATTATTTTGAAAGTGTCTCTTCAGGACAACTGGAAAATTCAAAAAAGCCATTTAATCTTCACCATCTGCAACTCTGTCAGCCCAATTAGAAGAATTACCAAGCTACAACCCGGATACACGTATCACGCATTTCCCTCAATCAGTGCTGGAGCCAATTATTCAACACTTCCCTTAAGACAATTACAAGATATAAAAATAGGTCTGCTGTCAAAATGCAGGAGCCCAACTTACAGCAGCTCTGGGTTTAGAGGAAGTTGCCTCTTCCTCTTACCCAGCCCCACACCCACCTCTTGGTCAAAAGAACAAATGTCTTACCAAGAAAAATGTTGTGGGTGCCATATTCATGCTGTCACAGCAAGACACCTCCAACTGTTTCTCCTATCACTCTTCACCAGAACAGAGGCACCAGAGAAGTGCGTGACCCTTGCAGACAAAGGCCACAAATGAAACCTGAAAATTCACTTTTCTCTCATTTACTCTTCACCACCACTGCATTGTTTCTGAAATCTAAAGAAAAAGCCCAGTCATGTGCTATTCTCATTTTTAAGTGTTTTACAGAAACGTACAGTTTTGTTGGACTCCAAGAAATATCTGGTCCAATCCACTGTCAATGCAGGAACCTATAGGTAAAACATGCCTGACAACTTGCCATCTAACATCTATTTTAAACTCAAATGGAGAGTCCACCATCTTTTTAGATACCTCATTTCACTGATAAACAGGATGTTCATCTTAATTTTTAGTCAATACCTGCTTTCTTGTAAATGGAATCCAATGGTTTGGATCCTACCTGCGAGAATAACAGAAAACAAGCTTCATCCATCTTCCATGTGTCAGTCTTTCAGATACTTGAAGATGGTTATCATAACACCTATCAATCTTCTTTCTCGACTAAATATATGTTGTTGTGGTATTTGTTGTGATAGCCTAGAAACTCCACTTTGATTGAACATCAGAGAAATAAAATGTTCTGGTGAATCATCATAGGAAAAGGCAGTGATGTAGACTCAAGTCACTTCAAGGACTCCACTTGGACTCGACTTGGCAATAAACGAGGCACTGGCTTGACTTGACTAGAGACTTATATATTTTTAGTGGCTGACTTGCTAGCCTAACTTCATCCAGAAACAGCACACATGTTAGGCAATGGACTTGAGGTGGGGCTTGAGGTCTACACAGTTCCTGCTGCACATTGGAAAAGCTTTAGAAGAATGATCTTCTGCTTCAAACCCTCATCCCTCCACACATACCCCCATCCTTTATTCTGTTAAAGTTGGTTTCCAGATTTAACACTCGACTTGAGACTTGACTTAAAAGTATCTTGCAAGGACTTGAGGCTTGACTTGATACTTGGACTAAAAGACTTGAACACATTACTGGGAAAAGGAAAATAAATATTCAAAACACACACTTCTGTGCATCAAAGCTAATGGAAAGTTATCACAAGTCACATGAACTGAACCTTAGCCTCAGTATGCACATGTCAATGCCTGTCTAAAAGATTCAGTCTGAAGCTCACTGAGTTGATATCTAATTACCTAGTTGAATGGACTTGTGGCTACTATTTCTCAGGGGTGGAGAACCTGTCCCTCTCCAGATACTGCTAGACTTCAACTACCATCAGTGCCATGATGGAAACTGTAATAAAAGAGTATATGGGCAACCGCATGTTTCTTGCAGAACCCACTACATCTATCCTGGTTTCTTATTATTATTGTGGTTCTTGTTGTTTATTTATATAGCACCATCTATGTACAGTTACAGAATAAAACAGTTATTCCTATTCCAATATAAAATACTAAAATATAATACTAAAATATAATGCAACCTTCCCTCCCACACACATAATGCAAAAAACAAATAAATACAGATAATCAAATATACTAAAGATATAAAGCAGATGGTTTCTCTTCAGATGATGTCTGACAGAACACTGATGTTTGTTAGTGACTTCTGTGGGGGAAAAAATTCTATATCATCAAGTGTTAAAGAGAAATTAACTGTTTAATCCCACTAGGGAAAACCTCATAGTATGCAATCGTCTTACAACTATAGATTCCAATTCCAGAATCTGCCATTTACTGGTTACCTATGGTAAGAAAAATGGCCTCCAAGTGACCAGTCATAAGCCCTCCATTACTACTGCATATAACTTCTAGATGCAAATGCAGCAAGGACAACTCTCCGGAAGACAGAGGAGACAGTGGAAACTGTCCCCAGCTAAAGAAACATACCAGCATGCTGCAGTCAAATCCTGTCTCCCCTCAAATCTCCTCTCCTTACAGAGGCGTAAACAAAATAATGTATAAAGCACATCCCGCCCCCGCCCTGCCCCCCATCCCCATATATACTCAGATCAGAGGTTAGAGATGTTATATTTAGAGATGCTACTTTTTTGGAACTGCAATTCCCAGCATGGCAAGTAGACAAGCCAACTTAAAGAGTTGATCTTTATCATCTAAAAATGTAATTTTTACAAGAGCTGAAAGACTGTGGCATGCACTAACTCTTCCCCTCTTTCAGAATTAAGACCAATAGAAAGATAGAACAAAGAATAGCGGCAATCCAGTTGTATTGCTCATCTCTGCCAAGCAGGGATATTTAGTATTTACGGTTTTGTTGTTGCAGCACACACCAAAATCTTTCCAGTGGGAGGCATTAGTGCTGTGACAGGAAAGGGGGCTAGATGCTGGTACAAATGCTCAACAATATTTGTGGATTGGCTTGACCAGGATCAGGAGAGAGTGGTAGCTGTCCAGGGATGGAGAAAGTACACTTGCAGGGCTTTTCTCCACACCAGCAGCAAATATGTGTTTTAAAGCTGCCAGTTCCAGTATTATAAAAAGGTCTCTACATCTTTAAAGCGTTGCACAGAAGATATAATTTCAGCAAGTGCTGCTTGGCTCCTGGTCCTTTTTACTGGAAGATGTTAAGCTGTCAAAGTCTCCTGTAGAAGTCTCCCCTAAGTGCAGATGCTTAAAGGAAACCTGGCTCCTCTCCCAAACTGAGTCCAGCTAAACATGTTTGTGCTTACTCACTTCAAGGCCACTACTGTATTTATTTATTTATTTTCAGGTTCATTAGCTGCTGTCTGACTTTACTAGATTAGTGCACAGCTAAAAAAAAACACAACTTACCACTGTCAATTTCAATTCAAATTTGGGATACCTCCAGATTTTATCGCATGCATTTTGCCACCAATGCCGCTGGCTGAGTGCAGCCCAGGTAACCTCCGGCTAGAATCCGAGCTCAGCTGGCCAATTTGCAAAGATGGGAGCTCCCCAGTTTTGAAAAGAGGTCAGCTGAGCTCAAATTCTAGAGGAAAGTTACCCAAACTGCACCCGGTCGGCAGCATCGGCAGCAAAATGCACGCAATAAAATCTGGATGCATCCTGAATTTGAATTGAAATTGGCAGTGGTAAGTCGTGTTTTTTAGCTATGTGCTAATCTCCTTAAACACACAGAGCAGCTTTTCACAAAAGGCAAACAGCTTCTCTAAGGGCCATTCTGACTGAAGGGGGCAAACCATATGAGCCAACACTTAAAAATGCAAGGAATTCAGCAAAGGAGAGGCAAGTTTAAATTCCTAGGGATGTATGGAATCACCCTAGAGCAGCAGAATTGCATTTCAGGTGAAGCAGTAAATCAGGTGAGACAAGGTATGACTAATCTCCACACAGGGAGAGTTTCCAGCAAAGATGGCTTTATAGTCACGCACAATCTATATCTGTTTTCCTCATTGTGTGAGCCTTCATGTGTTGTTGGGCTGGAAGTCCTCAAACTGGGACCACTGGCCATGCTGGGTGGGGCTAAAGTCCAATAATAATCGGGGATTCAGGACTGCTGGTTTGTATGATTTGCCTAGTAGTACTTGGCTGTGATTCCAGAATGATCTCAAGAAGTATTTGTCTTCCTTGATATCAGAAAAAGTACTTTTCGAGGATAAGAAAGAGTCCTGCAATAAACCGGTCTTGCAGTTACATCACTTGCCACCAATACATATCTGTCCCAGATGGCTCTCTGGAAACTAAGTACTGTACTGTAGAATCAGTCTCTGGCTGAACTCATAAATATGCAAAGTCACTGTACAAATTTGGGGTCTTGCCTGTAGCTACTGGTTGAATAATCTGTGGAGTCCTTTTAAAGCAAAAATTTAAAACCCAAGGAACTTACACACCAGTATTCAGGAAGGGTGGAGTCTTTTTTAAAAAAAGATAAGAGTGTCAGAAAAAGCAAGAGGAGCACAAAGTATTAGTTCCAACTGAATCAGAGTCATTTAGTCAACAGGAATGTGATAAGTCCACGTGTAAGTTTCACTGACTCAGGGGGCTTGCTCTAATCAGAACTACCACTGGATTTAGGCCATAGTTCCCAACAGGGAATGAGCACAATAGTGAATGCATATGCAGTGCCCTGATACATATGCACATTCAAATTCAGAACTTGAAAAACTTGCTTTTTTTAAATGCCTGGGGATTCTGAGAGCTGCAATCCAAAAAGGTAACTTTTCCAAGCTCTGTTGAAGTTTTATGTACGAGGGGGTATCCAAAAGTTTTAATGATCACCTTTAAAAAAATTTGACAGAAAATTTATTTTGATTTGTAGTTGTTAATGTATCTCTATGTAATCACTATCTAGATTTATACATTTTTCCCAGCGTATCTTGACTCTCCAAATACCTGATATTGTAGAACTCTCCAGATTGCACCTGACAAGGATTTTACACTTTAGTCACTTCTGGGACAGCCAGTCACAAAAATAAAGGATGCAATGAGTTGATTTTCTCAGCAATGTGTACTTTGGGACCAATGATGACACTGACAAAAAAATTAATCAATATGCCATAATAACTTTCGGGTGATAATTATTACTTTATGATACCCCCTCTTAAGGCGCAATCTGCAGACTTCTACAATATCAGGTATTTGGAGGGTCAAGATATGCTGGGAAAAATGTATAAATCTAGATAGTGACTACATAGAGATAAGTTAACAACTGCAGATCAGAACAAACTTTCTGTCAATTTTTTTTAAAGGTGATCATTAAAACTTTTGGATACCCCCTCGCAAGTGTATCAGTTCATGAAATATCTAAGCAAACTACTTGAATACCCATAATGTGTCTAATTAGCCTGTTTTCCCACCTTACACAATTACATTTTTTATTATTAAAATACTATACACACACATATATACATTCACTACAAGAATACTTCATTTTGTCAGCTCAACAAATATACACCCCCTTCCCCCATCTCCAGTCCTCTTATCCATGTGAGAAATTAACCTAGTTCTTACAGCATTTATTCGTTCTTCCTCTTTAAGACTTATATTATTTATCCAACCTTTTCACATCTCATTTAACGCTTCTGTTTCTGTTTCCAACGCAGTATGTTTATAATCTATTTAATTACTATATTATATATATTTTATCTTCTTACAAAACCAAATTTGAAAAATAAACACTTATTCTTTTACACTTATTATGCTTCTTATACATTATAGTCTGGCAGATAAAACATTTATACCATATATACACATATAAACATGCTTATTCTTACTTATCTTTGTATCTCCTATTGCAATATTGAAACAGTATATCCCAATTATGTAAATCTTCTTTCTCTCCATCCTTCAATTCATACGTTAATTTTGTCCATTTTTTGCAACATCCAGGGCTTTCAACAACCATACATCTACCTCCGGTGCTTCGTTTCTTTTCCAGAATTTTGCTACCGTCATCCTATTCGTAGTTATTAGATATAATATCTGTTTCAGATATTGCCTTTCCATTTTACCATCTAACATGTTTAATAGAAACAGTTTAGGTTCAAGTTTAATTTTGATATTGTATATTTCTTGAATTACTTTGTGAACCCTTTTCTAAAATACCTCAATTACTGGACAGGCCCACCACATGTGATAGAAGGATTCTATATTATCCCCACATCTCCAACATCTTCCGTCCTTTTTTATTATATATTTTTGCAATTTTTGAAGGAGATAGATATCACCTATGGAGCATTTTTATAAAGTTTTCTTTTATGTTTGCACATAGGGCAAATTTTAAATCTTTCCCCCATGCTCTTTCCCATTTTTCCAGTTTAATATTATGTCCTACATTTTTTGACCACTCTATCATATTTGTCCTTATTACTTCTTTTTCCAAATTCAGCTTCAAACAAAATTACATTTTTAAATGTGCAGGAGGTGCACCCAGAAAATTAGAAAGAGATGTAGTCTACTAGCATTTCAGTCTACTAATTCTTGTACTAGGCAGCTAATTGGCATGTACCTATAAAACGCGGTGATTGCTAGTGGAAAAGCTTACTATTGGAACAGCAGCTGTGTAATACCCACCAAGTCATCAACCCTCAAGTCAACAGCCAGTCCAAAATGCAAGTGTAAACTTTCTGTACAATGCTTCAGATGTACTCTCCTTTTATGGCATTCATGCCAACATCTTCCTCTTCCATCCTCCAGTAAATGAAACATCATACTTAGATTTTCTCCAGTACTCCAATCAATCAAGCATGGATAGCTTGCTTCTAAACTGACCACATCAACAAAGCCTCTGAATGCTGCATTTATGCCATCATTTCCCAAGATGAAAACAAACCATCTTTCTAACACAATAGTCCTAATGAATGCAAGCACTGCTAGAATGATTCTAGCCTAGAAACTAGAGCATGGAAAAATTACTTTTTTGAACTGTAACTTGCACAATCCTCCAACCAGCATGCCTAGGGAATTCTGGGAACTGTAATCTGACATTTCTGAGTGCTGACGAGCAGCTGGGCACTCTTTCATCAAATTCATTTTGTTCTATTTCAGAGACGGATAAAACATTAGCATGGAAATTTCACAATCTCACTAGATCAATCAGTTGTCCTTTAACCAAAAACATTTAAATGTGCATGGATATTGCTAAATATAGGTGCTCACTCAGGTACTGAATGACACTTGATATAACTTGCAGTTTAATAAAACAATCACTCACATTTAAAAAAAATAATCAAAGGTGACCTTTCCTTCTTTTTAATTCCCTATAATAGTAACTCGTCAGAACTAAAATAGCCTCAAAAATGAGTAAGCAGGACCTAAATTCACAGCTCTAGTTAGAACTTGCTCTCATTGTTAAACTGCTGAAACTTAAATTGACTGATCTATTTATTAAAAGCATGTAGATCAAGGGTGAAAAAAGACACAAGCATGCTAGCTTGCTTCTTAGTGTTATGAACTGTAAAAATTAGCAGGCTGTGTTTGAAAAGCTTGTTACTAGAAGAAGATACAATTGCAATGCTTTCAAGTCTCATAATTTCTAGGATCATCCCATCCCATGATTTAAAGAGGTGAACCACACTGGTCTTGCTTTAACATCACAGATAAAATGTATTAAAGCCAATGGCAGGATGACTTGCATAGCAAAGCAGGATAAATTTCCAGCCAAGAGCATCCACTACATCTGCTCAGGCACAAAAACAAAGAAGTTGCATTTACACATAGGTTTATCACACTAGAGAGCAAACAGGAATTAAACAGGAATTAAACAGGAAATGCCCTATGTTAAACATAAGGCATGTTAAATGCCCTATGTTAAACATAAGGCATTTCTTGTTTAATTCCTGTTTAATTCCTGTTTAAATCCTGTTTGCCCTCTAGTGTGATAAACAGAAATAATGCAGTTTGGTATCACTGTGGTACGTGCTCTGGTAACCTCACGCCTGGATTTCTGTAATGCGGTCTACATGGGGCTACCCTTGTGCTTAACCCGGAAACTTCAACTGGTCCAAAATATGGCAGCCAGGCTTGTAATTGGAACATCAAGGACAGAGCACATAACACCGGTGCTCAAGGCTCTCCACTAGCTGACGATTAGTTTCCGGGCGCAGTACAAGGTGTTGGTTTTAACCTTTAAAGCCCTACATGGCTTGTGTCCATCTTATCTCAGGGACCACCTCTCCCCTTATGAAACCCCCCCCCCCCCCCCGCACACTCCAATCCTCTGGGAGGAACCTGCTACAGCCTGTGAAAACTAGGCTTTCGCAGACCTCCCAGAGGACTTTTTCCACTACTGCTCCCAAGCTTTGGAATGGTCTGCCAGATGAGGTGCGTCTTATCTCTTGATTGCTTTAAAAAAGCTCTGAATATACATCTCTTCCAGCAGGCCTTCCCTGAAACCTCTTAGATCCCAGCTCCGAACGGGACCTATTAATTGAATTCAACCCCTTGCCTGGTGCTATTTTTCTCCTCGATCTAAGAACTATGGAGGATGAATCATGCTTTTAATGTTGTGATGATTTTAAATTATTGCTAATTTAATTTATTTTTAAGGGTGGGTGGCTGGGAATGGGTCAATGAAGTGTTTTAATTTGTATGTTTTAATCTTGTTGTACCCCACTCCGATTGTACTCACAGAGGAGTGGGCTAGAAATAAAGATTATTATTATTATTAAGTGCTGTACCTCCATCCTATGGAGTCCTGGGAAAGTCTGTAGCCTTCTCGACCAAAGAGTACTCGTGCCTCACAAAACTACAAATCCCAGGATTCTGTAGGATGGAGCCATGACAGTTAAAGTGGTGTCAAACTGCATTATTTCAACACTGTAGATGTACCAAACTGCTTTCAAATTGATTCTCCCTGCTCAATACACTTTCCCGAGACAGCAAGTATCCTACCCAATGTCACAAGAAAATGACTCTTCTACCCATTTTGCTTTCTACATAGCTCTTGGTTCCCATCAAAAACATATGCAGCCCCATTTATATAATCAGTGATCCTCCAGAAAGAAGACATATGAAGATGTACTGAATTGCTGCTGCAATGATATCACAAAAAAGAGCAAACAAAAACATGTTGACTTTCACCCTCCAGCTGCCATCACAAGCAGGGTGGAATGACCTCTATGTTCTTTCCACTAAAGGGGCTCAAATGAGATAAAAGAATAAAAGGGGACAAGTAAAACTTAGAACAGCATTATTACAAATGAAGCAAAAACCAAACAGCTCTCTTTGGAGCTTTGATACCAAAATATAAGGTCTGCAATCAATGAACTAATTTTCTGGCTAGGATTCTTCTAGAGTGGTGGTGGCATCTTTTGCAGGCAGGCTCCTTCTCCTTCTGACCATGTGGGAGATTTAAAAGTGCAGGAAATTTACAGTCTCTTTGCATCTCAACAAGGACTCCCTCTTGAAAGACAGGAGTCCTTTGTTGAGATGGAGCCTGCCTGCAAAAGATTCCTCCCCATACCATCTTAACTAAGGACAGAAACAACAAAATGCAGGCATCTTACTAACATCTCCAATTTTTCTCCTGTTTGGTAGATAACATCATGCCTGATGAAGAAGCCAGTGGACCTTCGAAAGCTTGCAACAAGTATATTGTGCATTTTGGTTGACCAATAAAGGTATCACTATTTGGTGGATTTTTGTTTGAATGGCCAACACAGCTACCCTTGCATGTCCTCTAAAGGTGTTTTTTTAAATAAATAGTTTCTGGTGCCCTTTTATTAATGTTACATTCAATGCTGGGTTACAGAAAAGACTGCCTTTCCTGGAGATTAGGTAGACTGAAATTGAGTCACCCACAAAGTTATTTAGACAAAATAGTCTAAATAAGGGGAACTTAAGCTTCTTTTCGGATAAATCCACATCACCCTTTCCCTGATGACTAGGAGTGCATTTACACTGTGGAAATAATGCAGTTTGACATCACATTAAGTGCTACAGTTTCATCCTATGAAATTGTGGGATTTGTAGTTTTACAAGTTCCTTAGTCTTCTCTACCAAAGAGTGGTGGTGTCTCACAAAATTACAAATCCTTGAATTCTGTAGGATGGAGCCATTGCAGTTAAAATGGTGTCAAAGTACATTATTTCTGCAGTGTGGCTGCACCCTAAAGCTGCTGCCATAGTGCAGAATTAATGCAGTTTGACACTACTATAACTGTCATTGCCCAATCCTATGGCATTCTGGTGTTTGTAGTTTGTTGTGACACCAGAGCTCTTTGACAAAAAAGGATAAATGTCTCACAAGACTACAATTCCCAGAATCCCCTAGCATGGTGCCAGCACGGTGTAATGGTTCAAGCCATTATACCATGCTGGTGTTGGACTATGACTATGGAGATCAGGGTTTGATTCCCCACTCAAGCATAAAAACCCACTGGGTGATCTTGGGTAAGTCACACTTTCTCAGCCTCAGAGGATGGCAATGGCAAACCCCATCTGAAAAAACATGCCAAGAAAAGCCTATGATAGGCTCACCTTGGGGTTGTCATGAGTCAAAAATGACTTGGAGGCACAACAACAACAACAACAACAACAACAACAGATACAGCCTAAGTGGTTCTTTTAACCTGGCTTTAACTGTACAAAGATATGCAATGCACATACACACCCTTCCAGGACATCATAGATGTGTCTATTTGTTCCACGGGTAATCACTGTGTCATTTAGGAATTACATGTCTAGATTCTAATCTAATCTTAGAATCCACAGACTTCTAGATTAATATAGTAAAGACATATTTGTCAAAACTAAGTATATTATCTAAGCTAGAATCAGAGGTAGAAATCAAATTGTCATAGCACCCACAATTATTTACAGAGACACTGCAGCCTCATCCTTCTGATAAACAGACTCAGTCCACTGTATTTTGGACAGCCTTCCCTCATGTCGCAATGGCAAATTCAGTGCAGCGTGTTCTTAAAAATGAACAAACATGGTTACACACAAACATTGGCCAACGGCCACCATCATCACTTTTTACTTAGCCCAGTCATTTGCCATAACATATCACTGACAGCCTAATCAGATACTAGGGCACTGTTTTCTAGTTTCTAATTACATCCCTTGAAGCTGAAATTACAGCTTGCTTCCAGTCTACACCAAAAGCATCCCACACTGAGGATCTCCTTCAACACTCCTATGTAGCACTACTTCAGCTTATGCTGCTTTCACATGGATAAAGGACGCCAGCTCATCAGGTACCACCCGATCAATGTTTCGGAGCATCTGAGTGGGTATTGCAATCACCCACATACTGGAAAGAGATCAATAATCAGCAGAGCTTGGAAAAGTTACTGTTTTGTACTCTAACTCCCAGAAGCCCGCAGCCAGCACAGGGTGACCAGATGTCCTAACTGCAAAGGAGGATGAGGCACCATAAAATGTAGACAAAAAACAAACAAACAGCTTCATTTATATACTGCTTTATACCCTTAAGGAGTGTCTAAGCGGTTTACAATTGCAAGCTATTTGCCCCCCAACAATCTGGGTACTCATTTTAGCAACCTTGGAAGGATGCAAGCCTGAGTCGAGCTTCAGCCCTTTGCTGGTCTTGAACTCGCCACCTTATGGTTTTGAGTGAGTGGCTGCAGTACAGTCTTTTAACCACTGCACCATCAGGGCATTCCATTCTGGACATTCCAGAAAAAATATAGGATATTACTACTAAAGCTAAAAAACACTAATATAAATAAAAAACTTTTTTATTGTTTACTTACAGCTATATTACATATATTGCATTTTATTATGTACTCAGCCAGATTTTTCTGGTGAACTTATCTTCACTAAAATGCCTTGTAAGCTAACAATAGGCTTACAGAACCCTGAGCAAAATGCACATTTAAAATTGTACTTTGCTAGCAGAAACCCTTAACTCAGTCTACAGACAGACACATTTCTCAAAGGGGAACAGCAAATGGGGTGTTACTCAATAAGCTTCTTAGTCATGCTTAAAATGGAGGGACATTTTGGAATTTCTCCTGGACAGAAGGTTGAAATGTAGGACACAGACTGGAAAAAGGAGACATCTGTTCACCCTGAGCCAGCACAGCCACTGGCAGTGTTGGCTGGGTAATTCTGCAGTTGTACTCCATCGAAGTAATTTTTCCAAGCTCCACTCAACTCTTCCATGTTATTTTCCACAGTTTCATTTCCATGGGTAACCTTTGACAAGTTACACACTCTCAGCCTCAGGGGAAGGCAATGGCAAACCTCCTCTGAACAAATCTTGCTAAGAAAACCATTTGATATTATTATTATTATTATTAACCTTTATTTATATAGTGCTGTAAATTTACACAGCGCTGTACATACAATCTTTTTAATTAGACGGTTGCCTGCCCTCACGCTTACAAACTAAAAAGACACAACACAAAAGGAGAAGGGAATGGTGGTGGTGAAGGGGATGAGATCCAGCAGTTTCTTCTCTCCCTCTGAGGCCTGGACCAAGGCAGATGGACTGGAGGGAGGGCTCGGCTTCTTAAGACATAGTTAAAACGAGGCATCCTGGGGCAGTCAAGGGCACACACCTTCCCCAAACAATGTAGTCAGAAGTGACTTGGAAGGCACACACAACAATAAAACTTACTTCAAACCAGTAAAGAATTTGAAATGAAAGAACTGGTATCTTTTATAAGAGAAAGAAAAATTAAAAGTAGTGATAGTGAAAATCTATGTATTGTCAAAGGTAATAATATTCAGTTCGTTTCAGCTGCACATCACTTTATTAAGAGTAACTGTACATTACTAAAAGGAAACATCAACAGAATTCTACTCTTCTTTAGTCTATCTATTTTACTTTCATTTCAATTGTCTCTACACCTGCCTTCCACAAACTAATTCACACTTTACCTAGCACTGGTGCCCTGCACAGTAGAAATGTAAACGGGAAAAAGTTGTCTCCAAACACTGAACAGACCAAAAAGGCATACATCGACTAATTTGGGCAGTCTGAAGCATGATGCTGAAGCAATTCCAGTTCACACTTTATTGACAATCTTGTTTTCACGTTTATAAAGTGTGAATTGGCTCTAAGACATTTGTGCTCTGTTTGTGTATGTGCCTTAAGTTGCTTGTTGCCTTATGGTGACCTCATGAATTTCATAGGTTTTTCTTAGGCACAGAATACTCAGATGTGATATAGAGTATTTATACAAACTACCCCAAATGCTTACAATCAGCCACCTATAAAATGCCCATTTTACAAAAACCATGTTTCCCAGCTAACAAATTACCAAAATTAACAGCTTTAAAATTCTGTACAAACCAAAGTGTTAAAGCATAAGATCTTATTGTGTAGAAATTAGAACTGCAAGGGCAAAAGAAAAAAAAGATTTCCATTCATTGTATTAACAAGCAATGGCCCTCACTAGTACATATATGGTGTAACATTAAATCCAGAGCAACCCCTGTCCAAACTAAAAATGATACATCAATACTGTACCTCTGTCTGTGTGCCCTGGTTTACTATGGGTGCCCTGGTTTTTGTCAGGCCTGTGAGATAATTAGACCTACTCTAGGGATAGGATAATCCAACACTTGCCAAGGAAAGAAGAGAAAAGAGAACCATTCTCTTGAGCCAAAGCTCTGCTAAATATTTAAACCCCACCACAAGTGGACCTGCTCTACTGGTTTTCACAAGGTGTGCTCAGTATTTTTCAAAAGCGTTTATTCATGATAGATTTCAATTGCTTCTTTTTTGCGGTGGTCATAAGTGCTGAGACACAGCCCTATGACAACTCTTCTGTCCAGAAGTGTGTGGGCGCTCGGGTGACTTTACAGCACGATGCTGCACCCCATATGGAAGGGGCTGCAGCCTTGTGATGTAAGGGCGCCGATATTAGGGCTCAGTGCATATGGATGCTGTGCCTTATTGAGCCCTAATATTGGCGCAAATGGCCTGTTTGTACTGGGCCACAGTTTATACCCAGCCAAATATCTCATCCTCAATCCACTCAGCCAGTAGCTCTCTATGAGTATAATTGGAAAGAAGTAGAAAAATCAACAGTACATCAAGTTAAGGGTACAGTGGACCCAAATGCTAACAAACATTCCCTAAAGAATATTTTTACTTTTATATATACATTGAGCTTTGGTACTTAATGTAGAATATCTACTACTATCAGGTACTATACATCTGAGCAGGTGAAATCACAGTCCCAAGATTAACACTATCAGAAGATTTAAAAAAAAGAATACATAGTCATTATTATTATTATTAAGCTTTATTTATATAAGTGCTGTAAACTTACACAGCACTGTACATACAGTCAATTGAAACAGACAGTTCCCTGCCCTCAGGCTTACAACAATGACTGCAGGGGGAACAAGACCTACAGTTGAATAATACATTTATTGAGACAACCAAAATGTTACAAAAGTATACATACTTTCTAATTAATCAAAATTCTTCCTCTGATTAGGAGGTATAAAAAAAAGTAGGAGATAAGAGTAAGAAATAGAAAAGTCCAAAAATTAAGTCAGGTGGTATGGCTGAACTAAAGCTAAACTCAGTTTCAGTATAAACTCCTTTTCAGTATAGAGACTGCAGACTAAGAGGCTGTGCAGACCACTAGGAAAAGCCAGCCTGGGGGCAGAGTCGAGGCATGGCGTCCATATGATGCCCGCCACAGCTCCACCCCCAGGCCAGCATGGCACCATGTGCCACACCAGATGGCGCGTGGTGTCACAGCATTTCTCTGGCACTGCATCCACACGGTACAGCATCAAAGGAATACCTTAAAGCCGCAGTGCTGCGACTATTGTGCCCTGGAAAGGATACATCAGGGCTGCGGTGTATGGTTGCCGCGGCCCAATCTGGCTGTAAAGACACAGTCCCAAAGTCAATCAGTGAAAGATATGCAAACAGCAGATTATACCTAGCAATGTATTCTGGAATAAAGAACTGAGTTTCTTACTTATCACAGGTAAGTAAGAAAAACAAGTTGACCATTCCAATGTCATCATCAATACCATTCAAAAATATAGGTATCAGAATGGAACAGGAAGATAGAGGCTGCTACAGACTTTATATCTGAACTCTCTAAATTTAAAAAATTGCCTATGGTCCAAAACACACTACAGAAATAATCCAGTTTGAGACTGCTTTAACTGCCTTGCCTCAGTGCTAAGGAATCCTGGGAATTGGACTTTACTGTGGCACCACTGCTCTCTGATAGAGAAGGCTATAGGTCTCCCAAAACTACATTCCCAGAATTCCCCAGCATTGAGCCAAGGCAGTTAAAGCAGTCTCAAATTGGATTGTTTCTGCAGCGCATTTTGGATCTAGGTGAAGCAAAATTAAGATTTCTTCAGAGAAAACAGACATGAATTCATGTCTATAAAATTCACCTTAGAGGCTTGTCAGCACATGTTCAGCACTAGAGACTACAAGTACAAAATAGGATCCATGTAATGCAAAGGTGGAATGCAGACAGCACTCTGGATCAACAATCCTGACTTGCTCACAGTTTTTTCCCCCTCCATCTTTTCCTGGAATTGCCTAGTTCGTATTTAGACCAAGAAGCAGGATGGCCACCTGAAAAAGAGGAGATGGATTCTGCCTCTTTTTATAATTATAATTGTTAGAATTGGTGTAGCAGGTCACCAACTTCACCTACAGCATATTCCCTGTACTACAGAACTATGAAAAAGTAAAAGTGGGAATCGTGTGACTGTCCAGATGTTGCTGAATTACAATTACCAGCATTCCTCTCCATTGGCTATGCTGGCTAGGCCTGATGGGTTTTGCAGCTCAAAAAATTCTGGAAGACTGCTAGATTCTCACCCCTGCATTAAAGACCTAGGAGCCCTCTTGTTCTCTTTTTCCTTTGGCAGCCCTAAAGTGGAGGTTTCTAGTATTAGCTGAAGTGTCAGTAACCACATTGGCCTGGCGAGAAGAGTCCCAAAAGCAATGCATGGCACTTGTGAAGTCCTTGGGAACTTTCTGCCTCTGTTCACACGCTGATATATTTCTGAGCTCTTGTTTCAATCTGTGAAATATGAGTAATCCAGATTATGTTAAGACATCACAGGTCTTCCTATTATGGATAGCTAACAATGCTGGGCACATGTAAACATATGAAAAAAACTTTATGCCAATGAAAACAATGTTTCAATTTATTCCCCAGCCCAGTTTTGCATGACTGCTCCAGCTCACTGATCCGGGGCTCTGGTGAAAACAATAAAATTATAAAATGCCACAATCCTGGTATCTATTACCAATGGTTTAAAACTCATATCGTGATTACATAAATGTGTTTGAATCCTTCAGAGTAACAGTTATTTTCTGCTCTGTTACCCAAGGCTTCATGGTATGCAACATCATGTTTAAAGGGATAGTCTTAAGGAAAACATGAATAGCTTATGTTATGTATGTATATATGTATATATGTTATGCATGTATATATGTATGTATATATGTATATATTCCTCAAAATGATTATCTTTCTACATGAGGGCCAGCACAGTCAAGTCAGATATGGTGATGCTCTCTCAGAGCCCTTTCTAATAACTAATGGTGTGAAACAAGGCTGTGTTCTTGCTCCAACTCTATTTACAGTCTTTTTCAGCATGATGCTCCAAAGGGCTACGGCAGATCTTGAAGAAGAAGATGGCATCTATATATGTTACCGTACAGACGGTAGCTTGTTTAACTTAAGTCTGAAGGCTCGCACGAAGACTCTAAACTATCTAGTCCGTGAGCTGCTTTTCGCTGATGATGCTGCCCTTGTTGCCCATACAGAAGCAGCTCTGCAATGCCTAACATCCTCCTTTGCAACAGCTGCAGAGCTGTTTGGGCAGGAAGTCAGCCTGAAGAAACCAGCCTGCATCACAGGAAGAGCACTGTCACCCCCACGTCACTATAGGCAAATCTGTGCTTAAATCCATCCAGCAGTTCACCTGCCTGGGAAGTATCATCTCCTCAGACGCCAAGATCGACAAAGAGATTAACCACAGATTAGCAAAGGCATATAGTGCATTCAGAAGGCTTCACAAAAGAGTCTGGAGTAACAAACACCTGAGGCTAAGCAAAAAAATCAGTGTGTACAGAGACACTGTACTCTATGGGTCTGAAACATTGGTCACATATCGCCAACATCTACGACTCCTTGAATGCTTTCATCAGCGCTGTCTACACACAATCCTAAATATACACTGGACTGACTATGTGATGAATGTTGCTGTCCTGGAGCAAGCAGGGATCACCAGCATTGAGGCCATGCTACTGAAAACACAGCTGCGCTGGGCAGGGCATGTTTCCAGGATGGAAGACCATCGTCTCCCAAAAATAGTACTCTATGGTGAACTCACCACGGGTCAGTGTAAGAGAGGTGCCGCAAAGAAGAGATACAAGGACTCCCTGAAACAACATCACAGGTTCGGCCAAATTGATCACCAACAACGGTCTGCCCTGGCCTCACATCGGGAGGCATGGAGACGCACTATCCACAATGCTGCAGCCTCTTTTGAGAACTCACATTGAACGAGTCTCGAGGAGAAATGACAACACAGAAAGAACCACAATTTGGAAACATCACCTAAGGAGACTTTCTGCTGTGCTTTCTGTAACCGAACTTGTTTATCTCGGATCGGCCTTTTTAGTCATCAACGCATTTGTAGTAAGCGTGGGATGAGTCCTTCCTGAATCTTCATTAGCGAAGAAAAGCTAAGCCATATATGTACGTATGTATGTATGAATCTGCTTCAGGGTATTCTCCCTTCGGTCATGCAGAGGAAAAGACTGGCACCCCCTACTTTTCCATCTTTTAGTTCCTTTTAGGACTAGGTGGCATCTTTGGCTCTACAGATGGTTATGACTACAACTCCCACAATCCTCTATCACTCATCATGTTGACTATTGCATCTGGGAGTCAAATTCCCTGGTCTAGGATGAATTCATGGTCTCACAAGGAATCACCAAAGGCAACCTAGCATTTGCCTTTGTAACATCATCTTGTTAAAAGATGTTTAGTTTCTTTTGCATGCTTTCTTTTATTTTCTTTTTCTTTTTCCTTTTTTCTTTTGCCAAAAGGCAATTTAATGCAGGTAAATTTGCAAGAGTTTTTTTGGGGAGATACAGGGTTTGATTCCTACTGGAAGCTTTAACCATTTTAAATACACACACACACCCCACTACTCCTGCCAGTAAATAAGCTGTTTAACTTTTGTAAAGATGCACTCCACCAATATTCACACACATACAAAAAAGCAAAACACATACAGTCATCCCTCCATATCCACTGATTCTTAATCTATGGATTCAACCATCCGCAGTTTGAAAATATTTAGCAAAAATTAACTTCCAAGAAGCAAACCTTGATTTTGCCATTGTATGTAAGGACAACATTCCACTACACCATTGTATTTAATGGGACTTGAGCATCCATGGATTCTGGTATCCACAGGGAGTCCTGGAACCAAACCCCAGCAGGTATCAAGGGCCTGCTGTATTTGTAAGCTACCACCATCATCCCCAGCATTGCCAACTGGGCAGCATGTAAGCATAACCAACAAAAAGCTAAAATAAATAAATAAATGAGTTGGGGATGTCTAGGGCCTCATAGTTGTTGTGGGCCTTCAAGTCATTCTGATTTATGGTGACCCTAAGGGTAATCTATCTATGGGATTTTCTTGGCCAGATTTGTTCAGAGGAGGGTTGCTTCTGCCTTCCACTGAGGCTGAGAGTGTGACTTGCCCAAGGTCACCCAGTGGGTTTAATGGCTGAGCTGGGAATCGAACCCTGATCTCCAGAATCATAGTCCAACACTCAAAGCATTGTGCCACGCTGGCTCTATCTACAGAGACAGTAAAAACATCTCATTTACCAGGAATCTGAAAAAAATAAAACCAATCCTCCCCCCACCCCGAGCTCAATTACTTTGGAGCACCTCTGATTTCCAATTCCATGAGTGCTTTTTAAAGTTTTTATTTGGTCACATCCCCAGTTTTTTTTCCTTTTTCCAGGACACATCCACCACCATTTTGAGCCAGACTAAGAAACATAAATTTATATTTCTAGTAAGCACATTTCTTGCAGTTAGGACACACCTGGTCACCCTGGATGTAGTACCCAAGTGTTGACTCCTTTTGAGCAGATCTAAGAGGCATAAATTTACATTTCTAAGAATGTTTGCACTAGTCAACCATGGATTTGGCAGCACAGGGCGACCAGATGCGGTCTTCCCTTTTCCACAAATGTCCTCCATCATTTTGAGCAGCACTAAAAAGAGGCATAAATTAACATTTCTAGGGACTCTTTCAAACGGGGAGGAATTTCTCCCAACTCCGAATGGAGCCAATGCGGATTCATGTAAATTCGCTTGTTTAGCGAATTTACATGAACCCCTGCTCCGTTCGGAATTACCCCCTCCTGCCCGAATTTGCATGCGAAGCTTTAATTCGCAATAATGTAAAACCCATGATTGCATTCGAATTGGCTTCCCTCTTGCCCGAATTTGCGTGTGAAGAGTTAATTCGCAATAACGTAAAACCCATGATTGCATTCGAATTGGCTTCCCTTTTGCCCGAATTTGCATGCGAAGAGTTAATTCGCAATAACGTAAAACCCATGATTGCATTCGAATTGGCTTCCCTTTTGCCCGAATTTGCATGCGAAGCTTTAATTCGCAATAATGTAAAACCCATGATTGCATTCGAATTGGCTTCCCTCTTGCCCGAATTTGCGTGTGAAGAGTTAATTCGCAATAACGTAAAACCCATGATTGCATTCGAATTGGCTTCCCTTTTGCCCGAATTTGCATGCGAAGAGTTAATTCGCAATAACGTAAAACCCATGATTGCATTCGAATTCACCTTAAATTATACTTCCAATTTAGCCTCGTATGAAAGAGTCCTAGGAGTATTGCCCTCCTTGGTAGTCAGGGCCCTTCTGGTCACCCTGGATGTAGTGCCCAAGTGTTGACTCACTAACTAGCCATGGATTTGGCAGTGCAGGGTGAGTACACTTGGTCTTGGTTTTTCCAAGACACGTCCCCCATCATTTTGAGCAGGACCAAGAGGCATAATTTTTCATTTCTAGGAGTGTTTCCACCAGTCAAGCATGGATTTAGTAACTTCTTGGAGGAACCTGCTTCAGCCCATGAAGACTAGGCTGTTGCAGACCTCCCAGAGGGCCTTCTCTGCGACCGCTCCCAGACTATGGAACGGCCTGCCAGACGAGATCCCTCTTAGTACTACCTTTGATAGCTTTAAAAAAGCTGTAAAGACGCACCTCTTCCTGAAGGCCTTCCCAGAATAATTTCCCGGCTCTAAACTCTCCGGCTTAACGGACCCCTGCTACCACTGCCTATGATGCTCATAGTCAACGTGGTTTATTATTGCATTTTGCTGTTTAAATTGCTAAATTGTTATTCATGTATTAGTTTAATTTAATTTTAAGGGGTGGGAGGGTTAGGGATTGGGTGGAAGGAATGTTTTAAACTGTTGATTGTTTTAAATCCCTGTTGCACACCGTCCCAGCTTGCTTTGCAGGGGGGTGGTTTAGAAATAAAATTTATGACGATGATGATGATTAATGCCGGGTGACCAGATGTGGCCTAAGTCTTCCTTGTGCCAGAAAAGTCCTGCATCCTTTTGCTCCTGACTCAGAGGCATTAACTTCACCTTCCTAGGGGTGTTTGCCCCAGTCCAAGCAGGGGTTTAGCAGGGCAGGGGGAGCAGCTGTGGCCTTCCCTTTCCCCACCAACCTCCTCCACCGTTTTGGGCAGGACTGAAAAGGCTGGCGTGCACCTCCCTGGCCCTGGGGGCTCGTCGTGGGGCCTGGTCCTCCGGGCCCTTTGGGCTCACCTGCTGCGCCCGAAGAGCTTGAGCCCGAAGCGCTTCTTCTTGCCGCTCTGCCTCCGTCCCAGCAGCACCAGGGCACCGGCACCAGCACCAGCAGGCACCCTCTCCTCCTCCTCCTCCTCCTCCTCCTCCTCCTCCTCCTCCTCCTCGGGCCCCGGGCAGCAGAGAGAGAAGGAGGAGGAGGCGCCCTCCTCGGAGCCGGTGGCCGAGGAAGGGGAGCTGGGGCAGCCTGGGGCAGGGACACCGCTCTCCTCCTGATACTGCTGCTCCTCCTGGTTGCCTGCCCGCCTCTCCATGCCCTCCTCCTCCTCCTCACCTGCCTCCAGGGGCAAGGATGCCAGCCATGCCAGCCTCCTGGGAGAAAGAATGCTGCCTCTCCTCCTGCTGCTGCTGCCTCCTCTTCCAAGGGGCTGGCACTCCTAAGCATGAGAAGGATGCCCTGCCAGGATGGGTGCCCAACACGCCCTGCCTGCCACTGAAGAAGGGCCCCAGCAGCAGCCTCTGCTTCTCCCCGGGCAAGGTGCTGCTGCTGCTGGAGACAGAGCCCTGCTGCTGATGCAGGAAGCGTCAGAGAGGAGCAGCAGAGAGAGAGAGAGAGAGAGCAAGGTAAGAGAGAGGACCCCGGTTAGCTGCCCTGGAAGCTGCCTCCTCCTCCTCTTCTTCTCCTCCTCCCAGCAGCCCAGAGAACAAGGGAAAGGGAAAGCAAAAGTCGTAGCAGGCGCCAGGCTCCACCTGCAGTCCCCGGACGGCAGCGCATCTGGCTCAACAGCCCACGTGGTGGTGGTGGTGATGAGAGTACTGTAGAGAGATACAGTATATACCATTACTACTATAACTACTCTGGAGATCAAAGAAGAAAGGGACAAGGCAGGTTTGCTGTTGAACGTAATAAGGCAACAAAAATAATGACCCCTGAGCACTTACACACATTCAACCTAGACAGCGAGGAAACAGAAATAGCAAAAGAGTTCTCACATCAGGGACCACAGCCAGGAAGTCAGAATGGGGAGGGCAGCTATGCAAGAACTAGACAAGATCCTAAAATGCAAAGATATACAACTGAGCACAGAAGTCAGAATCGTACAAGCCCTTGTGTTCCCTACTACCAGGTAGGTATGGATGTGAGTCAAGAAAGAAGCCAGGAGGAAAATCCACTCGTTTGAGATGGGGGGCTGGAGGAGAGTGCCCAGGATCCCATGGATTGGGCAAGGAGACAAACAGATGGGTCTTAGAGCAGATCAAGCCGGAAATATCCCTAGAAGCCAAGACTGTTGTACTTTGGACACATCATGAGAAGGCATGAATCATTGGAAAAGAGAATAATCTTAAGAAAGGTGGAGGGAAGCAGAAAGAGAGGAAGGCCACTTGCTAGATGGAGGGACTTTATTAAAGACACCACAAATATGAGTTTGCAGGAGCTGGGCAGAGCAATAGAGGACATGGGGAGATGTCTCATCCATAGGGTCACCATGGGTCAAGATCAACTTTGGTCCTCCAGATGGTTTGGTCTTCAGCTCCCAGAATTCCTGACTATAGGCCAAGCTTAGGAAGGCTTCTGGGTGGTGGAGTCTAAAACACCTGGAGGACCAAAGTTTGAGAACCACTAGAACAGTTTGGGAATCACTAGACCTTGGGCAAGTCACGCTCTCTCAGGGGAAGGGACTGGCAAACCTCCTCTGAACAAATCTTGCCCAGAAACCCCCATGACAGGTTCAGTTTAAGGACTCCCCTTCAGCTTAAGGTGTCACTAGGGTTGGTGTCACGTGGCAATATGGTAACTCATGGAGTCACTCCATCAACCTCTTCCCATACCATACAGAATCTACTCTGCCTGTAGTCTGTACTAATGTTACTCATTAATAAAAATTCCTGAATGTCACTGACTGTAATGTTAATAACTGTGGACTCTTTCAAACGGGGAGGAATTTCTCCCAACTCCGAATGGAGCCAATGCGGATTTATGTAAATTCGCTTGTTTAGCGAATTTACATGAAGCCCTGCTCCGTTCAGAATTACTTCCCATTACCCGAAAATAACCCCCTCCTGCCCGAATTTGCATGCGAAGCTTTAATTCGCAATAAAGTAAAACCCATGATTGCATTCGAATTGGCTTCCCTCTTGCCCGAATTTGCATGTGAAGAGTTAATTTGCAATAACATAAAACCCATGATTGCATTCGAATTGACCTTAAATTATACTTCCAATTGAGCCTTGTATGAAAGAGTCCTGTGACATAAATCAACACTAAAATTATAACTTTAAATTACAATACCATACACACAGCCTCAGTGCATTTGCATGCACACAGTTTCATGTCACTGAAGTGTAAATTGGGTAAAAGGTGATTTTTTTTTAGAAAAAAATAAAAATTATTTTTAAAAAACAGCTTGGAGCCTCTCTTTCCTCCTCCCACTGAGCTTCACCCACTTACACCATCTCTTCAGTGCTTTAAAGGGACACAGGCAAATGCTACAGCTTGTTTCTGCCCAAATGCAGATGTTTGAGCAGTGGTGCCACCCCTTAGGGTGTCACCTGGTGTGGTCCACACCTACTATAAGTGACCCACCGTAAGGCTGCCATAAATCAGAAAGGACTTGAAGGGAACCCACAGCAACAAAGAGGCCTCCTCAACAGGGTGACCATAGGCCTTCCTTTTCCTGGAACCAGTGAGGGTTTATCACACTAGAGGGCAAACAGGATTTAAACAGGATTTAAACAGGAATTAAACAGGAAATGCCCTATGTTAAACATAAGGCATGTTAAATGCCCTATGATAAACATAAGGCATTTCCTGTTTAATTCCTGTTTAAATCCTGTTTGCCCTCTAGTGTGATAAACTGTAGTACATGCACTGGTAACCTCCCGACTCGATTTCTGCAATGCCCTCTACATGGGGCTACCCTTGTGCTCAACTCAGAAACTTCAATTAGTACAGAATGTGGCAGACAGGCTGGTCACCGGTAAATCTAGGAGTAACCATATAACACCAATGTTGAAATCACTCCACTGGCTGCCTATTGGTTTCCGGACCCAGTATAAGGTGTTGGTTATCACCTTTAAAGCCCTACATGACTTGGGTCCAACCTATTGAAGGGATCGCCTACTTCCATATAATCCGCCCCCACACTCCTATGTTTTTCTTGCATGGCCTACATTTTGCAGTCCCTTACTCTCCTTTGCTATTCCACTTTAACTGCTCTGGCTGCCTCCTGTTGCATTCTGGGATTTGCAGTTTAAGGAGGGGCATTTAGATTTCTCAGCCAGAGAGATCTCAGGCCTCAATGAACTACAAACTCCACAATGCAACAGAAGTCAGCCAGAGCAATAAAAGTGGAATAGCAGCACTATAAAAGGGTAGTGCAGTAATGTGATTAGTGGCATCTCTAGGGTTGGCATCACTGGGTGGGGTAACTTTTCATACTAATGTCACTCAAAAAACATAATTCTGGTGTATCACTGATTTTAATGGTAACAGTTGTGACAGAAACGACTAGCAAAATTAAAACATATACCTTTAAATTATAATACCATCCACAAAGCCTAAATGTATTTACAGGTATGTAGGGTGAAGTAAAAATTTGTTAAGATGTGATGTTATTTTTTTTATTTTTTTATTTTTTTAAATTAAATTTTTAATAAAAAAATAAGAAATTAATTTAATTTTAAAAAATACCTGGGGCCTTTCCTTTCTCCTGCCACTGAATGCCACTCTACTCACACTATCTCGTAAGCATTTTAAAGGGACACACCCTAATGCTTAGCCCATTTCCGACAAAAACAGATGTTTGAGGAGCAGTGATATAACCACCCTTTAGGGTGTTGCTTGGTGACATCTGCACCCCTGTTTTCTACCTCTCTGCTCAGGACTTGAAGGTTACAAATACAAATACAGTAAGTAACACATCTGAATAGCCCACCCCAATTGTGAGCACACATATGCAAAAGCCCAGACATTCTAGGTTACCCCATTGTGGACCAGGAACTTTGTCAGAACGTTCTCAGAATGGTACAAAACAGGAGCGAATGGGACCGGACGTGGCCCGTTTTGTACCGTTCTGAGAACGTTCCTGGCCCACAATGTGGTGAACTAGTAAACCTCAGATTACTCACTTGAGTCAAGACCTTGGCTTGTGTCAACATGAAACATCAGTGCAACAGAATGATGCTGAGTACCTTCAAGATAATTGTTATATGCCTAAATGATTTAAAAGAAAACAAACAGCACTTCTTAAATGTTTGTTCTGGGTTCCAGTAGGATGCAGTTAACAACTAAAAATATATGTATTTAGTGGCATGTTTGTTATTAAGTTCTGTTTGTTAACCACTCCAATGGAAAGAAAGATAGACTGTAGATATAAAATAGCTAGTAGCCGTCCGATCAAGACAGCATGCCTAAGCCCTAATATGACAACCACTAATCTTCAACTACAACAACAAAATCAATGGCCTCCACAGCTTTTTGAGGAAAACAATATAATCCACACAGTATTAATCCATCATTTCCTGCTGTACAGAAAAGAAGTGAAAATCCAAGGCTCTAACAATTGAGAAAATGCCATTGCAAGAATGCTGGTTAGGTCAGAATCTGCTTCTAAGATTCTAAAATATTGTCATTTCATGAAGGCCAGCTAAACACAGCCTTTGGGACACTGTAAAGGGGAGCACTATAGGGGAAAGGATATAATCTAGACTAGAACATTGTTTGGTAAAGAGTTAGAGAGGGGCAGGATGAAATAGAGTGAAGGTTGGTTAGGGGGAAGGCAGTGGATAAGATCTGAAGAGCATTTTGGGAGCTGGGAATGTGGGAAGGGTCATACTCTATCAGTGGGGCAGGAGAGGGCAGAATCTTGCCCTCTCCTGGAAGCTCAGGCAAAAGCAAACTGCTACAGTCTTTCCTAGTTTGTCTGTTCTGTTAAATAATTTTGCCATCTTGACCCTGCTCTGATGTTGCTTGGCCATGTGTCCTGGTTTTCATTTGTGACATTTTAGAGGGTATGGAATAGCTGCTAAACAGCACAGGAAGACAGAGACCATCTCTTTGAACATGGTGTCAGGCTGTATGTTGTAATAGGATGCAGGGTCTGTACTGGTATAGTCTGGAAGGAAGGCATTCCCTCACTGGGCATTGCTTTGGAGGAGGACAAAATGTGGAAGCCAATACCAGGGCTGCATCTGCACTGTAGAAATAATGCAGTTTGACCCTGCTTTAACTGCCATGGCTCGATGCTATGGAATCCTGTGCTTTGTAGTTTGTTGTGGCACCAGAGCGCTCTCACAGAGAAGGCTAAATAGTTCACAAAACTACAAATCCCAGAACTCCATAGCACTGAGCCATGTGAGTTAAGGTGGTGTCAAACGGCATTATTTCTGTAGTGTAGATGCAGCCCAAGTGAAGATAAACATTTGTGAACTCCTGAGTATATGATAAAATATTGAGAGAGTGGGACAAAATGTAGGGACAGGATTTTGTATATAGAAATACTGGAGAATCTAGACAGTTTCTGTCATAGAGGGAACAATAAATACTGTAAATAAAATCATACATGTTGCTCAAAAGTGTGTGTGACACACACACATATATATTTTAAAAAACTTTCTTCAGGTAGTGGTAGCTGTGGATGAACAATCAGTTTGCATTCAAGCTGCAACTTGCTGATAAAATGTGATTTTCCAAGTTTTGTTGCTGCTAGTGCTACTTAGTAATGAATGGGACAATGCTGCCCCCTATCTGTGCCTATTAGGAATATGTTTCACTCCCAAGATTTGTTTCAGAATCTGATTTGGTGATTCAGAAAGTGGGCCACTTCCACTTCATTCAGACTGATCAGAGTCACTTTTCTCTGATTAAGGTTTCAAACCAAGTCAGAATTTGGAAATCTGAAAATTTATTTTATTGCTGGAAATTTTATAAATGGCTAAGTGCTAAGGATACTATGGACAGCCAAGAAGAGAAACAAATGGATCCTAGAACAGATCGTGCCCAAACCCTCCCTGGAAGCCAGGATGACTAACTGAGGCTGTCGTACTTTGTCCGCATCACAAGGCATGAATCATTGGAAAAGGCAATGATGCTAGGAAAGGTGGAAGGCAAGAGAAGAAGATCATATGTCAGCTGGTTAGATTCAGTTAGAGAGGCCATGGGCCTGAGCCTGCAGGGCCTGGACAGAGTGGCTGAGGACAGGGATTTTTTGAGATGTCATGCTACATTACCGCACTACACTCTTACAGTGCTGCTATTACACTTTTACTGTTCTCGCTGCCTCCTGTTGCATTGTGAGGTTTATAGTTCAGTGAGGCCTAAGAGCTCTCTGGCTGAGAATTCTACATGCCCCTCCTTCAACTGCAAATCCCAGAAAGCAACAGGAGGCAGCCAGAGCAGTTAAAGTGGAATAGCAGCACTATAAGAGTGTAGTGCGGTAACCTAGTCTGTCACAGTTGCCATGAGTCAAGATCGACTTATGGGCAGTTAACATCAGCAGCAACATAACTTTTTTCCCCTCTAGAAAAGATCACATCTGCCAAATATTAGACAAATAGGTGTGAAGGTTTTATGCTACAATGGATTTAAAATGGGGGTAGGGGAGTCAGGGGTCGTTTCAGTGGACTGCCAATTACTAAGATTTATTGGTGGAATTTGATTAAATTTGCAGGGATACTTGCCTTTCCCAAGGGGATCAAGCCTCACATGAAACTGATCTACTGCAAGTGCAGCAGTAAGTGACTGGCAAAGAACAGTCAGGGAATCCAAGGCAGAGCCTTCTCAATCAGAAATGTTTTCAGTGCCTCTGAGGATATACAGAATATTTCTCTGAACAACCAAATCACTGTTTTCTCTGTACCAAACAAGAATCGTGCTCTGCAAAAATCAGTAAAAGAGCATAAATTTTGTATGCATGAGCCAAGAATCTCAAATTTAATCTGTGTCATCCCCAGTTAAGCATTAGCTGTCTAACAACTCCAATGTTATACTCCAAGGCTAGAAACATAAAGGGATATTTGCACTCATTGGTTTTGTTTCTATTTCTGTTTCACACAACACATGTGAATGCTTACAGCAAAAGTTCAGCAAGGAAACAAAATAGCCCCGGGTGAATACATGAGCCCTAAAATAGCCTGAAACATCTACTTTGTCAGCTTGCACTTGCTGAATCCTCAGTTTTCCCACCTAAAAAAACCCTGTCTTATTATAAATGGATGCAGCAAATCTATACTCATTTGCTTGACAGTATGCCCTGTTGCATTCAATGAGACTTAATTTTGAGTAGACATGGGGACATCATGGGTTTGGCTATCTGAATATTTTGGGTCCAAACCAATAATTTAATCCTTGAAGCTACTTAAAGTGTTTGATCCACGGAAGCAGGAGGTGAATGGAAAGCTGAAGTTGGGAAGAAGTCGAGAGAGGAAGAAATGAGGGGTGGGATAAGGAAAATGTTTAGAAACATGTTAAAGTCATTCCAAAGGGTTTACACATCCCAAATAATAGCACATCCCAAACTAAATTGAAACAACTTTCTTACACATCCAAGTTGCCATGTAGAAAAATTCTAAATGATTTACATATATGCCAACAGATGTTAGAATCATAGAATCATAGAATCATGGAGTTGGAAGAGACCACAAGGGCCATCCAGTCCAACCCCTTGCCATGCAGGAATTCCCAATCAAATCATCCCCACTAGATGTAGTATATGGATAAAAATATTTTGTTTATGTAGTGTGCATATTTTCATTCACATGTTCATATATATTCTTACTTTAACATTTTAAAAGGAAATAACATTGTTTAAATTAGAAGAGTTTTATTTAAGTAAATTCAATATTTAACTCAATGCATGTGTAAATTTTACAAATAAAAAAGTTTGTGAAGAAGAGGAGAAGGAGGAGGGATTAGGGCCTCCAGGTTTTGCACCCGCTCATGCCCCTCAGGGGATCCCACCCCACCACTGAGAACCCCTGAATTAATGATTTTCCTCACCAAGATCTGCTACTTCTACAGAAACAAAACATCATTCAAAGCTTTTGCTGGGATCCAGCTTTTGGAGGTAATACATTTGCCCTGAGAAGCACCTAACTGTATCTTGATCCAAAGCACATACCTGGTCCCTGTGCTGTTGAAAACCTGCTAAGAGAGCAATCCTATAGTCAAATATATTGTTTGTGCAGCTTCAGGGCTTAGTGGAAATTATTATGTCAGCAGAAGGCCAAATCTGTGCCACTCAGATAGATGCACCAGATATTCTGCTAATGTAGTCAACCTACTAGTAAAGATGGAGCAGTGGGATGGCTAAAGCAGGACAGAGCAGTGGACAAGAGGGGAATATACAGTACAGTACATATGCTGTATTTGTAATCATTCATACCATAATTATAGGTCTGTTCTCAGAACTTTACACCAGCCTCAAGCCTGGTTCAAGAAATCCTGTCCATTGATTACAGGGGCAGGGGAAATACCGTTGTTCCAGAACTTACATGTCAACTTGAATATCTTGCTAACACCTATATTCTGAGCCCATGAGCTGGTAAAAAAAGAAAAAGTAAAATTAAAAAAGGGTATAATGAGCCACGCTGGATAGGACCAAAGCCTATCTAGTCCAGCATTCTCTTTACACAGTGTTCAGCCAGATGACAATGGCTAAGACAAGACTGCAATACTGCATTTTCTATGCATTTTCTCCAGCAGCCAATACACAGAGGCATAAATTCTGATAGTGAAAGTACTATATAGTTTTCTTGAATTATATATAGGCAACGATAAGCCCATTCTACATGAACTTAACCAATTCCTTTCAAAGCCATCTGAGTTGGAAGCCAGAACTGTATCTTGTGGCAGTGAATCCCACAGATGAACTATATAATGTGCAAACATTTCCTTCTATCTGTTGTGAATTACTCACTCAACTTCATTAGGCAATCCTTGGTTCTGTATCAAGAGACAGACTTCTTTGTATACACTTTCTTTTCTGGTAAACACCTACTGTCATGTCTCTCCTTCCTTGCCCTTTTCCTAATCTAATCCATCTGATTTTGGGACTCTCAATCCAAACATCTAACACCCATTTCACCACTCAAAACAGAGATACCAAAATAGGACATCCCACATCAGAAACAAAAATAAAAATTAAAAAATTTAAAAATGGAGCAGACTCAGATTCCAGAGAAAGCTAAATGTCTCACAAAACTGCAAATCCCAGAATTCCATAGCACTGACCCATGGAAATTGAAATTGTATCAACCTGGATTATTTCTGCAATGCAGATGCAGCCTCTGTCTTTTGTGAGGGCCTCCTATACATTCAGCATTAAGGACTATGTGCTTCACCCATTGATTATTGGTTGTTACTCTTCTCTACCTCCTTGTTGAACATAGGCTGCTCTCCTACCAGTATAGGATTTATCCTGTGTCTTGATCCAGGGAAGTCATAAAGAGACCTACTAAATGACTAATACCAGTGGCCAGAATAGTCCCAGCGATTCCTCTGTGGGACTGTTGTCTTATTTTCTCCAGATAAATTCTAGTATTCTGGCAAACTCCATGGCAAATAGTTTATTCAATTGATGAAATCATTCCTAATATGGAGCCAAAGCCATAAGGGACATTCCACCATCTATTCTGACATCTTCCAAGCCACCTGTCATGGCATGGGGTGGGGAGTGGGGACAAATAAAAAGGTGGACAGGTTGAACAGAAGAGAAAATTGCAACAGGTGAAACTTGTGTGAGAAGACCTACTGAAATTCCCTTTTTACACAACTATTTCAGATAGAAGAGCTCTACCCTGGTTTTTACCTGGCAACCCTACCTAAGCACAGGAGCCCTGCTGGAGTGACTGGACTGGCAAACCTATACATGTGCCCTCTAGATTTATACATTTTCCCCAGCATATCTTGACCCTCCAAATACCTGATTTGTAGAAGCCTGCAGATTGTACCTGATGAGGATTTTACACTTTAGTCACTTCTGGCACAGCCAGTCACAAAAATAAAGGACACTCTGAGCTGATTTTCTCAGCAACGTGCACTTAGGGACCAATGATGACACTGACAAAATTTCATCAACATGCCATAATAACTTCCGGGTGATAATTATTACTTTATGATACCCCCTCGTAAGGCGGAATCTGCAGACTTCTACAATATCAGGTATTCGAAGAGTCAAGATACGCTGGGAAAAATGTATAAATCTAGATACTGACTACATAGAGATAAGTTAACAACTACAAATCAAAACAAACTTTCTGTCAGTTTTTTTTAAAAGGTCATCATTAAAACTTTTAGATACTCTCTCGTAGCCTCAATTTAGGGGCTGTACAGACTGCTCCTAAGGAGCAGTGGGAGGCCGGCCCTTTCCTGGCTGGATCGGGTACATAGCAACGTAATGCCACGGCCCTGATCTGGCCTATGGAGCTCCTTTTTGCACCCTACAAAGGGTATCATAGCTGCGGTGGTGCAGCTATATGGCGCCCCTTCAGTGCTGTGTAATCTGGATGCAGCACCAGAGGTGCATCGTGATGCTGTGTGCTGTCTGGAGTGGTGTGTGGCATCATGGCACCCTGGGGGCAGAGTCAGGGTGTGCATCACCTAACTCCACCCACAGGCTGGCCTTTCGGGCTGGTCTGTATAGGGCCTTAATCATCTTGACTTCCAGAGAGAGTTCAGGCTTGATATGTGCTAGAACACATTAAACAAATCAGTTTTCTTGGCTGTCAATGGTATCCTCAGCACTCTTCTCCAGCACCACATCCCAAATGAGTTGATTTTCTTCCTATCGACTTTTTTCATTGTCCCACTCTCATATCCGTACATGGTGATGGGGAATACAATGGCTTGGAATATCCTCAATCCATTGTTCAGAGATAAGTCTTTACACTTTATGATCCTGTCCACTTCTTTCATAGTTGCCCTTCAAAGTCCTAGTCTTTTTTTCTTTTCTTTTTTTTCATTTCTTGATTGCAGTCTCTGTTTTGATCAAAATTTGAACTAAGCTATTGGGACTGTTTGACTATTTCAATTGTCTAATTGTCTAGGGTGAATTGCAGATCTTCACTGGTCATTATTTGTTTTTTGGTTGTTTAGAATCATAAAGCTTCAAAGGGCATTATCAGATGATGGAAATTGGAAGTATAATTCAATGGTAATCCGAACACAATAATGGGGTTTCACAGTACTGTGTGAGAGACTACCACACGCATTTTCAGGCAATGGGAAGTCATTCCAAATGCAATCGTGGGGTTTCATGTTATTGTGTGAGAGACTTTCACATGCAGTTTCAGGCAACAGGAAGCAATTTTGAGTCATTCTGAATGCAATGCAGCACCAATATGAAATGACATAAATTCGGTGAACTAGCGAGTTCACAAAACTGTGTTCATTTCCAAACTGGCCCCACTTTCCTTTCTTTCGAAATTGAAAGAAATTCCTCCTGTGTGAAAACGTCCTAAGATAAGAGTTGGAAAAAACCCCAAGGACAGTCCATTCCAACCTTATGCAGGAACACAAAATCAAAGCACCCCTGAAAAATGGCCATCCAGCCTCTGTTTAAAACCCTTCAAAGAAGAAGACTCCACCACACTCTGAGGAAGTCTATTCTACTGTCCAACAGCTCTTACTGTCAAGAAGTTTTTCCTAATGTTTAGTTGGAATCTCTTTTTCTGCAGTTTGCATCCATTGTTCTGTGTCCCGTTCCCTGGAGTAGCAGAAAACAAGCTCCATTCTCAATATGACATCCTTTCCAATATATAAACAGGGTGATAGTATCACTGCTTAACCTTCTCTTCTCCAGGCTAAACATACTCAGCTCCCTAAGTCTCCCCTCATAGGCCAAGGTTTCCAGACCATTCACCATTTTAGTTGCTCTCCTTTGGACATGCTGCAGCTTGTCAACGTCCTTTTTGAACTGTGGTGCCCAGAACTGGACACAGTATATAAGGTGAGCTCTGACCAAAGCAGAATAGAGTGGCACTACTGTATTACTTCCCTCAATCTAGACACTATACTTCTATTAATGCAGCCTAGAACTGCATTGGTCTTTTTAGCTGCCACATCACACTGTTGACTTATGTTCAACTTGTGATCTACTAGGACTCCCTAAATCCCTTTCACATGTACTGTTATCAAGCCAAATCCCCCCCCCCATCCTATATCTGTGCATTTCATTTTTTCTGCCTACGTGCAGTACCTTACATTTCTCCCTGTTGAAATTAATTTTGTTAGTTTCAGCCCAGCTTTCTAATCTATTCAGGTCATGTTGAATTTTGATCCTCCCCTCTGGAGTATTAGCTACTCCCCCTAATTTGTGTCATCTGCATATTTGATAAGCACGTCCTCTATTCCTTCATCCAATATGGTAGTGCACACAGTGTGCTACCATTGAGAACAATGGAACTTGAGTTTCTGTATTTTTCGTTATCCATGGGTGGGGGGGGTGGGGGTCTGGAACCTCTGCAGACATGAAAGGCTGAGTGTATTGTGAGGAGGCAAGACCCTCGGAGCATATAAGTGCAAAAATAATGTGGCCAGCATGTATGAGAGATCAGTCATGAGTGGAAAGAGGGAGGGAGAGAGGGAGAAGTAGGGGCAATAAGACATGCTGGAATACTGTCATTCAAAACAGCAGGTTAGGTCAATCACATGGGCTGCCCACAGGCTAGCTGACTCATTCAGTAGCCAAGCAATTCAATATATTTGGTTCAGACGCTGATGATATGATGCTGGAAGAACAGCAATGGGTGAGCTAGATGAACTTCCCTAGTGAATGAGTTTCAAAATTAGGGTGCAGCTACTGAGAAGGGCTTCTCATCAAAAACAATTTAGAGCTTAATGGGACATGAGAATCAAGAGCTGGTAATGGTTTGAGTATTGGACTAGGACTCTGGGAAACTTGGGTTCAAACTTCTGCTCAGTCATGGAAATTCACTGAGTGACAGGGGGCAAGTCACAATTTCTCAGCCTCAGATAAAGGCAAGGGAAAAAAACTCTTCTGAACAAATATTTCCATGAACAGCCTGTGATAGGTTTGCCTTACGTGGACTTCAACAAATGACATGAAACAGGATTTCAGCAGGCAGATTTTTACAGAAGAAGGTATTTGTTTCCAGGCCACTTAGAACCCAGAATGGTCTCATGCCACTCAAGGAGTGAGGTTTTTTTTTACATTTCTAAATGCTTTCAGCCTGCATAGCATTAAGAAACTGGTTATTATGTTTTAGAGAATGCAATGCCAAAACTTGCCAATTACTAGCTTTTCAGTCTTCTTTTCACAACTATTAGCTTGCCAACAACTATGAACCTGAATAAGTTTGAATTAAGTTGATTCAGATGAAATGCTTTATGCATTAAATTGTAGTTTAGCTAGCAATGGGTTTGTGTTTTGAATTTGCTCTATTTATACATCATCTTACAAGGACATTTAGAAAAATGCTAAGTGAAATTAAGTGAAAGCAATAATTCAATGCAACCAGAAAGTGATTCTCTTGTCTGTGCTTCTAGGAACACTGCTGTTTTAAGCCCAAGTCACTTCACCAGTAGGTTTGAATGATTTGTACTCCCAGAATGAATTGTAATCCCTGTAGTTTGTTGAGACCATCTCGGATGTTCCCAGAGCTCTCAAAGTAATCCCAAATGGTCCCTTAATATGTAACAAACATTTTATTCTGTATAAACACTTGCAAGACATTATCATAGAATCATAGAATCATAGAGTTGGAAGAGACCACAAGGGCCATCCAGTCCAACCCCCTGCCATGCAGGAACTCCCAGTCAAAGCATCCTCGACAGATGGCCATCCAGCCTCTGCTTAAAGACCTCCAAGGAAGGAGACTCCACTACACTCCGAGGGAGTGTGTTCCACTGTTGAACAGCCCTTACTGTCAGGAAGTTCCTCCTAATGTTGAGGTGGAATCTCTTTTCCTGCAGCTTGCATCCATTGTTCCGTGTTCTAGTCTCTGCAGCAGCAGAAAACAAGCTTGCTCCCTCCTCAATATGACATCCCTTCAAATATTTGAACAGGGCTATCATATCACCTCTTAACCTTCTCTTCTCCAGGCTAAACATCCCCAGTTCCCTAAGGCGGTCCTCATAGGGCATGGTTTCCAGTCCTTTCACCATCTTAGTTGCCCTCCTTTGGACCCGCTCCAGTTTCTCCACATCCTTTTTGAATTGTGGTGCCCAGAACTGGACACAGTATTCCAGGTGGGGCCTGACCAAAGCAGAATAGAGTGGCACTATTACTTCCCTTGATCTAGACGCTATTCAGCATTCAGGCATTTTCAACAGCTTGAAGTATACATGCATGTGAGAGGCACAACTGCAGTTAAGTGTGTCAGCACTCAGCAGCATGTCCCATGAAGAAGGAGGACAGAGGAACAGTATACTTCCAGCTGAACACCTCCACACCATTCCTTCTTGCCCTGGAAGGGTTGTTTTTTGTTATTTTCTCTGCCTTGTTTTCAGACACCACTCCAACTTTGATATTCAAAACTTTACATCCCTGTGGTTTTAGATATGGAAAGCTGTATCCATCTTGTCCTCTTACTCAACATGCATGCTATTTGTGTTCTCCAATGGAGATGTTGACTTCACCTAGGAAACCACACCTGTTCCCAGGCAATGCAAGCTGCTGTCACATCACTTTCTCAACTCCTTCCTTTTCTTTTTTGCAAAACAAATGGGTTTTACCACCAGCTCTTTCCTCCTCCTCCTCCAGTTTCCATGCTTCATGAAGAAAGAGAGAGAGAGAGACTCACTTGGAGGCCACCATAGGAGCTAATGTGGGAAGGGAAATACCATGTCTGGTGAGTGTTGTTGGGAAAGGAGAAATGAAACACAAGCACTCTACATACACAGCACTTTTCCTCAGAGAGAAAGATGTCCCTTTCCAGCTTGATCATGACAAGGACATCTTCATATTCAGGACCCTGGAACTATTTCTCTTCTCAAATTCTCCTCCTCCCACTCAATGCCTGTTTCCTCTCCTGTCAGGACACCCCACATCCCTCCCCACTAAAGTCCCAAACAGGGTGGCCAGGTGTCCTCCTTTTCCAGGACATGTCTTACACTCAACCTTCTATCCAGGAGGAATTCCCAAATGTCCTCCATTTTGAGAATAAATAAGAAGCATCAATCTCATAGAATCCTAGAGTTGGAAGAGACCACAAGGGCCATCCAGGAAGGCACAGTCAAAGCAATCCCATCCAGCAAAACCTCCCAGAAAGGAGCTATCAAAATGAAATTCAATATGGAGAAATGTAAGGTACTACACTTAGGGTGGAAAAATGAAATGCACAGATATAGGATGGGGGACACCTGGCTGAATGAGACCACATGTGAAAGGGATCTAGGAGTCCAAGTAGACCATAAGCTGAAGATGAGTCAACAGTGCGATGCGGCAGCTAAAAAGGCCAATGCAATTTTAGGTTGCATCAATAGAAGTATAGTGTCTAGATCAAGGGAAGTAATAGTGCCACTCTATTCTGCTTTGGTCAGGCCCCACCTGGAATACTGTGTCCAGTTCTGGGCACCACAATTCAAAAAAGATGTGGAGAAACTGGAGCAAGTTCAAAGGATGGCAACTAAGATGGTGAAGGGTCTGGAAGCCATGCTGTATGAGGAGCGACTTAGGAAACTGGGGATGTTTAGCCTGGAGAAGAGAAGGTTAAGAGGTGATATGATCGCCCTGTTTAAATACTTGAAGGGATGTCATATTGAGGAGGGAGCAAGCTTGTTTTCTGCTGCTCCAGGGAACATGACCCAGAACAATGGATGCAAACTTCAGGAAAAGAGATTCCACCTCAACATTAGGAGGAACTTCCTGACAGTAAGGGCTGTTCGACAGTGGAACACACTCCCTCAGAGGGTGGTGGAGTCTCCGTCCTTGGAGGTCTTTAAGCAGAGGCTGGATGGTCATCTGTCAGGGATGCTTTGACTGGGAGTTCCTGCATGGCAGGGGGCTGGACCGGATGGCCCTTGTGGTCTTTTCCAACTTTCCAACTCTATGATTCTATGACAGATGGCCATCCTGCTTCTCTTTAAAACCCCTCCAAAGAAGGAACTGATGTATATTTACAAATAAATGTAGATGTATATAAATGAAATATAAATCTATAAATCTGAATACAGAAATAATTTCTATTTCTAGGAGCGTGTTGAGCTTTCCATTGTTCTCGCAAAGTCCAACACTCTGGTGCCAAACGTGTTAAACCACCCCTGAGTGTCCCAGGCAGGCAGCTTGCCCTCCCCTCCCTCTCCCTCCTCCTCCTCCTCCTCCTCCTCCTCTTCTTCTTCCCTCCTCCTCCTCAGCCCCAAGGAGGGGAGGGGAGAGCCCTTCCTTCCTTCCTTGGCCAAGAAGATGAAGAGGCCTTTCCCCCTCCTGCTGCCACAATGGCAGGATGTAAACCACCACCGTGTGGGAGAGAGAGGCCAAAGATGGCCAAAGGACGCCAGCCCAGAGAAAGAGATTAAGAGGGGGAGCAGGGGGTACCTTGCAGCCGGAGGGCTTTGCCCAGGAGGGCTCCGAGGGACGTCCCAGGAGCGATGCCACCACATCTGTCCCCGGCAGCAGCAGCGCCGCCTCCTCCTCCTCCTTCTCACCACTCCTCCTCTGCCGCGTCCTCCTCGCCGTCCTCCTTGCCCTCCTTTTCCCAGCCCTCCTCCGGAGTCCTCCTCCTGCTGCTGCTGCCTGCCATCCTCCTCCTCCTCCTCCTCCTCCTCCTCCTCTGGCTCCTTGGCGCAGGGCAGGGCCTTTTTTGGTCCCCTGCCTCCACACACTCTCCTCCACCCGGTTCCTCTTTCTGATGCGCTTCCTGGAAGGGGAGATGCTGCTGCTGCTGCTTCTGCTGGGAGCCTCGCACACAGGCCAGGCACCATTGAAGAGAGCACACAATACACACACACACACCCCTCACAGCAGCAGCAGCAGCAGCCCAGAGTTGTGCAGGAACAATGTTGAGAGAGAGAGAGAGATTCCTGGCCACCCAGGCGCTTCTGCTCCCTCTTGGGCAAGTGGGGACAAGTTCCAGCCCTGCAAGTCTTTACAGGATGATGATGATGATGATGATGATGATGATGATGATGATGATGATGATGGATTATGATAGGAGATGGAGCTCTCCCTTCAGGGCTCTGATCTCATCTGAAAGACAACCCCCCCCCCCCAAAGTCAGAGAAAGGGCCACCTGGGAGCACAAGGGACCTGGCCAGATGCACCTGGAGAGGGCCATATCTCCTGCTCCAAAGACAGACAAAGACACTCCTTTGGGAACCAGCCAAGCTCCTTGCCTTGCTGCCACCAACGCAAGGAGGAGCCAAGGCCTTGGAAGCTGCAGGGCTGTGTGTCACAATCTTCCTAATTGTCTTTCAAGACAGGTGTGTTGGACGGACGGGAAAAGAAATACATTTCAAAAGCCATCCCGCAGCAATATGCTTTTATGAGGCCACGACATGTGTCTGTCTGTGTGGTGTGTGCTTTCAATAGCAATAGCAGCTGTTTCATTTATATACCGCTTCATATTGAACTAAGCCCTCCCTTCACTAAGTGCCCCCAACAAGCTGGGTACTCATTTTAGCTACATACATAACAGAAGGCTGCCAAGCTGAGTCAACCCTGAGCCTCTGGCTGGGAATGACCTCACAACCTTGTGGTTGGTGAATGAGTGGCTGCAGTACAGGCATTTAATCACGGTGACAAATTTATTCCGTAGAGGTAAAAGATTTTTCTGTTGACCAGGATCAAGGTTGCCATGGCTGGACGTAGGCCAAGGACCACATTACATCAGTGGGTACATTGTTATATCTCTGGAGCCTAGCTATTCCTCCACTTCATTTTTACTACCCTCTTTTTTGCCCCTCTCAGTTATTTCTGACTTATGGAGACCCTAAAGCTAAGGTTTTCGTGGCATGGTTTGTCAGAGGAGGTTTTGCCATTATTTTCCCTTGAGGCTGAGAGCATGTGACTTGCCCATGGTCACCAGTGGGTTTCATGGCCAAGCAGGAATTGAACCTTGGTCTCCAGAGCTGTACTCCAGCACTCAAACCACTACACCACAATACATCACACAAAAGATGTCCACCCAACCTTAAAGACCTCCAAAAGTGGAGCATCCACCACCAACCTAAGTAGTCGCACTGCACCATTCAACTGTTGAATAGATGCCTCCCAGAATGGATAGACTCTCCATCTTGTCCTTAAGTAGGGGTTGAGAGAGCATCTTTTAGCATTGCCGTAACTATGTGTTTCTGCATGGCAGGAGGTTGGAGTAAATGGCCCTTGTGGTCCATTCCAGCTTTAAGATTCTACTATTCTAATTTAACACAGACTTTTCAGGCTTCACTGGCCTCTTCATCAGATGATAGATAGATGATTAAAAACTTGTAGGGGAAAGTGTGTGACATTGCTGTGGTTTTTGAATTTTCCTCATATTTGTCGTCACATCATCACTGGGAAACAGCCCACTCACTTTTTTCATTTTATACACAATCAGAGGAATGATGATGAGAGAGGGTACTTTGCTACTCAGTGATAATGGCAAAAGATTTGCACCAGTGTTTTCTGGATCCAAATGCAACATTGGACCTACAAACAACATTTTACACTCACTCCTGCAAAGGAATATGAGACCAGTGTTAGTTTTTCTGTCCACACCAACATCAATAAGGGCCAGAAATGTAAATGAAAGGAATCCACCAGAATGTTTCCATTTGCTGAGAGATTTCAAGCGCACAGTTTTCCACAAGTATTATGCTGTGTAAAATTAGTTGTAACTCAAGAACCACATGGCTTGCATTCATTGTATTGTTGATCTGTGGAGGGAGGAGCAGGGGAGAGTTTAAAAACTGACCCAAGTTTGTCTTTGTTTTATTGTTGTTTTTTTAAAAAAAATTATTTTTATTTTCCCCTTCTTTTTTTTAAAGTACACTTAAACCTCAGTTAACAGAGCATCTGACAAATTCTTTTTACAAACTCTTTTTACAGTAACTGAGGACCCCCTTTTGCTCCTAGTCTTATGCATAGTTGGAGATCCTTTTAGCAGCACCAACATTGGGAAGGAAGGCTGAAGAAAAACAGACTTTCAGTGCAAGATTGCAGCAGCATGCCTGCTGTACACCATGCAATACAGCTTGAGCTGGGAGAGAATGGGACCCTACTCTAGCTGATCCTACTGTAGGTGTGTGTGCCTCCCTACAACAGACAAGGTAAACTGCAACTGGCTCCAGAATCCATTGCTCAGCATATGTGACAGGCAAAATGGAAAGAAAGTAGGAGAACACCTGTCACACCAGTTCCCCCGTCCCCAGCATGCATGTGGAAAAAAGTATAGATCTAAAAATCTGGCCACCAAAATGGAAATCATAACAAAAGTAGAAGCTGGTGAAAGAAAATGTCATCCATAGATTCCTTTTGGATGGAGCCTTCAGGTGGTCTCTAGAAGGTTCAAAATGTTTTTGTTCATTTATGCAAGGCTTACCTGACCCCTTGTTTCATTTCACATGTGCATATTATTAATTTTGAACAAAAAGCTTGGCAAAATATGTTGGAACTGCTCTTCTTTATTATGGTGTAGGAATCAATCCTTATTTCCATGTTATTTCTGCTTGTGGTATTAAACTTTCTTTTAAAGAAGTAATGCTCAGTAATGCATCTATTTTTTTAATTGAATAACAATCTTACTTTGTATTATGAGAAATGTGTGGAGGTGCTGTTTAGAAAATGGGAAGAACCAGGGGCCAAAACCACACCTTTAGACCATTTTTAACAGTTTTCCTAAAAGTGAGAGGCAAGACATAAAATAAATATTAATGCACCACCAGAAGAGATAAATTTTCTGGTTCTGCCTTGCAAAATAGCTATGACAGATAAAACCCACAATGAAAACTCTCCTGGTGGGTAATCCACCTCCCAGCTTCCCAACCATTTAATGGGAACCCAGGTGAAGGATGGATTATGGTGGTTGGGGCCCTGAAGCAGTTCCCAAAACAGGGAACAGTGTCAAGAAAGTCAGACCCTTTAATACACATGTGCAAGCTATTCTGGGAGTGGTGACACAGAAATTAAATATTACACAGAAAATAAATAGCACAGCAACACTAAAATCTTCACGTGTGGGCCTGCTTTCAGCACAGCACTGGGACAAAATGCCTGTTTCCTTGAATCTGCAGTTGAGTAACGCACAAAATAGTATTAGAAGCAGTAAGAGAGTCTGAAAGTGACTGGAGGAGAAGACTATACATTTTTTTTCCTTCACCATTCTGTCCACTAGTAATTGAATGGCTGGAGCAATTGCTCCAATGGAACCATTAATAATCTGACAGTGACCCAAGTCAACAATTTACTGGGGGGCAAGGGTAACAAGTTCAGGGAACACATAGGTTACCTAAACTTCCATGAGGAATTGAAAGTATGAAGAAAAGCTTGTCAGACCACAAAAGGTCATGAAGAGAACAGGAAGTGTATGTATGTATTTATGTATGTATGTGTGTGTGTGTGGGGGGGGGGGTGACCACTTCTATATAATATCATCTGAATGATGGACTATACGATTACACACACACACTCAGCAGGCTCTCCAGCACAAGTTTCTTTCACAAAACAATGACATATGATGAAAAGCTCAATTTTTCTATATCCACTTAGAATCTCTTCAGCCTCTCTCCAATGTGACACAAGCTAAATTGTAAGCAACACCAGCTGATGACTGACTAGTCTCCCAAGAGATCCATCCCTAACTTGATAACCCAACAAAATAATAATCCATAATGTGTGATGGGCTCATGACACAGAATACTATTTGTATTCTACCAGTTTACCCACAGAAACCACCAAGGCCCTTGAAGATTCCTTATAATCTGTCTGGAATCGGTAATGGACTGGATGGGGGAAAACAGACTCAGCCTGAATCCAGAGAAAACGGAAGTACTGGTGGTAGGTTCTCCCGGCCCAGGGATGGAGGTGGTTCCACCTGTCCTGAGCGGGCTCACGCTTCCCGTTAAGGACACTGTACGCGGTCTAGGGGTGCTTCTTGATTCGTTGCTCCACCTTACTTCTCAGGTGGATGTGACAGTCAGCAGCACCTGTTTTCAGCTTCGGCTGATACGCCAGCTGCGTCCCTACCTGGACCGGAGGGACCTTGAAACTATTGTACATGCTCTGGTAACCTCTCGATTAGATTTCTGCAATGCGCTCTACATGGGGCAGCCTTTGTATCACACTCGGAAGCTGCAATTAGTGCAGAATATGGCAACACGGCTGGTCACTGGTGCTCCCAGGGCCTCCCATATAACCCCGATATTGAAAGATCTTCACTGGCTGCCTATTCGCTTCCGGGCTCAGTACAAAGTGCTAGTTATTACCTATAAAGCCCTAAATGGCTTGGGCCCAGAGTACCTGAAGGACCGCCTCTCCCCACATAATCCGCCCCGCACACTAAGATCTTCTGGGCAGCAGTTACTTAGAGTTCCAAAGGCTAAATTATCAACTACCATGAAGAGGGCGTTTTCCACCTCGGCCCCCAGCCTCTGGAACTCGTTGCCCATTGAGCTCCGTCTGGCTGCCTCCCTTACCTTGTTCAAAAAGGGGTTAAAAACATACTTATTTGGACAAGCATACCCCTGATATCCTCCCCCCCCACTGTGATCCTTCCCCCCCTCTACTGTGATCTGTTTTTATACTGTTTTGTTTTTATTGGAATGTTTTTAACTATGTATATGTTATACATGTTGTGCACCACCCTGATCGTTGGAAGGGCAGTATATAAATAAAGTTGTTGTTGCTGTTGTTGTTGTTGTTATTATTATTATTATTATTATTATTATTATTATTATTATCATGTGTCCTATGACTTCTGTAATGTCTCCAACACCTATCCTAAAATTCACTAAGCATATTTTTTTAAAAAATGGAGTTGAATTTAAAAGGGGAATATTTCATTTAACCTTTCTTATGTGCTGATAGGAAAGGGATTGTAGAATACATATGAAAGAAGCTTTATAAAACTTTATTTTCTGAATTGCCAATCTCAGCAGGCAATATAGCTGCATTATGGAGGTTTTTTTAAAAAATTATTCTATTTTACAGCAATTCAGATGTCACAGACCTTTCCTTTGGAGCATGATGGGAAAAGCAGAGATAGCCCTCCAGATGTTGTACTGCAGCTCATTACAGCCTTAGCCAGCATTAACAATGATGAAAAATGATGAGAGTTAAAATTCAACAACATTTAGAGGGATACATGATTCTCATTCCTGAAATGCAGTGTTTACCTGCCTGTCTTAATCTCAAGAATTATTTATAAATTTTGTGGCATGAAATTACTCATCATACTAAAGAACATCATACACATTTATGTAAGCAACAGTAGCACCATTATTTTGCTGTTCCTCTTTGTGGGAAGACAGAGGTGTCTGTGTCTGCCATTTGCTGTTATGTGCATTCAGGTCAACTCCAATTTATGGAGATCCTAAAATACAACTATCCTTATCTCTATACACTAATCTGCAACCCTTGAGTACAGTGAACAATTATGTCTCTTTGTCACTATTGAAGTATTCCCGAGTCTGGATTGTTTTTGCATGTGGTGTTTGGGAAGGTGTGCCATTTTCTCCTTCATCTTAGGCAGCAAAATTTCTTGGTAGCAAGTAAGTGTTACTGAACTAAAGTCTTATGGTCCCTATCATCCTTCTTAGAAGTTTTTCTAGGGAAGGGAAAGCTAATTAAACCAGTTTAAAATTTCAATGCTATACTCACTTACCTGAGAATATGCCTTATTAGGATACAACTTCCTTTTGACTAAACATATACTGTATATACAATAAGGATTATATGAGGCATTGCACATCTTTAGTGTGGATTCCCTTTCTGCATTTTACCAGGAAAGATCTGCTGGGCATACTTATATATAGCTCCAATTGCAGCCTGAATTGCTAGGAAATTGTGGATTGAGAGTCAGCGTGGTGTAATGGTTTAAGCAGTGGTCTCTTGACTCTGAAGACTAGGTTCCAAATCCCTGCAGTTTATCATATGATGGAATTTGGGGATATAATCCAATGGCAATCTGAATGTAATCATGGGGTTTCATGTTAATGCGTATGAGTGTATCTGATGCAATTTCGGGCAATGGGAAGTCATTCAGAACACAATCATGGGGTTTCGTGTAATTGCACATTCGAGTATCTCACTCAATTTCGAGCAATGGGGGGTCATTTTCGGGAAATGGGAAGTCATTCTGAACGCATTCCAAACACAATTAGAATTAACATAAATTCGCTAAACTAGCGAATTTACGTGAATTCGAATTGGCTCCATTCAAAATTGAGAGAAATTTCTCCCATGTGATAAACTCCCCTATTGAGCCATGGAAATCCACTGAGTCACTTGGACAAGTCATGTTCTCTCAACCTCAGAGGAAGGCAAAGGCAAACCCCTCTAAAGAAATCTTGCCAAAACAAAAACAAACAAACTCCATGACAGGAGTTGCCATAAGTCAGAAACAACTTGAAGTCATTCAGTAGAACTGAGAAGGAATTTCACATGGTACAAGTGCTGCTTTGTGTTGTGCTTCACCTGCCTCACTATCTTTTATGGGTGCTGAAGTTAAACAAATAGAAAGAGTGTTTTGTTTCACAGGTCAGTGATTTCATAGAATCATAGAATCAAAGAGTTGGACAAGGGTCATCCAGTCCAACCCCCTGCCATGCAGGAACTCCCAATCAAAGCATCCCCGACAAATGGCCATCAAGCCTCTGTTTAAAGACCTCCAAGGAAGGAGACTCCACCACTCTCTGAGGGAGTGTGTTTTTGTAGCACTCAACTATTTGTTTTTTTAATCAGCAAAAATGATTTCATTGAATCACAGAATAAGTTATTATTGAAAATGAGAGAGTAAAGAATTACTTTTTAAAATGTGTAATGCTAGTGGTGCCTAACTACTTTGGGGTGGAAGTACAATTTTATTTTAAAGTAACTTTCAAAAATTTGCATAAGTGTTATAACAGACAGAAAATTCAGCATGACAGGAAAAGTATTACTTTTGAGGGGAACAGTTACCATGCTGTATGCTCTTTGATGAATGCTAGCAAAGCTACTCTCTCCTTTCAGGCAATTCCCAGTCGTTCTGGTCTTTCCCCCCTAAGAGCCAATGTAGTGTAATGGCTAGATTTTGGACTGTGACTCTGGAGACCAGGGTTCGAATCTGAGCTTGGCCATGAAAATCCAGTGCAGATGTAGCCTAGGCCACAGCTGATTGGAGAATAAAACCTAGGTTTCCGAAATCATACCGCAACACTTTTAGGACTACACTTGTCTACTTTAGCCGACTCTAGAACATTTCCAAAAAGAGGTTACCATGTAGTAGTCACTTTTACCAGGTAGTAGTCACAGGCCCTCCTCTCCATCCCACTACCATCGCAAGCACAGTTGATGGGGACACAAGAGAGGGCCTTTTCCATGGCTGCCCCTAGACTCTGGAACTTCCATCCCAGGGATGCCAGATTGACCCCTTCTTTGTTGGCCTTCCACTGGCATACTAAGACCTTCCTGTTCAGGCAGGCATTTAAAACAGAAAGCTTTTAAAGAACGGGTTGGGTGTTGTGTTCTTTTAAATATATTTTAAACACTTTTATCTTTTTAACAACATTTTATTATTTTTATATGCAATTTGTTTTAATATTGCAATAATTTAATTCTGTTTTAATGGAACACTTTTCTATGTTTTTAATTGTACTGTTTTAATCTTGTAAAGTGCTCTGAGACCCAGTTTTGGGAAAGGGGCAGGACAATAACAACAACAACAACAACAACAATTCACTTGAAAAAGTTATAAATATTCATATCATCACACATTTGCATGACTCCAGTCAGAGATATGGTGCATGCTGTAGTTCTAGCATATTGTTATTGGTGTGTGCCTTCAAGTAATTTTTATGGCAACTTCTGACTTAAGGTGAACCTATCAAAGGGTTTTCATGGCAAGATTTGTTCAGAGGGTGGTTGCCTTTACCTTCTTCAGAGGCAGAGAGTATGTGACTTCCCCAAGGTCACACAGTGGCTTTCCATGGCTGAATGGGGATCTGAACCCTTGCCTCCAGAGCTGTAGTCCAACACTCAAACACACTATACTGGCTCTCTCTAGCATATTACTTTCCATCAATAGAAACAGAATAATACTGTTCATCCTGTACCAGCCCTAGCCAGCCGGCACACAGAATTGACAGCAACAATGTGTGACCAGTGTGAATTGTTTAACCTACACTCCAGAATGCTGTGGAAAAAGTATTTCCTTCTGCAGGAAGACTTAACATGTTTTCATTGTGCATTCCAGCACAGAATATAGAAAGCGGAAACCTGTACTATATACATGCAATTATAACACTTTCAAACATTATGCTTTATAAATGCTTTAGTATTTACTCAGTCTGTAACTGCTTGTTTTACATTTATAACTTTTTGACTCAATTTCTATAAATGCACTCTAAGACAGGATTTCACTTTTTAAACACAGTCACACATGGAACTGTAGCTTCTGGTTTCTGCCAAAATTTGTTGTTGTTTGCCTTCAAGTCATTTCTGACTTATGGCAACCCTAGGATGACTCTATCATGGGGGTTTCTTGGCAAGATTTCTTCAGAAGGGGTTTGCCTTTGCTTGTATCTGAGGCTGAAAGAATGTGACTTACCCAAGGTCACCCAGTGGGTTTTCATGGCTGAGTGGGGATTAGAACCTGGTCTCCAGATTCATAGTTCAACACTCAAACCATTACATGCTGGGTCTCTTAGAATATTTCTGACACATGGAAATCTACTAGCTGTTTTTTGATTTAAATACCATGAAAGCACCAGATCCCACCAGATCCTGGATGTTAAGCAGGGTCAGGTTTATTTAGTTCTTGGATGAAGGACCACCAAGGAACACCAGATACTGTAGGCTATATTTCAGAGGAAAGCACAGACAAACCACCTCTGAGTATTTCTTGCCTAAGAAAATCACACAGATCACAAATTAGTCATAGCAAAAATAAGAGTAAATCTGACAAAGAAACAAAAACTAGTCATTATACCCAAATATGATCTGAACAAAATCTCAGTAAACAGAATTTACTGACAACATAAGAAACAGATTTGAAATATTAAACATAATTGAATGGAAACTAAAAGAACTATGATTGGAAGTCAGGGACATAATAAAGAAAGAATGCAAACACACACTTTCTGTGATCAAAAAAAAGAGAAGAAAGCATGGATGACAGATACAATGCTACAAGCAATAAAGGAAAGGAGAGAAGCAAAACAAAAGGAAGATAGGAACAAACAAAGGACATGACCAAACTGAGGAAGGGGGGGGGGAGGCATAATCCCAGTTAAATCATGTGATTGCATGGCAGATTTTCAGACAACGTTGCACTCATCCAGGACTTATCCTGGGAAAAACCAGGAATACTCCAGCAACAAACCATTCACAGGGAGATCCTGTAAATGGCTTCTCAATAGCACGAATGAAGTATGATTGTGATAGTGAAAAAATTAATCACACTTCATTTGTGCTCTTGCAGTGGAGGCAATCCATTCTCCTTGCAAGGATTGGTTTTGCGGTGGTTATCAGTCTTCTTTTGAGGCATGGGACACAATTTTGTTTACACTGGATTAAAACAATGTGATAAAGTAATATATTTTATTTTGTCGTCTTTTATTCTGTGCAGGATGGAAACATGATTTCAAGACATGTGCCATGGTGCTGAAACAGTGCATGTGTGAAACAATCAATTCCAATGTATTAATGATTCGTTTATGGATGTGTGAAAAATATGATCACGATATTATATGGTAATGTCGCAATAATCATATGATTGTGTGATTGTGTGAAAATAACAAGCACTACAGCGCTACTGTTGCATTAGCTTTCATTATGATGATTATTGCTGAATTGGCCTTGGTGTGATAATCTCCTAAGAACCATGAATGCAACAGTACAATGGCTAGTGTCAAAAGATAAAGAAAACTATTACAATGACCAATGCGAATAAACACAAGACAACAACAAAAAGGGAAGAACGAGAAAGCTGTTCCACAAGATCTAGGAAATCAAAGGAAAGTTCAAACCAAGAACCGGGACAGTGTGTGAAATTAGAAATAACATAATTCAAGACCAGGAAGGAATAAAAAGTAGTTGGATGCAATACACAGAAGAGTTATATAAAAGAGATGACAAAATGAAGGGTGTAAATGAAGAGCCATATGAGGATGAACCCCAAATTCTAAAAAGTGAGGTGGAAGCAGTAATAAGAGAAATGGAATAAAACAGGAACAGATGATATTCCAATCAAATTGCTGCAATCCACATTGACAGAGTCAACTCTACTGCTGCTGCTACTACTACTACTACTACTACTACTAATATAATTTATTTAGCTCCCGCCTTATCCCAAAGGAATCAAGGCAGGTTACAAGACAAAAAACAATTAAATACAGCATACATAAAATATGCATTAAAATAATCCCATAGCCTAACCCCCATCCCAATCAGAAAAATCAGTAAACAGTATAAAATAGGTAACAATATAGAATAAAAAATATTTTAAACAAAAAATAGTTAAAATTAAAGGGAAAAAATTGAGGTGAGAACATCTGTTTTCACGGGGTAGAGGTAGATGGTGCTATCCATATCAGTAAAGGGGAGGCTAATCTGGAAAGGCCTGCTGAAAGAGAGCCATTTTAACCGCCTTTTTAAAGGCTTCTAGAGTAGTGATATGACGGATCTCCTCCAGCAGGTCGTTCCACAGCCTAGGAGCAGTGGATGAGAAGGCCCTCTGGGCTACCGTGGCTAATCTGGTTTTTGTAGGCTGCAGCAAATTCTTCCCAGATAATCTTAATGTTTGTGGTGGATTATATGGAACTAACCAACATATAACAATAGATATGGAAAACAAAACAATGGCCAACAGATTGGAAATGATTACTATACACCCCCATGCACAACAAAGGAGACGTAAAAGACTGCAGCAAGTATAGGACCATACAACTAATCTCCCACAGAAGTGAAATCATGCTGAAAATTCTGCAACATACATGAAGAGAGAATCCCAGAGGCCCAAGCGGGGTTCAGGAAAGGAAGAGGCACTAGGGACCACATTGCAAACATATGAGGGATAACGGAGCACACCAGGAAATTCCAAAAGAAAATCAGCATGTTCTTTATAGACTACAGCAAAGCCTTTGAATGCGTAGATCATGAAAGGCTATGGAACACCCTTAAAGACATCCAAGTGCCAACGCATCTGATAGTCTTGATGAGAAATCTATACTTAGAATAAATACACAGAAAAACAGAACAGAATAAAAAGAAACAGAATGGTTACCAATTGGCAAAGGGGTCAGACAAGGCTGCATCTTATCACCCCTCTTGTTTAACTTATATGTAGAACATATTGTAAGGAAAGCAGACTTGGAGACAGAAGAAGATGAAGTGAAAATAGGAGGAAGGAATATCAACAATCTTAGATACATAGACAACACCATAATACTAGTAAAAAAACCCTCTCAGACCTGGAACTACTAAGGAAGATCAAGAAAGAACGTGCAAAGGCAGGACTACTGCTGAATATGAAGAAAACAAAATAATGACAATGGAGAATCTAAACAAATTTAACCTAGACAATGAAGAAATAGAAGTAGTAAACAAGTTCTCATACCTGGGAACAAACATTAATAGAAACAGGAACTGCAGTCAGGAAATCAGGAAATCAGAAAAAGATGGATGGACTCTACAGTATTAGGGAAAGAACTAGAAAAGATCTTAAAATGCAAAGATATACCATGTATGGATATGAGAGCTGGACAGTTAAGAAACAAGATAGGAAGAAAATCTATTCATTTGAGATTTGGTGATGGGGAAGAGTGCTGAGGTTCCCATGGACAGCCAAAAAGACAAACAAATAGGTCCTAGAGCAGATCAAGCCAGAAATCTCCCTGGAAGCCAAGACGACAAGACTGAAGCTGTAATACTTCAGACACATAGAATCATATTCTATGGCCCCATATGGCCCAACTCCCAAATCACAAATGTACAAATGCACAAATCACAAATGCACAAGATTGATTTTGCGATCAATACCCCCCCCCAATAAAAAAAAATCCCCTGCGGGAAGGGGATGGGGTGTTAAGGGCTGTCACCTTACATGGCAGCTCCAGTGGGAACGACAAGCGTTCCTGGCTAAGAAAGCAGTTCCAAACAAGGTCCCTTTTCATAGTGTGAACGAGGGGCCTTTTGGAATCGCTTTCATAAGCAGAGCACAGCCCGGTTCCAATGAGGATTTTTCCACAAGTGGGAATGGGCTCATAGAATCAGAGAGTTGGAAGAGACCACAAGGGCCATCCAGTCCAATCCCCTGCCATGCAGGAACTCTCAATCAAAGCATCCCTGATAGATGGCTATTGAGCCTCTTTTTAAAAACCTCCAAAGAAGGAGACACCACTAAACTCCAAGGGAGTGTGTTCCATTGTTGAACAGCCCTTACTCTCAGGAAGTTCCTCCTAATGTTGAGGTGGAATCTCTTTTCCTGTAGCTTGCATCCATTTTCCTGGAGCAGCAGAAAACAAACTTGTTGCCTCCTCAAGATGACATCCCTTCAGATATTTAAACAGGGCTATCATATCACCTCTTATCCTTCTCTTTTCCTGGCTAAAAATCCCCAGCTCCCTAAGTCATTCCTCATAGGGCATGGTTTCCAGGCCCTTCACCATTTTAGTCATCCTCATCATGAGAAGGCACAACACATTGAGAGAAAAAAATAATGCTAAGAAAGGTGGGGGAAGAAGGAAGAGAGGAAGGCCACATTCTAGATGGATGGACTTTATTAGGGAGGTCACAGGTATGAGTTTGCAGGAATTAAGCAGAACAGTAGAGTACAGAGATTCTTGGATATAGCGCATTCATAGGGTCACCATGGGTCAAGATCAACTCAGGGCAGTTAACAACAACAATAGAAAACCTTATGAAAGTCATAGAATGACATTAGTCCGCCAGTGACTTCAAGGCATGCGTTGTAATGCCTGTTTTTGAACTGTGTAACTATCATGTTATTGTGTTTTTATTGTTATATATTTGTAAGATATCCTGATTTCTTATCCCACCATATTATTCCTCAGCAATTTCAGCATGTTAGGGGAGTGGGACTTACAAGCAGTCCTTGTAGTTAGGAGCAAAAATCCAGTAGCTGTCTGTATTTGGAGACATGAGTCTCTGCACTTTTGTACTGCCCAGTTCTCTGTCTGTACTTACATAATGGAGTGCAACACTTTCTCAGAAAGTCAGCCACATCTTAATGCAGCCATTTTTTTGTTGCAGGAGCTGCTGATTCAAAAGGCTAACTTTCAACCAAGCCCAATAAGATATCATGGGATTTAAAAGGAACTCTGGGCAGCAGTTAACTTGTTTATGCTACATTGTACCCAAAGCTACACAGTATTATAACAAATAACAGAGACAAGTCAAATGACAGGGCCAATGAGCACATATTTTCTCCTCATGAAGGTTCCCACCATTCCACCCACCTTCTAGATCAGATAACCTGTAGATCTGGTGGATTAATCTCTCTCAATAAATACAGAATTGAGCAGCACCCAGTGGTTAAAATGCAGCCAGATGGTTCCTTCCCTCAGCTATGCGTCTCAAATGCTAAGTGCAGGAAGCAGTGCCCACCACCTGGGAGGGGCGGACAAAACCATATGCAGCCTAGAAGAGAAGAGGAGACTCCTAAGCAAAGGCCAACTGACTGAAGGAAGAGGTGGGATTGGCAGGAAGAGAGCACAACAGCTATGTGCACCATGTGTTGGTTCCTGCAGGCTGTTCATTCCCTTTGGGAAAGGTTCCAGCCAAAGGAAGGAGGAAGCAATAGCAAGTGAAACCATCTGCCAGAGTGGAAGATGAAAAACATGGGGGCGATTATTTCAGATCAGTCAGCAACCTAAACTTTCTGAAGAAAACAGTTGATTCAGCAATGTACCTGCAACACTGCAAAGCCTAATAATACCATCTTCCCCTTTATAGTGATTTTTTTTGTTCCACATTCTTCCCAGAACAAGCAAATCTCACTGTCCCAGGAACTACAGCAGGCACTGATGGAAGTGGGAGTGGATAGGAAGAGGAAGCAGCCTTGCCCAATCTGAAGGACAATAAAAGTAAGTGCATTCACAAACCTCTGGCCTATGAAAACCTTATTTGCTTGAAGTGAGGCTGGTACACAAGCTGCTGTCAACAAGCAGCAGGCCTAGACTAATGGGAACAAATGGCAATTTAATTATGCTATTCTACCAAGCCCAATTAACATGATTTTAAAAAGGCTGGCAGACAGGATTCAGAAGGAAGTTAAAGCTGGAAAGAGCTCTTCATCAACCCACAGTCCATAAAGCATCCATCTCATCTGCTCATGGCTCCCATCCGGGAGCTGACAATGTCCTTCTGCTGCATCTCAACTCTCAGCACAAGTCACAAAGACAGCATCAGCATCCTGGGCTTTACAGGAGTCAAAATGGGGCACAAAGAGCTCACTGATTTCCATGTGGTGCAGCAGCCACACCAAGTGTCTTTATCTCTTTGGTGGAATTGAAGCTGTTTACACTGTGAATGTTTAGCACAGATAATGATTATTCTACTGCCCACTGCGGGTTTATAAACAAGTATAGAATGATGATGATGGTGGTGGTGGTGGTGATGATGATGATGATGATGATTTTATTCATTTATATCCTGCCTTTCTCCCAATTCTGGGACTCAAGGTGGCTAACAACATTTTAAAACAATACATATTAAAAAGACTACAAAAGGTAAATGAAAGTATAAAATATAAAATTAAACAATAATATATAAAATACAAATATTAAAATGCATCGAAAACAATAAAAATATCTGAGAGTGCCCCTCCAGGAACAAACAGTGTCACTGTAGAACAGTACCTTCAAGTCCCATCCCAGAGAGGTGTCTCAGAAGGATACTATGGTCGACAATATCAAAAGCCGCTGAGAGGCCCAGTAGAACCAACGCTCCCTCATCCAGTTCCCTGTGTAACTCATTCACCAATGTGACAAAAGCTGTCTCTATCCCATGCTCAGGTTATGGTTGAATTAAATGAGGTAGTGGTAAATAAGATTCAAAATGGGAAGGTAGATACATCTGCTGATTAAAAGGCAGGTTGAAACAGTGAAGGGACACCTTAAAGACTAACAAATTCATTATAGCTCTGTGGGAGGTAGCCAGAATTTCAGGTATATGTACAGTATATATGATTAAGTTGAGGGAGGATTGTAGACTGTGAATCAGAGGGAAATTAAATGCAGAAAGTACTGACAGTTGCAATCACATTGTCAACATTAGTTATTCATAAAACTATTGTCGATAACACAAACATCCTGGCATTAGATAAGCCAATTAACACATGCAACTTGAACTTCTGGTGAGATGTACATTTTCTAATGAATTTTAACTCATCAGTTTCTTTCTCTAGATTCTTTGCTCCATAACTATTACTTGAAGGTTCGTGACCAAGTCTCCTGTGAGTCGGAAGTGTTCTCCCAATGGTTTTCTGAATGTTGCCATGTCAGAGTTGTGTCTGTAATTTGTTTCTTCCCAGAAATTGATTTATTTGCCCTATATAGAGTGCAGAAAAGCACTACTGACAAAACAAAACGTATGTCCCTGGCCTTGCAATGGTGTTATCAGATTAAATATGGGGGCAGAGCTGGCATCTGACTTTGTTGTGGGATCCTATCCCTGTTTTTATCTTTGGCATGTAGCCTGTTGTTGCTAATGAATCATTATTTACAGTTGTGGGGTATCTTTAAGCAAGTGTAAAAAGTGATCCAACAGGAAGGATTACAGTCTAAGAAAGGCTATAGTTCACCATCAATATATTTGAGTTATTGTAATGGGGAGCTGTAGTCCTTTTATCTTTTCTTCTAGACCTGTTTTATTGCCAATTTAGGTACTAGGTAGCCTAGCCCTGTTAAGTAGAGCTCTGTTGCTCCAAGTAGAGCCCTGTTACTGAACACTGTTGAATAGAGCGCTGTTACTGTAATTAGTATTGCATAAGCTTTAAGAGAGCTGAATTCTTAAAACCTATATCCTGCTGAATTCTTAAAACCCATATCTTACTCTGTTTCTGGTGATTATGGGATGCACCAAAATACTTGGTGTGTGGGCAACTGGCTCGGTTCAAATTGGCACAGTCCAGATGTCCACACACCAATACCCCCACACTCACCCCAGGGTTTTGGGGAAATGCTGGGGTTTCCTCCAAATGTGCTTACTCCAAAGCAAAGTTGGGGTAAACAGCAAAAACCCACAGTATTTCCCTGGAAGTCACTGTGTGTCATGGAGAGAGACAGCATTGGCTTCAAGATGAGTTCATTGTTTTTCACCAGTGTAGACAAGCCCTATGACTCTATATATTAATTTGTATCTATTGTTGCAAATTTAGAAATAACTCCTGCACTTCAATTAGAAACAGAATACTTTTCACCCTATTCCTACCCCACTCACCCTACTGGTGAAGTCTGTAATCTGGCAGCTCAGTCTGCTCTCCAAGGACTAACTATTGCTGGGCAACTCTCTCTCTCTTCTTATGCTATTGCATAAGCTATTGCATAAGTCCTTCAAAATGCAGTCACTCTAAAATAAAATACAGTGGGCCCTTGCTATCCACTGGGGGTTGGTTCCAGGAACCTCCGTGTATAACAAAATTTGTGTATACTCAAATCCCATTAAATATAATGGCACAACAAAATGGTGTCCCATATATAAAATGGAAAATAAAGGTTTTCTATTTGGAATTTATACTTTTTGGGAATATTTTCAAGTCGTGTATGCTCAAATCCGTGGATAAAAAATCCGTATATCAGGAGGGCCAACTGTATCATCCTTTGACAAGTAGAACAACATGGACATCCTAATGAGATATTCCTTTATTTCTGTGTTTTCTGCCAGTCCTTGATGGTGGGTAGAGGAATGGCTTCATCCTAAAAACAGAACAGGACCAGGAGCAGGACCAGATGTAGTCCAGCATGTCCAAACAGGTACTCCAGCAGCTCAGGATCTAAGTAGTCCGGCATTTTTGTATAATTTAATAGGTTCTCATTGCAATCATTCTTTGTACTCTGGCGACTAAAGTGCATTTATAAAATTGGATCATAAGTGATAGGTTGCAACCTTCACTTTGTGTGCTTTATTCTCTTATTGAAATACATTTTACTAAGTTCTATGACCTTACCATATGCCATTATGTTTTTTTTAAAATAAATATCTAGATTTCCCCCCTATTGTTGTGTAACCAAGGCTTCAATGTTAAGCAGGAAACAAGTCCCACTGAATTCATTTGGTTTCCATGTAAACACATTTAGGATCACAGTGTTCCAGAGTAGCCCAAGTTACAGATGCTAAATTAAGTAGCCAGCTCTGGGTGACACAGTCCCTAAACAATGTACATGTTTCCCTAAATCTGGAAGCAAAACTGGGCCCCACAGGGATGGATTCCACATTGTTCAAGGGAAACAATTTCTGCTGTTTCCAGAGAAACTAATGCAGGGTTGGCAGTGATGCTGGCAACCCAAATTGCCAGTTGGAGCCAGATGAATACCAATGGGATTCTGATGCAATTCTGATCTTCTTTGGGGCACTGAGTTGTTGCTACAATGCTACAATGAGTGCTAAAATGGTCACCTAAATATTTGGTACTTCAGCTCCCAGAATCCTTGACCACTGGTCATACTAGCTCGGGTTTTGGGGAACTGAAGATCTCCCAAAATGTTTGGAGTTTGTTGAGAACTACAACACATAAGTGACAAGAGTGACTGTAGCCTATGAGAGAAATTAAGAAGAAGACGATTGCTGATTTGTAGAATCACAGACTTGGAGTATGAACGTACTATCCCACTAGGTAAGTGGCTCCTCCAGTACTGAAATATGATTACTATTAAGGCTCAAATCTATCCTTTCTGTAACTTCACTAAATCTATTCCTGAACCCCAAGACAGTAGAGAACAGGTCTTCTGTACGACAGTCCTTCAGGAACTTGCTGAAATATGGTTGAAAATTTAAAAGGACATCACCTCTTTGCTGTTATTTTATTTAGACCCACCCAAAATTTGTATGTCTGAAGCAGAGCAGCAAATAGTGCTTCCCCTCACAAGTCAAGGTACATAATACTGAAGGCCATCCTAGATATTTTAGTATGTAGGACAGAAAAGCACCTCCTAATTTCATGGTTTATGATTACAATAAATTCAATAGCAAACAGTGCTATTCAGTTCAATACCCCTTCTCAGTGGCTGCTCCCGAGCTTTGGAACTCCACCCTAGAGAGGCCAGGATGGAGTCATCCTTACTATCCTTCCGATGCCAGGTAAAAATGTTCCTGTGCAGTCAGACCTATTAAGCTGAGAAGGACTGGGTTTTTAATGCTGAGATATACAAATTTTAATGGTTTGTATTTTAATATATTATATTTTAATTTATAACTGTTTTAATCCTTAAAATTGTTCAATTATTTTTTAATTTTTATATTTATATATTTTAATATTTTGCATTGTTTTTAAATTGTATTGTTTTATACTTGTTTGATTCCTTGAGTCCCTATATTGGGAGAAAGGCAAGATATAAAATAATAATAATAATAATAATAATAATAATAATAATAAACAATTTGGTGTTCTTTCATGACAATCAGAATTAGCTGCCTGAGGTGGTTCCCTCACTGTGCCTAATGACAGTGCTCTTCCTATCCCTCTCACCTAACACAAAAACAGATTTTAAAAAAACCCACAAAGATGGTATGTCTAACCTGGCGAAGAGAAGGTTAAGAGGTGATATGATAGCCCTAATTAAATATTTGAAGGGATGTCATATTAAGAAGAGAGCATGCTTGTTTTCTGCTGTTCCAGAGACTAGAACGCAGAATAATGGATGCAAACTACAGGAAAAGAGATTCTGCCTCAACATTAGGAGAAACTTCCTGACAGTAAGGGCTGTTCGACAGTGGAACACACTCCCTCGGAATGTAGTGGAGTCTCCTTCCTTGGAGGTCTTTAAACATAGGCTGGATGGCCACCTGTCAATGGGGGTGCTTTGATTGTGAGTTCCTGCATGGCAGGGGGTTGGACTGGATGGCCCTTGTGGTCTCTTCCAACTCTATGATTCTATGATTCTAACATGTAGACCTTATGTTGTGATACTTCTCAGTGTCTGATAACAAGCAAAGCCATCTATTTTAAACTCAAATGGCACAGAGAGGAGGTTGTGAGCAGCATTGGCTGGTGGCTTCTGTGACAGTTTCGCAGAGCATATGGTCTGAATTTTAAAGGATCTATCCAAAGTGCTGACCCTGTTCTGGCTTCAGCACCTTGGACAGCTCTTTCAACATCCTCACGAAAACCTGAGATTGCCCATCCTCCTGACACAGAAACCACCAGTCACCAGGGGCCCTATAAGTAAGAGAGAGATAAGGATAGATTGGAAAGGTGATGCTCTTAATACATACCTGAAATTCACATCAGAGAAGGAGTGTGACAAAGATATTATTTGCTAAGAATCCACAGAAGAATCCTAGCATTTTTAAGCATAAGAACAATGGATGGAAAACAGATTCAAATGGAGATAATTTCATAATTAAAGAGAATAATGAGAAACTGGTCTTTCCAGATGATTTTCATAGGAGTCCTCCTAGAGGATCTTCCCAGCCCGTTGTACAGTCAGAAGTGCCAGGGCTCAGCTTGATAGGAACACTTCTTACAAAGAAATGACTACTAGGTATGATTATTCAGTGGTAAGAAAAAAAGTATAATTTGTACATAGGCCCACAGAATTCTTTTGCTTATTACTACTTTATATTAACTGAGCTGAAGGCCAGATTAGGTATCATATGGAGCTGCATGCAACTTTCCCCCTTCATTTTTTTTCCTTTTTAAATGAAATGAGCTTTTTGAGAAAATGAATTTAGAGCAACAGCAAGAAAAATATAAAACCCTTTTCCTTCCAGCCACTCTGCTCAAAATCCAATTTCTGCTTATACACACAGACACACAGAGATATCCAAGAAAAGCAACTGGGACAGATTTTGAGTGGGAAATGGACAGAAGCAATATAGTTAAGCAGGCCTTACATCACTGCAACTCCTCTATTTAAACACACAGATGATGTATCTGGGTTTTAGGTTAAGATAAAGTTACATGTATTTGCTCTTAAGATGTAGTTTCTGCCCTTTTTTGAAAGATACTGCGGAGCAATACTGCCAGTAAGACCTAGCTTTTAAGGAAGCCTGGTTGGAAAAAACAAAACAGAGAGGCATATAAACACACAAAAAGGAAATTGAAATGGAAAAGGCTAAAAATTCATCAGCAGAAGAAAAAATGGGAAAGAAAATGTTGACTAGAAATGAATAAGAAAGAGGCTGTGTTCTTTGAAGGCTGAATTAAAAGTATCAAGAAAATTAAGGAGAAAATAAAGAAGGATAAAGTATCAGGGTAGAAGAGATCACAAGACAAGCAAGTAAGGTGTGGGGGGGGGTTGGGGGTGTCACAACTAGGCAGAAAATTATTTGTTCTTTAATTTATTGCTGGTGGTATGAATTTCATGGGGTCACCATAGGTTAACAGGCTACTTGAAGGCACACACTTATGGATCATTACCAACATACTGTTTTCTTGCCCTGTTTGTCTGCTTTTTATTTAAAGTATCTATAAACTGCCTTTAAGAGCCAAGCCTTTTCCAAAGTGGCTTTCACATTATACAAATGATAAGACAATGTTTCATTAAACAAAATCACCATAAAACATAAATTATAAGAATCAGCATAAAAAAAAACAGTAGAAAAACTAAGTACAAGAAAATGGCACGAGGGCAATATCAGGAAACAGCAATACTCATCTTACCAAAATATTGTTTTAAAAAACAGTAACCCAGATTAATGAGACCGTCTTTTGTGTTTGTACACATAAGTATGTCCTCAATGGAAAGTGGATATAAGATTTCATCTTAAATGTTTCAATATTTTAACCCAGACTGAGAAACTGCAGCCCTCCAGATGTTCTTGGCCTACAAATCACATTCACTCAGCATATCCAATATCAACATATCAGGGAGTGTGGGATTTGTGGTACAAAAACAGCTGAAATACAATTCTCACTCTAGCTTTAACACTTGATTGGACCATTGGCTTGTCAACATTTTTTGTATAGCTTAGTATTGTATTGTTTGCAATAAGTACTGCTAATCAGTGAGAAACACAGCCCTGGGATTTCTCTTGTTAACATTGAAGCACTGATCACACTATATTAGGGGATATGGTTTTCCAGTTAGTTGACTTTGGTTGGCACTTTCTGATCTTTCGGTATTTTTTAAAAGCAAATTCACATGCAGCAATTGCCTTCTTCTTCTTCTTCTTCTTCTTCTTCTTCTGCATGGATTCAGAAATGGAATTGGTAGCTGTTGTAGTTGTATAACCTCCAACATTTCACTGATGAACACTAAGATACCAGTGGCCAAGCAACATCAGTGATATTTGCAGACGTTATTGATGAGGAAAAATAGACAAGCTAGGAGAGGCTGCGGAAATTTGCTTTTGCCTGAACCTGCAGAGACAGGCAAGACTCTGCCCCTTCTTCTCTTCTCCGCACTGCTGAGTTAATTGAACGGAAACCACTTGTGCACTTTGAACTCAGTTTGCACCAATGGAAGTAAGTTGACAACAACAAGGAGGAGAGAGAAACTGGGACATTTTAAAAGCAGTTGAAAAAGTGGGATTACAGAAGACAGTCAGGACTCTCCCTGCCAAACTGGGACAATTGGAGAGCAGGTAGTTTCACAGTGGTAGGGAGGAGATGAAAACAATGCCCTTATGGTGAGGCTATCTCGCTGTACAACATTTTAAAAATGCATATCGTTTCTGTGCAAAACTCTAGTATAAGAGCAGGATACTATACATACCCTTTAAAATATACTGCTACATTTTGGGGACAATTGTGACTTGTGAAGCTATATTTTGCTTCACACAAAATCACACAAGGTTCCTTCCAAGTACTTCAATTATGGGCGAGAGGAAATATGTAGACTTTTAATGTTATCTCAAAACACCACCTTTTCATACACTCTCATTTTAGGCAGAGCATCCCTCTCTAGCTTTCTTTTAAAACAGCTGAAGGGTCTGTTCCAAAATGTATGGGGACAAATCATATTCTAATTCAAGCACAGTTCAACCACCTCACACATTATGTGCACTGCGCATACAGCATACCTGCTAGTTTTGTAGCATGCCAAAAACAGAAGACAAGTGGAAGTAAATTGTGATTCTTTTGTCTAGCTTCAGTCTCTAAAAGACTTGTCCAAACCCATAAAGTGAGCTACATATATAAACTTGAAACCTGCTCAGGTTCTTATTGCAGCAACTTCAGCAAAAGCTGAAGCCAATGAGCCTTGCAAATCCAAAGTCATTAAAGAGTCTGGGCTTGGGATGTGCTAAATATAACCCATATATTCAGCCCACGCTCCACCCGCTTGAGAGGTACCTCCACACATTCTATTTCTGGAAGAAAGAAACATTTATTTCCATTGCTTAAAATATATCAACAGTGTTCTTTTCAATGTCTTTATGTAAATCTTTATGCCATGCATGACTCTTGTTGGCTGCCAATCTCAGAACAAATAGAAATAAACCAGGCATTGATCAGAAAGGAGTATCCACTTTCTCAGAAAATTAGCATAATTACATGAAATGTTTGCTCTCTGACACAGGATTCCGAAAAACTGATTTTGTAGAATTGTGCTGTAGTATTTTGGACACCCACCACCTATCTCAGGAGTTTCCCCAGTCTTTATGTTAATATCACACAGTGCAAAATAATCTTTTTTCATTAAGGCTGTGGCTAAGAATGTGATGTCCAATCCTGATGGTGCCTGATTCAAATATCATTGTACCCTTAAATTCTCTGTGTGGTCTTGAGAAAAAACACAGCTCTTTCCATCTCAGCATGTGACAAACAATATGGTGGTACCTCTAGCCCTGCCAAATAGAGGTGGTATATTACTTTGCTTATATTGCAGAGATGGCTTGTCACCATTTATGTGTTATTTTTCATAAGTTTAAGCCTACACACAAGAACAGGATTATACCTTATGAAAAAGGACAAGACCTTTTTCCAGAGCTTCCTTGAAACGACTTGTTGTTGTTTTAAAAAAGGTCAGTGTGTTTGCCAAGCAACTCAGCTTGTCAAGTACACCAACCTTTAGACTTCAGGATTAAATCAATCCCAGTTCAGAAGAGAATTCAAAAACAGCTGCTTTAAAAATGAAATGAAACATTTCATTTAAAAAGTATTAGCTTATTAAAACTAACTTAATTATCCAAAGCTGCTTATAGGTGTGGGGGAGGGGTGGAAGCACTCTTTTACTTGACCATTTGCCAGCTTATAAAGATAAAAAAAAGAGTTTGTTTGTTTGCTTTTTTTAGGAAAAGCAAAGTTATCCCTTTGAGTGCTGGGCAGTTCCTAGAGAAGAAAATTCAAACTGAACAAAGAATAACCTAGAAAGACCTTTTCATGTGCCTTTCAGGTGATGCTTGTAGTTACCTAGTTAACTAAAGTAAGTCTGAATCATTAAATGTCTAAGTGAAAGAGAAGGGGAAGCATCAGGAAGGATGAAATATGTAGAAATACTGTTTTTGTTGTCGATGACTACTTGGCTTATGTTGTTGTTGCTGTTGTGTGCTTTCAAATTGTTTCTGATTTATGACAATCCTAAAATGACCCTATCACAGGGTTTTCTTGGCAAGGTTTGGTTAGAGAGATTTGTCTTTGCCTTCCTCTGAGGCTGAGAGGGTGTGACTTGCCCAATGTCACCAAGTGGGTTTCCATGGCCAGGTGGAAAGTCAAACCTTGGTCTCCAGAGTCATGGTCCAACACTCAAACCACTACATCATGCTGGCTTTCACCACACTAGCCATGTTCTTTATTCAGGGGAAATTTCTAGCAGGGACACAGAAAAGGCTAGATTCATTGCACAGCCTTGCCCCTCTTCTCAACACAGGGTATCTCAGGCAGATGCCAATAGCTTCCCACCATGACCTACAGTTGTTGTGCATCTCAGCTGCTTTATTCAAAATTGCAACACAAGCAACATAAAGATGGTCATAGTGTCCTTATATCTTATTGATCAATCATACCAGTGTACTCACTAAGTCCCATGCATACAGGAGTGAGCAGCTGAGATATATACAGTGTATAGGGCTGGATATTACTCATCACAGAATAGCACATTCCTTTTAATGAAATTCATTCTGCAATAATTAAGGCAGAAGTGGACAACCACTGAAGGCCTAGGGGACACTCCTGCTTCATTCTTCATTATCTAGTGCCTCGGTCACCCATTTTCCCCAAACCATCACTTCTAGTTCTGAGAAAAATGCTATCCATGCATCCAAAATATAGGTCCACCCAAAACTGCCTTAAAATAAGGACTGATCCATTTGAGAAGCTCCATTTGGATGTGTCCTTCTTTTCTCAGTGTTCTTTGGATTTGATGGTGAAGATTACCCACTGGCTAGGTGTTTTGCTTTGTTTTCACATGTAGAGGTGTTTCAGAGTCAGTCAACAAGATAACCTGAATTTGCCTGTTGGCAAATAGCTTGGATTTGCACATAGAAATCTGTAAGCATAGACTGGCACGATGTATACAAATGTGAAAGTCCCACCTAAAACCTCTTACTCTTTAGACATTGTCTTCCTGTAGTCAAATTCTGACCTGTAATGGTTGCAACAGATGCATTTCTTGATCCAAGCCAGAATTACAAAATGTCCTGTTTTAGTCACCAAGGGGTCATCTCAGGATGTGCACCAGAGCTGGGGAGGGTGGCCATCCTTTCCCACAGAAGACAACAATTTCATGGAAGAGCTGTTAGGGGGGAGTCCCGTGCTTAAAAAAATCTACTGTTTGAAAGGCTGTTCAGACTGACTCAGGGTTAAAGATTAAGAACTATGGGACGGGAGAATGGTTGGGGGACAGACTGAGCAGACACACAGCCCATGTGGTCATTACACTCTTCCCCACTAGAAGGAGATATATTACCTTTCTATTTAAAGTGAGTGGGCAAACTTCAGCCTGATCTGTGGCCCTCAGCCTAATGTCAAAAGAATTGTGCAAGTGATCTGTTCTGCTCACTACAACACCTGCAGTCATTTCCCCCATGGCCTGCTACATGGACAGGAAGAAAGGAATGGCAGAGAGAGAGAGAGAGAGAGAGAGAGAGAGAGAGAGGACAGGTGTGTGTGTGTGTTCAAATTTGGCTATAGACTCACCCACCTATCAACTGTATTAACCTCCATTCCCCCATGCAACCTCTGACAGATTAACCCTGAGGGCATTCAGCTTTTCACAGAAAAAGGCTTGGCCTTTGATTTCAGCTACAGTAATTATTTATTTCTAAGTTTACATCTCAACTTACAAACTCCTATCTGCAGATTTTATATTTCTCAACATCTTCTGTTGTTGTTGTTGTTTTATTTTGTTTGGTGGTGTACTTCTCCTCTCTTTTTTGTGACAAAATGCAAGTGGCTGCCACAGACTGCGGAGGACACATAACACTGTAATAGAAAAAGCTAGGCTAAACTCTAGTGATTCCTCTATGGAGGAATAGAAATTGGACTTTATATTTTGCATTTTCTAAGGCTATTCTGGTTGCGATCCTATATTAAGCAGGCAGAGTATATCCTCCCATTTCACCGCAGAAGCTATGAGATCCCAAGAATGGACCCTGCTGCTACTTAGAGGATAGGAAAGACAAAACAATTCAGGGGAAGTAGAAGCAGCTGGCTTCAGCTTGAAGGGAGGAAGGAACAAGAATGTGCTTACAGATGTAGTGTACCCTCCTTTTTCTTTCCCAGGAGTCCAGACCAGCTATATCTTCATCATCTGAATTGTCTCCATCCCTCCCCATCAGTAATAATAATCAGCACTTTTAATGACTTGATAACTGCTGAGGGGGTATTAGCAAAAGGCCAAGGAATAGCTTCCTGAAGCCCTCCAAAAAAGAAACATAAGCATGTGTAAGTCACACTTATGCATATATATGTCACCAACTAACAGGATACTGCCCTCTCCATCCTGAGTGCTAGGATGCTTCCATATGGAAGGCTTTATATAGCAGTTCTGTCTTTTCTTTCTGAACAGTGTTTTTTGTGAAAAGAAAAAAGACAGCATTACTATGTACTGAGAAAACATGGAAGCAATACAGGCAAAATGATATAATCTAAACAGTGGTATCACTGGAGGGGTGCAGACCACACTGAGTGACACCCCAGAGGAGGGGTGGCACATGGTTGGGTCCTGCTCCCCCTTCAATGCTACTCTGTTGCTGGGCTTCCTCAGAGGGGTGGGGGAGCCTGATGATGGAATCATAGAATCATAGAATCATAGAGTTGGAAGAGACCACAAGGGCCATCCAGTCCAACCCCCTGCCATGCAGGAACTCCCAATCAAAGCATCCCTGACAGATGGCCATCCAGCCTCTGCTTAAAGACCTCCAAGTTTGGAGACTCCACTACACTTCGAGGGAGTGTGTTCCACTGTCGAACAGCCCTCACTGTCAGGAAGTTCCTCCTAATGTTGAGGTGGAATCTCTTCTCCTGCAGCTTGCATCCATTGTTCCGCATTCTAGTCTCTGCAGCAGCAGAAAACAGGCTTGCTCCCTCTTCAAAGGAGGGAGCAGCAGGAGGGGTGAATGCTTGCCTTTCCCACTTGCTCTGTTGCTGGGCTGCCTTCCGGGGAAGGAGGCCCAATGACAGAGTAGCAGGAGAGGTGAACATGTGCCCATCCCACACAACATCCTTTGCTCCAGGTGACAGCCTAGTAGTTAGCGACACCACTCCGTCCAGATCATTCTTTGAGTGGAACACGGAGATTGTCATACAAAAGCCTTGTTTCAAGAGTCCCTGGCACCAGGCCACTTCACCATCCAGCTGCTTAGGGAGAGAGAGCCATTCTTTCAGTGTGACCTGATGATAGTTCTATATGCTATCATAATACTGTAAATGTGTGGCTCTTCTATGTAATCTATTAAGCAGCAGGGCCTAGTTTTCTGGTGGTTGCCCAGGAAGTAGAGCAATGACTGACTGTACCTTAAAGACATTTCTAAACTCACCCTGTCTCTGCCTTATACATTCATCTTTAGTTCTAAATTGGTTATATAAATGATAATAGAAGCCAATCCTCTCTGTATTCTGGTTGGAAGAGTTACTGGCATCTATGCATGAATGTAGCTGAAGATAAAGGGCTGTTCAATAAAGAGTATTCTAATATAGACCAGTATGCCATTTTCTGGTGGTATTTTAATAGACTCTGGCACACCCTCCCCAACAGAAGTCACTTTCACGTAACAGGAAAAAGGTGTCTGACTATTTTTGACTATTTAAAAAGTGAATTTTGAACAATTTGTCCTGACTGACAACTCAGTGAGTCACTTTCAGCAGCTTTCACTGAATTAATTATACCTAGGAATTACAAGCATAGGAGTAGAGGAAGATATAGGTATGAGGATTAGCGGGGGCTATCAGCAGCAAGGGAGTGTGAGGTTTAGTGTTGGTCCTGTTCACAGCAGATTGGAACTCCAGGATGATGGCATTTCTGTGGAGTAATCTCAAAAGAGCCTTTGGCCAGACAGGAAGGTGACACTGCTCCCAGCAGCAATAATCCAACAACAACAACAATCAATCGATCGATCGATCAATCAATCATAATAGTCCAGCCTGGACCAAATCCAAGATGATGATAATATTAGTTAGCAATATGCTCCACTTATCTTTCTGGGATAATTACAGCCAGGTGATCCACTCATAAAATATAGCCTGAATATCTGGAGAAACATACTTCGTTTCCAGTCTGGAGGTGGGAGTATGGCTTGGCACAATTTTTTAAAAATGGCTCCTTAGTTTGTTTGTTTTTCACTCTGGGAAACATTCAACGTATTTCACATTTTAGCTCTGCAAAGTGAGTACCAAACTTAACAATTTTTGCTAGTTTATTTTGAGGAATGCCTCAAACAGCACCTGGGAGTGTGAGCCGTACTCTTACTAGCTATTTCTCACCTAAAGAGTCCACTGACACTGAACTCTCTCTTTACAAGTGGAGGAAACAGAGCTTAAAATGGACAATCATTTACGTGAACTCCTTAAAGATTTTTAAAAAGAAATAAATGATACTTTAGAGCTTCAACTTAATAAACTTATGGCCCACCATTTCCAAAATAGAAACAGCCTCAGAAGCATTAAATTTAAGCTTAAAACATGAACTAAATCAGCTGTTTGAGCATTCAGTAATCTTGAAAACCAAGAGAATAGGAGCTACAGGCTTAACCTATCCTTCTGCAGAATTTCTGAGGGGAGGGAGAATAATGGACATGTTGTATGGTGTACCCAAATTTACCCAGCTGGCTGAAGATGAATTGGAGCATATGCATAGTTTGCTGGGTGCATCCTTAGTTGCAATGGCAAGACAGAGCAAGAGAGGTGATTGTGTGATTTGCAAGTTGTCCTCATAAAATGGAAGCTTTGAAAATGCCTTATGCTTTGCCTAATCTATAATATGAGGACGTGGACATACAACTATACCAGGGTATCTCTGCTGATACTTTTAAATGCTGCAAAGTATTCTATCCATTCACTGAGCAGCTTCATAAAGAAGGCATTCACTATCAATTGGGGGGGGGGGGGGCTCTTCAAAATCATAATACATAAGGATGTATATTTTTGATGTTATCTTCTACATTTCAGATAATAACAATATCCAAGGTCTTAGATATTAGACTTCCTAAAGAGTTTGAGGATATGTCAGCAAAGAAACCCCATGAGAGAAATTACATCAAGGAACATGATCCCAGATGGGAACTAGATTCAGTGAAAAAGAAGAAGGCTGTATAATTGCAGCCACTTTATTACTCCTGTGTTGGGTAACTCTGGGGCTTGGAAAACAATTGTGTGTCTTTTCATTGCTAGATTTACTTCAGTCCTTCCTGCTGTCCCTTGAGGATAGCTGACCAGTAAGTCTGGCAACAAGACATTAACTGTGGAGTCTCCCTAACTTGGCACTGATTGCATGCTTGGTTACAGATACTGTTGGACATGTTTATTGTTTACAAGTTAAATTCAGTGTCCTATGGACAACTCCGACATTCAGTTCAGAATATTGCTAAAAATCTATGATTTTATATAATAATAATAATAATAATAATAATAATAATAATAGGTTTTATTTCTAGCCTCTGAACGAGCAATCGGGGCGGGGTACAAAAGAGAATAACAATTAACAAAGCAAAAATACAAAGCAGTTATAGCAACAACAAAAATACATAGTAATTATAACAAAAAATAAAATTAACAAAACAAAATACATAACAATTAACATATCAAAACAAGTAAAAGAAAATCTCCATTCTCAACCCCCATCCCAATCCTAAAACAATGTGAACTATACACAATCTAAAAGGAAAAGAAAAGAAAAACATGGGGGGGGGGGGGGGAGACAAGACTCCTCCTTAAGTCCAGGAGCCCAGGCATGGGAGGAGCCCAGGTGGAGGTAGGGCAAACAAACACTCTCTCAGCCAAGTCCTCTTCACTGGCAGATGTTGGGGAGGAGGGGGAAAGGGCCATTTCTCCTCCTTAAGTCCAGGAGCCAAGGCATGGGAGGAGCCCAGGTGGAGGTAGGGCAAACAAACACTCTCTCAGCCAGGAAGAAGTATGTAACAATTTGCCAGCTGTCTGTTCTGAATAATTTTACAGTATTGTCATTAAATGTTAATGATCTGGGTGTGGTGTGAACCTCCACCACTACGTTTCTACGATGACAGCACCCTGGGCCTTTTCATCCCCCTGCTGCCACCAAATTACTTCTATGGTGATCTTCTCCACCACTACCTATCTTTTCTGAGGCTTTGTTAACTTTAGTAGCGTGCCACAAGATTTCACAGTGGCCAAGTTGTAATAAAATAATACTTAAGTTTATTAACAAACGTCAAAGTAATCAGTAAACTACTTTCAAGGCTTTTGCCTTTCTTCTTAGTTACGTTAACCACAGTTACATAGACACAATACTTTAGCCCTCAGGCAATCTGTCAAATACTTTCAGCTTAAATCAACTGGCGTACAACCTAAAGCCTAATCAGTCCCTCTCCTGGACTCTACATAGACCCTGTCTGGCCTAAAACCTAGCTTACACCTGTCCCAATCAGGAACCTAGAGAGCACCCCCTCAGTGGCGTCCCTCTCCCCAGCCAAAACTCCAATTAAAACAAAAAAACCCCGTCTCCCTCGGCTCAGGCTCTTATATAGCCCTGTCCAGTCAGCTCCTAATTGGCTGGACACTTGGTGTTCTGTGATTGGCTGTTCCTGTCTCCGGGGTTTGCTGTCTCTGGGGTCTCCAGCCAGCTTCTAATTGGCTGGTCACCTGGTGCTTGTTGATTGGCTATCTCTGTCTCCGGGGTTCACTGTCTCTGGGGTCTTTTCACTACACTGGGTTCCCCAGTAAAGAGATAGAGAGTATTACAGCAATTAAATCTGACTGCTCAGCCATTACCCTATTGTTGGAGACCCACATGTTCAGAACTAGACTATTTTATCTCATAGCTGCTTGGGCAAACAGTTCTGAACAGGTGGGTCATCCAAGGCAAGAGAAACAGTGATCCTTCTAGCTGTGGACTAACCTTTTGAAGACACTGGGACACTTTGGGACCCAGATGTGTGATTTAAATGTGCCAAGGGTATCCTAGAAGGCAAGATGATGATGATGATGATGATGATGATGATGATGATGATGATGTACCTTTATTTATATAGGGCTGTAAATTTACACAGTGTGGTACATATAATCTTATAAATTAGACTGTTCCCTGCCCTCAGGCTTCCAATCTAAGAGGGACAACAAAAAAGAGAAGGGAAAGGTGGTGGGAAAGAGGATGAGGTCCAGTGGTTCTTCTTTCCCTCTGGGGCCTGCACCAAGGCAGATGGACTGGAGGGAGGGCACGGCTTCTTAATACATAGTTAAAAGGAGGCATCCTGGGGCAGACGGCACAATTCTGGGAATACTTCTTTAAGCAATATAGTCAAGATGCTCACAATGTGCTCCTATTATGCTCCCACACAGGAACAAAAATGGTTTTTCACTTATATATTCTCCCAGCTAGAAGGTTTTGCTTAGGAAGAATTGCTGTTGGGTGGTGATTCTAACATGGTGATGGACATCAGTTGAGAGTGGGGAACAGCATATTCAGCATGAGTTAAGCATCAGTTTGTTTTTTTCTGGACTGATCTCCTCTCATCTTTTGGTTGCCGTCTGGGTTTAAAAAAAACACCTACTAGATGGAGATTATACTTATTTCTCAGTGTGACTTAATTCATATTTCTAGATCAGCCATATTTTGGCTTCTCCTATATGTAGACAGGTGGATAAATTTTTCATAGAGGTGCCCTGGATATCAGACCATGCTCCTCTCTTACTAAATTGGACAAGGAATAGTGCAGGGAACACAGAATGTATGTGATGACTAAACACAAGATCAACACAGATATCAACAATAACTTCATAGATAATGCTCACCAAGATATAAATAATGATATTAAATGGGTTGCATTGAAAGCTCTTCTCAGGAATAGTTTTATAAGTGAATCAAAATATGTAAAAAGACACAGGGGAAAAAAGACACTAGAATTAATAACTCAAATTACTCTTTATCGAGAAAGCATAAAAATAAAATGTACTAAGCTAGCCTCGCAGATCTGTGCTTGAAAAACCAAGCTAATGGCATTGGATACAGATCAAATTCATACATCATTGGCTCAAAAGGAATCATTATGAGCTTGGAAACAAGTTATCTAGAATGTTAGCCAATCTGCTTAATAAAGCAAATACAATAAAAGAAAGTAAAGTACAATAAAATAAAGAAAAGGCTAAATTTTAAAAGGAAGGAATAATATCCCAGCAATAAAAAGATAATAGAAGTACAACAACTGATCCCAGAGAAATTCTAGAAGTTTTTAGACAGTTTCCTGGAAAGTTGTGTGCTTCAGGATCAATAGAATCAATAGAGGAGGCGAACCTTGAGCACAATGTGTATTCTTTACCAAACAAATCCATATTTATATGAATCAGGAAAAGGTTACCAATCACCCACTTTCTTTATTATCTCTAGATTCCATTAAGGCATTTGATCCGCAGATTGGAACTGAGTGGGGTTTTTCTTGTTGTTGCTGTTTGCCACATAAACATATATGCAGGGGGTGATGAAAAGATGAAAAGGGATCTTGTAGCACCTTTGAGATTAACTGTGCAAAAGAAGCATAAGCTTCACAGTTTAGTCTACTTCTTTAGATGCTCAGGAAACCAAGTCTATGAAAGCATATGCAATTTCTTTTGCATAGTTACGCTCAAAGGTGCTACAAGACTCCTTTTCATATTGATATTCCAGACTAACACAGCTACGGTATGTCTCTGAATTCTAGATAAAGAAGGATTTGGAACTAAATTTGTGAACTTAATTTAAAATGTATATGCAGAGGGAAAGTATACCTTAATAAGTTGGATTCTTTCCTGATTCATCTCTCAGAGTGGTCCTTTCCCCCCTTTTATTTATAATTGCTGTGGAACCATTAGCTGAGATCCTTAGGAACTGTCGAAACATTAAACGTTTTGAATTTGGTGAGGGAAAGTGTCTAATTAACATGTATGCAGATGACAAGTTGCTTTTTAAAGGAACCAAGCTACTGCTTTATCTCTGCTAAAAAATATTCTTAATACCAATGGATTGTACTCTGGTTTTCAGGTCAACTACAGCAAGTTTAGATTGCTTTGTGTTAACTTGTATTTAGGGATATAATTTAAAATACAAAAACAATCCAAATTATTGCTGTAATTTTCCTGCTTTAAATATCTAGGAGTATTAATAAATGAAAACTGGTTGCAACTTGCACTGAGAAACTATAAACCCCCCAGTAGATGGCTGAAGACAAAACTCATCAAGCGGAAACAGCTAAATTGATCCTTGTTAAATAAATTGACTTCGCTTAAAATGTTTCTCATCCCAAAATGTATTTTTCTATTCCAGATATTCCCCTTGTCCCTAGATTAAAACAATTAAAGAAACGACAGACACAAATAGGAAACTTTATAGGTAATCAAAAGAAACTAAGGTTTGTTAATCAGTAAACTACATATAATCTGTTAAAGGTTCCCAGTCTGGCTCTTTATTTTAAGACATTTCAGATAAAACAAGCTATTCTTCTTACTAAAACTAATGATTGCCCACTATGGACCCATATGGAACTGGGCTTCGAGCATGGGTTAAACACAGCTGCTTTCTTTCAAATGTTAAATAAAATAGCCTTGAGCAGGGTAAAGAATCCCTTTCTAAAAGAAACTTTAGTTGTTTGGTAATGATGGGAAAGGTATCCAATAGGCCAACCATCTTCATTTCCTACTCATCCCATATCCTGTCATAATCTTACATAAACACAGTGTGGGGTTCTTAAGAAATTCAATTTTTGGATGATGAGTGATTTAATCAATAATACATCCCAACAATATTCAAAACAAATTAAGAGATCTAATATTTTCACGGCTACAATTATTGCAAATAAGCTCATTTACAAACACATGGGTTAGACAACACTGGCCTCCAAAGCTCTACACTCAATTTGAAGACATTTGTGTAAAATATGGTGATTGATCTAAGGGAGCGGCTTCTCTGCTTTATAAGATTATCATGTACATAAAGTCTGGCAAACCAAATGGCACAAAATTTGTCTGGGGATCAGATTGGAGATTGCAATCACAGACAAGCAATGGCTCAAAATTTGGTCCTCACTGCCCCATCTCCTCCAGCAACAAAGAGTGCATATTAAAATTAATGCTTAGATGGCACTAGACCGCAGACAAAGTTGCAAAAATCACACCTAGTATTTCTCCCTTGTCCTGGAGGTCATGTGGCAAAAGAGGTATTTGTAAATACTTTTTGGCTTCAGTGCCCTAAAGCTAACAAATTTTGGAATGCAGTGCTGTAACCAATTATCAGTGTAACAAATCAAAATGTTAAGTGGTGTAGTGCTTTATTCCTCTTATCCATCTTCCCGGGTGAAAATACAAACTTGCACCAGAGGAAGTTAATATCCTTTCTGCTCTTGGCGGCATGCGTGGAAATATCCCAGCACTGGAAGATGCTAAATAACTTGACCACACATTCTTGGTCAGGCACAGGCTAGTGAATTGAACTGAGCAAGAAACTCACCCATAATTTAAAATGAGCCAAAGGAATGGAGACGAAAGACAATTCTGAACTAATATGGTTTAATTTTATTATATATGCCAACAAGGAAGCCTCTCCATGGGGTCCTCCACCTTCCCTTATTGAGATTTTGGAAAAAACCTTTTTAAAATGAGAACATGCAGTGCCCTGCTATTGTAACATGTGATTAGATGATGTGGTTTGTTTTTTCTCTTTCTTTTTTGTTGAGATTCTATTGTTAAGTGAAAATGACTCTTTTCTGTAATGTAAACCACAAGAAAGAATGTAATAAAATAAACATTTCAATAAAATCCCAACAACTTCCCTTTTCCAGTCTGGTAATTCTTCACTCTTGTTGGCCAAAATGTCTTAATTAGCTTCAGAGGCTCAAATACTAGCTTATTGTTGGGAGCACTACATCAGGGCAATAAAGAAGACATTATCCACTATAAATGTATTTTCCAAAAAGCTACTTTTAGTACATTTATGTGTGGCCAATTAACCAGAGGTTTAGTCTCAATTTTTGGTGCAGGATCACAGGAACACAGGAAGCTGCCTTACAGTCTACTGAGTCAGGCCATGGGTCCAATTAGCCCAGTAATATCAGCTCTGATTGGCAGTAGTCCTCCAGGGTTTCAAGCAGGATTCTTTCATAGCCTTATCTGGAAATATTTTGTATCATTTCAGTGTTCTCCCATTCAAATATTATGAAGGCATAAAGCAGCTTGGCTTCCAAAGTCAGACAAAGTGAATTCGGTATGGTGGACCATCATTCCCTCTGTTCAAATGGATATGGTAGCACATCACTCTCTTTTCCAGTAGAAATCAGAGTTTGGGAAAGTTATCTTTTTGGACTACAGCCCTTAGAATTGCCCAGCAGCATGGCCGGTAGCCATGCAAACTAGGAGTGCTGGGAGATGCAGTCCAAAAAAGGTTATGTTTCCAATCTCTGTTATAAATACCAGAGCAGATCAGGTCTGTACAGAAGGTAGCAATATTTTACTTTGGAGCCCCATAGATGTTGCTCCACTGCAGCTTCCAGTAGTGCTAGATAGCATAGTCAATGGTGAAGAATGCTGAGAGTTGCAGTCCAACAATAGCTGGAGAGCCACAAGGTGCCCATCCCTCCCTCTTTTAGGGAAGCTAATCAAGCAGCATGAAATCTGAGAGAAACATCTGCCATCCTTTGCAACCCTACATGCTTTCTGAGTCACATCTATCAGATTTACTTATTCATTTGAATAATTTACATCTTGCTGTTTCAGGGTTCAAAGTAGTATTCAAAGTGGCCAACAAGATTTTATTTATTTAATTTCATTTTTATACCACTTTCCTCCCAGAGTGGGACCCAATGGGGCTCCCAGACAAGGTCCATTGAAAGAATACTTCATAATAAAAATTTTAAAACAATTTAAATCACCACATGGCAATATAAAATCATTTTAAAACATACAAAAGTTTTAAAATATAAATAAATAAATTTATTTATTAATTCAGAACTGTCACCAATTTAAAAACAATTATGTACCTCATAAAAAAGCAGAAATTATGAAGTACCCCCGTCATTTTAAAATACCAAGGTTAATAAAAGCCCTATTTGAACAAAATTGTTCACTTGGCAACAGAGGCAAAAAAGAGACCAGCCTTCTCCAAGAAGGAGTCTCACAACTGTGAATGGGGGCAGCTATAGCAAAAAACCCCTGTGTGTCTTGATAGTCAAATATCAGTCCATGTTGGAACAAAGAGAAGGGCCTTTCCCTCTAAACCTGTTCAGCATGGCCCCACAAGCCTGGTTATGGGAATGAGACACATTTGATTCCTTCTGATCTGGAAACTGTGCAGGTGGAGTGCACCCTGGTAGTTCTATCTAGACCTTCTGATAGCTTTTGATCCCATCCATTTCAGTACTGCTCTGCATTGCCTGGCAAGAATGGGTCTTAGGGGCATCCCTTGGAGATTATGTTCTATGCATATTTAGAGTGGACAAATGCCTGGGACTAACAGTGGAAGGGCCATCAGAATGACAGCTTTCTTCATTCCTGTTCTGGTTCTGTGGTGTGTAAACCACACTAAGTGCTAGGAGATTTATCCAAGGGCAGTAGTCTGTCCTACAAAAAACCAGCTCGGGTGAACAACTCAACTTGTCTTGACCAACCCCCTTCGGTGAAACAGCCTGCCCAAATGTACATGTAAAGGCATATGCATATGCTGTGGGAATCAGATATACTAAAGCAGTGTCATCCATTTCCCTGGATTAAAACCCTACAGAAATGCCATGAAGAAATGTTGCCCACTTTAACAAGCCCTACGGGCATATTTTCATTCTAAATGTGGTATAACTGAGGTTCATGCTTCATCCGAAGGATTCGCTTTAGCCACACAACAAGCTTGTGAGGTTGGTTGGACTGAAAAGTGACTTGTCCTAGCCTAGCTAAATAGGAATTTGAACACAGGTCTTCTCTATTTGTAAGTCTATCATTATGGTCAGAGGATTAGGGTAGGGTTCCCACTTCCCAGATGCATGTACAAGCTCATTGACACTTTACTCATTTGCTGCAAGAAGCGCTATTGTCAGTTTAGCAATCCTATGAACCTAGTACACTGTTAAGGCTACACCCCAAGAGTGTAAATCACTACAAAATCTCTTACTTTCTTAGTGCTGTGGTAATGCTCATGCAGTCAGCACTAAAAGGCAGGTAAAGTGCTTTAGGGGACAATATGGGAGCTTCTGAGTAAGTGGCCTGAGGAGGCTTAAATTTCCTTCCGGCTTTCTAATTGCACTAAACCATGGCTTCTCACATTTTTAAAAAAATATATCCTGTAACATCCAGGTTTTTTTGCGTGCATTGTCATCAGTTCCTCAGCACGCCAGGGGCATATTGTAAAGTTATAACTGAAATGAAACTGCTAATACATTTGGGGTTATTTTTAACTCTCAAAAGAAAGAGCTCTGTGACACTCAAAAGGTGTTTGCATTCTCACCTAGAGAAAGCCAGTCCGCATTGTCTCCATATTATTTTAATTGGGTTTTTATTTATTCATTTGCCTCGGGAGCCCTTGCAGGCTGAAAGGGCGGTTGAGGTGAGGCAGAAATACTTTAAATAAATAAATGCTAGATAAATCTTTGCCAGTAACAGGGAGGCTTTGCTGCTGTGTTTCTCCGGCTTTCACCTTGTCATGTGAGTTCGGAGCTGTCCCTTGGGTATCTGGTACTGTCTCATACCATCACCATTACCCTTTCTAGCATTACAATACAGGTACAATCCATCTACTTCTCTGAGGTTCAGATAATGTAAACTTTTGTCTTCTGTTTGAGCAGAATCTATAGACTGAAACTGGGATCCGTGCCTGGGACCAAGAAGAATGGATCTGCTCTGGAGATTTCATAGACACGAATGAGCACATGGACGGAAAGCTCAGATAAACAGACTTGCCGCTGGCTCAGACACAAACCAGTAGCCTCACAACATCAGGAGGCTGAAATGAGTGGCTTTGGGGAAGGCTGCATTCACAACCAGGACCCACAATAATGCAGAGAAGACAATGGCTGCTTTTGGTCCTCGATGATGTTTTTCCATCACGTATTGGATGAAGTCTCCTTCTTCCACCCACAGGTTTTGCAGTCAGGCACTGGCGAAGTTTTATTACCTTGTTTGCTCATCTGTTCTGCTCTGCCATTGCCAGATGATGACAATTTTTTTTTTTTTTTAAAGCGGAGGGCTTACATGAGGAAATAAAGCTGGGGAACAGATTGTATCCTGGGAGAATATTGTCCTGATTTATCAGACCATCCCTTGTTCCCTAATCATGTGAAATTGCTTTGATTCATCAACCTCAGTTTTGGATATGAGGTCATTTATCTCTTTCTCCCAGAAAGAAGGCACTTGGAAGAGCGCATGGCCTGGTAGAAAAAAGCCCAAAGTGGTAATCTCTCTTGTTCTCTTTAAAAGGCCATTGGACTCAGGGCTAGACCAAACTATTTTGCTGCCTGAAGTGCCAACTTTGCCAGGCACCAAAGCCAATGAAATGTCCATAGCTGGCAAATAGGGGTTGTTGTTGTTTTGGTCCCCTGCAATGCCAAGTCACACTCTCTCAGCCTCAGGGGAAGGCAATGGCAATGGCAAACCTCCTCTGAACCAATCTTGCTAAGGAAATCTCCAAGATAGAGTCGCCTTAGGATCGCCATAAGTTGGAAATGACTTTGCTGCCATTTCCCAGAGTTAAGAGCCTCACCTTTGCCAAATGGTAGGGCCAGCTGCAAAAAAAGGGAATTTTTTTTTTGTCTCTCTCTCTGGACTCTTTCAGACGTCGGATTTGGAAGTATAATCTAGGGTCAATCCGAACGCAATCATAGGGTTTGACGTTATTGCGAATTAAAGCTTCTCACGCAATTTCGGGCAAGGAGGGGTCATTTTCGGGAAATGGAACATTACTCCGAATGCAATGGGGATTCCTGTAAATCCGCTAAACAAGCGAATTTACAGGAATTTGCATTGGCTCCATTCGAAGTTTGGGAGAAATTCCTCCCGTGTGAAAGAGTGTAGGTTTTTTTAAAAAAAACAACAACAACACATAGGGTTGCGGTGTTGGTTTCCTCACCTCACCCCACACAATCTGTTACTGAACACCCCCCTCCCTGTTGTTGTTGTTGTCGTGTGCCTTCAAGCCTTTTCTGACTTATGGTGACCCTACCTTTCTTGGCAAGGATTGTCCAGAGGAGGTTTGCCTTCGCCAGGGCCATCCTTTGAGGCCATCCTGGGGTTTCCTGGGCACGATTGGACACCTGTTTGCCACCTAGGGCCTGCAACACACAACACGTTACACACTGGTTATGTTCCACACACAAACACACACACACGTTACACACTTGTTGAAGTCCCCTCACAGCGAGGTAAAAGAAAAAGAGTCTCTGCATCCAGACTGGAGAAATATCCCGGTTTGGCACCGCTTTGACTGCCCCTGGCTGAAGGCTATGGAATTCTGGGAGTTGGAGTATGTTGTGGGCCCAGAGCGGAGCGGAGCTCCGCTCTGGGCCCCACAACATACTCCAACTCCCAGAATTCCATAGCCTTCAGCCAGGGGCAGTCAAAGCGGTGCCAAACCGGGATATTTCTCCAGTCTGGATGCATTTGGTCCCTCTTCATGGCAGGGAGGCCTTACCTGTAGGAGACCTGCTTCCTGATGGACAGGTGGAGAAACTGCTCCCCCAGGGAAGAAGAAGAAGGTCCGGCCTCAGCTCCAGCTCCAGCTGCCGCGGTGGGTGGCGAGTTCAAGTCCTGTCCCAGCTGGAGGTCTGGGGGCAGGGACTTCCCGGCGCCTAGGACCCTCCACTCCCGCTCCGGGGCGAGGGTGGCGTCGGAGGAGCCCCCCTGGAGGCTGGCCTTCCTCCCTCTTTCCCCGAGGAGGCCCTCCGAGGAGGAGCCCCTCCATCTCCCCGAGGGGGCTCCCGCCATCCTCGGCCCAGAGTCGGAGGAGGAGGAGGACTGAAGGAGGGCTCGGTAATAGAGAGAAAGCTCAAGGATAGCCCCCCCTAAACTACAGAGCTATAAAGGGAGGGGCTGGGGAAGGGCTCTTGGGGTGGCACTAGAGCTCCCGGAGAGAGAAGGCAAAAAATGCCTCCCCCCAAAAGTACAAACTGCAGGACTCGAGAGCTCTTGGGGTGGCACTAAAGCTCTCCCTCAGAGAGAAAGCTCAATATTTCCCCCCAAAAGTAGGAAACGATAAATGGGGAGGCTGAACGATCCGCCTGCAAACCTAGGGACTGGAGGGCTGAGGGAGAGCTCTCCTTGGGGCACCAGAGCCCTCTTCCCGGAGAACTAAAAGAGCCCTTGTCGTTGCGGCCCCAGAGCTCTATGTCTCCCAGCAGCAGGCAAAGCTCCCAGTTGGAGGAGGGCGGGGGAGGCAGAGTCCCCCCGGAGGGCAGAGGAAGGGCAGGAAAGGCCAACGTCCCCCCCAAAAAAGGAGAAGGGGAAGAGGGTGGCTGGGAGAAGAGGCTCCGGGGCTCCTCGTCGGGGGCGAAAGAGGCTGGTCCTTCGAGAGCAGCGCCAGGAGAAGAGAAGGGGACCCGGAGCAGCTGCTGGGAAGGCAAAGGAGGAGGAGGAGGAGGAGAGATGGAGGGAAGGAGGAAGGGGCTGGGGAGGAGGAGGAGGAGGAGGAGGGAAAGAGGGAGGGAGGGAAGGGCTGGTCTCCAGAGCCCGAGTCCCGCACTCCAAGCCCTAGGCGGCCATCCAGCCAGGATTTGAGCCCCGCTGGTCTCCAGGTGAGGCTATGGAATTCTGGGATTTGTCGTCTTCGGAGACATTGAGCCTTTTCCGGGAGGGAGATCTGGTGCCACAACAAACTCCAAATCCCAAGATGCCATAGAATGGAGCCAGAGCTGGGTCAAACTGCATTCGTTTCGACGTGTGACAGCAGCCTAAACTGGTGGAGAAATCAGGCTGAAAGACCCTGCCTGAACACACCAGGGATTAGAGCCCCACTTTCTTTCTCTCCCCCCCCCCCCCCCAATATTTTGGGCTTCCATTTCCCTCAGGCCCATTTAGGTTGCCCAGTGGCCAGGGGATTCTGGGAGGTGAAGTGAGGAGGACCAAAGGCTGAGAAGCAGAGATGAACCCAAGAATGCAATGGCGCCCAGTCCTCAAGAGCCACTTGAGGTCTCTGGTGCGGGTCGCCCAGTGGTCTGCTCTGCCAGGCTGGCTTTAGGGTCCTTAGGGCTGGTATGTCACTTGGCGAAACTAGAGTAAGGCAGTGCCCAGGACTTTTTGCCGCCTGAAGTAAAGCAGCCAATATCCCTTGCCCATCCAGTCAAGATGCCTGGGACACAAAGAGATCCAAGTTACTTCGACACATGATCTGAAAAATCTCACAGCTACCATTTCTGGAGGGAAAACAACATTAATACGCAACTACAATGTGCTTTCATGGCATCCCAAAGCAACCTTCCTGCTTAAAGACAGGAGCAGTTCTAGCTGTACCCATTTCGCAGGAGGAGGATTATAAACGTTGATGGCACTAGGCAACAGCTAATACAATAGCTATCAGAATCACCCCAAAGTAGTTCCACACAGGTATTTTCTCCTCCTCTTCCTCCCCCTTCTCTCTCTCTCTCTCTTTCCCTCCTCCTTTCACCCTTCTTCCTTTCCTTTCCTCCTTCCTCTTCCTGTTCTTTGAGAGCTCACTCTTGCACACTTGCACTTCGTTTGCTGAGGGTGTACTTTTCCCCCTGACTCTGTTTAGGGAAACCTTGTTTTCCCAAGATTCCAGCTGTAGTTTTTGATGATGTTGATTAAATGAGATTCTCTCCAAAAGTGACACTTTTGCCACCGAATGAGATTGACGCCTAATGAATGGTGCCCATGGTATGGCTGATAATAAAGGCTATCCCACACGCAGACACAGTTTTGGGCACTGTTTTGAAAGATTTGTTTTGATCTCACATTTACCTGAAATTTTGGAGAACGTTCCATGAATATACTCTGGATTTTAAGCAGAATTTTAAAGGAATAAGCCAAGGGGTTGAATCTTATCCCTAAATTATATTCAGCACTTTGGACAGCTCCTTACAAACTCACACCAAACTACAGATCATCTTCCTCATCATATTGATATGTGATGCAGCTGCTGCTAGCGCATGAATGACACAAGAAACCAAGCATGGCCGTCTCTCTCTCTCTCCTGGTAAAAACTGGGGGTACTTATAAATACCTCTCCATAAACAGTATAGGTTGCATCAAGTGGAGTCTCAAAAAACATCAACAAAAACCCAAAAACAAAGGAGCAGCAGAACAGGTAAATATAATAGATAGATCAACACAGTGTTCATACTGTGCATTAAGACAAAGCTTATGGTAGTTTTATTTCAGATAAAGAAATCTGTTTGAGTGAGCTACACTCAGGAATATTTCGTTATTCAAAGTGAAGCCACCATATGGGTGGGTCTTTGATTGCACTGGAACCATTTGGAGTGAGGCATTTGGCAGCATTTCCAGGGATCTGTCATGGAATTTAAATACTGACACTGGTGGTAGTGGTTGGTGTTTGTCCTCTTAATTATCAGAAGAATAATCCTGTGTCCTCTTAGTAAGACCTTACCACCTACCTTTATTTCTCATCTGTTGCCTAGTCAAGCCTCAGTAACAGAAATGAATGAACTTGAATCAAGGTGAATTTTGCCACCTACTAGAGCTAGGGGTTTGGCTAAAATCTCTGAAGATCGTGTCTGATCTTGGAAGGTAAGCAATGTCTGGCCTTGTTAGTACTTGGATGGGAGACTGTCAAGGAATAGCAGGTGCCATAGTCTATATTGCAAAAGAAGACAGTGGCAAACTACCTCTGAGAGTTCCTTGCCTATGAAAACCCTATGAAATTCATAGAGTCACCATGACAGGTAACCTGAAAGCAGATACATACAGAGAGACCTAGGTCTCTCATGTACCATAATTGTTCACTCTTGAGTCAACCTTCCTAGAATGTAACATTCCTTCTTTTAAATAATGGTGGTCTACCTATTGTACTTTCTGGAAGGCATGAACTTTGACATGCTCCAATGGTCCTTATTTACTTGAGCAAGCTTTCTCTGTTCAGTCCAACCTAGTATCTCTGTCTTTCACTTCAGCAAGAATATATGTATTCTTTTCTGTGTAACTGTTTTGTGTATATTTTACATTTTATTGAATCATGTCTCTTTGGAACTTTTGGCTATAGGCAACATATAAATATTTGCAAATAACAAGTGCATATGTGAGAAGGTGTCTGGTTTCCGTGGTCCTGAAGTGATGGGAACTGGAGTCTGGCCATTCCTTTTGCCCCATCTGCTCAAGGCCCTTAAGAACAACTTTGTAAGCAGGAGCAAAGACTTAAAGGTTTCCTGAAACTTCATTAAATATATAGTAGTACAATTGCTGACACCCTCTGCCTTTTTACATCCCCTTGGCTTCTTTCTCTTTCTCTGGGTTTACACCTATCAATCACTTGGCATCTCTAACCCCCCACACCACCTACATCTCCCTACTGCCTTGTCGTGACTTGTCATTTAGCCCAACTCTCCAGATTTTCTTTTCACATCACCCGCATGACTCAGCTTTACCAGCCCCCAGATAGCATTAGTGCCTCTTTTCTAGAAGGGCTGTCATCTTCTCTGCCCAAATTATATTCCCCTCATGGAAAGTGCATTCCTGTGATAGTATCTTACATGCCCCACTGCAGAGATTGAAAGAGGTACTCTTTTGGACATCTCCCTTGTGTTTTGCCCTCTGCCCTAAGGGGGACTTCTGCTGTCAGGTGAGGCGGAAGGTGCTCTCCCACTTGAACTAGAAAAAAAAAACATGTCATTCCAATCAGCTTTTGTACATGGCATAAGAAGAGTACCATCTTTTTCTTTGCTTCAGGTAGCAAAATGTCTTTGGCTAGCCTTGGTAAGGAAATTCTACGATAGACTGAGGTTTTATGACAGGTAGGCTTCAGGAACTGCAATGTGGACATATCCTCTCATGTGGAAAGGGAACATCAAACTTACATTTTCCAAGGCATGTTATAATTCCTGACAAATAAACCTTGAACCCACTTCCATGCAGCAGTCTAAGAGCTGCCCTGACACAGTTTGGCTTCACACTTCTCTAATAATATAGACTGAATAAAGTGATTTCCTACTTCCATCCTTACTGAGAGCAAGTACTGGTAGGTGAAGGCACTACATATATGTGTGTAGGGAGTCTGTTTTGAGTTTTGATTAAGGTCAAAAGATAGAGGAGAGAGATACGCTCGTAGAAGTGCAGGTTTCAGAATTTCAGCTAATGGGGCTTGGCATAGCTTGGTATGAAAATGATAAACTGCTCCTGCTGAGATTGTTAGTCACTGGTGCCCTCAGAACAAGACTGGTGGGCAGGGATCCAGGGCTCTGTGCAGTGGCATGAACACAAAGGCCTCCAAATGCAGCAGGCCTGGCTTAGCACATTTTGAAATGAGAGAAATAATATGCATTGTTATCTAAAGACCTAAATGGCACACTTTATCATCAGGAAAACCATTTAAGTCCTGAATCTAAAATTGCATAAATGCACCATTGTTCGCACTTCTACACTTAAAGAAAAAGGCCCCTGCTATCCACATTTGGCCATCCAACTGTGCTATGTACATACTTTATTGCAGATCTGCATTCTCTTGCCAACCCTTGTTCCAGAGTAATGGGCCCTCCCTCTATAATGTAACAGAGCAGTGAGGTCAGAGAGTTTTCACCCACAGCAAAATATAATATTTCTCCTGCCTCCTCCTCACCTTATTTTCACAGCTCTTGTCATGCTCACAAACAGGCAATAACACAGAGAAAGACACTTCTTCCTGCCTTGCATTTACCCAGAGGCACATGGCAAGTTTCATGGGGCCTGTGGACTTTGTCAAGCTGCAGAGATATTTGCCAGTGCCACTATCTGTAATGTAGCCTACTTCGCAGTTTCCCTCAGCTGCCCTCATTCCTTTTGTGTGATGACAGTCAAAATCTGTAATAAAGCACATCAGAGAAGAGCAAGGCCATGACTGCATTTACTTGGCCCCATTTAATTCTGTGAGACTTACTTCCAGGGGGTAACTTTAACATTAGGCAGAGCAAGGCAGCAAAAGTGCTGAAAAAGTCTAACCATTTAACTTAATATTATTGCATTTTTCATGCTAAATAGAAAGAATAGTGCCCGAGGGAGTTTCTGTCTCCTGGATCAAAACAGCTTTACTGGCTTTGGCTACTGTTCATCTCGAGGCAGGAGGCCAGAATTTGCCAATGATCTGCAGTAGCAAAATGTCCATGTCTATCCCTGCTTATTTTTGAGTAAACATTCATAGAATGAGGTTGCATATCTATTAAAGGTGTTAAAAAATCAGTGAGTTTGAACAGGGCAGTATTGCACAATGAAATGATCAAACAGATTGTAATAGTTTGGACTATAGATGAGGGATGTCTCTGTTGAATACTGCTGCAAAGAAAAGATTTCTTCTTAGGTCAAGAGCCCTGCTTAGAAAGTGAGGCGGAAACTGCAATAAGAGAAACTGGAAAGAAAAAATCACCAAGAACAGCCAGTATCCCTATTGAACTACTACAATTCACATAGACAGAATCCAAACAAGAATTAACTAAAATATGCCAACAAATATAGAAAACAAAACAGTGTCCAGCAGATTGGAAACAATCAATCTACATCCCTATTCACAAACAAGGAGACACAAAAGACTGCAACAACTACAGGACCATAGCATTAATTTCTCAAACAAGCAAAATTGTGATCAAAATAATGCAGAATAGACTCCAATCATGTATGGAGAGAGAAATCTGAGAAGTGCAAGCTGGGTTCAGGAAAGTAGGAGGCATGAGGAACCCTTTTGCAAACATACAATGGATAATGGGAATGAGCCAGAGAATTCCAAAAGAAAATCAGCATGTGTTTTATAGATTATAGCAAAGCCTTTGGCTGTATTGACCACAAAAACTGTGAAATACTTTGAAAGAAATTATAATGTCACTACATTTGATTGTCCTGATGAGAAAACTATATTCAGGTCAAGAGGATACTGAAAAAACAGAATACAGAGAAATGAGGAGATGAGCAATGTATAATAAGTTCCAGTTTGTCCATGGTGTCACCTTATCGTTCTCTGATTTGCGTTAGTCTGTTACTACCTATTTCTTGTGACACTTTAATAAGAAAGTAGACAGTATGAGGAATCCCTGAAATTCAGCTTTGCTACACACTAAATATTTGGTGGTATTTTTTCTTTTCCTCTAATTGTGTGTGTGTGGGTGAGTGGTAATAGTTAAATCATTAGTTTATGCAAAGGTTTGATACTCCACTCAGCCGTGAGGCTTATTGGGCAACCTTGATGTACTCACTATTGCTCAGCTTAACCTACATCACAGAGTTAAGAGTATAAAAGTGTGTTTATGGTAGAAGGGGGCACCTTAGGCACACCTAAGGCATTTTACTGCCCAAGGCAAAGAACAAGATGGCACTCCTTCAGTTCTACCCTACCCATTCTACTGGCAGTTGATTCTTGCACTCAACACTGGAAATGGGACACCATTCTCTGTTGTACTTGATAATAGCAGCTAAGGTTTTGAGGGCTCAAACGGCTTGTTCATCTTGCACTTCTCAGTCTCTACTCCTCACTCTGCTTAATAGTAGGGCTAAACTTGCAAGTACACCGCTGTGAGTTCCTTTGAGGAAGGGTAAGATCAGGCATCCACAAACGGCTGAAAAAGAATCTGTATAGGCTTAGCAAAACTCATCAGGACAATACTATTATATATCTGGCCAATGTGATGTAATGTTTGTTGTGTTGTTGTTGTTATTGTTATTCGGTGCCTTCAAGTCTTTTCTAACTTAGGGGTTTTCCTGGCAAGATTTGTTCGGAAGTTTGCCAATATCTTCGTTTGAGGCTGAGAGCATGTGACATGCTTAAGGTCACCCAGTGAGTTTGATGGCTGAGCGGGTAATCAAACCCTGGTCTCTAGAGTCCTAGTTCAGCACTCAAATCACTATGTCACATTCGCTCTCAATATAATGTAATGATATAATATACGATGCCACCATTTGGTGCCTAAATACCCATGTCACACGACACACTGCAATTTTGTTTGTGATGGGAGAAAACACCCTGTATTCCTAGTCTCCTAAGGAGTCAGTCCCTGAAATGGTAACCATATTTGGTTGCTAAAGGCGAGTGAAGTAATAAAAACCATAGCCCCTCTGGAGGTCAGATGTTCCAGTTTCCAAGGGGACACAGCTTTCCCTAACTCTGCTGTTAACTGATGGGACACAGTGATTGAAAGGGATCTCCTCTGCTTAAACATTTTCAGTGTGGTGTGAAGGATTCCTCTCATACCAGTTGTGGTTAATACATCTGTGGGGAAAAAGTGTATCTGGGAATAAAAGTCAGTTAATGTCTAGCTTCCTCGGTCACAGTGTCTTTACAAGATTTTATCAAGGGAAATTATTGAGTTTGTTGAGCATGACTTCCTCCTTATAAATCTCATTATGATGGTTTCTTCTGGCTCCATTATTCTCCAATCTGTTTCTCCGCTTGTCAACACGTGTTTGTGCTAAGTTACAGCATGGAACTGCAAAGCTACAACCTTTCTTTCCCGAGTTTCAGTGTTATAACTTGTAGGGGATCTATGAAAAAATGAACCCCCTTCCCCCAACAACCACTGAACTGAATGAAAAACATGATTTGTGCGCAGGGATGTCCCAATATATTCTGCTGCCTGAGGCAAAGTACAAAATGTCATCCATTCCATTCAATGTAGAAAAGCCAACTAGATTGCCATCACAATATTTCTTCAACATGGATGGTGGGAAAAGCTCCTTCACCTGAAAGAAGCAAGCTAGGTTTGGTGGAAGGCCAAACCAGACTGTTTCTGTGTTTTCTTTTGCAGAAAAGAAATTAAGTGGTGACATGATAGCCATCTTTAAATATCTGAAGTGATGTCACATAGAAGAAGGAGTAGAAGGAGTAAACTTGTTTTCTGCAGCTGCAGAGACCAGGACATGATCCAGTGGGTTCAAATTATAAGAAAATCTAAACATCAAGAGGAATCTTGTTTGTGGTTGTTGTTTAACTGTTTGACAATGGAATGTATTGCCTTGGAATAATATAATCATAGAGCTGGAAGAGACCATAAGGACCATCCAGTCCAACCCCTTTCCATGCAACAACTCTCAATCAAAGCATCCCCAACAGATGGCCATCCAGCCTCTGTTTAAAGACCTCCAAAGAAGAAGACTCCACCACTCTCTGAAGGAGCATGTTCCACTGTCAAACAGCTCTTACTGTCAGGTAGTTCCTCCTAATGTTGAAGTGGAATCTCTTTTCCTGGAGCTTGCATCCATTGTTCTGTGTCCTATTCTCTGGAGCAGCATAAAACAAGCTTGATCCATCCTCAATCTCAGATCCCATCAAATATTTAAAAAGGAAAATCATACCACTGCTTAACCGTCTTTTCTCCAGGTTAAACATACCCAGCTCCCCAAGTCTCTCCTCATAGGGCATGGTTTCCAGAACCTTCACCATTTTAGTCACTCTCCTGTTGACATGCTCCAGCTTGTCAACATCCTTTTTTAATTGTAGTGTCCAGAACTTGACACAGTATTTGAGGTGAGGCCTGACCAAAGCATAATACAGTGGCACTATTACTTCCCTTGATCTAGATACTATATTTCTACTGATGCAGCCTAGAATTGCACTGGTCTTTTTAGCTGTCGCATCACACTGTTAAATCACTTTCAGTTTGTGGTCTACTAGGACTCATAGATCCCTTTCACACATACAGTAGTCTCATTAAGCCAGATGTCTCCCATCGTGTATCTATGCATTTCATTTTTCCATCCTAAGTGCAGTACCTTACATTCCATTATGTTGAAATTCATTTTGTTAGTTTTGGCCCAGCTTTCTAAACTATTAAGGTATTTTTTAATTTTGATCCTCTCTTCTGGGGTATTAGTTACTCCTCCTAATTTGGTGTCATCTGCAAATTTGACAACATGTTCTTTCATCCAACTCATTGATAAAGATGTTGAATAGCAGTGGACCTAGGACACAATCCTGTCGCATCCCACTGGTCACTTCTCTCCAGGATGAAGAGAAGCCTTTGCTGAGCACCCCATATGTTTGGCTGGTGGACTCCCCTTCTTTGGAGATATTTAAACAATTGGATGGGCATCTTTTAGTTGTGTACAATTAACCTTTGGTCTACATTGGGGTTTGGTTCCAGGACCTAATGCTCAAGTACCTTTATATACAATGTAAATTGTAAATTGGTATCCCTTATATAAAGCAGCAAAATCAAGGTTTGCCTTTGGAAATTTGTGTATGTGATGATGATGATGATGATGATAATAATTATATACTACCTTTCCAAAGGATCAAGGAGGTTTACAAAAATGCATAAACAATTACATAAACAAATGCATAACACACAACTAAAAATTCATCCCCTTACCTTAACTAAAATACCAACATCAAAATACAGTTAAATTAATTGCATTAAAATAGATTAAAATATCCCTTCCCCTACCAGCCAAATGGACTGTCCCTTGCTCCCGCCAAAGCAGCTCCCCCAAAGGGGTGACCCCACCACTAGCAGGCCCACTGCAGCTGGCACACTGCCTTTATCCCCTTCCCAAGAGGAACAGGCTGGGTACCTGGGGCCTGTTCCTGGCAGGAAGCAGGCTGAGGCCAACAGTCCAACAGGTGAGATGGAGCATGCAGGTAACAAGCAGCAAGTCCACACAGCAGCAAGGAGGTAGAATATTTTTTGAATGGTAGTTGGTTGAACCTGTGGATGCAGAATCTGTGGATATGGCTGACTGCATTCTTGTGTGGCAGAGGATTAGACTCTTTTGCAGCCCCTTCCAACTCTAAGAAGTTTATCACACACAGTTCTATGAATCTCCATCACCTTGTTGCATCTATCTCTTGAGACAACTGCTCATTCTGTTTAGTTTGATAGGAATGGTCTTGTGTGTGCTTACTGTTTACTATAGAAGGGTGAAGAGTGTGAAGAGAGAATTTCAGGTTCATCTAGTGAAACCAAGTTCAGTTCCAAGAATTTCTGAGATGACTCAGTGACGATCCCTGTGCCTTTACCAACCATGAAAGTGTGTTTCCCCCACCCCCCCAAGACCAGAAGCACTAGTTGTGATCCTCTTTCTATACCGATTATCTATGAAAGTTCAGCCCATTATTTCTGTACTTTATTGGCTTTACTGGCTGGGGTGGGGAGTAGTCTGGACGTTGAAGTCCAACAAGCTCTAGGGACACATGGTTGGGAACCACTACTCTGTTTCATCTCTCCATTCTGATTATATTTCTTCACATTTTCTGAAATCATGTGATCTTGAAAAGTTATCATTATTATTTATATTAAATCATTTATGTGTGAAATACATCATTTAGGTGCATGAGGGGCTTACAAGTTTTTGGGGGGTGGCAGTAGAAGAAGGTGTAAACAGGAGAAGCATATGTATTATTAATTTCAGTTGTGTGTATTCAGTGTATCTACACAGCACAATTGTAGCAGTTTGATACCAGTATAAGTATTGTGGTTCTGTGCTATAGAAACCTGGAATTTGTAGTTTGCTGAAATACTTAAAGTGAAATACTCCACTACAAAGCTGTAGTGCTGTAGTTCAGGGCAGTGGACTAGCATTCCCCAAAAGATTTGGATGTCCAGAAACTATAAATTCCAGGATTGCATAAAACTGAACAGTTTTCTATCTGGTCTGTAGGAAGGGATGAAGATACAGAAGGAGACTTGCCACTGCTCTCTAAGTGAGAGAGAGGCTTCTTAGGGAACTGGGCAGCAGAACACACTAGTAGGGGTAGAAAAATGGATCCTGCCCCCTGAAGTGCCAGTCAGTCACAACTGGAGGTGCTGTAAGGTGCATAGCAGGAAACATGCCTCCCTGTGTCACCTCCTAGGAACTCAGGGCAGCTTCAGCCTCTTCCTTTCTTGGCAGGAGGTGCTATAGGAAAGCTCCAGAGTTATCTGCTTACTGAGGCATGGCATTATTTCATTAGTGCCTTTTATGCTGTGACATTTCCTCTGACACCTGTGAGACACCCCCAGGGCTAATTAGCAGCACGCCCAACAGAGAACCCGGGGGTGTGATTTCCACTCAGCTGGAGATGACATTTCCACCCTTGATGCTGTTGCTGAAGTCCCACAGACACATATTAAACTCAAAGCAATGGCTCTTGGAAATGCTGCCAAGAACCCTAGGAATAACGTGGCTGCTATCTTGTTTTGAGGGGCTGAAAATGGAAATTGTGGATAACTGATTCTTACCCATTTTGCAGCTTTCAAGTTGCAATGTTAGCTTCATCAAGTTAGTAGAAAACCTGCTCAAAGAAACTAAATCCAGATGAACTGAAATAAAAGTCAACATCCAGTGTTAGAGGATTAGAACATGACAAAAGCTCTAATAGATCAGAACAAAGATCAATGAAATCTAGCATCTCTTTTCCCACAGGCCCAGTCAGGCTCCTGGAGAAGCTCCCAAACAAGAGCTGCTCCTGTTGCTGCTTACCTGCACATGGTATTTGCCTGTCTGTGCATTAGGCAAAATGAGGCAGCTACCTTAGGCAACAGACGCTGAGAGATTGCAGCAAAGGAGGAGAAAGAAAAGGAGGAGGTTCTAGTCCATGTGCTTGGGTGAGATCTAATTTAATTTACACTTGAGCCATTGCATTCTGGGAGCCAGTGCTGGGAGGCTACTTAAGGCTACTCAAGGCTAGCAGAAGCTTCATTTCCTTTAAGGAGGAGAAAGAAAAGGAGGAGGTTCTAGTCCATGTGCTTGGGTGAGATCTAATTTAATTTACACTTGAGCCATTGCATTCTGGGAGCCAGTGCTGGGAGGCTACTTAAGGCTACTCAAGGCTAGCAAGGAGGTGTTTAGAGAATAGAAGAGGAGCCGGCCTGAAGCATCAGAGGAAGTGAATCAGAGACTTGCCTTTGGAAAGAGCTTTTAGCCAGGAGCTCTCTACATAACTATAGGCCCCGTGACTTGAACTCAGTGACAGAGCTTGGGAATAAAGGCCAAGTCTAGCAAGGGAAGCCCACAGTCTTCTTTCAGTGCCTCCTTAAGACTTCTCAGTATGGACACTGAAGGCCCTGCAGCAGTCACCTGCAACACCTGTGGGATGTTTGTCTTCTTGCCTACAGAGGTGGCGAACTACACCTGCCACAAGTGCAAGTTGGTAGCCCTCTTGGAAGAGAAAGTACAGCAGCTAGAGGAGCAGATATCTGCACTCCAGCATCATAGAGAGCAGGAGAATCTCCTGAACAGATCAGACCAGAATGTCTTGGGTGGGAAACAGAGAGAGGAAGTTGTTGGGGTGGAGGAGGTCACTCCACATATAACAGAGGTAGATGCTTGGAGGAAGGTCACACACAGAAGTAAGGAAACCAGGGAACGTTCTGTGAGCGGCTTGCAGCTACAGAATCACTTTGAATCTCTCTCTGTTGTCAGAGATGATGAGGAAAAGCAGCAAGGACAGACAGCAGGGACAGAGCAGGAGAGCCTGAGAGTATCACGAAAAGGAACAGCCACTGCTAAGCCTCGGAGGAGGCGCGTGGTCGTGGTGGGGGACTCCTTGCTGAGGGGTACAGAAGCAGTGGTTTGTGGGCCTGACAAGATGTCTCGGGAGGTGTGTTGTCTCCCTGGGGCAAAGATCCATCATGTGACGGAGAGGCTGACAAGACTTGTCAAGCCTACTGACCGTTATCCCCTTCTTTTGGTTCATGTGGGAACCAATGATACTGCAAGGCACAGCCTTCAGAATATCAAAAGGGATTATGAGGCTCTGGGAAGGAAGCTGAAAGAGATGGATGCACAGGTTGTCATCTCATCTCTACTCCCCGTAGAAGGGCATGGTCCAGGAAGGGAGAGGAAAATAGCAGAGGTGAATAACTGGCTCCGTAGATGGTGCCGCCAAGAACAGTTTGGATTCTTGGATCATGGGCTGCGGTTCCATGAGGAGGGACTTCTGGCAAGGGATGGACTGCATCTCACGCCAGTTGGCAAAAACGTTTTTGCCAACAGTCTGAAGAATCTGATCAGGAGGGCTTTAAACTGAGTTATGTGGGGGAGGGAGACATTATACTGGAAGGCAAAAGGGATGGAGAGAATAGTCCAAGTGGCATAGAAGGAACAAGGCAAACAGTGCAAGGACCCAACAGTAGGAGGCAAAAAAATGTGCGAAAGGAGCAAGTAAAGAGGACACATGGTCTTAAATGCCTCTCCACTAATGCACAGAGTATGGGAAATAAGCAGGATGAACTTGAACTCCTAGCACAACAAGGGAAATATGATATAATAGGCATCACTGAAACCTGGTGGGATGAGTCTCATGATTGGAATATAGAAATAGAGGGGTATAACCTTTTTAAGAGAAACAGGCCAAGCAGGAAAGGAGGAGGAATAGCATTATATGTCAGGGATATTTACACCAGTGAAGAGATGCAGGAAGTCAATACTGGAAGCCAGGTGGAGAGCATCTGGATAAAAATTAAAGGAGAGGGAAATAACAGGGATGTTACTGTGGGAGTCTACTACAGACCCCCGACTCAGGCAGAGGAATTGGATGATGCCTTTCTAGAACAGATAATCACATACTCAGAAAAGAGAGATGTAGTAGTGATGAGTGACTTCAACTATCCTGATATTTGCTGGAAGTCAAACTCAGCCAAATCCTCAAAGTCTAGCAAATTCCTCACTTGCCTGGAAGACAATTTCATTGTCCAAAAGGTGGAAGAGGCAACAAGGGGATCAGCCATTTTAGATCTGATCTTAACCAACAGGGAAGACCTAGTTGATGGGGTGCAAGTGGTTGGATCCTTAGGTGGAAGTGACCATGTTCTCCTGGAGTTTGTAATACAGTGGAAGGGAGAAGCTAGGCATAGTCAGACACGCACTCTAGACTTTAGGAGAGCTAATTTCAATAAACTTAGAGAAATACTGGGAGTGATCCCATGGTCAGGAATACTAAAAGAAAAGGGAGTTCAAGAGGGATGGGAGTTTCTCAAAAGGGAGATATTGAAGGCACAATTTCAAACAGTTCCAATGAGGAAGAAAAATGGAAGATGTCTCAAGAAGCCAGGATGGATGACTAAGGAACTTTCAAATGAGCTAAGTTTTAAACGGAACATGTATAAGAAATGGAAAAATGGAGAAATCACGAAAGCGGAATTCAAACAAATAGCCAGCACATGTAGGGGTAAAGTCAGAAAAGCTAAAGCGCAGAATGAAATCAGGCTTGCTAGAGAGGTTAAGAACAATAAAAAGGGCTTTTTTGGATATGTCCGCAGCAAAAGGAAGAAGAAGGAAACAGTGGGGCCACTGCGTGCAGAAGATGGCAAAATGCTAACAGGGGACAGAGAAAAGGCAGAATTACTCAACACCTTCTTTGCTTCAGTCTTCTCAGAAAAGGCAAAGGGTGCTCAACCTAAGGATAATGGAGACAGAATAGAGGAAATTCAGCACAGAATAAGTAAAGAGGTAGTACAGGAATACCTGGTTAACCTAAATGAATATAAATCTCCAGGACCAGATGAACTACATCCTAGAGTATTAAAAGAACTGGCAAATGTAATATCAGAGCCATTGGCAATAATCTTTGAGAACTCCTGGAGAACAGGAGAAGTCCCAGCAGACTGGAGGAGGGCAAACGTTGTCCCCATCTTCAAAAAGGGAAAAAAAGAGGATCCCAACAATTATCGTCCAGTTAGTCTGACATCAGTTCCAGGAAAGGTTCTAGAGCAGATCATTAAGCAGAGAGTCTGTGAACACTTAGAGGCCAATGCCATAATCACAAAAAGCCAACATGGGTTTCAGAGAAACAAATCATGCCAAACGAACCTGATCTCTTTTTTTGATAAAATTACCAGCTTGGTAGATGAAGGGAATGCTGTGGAAATAGTATACCTCGATTTCAGTAAGGCCTTTGACAAGGTTCCCCATGACATTCTTGCAAACAAGCTTGCAAAATGTGGGATAGACAAGTTAACTGTTACATGGATTTGTAATTGGTTGACTGGCCGAACTCAAAGGGTGCTCAACAATGTTCCTTTTCATCCTGGAGAGAAGTGACAAGTGGGGTCCCACAGGGCTCTGTCCTGGGCCCAGTGCTATTCAACATCTTTATTAACGATTTGGATGACAGAATTGGGGGCATACTTATCAAATTTGCAGATGACACTAAACTGGGAGGAGTAGCTAATACCCCAGAGGACAGGATCAAAATTCAAAATGACCTGAATAGACTAGAAAGCTGGGCCAGTGCTAACAAAATGAAATTCAATGCGGAGAAATGTAAGGTTCTGCACTTAGGGCGGAAAAATGAAATGCACAGATATAGGATGGGGGACACCTGGCTGAATGAGACCACATGTGAAAGGGATCTAGGAGTCCAAGTAGACCATAAGCTGAACATGAGTCAACAGTGTGATGCGGCAGCTAAAAAAGCCAATGCAATTTTAGGCTGCATCAATAGAAGTATAGTTTCTAGATCAAGGGAAGTTATAGTGCCACTCTATTCTGCTTTGGTCAGGCCCCACCTGGAATACTGTGTCCAGTTCTGGGCACCACAATTCAAAAAAGATGTGGAGAAACTGGAGCATGTCCAAAGGAGGGCAACTAAGATGGTGAAGGGTCTGGAAACCTTGCCCTATGAAGAACGCCTTAGGGAGCTGGGGATGTTTAGCCTGGAGAAGAGAAGGTTAAGAGGTGATATGATAGCCCTGTTTAAATATTTGAAGGGATGTCATATTGAGGAGGGAGCAAGCTTGTTTTCTGCTGCTGCAGAGACTAGAACGCGGAACAATGGATGCAAACTGCAGGAAAAGAGATTCCACCTCAACATTAGGAGGAACTTCCTGACAGTAAGGGCTGTTCGACAGTGGAACACACTCCCTCGGAGTGTAGTGGAGTCTCCTTCCTTAGGGGTCTTTAAGCAGAGGCTGGATGGCCATCTGTCAGGGATGCTTTGACTTGGAGTTCCTGCATGGCAGGGGGTTGGACTGGATGGCCCTTGTGGTCTCTTCCAACTCTATGATTCTATTCTATTCTATTCTATGAAAATGTCGCACAGACAGCTGTGTGCCTTATATGTCTCCATAAGAAAGAAAACAGCCTGGCTGTTCTCATCTCTGGTGGAGGATGCTGTGTCTCATTCATTGTCCATGCTGAAGAGAGATTCAACTGCCAGTCCTAATTGGCTTTTGAATACAGAAAAGGAGGGGTTTAATCTTTCAGGCAGCAAAAATACCTTGGGTCAGCTGTGGCCCTGGGCAGGGACAGGGTCAGCATGTGGCATTTGGCAGCTGCCAGGTCACAACCCAGCAGTGCCATCTATCCTTAAGGGATTCCTGCTCCATGGGTGTTTCAAGAGCTTCCTTTGATTTCAGCTTCCCAAAATGCCCCCCAATGACTGTGAAAAACTGAAATGTCTGTTCCAAGCTAGCTAATGATACATCTATACACCGTTGCCAGGCAGGCATGAGGCCTGCTGACATAGGAATGGGATCACCAGAAAGTCCTGAGGGCAGGGAACCATCTACATATAAGATTGTAGGTACAGCACTGTGCAAATTTACAGCGCTATATAAATAAAGGTTAATAATAATAAATAATACTTTGGGATGGACTCCCTTGAAGACTAACTCTGAGAATACTCTAAAGCCAAATGTTACAGTTTTACTGCTGAAACCAGGCAAGTTTGACAATGTAAACTATCTAGATAGGAGACCACGGAAGGATGGAATAAAAGCTGCCTGAGTTTCTTGGGTAGATGGGCAGGTGATAAGTATTATAAATAGAAATAAACCATATCAGCCTTGGTCCAGGTCACAACAGAATCAACTAGATATATTACCAGGGATACAGAATGACGCTCAACTCATTATAAAAAACAGAAGTTTCTAGGTTCAATAAAAATACTGTCTTGGAGTGTTCATAGAACCCCCCAAATAGGTATTTTGTCTAGTGCGAAAGAAATATTGGGGCCTTTTCAAGAAGCACAGTTATAGCACTATGATTCTGCTTTGACTGTCATGGTTCCATTGCATACAATCCTTGGATTTCCTGGATTTGGGGATTGGGGTGGTGGGGTGGTAGAGAATATTTAGAATTTTCACCCAGACAGCTCTAGTGCCTCTGCTCAAACTACAAATGCCAGATTTCCATAGGATGAAGCCATGATAGTTAAAGTAGAATCATACTGTTATAATTGTGTAGGCTGAATGGGTGTCTGAAGGAAGAGAAACCAATTACAGTTTCCCCTCCTAACTGAAGGATCTTGGATCCACAACCTTGGAAACCCATGGAGGGGTGACCACCACTATTTTAAATGGGGCGCACCCCTCGCGTGCACACAGGCATTGGCATGGGCACACACCCCATTCAAGCCTATGGGGCTTGAATATGTCTGAGCCTCCATTTTGGGGGGGGGGGGGGAGGTCCGGAACAGATTCCCACGAAAACGGAGGGCCAACTGTACTTCAAAGATGTTACATGTAACTTATGCTGCTGCCACACTGCAGAATTACTGCAGTCTGAAATCACTTAAACTTCCTTAACTCAATTATATAGAATTCTGGGATTTATAATTTGTTGTGTCACCAGGGCTCTCTGACAGTTTTATCACATAAAACTACAAACCACAGCATTTCATAGCATTGAGTTATGTCAGTTAAAGTGGTGTTAAAACTGCTCTATTTCTGCAGGGTGGAACCTATTAACCTTACAGCTTGTTACTCCCAAACTCAGCATTCTACCTATAGAAGCTAGTTATTCTTTCTGGAACATTTCTCAGGTGCTGAATCCTGCCAGTTCAGTGTTCCTCCTGTCACATGTGATAGTCTTCAGTTCAAAGTCAATTTCTCTTTTCTCCCCACTGGCTCTGATCCTGGCTCATTTAGTAAACATGGTTAAGCTGCTTGGCAACAATGGTTGCACAGCATCATTTCAATGGGTATGTAGGCAGCTGAGAAATTTCTCCAATAAAATAGCTAAGCCACTTTTCTTTTTTTAAAAAATAGAGGATTAGTCAAAAAAGTATCTGAAAAGGTGTAGTTTGGAGGATCAGCTCCTTCAAGCAGCTTGGACGTATTTAACAATGCTATTACAATGATTCAGATTTATGTACTTTAAACAGGCTGCCATTCTGTTCAATAGTTACACAAGACTGGACTTATGATCTTTTAACTGTGGGGCGTGTGTGGGTTCATGTTTAGGCTGTTAATGACTTTGGTTGGTAGCATCCAACCAAAGGGTTACTGAGATGCTGCAGATCAGGATGTTAGGAAGTGGCATTTGCAGCATGCTTCTGGTCATGGGGTGCATTGAGTCAAGCAGTAGTGTTAGGATCCTGAGGGGGTTGTTCTCCAGCTGTGTCTTCTCTATGTACCCCATGGCTGGGAGAGCACTGCAGTCATCATTTACCAGAGCCCAAATCTGCAGCACCTTGGAAACCCTTCAGTTGGGGTGCTGCTAGGCTAAAAAGAGGTTTTGGGCAAAATGGCATTGTCAGATTCAGCTACAATGACAGAGCTTCATCATTATGCTTACATCTGAGGATACAGAATCTCAGCTACCAAGAAGGCCCTGCTTTGTGGAAAAAATTAAACCATTGCTTGCCAAAAAAAAAAAAAAAAAAGGAGCTTGGAAAAGTTCATTTCATGGCAGTTCATACTGGTTGAGGAGTTTAAGGAATTCACAAACAAAAAAATAACTTCTCCAAGCTCTGGAAATGAAGGTGGAGGAATGTAGTCAACTCTTTTGTAACTAAAGAAGACAAATAGTGGAACCCTTGACAGGAGTTAGAGAATAGCTTGTCACAATCTTATTGTGCTAGCAACACTGTGCAAGTGTAGGTGTGTGTGGGATAGGTGTTCAAACCCTTTAACTGTGGGTTTCACTGCCAATTACCCAGAGTTAAAGGCAGTCAGAGTGTTTATTTGAGGAATTCTAATACAAACTCACAGTGAGCTGAAGCCCTGGATGAAAGCAACAGAATTAAGCCCACTTCAGATTTCAAGGAACTTCTTGATAGTAAGAGTGAACCTACTGGTGGGGTCTTCTCTGGATGTCTTCAAAAAGAGAGTGGACATCTATATGCTGGGGAGGTTTTGCTGAAGATCCTGCATTGAGCAGGCAGTTGGACCATAATAATAATAATAATAATAATAATAATAATAATAATAATAATAAATTTTATTTATACCCCGCTCCTCAGCCAAAGCTATCAGAGCGGCTTACAATTTGTTAATTAGACAATTAACTCCCCTCAAGATGGAGGTTGAAGGGAGGGCTCTTCTTGCTTGCAGCAGGAGGTGGCCTGCCTTTCTCTCCCCTCAAGATGGTGGTTGAAGGGAGGGCTCTTCTTGCTTCCAGCAGGAGGTGGCCTGCCTTTCTCTCCCCTCAAGATGGTGGTTGAAGGGAGGCCATGAGGCCCCTTCCAACTCTATGTTTCTATGGGGCGGTACAGACCTCCCAAAAAGGGTGGTCTGGTGCCACCTCTCTTTGTGGTGCAACTGCACTGCAGCAGCTAGATGCTGCTGGGCAGTTGTGCCACAAAAAAGAAGCAGGTAAACCGTGCTCCTTTTTTGTTGTGCAATTATGGCTCAACAAAGCAAAAAGGCACCATTATGCGCCTTTGTGCCACTGCAACTGCGCAGCTCCGTCAGGAAGCTGTGCAGTTGCGCCAGCGCCATTACGTAGGCTGTGTAAATGGTGTCACGTAATGTGCCAGCACCATCACGTGTTAGGGTTTGGGAGCATGTAAATGATGCGCGCTCCCAAACCCTAATGGTGCTGCAATGGCATCTCTTCCTGCCCGTATGTTTTGGGCCTATGATTCTGAGCCTTATCACATGACAAAACTGAGCTGACATGTAGAGAGAGAAAAGGTTTCTCCTTACTTTTCTGCATGACATTTTAGCACTTCCATTACCCTTTCAGAGGGAGACAGTCATAAGAGCATGCCTTTTGCCAAACAGATTTTTCTAGTGACAAAAGACATGCTTTTATGACCATCTCCCTGAAGAAGAGAATGGACATGCTTCAGTGGCATGCAGAGAGGTAAGGAGAAAACCACTTCTCTCTTGCTATGTGTCAGCTTACTTTAGTTATGCAATTAGGCTGTCTATGATTCTGTGATTCCTCACAATCTCCACTACCACCTGAGAGGGAATAAATAATCACCATCATGGACATCATCACCTGTTTTCTGTTGCTATCCATTTTTTTTACTGTGGTTGCCTTCCAGTAGCTTGACAGTATCTTGCCCTGGTCCCATAGCAAATGATATTGAATTCTGTATCCCCCTTTTCATCTGATGTCCATGAACTCTGATATCTGATATGCTCCTGGTTGACCCAGGCAACAACTCATCCAGTATTGGATTTGTTTTTGGTTTCTGTAGCACATTTAACAAAGAACATTAAACAAAAGTAATGACCATGAAAGATATCCATAAATTCAACCTAGACAATGAGGAAATAGTTCCTGTACCTTGGATCAAACATTGATCAGAATGGGGACTGCAATTAAGAAACCAGAAGACTAAGAATGGGGAGGGCAGCTTTGAAAAACTAGGAAAGGTCCTCAAGAGTCAAAATCATATAAGCAATTGTGTTCCGCATTGCCATATTATGGATGCGAGAGCTGGACACTAAGAAAATGTATAAAAAGAAAATAAATTCATCCAAGATGTGGTGCTGGAGAAGAGTGCTGAGGATATGCTGGACAACCAAAAAGACAAACAAATGTTTCATAGAACAGATTAGGCCTGATTGCTCCCTGGAAGCTAAGATGATTAAACTGAGACTGGCATACTCTGGCCATGTCATGAGAAGACATGGCTCATTTGAAAAGCCTGTAATGCTAGGAAAGGTGAAAGGAAAGAGAAAGAGAGGAAAACCACACACTAGGTGGATGGACTCCATCAGGGAGGCCATGGGCATGAATTTGCAAGAACTGGGAACAGTGGTGGGGGACAGAAAGTACTTGAAATATCTTTACAGGGCAGCCATGAATCTAGATCAACTCAAGGGTACTTAACAACAATAAAGCACATTTAACAGGGTTTTTGGCACTTTTTGTCTGATCTCTCAGCAAAAGCCTGTCTGACTTGGGAGACCCCTATTAGTGGAACTGCTATTATCAGCACAGGCTCTTGTTTCATGGAAACATGAAATCCCACCATCATAGAAAGGTAGTCCCAATGGATTGGCATTTACTTTACTTGTTCAGAAAATAAGCCTGAAAAGAGCATCTAAAACAGTGGTGTAAAAGTCTTATGGGACTTAAAGAGTTAAACTGACAAACAAATAGTGTATACTATGCAAGACATAAATATGGCTGAGAAAAAGAAAGCCTGGATTACATATGTGGCAATCCTGGGAGACAGAAAAATTGAAGACAGAGAAAAGATTATGAAATATCAAGATCTACAAAATGAGATTGAGCACCTCTGGGAACAGTAGTGGTGACAGGTGCACTCTGGGAACAATTCCAAACAGACTGAAAAAAACATCTAAATGACATTACCATAGAGAAACTCACAACAGCTCAATTACAAAAAATCCCACTTCTTGGAACATGCCATATTGTCCAGTGATACCTCTCTGATTCCTAGATTCTTGGGCAGAATCCAAATCTTTGATGATCCAAAACACCAGTCAGTAACATCTGTTAGACTGTGAAAGTGAGATAATAATAATTATTATTAACTTATAGCTTGCTTTTTGTCCGAAAGCTTTAAATTGGGAAGTTGAGCTGCATCCATTAGCCCGTCCCCTGATGCTACCCCAGTAAGCAGCAAATTGCCATCAATATTGGAAGTAATATAAGCACCATTACCAGCAGCCATATTTTAAAATCATCCAAGTTAGTGGCCACCAGGGCATCTTGTTCAGCAAATCCTCCAGTTAAACTGTTTAGCAGATTTTCCAGTGTATAAAGAAATATTTCTTTCTGTCTGGAATCTCACATCAATCAACTTTAGGGGATGACTTCAAGTTGCAGTGCTATGAGCAAGGAGGGAAAAAAACTTTCTTCCTATCCATTTTCTCCACATCATACGTAAAACTGTAAACACTTATATCACACCCTCCTTTCCCCCCCTTTTTCTGAACTAAACAGTTCCAAATGTTGTAACTTTTCTTCATGTGGATATTGCTTCTTGATCTGTACATTGATCATTATGGCTGTCCTTTTCTACACAGTTTCCAATAGTCTTTTTGAGGTGCAAAAAAGGGTGGGGAAGGTGAGAAGGAATCCAGCAGTGCCTCTAAGACTGACTGATTTATTTCAGCATTAGCTTTTTGTGGATTTTAGTCCTCTTCCTCAGATGCACTGATGGATCAATAATATCAATACTGAAGACACAGGTATAATATCTTGATTGTTGGGGTGGGTTGTGAGTTTAATGGGATACATGAAGATGTAAACTGTGACCTTGTTTGTAAGTCTTTTAACAGTTGTATAAAATGATACAGGCCTGAATGCATCTAGTCTGCTAGCACTGAGGTATCAAGCAATAAATGTGTGTGTGTGTGTGTGCCTTCAAGTTGCCTATCGACTTATGGTAACCCCATGAATTTCAGATGGTTTTCTTGGGCAGGGAATCCTCAGGGCTTGTTTTGCCAGTTCCTTCCTCTGAAATATAGCCTGCAGCATCTGGTATTCATTGGTGATTTCCCATCCAAGTATCAGATGGAATCAGGTACCTTTAGAATATTTACCCAACAGTTAATCCATCTGAATTAAAACAACCTATTTGAAAAGAATCATTTTGTTATGTGTGCTGTTGCAATGACGACTGGTATATTAATATATGCAGTACACTAAGAAATCATTATCTCTGTCCCTACCTCTGCTAATGGACTGGAATATGTGAATATATCCCAATTCAGCTATTTTTCTTCCCAGTTGCCCCTTTAATTTTTTTTTTTGTTTGTTTTGTTCCAGAATTGCTGTTTGAGAATAGTGATTTCTTGAAGTCAGGGAAGATGAAAATGTTGTTTCACTGGTTTAGGGTACTGCCATTTCTAATTGCAAATTTGTGTTCATTTATATAAAGATATATACTGTCCTGTGTATCCAGTATAACTGACAGAGGATGAACATGTATCATACTGAAGGATGAGTAAGTAAATGAACCCCTGATATTGTGTGTGTTATGATCCGTAATGCTGATGTCAGGGTAAATGTAGGGACAGAGTTGACAACTGGTTTGTAGCAGGGCCTTTTCCCTGTATTTCCATTCATTTTATGCATCCTGTTGTAGCTGTTTAAGGTTGGGAGGCTTTCTGTAAGCCAGTAAAGGCAAACCACCCAGGGCAGTATTATTGTCTGGAACTGACAGTTGTTTGTTGATGAATTATGGAATGATTCCAGCTGAAAGATGTAGTTGTCAACTAACAGTGTTCTGTTGTTTTTTAAAAATCAGTCTTGTCCTGTAATTTATATGCATTGTTAAACCTCATTGAATTGATATTGTAGCTGGAGGAATGCCTGCTGCAAATCCATGGGTTTTTGAGTCCCTGTTTTGTAGGTATGAGCAGATGTGATTGTATTGGAGGGCTTGACTAAACAATAGCTATGGCACTGTGATCTGGGTGCAAGCTGGAGGTATGTTATGTATTTGTAGGGATCAGTGGGCTTCCAATATAGCATGGTGATTAGATGTCCATTCTGTAATACAGTGGTGCCAAGACAGTGAACCTGTGTGCATTCTTCCAGGCTCAATTTGATGGTAGGGTGGAAGCTGTTGAATTTCTGGTTGAACTTCTTAAATTATTCTTTTCTTTAAGTCCAAATAATGAAAATGTTGTTAGTGTATCTCATTGTAGTGTGTTCATTTCTGAATTAAAGAGCAGGGAAAACATTGTTCCAGGTCAGCCATGAAGATGTTTTCATGCTGTGATGCCATGTGAGTGTACAAAGCAGTACCAGTAGTTGGAAGATATGCACTAATCCCAAATGCAAAGTCATTATAAATGAGTCCAAAGTGACAGAGTTTGATAGCTAAGTGTGCTACTGCTAGTGATGAACCAGCGTGGTATAATTGTTTAAGACTATGATTCTGGAGGCCAAGGTTCAATTCCCCACTCAGCCATGAAAACCCACTGGATGACCTTGGATGAGTCACATGCTCTCAGCCTCAGAAGAAGGCAATGGCAAACCTCCTCAGCACAAATCTTGCCAAGAAACTCCATGATAGGATCACTATATGTCAGAAAGGACTTGCAGGCACACAGCAACAACAGTAACAAGCCCTGTGTGGCTTGAATATTGTACCCCATTAATGCACCTGATGATGTAGATTGAAATCTACAAAAGGTTATGCTAAAATAAATCAGTTAGTCTTAAAGGTTCTGCTAGATGCTCTCCCCCCCCCCCCCCACTTTCCTTTTTATACTGAAACAGACTAGCATGGTTATGTCTTTGGATCAAAATCTTGGTGTTCTGCACAGAACTGTACATAGTATGCCAAGAGTGATTGTATCACACAGATGTATAAAGGTATAGTAATAGTGAGAGTGTTGGTTTTTAATTGCTTTTCTAGTGATCCCTTGTTTTTATATGAGTCTGTAAAACTTATCACATGCATGCTAATTCAGCTTACCACCAAATTTGCCACCTGAATACAGCCCAGGTTCATCCTCACTTCCAGAGCCACTGTGGTGGCCATTTTCTTAACTTGGAAAAATCCCAGACCTGAAAAAGCTGAGAGGAGCAGTTCTGGAAGGAGGGATGGACCCAGGCTGTATCCATGGGTCAAATTCAGCAGTAAAAACCATTTGATAACATCAGGATGCCGGCCAAATTAAATTTAAAACCAGACAGAGGTAAGCTGAATTAACATGCATGCGATAAGCCTCTGTGTTTCTCTGTCTGTGTATATCAACATTACCTTTCTTTGTAATAAGGATCTATCTTTGAGCAAACCACTTCCTGAGGGGACTACACCAAACTCAGTTGCAGTGATACAAGGGGGCTGTACACATTGCTGCAATCTGCCTTGGGTCCTTGCTCTCATGATAAAAATGTTCTCAAGTAACTAGAGCAATTACTTTAAATAGAAGTCATCATCCTACTTTCACATCATGTCTGTGCAGCACAGAAATAATCACCAATTCGTTTTTCCTTTGACAAAGACATCATTGCTCAGTACAGATTGCCAGCCCACGGGTTTCCTGCGAGGTATGTGAGGAAAGAATGACGCACCCACATGGAGGCCATTTCTGCCAAGGTGTAAATGGTACAGAGCTCAGAAGGGAAATGTACTTCTTGCCATACCAGAGCACAGTGGGTCTCCCACCCCTCCACTCCATTTGTTAACAGTATCTGGATTATGTCCTCCCTAATTTGTACCTGTTGTGATAGTATTCCTGCCAATTAGATAGACATTTGGTAAAGAACCAGATGAAGCCCACTTTGGAATTATGGAACACCATTTTGGGAAGTCTGGAAAACTGACTGCTCTGTAGGGGAAGGCTGGGTGGTGGGGTCCAAAAAAGAAACTTTACCAAGTTCCTCCAATTTAGTCTTTTCTCTGAGGACTCTTTCAAACAGGAGGAATTTCTCCCAATTCCCAATGGAGCCAATGCGGATTCATGTAAATTCGCTTGTTTAGCGAATTTACCTGAACCCCTGCTCCGTTTGGAAGGCATTCGGAATTACTTCCCATTACCCGAAAATAACCCCCCCTTGCCCGAAATCGCGTGAGAAGCTTAAATTCGCAATAACGTTAAACCCATGATTGCATTCGGAGTGACTTTCCTTTTGCCCAAATTTGCGTGAGAAGAATTAATTCGCAATAACGTGAAACCCCAGGATTGTGTTTGGATTGCCCTTGGATTATACTTCCAATTTCCCACGTCTGAAAGAGTCCTGAGAGAACAAGATTACCTGCACCTTTTTCTGCCTGTAATACATTGACTTGATTCAAAGAATAACCCTGAACAGCTCAGGACATTTTGCACTGACTGGGGATGTATCTGCAAAAAGCATCTCCATGCAAGCCAGCAGCTGCACTGAATATAAATTGGCCACATTTTAGGACTGCAGAAAGACACACACACACAAAAGGATCCTGCTTGATCAAACCTGTGTAGCCCAACATCTTGTTTTATATCCAACAGCTGGCCAGCTGCATCCTATAGCCTGAAGGCAAGAGCTTTCCCCTGCTGTTTTGTCTGTGGCATCTGTTATTTGGAGATGCATTGCCTCTGTAAATAAAAGTTTAGTTTAGTGATCCTGATTAATAATACCATAATAGATTGATCTTATATTACAAGTTTCCACACACCCATTCCACATTTTGGGTAGTTACAATCAGGAAAGCTGACATCACAGTTTGGAAATGTTCTTGTTTTGAACTCCCTCAGTGGTGATCCTGGCTGAGGGATTCTGTGAGTTGTCATCCAAAAAATGTAAAAGAATTTCCAGAATCTGGTTGATGATATGATGACAGCCATGCCATTGGCATAACTAGTTACTCTAAAGGTTACAGTTGGCATTAGAACAATGACTATATTTATTATATTTGAAACCCACTCTATTTGCAAGGAATTTAGAAAAGCATACATGGAATTTTAATTTTCTCTTCAAAGTAAGTCAGCAACATTAGTCTAATATCAGCATTAATTAGTGACCAAAAATTACCCAATGAATATCATTGCACTTAATACCCACTGAGCGATTTCATCTGTCTAGAACATTCAGCTTAACATTTTGCTCCCACAATATTACTGAAATTAATCAAAGTTGTACATCAAGGCAGCAGATGCAGAAGATAGGAGGTGCTACTGGATCTAGAATGAGAATCCCCAATCAGTACTGTTCCATAGTTTTGGTGACATAAGCACACATTATCCCAGGCAACATGTGCATGTGTTTTGGGAAGTTGCAAAGAAGATATTCACCACTTTCTTGTACAACATTCATTTCCCTGGCAGCTTCCATGTACCAAGAGTGGAGTTGGTTGTGGAGTGTTGACAGGATGGTGGTGCTTTATTGTACTACACAGATATGGTGATAGATAGGGGAAGATGACATCAGCTCTCTTCTTCTGGCTACAAAGAGCTGTGGGGAGCTTCCTTGGTGCCTCTCAATGCCCTTTCCACTCCCGGCCAGTTATGTCCGTCATAGTGTGTTCCATCCTGCAGAAGCTGCCAGGAATGGCACAAGAGAAGAGATGCAAAATTCCATGTGCAGAGTGCCCATGTGATACAGGAACGTGGCCCATACATACTACTAGACAGAGGATAGCCTCAATATCTGAAATAATTTCAGGGGACAGTGTTCTGATTGAAAGACTATTGAGTCCAAAGTCACACAACTCTTAACCACCATAAAGATCTGTGCTTGCCGCCTCCCAATGACTGCCTTAATGACTCCTGTTAAGAACGTCAGCAAGGTTGTACCTTTTGCATTTCTGTATCAATAGAAGTACAGTGTCTAGATCAAGGGAAGAAATATTGCCACTCTATTCTGCTTTGGTCAGACCTCACCTGGAATACTCTGTCCAATTCTGGGCATCATCTCATATTGTTTTCTTCTGCTCCAAAGAATTGGACATGGAACAATGGATGCAAGCTCCAGGAAAAGTGATTCCAACTCAACATTAGGAGGAAGTTCCTGACAGTAAGAGCTGTTTGACAGTGGAACACACTCCCTTGGAGTGTAGTGAGGTCTCCTTTGGAGATCTTTAAACAGAGGCTGGATGGCCATCTGTCAAGGGTGCTTTGATTGCGAATACCTGAATGTTAGGAGGTTGGACTGGATGGCCCGTGTGGTGTCTGCCAACTCTAGGATTCTATGGGGCTTTCCAGACCACCCAAAAGGGGCAGTCCGTACTCGCCCCAGGAAGCAGCAGGATGGGGCCGAGGCTGCCACACCGGCAGCCTCCGCAGCCCCATCTCGCTGCTTCCAGAGGCCGCAGGGAAGTGGCAAACTGCCGGTTCCCCGCGGCCTCTAAGCAGGGTGCAGCAGGCGCCTGGAGGCTGGGCGGAAGGGAGAAAGAGTCTTTGCCGCAGCTGTCTAAAAGCTGCGGCAAAGACCCGCGCCAAAAAATGAGCTCCGTTTGGAGCTCCTTTTTTGCGCTGCGGAAAGGGCGCCATTTGTGCCCTCCCACGGCACAAAGGTGTCATGGCATGCACAGCACGTCTAGCAGCTGCGCATGCCATGATGCCATCATGGTGCGCCCGTGTGGATGCCGCCATTTAAAAATGGCAGCTCCCATACGTGCTAGGGTTTGTGAACGTGTGAAAGCTGCGCGCTCACAAACCCTAATGGTGCCGCCCAGGCGCCTTTTAGTGCCCATCTAGATCGGGCCATTGAATCTACCACATTGTACCCATCTTCCCCATTGCCCCTCCCAATTCTGTATATATACCAATAAATGTCTGTCTACTGAGGCTATGCCCCACATATCCAAAGAAGGGATCAGTACTAGGTGGCCAAGGTCATGCATCAAACAGATGGCGTATAATCGTTTGGCACTGCAGATCCATTTTCTAGTCCTGCTCATACAGCTTCCAAGTTATAGGAGAGCCCCTGCTGCTTACCATTGTGGAAGGCAGGCGAAGGAAAGTCTGATGGTGATGAAGAAGCTGGTCATCTGGGAAGAAACAAAGATGCAATTGCAAGCCCTATATGGCTTGGGCCCAGGGTACTTGAAGGACCGTCTCTTCCCATATAATCCGCCCCGCACACTTAGATCTTCTGGACAGCGGTTATTGAGAGTTCCGGAGACCAGACTAGTGACCACGACGAAGAGGGCTTTTTCCATCTCTGCCCCCGGTCTCTGGAACTCTCTACCTATTGATCTCCGCTTGTCCCCCTCCCTTGCACAATTCAAAAAGGATCTAAAGACTTATTTATTTAACCAGGCATACCGCTGAATGGACTTTTTATGTATTAGCCTGTTGTAATGCCGCCCACTGTTTCGCTTTGCTGCCTATTTGTACTTGCACCTGTAATTGAGAATTGTGATTTTATACTTTTATTGTTTTATTGTATTTGGCTTTTTAACTGTTTTTATGTCATTGTTTTTATTGTTTTACTTGCTGTACACCGCCCTGATCTATGGAAGGGCGGTATAGAAATAAATCATATTATTATTATTATTATTATTATTATTATTATTATTATTATGTGCATCCACTTTTTCCTCCTTCCCCTGGGAGCCTAGAGCAACAGCATCTTCATAATTTGATTTGCTCTTCTAGAAAGAAAGGACTAGGAAGACTTCTATTCTGGACTCAGTCAACAGTTTTCTTCAAGCTTTGTCTCTAGTTTCTTCTTATAGCTCGATCTTCTTCAGCCTGGTAGCATCCAGATGAGTTGGCCATTGGTACAATCTACCAGGAGAATAAGAACTCTGTCCCAGCCAGACACCATTTTTATCTGTCATCCTCACAATTGATTGGGGGAAGAGAATAGAATTTTCCAGCAATATTGTATTGTGAGTTATTCCTATTTTAATGCAGACTTTATCACCACAACACTTCCTTGCTACTGGGGTATGACTGCATGCTTCTGTGAGGCAAGAACCTATGCTACTAGTAGCAGTGCTGCTGTAGGGTGTCCTATGTCAGACAGGCTTTTGCTGAGATCCATGCTATCAAAGGAAGACCCTTTTTGTGTTGCTAATGGTATTTAAATTTAATTTCCTGGACTTTAAAATGCTTTGTCTCCCAGCAGTGGTGTCATTAGGGGGTCCAGGGGCTGTAGGATGCATCAGGTGAAAGTCTAAAGGGAGACACCACTGCTCCTCAGACACTTGCATTTTGGCAGAAACTGTGGATTTCACCTGTATCTCTTTAAAATGCTGTAAGAGATGGTGTGCATGGGGAGAGGCTCAGTGGGAGGAGAAAGGAGTGGCCCCAGGTTCTTTAAAAAAAAAATTAAAATTGCAACATTTAATTTTTAAAAAATTAAATTAATTTTTTTTCCTTAAAAATATCACATTTCACCAAATTTTCACTTTAACCACATGAAACTATGTATATGCAAACACATTTATTCTCTGTGTATGATGTAATTTATAAGTATAATTTCAATGTTGGTAGTTGTTTTTGTCACAACTATTACCATTACATTCAGTGATATATGGGAATTATGCTTTATGAGTCACATTAGTACAAAAAAATTACTTTAAGGATCCTGTATGGTGTGGTATGGGAGGAGGTCAATGGGCAGGTGACACCATGAGATACTGCACCAAGTGACACCAACCTGAGTGATGCCACTGTCTCCCAGTACCACATGGCCAGAACAATGAGTAGCCTGCCAACATAGATATCCCTCCATTACAATCTTAACTCAAAACATGACCAACTGATGATATCTTGACAAAATGCAGGCCTTTGACTAACATAATCAATTTTTCCTCCCATATGATTTTTAACACCTTTGTCTGATGAAGAAGCCAGTGAAGCTTCAGAAGCTTGTGACATGTTTTTTGTGCAAGTATGTTTTTAAAACTCTTGCACAGAGAGGGCTTGTCTTTCATTGCACAGAATAAGGAAAAAAGCTTATTTTTTCCTTATTGAAAATGGGAAATAAGCCCTTTTCCCAGCCCAGCTGCAGAAAGAAGGAGGCTCTTTTAGCACAGTGACAGAAAAAAGGGATTGCCCAAGATTTTTCCATTTTGGTGCTGAGGTTGGGGAAAGGTAGAGAGTCCCAATAAGGGGGCAGGCCCTGTGAAAGCTGGGGTCAGATGATGAAACTCTACTATCCTTATCAGGTCTGTAGTTTGGAACTTCCCAAATCTCAAAAAAGAAGTGAGGAGCTGTAATCTGTACCAGGTAAAATTTGTTGAAAGGCAGCCCATCCTACCAGGATGTAAAAATGTAAGTCTACGTCCTGTAATTTTCTGCAGGTAAATCCCCTGACATGCATCTTCAACTCTCTTATCATTAAAAACTTTTCCTTTGATGCTATGAACCCTGCTGATGCAGGAGATAAAATTGGAGACAGCCATTTAAAAACTGGATACCCATTTCATGTATCATAGCTCTATTTAATTGAGCTGGAAATGCAGGAAACAAAAACTTAAACGCTCAACTGTAATGCTACCTGTACAAAAAAACTACTGATTTACTTTAAGTGTAACAGTTTTGATCACATTTTATGGTGAGAAATGCTATGGCAATTTCCCAAGGCTATGATATTTTTAGATAAGTAGGTGGGTGTAATGTTGGAAGAATATTTGAATATTTTGAAGTAGGATCAGCAAGTCCTTACTTGTACCTAGGTATTTTCAGATTAATATTCCTAAAACTGTCTGGGAATTTTATCTTCAGAGAAGAGCTTTTCAGAGTTTACACAACTGTTAGCACCATTATATGCTAACTCTATAGAGTTCTTGCACACCCTTAATTCCTTGAGAACTTAATACACCTTTTGTGTAGTGAAATTTGTTATACCCAGTTTTCTGCTTCAGGTCATACTGCTACCTTTGGTGGGAACCCAGCACTAGTTGAGGTGTGCTGGTGCAATGGAATGATCACCTCCCTCCACATTTTCTCAGCACATCGTGGTTATGTGTAACATGGTAATAATGCACTAGTTCATGCATCTGAGAAAGGAAGTTGCTACAAAAAGTAAATACACACACCAATTGGAAGGAAAAGGCCACAACTTTATTGATAATAGCTGTAAAGTAGGGTTGGTCTACCCAAAACATGAGGTCTGGATCTGCCATCAACCAATCCCTGATTGATAAATGAACCCATTTTCTTGGTCATGGCCAAACTTCAGGATGAAAAAGGGTTGATCGCTTAATTGCATCACCACCCGTAGTCACTGGTGGATGCTGGCTCAGTGTGTTCCCCCACAATGGCAACTTTGGGACACTCCCAGCATCCCTGGTTCCCCACTGGACTCCTGATCCATAGCTACACAGCCCTGGAAACCATGCCCAGCAGATCCAAGGCCTATGCTACTGCCACGGAAGGCAGCCCCCACCCCTGGGGCATCTTCTGCCAACCCTATGCAGCTGCAAACCCACTCTCATGAGAGTCCCAACCAAAGTCTATATCTGGGTAGATGTAGCCTGGGCCCCGGATCTCCACCTGCCAAGTCTCTTTATGGAGTCCACTGGCAAGCCGCATCCTGCAGTGGATGTAGCAGCTCTAATGCGGAATGAGGTCCATTGGTGGCAGTCCCACATGCCACAGAACCAGGCAAAGCACCACCTCCACTTGGAATTGAGTCAACAGGGAAGCTATCAGCATGAATGAACAGAGGGCCTGAGATCTGGGTGTGAGATGCCATGTATCTCCACAACGTTTGAACTGGACACAGGTGGGAACCATGAAGCCTTCTCAGCACAATGGAAGATCCTTTCCCATATTGGCTCCCTCCTAGCTTCTTCTGGCCTTCAATCTCATTCTAATTCTGTGACTCATTCACTTGGTCACTGTCTTGACCTAGTTCTTGCTGTGAAATGTGTTATCTCCAACTACCTGGTAAATTATTTCCTGTCATCTGATCATTATTTCATTTCTTTTACTCTTGCTCATATTCCACCTCCTTGTCATATCATTTGACGCTATTTTTGCGACCTCCAATCTGTTAATCCTGACCATCTGTCAGACCCTGGATTCTTCTCTCTCTTCTCTAAATCTTGGGGACTCTGCTAATTCTGCAATGTCTTTATTTAACTCCACTCTTTCATCATCTCTTGACAGCTTTGCCCCTGTATCTATACGCATGTCTTCTTTTACTAGGCCTCAGCCCCTGCTTGCTCCCATCGTTCTATTTCTCCATTCCTACTCTTGAATAGCTGAACATCTGTGGAAAAAGTTCAGGGGGTGGGCTGATTTTATTCATTATACATTTGTTTTGTTGTCCTTCTTGTGCGCCCTGTCCATGGCAAAACAGAACTATTATAAATCATTGATCTGCACCAATGAGTGGTGCCCGCAGCAATTGTTCTCCACTTTTAACACAGCTAAAACTTTCTCCTTCTCCTGTTTCTTCATTATTTTATTCTAATGATTTTGCTACTTATTTCATCACCAAGATTACAACTATTCGTTCTGAGATTGTTCCTCCTGTTTCTACAGCTGCTACTAATCTTCAATCACTTTTGACTAAAAAAATTTCAGTGTTTCCTCCTGTCTCTTTGGATGAACTCAATACGCTGCTGAACTCTTGCAAACTTGCAACTTGTTCTCTTGATCCAGTTCCTTCTTGTCTTCTAATTTCCATTGCTCCTTCCTTTCTGCCCTTGCTTCTCTACATCTTTAATCTTTTTCTCTCTACTGGCTCCTTCCCCTCTATTTTTAGAATCACAGAATCATAGAGTTGCAAAAGACCACAAGAGCCATCTAGTCCAACCCTCTGCCATGCAGGAACCCTCAATCAAAGCATCCCCGACAGATGCATGTTTTTAAACATGCTTTAGTTTCCCCTATTCTGAAAAAAAAACCCTTCTCTTGATCCTTCTTCTCTGTCTAGCTATTGGAATCATAGAATCATAGAGTTGGAAGAGACCACAAGGGCCATCCAGTCCAACCCCTGCCATGCAGGAACTCCCAATCAAAGCATCCCCGACAGATGGCCATCCAGCCTCTGCTTAAAGATCTCCAAGGACGGAGACTCCACTACACTCCGAGGGAGTGTGTTTCACTGTCGGACAGCCCTTACTGTCAGGAAGTTCCTCCTATTGTTGAAGCGGAATCTCTTTTCCTGCAGTTTTCATCCATTATTCCGTGTTTTAGTCTCTGGAGCAGCAGAAAACAAGCTTACTCCTTCCTCAATATGACATCCCTTCAAGTATTTAAACAGAGCTATCAAATCACCTCTTAACTTTCTCTTCTCCAGTCTAAACATTCCCAGATCACAGATCCCTAAGTCTTCCCCATGGCTTCCAGACCCTTCACCATCTTAGCTGCCCTCCTTTGGACATGCTCCAGTTTCTCCACATCCTTTTTGAATTGTGGTGCCCAGAACTGGACACAGTATTCCAGGATGGGGCCTGACCAAAGGAGAATAGAGTGGCACTATTACTTCCCTGGATCTAGACACTATACTGCTATTGATGCAGCCTAAAATTGCATTGGCCTTTTTAGCTGCTGCATTGCACTGTTGACTCATGTTCAACTTATGGTCTACTTGGACTTCTAGATCTCTTTTGCACATAGTTTCATTCAGCCAAGTGTCCCCCATCCTATATCTGTGCATTTCATTTTTCCGCCCTAAGTGCAGTTATCTTACATTTCTCTGTGTTGAATTTCATTTTGTTAGCTTTGGCCCAGTTTTCTAGTCTATTCATGTCATTTTGAATTTTGATCCTGTCCTCTGGGGTATTCACTACTCCTCCTAGTTTAGGGTCATCTGCAAATTTGATAAGTATGCTCCCAATTCTGTTATCCAAGTCATTGATAAAGATATTGAATAGCACTGGGCCAAGGACCAAACCCTGTGGCACCCCACTTGTCACTTCTTTCCAGGATGAAAAGGAACCATTGTTGAACACCCTCTGGGTGCGGCCATTCAACCAATTACAAAACCATGTAACAGTTGCCTTGTCTAGCCCACATTTTACAAGCTTGTTGGCAAAAATAATAATTATTATTATTTATTTTATTTATATAGTGCTGTAAATTTACACAGTGCTATACATACAATCTTATAATTAGACAGATCCCTGCCCTCAGGCTTACAGTTTAAAAGAGACAACACAAAAGGAAAAGGGGAAAATAGTGGGAAGGGGATGAGGTCCAGTGGTTCTTCTCTCCCTCTGGGGCCTGGACCAAGGCAGATGAACTGGAAGGAGGGCACAGCTTCTTAATACATAGTTAAAAGGAGGCATCCTGGGATAGATAATAATGTCATGGGGAACCTTGTCAAAGGACTTTTTGCGATTATGCAATTATCTTCTAGATATTCTCAGACTCTGTCTAATGATCTGTTCCAGAATCTTTCCTGGTATTGATGTCAGACTAACCGGACGATAATTGTTGGGATCCTCTTTTTCCCCCTTTTTGAAGATGGGCACAACGTTTGCCCTCCTCCAGTCTGCTGGGACTTCTCCTGTTCTCCAGGTGTTCTCAAAGATTATTGCCAATGGCTCCGATATTACATTTGCCAGTTCTTTTAATACGCTTGGATGTAGTTCATCTGGTCCTGGAGACTTGTATTCATTTTTAGATTAACCAGGTATTCCTGTACTATCTCTTTACTTATTCTGTACTGAAATTCTCCTATTCTGTCCCCTGCTCCACTGTCCTCAGGTTGAACAGTCTTTGCCTTTTCTGAGAAGTCTGAAGCAAAGAAGGTGTTGAGTAATTCTGCCTTTGCTCTGTCCCCTGTTAGCATTTTGCCATCTTCACCACACAATAGCCCTACCAATTCCTTCTTCTTCCGTTTGCTGCGGACGTACCAAAAAAGCTCTTTTTATTGTTCTTAACCTCTCTAGCAAGCCTGAGTTCATTCTGCGCTTTAGCTTTTCTGACTTTATCCCTACACATGCTGGCTATTTGTTTGAATTCCTCTTTGGTGATTTCCCCAGTTTTCCATTTCTTATACACGTTCTGTTTAAAACTTAGCACAGTTGAAAATTCCTTAGTCATCCATCCTGGTTTCTTCAGACATCTCCCATTTTTCTTCCTCATTGGAACTGTTTGAAATTGTGCCTTCAGTATCTCCCTTTTGAGGAACTCCCATCCATCTTGAACTCCCTTCTCTTTTAGTATTCCTGACCATGGGATTCCCCCCCCCCCCCAAGTATTTCTCTAAGTTTACTAAAATAAGCTTTCCTAAAGTCTAGAGTGCGTGTCTGACTATGCCTAGCTTCTCCTTTCCACTTTATAACAAACTCCAGGAGAACATGGTCACTCCCACCTAAGGATCCAACCACTTGAATCCCATCAACTAGGTCTTCCCTGTTGGTTAAGATCAGATTTAAAACAGCTGACTCCCTTGTTGCCTCTTCCATCTTTTGGACAATGAAATTGTCTTCCAGGCAAGTGAGGAATTTGCTAGAACTTGAGGATTTTGCTGAGTTTGAATTCCAGCAAATATTAGAGGATAGTTGAAGTCACCCATTACTACTATATTTCTATACTATATTTCTCCTATATGAGTGTGTGGTCATCTGTTCTAGAAAAGCATCATCCAATTCCTCTGTAGTAGACTCCCACAGTAACATCCCTGTTGTTTCCCTCTCCTTTAATTTTTATCCAGCCGCTCTCCACCTGGCTTCCATTACTGATGTCCTGGATCTCTTCACTGGTGAAAATATCCCTCACATATTCCTCCTCCTTTCCTGTTTGGCTTGTTTTTTTTTTAAAAAAAAGGTTATACCCCTTTATTTCTACATTCCAATCATGAGACTCATCCCACCAGGTTTCAGTGATGCCTATTATATCGTATTTCCCTTGCTGTGCTAGGAGTTCAAGTTCATCCTGCTTATTTCCCATGCTCTGTGCATTAGTGTAGAGACATCTAAGACTATGTGTCCTCTTTACTTGCTGCCTGTGCAAGTTTTTTTCTTCTTCTTATCGTTGGGTCCTTGCCCTGTTTGTCTTGTTCGTTCTATGTCAGTGCGACTATTTTTTCCAGCCCTTTTGCCTTCCAGAATGCTGTCTCCCTTCCCCACAAAACCCGGTTTAAAGCCCTCCTGATCAGATTCTTGAGACTGTTGGCAAAAACATTTTTAGTTGATATTCTCTCAGACCTTGGATTCTCAGACTCTTTTCTTAATTAGTTTAAATCTTATCTGTTGGACAGATCTTTTGCAGTGGTCACTGGTAGTCAGGCATCCTCTCCCATCCCATTGTCTGCTGGAGTTCCACAGTGGTTTGTTTTGGGTCTCTTATTGTTTTCTCTTTACACACTGTCTTTAGGCAAACTTATTAGTTCCTTTGGCTTTTCTTATCATTGGTATGTCGACGACACTCATCTGTATCTTTCTACCCCTGCTCTTTCTCTGGGTCTCGAACAGCAAGTTTCTTCTTGTCTTGAAGCTGTTTCTCAGTGGATACAGCAACGGCGCTTGAAGCTCAGTATGTCTGAGCTTCTTGTTTTTCCACTGAAGCCTACCATTCATTATTCCTTTTCTATTCTTGTTGACAATATCTCTATTTGACCTGTGCAAGAATCCCACAGTCTTGGTTTCATTTTTGATTCCTCTGTGTTGTATATCCCCAGATTCAGGCAACAGCAAAGGCATGTAGATTCTTTCTTTATAATATTGCTAAAATATGACCATTTCTTTTACCTCCACTGCAAAGATCCTGGTCCATGCCTTTGTGTCTTGCGACTGGATTTTTGTAACCTCCTTCTGGTGGGGCTTCCTCTTTCTCATCTCCATCCTTTAATTTCTGTCCAGCATTCAGCTGCACACATCATCAGTTCTGCTCATTGCTTTGACCATATTTCTCCTTTATTGTCATCCCTCCATTGGCTCCCTCTCCCTTTCCATTACAAAATGCTGTTGATGACTTTTAAAGCTCTGCATAGGCTAGCCCCTTCTTATTTATCGGAGCTTCTTTCCCCTTCCCTTCCCATTTGCACCCTCCATTCTGGGAATCAAGGACTGTTGTCTCAGCCAAGGATTTTGTCTTCTCCAGCCCAGATCTGCCCCTTTTCACTGACCTTTCCTCACTCCTGGAACCTCCTTCCCTCCCGAGGATGGTTCATCACCTCTTTACCCAGCTTTAAAGTTGGCTCAAAGACAATACTTTTCAGGGAAGCATGACCTGTTAAATTTTATTATTTAATGTTAATATGTATTAATGTGTATTATATTATTTTTATGCATCATATACTATAGGCATGTTTATTTTATTTTATGATATTTTTAACTGATTGTATGTAAACTGTGTAACTTTACAGCGCTCTATTAATAATAATAATAATAATGAGAAGAAGAAGAAGAAGAAGAAGAAGAAGAAGAAGAAGAAGAAGCCGCCACATTTTGACCTGTGGAGAGCTAAACAAACAATATTACCCACAAAAGAAACATCCTCCCTCTGCAGTGATCATTTGGAACCATGGGATTTGGAAGAGGGCACAAGCTCACCCACCCTGAATGCTCCAAAAAAGGTTGTTATGAAGGCAGCTCTGAATAGGCTGGCCTCCCTGGAGGTGCACACCTGGTCTAGCTGTTAATGGTGCCTACTTTCTGTGCCACATGGTCTTTTGTAGGACCATGCACCAATCAGAGAAGCTCCACCCCTCCTGATCCCTCAGCCAATTGCAGGCACCAGTTGTCTGTGAGGGCAACCAATAAGGGACACTCCCCCCGGCACCCTCTGGGACTTGTAGTCCTGCGCCAGGGGGAAGAAGTACTGCTCCTTTCCCCACTTCTGTTCAACCAGAACTGGGCCAGCCCAGCCTGAGACATGCCAGACTTCTTGGGTGCTGTGCCACCTGAGCCACCAGCAACTCCCCTCCCTGCCTGGCAATGTGGCTGGTGTGGTAAGTTGGGCAGCCTTCTTTGACATCCTCAGAGACTGAGACAATGTGCTTTGTTCAATGACATCCAGTGGGTTTCATGGTTGAGTGGGGATTCAAACCCTTTTCTCCAGAGTCCTAGTCCAATGCTACTACTACATCACAATGGCTCTTGGAATCCAGATTGGGATTTCTTTTTCATTTGCTACTAGGTTATTTATTTATTTAAAAATAATTTCCTCTCTTTCTTCTAACATGAACAAAACATTGTTGGTTTGTTTTCAAAGTCCTACTGGATCAGCTCTTTGGGAAGGGAGCAGCATTGTGTTAAGGGAACTCCTATTTAGTCCCATTATACTATGGAGTACCACACATTTCCATCCTATCTCCCAGGTTGTTTGGTGGACCAGGACCTGAATGTTATAATGGTTACTTTTTATTCTTTATTATGCATTTTTTTTTACTTTTTGTATAATTAATTCGTTGTTGTTATGTTTGCTATGATGTAATTGTGGTGGGGGATATTCTGTATTTTTGTATTTATTTAATTTTGTTGCCTCTTTGTAATCCACCTTGATTCCACAAGGAAAAGGCAAAATATAAATAAATCATATTGTTGTTGTTTTGATGAAGAATATTAAGTGGAAACTGAAACCTGACAATGCAGAGGCCCTGCAGTTTGGATGTTCTTGGGTTTGGAAATTGACTAAATGACCTGCCCTGGATGAGAGTATTCTTGTCCTGAAACAGCAGATGCACAGCTGTGGTCCATGATGGTCTAGGTGACCTGTGTGGTTTGGACAGTCAGTTGTAGCCTTTCCTGGACAGAAAGAACCTAGGCACAGAAGTTCATGCACTGGTAACTTTCCCATTAGGCTACTGCAACATACCCTATTGGGGTGGGGGGGGAGGGTTGTGACATGTGAAACGAGGGCAAATTTCAGTGGCTGATTACTGACTGACATATTACACAGAAACCTTGTAATACCAGTTTTAAAGTAATTGTATTGGCTGTATTGGCTGCCAATGCATGTTGTCTGATTTCAAAGTGCTGGTGTTAAAAGCTGTAATGTGTGAAGGAATTCTTCTTCCTATCTATACTTTTGAGCACTGAGATCTGCTGGAGGAACCCTTCTTTGTCTCTCACCAACAAGTGTTTGACTATGACTCTGAAGACCAGGTTTTGAATCCCTGCTCAGCCATGAACCCCCTTGGTGATCTTGGGCAAGTCACACTCTCTGTTTCAGGGGATGGCAATGAAAAATCCCCTGGGAAGAAACTTGCCAAGAAAACTGTGTGATAGGGTCAACTAAGGGTCACCATAAGTCAGAAGTGACTTGAAGGCACGCAACAACATCATCCTATAGAGAGGCATAGGAAAGGATTTTTTTTCCTGCTATGGCACCTTGATTGCAGTGCCAAGGGTTCTTGTTTGGTGCTTCATTCCAGTGCCAAGTTAAGATCAAATACTTTATCAAAAAATCTCATGATTTTCTCCAAATACTGTATGTACTTTAAAGTATTTTCCTTTGTTTTAAACTGTTAAATAGTTTAATATTATTTTTAAAACTGCTCCAACTGTTCCCAACTGTTTTGGTTTTTTATATTAAATTATTTTAAATTTGTTTATTTGTATGTCTCCCTAAGATCCTGTGATATGGAGTGGGATATAAATATTTTAATAAAATTAACATGAAAAAAAATTCTCCCAGTGCCAAGTTTAGCCCCCATGTGACAAGACTTTCTATCCATTATATTGTATTTAATATAATTAATGTACCATTAAGGTGTAAGGCTTCTGCTTCTGGGCTAACAGACTTAGTGCAATGACAGACTTGGGAGAGAACCTACTGCTAGAACAACACAGCAATAAAGTTTCTGTACAAGCTGGTAGAGAAGCCTTCTCTCTTTTGCTTGGAGGTCTCTCTCATTTCATGATAGGAGAGTGCAGTTATTCAATGGATGATGGCAGGCCTGCATTTAACCAAACATTTGCTAAATTAATAGCTCATCAATAATAATAATAATGAAAAATTCAAACAACAGGGTTGATGCTGCATCTTTTTTTTTTTAATTTTGCTGCTTGAAAGCAATTGCAGAGCTAGTAACAGGAGGAAAACAGTGATATATTAAAAACAGAACAAAGCAAACACCGGCTGGTAGACTAAGAGGAAACAGGACCCTGCAAAGAGAGGAAGTTCATAGAGGCCAAGCTCGCAATAACTCTTAATAAAATACAATACAGAAAATAGGATCTGAGAGTCTCCAAAATACAATATCTTAAGGGATTGGCAATAATACAAAATTAGGTTCATTATGTACAAACAATTTCTGCTTTTGGTCTCTGTACAATGTTATGAATTAGAGGCACACATGGACTATGCCCAGTAGAATTTCTGAATAGACAAAAAGATTGTGCACTAACTGACCAGTGGTTCTTTGTGCTAGCTTTGGGCTGGGGAAGGTGGAGTGTAGGGAGCTGCAGTGATGTATGTTGGCCCTGGTGGACTTGATTGAAGAATGGCTCTGTAGGATCACTCAACTCTTATCAGAACTTAAAAAGTTATGTGAATGTACTGGACAAGCTGGTTGGGGAATTGTAGGAGTCACAGTACAAAAGAACAACTTTCCAAGCTCTGATTTCTGCATATCTAAAAATGGAAATCTAGTTGAAGCCTGCTGATCTTTACATCTGTCCCAAACGGCACCAGGAAAAGAGTACAAAAATGAAGTTGTCCAGGAAACATGTTTACATCTCAACAATCTCTACTGAAATGTCTGCATTAGAAACATTTGTGAATGTGGTTAGGCTGACCTGTCTCCATAGGTGATATGGAGACCTATCCACTTGTAATCTGATATTATAAGAGTGGCAATAGAAGAGCAAAGGAGGACCTAATTAAATCTGAATATCTGAACAAAACAGAATCAAAAGGCTACCTGGAAGAAAGGTAAAGGAACAGAAAAGGTGACGTATAGTGATTCCTAATCCCATATGTGAGCTCCTCCAGGACATTTATGTAAAAGCTTCAGGCAACTGTGCATGATGTGTTCATCTTAGAAAAGATAGAAGATTTTCATACCTGGCTCCATCGCTGCTAAAACGTCCCCCAAATGTCCCTAAAAAGTGGAAGAAGCACCAGTGTTTGAATGCCAGGCACACTTCCTGAATCATCATAGAAACTCTTTTTCATCCCTGAATTATTCCTAGGGAGTGGAATTCCTCTGAACACAAAGTTTGCATTTATAGGAAATCTGCTCCCCGTGAGACGATTTAGGGATGCTAGAGGGAGCCATGTTTCCATGGCGATTCAGGAAGTGCTCCTGGCTTTCAGACACAGGTGCTTCCTTCTCCTTTTAGGGACGTTTGGGAGATGTTTTAGCAACAATGCCAGGTATGAAAAACTTCATATGCATTTTTTCCACATTGATACATTCTGGTGAAAAGCAAATGGAACTCAAATCATAAACTAAAAAGAAAAGACTCATGGACTAATGTGATGAATTTTGATTTGTGAACTTTGTCTGATGGGGCAAGTGAAAACTTCCTTTGCAGACTATTCTGAGTCTTATCTGGATATTTAATCATGATATTTTCTTATCTTTCTGCCTTCATTTTCTTACAGCTTCTTGTTTTTTTAACTTTGTCATATAAAAACTGAGACAATACAGAATAGTGTCTGACAAGGTAGAAATGACTTTCCCCCCTTGACAATGAGACAGATGTGGCTGGAGAAAGTTTACACAGTACATCACAGGAATTGTGTGGTTAAAAGTGGAGAACTTCTGCTGATATTTTACAGAGAGAGGAAGGAATATAACCAGTGCCCATATTGATCAAGAGATGGGGAGAAAACCAGAAGCTTAAGGCTATGTCTGTGTTGCCAGGTACTATCCATGTGAATAACTGTGAATCTCAACAGAAAGAACAGCTTTGGCACTGGGGAACAAAGGAGAGAGTAGACAAGAACCTGAACTCAAGGCCAATTTGAAGATGTCTAAATGGAGCATCATCTCCCATTTACAGTGCAATTCTTTGCATGTTCACACAGAAGTAAATCCCACTTGCCTAATTCCTTAGAAAGAATGTTTATGATTACAGCCCCAATCCCCCTACAGTGTAATCCCTCCTGTGCAGGTGGACTCAAGAGTAAGTCCCTCTGAGTTCAATGAGACTTACTCCCAGGTAAGTGTGCAGAGGATTGCTGCCTTTAACCATGCAGCTGAGAAAGGATCCTGCAGTCAGACAGAAGAGGCCCTGAGGGCTGGCAGCTGCTACAAATATTCAGCTGCATCACTAGAGTTCCTCTCTCTGTAGAAAAAGAAAAGAACACAAAAGTGCAAGTCAACCATTTTGTTTCATGCAGTCTTCTCCCCACATCAAACTCAAATCTCTGATGGCTGCCACTATTTTTAGTTTGCTGTCCAGGGTAGTTGCTCAAATTTCTTTGAGGATCCTTTTACTCTGAACTACAGGTAAAAATGTTTTTGCTGTCACAGCCTCCACCAACAATTGGGAGAGCAAGGGTGTCTTATAGTTTGGCCTGCAACTCAGTGATAAAGCATGTGTTTTGCATTTTTAGTTAAAAGGGACATAAGGAAAAAGTGAGAGAAAAGTCTTCTGTTTGAGATAACAACAACAACAACAACAACAACAACATGTATTTCCCGCCTCTCCTCATGGATCGAGGCGGGATTCCAACAAGTTAAAACATTACAAATCGTAATGCATACAATTAAATCTAAAACCACATAATTTCAGTAATTATCCATTAACTGTTGTAGCTGTCTGTCTAATTTGCTACTGTCATTCCTTAATTTTTCATGACTAACATATCAAGTCAGATGGATAACCTTGCCGGAAGAGATCCGTCTTTAGTGCCTTTTTAAAGGCGTCCAGAGTAGTAATAAGACAGATCTTTTCCGGAAAGTCGTTCCAGAGTTTTGGAGCCACGGCAGAGAATGCTCTCTTAGATGTTGACACCACTCTTGTATTAGTGGTTTCCAGTAAGTTTTCCCCTGAAGTTCTGAGAGTGCAGGGCAGATTGTATAGGGAGAGGAGTTCCTTCAAGTAACTTGGGCCCAAGCCATATAGGGCTTTAAAGATAACGACCAATGCTTTGAATTGTGCCTGGAACCTAATTGGTAGCCAGTGTAAGGATTTTAATATCGGGGTAATATGGTCTGTTCTAGATGCCCCGGTCAGCAATCTGGCAGCTGCATTCTGGACTAGCTAAAGCTTCCGGACTTGGTACAAAGGTAGCCCCATGTAGAGCGCACTGCAGAAATCCAGACGAGAGGTTACCAGTGCATGTATCAATGTTTCAAGGTCCTCTCTGTTCAGGTAGGGACGTAGTTGGCGTATCAACCGTAGGTGATACCACGCACCCCTGGATGTCACCTCCACCTGAGATGTCAGCTGGAGTGACGAGTCCAGGAGTATGCCCAAACTACGTTCTTTGTCCTTTAGGGGAAGTGTGACCCCTTTCAGGACAGGTTGGGAAATCTCCATACCTGGGCTGGCAGAACCTATCACAAGTACCTCCGTTTTCTCTGGATTCAATTTAAGTTTGTTTTCTCTCATGGTGAAGAGATGGTGAAGAACTGCTGCTTTAGCAGACAAGACTGTAGTAGAGGGACAAATAATATACCCCAGTATAAGGCAAATTCTTAGCAATCCTCAGCAAAGAAGTTGCATGATCCTCTCAAAAGTAAAATTGCCCAAGCTCAGTGGAAGAGTGCAGTCAATCCAATTTTAAACTGGTTTAAGTCATAGTGCATACATATTCCCTCTGTCAGATAAATCAACATATTCTTGACAATAAGAGGGCACATTACAACTATTAGAGGTTTTGGGGTTCTCCCTGAGATTCTGGAGCAAATCACATACTTTACACTTGGCATCCAATATGAAAACAAAACAAAAATAACAATAACAAACATGTTATTGCGGTGGGCCAATGCTAACAAGATGAAATTCAACACAGAGAAATGTAAGGTTCTGCACTTAGGGAGGAAAAATGAAATGCACAGATATAGGATGGGGGACACCTGGCTGAATGAGACCACATGTGAAAGGGATCTAGGAGTCCAAGTAGACCATAAGCTGAACATGAGTCAACAGTGCGATGCGGCAGCTAAAAAGGCCAATGCAATTTTAGGCTGCATCAATAGAGGTATAGTGTCTAGATCAAGGGAAGTAATAGTGCCACTCTATTCTGCTTTGGTCAGGCCCCACCTGGAATACTGTGTCCAGTTCTGGGCACCACAATTCAAAAAGGATGTGGAGAAACTGGAGCGGGTCCAAAGGAGGGCAACTAAGATGGTGAAGGGACTGGAAACCATGCCCTATGAGGAACGCCTTAGGGAACTGGGGATGTTCAGCCTGGAGAAGAGAAGGTTAAGAGGTGATATGATAGCCCTGTTTAAATATCTGAAGGGATGTCATATTGAGGAGGGAGCAAGCTTGTTTTCTGCTGCTGCAGAGACTAGAACGCAGAACAATGGATGCAAACTGCAGGAAAAGAGATTCCACCTCAACATTAGGAGGAACTTCCTGACAGTAAGGGCTGTTCGACAGTGGAACACACTCCCTCGGAGCGTAGAGGAGTCTCCTTCCTTGGAGGCCTTTAAACAGAGGCTGGATGGCCATCTGTCAGGGATGCTTTGATTTGGAGGTCCTGCATGGCAGGGGGTTGGACTAGATGGCCCTTGTGGTCTCTTCCAACTCTATGATTCTATGATTCTATGTGGCATATTGAAAACTAAGGCCTAAATCCAGTTGCTAATCCCAGCTAGAAAAGACCCATTGTATCAATGGAATGCATATAAATGTTGACTTATTGAGCAATTGATTCAAGTGCCTAATCCAGTTTGGAATAGCAGTTGGATTTAAGATTAACCAATTTATTACGGCACAAGTTTGCATTTATGCCATATTCAATCTGTTTGTGACTAAGTTGCAATTAGATTGTTATTTTTGTTACAACAGCCTAATATGGCCTCAGGAAAGTGGGGAGGACAGGGGGACAATGGTCACCAGCTTCACATGTCAGTAGGCTATCCCGGATTTTAAACCTCTCAAGAAACTGAAGGGGAGGGGGACCAGTGGTGACCAGTGGCTTACTTGTCAGTAAAATGTTAACAGATTTTAAACTGAACTTTAAAGGACATATCAAAGCTGCCAAGCTCCATCCGCAAAACAGGTCCAGCATATTGAGCAGTTCCTTTAAAATTAAAGCTAACACTCAGAGCAGATTCACTAACCATCAACACTGAAGCCACTGTATTCATGTCATTGGTAGGGGGAATTAGCTGAACTACTCTTGTGTCTTTTAACAGTTACTTGATTGAAAGAAATCAGAAGTGAACGCTTTGAATCCAAGGAAATAAATATTATAATCAGCTGCTGTGTATTAGATTAGTTACAAACACAGAAATGGGGGTAAAAAACCCAAACTTGATGACCCTATTGAGGATCTATAATGAGATGGAATATTTGGTACATATAGGGAAGTGAGTCTGCTTACCTCTTATGGAATTGGTCCTTCGGATGAGAGAGAGTGGAGCTGGTCTGGTTCTGATTTGGCCCCTCCTGGTGAGATTTATGCAGATATTTGGCTGTTTCATGGGCTACAACCAGGGGACTGTGCCCAAGCTCTGGAGATTGCTGCTCTTCCTCCTCATTTTTTTCAGCTTCCCACTTTTCAGGATGCTCCACAGAAATAAAGGAGCTATAGCCCTCTTCTAAGGAGCCCCTATGCTCATCATAGAACAGAAGGCTCCGGGACTGAACTGCAAAAAGAACAGGTCTATTAGGTGCTAAGAATAAAATTTTGGAATGGCAATGGGTTGCTCTAGCTGCCTGCCATTTATTTAACATTCTACTCATCAGATACATTTGTACACTTCTTTTTCCTCCAATGAATTCAAAGCATTGTTTATGGCTCTCTTTTTCTCCACTTTGTTTTTGCAACAATTGTTTTGCAACAATAGAGATAGTTCAACCTGAAAGAGAGTGACTGGCTCAGGGACAACCAGGGACATTCATGGATCACTGAGGATGAGAAGCTGAATATCCCCAAGTCCCAATCCAGCACTCAAAACATACCATTTTGCCAAGTGCTAGAACACATGAACATATGCACTCACAGTATACACAAACATCCTGTCCATCTGCTATAATTATATTACCAGTTTTAAGTTAGCCTCCCCCACAACTCCATGCCTTTAAGAGCTACATAGCAAACAGCAATGCATTCAACATAACACTTCCCTGCATTATCTCTACCTCAGCAAAAGCTGTACACATTGAATTTCTGTCTGTTATGCAATTATTATATCTAGGATAGAAAAAAGTGGCAACTAAAATATATAATATGCTGGAACTACTTCAATGAATTCATAGGGCAGGTTAATTTCTATTGCTAACATGTCATAGTTTACCTTTCAGGTTCCCCTTTTGATTTCAGGACAAAAAACAAGCCTCTCTCCCTAATCCAGTGTCGAGACCCAAAGCCTAATTCTGGCATTTCTTTTTTAGAAATCAGTACTTGTTGTGGCATTATATAATAATATATCCCCAATCCCCGCTAAAATAAAAATATACTTCTGAAAAGGATTTTCATGCTGTTTGCAGCAACCTGTGCCAGCAGAGCTGAGGCTAGACTAGCATGTTACAGATTCGTCAAATAAAATTTGTTATCCTTGTGGCCACTTCTCCACCATGTAGTCCTGCTGGGCCATGCTACTTATATATTCATCCTCTAAATTTTATGGAGAATAGCTGACAAGCAGCAGAGACCCTGGAAATTGCTAAAAGTTGTGTCAACAGTTTGGATCCCAAATGATGGATTATGCAGACTGGTCCTTAGCTTGGGATGAAAATGTGCAGGCAGGATGTGCACTATAGGGTCTGTGCCTTTAGACAATGAATGAATTCTTCACTGCAGGCAATGTCATAGTAAATGATGGTCTCCAATAATCTGCACAGAGTATGGTCTATGACCTCATGTTGCAACTCCATCCCTAAATTTTGCTGGAAGTGGAGAATTGTGTAACCACACCTGCACAAGTGGCTAGGTGCCTCTAGGGACAACTGAAGCAGAGACAAGTAGTTAGGGTTCCATGGTGTAACATCCTGTCTGCCCACACAGCTTTCCAAAGAACTTGGAAGTAAAGAATTACAAGTTAAGAGGTGATATGATAGCCCTGTTTAAATATCGAGGATAAAGCAAGCATTTTTTTCTCCTGCTCCAAAAATAGAATTTGGAGCAATGGATGCAAACTACAGGAAAAGAGATTCCACCTCAATACTAGGAGGAACTTCCTGACAATAAGAGCTATTTGACAGTGGAACACACTTCCTTGGAGAGTGGCGGAGTCTACTTCTTTGGAGGTCTTTAAACAGAGACTGGATGGCCATCTGCTGGGGACACTTTGATTGTGAGTTCTTGCATGGCAGAGGGTTGGACTGGATGAACCTTGTGGTCTCTCTTTCATCTCTATGAGGCTGTGAAAACAGCCCGAAGGGGTGGCCTCCAGCCAGATTAGGGCCATGGCAACCGCATGGCATGGCCCCTATATGGCCTTTCCAGGGCATGAAAAGGAGCCGCAAAAACCTATACCCCAGCTCTGTCCCCAAGCTGGCCCAAAGTGTTGGTCTGCACAGAGCCTATGAGTCTATGATTCTAAGGAAAATAATTATGGGCAACAAGTCATTCTTTTGTTTTTGTAATGCAGACAAATCATGTTTTAAAAACAACCTAGTGAGTTGAAACAAGGTTACTTTGCTGGTGCACTGAGTAAAATATTCTAGTTATCTTCCAAAATGACATTTTAGAGGTTTAATTCTTCCTCTTAATGATTCTAAGAAACTTTAATGGAAAGCAATGGACATTCTCAGAGCAACCATACTAGTTATTTTTTTAAGACTAACAAGCAATAGGAACAATTTTTTTCCAGTGTATTAACAGGAATGAATTATTTTTGGACCTCATTCACACTACATAATAAACCGATTTTTAAGTCAAATCAATGAAGTGATTTAGTGCCGAATAGATGTTCCCACTATTAAAACTGCGGTCAAATCTGCCCATTTCAAATTATTCCACTTCACGTTCACATTCATCAATAGGGAACCAAAAGGGAGTTGCATCACAGGAGTGACCATGCCACAGGGAATTGAATCCAATCAAGAGCATATTTACACTTACGCTGAATCAATTCATTTAAAAAGATGCAGAGAATGCTGCAGATTCAGAAGAGCTGGTTTAACTGGGTTTAGCACTGTGTCCCCCCCCCCCCCCAAGCAAATTGCACCAAAAATTTGGCACAAGTGTGAACAAGGGTCCTTTAAACTGGTTTACACTGATTTGAAAACCAGCTTATTATGTAATGTGAATAAGGCCTTTAAAAGTAACTTTCCAGATTCTAAGTCAATGTTAGCAAACCCTATATTTTTGATCTCCCAAAGTTGTGATTCATTCTAATAAAACACTTTCTTCACTAAAGTTGTGACAATCTCTTTTTGCTGATTCCAAACACCAGCTCTTACCCATGCTAACAAATTTTAGCAGAGCTGATACTGACAAGTGATTGAGTGGCAACTCTAACTATAGTCCTCCAACCTATGAAGGGAAAGGCTGGGCAAGAAAAGCAATGAAGGTTGCGGGGGGGGGGGGGGACCTAATAAAACTGCCTTTGAGGCTTTAACATAGTATCCCATATCCCAACAGCTCACAAGCTTCAAAACAGATAATCTCTTCTACAAGAGATTGAAAGGAGAGACTGTGCTATTCTACCAGTCTTTGAGAACTTTTATTGGTTTGGCTGCCCAGCAAAAGAGAATTGCATCAGAGTCAGTATCAGTATGATCATTGCAGCAGCCTCCAAGGAGGGGGGATGGGCCCAAGATTGCAAACAACATAACTGTGCCTCCAGTTGTCTATGCTGCAGATCTTTCCAGCAGCCCATTTGCTTAGAGATCTCGTCATACCAACAAAGGGCATCAGTTGTTAGCAGGTTGTTGTTTGTGGAATTTAGATCATCCCATCAAGCTCATGTTTTCAATACAGATTTTTGTGCCTGGCGTCTCCATTTAAAATTTTCAGACAGCAAAGGGTGGGAAAGGGATCCACCTGAAACTCCAGACAGCTGCTGGTTGTAGTAGCAGTAGACAATACTGGTGGAGATGGGCAGTTAAAGACTATAGAAAGCTCCTCTTTTGAACTACAGATCCCAGAACCCTTTAGCCAGTATGACTACTGGCCATTCTGGCAGGGGGAACCTGAGAGTCACACAGCTGCAGTAATAGTGATTGTGGTAGTACAGAATTCTGGAAAGACCATAGTCAAATTTCATAAAGAAATTCTGTCAGTGTCCCCTCCTTATAGTCCAATCCATGGGTCTCTCTCATTTAGGGCAGAGATACATCCTAGCTGGAAAAAATGGATAAATTCTACACTGAACTGTGAGGTTGCCTACAAACCAAAAAGGATAAAGCCAGTGACTATGTTGATTCAGCCCTGGTAGTGCAGTGGTTAAATGCCTGTACTGCATCCACTCACTCAAAACCATAAGGTGGCAGGTTCAAGACCAGCAAAGGGCTGAAGCTTGACTCAGGCTTGCATCCTTCCGAGGTCACTAAAATGAGTACCCAGATTGTTGGGGGGCAAATAGCTTACAATTGTAAACCGCTTAGACACTCCTTAAGGGTATGAAGCAGTATATAAATGAAGCTGTTTTGTTTTGTTTGTTTGTTTGATTCCATTGGATACCCATTCAATACATCAGAGATAAATACTAGCATTATTTTAATATAGGGCCACATTCATTCACTGAAGATGGGAGCATCTTGATAAGGGGCTACTTTTTTGTTTCTAAATTTTAAACTATTTAGACACAGGAGAGGATGGAAACTGAGTAATTATTTAGAGGACAAAAAGAGACATGTAGCTGTGTAGAGGCTGCGTGTGCTCATTTACAAGGATAGAGGCAAATTCTGAAATAACTGCAAAAGTTAAACAGAAGTCCAGTACATCTCACCCCAGTGTTGAAAATACATCCCAAACAGAAATATACCGGTAGTCAATCTCATCTACTGATTGGGTTCCTGTTCAGTCTGATGTTCAGGCACAAACTGTTGATGGGCAATTTTAAGGCCCTGCCTTGAGCTGAACAGAGGACTTAAGACAGAGGTCTTGCTTCTGAAATGTATAACCACCCTAAACAAAAGCAGTACCCTCTCGTTTGCAGATTTCCCAAAGCATCCATATTTGTTCCTGGACAAAGTTCATTGGAAAATATTCTTGGTCTTTCCCAGGAGTATAGTGCACTTTCACACATGATGTTAGAGGCATGTTTTGGTTTTCCTTTCCCATAGTTTTTATTGGCACTATTCCTCTGTCTGGCACAACACTCTGACAGTGAACTAGCATTTCTCTGAAGTTCACTTTGATGATTTATCTTACAAAGTCAGGCACCTCCTGCTTATTTGTTCACCTCTCCAGAGTGGAAGAAATGGGGATGGAGCATAGAGCTGAGAAAGGGAAGAAGGGATCTTTGGAAAGACAAATATGCCTGGGTGGCATGAAAATAATAAACAATAGACAAGAGCTCTGAAGGGAAAGAGCAATGCATCACTGCAATGGAATAAAGGATACTTATAAATATAATAAAATGAATGGACAGAATGGTAACATTTGCAGTACAGTATATTCAGGAAACAGTAGGAAGCTGGTCCAAAGCTTGAAAACATTTTTTGGACTACAACTCCCACAATTACTAAATCAGAATAGCCAAAAAAGTAACTTTTCCAAGCTCTAGACTTGTTGTAGCTTTGGCTCTTCCAGAGGGTAAGAATTAAGAACAACAGCAGCAGCACTAAATTTTACTCACTTTTACTGCTTGTGTAAATGTCTGGCGTTGGATCTGTTTTTACTGTTTGTGACTTTGCAGAGAATTCTGGGAGACAAGGCACCAGGGAGCCCAGCACTAGGACAAAGCACAAAACTAGGACCTGTGGATGAGACATGGGAGAAACAGCCAATGGAGACAGTTAAGAAAAACGCTGTGTAAGTCTGCATTCATACAGGGCAGCCAAAGCAGAAAGTGTATGGGATGGGCATTTCAAATCATCACCATGCTTTTGTGCTTTGGGGGGAGGGCAGAGGCAGCATGATTCAATTACTGAATACAGATTTACTTGAGTATTTACTGATATGTTGTGTCACCATTACATGAGAATTTTGATGTTACAGGTGCAGTCAAGCCAAATTCTCTGTCATCTAGATGTTAGTGCTAACAGTATGCATGGTATTACTTCTTTATGCTGTTTTATCCTGCCATTCCTCCAAGGAGCCCACAGCAACATACCTCATTCCAGCTATTCTGTCTGGTAGGGTAGGCTAGAGATCATGGCTGGCTCAAGGTCATCCAATGAGCTTTTTGGCTTTGTGAGAGTTGAACCTGGAACTCCCATATCTTAGGACTCTTTCATACATTATAACTATAGTACTATGATTCCACTTTGCCATTACAGCATCCTATGAAAGCCTGTGATCTGCAGTTTAGGGAGAAGCATTTAGAAGTCTCAGCTAGAGAGTTTTTCTAGTACCTCACCAAGCTCTAAACCCCTGGATTCCATATGGTAGGATGCAGCCATTAGATCCCATTTAGACTACTGTAGCACACTCTACATGGGGCTTCCTTTGGAAACTGTTCACAAACTTCAGTGGGTTCAAAATGCTGCAGATAGAATGCTGACCAGGGCCAGTTATAAGAAGCATATAACTCCCTTGCTGAAACAGCTTCACCATGGGGAGAGGCAGATAAGAAATAAATATGATGATTATAATTATTATTGGCTACTGGTTCATTTCCAATACAATTCAAAGTGCTGATCATGACCTATAAAGCCCTATATGGCTTAGGTCCAGATTATCTGAGAGACCGCATCTCCCCCATACAAACCTTCTAGAGCCCTACAATTTTCCAGGGAAGACATTATCTTGGTCTCACCATCATCACAAGCTTGCTTAGTGAGGACACAAGAGAGACCCTTCTTGGTGGCTGCTCCCACTCTACTGGAGCTCCCTTCCAAGAGGAGCTAGGCTGGCCCCCTCCCTGCTTTTCTTTCACCAGCAAGCAAAAATGTTTTTTATTTAGGCAAGCTTTTTAACATAATAATAATGACAGGGTGGTTTTTATATAGGATGTGTGTTTTAGTTTTGTTTTAACTTTTTGTACGTTTTTATATTAATTTTATACTGTTTTAATTAATTAGATGATTTTAACTGTTTTTTAATCATCAAAAATAATTAATTAGATGGTTTTAACTGTTTTTAAAACCTTATCATAATTTTTTGAAAATGTTTTCATCTTGAGAGATGCCTTGGGTCCCTTGGGACAGGCAGCATAATAAATAAATAAATAAATGGCAGTTGAAGTGAAATCCAACTGCTACAATCCTATTGTATGAAAGGGTCCCTAGTCTTGATATTCTAAATATGACATCCTCAAAAATGGTATTTAGACACCACTAGAATTTAGGAGGTTTATTTCTTATTCATGCATAGGTGGTACCATATTTCCTAGCTGGGTTCCTCTGTCTAACAGCTGTATTCTGGTGAAAAAGGACAAGTGATGGTGAAAACATTCTTTACTTTTTTTGCTCTCCCGCCCCAAAAAAGGATTGCTATCTGTTAGGAGATTTACAGTAGTATGAACTGACATTTACTATACCTGAAGTCAAAAGTCAAATTACTGTAATGTAAAATAAGAGAGTACCTGGCCTCTTGCTTAAAAACAAAACAAACAAACAAAAAACCTACAGATAGTGGTGAAGCAGGAAAATGGGGCTGCCTGTATCCAGTGTGTGTGTGTGTGTGAAACACTTTTTCTGTGTCAGTTCACAGTATGCCTAACCCTGTTTAGTGAGATGTTAGAATTACATATTAATGGATAGCAAGAACAGCCAAAGTTACATTAGTGGAGATTAAAAAGCAATAAGAATACAAATCCTCTGGATAGTAGGAAGGGCAAATCTCTCTCCCCCCTCTCCCTCTCCCTCTCTCTCTGTGGGTGGGTGGGTGGTGCAGACAAGGAGGGACATTACTCTAAACATTCAGGGGCCATTCAGACTAACTTTTCTACCAAATTGCAACCCGGTTTATAAGTCCTACTGGCGCTGGCTTTTTCACATCCAAATCAGGGACTTGCACAACAGATCCAGGGCAAATGCCCCTCAGCGCTGGATATTTGAAATCGGGGGTTTTCCCCATTTCTTTTTTGAAAAACCGGGGCTTGGCCAATATGAACTTGTCCCCGGTCATGATCAGGTCATTTAAGGGGAGGGCAAGGTCAGAGGGTGGGCAGTGGGCAGTGGAACTCCCCTCTCATACTGGCATTTTTTTTTTTTTTTTGACAGATTATGTGAATGCTGGTGCTTTTATTGATAGAACGTGTGAATGCTTGTGTAGCATATGTGTTTATAAGGGGCATTGCTTTGGGGGCAGAACGGAGGAGAAACCCCATGAAAAGGAAGGCTGTTTTGGGGGCAGATGGGGGGAGAAACTCTATGGAAAGGAAGGCTGCTTTGGGGGCAGATGGGGAGGGAAGCACTCATGCTGTTGACAAATGGCTGCATAGCATCATTTGATTGACAACAAGGAGGCTGCATCTTAAACTGCTACTTTGGTGAGTGTGAACATCTCTGGGGTAAATTACACCAATTGGGGTAAAGGTAGTGGGAACTTCTTTCTGGGGAGATTCGGTATGGAGATTACCGAATCTGCCCAGATCTACCTGGAGCAAATGCCCAAGTGAGAATAGGGCCAAAGCCATTCAAAGTAATTCAGAATCAGTCCTGCTATGTTTGCACTGTAGCAAACACTACTAGAGTCTTTTCAGGTTGTGGTGTTGGGGGTTCAGTGAGGGCAGGAAAGCAAAATCAAACCATTTTGTCTGTATTGGGACCCAAAAGCAGCACAGAAATTTTTAAAAACAAGTCTGGGGTGTCTGAGAATTTGTGGGCAATGTTCTAGAGAGCACCTAAGGCTGCCCAAAAAAAAAAAAGGGTCTAGGGGGTGTGGGCTCATGGTCCACACTTTCCCCATACCACAGAAGAATTGACTAGTTGTGTTTAATTCTACATTATGGTTTTATGGTCTCTCTCTCTCTCTCTCTGTCTGAGTGTGCCTTAAAGTCACCTGTTGACCCGATGGATTTCAGAAGGTTTTCTTAGGCAAAGAATACTCAGAGGTGGTTTTGGCAATTCCTCCCTCTGGAATTGCCTACAGCACCTGGTTCAAGTACTAACCAGAGTTGACCCTGCTTATCTCCCAAGATCAGATCGGATCTGATGTCTTCTAGATGGAAAAGACAGAGGCTAGGGTGAACCAATGCATACAGTGCACACCAGCCAGTAATACATTGTTGGCACTGCACTAAGCAGATGTGGTTGCTACCTAATTCCAGGAAGAACTCATATCTTCAACTGTCCCAGTTTGGCAGGGACAGTCCAAAATAATGCTTTATCATCCCATTTTTTCCAGTTGCTTTTTAAATGCCCTGTTTTCTCTCTTCTCCGCCCCCCCCCCCACTTCTCACCTTTATCCTTATCTTACTTCAATTGCTGCAAAATGAGTTCAAAATGCAAAAGAGGGATGGACAGTAGCATTTTGCCCTTCTCAGTAGATTCAGGCAAAAAACAAAACAAAACAAAACAAAAAACTGCTGTAGCTTCTTGTAGCTAATATGTTCTTCCTATTAATAACTTTTGCCATATCGACCTCATTCTGAAGTTGCTTGGTCACATCTGTCTCAGCTTTCATCCATTAAATGTTGGAGTGTTTGAGAACTGTGTGGTGACATGTATTACCACTGATTCTGAAATATTCTCATTGATGTTTACTGCAATCAAAGTTGCAGCACATCATAAATTTTATATTTCACTTAAAACATTGAACCTCCAGTACTATAACTGCAGCATGCACTCACAAGCATCTGTGGCCTGCATGATTTCACAGAAAGAAAAAGAAGGCATGGAAAAAGAGATAAGATGATGGCTGAGAACCTGGATCAGGGAAATGTAACATAAACATGTGTCAGGTAATACTATGCCATGTCTCCTCTGTCATCCCCCGCAAATCCACCTTTCACTTGTACTGACTCCAAAACGTGGCTATTTACCAGTAGTGGAGAGTTGGTGGGGGTGGAGAAGCATCCAGCTATGCTCCTATCCTCTATGACTTCCTGGGATTCCTTTAGTGGTCCCAGAAGACAACATCAATGCAGCTATAGATGCAGAGTTGGATGTTTCCCTGCCACCCCTGCTCCATGGGGTGGCAAGGGAGAGGGGATGTAGAGCAGGTAAAAGGTGGACTTGGAGAGGGAGTTTGGTTGTAGAATGAGGTCTATAGAGAATATCCACTTCTGCAATGACCAAAAATAAAAGAAAAAGAAAAGACTTACACATACTTACATTTGGCTTATGCCTGTAAGTCACAGGATGCCAGCCAGAATTTGCAGTGAGGACCACCGTCACTGGTTATAATATATATATGTGTGTGTGTGTGTGTGTGCGTGTGTGTATACACATATACATAAAACAATTGTAACATGTCATAGGAAGGGAATGAGATGTGTACCCAAAGAATTACAGCTCAGGTCTAAGAAAATAAGGGATGGAAAACATGCAGACTTTACCATTAGGCAGGTCCCTGTCTGCGTGGAAGCCATTTTGTATGGCCTTGAAACCTTCCCCGTTACCAAAGTTTGTAGCTTCTGTAACTGTTGTAGGAGAGTCCTAGGAAAGAACATTTTTTTGAAACTGAGGCAATTACAGACTTCTGTAACCACAACAAAATAAAAAATAAAAATAAAACCTAGGAAATTATATGAAACCAGACCCAGACCAAAAACATTAAAAATTCAGAAAACAATATTATGTTCCCTAGTATAGGAATACTAAATGCAACTTAAGTTATGAAGTGTAAATGTTAATCAAACTTTCTTTTGAAGATGCAAGAGCTCAGTAAAATCATATATAAGCAAAACATGAAAGAGGATGCTTCCCTAGTATTAGTACCAAATGTGTAGAGACCATTTACATTTAATTTGGAAGGTATCCTGGGAACTGTCCTGTCATCCATGTATTGTGAGCAACAAATAAATGCAAATTATTGTAATTGTTAGTTTAATATTTTGAGGATTTATTGCTGGATGTTCCCACACTGAGTGCTCTCTTTGAAAATGAATGGTGAGTACCATTATAGGATGTGATATATTTGCTCCTCCTCACATTAAACCATAAATTTAAAGCAGGACTGAAATATGTTGAATTGGAAGTGGTTTTACAATAGTTACTTTGAGGCATGCAAACAGTATTACCAGGGCGGATGAGAATGTGAAGGAGAAGGATCTAGTATCAACCAAAAATATGGAGAAATTACACAATTTGTGAAGAGGTACACACACCAATCCACATGTTGCCCAGCAGATGGCAGGCATCAACCATTCTCACAGCTACTCAGTATGTTACTGAAAAACATTCAACTGCTGGAAAAATAAAAACAGAGAATATGCTTGACACTTCCTGCGTCTCTAGGGAGCATCCTCTAACCCAAAAGGTAGAATGAGAACCTGCTGTTAGGCAATCAGAGGCAATGAGTGTGACAAAGAACTTTTGAATGAGGGCAGAGAGGGCACCAAAGGCCCTGAAAAGCTCAAGTGCAAGGTCAAGTGTGCTGATAAGATTAAATACAAGGACAGGTTCTGGATAAAAGAGTTGTTGATTATAGTTTTCCCTATCTGACTGAAGCCTCACACATTAAACAAATCTCTGCATCCAATTGGAAGAGCTTGAAAAAGAACATCTCAGGCTGTGACTGTGAAGACACAAGAACAGGAATTGAACAGTGCTGAATGCTTCTTAGGAGGGTAATGCTTCATTCCTGTAGAAAGGAAACAGGTTATTTCGGCTGAGGGAGCTACCAGATGACCATGGGCACCACGGATTGTGCAGGTAGCTTCCTGGCTTATGTCAAGAGGAGGTCTCTGCAACTTTGTTATGGGCACACAAAGTACTTACATTTGTGTCTAATGCTATCCTGACCCTTGCCAGAAGGATCACATGGACATAGAAGCCATGTGGGGACATGCAAAAGTTGTTTTTAGACTACAGGTTTTAGTCTACAGACTACAGGATGTTTTTAGACTACAGGTTTTAGTCCAAGCCATATAGGGCTTTAAAGGTAACGGCCAACAGTTTTTAGACTGTTGGTCGTTACCTTTAAAGCCCTATATGGCTTGGGCCCAGGTTACTTGAGAGAACGCCTCTCCCTACACAATCCGCCCCGCACCCTGAGAACAACAGATAAAAAACTGTTAGATTATAAATACACGAGGCTGATATCTACATCTCAATCAGCATTTTCTGCTGTAGCTCCAAAGCTGAACAAAGCGGAACGACCTGCTGGAAGAGATCCGTCTAACATCTACATTAGAGGCGTTCAAAAAAGCACTGAAGATGGATCTCTTCCGGCAGGCATATCTACCTGACCTTATTTAGTTTACATAAAACCAGATCTACCCCATTTTACTGATTGTATGCTGATATGAAGTATTAGAAGCTATTTGTTAATTGATTTTAATATTATTATATTGTACTGTTTTTAATATGCTGTAAGCCCACCTTGATCCGTAGGGAGAGGTGGGAGATACAAATAAAATTTTATTATTATTTATTATTACAGCTATGGTTCTTGTTAGGAATGATGTGCGTGGGAAGTTCTAGGGGAACAGATCTACAACATGGCAAGTTGGGAGATGGCTATTTTGTGGTTGATAGAAGGATGCTGGAAGGAAAAGACCAGGGGCTGCTTCAGTAATTAAAATCAGAGGAACCAGTGTAAGACCATGGACTTCTGCAAATTTCAGGTAAAACAGAACAGGAAGGTTGAGCACTTTTTTGAAGTAGAATATGACTTCCTGGGCTCTTGTTTCCCATTGTCAACACTAAGATTTGTACATAAGGAGGAGGAAGAGATGGTGGTGATGAATGGTCTGTTTCCTGAGACCTGCTTTGCCCACTTTACCAGTTGTCATTTTGTTCTCCTTTGGCCCATCACAGGAAGCCAGGCAAACTCCTTCTGTTGTTTCCTATCATGGCTTCTCTCAAAGCATAAAAGGAAACAAATCTTTTGGGCAGCAAGACTGTTGCCTGGGAATGTGGGGGTCCCAGGGACCCTGCAAGTGACTGCTCAGCTTATGACAAGAACTTCCCTGGAGACAGATAAAGGCACAGGAGGGCGGGGGGAGGGGGGAAGAAGGAACAGGGACATGCTCATCTTCCTCACCATCCTGGACCTTTAGCTGTCTCCGGAGAGGCATGGAGGGTGGAGGAAGAAGAGGAAAAGGCATGCGCCTGTTCCTATTCTTCCCCAGCCCTCTCATCTCTCCATATGCCCTCAGAAATGGCTTTGTGTGCCAGAGAGGGCATGTGTGCCACAGGTTTGCCACCACAGTCTTAGATTTCTATTGCCTTTAGGAGGCACTCTTCTTTCTTCAAAAAACACAGGAAAAGAACCTGTAGAGAGTAGGATTTTACTCAATGTTCCTTTCTCCATGCAATGATCTCACAGGCTCCAAATATCTTCCAATTCAACTGGTTATATTCAGTCTTTATATATAGGACTTCCAATGATGCTATCACAGAACAAACTCTTGGCCAGGAATAAGAGCTTTTCTCTACATAATGCAGGGAGGGGAGCAAACCCAACAGGGGTGAGTCAATCCATGTGAAATAAGAGAAGTAAAACATATTACCACCTGAGAGTCCCTCTCTCTCAAACTATTAAACCTAGAGTCTCAAACTGCTTAACATCACCAATAATAATAATAATAATTTATTTATATCCCACCCAATCAACAAGGAATCAGGGCAGGTTACATCAGTGGGAAAATAAACTCTTCCAAGAGTTCAGCTTCTGTCTGTGGTATTTCTGATGTTCTGTATATGGTAAATCAGGACCACCATGGCTTCCTCCCTTCAACTCAGCTGTACGCCTCTCCTTTCTTCTCTTCTTTGCCTTTAACTCCAGACCTGACACTGATGATCAGCCTCACACTAGAAGCCATTCCTAGGTAGATTTCAATTGGGCTGGCAGACAGCTAGGGCCAAGGCCAAGGGGAATACTCTGAACATGAAGAAACTGTCAAGGGGAGCTGTGGAGGCAAGTTCAGTAGCAGAGTTTGAGTAACAGAGTTGAGAACGGAATCCACTAAAATGGGAGGGACAGAGAGAAGACGACTGTCTGCTTCTCCCCAGCTTTGCTGAAATGTTCCATCCTGAATGTCCCAACACAAACATTACTAACAATATGCAGCTGACTTGCTGTTGATATTGAAGAAGAAGGGGAGTGGGGGAAACCAAGATTTGAAAAACAGCCCAAAATCTGCCAAGAAGAAAGTTTACCCTCCCTTTCTCTGTTTATTCACAGTATTCCCCTGACTTCTTCGCTTGGCAGCACCCTTCAGCCAACCCCCAAATTTGATTCCACTCACCTATTGGCATTTTCTAATGTCTCCACTTTTTTCCATAATTCATTATTCTCAGATGTATATGATTCAACCCTGTAAAAATAAAAATGAACCCCTGTTACAAAAAATATCCTCGAAACTGAGGACATTTCCCCCCAGAATCTATTTCATAAGGACCAGACATGAGAATTAATGGGCACATATTTGTTCAGGAAATAGCAGCTGGGAAGAAACTCAAACAGCTTGCTGGGGGGGGGGGGGGTAACTCTTTCTCCCTCTCCGTCATCATTTGAAAAATGGCTTATCTGATGCTTCTGTCTGAATTTCAAAGGCAACCTTTAAGTGCAGCCTTCCTCAACCTGGTGCCCATCATGGGTGTTGTACTACAATTCCCATCATTTCTAGCCATCTATGCCGATTGAGGATTATGAGTATCACAGTCCAGAGCATCTACAGAACACCTACACACAAGCATGTGTGCACACACACATGCACACACACACACACACACACACCAATTTTCCCCCTAAAATGCATTTAATGTTTATTTCTTATTTATTTTATTTATATCCCATCTTTCTCTTAATGGGGGACCCAATGTTGCTCACAATGAACAAAAACAAAATACATTTAAAACAATAGTTTTAATAAAACAATAACTTTAATACAAAAAGTTAAGCAAGCAACTACATTAAAAACATTAATTTAAAACAATTTGAAAATGCCTTAAATTGATAAAAAAAATACAATACATCTCAATTAAAAGACCTTCTGTGTCACACAGTTAACAATCAGACACATAAGTATACAGAAAGATCTTCAAAGTGGGAAGAGAGCAGACAGCTATTTAACACTACAATTTACTAAGAAACCCTGGCACAGAAGCCTGAAATCTGAAGGGAAAAAGACTCAAATGTAACTGAATGAGCAATAGTCTTGGATTATTGTCCCATTTGAGTCAAGGACAGTTCTGGCCCCCAGGAAATTATACAGGCCCAAGGAATTCTGCTGCAAAAATGAAAATATTTCTTTCAGACCACTCTCATTGCCTGCTCATGCTGGTCTTTTGAGCTGGCCTCTTAAAGAGACAAATCTTGTTTGTCCTTTAGACTTCATTGGCACCCAGTTCATGCCAATGCATTCCTCTAAGTGACACGGACAGAAGTGGGCACTTCATGCACTGTCCCCCTGATCTCTATTGGGGAAGGCATTAGATGTGTTTGAAGGGGATGGCTGAAACTACAGGTTTGGAACGTGAGGGTGGACAAGTACCTTTGTCCCAATTGAGGGAGTTTTACAGTATCTCCCCTTGCTCCACAATCTGTTAAGGATTAAAGTTACAGGAGCCCTGTCTCATATCTCACTTGTAAACTCTATTTGCTATAGACCTGTGAAACAGGCTAGGCGAAGCTAAGAAGATTGTGGCTGGCTCAAAATCATGTAGCTTGAAGACGTCTGACACACCCTCTCCCAAAGGAAGATGAATGAGACAGTAGAGAACCCGCAAAGAATAGCATATTTGATAGAAAACTCAGTGCCAATGACATCTCACCCTCTAGAAAATTCTATTGACGGGGAAAGGGTTTAGGAAATTTGTATGCTATAACATCTCTGGCTTCTCTTCCATCTTTACTCAGCAGTTTATAGTGGTTGGGAAACCACCCTGTAAATTCAGAAATTTTTAAAGAGGCCTACAGAGAATAATCTCTCTCCTCTCCTATTCATGTTTTATTTACATAACAGGATTATGGTTTGATTTTAAGTTATATTATAAAGCACATAAGTTTTCACACATTTATTTATTCAATTTGCATTCCACTGTCTGGGAAACTGGTTGACCTCACGAAGCATGAGTAATGAAGAATCTTGTACAGTGTTAACAGACAGTGGCATTAAAAAGACTAACAAAGTCATTATGATCTAATCCAGCCTTCTCAAACCCACTTTCTTTCTGATAAATTGGATAACTGTCATGCCCAGCCTGGAGGACAAGTCAGAGGACTCAGAGGATGAGCCAGACTCTCTGGGACCTGAGCCTGCAATTGAGGAGCCTGAGGCCGGCCCTAGCTCTGCTGTAGCAGCGCCTGTGGTATCTCCAGAGGTTCAGCAGCCAAGTCTGCCTGTGACAGAGTATGTAGACATAGAGGAGGATCAGTGAAGTGGGCCTACCTTCAGGGAGTGTCAAGCAGAAAGGGAAGGCCTTTGAAGGTCGTGGAGGCTTTATCAGAAACACGCTGGTAGTCAGACACATGTGAATGCCAGCTGCCTGGCTGTTTAGGCAGCTGGAGAATGTGTGTCTAGTTTCCAGTGATTATCTGACCTTCTTGAGGAAGGACTCTGTCTCTGGCTCCTGAACCCTTGCTTCTTGGACTGCTGACCCATCTTGATTATCTGGAACCCTTGACCTTGGACTGCCTTATCAACCTGCCTATCTGATACCCTGAATCTCAGAATGTTTGACAACCCTTTTGGTAATCACTCTTCTGATAGTCCATTTAGGCTCAAAGACTGTGTTGCTTTGCACTGACTCTGTAAGTTGGAGGTTTGTTTCTTTGGGAAATAGGCTGTCCTCATCAACCATTTGGCCGCTTTCCAGGACAAAAACAACTGCCATCAATAATAGCCCACAAGGGCTGTGGTCACTGTGGATGATAGGAATTGTATTTCAAACTATCTCCAGGGCATCAGCTTGAAGAAGTCCAACATAACCGTTCACAGACTAGGGTCCACTTCATCAGAACCATGAAGTGTTATTCAGAGCTGTGGGTATGTATTATCTATTATCTGTCAATAAATATATTTAATAAATTGTTTTTAAAATAATTTTTAATTTTTCATAAGTACAAATCAAAAGTTCAACTCATATACAAGCTTCAGTTCTTATTTCCTTTGCCCCCCACTCCCACCCCTCTTCTGCATTCTCTCTTGACTTCCTAATAATACAATACAATGGTTATTTCTTCTTTTATCTTACACCAGTTTGAATAGTTTCTTTTAGTTCATTCCCGTAACCTTCAATTTAGAAGGGTTTCACATCTGTTCTCCTTTTTCCAGCACTATCCCTTCCTTGTTTGTTCTAAATTCATTGTTGTATTCCTTTTGATTATTTCTGCACCACCCATAGTTTCATTATTTCTCCCCATTTTTTATATTGTTGAGTTGTTTTTCCATTAACATACACTGTTAGGCTATCAATTAAAGCTAGATTGCTTAGCTTGAAAATCCAATCTTTCACTGTGGGCAGTTTTTTATTTCCAATATTTTGCATAAGTCATTCTTGTTGCTTGTTTCATCTCGATTTACTTTATCTGGTATAACGTCTGTGATATTCAGTACAAAAAGTTCAGCTTTTAGAGGTATCTTGTGTGATAGCTATGATGATTTTGTGGATATTCTTCCAAAATTCCTTTGCCACTCTGCACTGCCACCACATATGGTACAATGTTCCTAGTCTTTCTTTATATTTCCAGCAGGTGTTATTATTAATTTTCTGTATTTTAGCTAACTTAGATGGAAACATATACCACCTGAGGAATATTTTGTAGTATTTCACTTTAAGACTGTTACATTTTGTGAACCTCAGATTTTCTCCCCATACTTTTTTCACAGCTTGCTAGTGGTATTTGATTTCCTATATTCTGCATCCATTTTATCATGCTCAATTTAATTGTCTTTTCTCTTAATTCATAATCTAATAATAATTTATAGATTTTTATTATCATTTGCTTGTCTCCTGCCTGGAACATTTTCTTGAATTCTTTTGTCTCTTTTTATTAAGTTTATATATATATTTTTAAAGTTCTCTGCTAATTGTCTATAAGGGAACCAGTGTATTTCTACACCTTCTTCGTGTAATTCTCCCCTAGACTTTATCCTATATCCTGTAGTTGTTTTGATCAGAATTGCCTCATAGGTTAGCCATTCACATTTGAAAAGATTTTCTCTTTTGTGGAAGGTTTCATGTACAGAGGTCCACTTGGGAATTTCAGTATTGTATTTATTTATTTATTTATTTAGCGCTGTAAATTTACACAGCACTGTACATTCAGTAGCCTGGATCTGGGGAATAAACTACAGAGAAGAATCAATAATGAAACCAAGATTGCTGGCTTGCTGAACCGTTTGAATAGAAGTGTCATCAACAGAAACAGAGAAGGAGTATTGAAGAGTTGGCTTAGGTGGAAAGACAAGAAGCTCTGTCTTAGACATGTTGAGCTTCAAGTGCTGATGCCGCATCCACTGAGAGATGGCAGCCAGACAAGATGAAACTTGCTGTTCAAGCCCCGGCAAAAGGTCAGGGGTGGAAAGATACAGCTGAGTGTCATCGGCATACAGATGATAGGAGAAACCAAAAGAACTGATAAGTTTACCTAGGGAGTGTGTGTATAGAGAAAACAAAAGGGGACCCAGAACAGAGCCCTGAGGAACTCCAACTGATAAGGGAATAGAGGGGGAAGTCTGACCACTCGTGACCACTGCAAAAGATCTATCAGACAAGTAAGATTTAAACCAGGCAAGAACAGAGTCAAAGAACCCGAGGTCAGAAAGTAAGTCAAGCAGGAGACAGTGGTCCACGGTGTCGAAGGCTGCAGACAAATCAAGAAGAATGAAAATGGAGTAGAGGCCATTCGCCTTGGCCCACAAGAGGTCATTTGAGATCTTGGTGAGGGCTGTCTCAGTAGAGTGCTATGGGTGGAAACCAGACTGAAAAGGGTCCAGGATGGAGTTGGCTTTGAGAAACTCAAGACAGCGAGAATAAACTACGCATTCCAGAACCTTAGAAAGAAAAGGAAGAAGAGAAATCGGATGATGGCTGGACAAAGAAGAGGGGTCAAGAGAGGGTTTCTTGGGGACATGAGAGCATGTTTGAAGTCCGAAGGGAAGGAACCTCCAGAGAGAGAGAGATTAAAGATATAGAGGAGCGAGAGCAGAAAAGAAGGGGCTGTAGAGGGTAGAAGATGGGAGGGGATAGGATCAAGAGAGCAGGCAGTAGTTTTGGAAGAGTTTAGCAGCATAGAGTTCATCCAGAGAAACAGGTGGAAACACAGAGAGTTTGTTAATAGAAGGTACCAGGAGATTAGTTGTAGGGGGCAAATCAGGAGGAACTATTTCAGATCGAATGGTAGTGACTTTTGTGATAAAGTAGCTGGCGAAGTCAGTGCAGGAGAATGATGAGAAGACAAGGGGAAAGAAAGGTTTTAGCAGTGTGTTGAAGCAAGAGAACAAATGCTGCAGGCACCTTTCGTTGGCGCAGATCAAGGATTTATAGTAGTTCTATTTTGCCATGGAGATGGTGTGAGAAAAGGAGAAAAGGATGAATTTAAAGTGAATTAAATCGGCCCACTCCCTGGACTTTTTCCAAAGACATTCAGCTGCTTGAGAGCAGGACCAGAGGAACCTGATAGTGGGAGTAAGCCAGGGCTGAGACCTAGCCAGGGAGGAGGACACGCGAACAGATACAGGGGCAAAGCAGTCAAGAGTTGAAGAAAGAGTGAAATTAAATGAAGACATTGATGAATCAACAGAGATTCCAAGATCTAGAGATGAGAGAGATGAATACAAGGTCTGACTGAAATGGTCAGAACTGACAAACTGAAGTTCACGAAAATGGCGCTGAACAATATGACGAGTAGGTTGGATATAAGTAAGAATAAAAGAAATTAAATGATGGTCAGACAATGGAAAATCATATGCCAAGTAGTCAGAAATGACACACTTAGCAGCAAGAACTAGGTCAAGACAGTGACCGAAAGAATGGGTTGAAGAGCTGGAATAAGATTGAAGACCGAAAGAGGCTAAGAGAGAACTAAAGTGAAATGTGGAAGGATTATTCAAATCGTCAAGGTGGATATTAAAGTCACCTAGGATCAAAGACGGGACTTCATCTGATAGAAAAAATGGTAGTCATGATTCAAAGTCTGAGAGAAACTGGGTAGCAGAACCAGGAGGGCAATAAATGACAGCAACCCAGAGATGTAAAGGAAAGAAGAGTTGAATAGAGTGAGACTCAAACTAAGAGAAATAATAGCTGGGGGGAACAGAAAGAACTTGAAACTGGCAAGAATTGGACAATAAGATAGCGACCCCTCCTCCTCGATCCTTGGGGCGGCTTTGCTTGTATCTCTTCTACACTTTATATAACACTCTTCTTACCTAGTGTGTTCCAAATTCCTTGTTAGCTTTTCATTTGTCATAAAACAAAGAGGCATGCCAACCAAAACGCAAGCCATCTAGTTCTAGTAATTCCCTATTTTCTAACATTATCCACTCTTTTAACCAGGTAAATACACTTGCATTATAGTACAACTACATATTTAGTAATCTAAACTCTCCTTTTTCCTTCCTATCCTGCAAAGTGGACATTTTGATCTGAGGTTTCTTTCCCTGCCAGATGAAATTAGCTAGATCTTTGTTCCATGATTTAAAAGGTTTCTTATTTATTATAATCAGGATTGTTTGAAATAGATACATCATCCGTGGTAAAATATTCATCTGGAAAGTCGCTATTCCCATTATTGAGAGTTCTGATATTTTCCATTTTTAAGGTTTTCTTTTATTTTCCTCCATATGGGCACATAATTATATTCATAAAGTTATGATTTTTTTTTTGTAAATACCCTGTTTCCCCGAAAATAAGACATCCCCTGAAAATAAGACCTAGTAGAGGTTTTGCTGAATTTCTAAATATAAGGCCTTCCCCGAAAGTAAGACCTAGCCAAATTTTTGTATTTATATGTTCATTTTTTTTTGTTCAATAATAAATGTGAATTCTTCTTCATGGAAAAATAAGGCATCCACTGAAAATAAGACCTAGCGTATCTTTGGGAGCAAAAATTAATATAAGACATTTTTCTTATTTTCAGGGAAACACAGTACTACTCCTAAATATTTTATCTTATTCACTATTTTGATTCCTATTTTTTGCTTTATTAGTTTTTCTTCTTTGTTTAGAGATGTTCATTGTCAATAGTTCACTTTTACTTTTGTTGACTTGGAAGCCTGCTAACTCTCCAAATTCTTCTAGGGCTTCTGTCAATCTCACTAAGCTTTTCATTGGATTGGCCAAGAAAATTACTAAATTGTTCACAAAGGTGCATAGTTTAAATGAATTATTCACAGTTTTAACACCTTGTATCAGATGATCATTTCTAATTTTCCTGGTCTGTATTTCCATAACCATGTTGAAAAATAGGGGAGATAATGGGCACCCTTGTTATGTTGAATTCCTTAGTTCTCTCTCCATTTACTGTGATTTGGGCACTTTGCATCTTGTAAATGTTTTTGATCCAGTTAGTCTATCTCTCTCCTATTTTGCTCTCTTCCAGTACTGCTTCCAAAAATTCCCAGTTTACATTATCAACGGCCTTCTCTAGATCCAAGAATGCCATTCCTAATTTTCTTTCATTGTGGTGTTTGTAAAATTCAGTTATGTCTATAACTGTTTTGATATTGTTTTTGATATGTCTATCTGGAAGGAAGCCCACTTGGTCATCATATATTCAAGTCTGCAGTACTCTCTTTAGCTTTTCTACCAGGATTGATGCATATATTTTATAATCAACATTTAACAGTGAAATTGCCCTATAGTTGCTTATTTCTTCTGAGTCTTGGTTTTCTTTTGATATTAAAGTAATAAGAGCTTTGCACCAGGTTTCTGGAAAGTTTCCTTTTTCTGTTTCTTTAATAGTCTTATATAATGGCAATGTTAATTCTTCTTTAAATATCTTATAAAATGTTGCTGTTAAGCCATCTAGTCCTGGTGCTTTGTTATCTTTTTGTTTGCTAACTGTCTTACAGATTTGATCCATGGTAATTGGCACATTTAGCTTTTCCCTTTGTTGTTCCGTAAAGTGTGGAATCTGTTCTTTTAAAGAAATTCTTTTATCTTCTGTACACTTTGTCCTTCTCTTTTTAGTATATAATTACTCATAGAATTCAATTAGTATTTGTTTTATTTTCTTCTGTTGTGTACAGTGGGCCCCTGTTATCCACTGGAGTTTGGTTCCAGGACCCTCCGTGGATAACAAAATCTGTGGATGCTCAAGTCCCATTAAATATAATGGCACAACAAAATGGTGCCCCATATATAAAATGGAAAAGTAAGGTCTGCTATTTGGAATTTATACTTTTGGGGAATATTTTCAAGCTGCATATGCTCAAATCGGTAGATAAAAAAATCCTTGGATAAGGAGGGCCAACTGTATATCCTTTTTCTTTATTTCTGATTTTCAGTATGAACTTTTTGCTTTTGCTTTTTTCAGCCTAAAAGCCAGCCATTTCCTTACTTTGTTAGCATTTTCAAAATGATATTGTCTTATGTACTTAATTTATTTGTTATTTTTTGCATAATTTCTTGGTTCAGTTGATTCTTGATAATTTGTATTTTTGAATGATTTTCTTGCTTTTGGGTTTGTTTTTAGTTTTTAGTTCTTGCTCCTTTTCTTGTAATTTTCCCAGCATTTCCTTCTCTTCCTGTTTTCTTCTTTTGTTTTTCCTTATTCCTGTTGGATTACAAGCTTGTTTGCAAGAATATTATGAGGAACATTGGCAAAGGCCTGACAAGGTTCCCCATGATATTCATGCCAACAAGCTTGTAAGATGTGGGCTAGACAAAGCAATTGTTACATGGATTTGTAACTGGACCAGCTGAACCCCAAAGGGTGCTCAGCAATGGCTCCTCTTCATCCTGGAGAGAGGTGACCAGTGGGGTGCCACAGGGTTCTGTCCTGGGCCCAGTGCTATTCAATATCTTTATCAGTGACTGGACGAAGGAATTGAAGGCATGCTTATCAAATTTGCAGATGACATCAAATTAGGAGGAATAACTAATACCCCAGAGGATAGGATCAAAATTCAAGGAGACCTGAATTCTTCAGATTTCTTCAGATTACATACATGTACATACACAACAATGGGAGGGAATAAATTGAACATAAAGACAGTAGATAATTTCCATTCAAGGTCATGCCAATAGCATATTCCTCACCATTGGTTACTCTGGCTAGGACTTGTTGGGACTTTTAGTCCAACAGCTTCTGAAGGCTGCTAAATTCATCTCCCTGCCTTAAGGCATCAATAAGCTACAAATTGTGGCTCAGCAGCCCAGCCACCACAGCCAGTGCTTAGGAATATGGGAACTTGTTTCTTAAAACATTTGGAATGCATCTGGTTGGAGAAGGCTGACCTAACCTAATCCATCCTTAAAAGGTCTCTGGTATGAAGGTCCACCAGAAGCTCATGGTCCAAGCAATGGGAGCATCTCACCTGGTTATTTCGGAGCTCCATCCTGCTGCTTAGACCATGGATTCCCTCTGTGAAGACATCTTGCAAACCTCTAAATGTTAAAGGTGATACAGCATGGCTGTATGTGAGATTCATAATCACAATCTACTGCAGGTTTTGCTGGTGTTGTTTTTTATTTTAAATGTTGTTGTTTTCTTACCTACTAGCCAATAGAAGAATTGAAAAATCTGGTCTGTAACCTCTTTAAGATAAACTTCAGGTGACCAGTCTAATTGGCACTGAACCATATAACCTATCAATGACAATCCACAGCTTTTGGTACATAACCTGAAATGAGTTATATATGCCATAATTATATTATGCCATAATTATATTATGGCACAGGCCGAGACTAAACTGGGGAAAACAAATCATGCTTAGGGAGGCCTCTGGATCAGATGTCTTGAGGTTATCTAGGTGTTAATGGTAATAACTTACAAATATTATTTTTGGCAACTGATTGGCTGTGGAAGACAAGTGTCATTATTAGTTGCATGCCATACTTTTCTTAGGTTTTAAAATTGTGATTTTATTTCTTTTAAACAGTGCTTTTAATTCTTTTATTTAATAGTTATTTGACATTGATTTGTGTTTTAATTTTTTTTAAAAAAACTTACTATTATTTTGAGCCATTGCATTTTGGAGAGAAAGGCAGAATATAAATTAAATAAATAAATAGGATATTAGGGTAGCAACTGAACCCTGAAGAAAGAAACATTTGTATGGGATGTCGCATAAAAAGAACATGTGCCTTTCAAAAAGGTTTACCATCTTGCAGAACCAGTAATATTCAGCATTCAGTCAAGTGCATGAGAAATCAGTGACCTTGCTAGTCTAAAATTAACTTAAAGGCTGCTCAGAAAGCAGAACCAACTTACTTTTTCTCCAGACACTCCACATATTCTTTCTTCTTTCTCCGACTCTCTTGAGCAGAAATCTGAAGAATGAGAGTGGAAATATTAATGAGGATCAAACTAAACCTGACTCAGAAATTTGTGACCCAGATCTCTTATATATTTTTATTAATTTGAAAGCAGTTGCAGCAATTTGGTTCAGAACCAATTTGGATCAGAAACAATGCCCTTCAAGAAGTCAACTATCCCCACACTGATGAAGATATTTGTGTTGCTGGGGGATATTGGCAGGTAGATGTATGATTTTGCTGGGTTCAAATATCGGCTCCAGAGGGACATGATTTAAACTGGAGGGAAAGCCATGGAAGAAAAGAGTTAAAGGCCCCTCTCATAGCCCATTAACCCCAATCTAATATGGATTCCTTGCTGCTCTTTTAAATTACTGTAAATAAGTAGAGATCATTGGAGTTCCTGTTCTTGGATTTTCTATATTACACCAAGTTTGCTTTTAAGGCAGGCCTTTTAACACATCTAAGGTGGCAATATGAAAAAGAGGATAGTGTTTCTGTATCAATTAAAGTTGTGGAGAAGAAGAAATTTCTATAGGTATTGTCTTTTTAATGTGGCCACCCCTAGCCATGAACATTCTCTCACAGTCCTTTTGTTGAGACATAAGGTGCATGGTAGTTAAGATCTGATTTTTGTACTTCATCTGTGCCACTTGTGCATCACACACGAGAAGATGCTAATAACAGCAGCAGGAATGTTTTTATACCCCACTCTGATACTTCTATAGCCAGAATGTCTTACTACAGCCTTCATGTATATACCTAAACTGTCCATGGGGAAAGGCGGGAAATATAAATATTTTTTATTTTTTTATTGTTATTATGTCTAGGCAAAAAACTACTACTCTGTTATGTTCATCAGCCAGACCACAATTTGATACCTACATTGGAGGCGTTTTAAAAAAGCACTGAAGACAGATCTCTTCCGGCGGGCATATCCACCTGACCTTATTTAACTCCCTCTGTACTAGAGCTACCCCAGAAGCTGTAGATCTTGTGATGTATCATGTTTTTAACTGTGATAATGTTCTTAATTGTGATAATGTTCCATTTATTTTATTGTACTGTATTTTTATTATGCTGTAATCCCGCCTCGATCCGTAGGGAGAGGTGGGAAATATAAATAAAATATTATTATTATTATTATTATTATTATTAATATTTCTACTGTACCTTTAATGATGATGTAATTTTATCTGGTTTTGTAAATTCTGCAGTTGGACAGCCCAAATGTTGTAATGAAAATAGAGAAATGATGATAAATGCCCCTGATTCATTTCATGAACATATTGCAGGAACAGATACAATAATAGTATATTGTATATTGTTGCACTGATGGGACTGAAATGATTGTGAGAAAAGGATGAATGAAATATAGTGCAAAGGATACACATACATGAGACTGGAAGGAAAAAGAGATTTACCGTATATACTCAACTATAAGTCGACCTCATGTATAAGTCGAGGGCAGGTTTCGGGGTCAAAATTAGGGATTTTGATATGACCCATGAGAGTAAAATTTAGGGGCATGTAACAAAGGATGTAAAGATGATGCAAAGGAAAACAATGTCAAAGAACATACAAAATTCCAGCAGACATTGTTAGTGTTCATTAAAGGCTGAATGGATGAGATACAGTGGTCCCCCGGGATACGAATCCCCCGGTTAAGAAAACCCCGGGATCCGAAACCGGCGGGACCGTGATTGTATCCCCCGGGATCCGAAGGATCCCCCGGGATACGGAAAAAAAGAAAAGAAAGATCCCTTCTGCCGGCTGAGAGAAAAGCGCGGCCCAATCCGCCAGATCGGGCCGCGCTTTTCTCTCTCGAGGAGGCCTCCTCTCGGCCCGGCTGAGAGAAAAGCGCGGCCCGATCCGCCAGATCGGTCCGCGCTTTTCTCTCTCGAGGAGGCCTCCTCTCGGCCCGGCTGAGAGAAAAGCGCAGCCCGATCCGCCAGATCGGGCCGCGCGTTTCTCTCTCGAGGAGGCCTCCTCTCAGCCCAGCTGAGAGAAAAGCGCGGCCCGATCCGCCAGATCGGGCCGTGCCTTTCTCTCCAAGGAGGTCCCCGCCCTCTTTCCCCCGGGTTACGAAAATTTTCGGGTTACGAAAGGTAATCCGGAACGGATTACTTTCGTAACCCGGGGGACCACTGTAATAGAAGGGGGGTCAGTGCTTCCAGGACAGTTTATGGTCTTTCTTTTCATCATGGTATGGTTCCTTTTTAAAATAAGTATTGAAGTATAGTACTTATATTGACCCATGTATAAGTCGACACAGGTTTTAGGGGTCAATTTTTTGACTAAAATTGCTAGACTTATACATGAGTATATACAGTAGGCCTCCTCCAGACAGGGCAAATGGTGATGGAGGTTGAGGTATTTGTAGTTGTAGTTTTTTAGGGTGGTTGTGGTAAATAACCAGATAACAAAAACAAAACTCTAGGCCCACCAGAGATGCCAACTTACAGCACTATGTGACGTAAAAACTCTCAATAGTAGTTAGCAGTACCAGAATACAGACGCACCAGTTCAGTTTTAGTATTGGCAATGTACTAACCACACTTGAATAACTCACAGATACTTGTTGATATCTTTATCTTATTGCAATATATCCAGATATGCACAAACACTCCTCAGAACTCCTGTCAACTTACTCCATCTGCAATCCAACCACCAACTCCAACCCACTCTCTTTATCCACTCACACATGCACTGAGTCTCATTGATGCTATATAGAGTGTTGGCTAAGGTTTGTCACCTGGTGCTACTCAGCATGATGCAATCTCTATAGCAAAGCCTTTGAAATTCTGGGCCATGCGAACAACATCAGGTCAGAATGCAGAGGGGAAACCAGTGAAATTCATAAACACCTGGACAACTTCAACAGTAAAGAAGAAACCCTTAAAGAAACCCTTAAAGATGCAAATCACTTCCCCTCAACCAACAGGATATATACCCCACTCTCTTCCATGCCAGCACTCTCCAAATGTGCCAGCCACAGTTGCTGGCAAAACCTCAGGAAAAATCTCTTCTAAAACATGGCCTCACGGATGCAAACTGCAGGAAAAGAGATTCCACCTCAACATTAGGAGGAACTTCCTGACAGTAAGGGCTGTTCGACAGTGGAACACACTCCCTCGGAGGGAGGGTGGTGGAGTCACCTTCCTTGGAGGTTTTTAAGCAGAGGCTGGATGGCCATCTGTCGGGTATGCTTTGATTGGGAGTTCCTGCATGGCAGGGGGTTGGACTGGATGGCCCTTGTGGTCTCTTCCAACTCTAAATTTCTATGATTCTATGATTCTATGATTCTATAGCCCGAAAAACCCACAAAAAACTAATATTTGGGGTTTTTTGGTCACTCCACCTAACTGCTGAGCAAAAGGCGACTGGCAGTAGGGATATTCCCTTGGAGTTTGCATAAAGGTTTTTTAGACCTCAGTTCTTGTAAAAAGAAGGTACAGCCATACTGGAGCTATGTTCACATGGGCCAAAAAACACACCCTCCCTGCATCCTCAAGGCAATCAGTATGGATGACACAGGGCTCAATCCCTGGTTCTGGTGTGAACTGTCTGGTTATTGTAACCTGTGGTATATCACCCTTTACACTGTTTTTTTTTTTTAAATCATCTTTTGCTCTAGATCTTCCCAAAAGATCCAGAGCCCTCTAGAGCAACTCCAGGCAACAAATTTTTAAATTAAAAAAACAATTTTTTTTTTACAATGCATCCAACTGTCCTGTCTGCTGCTGTAAATTGCTCAGTCTAAGGTCAGAACAGTGTGCCACTCATGTGATCAATGCTGAGCACCTTGTTTTCAGCCCCAGAGTGAGCAACTTGCATTGGCAGCAGTGGGTAGCACAGCATTACGTGTAATAACCAGCTGCCTGGCTCTGGAGTGCCAGGTAACTGCAGGATTTTGAGGCAGCCCTTAGGGCAAGAATACCGTGAGCTACTCCTGGAGTATTCTGGCCCACACAAACACAGCCAAGTTCTCACAACATCCAATGGGAGCCTCTTTTGAATTTCTTATAGGAGAGAGATAAAAATATAATACTGCTAGGTTTCAAGAAATAATAATTTCTTGTTTTCAAAATATAAGTAGAAATAAATATTATCTTGTGATTTGCTAGAAGGAAGAATTATTTAATTTGTTATGTAATGCCAATGAGAAGAAATTGGGGAATAATTTTTAATTATCTGTATATGCCTATATGTGCTATATGCTTATAAAATGTTTTTTGTCTTTCTTTCTTGTCTGTTTATGCATGTATTTTTTTAAATTAATGTAACAAAGATTATGGTGAAAACATCCAGATAGATCGAATAGGTATGGCAATGAACAACGGCACTGAAGAGGTCTGAATGATGAGTAACCTAGTTGCCTATGATGTCATACAGTTTTCTTCATCCTTCTCTTCCCAGAGCCCCCGCGACAGCCTTTTACAGGGGTTTTAAAAAGCTAAACCAGAGGCTGCAAGTGGACACAGAACAAGTACCAAACAGCATTTCCTTGCATCAAACAAGCACTTTTTTTGGTAAAGGTGTTACTTCTTTGCACCTGTGTGGAGGATCCCTGAAATACTATGTACTAAACAAAGGGCTGGCAGGAGCTGCACAACACCTGGAGACCATGAGCTTGGGGAAGGTTGTTGTGTACACTGGGATTACATACCTTGTTCTTGATCTTCCGTCGAACTCTTTTCAGTGCTTTCTCCTCTGCTTTGCTGAGAGGAAGCTTGGTTGGGATGGGATAGCCCTCAGCAACTAGAGTACGTTTCTCCTCCTCAGTTAGGAGCAGAGGTCCTGAAGTCCCTTGTAACTTCTGGAAGTAAGAAGAAACCAGAGCCACTTTTTCAGAATATAGATCAACAAATACTTCACTATGGGGGAAATGAAAGCCCTTACCAAAATTTTAACCAAAACACTGGGAAAAAGGGAGTGAGTAGATAGGAGGCACATTAGATCAGTGCCTTCACCCTGAGATTAACTGTACCTTCAAACCACATTTATCTCGGTATTATAGTACATCTTGAAATCTCAAGGTGTTATATGCTTGAGGGGATGAAAGTACTTCTCAGCTACAGGCCTGCTGGGGCAATGTAAACTAGAGGACAGAGCATTTTTGTTTGTCCCCTGGGATTTTGTAGCTCTCCATTCACACAAATAAGACTCTTGCGACACCTTAAAGATTTAACAGGTTTATTGCAGTAGAAGCTTCAACGTATCAGAGGTCTGCTTCATCAAAAATATAAAGCACTGTCTTCAGTTAGTGGGAAGAGGAAGAGAGAAATGTAAACAACGAATGCACAAGATACCATCTGGGATACTTCTAGCTAAATTAACTATTCAGAAATGCAGTAATTGGCCAGACTGCAATCTTCCCAGGTTGCTATGCTACAAAAACAACTGAAGTGAGAGAGAAGCCATAGTTCTCAAAAGCTAAAACTTTTTTTTTTTTGCAACATCTAGTTGCTGAACTAGAATTTAGGGCTTTTAAGATGCCACATGACACTGGTAATACAGCGACTTCTAGCTACTATATTAAGCATGCTCTCTGCTAAAAAACAGATTACATGCTGACAGTCTAGACAAGGGGACAATGACTGTTAAGCTGAAATGAAAGAAGAAATCCAAAATGGATTTGCTGAGTCTGCAACTTCCTCTTTCACCCCACATGCATATTCACATTTTACTAGATTTAAACAGATAGCTGAATAAAATGTTTGTTTATTATTATTTATAGGTGGTGTGCACATATTTTAACCCTGATATATGTGTGTATGTATATGTGTCTCTGTGTATTCTTCTTTCAAACACCCCAAACAAGCTAACATCAATAGCTAAAAAAAATTCCCGTCCTGTAATGAATTCTAAATTATTCTAATACTATGGCTTAATTGCATTTTAAGAGAGAGACGGAGAGGAATATCATATATATAACCACACAGAGAGAGTAAACCATTTTGAGTTCCAGTATTGAGGACAATGGTTAGGAACCTAAGGTAAATGCATGGAAGGAACTTAATGGAAGAAAAGTTTCTGATCACCACCTACACCTGCCTGAGACAGGGCATGGGTGGGTCGGTGGGACTGCCAAAGAGGACATAACTGACCCATATTAGATACATCACCTGCCTTCTCTTGGGTGATTTCAACTCCTTTTGCAAGAGCACCATGTGCTGCATTTCACATTGGTCAGGCAACCCAGACCCCCAAAACTTTTTGGCAGGGGCATAGGTAGCTGCAGTGCGGACAGGAAATATTCCTTCCAGTCCTTCATCTTAGGGTCCAAGCAAATTGATTTTTTAAAAAGATAAGTTAAAAAGAGTATTAGAGCAAATAGGTAATAAAAATGAGGAAAACTAGATATTGAGAAGTATAGCTGTCAAAGGAAAGACCTGCTGGAATAAGGTTTTTATAAGGTGTCAAAATTCCACCAAAAAATGCCACCAAAGGGGGAAAAATGGAACCCATGGGGCAGGGAGTTCCAAAGCTTAGGCACCACAAACAGATGGAGCCCTATTATTAAAGATGCCCACTAGCAATTACTCCAAAAGTGGCATTCTGTACAGAAAGATTTTCCTCAAGTAATTTAAGTTGATGTTAATGTGAGGCATCATGGAGGCAAAGATGGCCCATTATCTGGTGTCAGAGCCATAAGAGTCTTTAAAGTTAATAACCAGTAGTCTAACTGAGCTATGAACCAAAACCTGTTCAAGTCAGTGTCACACAGTTCTAATTCAGCCTCCAATCAGAACATTAGCCTTTACATTTCATACTTGTTGAATTTTGAGAATGTTTTTTCATAGGCTGGAAAGTATCTTGCAGCAATTCAGTGTCAGCTTAGCTGGTCTGTAGGTAACTCGGGCCAGGTCCACTTTCTCTTCAGGAACAGGTATGGTTGTTATATGCCATTGTTAACCTCAGCTCATGGTGACACAGTGAAAGAGACACCTCAAAGAGCCCCTGTCCTCTACTACTTAGTTTAAGTCTTGTAGATTCATGTTCATAATCTCCTTAATTGAGTCTATCCATCTGAAGTGTGGACTTTCTTTCTGCTACCCTCAACTTTTCCTAGCATTACCATCTTTGTTAGTGAGTAATGCCTTCTCATGATTTGGCCAAAGTATGACAGCCTCAATTTGATCATCTTGGCTTCCAGGGAGATTTTAGGCTTCATTTGTTCAAGGACCCATTTGTTTGCCTTTTTGGCTATCCATGGTATCCTCAGAACTCTTCTCCAGCACCACATCTCAAATGAATTCCTTTTTATCTGTTTTTTCACTGTCCAGCTCTCACATCCATATATAGTGATGTGGAATAACATGATTTAGATTATTCTAGTTTTAGTGCTCAATTGTAATCTGTGCTCTTTAAGTATCATGTCTAGTTCTTTCATTGTTGTCCTTCCCATTCCTAGTCTTCTTCTTATCTCTTGACTATACAGTGGTCCCCCGGGTTACAAAGGTAATCCGTTCCGGATTACCTTTCGTAACCTGGAAGCATTCGTTTCCCGGGGGACCGCTATTTTGAACGGACCGCGCGGCCAATTTAAAGGGGCTGCGCGGGTTTTTTTCGTATCCCGGGGGATCTTTCGGATCCCGGGGGATATGTTAGCGGTCCCGCCGGTTTCGTACCCCGGGGTTTTCATACCCCGGGGGATTCGTAAACCGGAGGACCACTGTACTAGCCAAATAAGGCCAAAAATGACAAAGATTTTAACTTTTAAGAACTGGTTCCTTGTTTTTCCTCATCTCCCTCTTCACCTCTTTCTTCGTATGTGACAAATCTGTAAGCATGAGAGTAGGGACTTTCTATTGGTACCTTAAAGCTGCTCTGAGAGTCTTTCTTGGCTAAAGATTGAGGTTAAAATGCTTTAAACATTGAGCAAATAAAAGCATTGGGCAAATAAAAGCACTGATAGACTACAGCTGCTACCTGGGAATTCAGAGGCAAATCCAAGTCCACTCTCCCTAACTGCAATTCAGCTATTTCAAGAAGCAGGCAACCCCCCTCAATATGCATCAGCAGCATATTGACTACTTCTGAAAAACCTTCAGTTTTTAGCCCATTTCCAGTCCATTACTGATTGCATTCTGAATCTACACAGCCTTTTTGGATTGAGATGAAAAGCAGACACAGAGTCAGGAACATGATGAAAATGGCAGCTAGTGGCTTCTGTCTGTGTCAGTGGGTTGATGAATCTGCTCCAGATTTAAAAGGAACTGAATAAATTATGGTACCTTATCCTTTCTCCCACCACCCTTTTGTCTTTCTCACCATTCTCACAAGTACATTTGGTAGGAATATAGGATGCTGTATCGTTTATACTAGTACTCTAGTACTCTACGGTAAACTCGGCACAGGTCAGTGTAAGAGGGGCGCCCCAAAGAAGAGATACAAGGACTCCCTAGAACAACATCTCAAGCTCGGCCAAATTGATCACCAACAATGGTCTGCCCTGGCCTCACATCGGGAGGCATGGAGACGCACTATCCACAATGCTGCAGCCTCTTTCGAGAACTCATGCCAAACAAGTCTCAAAGAGAAATGACAACGCAGAAAGAACCACAACTTGGAAACATCACCGAAGGAGACTTTCTGCTGTGCTTTCTGTAACCGGACTTGTTTATCTCGGATCGGCCTTTTTAGTCATCAACGCACTTGTAGTAAGTGTGGGATGAGTCCTTCCTGAATCTTTGTTAGCAAAGAAAAGCCAGAGAGAGAGAGAGAGAGAGATTGTTTATATTTGCTGTTTTTGTTTCAGTGGTCATGTCTGAATGGTTTTCTACCATTAGTTTACTTCTATTTTTAACTTTTGTATGTACATTTTTTTAGCTGCATCTGTTTTAACTTTTGTAAGAAACCTTCAGTCCCAGACAGGGGAAAAAGTTGGATAATACCAACAACAATATCCCCCAAAATAGGTTCTGTACCTTGGACAGCTAATTTAAAAGTCAGACTAAAACCTGGAATCGATTCACTGCCCCACTGACATAGGAGTCACCAATTTCCACTGTACACTGGTGACATCAAGCACCCAAACTTTGCTTTTAAACCATAAAACAAACAATATTGTTAGAACTTTGTATATGCCTCAAAATAGCCCTCCCCAACTTGGTGCTTTCCAGATGTGTTAGATTGCAGCTTTGCATCATCTCCTGACAGCATGGCCACTGACAAGGATGGAGGATTTCAATCTAACACATCTAGAGGAATTCAGGATGGAGAAGGCTGCTGTATATAAACCTCCTGCCAATTATTTAAGTACAGTTCAACCCCCATATCTGCAGGGAATACATTCCAGGACTTACCATGGAAAAACAAAACTGCAGATCATGTGAACCCTATTGAAATGAATGACTTCCAGAGGAAGTTGACCATCGTCACACTGGAGGACCTAGAGATTCCTAGAGGGAACACCTCTATAGACATTTCTAGGTCTTCCAGTGTGACACTATGGCATGCTTTTTTTTTTGTCCAAGGGTAAATGAAACCATGGGTACAGATTCTGTGTATACAGGAGTCATACTATATCATCCTTTTTTTTGAAGTGCTGCAAGTCATGGGCTATATTGCCAGAGGGAATTCCAAATGGTAATCAATACAAACCAGTTTAATCTTTTTATTGTATTCAGGATATGCCTATAAAGAGCCACATGGAACCTCCATGCTATGGCCAAGCAAGTGCTTCCTTTTTTTCTTACATCACTGTCTTCTGTTTGCTTACATGTGGTGCTGTGAGGAGAGGAGAAGAAGAGATTGCTGTGGAAGAGCGAGCAGCAGGGCGGGTTGGGCTGGAGGGCGGCAAGGACCTTGGGCTCTGAGATCCATCACTGTCACTGCCATGGCTGCTGGGAGGAGTAGGAGGCATCTGCACCAGATCATCTACTGTGGGAGATAAAGAGAAGAGACTAATAGTAGCAATATTCATGCTCACAAAGAAAGTCTACTGGAAGAGAAAATAGTGTGTGGGAGGTGGGGTGGGATGGGGAATGTACCCAGATGAGATTTAAAGATGGAAGATGGGAGATGGGTTGGTAATCAACTCAGTCACAAAGCAGCAACATACCTTACATCAGACATTGGCAACAGACTGCCTCCAAGTTGCATGTGCTCCCCACCCGTGTTTTCAATTGACACCAGCAAATTGTAGTGTGGACCAAAATAAGGAAATAACATTCCTTCAACCTTCTGGGAAGCAGAAATCTCATTTAAAGTGAAGCGTGTAACCTTGTTTTGCAAAATGTATGTGGTTTGGTGTTTTGTTTTTTATAAAAGTAAGTGAATTTCCAATACTTTTGGTTTTAAAAAGGTAGCGGTGGGGACTCAGGTAGCGGTGGGATCTGCGGTGTGGGCAGATCTCCAGGCCACCAAAATTGTCCTCCTCTGCTTTGTAAAGCTGGAAGGGTACATGAGGATATCTGCATTGAAAATTACATTTTGCTTTCTACACCCCCGAAAGCAGTCAGTTTGAGTTAGTTTGAACAATGGAAATGGCATGAGCTAACATTCCATAGCTGGGTGGCACATACACAGAGAGAATGATAAAGTACATCCTTTATGATCTCTATGGGCTCATTCTCACTACATTTTGATGCGAAGCGTGATGCGGGCTATATGACCCTCGTTCACATTTGAACCTGCTTCTGATCCTCATTAGATCGATTAGTGGAGGAAAAGTCCGGGTCAAAAACAAATAGCCCTGGCTTTCCTGACACTAGTTTGGGAGAGGTCTTTTTCGTAAAAGGCGGTTCTGAAGGGTGCCCAATAAGTGGGAACACTAGTCAGAATCGTGGGGTTTTTTGGGGGGTGGGGAGTAAAATTGATTGCAAAATCAATCTTTTGCTTTTGCTATAGAATGCATTTGTGATCAATTGTATTCACACACAGAGAGACAAATTTCTTGTGCCCTCCGCCTCCTCCTGGGTCCCCCATTGCCAGGGACAGCCACCACCGCCACTTTCCGGTGCTGGCGGGGCTTCCTTCCTTCCTTTCCCCCTCCTTTCCTTACCTCTGACCTTCATGGTAGCGGAGGGCTCGCGGCCGCTCCCCTGGAGGGCTGCCTCGCAGCCTGGTAAGCCCCGGGTACTGCAGCTAGTCCTGGGGCTAGGCTGCTGGTGCATTCGGCAACCAGGGCTGGTGGTATTTGTGCTATGCCGCTGCCGCTGCTCCCTGGACTGATGGGCCTTCTGCCAGGGAATGCAATGCCTCAAGGCCCATCAGCCCTGGGAGGAGCACGGCCCCCGTCAGCCCTGGGGTCAGCCTTGGCCAAGCAGCAGCATATCTGCCATGCCGGTGTTGGTGCCACCACTCCTGGGGCTGATGGGCCTTGCAGCAGTGCAGCACCACTACTGGAAGGCCCATCAGTCCCAGGAGGAGCACAGGCCTAGCAGAGTCGGCTGTCTTTTTTGCTGCACCGCTGCCACTGCTCCTGGACCTGACAGGCCTTCCACTCTCTGGCAGAGGGCCTGTCAGTCTCGAGAGCAGTGGTAGTGGAGGGCTTGTTGCCTCTGCTCTGGAGGGCTGCTTTGCAGCCTGGCGAGTCCCGGCTGCTGCAGCTAGTCCTGAGGCTAAGCTGCTGGTGCATTTGGTAACCGGGGCTGGTGTTGTTTGTGCCGCGCCGGTACGCTGCTTCCGGGACTGATGGGCCTTCCACCAGGGAATGCACTACCGCAAGGCCCATCAGCCCTGGGAGGAGCACGGGCCCTGTCAGCTCTGGGGCCAGCACTGCCACAAGGCCCATCAGCTCCGGGAGGAGCACAGGCCCCACCAGCCCTGGGGCCAGCACTGGCCAAGCGGCAGTGTGGAAGGCCTGTCAGTCCTGGGAGCAGTGGCAGCAGCGCAGCACAAACACCACCAGCCCTGCCAGCCCCGGTCACCGAATGCACCAGCAGCTCAGCCCCAGGACTAGCTGCAATAGCTGGGGCTCGCTTGTAAAATGCTCACTTGTAACGACTAAACCCACTGTCATGTGTTATTACTGCTAAGCTGTACTCTTGATGTCATTATTCTACTGGAAGCAAATCTGAAATCCTTTACAGTGATATATAAAAATGGAATAGACTACCATAATGTCCTTCCAATGAACTGCTTCAAAACAACTTACCCCCTCAAAAACAAACAAACAAACAAACAAACCACACACACACACACCCAAAATATAAAATAAATGATGCTGGCAATTGGCAGACTTTTAGAGATGTCACCTAGAGCTCTTCCATCTTCAGGATTTAACCACGCTGCTATGGAGCTTTCCAAGGTATCATAAAAAGAATGGGTATGGTGCAAGGGCCTTTTGGGAGTGGGTATCTCAAAATCTGATAACCTCCTGACAAATTTTTCTACCTAAATATGCCTTCTAGCTTACAGACAGGCAAACGCATACATACACACAGAATATCCAAGGTGAGTGCAAGGGCCAGCTCTGTATGAGGTTGGGAGATCCACCTCAGCCTCCTTCCCTAACTTGCCTCTGAAAAATGATATTGTAGCTGTATTAGCAATGATAGCAAGTGGGTTCCACCCTTTTGGAGCCATTTTGATTCTCCATGCCATACCAGTGGCTCTTTCTGAGAGTGAGGTAACCTTGGAGAATGCCTGCACTCCAGTAAGTATAGGAACTCTTAGCCCTGTGCCTTCTCAGCAGTAAGTCCCATTTTGTTCATTCTGGTTACCAGAACATAAATATACCTATGAGTGTGTTTCTGTATTTGAGTTCATCATTTGGGTAATGTCTTGGGAATAACTCTCTGCAAAGTGTTTAAAAGAGTCAGTATTTTTGTGAAACCACTTTTCACTATCATGACTCTTAACATAAGGAGGAAATATATCACTGCTCTTTACACATCCAAGAACCCCTGCGATGTACAACATTTTCATAAGAGTTTCCTCCCAAGGTGCAGTGCAACAGAATGTGTGAAATCTTCCCTCTTTCAAGGCTCACCTTGCTCAAATATTCTCCTTCTCAGCTTTGTGAAATTTGATAGGCTTCATTGCTTGTTTTCAGAAAAAACAATCATGTCTGAATTTCATTTGTTTTTAAATGAAACATTTTTGTGCCCTGTTATAAACAACACTCAACCTTGAAAATACCTACACAACTGCTTCATTTTTAAATTTAAATATGGTGAAGCTAACATGTAGTAGATATGTATGTAAACGCTATGTATAAAAGCACATTGCTTGATCTGCATGTTAACTTTCTGCATGTGCATGCATGCACATATTGCATAAAAAGTGATTTAAAAAAACCTATAAAAACCTTCACATATCAGTAATCAGTAGGTATGAGGTGTGGGCTACTGGTTTGGATGCTTTTCAAATTGAATTGAAGGGGCTTTTTCTACAATGGATTAACAATGACAGATGTGATACAGAGGGGAAGCTAGTTGAATCTATTTTCTTACCTGTTGGCACATTTAGAAACTGGTTGACCTCTCTTGGTTCAGCTTTGATTACAGGCTGGGGTGTCATCTCTATCGGAGACTGTGAATGAATACAGAGACAGAGTACTGTATTTTGATTTTTCAAATGCAATTCTTGTATAACTTTGTGACTCTCCTCTCCTATTATTTGGACCATACAGAGTAGGATCACATCCTTCACAAGGCACTAAACACAGTGCCACATTTGCTTCTTCTTATGTTTGGGTCACAGTACATATACATACAGGTTTGTACAAAGACAGTATAGTTCTTGTTTTATTTCTGTAACATTTCCAGGCCCCACCTAGGCCTACACTTCTTTTTCTGCTAGTGAAATTCTGTGCCTTCAATAGACACAAATAACAGTGGGTTTATTTTTCTTTCCCATGCATGTCATCACTTATCCATGATGGCTGTACGACAGGGAGGAGCTCAGATGTATTGGATTAGTTAGCTACGGTAGCATGACACTCATTTGATTCCTGTTGATACTTTGCTCCCTAAATCATCCAGTCATCTGGTCAGAAAACAAGAATTGTGGAAAAATCAACTAGTGAAGCCCACACCAATGATCAAAATCCACTGGGAAGTAAAGGAATATTGAAGAACCAATCCTCTGCCACTTCCTGCTACATAGTTCTAAAGTAAGGTAGGCAAATTGTCACTGAAGGAAGCTAGCAAAATTAAGATGACCATGGGCTGGTAAAGATGGCCACTAAGCAACATAGCCGCGGTGATACTAGGGCTAGGGAGCGTGCACCATCCACACGCTTCCTAACCCTAGTACGGGACCAAGCTGGTCTCATGGTGGCCTTCCATCCACACAGGGGCTGCCATGACACTGGCAGCACCATGCAGCGACTATACATCACGCACAGGAAGTGGCATCATAATGGCACCACTTCCTGGTAGCGGTGCCACAAAGAAGGAGCTGCTCTAGGCAGCTCCTTTTCAGCGCACGCATCATTCCCATGGCAACCAAACGGCCACAGGAACGATGCCGAGGATAAAGGGGGCTGGCGGTCCCTTTCTTTCATGGCTGTGGCTGTTGGTGTATCCGGGACATGAAGCCCCAAGGACACCCCTTTTCCAGACTACGGAGAAGTGGCATTTTGCTGCTTCTCCATGGTCCAGAAAAACTCTGGATTGGGGCCGCAGGGTTGCCGGTGAGGCTGCCCTGGCCCCAATCTACCGCTGTAGCCGCCCCTTTCAGGGCTGTCTGTACAGCCCCCATGTGTCCTACCTCACAGAAGAAAGTCCACCATTACAAGTTTGGGAAGTTACTTTTTAAAATTAATATGTTATGTAACTTATTGTACAAAGTTGTCCCTTTAACACCCCCAGTAAAAAGATCTAAAGAGTTTTTAATACATTTTAAATTTTAATGCATAATTGTTTTAACTTTGATAATTGTTTAATTGTTTTTTAATTTTTATATTTATGCATTTTAATGCTTTCATGTTGTTTTAAATTGTATTGTTTTGAACTTGCTGTTTTCCACCTGGAGTTCCTATGCTGGGAGAAAGGCAGGATAGAAGATAGATAGATAGATAGATAGATAGATAGATAGATAGATAAGCAGCAGCAGCAACAGCAGCAGCAGTTACTTGTTCCATGAAAAATTAGTTAAGAATGTTTTATTTGAAAAAAGATAATTTTTGTCCTTAGCAAACCTCTACTGAACAAATTGTGTCAAGAAAACACCATGATAGGTTTGCCTTAGGAATTTACTTGAACACATACAACACACACTTGAAATTACTTGAAGGCACACAACACACACATACATCATTTGTATTTGTAATACTATGTTACTTCCAAGCTCTATCTGAAGGCATTTTGTGTTTGAGGGGCTATCCAGTCCAAATCTGATATAAAGGTAAGGGATAACAGAGGCCTTGAAGCTGCCCATCAGCAGCCCTTGGTTAGCAAACTGAGCAAGCACATAGGTTACCTGGTAACAGTTTTCCCCAGTATGATGAGATGTTTTCTGTTTCAAGTAAGATTATTTCTAAATTTGCATCTTAGCATATACAAATCATATGCTGGTCTATGTCCTCTTTTGCACCCTTTCTGATAAAGCAAATATAGATGCACTTTTACTGCAGCATCCCTTTGTACTTGAAGGCTTTTTCTTTGCTGCCTGCTGCTTCCTCTAAGTTGGACACCTGCTGCCACTTCAGTTATTGAAAGTTAGGTTTTGTCAGTGTCCATACATTCTCCATGCAAATGTCTGCAGTCTGCCATGGAGCTATGCTAGAATGAAGAAGATGCCAAGTCAGTTGTTGGCTAAGCCAGCACCAATATGACATGGGAGTATGAACATTGCCCTGTAAGACTATTTCCCAGTTTTCTTATTTCTGTTCACCTTTTTCTTGTCACCCTTTTCTTGTTTAATTGCCCACAAGTAGACCAACAGTTTTCATCTCCAGAGAAGACACAAAAGTGTTTCACCAAGGGAAAATGGTCACCATGCAGGTGTGCTGTGAGACTGCAATGTACAGATGGCATTTTAGCAGTGAGCAGAGTCATCTTTACCATTATCCCCTTTCCCCTCCTGCCCCTGAAAAGGCTGAATTAATCACTTCCCCCAGATTTGAAGGGATGCCCACCTCTGATCTATTCTAAGTTGATCTGTATTTACAAAAGCTCAGAGTTTGCAGAAAGTGCAGGAGGCTCAGAATACCCTCTACTGGTCAGTAGATTTTCTGCAAGGCCACTCAACATCTGCTTCTGATCAGCTGAAGTGAAGAGTTAACATGAAGAGTGTTTAGTTAGTTTCCAACTGCACTGATGCAATCCTCTCTTACTAGCTTCCCTATCCTACCAAAAATTATTACATTAAACAGAGATATTTCACACTGCCTCAAAACTGTAAATAAAGCTTGGGGAGGAAAACACATTTACTGCATGGATTTTATTTGTGGACACGTCATATTCAAGCTGAATAAATAGAGAGGGAAGTTTGTGTACAAACTAGAATAGCTGGCTTGTTTTGTGCAGTTTTTTAAATCCAACATAAGGGAGAGGAAGATAAACCATGATAGATTTTATTTCAGCCTCTCTCGAACCATAAAATCATAGAGATGAAAGGGATAGTAAAGGGGTATCTTCCTTAAAGGCACCAGATCCCATCTGATCTTGAAAGTTAAGCATGGTCAGCCTGGTTAGTATTTGGACTACCAATGAATCCCCGGTGCTGTAGGCTATATTTTGGAGGAAGGAATCTGGAAAACCATCTCTGAATATTTCTTGTCTAAGAAAAACCTTTGATGTTCATGGGGTCACCATAATAGGTGATTTGAAGGCACACCCACTCCAACCCTCTGCCATATAGGAATACACAATTAAAGCAGTCCTGAGGGATGGCAGTCCAATCTTTCTTTAAAGACCTCCAAAGAAGGCAAGTCTATGCCACCACTGCACATCTCTCACAATAAAATCCTTTCTATTTAGGCGGAATCTCTTTTATTGTAATTTGAAGTCATAGTTTTGTGTTCTAGTCTCTTGATAAGCAGGAAACAAGCTTGCTACATCTATTATGTGACATCCCTTCCAATATTTAGAAGGCCATCACATCAGCTCTCAGTCTACTCTCCTCCAAGTCAAACATATAAATTTCCTTAGGTCATTCTTCCCTGTTAACATTTCATCATCTTCATGCAGTGGCCCTACTATTTACTTGTTCTTCCTCTTTTACCAAACATTTATTTATTTATTTATTTATTTATTATTAGTTTCATTTTTATGCCGTATTTCTTCCAGAAAGGGACCCAACCCTTCCCTACTTATCTCCCTCCCCACCTTTCTCCCAGAAAGGGACATAGCTAACCCCGCCTTACTTTTTATTATTTTTAACCTAGCAAGCCTGAGTTCATTCTTAATTTTCACTTTTCTGACTTTTGCCCTGGCACTTTCCACATGCATTGGACCACAGCACCCACCAACTTCATCTAGTATCATATCAGCTAGTTCAACATGATAATCTGGGGAAAGTTGTGTTATTACATTGCTCATGGAGATCTGTCACTTACAGGGGGCAACTAGAAAACTGGAGGTAATGTGTGTGACAGAGACTAGGCTCTGCTCTCAGTCTTTCAGATGCTCTGTGCACCATGGGTGAGAGTTCATTGGGTCCAAGGACATGTTGAGCCTCTAGCCCCATACATGGCTAGAAGCATCTGAAAAACAAATCTGAAAAGAGAGTGAAGGGGAAAGCTAGCAGCATTTTAGGGCATTCCTCAAAAAATATTCCTGTACTACTTGGTATCACATGTCAATTTACACAAATAAAAAGACAAAACTATCCAATAGGGGCTGAGAAGGAGCTATTCCATGACTAGTACTTGGGGTAAGTGCACCAATACTTCTGGCTCCTCACTTTCTGGCTGCAGGTTGATGCACTTCTGACCACCATCAGATCAACAGCCAGATCTCAGGGACTGGACCTAATTCTCCAGTCCTCAGGACAAAGGGGAGGAATCACAGGCTAAGAGGATCAATCTGAAGTGTGTGTTTTGTGAGTATGTGTGTGTTTATGTTGCTCATTTGTTAGATTTTTTCTATTTTATTTGAATGGCATACTCTGTGCAACTGAGGTTGATATTCAATATATCATGCTTTATGACATCACAGGAATTGATCTCTAACCCTCCAGTTTGGGTCTTGAAATCTCAGGGCCTTGGATAGTTCTGACGTTACATCTTAGGCCCCACCCACCACAGAATGTAGTTCTGAGAACTTTTCTGAAATTAATTCAGATTCCCTAGCCTTGATTTTGACTGAAGGATGTGAAAAAACCACAGGTAGTACCAAAATCTGAACTTTGGATGCTTTGGTGTAGACATTCTAGGCGCAATGGACTCACCTCTTCAGGGACTGGCAAACTTTGCATTGGGTTGAGGTTCAACATAGGAGCCACATTAGCTGAAGTCTGGGTCTCAGGGAATTCTGGTGCCATGTTCTGCTCTTGCTTCACCATGATGGAACAAAGCTTGTGCTGAAGGGACCACATACCATTTTCCAGATCTAAGAAAAGAACCACATCAAAATGCAGAAGAGATGTAATGCAAGATGTGCCCATGCCCACTCCACTACATGCTTTCTAATACAGAAGAAAAGCTACAGTAATAGGAATCTTAATTATTGTTTATTTATTAAATTCTGTATTCTATTCAGTTCTGAAACAATTCATTATCTTTCTGCTGAAGAATAAAACCATGGTTAACATTTAATTCCTTACACAAATAATACAAACACTTATCTTTGAACTGGATATGTCCTTTCATGCATGGCAGAAATGGGGTTCCCCACATAATTTCTCTCTTCTAGTTTTCTAAGGAAGGTAATGTCCTTGGGAATGGTATTAGACATGACTGTATTGGAAATACCCAACTGTGGTCTTGCTTTGAGGAGCAACCAAGCACAATGAGGATTAACAAAAACAGGTATTTGAAGGATTGAGGAAGTCTGTCAATGAAGGTAAACTGGCATATATAGTTAATGTGCCCAATCTTACTCAGAAATGAAGTTCTGTAAAATTAATAAAGAATCTCAAGGTTAAAGGTTAGAACATACATCAAGGATAGGACTAGATGGGGACCAGGGGACTATTTTCTTTCCTTGGGGTCACACTTCACTCAGCAAGCCCAAATACCTCCATTTTATTCTACAGTCCCTCTCAGAATGGTGACAGAAGGTGATATTGCATCACTTCTTGTTGTCATTTGCAGAGGAAATGCAGAGGAAAATCAAGGTATTTGGGGTTAGTATGGGGTTCTGGGATGCATGTGGTGGCAGGTTATTTTTGCATGTTTTAATATATTTAGGTTGTTGATTTTGGGATGTTGACTTTGGGACAAATATTGCCCCAAACGTACACCTTTAAAAATGGGGGCAGGAGGTTTGAGGACTTTGGAGTTCAGAGGCCACAAAAGTTTGTTTCAGAAGCCACAAAGAGGAATAGAATAGAGTTGGAACAGGCCTTGTGGACCATCCAGTCCAATCCCCGTGGGCCACACTGTGCCCACACCTGACTCCCTCAGAGTGTGGTGCAGTCTCCATCAGGGGTGCTTTGATTGTGAGTTCCTGCAAGAGGTGGACTGGATGGCCCTTGGGATCTCTTCCAACTCTAAGGAGATTATCAGATGGGGAGCATATCATAAATGTCACACTTATCCTGTCATTAAAGTGGAACTGTATCAAGGCAAACTCACATTAATACAAAATGACAGGACAATTGTAGTTCACTGATAGGATAATAATAATAATAATAATAATAATAACAATAATAAATCTTTATTTCTACCCCGCTCCTCTGTAGAGCACAACTGGAGCGGGGAACAGCAAATTAAAACATACAGATTAAAATACTTCATCAACCCATTCCCAACCACCCACCCCTTAAAAATAAATTAAATTAGCAATAGTTTAAAACCATAACAACATTAAAAACATAATACATCCTCATAGATCTTAGATGAGGGTAAAAATAGCACCAAGCAAGGGGTCAAAATAGGTCCCGTTTTGGAGCCGGGATCTAGGAGGTTTCAGGGAAGGCCTGCCAGAAGAGATGCGTCTTCAGAGCTTTTTTAAAGCAGTCAAGAGATGTTATAAGACACATCTCATCCGGCAGTCCATTCCAAAGCTTGGGTGCGGTAGCTGAAAAAGTCCTCTGGGAGGTCTGCGACAGCCGAGTTTTCACAGGCTGTAGCAGATTCCTCCCAGAGTATTGGAGTGTGCGGGGGGGGGGGGGGGGGTTCATACAGGGAGAGGCGGTCCCTAAGATAAGATGGACCCAAGCCATGTAGGGCTTTAAAGTTTAGGACCAATACCTTGTACTGCGCCCGGAAACTAATCAGCAGCCAGTGGAGAGCCTAGAGCACCGGTGTTATGTGCTATCTCCTTGATGTTCCAGTTACAAGCCTGGCTGCCATATTTTGGACCAGTTGAAGTTTCCGAGTTAAGCACAAAGGTAGCCCCATGTAGAGCGCATTACAGAAGTCCAGGCGTGAGGTTACCAGAGCATGTACCACAGTTTCCAGGTCCCTCATGTCCAGGAAAGGGCGCAGCTGGCGTATCAGCCGAAGCTGATAACATGCACTCCTGACCGTCGCATTCACCTGACAAGTCATGTGAAGTGACGAATCTAGGAGTACCCCCAGGCTGCGAACACAGTCCTTAGAGGAGAGTGTGATTCCATCCAGGACTGGAGACTGTATTCCCAAGCCTGGTTTCAGGCCTGTGACTGTTAGTACCTCTGTTTTGTCTGGATTCAGTTTCAATTTGTTTTCCCTCATCCAATCCATTACCGCCGCAAGACAGTCATTAAGAGGAGAGATGTCATCTGAAGCCTGTGCTGATGATCTGATCATGGAGAGATATATCTGAGTGTCATCAGCGTACTGAAGACACTGAACTCCATGCCTCCGAACGACCTCATCCAGCGGCTTCATATAAATGTTAAATAGCATCGGGGACAGGATGGCGCCCTGAGGGACGCCACAATTAAGCTCGATTTTGGAAGAGCAACTGTCCCCGAGCCTCACCCTTTGGGATCTGCCGGAGAGGAAGGACCGGAACTATCGAAGAACGGTGCCTCTGATCCCTACCTCCCTCAGCAGATCCAAAAGGATGGAATGGTCTATAGTATTAAAGGCCGCAGAGATATCCAAGAGCACCAGCAGGGTCACACTGCCCCTGTCAATGCTCAAGCGGAGGTCATCAGCCAGTGCGACCATGGCAGTCTCAACTCCATGATCTGCCTTGAAGCCAGTTTGAAATGGATTGAGATAATTGGTTTCATCCAAGACGGCTTGCAGTTGGAAGGCGACTGCTCTCTCGATCACCTTGCTCAAAAATGGGAGCAAGGATACTGGTCTGTAGTTGTTCATGTCCAGGGGATCAAGGGAAGGTTTCTTCAGGAGAGGCTTAACAGCCGCCTCCTTCAGGCACAATGGAGCAGTGCCTTCCCTGAGGGACGCATTGATCACATCCCGAAGGAATGTCCTCAATGCGCCCCCTCCCTGAACGACCAGCCAAGATAGACATGAATCGAGGGAGCATGTCGTCTTCCGGGTACTGCCAAGGAGCTTGTCCACATCATCGGTACTCACCGATTGAAACTCATCCAATAAACTGACAGCAACGGAGTTGCTGGACACCTCGCCAATGGATTCTGACAAAACATTGGCATCCAAGTCGTTTCTTATTCGAGAGATTTTATCTGCAAAGTAGATGTTAAACACGTCACAGCAGGCTGTCGTAGGGTCAAGTAGGGGATTCGGCGCAGGGGGAACCTGCGTCAGTTCCCCCACTACCCTAAACAGCTCTGCTGAACGGGACTCTGCAGATGCGATACGTGCAGAGCAGAAGGATATCCGTGCTGCACATAAAGCCTCCCGATAGGCGCAAAGGTGCTGCCTATGGCGAGTTCTGTCGGATATGAGCCGAGTTTTCCACCACTTGCGCTCTAGTCGTCGTCCAACCCGCTTCATCTCCCTGAGTTCATCCTTGAACCAGGGTTTGCTGTTGGGAGCGGGCTGGAGAGGACGTTCGGGGGCGATCGCGTCGATAGCCTTGGGAAGATAGGTGTTCCAAGTGTTCACCAAGGTTTCGACTGGATCACTGGCGTTACAAACCATTAGACCCTCTAAGGCCTTCTGGAAACCAATTGGATCCATTAGCCTTTGAGGGCGGACCATTTTAATGGGTCCGCCACCCCCGGGGGAACGGAAAGCGGCTTGTAGTTCCATCTTGATCAGGAAATGATCCATCCATGACAGTGCGGAGGTTTTGGTTACTTCCGCCCACGGATACTCCTGTTCCGTACTAAAAATCCCATCAAGTGTGTGACCTGCACAATGGGTAGGCCCAGCGACCAGCTGGGATAGGTTCATGGCTGTCATGGATTCCATGAACTCCAGAGCTGCTCCAGATAAATCAGAAGGGCTGGTCTCCAGAGAGATATTGAAGTCACCCAAGACCAAAAGTCTGTTGGACTCCAACAGCAACTCGGAGACCAGCTGAGTCAGCTCGGTCAGGGAGTCCGTTAAGCGACGGGGTGGCCGGTAAACCAACAGAATCCCCAAACTGTCCCTGGTCTTCAGGCTAAGGTACACGCACTCAATGTGGACTGTTTTCCGGACAGGTTTCCTAATCAGAATTAGATTGGTTTTATGGACTATAGCCACCCCCCCACCCACTTTCCCTTATCTGCTCACTGACTGTATAACCCGCTGGGAGAGCCTGCGCCCACGTAGCAGTGCTGGCATCTCCCAGCCAGGTCTCGGTGAAGCATGCCAGGTCGGCCCGTTCATCCATGAGATCATGGATGATAGGGGTCTTACCTTTGGCCGACCTGACATTGCAGAGGAGCAGATTAAGGGACTGTGGAACGGTTGGTGCGCTCTCCAACTTATCCTGGGAAACAGAGTGGACCGAAGAAGGGATATATATCAAACATCAATCCCTTCTTCTTTTGTAACATGTCTCCACTCTGTTGCCGCCATACCTACCCTGCCCCCACACAACCTCGATACCCGCACCCTGGCTACACCCGGCTCCATTATCTGATGGTAGAGATGGTAGGATACTGACAAGCATGATGTGATATGAAAATCTTTTCATGATCATGCAATAAGGATGGGACAAGGACGTCCTTTCCCCCATCTGATAATCTCCTATGATTCTGTGTATTATGGCATAGGTTTCTATAGGCATTTGATCAATTATGGACTTCCTTAGGGCTGGTCCCATATTTTGTACTATCTGAGACAAACAACAAAATGGAGCCTTTCTTCATGCAGAAGGCCTTTTTCCATATAGATAGTGAATCTTACTTCAGGACTGGTGATGGTTAAGAGTCTTTCAAGATATCTAAAGCAGCAGGGTAGTTTGGGAGTCCAGGACAAAGTGAAACTAGCATGTGAAACCGGAGAGAGAATTAAAAAGGAATACCCCCACCAGCATCTGCTGTCTGAGGTTCCCTCACTCTAAGGATAGGGAAGCCCTGAATTGCCCTCCAATCTTATTTCACAAGTTAATGTCCGTTTTAAACAGTTTATGGTATTTTTGTTGCCATCTGTTTCATAGGAGTTAATATGACTTCTCTGGAACTGGGAAGATAAAATATTTTTCTTTGTGGTGGCTAAAGATTGATTCACCCCCTATCCTCAACACCAATGCTTGGCAGGCAGAATATCTGGTACATGTGAAAGCACTGCTGATTCTCCTGTAAGTTCACTATCAGCTATACCATTTGAGAGACAGATGTCTGACTTCTACTTGGAAACAACAGAATACTGATGAAATGAAAACCAAAATGTTTGAAAAGTGGGCTCCCTGTGCTATTTCCATGTTCATTTTTAATGAAATTTTCATGTTTAAAAAGTGAACTCGTACTATTTTCATTTTTTATCTCTGTCCAAATTATGTCAAAGCAGGAGCTTTGAGTACAGACTTGACAAGTTCCTTCCTCATCAGCTGCTCTCTTTCCAACAGATGTTGGGCTTCCCAACAGATGTTACTTGCTAGAGCAGGCAGGTAACAGAGTGTGCTGCTATTTCCAGACAGAAGCGAACCACACAATTGCATACAAGCTGAAGGGAAACTTTTCATCGCTAATCATGAGCATGAGAAAGAACCCAAATATAACTTGAGGAGTTCCTTCTAGGAACCTACATCTATATGTTAACAAAGGAGAGTATGGGAGTCAAGAAGACTGCCACTTCAGACTGAAATTTAGGATTTCAGATCTGAATATTCTTTTAGTTGGACTGGACAGCCCTTGTGTGGTCCCTTCCAACTCTATGAGTCTTATCACACTAGATTAATCTTGCTCAGAAATGGGATTTTCGAAGAAGAAAAACCCCACAAATGTTGGATGATTTTCAGATACGATTCTCCCAAACAACAATAATGCAAAAATAAAGTGAACATAAAGTGGACAAAAATGATGGCTTTCTACTTTTGGGAAGTTCTATGATTATATACAGCAGTCCTCTGTATCCATGAATTTCTTATCAATGGATTCAACCATCCATGTCTTAAAATATATAACAAATTCCAAAAAAGCAAACCTTAATTTTGCCATTTTATGTTAAGGAACACAATTCTACCACACCCCGATGGTGAACCTATGACACACGTGTCAGCACTGATACGTGTAGCCATTACTGATGATACATGGCCGCTGAGGCGGGCCGCATGCCAAGAAGGATGTTTCATCCTTGGCTCCTGTACAGCCAAGTGCAGTATAAGACTCTAGTCACAAATGTTCATCCTTGGCTATTGCGCTTGGCCATGCTGCATTCTGCAGCTCCCTGCTCTGCTGGTGGAAGTGAGGGCAAAGATCCTGGCTTAACCGGAAGTCCCAGAACTAAATGCTCTGTGACGTACTTCTGTTGTTTTGGCCTCCATCACAGAGTGTCTAATAGGGGAGGATGAAACATTTGCTGCTCCTGAGGATGAAACAAGTCACAAATGTTTCATCCTCCCCTAGACACTCTGTGCTGGAGGTCTGTAGGCCAAAACAACAGAAGTTCGTCACAGAGCGTCTTGTTCTGGGACTTCCGGCTAAGCCACAATCTTTGCCCTCAATTCCACCGGCAGAGCAGGGAGCAGCGGAACGCAGCAGGAGACGCATCTCTAGGGGCCCTGCCATTACTAGTAACCAACAGTTAACCACAGCAAACATTATCTACTGTTCTGAGGTGTCATGGATTTCTAATCCATCATTACTGAGATAAGTGATTTAAACTATAAATATTGTGAAATAATGTTTTTTCCTCAAAGTGGCACACCACTTGAGTTATGCTCAGTTTTTTGGCGAAGTTTGACACAACAAGCTCAAAAGGTTGCCCATCACTGTACTACACCATTTCATGGGACTTGAGCATCCAGATCTCCTGGAACCAAACTGCAGTAGATACCAAGGGCCCACTCTAAAAGCTCTCTACAAATAGGAACCTAGTAAGCCAGAGAAAGAGGTTCTGTCCCAGAGCATCAGCTGTGCTAATTTTCTGTTTGCAGGGAGTCTGTAAAGCATTCAAAATATAGTCAGCCCACCTTCAGACCACAGTGGTACATTGCATTCTATGGACTATGGACTACTCCTTTGCATATCCCCCTGCTGTGCTGCCCTCAGTAGAGGTAAGCAGGACACTCTAATCATATATGGAAAGAGAAATCCCCGAGGTGCAAGTGGAGTTTGGTAAAGAGAGAGGTGCTAGAAACCTCATTGCAAACATAAAATGACTAATGAAGTCCACCAAGGAATTCCAGGAAAAAAAATCAGACTATAGTGATGCCTTTGACTACATAGAACATTAAAAGCTATGGATGGTTCTTGAAGTTAGTCCTGATGAGAAATCTGTACTTAGGATAAAAGGCTACAGTTAGAACAGAATATGGAGAAACAATGGTTCCCAATTAACAAAGGGGTCAGGCAAGTAGGGTACAGTGGTTTGAGCACTGGACTAGGACTCTGGGGGCCAAGGGTTTGAATCCCGACTCAGCCATGGAAACCCCTTGGGTAATTTTGGGCAAGACATACTCTCTCAGCCTAAGAGAAAGACAATGGCAAACCCTCTGAATAGGTCTTACCAAGCAACCCCTAGCATAGGGTCACCATAACAACAACAAAATCATCGACATGTTGGGAAACAACCAGTAGGACAGTGGGAAGTACAATAAATCATTTGGGGGAATACATAAGTGTGCACAGGTATGCCCTTTCAAAACAGTCTAAGAACAAGAATGCTTTCTTTCTTTTCTTTCTTTCTTTTTTTAGGGCAAGATATTAAAATATGTGAAGGAAAGGAAAATGAGATAGAATATTCTAGCAGATGGAATGGCCGGCTGGCTGGCTGGCTGTAATCCTGAAAAGGAGCCCTCCATGCTGAAGGATTTCATTGGAGAAGCTACTTATAAATAATTGTGTTATAGGTGCAGCTGTCATCATATAAGTGTCTTTAAATAATCCTCAGCTACCCAGGGAAGGTGTTTCTTGGTAATGCAATCCCAGGATACTCCTGTTTTCTCCCTCTATATAACAAGACACAAAAAGTGTGTGACATTCAGTGTCAGAGGACTAAGCTAATTTATGGGCAGCTTACATAAATTAGAACACTGCCAAGAACATGCAGAATCTAGAGCACATATAATGCCAGAGGGTTGAAAGTCATCTTTCCCTTTTTCACTTGCACTAATAAGCTTGGCATGTACCACTATCTGTCATGGGCTGAGCCCCCCAAATAATATGATTAAAAACTGATGATAATTTTAAGAGACAATAGACTCAGTCTATTTTATAAAACTATTGGCATCATTATGTAGTGACACAACAGTCCCCCCAGATACATATTTTTGTCTGAGGATTGAAAATCAAACTAGGCATATTCTAACTCCTAACCCCTTATAAAATGAGATGAGGGAAATATTGCTTTAAAAATAAAAAGAAGAATGTGTGTATGTGAACTAAGCCCAGAGAGTGGAAATGTTTTGGACTACAATAACCAGACTGCCCCCCTTCCCAACAGCATGGCCAGTAACCACATTAGATGAAGTATTCTGGGATTTGTAATCCAAAAAAGTAATGGAGTCTGTCATGAAGGTCACTTTCCATCAGTCAGGTCCCAAGAGGATTCAGCTTGGGGGAAAAATGCCTGTGGGGAGGGACTGTGTGAACCATAAGGAGACAGAGCACCCTCTCATTTGGACAATGCCCTCTTTATCCTGTAAAATGGATTCTTCCTTCCCTCTGCTTTATACATGAATAGAAGAGTCTTTTTTTAAAAAAGGATCTGCTGCCATTGTGTCTCATTTGGGTCCCACTTCCACAGCTTTGTTTTTGAGAGGACTACAGGAGGTCAACACCACTGGGAAGTAATCTTTCCCTGGGAGAGCCAGCATGCTATGAGTACTGGACTAGGCCAGGGGAAATATTAGTGTTAATCCTCACTAATCCATGAAAGTGACTGGGTGGCTCTCAATCACTAACCTGCACCATTGTGAGAATAAAGAAAAAGTGGAAGGAAAGGAATTTATTTATTATTTAGAGTATACCCTGCTCTTCAGTCAAAAGGCTCCCAGTGGTCTTCAAATTGTTAATTTGACATTTCCTTGCCCTCAGGTTTACAATCTAAAAGATAGGAAACAAGAGAGTTTGTGTGTGGTGTAGTGGCTTGAGCATTGGACTAGGATTCTGGAGGCCAGAGTCTGATACCCGCTTGGCCATGAAACCCACTGGATGACCATAGGCAAGTCACATGCTCTCAGCCCCAGGGAAAAGCAATGGGAAACCTCCTCTGAACAAATGTTGCCAAGAAAATCTTATGATAGGATTGCCTTAGAGTTGCCATGAACTGGAAATGACTTGAAGGCACACAACACTCACACACACACACTCACACACACACATATTGAGGGATGAAAAACAAATGGGTCCTTGACCAGATCAAGCCTGAACTTTCTCTGGAAGCCAAGATGATGAAACTGAGGCTGTCATACTTTGGTCACATCATGACTTCATACCGCTCCGAGTGTATGAACAGAGGAGCGGGCTATAAATAAACTATTATTATTATTATTATTATTAGAAAAGACAATAATACTAGAAAAGGTAGAAAGAATAGAATGGGAGGAAGACCATCACCAGATGAATAGACTCAATCAGAAAGGCCATGAGTCTAAGTATACAGGATTTAACCAGAGCAATGGAGGATAGGGTATCTTGGAGATGCAGGTTGCCATAAATTGGGGTTCACTTGAAGGCAGTTAATAACAACAAAATGGAAGATTGAGATCAAGTCTAGCAAATGCTGGCTGTCATTCCCTCCTTCAAAGGCCAGAACAATGGCAGCTGGTAAGGAGAGAGGGCTTTTCTTCATTTGCTGGAGTCAAGGCATAATGGTGCTGTGCGCTGTTCTCTCCCTCAACCATCTCCCTGAACTATCTAAGTTCCTCAGAAGAAAAGAGGGACATAAGTGTAATAAACTAATTATCTAAATTTCCCAGTGCATGAAGTCTGGTTATGGCCCATCACCAGAGATCAGGTTTGCCAATTGGCTCTGCTCCTGTCATCAGCTGCTTCACATGCCAATTTTTTTCCCTAATGACTGAAAAAAGTCTACCCATTAGTGTTATTCTTGGAAGATTATGTATTCACTTTCTCCAGTCCTGTAATGCACATCTGTCACCAATATGGATCCTCTAAATACAAACCATCAGGGGCATTTTTTGTGTTGACACCCAAGTTGTGGGCAAAGAAGTAACAGATGGATCACTTCCCCAACTCGTTGGCCATTTGCTTGGAATGCCACAGGCACAAGAAAAGAACAGCCACGTTGGAGCAGACCCAAAACATACCTGTTCTGTTCTCTCTTCAGTTGCCTACAAGCAGGTCATGAGCAAGATGGAAGTCCAAGTGCCTCCTTCATCTCAGACTCCCTAGCAACTAGCAACTGATACAGACAGGCCTGCTGTGTCCAGTAGGTGACTTAATATAATACTTTGACCAGTAGTCAGCAATTGAGCCATCCCCAAGAATTTATCTAAACTCTTTTTAAAAGTCAGCTAAACTGGCAACTAGAACTACATCTTGTGAAAGTAAGACATCTCAAGTCTGCAGGAAATTTGCATTTCAGAGAAGGCTATAGGTACCAATACAGTGTAGCATACCTGCCACCCTGTCACAGAGGATACCAGTTCACATGTGACCAGGCAACACCAGAGTGGATCAAGATGGCAAAATATATTAATAAGGAAGAACACACAAGCTAAGAGATGCTGCAGTGGTCAGCTTTTGCCTGAATGTATAGGAACAGACAAGATTCCATCCCTTCCTCCCCTCTCATCGAGTTACGACAATTGAATGCGAACTACTTTTACACTTTGAACTCAATGTGCAGCAATTGAAGTAAGACGAGGATGACAAAAGTAGAAAGTGGAAAGAGAATGGAGCTGGGACATTTTCCCATCCCAGATGATTTCACATGGCTGCTATTTACAAAATAAAACCAATAATCCATACCACAGACCAGTTAGTTGCATTCATGCAATCAATGTCATGTCTAGTTGGGCTCTCAATCCATAAATCTATGTGTTCAAAAGAGGATCCTTTTGGAATCTGAAATAGAGTCTTTGTCAAGTGGGAGTATATATTTAGAAATGTAAAATAATCTGAATGGAATTGCAGCACCCTAAACACGCAGAAATCCAATATATTAAAAAGCTAAAGCCTAATCTAGGAAGTGCCCTGTAGGTCTTAGCACACTGCTAATAAAATAAACACATTAGCATGTCGTTAGCTGCTACTGACAAATCATGCTCCAGTCAGGCAAAAGTTACACCATGATTTTGTGTCAGGAGATCTCATTAAAACAAAAGAACCTCCTGCTATCTCCCCCAGTCTAGATGTAAATAGCTCACCAAGGTTTTGTATATTAGCCTGCATGACATGTAAAAGCACCCTCAAGTTTCCTTTCTCTGGACAAAGGGGGAGGGGGCGCTAAAGATCTGTCATACATGTATGCATACATTTGAGTTCTTTATTTTTATATGAGAAAAGACTTGTCAATTGGGATGGAGATTTATATCATAGAAGCAATAAGGAAAAGAGAGACTCTTAATACTCTTACCCATCATCATTTATTTATTTATTTATTTCAAGGATTTATATCCCACCTTTCTCCCACAATGGGATTCAAGGTGGGTCTCTCGTTCCTAATCAAATTTTTTTAATCTATTTTATTTATTAATACAAATACAGTTAGTCCACCATATTGGTGGGCTAGCCTTCTATGGACTCAAGCATCTATGGATTGCACCACCCTATTATTATCATCAATGACAACACATGCATTATAATGGGGCTTAAGCATGTGTGTTTTTTCTCATCCAAGGGGAGTGGGTGAAACTGCCACAGATGGGAAATTCACACTGTATTTATATCCTGATTTATATTTAATTATCTCAGGGTGGTGTACAATAACACCAGCTTGAGCAAATTAAAAGAATAACAAAAATAGTTTAAAACAGATGAAAAACTTATTACTGTAAACAATCTGACAAATTAAAGGAAAACACTTTAAGGCCAACTAAAACAGTTTGAAACAATTTCAGTCAGTGCATATGTTGGTGTTGCCTTGATACCGTAGAAGAATCTTGACTCCCAAGTTTTGCACGTGCATGTAAATGGTCCCAGGTTGCCTGTGCACCATTCCCTTTCCATCCCCATCTTATCAACCCAGAAATGAACTGTAAACTGTGTTTCAGCTGAAGTTGTTCTGTACTAAACAGAGCTTGGAAAAGTTACTTTATTAAACTATAATTCAGCCTGGCCATATTGGTTGAAGGATTCTGGGCTGTAGCCCACAAAAGTAACTTCACCAGTCAGTGGCAATAAATACAGGCAAAAAAAAAAAAAAAAGTAAAGACATGAGAGATTGTTAATTTTTTTAAAAAGGAAACTATTAGGGTTAGTTCCTTTGGGGAGCCAGTTTGGTCTAGTGGACTGAGAGTTGGACAGACTCTGGGAGATCAGGGTTGAAAATCCTGCTGAGCCACTGAAATCCACGGGGTAACTTTGGATAAGTCACACTTTCTCAGCCTATGAGGAAAGCAGTGGCAAATCCTCTCTGAATAACTCTTACCAGGAAAACCCTATGAAAGGGTCACCATAAATAGGATTCAATGTGAAAGCACTCAATAACCACATTGTGCTACCAACCCTATTATCATTATCATTATTTGTATCCCGCTCTTTTCTCAGAACTGGGGGGAAAAGGGCAAACTTGTGTAAGAGGAAATGAATGTATCAGCTGATGCATCTGCATTCCATAAATTGACTGGGACATTTTAAAGGAAGATAATACAACCTATTAAATAGTGGAAAGATAGCTGCTCCCTGCTGTGCTAAGGATACCAAGAGTACTAGTTTGAGCAATATTCCCTGGATAGTATGTATACAGTCAGCAATGTGGAATGTGTGTGGTACCCTAGATAGACTCATAATCTGCATATATGAGAAAACCATTGATTCTGCAGAGCAGCACAAGGGCATAGCTGTGCAGAGAGATGAATGGTCAGGGAAAACTACCATATATACACAACTATAAGTCAACCTCATGGATAAGTCAAGGGAAAGATTTGGGGCCAAAATTATGGATTTTTATATGACCCATAGATAATTCAAGGGTAAAACCTAGGAGCATGTAACAAAGGACGTAAAGGATGGAGCAAAGGAAAACAATGCCAAAATACTTTAAAAATTCTGACAGGCATAACTGTTTGTACTCATACAAAAGGCTGGGTGGATGAGAGATTAAAGGGGGTGGGGCTTCTATGTGTTTGAGGAGGGGTCTGTGTTTGCCCCTCGCATATTTCTGAGGGACACAGACTCCAAGTCCACTAAAATGGAGGGGTGACTTTACTTCTCTGTTCTCACCAGTTTCAGTTCATTCACGGTCACTTGAACTACAATCTGGCCTCATGATCCTCCCTTTGAAGGACCTCATGATCCTCCCTTTGAAGGAATCTATTCCAGAATGAAGGAGCACCGTTGTGGAACTTATAAACTGCTAACACATGGCTTTAGCTAAGAAGTAGGATTCCCATCATCCAGTTTTACTAATGACCTTTCTCAAATTTGACTAAAGAGGGATTTAGAAAGGTTTGTCCTGGGCAGAGAACCATGGAGAAAGCAGGTAAGCAAGGAGTGTAGACATTCTGTTCTAGTAGGATAAATGAAGTACTTGCAGCCTGTACAAGCAGTGATGTCATTACAGTTGCCGTCACTCAGTGCAGTGACTCATGGTGTCAACCTCCCCATTGACCTCCTCCCATATCACACCATACAGAATTTTCTTAATGATATTCTTGTACTAATGTTACTCGTAAATCGTAATTCCCATGAATTTAATGGCAATAGTTGTGACATAAAGAACAAGCAAAATTAAAATTATACATTTAAACCTCATAAGCATGGCCTAAATGCATTTAAATTTACATAGTTTCATGTGGTTAAAGTGAAAATTTGGTAAGATGTGATGTTTTTAAGGAAAATGTTTAAAAGACTTAAAAACATTCAAAACCCTGAGGCCTCTCCTTTCTCTGCCTAGGGAGTCTCCCCCCACTCACACCTCTACTGCAGGACTCCAGGGTTTTAAAGAGATGCAAGAGTATGACACTGCTCATTTCTGCCAAAAGGTAGACATTTGGGAAGCAATGGTATCAACTCCCCTTAGGGTGTCACCTGGTGTGACCCAGCTCCCTGCAGCCCTCTAGTAATGCCCTTGTATTTTGGAATGACCTGCCAGAGGAGGTCTGTCACATTACAACTGCTGGCGGAGATCCGTCACATTACAACTGATGCCTTCAAGAAGGCTATTAAGAAGGATCGCTTCCGATGGGCATTCCCAGATTGATAGATGGGCTCTCCCATTGTCCCATAACTGTGTCTCATAACTGTGGTTGCTTTGCTCATCCTACAATGCCTCATTTTAATGAGGGTTAATTTTAGACTGGTTTTAGTAAATTGATTGTATTTTATGGTGTTTTGTTTTTTAAGTGGGGGGTTAGGGAATTATGTTTAATTAATGTCATTGTGATATTTTATTATTGTTAACCACCTTGTTCCTTCGGGGAGAGGTGGGATATAAATAAATTTTATTATTATTCTTACCAGTAACAATTTCAATTCTCCAACTGTTAGTCCATATATATCCAAAATGGCACCACCAACATATAGGTTGAAGTACAGCTGTACATATCAATAGGAGTTTGGAGAGGGAGGGGCTTCATGGTTTGCAGACTTTTTTCCCTTTGGAAACACCTTTGGCAAGGACTAAAACAATCCCAGAACTGAAGTTGTCTAGTGACCATAGAAAATTGACTGACTGCAGAATGGAATTGAGCATAGTGGAAGAAGCCAAATTACAAACAGCCATGAAGAACAGCAATTCATCCTGCAACATTTTGTTGCAGATCCTATTTGTTATACTCAAATATGCAACACATGAATTGTTTGTGTGAGGAAGTTGTCTTTGGAGAGTGCCTTGTCTTCAGCCAGAACATGGAAAACTTGCATACTTGGGACTGTTCCACTCCAAATCCCCTAAAGCAACACATCCTGGGCTATGCAACTGGAGGATTCTGGGAATGATAATCAAAAAAAATTTTTTTCTGAGCTGCCTTCCCCTCATGTCTGCTGTCATAGTGTAGTCCAGTAAAAAATACCATGTGACAAACTCCATGTGACACAATTGCTCATGATTACATGATTTGAAATAATTTTAAGCTACAGTGGACCCTTTCTAGCCATAGGGATTCAATCCTGCTCTCCAACCCAACAAGAAAAAAATGGTCATGATTGCACCCCATACTATTAAATAATAGCAATGTGAACACGGACATGCTGAAGCATGTGCATTCATGTCACCGCTATTTAATAATATGGGATGCAATGATCTATGGGCAGTGGAAATCGTGGGTCTGGAGACTGTAGTTCCTGAGGGCCCACTATATTTTAACCAGTTTTACACTGTCTTTTCAGCTTGCTAAATATGTTGTTAGCCTTTAAAAATTCATTTTATTTTTATGCTATTGAAATTAGTCAGATGGTTTTATAGCATGCTGCCCTGAGATCTTTAGATAAAGGGTGGGATATAAATATGTAAACAAGCAAATAAAAATGTTTTCTTTCAAATAGTCCTACAATGAAATGTCAGAAACCTACAAAAGCTATTTGCCTCTTGCCTCCTCTCTTCTTCACATTTGTGTATATGCAGCCTGGACAATCAATGACCACATCAGGGAAAACTCATTGCTTGCTTTTGCTAAAGGGAAGTTCCTTTTTTTTTTTTTTTTGGTTGATCTCTTGTATATACTGAATCTCTGCCATTCCCTTTTCAGGCTGACTGTTGTCTCTCAACCACTGGGACACCCACATGGTCCCACAAATTACAGGATCCACTGCTGGGACTGCTCTAAAAATATCTTGTCATCATGAATTATCCCAAAATGAATTGTTTTAAAAATAGGCTTTGAAATGACTGTTCCTCTCCGTCTCCTGTGGAGAAGGCCACTGGTAAGAAAGAAAGACACTTAGTCTTCCACAAGCACCAGTGTGTACTGGCAGCAGGCAGCAGCTTCCACTCTGTCCACACCCAAGCCCAAAGTGCCAGGGAAGGCTCAGAGTTCTAGGCATCCACACCCAATAACCTCAGAATCCCTCTCAACTGCCTCTATGGATTGCCAGAAGAGGGAGGGAAGAGGGTAAGTTGACACCTTTTACTAGGCCTCCTTCTTGGAGTGGAAATGTGTGAGTTCTGCAGGATTTTTCCAGCCAGGTAGCAGAAGGCTAAGCTTTTTCATGCATGGAGGGTAGCTTTGATTACTGGAGCAGACTTGTTTTCCAAAAAGCAGGACCTGAACCAATGCATGGGAACTGAGGAGAAGCAGCCCTTTCTGATAAATGCTAGTAGAATCAGTCAAACAGTAAGAGCTGTTTGGCAGTAGAACAGTCCGCCTTGGCAGGTGACCAGCTTGCCTCGTCTGTAGATATTTAAGGAGAGGCAGAAAGGCAATCTGTCAGGGATGCTTTTGTTGCATCTTGAACTGCTGATCTTGCATAGGATTGGAGCAGGACTAAATGACTTCCAAGGTCCCTTCCATTTACAATTTTTTTATTCTACCTCAAGCAGGAATCTGAGCTCAGGAACCATGTGAATACTTTAATCCAGTGGTTTCCAAACTCTGGCCTTTCAGATGTTTTGGACTTCAGCTCCCAGAATCCCAGACCACTGGCCAATATGGTTGAGGCTTCTGGGAGCTGAAGTACAAAATATCTGGAGAACCAGAGTTTGTAAATCACTGCTGTAATCCCACACAAGCATAAAGTATGGTCTACACTTGTTCCAAAGATCTTTGACTTAACTTTATTTTTTCTCTTTTTTTTCCAATTAAAGCAAGTTGTACAATTATAATTGAAAATATATGCTTCAGTAGAAGTGTGTGGTGGAATCTCAGAAGCCAGAAAGGTTATTGAATAATATTTCCAAATGCTGAAAGCAGGGCTACAGCTCCCTGCATCACTCCTGATCTCTTTCCAGGATAAGTAGAGGTAGAATGAATTGTGCAAAGTAAGATAAAATAATGCAAAAACTCTGCATTGGCATGATGTATAAAGAAGCACAGATTCCATTTTTCTTTGTATAGAATATGGGAGGGGAAGCAGTGTCACATAGAGCACAAACATTTAGTTCCAAGACCAACATGCCATCTACAATGTTCCTAAGGCCTGAATGTAGCAGGCCTTTTCTGAAGAAAACAAGCTTCTTTCCAGTTTTAAAGAACTTCATTGAGCATGCAGTGAAACTTCCCTGTCCATCCATCCTGGAGATATCCAAATTCAATCACTGTTTTTGTCACACTAACATCAAAACCATCAACCAGTCTGGAATCCCATTGTTGATTCCTGGGAAAGGTAATCTATCTTGTCAAGGTAGCCCACTGCTTGGGGCTAGATTTTAGGCATAAGCATGGTTTCAAAACCTAACCTGCACGCACAGCCAGCATATATCTCAGAGCTCTATGTATGTTGTGTCACTCTCAGACCTCCCAGTTTACCATGGTCTATTGGACATCTAATTATACCTGCAAACTCCTCAAATCCCACTATTTCTTTTATTAGCAATAAGTGCTATGTCTGTGTGAATTGTTTTTGTGTGTGTGATTGCATCCTGTATATTTTCTAAATAAAACCCTCTTAATTCACCTTGAAAATCTCACATTCTCCTCAGTTATTACTGGTATGGTGTAAACGGTCCTAAGGTTACCCAGCCTCATGCAAAGCTAATTTCCCCAACATTTAAAGTAAGCCTGATAGTTGGTGGGGACCTTCCAGTCCCACCACCTGTTGAGGATGAAAATGGGCATCCCAACATGTAATCAACAAGAAATCTGAGCATGTGTTTTTGCCCTCAACAGGAGCAGCAGCACACTAGGCAGGCTTTACATGGAGCTTCTGCCTATGAGGAAGCAGAGGCTCTGAAAACAGGCCACACTGTTTCCTTACGCTGCTCAGCACAAGGATGGGAGACAGTGCAGCTCTTGGCATATGGACGCAATCCAGCTTTCCACATTCCAACAGAATCTGAAGTCACTCTGGGATTTCCGGGAAACACTGGGGTCTTCCCTTACTTTGCTCAGTTCAGAATAAAGTTATGTTAATGGCTAAAATACCACCAATCCTCCCTGGAAGTAGCCATACATTATATCAGGACTGCCAGCACCACTGAGTTAATATGGCATTTTTCACAGTGTGGCCAAGCCCTGCATTTAACTGTAGCCTAGTATCTTTGGTGTTTCCTCAAGCATAACTAAAATTGCTCATGTTTTAGACTAGATCTTCTAATAATGATCCAAAGGAAATAAAATTTCTGGGCTCCATTATTTTTTTTCAGAATGTGCTTGGTCACTTTTAAAAAAAAATCCAGACACAAGCAAACTGTTAAAAAAAAATATTGCCTAACAAAAACTGCAGTTATTGGGCCCTAGGTCTGGGAGAAAAGTGGAAAATAAATAAAATATATTCCTCCTACATTAGTGTCCATTTTTATTCATGTCCATGTTGGACACAGCAAATAAAGATCTGTCCAAGAGATAGAGATGCAGGCAGAGTGAACTGGAAACAAACCAATATGTATTTTTTTTAAAAAAAGCTTACTTTGGCTCAGAAGACAGCAAGCTTTAAAATATGGACACATCTAACAACATTTAGTGAATAACATGAATGAGAGGTCAGTTCACTGGACAAGATCCAGGTTGGAAATTTTCAGTTATCACATTAAATGACTGTGAGACAATAAATGTTTTCTCCTCTGAAAATAGTGGGTGAGTGACTCTGCTGTGAGTCATTAAGCCAAAATCTCTGTTTAGTCTGCCATTGTAGTAGTCTGTAATAGGAAAACAGAGGTCAATGCTAAGTTTTATCTATTTTATACTATATATCAAAGCTTTGTTTTTATTAGAAATGGTACTTGCTGCTGATGCTCTGAACAAAGGAAAACACTAAAGAAGACAAACCAGAATTGCTTTTATTCAGCTAAAATTTCCTCCAAAATTTTACACATTGTTGTTGTTGTATGACTTCAAGTTCTTCCCAACGTATGGCAACCCTAAAGTGATCCTCTAAGGCAAGAGGGTGTGACTCACCCATGATCATACAGTGGGTTTCTATGTCTGAATGGAGATTTGAACCCTGGTGTCCAAAAGTCCTAGCCCAACACTCGAATCACTACATCACATGAGCTCCTATGGATGTTTACTTAGATATAAACCACAGTGTGTTCATTTAGGGAAGGGATAAGAATAATGTAGCTCTTCAGCTGTTCTTGGACTGTGGATCCCAACCAGCACAGCCAGTGTTGATGAATGCTGGGAACGGCAGTTCAACAATATCTGGAGGGCCACATGATTATCACCTCTGAAACAGAGCATACACTCCTAGGCAACATCCTGTTAGTGACATATGGCAGCAAGGTCAATGTACACCTGCATCTATATTTTTGGTTAGTGCAGAGTTTCTTCCACCCTCTAAAGTGATGCAACCCGCACTAGGACTCATCAGTTTGCTGTGTTAAGCTATGAGTCTTATTACATCTGTTGACGGCTTTAGAAAAGCCTTAAAGACGCATCTCTTCTGGCAGGCCTTTCCAGATAACATTTAATTTCCCGGCTCCATACCCACTGTTGACTCCTTCTCCTAGTTCCTCTTCCCCACCTTCGTAATTGTTTCACACAGCTTTGGCAGTTACTTTTATATGTTTTATTTGCACTATGTTTTTAATTCTTAGCTATTTAATTCTATTTTAAGGGATGGGTGAGGGGAATTGGGATTGTTGTATTTTAACTTGTGCTGCTTTTAACTATGTTGTACCCCGCCCCGATTGCCAGTTCAGAGGGGCGGGCAATAAATATATTATTATTATTATTATTATTATTATTATTATTATTATTATTATAAGCTCTCCACTCCAAAACCATTCAGTGACTGGTAGGAGTGGGTCAGAGAAGTATCTGGTTAGCCCTCCATATTCAGATGCACAATGATTATATCATCTGCTCAAATCTATAGAAGTCCCCAGCAGTGGCATAACCAGGGGCAAGTGAGAGTTGCTGAAGGGATCAGGTGACACCCCAGAAGGGGGTGTCATCCAGTGAAGGAGTACACCCAGAGGCAAGCAAGAAAGGCACTTTCCCAGTTGCCCAGCAGCTTGCACAGGACCCTAAATGGGCCCTCCAGAGGTCACAGTGGCACCTGCCTCAGTAGTGATGGCACAGCTGTATCCACACCAGACTCTGAAGCCCTGAGACTGTATTTCTGCCTGTGAAACTTTCACTCTATGCTCTGCAATACAGAATTTTCACCTATGTGTGTTTAGGACTGCAGCCATATGTATTCCCCTACCTATCTGCCCTTTCTTGGGCTGTTCCTTACCCTGTTATAGTATATTACTGAACTTAAACATATTGTTTAGAGGAAGAAATTGGACCTGATGGTAACAACACCCTAAAAGAGGCATGGTAGAAAATTCAGGTTATGATCACATTTTCATTCCAGTTTTATTTTTTATTTCATATTTACAAGGGAAAACTAGATCAAATTAATTGCCAAGGGACAAATCTAACTCTAGTCCACCAAGGGCATGTGTGCCTCCTTTTCTCTAGTCAGAGAACATCTGTTTTCAAAGGGAATGTCCCTTTTGTGTCTAATTTGGAATTTTCTTGATTCTGGGAGTTTTCAATTTTAAAAAATAACTTTTTCAAACACTTAGTACATGCTCATACTGGACTTATCAGTGTCAGTTCTGCTCCTTTCTTAACAACTGTATGGGGCTTTATGACATGAAGATATATGGGTTTTTAAGCCAAGCAAGGACTATCCTCACACTCACCATTGGCATTCTCTTCTGTCTTGACAGGCATGAGGGGACTCTGTGGAGCAGAATCTCCACTCAGGGAGTAGCTGTGTTCTGCCTGGATGCCAGGAGTAGGAGGGTCCAGATCCATGTCCAGTAGAGGGTTCTTTTCAGCCAGTATGGGGTCATCAAAGAAGCTGTTGAAGAGTTCATTTGAAAAGTCCTCCATATTCTCTGAGAAGTGGTCAAAGCTCTCTGAGAAATGCTGAAAGAGGGACAAGTGAAAAAAAGAGTTGGCATCACCTCTATGAAATATTAGAATGAACTAAGAAAGGGGAAATACTTCAAAGAGATTTGCTCTGCACAAAGATAACTTTATAGCACCTTTGAGCAGGAACAAAGGGCCATCTAGTCAAAGCCCCTACTAAGCAAGAATATTCAACTAAAGCAGTCCAGAAAAATATGACCATCCAAATAAAGATTTTCAAAGAGGAGGAGTTCACCACCCTCCAAAGCACTCTATTCTACTGTTGAACAGTTCTTACAATAAAGTCCTTTCTATTGTTTAGGTAGAATCTTTTTAATGTTAGGTAGTCATGAAATTTGAATCAATTGGTTCATGTTCTAGTTTCTAGAGTAGCAGAAAACCTGTTTGCTCCATCTCTTACATGATGTCCTTTTTTTGTTTTTTGGCTGTCGCATCTCTATGTATAACATTCACATACCCCCTCTTCTTCCTCTTTTACCCATTTCTTCAGCCTAATTCTTATTTAATTTGGCTATTATGTCACATCTCAGTCTTCTCTTCTCCAAGTAATCATATCCAGCTCCCTAGGTTGTTCCTCATAAGGCTTGGTTTCCAGATATTTAATCATTTTGGTCACTCTTCTCTGGACACATTCCAGATTGTCAGCATCCTTCTTGAATTGTTGTGTTCAGAACTGGACACAATATTCCAGGTGAAGTCTGACCAAAGTATAATAGAACAGCGCTGCTGCTTCCCTTGATCTGGACACTATGCTCCTGTTGATGCAACATAGACTTGCACTGGCTTTTTTTTTGGCTGTCGCATCTCTATGTATAACATTCACATACCCCCTCTTCTTCCTCTTTTACCCATTTCTTCAGCCTAATTCTTAGTCTCAACTAGAGCAGAGCTATTGAATAAATGGAATTACTACTTATCAAATGTCCTATTGATTCAATAGGTCTATTCTGGCTGGAAACACCAACCTGATTAAGGCCTTTGTCTATGGATTAGTTTGGTTGGTTTAGTGGCCCTCCAGATGTTCTTGGATTCTTACTTCCATCATCCACGGCCAGCATGGCCAAGGAAAAAGGAACTATAGGATCTGTACAGGAGCTTTTGGAGAGCTACAACTTTCTCAACCTGATAAATCCAGAGTGGAAATTCTGAAGCCCTCCAGATGTTGTTCAAGTGCAACTCCCAGAAACTCCAGTTAATGGTGAGGAATGCTGGGAGACGCAGTTCAACATCACAAGTAGCACACGGGTCCAACCACTGTAACAGATGATTAAGCAATGCTCTGGTCTGCTGACAATCCCTGCTGTTGATAAAAAAAGATGCAGCATCTTTAATGTCAGACTCATGCCAGATTCAGTTACTGGACAGTGGTGTTGCTGAGTTTGGTGTCACCCAGTGAAGGAGAGTGTCTTCCTCCCTGCTAGCCCTGCACACATGTTCAGACTGCTGGGAGGGGGGTGCTGCAGCCTCCAGTGCTCATTCAGGGTCCAGCATGGCTGCTCTCTGAACCACCACATCAGACCCTGAAGGCATGCCTCCACAATTCTTGGAGAGTAGCCAAGCCAAACCCTGAAGGCAATATCCTGCCAGCAGCTGTTGCTACTGAGGGAGGCAGTGCTGAAGCCTCTGGAGGGTATGTTTAGGGTCCAGTGTGGCTGCTGGGTGGTTGGGGAAAAGAGGCTATGGCCCTTCTGGCTTGCCCATTAGCCATGACAGTCCCTCCAGGTGTACCACTCTACCGGATAACACCTCACCTTGGATTGTCACCTGCTGTGACTCACACTCCCTACAGACCCTTAGCCTCTCCTACTGGTACCAGGGGTGACTCTAAAGGGCCAAATGAACCAGATAGGTCTGAATCATATTCTCCAACATTTCACAGATGAAGACCAGAACACCTTCGGTCAAGCAGAATCATAGTTATGTCAAGATGGTGAATGTTATTAATGAGGATGAACATGTTTGTTTGTTTGTTTATCTATCTTGTATACCACCTTTCTTCCAGGAAGGGACCCAAGGCAGTTCATAAGATATGCTCCCCAGAAAGGCCTTTAGAGTCTGGTGTGGCTTCTCAGAGAGCAGCTGTGCTAGACCCTGAAGGCACTTCTCATATAAGTGAGGAAAGGCTGCATCAGTTTGCTTTTCATTGAGCCTTCTGGGAAGGCAGGAGTCTACCCCCTCCTCTCCTCTTCCCCCTGCTGATTTAGTTGAATGCAAACTACCTTTGCACTTTGAACACAGTTTGCAATAAGTGCGAAGAGAAGAAGGAAACCAAAACATTTTAAAAGCAACAGGGGTTGAATTAATTGAGACTGTTCCTACAAAATCAGGACAAATTGGAAGATATGCTGAAGAGTGTTTGACAGGATGTATGTTACCTGTATATCTAAACATCACCAGTGGAAAGTGGACAGCTGGAATACAGTATTAACTTTTTTTCTGGAAGCATAATTCTCCTTTAGAGAAAGCATGCACCTTGTTTTTGAAAACAGCAACAACCCTTTTTTAAAAAAGGTGGCACAATGTTTTTTTTAAAAATGGTATTTTATGTTTGGGGAGGGGGGAGGCATTATATGGCATGGTGTATGGGCTGTATGAAACTGTGGTGTGGGATTGGTCCTCAAATGTGCTGAAGTTGTCTATTCCTAAGGATGAGATTGTAATTTGAGGAACAACAAATGACATCATGCCTAAAACCAACCAACATTCACAATACAATGTTGGGTTTGAGTTACACCGAACTCTTCTTCAAGCTTAGGAATGCCATAATTTTTTAAAATTGTTTTTCCATTTGCTGACTTTGCAGCTTGACACATAAATAAATGAAGGAATTTGGAAAAGGCAAAAAGGCAGGTTGTAAGAAAGTTGTCACCTGCAAAAGGATGCAGTTCTAATAAAGCCCGAAAGCCTGGCATAAGCCTAAAAGAATTTAGTTCTGATGAAACTTATATAGGATCAGGGATCACACTTCACATGGCAACCTGTTGGCACAGAATCAGGAGTAACAATGCAAAAAATAGCAGATCTTTTTAGTGTTAACATTTTTTTAAAAAATGTGATTGGTTTTCAATTCTTTGCACAGTGTTAATTTAATATTTAAAGGTAGTATGGTGGGAAGGTGTGTGTGTGTGTGTGTGTGTGTGTACTGGAGAATTAACAAAGAAAACTCCCAAAGTACTGTACCTCACTTTTATTTTGAGCAACTGAGGAAGGTAGAAGCCAAACATATTGCTAATAGATGAAGTTCTGTTTGATAAATAATCCAATAAATAAATATTTTAAGTGATTAATTGCATCCTTCTGAAATCCAGAATAAACTTGTCAGAAGTGATGTTTGTTTGCATTTAAATCACTTATGTATAAGAAAGGATTTATTGTAGAGTGTCAGCTGCTTGCTTTAAAAATTCCATTCCACTTGACATGGTTTGCTGTTCCCCCCCAACCAGATTGGGAAGGAGGAACAATCACTTTCTTCAGGTGGGGTGACAAAATCCCTTGAAGTGGCCTTGCCAATAGCACAACTGAGGGAGGAGCTGACCTGGATACCCCGGATACTACCGAGTGTAAGTTCCTGTTCAAATAGAAAGATATGTTTGTTTTGCTCTGCCTGCTACAGTCCAGGATAATATCATTGTGTAAATAGAAGCCAGCAGGCAATGAGAAGGCTACAGAAAGTGAGCAATCAGTCCCCAGTTTTGTTCTAAAAAGAACTGAGAGTACTAGAGCAAAGTGCAGGATGATTTGATATAAATGGCTTCTTTCAAGGACTCAATTTTAATTATTTCAATCACAGTTAAATCCCCAGTGAGGCATAGACTTTTAATATAAGTAATATACGCACACACACGTTGTTGTTTAATGCAACCTCAATACATATTGAGATATGTGGATTTCATTAGAATGTGGCAATTATTTGGAATTCTTTTCAAATTAATTTGCAAGAAATGGGATCTTTGTTATTAATACCCAGACTCCTTTCCATTCAGATCTGTATCCCCAGTTTTTCTACTCCCTGACCTTCTCCATCTTTGCACCTAGAGAGGAAATGTTGAGAGAAAGAGGCCAAACAAGAGCACTTCATACATATTAGCTGTAAATTAAAACTGGTCAAGGTACCTCCACAGTGTCCATAAACTTCTGTTAATGTATTCATAGAATATAATTAGTATACATGATGATATCTTTGATGTAGGTTCTTTTTTACCAATTGTTTTAAAAGAATCGAAATTGATTTAAATTTTCAAAATTCAATTTAAAATGTAAAACTCTAGGCTCATATTTTAGATTCCTGTTTAGTTATGTGTGTCTGATTAAGTAATCTCCTGGCTGAATTTAAGATTTTAGAAAGAGTACTAAAAAGTATGTGTATGTAAACAGAAAAGGGAAAAGAGGCAAGCTCCACTTCCTACTGGATGGTCAACTGTTTGTTCTTTTTAAAAAGCAATACAGAAGCAGGCCTTCTTCAACAAAATTCATTTGAGTTGTTGATAACACTCTCCAAAGGATAGAGCCATTAAAATTAGCAAGCCTTGCTACTCAATGTTGTTCATGTTGAGGTTATGTGCCTTCAAGTAGTTTCAAACTTATGATAACTAAGGCATACTTATCATGTTGTTTTCTGAAGCTGTGAGTGTGTGACTTGCCCAAAGTCACCCAATGGGTTTCCATGGCTGAGTGAGGATTCAAACCCTGGTGTTCAGAGTCATAGCCCAATGCTCAAACCATTATGTCACAATATTGCTGCTACTTAAAAGAATAAACATTGGACATCTAGCAGCATGTGGAGCTTGCTTCCTTTCTATTTTCTGTTGAATGTAAGATAATGAAACACTGAGAATCAGTGGACTTCATGCCTGATGGGGTTCCTTCCAGCACTATCATCTTCTATAATGATTTTCCAGTGTTATGACAGCTATAATTTTTCTTCTGTGGTCCTTTCTGATTTTTTCCTGGTTATGACATACTGCCTTCACTCTCCTGAAAGTGCTTCTTCAACCATGTCAATCCCTTTTATCTTTGGACATATACTCATTTACAAGATAAATACCAACAACTAAACAATATCTTACAATAATGTTCCCCCAGATGTAAATGCATTCTGTATTTAAGGTAGTTATATTCTGAGATTACAGATGATTATGGTTATTACCAAAGACTGCACGAGGAACATATACTCCTTAAAGAAGAAAGCACTCCTAGAATATTTTAGGGTTAGAAAATGCTATTTAAGATCAGACAAGACAAGATGTAAAAGGGGTGAATCATAGTTCATACATTCAGGGGGTGAATCAAGGGATGAAGAGAGCTGAAAGATGAGATGTTCCTTTCTTGTTAACCTCTGGCGGATGGAGCTTACAATTCTACACAAAAATACAGTGACCTGTTAGTGACACAGAAAAATCAGCAAGAGTGTGAGTCCAAAGCAGCCTTCCCCAATCTGGTGCCTCCCAGATATGTTTGACAAAAACCTACCATCATTCTCAGCCAACATGGCCAAAGTAACTAAATTAGATCTCTATGTTACCCAGCAAAAATGATTGGCAGAAAATTCAGGACAGACAAAAGAAAATGCATATTGTTTTACAGATGTCAAATATATCCTATGTATATCCCACTTTTATCTTAAAAAGTGTATTTAAAGCAGGTAATAATAATCAAGTAAATACAAACATAATTAAAACTTTAAAAACACATCAAATAAAAAGAAACAAACTCCTTTTATAACCCAGTTAAAATGCTGGAGACTGAAAAGACTAACACTACTTGTTGTTAGACAGACAACAGAGGAAGAGATCCTGCTTAGCCTCAATAGGGAAAGAGCTCCAGAGTTTGGGAGAGAGCCTTTGGTGACTATTAGGCACAAAAAAGTGGATGATGTTGTCAATTATGATATGATGATGATGATGATATGAAATAATCATAGTGATCAAGGAAGTTTATCAGATGACAGAAATTGGAAGCATAAGCCAATGGCAGTCCGAACACAATCATGGGGTTTCATGTTATTGCATAAGAGACTACCACATGCATTTTCGGGCAATGGGAAGTCCTTCTGAACACAATCGTGGGGTTTCACATTATTGCGTGAGAAACTATCACACGCAATTTTGGGCAATGGGAAGTCATTCTGAACGCGATGCAACGTCAATACGCAATCACATAAATTCGATGAACTAGCAAATTCACTCATTTCCGAACTGGCCTCACTTTCATTTCTTTCGAAATTGAGAGAAATTCCTCCCATGTGATAAACTCCATAGTCAGTATAGCACCAGTTACTAGGCTGTGAGAAGCAACAAGAGAGAGCTATTGCCCTCTTGTCTGTCTTGAGAGCTTCCTGGAGGCATCTGTCCCTCCCTCTCTGCACCCAAAAGAAGACATAGACCTTTGGCCTGATACAGCAGGGTTCTTCTTATGTTCTTTTGGACTGCATCCACACTGCAGAAATAATCCAGTTTGACAACACTTTAACTGCCATGGCTCCATGCTATGGAATTCTGGGGATTGTAGTTTTGTGAAATATTTAGCCTTCTCTGTTGGAAACATCTGGTGCCACGACAAACTACGGTTCCCAGAATTCCATAGCTTAGAGCTATGGTAGTTAAAGTGATGTCAAACTGGATTATTTCTGCAGTGCAGATGCAGCCATAGTCATGACCCCATATCATTCACTCTTTTAACAATACGTCCAACCAGAAAACATAATTTGAAATTAAACAAACTCTTTGCTAGCTGACAGCATTTAATAGTATTTAATCAAAACATACCATTCAGTTTGAAAATGATATAGCAGCTGAAGATTCTGAGCTTTTAGGTTAAATGATATGGGATGGGTTCAGATTCTTTCAGTATCTTCTTAAATATGAGAATGACAGATTTGTTTGATTAATAAATGCTGTGTTCTTGGGGTTCTACTATAGTTACTTTTCAGCTGCATTAAAAAAAAGTCATGCTAGTCCATGAGGGGTGAGAAAAGCCAAAATCCACAAGTGAGCAATACATCTATTATGTCCAACCAAAACAAAGGTACTGTCCAACCATGGATTTTACTTCTTAGGCAGTTTTCGTAAGATTAAACTCAGAGAGATTTCTCTTCTTATATAACCTACCACTAGGTTCCTGGTTTCATGAAATAAAGATTGATGATGTTTAGGGGGTGCTATAAAGTATTGTTAAGTAAATGCTGGCAGGAGCTCAGTATTTCATAATGGAGATCTTTGTGGGCTAATTAAAAGGTGTTAAGAGTTCCACTAGTTCATGTATGAATTGTGGTAAACTTATGATGGACCTCTATGAGTGACTTAGTGATAGAGTTTGTGTGCATGTGTGTGTGTGTGGGGGGGGGGTTCAGGTTGCCTGCTGACTTATGGCAATCCCATGAATTTTATAGGAATTTCTTAGACAATGAATACTCAGAGGTGGTTTTGCCAGTTTCTTTCTTTCTTTCTTTTTTTTTTTTGAAATAGAGAGGTTAATCAAAACAAACATTAAAACCTAATATACGCAGACAACACCATACTACTAGTGGAAAACAACAAAAATCTGGAACAAGAAAGTCAACAAAAAAGTGCTATGGTAGCCTTAATGCTGAATATTAAGAAAACAAAAATAATGACCATGGAATAACTCCATGAATTCATCCTAGATAATAAATAACGACCAACCTGGCTCCCATGTTATGGACCAGTTGAAGCTTCCAAACGTGGCACAAGGATTGCCCCATGTAGAGCATGTTGCAGAAATTGAGATGAGAGGTTACAAGCACATGTACAACTGTTTCTAGGTCCCACAACTCCAGGTAGGGTTGCAGCTGGCATATCAGCCAAAACTGATAACAAGCACTCCTGGCCATCACATAAAATTGAGATGACAGCTGAAGCGACAAATCCAGGAGCACTCCCAAGCTGCGAACACAGTCCTTTAGGGGAAGTGTGACCACGTCCAGGACTGGTGAACTTATCTCCATATCCGGATTTGGGTTACCTCTCATGAGTACCATTTTGTTTGGATTCATCTTAAGCCCATTTTCCCTCATCCAATCCATTACTGACCTCAGGCAGTCATTCAGAGGGGAGATGCCCTCCTTGGTCACTGAAGCAGTCCGAGACATAGAGAACCAAATTTGGGTGTCATCAGTGTACTGATAGCACCCCGCCCCATGTCTCCAGATGATCTCATCCAGTGGCTTCATGTAAATGTTAAACAGTATGGGAGACAGGATGGCACCCTGAGGGACACCAGATGTCAGCTCTCTAACAGTAAAACAGAAATAGTTAAAGAATTCCCATATCTTGGATCAAACAATGACCAGAGTGGAGACTGCAGTCAAGAAAGCAGGAGAAGACTAGGACTGGAAAGGGCAGTGATGAAAACGGGCATTGGTTCACCTTGTGAGATGTCTGTTTTCGGCGTTGAAGGCGGAGTCATCCTTGAAGGGGGTTGGTTTCCCCATTTTGCTCCAATCAGGCAGAGTTAAAACAAAACTGGGCGTGCACCGAGGGAAACCATCCCCCTGCAGTTTCAGTAATTATCCAGCCGAGCCATAATAACCTAGAACTCAGAGTAACTGTAACTTAACTGTATAGATAACAATTTCTAATACCAACAGTAAAGAGGTCCTATTACTCCAGTAATTTTTAACCCTACCCCCCGAAAAAACACCGGGACCATTCCCCAGCGTCGGGAGGGTAGGATGACTCCGCCTTCAACGCCGAAAACAGACATCTCACAAGGTGAGCCAATGCCTGTTTTTCCAGCGGTGAAGGCGGAGCCATCCTTGAAGGGGGACATACCAAAGCTCCCCAATGGGTGGGGAAACTGATATGACCTAATCTACAGAATGGCCTGCAGAATTCATCTACCGAAAGACGCCTCCGCTGACTGAGAGGCGTCAATCCGGTAGTGACGAATAAAGGTAGAAGGAGAAGATCAAGTCGCTGCCCTACAAATCTCTGATAAGGAGGCATTGGTAGCCAAGGCGGCGGACGTAGCAGCACTACGAGTGGAATGAGCAGTGATCTTCCCCTGAAGCGTGGCTCCCGCGGAGGCGTAACACTTGGAAATGCAAGATCGAATCCATCTGGCCAAAGTAGAAGAAGACACCTTCCGTCCTATGTACGCCTTGCCGAAAGACACAAATAAACGGTCAGATTTTCGCCACCGACGAGTGCGCTTGATATATATACGCAGAGCCCTGCGTATGTCCAATGTATGCCAGGTCTTTTCCAGCTCTTTCTTAGGGTCAGGAACAAAGGAAGGTAGGACAATCTCCTGAGACCTGTGGAACGTAGAATTAACTTTAGTTAAAAAAGCGGGATCCAATCTGAGCAATACCGAGTCCTCCCTGAAAATACACAACTCCTTCCTAGTCGATAGTGCACCGAGCTCAGAGACCTTCAGAGCAGAAGTAATGGCTGTTAAAAACAGTACCTTCCACGACAAATACTTTAAGTCTACCGTTTCCAGAGGCTCGAACGGAGCTTTGGGGAGTGCCTGAAGGACAACATGAAGATCCCAGTTAGGGTACCTATGAACTGTAGGCGGTCTGATAAGAGAGGCAGCTCTTAGGAACTTCTTAACATATACGTGGTTAGATAACTTATGTGCCCTCGTAGACGGGAGAGCCGATGCAATGGCTGACACCTGCCTCTTAAGAGTGTTGGGCCTCAGACCTTTATCAAGACCATCCTGAAGATATTGAAGCAAGATGTTCACCGAGATTGCAGAAGGGGCAGTGTCATGGTCCCTGCACCATTGACAGAATGAGCGATATGAATATTCATATATCCTGCAAGTGGAGTCCCTACGTGACTGGATGATCGTGTCCGCCACCCTGGGAGACAGACCATCCTTTAATAACAACCGCCTCTCAATTTCCACGCGTGAAGGTCCAACCATTCCGGATTTGGGAAGGATACCTGCCCCTGTATCAGAAGGTCGTCGCGAATGGGAAGACGGAATCCTTCCAATGCCAGGTTTTTTATTTCTGCGAACCACGCCCTTCGGGGCCAATGTGGAGCTACTAAGATGATCGTGGCTCTTTCGTATCTTAGCTTCTGCAGGCAGCGGGATATCAGAGCCGTTGGTGGAAATGCATACAAGAGGCTGTGTGGCCACGGTGAGTGCAGGGCATCTATCTGTTCCGCTCCCTGTGTTACGAACCTTGAGAAGAACCTGAGTACCTGATTGTTTGCTGGGGACGCGAACAGATCGACTAGAGGAATCCCGAACCTTTGACATATCAGGTTGAATGCCTCCGGATGAAGACGCCATTCTGCGTGATTTATGTCCGCTCTGCTTAGCCAGTTGGCTTTTGAGTTTAGATCTCCCTTGATATGCTCCGATTGAATGGACAAGAGGTTTGCTTCCGACCAATGGAACAAGATGGATGCTTCCCTCATCAGGGACAGGGACCTTGTCCCTCCTTGCCTGTTTAGATGCGCCTTTGTCGTCATGTTGTCGGTGTGTACCAGCACAGATCTGTCCCTCATGTGAGGATCGAACGCCAGGAGGGCCAACCTGACCGCCCTGAGTTCCAACCAGTTTATACTGTGCCTCCTTTCTTGCCGTTTCCATTTTCCCTGAGCACAGAGGTTGCCTATTGTTGCTCCCCAGCCCCTCAAACTGGCGTCCGTGGTCATCACCACCGGTGGAGGAGGCTGGATCGGTCGGCCTTGTCGGATCCGAGCAGAGGTCCACCATTGAAACGACTCTCTGACCTTGCGTGGGAGCAGGATTTGTCTGCGCAGGCCCTCTGGTGAGGTAGGATTAGCCACTGCAACTCCCGAGAGTGGAAACGTGCCCAAGGGACACACTGGGATGCCGCGATCATAAGACCCTGAAGTCTCGCCAATAGTAGGAGATCTAATGTTGGGTTCTGAAGAACCTGCCTTATGGTGTCGCGAATTGTTTTGATCCGGTCCGGCGGAAGAAACAGCATGTTGGAGGACATATCTATGATAACACCCAAATGATGAAGGTGCTGAGACGACACAAGGTGGCTCTTCGCAAGATTTACCAGAAAACCATGGTGAAGCAAGGAGGCAAGAATGAAATTGACATCTGTCGTGCCCTGCGCCATGGAGGAAGAAGCAACCAAGATGTCGTCCAAATAAGGAAAGACTCGAAGGCCTTGAGTCCGCCAATGGGCCACCAGGGCTATTAGGATTTTTGTGAATACTCTTGGTGCCGAAGACAGACCGAATGGAATGAGGCTTGACCTGGGGAGCCACGCTTTCCAAAGGGCTTGTTGTACTGAGATTTGGAGAAATGTCTCTGCTCAGACCACCGCAGGCCACCACCCCCGCTACCTCGCCCTCGAAAGGAACTCTGGTAAGACTTGGAAGGACGAAAGGAAGACTGTCCCTGCCGAGCAGTCTTTCTATCCTCCTTGCGGGGAGCAGAGGGCAGAGCTTTCTTCTTATCTTTAGTTTCGACTAGCACTGGCTCCAGTGCCTCGCCGAAAAGCTTACCACCCCCAAAGGGAGCCATGGTTAGATTTTGTTTGGACTTTGGATCAACCTGCCAATTTTTTAGCCAGAAAAGTCTTCTGACTGGGACAGAGGTAGCCTGGGCACGGGCACTAAACTGTATGACATCCAGGGAGGAGTCCACGGCAAAAGCCAGGACTTTCAACAGTTTGTTTATCCCCTGACGTAGTCTGGTATTACCCCTAGGCACTTCGAGTAAAAGATCCTTGGCCCAAAGGTGTGCCGCCCTAGTCAAAATGGAGGTAGAGGAAGCTGCTCTGATTGCAGCGGAAGATGCCTCAAAGGACCTCTTGAGGGCCAAATCGGCTCTCTTGTCCTCAGGTAATTTTAGTGAGTCCTCCCCATCCTTAGAATATATGGCCGAAGTGACCAAAGTCGCCACCGGCGCATCCACTAGGGGGATCTGTAGCTTGGACATGATAGTTTTTGGGAGGACATAAAACCTCTTAACTGAACTAGGATAAGGCCTGATTGTGGCCGGCTTTGACCATTCCTCCTTTACCACTCTCATAAATTCTGATGGGAAAGGAACCTCATCGCCCACCGGCCCAGGCTCTGGGAATGAATCTTTCTTCCCTCTAGGAAGGTCATCAACCCCTTGAGAAGATGCCTGGGGTTTGGATTCCAATTCCAAAACCCTAATGGCCTTTTTTAACAAAATAGAGAAATCGTCTGCGCAGAAAAGTCTGGCTGAAGACGCCGGAAGAGAGGCCACAACCTCGTCCTCCTCTGACAATTCCCCTTCCTCCAACTCTGAATCAGATTGGGCTGAGTGGGAATTAGAAACAGAAACCTCATCTGAGGAACTCTGATGTTCTAATCTGGCTTTCTTGGGCTTGCCACCAGATGGCGCTCTGCTGCTGCGTTTGGGCTCCCTAGATCTCTTTCCCGCCCGCAGCGATTTCCCGCCAGATTTTAAATTTCGCGCTACTGGCCGTTTGGGCGGGAAGCGCTCCCTCTCAATGAGGGGAATAGGGTCCCTGGGAGATCTAACCTCTGGGGAGGAGGAGGAGGAATCCCTGGTTACCCTGCGGCCCGAGGCACCCCTAACAGTGGGTCTGGCTGGGCCCGCTCTCCCTCTCTTCCCGGCCACGGCCTCGGCCTGAGCGGCGGCCGAGACAGATGCGGCCTACTGGGTCAACAGGGAGGACAGGAGGGAGACCAATTCCGGAGGTAAGGACTGGGAAACCGAGCCACTTAGAGCGGCGGTACTCACGGCCCCTCCGTCGCCGTCCTGAGCAGCCGCTCCCTCCCGATCTCGGGACAGGATCAGGCGGCCGGGCGCGCTTGAGCGCGGAGACAAGGGATATCCCTCCTCCAGCTCCGCCGCGCGGTTCCCCGACCGCGCCTCCGACTCCAGGGTCCTGTCCCCTCTGCACTGGTTCCTCCGCGGAATTCCGGACTCTCCAGACATGCCCTGGGAATCTGATTCCTCGGAGTGGGCACTCTGGGATGCCATCCGCCACTCCTGATCCTCTCGCTAAACTGCGGAGTTAGATAACGACAGGGCTGGAAGAGATAGCTCTTCCCTTCCTCTCGCCTTTCTATCCTTTCTCTGTTTTTTGTTTGTTTGGTTTTTTTTGTTTTTGTTTTTGTTTTGTTTTTTTGGAGCTAGCCAAAAAGCAGCCTGTTTGGAGCGAGGCAGAAACAAAATTGAAACTGCAGGGGGATGGTTTCCCTCGGTGCATGCCCAGTTTTGTTTTAACTCTGCCTGATTGGAGCAAAATGGGGAAACCAACCCCCTTCAAGGATGGCTCCGCCTTCACCGCCGTAAAATAACTAGACAAGATTCTACAGTGCAAAGACATAACACTGAATACGAAAGTTGGGATCATCAAAGTCACTGTATTAGCCATCACTATGTACAGATGTGACAGCTGGACAGTAAAGAAAGTAGATAAGAAAAAAAAATCAGCTTATTTGAGATATGATGCTGGAGAACAGTGTTGACTGCTGAGGAAACTGTGGATGGTCAAAAAGAGAAACAAATGGCTCCTAGAACAGATAAAGCCAAAATTCTCCCTGGAAGCCAGGATGACTAAACAGAAGTTGTTGTACTTTGGACACACCATGAGAAAGCAAGGCTCATTAGGAAAGGCAATAATGCTAGGAAAAGTGGAAGGCACCAGAAAAGGAGGTAAGACTACAAGACAAATGGTTAGATTCAGTCAAGGAGACCATGGGCCTGGGCCTGCAGGACCTGAGCAGAGAGGTTGAAAACACGTGTTTGTTTGTTTTTTTGTTTGTTTGTTTGTTTTTTAGATGTCCCATCCACAGGCGCAGTGGTTAAATGCCTGTACTGCAGTCACTCACTCAAAACCCATAAGGTGGCGAGTTCAAGACCAGCAAAGGGCTGAAGCTTGACTCAGGCTTGCATCCTTCCGAGGTCGCTAAAATGAGTACCCAGATTGTTGGGGGGCAAATAGCTTACAATTGTAAACCGCTTAGACACTCCTTAAGGGTATGAAGCGGTATATAAATGAAGCTGTTTGTTTGTTTGTTTTGGTCACCATAAGTTGAGGTCAACTTGAGAGCATCTAACAACACTAAACTAAAAGCATATAGTGGGAGCAGCACTGCCTCCTCTAGTGTGTTTTCAGAATGACACAAACACCTATGGATCTGCTCATATGACGAGAATTAAGCTGTTGGATATACAGCAAGCCTCATGGAGCAAGGACCCTGTTGGAATCTGTGTGAATTTGCATACAGATAAATGCAGTAACAACTGGCTTCCATGGCATTTAAATTGTTTACTTGCTCTGGGTTTTATTCTTCTGCACTCTTTCTGCAACCTAGGTTCAGAACTTTGACTAGAATCATGGAATCATAGAGTGGGAATCATGGAATCATAGAGACCATATTGGCGAATGCGTGGCATGCATGCCATTTGTGGCACGTGAAGCCACTTGAATGGGAATGCAGCTGGTGGCCACAACAAAGAGGGATGGGAAGGGGTGGCTAGCCAGTCAAGCTCCTTGCTGCAGCCTGGTTCCCCAGCGGAAAACCAAGCCACAATAAAGAGGGGCAGGGCGAGGGAGTTCCAGCCAGAAGCCCCACCCCTTCTGGGTAGAAGCCCTGCCCCTAACATGAAGCACAATCCGATGGGGGACATCATTACTTTCTCCTCCTTCTCCTCCCAGACTTGGGGAGGAGCTTGTTGTTGTATGCCCTCAAATCTTTTCTTGCGACCCAAAGGCAAACTTACCATGGGGTTTTCTTGGCAAGTTGTGTAGAGGGGGCTTGTCATTGCCGTTTACTGAGGCTGTCACTTTGGGGTGTGAGTGTGTGTTCTATGCCTTTATGGCCCTTTATAGACTCGCCTGAAAGACTGGCATGGGGACAGAGTCAGGGTGTAGCATCCTCACGAAACCCCCCAATTCCGCCCCCCTGACGCTGTGCACCACTGTACATTATGCACAGTATCACGACATGCCTCTGGCATTGCATAAAGATGATGCAGTGCCTAAGGAGCACCATATAGCCATGCTGTTGTCACTATGGCATCCTTTTGAGGGTGCAAAAAGGAGCTGCTTTCATGAAGAGCTATCTATGTATCACAAACTATCATGAGACAAGTTTCGTCACAGGGGGATTTGAGAGAGTGTGACTTGGTGTGTGGTGCCTTCAAGTCTTATGGCAACCCTACAGTGAAACTATCATGGAACTTACTTGGCAAGTTTTGTCAGATAAAGGTTTGCTATTGCTAGTCTGAGGCTGAGAGAGTGTGCCTTGTGTCCCCCTCCCCCCGGAAGTCCTGCCCCAGGGAAGTCCAATCCCAAAAGTCATGCCCCCCCCCAAAAGTCTCACCCCCAAAACAAAGTCCCACCCCCAGCACCCAATGACACCCAGTGCAGGAATGCCACTGAGTTTGGGCACTTAGTCTCTAAAAGGTTCTCCATCACTGGACTAGCTCCTTTAAAAAAAAATCACACTAAAACTCATGTTGGAATTCATCACTCTACTGGCATGGGTGTCATCCTTGGTTACATGATTCCTAGTTTAAGGCAAACCATTTGGGAAAATACTGTATAGCCAATATCCTTTCTCAAAGAAAGCTGTTTCTAGATGGGCGCCAGAGTTAAAAGCACACATCCCACAGTATTCCCTTCTGTTATCTCCTTCTCATTTTCTCCCCATGTTTGCTTTCTCTCTCTCCCAGTCGTCCCACCCCCCATATTTCACAGCCACAAAATAGCACAAGATGTGTTTCCAAAGCTGTATGACCAATGAGCCGCCAGGATAGGGGCAGCCAAGGTTCAGCAGTCCCATTGTGGGGCCATGTCTTTTTTCCCCCTGATGCAAACTGCTCCTGCTCCTGAATTCTTTCCCATACTTTAAGAGATAAGAGAGGGATACCTCTTGATATTATATGCTGACATCTTCCTCTGAGGCAATCTTTCAACTCCACAGGAAAAATCTGCTCATGTTTAAGCCGTCTCATTCCTGGGGGAAGCATGTGGGTTGCCAAGTCATTGGCTGTGGCACCCAGACACCCCTGGTGACAGATGCATGATTGACTGAGTCGTCCAAACATATTTCCACCACATGTTACATTCTCACCCTCACAACCTCGCAATCAAAGCTGCTTGAGTCACACCATCAAAACCTTTGTGGACCTCTGCAGAAAGTCTATGAAGCTCTGTGTGCATAATCTCAGGGGTGATGCATGCTGAAAACACACACATTATGATCCCCCCCCCCCCCGTTTTTCTCTGAAGGCTGTTCTTGAAAAGCCCAACCCTTTCTTTCTTTTGATCCCAAGTTGTGGATCCCCTATCCATTTTTGTATTTCAGGAAAGTTGCCCCCTTCACAGTCAAACAAGCCCCCCCCCCAATCCTGACATTCTTGCACTGAAACAGGATCCAGAAGGAAACCAGCACGCAGCCAATACTACTGGATGGAAGCCCAAGGCCTGCAGAGTAAAGCCACTCGCAAGTCAGAGGTTCTCCTCATGCTGGCCAACTGTGCCAAATCGGGAGGGGATTCTTATAAGTTTTTTAAAAAATATTTTCCTTCTCTGCCTGCCAAGACAAATCTCCAGTTCCAGCTGTGACATCTGCATTTCCCTTCTTTTCTTTCAATAAGGAATGAAAACCACCCTCTCCCCCCACAGCTGCACTCCAACTTCTCAGCTGAGGTTTCCTTTACACTCCAAAAGAGAAGAAGCCCCATTCTTCCATCCAGTCTTTGTACCCTCTTAAAACACAAATGGTGTGGTGAATTTTAGTACTCATGAAACTGTCAGTGCTAACAACAGACAGGTGGTGTATGGGTAGCATCTAAGCATAATTTGGTCTCACAAATGATTAATGCACCTCAGATCTCATCCTCAGTATGACTGTTAACTTGTTCACAGATTTTTCTCCTCTCTCTCCTAAAGTCTAACTCTTTCTTATTAGCACATAGTCAGGGCTAAACAAAAGATGTGGGAACAACTACAAATTACTGGGGCCAAGTAGTTTGGAAGGGGCCCCTGGGCCCAGCTATGTTACACATGTTTTTGTCTTTCTAGGTACTATTATTACTTATTGATCATTTAATGCCAATTGTAAAATCAGTGAATTTCAAAGAAAATAATAATATACAAAATCCTGACAGTTATAAGCCAAGATAGATGCTAGTCAACCTAAGAACTACTAGAATCACAGAGTTGGAAGAGACCACAAGGGCCATCCAGTCCAACCCCCCTGCCATGCAGGAACTCCCAATCAAAGCATCCCTGACAGATGGTCATCCAGCCTCTGATTAAAGACCTCCAAGGAAGGAGACTCCACTACACTTCGAGGGAGTGTGTTCCACTGTCAAACAGCCCTTACTGTCAGGAAGTTCCTCCTAATGTTGAGGTGGAATCTCTTTTCCTGCAGTTTGCATCCACTGTTCTGGGTTCTAGTGTCTGGAGCAGCAGAAAACAAGCTTGCTCCCTCCTCAATATGACATCCCTACTAATTACATATTTAGAACAGAATATAATTAAATGTTAATGGTATGACCTACAATGGGGTTTTCTTGGCAAGTTTCTTCAGAGGGGGTTTGCCATTGCCATCCTCTGAGGCTGAGAGAGTGTGACTTGTCCAGCCAAGCCGGTATTTGAACGCTGGTCTCTAGAGTTATAGTCCAACACTCAAACCACTAAACCACACTGGGTTTCTTAACTATATATATGCATGTACAGTGCATGTACAACTTGCAAATTTGTGCCATGAGCCTTTCTGAGTAAAGATTTTTAGCCATTCCACCCTCCCCAAAAAATTCAGCAGGGTCTAAATTCACTCTCAGCCAGCCTGTCCATAGTCCACAAATATTTTGCTCTTGAGCCTTCCTGATGGAAACTTCACATCCCACTGTGGAAACAATATTCTTGGGACTACAGCTCCCAGAATTCTCCAGACAGAATGGCCACTATAGTAAAAACAAAACTAACTTTCCTGAGCTCTGCTTCACACATTGTATTTTTCACATGCACATGTAGTGACAAACAAGGATGTGATTACAAACACACAAATATCACACTCTGCAATGTCTCACAGATCAAAACCAGGATGCCTATGCCCAAACAAGATCAGTGTGGTCAAGATGGCAAAGATTATTAATGAAGAAGTACATAAAAAGCTGGCCTAAATATCTTACAGGTACCAGATTTCATCAGATCGTGGATGCTAAGCTAAGCAGAGTTAGCAATGGTTAGAACTTGGATGGGATACTGCCAACCAATAGGAGGTGCAGTAGCCTACATTTTAGAAGGAACTGAAAAAAACATCTTTGACTATCACTGGTCTAAGAAAACCTTATGAAATTCATGGGGTCGCCATAACTCAACAGGCAAAGTGAAGAGACACACACACAGGAATTGACTGTGGATAGCTTTGTGTAAGGTCCTTTAATGCCAACCAACAAACTGAAGGGCTCATAAGATGAATTTGTTTCTCAAATGATGTTATCAACAGTTCACTTTTAGCATGAGAAGCCCTGTGGCTCTGTACCTCACAGGTCAGCAGCACTTACTGCAGATCATGCAATAACATACTATAGAATAAAATATTGATATACCAGTGCATAACACCGAACATTTCACAGATGAAAACTGACTTGCTCAAGGTTACGCTGTGGATTTCCTATGGCTGAAGGATTATTCAAACCCTGGTCTCCAGAATCCTAGTCCAACTGTCAGACCACTATACCATGCTGGCTCTCACACATTCTGAGTTAACTAAGTGCAAATTAGAAACCATTTTCAAATTTTAAAAACACACCCCAAAAGTACTCCAAAACATCCAAGTTTCGGTGATTTTCTTGGTTGGTTTGTAAATCATTTGGAAGTTGTGTTACCTCACCAGTTTTCCTATTCTGTCTGTGACTCCTTTGATGTATAGTAAAATACCTTCTCTTAGGGTGTTTGTTTGTCTTCACTACTATGGGTTTTTCTGGGTCTGGCAGCCCTTCTCATATCTGAGTGGGAGTAACCATTAGCCTGTAGAGCCCAGTCTAGATGCTTTGAGTCATCTTCCAGGAAGTTTTACCATATATCAAAGGAATCACAGACACAATAGGGAAACTGGTGAGGAAACACAACCTTCAAATGATCTACAAACTGACCAAGAAAATCCAGCAAATGCAACAAATGACAGAAGAGACCCTCTTGCTGCCACAAGAGTTTACCGCATACCGTGCAGCTGCAGACAAGTCTACATAGGGACCACCAAACACAATGTTCAAACATGAATCAAGGAACATGAGAGATGCTGCAGACTGGGTCAGCCATAAAAATCAGCAGTAGCAGAACACATTATAAACCGTCCTGGGCATAAAATGCTATTTGAAAACACTGAAATTCAGGACCATGCCAACAATGATCAGGTCAGAATGCACAGGGAAGCCACTAAAATCCACAAACACTTAGACAGCTTCAGCAGGAAAGAAGAAACCCTAAAAGTAAACAAAGTTTGGCTACCAGTCCTGAAAAACACCAAAATCAAGGCCCAGCAAATGCAAATGAAAACCACCCAGGGTCAGGGGGCTTCCCAGCAGACAATGGATCACTAATTAAATAGATACCCTGTAGGCCTTGCCATTCAACAGATCAGCACACAGATTAACATGTAAATCTGTGTGATCCTCTCAGCCAAGGGTCACACGGTATATATACTCAACTCACTTCCTTGCCAGAATTCTCTGAAGATGACAGCCACAGATGCTGGCGAAACATCGGGGATAAACTCTTCCAGAACACAGCCACATAGCCCGAAAAACCCACAACAAACAACGGATGCAGGCTATGAAAGCCTTCAGTTTTGTTGTGGTGGTGTGCCTTCAAGTCATTTCTGACTTACAACAACCCTAAGGTGAATCTATCATGGAGTTTTCTTGGCAAAATTTGTTCAGAACAGGTTTGCCATTGCCTTCTTCCCCATTATATTATCTGGTTCCATGAAAAAGGCTCGGTGATTGCATAATAAAAGCTCCACCCCATCTGCAAAATCATCTAGGTCAGTGTTTCTTAGGATATCTAATGTATGGTACTGGCAATTGTGGTTTTCCAATGTTCCAGAGAGCATCACCCAATTAGTGCCCATTGGGTATAATTGTCTCTTCCTTTCTTGGAGATTGTCCAGGAACCAGCAACCAATGGCTCAGGTGATCCACTATTTTGAGTAGCACTGATCTAGGTTACCTAAACTAGAACCAAGAGGCAGTGTAGTGTAGTGGTTTGAGTGTTGAACTACAATTTTGGGGCCCAGGGTTCAATTATCAGCTTGGCCACAAAACCCACTGGGTGAATTTGGGTAATTCACATGATATCAGCCTCAGGAGAAGGCAATAGCAAACCTCCTCTGAACAAATATTGGATATGACTTAAATGAACCTGAGACACACACACAATCTAAAACCTGAGAATAATTCTGGGAATCCCCTCTATATCTGAATGAGGATAAGGTACAACAGAAACCTCTCATGCCTGAAGTCTTGATGTTGGAGAAACATGAATTTGATTTTCAGACCCAAAAACAGAAAAGAACTTTTGTTAGCATTACACTGCGGACTTGGGAAGAAATATAATAATAATAATAATAATAATAATAATAATGTTTTGCTCTCCCTGGGGTCTGTGAGTATGTTGAGGCAGGGGTTTGCTTTGATTTCATCCATGTCTAGACAGAATTTGGGATGAAGGCTTCTTGCGAGATTCCAAAGGAAACAGTGCAAACTGGAGGAAAAGGGAGAGAAATTAAAATGAGGGGTGCTGGGGAAGGGAAGGGTGAGAGAGCTGAGGAAAGCAAGGAATGTGAAATCCCTTCCATCCCAGGCAGTCTGGATGATTCCAAAGGGTTAACTGGCTCCCCCCAAGAGGCTTTCTAAAGAAACAATAAGAAAGCAATCAGCCTATTGGACAGCTCCTGGAGGCCCAGGGCCAAGAGGAAGGGCCTTCTGCCAGCTGAGAAGGAGCCTTTTTGGTGAGCAGATCAAGAGGAGTGCAGGGTTAGAATGGAGCAGCCGCTCCCTCTGCCTTTGACAGGCTCAGGAGGAAGGGGTCCCAGTCCCGGGCTGGGAAGGAAATGCAGCCAGCCAGATGCAAAGGCAGCAGATCACAGAAATACACATCAATTTAACTTAGAGAATGAGGAAATCCAAATGCAGTCAGCCCTCCATATCTACAGAATTTTTAACCATGTATTCAAGCATCTAGGACTTGGAAATATTTTTAAATACCGTATATAAATTCCTAAATGCTAATCTTGGTTTTGCTATTTTATGTAAGGGTCATCATTTTACTATACCACAGTTTTTAATGGGACTTGAGCATCCACTGAATTTGGTCCTGCAACCAAACACCAGCAGATACCAAGGGCCCACTGTACTTAAAGATTCCTCATACCTTCGATCAAACATAGATCAGAATGGAGACTACAATCAAGAAATCAGAAAAAAAATTAGGAATGGGAAAGGCAGCCATGAAAGAGCTAGACAAAATCCTAAAGTGTAAAGATAAACAGCTGGACACTAAAGTGAGAATCATCCAAGCCATTGTATTCCACACTACCATGTACAAATGTGAGAGCTGGAGAGTGAAAAAAGAGATGTTTGAGATGTGGTGCTGAAGAAGAGTGCACCACAGATGTCCAAAAGGACAAACAATTGGGTCCAATCAAGCCTGAATTCTCTCTGAAAGCTAAGATGACTTAATTGAGGCTGTCATGGCCCTACAAGAAGGCATGACTGATTAAAAAAGACAATGATGCAAGGAAAGGTAGGAGGTAGTAGAAAGAGAGGAAGACCATATTTCAGATGGCTAGATTCAATCAGGGAGACCATCTCATTCACAGGGTCGTCAGCTTGAAGGCAGCTAACAACAGCAACTCAATTAACTGAGCACAGCCTGGAAGGGAGGCAGACTATAGTTCTACCTGTGCTGCTCTTATCATGCTAAGCTATTGCTTCTACAAAAATATATCCAGGGGTAGCTGTGTTGGCCATATAGCAAAGTATAATAATATCCAAAATCCATAAACATCTGCCAGTGAAGAGGACTTTGCTGAGAGAGTGTTTGTTTGCCCTACCTCCACCTGGGCTACTCCCATGCCTTGGCACCTGGACTTAAGGAGGAGAAATGGCCCTTTCCCCCTCCTCCCCAACATCTGCCAGTGAGGAAGAGTTGGCTGAGAGAGTGTTTGTTTGCCCTACCTCCACCTGGGCTACTCCCATGCCTTGGCTCCTGGACTTAAGGAGGAGGAATGGGCCTTTTCCCCTCCTCCCCAACATCTGCCAGTGAAGAAGACTTGGCTGAGAGAGTGTTTGTTTGCTCTACCTCCACCTGGGCTACTCCCATGACTTGGCTCCTGGACTTAAGGAGGAGTCTTGTCTCCCCCCCCCCCCCCCCGCACACACACTTTTTTCTTTTCTTTTCTTTTTAGATTGTGTATAGTTCACATTGTTTTAGGATTGGGATGGGGGTTGAGAATGGAGATTTTCTTTTTACTTGTTTTGATATGTTAATTGTAATGTATTTTGCTTTGTTAATTTTATTTTTTGTTACAATTACTATGTATTTTTGTTGTTGCTATAACTGCTTTGTATTTTTGCTTTGTTAATTGTTATTCTCTTTAGTACCCCGCCCCGATTGCTCGTTCAGAGGGGCGGGCTAGAAATAAAACGTATTATTATTATTATTATTATTATTATTAAATTACTAAGTGGTGACACATTTATGGAGCCAACTGAAATGCACAATATACATGTTGCAAGCTGTAAAAGCTCCACTGGTGCCTTCCTCAGGCAAAGGTGCTTAAGAATAGTGGTCTGCCTGCACTGATATCCCTCCATACCATCTCTGTCAACTCAGAACTTATTGAGAAAATGCAGGTCTGTGACTAATATCATTTTTTTTAAAAAAAAAAATCTCCTATATGATTTTTAACACTTTCACCTGATAAAAAACCCAGTGGAACTTCAAAATCTTGCAACATGTCTTTTGTGCATTTTGCTAGGGCCCATAAAGGTATCACTGCTTTGTGGATTTTTGATGTTGCTGTCTACAGAGACTGTCAGCATAAGGGCTCAAAATTGCAGGTGATGGAATTTCTGTGATGGAGCCTGGGAAAAGCTTGCTTTGTTTTTTTTTCCCCCCAACTACAGCTTGCAGGATGTATCCAAACTGCAGAATTAAAGCAGTTTGACACTACTTTAACTGCCATAACTCTATCCTACAGAATCCTAGGAGTTGTAGTTTGGCAAAGTATTCACCTTGGTCTGTCAGAGAGCTCTGGTGCCTCACCAAACTACAAATTCCAGGATATTGTAGGATAGAATTATGGCAGTCAAAGTGGTCTCAGACTGCTTCAATTCTACAGTATGAATACACCTTCAGTGTCCAAAGTTGGCCAGGAAATTCAGGGACTTTTAGGCACTGTGCAGACTGGCCATTAAGGCTGGCCTGGGGGTGGAAGTGGGGTGTGGAGTCCACATGACATACACCCTGCCTTTGTCCCCAGAGTGCTGTGACCTCTTGCCATATGCACCCCATCCAGCAGAGATGCAATTGCTACAAAGAGAAAAGCAGAAAATGATATTGAACTCTGAGGTCTCAAATGCTGTGTTTGAGCCTTCGTACTCTGCATTTTGTTCACTGATTGCTTTTGGTGCCACCATAACAGAAGATAGCACTGCCTTCAAAAAAGAAACCTGGTTAATTTGCTGCTAGATGGAAATTCTTCTTCATGCCTCCCATCCTCATGTGGTTCAGATTTAAATGGCATCCAAGTCATGCATTTTCCAGAAATATGAAAGAAAATAAGTCCAGTAGGTTCTCACACATTGGATACAGGGCCAGGAACAACCTACTTACATCCTGGATTTGGGGACCTACGGGAAAGGTGTGGTTGGGTATAGTTGCCTTATGCCAAAACTCTGAATGACTGGTTTTCATACTATGCAAGGTCCTTGGACTCCCCAAGGCCCATAAGATGGTCCCCTTTGAGTCAAGCACTCTGTGGGAGATTAGGAATCAAGCCATAAAGCTAATCTGAACCTTGTAGTCACCTCCAAGATGCTGAATTTATCTCTCAAACAATATTTCACCTCAGTAGATTGTTCTACTAAGCCCAACACATACCCAAGCTGCAAAGCACAGTTGAGCTCTATACAAAAGATTCCTGGGCTGAAAACCAGAGTACAGTTCCATACAATAGTTACCCAAGCTGCAAAGCACACTTCAGTTCTCTGTGTTAACACTGGGGTTGCACACTACAGCTGTTTCATGCAACAGCATCCTAAGCTGCAAACCTGAACTCTTTTCAAGGCAACAGCTTCCCAGACTGCAAACCAGAGCTTTATTACATGTGACAGTTTCATGGGCTACATATCCAGGTGTAGCTGTGTTGGTCATGTAGCAAAATACAATAACATCCAAAACCCACCAAACAGTGATACCATTATTGGGCCAACCAAATGTGAAAATACAGCACCCAGGTTGCACACTAGAGGCGTTTTATGCAACAGCACCCCAACTGCAAACCAGAGCTCAGTTCAATGCAGTAGCACCCAGGCTGCATACAACTGTTTCATACAACAACATCCCAGGCTGCAAACTAGAACTCACTTAAATGATAACCAAATCTCATGTCTTCTTTGAAGGCCAGTAATCCTGTGGCAATTTTTAGACTCAGACAAACAGCCTAACCAGCAATGCAGTCAAAATGTTGTGAGTGCAATCCCAGAGGGCTCCAGACTGACTCAGCCTTTCATAGGTGGGTAAAAGAAATACCCACCTTTTTGTGGGCAATTGGCTAACACATTGTAAACTGCTCAGAGAGTGCTTAGCACTATAAAGCAGTATAGAAATGTAAGTGCTATTTAGGCACCTGCCTGGATTAAAATCTGGGGGGGGGGGGGAGTCTGTTCTCCCTAGGACTGAAACTTTTGCTCCTTCCTGAACCAGGCAGCTGTGCCATTGGGCTTCTTGTACCAACACAATACCTACACATATGTTAAGCCCAGCTTGATATATATAGGCTCTTTCACAGTCTGATCTAGACCTACTGGTGCCAGTCTCCAAATCACTAGTTGCCAGTTCATGGCAAATTTCCAGGAAAGAAAGAAATAAGTAGAGCCAATGGGCAGAAATTTAATATCAGGTCCTAGCCCATTGGAAAACAGTACAGGTAATTGTTGTTGCCCCCACATCAGATACCCTAAAAAGCACCAATCTAGACTATTGCTGACACAACACTTTCTCTGGAATTCCCCAGTAACTACCTGCTTCTGGCCATCTGGTCTGTGGGACTCAACAGAATGGTTGAAATTGTCACACTAAAGTCAAGGACTAGCTCTGTGCATCTGGGAGAATAAAATAATCAATATGGACAAACATGCCATACTTGGAATAACATGCCACCCTTCTTTCACCAAAAGATTCTGAGTGTTATCCTGACTATTCTCTGAACTGATTACAAATCACTTTGGATCAGGCATGGGTCAGCACCTAGAAGAACTTGTTGCTATAGCAAAGAAGTTCCAGAGAAGACTGGCTTGTTCCATTGGAAACACAGCTGGTTTCAGTTAACAGAGACTGACTAATCTGCCATAAACTAAAGATTGTCAGGGAATTCCCTGTTAATTTTCTCCAAGTTCTTCCTATTTAAAGAAATGTATTATATTTTAGATGTGTGTGATAATGCTAGGCCACCTGTATGATGACTCCCACAATAAAGAAAAAAAAATCATCTTGTCCGTTATTAACAGTTTTTGTGCTGTACAAATGTGTCTAAATTAATCCACAAAGGGATGGACATAAAGGAATGAATTCAGATTTCTCTCTTGGTGTCGTATCAAATATTTATCATTTACAGTCTCTTGCTTTGGAATAGATCTGTGGAATGTGGGACCCTCCAGATGTTGTTGGACTTCAGTTCCCATCAGCTCTCGCCAGCATAGGTGGTGGCAAGAGCTAATAGAAGTTGCAGTCCAACAACATCTGGAGTGCCATATGTTCCCTGTCCTTGCTTTGGAATATGTAAGCCCTTGAAAAGAGGGGGAGGGGGTTTGAACTTGATTCACTGACACACCCATTCCCTGGCACTTGACTCACTGGCACACCCATAAACCTTCCTATCATGTCTTGGTGTATCCCACATAATGACAGTGCTTTCCATTTGCCATCTGACTGTTGTGAGTAAGTTGGGACAAGTATGTTGATGAGTCAGAATCAGAGCTTGAGAAGTTACTTTCTTAGAATATTCCTGTAAAGGATATGGCCATACTTGGTGGGGATTTGGGGAGTTATAATGAAATCTATGTAAAGTTTTTTGTGGAGCTTTCGGGCTATGTGGCCATGTTCTAGAAGAGTTCCTTTCTGACGTTTTGCCAGCATCTGTGGCTGGCATCATCAGAGAAGATGCCAGCCATGGATGCTGGCGAAATGTCAGAAAGGAACTCTTCTAGAACATGGCCACATAGCCCGAAAGCTCCACAAAAAACTATGGATGCCAGCCATGAAAGCCTTCGACTCCACAAATCTATGTAAATGCTATGCTGAGAACATCTCACTAAGTAGAAAACTGGGGATAATACAACAATAGTTCATGATATCTGCTTGAAATAACTATTATCTCCTAACATTAAATAATCAAACAGGCTGTGATCTTGCTCAGCAACAATATACAGAAGCCCAACATATTGTTAAGAGGCCCAAGTTTGAATGTTTTCTTTAAATGAACCTTCTCTAACAAGCCTGACCATGCTGGCAAAGCAGAGGGACAGCAGCTGTAGTGTAACCTATCAGGACACCTGGTTAGGAAAAACTGCAAGTGTTTAATAATAATATTAATAGCAATAGCAATTTTCATTTCTATATTGCTTCATAGTGAACTAAACACTCTCTAAGCAGTTTACAATGTGTTAACCAATTGCCCCAAACAAGCTGGGTACTCATTTTACTGACCTAGGGAAGGACCTATTGAAGGACAATGGGTGAGTCAACCTGGAGTCCTCTGAGATCGGACTCACAAGGTTGTGAGGCTGCAGTACTGGCATTTAATCACTGAGCAACCAGGGCTCCTCATAATAATACATTACAATCTATGGCCCCATTCCTACTACATTTTGATTCGAAGTGTGATGTGGGCTATATGACCTTCATTCACACTCGAATCGACTTCCGATCCTCATCGGATCGATTAATGGAGGAGAGGACCGGGTTAAAAGCAAATAGCCTGGACTTTTCTGACACTAGTTTTAAAGTGGTCTTTTTTGGAAAACACTATTCTGAAGTGTTTCCAGTAAGTGGGAATGCTCGTCAGAATCGTGGGGTTTTTTTGGAGGGGGGTATTGATCGCAAAATCAATCTTGTGCATTTGCAATCTTGTGCATTTGTGATCTTGGTGTGTTTGTGATCTTGTGAATTTGTGATCTTGTGCATTTGCGATCTTGTGCATTTGTGATCTTGTGCATTTGCGATCTTGTGCATTTGTGATCAGTATAATGAAGAAAAAGAAAAACACACACACACACACACACTTGCTCCTGGGGGGTCCTTCCTTCCTTCCTTCTTTCTTTTTTTCTTCATTATACTGATCACAAATGCACAAGATTGCAAATGCACAAGATCACAAATGCACAAGATTTATTTTGCAATCAGTACCCCCCCCCCCCAATAAAAAAGAATCCCCTCCGGGAAGGGGTTGGGGCACTAAGGGCTGTCACCTTACATGGCAGCTCCAGTGGGAACGACAAGTGTTCCCGGCTAAGAAAGCGGTTCCAAACAAGGTCCTTTTTCATAGTGTGAACGAGGGGCCTTTTGGAATCGCTTTCATAAGCGGAGCACAGCCTGTTTCCAATGCTGGTTTTTCCACACATGGGAATGGGCCCTATATATACATACATTATACATTAGCAAAGGCATATAGTGCATTCGAAAGGCTTCACAAAAGAGACTGGAGTAACAAACACCTGAGGCGAAGCACAAAAATCAACGTGTACAGAGCCATTGTACTGTCTATTCTCCTCTATGGTGCTGAAACAATGGTCATCTATCACCAACGTCTACGGCTCCTCAAATGCTTTCTTCAGCACTGTCTACGCACAATCCTAAACATACACTGGACTGACTATGTGATGAATGTTGCTGTCTTTGAGCAAGCAGAGATCACCAGCATTGAGGCCATACTATTGAAAACGCAGCTGTGCTGGGCAGGGCATGTTTCTAGGATGGAGGACCACTGCCTCCCAAAAATAGTACTCTACGATGAACTTGCCATGGGTCAGTGTAAGAGGGGCGCCCCAAAGAAAAGATACAAGGACTCCCTGAAACAACATGTCAAGCTCGGCCAAACTGATCACCAACAATGGTCTGCCCTGGCCTCACATCGGGAGGCATGGAGACGCACTATCCACAATGCTGCAGCCTCTTTCGAGAACTCACGCCGAATGAGTCTCGAAGAGAAACAACAACTTGCAAACATCACCCAAGGAGACTTTCTGCTGTGCTGTCTGCAATCGGACTTGTTTAGCTCGGATTGGCCTTTTTAGTCATCAGCTCGCTTGTAGAAAGCATGGGACGGGTCCTTCCTGAATCTTTGTTAGTGAAGAAAAGCCAGAGAGAGAGATTATAGAAAAACATCAATAATAATAATGATAACTATCCTTCTCCCCCCAAAAAGTGAGACTTAGAACAGCTTATAATTTAAAAGAATAGTCCAGTTAAAAACATAGAAAGGTGAACATTAAAATAGAATTAAACTATTACAATATTAAAATAGATCACTTGTTAAAAGAATGCAATACAATTATAAAAAGAAAAAAAGATAAACGGCCATGTGTCTGTATATGGATTCCCAGGGGTTCACTTATCACTATATTCATTCATTATGATCAGCATAATCTTAATACAAATTTTCACACTGTCTAACTGTCCCAATGAGGCAGAGACAGTCCCTATTAATCCTCCATTCTGCCACGTTTTAAGCTGTTTTTAAACGATAGTTTCTCTTTTCTTTTCCCACTTTCCCCTTTTTTCCTACTTTGATTAGTATAGATTGAGTTCAGAGGGCAAGAATAGTCTGCATTCAGTTAACTCAGTGACAGGGGAAAGGGGAGAGGAGGAAGGGAAGTTTCAGCTTTTCCAGTAGGCTCAGACAAAATCAAACTGCTGCAGCCTCTCTTAGCTTGAGTGTTCTACCTTATTGCCCACACTTTGATGTTTTTTAGCCATATGTGACTCATTTTGCATCTGTGAAATTCTTGGGGGGGTATGAAATCTGTTCTTCTTTCTTCATATAATGTGGGATATTGTAATCAAAAAACACTATTTTATTAATGTGGTTGATTGCCTGGTTTTCATTCCGAAGAGAGTTGTTAAACCTAGAGATTTTGTGGGCTGTTCTGAATGTTAAGGCCCAAACCCCATCTGAAATGTATATAACATTGCATCCCTTTGTTAGTTTGAAAAGCCACAAACAAGCACAGATGAACAAAGTGTGCATGTGTGGGGGCAACATTTTATTGTCCATCACCTATCTGCTCAATCACCTCCCAAATTCACAATTTGGAACAGGAAAGTGGTGGAGGACATACTGCATGGGACCTTCTCCAAATGCCCCTTACAAAGCAGTTTTCTAACTTTTTTAAAAAGTTAGAAACCTAGTTTAAACAATTTTTAATGTAACATATGGTTTGACCCTTAGAGGCTGAGAAACAGATCATTTGGATTTCCCAGTTCTCTCTTGGAGATGAGTCTATGTCCATGCTGGGAAAAAAAAAGAAACACACATAATTCTTGATGATGTCAAGATCATACAGACACACAGTGCTGACCACATCAGAACTCTGTGGCCAAGTCATGAAAAAAAGCACAAAAATGCCATCTTAACCATTCACTGCAAAGGAATGTCAAGAGACCCCCTATATAGAGATATATTTAAAACCTTTGTGTGTCTGTGGGTAGGAGGGATGGTGGCGGGGGGAGGGGGAGTTGTTTGTCCTTATTTTTTAAGAAGTATGTAAGAAAAGTACATTACTCATCACCAGATGGGATTTCTCATCTTCTTACAGAGATTAAAAACCTTGCCTGTTGGTACAGTCCTACAAAACTCATCTCTACTGTTGCCTTCTAGTTGGTCCCATGCAGCATGCTTCCCTTCATTGCAGCTGGTCTCTTCCAAAGTCTGGAAGTACTTTTAGAGCCAGCAAGAGATTACAGGGAAGGAGGGAAGGTCAAACCTCAAAGTACAGTCAGGCTCTGCTGGGGAGGACTGAATCACAGTGTGAGAGAATCTGTAGAGGGACTTCATCATAACCAGCTCCCTGTCTGGAACCAGTAGTGGTTTGTATGCTGTCTAACTGTATGGTCTCTAAGAGCCAGACTTGAAGTGATATTCATTCTTTACCTAGACAAATTCAGTCAATGTGCATGATTTTTGCAACAACAATAGCAGCTGCAAGAGGTGAGCAGCAGCACTGGAGTCTGTGTTGCTGGCTCCATGAACAAAATAACTACCGATAGCATTTCTGAAAGTGCTATATTGAAGATCTTAGCAACATAGGAAGCTATCTGATACCATGTAAGACCATTGGTCCACCTGTTAGCATATCCAACAGCCCCATGCTGTATATGGGATTTCCATATTTTCATAACTGGAGCCAGGCATGTTCCCAAGAGGTCACAATGACTTCTGGAACACTAGGGAATTTTCCCATGGGAAGGGCACATTGACCTGAAGGCATCTGAAGGACCCAGGTAATACCAAGATAAAAGTTTAATGAGTTTGCTGATCACTCCATCCTTCATCCAGGCTTTCCTCATATCCACTTGGCCTGGAGACAAAGGCAAAGGCAAGAAACACCATGCTTCCTACCTATCCTCTGTCATGCTCCCAGCCAACTTTCCTATCCATGAATTTTAGGGTTGTCCTAAATCCAATCAATGTTTTTGTTGCTCTGAAGTTAAAGCCATCAATTGTTCCAGAATCTCATTGTTGATCCTCTAGAAAGACCATTGGTTCTTTGTTACACTGCAAGATGACACCTAGCACCCCTCCAAGCTAGGATGTCATATATAAATACAGTATCAGCTCCAGCCCTAGCCTCATGTGTGCACAGAGAGCCTGTTTCACTCACTGTGCCACCTTCAGGTGCTGTCTGAGCGATACTTCTGCTATCCCAATTTCTATGCCTCTGTTTTGCTTAGCTTTGTACGATGTTTCTGTTTCAATTACTATTGTGTTTGGTTGCAGTCTTGCACAATTCTAAATAAAAAAACTTTTAATCTTTAAACTTGAAATCCCCCTGTAGTTAGTACTGTATGCATAGGTGAAAATGATCTTTAAGTTGCCCAGCCTTTTACAGTGTGCCCGGGTCATACGCCACTGCACTTTATGCAGCTTCCAGCATGCACTAGAAGAGGCGCTGGAAGAAGCAGCACCATGCACCAGAAAGACTAATGGGTGCATGCCTGCGGGCATGAGCCCCATTACTTCTAATGGGACTCCATTTCCCTTACGCAAGGGGGGAGGGTCTGGAACAGATTCCCCATGTAAGGAAAGGGCCCACTGTACAAGCCTCCTTGAGCTAAGCAGTTCCTCCAACTTTTAAGGAGACAATGACATGATTGATGGAGACCTCCAAGTCCTACACAAACACACACATCCCATTTTGGGTTACACGAAGAAAAAGTCTTGTAAAGAGTCTCCTCCCACTCCTACTCCCAAATAGGAAGAAATACCCCTGAAGATTATCTAGCTGAACTAACATCACCCACTAAATTTAAAAACAAAAACCCTTAACCAGTAATTCAGTGGGAAGTTACTGCGGAACTTGACTTGTGCTTTTTCCACCTCAGATTCTGCAGAGACTTTCCCTTTCCCCTCCCTTGTAGGAGATGAGAATTATATGGGCATAAGCACACACCCACCAAGCAAAAGGCATGTGAAAGAGTGTGGTAAGAAAGGAGAACTTTAAAGGAAGGCTTTATTCTAAACAAGTGATCTACAGAGCAAAAGTGTATCTTATTATGGAGGTACAGTCCTTCAGGCAGTTCTTGAAGTTACAAAGTTACAACAGCCTAGTTCATATATTCAGCCAAGGTGAAAAATAAAACATAATTTCCCTGACGTGCACATGCCCTACTCTATCATAATATGTATGGAGTCTGGTTGGATGAATGTGAAGTAGCTCCAGTTTGAAAGCAGTTAGTATAACCATTATGATTTTATTATAATCATTTTAATCAGGGTTAGGTTGTAAGTGTAGGTAAGATATATTAGGTTATGGTTGATTTATAGGACTTTTATGCTGTTTTAGATAGTAAAATGTTTTTGTTTACTTGTTTATCTGGTGCATTGTTTGTTTATATTTGTTGTTTATTTCAAATAAAGATTATATATAGATTTTTTTAAAAACTTATGAAACCTACATCCTAGATGTTCTCGAGCATAGTGGAAGTCTAGACCCATGTGGTCCAGCCTATGGCTAGAACTCCCCATAGGTGCAGCAGGCACCTCAATCTCGAGTTTCTCTTTGTTCTTTTTCTCATGCCTCATGACACCTCAAGGTTTTATATCCCCACCCCCAGAGAATGGTCTCGAAACTCTATGCTTCTGTCCCAAGTCATCATCTCCTAGGCAGTCATCTCTCATGATCTCTGTGCCTCTTCCAGCATATTGACCCCCAATAAATATAATTTAACCCAACAACACCCTACCATTTCTTTACTGGGGGGGAGGGAGACTATACCCCTCAGTGATGTTGCCTAGACAATGGTAAAGCCCATTATTACACACCTAGCCTAGTATTTCCCACTCTGATTAGCAGAAGCTGTCTAGGCAAGTTTTTTTGCCTATCCCAACTGGCAGATGTCTGCTTTTCCCTGGCAGTCTAACTGCCCAAATACTAATCAGGTTTGCTGAATTTCTGAAATCAGACAAGATTCAGTATGTTCAGAGTTATATGAAAGGTCTTGCACACCAATAGCTCCTCAAACAATCTAACTTCTCCTAAACCACCAGACTACATAAGCCAGTATTACTGGTGTTGACATAAAGAACAACCACCAACTCCTCCTCTGATGTACTATCTACCTAAACAACAAGTCTTGTCCACAATCTTCATACTGACAATCAAGCCATCATGCTAAACCTTTCAGCTGCATGCCATGGTTTGGAGTGTTAGACTCAAAAGGTATAGATTCACTTGCTTGTTAATTGCTGGCATAGAATGCATTATATGTTTTACAAAGTTGCTGCTAAATGATGGGACATGTAGTGCTGTGCTAATAGCTAGAACTGTTGACTTTGTGGGTAACAAGCAGATGGAAGGGAGCTGATGTTGTTTTGAGAAGATCCAAGAGCAGTCTCTGGAAAACGCTGGAGTAGAAGAAAGAGGGTGGATCCCATAAGAAAAAAAAAAAGGGGGGGACCCTAATGTTTTGTTTTTGTAACTAACAAGAAGGTAGCCCAACAAAGTTTTGAAAATGTTTGTAAAAGGTAAAGTGATGGTTCTCCAATACAAAGGAGACCTATGATCAAACAAATGTAAACCTGTACTTAATCAAAATCTTCTTAAAGCCCAAATGGAAAAGTGTTCAAGACTACACTTTCAGCAAGATGGTGATGTAATTAACAGACGGGACACAATCTCACCAGCTGCTAGACTGCTTATGCTTTTACTGATGTGATATGTCTAGGCACCATGGCATGCAAGGAGGTTATTTTGGAACCTGTTGGCAGGAGGTGCCTGTATATGTGTGCCTTCGGGCATAGTTTTCCAAGAGTTTTGGCTTATAAAATAGGATTCTATCCTGAAGCAGTAAAGCCTGTGGAAAGTCTGTGCCCTGTAACCAGAGAGGTTACTATAAAGACTGGGGAAACCAGGATGAAGTGAAGGCTCTTCCCTATTCCAGAGCAGGATTTGACCTTGCAGGATAGTTGGCCATCAACAAGGCTCAGCTGAAAAGGAGTTGAGCAGGAACCATATTTGAAGGCTCTTTGCTCTGTGCAGTTATGGGAAGCAAGTCTATTATGACTGCTTTTGCCAATGGGCAAAATCTTCAACCAAGAAAGGGCCTTAGAATCAAACTGAGACATTTGTTTTTCAAATTATATGTTACAATTTCATTGTTTTTCAATAAGGTCACTGCAAGCAATAGTTTAATCAGGCCACGGTGCCACGGGTTCCTGTAGTAAATTATTAGTATCCAGCTATTAATATTTTCCACACTGTCATTCTGTTTGTATATATATACACACACATATATATACACCCAAGACAAGAGAGAGTCCATTCTGAGGTTCAGCTCTACCAGAGCAGAGCTGAATATTTCAAAAACCATGTTGTACTGAAATATTTCTAGCAATTTACAAAATATGTCAATATTTTAAAATATTCAGAACTATGGCAAAGATGGGCTACCATGCATAAATTTATTATGATGGGACTACATCATTGATATTATATGCAACCTGGGCTGCATCCGCACAGCTGAAATAATACAGGTTAGAATCATAGAATCATAGAATCATAGAATCATAGAGTTGGAAGAGACCACAAGGGCCATCCAGTCCAACCCCCTGCCATGCAGGAACTCCAAGTCAAAGCATCCCTGACAGATGGCCTTCCAGCCTCTGCTTAAAGACCCCTAAGGAAGGAGACTCCACCACACTCCGAGGGAGTGTGTTCCACTGTCGAACAGCCCTTACTGTCAGGAAGTTCCTCCTAATGTTGAGGTGGAATCTCTTTTCCTGCAGTTTGCATCCATTGTTCCGCGTTCTAGTCTCTGCAGCAGCAGAAAACAAGCTTGCTCCCTCCTCAATATGACATCCCTTCAAATATTTAAACAGGGCTATCATATCACCTCTTAACCTTCTCTTCTCCAGGCTAAACATCCCCAGCTCCCTAAGGCGTTCTTCATAGGGCAAGGTTTCCAGACCCTTCACCATCTTAGTTGCCCTCCTTTGGACATGCTCCAGTTTCTCCACATCCTTTTTGAATTGTGGTGCCCAGAACTGGACACAGTATTCCAGGTGGGGCCTGACCAAAGCAGAATAGAGTGGCACTATAACTTCCCTTGATCTAGAAACTATACTTCTATTGATGCAGCCTAAAATTGCATTGGCTTTTTTAGCTGCCGCATCACACTGTTGACTCATGTTCAGCTTATGGTCTACTTGGACTCCTAGATCCCTTTCACATGTGGTCTCGTTCAGCCAGGTGTCCCCCATCCTATATCTGTGCATTTCATTTTTCCGCCCTAAGTGCAGAACCTTACATTTCTCCGTATTGAATTTCATTTTGTTAGCACTGGCCCAGCTTTCTAGTCTATTCAGGTCATTTTGAATTTTGATCCTATCCTCTGGGGTATTAGCTACTCCTCCCAGTTTAGTGTCATCTGCAAATTTGATAAGTATGCCCCCAATTCTGTCATCCAAATCGTTAATAAAGATGTTGAATAGCACTGGGCCCAGGACAGAACCCTGTGGCACCCCACTGGTCACTTCTCTCCAGGATGAAAAGGAGCCATTGTTGAGCACCCTTTGAGTTCGGCCAGTCAACCAATTACAAATCCATGTAACAGTTAACTTGTCTATCCCACATTTTGCAAGCTTGTTTGCAAGAATGTCATGGGGAACCTTGTCAAAGGCCTTACTGAAATCGAGGTATACTATATCCACAGCATTCCCTTCATCTACCAAGCTGGTAATTTTATCAAAAAAAGAGATCAGGTTCGTTTGGCATGACTTCTTTTTCTGAAACCCATGTTGGCTTTTTGTGATTATGGCATTGGCTTCTAAATGTTCGCAGACTCTCTGCTTAATGATCTGCTCTAGCACCTTTCCTGGAATTGATGTCAGACTAACTGGACGATAATTGTTGGGATCCTCTTTTTTTCCCTTTTTGAAGATGGGGACAACGTTTGCCCTCCTCCAGTCTTCTGGGACTTCTCCTGTTCTCCAGGAGTTCTCAAAGATTATTGCCAATGGCTCTGATATTACATTTGCTAGTTCTTTTAATACTCTAGGATGTAGTTCATCTGGTCCTGGAGATTTATATTCATTTAGGTTAACCAAGTATTCCTGTACTATCTCTTTACTTATTCTGTGCTGAAATTCCCCTATTCTGTCTTCTGCTCCATTATCCTTCGGTTGAGCACCTTTTGCCTTTTCTGAGAAGACTGAAGCAAAGAAGGTGTTGAGTAATTCTGCCTTTTCTCTGTCCCCTGTTAGCATTTTGCCATCTTCTGCACGCAGTGGCCCTACTGTTTCCTTCTTCTTCCTTTTGCTGCGGACATATCCAAAAAAGCCCTTTTTATTGTTCTTAACCTCTCTAGCAAGCCTGAGTTCATTCTGCGCTTTAGCTTTTCTGACTTTACCCCTACATGTGCTGGCTATTTGTTTAAATTCCTCTTTCGTGATTTCTCCATTTTTCCATTTCTTATACATGTTCCGTTTAAAACTTAGCTCATTTGAAAGTTCCTTAGTCATCCATCCTGGCTTCTTGAGACATCTACCATTTTTCTTCCTCATTGGAACTGTTTGAAATTGTGCCTTCAATATCTCCCTTTTGAGAAACTCCCATCCGTCTTGAACTCCCTTTTCTTTTAGTATTCCTGACCATGGGATCACTCCCAGTATTTCTCTAAGTTTATTGAAATTAGCTCTCCTAAAGTCTAGAGTGCGTGTCTGACTATGCCTAGCTTCTCCCTTCCACTGCATAACAAACTCCAGGAGAACATGGTCACTTCCACCTAAGGATCCAACCACTTGCACCCCATCAACTAGGTCTTCCCTGTTGGTTAAGATCAGATCTAAAATGGCTGATCCCCTTGTTGCCTCTTCCACCTTTTGGACAATGAAATTGTCTTCCAGGCAAGTGAGGAATTTGCTAGACTTTGAGGATTTGGCTGAGTTTGACTTCCAGCAAATATCCGGATAGTTGAAGTCACCCATCACTACTACATCTCTCTTTTCTGAGTATGTGATTATCTGTTCTAGAAAGGCATCATCCAATTCCTCTGCCTGAGTCGGGGGTCTGTAGTAGACTCCCACAGTAACATCCCTGTTATTTCCCTCTCCTTTAATTTTTATCCAGATGCTCTCCACCTGGCTTCCAGTACTGACTTCCTGGATCTCTTCACTGGTGTAAATATCCCTGACATATAATGCTATTCCTCCTCCTTTCCTACTTGGCCTGTTTCTCTTAAAAAGGTTATACCCCTCTATTTCTACATTCCAATCATGAGACTCATCCCACCAGGTTTCAGTGATGCCTATTATATCATATTTCCCTTGTTGTGCTAGGAGTTCAAGTTCATCCTGCTTATTTCCCATACTCTGTGCATTAGTGTAGAGGCATTTAAGACCATGTGTCCTCTTTACTTGCTGCTTTTGCACATTTTTTTGCCTCCTACTGTTGGGTCCTTGCACTGTTTGCCTTGTTCCCTCTATGCCACTTGGACTATTCTCTCCATCCCTTTTGTCTTCCAGTATAATGTCTCCCTCCCCCACATAACTCAGTTTAAAGCCCTCCTGATCAGATTCTTCAGACTGTTGGCAAAAACGTTTTTGCCAACTGGCGTGAGATGCAGCCCATCCCTTGCCAGAAGTCCCTCCTCATGGAACCGCAGCCCATGATCCAAGAATCCAAACTGTTCTTGGCGGCACCATCTACGGAGCCAGTTATTCACCTCTGCTATTTTCCTCTCCCTTCCTGGACCATGCCCTTCTACCGGGAGTAGAGATGAGATGACAACCTGTGCATCCATCTCTTTCAGCTTCCTTCCCAGAGCCTCATAATCCCTTTTGATATTCTGAAGGCTGTGCCTTGCAGTATCATTGGTTCCCACATGAACCAAAAGAAGGGGATAACGGTCAGTAGGCTTGACAAGTCTTGTCAGCCTCTCCGTCACATGATGGATCTTTGCCCCAGGGAGACAACACACCTCCCGAGACATCTTGTCAGGCCCACAAACCACTGCTTCTGTACCCCTCAGCAAGGAGTCCCCCACCACGACCACGCGCCTCCTCCGAGGCTTAGCAGTGGCTGTTCCTTTTCGTGATACTCTCAGGCTCCCCTGCTCTGTCCCTGATGTCTGTCCCTGCTGCTTTTCCTCATCATCTCTGACAACAGAGAGAGATTCAAAGCGATTCTGTAGCTGCAAGCCGCTCACAGAACGTTCCCTGGTTTCCTTATTTCTGTGTGTGACCTCCCTCCAAGCATCTACCTCTGTTGTATGTGGAGTGACCTCCTCCACCCCAACAACTTCCTCTGTCTGTTTCCCACCCAAGACATTCTGGCCTGTTCTGTTCAGGAGATTCTCCTGCTCTCTATGATGCTGGAGTGCAGATATCTGCTCCTCTAGCTGCTGTACTTTCTCTTCCAAGAGGACTACCAACTTGCACTTGTGGCAGGTGTAGTTCGCCACCTCTGTAGGCAAGAAGACAAACATCCCACAGGTGTTGCAGGTGACTGCTGCAGGGCCTTCAGTGTCCATACTGAGAAGTCTTAAGGAGGCACTGAAACAAGACTGTGGGCTTCCCTTGCTAGACTTGGCCTTTATTCCCAAGCTCTGTCACTGAGTTCAAGTCACGGGGCCTATAGTTATGTAGAGAGCTCCTGGCTGAAAGCTCCTTCCAAAGGCAAGTCTCTGATTCACTTCCTCTGATGCTTCAGGCCGGCTCCTCTTCTATTCTCTAAACACCTCCTTGACTAGATAAAAAAAAAAATCAAAATTCGCGCGCCGTTAGGCGCGCGCTTCTGCTAGCCTTGAGTAGCCTTAAGTAGCCTCCCAGCACTGGCTCCCAGAATGCAATGGCTCAAGTGTAAATTAAATTAGATCTCACCCAAGCACATGGACTACAGCCTCCTCCTTTTCTTTCTCCTCCTTAAAGGAAATGAAGCTTCTGCTAGCCTTGAGTAGCCTTAAGTAGCCTCCCAGCACTGGCTCCCAGAATGCAATGGCTCAAGTGTAAATTAAATTAGATCTCACCCAAGCACATGGACTACAGCCTCCTCCTTTTCTTTCTCCTCCTTAAAGGAAATGAAGCTTCTGCTAGCCTTGAGTAGCCTTAAGTAGCCTCCCAGCACTGGCTCCCAGAATGCAATGGCTCAAGTGTAAATTAAATTAGATCTCACCCAAGCACATGGACTACAGCCTCCTCCTTTTCTTTCTCCTCCTTAAAGGAAATGAAGCTTCTGCTAGCCTTGAGTAGCCTTAAGTAGCCTCCCAGCACTGGCTCCCAGAATGCAATGGCTCAAGTGTAAATTAAATTAGATCTCACCCAAGCACATGGACTACAGCCTCCTCCTTTTCTTTCTCCTCCTTAAAGGAAATGAAGCTTCTGCTAGCCTTGAGTAGCCTTAAGTAGCCTCCCAGCACTGGCTCCCAGAATGCAATGGCTCAAGTGTAAATTAAATTAGATCTCACCCAAGCACATGGACTACAGCCTCCTCCTTTTCTTTCTCCTCCTTAAAGGAAATGAAGCTTCTGCTAGCCTTGAGTAGCCTTAAGTAGCCTCCCAGCACTGGCTCCCAGAATGCAATGGCTCAAGTGTAAATTAAATTAGATCTCACCCAAGCACATGGACTACAGCCTCCTCCTTTTCTTTCTCCTCCTTAAAGGAAATGAAGCTTCTGCTAGCCTTGAGTAGCCTTAAGTAGCCTCCCAGCACTGGCTCCCAGAATGCAATGGCTCAAGTGTAAATTAAATTAGATCTCACCCAAGCACATGGACTACAGCCTCCTCCTTTTCTTTCTCCTCCTTAAAGGAAATGAAGCTTCTGCTAGCCTTGAGTAGCCTTAAGTAGCCTCCCAGCACTGGCTCCCAGAATGCAATGGCTCAAGTGTAAATTAAATTAGATCTCACCCAAGCACATGGACTACAGCCTCCTCCTTTTCTTTCTCCTCCTTAAAGGAAATGAAGCTTCTGCTAGCCTTGAGTAGCCTTAAGTAGCCTCCCAGCACTGGCTCCCAGAATGCAATGGCTCAAGTGTAAATTAAATTAGATCTCACCCAAGCACATGGACTACAGCCTCCTCCTTTTCTTTCTCCTCCTTAAAGGAAATGAAGCTTCTGCTAGCCTTGAGTAGCCTTAAGTAGCCTCCCAGCACTGGCTCCCAGAATGCAATGGCTCAAGTGTAAATTAAATTAGATCTCACCCAAGCACATGGACTACAGCCTCCTCCTTTTCTTTCTCCTCCTTAAAGGAAATGAAGCTTCTGCTAGCCTTGAGTAGCCTTAAGTAGCCTCCCAGCACTGGCTCCCAGAATGCAATGGCTCAAGTGTAAATTAAATTAGATCTCACCCAAGCACATGGACTACAGCCTCCTCCTTTTCTTTCTCCTCCTTAAAGGAAATGAAGCTTCTGCTAGCCTTGAGTAGCCTTAAGTAGCCTCCCAGCACTGGCTCCCAGAATGCAATGGCTCAAGTGTAAATTAAATTAGATCTCACCCAAGCACATGGACTACAGCCTCCTCCTTTTCTTTCTCCTCCTTAAAGGAAATGAAGCTTCTGCTAGCCTTGAGTAGCCTTAAGTAGCCTCCCAGCACTGGCTCCCAGAATGCAATGGCTCAAGTGTAAATTAAATTAGATCTCACCCAAGCACATGGACTACAGCCTCCTCCTTTTCTTTCTCCTCCTTAAAGGAAATGAAGCTTCTGCTAGCCTTGAGTAGCCTTTAGTAGCCTCCCAGCACTGGCTCCCAGAATGCAATGGCTCAAGTGTAAATTAAATTAGATCTCACCCAAGCACATGGACTACAGCCTCCTCCTTTTCTTTCTCCTCCTTAAAGGAAATGAAGCTTCTGCTAGCCTTGAGTAGCCTTAAGTAGCCTCCCAGCACTGGCTCCCAGAATGCAATGGCTCAAGTGTAAATTAAATTAGATCTCACCCAAGCACATGGACTACAGCCTCCTCCTTTTCTTTCTCCTCCTTAAAGGAAATGAAGCTTCTGCTAGCCTTGAGTAGCCTTAAGTAGCCTCCCAGCACTGGCTCCCAGAATGCAATGGCTCAAGTGTAAATTAAATTAGATCTCACCCAAGCACATGGACTACAGCCTCCTCCTTTTCTGCTAGCCTTGAGTAGCCTTAAGTAGCCTCCCAGCACTGGCTCCCAGAATGCAATGGCTCAAGTGTAAATTAAATTAGATCTCACCCAAGCACATGGACTACAGCCTCCTCCTTTTCTTTCTCCTCCTTAAAGGAAATGCAGCTTCTGCTAGCCTGCTAGCCTTGGCTCAAGTGTAAATTAAATTAGATCTCACCCAAGCACATGGACTACAGCCTCCTCCTTTTCTTTTTGACACCACTGTAATTGCCAATGCCCAATGCTGAGGCCCAGAGCCTCAACAGAGAAGGTTAAATGCCTCACAAAACTACAGTTCCCAGAATCCCATAGCACTGAGCCATGGCAATTAAAGTGGTGTCAACCTGGATTATTTCTGCAGTGCAGATGCAGCCCAAATTAGAAAATTATGATGCGCCACAACAAACTACAACTCCCAGAATCCCATTGCCTTGATCCATGGCAATTAAAATGGTGGCAAACTAGATTATTTCTGGAGTGCAGATGCAGTCTTAATATCACTACAAGGATACTGCAGACATTCTTTACTAAATTTATTGTGTATATAAAGAAAACAAATATTTGTATTGTCAGATAGCATTTCTTTGCAAGCAAAAGATTTCAAATACCACTAGCTTAATTTAAATTTGCAAAAATGTGTCCTCACATAATAATAATAATAATAATAATAATGGTTATTTATAACCCGTTCCTCTAGCAAAGTAATTGGAGCGGGATACAACAAGGTTAAAAAATACAGACTAAAACAACTATCATGCCCCTTCTCGACCACCCCCCCCCCTAAAATTAGATTAAACCAGCAAAATCGACAACACTTAAAAACAAAGTGCAATCTCATGAACAATTCTTGTGCAAATAAGCAATAGAGGAAGTCAAGAAAGTTGAATAAAGGGGACAACCGAAGTTATTACAAAGGGAAGAAATCTTTGCTAAAGTAGGAAATCAGCAACATATGGTGTCAGCGCAGCTGTAAATACTCTCTATGTCATGTTGAAAGAGAACCTTCAAAATGTAGACTGATGAGCTGATGAATTTTGGAATCAATGGCTTTAGCAAATCATTTTCTGCACTTATATCTGTCAGGTTCTTTTTAGCTAAAGCCAAGGAAAGTTCAATAGAATTATGCCCCACCTATTCTCAGTTTTTCACAACTATTTTTGGCAGTGCTGAAAACCGGCTCCTTTTTACAATGACACAGAACTCTCAGTGAAAATATTCACTTATTGATTTACAATGTCCTCAGTGATAGCAATGTGTAACAATTGGTACTTATCCATTTTGTCATTGCTGACTGAATGGACTAAAGTATGCAGCTACCGTAATCTAAGGTTGAGGAATAAAAAACGGCTAGGATTTTTTTTTTTTTTTGTTTAAAGTAGCAGCAGTCAGGTGTAACAAAGATGCTGCATAATATTTTTAAAATAATAATATTTTTAAAAAATATTGTTCTCATATTTAAGAACTTATTTTGAATTGAGAAGTATATAATAAATCCTCTACAAAATAAAAATCAAACAATTTTATTCTGAAATTTAACTCTCATATTCAACAGAATTTTATTTTCTACATGTTCATCCTCTTGAAACTGTTTTTTTCTCAAATCCATCCAGCTCTTGAGAGTTATATATTATTTACCGAAATTCTCAGTTTCTTGGTGTTTACATTGACTCCTGCTAAAAGTAACAACATTTCAGCATCAAATCTTAAAGTATTTGTCTGAGATTTAATTGACCATCATAGGTCTCTACTGGAAAATAAGGTAGTGTCCATAATGTGCGCTTCAACTACATTCAGCTGTGCTCTGCAATCATCCAAAATAGTATCCAGAATAGTAGCAATCTATTGTACATTATGTGACCATCAGCAGTAGCTGACAGTTACTTCAAATGTAAGAGAACATTTCAATCTCCCAAAACACTCTGTTGCTGACCTTAAGGTGGCAATTCTTGAATAAAATAATTTCAAAGGGAAACTCCAAGGTGAAATGATTTAATTAAAAATCACTCAGAAGTTCACCTATATGAGATGTGCACTGAGTTATGGATTTTATTCCACTCTGTTTGAAAATTAGTTTGCCAATGCTAGGAAGTTCTAACAACATTACTTTGTGAGCCTTGGCTCTAAATATTTTAAATACATCTAAGCCATGCATATATTACAGCCTGAATTTATGGTATTTCATTGTCCTCTGACATCACTACAAAAAATCTCCCTACACCTGGTTGTACATATATCTGCCAGACAGATCAGACAGATTTAAGGTGGCCATCACTCTGGAAATTCCTCAAAGGGATTGTTCCTGACATGATACAGTCAGATAGTAGTAACAAAAACAGTGAATATCTCCAAACTGGGATCTCCCTGCACTAATTACTTACAAATCAGGAAGATATATAACCTTACTGCTAACATATTTAAGCTTTTCCATGTCAGGATTTTTTTGCCACAGAGATGCTTTCATAGAATTAACATTTCATTATGGTTTAGAAAGGACTATGTCACAGCCAAAAAGACAAACAAGTGAGTCCTAAAACAGATCAGGTCAGAAATCTCCATGGAAATCAAAATCCAAAACATACTGCAGAAATAATCCAGTTGAGACCACTTTAACTGCCCTGGTTCAGTGCTAGGGAGTCCTGGGAATTGTAGTTTATTATGGCACTAGAGCTTTCTGACAGAGTAGGCTAAATGTCTAAAAAAACAGTTCCCAGAATTCCCTAGCATTGAGCCAGGGCAGTTAAAGTGGTCTCAAACTGGAACATTTCTGCACTGAGTTTTGGACCCAAAACTTTGGCAGTCATACTTCAGATACATCAGGGGAAGGCATGGCTTATTAGAAAAAGCAATAATGCTAGAAAAGGTGGAGGGAAGTGGAAAGAGAGGAAGGTCATGTGCTAAATGGGTGAAAAGGAGGTCACATGTATGAGTTTTACAGGAACTAAGCAGAGCAGTGGAGGATAGGGAGTTTTAAAGATGTCTAATTCAGAGGGTCACTATAGTTTGAGATCAACTTGAGGGCACATAGCCCTCAATAGAGTTTATCATACGATGGAATTTGGGGGTATAATCCAATGGCAATCTGAACGCAATCATGGGGTTTCACATAATTGCGTATGAGTGTATCTCACGCAATTTCAGGCAATGAGGAGCCATTTTTGGGCAATGGGAAGTCATTCTGAACGCATTCCAAATGCAATTAGATTTCACGTAAATTTGCTAAACTAGTGAATTTACGTGAATTTGAATTGACTCCATTCAAAATTGGGAAAAATTCCTCCCGTCTGATAAACTCCAAAGTCACATCAAAGAGCAGGTGTGAATAGGGTTTGACTGACATATCAGAGTTGCTTGAACATTACTTTTTAATCCTGCAGAAGGGTACTGGAGGAAGGTGCTGCGGACACCATGCACAGTCAAAAGGCAAACAAATGGGTTCTAGAACAAATCAAGCCTGAACTCTCCATGGAAGTCAAGATGATTAAAGTGAGTTTGTCATATTTTGGCCACATCGTAAGAAGGCATGATTCATTAGAAAATAATGCTGGGAATGGTAGTGGGTTGTAGAAAGGGAGGAAGACCACATGCCAGATGGCTAGACTCAATCAAGGAGGTCATGATTCTGAATCTGCAGGACCTAAGCAGAGCAGTGGAGTACAGGGAAGCTTGTAGACATCTCATCCACAGGGTCACCATGAGTAGAAGTTGACTTAAGGGCAGTTAACAACAACAACAACAAACATCCAACAGGGTTTTCCTGGCAAGATTTATTCAGTTGAGGTTTGCCTTTGCCTCCCTTAAGGCTGAGAGAAGAGTGTGACTTGCCTAAGGTCACAAAGTGGGTTTATATGGATAAATGGGGATTTGAACCCTGCAGGATCATAGTAGAACTCTCAAACCACCATACTGGCTCTCCCCTTACATTTTTACTCTAGATTAAATCCTTCCTCTTATTATGTCTATCAGTGGGCCTTTTCACAATACACAATTATATAACTGTCGCAATTCAGCAGGCACAGTCTATTAATCCTCTGTCCCACTTCTTCAGCTGCATTTCAAATGACCCAGTTTCCTCCTCTCACTTCTCCCTTTCTCCTTAGCTTACCTCAGTTGCTGCAAACTGAATTCAAAGTAATTTCCATTTAATTAATTCAGCCAGGGGAGGGGAAAGGAGGAGGGCATAGAATCCAGTAGGTTGAGACAAAAGCAAACTTCTACTAACTTGCCTGTTCTTCTACATGAATAACGTTTGCCATCTAGATCACGCTCTGGTGTTACTGGGTCATATGTGTCCCAGTTTTCCTCTGTGAAATGTTGGTGTGATGAGATACCACTTTAAGTGTCATGGCTTCATCCTATGGGGTCCTGGGGTTTGTAGTTTGGTTACTTTAAGCCTTCTGCTTAGAATTCTAGATACCCTTCCTTAAACCCCAAATCCCAGGATACCATAGGATGTTGCCATAGTGCTATACTGTGTAGTGTGACACAAACCAAATCCATCTCTGGCCACTTATAAAGACTTTCTATCCTTTGAGTACAGACACATTTTTAACAGACTTATAATGCACACTGAAATACATCTGGTCAGAATACAGTTCCGTCTTTGATAGGGCTTCCTCCCAAGTAATTGTCAAGTTGCCACCTTAAACCATCAGTCCCCATTGTTTCCCAACTTTGAAGTGTGTCCAGTCATTTCTACTACATCTTTCCTTCCTTCTACTGGTTCAGAAGATCTGTGTATACATTACCCTGCAGTCTTCAAATGTTATACTTTAATTAATTGTACATCTTGGATTAATTTTCTAGAGCTTTTGAATGACATTTTGGAAATGGTCTGCCTTGGACAATAGGAGCAGTTGCTTTGATCTCGACCAAGATGGGAAAGTCTCTCCAATATGACAGGATTGTGAGCTTGGTTCTTGGTCTCATTGACACCATCCCTCTATCTTCCCTTCTGGTTTTCATTTTTATTCTTAATTTTACTCAGATTATACTTTTAGAGCCTTGAGACTGACTAATATTACCCCTACTATTTTGACTCTTTCATTGAGAGGTCATTCTTTTTCTTCTGTCTTCTTTCAGTCTCTCTTCTAGCTATGGAAGCACCAGGACCTTTGGATCATTGCTTTGGCTGATATTAACAAAGGTAGGCATATGCCCTGGCTCATGTTCAGCAGAACTACTATTTAGACAGAAGAAGTTTAAAGAGGCTACTTTAAGGGCCTATTGGTTTATATCTGATTATACAACAGTATTCTGGGTTAACAAATCCCAGTTGGATGGTCCTTTCCTTTCAAACATACATGTAAAGAAACACAAAGAGGAGGACCACTCCACACAAAATAGAGGCATGCCTCGGTTAACAAAGCTTCTGAAAGCAAATCATCTTTTTAGAAAAGTTTCTTTTTTTAAAAGCCCCCTTTCTTCCTCACTCTCTGTCTAACTGAAGGGTTTTTAGCAGCATCAGCATTGGGAGGATGGTAAAGGAAGGCTGGCAAAACACAGGGCTTTCAGTGTTGGGTTGCAACAGCATGACTGCAATAAACAATATAATAAGCACAATCTGAAGTGGAAAACAATGAAATTCTGCTCTACCGCATCCTTCCGTAGCCATATGTGTCTGATTACACCAGATAAAGTAAACAACTGCTTCCATAATCCCTACTGAGCATGCATGTACAGCAAAAAGAGAGAGAGAGAGAGAGAAAAGAGGACAACAGATTAGCCTGATTCACCAGTTCCCCCAGCATGTTAAAATAAAACATAAATCTATAAATTTGGCAACCAAAATAGAAATTATCAGAAAAGCAGAAGTTGCTCTGGGAAAATTCATCCCTGGATGCCTTTTGGAAGAAAGTTTCAAGTGGCTTCGAGAAGTTTCAGGGTTTGTTTTTTGTTTTGTTTTTTTAACTTATGCAAGGCTTATTTGACCAAGTTGTTTCATTTTACATGTGCATATTGTTAGTTTTGAATTTTAAAAACTGCTCAAACAAGTTCATCTGTTTTGCTTTGTTGTGGTGTAGGAACCTATTCCTATTCTTACCATGTTATTTCTGCCTCTGATACCAAATGTTCCATTGAGGTAATGTCCAAGAACACATCTTCTTTGTTAAGTAGATTTACCTGTACATTTTCCCTTCCTGAACAGCTCCCACACACCTGCCTGTAGAAAAGTGTCTTCTCCCAGGAGTTTATCAGACAGGGGGGAATTTTTCTCTATTTTGAATGGAGCCAATTCGAATTCACGTGAATTCACTAGCTTAGCGAATTTACGTGAATTCCCATTGCATTCGGAATGCATTCAGACTGACTTCCCATTACCCAAAAATGACACCCTCCCCCATTGCCCAAACTTGCGTGAGATGCTTTAATTCGCAATAAAGTAAAACCCGTGATTGTGTTCGGAATGACTTCCCTTTTGCCCGAAATTGCATGAGATGCTTTAATTTGTAATAACGTGAAACCCCATTATTGCGTTTGGATTGCCATTGGATTATACTTCCAATTTCCGACGTCTGATAAACTCCCCACCACAATTTGATAGGCTTCTAGACCAGTGAAAAAATGTGAGTTATACATGCAAGTAGTAGGTGCATTATCTACCAAGCCACAATTATAAGAAATTGAACGAATGTATGTGTGTGAAAGTGCCTTCAAGTTGTCTATCAATTTATGGTGACCCCATGAATTTCACAGGGTTTTCTTGGAGAAGGAATACTGAAATATAGTCTTGCCAGTTCCTTCCTCAAATACTGTATAGGAAGGGGTAATCACTAATGTAACAATGGACGGTAGTATCACTCATCTCTTCCAACAGGAGTTAGGTAGGAGTCAGCATGTACGTATGTATACAGACACACATACATACATACACACATGTACACTTATAAGGATAGTGGTCACTTCACACACAAAAAACCTAGTTTGATTCCTGACAAAGTAATGCTTAGCTGGTCTTTATTCTAGCTGAACAGCATTCATCTGGTGAAGCAACCCAAAACATCAGCAGCTGAAGAGAAGCAGCCAGGAAATCTCCATAGATATCAGAAGGAAAGCAAAACACCCGTTCCCAACATATACCAGATGCAGGGCAATCCAAAGTGAGAAGAAGGTGGGAGGGATTCTTCACTGGACCGGACTGATGACATCATGCTATGGATAAACCCATGAGCCTGTCCAACTGAAGCAATGCCAGTAGATCCAGATGACTCAGGAGTGTGCTGAATCTATCTCTAGTTCTTTTAACTCTTTCTTTTCCAGTTGCTCTCTTTTTGATAGCCCCCCCTTTCTTTAATTCTTTATACCTCCATCAGGAACACTTCTGAAAGAAAACCTCTCTCTCAGATGCACAAACTGGAAAGCAGTTTCCCGGTTATAGTCAGGGATCTGGCCTGAGCATAGATTCTCCTGCTTATAGGTCTGCTTCCATGTAACTCTCAATTCAACATTGTAAATCTTTCCTCCATGAACTGGCTCCTGTCACTGAACTCTACACTGCCATGTGTTCAATGATAAGTGTCAAACTGCAAGCCTGAGTATTGAAAAGATGTTCCAAACAGCAATCTGGGGCCCATGCATACCATGCAATTATTGCATCATTATTCCACTTTCATTGATTCCATCCCCTAGAATTCTGGGGTTTGTAGTTAGGTATACTTAGCTAACTTAGCTAGAATTCTAAATACCCCTCCCTAAACAGCCAATTCCAGGATTCCATAGGACAGAACTATGGCAGTTAAAGTGGAATAACAATGGACCCTTCCCTTCTGCGGGGGGATCCGGAACGGATCCCCCCACATAAGGGGAATTCCACATATGTTCACACCCCATTGAAAACAATGGGGCATGTCCTTGCGGTGGCATGCAACTTCAGCGTAAGCTTGAAGCCATGTATAGTGCTCGTACGGCACAGGTGCACTGTAGTATAAACAAAGCCCTGTTTCTCTGTGATAAAGTCCTCTGTCTTCAACATATCTCACCAATGTTCACTTTTCTTTAAAATATGAGCAAGTTATTTTTCATTCATTCCCTTGAACAGTGGGCAATCAAACAAAGTAGGAAAATCTTCCTTTAGGTTAAATCTGAAGTGAGGGAAAGAAAAATTATATGTAACCTGAAGCATCCCGTTTTGTAACATCATAAATGACATTACAGCCCTCATACTATGGAAAGAAATTTTAAAATGCTCAAGGAAAATCTAAAGCCACAGAAAAGTAAATAAACACAGGCTACTCCAGGCTCTAGAAGTTAGCATAAAAAAAGAAGTAGCAGACAAAATGTTGTAACATGGGCTCTTTCCTGGTATATGAAGACTCAAATCATAGTACAGATCTGTTCCTGTATCACATCCTAAAAGATTAACTTTGGCATTCAAAAATAACTAAATGAAAAGGCATTCTGGATATGAAAAAGACAAGAGTCCCCAACCTACAGGGATCTTCTTTGGCACTTTCCAAATTCCCTGGAAGCAAGCATGGTGTAGTGGTTTGAGCACTGGACTAGGACTCTAGAGATCAGGGTTCGATTTCCCATTCAGCCATGGAAAGCTGCTGAGTGACCTTGGAAGAGTCACCCACTCTCAGCCCTAGAAAATCCTGTGACGGATTCACCTTAGAGTTGCCATCAGTTCAGTATGACTTGAAAACACACAACAGCAAACTTCCTTCCTCTACTGATTTTTCCTTCTTATTATAATACTGAAAGACTGACACACTGTAAAACAAATTGCTGGCCTTCAGTACAACTTTTATTTTCAAAAATGGGGCCTGGAGACTTTACCAGAAAATAAAAATGAATGGTGGATGGCTGCAACAAAATGCTTTATTTTGAGGTGTGCCTATGTATCAAGGAAAAGAAAAAAACTAGTTTGTAAGGGGGTGATGAGGACAAGGAGTGTCCTGGGACTAGAAAAGGTGGTCAAACCATTCTGCTGAGAGGAGCAACAAAGAGTGTAGTGAAGTAGCGAGATGGGTGTTTTGCTTTCGCTCTCCCTGTATGTTCTGCCTCTTGTTTTTTGTGTGATGTATGGGCTATGGACTGCTTGGGTGTATGTTTTGCCTGTTTTATTATTGTGTGTCTGTGTATTTCTCTTATGGGGCCAAATAACTGGTTTGGAATTTAAGTCTCAGACCCTCACCTCTGCCTAGTATTCAGTACTTTTGGTCAAGCCTTCTGTTTGCCTTCTTTGAAATAGAGTAAGCTGTAGGTTGAAAAGAGTGATACTGTGTTTTGAAGCTCATACCTTATTCTGCTTTGTAGCTAGCCTTCTCAGCAAGTTACTTCTCAGTACTGTATATTCTAGCAAACTTTGCCTTCTAGTAAGTTTACCTTTAGCTTGTCATAGCCAATATTTTATGGACGATCAAGGCTTATTGCACAGATGCCATTTTATGAGTACACCCGTGTCATTCTTACAAAGATGTGAATGTGCAACTGGAAACCCCATACTGTGACAATTGCAAGAATTTAAGACTATGAGCTATATATTATCAGCATTACACAGAAAACAAATAATTAAAGGTAAGCAAGTATATTAGACAATGAACTTCTACACAACTCCTTGGTTATATTGGCCACTGAGTCCAGGCCAACAAATTTGTTGTTGATTCTTGCCAAGTTGGCTTCAATTTATGGTGACTCTATGAATGAGAGAGCTGGACAGTGAAGAAAGCAGAGAGGAAAAGAATCAATTCATTTGTTTCTGGATGGGAGTTCTACAGATGCCATAGACTGCAGAAAAAAGACAGATCAATGGATCTGAGAACAAGTCAAACCTGAACGCTTTTGAAAAGCTAAAAGGACCAAATTGAGGCCACTGTACTTTAGACATATAATAAAATACATTGATATGACTCATTATAGAAGACAACAATGCTTGGTGAAGTGGAAGGCAGAACAGAGGAAAGACTGCACAGTAGGTGGAAGGACTCAATCAAGGAAGCTATGGTCCCGAATTTGTAAACTTTGCAGGACTGCTCATAATAGGGTATCTTGGAGGGCTCTCATTCTTAGCGTTGCTAGAAGTCTAAGCTGACTTGACAACAATTAACAACAACATTGTGACTTATCTGGGGACCTATACAGTCAAGGATCTTGACTAGGAACCTCAGATGTGTTAGAGCTCTTTGAAAGAGGGATACCCCAGGAAGGAAGAAGAAGCATCACCAGGGTTGCACATAGAAAAAGCAGAACCAAGCATATTTTTTTCAGAATAAATTCTTCCTGTTACAAGGCACAGGGTATCCTGTTACCAGTACCTGTTGCAATGTTGGAAGAAGTAGTTCAGTATATTATTCCTTGCACTAATTGTTGCTTTTGTATTACGTCCTATCATTTTTCAAGAAAATAATGTGAGGATCAATCAGAAAACAGCATACAACTCTTGTTAGAAATTAATTCTTGTCAAAATGCCTCTACAACAACCTTTAAAAAATAACTTTTTTAAAGTGTACATAACAGTCATACAATAATTTAACTCGCATACACTACTTTACTTTTGAAATATAATTTCATGGCACCCTTCTTGTCCCAAAAAATTTCGCAGCCTTGGGACCCGCGACCTCACTCTTTGTGGATGGCGAGCAGGGAAGGAACAAAATGGCATGTGCACCTGCAAGAGTGCATGACCATTGAAATGCATGGGACCCCAATACTGGTGACTTTTCAGATTTGCAAGGGGGAAGTCTGGAACAGATCCCCCCACAAATTGGAAGGGACAACTGTAGTTGCAGGCAATTACATTGCTGATAAATCTTTACTTTCAGGCTCCCAAAATTCCACAGTGAGCATGACTGGCAGTCAGGTTGACTGCAAAATTCTGGAAAATGACTGTTAAAAAAACCTCAAGTGATCAGGCATGGTTAAGTGATCAGGCATGGTTTATCTGCAACCAAAGCTGAGTGTTGCAAATGTTGAAGACTGCCAGGTTTTAAGGAGCCAAGATTGAAATTTCATGAGACATTTCCAGGGTTTCATTCCTCATTGATAAACTAGCTAGACTAGACTAACCAACCATAATTCAAAAGATGTTATGGATCAACTAACTGTTAGCAACTTATAAAATAGCAGAAATGACATTTTCTATGTAGGCCACACAGTGCTGGGCTGGCATCCATTCCGAAGACATCTGTGTACCTCTCACAGCAGCTGGGACAACTTCCCACTGAGCTTTGGAATCCAGCAGGACTAGAAATGGGGAAGAATTCCTGGCTAATCTTTTTGTTTCAGCTGGGGATGGGAGAGTGCTCAAGCAGAATTAAATGCATATGACTCTTCCCAATTAAATGAGTTTTTCATCCACAGTGAACATGATAATTGTTCTTTTTTAAAAGAAAACAAAAACAACCCCAGCAAAAACTATGCATTAAATTTGCCAAATCTATGTATGATTTATTACTACCCTTAAATGGTAAATTTAATATCCATAGAGAATCTCCCTGTGTCAATTATTTCCTTTCCTTTTGTGATATAATGTCACAATTTGTTGTGGTTTTACACCACCTCCAGGCACACCTGGACTCCCGGAGGACCATTTAATTGCTTTGTTTTACCTTTTTGTAAGATATACAGTCTGTCTACTCTGCAGAAGCTTTTCAGGGCATCCATAGCGAAATTTGATCACTTGAATCAAAAGAACATTTTCTGCATAAATTCTGGTATAACAGGATCAGCTCTTTTTTATTTTTAAATCTAGGCTATACATCCAACAAGCCACACAATGAAGCCCATTTGCCCACTCAGGTGTTTTAGGTACTGTTGTTTACTTTTTCAGTTGTGCTTGTCTATTATGCTAGGTCTGTTGTATTTTTATCTGGGTTTTTATAAATTCCTCTGGAATTTGTACTGATGAAGAGCAATATATAAATCTACAAATACAGCCATTGATCACACCAATATCAGTCATTTTTAAATGCCATTTTCCACTTGTTTACCTTATAAATAATAAGCACTGCATTTTCTTACCACCTCTTAAGGTCTTAGCAGTCTCTCCACTTTGGGTATTCATTTGTGAAATCTGATCCTAGACAAAAGGCAGAAATGATTGCTAGTGCTGTTGAAGCTGCTGGTGCCAATCATCCTTTAGAAAGGTAATAAGTAATCCCTCTGGATCAAAACCATAGTTTTAGCAAGGTGCAAGTGAATCCCAGAGTGATGTAGTAGTTTGGGTGTTGGACTAAGACTCTGAGAGACCAGGCTTTGAATCCATGTTCAGTCACAGAACCACACTAGGTGACCTTAAGTCACACTTCTTGATAGTTTTGCTTTCAGGTTCCCATAAGTCAGAAAAGACTTTAAGGCACACAACAACAAGAAGATATAGTAAAGAACTGTGCTCTGTTTAATATTTTGTTTTACTTTTTTAAAAAGTGCATTTTAATTATCATGAAATTATATAGACTTCAGAGGATCTCTCTGTTATTCATCACCCATCAGTAACTGTCCCACATAACCACATTTCAAGCTTCCATGCTTGGCACACTGCTGCTGGTGGTGGTGTATGTGTGTGTATGGAAAATCTCATTCTACTCACAGCAAAATATTGCAGCTGGAATGGTGGGGAAATGCCATGTCTCTGTAACCGCAGCATTACTTTGTAAAAGGATGCCTGGATTTCTCACCATAACTGTATAAGTAACAACTGTGTATTTACTGCTCAAAAATATAACCTGGAAAGGCTCAAGTTAATATGAATCCATAACCTCCAAGCAGTGCCATGCCAGTTTCAGCAAAAGTCAACAAGACTCCCATACCTTAGAGATTTATTTTAGGAATTAGAGGACGTTGGATGTGCCTGGTTTGAAACACTTATTCCATCTTATTTTAGTGGGCCCCAACTTAGCAGTTCCAAGTGCCTGACCTTACTTTGCCTGGCTTTGTGTTCCATTCACTCTGTGCTTTCTTACATACAGGACTCTCTCCTGCTCATTCATTCATTCATTCATTGTAGCTTCTTCCTCTCTCAATCATTTCCTTAGCCCTTAGCCTTAGAAGTTGGTAGCATGAGCTTTCATAGACTTGAGCCTACTTTCTTTCCCAAATATGCATCTGAAGAAGTAGTCTACAAAAGCTCATGCTACCAACTTCTTTTTTTTCAGTTAGTCTCAAAGGTGCTACAAGATCCCTTTGCATACAGATGGTAGTAACGCATGTATAAAAAATGTCTACTTTCAAATCCAGAAATTCTAGCAGGAAAAAGGTAGAATGCCATAATAGTGGGATAAGTATTGTCAGGAGGCATTCAGGGGCACCAACAGCCACTAGATTACCCTATGTATGTCGGGGGGGGGGGGAGGGACACACACACCAAAAACCTGGCACTCAGTTAACAATGGGCAATGTCTCTAATTACCTTACATTATTCCTTTTTAAAACCAATGCTTAAATCTCTGACTCTTTCAAAATCTGCTCAGACCATTTTAATTAATAATATCATATTGCCATTCATACTTTTTCCATTCCAATAATGGGTTTAAAAGTTCAGAAACAAAAATTAAATAGCCCAAGCCAGTCATAAGGCTAGCGAGTGTGGGCTAAGAACAAACAAAAGCTGAAAAGATAACTGTGTTTAAAGCAACACCTGAAATTTATTTTAATAGTGACAACAAAATGAAAACAATGAATGAATAGGGGCATTCTGGCAAGATTAAAGAACATGGCCACAATCTAATGCTCACAACAGAAAGGTCAACTCAGCAAGTACAATAATATGATGAGAAAGTTCACTGCAATCTGTAGGTAAACATAAAATGAGAGGAAGATTAACTTTGCTTATGAAGGCTCCTTTCATGTATAAAATTCAAGCACAGATCTTCCAAGATCAAAACAGAGAACTCAGTGCCAGTTTAGAAAGAAAAAGAAAAAAAAAACTGTGTCTAATCTAAGGTACTGAGAGAGGCCTGCTAACAGCTGGGAGAAGAGCACCCCATTCAGGATCCCAGCTATGTCCTTTTTGCAAACAGTCCATTCTACCTCATCATCTCAGTTTCACGGGCCCCACAACAGATCAGTACTCTGTGCCAATGAGCATGTTAAATACTAAATGAAGTGCTTTGGAATCCCTTTCCTCTGCTTTAGGTTGTAGACGTATTTCTGTAAATGAGAAATAAGGTTGTATTTTTGCACATTTTTGTATTTCCCCAAAACCTGCTGATACCTCTCTCCTGTGAATTGGTAATGTAGAATTTGGCTAGATATGAAACCACAGTTGGATAATAAGTCTTCTAGATTATAAGAATATAAAAGAGAACTTTGCTGTACATACACTGTATGCTCACCACTAGATCATACTTCCAAGAGCTAAACCATGCCATCCTTCAAACATTCTTTAAAAGGGGGAAAGACATTCGTGAAATACTTAGGTACGTCCATCTCTAGTGTTGGTCCACCAAACAATGTTGGGCCTAGGGGCCTGTTTGTTTTCCTTCTGCTAGACTACTTACTGTATTTGAGCAAAGCATGTTATTTTTCAATCAGTACGGTATTTGTAAAGTGAAATCAGTAACGACTAATTTACAGGACTGAAGTGAAGTAAGAACAGTAAGCATCTTTGTACATTGAAAGCCCAGTCCTTTAACACAGTGGTTCCCAGCCTTTGATCCTCCATTTTTATTTTTATTTTTTATTTTTTTTAGATTTCAGCTTCCAGAAGCCCCAGCCAGTTTGGCCAACCACCAGGAATTATGGGACCTGAAGTCCAAATCATCTGGAGGACCAAAGTTTGGGAACCACTGCAAACAGATAGTAACACCACATTTTCATCAACACATTTGGGTAATCGCCATTCCAAGGGCACATTCCTACTATGATTTAAAGCGAATCGCTGATCAGTTTATATGACCATCGTTCCCATTTGAAACTGGTTCCAATCCTACTTTGACTGATTTCTGTCGTGATAAAGCAAGACAAACTCAAACAAACAAACAAACAAACAACAAAAACGTTTTTTCCAAACACTAGTTTTCTAGTGGTCCTTTTGAAAAGAATCAATTCCACAGCATGTTCAACAAGTGGGAATGACAGATCTGAATTGCATCTTTCTGGGGGAGAGAGACTAATGGCAGAGGGGAGTTAACCATCCCGCCTCAATTTCTGGTAGATCCACACACACACACCCCAGCACCGCCTTTGTGCTTGTGGTGTGAGCTGTGGCATGTGATTTTAAAAAAAATAAAATTGATAGAAGATTTGAATCATTGATTTTGCAGCTACTTGTAATCAGTGAAGCAAGTAGTTGCAAAACCAATTAACTGAATTTTCTGTCAATTTTTTAAAAAATAAAATTGATAGAAGATTTGATTCATTAATTTTGCAACTATTTGCTTCACTGATAGCAAACAGTTGCAAAACCAATCAAATCTTCTATCAATTTATTTTAAATATATAAAGTTCCCAAGCTGGGCTGCCCGGGCTGCCACTTACATCACTGATGATGCACAGATGATTGACATGCATTTTGAAGCGATGCAAATTAGTGCCAAAAAAGAAGCAATTACAAGGGGATAATGAAAAGATCCACTTTCCATGTGGGAACGATGGACCTTTTGGATTCGATTTAACAAAACGGAGCAAAGGCGAATCAGAAACCAATTTAAATGTAAGTGGGAATAAAGAGGAATGGTTATCCAGTGATTCTTAAGGTATCTGAGGTGGAGGATTAGCAGGACTTGTCCACCCCACCCCACGGACAAGGGTGTGTATGTTCGTGCCTTTGGGCCACCTTTTGACTTATGGCAACCACATGAATTTGGATTTATTAGGCAACAAATACTCAGAGGTGGTTTGTCACTGCTTGAATATAGGCTATAGCTTTTGGTATTTCTGGCAGTCTCCCATTTGAGTACTAACAAGACTTGACCCTGCTTAGCTTCAGACAGGATTTGGTGCCTTCAGACAGGATTTGGTGTCCACTGACTGCAACTGCTTCTTTCTTTCCTGGAAACTCATCATGGACCAATAGCTCACAGGTAAACACTGTACCCCTTCTCTGAGAAGCACTGCTATAATATAAAACCAGAAAGAAAAACACAGTATATCTGGGTAGCAAAGACTTCTAAACATTCACTGATAAACTCATTTTGTTTGCTCAAGAAAAATCTCACATACCAAATGTGGGCTAGTCTGAAATTGTAACTGGAAGATATGGTGGGCTACCCACTGCCAGGCCTCCCTTGTTTCATTTCATTTTTTGTTGTTTTTTTTTTTTTTAAAGGCATAGATGCTCTGATCTGGGTTATAACTTCAGCTCTATGGAAAAGAATCAGGGCCCATGTTCTCTCATGCCATTTCCCCTGAAAGCTGTAATTCACCTTCAAAGCTGCTCTTTGGTCTCTTCCAACTCTATACTTCTATGGTTAAATTATATTCACCCCTCCCCTCTTTGAGCCACCATTTTTACGTTGTTGCAAGACCTTGTAATCAGATCCATCATCAGAAATACCCTCCTTCATTCTATCCATTCAAGCACAATCCATTCAGCTTCCATACTTCTATTAGGCTGCATCAATAGAAGTATAGTGTCTACATCAAGGGAAGTAATAGTGCCACTCTATTCTGCTTTGGTCAGGCCCTACCTGGAATACTGTGTCCAGTTCTGGGCACCACAATTCAAAAAGGATGTGGAGAAACTGGAGCATGTCCAAAGGAGGGCAACTAAGATGGTCAAGGGTCTGGAAACCATGCCCTATGAGGAACGCCTTAGGGAACTGGGGATGCTTAGCCTGGAGAAGAGATGGTTAAGAGGTGATATGATAGCCCTGTTTAAATATTTGAAGGGATGTCATATTGAGGAGGGAGCAAGCTTGTTTTCTGCTGCTCCAGAGACTAGGACGTGGAACAATGGATGCAAATTGCAGGAAAAGAGATTCCACCTCAACATTAGTTAGAACTTCCTGACAGTAAGGGCTGTTCGACAGTGGAACACACTCCCTTGGAGGGTGGTGGAGTCTCCTTCCTTGGAGGTCTTTAAGCAGAGGCTGGATGGCCATCTGTTGGGGATGCTTTTATCGAGAGTTCCTGCATGGAAGGGGGTTGGACTGGATGGCCCTTGTGGTCTCTTCCAACTCTATGATTCTATGATTCTATAGGCTGCATCAATAGGAGTAGAGTGTCTCGACTGACAGTACCACTCTGTTCTGCTTTGGTCAGACCTCAGCACCACATTTCAAAAAGGATGTGGACAGACAAGCCAGAGCATATCCAGATGAAGGCAACCAAAATAGACAAAGGTCTGGAAACCATGCCCTATGAGGAGTGGCTTAGGGAGCTGGGTATGTTTACCCTGGAGAAGACATTATTTGGGGGGGGGGGGCATGATAGCCCTGTTTAAGTATTTGAAGGGATGTCACCTTGAGGGTGGAGCAAGCTTGTTTTCTGCTGCTCCAGGGATTAGGACAGAAAGCAATGGATTCAAGCTATTGGGGGGTGCTCTGACTGTGTACTCATGCATGGCAGGGGATTGGACTAGATGGCCCTTGTGGTCTCTTCCAACCAACTCTAAATTCCATAGATTCCATCTCTAGATTCAAAGAACCCACAATTCTATATGAGGACAAAACAGGCGGAAGGTTTAAATGCAATGTCACCAATCCGAATAAAACGGTTTCTGTGTCTGAAACCCAAAGTCATAGATCCCGCGATTCTACAAAACTGGCGTAAGGTTTAAATGCGATGTCGGCAAACTGAACAAAATCTTATCTGTGTCTGAAACCTAAAATCATAGATCCTGCGACGTTGCCACTCTGAACAAAGCGGTATCTGTGTCCGAAACCCAAAATCACAGATCCCGCGATTCTATATGAGGACAAAACGAGCGGGAGGTTTAAACGTGACGTCGCCAATCTGAACCAAACGGTATCCGTGTCTGAAACCCAAATTCGCTTTCGACCCACTTTCTAGTCATATGCTTTGAAGCCCTTGCGGTGTTCTGTGTGTGTGCGGTAAGCATCAGCGAACTGGCTTGCTTATTCCGGGATGCCCACGCTTTTGAAGCGTTTTCTCGGGATGGAAGTGCAGATAGTGTGAAAAAGAGTTGGGGTTGGACCCGGGTTGGAGGGAAGGGTTGGAAAGGGAGGGGGAAAGGGGGGGTCCTTGAGGAGGAGGAGGAGGAGGAGGACTTGCCCAGTGTCCTGGAATGGCCCCGGTAGGGGCCATTCCAGGACACTGGGCTAGTCCTCCTGCTTCTCAAGGAGACCCTTTTTCCCCTCCTTTTCCAACCTGGATCCAACCCACATACACACACCCAGCCCTAACAATATCCCTATAGCTCAGTGATTTGGTTCTTTTGGACTCCAATTCCCAGAAGCCTCAGCCACTTTGGCCAATGACCTGGAATGCTGGGAGCTGAAGTCCAAAAAAAACCCAAACACCTGAAGAACCAGAATTTGGGCATGACTGCCAATATAGGGCAAAACCACCCACCCACCCCAAACCAGACCTCCCCCCTCCCCAAGACCCCTTTCTTACCACATTGCTGAGGAAGTCAGCCTCATTGAGCTCCCCCAGGTCCAAGAAGCCAGCTGAGGAGGTGGTGGAAGGGAAGGGCTCCAGGAGGCTGTCCATGGTGGTGGGAGCCCAAGGCAAGGCAGCCTTTCTCTAGGCTTCTCCTCCTCCTCCTCCTCCTTCTTCCTTCTTTCTTAGGCTCCTCTCACTCCCTCTCAGCCCCAGGAGCAGACTCTGGAGGAGGGACCAGGCAGCCTCCTCTTCCCTTGGGGACCTGGTCAGCCATAGGGCCTGAGGGCTGGACTGACTGACCAGCCCAGCAGAGAAGGAAGGAATGGCTTTGGACCCTTCTTTCCAGGGTCTCTCTCTTTCTCTCTCTCTCTGCCCAGCTGTCACAGACAGACCCCGCCTCGCCTCCTCCTTTGCACACTAGAAATATTTCAAAGCCCAGCTGCCTTTGAGTGGCAGCCGCCTCGGCTACTCAGAGGAGGAGGAGGGCCACAAGTCCCGCCCCTCTGGCCCCGCCTCTCCAATGGGGCTCCAGCAGCAGGGAGGGACTGGCCCCCTTGCCCCCACCTCCCCCTGGGTCCCTAAGGCTTTCAAAGCCCCTCTAGCCTTGCTCTCTAGAGAGAGGACCTTGGAATGCTTTCCTAGACTAAAGCCTGCTTCCTCAGATGCATTTAGAGGAGTGGAAACCAGGGAGATATATATATATATATATACACATACACATATACATGTATATGTATATGTATATATGTATGTATGTATATATATGAGATACACACACACACACACATATATTTGAGAGAGAGCACCTTTGAGACTGACTGACTGACTGAAAGGAAAAAGGTGGCAGCAGGAGCCTTCCTAGACTAAAGTCTGCTTCTTCAGGTGCATTTAGGGGAGTGGAAAGCCAGGGACAGAATGTATGTGTGTGTGTGTGTTTGCACACACACACACACACACACACACATATATATAGCACCTGTGAGACTCACTGAAAGAAAGAGGTTGACAGCAGGAGCTTTCCTAGACTAAAGTCTACTTAGGTGCATTTAGTGCAGTGGAAACCAGGGATAGATAGATAGATAGATAGATAGTTTCAGACAGACTGTAAGAAAGAAGTTGGCAGCAGGAGCTATCCTAGACTTCACTCTGCTTCCTTAGATGGATTTAGTGGAGTGGAAACCAGGGACAGATATATATGTGTGTGTGTCTGTGTGTATATATATATATATATATATAGAGAGAGAGAGAGAGAGAGTGCACCTGTGGGACTCACTGAAGGAAGAGGTTGGCAGCAGGAGCTTTCCTAAAGTCTACTTCCTCAGATGCATTTAGTGGAGTTGAAACCAGGAACAGATATATATGTGTGTGTGTTTACACACACATACATATATAGAACCTGTGATACTCACTGAAAGAAAGAGGTTGGCAGCAGGGGCTTTCCTAGACTGAAGTCTACTTCCTCAGATGCATTTAGTGCAGTGGAAACCAGGGAATATATGTGTATATATATACACACACATATATACACATACAAGCACTTGGCAGCAGGAGCTTTCCTAGACTTCATTCTGCTTCCTCAGGTGCATTTGGTAGGGAAAGAGAGTTTGTAGTACCTTGGAGACTCACTGAAAGAAAGGACTTTGCCTTCTGTCAGCTAGCCTCAAATGTTCTACAAGATCTCTTTCCATACTGGGGTCTCTAGGGAATGTGTGGCACTTCCTGGGTCTCCTTGCCCACATCGGGATCTAGGGAATCATTGGCCACTTTCTGGGTCTCTTTCCCCACACCAGGATCTAAGGAACCTTTGGCTACTTTCTGAGTCTTCTTGCCCACACTGGGGTCTAAAAAAGGAGTGGCCACTTTCTGGGTCTCCTTGCCCACCCTACAATCTAGGGAACCACTGGCCACTTTCTTGGTCTCCTTTCCAGCAAGGGAAGTCACAATGGCAGTGATAATGGAGCCAGGCTGAGCTTTCCTTGTGGACTCCTCCTGGGGAATATGTCTTGTCATTGAGAGCATTGATAGAGCTGGGATGTTGGTCTTGTGGGCCAGTGTAGTATCATGGTTTGAGTGTTTGATTAGGATCCTGGGAGACCAGAGTTCACATCTCTGCCCAGCCATGGAAACCCATTGGGTGACCTTGCTCAAGTTACAGTTTCTCACCCTAGGAAGAAGTGATGGCTTCTTAGTAGAATAACAGTATACAAAAGACTTTCTTGGCAAGATTTATTCAGAGACCTACCAGTAGCTGTGTTAGTCTGGAATATCAGTATGCAAAGGGATCTTGTAGACCTTTGAAACTGACTGAGGGAGAGAAGTTGTAGCATAAACTTTCATAGACTTGATTTGCTTCCTCAGATGCATAGAGTATATGCATGGATACCTGGAGGATGTAGACCAAGAGCCTCTACAGACAGGCAGCTGGATGCCACCCCTTTTTGCCCAGGATTGACGCTGCAGAAACCGCATGCAGCGGCAACAATCCGCTCCCTGCAGGGAGCGAACAGAAGCCACCCCAAGTGGCTCCCTAGAAAGGGCGTCATAAGTGCTGCGGCGTGGTATCATGATGCTCCTTCTGTGCTGCGTTGTTTCGGCACTGCACATGCGTTGCACCATGATGCCGCATGCTGTGTAGAAGAGTGCACGGCATCATGGCATGATGGGGGCGAAGTCATGTGTCCAGTGTGTGGATCCTACACTGTGACTCCACCCACAGGCCAGCACAAACTGCTGGTCTGTATCCTGCCCAAGTCTACAAAAGCTTATGCTACAACATCTTTCCCAAAGTCTCAATGGTCTGCAAGTTCCCTTTGCTACTGATAACATTACATGGCTATGGACTCTTTCATACAAGGCTAAATTGGAAGTATAATTTAAGGTCAATTCGAATGCAATCATGGGTTTTATGTTATTGCAAATTAACTCTTCACATGCAAATTCGGGCAGGAGGGAAGCCAATTCGAATGCAATCATGGGTTTTACCTTATTGCGAATTAAAGCTTCGCATGCAAATTCGGGCAGGAGGGGGTTAATTTCGGGTAATGGGAAGTAATTCCGAACGGAGCAGGGGTTCATGTAAATTCGCTAAACAAGCGAATTTACCTGAATCCGCATTGGCTCCATTCGGAGTTGGGAGAAATTCCTCCCCGTTTGAAAGAGTCCTATGTCTCTGAATTCCTCTGAATAAATGCCAAGAACAGGCCTGCAACTAAGCTGGAGCAACTGGGGCACCGCCCTGGGGGCCCCAAAGGAGCTGTGAAACACAGCTCCTTTGTCCACCACAACAGAGGTGCCATAAGCGCCCTGGAACAGCATCGTGATGTCCTTCATGCACTGCGCTATTTGGACATGGCACATGAGCCACGTCATTGACACATGCCCCGTGTTTAACAGCAGTGCTCCAAGATAGCACCTGCAGCGCACAGTAGGACTTGGGAATTAGGGCCCCGAATGTACTTTCTGCCCCAGGGCCCCTATAGGCCTAGCTTTGGGCCTGGCCAAGAAAGACTTACAGTACGATCAACCTAAGAGTCAGTTCGAAGGCACATAACAACAAACTAAAGCCCTACATGGTTTGGGTCCAGCATACCTGAAGGAACACCTCCTCCCATATAATCCTTCCAGCACATTCAGATATTCCAGGAAGAACTTGCTTCAGTCAGAGAACCAGACTGATGGTGACTTCCCAGAGATCGTTCTCAGCCGTCACTCCAAAAATTTGGAATGACTTGCCGGAGGAGATCTGCCTTGTGACATCATTAGATGGCTTTAAAAAAGCAATAAAGACTGATCTCTTCCGGCAAGCCTTCCCAAATTGACCTCCTCATAATGAAACTTGACTGCTCATTCACTTAGCTCTCCCCATTTGATCAGATTGGTTATTAGACTTAACTTGTATGCTTTTTTAGGGTGGGAAGGAGGAAGGGGGGGATGGGATTTGCTATTGTTATGTTTTTATTTACTGTTGTTATTATATCTGTATTTTTACTTTGTATATTGGTTCTGTTGTTACCTGCCTCGATTCATAACAGGGAGAGGTGGGATACCTATTATTATTATTATTATTATTATTATTACTACTACTACTACTACTACTACTACTATATATCTAGGTGTGATGTACAATTTCATCCAGTGAGGCAGCAGCTGAATCTGGTGGCACAAAAATGCAGGTTACTGTTCCACCTAACATTCTTTATATATTACTTCCAGGATCCATAGGTGTGGGGATGGGTAAGAATGGAAGAAAGACTGGACTGCCTGCCTGTGGGTCTAATGCCCATTGAGCTAATGTACATTGGGAAAAGATTGGATGCTATCCCGTCCTTCACTTCCTTTACTGGAGGCAGCAAAATGCCATGGCAGCTCTTAGTATTGCCTGCTACATCTGTGATAATTGGCCAGGTCCTGCAGCATTGGCCGGGACCTTGCGCAGCAGTCTATACAACTTGGAGCCACTCATTTTAAGCATCCTTTTCTGCCCATTTTGCCATGACTCTTGACAACCAGCAGAACAGAGCTGTTGCATGCTGTTCATCTTTCTGATAAAATCCAGATTTCTCCATCAGGTTGCAGTGAAATCAAATAGCAATGTGCCCTACCCACTTGCAGTAAGTCAACAAAAATTAATACAGCTTCATCCTTGTATAATTTGGTTTGATAAACTCCCAGAAGAAAACAAAATCATAGAGATGGAAAGGGCCCTATGGAGCTTCAGGTCCAATCTCCAGTGCTCAGTGCAGGATTTCCAGCTAGGGCACCCCCGCAGGTAGCTGTACAGCCTCTAATAATAACAGAGAAGGCATTGTAACAGCAACAAAGACTTGTAGGCCATGGAAAACTGGGTATTTCTGCTTTGTTTTTTAATATGTACCTCTAACTACTGAAGTTGAAAGGATTCAATATGGCGTTTGATTGGCATGCGTTTATGTGGTATGGCAAACTGGACAAAAACAAACAATTTAATGACCATATTGTAAGGAAAGCACACTTAAGAGTCTGGAAAATATATAAAGGGAAGATTTATAGGAGAATACCAGTTTGGGTCTCAACAGAGGAAGCTTTTCTAGGTAAGGGGAAACGGGCAGATCAAGAATGGTTAAAATATACAGATATTTAAAAAAAAGAAAATGGGAAATTGAAAATGAAAAGCAGGGAAGAACTCAAGCAGGAGGGACGAGAAACGAATTGGTTTCACTACTTACAATTGAAACAGAGATATTTAACAGATATGAAACAAGATGGTGTAACAAATGAAAAAAAATGGAATTAGACGAGATAGTAGAGGGAGAAGAAAAGAGGATAATATCTAAGCTATACAAAGTATGTTTGAAATTATAACTAGAGACAACAGAAACCATAAAAACAACATGATAGAATGGGCAAGGAATTTGAAACATAATATATCATTAAGTAAGTGGGAGAGAGCCTTGGATAAAGATCTGAGTTTTACACTGTGTAATGACCTTAAGGAAAAGCTATATAAAATGATATATAGATGGTATCTTACTCCCACAAGGCTTGCAAAAATATACAGAGGAAAAGGGAATCTGTGTTGGAGGTGTAAGGAGGAACCTGGAACATTCTATCACATATGGTGGACATGCCCGAAAGTTAGGAAATTTTGGATAGAAGTGCATAGAATAATACAGGAAATATTTCAAATCAAAATAGAATTGAAGCCATTGAATATGGTAGAAGAGAGAGAGGCAAGGAAGTATCAAAAAATATATTCTATATTTAATAACTACTGCAAGGTTAACAATTGCAAGAAACTGGAAAGGGAATAACCCTTTGGATGTTGATGATTGGCTTATTAAGACTTTAGAGGTAGTGGAAATAGATAACTTAAACAAACTATTAAGGGAGGAGGAGATTAAGGAAGAAGATCTGGGATGGGAGCCTTTCATTGAATACTGTAAAAAAATGGTAAAAATCCATTTGAGTTTGTCGGAATTCTAAAGTGATATGGTGAATGCAAAGTAATAGGTCTAGGTAAAAACTAATTAAGGGAATATGCATATCCGACTCTGGAATCATTATAAATAGAGGTTAAATGTCTAAATAAATATGGCAAAGGAAACATGAGATAATATAGGAAGAAATATATTAAGAGAACTATAGAAGGTGAATTTCACTAGTTCTGAAAAAAATAGTAGAGATTAAAGAAAAGCGAAATAGGGAAATGGAAAATTCATTGTTGGAAAAGAGGAATAAAAAAGCAACGCTGTCAAGAACAGAAGATAAATGTTGGTGGAGAAAATAAACCATAGTGGGAGGGAAGAGGGGAAACTATGAATGAAACTAGAAGCTTGGAATGAAATGAGTGTATGGTACAACTTTACACTTTGTTTTTATCAAATAAAAAAATAAATAAAAAATGTACCTCTATATCAGAGAGGGACTAAATACCCTAAAGGCACCAGATCCAGATCCAGTCTGCTCTTGGAACCTAAGAAGGATCAGCCCTGGTTAGTACTTGGATGGGAGACTGCCAACGAATACCAGGCGCTGTAGGCTATATTTCAGAGATGGGGACTGACAAAACTACCTCTGAATACTCCTTTCCCAAGAAGACCCGATGAAATTAATGGGGTTGCCATAACTTGACAAGGGACACATATAAGAATAAGGTTATCTTGTCTGGAGTGCTATTTTTTAAAAATGACCAATTGTTTTTATGTAGGGCTTGTGTGGGCATTCATGGATAATGTACTACACGCAGTTAAAAAACACTGCTTGTCAGTTGTTTTCAGGTAGAAACCTTCTCTCATCGGAGCTTTTAATTTCAGATGTCATAGACTGAACCTGAGATATTCTGCATGCAAACTGCATGCTTTGCCTGTGTTCTTCTCTTACCCTGGTGTTCTTGGATGTTAAAAACTGAGCTACTTAGTTAAAAAACAAACAGCATTTGTTATTGGAAGATTATTAATATTATTCTTTTCTGTGGTGTCTCTTGAGCAAGACTTCCTTTCTATCATGAGTAAACAGGAGTACTTAAGGGAGAAGAGATGAAACAAATGAGTGTTTTTTAAACTGAATGCAAAGCAAAAAAAAAAAACCAAAACATCTAGCTAAAAAGAACATCTAGCTATTTTGTAGCAACTTTGAGTTGACAGTGTCAGTTGTGCTCTCAGTACAGGTGGGCTTATTCCTGCAGCCTATCTAATAATTCTGGAGTTTATCAGATGACAGAAATTGGAAGTATAATCTAATGGCAATCCGAACGCAATCATGGGGTTTCATGTTATTGCGTATTATCTCACGCAATTTCAGGCAAAAGGGAAGTCATTCCAAATGCAATCATGGGTTTACGTTAATCCATATTAAAGCATTTCACGCAATTTTGGGCAATGGTCAGTCATTTTCGGGTAATGGGAAGTAATTCTGAACGTATTCCGAATGCAGTTGGAATTCACATAAATTCGCTAAACTAGCAAATTCATGTGAATTCCAGTTGGCTCCAATTGGCTCCGTTTGAAATAAAGAGAAATTCCTCCCGTCTGATAAACTCCTCTGTAATTAAAAACTGAAGCACTTTCTTTCTCTTTCTTTCTTTCTTTCCTTCTTTCTTTCTTTCCTTCCTTCCTTCCTTTTTTATTTTTATTTTTTAAATTTAGTTTTAGGAAGATTACAGGGCTCCATAGGGGAAAGATTACAGATCCTTGGCCAAGCTCCACCTGTTTCTGCTAGAATCTAGAGAAATCTCTTTAAATAATCTTTTGAAAGAAGCTTGGTTGTCTGTAGTATACAACAGGTTTGGGAGCCTTGCAAAGCATTGCCTGCAGTAAACTTTTTCTCCCTTTCTTCATACTGCAGAGTAGACATCCCTTGTACAGCAGCAGTCTTGCAGGTGGTTGAGGGGTTGTGAAGCCTTAACTCCAGTATTTTTAATTTAAAGTAATATCCATATTAGGCTAAATGAATACATGTATAATCTTATTAGCAGCTACTTCCTTTTCCCAAACTATTTTGATCAGTCTGCTACTGTACCAGACAGTCAGCTGCGCCCAGAGCTTAGAAATAATTAGTTAAAAATTAATTCATTCCCCTAATTTGCTAAAGTTTACAGCAATAAATTTTGTTTAAAAAAAGTACTTTAATGGATAGAATGTTAAGTGACACTGGTTTTTACAGTTTCTCATTATGTTCACTTGTTAACATTATGTTTCAGCAGTTCCAAGTGGTATTTTGAAGTTTAGTGATTTAACAGATTAATGAACAAATTAACATTTTTAACATTGTAAGATCAATGAATTAGGTCTCCTTACGAATTCAGCACTGATGTCTCAATGTTACAACTCATATTTTAGACTTCTGGCTGGCACAGCCAAGAAGCCTTTCCTCCAAGTAGCCTATCTCTAAGATTTCCCATTCCATTCCACTATTCCATTTGTCAATTCCACCTTGCAATATTCAGTCAGATTACATGCATACCACTAACTACCATCCATCCCGATTGGCCCATTTTTGCATTTCTCTTTCTTGTTTTCTTTCTTTTCTTTTCTTTTCTTTTTAATTTTGCAAATTTAGGGTTTCCCAATCCTACTTTTTGGCACTTTTGGGAAATGCTATTTTGCCTAGAGCTAGGAACTTATCACATTATACTGGCATAATGCTATTTTCCACTTTAACTGCCATGGCAAAAGCCTGTGGAATCTTGGGATTTTTAATTTAGGAAGGGGCATTTAGAATTTTCAGCCCAGAGCATTCAGTTAAAATGAAATATAATACTATTGCAGTGTAGTGTGATAAAGCGGCTGTACAAACCAGCCTGAAAGGGACAGCTCTGTGCCGTCCTTGGAAACGCTGGATTGGGGCCACAGTAACTGGACGGTCAATCTGTGGCCCCAATCTGGCGTTTTTCCAGGTCAAAGAGGAACAGCAAAATGCCACTCCTCTTTGACCTGGATAAGGGGTGTCCGTGCAGCTTCGTGCCCCCGATATCCCAAAAGCCGTTGGATCCTTCCAACGGCTGTGCAGTTGCTGTGGGAATGATACGCTCTAAGAAGGAGCTCCAAAATGCAGCTCCTTCCTGATACTTCATAAGGGCTTATCCATACATGATGAGACACTGCCATGATGCTGTCTCTTCCTGGCGTGGACGTGCAGACGCTGCGCCATGGCGGTCTCACCATGGTGGCATCCATGTGGACGGGACACCACCATGATGGCACTACCCATACAGAGTAGGGATCTGGACTGTGTGGTTGCTGCATGCTCTGGAACCCTAGTATCTGCGCCAACACGCCACATAGGGCCAACTGTCTCAGTGTGATGTAGTAGTTTGACTGCCAGATTAGGATTCTGAGAGACTAGGGCTGAGTCCCCACTTGGTTATGGAGACCCACTGGGTCCCTGACTATATTATGTTTTAAGCTGCTTTGAATCCCTCTTATTTGAAAAAGGAAGGTCATGAATAAAGTTGTTTAACAAGAACAATGCTCATAGTTCAGTCAAACAAAAGGCTTTTATGCAAAAATCAAAGTTTCCAAATATCCGTCTTGTTCTTGCTTTATAAAACTGGTTCCATTGCATAAAGAAAAGTAGACGTAATAACAGATTGGCTGCATCTGCATATTAATCTTGAAGAAAGATGGATGGATATGTATACACTACTCATGGTTGACACACATGCCTTTGTCTCTTCTTAGTCCTCTGCTTGTTTCTTCATCCAACGAAATGTGGTTGCAAGGTTTGAAAAGAGCATGAAGACACATCTGCTGCAAATATGCAGATTACTTTGCAGTAGGAAGTAGTCATTCAACTCTCTGCTTAGTTCATTTCACTTCTGTCTTGAGTGGCCAAACGCAAGACTGACAGAATAGGTATCTCCGTACCAGTTGAATACTAAAATGGATAATTAAGCCATCAACCTGTTGCTTTCAGGGTGTCAGCTACAACTCCCATCATTCTTTGCAGTACAGCCTATTGATCATGCTGGCTAGAGTGATGAGTATTGTAATCCAGCACATCCAAAGGATGTACAGCTGGAGAAGACCAGCTTAGCTGTCATTCTGATCATTTCATTTGGGTAGTTTAGTAAGTGTATGTGCACAAGAACAGATGAAGATTTGCAGTAGATATATCTTTGGGGGGGGGGGGAGGGATGAGTGAAGGATCTGAAGATGTTTGAACACTCTTCATCATTGCTCTCAGCTTTCAACCACACTGTATAGAAGATGCCTGTATGCTTTTTGATTATCTTCCAAATGCTGGTTAAAGAACAAGTTGCACTTGGAGCCGGATCCAACTGCTTTCCATTTCCTGCTTCCTTGTTCATCCTGTCCCTCTGCCAAGTATACAAAACACCTGTTACTGTGCTCTGGAAACACCAAAGGAAAGGAGGAAAACAGTGACATAACACTCTGTCAGTTTTGTCTTTTACTATCAGAAGCCATGGGGCACCTAAAGGTTGAAAGTTTACAGATGTCTTCAATGCATGCCTTAACACAGCTGTTCCTGAGATAATGGCCATATTGCAGTTTGAGCTCAGAAAATGTTCTATTTAGACTGTTTTTCCCCCCCTCAAAAGAAGCATGTACAGCATTTTTCTTTATTGCTCAAATCTCTAGGATTAGTTTAAGGGAACCAGGCAGGCAATGTGGAGAGGAAGATATCAATTGCAATCCTGTGTGTGAATACATTCCATGAACTTAATGAGCAACCTGAGGCTATGCTGGAAATAAAAGAGAAATTACAAGCACATCTTTATGTAAAGTTCATACCTGCTTTGGTCTCTGATAACAATCTAGATCAAGCTAAGAAGGGGTAGCAGAGGAATCCTATATGCTAATCATGCCTGGGGATAGGGGGAGGAGTGGAGAGGGGAGATCCACAGCCACTGTGCTAGTAGAATGGTTGCCACATCCTACAGGCTCTCAGCCCAAGAGGGTAACGTTGGGGAAAATAGTGCACCATGCAAGACAGTGTGAAAACATTAGATTTTCTCATGCACCCCAGCAACAAGACTGTCCTGTCATTTGTACACTAGATAAATCAGTTGCAACTTTAACCTAGGTAGATGTAGCTTGGCTTCAACGACCCATATGTTGGCAGTTTACCATCTGAACTGTGGGGTTAGCTTCAGAAACTGATGTGCATCCTAAAACAATGATCTCTGGTGGCTTCTATGTCAGTGGAGTGGTAAATTTGTTCTAGTTTTAAGCTGAACTTTAAAGGAGCTATCCAAAATGCAGAAACCTAACAACAAAATGGGTTCCTTTAAAATTCAGAGCAAATTCACAATCTCATTGACTTGGAAGCCATCAGTTGCCACGGTCCAAAGTAAGGTAAGTAGATTCCTAACTAGAACAGTATGTGGAGTTGAAGGTTTTCATGGCTGGCATCCATGGTTTTTTTATGGAGTTTTTGGGCTATGTGGCCATGTTCTAGAAGAGTTCCTTTCTGATGTTTCGCCAGCATCTGTGGCTGGCATCTTCAGAGAACAGCACTGTTTGACGATATTGTGTCTGTGCTTTGTCAGCCCTACTGGATCTCTTCATTTCTGTGTCCACTTGATCTTAAACTTTAATCCTCTGAATGACCTGGAGCCAAGTTATCTGAAAATCTACTTTCTCTTATATATACCTACAGAACATAAGAACTGTCTCAAAGGTTCTATTTAGAGTGGCCCAGCTGAATGAAATGAAGCAAATTACTACCAGGGACAGTAGTCACTTATGTATTTGTACTAGCCCCACACTACTGAAAACTCAGAAAGGCTCACCTGGCACAAAGTCTTTGGGCTTTTTAATACTGGGTGAAGCACCATTCTGTTCATTCACCCCTTTTAAATAACAGGTGGTTTGTGCTCTCTATCTTTAAAAAAAATATGTCTGTGTGTGTGCTCTGAATCTTGGTTTGCTACTGTATTTTATGCTGCTTTTGAATTGATGGTTTTATCCTTTATTCTATATTCGAACTGTTTAGATTTCATTAGTTGTAAGCTGCCTAGAGAACCTATATAAGAGTTGGCAGACAATGTTCCTGCAGCCAGATGTGAAATGATTACATCATTTGCTGAGACCACTGTAGGACCCCAGTGGACATTGCCATGGGGGAGTGGGATGCAGCAGTCCAATGTAAGTTTGGGGGTGCTGAATGGCCAAGTGTAGTGCAATTCCACATGTGGAGCTGTTATGCTATGCAAAGCCGTACAGGATTGTGGTACATGTATGCTGTTCTAATCAGGCTCAATTCTTTCACAGCTCTCTTTTCCTAGGAAAGCCTGGCAAGTTTTTTGGAAGGTTTTTTTAAAAGGTTGGATTCCACAAAATGCTACCACGATAAAAAAAGAGTGGCAATTTACTCATGTGTCATCATCCTCCCAATTCAAATAATACTGTTTTAGTTTTATTCCCTAGCAGCCTCACCCAATGATGGATAATTACAGACTTTCACTTGAGACAAAGTAAAGGAAACCTTCATTAGAAATTCATCTATCAAAAAGAACTCACCAAAACAATGTCTGAGGCGGGATGCCAGACCCATTCATCAGAAGAAAGCTTGTGTTTATGGTTTTAAAAAAGTGTTAATGAGATTGCATAGTCTCACTTTTTAGAAGTTGTTCAGCTGCTGCACCAGGACAAGGAAGGACTTCAGGAGATTTATAGTACTTTCTTTTAGTAAAAAAGACAGTCTTCTTTTTGTTCTTTCTCACTTTGAGCTACAATAAGCTTATACAGTACCATAACTTGGCCACAGTGACATATGCCTTAATTATGTTCTGACTGAACTACTGTACTTCACTCTACATAGGGCTGCCTTTGAAGACTGCTCAGAAACTTCGACTGGTCCAAAGAATTGCAGCCAGTTTATTAACGGGTGCCCGTTTCAAGGGAGCACAAAACTCCCTTGTTGCAACAGCTCCATTGGCTGCCAGTCTGTTTGCAGACACTATTCAAAGTGTTGGTTTTGACTTATAAAGCCCTATACAACTAAGGCCCAGACTGTTTGAAGGACTGTATCTTCCCATATATGAGAGCTAGCAAATTTTGATTATAGTCAGCTCTCCTTATCCACAGATTCAAGCATCCCCGGCTTGAAAACATTTAATTTGTCCATTCCTCTCAGCCTCCACTGCCAAGACTCTGGTCCATGCCCTAGTGGTCTCATGACTAGATTATTGTAAGCTTCTTCTGACAGGGCTTCCTCTCTCTCACCTCCATCCTTTAATCTCTGTCCAGAACTCAGCCGCACGTATTATCAAATCCGCTTGCCGCTTTGACCATGTTTCACCTCTTTTCTCCTCCCTTCGTTGGCTCCCCTTCCCCTTCCACATCCAGTACAAGCTTTTGTTATTGACTTTCAAAGTCCTCCATGGACTGGCCCCTCCTTACTTGTCTGAACTTCTTTCTCCTCACACTCCTCCTCGTACCCTCCGCTCTGGTAGTCAAGGTCGCCTGTCCCAGCCAAGGATTTCCACTGCCCTGTCCCGGATTCGTCCCTTCTCGCTTGCTACCCCTCACTCTTGGAACCTTCCCCCCCCCCCCCACACACATATACACCTCATTACTTCTCTAACCAGATTCAAAATTAAGTTAAAGCATTCCCAGGATTGTGCCGTCTGCCCCAGGATGCCTCCTTTTAACTATGTTTTAAGAAGCCAAGCCCTCCCTCCAGTCCATCTGCCTTAGTGCAGGCCCCAGAGGGAGAGAGGAACCACTGGACCTCATCCCTCTTCCCACCACCTTTCCCTTCTCCCTTTGTGATGTCTCTTTTAGACTGTAAGCCTGAGGGCAGGGATCTGTCTAAATATAAGATTGTATGTACAGCACTGTGTAAATTTACAGCACTATATAAATAAAGAAATATATATATATATTCCTGAAAGCAAACTTTCATTTTGCTTTTTTTATATAAGGGGCACTATTTTACTATGCCATTGTATTTAATGGGACTTGAATGTTTTGGTATTTACAGGGGGTCCTAGAACCAAACCCCAGCTGATACCAAGAACCCTCTGTATTATTATGATGTGTTGTTGTTTTTAATTCTGGGCAGAATGGGACAGAAACTTGTGAGACTGTATGCCTCAAGGAGCAAAATAATATAGCCTTGACTTTAAATCTGTTGCTAGTCCTACCTAAAGTAGATCCATTAAATCAATGTGTTGACTCATAATTCAACAATTCATTAGTTGGGACTTACTAACAGGATTTCAGCCTTTGATTTAGATGGTGGCATCTCCTAGACCTTGGGAAAGTTCTTTTTTAGCCACTATAACTCTCAGAACCCAATAAAGATCCTTCTTGCTGAGGTATTCTGGGGATTGTTACCCAAAATGTAACATTCCCAATCTCTGGCATTTGATGAGCCACCTCAAGCAGTAAAATGTGCTGGGCTAGCCTTGTTTCCATCATGACAGCAGCCAGATCTTCAGTATGAGAGTCAGTGTTTGAAAAGGCAGAGTCAACCAGTTACACTAAGATCTCCAAAAACACTCCTCATAGATTATTCCTTATAAATCATCATGTATCAATTTCTGCTGTAAGCAATCTCTCACCCCCATACAAGCCCCCTTAGTCATATGAAATAAACCAGGAGGCTCATGTAAATGAATCAAACCAAGAAGAGGACTGTAGTGCTTAGCAATCTGATAATGAGAGAAACTTCCTTCCTGACCTAAAACATGATGAATATTTACAACTGGGTAGATCAAAACAAAAGCAGATAAATTACCTTTTTTCACCCCTAGTGAACATGCTTATTTTTAGTTGTTCTCAGGGGAAAAAAGCCACAGTATATATGTTACTCAATCTGTTTTCAGTACTATCGATCCTAGGTGATTAGAAGTGACTCACCTTATAAAGAGCACTGCAATCCAGCATAGGATCCAATTTGTGGAAGAGGACAAGGACATTTTTGTCAGCTGTCTATCCCTACAATTACCATCCAGCCCAGAAGGGAAACACCAGTACTTCATTGCAAATGTTCAGCAGTGAAGGGAAAATGGGTTAAAGTTGGGTCTCTCCACTCCCACTGTCAGGAGAAACCATGAAAAGAGCCACATTCAGAGGTATTTGTCTCAAGGAGAGCAAACTCAGGATCCCAGTTGATAGCTTTTTTGAAATTTAATGATTTGGAAACATACTGAGCTATTTACAGACTGCTCCAGTCAATGCACAAACACTGATAGTGCACTAGGAATGGAAAGTATATTCATTATTGTTCACTCCCAGGCTGAAAAACAGTAGGGAAACCCTATCAAGAAGAAGAATAGATCAGCATAAACACTACAATATTTTTCTAGTATTCAAGCATCCCAAAGGGCTTCAGGGGGATTATTATGCAGAGAAAACCATGTGGTTTTTGCATTTAAAAATGTATTTTTCTCCACAGAGTAATTCCTCTGCTGCACTTTGAGACATTCAGATAAATGAATACTGTGTAGAAGTATTTTGTTTTTGTTTTTTTTCTCTTGCAGAAAGAAACATACTATAATTATTTGCTCTCTCAGGTGAAGATGAAGTAGACAAGGATTTACATCCTTAGATTGCACAGCTAAGACATCCATGGACATACTGCATGAAATCATCAACATAACTGTTAAATCAGTTTCCAGAGAAGTAATCAAAATTAGCCAGCATGGTGTAGTAATTTGAGCATTGGACTATGACTATGGAAACCTAAGTTGGAATCCTTTCTCAATCATGGAAACCTGCTAGGGGGCCTTGGGCAAGTCACAGGGCCCAATCCCACTTTCGGAAAAATCCACACTGGAACCGTGCTGTGCTCCGCTTAGGAAAGCGATTCCAAAAGGCCCCTCATTCACACTATAAAAAGGGACCTTGTTTGGAACCGCTTTCTTAGCCGGGAACTCTTGTCATTCCCACTGGAGCTGCCATGTAAGGTGACAGCCCTTAACCCCCCAACCCCTTCCTGCAGGGGGTTACTTTAGAGTCGCCATAAGTCGGAAACAACTTGAAGGCACACATCAACAAACAAAAATAATCAAGTTAGCCTGTAGAAAAAATAAAATAAATTGAGAAGCTTGTGGCATCTGAAGGATGCATTTATTATAGTCTCAGTTTTCATAAACTAGAATCCACTTCAGCAGAAGCACAATGTGTTATTCTCAGCTGGTAGATGTAAAGAACTCCCATTCTTTACACCTACATTCTACATTCTGCTACAGTTCTTCTCCATTAATGTAGCAGGGGAGTTCTGCTTTATTCAACATTTTCTACATCAGGGTGGGCAGCTATGCTGGACTAGGGTCCAATATTTTTACGCAGTAGCCTGTGGGGACCACATACACTGCCAAAAATAAGTAACAAACCAACTGAGAAATGGCCAGAACTTCACCATGGGTTTTGGAAAATTGTTGCTTTTTGATATTAAACAGTACAGGGGGACCATGCAACCTATTGAAAAGATGAATTGCCACATCTGGAGGCTTAAGGCAGTGCACCTTTTTTGGCTATAAAAGGGGCAATCTAAGGAGTCTAGCAGAGAGCTTCAATAACTGTGTTCATCTTTGTATTTATAATAATAATAATAATAATAATAATAATAAATTTTATTTGTATACCGCCCTTCCTGCGATCAGGGCGGTGCACAGCATAAAAACAAACAATATAAAACAATAAAAATTATTAAAACATTAAAACAATATTAAAATAATGTAACAATTACAACAGCGGTGTGTCAGGGCACGAAGCCAATATGGGGGGGAATCACATGTGGGAAGATGTCAGGGGTATGCATGGTCAAACAAGTATGTTTTTAAACCCCTTTTAAATGCACTGAGGGAGGCGGCCAGACGGAGCTCGGTGGGTAGGGAGTTCCAGAGGCTAGGGGCCGAGATGGAAAAGGCTCTCTTTGAAGTTGTTGATAATCTAGCCTCTGGAACTCTAAGTAGCTGTTGCCCCATGGATCTAAGTGTGCGGGGCAGATTGTGTGGGGAGAGGCGGTCCATTACGTACTCTGGGCCCAGGCCATTTAGGGCTTTATAGGTAACGACCAGCACTTTGTACTGAGCCCGGAAGCGAATAGGCAGCCAATGAAGGTCTTTCAATATAGGTGTTATATGGGCGGTCCTGGAAGCACCAGTGACCACCCGAGCTGCCATATTTTGCACTAATTGTAGCTTCCGAGTGTGATACAAAGGCTGCCCCATGTAGAGCGCATTACAGAAATCCAACCGAGAGGTTACGAGAGCGTGTACTACTGTTTCAAGGTCCCTCCGGTCCAAGTAGGGACGCAGCTGGCGTATCAGCCGAAGCTGAAAGCAGGTGCTCCTGACTGTCGCATCCACCTGAGAAGTAAGATGGAGCGACGAGTCAAGGAGCACCCCCAGGCTGCGTACAGTGTCCTTCACGGGGAGCGTGACCCCGTTCAGGACAGGTGGAACCACCTCCAACCCAGGGCCGGGAGAACCTATCACGAGTACTTCCGTTTTCTCTGGATTCAGGCTGAGTCTATTTTCCCTCATCCAGTCCATTACCGATTCCAAACAGGCCACGAGAGGAGCGACGCCATCCCTGGTCACTGCATCAGTCGGAGACATAGAGAAGACTATTTGGGTGTCATTAGCGTACTGATAACCCCGTGCCCCATGCCTCCGGATGATCTCTCCCAGCGGTTTCATGTAGATGTTAAAGAGCATGGGGGACAGAATGGCTCCTTGAGGGACCCCAGAGGTGAGGGCCCTCTTATCGGAGCACACGTCCCCCAGCTGCACCATCTGGAACCTCCCAGAGAGGTAAGACCGGAACCACTGGAGCGCAGTGCCCCCGATTCCCACCTCTGCCAGGCGCTCCAGAAGGATACCATGGTCTATGGTATCGAAAGCCGCTGAGATGTCCAAGTATATAAATACTTAGAGGGGAAAATTATAAACAATGGACTTAAATGGCACGAAATGTTTAAAAAACGGTCTGTGGGAATTCTGTGTCACACTTAAGCCAAGTACCGCTCACATAACAGCAGTAATTTGTAGTACATTAAAACACTCCACTCAGCATTACTAAATTAATTAGCATCTCTACTAGCACAAGAAATAACTGTCAAGGCAGTATGGATGGAATCATGCCTTAAACTCTACCTCTCTATTTATTTGTAATGCTGATATGTTTGTTGTTAATACACATTTTTCAAAGAAGGCAACATTCAAGTCAACAGTGGAGTATCCTGGAAGAGTGAAATTATATATTTGGAAACTTCAGTATTTCAAAATGCTGCAGTTCAGTGCTGGCTGGGGCTGGTTACAGGGACACATAACTCCCTTATTGCCTATTGCTCCATTTCCAGGCAGAATTCAGAGTGTGGGTTATGATAAATACCTATACAATTTGGGTCTAGACCATCTGAAAGACTGTAGACTCTTTCATACGAGACTAAATTGGAAGTATAATTTAAGGTCAATTCGAATGCAATCATGGGTTTTACGTTATTGCGAATTAACTCTTCGCATGCAAATTCAGGCAAGAGGGAAGCCAATTCGAATGCAATCATGGGTTTTACGTTATTGCGAATTAAAGCTTCGCATGCAAATTTGGGCAGGAGGGGGTTATTTTCGGGTAATGGGAAGTAATTCCGAACAGAGCAGGGGAACGGAGCAGAGGTTCATGTAAATTCGCTAAACTAGCGAATTTACATGAATCCGCATTGGCTCCATTCGAAGTTGGGAGAAATTCCTCCCGTTTGAAAGAGTGCTGTATCTCTATCAGCCTGCTCAGGTTTTAAGATCTTCTGCGGAAAGCTTTCTCTTGATCCCACCACCATCAGACACATTTGCTGGGAACACAAGAGAGAGCCTTTTCAGTGGCTGCTCCCAGGTTATGGAATTCACTCCCCCAAGAGGATTGGTTGCCCCCCCCCTCCCTGTGACATCTTTTCTTTCAATTGGCAGAAAAATACCTTTTTATTCAGGTTGGCCTTTAGCTCACAGTTCATGTGGCAGAAAAGGCTTTTATTGTGATTGTGCTTTTATCTTTTCTGTTATGTTTTCAATGTGTTTTGAACTGCTTTAACTTTGTGGGTTTTTTAAAAAGTTTAATTTAAAAGGAAGAAGGAAGGAGGAGGAAAAAGGAAATGTGACAGCACCTTTGTTTAATTGTGTGTGTGTGTTTTAAAGATTTCATTAATAGTTTGTTTTAACTGCTTGTTTGCTGCCTTGGGTCCTGTGCAAGGAGAAAGTCAGGATATAAAGTAAATACATAAAGACACAAATAATAGCTCTCATTGTGTTTGAATTTTGCCATTTCTGATGTCTGAATCTGTCAGTTTATTCCTTTGTTTAGACACTGACCTATTTATCCTGTGTAGAAAACAAAAGAGCATTGATGATTGGACATAGCATATATTTTGATGGAAGATTATACTGGGCAAAGTTGTGGATGATGTTATTAAATCCTGTAATAGTAATCCCCTTTCCAGAGTGGGTATGGTGACAGAGTTGGCATCTTGGTCGATATTAGTTCCTATGTAAAACAGCCCTGTTGTTGCTGTTGAGTAACTATTTTAGACAAGGGCAGAGCAAGACCATGAAGTTTTGCTGCTTGAGACAAAAGAGAAGAGGCACCCCTTCTCCAGTCCATATATTGAAACTGATAGGCAGTCAAATCATAGATCATCAATGATGGATCTTATCACATTGCCCCATGTCCAGGCAGTAGACAGCCCATACCCAGCCCATTCATGAAGAGCTGCAGGAGAAGCCCGGGTTGGATACAAGCTGCCTACTCCCTGTGCAAAGGGCAGTGCAATAAGATCCATCACTGACGGTTACAATCTATGTGTAACCCAGAGTGGATTTCGCATGTGATAATCTCCTTAGTCTCTTGCCATCCCCTTTTCCTTGTGTGTCCTGTCTTACACAGGACTTTATCACATAGGGGGAAATCAGAGGAAAAGCAATGATTTAAACTGTCATTATCCCATGAAAATCACTGATCACAGTGAAGATTTTCACACACATTGTGATTAAAGAGGACTTATCCCAGTAATAACCAGCAACAAATCATTCACAGGATAATGACAATTTAAACCCCTACTTTTCCCCAATTTTCCCCATGTGATAAAGTCCTTAGATTGTATGCCTGAGAGCAAGGAACTGTCAAATTAATGATTTGAAAGTCTCTGGGAGACTTGTTGGCTGAAAGGTGGGATATTAAATACTCTAAAGAAATAAATAAATCTTCAGTTGAAGATTTAAAAATAAAGCTTAAGCATCCAGTGAAAAGGAGCAGGCAAAGTTACTGAGGGAATATGAACGCAGCAAATATAAGAGTCTGGATGCAAACAATTTTCAAATTCTCATTCTCTACAATGCTAGAAATTTGGGGATTGAGGGAAAATTGCATTGGGGCAGAATTCTTATTGGGGGCAAAATGCCCTCATTTCATCCCACCACCACCACCACTACATCCCTGGTGGATGACATATTTGGCAGCACCCTGTTCCTATGTTTGAGAAACCAACAAAATAATAATAATTATGCTCTGAAGTGCCCCGAGAAACACTCTTCCCTCAAAGTGCCCTAGACACATTGAACTGTGTGTCTTTAATGCACTGTGAAGGTTTCTCCTCCACCTCCGCTTCTGTTGTTTTTCCTGCTGGCACTTTGTTTCCCTCCTTCCTACTGAGCCCTAGGATACGGACTTCCATTATGTCTTTGAAGAACATCTAGACAGGTAGGTGCAGCAGAGACTAGGAAGTTTAGCCAGATCTTCATTCATGGGTAATACACAATGACTGGATTTTAATATTCTTTTCTCACTTGACTGAGGGGGCAGAGAGAAAGGTTTTTTCACCTTCTGGCCTTTCCATTCTGAGATGTTGACATTTCCATTTGGTCTTTCCTCTGATGCAGAGTCTGACGTCAGGGGGGCATTTAATAGCTTGAAGTGTGTCTGACTCACTCAGCAACCGGGTGGGGGATCCAGAGACTCGTCGTGTGTCCTTCCCTCTTTCACATCTCTTGTTAGGGCTGTTTTTAAATAAATACATATATACATAGCATGGAACCTGATTCACAACTTGAGAGGCCGGGCAGCTCAGTTCAGGCTCTAATAGGCATCTCCATGGCAACAGATTTTACAGGCATACTTGAAATGTCACTATTACAGCAAGCCCTTATCATTGTTCCTTGTCTGTCAGCCACAGCAGCGTCTTTTCCTGGTAGAAACGCATCGAACCAATCCAGTCACAAGCCATGCTGGGCTCAATGAAATCTTGCTACACACTGGATTTCAGGCTATATTCTCTAAATTAAGCCAAGCTGAAATAATTTAATGTCCTATTTGATTTGCTTACTACAAGCAAGCTGTGCAGCTGAGGGTTAGTTTAGTTCCCCAAACAGGAAAGTGTAGCAAATGTCCCTTTCTTTAAAATCTGCTGATTTTGCCTGCAGAACTCTAAAGCTTGCAATGTAATGAAAAAATTGTGGCTTCCTTGGGCAGCTTTAAATTAGCCACAAGTGGCTGTTTTCACATTGATCCTCCATCCAACCTAGTTTTTTTTAGCTAAAGCACCATGCTAAGTCCTTGACCTTTACAATTATTTATATGAATTCATAAATGCAAGCAAGCAATAGTTTCCAAGGGGCAAAGGTAGCAATCAGGGAAAGGAAAGGTCTCTCCTCTTTTTATGTAGAATCATAGAATCATAGAGTTGGAAGAGACACAAGGGCCATCCAGTCCAACCCCCTGCCATGCAGGAACTCCAAATCAAAGCATCCCTGACAGATGACCATCCAGCCTCTGCTTAAAGACCTCCAAAGAAGGAGACTCCACTGCACTCCAAGGGAGTGTGTTCCACTGTCAAACAGCCCTTACTGTCAGGAAGTTCCTCCTAATGCCTATCCAGGGCCCACAGTTCTTTGAGCCGAGGGCACGACAGACTCCCTGCTTCCTGTGGAGAGGAGACTGATAAGAAAGAAAGGCTGATTGGGAGTTGGAAGGGGGGTGAGAAGAAAAAAAAAAGTGAGAAAGAAACAGGAGACATGGAGGAAGAAAGAACACTGGGGAAGATTAAGAAGTTCCTGAAGCATTGAAGCTAGTGGTTCTTCCAATAGTAAATACAAAGAGGGTATCGTAAAGTAATAATTATCACCCATATGTTATTATAGTATATTGATGAAATTTTATCAGTGTCATAATTGATCTCTAAGTGCATGATGTTGAAAAGATCAGCTCATTGTGTCCTTTATTTGTGTTAGAGGTTGAGCCAGAAGTGATGAAAGTGTAAGATGGAGACGTTTGAAGCTTGCAGCCTGATAATGTTCCTGCCTTTGAAGGGTAATAGTGCCCGGCAAATTCATGATGAGATGATGGTAGTTTATAGAAACAATCGCTTATCTTAAGACACTATTGTGAGGTGGAAAAAGGAATTTCCAAATTGGTCACATGTCCCTCACAGACGAGCCAAGACCTGGAAGACCATCATTGATGGATGATGCAGCCACAGTGAAGAAAGTGCAGTGTTTAATTCTCGAAGACAGATGAGCAACCATCCAAATGATCATGAATGAAAATGGTCTCAGTTATGGTAGTGTGTGGAAATTATTCATGATGAACTGCACATGTCTAAGGTGTCTTCATACTGGATTCTGTGTTTGCTAACCCCTTTCCCGGAACAAACATGGCGTGATGTTTCAAAACAGATATCGACGCTGTTGGAACAGGACGAAGAGGATTTGTTTTGGTCATTGGTAACCAGGTATGAATCTTGGATCTATCGGTATGATCCAGAGATGAAAACCATAAGCATTGAATGGAAGCATGCCAATTCCCCTCCCCACCCCCCAAAAGGCAAAGTTGCAAAGGTAAGCAAGGAAGGTCATGCTCTCAGGTTTTTGGGATTGTCGTGGAGTCATTCTCACAGATTACCTTGCAAAGGAACAAACCATCACTGGCACATACTACAGCAATCTTCTGGACAAGTTGTGAGATGCTCTGAAAAAGAAACACCATGGTATGCTCTCCAGAGGCATTTGTCTCCTAGCTGACAGTGCACCAGCTCACTTATCTCAAGTTGCAGTTAACAAAGCAAGGGCATGCGGCTTTGAGATTTTGCAGCATCTGCCTTATTCTCCTGATCTTGCACCAAGTGACTTTTTCTTGTTCCCAGAAATGAAAAATCTGTTGCAGGGTCTCTGATTTGACAACACAAATGAGGTCACTCATGAAGTGGAAGAGTGGTTCAAGATGCAATCTGCAGACTTCTACAATAATGGTATTCAAAGGGTCAAGAAATGCTAGGAAAATGTGTAGATTTGGATGATGACTACGTAGAGAAAAGTTAACAGCTACAAATCAAAACAAACTTTCTGCCAAAAAAATGTTAAAGGTGATAATTAAACTTTATGATACCCTCTTATAAAAGGACAAAACAGTTTAGAAATATAAGAACAGCCATACTGGATCAGATGATAAGCCCATCTCATCTAGCATTGTCTTTCATACAATGCTTAAGTAGATATTCATTGGGCATTCATAAACAAGAGATGACCTCCAGTAACTCCAAGCCTTAAGGTCTCTGAAACTAGAGGTAAAACATGGCTGTCATGACTAGTAGCCAAGATTGAAAGCCTTACTATTTACATAGGGGCTGTCTACACTGAAAAAGAAAAAAATGAGCTTCACCTTGCATTTTCTGATCTGCAGTGAACCTGCATTGACCCCATTAGTGCCACAACTACTCAAAATAAACCAGACTCAAGTTATATTAACTGCCACACATTTCCTGTGCCCAAATTTAAATCAGCACAAAAGGGATGCACTTTGCACCACAGCATGCCAAAACCTATAAACCAATACCATTATTGTTTACCTGTCAGTTTTGCCATCTTGCAAAGTGACTGGTTGCCTCCCCATCCAACCTTCTTCTCTCCTCTGTATGCCAGTGAGTGATAAAGAGTAAGAGAAGGAAGTATCAGTGTTTCCTCCCCAACACCAACACCACTATCTGTCAATCTGTTTTTAGGAAATGTGTTTTTAAATGTCTCCTGACGTGCACACACACACACACACACACAGGACAGATGCAGCCATCTTTGCTGCGCAACTGCCATCAATGAAGTACTTCACCTCGGTTGTTGCCACCCCTGCCCCATCAGGGCCCCACTGGCAAAGTTTATCCAATGTGAAGCAATGGTGAGAAGGTAGCCCAGTCTATTCCCAACTTTTGATCTCATGGCTCAGCTCAGCTCAGCTGAGGAGGAGCTGGTAGCAACCAAGGTGAAGTACTCTATTGCTGGCAATCAAAATGAAGGACGTGGGCAGCGTTATTCCCACAGTGTGTTGGAGCTAATGAAGCTAAGGGTAGATCAGACTACACCCCCTTCTTCTCCTCCCCCCCATTCCAAGTGAATGAATGAGTGAACAAGCAAAGGAGTGAGGGAACATATACCAGCCAGGTCACCAACCCCTGCAAATACAGAGGAACAACTGCATGTTTTAAAAAAAAAGTGTATAAAATACTAAATAAACCTCAATTTCAAAAGCCCTGCTAGCCTTCCATTACTATACCATGAATGTAAATACACACACACACAAACATATCTATATGGTGACACACAGACCAAGCTTGCTAGACCAGTCCTACTTCCAATTAGCTCACCCACCCTGATTCCATCCTGATCCTGACATGTATAACAAAAATCTAATTTTTCTTAAACCTGCAGAGTAAAAAATGAGTTTTTAAAATTCATATTACTGCCTAAAAGAAGTGATTTCACTGTGAAACAGGATGTACTTTGTATGTTCCTACAGAACTGGAAACAAAGTACATTTTTTTCAGCTGTGTGGACAACTAATCCCTTAGTCTCACAATGTATAGCTGCCCTCCCACTGGAACATCATCTAAAACTCTGGTCCCTCTAGACTAGTGTAGAATCAAATTACAGGCATGTTTTAGAGTCCAGTTAGACTAGATACTGAAGAAAAAAAACCAACTTCTGGGATGCTCAAGGTATACATCTTGACTCAGGCATTCTAGAACATCAGGCAACACTAGTAGAGACGGATCACAGCAATCCTGCTAATGACTATTTTTAATTGGCCCTACATAGTTGACCAGACTGGATTTTATTTATTGCATTTTGTCTGTAACTTAGGCATGGTCTTTGGACCTCAGTAAGAAAGCTGCAGTGTTTGGAGTGAGTTTTTTTCAGATCATTATTTTATTATATTAAGTTAGATCCCACTTTTCTCCTAGAACTGGGATCCAAAGTTTAAAAACACTACAGTTAAAAACTTACAAAAGTGACAGTTAAAATGGAATTAAATGATTGCAGCAATAAAGTAGATCATTTGCTTAAAATAGAATACAATTAAAATAGAATACAATTAAAAAGATAAGAGCATTTAAATCCTTACACATTAAAACAATACACCACCCCAGGACATTCTTTAAAAACTTTCTGTTTTAAACACCTGTCTAAACAAAAGGACAACAAAGGCGGAAGGACAACAAAGACCAATCTGGTCTCCCTGGGAAGGGAATTCCAGAGTCTAGGGGCAGCAATTGAGAAGGTTCTCTCTTGTGTCCCCATTAGCTATGCTTGTGATGATGATGGGACTGAGAGAAGGGCCTCTCCTGAAGATCTTCAAGCTCAGGATGGTTCATACAGGCAGATACAGTCTGCCAAATAGCCTGGACCTGAGCCACAGTTTAGGTAACTATAGTTAGGAAAATAAATTCAATTTTAAAACTTGATTTAATAAATGAATATAAGTGCCCAAGAAATAGCCTTGGTGAGAATAAAATAGCTATTGTTGAGGAAATGCTACTGAATAATGAAGCTGATTGGGTCATGGTATCTCAACAGGGAACAAGGTCCAAAGACTTGCAGAAACATCCTTTGTCCAAAGGAAGAATTTCCTGATTAACTGTTCAAACTTTCCATGGATTCAGACAGCAGAACATCCCATATTATTTTTTGAGGGGAGAAAATAGCTTGAAATTAGTTTTAACTACACCAGAGACATCTGCATGTATGCCTCAAAGAGATAGAGAAGGGGAAGGAAGAGAAAGGGGGAGGAAGAAAGGAAGGAGAGAAGGAGGGAAGGAATATGAATATATACTATTTTAGAGTTTTCTCAAGTTAATAGTATATTTGATACTATTAACTTGAGAAAACTCAAGTATATTTGATACCTGCTATTCATAAAGCAGAGATAAAGCAAAGAATAAGTAATTTTCTCTTTCATTCATGTCAGAGTTCAGTACTCTTTCAGAGATTAGTAGTAGCAGGCAAGACTAGTTGACTGAGCAGCATTTTGGAAACTTCTGTCTGAATGACTTAATTCCCAAGTACCTCTAATCTCAAAAGAAGTTCTAGACTGAACACTTCAATGGACACTTCAATGGAATGCCATACTTTGGAACCATTTACTCTTCCGCAATTGATACTGCATTCTATTACAAAGCAAAATGAGCCTTACTCTAACGCAACTTGAAGTCTCTGTTTAAGGAGAGAGGTTGGAAGGCTGCAAGCTACAGGAGGATAGATCTGCTAGTCACACATAGTTTAACATCCATGCCATAAATTGGCATGCTGCTCTTGGGTGTAGTTCAATATTAAGACCCAAATCCTAGCATGGAAATGACATTTGCACAGTATCAGTACTCTAAATCCCCACTGTGTCTGTCTGGAAAGGCAATGGGATAAACAAATGGCATTTGCACAGTATCAACACTTTATATCCTCATTGTGTTCAGCCTGGGATGGCAATGGGCAAAGCATCTGCCAATTTTCTTGGATTTTCATTGGGCAAATACAGTATATCAACTTGACACTAGACTATGCACCCTCTGATTTCTAGTGTGCACAGACATCCCCAGGAATGGGAGAAGCATGTATGTGTGTACGTTCACATTACAATGTCTAAGTTCAGTAAAGTGTAATGAATGCAGTGGTCTAGGAAGAAAAGGAATGCAACATCTAGCTTTATCAAGAATAGGATTCAAGAGGCCCATGGGCCACATGAGGCAGTGAATGCCTTTTCTGTGGGCTATATCTCCTGAAGTTCACTCCATTGGGAAAAAAAAGTCATTTTTTTCTTTTAAAAAATCAATTCCTGAAGGCCTGCTGGAGAATCAACTTTGCTTTAGAACAAGGTGCAGTGCTTTTCTACACCCCTACCCACCCCCATGAAAAATATATTGTAATTTTTTTTATAAAACTGTAAATTAACATCTTCTAGCCTCTTCTATATTTTGGTTGGCCATGGGATGGGGATGGGGATTGGGTTTTCTGGTACTGGTGTGGTCTGAGGTGATATAGAAGATTTAAAATTGCCTCCTGGATCTCCAGAGTTTACTGACTCTTATCTATGCATTCAGAACGCTCTTCATAATTCAGTCCACAATAACAAAGATATCATTTGTACATGTTGCATAACCCTTCAAGTGTCCAAATTTGACAGGGACAGTCTGATTAATCCACTCTTGTCCCACTTTTTCAACACCTATGAAAAAATCCCTGTCTCTCCTCCTTTCATTTTTCCCCATTGTTCTCAGTTTACTTCAGCCATTGCAAACTGAGTTTGAAATGCAAAAGTATTTGCACACAGTTAATTCCGCAGTAGAAAGGAGAGGAGGATACAGAATGTTGCACTTCCTAAAATCAAAGTGCTGTGGCCTCTCTCAACTTGTATTTTCTTCCTCATTAATAATTTTTCCATGTTGACTAGTTGCTTGGCCACATGTGTACTAGTTTTCATCTGGGAAATGTTGGAGGGTACAGTGTTGCCTATGAACATTTGTACAAATGCACAGAAATGCAACTCTGTTCTAGAAAAGTACATGTACTTATAAAAGTCTATAGAGATATAGCTGTGTTAGTCTGGAATATCAGTATGCAGAAGGATCTTGTAGCACTTTTGAGACTAACTGGTCTCAAGGTTTAATTTCTGATCAAGCTGACATCTTTATTCTGTAAAGAATTCCTCACTCTCACTGTGGTTTTGGTTTTTGATTATTCTAGTAAAAACAATATTTTTAAAAAATCTCCTGGGTCTATAGATGAAAAGCAGTGGTATAAGGCAAAAAGGGTTGATCCACAATGACTCTTAAACCTAAATTACTTACTCTTTGAATGTGGTTTAGGGCTTTTAAACTAGTGTTTCAAGAAGGTGGGGAATGAGAGGCAAATGGCCCTCCTGAGCCAGTGGCATTTGTATTGGGAAGGATTGACCCACAAGGATGCCACAAAGGGAGGAAATTAAAAACCCACTGTCTCCTCCTAGATTCAAAATTGAAGGTCACAGAGCAAAGTCCTTTGTAGCAAATGTTGGAGTGAGACTGAAAATAATTTCCTTTCATGTGCAAAATAGTGTTTAGATAAGGAAGAATACCAAAATGAATGAAACTACCCAGATGCTCAAAGTCTGGAGAAGATAGCATGTGTAAAAGAAAAGCATCAGTATTTAAAACAAGACTGTATACCCAACTATTTCTGCTTTTTGTTTGTTTGTTAGTTTAAAGCAAAACAAGATGATAAGATGTTAGCCCTGATCTGGAAACAGAGCAGAGAGAATAATGGATTGTATCATGTCATATGCATTTCTTCATGAGTGTTATGTTTCTCAAATACCTCCATTTTTGCAAATCTGCATTTTGAACCACATCTGTCCTGTCTATTATAGGTAAACAAATGTGCAAATGTCCTGCAAAATCAAATTTCTTTAATTATTGATTTCATATTTTGCTTTTCTCCCGGGATGAGACCCATGGCTAAACTTGAGTTAACAACAAAATACATTAAAAAACCTATCTGATACAAAAGCTTAAAAAGCAGTAAATAAACAGTCCCATTACTAACATTAAATTACAACAGTTACAAGAATATTAAAATGAGACAAAAATGCAACATAATTCATTAAAAGGATCCTTCTGTCACGATAACTTAAACACCAAAATCCTGCCTAAATAAAACGGTCATTGTCTGCTGGTGGAAAGAGAATAAACACAGGGCCTCCTATGGGATCGAGCCTCCTATGGGAGGGAATTCCACAAGTTGGGATCAGCCACTGAGGGCAAATCTACATTGGCCAGTCTGGAGCATTATGCTCCGGACTGGCCCTGGAATGAACAAAATGGCAACCACATGCACTGGGCCAAATTCAATGTGATGCCACGTCATCATACACACGGGCTACCTGGGACAGCCCTGCATCAGCCCTGCTAGCCCAGCCCCTTCAATGTTGCCACCGCTGCAACCTCACTAGTCAAGTGGCTCTCTGCAAGAGCGGGGCCATTGCCATAGCTTCTGCTGAGGCAGTATGGGGCACAAGGAGGGGGTTGCTTTACCACCACCCTATGTTGATCACACAGCAGAAGTGACAGTGTGCCAGGCAGGCTTTAGACGAAGTGCCTGCCCATGAGGAAGTGTTGGCAGTGGCTCTGAAAATAGGCCATCCCCTTTCCAATGAGGCCTAGCTGGTCAGTGCAGACAATCTATGCTGCTGTACTGGGGTTGGCCCAGTGTGTGGAGCTGCCATCATAGCCTATCCAGGACTAGTTCTGGAGCATAATGCTCTAGACTGGACTTACTGGCCTGTGCAGACAAAGCCATAGGCAAACTTACTTCAGTGACCCTAAGAATATTGGTTGGAAGGAAGTTCAACCAATTGAGCAAACAAAGAACAAAGGAGGGTCATCTCTCCGTCTGTGCCTCCTCTTTCCAACACATGCAGCTTGTGTGTAAGCTTAGGTGCATCTCTTTCACCTCCAATAACCTCCTCTCAAGTAGTGCTACAGTTGCAGCTATGGTGTAACACTGGCAGAAAGCAATCTAAGCACAATCCTCCATTGTTTGGAGCAGTAAACATTCTCCCTCATCTTACTGTCCTTTTTTTCCAGCCCACCTGAAAAATCTGTTACATTTATTTTCCCTTGCCCTTCCTTTTAGAGTGTGTTACCCTCCCTTTCTTTAATGGTTGGCTAGGGATAATTTCTGTCTTGGATCATATAGTCCACATGCTGCAATTACTCTTTGACCTCAAAGGCTAACATTTCCAAATTACACTTCTTTAGAAAAGCCTCTGTCTAGTGGCTTGATTTTTATTTTTATATCTAAATGGTTAAATAGTGGGTGTGGATGAAGAGGAAAGCTGAACAGGAGGAATTAAAATAAGACAGCTGATAATGTCAGCATATAGAGGGAGAGACTAAAAAGAGAACAGAAAAGTAGAATAAAAAAAAATCAACCACACTGGATAGTTTGGAGGGAATGTAGCTACAGGGGAGCCCTCACTGATAATTAAACATCTCCCATCTATGAAATTTTCCATCACTCTCAAAATTTCTAGCATTGCAGTAACAGACTGGGGATAGCAGACTTCGCCTAATGTAAGCAATACATAAATGGGATAAGAGTTACAAACAGGTATAGCTACCAAGTGGCAAGGAGGGTGAGGGCATCAACTGAGCACTTAAAAATACAATTAAGTATCCAAAGAAAAAGAGCAGAACCAAAGAGCACAGAAATCCTATTTAAACTCCGGATCTTCCTTTGTCCATTGGCTTAGTTTATTTCCAGGGAGGAGTGCTGCCAGATTTGCCCCTTTGCTCTTCTGCCAAGACAGCGAATGAGTCTCCATCTTAACATCTGCGACAGAAGAAGTAACTACAAACATTCAGGTCATATGTCCCCTTTCTAAAGCCTTTTCTATTCCAACTTAACCCTTTGTTCCCTAGTTCTAGTGGAGGTGTGTTTTTTCTCTTTTAAATAAAACTCACTATATTGAGGATTTGCCTTCTGGTCTCTCCTTTGCCTTGGATCTCAGTATACCTAGGCTTAAAGGATCCTATAGACAGCCATTGGACTATTCCATTTGAGCTAATTATAATTCCCCTAAGTTTTCAGGCCTGTTGTCCAGGACAAATCCCAAGGCTGTATTTACACACCTCTGCTCTGTCCAAGTCAAAAAGCATAGCACCCTAAGCCAACCATGTTATGTTGCAACATGAGATAGAAAATCCCACAGGTGCCTTTTCCTTATACGTAATACTAAAAATTTAGCAATAACAAATCCAATAACTGGCACTGCTTCTTTTTCATCACACTCAAGATCTGCTGCTTTGGGTGGGCACCTCACTCAGCCTAATGGTGAAGCAAGCCCTAGTGGAGGCTCACTGAACCTTGAGATTTTTTAAGATATGCAATACAACTCAGTGTGGGCCAGTGTATTGTAGTGGTGTGAATGTCAGACTAGGACACTAGAAGACCAGAGTTCAAATGCCTAGATAGCCATGGAAATCTGCTGGATGACCTTAGACAAGACACTCTCAGCTACAAGACAAGGGCAAATCCCCTTGGAACAAATTTTGCCAAGAAAAACCCATGATATGTTCACCTTAGCATTGCCGTACATCAGAAATTACATCAAGGAACACAGTAGCAGCAGCAGCAGCAGCAACAGAACTCAATTTAAATAAGTGCAATACATCTTGAATTTCTGTCAAAATACGGGTGATTTATCTTCTTACATTTAGGTTTGCAGTATGATACTATATTTTTTTATGGTGAGCCACTTAATTTCAAACTGATACTCTCCCCATCTCAGAACAAACTGCATCCAAGTTTGATGTGGTCTGATTGTTATCTATGTCTTATCAAGTTGCTATCTATATCTTATCAAGTGGAACACACTCCATTGGAGTGTGGTGGAGTCTCCCTCCTTGGAGGTCTTTAAACAGAGGCTGGATGGCTACTGTCAGGGATGCTTTGATGGAGAGTTCCTGCATGGCAGGGGGTTGGATTGGATGGCCCTGGTGGTCTCTTCCAGCTCTATAATTCTATGATTCTAAGGTTTTTAAAAAATAATAAAAATAAGATTTCTTACTTTAAAAAAGAGGGAGGAAGTGTATTCCACACAACACATGTAGAGACAATGCAAGCTGTTACTTTTATGTGCCTAAGCAGGACATTTTAAAAGAAACTCGAACTGAGTGTCCATTCTCCCATTCAAAGGTTCATGATCAGAAGCTTCTCAAATGATTATAATCCTGAGATTGTGATTAGATTAAAAATAATTGTTGTTGTTTTTTTAAAGGAAGAGAATACAGGGTTGGGAATACATTGTGCTATTGTTATTATTTTTGTTATTATATTTATTTATATCCTTCCTTTTCCCCAGTTGTAACAGAGCTTACAAAATTAAAAACAGATAAACAAGACTGTATAAGAGAAAGTGGGGGGGGGAGTGGCCTTGGTCCATAAAAGAGCTATTAACTTGACCAGGAGACCTATCTGTAAAACTGATCACATTGAGTGTGTTTACCTGACCCTGAAGGCTAAGGACAGTCTGGGGATTCTGTTGGTCTACCGTTCACCCCATAATCTAACAGACTCCCTGACCAAGCTGACACAGCTGGTCTCGGAACTGGTGCTGGAGTCTTCCAGGCTTCTAATCCCGGGAGACCTCAACATCCCCTTCGAGGCCGGCCTTTCAGATCTGACAGGTGCAGCTCGGGAGTTCATGGATTCCATGACATCCATGGGCCTGTCTCCATTGGTTTCAGGGCCAACACATTGTGCGGGTAACACACTCGATGTGATCTTTTGCATGGATCAGGAAAATCCATGAGCAGAGGTCATTGATACTATTGCCCTGTCATGGACGGACCATTTCCTGGTCAAGGCGGAACTGAAGGCCACTACCCATATCCCCCTTGGGGCTGGAGGACCTATTAGGATGGTCCGCCCTCGAAGGCTGATGGAACCCAAAAGGTTCCAAGAAGCCCTAGAGGGATATATGGTTGGGAATGAAGGCGATTCTGTTGATCGACCTCTCCAGGGCTATAAACAGCATCGCTCCCAAATGTCCTCTCCAACTCGCTTCGAATAAACAACCCTGGTATACGCAAGATCTTCGGAGGATGAAGCGAGAGACGAGATGACTAGAGCGCCACTGGCACCAACATCGACAATTATCTGACAAGGCACACCTAGAGAACCTATTAAAGGCCTATGGAGTCGCAATCGATGCAGCAAAGAATTCATTCTATGCTGCTCGTATTGCATCGGCGGAGTCTCGTCCAGCAGAGCTATTCAGGGTGGTTAAAGATTTAATTCGGCCCCCTCCCACCCTTAATCCATTATTAGAATCAACAAATGCCTGCTGTGACACTTTTAATGACTTTTTTGTCGATAAGATCTCTCAGATAAGAGCCGATCTAGATGCCAGCATTAATACAGAAACTATGAGAGAGGTGTCCAGTGACTCCGTGGACTTGGTTAAACTGGATCACTTTGAGTTTATAAATACCGAGGAAGTGGACAAGCTCCTTGGAAGTGTTAGGAATACAACATGCCCTCTTGATCCCTGCCCATCCTGGTTGACCGTCCAAGGAGGGGGTGTAGTGATGACACTACTTCAGCTCATCATCAACTCATCCCTCAGGGAGGGCAAATTTCCAGCAGAGCTGAAACAAGCTGTGGTAAAACCACTTTTGAAAAAGCCCTCCCTGGACGCCTTGATTAGACATAATTACAGACCGGTCTCGTTGTTACCATTCTTGGGCAAGGTGATCGAGAGGGCAGTTGCCTTCCAACTCCAAGCTGCCTTGGAATAAGCCGATTATCTGGACCCATTTCAAACCGGCTTTAGGAGGGGGTACAGAGTTGAGACGGCCATGGTCGCCTTGGTCGATGATCTCCGTCTGGGCATCGATAGGGGAAGTGTGACCTTATTGGTGCTCTTGGACATCTCAGCGGCATTCGATACCGTAGACCACGGCATCCTTCTGGAACGCCTGAGGGGAATGGGAATTGGAGGCACTGTACTCCAGTGGTTCCGTTCCTACCTCTCGGGCAGATTCCAGATGGTGAAGCTGGGAGACAGCTGCTCTAGTAAAAGAGAGCTGACATCTGGCATCCCTCAGGGCGCCATTCTGTCTCCCATGCTATTTAACATTTACATGAAGCCGCTGGGAGAGATCATCCAGAGACACAGGGTGCAGTGTTATCAATACGCTGATGACACACAAATATATTTCTCCATGTCTTCGACTGCTGCAGTGACCAAAGATGGCATCTCTCCTCTAAACGCCTGCCTGGAGTTGGTAATGGGCTGGATGAGGGAAAATAAACTCAAGCTGAATCCAGAGAAAACGGAGGTACTTGTGATAGGCACCCCCGGCCCAGGGATAGAGATTTGTCAACCTGTCCTGGATGGGGTCACACTTCCCCTAAAGGAGAAAGTTCGCAATCTGGGCGTACTCCTGGACTCGTCGCTCCAGCTGATACCTCAGGTGGAAGCGACAGCCAGGAGTGCATGGTACCAGCTTTGGCTGATATGCCAGCTGCGCCCCTATCTGGGTAAGAGGGACCTTGAAACATTTATATATGCACTGGTAACCTCTCGTTTAGATTTCTGTAATGCACTTTACATGGGGCTACCTTTGTACCAAGTTTGGAAGCTTCAGTTAATTCAGAACGCAGCAGCCAGATTACTTACAGGGGCATCTAGATCTGAGCATATTACCCCTATATTAAAATCCTTACACTGGCTGCCAATTAGCTTCCGGGCACAATACAAAGTGTTGGTCGTCACCTTTAAAGCTCTATATGGTTTGGGTCCAAGTTACTTAAAGGAACGCCTCTCCCTGCATAATCCGCCCTGTACTCTCAGAACATCAGGGAAGAATCTGTTAGACCCCCTCCATACACGACTGGTATCAACTTCCCACAAGGCATTCTCTGCAGTAGCCCCGAAGCTTTGAAACAACTTGCCGGAGGAGATCTGTCTTATCACCTCCTTGGATGCTTTTAAGAAGGCTCTTAAGACAGATCTCTTCTGGCGGGTTTACCCACCTGACCTACTTTAATCCAGTAGGAATAAATAGACATAACTGGATTTATACTCGATACAGTAACAACTGTCAGGTTAATGATCAATCCATGTGGTAAGGTTTTTTTTTACTGTTTTATTGTTTTTATTGATTTTATATTCTTTTAAGGTTGTTGAACTGAGCTGTATATGTTTTAACTGTTGGAATCCCACCTCGATCCAATGGGAGAGGCGGGAAATATTGTTGTTGTTGTTGTTATTATATGAGTGGTCCTTTATCCTTGAACAATCAGCCCTCAAAGCCTGTCAAAACAAAAAGATGGAACAATAGGAAAGCAAATGCCACTCTGACCTTTCTAGGAAAGGAGTTCCAAAGCTTGGAAGCAGCTACCAAGAAGGCCCTCCCCCATGTCCCCACCAGGTGTACCTTAGTAGGTGGTGGGACAAGAGAAGAGCCTCTCCAGAACACCTCAGAACACAAGGAGGTACATACTGGAGAATACAGTCCTTCAAACATACACATTTAATCATATTACACACCAGAAAACACCTGGATTACAACATTTTGTCCCTGGCTCTTCTGTTAGAAATTAAGCTCTGGCCTCTGAATGTATGACAAATTCCCTTTGCATATCACAGTATACAGGGAGAGAGATTTTGTTAATTCAGAAGGAATGGTGGGTTTTTGGGGTTTTTTTTACAAAAAACCCAAACAATTATTTTGCAGTGTGCCTTTATGTTCTAATATTTCTATTTATTGAAATTTGACTCCCCTGGTATGTGTTTCTAGTAACTCCTAATGTGAATTTGTGTTCTTGATCAATTAAATTTACATCCACTGGATGTCCAAAAGCCAAGACTGGGTGTCCATTTGGACTCATAGCTATTACTTTTAAAATGCCTTGTGCTTTAGTTTACATGCACTCCCTGTTTCTTTGACATATATATTCCAGGCAAGACAGGGCAGTGGCTTTATAGGTTTGTGTGGTGGCTGTTTTTTGTTGTTGTTGTGTTTTTAATATCCAGTTATCTTAAACAGCCATAAAAGGAGAAGGCAGGGAGACACACCATAATCTCCTGGCTTAAGCAAATTCATGGCTTCCCTAAATTTCAACAGTCCTTTTCCAGTAGCATCTGCCAGGTATCAGTATCCAAGACAGAAGCCAGAGGTATAACCCAAATAAATTCCAACTCAGCTTTTAAAATTAATTCTGCTGCTTTTGTTCCTTTTTTGATCCTGGGGTCAGTCAGGCATCTATAGCCTGGAGAAAAGCTTAATTAAACTCAGATAAAAAGCTTCCAGATCTTCCTCCCCACCCTGCTTTCTTTCCATATATATCTCCTCAATCCACATCTGGATAAAAGCTTGCATTCAAAGAGCAACAGAAAGCATTCACTTTGGGCACCAAGCCCCCAGAGCAGGGCTGTACTCCCAAAAAGCATTGCAGATTCTTGCATCATATGGCAGCTGTGGAAGAAAGAACTTCTAGGATATCAGAAGAGATACCCTGGCAACTGCTTTTGCCCTACAGTGGCCTCACCTCCGAGTAATGGAAGCTGTTTTGATTTTATTGTTTTACTGCTTTATCATCAACATTCAGCTGCTTTTATGCCAGATGGACTCTCCTTGTCCTTCCGAATGCTGATGCTGCTGGCAATACCAGGCTGGCAAATTTGGGCCCAGCTATTCAGAAAAGGAGCCCTTAAGGGGAATGGAGTCCAGACAAACATATTCAAGACATCCTCATCCACTTCCCCTAGTGAAATCTTTGTTTAAAATGGTTGTCTGGAGCCTAATACATTCCCGCTAGAAATGAGGAGACATGTATTCTAAAAAATGATCACACACACACACACACACACACAAAAGCCAATGTGTGCGATTGGTTTCAGCTCACAGATGATGCTGGCAGGCAATAGAAAGACATGAAGAGAATGTTTATTGACAATGAATTTGTTGATTGAGCAAGTAATCATCCCCTTTTACATTGCTTGTAAAATGCTATTTTATGGCAATTTGCTTGCTGGAGTGTCATTTATGGGGCAGGCAATCTAAATGCATTGTTGGAACACAGCTAAGGCAATGAGACACATTCATTCACTATCTAAGAATGGACCCAGATATATGGGGGACAGAGATAAAGATGGGTATTCATTTCCGTTATATTCACAGTCAATGGTGAGAGGTGATGGGAGTTGCAGTTCCATTGGAGTAAAGTCACATGTTTCCCACTACTAGATTATATAGATTACAAATGGAACAGGCAGAAGATCCAATGCTTTCTCCACCAGACATGGGGCACTAGGTAAGTCCCCCACCCCCATCAGCTACTTTCCTTCAGAGAGTGTGCAGCAATTGTACAAAATTCAGTTATGTTTTGTATGCAGCTTTTGTATACATAGCCTGAAGGTAATACATAGCCAAAGGTAATTTTACACAATATTTTTAATAATTTTGTGCATGAAGCAAAGTTTATACACTGAAACACCAGAAAGCAAAGGTATCACCCATAGAATAGTCACCCATAGATTTTTTTTTTTTTTTTGGAGTTTTGGAATATTTCAGATTTTGGATTTCAAAATAAAGCAGACTCAATTTGTATCTGTGAGCTATATATCCAGACTACATGTTGCAAAATTTTCATGTCAACTTCACTTTTAAGGAATTCACCTGGCTTCTCTAGTCCAAAATCTCTGAAGGGCCAAAGGATTTCACCGCTCTTTATCATATACTGTGAAAATTATACACCATGCATTGTAGCAACAGTACAGTCCTTTACTACATGTATGTCACCAAATGTGCCACTGGACATATCAGGAAAATGTGCCTCACTTTTCATCTTTCTCCTATTATTTGCCTTGTTTGCTTCATCTTTCTCATGTCAATTGTTGTTGTTGTTGTTGTTGTTGTTTTCAATTCACATTAGCAAAGGACATTGTTACAATGGTGTGTTCTCTCTTGTGTGATAACAAAACAGTCACCATCCTCTGTAACAAAATGGTCACCATCCTCTTTTTGGCATTGACAACAGCTTTTGCTATTTTAGATGGTGGCACCATTAGATAATTGCATTACAGGAGCCACACTGGGGACCTGCTGTACAGCTTATTTAGCCTAATGATTAAACCAGCCCTGAAGAGTACACTTCTTTAAGGGTGATAATGTGTGAAACCAAAATGTGGAGCAACCAAGCTAGAAATACCAAATATTGAAAGAAGCCTTGTACATAAGTGGCCTAGGGCTTCTTCAGTGACTGGTTTATTTTTAGCAAGTTTACAACATCTGATTTCATCTATCAAAGTTGTGAAGATATATAAACCACAGAAGTGTTTAAAATAACATGCCTTGAGGCAACATCTGTCATCTCCAAACTGGGGAGGCGGAGTGAGGCTCAGGCTATGTGAAGTTCATTTCATTTCTTAGGTCCTTGTTGAGAGCAAAGTGGTGCCCCTGCTTGCAGTTGCCTCGGGCGCTTTTACTCTGAAATTTTCACAGTTTATACTCGAGGAAGAAAACAGTCAGGAACATTTAGTAATCCTTTTCAGTCTTAATTAGATTTCCTTTACATAAAACTACTCTTGCAAGAGAAATTCACTTGTATTTTATTTTCAGATCCCTATTTATGATGGTGGGAGAAGAGAATTTGCTCTTCTCCATTTCTTGCATTATGCCTCGCCATCTGTCTTGCAAAGGGAAAACAGGAATTGCAATTACAGGCCTCAGTTGATAGCCCAGATGCTATAATAAAGTAGTTGCCTTAGACTAGGGGGAGGCAATGTCTGGCCCTCCAGATATTGTTGAACTACAAGTCCCATCAGCCCTGGCCAGCACAAGAAACAGTGAGGAATTCTGGGAGTTGCAGTCCAGCAACTTCTAGAGGGCCACACTTCACCTACATCTCTTTTAGAAGTCCAAGGCTGGTCCAGCCATTTTGCTACCTGTGGAACAAGACAAATTGGGTGTTTTCTTCTCATTTCTAGATATAGAAAAAAAGGAAGAAGGCATTTATTTCAACAATGGCAGCTTCTCTTGTACTTCAGGCCATATGGTTTCCAAGTCTCTCCAGCACCTCACTGCTAGCATCTGTAGTATAAAGGAGCTACCTCCTTTTGTTTTTGTCCTAACTGGCAGGAGTTTATCAAACTCATGGGCAGAGGTCTTCTCCAACCTTTCAAATTGATGTTAAAAACTCAACTATGGACCAATCACACGCAGATCACCAAGGCACTGTGTGGTTTCTATTTATCCAATGTTACGTACAAGTGCAGCAACCAGTAATTAGCTTCCTTTCAAAGAAGAGAGGATCTTAGATAAATTATAGCACATCTGCAAACAGATGAGACTCTGTACTAGGAAGTTTGATACCCTCTTTCTTAATTGTTGTTGATACATTAGATTCCTTATCTGTAGAACACAGTCATTCTCTTCGGTATCCCTGGGATGGAAAAGTTTAGGTCAAAGGCTAGCAAAGCCTGCCTTCATTCAATACACAATGGCCATACTGGCTGGGGAGGATGGGAGGTGTAATCCAACAAATCTAGAAGACAACAGATTGGGGAAGGCTGCTATAGATTCTCTTACATTTCTTTGATGTCAGGCATTGTGCTGTTTGCAACATATGCTGATACCGTGTTTCCCCAAAAATAAGACAGTGACTTATATTAATTTTTGCTCCCAAAGATGTGCTAGGTCTTATTTTCAGGGGATGTCTTATTTCTCTATGAAGAAGAATTCAAATTTATTGTTGAACAAAAAAAATGAAAATTTATTATATACTGCATATATATTTATATAAATAAAATTTGCTAGGTCTTATTTTCGGGGGAGGCCTTATATTTAGCAGTTCAGCAAAACCTTTACTAGGTCTTATTTTCAGGGGATGTCTTATTTTCGGGGAAACAGGGTAAGTACAGAACAGATGACAAGCATTTTTTTTCTTGGTCTCTAATCCTCATAATCTAATTCAGTACATGGTAAGGGTAAGCAAACATTTTGCTTTCCTGACTATCATTGTGCTTTTAACTATTTCTTTGTTTTGCTCATTGCTTGGTGCAAATGTTCTATAGAATGCTCGGCTCCTCCCTCTGTTATAAATAAAATGTAGTCTATGGGTTTCTGAGACTAAGGACTTATGGTGTGAGAAAAGAGAGGCAAAACTGATTGGGAGTGTAGCGGCTTTTTCTGTGCTGTTCTGCCTGCCCTCATAGTACTTCTGTTCTCTTCTCAAGGTGAAATGGTCATCAAAGTGTATCTTTTGCTGAACAGGAATCTATTCAGGTATCCAGGCACATACAAAACATGTGCCTTTAGGACAGAAGTATGAACAGGTTCTTCAAAAAGATGCTTCTATAATCTGCTCTTTTAATAATTCCATGTTAGGCCTAAATAATCCAAAATCACCAAATCCCATCTGATCTTGGAAGCTAAACAGGATTAGCCCTGGTCATTACTTGGAATACCAGGTAATGAAGGATATATTTCAGAAGAAGGAACTGACAAAATCACCTCTATTTATTCTTTGCCTAAGAAAAATCCATGAAATTCGCAAGGTTGAACTTGAAGGCAACTTGAAGACACACACACACATTCACACACACAAATTCTTGGGTAGCTTGTAGCAAAGTATTTTAATGCCAACCAGTGTCAAAAAACAGGAAAGCCCATAGATCAGTTTGTTCCTCAAATGATACACTCAGTAATTCACTTTTAGCAGAAGTCCTATGACTGTGTGCCTCACTAGCTAGCAGTGCTCATTGTAGATAATACAATAACTCATGATAGAGAAAAATATTGATATACCAATGCATAACCTCCAACATTTCACAGATGAAAACCAGGACACTTGTGGCCAAGCAATATCAGAGTGTGATCAAGATGGCAAAAGCTAAGAAGGACATACACACACAAGAGCTCTATCAGGGTTGCAAAAATGTATGCATTGCTGTCAATTTGCTATGTAAATATCACTTTCAATTCTGTTTTATGTGTATGAAAACCCAGCACAATTTTCAGCTATCAGGGCTTACTGAACACATACTTCTGTCATTACTAATAAATAATAATAATGATAAATTTTAAATGGCAGTTGTTTCTTGAAAGCCAGTGGAGTTCTTATATGAGGGATGTATAGCTTACAGCAGACATATATAAAAGCTGCCCTCTGCTGGTTGGACAAAGCACAGATGAAAATGCTGTTATCACTGAAGGAAGGTCAATATTGATTGGAACTACGGGGCCGTTCAGACTACGTTATATACCGGTTAGCAAACCGGTTGAAAATCAAGAAGTTCAGACTGAAACCGGTTTTAACACTACTGAATCCGGATTTTGCACACGCGTAGTGGGGCAAATCCCCCATAACCCGGTTTCTCCCAAAGCAGAATTTTTACTGTTTCTTTTGGGAAAAAACGGTTTGCAGGGAATGTGAACTTGGGTCCGATCACGATCGGGTCAAGTTCAGGGGAGGGGAGAAGGCCAGGGGGCAGAACATGCCTCCTCTCCAGGCAAAATCGGGCACACCAGCATTTTAAAAATATTTTTTACTGTATTTTTAATTAATTATTTATTGTATTATTTTATTTATTTTATAGTTATTTTATTATTTATTTATTGTATTTTATTGTATTTTATTTATTAGTAATTTAATTGTATTTTATTGTATTTTATTTTAGTATTTTTTAAATATTTTTATTTAATATATATATATATATATATTCAGTTTGACAGCTCATGCGCATTCTACGAAGCTCCTTTCCCATCCGTAGAGCCTCGTAGAATGCGAATGAGCTGTCAAACTGAATATATATATATAAGAAATTAAAAAATATTTTAAAAATACTAAAATGAAATACAATATATCAGGTCAAGTTCAGGGGAGGGGAAAAGGCCAGGGGGTGGAACATGCCTCCTCTCCTGGCAAAATTAGGCACTCCTGATTTTTTAAAATATTTTTAATGTATTTTTATTAATTATTTATTGTATTGTATTTTATTTTATTTTATAGTTATTTTATTTATTATTTATTTCATTGTATTTTATTGTACTTTAGTGTATTTTATTGTATTTTATTTATTAGTAATTTATTGGATTTTATTGTATTTTATTTTAGCATTTTTTAAAATATTTTTTTTTTATTTCTTTTTCCCCCCAGCTTGACAGCTGTCATTCGCATTGGCTCTTTTTTTATGAATAGGGAAGAGGGGAAAACCCTGTCCATATATGGACTGGGGTTCCCTTTCAGGGCCCCATTCATTCTTTAAACTGGAGGGGAATGAATGGGCAAATGGGCTAGTCTGAATGGGGCCTACATTTTATCCCCTTAGGAAAATTTAGTTTTGGACCATAGCCCAATGCTTATTTTGCCCAAGTACAAGAACATGGATACTGACATTCACAAGCAATATCATGTTTCTTTGATGGGAAGAGTGTATCCATGTAAGAAAACAAATTGTTTACAAACAAGCCTTTATAGATTATGGATTCTCCACTAGTATTCATGTTCAGGTTTATCAGAGACCAAGACAATTAATTTTTTAAAAATACTTTACTATAAGCAGATAATGGATGAGCAATGTTCTCAATTGTTTATTTACTGGATAATAAAGTCTACTCTGTACCAGAGCTTGGAAAATAATAATAATAATAATAATAATAATAATAATAATAATTATTATTATTATTATTATCCTCTCCATTGATGCCCACTTGTCATGGGGGAGAGGCTTGTGTACCCTAATGAAGCTGTGAGCTATGCTGATGGTGGCATAAACAGCCACCAGTAGGGCCTCCCATGCCAGACAGGTCACAACTGAAGGGTCTGACCAAGAGCGTCAAAAGGCAGGATGGGCTCTTTAGCCTTATGGCAACCATCCTAGGAAAAGGAAAACTCCAATCCCAAACCCAAGCAGATGGTGCTCATCTAACCCTGCAAGGTAAACCATCTAAGAGAAGGAAACTCTAATCAAACCTATGACCCGAGAATCTTGCTGCCACTGACCTTGCTTGCTTGGCCCCAGCAGACAAACCTCTGGTTTAAAGGGTGAGGCCAGTTCTGTGCACTCTGCACTCCACCAGAAAAATCCATTGCACAGGCTTGAAGGACACATCCGATCCCCCCCCCCCCAAAAAAAAGTCCTGTAGCAATAGGTGAGGGACGAAACGGCAGGTGAAAGATGCACTGGAAGCCATAGACCCAACTCTGCATACAGGCGGTTTAGGACTTTGGTCACTTGAGACTGACTGGGAGATGGAAGTCTTGTTCGGGAGTACAGTGGTCCCCCGGGTTGCGAAAGTAATCCGTTCCGGATTACCTTTCGTAACCCGAAAATTTTTGTAACCCGGGGGAAAGAGAGGAAAAAAAAGAGACCTCCGGAGGCCTCAGAGAGGAAGGGAAGGCGCAATCCGGCGGATCGGGCCTTCCTTTCCTCTCAGCCGCGGAGGCCTCGGAGAGGAAGGGAAGGTGCGATCCGGCGGATCGGGCCTTCCTTTCCTCTCAGCCGCGGAGGCCTCCTCGGAGAGGAAGGGAAGGTCTGATCTGGCGGATTGGGCCTTCCTTTCCTCTCAGCCGGCGGAGGCCTCCTTCGTAAACCCGGGGATACATTCGTAAGCCGGGGCCATTTTTCCGGCCCCAGCTCTTTCGTATCCTGGGATTTTCGTTCCCCGGGGGATTCGTAACCCGGGGGACCACTGTATCCTGAATAACCAAGCAGCCTTTTTAAAGGAGAGCACTGCTTGCTCCATATGGAGAGGGGCCTAGAAAAGGTGGCCTAACGAAAGCTCATCTCCATCTACCCGGTTGGCTAGCTGCGGCCAACAGCCATCTTCTGATGCGGTCAAACAAAAACAAAGATACACCAGCCTCCAAAGGTGTAAACAGACTGACACTTGCATACTGGAACATCAGAACCATGCAAGATTCTGCATATAGTGGACGTCCTGAGCATCATTCTGCTCTAATAGCCCATGAACTATCACAACTTAATATTGACATCGCTGCTTTTAGTGAAGTTTGTCTCCATGAGCAAAGCAGCCTTAAAGAACACGGTGCCAGCTATACATTCTACTGGTCTGGCAAACCAAAAACTGAAAAACGTCTTTCAGGAGTAGGCTTTATGATTAAAAACTCCATTGCCTCCAAAATCGAAACTCTGCCAACAGGTCACTCTGATCACATTATCTCCTTGCACCTCCCCCATGTTGTTCTCTTCAGTATATATGCCCCAACTATGCAAGCCGACCCTGTGGAGAAAGACAAATTCTACTCAGACCTACGCCACCTCATACAAAAAGTCCCTGCAGAAGATAAAATCGTTATCTTTGGTGACTTCAATGCCAGAGTAGGAAAGAATTTCGAAGCCTGGAAAGGTGTTCTAGACAAGCATGGGGTTGGAAACTGTAATGATAACGGATGTCTCCTGCTAGAGTTTTGTGCAGAACAGCAGCTGACTATTACAAACACTCTCTTTCAGCAGAAAGATAGCTTGAAGATAACCTGGATACATCCCCGATCCAAACACTGGCACCTCCTTGACTATGTTCTAGTGCACCAGAGAAACATTTGTGATGTCCGTCATATTTTAGTGATGCCCAGTGCAGAATGTCAAACAGATCATCACCTTGTAAGATGCAAACTAAATCTTCATCTTAAGCTCAAACCTAAGAGGGGTGGCATCTTAAAGAGGAGACTCCAAGTCAACAGTCTTCAACAAGCTGCCAGGAGAGATAACTTCTAGGCAAATCTGCAATCAAAAATGGAAGACCATCCTATAGATTCTTCTCCTACAGTACTCTGGCAGCATATTAAAAACAGTATCCTTCAGTCTGCAGAAGAATCCCTCAGGTTCTTCTGCAAGAAAAACCAAGATTGGTTTGATGAAAACAACCAAGAGATCCAGGAGCTGTTGGCAAAGAAGAGAACTGTTCATAGGCACACCTCGCTCAACCATCTTGCCATGTGAGAAAAGCAGCCTTCCGTCTCGCATGTAGTAAACTCCAACAAAAACTCCGAGACATTCAGAAGAAGTGATGGATCAATTCAGCAGAAAAGACACAATGTTGTGCAGATCTGGGTGATTCCATAGGATTCTACGAAGTTCTTAAAGCAGTGTTTGGACCTACCTATCAGGTCCAAAGCTCCTTATATAGTACAGATGGTCAAACACTAATCACAGACAAAGCCTCCATCCTGAATTGATGGGCTGAACATTTTCAAAGTCTCTTCAGTTCCAACCGAGTAGTCCAAAGCTCAACTATTCAACATATGATACAACAACCAATGAAAAATGAACTGGACATGGCTCCCACTTTGGACGAGACCATTAAGGCAATACAGCTGATGAAAAATGGCAAGGCAACCAGGATTGATGGCATCCCACCTGAAGCTTGGAAACACGGAGGTCATGTACTCCATGCTAAATTCCACAAGCTCCTTGTTAGTTGCTGGGGGAAAGGTGAACTGCCATCAGATCTCTGAGATGCAGTTATCATCACCCTGTATATTAAAAAAGGAGCGAAACTATACAGGTATAACACTGCTCTCCATTGCTGGAAAAATCCTTGCAAGGATACTCCTGAACAGATTAGTTCCTGCTATGGCAGAAGAACTTCTCCCTGAAAGCCAATGCTGCTTCAGAGTGAATAGGAGCACTATAGATATGGTATTTGCTCTTAGACAACTGCAAGAGAAATGTAGAGAGCAGAACAAAAAACTCTATGTAACATATGTCAACCTTACCAAAGCCTTTGACGCTGTGAGTAGACAAGGTCTGTGGCAGATCCTGGAAAGACTAGGATGTCCCCCCAAATTCCTCAAAATGATTATCTTGCTACATGAGGGCCAGCACGGTCATGTCAGATATTGTGATGCTCTCTCAGACCCTTTTCTAATAACTAATGGTGTGAAACAAGGTTGTGTTCTCGCTCCAATTCTATTTACAATCATCTTCAGCATAATGCTCCAAAGAGCTACAGTAGATCTTGAAGAAGAAGATGGCATCTATATACGTTACCATACAGATGGTAGCTTGTTTAACTTAAGCCGTCTGAAGCCTCGCACAAAGATTCTAAACTATCTAGTCCGTGAGCTGCTTTTCGCTGACGATGCTGCCCTTGTTGCCCAAATAGAAGCAGCTCTGCAACTCCTAACATCCTCCTTTGCAATGGCTGCAGAGCTGTTTGAGCTGGAAGTCAGCCTGAAGAAAACGGAAGTTCTTTACCAGCCTGCACCACAGGAAGAGCACTATCCTCCCCACATCATCGTAGGCAGATCTGTGCTTAAGTCCATTCAGGAGTTCACCTACCTGGGAAGTATCATCTCCTCAAATGCCAAGATTGATAAAGAGATCAATCACAGATTAGCAAAGGCATATTATGCATTCGGAAGGCTTCACAAAAGAGTCTGGAATAACAAACACCTGAGGCAAAGCACAAAAATCAGTGTGTACAGAACCATTGTACTGTCCATTCTCCTCAATGGGTCTGAAACATAGGTCATCTATCGCCAACATCTACGACTCTTCAAACGCTTTCATCAGTGCTGTATATGCACAATCCTAAATATACGCTGGACTGACTATGTGACGAATGTTGCTGTCCTTGAGCAAGCAGGGATCACCAGCATTGAGGCCATGCTATTGAAAATGCAGCTACGCTGGGCAGGGCACATTTCTAGGATGGAGAATCACTGCCTCCCAAAAATAGTACTCTATGGTGAACTCACTATGAGTCAGCGTAAGAGGGGCACCCTGAAGAAGAGATACAAGGACTCCCTGAAACATCATCTCAAGCTTGGTCAAATTGATCACCAACAATGGCCTGCCCTGGCCTCACATTGGGAGGCATGGAGATGCACGATCCACAATGCTGTAGCCTCTTTCAAGAACTCACGCTGAACTTCAGCAATGCAGAACAACTTAGAGACAAGTGTTGCATTAAGTTCCACACTAACTGATAGGACATGATAGTCCTCTTTGAAAGGGCCGGCACCTGTTTAACTATTTCCCACATGATTCTCTTGGATTTTCAGGGACCAAAACTTGTCTGCAGCTCCACAGCTGTTCAAGGTAAGCAACAAATGCAGGAACAGAGGTAGCATCAAGAATTAACTATTTAACTATAGATACTCTTATTTTGCATGGTCTCAATATTGAGAATAGAGCTGGGAATCAAACCCAATATGTGCAAAAGCATACTTCTATTTCACTGCTTTTAAGACTTGTTAACATTCAAAGAGCAAATCTTAGGGGAACCTCAGATTTTCCTGGCTCAGCTTGAACATGTTCAACTCTACTTTCTTTGGCCTGTATCCTGAGATTCTTCAAGTGCCAGAAACGGAGACACTTACAGAGGAAAAAAGCTTTTAAAACCAGGCTGAGGGTGGAGGTGGAGGTGAAATAGTTGCTTGTTCTAACGTGTTGAGGTGATGCACGTTAAGCAGACAGCAAGAATCCTGCATGTTTTAAAAATCATTTCATATTTTAAAAATTCAATGTTTTGAAGAATAAATATTTTAGCAAGGCCCTTGACACACGTGAAGTTGAAAAGTCTTTAATACAACAAGGAAGTAGAAAACAGCCCCATGCCAGGCAGATATAAAACATCCAAAAACCTGGAGACATTTCCCTTTTGGATTGCAACTCCCAGAATCCACATTTAGATCAGTACTAGGGAAATGCAGCGGCTTAGTGGTTAAGATGCCAGTTCTGATGAGTGGAAGATCGGAAGGTTGGCAGTTCGAGGCCTGAGTGCTGCATGATGGGGTGAGCTCCTGTCACTAGTCCCAGCTTCTTCCAATATAGCAGTTTGAAAGCATGGAGCAGAGGCAGAAAGGTAACAGAGTTTGGTGCAGTCATATTGGCCATGTGACCAGCAATGTAGTCATTGGACAAAACTGGCCCTTTGGCTTAGTAACGGAGATGAGCACTGCCCCTTACATTCATGTCAAGGGACAACCTTTACCTTTTTTTCAGCCAGTACATTTTCACATTACATGATACTGGATTTTTCTTTAATAAAAAACTGCAGATGCCAGGAATAGACTATAGGAACACCAAAAGTTGTCTTATATTAAGTCATACCTTGGTCCACCTAGTCCTGCATTCTCAGTATAGAATGACAATGGCTCTCTGGAGTTTCAGGCAGGGAACTTTCCCAGCCCTAACACAATGGATTCGAACTGAAGACATACTAAAGGCAAAGCATAATGGTTTCCCCTTACAGCATTTAACCAAAACATCTTTCATATCATACAGGATCAAACAGCCCATGGCAGAGCTAGAGTGAAAATGCAGGGACCCTTTCACACCACATGGTTTTAGCACTATTTGACTTTAACTGACATGGCCGCATCCCATTAGATCCTGGGATTTGTGGTTTAGTGAGGCACTAGAGCTCTCTGGCTAAGAAATTTAAATATCCTTCTGAACACTGTAAATCCCATAGGACTGAATAGGGCAAAGTAGAATCATAGCACTATAAATGCCTTTGAGGGCAGGCATCTATGCCTTTTTAGCCACTGAGTAAAAGTAAAGGTATAGTCTTTGCCCCCACAGCAGCAGATTCACCAGCAATCCCTACCTAAAATATTACTGGGTTCTAGAGAAGGAAAGGTAGAAAGAGTGAATTGCTTAGGGGTGTAATATCCTCACTAATTTTTGAGCAATCTGTTCATGAGAATTGTCCTGAAGCAACACCTGGCCAGCTTCACACCTGCACTCCAGGTGAACTGTCTCCATATGAACAGAGGTGGCCCAAGAAGATAAGAAGACTTTTATCTTGGTGGTGTGGCTGTATGCTGTTGCGTCATTTCTGACTTAAGGCGATCCTAAGGTTGACTGATCACAGGATTTTCTGGGCAAGATTTGTTTAAAGGGGGTTTGCCTTACTCTGAGGCAGAAAGAGTATGGCTCACCAAAAGTGGGATTCCCTGGCTGAGTGGGGATCTGCACCCTGGTCTCCCAGAGGTTGGATGGCCCTTGAAGTCTCTTCTAGCTCTGTAATTCCATGATTTTATGATAAATGTTTTTGGAATAAAATTCTGATCATCCTTAATCATTGGCTATGTTGTCTGGGGTTGATGAGAGTTGTAGTCCAATGGTATTTTGCAAGCCAGTATTGGGAACCTGTGGCCAAAGAAGATGACCCATCTGGGTTTCCACTTCCAACCAGGGAAAGGGGAAAGGTGAGAGGCCAACAGTGATGGTGGTGGTGGTGGTGGTGGTGGTATTAATTTATATCCCACAGTTTTTTGTTGGTTTTCCAGGCTATGTGGCCATGTCCTAGAAGAATTTCTTCCTGACGTTTTGCTAGCAACTGTGGCTGGCATCTTCAGAGAATGGTGGGAGGGTATACAAAGAGGACTAATGTCTGCTTGATTAGTGCTCATTGTCTGCTGGGAAATCCCTGACCCTGGGTGGTTTCTCATTTGCATTTGATGAGTCATAATCTTCCTGTTTTTCAGCACTGGTAGCCAAAATTTGTTTACTTTCAGGGTTACTTCTTTTGTCCAGGAGTTTGTGGATTTCGATGGCTTCCCTGTGCATTCTTACCTGATAGTTGTTGGCATGGTCCAGAATTTCAGTGTTTTCAAAAAGCATTTTATGCCAACAACTATCATGTCAGGATGCACAGGGAAGCCATTGAAATCCACAAACACCTGGACAACTTTAACAGGAAAGAAGAAACCTGAAAGTAAACAAAGTTACAGAGGTTTTTAAAAATATTAAACTATGAAAAAAATTAAAACTAGCTATGACATAAACCATTTAGAAGAACAACTAAAAATCCAGCAATTTAAGTAAGGTCCATTTTCCATTGTCCATTTTAAAAAAATCAATTCTCAAATGCCTGCTGAAACAAGAAGATCTTCAAATGCCTGTGGAAAGATAATAAGGAGGGTGCCAAGTCTAATGGTTGTCCACTCTCTCTCATCCTCAGGTGTTTTTTTTTTAAAGCTATTTTATTTTATTTTACTGCCAAGTTGTTTTTCTTTTTATGGCAGTTTACTCCCTGGAGTCCCACTAGAAAAAAAGAGCACAGGCAAAGACATTTTAATGAGAAGACAGCAAAGAGGACCAGAACCTGGGAAAAGTTCCCTTGTTGAGTACAACTCCCAGAATGCCTGATTCAGAATGGCCAGGGAGACAATAGTCTGGAATGGAGAAATCTAGGAATGAAGAATATTAATACTAATTTGCTGTTTCTGTTGGTTAACCACCTTCAGGTCGATCTTGAACCATGGCAACCCTGTGGATGAGACATCTCCAAGTTTTCCATCCTCCACTATTCTGCTTGGTTCCTGCAAAGTCATACCCGTGATCTCCTTAACAGAGTCCATCCATCTAGCATATGGCTTTCCTCTCTTTCTGCTTCCCTCCACTTCTCCTAGCATTATTGTTTCTTTTCCAGTGAGTTGTGCCTTCTCATAATGTCTCTGAAGTACGACTTCCTGAGTTTTGTCATCTTGGCTTCCTGGGAGATTTCTGGCTTAATCTGCTCTAGGACACACTTATTTGTTTTTTTGGGTGTCCATGGGACACTCTTCTCCAGCACCACATCTTTAATGAATTGGTTTTCTTTCCTATCTTGTTTCTTGAATGTCCAGATCTCACATGTGTACATGATATATCTTTGAATTTGGGATCTTTTCTAGTTCTTTCATAGCTGTCCTCCCCCATCTTAATCTTCTTCTGATTTCCTGGCTGCAGTCCCTGTTCCTATGAATGTTTGATCCCAGGTATGAGAACTTTTTTTTTTTTTTTTACTATTTCTGTTTCTTCATTGCCTAAGTTGATTTTGTCTAGATTCTTCATGGTCATTACTTTTGTTTTCTTTATGTTCAACAGTAAGCCTGCCTTTGCATACTAACACTAACACTAATACTAATAGCAGCAGGTTCATTTCCATGTTGAACCCATAAATGTTGCCATTCCTCACTGTTTGAGTTCAGAAACAACCCAGCCCTTATTCATACTTGTGCCACTATAAAGTCTCAACTGACCATATGCAGAGGAACAGACATGTTTATCACATGGGGACCATATGTACTTCCATCCCAATAATGATTAAAGCATCCACATCCTGCAAAAGCTCACAAATGCATGAATGATTTTCACACACAGAACACAATAACACATTAGAGGCTCATTACTAAAATGAGAAAGAGGGTAGAACACACATTTGGTTTTCACACAGATGTGTATCAATCCCATTGATAATATTCAGATCAAGTATTACCAAGTGCAGAGGAAGAGGTATGTTGCATAATTAGATATTACATAAAGTAACATGTTCCACACATGGCAGCAAACAAAATCACCCAGAGAAATAAATACAGTACTTTTATTTGTACAATTTTCTTTATAAAAATATACTGCACTGTCCCTTACTTTCCAAGAAATGGTGTCCAACCTAATTAAAAAGAGTAAAACATTACCCCAAATTAGGAAAGTTTTAAAAAACAGCATAAAAGGCTGCTTTCCTCTCGGCAACCAGGCATGACAAAGCAGCACTGGAAGTAAACTCGCCCGAAAGAACCATGGGAACTCTGGCAACAAGTACAAACACTGTGAGAATCCCATGAATAAACCACAAATAGCAATTGCGCAAAAAAAAAAAAGTGATATTGTGAATGAAACAGAAATGAATTCATGATATCTTCATGACAATGACTAATTGCTGGTTCATGTCTCTTTCTGGTTGGATTCTTAGTGGTTTACGCACAATATCGTGTGAAAATCAATTGCTCAATTGGTCCTAATAGTCTGGATAATCAAGGGTTCTTACCCTTTTAAACTTCCAATTTTCCCTGTGTAATAAACTCCAGTGAGGAAGTTGTTAATGCTTCCAGTCTTTTCAGCAGAGGCCTGTAATATATTTCTTTTCTCAGTGTTTGTAACTAGAAATGGGCAACAGAGGGCACCAAAGGATAAGAAATGACAGCCTTCAAAAAAGAAGGGAGTGAGGAAAAGGAGGGCTGCTTTGGTAGGATTTCTTCTTGGAACTTGTTATGAGAGAGGTTCAGCCAATGATCTTGCTCCTATTGATCCTTTTTAACATCAGTCTTTGCAATGGATTTCAGGTACATTTCCTCTGTCTTGTCCTTGCCCTCCTTTCAATCTAGTACATCTCATAGGAAATATATTATGTCTGCATCTGATAGCCCTTTAAAATCCTTCTAGTTCAATCCATTTCACAGATGAAAACTGGGATATGTATAGTCAAACAACATAAGAGGATGGTCAAAATGGCAAGAGGTATGAATGAGGAAGGGCACAGAAGTTAGGAGAACAGATTGTTTCTGCCTGAGACTTCTGGGGAAAACAGCTATTCACCCCCTCCTCTCCTCTCCTGCTACTGAGTTGAATGCAAATTGCTTTTTCATTTTGAAATCAGTTTGCACCAACTGAAATAAGCCAAAAACAAAGGAAGAAAGAGAAACTGAAACATTTTAGAAGCAGCTGAAAAAGTGGAATGACAGAATATTAATTGTGACATCCATACCAATCAGGACAGTTGGAAGGTATGGTGACCTTTTTGCTCCAAAGAAAAGACAACCAATGTACTGGGTGGAACAATCAAGGGAAACAAATAGGAGGCCCTGCTCTTGCTTTTTCGCAAACTTTCACTTGTTTAGGGTGGCCATCGCCTTGGGCCTTCCAGCTCAGAGATTCAAAAGATCTGTGTCAATAAGAACCAATACAAACATTTCCCAGAAGGATGATTTAAATGTGGCTATATCAGAGCATGTTTGCCTTTATTAGCAGAAGACCCTGCCCTCCTCGAGCATTTTGTTGTGCATAATATCTTTATTTTCCCAGCGCTCCCTTACTTGTAGGCTATAAACTAATCCTGTCTTTCAAAAAACTGTAAAAGTCAAATTGGGGCTTACTAGGCACTCAGCTCCAGAAACTCATGTGGATTCACATAAAATAGCATGTGAATCTGTGATAAAGGAGAAGAAAATATTTCCATTACAAGGGGCATCCAGTTGAAGTTATTTGTAAACAAAAGACATCTCAAGATTATATGACATTATGTTTGTTGTTGAAAGTCCTAATTGTTTGGGACTATTAATGTTGTTGATTTCTAACTCCAGGCAGTCTTAGATTATACAAATTATCTAGACCCATTTCAAATCAGTTTCAGAGCAGGATACGGAGTTGAGACTGTTATGATCGCCTTAATGGATGATCTTCACCTGAGCATTGACGGGGGAGTCTGTTCCTGCTGCTGCTTTTGTACTTCTCAGAAACATTTATACCATCAACCATAGTGTCCTTCTGGAATGTCTGGGACTTTGATTTGGTTCCATTCCTACCTCTCAGGCAGGTTCCAGATGGTGGTACTTGCTCCTCAAAAAAGAGCTGTTATATGGCCCAGCGCTATTCAGCATCTACATGAACCTGCTGGGAGAGATAATCCAGAGACATGGAGCAGGGTGCTATTAGTATGCTGATGACACCCAAAGCCTTCAAAAACAGCCTTAGTTAAGGATAGTGTGTCTCCTATGAATGAATATCTGGAGGAGGTAATGGCCTGGAGGAGGAAAAACAAACTGAAACTGAATCCAGACAAGACAGCGATGCTTACTGTCAAAAGTCCTAACCTGCATTTGGAGGTGTGTCAACCAGTCCTGGATGGGGTTACACTCCCCCTGAAATACTATGTTCACAGCTTGGGGATGCTTCGGGATCCATCACTCCAAATAGATGTGACAGCTATCAGTTTCAGCTGATACACCAGCTGTGTTCCTACTTAGAGTTGGAGGACCTAAAGATGGTAGTGCACATTCTGGTAACCTTAAGGCTGGACTTCAGCAATGCACTGTACATTGGCCTACCTCTGTGCCAAGTTCAGAAATTTCAGTTAGTTCAAGACACAGCAGCCAGACTGATAACTTGGACATCCAGGAGCGATCACATTATATCAATATTAGAACCACTCCACTGGCTGTCAGTTAGTTTCCAGGCAAGGTACAAAATGTTGGTTATCACTTTGGTTTGGGTCTAGGTTACCTTCAGGATTGCCTCGGTCTAAATATCCACCCTGTATCCTCAGGTCCTCTTGTGGACATTTACTCCAGTCAGTCAGGACTAGGTTGGCAACTAAGGGCTGTACAGACAAGTGGTGGGATGGCGCCCCTTTTTGCCCTGGATTGGGGCCATGGCAACCACACGCCGTGGCCTCCGCAGGGAGTAAAAAAAAAAGCCACAAAAGGGGTTTCTTTTTAGCTCCCTGGAAGGGGTGCCATATCTGCGATCATACCTTCAAATATTTAAACAGGGCTATCATGTCACCCCTTAGTCTTCTCTTCCCCAGGCTAAATATACCCAGATCCCTAAGCCACTCCTCATAGGGCATGGCTTATTAGCTCTCCTTTAGCGGGTCAAAGAAAATCTGAAAAAATATCCGATGAACAAATATAGCCTACTTCACTACAACCTACTGGCAACTAAAAGTAAGTTGTATCATAGAAGGCCTTAAAATATTGAGAGTTTTTCAATAATAAGCTACCCTTTGCAATATTATGTGACATGTTTCTTTCATTCATAAGATAAAGGAGGAGAATCTCCAAGCCATTCACAAAGTATGCCAGGTATCACATTGGAAGCAAGAAGACAGGAGAACTCTTGGAATCTGAGGTCACACTTTGCATCTCTACCTCAATAATTCATTCATTCCTTTATGCCAATAGGTACATATTATCCTTCTTAGCTTCTTTTTAAGGCATCTGTGATTGCTCGCTCACTTCCATGACAGTTCAGGCAGTTGTTGGACCGAGTACATCAACAAAATAAAAGGCCATCATTATCATAATTTCACTTATTGCTATTGTGTTCCTTCTAGTCATTTCTAATTTATGGCAATCATAAAGTGACCTTGCCACAGGGTTTTGGGGCTGAGACTGTGTGACTGACCCAGGATCACCCAATGGGTTCCCTTGGTCAAGCAAGGAATTGAACCTTGATCTCCAGAGGTGACTAACGACAGTCCTTCAGCTTCAAGGCAGAACTGGGCTGCCTTCTAATTCCTTGCCCCCTTCCCTAGATATCCTGATGGGTTCTGCTTCTGGACTAGCACAATTTTTCAGTGCTGTTACTTCCAGGCACTTCTAGGCACAGTCAAATAAGATGAGGTTTCCTGCAGTGAGCATCATGATGCAAGTCAATAGGAACCTTTGTTTGACCACAGATTTTATCCACATACAAACTGTCCTGTCCAGCATCATCTTTCTTTTTTGGAAGAGGAAAAAAAGCCATCATGACCCTGTGACTCCTCCCACCTGTGGAAACTGCCATCTGTGAACTAGTGGTTAATGTTTCCTTCCCTCCCTATGTCAACTTTTCCACAATAGCTGTCTCCTGCCATTACAACTTTTTACTCATGAGCAAAAATCACTTTGGGTCCCATATATGCCACTTACAGTCCCATATTAGGAGAAAGTTAGCACAATAAATAAATAGTTTGAGACAAAAGAACGCATACTTGTCCAAAGTCGTCGTCGTCTTCTTCTTCTTCTTCTTCTTCTTCTTCTTCTTCTTCTTCTTCTTCCACTCTTTTCCCAGAACTGGGAAAGTGGGAAGTGGCTTCACAATATTAAAAAACAATACAGTTAAAAACAGCATCGCAAGCCAGTCCTTTACAACCATTCCATTTTAAAAGCCTGTCTGAACAGGTAGGCCAACAAGAAGGAAGCCATTCTGGTCCCCCTGGGTAAGGAGTTCCAGAGTCTAGGGGCAGCCACCAAGAAGGCCCTCTCTTGTGTCCCCACCAAGTGCTTGTGATGGTGGTAGGACGGAAAGGTCTCTCCAGAGGATCTCAGGGCCCAGGCTGGTTCATACAAGGAGATACGATCTGCCAAATAGCATGGATTTGAGCCATATAGGGCTTTGTAGGTCATAACCAGCACTTTGAATTGTGCCCAGAAACAAACTGCCATCCATTGGAGCTGTTTCTACAGGGGCATTGTGCAGTCTCTGTAACCTGCCCCACTTAACAGCCTGACTGCAGCTCTTTGGACCAGCTGAAGTTTCCAAACACTCTTCAAAGGCAGCCCCACATAGAGCCTGTTACTGTAGTCCAAATGGGATGTAACCAAGACATGTAACACCGAGGCCAGATCTAGCATCTCAAGGAACAGGCACAGCTGGCACACAAGCTTTAAATGTGCAAAAGCACTCCTGGTCACTGCAGAGACTTGTGCCTCCAGATTCAAAGCTGAGTCCAAGAGTCCTCCCAAACTGCAAACCTGTGACTTTAGAGGGAGTGTAACCCCATCTAACACAGGCTGGATCCCTATTCCCAGATCTGCCTTCCAACTGACCAGAAGCCCCTCTATCTCACCTGGATTAGTTTTCAACTTGTTTGCCCTCATACAATCCATTACTGAAGACAGACACTGGTTTAGGACAGGATAGCCAAAATATAGCAGGAGGCCAAAATCCAGGAAACACACCATTGATTCCATACAAATATAGATAGGGAGCTTTTAAAACCACAGAAGCCTACTCGTAAACTGCTATGAACTGATGGAGGTGGGGAGTTGGATGAGGCTATAAGAGACACAGAGACAAACCTATAAATAAATGCCCACCAGTCCTGTTGCATTCCTTTTTGTTCACATCAGTACTTTGGCCATACACTGCTGAAAAGGGACAGCATACCAAATGGCATTCAGGTAGACTGACTGGCCCCATGGGATAAAGAAATGGATCTTTCCTTTAGAGGGCCTGGTAAGTGGAATATTCCAATAAGTCTTAGTAGGATCAAGGATGGATAAATATATCTGGCTTGCCCAACCTCTCCAATACCAAATTAACCTGTGGCATGGAATACGTGTTGAATTTAGAAACAGGATTAACTTCCCAACAATCAATGGCAAAATGAACATTCTCATTCAGCATAGGTACTAACAAGGGCTGACATTGCCAAGGACTATGGGATTCCTCAATTATCTCTAATTGCTTCAACTTCTTGATCTATCACCTCCCACAACTGTTGTGGCCAGGGACAAAGAAATAGTTTTAACACTTCTCACGGGGACTGCTTCTATGTAATGAGTAATTAGAGATATACAGTTGGGGGAGGTGATAAAAGGATGTTCTTTGGCTCTTATAAGCTGAGGTGCTTGCTGTCACCATCATTGTTCTTCCTTCAAACCACCAAAAGGATTTCATACTTCCTCCCTTCCAAGTAAGACAAAGACATTTTGCTCCCTGAGGCAATGAATGACCTCCCTTGCTTTACATAAAGTAGCAAAGTGAAAATGGTGTGACCCTGGTTCTTTCATAGCTCTTATAAGACAAGAATCAAAATTATTCTGCCAGCCTGCATTATTTCACATCAAGGGTAATTTCTATTGGCCAAAACTAGGCTAACTTTTTATTGGGTGCAGAACATCAGGGGCAACACATAACCCATCCTGGATCCCAATCTGGCCATCTGGAGCTCCCAAGAGGCTTATACCACCTCCTCCAAGATATAGTGAAAACCACCATCATATCATGGTTTTACAGATGTGCAGTTTCCCCTCTCCCACAGTTCTAAAAGTTTGAACTCCTTCTCAGAAGACTTGCAAGAATACTGCACTACACTGCTACAGTAGTATTATTCCACTTTAACTGCTATGGCTGCCTTCTGTGGAATTCTGGGGTTTGTAGTTTAGTAAAACCTATGAGCTCTCTGGCTGAGAATTCTAACTTCTCTTCCCTAATCTGCAAATCTCAGAATTCCACAGGTGGCAGCCACAGCAGTAAAAGTGAAATAATAGTGTGAAGTTGAAGGCCTCAAGCTGAAGAGCCCTCCCTCCATGACAACACCATCTGGCCTAGGAGGGAGTGAAAGGACAGGCCAAACTCCATTGGTCCTGGACTAGATTAAGAAGCAGAGCCCTCCCTCCATGTCATCTGCCTTAGTCCAGGCATCAGATGGAGAGAAGAACTGCTGGACCTGATCCACTTCCCCACCACCTTTCCCTTCTTCTCTTCTCCTTTTGTATCCTGTCTTTTTAGACTGTAAGCCTGAGGGCAGGGAAACGTCTAATTAAAAAATAATTGTAAGCCGCTCTGATAACCTTTGGGGCTGAAGAGCGGGGTATAATTATTATTATTATTATTATTATTATTATTATTATTATTTCCTGTGTGATCTTGGGAAGGGAGGAGTGATTTGCATATATATATATATACCCAACCCTTTGCCAGGCAAGCATTCTCTGAAGATGCCAGCCACAGATGCTGGCGAAATGTCAGGAAGAAACTCTTCTAGAATATGGCTACATAGCCCCCCCCCCCGCAAATCCACAAAAAACTATGAAATAATAGTGCTATCACTGTATAGTGTGGTATTGCCATTGGTTACTGGAGGAAGGGCTTTGAACTAAAATATGCTGGGTGGGTTTTTTTGTGAGTTTTTTGGGGAGGTCCTACTTTTTCCCTTTTATCCTTGCCTACCATTGAAACGGGGCCTCCAAGAACACCCTGAAATTTAATTTGTCTCTCAGGCTAAAAGTGGTTCCCTGTTCTGTTGCAACACAGTTGCAAACATCTGTTTTGTTTCACTTCTTTCTGTTAAGACACCAACTGCTGCAAGATGTGGCATTCTTGTGATTTAAGCACTATTGTTCACACAACTATTCCCGTACTTATCTTGGGATAATACCTTGAGAAGTAGCATCTTCATCTGCCACCACTGATATTATGGCTGACTCCTTGGACACTCAAAATGACTTATGAGGTAAGCAAAAAACAAACAAACAAACAAATCAAGAAAAATCATTCATTATTACTTACAAGAAGATATAACCTTGCCAGGTATGATCTAGGGATTCCAACATACAATCTTTCTCTCTCATTCAGATCATCAGTATCTTGCACCACTGTACTTGGTCAAGTGGTACTTCCCACAGATTCATGAGAGGGAACTCAGTTGTTTCAGACTACATGGACAGCCAAATATACCTGCTGAAACCTCATGAATAACAATTAATATCCTCCCATCTGCTAGCTATTTGGAGTTTGGGCTAAGATCTTATCGACCAATGTAACTACACTAGTATAGGAGAAAGCAGAGGATGAAGAAGAGATTTGGCAGCAGAGGTGCAGTGGTTATGGAGGCTGCAACGAGGTAGCAGGTAGATGGTGGCAAAAGTTGTCTCTGCCAGAAAACAAAGACGATTATAACATGGGGACTTACCATGAGGGAATCACCACAGAAACGTTGGAGAAGCGCGCGTGTATGAACGCCTGTCACACTTCCCCAGCATGATGGAATCATCAGTGTCCCTCTAGTGCAGGCACCAACAACATACGGCCCAGGAGGTGCATGTGGCCCACCAAGAATTTTGGGTGGCCTGCAAGTATGTGGAATGACTTCAAGGCTCCTCTGCCATTCAGAAGGCCAGGCAGCATAGGAGGAGGATGGGCAAATGCTTGCCAAGTAAGTCTCCTCCACCATCCGGCTTTCTCCTGAAGAGGAGGCCAGACAGCAGAGGAGGAGGAGAGGAGGATGGGCAAATATTTGCCCTACAAGGCTCCTCTGCTGCTTGGCTTTCACCTGAGGAGAAGGCCAGGTGGAGGATGAGGATGGGTAAACACTTGCAATGCTCCTCCGCTTCTCAGCTTTTTCTTGAGGAAAGGGCCCGGCAGAGGAGGAGGAGGAGGAGGAGGAGGAGGAGGAGGAGGAGGAGGAGGGAATTAATATTAAAATAGGCTAACTTCTTCAGGCCACAGATAGGTTTTAATTAATAAAAATAAAAAGTTAACCTATTTTAATTTTGGCCCCTTCCTACTGCCAAGTTGTGCAGGTTTGCTCTAGCATCATGGAATCATTCAGGGAGAGTGAACTTCCTATCAGTGCTAATTTTCCATTGATAAGAAATTCACTCTCCCTGAACGATTCCACGATGCTAGAGGGATGCTGATTATTCCATCACACTGTTGAAGCGCAGCAAGCATTCATACATGCGTGCTTCCCCAACGTTTCCGTGGTGATTCCCTCACAGTAAGTCCTCATGTGATAATCCTCAAAGCTGTCTTGTAAGCAAACAGGTAGCATCATCTCCAGATAGAGAATGCTTTCACTGCTGTCCTCACCACAACTCTCCACTTCAAACAGTGACTTATGCCATTGTGACAGACCCTTATGTTGGTGTCAGTCACTAACTAAATTCCAAGAAACTGATACACTATTTACTTCCTATATTTATTTATGGGCCTCCATGCTGTTTTTTCTTCTCTTGTTTTGCACTCTGGTTTTCTAATACACAATGATGACATTACTACTTGGCAGAGCTTGGAAAAGTTACTTTTGAGGAGTCCAGCTCCTAGAATCACCCAACTGGCATGAGCACTTGTAGTACAAAATGTGACAGTTTCAAGTTTTGTTTCTGATAATGATAAAAGACATCTGGGAACAAGGTCTAAGGGATAGGGAGACCTCTCCCTGTTGGGAAACCTTTCAATTCAGTTTTTGATAGCAGAGAACAGACTAACAAGGAAAAGAACACACATACATACACACTCCCTGGAGGGAGAACATCGCAGTAGCATTACTAATTAATAATAAATAACAGAATTTGTGAACCAACGTATTTTTCAGCTTCTTCAAGGATCTTATGTAGAGTGAAAAGAAAGAGCTGTACATGTCACCATACTGAGATATGTATGTATGGTGTATGCATTCCTTATGTAAGCTCATATATGTGTATAATATATGCATGATATGTAAGCATGTGTGATATATATGCATGTATGCCTTGGTATATATTCTTGTGAGTACACCTATATGTGTGCACATGCATATATAAATGCATAGCATGCATGATATATATATCATACTCACACTGGGCATATTTCATGTTTATGAAACATTCTTGGTGTATCTATATATATTTATTATGTATGCCTATCTGTATTCACGTATGCATGTGTAGTTCCTCCCCAACCAAGTTTTGTGACTAAAGTTCTGTTTCAGTATCTTCTTGAGTCTACTGAGTGTGGACAGTGAATAGACAGGTGCAGTCACCTACAGCAGCTGTGATATGTTTGGGTTCTTGCCAGCAGATGTGGCATTCAGCCTGAACCTACACCTGCAGTTAGCCTGCTATTACTTCCAGGAATGATTCTAGAGCAGATAATTATTCAGACCATCAGTAAGCACTTAAGAAAGAAATGTCATGATCACTAAAAGTCAACAAAGGTTTCTCAAAAACAAATCATGCCAGATTAATCTTCTCTCTTTTTAAATAGAGTTACAGTACAAGTTTGGTAGATGAAGGGAATGCTGTGAATGTAGTACGTCTTGATTTCAGCAAGGCTTTTGACAGGGTCCCCCATGATATTTTTGTAAAAGGAATTAGTAAAATGTGGGCTAGACAATGTGGCTGTTGAGTGGATTTGTAATTGATTGACTGACCAGATCCAAAGGGTACTCAACAGTGACTCTTCCTCATCCAGGAGAGTCAAAAGTGGAGTGTCACAGGGTTCTGACCTAGGCCCAATTCTATCCAACAACTTTATCAATGACTTGGATGAAGGAATAAAGGGCATGCTTATAATATTTGCAGATGACACCAAATTAGGAGGGGTAGCTAATACACCAGAGGACAAGACCAGAATTCAAAATGACCTTAACAGATTAGAGAATTTGGCCAAGGTCCTGCAATTAAACATTAAACAATATATCAATTTATTATGTATATAATATGCTTCCTAAGGTACCCAGATTACTGATCAAGTCACACTTCTTTTGCATCAGTAGTGCTGCATGTCTGACCCTGACCATTCACTGGACCCATATTTTGGAGAAAGGAACTGGCAAAACTACCTCTGAGTATTATTTGCCTAAGAAAGCCCTATGAAAACCATAGAGTCTCCATAGGTCAACTGGTGACTTGAACACACACACACACACACACACACACACATAAATACAAATTCACCCAACCTAAAAATTCAGTTAAACGATTGAAAAAGAAGGGAGCAAATCAAAACTGTGTATCCTTCTTACAAAATAAAAGGGTTCTACAACTGAATCAATCATTTGCCCCTATTTTGCCATTTGCTATCTTCTAATTTATTTCCTTTCTCATTTGCTGGCTTTAGTTATCCTAAAACTGAGCATTGCACTGCAAATGGGCTATTAGCAGGGACAGACTGCTGAGTGGACAAGTACCATCAATCCTGGAGTTTTGAAATAAATCTTTGAATGCTACTTGTATAATCCAGAGCTATTGCTTAACACATTATCCATCTCACAAGTTTTGTTTTTCCTTTTGTGTAATACTCTACAATACATTTATCATTGTCTGAACACCATTAAACTATCTTTAGCACCATGTCATCTGAAAAACACCAGAAACAGTACAAATAGAACAGCCCTCCCTACCATCATGCCCTGTGAATGATTCTGTAGTCTCTCTGCTGAATCACCATCCAGATTTCCTGGTATTGACATGTGTTCACTTTGGGTTACCAGCAAAAATGTGCCTGAATCATGACAGCTGGGATGATGGCAAATCAGATGATGAATAAACTTCAAACATTAGTTACTAAACCCTCCAGAATGCATTGACTCCCACTAGCCCTTTATGTCATTTGGAGTTCCACAGTTTAGAAAGGTCACTTACAGAAAGCTGCATAAAAGGGTTGCACATCTAGGCAATTCTGTTTATCAGTATACATCTTTGAGAAGTCAGTAATCCAATAAAGGCTTTCCCTTTAAAATTGAAGCCTGGGGTGTGTGCATACAATCTGGTCAACAATAGTAAAGGAAGGATTAATCTATAGATTATTTAGATTTATACTCTGCTCTTCAACTTCATTATCAAGATAACTTATAATGAAACATTTAAAATGCCATGACACACAAGACATATGATAAGCTAAAAACAGCGACTCTATAAAATTCATTCTCCCCACTAGTTACAATTCCACATTCTAAAAAATGTGCATATTAATTCCATCAATGTAACCCAGGAATGGGAATAATGTGGCCCTCTCAGGTTGTGTTGGACTACAACTTCCATCTTCCCTCACCATTATCTATGGTGGGTAGGGCTCCTTTTAATTGTACTCAGACAGCATCTGGATGTTGAATAACTCCCATCCTTGATATAAATTAAGCTCCTATCTAGTTTATCCCTGAGGATTATTCAGATGCCAGGATTCTTTAGATGCCAGGATGTCCTCCAAATTATGCCCTTCAAATATTTGGATGACATATATAATCCCTGACTCAGGCTATGGTAGTTTCTGGTGATGGAAGTTATAATCCAAAAACATTTGGCAGTCACCAGGTTCCCTAGCCCAAACTTATATGTCCCTTGAGATATTGCAGCACCTTTGAGACTATGCAAAAGAAGTTGTAGACTTGGTAGACTTCTTCAGATCTTTGAAAGTAGACCAAGTCTATGATAGCTCATGCTACAAACTTTCACACAGTCTCAAAGGGGCTGCAAGATCCCTTTGTGTATTGATATTTCAGACTAGCATGGCTATGTCTCTGAATTCTGTATGTCCCCCTACACTTTTAATTTTTGTTGTGAGAGAATGGTCCACAAAAATGGTCCCTCATGCAGCTATCAATTAATGATCCATACTACTATCCATCATAGATTGCCCCTTGCAGCAGAGCTGCACAGGTGGGTTTTTTAAAACCCTCAATCCTTATTAAGCTTAAAATAAAAAAATAACTTGCCGTTTTCTTTTATTTGTCTTGTGCAACATTGAAACAGTCTTCCCTAAAGAAAGAAAGGTACAATATACAATATTTCAAGAAAACAAAAAGATGAAAGGCATAGATTTAAAAACAGTAAATAGGTTGCCATCAATAACCTCAAGGATGTGCACACATACATATACCCTGTACACAATACATGGATGTCTGGCATACATTGTGTAATACACAATGTATTACACAAACTTAAAGAAATAACATTAGTCCAGTACTGAATATTTGGCCAGAATACATCTGGCACAAAAGGTATACTTTCAGATTTAAATGCTTCCTTTAACACTTCTCCCTGATTCTTCCAGATGTTCGTCTTCCTCATGCTTTTTCACAGTTTCACTTACTCCCATCTCACTTAGGTGTGGCTTTTTCATCATTTACTATCTAATCCCATCCAGGGATCAAGCAGTGAAAAACCTATTTCACTATGCAGCCAATGACAGTGCCAGTGTGGGCAAATAAATTTGATTAAGATTGGACAGAACACTTTCTGGATGGTCTTCCCTTATGGGAGTTTAACACATTGTAAAAAAAAAAAAAAAATGTGACTAGCCTCCTCCAAATTGAAATCTCTTCTGGGATGCAGCCGGGTTCTATCACACACATTTTGCCACTGAAGCTGCCTCCCAGCTTCATTCCATCTAAAACCTGGCTAGAATCCGCACTCAGCTGGCCTTCAGATGGTTGGTTTGCAAAGCCGGGAGCTTCACAGCTTTGCAAATCAGCCAGCTGATGGCAGATTCTAGCTGAATTTTAGGTCGGATGCAGCTGGGAGGTAGCATCAATGGCGAAGTGCATGTGATAGAACACAGCTGCATCCTGGAAGAGACTTCAATTCTAAGGAAGTAAGTTGCATTTTTTTACAATGTGATAAACAACTTGGTGAAAGAACAACAAACCTTTGAGGTGTGTTCCAGATGGATAATTCTTCACACTGGTAATTAGGAGGCACTAGGTAGCTACTCTGTCTTTTTCTGTTTAACAGGTCTTTGTGCAGCAAGAAAAGAATCTAGAACCGGTAGAGGAACAGCAAGAGTTCCAACTAGAGAAAGATGACATCTGAAATCTGCATAAGAAATATAAGAAGAACTCTGTCTAAGCAAACCAAAAGGTTTATCTGGTTCAATATTCTGTGCACAAAATAGCCAATCAGGCAAACCAGGCAAACCAGCAGCAAAACGTAAGTACTGTATAAAGGCACCCTCCATCTCATGCTCCCAAGCAACTGATACATAGAGGTATGCTGCATCCAATACTGGAATGAAACATAGCCATTCTGACTAGCAGCCATTGATGGTTTTCCAGTTCCCTTTCAAAGCCATCCAAGCTGGCAGTTCTTGTGAAAGTAAGTTCCACAGTCTAACAGTGTGCTACATGAAGCATTCTTGAAACACTATGGGATAAGCCCGGGTTCCATATGGATTGCATACAGGATGCCTATGGCCCAACCATGGAGCAGAGTGGTAAGATCTGTAATTAGCGGTTAAACATGCATCTATCCCATTGGGGATATTTGTGTGTGATAATCTCCATACTTCTTTTAGATGCAGGGACCCGAACTGTATGCAATATTTCCAGTATTCCACAGTATTTCCAGATGTTGCCACATCCTGGATTTATAAAAGGGCAGTATAATATTGGCAGTTTTATTTTCAGTCCCTTTCCTTATTGTGCCCAACATGTTATTTGCCTTTTAATTTATTTTAAAAAAGGAGCTGCGCACTTGACCAGTATTTTCATGGGTCCAGGGAAATGGCAGAATCAAAGCCTCCTCTGGATCTGCTCCAACAAGAGTGATCCTCAGTCCTGTGACTTTCATTGAAGGGCAATGCAGGGTGAAAATGTAGAGACAGGGAAGAAGAAGGCTGTTCCTGTGGTCATAGTAAAGGAGGAGGAATTATACGTGGGAGTTGTGCTTGCCTATTAACAGAGATTAAAGGAACACTTTTGTATAGGGGCAAGAGGTTAGGGACAAATGGGAGCCATTCACCATGCAAGGGAAAGTATGAGTTGAGACCTAAAAATGTAATTGCAGATGACATAAATTACCTGAGAATAGGTGATACAAAATAGTTCAGGAAGTGTGATGCAATTGCAATTTCATTCTCCTGCATGGGCATCAATTGGTTTAAAAACTAGATACAAGTGCATTAGAACTGTTTTTTCTATCTTCCATTGGCACCTCAGTGAGGGGAGGGACTCACAACAGCACTTTAGGGTGCTCTGTATGGAGTCAATCTGTGCTGCAGAAATTACACTGGGAATTATTTCCTGAATAAGCTGATCAGTATATACTGTAAATACTTGACTATAAGTCAACCTCATGTAAAAGTCAAGGGCATGTTTTAGGGCCAAAATTATGGATTTTGCTATGACCCATGGATAAGTCGAGGGTAAAATTTAGGAGCATATAGCAAAGGATCTAAAGGCCGAAGCAAAGTAAAACAATGTTAAAGAACTTACAAAATTCCAGCAGACATTGTTATCAAAAGTGGTTTTAATAAAAATTTTGGGGACATGTGGCCCCAGTAAAAACCCTGATGGCACAGTGGTTAAATGCCTGTATTGCAGCCACTCACTCAAAACCATAAGGTTGCGAGTTCAAGACCAGCATAAGGGCTGAAGCTCGACTCAGGCTTGCATCTTTCCGAGGTCGCTAAAATGAGTACCCAGATTGTTGGGGGGCAAATAGCTTACAGTTGTAAACCACTTAGACACTCCTTAAGGGTATGAAGCGGTATATAAATAAAGCTGTTTGTTTTGTTTCTACGATGACCCCTGACTGACCCCTTAAGGGACCTGCCTTTAAGCCCCAAGCAAGGAGGTCATGTAGGCAAGCCCGCTTGGAGCGGCAGAGTCCCTAGTAATGAAATCCTCTATTGGAAGTTTGGGAGTCGCCAAACCAGAATCGCCACAGCTCTCCTGAGTAAGACAATAGACTCGGTCCCACACTTGATGGGCCAGCCATCAGCCTAACTACTTGGCTATACAAGTCGGACTCCCCTCCGAATTGTGTCCAGATCTAATGTATTGTGCTGCATATTGCCCTCTCTTAGTTTAATAAAGCCCAAGTCATCAATGCCTTTGTCTAAGGCTACATGCATAGCTCCCAGACACGTTTCGCCCTATAAAAGACCCTGAGTTTGGACTCCATGTTTATGCTATTGTCAGCTTGCTCTCTGGTCCACGCCAGTCTGAGCTCTGATCCTAGCTCCCTCGGCCATCATTATTATTATTATTATTATTATTTCTATTTCCCGCCTCTCTGTCGGATTGAGGTGGGATTCCAACATCAATAAAACACAGAATTATACAATCCATATTATATCATCATCCTAAAAATATCACATTATTACAACATCAGCAAAAATTGACAATAAAACAATAAGATGCATCATTCAGTATAGTTAGTTGGTGTATTTCACAGATTTAACAACGGTCAGTAGTCTGTAACAGAATGCCAGGTGGGTAGGTCATCTTCCCCAAGTTCCAGCGGCCATGTCCCATCATCCATCCACGTTCCATTGGACTTCCTGGAGAAGACTTCCAAGGTAGTATCTCCTAGTGGTGCCTCTCATTCTAAACCCTTTCCCTACTGCTAGTGTTTGTGTGCATGTGCGTGTGTATGCTTTCCCCATATTGTGTGTTTCCTAATAAAAGATATATAGTTATTGGAATCTAATTGGTATCAGTGCCTTATTCTCTTGGATTTGTTGGCGACCTCTGGTATACATATAGGGCACCCGGTCCTGGCTTAAAGGCTTTGTTAGGACCTCCTCTCAGCAGCATTTGAGCTAATTAATTCCCCCACATGAGAGACCCTTCCTAACAACATAACTCTATGTGCTTAGTCTTAAGGCCGGATGGATGAGAGAATACAGAGGGTAAGTGCTTCCAGGACAGATTATACTTTTGCTTTTCACCAGGGGATGGTTCCTTCTTTTAAATAAGAGTTAAGATACAGTACTTACATTGACATGGGGATAAGTTGACTCCCATTTTTTGGGTCTATTTTCTAACCTAAATTTCTAGACTTATACATGAGTATATACAGTAGTCCATTCTTAACAAAGGAGGCATTTGCTCTCTCCTAGATCCTTAGGCATACTCAGCTCTTGGAAAAGACAAACTTGGAGTTAGATCTCCTTTAACCATGGACCACACTCATCCATGTTTGCTTGCGTTTTACATTTAGATTGAGACTTTCCTCTAAGGAGGTCAAAATACATAGCTCTTCCTCCCCATTTTAGGCTCACTCTGGGGTAGGCCATGATGCATTCCCTCATCTCTTTACCAGTTTACTGGCTATACTGGCAAGAATGGGAAACAGCATGAGAAAATATAATTTAACAATATGGAAGAATGTGGGTAGAAGGAGAACACAACAGAGTACTAGCTAAGGCTGTTTCTTTACTTGGACTTCCAGAGATACAAACAATTTGCTCTGTAGCCCAGGAAAAAGGGGGTGATTTATTTATCAGAAATAATAATTTTTCTGCTGGGTGTAGAGAGAAAGAACTGAAGAACAGAGTTCAAGTGTGGTGCAGTGTAGGAGTGGGAAGAAGGTATACCAGGATAGACCTCTAGGTTGTTATCACTAGCTCTGCAAGGGCTTTTTACTCCTGAGTGTTCAACAAAAATTACAATAAAAACTAGAATCTTGATGGGAAATTATTATATGAATGAGCTGTTGGCTCAGTTTTAGAGCTGCAAACAAATTCTTGGCATGTGCTGAGATGCATCCTCAGATGCACTTTAAATGTTTTTCTAACAGACAACATCTTGCCTCCTTCCACTCTGCCCACTCCACCAGTCCACTTCATGCGCAGGACCAATGGGATTAGCAGCTGAATTTTATTTCAACAGTGGTAATAATGGCAGACAGGTACATATCACACAATGCCATGTCTTTCCTATTGCTGCTTTGCATTGCAGTCGTTGGTAGAACACACCTTTTTATGGACAGAACAACCATCAATGAAAATGTCTACCAGCAATTGAAATACAAAGGGGCAACAGGAGAGACATTATGGTATGTGATAAGCATCTTCCAAGGGTGCTATTATCCTACTGTAATTGTGCTTTACTAGCCTTGTGTGATAAACTCAACACAGTTTTGTCCTATGGCAGAGGGGAGTAGCTGGAGGTGCTTAGGAACGTTTTAAGGGACTACTCCCCATCACCAGCTGCATGAGATTATAGCCCCATTCTGCCTAATGACAGGGATAACCTTGGAATCAAGGGAAGGGACTAAATATGGGCTGGCCAGAGAAATGTTAAAATTAACATTAACACTTTGGTATTATTTCAAAATATAATTTGTTAACATTAATATAATGAATTAATTGTGTAAAATTTACAGAAAAAATAATGTTAATAAACTGATTTTTGAATGAAAACCTAAGTTTTCCAGGCTCTGGATAGTCCATATTTAGCCATTTTGCCTGATCCCCTGTTGATATAGCTAGTGAGACATTCCTTTTAATTTTTCAAAATCAATTAAAATGATTAAAAATGTCTCCAAAATGGCCACCTTTCAAACTGCAGCTATCCAAAAATAAGAAATTAAAGTAGCACAAAATACCATTAACCAAACAATCAATGTTGTTGATATTAACTTTATTAAAATGACTTCTGAAATTATTGTTAAAGGTCATAAGGAATGAAACAAACTGATTTTCAATTAATTAATTTCAAAATCTGAAAAAGTAGCTAGAAAATATTTATAAGTGATATGAGGAGTACCCTTATTATGCATTATTTACTTCACTTACATCTCACTCTTCCTTCAGGATGAAGAGAGTAGCTGACGTGAATGATGAGGAGTGCAGACTGTCTCCCATCCAAGTGCTGAATTCCGTTTTGATGCTTCCTTAATTATGGCCTCCTTTCTTTTTCTTCAGAAAAGGACCAAGTGCTTTCAACATATCCATTCATTTCTTTTCCACCATTTGAGAAAGTTACATATTGTTTTCTAGAAAGGTTTGGTACTACTAACAGTAATGTTTTAGTTTGATATATAATTTTAAAGTTTTTTTAAAAAAATAGTATCAGCCCTTTTTGTGGCAAATGATCTTTAGATTGATTTTAAAACTGTAGATTGCAGGTTCCTTTGCATTTTGAAGATTACTGCTGGTAGAAGCCCTCTGCTGGCTCCTTGCCTATAGGAGTTCTTCAAACTACAGGTAATAGTATTGTTTCCCCCACTTTTATTCTTGAATAGACTTTTATTCCACAGTTAGTTTTATACTAATTTAAATATGCTAGAGATCTCAGATATTGGCTGCCTGAAGAGTTTGATGCCATTAATAGCACTGAGAAATAACAGGATTGCTATTACAGTTGTTATTGTATTTGTTTAAATCTATACAACATGTGAGGAATGTAAAGAATTTATATGGACTGCTCAGGTTGACACATGATTTAGCTTCTAATGAAGAATTTGCAAAGTTTAAGAAACACGCTTGCTGGACTACAATTTTCAGAATCTCTAGTTGTTATTTTATTTGCTTAATTATTTACCAACATGTGGAAAATACATTATTTCCTGTCTTTCAATAGTTACTGTTGAGTAATTTATGAATGCTACAAGCCACTATCTTATCATACAAAGGACATTCTCCTTCCATTTCATCATCAATGCACAGAATAAGAACAGGAAGTACAGCATAAACTAGACTTTGAATCATGAGTTGTTCGTCTTTGACCACTGAGAAGTGTCCACAACCCTGTAACTATAAAAGTAATTAACAGTTACACTTATATGGCAAAAGTTATCCTCACTAAGTTCAAATTGTAATGTTGTTATAGGTTCACTACTGGGAAAGAAATTCATTACAGTTGGCCCTCTGTATCCATGCATACAGATGCAAACTGTATCCACAGTTTGAAAATATTTTAAAAATATATACATTCTAAAAAGCAAGCCTTGATTTTGCAATTTTATATGAGGGACACTATTTTACTATGTCATTGTATATAATAGCACTTGAGCATCCATGGATTTTGATATCCATGGGAGGTGCTGAAACCGAATTCCAGCAAATACCAAGGGCTTACTGTACTTGTAACTAGTCAGCTTTATAGCAAGTTGTTAAGGGGTTACAGTGGTCCCCCGGGTTGCGAAATCCCCGAGACCCAAAACGGCCGGGGCCAAAAAAAGGCCCCCGGCCTACAAAGAAATCCCCGGGTTGCGAAAGAAAAAAGCAACCCGGGCCCTTTAAAACAGCGCGCTTCCGGTGCGCTGTGCATTAACTAAAGCGGTCCCCCGGGTTGCGAAACACTTCCGGGTTACGAAGTATTTCTTTACATGTGACTGGTTATTAGTTACTCCCAAGCTACCCAAAATAACAGTGAGAATCCAAATACACATTTCTTAGAGACATCAAACTTCTGAGCATTACTGAGATCTTGATACCATTCCCAGGAAAAAGGGTGTGACTCAGATCTTGGTCTGATGATTCTTCAGCCCAGTTCAAATCTTAACAAGTATGATTCTAGCAACCATTAATACTTTGTCTGTTTCAAGCTGGTCTTTGATTGCTATTGTTGACAGTAAGATAACAAAATTTCACACAGTTCTAAATACCAGGGCATGCAATCTAATTGTGGAGACAAAATTAGATATGGAGAATGAACAATCTGTGTAATTCCTCAATTTACAGTAGATTTGTTGCTCACAGAATTTTGAGCAGGATTGGCAGTGGTTAGTGCTAAATTTTAGATCTCCAATACAGGTTTATATTGCAGAAGATTAGCACTCTTCTTAGCTCAGAAACACATTTTTCTGTATGATTATGAATAAATAGCAGGAAGCTATTTATGTTTTTGGGGGGAAGTTAAGTCACACTGATTTCATTTGGACTTATCTCCAAGTGTGTTTGCTTAGGGTTGATGCCAGCTTCAATTATTCAACCCACCCTTTATATCAATTCCTTGCCTATTTGCTCTTGATAATAATCTGTTCTGTTGGAAAAATAATCAATTTTTAACAAAACTGTAGAGATACTCAGAAAATAAAGGACGCACATCTTAGAACTGCCCACAAATATACAGAGCCAAGAAGAAAATGTAAGTTTCAGACAACTTATTGCTATGTGAATAGCCTAATGGCAAATAAACACTACAATACTTCATGTGTAACAAAAAGGAAATATTCCTTCAGTTATGAAAAATACTGATGAACATCAGCTGGAACAAACAACAACATGTGATTACAAATATTTCTTTTCTTTTCTTTCTTTTTTTTTTTTTACTGGAGTGCACAACCTGTGTCCTGCTAATGCTTCAAGTGTATTACTCCCGAACTCTGCTGAATCCCCTACTATCTTTTTTCTGCTGATTTTACACAGACGGCTTCTTTTCTGCTATTGCTAGCAGGATTCCTGGGGGCATGGGTAAAAAGAAGGTTGTCCACTCCCTGCCAGTGACAAAAGATTTCTGTGTATTATAAGTGTGTACATGCACACGTGCAGTCCTTTGACTGTTTAGCCAGCATCACATGTGGAACCTGGGGACAAAGAGATTAGACATTTTACTTTATAGGTAATGGCCAACCAGCAGATTCAATTGTGATCAAAAAGGTAATACAGATGAAACAAAGTTGGATTTATATGCTCACTCTAATGATTCCTATGGTTCCATATATTGGCCATAAACAATGTACAATGGCAGGATGAATGTGTAAATAACTCAATATAGTAGGAGATCACAGTGCAATATAGTAGATTCTGCATGAGCCATCTCTCCAACTTTATAGACAACAGGCCTCTATTAGAAGGAATGTCAGAGAGCGGTTCTCTGTTTGAAGGTAACCTGTACTTGAAAAGGTGCCCAAGTCCCATAGAAAGAATTTCAAGAAGGGAGAACATGGGGCTTGAAGATACCCATTAACATTTACTACCTTGAGAGCAGACTGAGCAGGAACACTAGTCATTGTTAATAGTTTCCTCCACTATGGGCAGATGTGTGGTTTTGAGTTATAGTAATTATTTTTAAATTTGCATGTATACATGCAAATAAGCATAGGTAAATCTTATGCAAATCTCAGCCATGTTAATGTGTTTCAGCACAAACATCAGTCTTGTGAAAGGTTATGCCACAAGACTTTGTTGTTGTTGTTATGACAGATTTCTGCCTTTTGCTGTCTCTCTCTCTCTTTTTCCTCATACATAAATTGCTGACTTATATCTATTGCAGTTTCTATGCTTGGATCACAGGTTGCACAAACCCTTGAACTACAAGAACATAATTCCATTTCGCTTCATTTTTCTTGTGAGACACTGTAGCTTTGGGGTGGAGAACCTATGGCTCTCCAGATATTTTGGATTATTAATAATTTTTAAACTATTAGGTTATGATAGTTATTTTCACTGTTTATAAAGAAATAAATATGAAGAACCTCCAGATTTGCAAATGGTAATTGATACAAATGTTATTACAGCTTAAGTCTCCCTTATCCAGAATTCTGAAATCTCAAATATTGCAAAAACCAAAACTTTTTTTGTGGGTGGCTGAGATAGTGGCATGTTTGTTTTCTGATAGTTCAATGTACACAAACTTTGTTTTATGCACAGAATTATTTATAATATTGTATTAAATTACCTTCTGGCTATCTGGACAAGTGTACAGTTGGCCATCCACATTTGCAGCTTTGACTTTTGCAGATTTAATTATTTGCGGTTTTGAGTAATATGTACTGTCTAGAATCTCTAGGTCTTCTAACACAACACTGCCAGAAGTTGTCCATAGAGTTGTGCTGAAAAGCCCAGATGTTCCTAGAGAAAACACTTCTCTAGGCATTTGGATGTCCTCCAGCATGATTCTTTGATCAATTTCTGGCAGATGTTGACCACAGAATTGCATTGGAGGACCTGGAGATTTCTAGAGAGGTGTTCTTTTAGATAAAAAGAATAGTGGTTTGTTTGTTTTTTAATTTGTACTTTCTCCACATTCACAGGGGTCTTTCACCCCTAATCCCAGCAAATGTGGAGGGACCACTGTATAGGAAAAATAAATGAAATTTGTGTTTAGACTTGAGTCCCATCTCCAAGATATCTCATTATGTACATATATGCAAATACAGTTATGCCAAAATCCCAAATGCCTCTGATCTGAAACATTTGCAAAAATGATACTCAACCTATATAGAAGTAATCTCATAGCCATTGGCAATAACATCCCTGTTTTGTATCCCTGTTAGCGTGGAAGTTATTCTTACTTGCCATAAGCAACTAGGCAAGTGGGGCTACCTTCTAATATCCTTTCCATCCATCCTGTGAACAATGAAATCCAGATGTGCATTATCATATCATGGCTTTAATTCAACATCCCTTTAGTGCAGCAGATCTCAACCTGTGGGTTGCGACCCCTTTGAGGATCGAATGACCCTTTCACAGGGTCACCTAAGACCATCGGAAAACACACATTTCCGATGGTCTTAGGAACCAAGACACTGCTTCTTATGGGTGAGGGTCACCACAACATGAGGAACTGTATTAAAGGGTTGTGGCATTAGGAAGGTTGAGAACCACTGCTTTGGTGGAACATAAATATGTGCATGTAGACATATGCCACATCAGCACTACACCCCCACCTTCGTGCAGAATATCAGCACTGCACAACACATGTCAGTGACAGTGTGCCATGGTGCAATGCACTATACATGATGGATGACTTCAGTCCAATGCAACTACAATGAAAAGTATAGGATGCACAACTACAGTGCATAATCATAAGGCAAAGTATAGTATGCACAGCCACCATGTACAACGCACAACATACAAAGACAAAGTGAAAATGAAATGCACAGACATAGGATGGGGGGATACTTGGTGTAAGGAGACTACGTGTGAAAAGGATCTAGGAGTGTAAATAGACCACAAGTTGAACATGAGTCAAGAGTGTGATGCAGCAGCTAAAAAGACCAATGCTATTTTAGGCGGCATCAACAGAAGTATAGTGTCTAAATCAAGGGAAGTAATAGTGCTAGTATATTCTATTTTGGTCAGGCCTCACCTGGAATACTGTGTCTAGTTCTGGGCACCACCATTCAAAAAAAGATGTGGAGAAACTGGAGCATATCCAAAGGAGGGTGACTAAAATGGTGAAGGTTCTGGACACCATGCCTATGAGGAACAACTTAGGGAGGAGCTGGGGATGTTTTGCCTAGAGAAGAGAAGATTAAGAGGTGATATAATAGCCCTTTTAAAGTATTTGAAGGGATGTCGTATTGAGGAGGAAGCAAGCTTGTTTTCTGCTGCTCCAGAGACTAGAACATGGGACAATGGATGCAAACTACAGGAAAAGAGATTCCACCTCAACATTAGGAGGAACTTCCTGACAGTAAGGGCTGTTCGACAGTGGAACACACTCCCTCGGAGTATAGTGGAGTCTCCTTCCTTGGAGGTCTTTAAACAGAGGCTAGATGGCCATCAGTCAGGGATGCTTTGATTGGGAGATCCTGTATGGCAGGGGGTTGGACTGGATGGCCCTTGTGGTCTCTTCCAACTCTATGATTCTATAATTCTATGATTTTCTGATTTTGGAGTATTTCATATTTCAGAATTTTGGATAAGGGATATTCAACCTGAAGTACCAAGCATAGTAAATCTACTGAATCACTGTAACTTACGTTAAGTGTTTGACTTACCACTCAGTACTTGATTCCCTGGGTCAACTCTTGTGGGAACTAGCCACCTGACTAGCAACTACCAATCAGGACTATTCCTAGCAACCAATTGCTGAATTTCACAATCCAGGGGAACATCTAGAACAGTCTCTGACAATGACATCAGTGTCCAAGTGTATGTGGACAGAAGCAATCCATCAGGTAACATGGCTGCATGCTCTTGCAGCCTTTAAAGGTTCAGTGTCTTATCACATGTTAACAACCTTACGGCCATCTTCACAGATCAAATGGCCCTTTTGAAGATAGCTTTTGAATGACTTAGGTATTATTCATTCCTTCATTAGCCCATTTATATACCACTTGATAACAGGAAATCTCAAACTAAAACACCCATCTAAAATGATATAAAAACAATGCAAAACTGTTTAAAACCAAATTTAAAAAAATAAATGCTCTAAAATACTCCAATAATAAAATGAAAACAAAAAGCCAAAAAGGCAACCACCATAAGCTGGAGAAAGCTTGACCACATAAGAGCTGCATCTGCACTGCAGAAATAATCCAGTTTGTCACCACTTTAACTGTCTTGGCTAATGCTATAGAATCCTGGGAACTGTAGTTTGTTGTGACACCAGAGCTCTATGACAGAGAAGGCTAAATGTCTCACAAAACTACAGTTCCCAGAATTCCATAGCATGGAACCATGGCAGTTAAAGTGGTATCAAACTGGATTATTTCTGCAGTGTAGATGTAGCCTAAAATGTATGGCCCAAATCTTGTGGCTTTGCTAGCTCACTTATGCTGGAATCAGTAGTAGCAGTAGTGATGGAGGGAAAAAGAAGGCAGTGATAAGAGTAAGCTGAAGAAGATGGGAGGAGAGCATAGCCAGCTCCACACCACAAATTCCATGGATAATGTTGAGGGGAGGGTTGGGCTTGTGGGAGTATGTTAATAAAAATAGCATATGCCAGACCTCAGAGTGTGGCACAAACAACTCTACCACACACCCCTTCTACTCTCCTGTTGCACGAGGGAGGGGTTGTCAAAGTGCATATGGGATAGTCAAAGAGATGCCAGGAGAGGCTGCAGCATTTTGCTTTTGTCTGAAAGGGAAAGACAAGTTCTGCCCTTTCCTCTCCATTCTTCCCACTCAGATAATTGAGTACAAACTACTTTTGCACTTTGAACTACATTTGCATGTGCTGATGGAAACTAAAGATGAAGGTAGAAAATGAGGAGGAGAGAAAAACCTGGACATTTTAAAAGAAGCTGAAAAAGTGGACCATCCCTGTCAAATTGGGCCAGTTGGAGGGTATGGTCCTGGGAGAGATGGCTCCAGAAGGTGTGCATCACCACTGAGATAGTGAGTGGCTCAGAAGAAACCTCATCAACTGCTGGATGAGCTGAATCTGGGTCCTCTTAGTTCTAGGGCAATAGGCTAACTACAATGCACTGATTCACATGTATGAATATTACATTTAAGTGAACAAAGATGTAAAAGCCATAAACTACTTCAGTAGCTCATCTGTCACATTTACACTGACTATGTTTAGAAATTAGCACAGTAATACCTACAAGGTTACAAAACTGCTAATCAGGAAAGGACAAGAGGTACAGTATTTTGTATTTTAGATCTTACAAGTATGTATCCTGACTTACAGACTAAAAGTTTTTCCTCCTGATTCTTGGTTTCACAACATTGATAGTAAACTCCTCTGTAAAATATTGTTTATCACTATCAGTTTTGATGGAAATAAGTATTAAACTTAGATAATTGAAGAATATGAGTTTGGCTGCATGTAGTTGTACTTTTGTCCCATGTTCAAAGAAGTGCAATTAATTTCGCTTGACACAAGAACAACCCTAAGAGCCTTAATATCTGTTTAAATTCCCTGTGCCACTCATTTTCCTGGTTTTGTATCAGCCACAATACCCACCCAAGGAACATTGCTAATGGATTTTCCATTTCCATTCTCCATTCGTGTTACACTGTCAAAGCTGTGTAAAGAAGCACAACAAATGTTAACTCTGCCGACCATACTTCAAGCCTATCAAGGTCATAGTGAGAGCCACCAAATTATAGTATCAAGGTCCAATGTCAAAGAAGCCTTGGGAGCAGCTTGTAGAAGACACATAAACACAGAGACAAATGTGAGTGCAGTATTTGCCTTTCTTCTTTGTAGTTCCTTACAATCTCAACCCACATATATACAAGATGTATCTTTATTTATTCAGGCAGGGGAGAGGAGGTTCCCGTATACATCTTTTATTGTGTAGTGGTCTTTCCTCATCCGTGGAATATTAGAGGGTGTCCAGCAATAGATTTCTCCACAATGTTTGTCTACCATTTCTTCCATCTTTTTTTTTCTTTTGACAGAAAAATACATTACGGAGCTCTAAAGAGAGAGAATCCACTACCTTCTGAAGCAGTCTACTTTTTTGTTGAACAGTTCTTCTTCCTAATGTTCAGGTGGAATAGTTGTTCTTGTCATTTGAATCCATTAGTTCTTGTCCTAGGGGGCATTTCACACTACACAACTGTAGCACTATGATTCCAGTTTAACTACCATGGCCTATATAGAATCTTGGGATTTGTAGTTTGTAGGGCATTAGATGAGCTCTCTGGTCAAGAATTCTAAATGCCCCTCCCTAACCTTCAAATCCCAGGATTCCATATGATGTTGTCCTGGCAGTGAAAGTGGTGTACACTACAGTTATGTAATGTGAAACAACCCCTGTTTTCTGGAGTGTTAGAAAACAAGTTTGTTCCATCTTCCATAACATTCCTTCAAATATTTAACAATATCTATCATATCATTTTTCAATCTTCTCTTCTCCAAGCAAAACATTATAAAGATCAATGCCAGATGTCAGAGAGCCAATATGGTGTGGTGGTTTGAGTGTTGGACTACAACTCTGGAGTCTAGGGTTCAAATCCCTGAACTCTATGGAAATCTCTGAACCCATATGGAAATCCACTGGCTGACCTTTAGCAAATCACACTCTTTTAGCCTCTGAAAGGCAAAAATTCCTCTGAATAAGTATTGTCAAGAAAACTCAGTGCCTTAGGGTCACCTAACGTCAAAAACAACATGAAGGCACAGAACAAGATGTTAATAAATATGGGATAACTTTGCTGTGGGTAGATGGGGATATCTGAACAACTACTCACTATCTTGTAATTGTTATGTACCATATTAAATGTGATTAGGAGTGTCTGCAGCATGGTTTCTTTATGCAAATATTCATATGTGGAGTTACATATTGATTGAGTTAATGTGCAACTATGTGTGTACCTGCTTGTGCTATGGCACCACATAGACAACTTGACTTCTGTAACCTTGAACTGAATGTAGATGTTGCACATCAGATAAGAATGTCCTACCACTTTCATGGGGGATTTTATATGTGTGCAGGACACCAACAAGGTCCTGGCCCTTATGTAGGATTGCTCTACTTCCTTCTTTTTTAAATATTAAGAGAATGCAACTACTAAGGCAGCAATCTTACTCTTTCTCCATGCCAATTTTCCCTCACCCTAGTGCCCTTCACAAGGAGAACTATTACAAAGACAGTGAAGATTTTACAAACTAAGAGTGATTTCAAGAACAACCACCACCAATGCTGCTAGCAGTAAAAGTACTCTAGCCTTGGGGCTTTGCTATAATGTTTTCAGACAGTGATGCTTCTGGATGGACAGCTCCTTATGCTACCAGTAAAAAAACACAACTAACCAACTTGTATATCTCTTTTGACTTAATTAAAGATCTTTTTGGTGTGTGGAAATTAAAAAGGGTGGAAGACATGAAGGAACATTAATTAGATCAGTTGCATTCTTACTGTGTTTAGGTTTCTCAAGCCAGTAAAGATTGTATAAAACCTTGCAACCAAGTTATCTTTAGGAATAAAAATGGTGCAAACATGGCACAGTTATGGATTATGCAGGTTGAGTCTCCTTTATCTGAAATGTTTGGGCCCAAAAGTGTTTTGATTTTGGAATGTTTTGGATTTTGGAGTATTTACATACACATAATGGATATCTTAGGGATATCTTAGAGATGGAACCCAGGTCTAAATATGAAATTCATTTAAGTTTCATATATACCTTATACACATAGCCTGTAGGCAATTTTATACATACTATTTTTAATACCTTTGTGCATGAAATGAAGTAAGCATCAGAAAGCTAAGGTGTCACTATCTAAGCCACCCATGGAGACAATTTTGGACTTTGGAGTATTTTGGAATTCTGGATAAGGGATAATCAATCTGTATTATCATTCACTAGCAATGATGCCACAGACAATGCCCAACCATTGCAAAACAATACTTGCCAGTGTTTTTCTCTTTGCTGCTGGTTTTATCTTGGTTTTATTATGCACTGTCTCTGTTTACAGTTTGTCTTCTATATTTTTAAAATGTATTTTTATATTTCATCCAGAGAACTCTTGTTACTGGGTAATCTAAAAGTGTAAAACAAACAAACAAACACACTTCATTCTGTTGACACTTAAAATGGAGAGGGGGAAACCCATATGGTCTTAGCAACTCAGTATTCTGTTCTAAGTTCTGGGAAAGTGTGATATCCCTGCAGAAGAACTGTTATTATATAGAACAACTAAATTTTCTTTTTCTTTTTAAAAATTATTTTTCATAACAGGGTGAAATACATATTTCATCCATCCATATAGGGAAAAAGAAAGAACAGCATAACCTTATCAAAGGCCTAAATTAGGAGTGGGGATCATGGATCCTTCCACATGTTGTTGGAAATTGCAAATACCAGAATGCCTCACCATTGCCCATGTTGGCTAGGGCAATGATGACACTTGCTGTCTGACTACATCTGGAGGACTGCATGATTCCTGCTCCTGGAATAGATGTTTACATGATTATGATGTCACAGAACTATGTACAACAAAAAATAAAGGATGGAAGCTCAACTATCTTGCATAATATAAAATTGAAATATTTCTGATTATCCGAAAATGATATAAGTCTAAATTATAGCTGGTTTTGAACATTCTGCATTTCCCCCCTGTAATGACTATTATGTCTCTGATATGCAGCCAGTTTAATTAAGCTGATAACAATCTCTATAACTTTCTATAACCAATTTTTTTGTACATTACAAAGGTCAACCTGCAGCTGTTATTAAACACAAAACAAATTCTTGTAAATTTTTGTTTCATTGGGTTTAAAAAAACATTTTTAACATAAAGAAAAAGAAACAACAAAGGATCTGGACTTCTGCTTATTTCAAAGTTTTCATTAACTTGTACTCTCTTCCAACATTTAGATGCCCCATTGCACAGCAATGACAGATTATAAAAACAAAAATCTGCCATTTTCTGTGATTAGTGCAAGATTTTCTTGATCTTTATGTATATATCTCAGTTATTTTCCTTAGTGGCATATACATTTGTGTAGCTGTTATTTGTTCGTTGTCCCTTAATGGCACCTAGAATTCTGCTGCCTGATACAGCTGCCTTGCCCTGTCTAATGATAGAGCTGGCTCTGATACAGAGATGCACCACAGCCAGGATTATGCTGCTTTGGCTCATAAAAGCCAAAACGGCACAATCCACAGGCAAGAGAGAGATATCAGCAAGCTTTGAATGAATCCAAGGTTTGTAGAAAGACATTTTCAAAAAGACAATCTTAAGGGAGAACCCACAAAGTAATCCAATGGGGACTAAGTGTGCTCAGTATTCACAGAATGCACTACAGAAATAATGCAGTTTTACACCACTTTAACTACTATGGCTCAATGCTATGGCATTCTGGGATTTGTAGTTTAGCCTTCTCTGTCAGAGAACTATGGTTCCACAACAAACTACAGATCCCAGGATTCTGTAGGATGGAGCCATGGCAATTAAAGTGGTGTCAAACTGCATTATTTCTGCAGTGCAGATGAGACCTCTATTGTGGAAACCAAAGAGAAAGCCAGAGTGGAGGAGAGAACAGAATTAAACATCCTAGAAAAGGACATGGCTGGCTGGAAACTGGGATAGGAGAACTCCATGCTGCCACATTTTGTTGCATGCACCACTTGTAATTCATCACCTAGAAGAAGGGCCATTTATTTACACACATGTACCAGTTATCTTTCACCTTTAGAGAGGAAACTACTGCTCCTTTAAATCTAGTCATCATGTAGTGAAAAGAGAAGTCAGGAATAGAGACAAACCACTCTAGAAGAAAAGTCATTACTGAGTCATGTATTACATTCTGCAACAGTGATTCATATACTTCAGCCTACTGTCTTCAAAAATTTCACGTATTTGGGGAAGAAGAAAAAAATCACCAGCATATAACTTCACAACTTTTTTGATGAGGAAAGCTGTAGAAACACAGCCAGCAGTGGTGTTCCTAGGGTTGGTGTCACCCAGTGTGGTCACTTATGGGGGGGCAGGACTTCTGGGGAGTGGGACTTCTGGGCATGTAGGAGCATGCATGCATGGCCGGACATGCCCCTGTGAGGGGGAGAGGCTGTGGGGTCCTGGAAAGGGCCAGAGAGAAGCTGCAGGGTCCCAGGAAAGGACCGGGAACCAACTGGGTGTCACCTCCCTCTTCTGGGGTGTCACCCCCTTCTGGGGTATCACCAGTGTGGTCTTCACCCCCCCCATGCCCCCACCCCCCAGTGATACTATTGGCAGCCAGAGATTCGTAGTGGGAATGTCACGGCTAGAAAAGGAAAGGTTGTGGGTAGAGAGAAGCCCAAGACTGGCAAAAAAACAAAAAAAGATATTCAGAAAGTAAAAACAAAGAAGAAGAAGGGAACCAAAACAGACTGATGAGAATTGAGCGTACCCAGCTGCCACAGAATGCTGACTGGCAACTTGTGAAGAGCAGAAAAATGGGAGGACCAGGAATAAACTGAAGTGGCTGAAATTGGGAATGGTAGCTCCTCCCACTGCAACATTTCATTGCATGAATCTTCTGTAAACAATGGGCCAGAATTCTGTTGTAGCTTTAGCAAGATCACACACGTTTGGTATCCCAGTCAGGGTCACACAAGCCTTGTGCTTCTGGTATACCGCAAATTATTCTGGTATACTGTAAATATTGTAAGTGCAGTCGTTTCACCTTTCAGTCTTCCTTTCTCCAAACTGAAGGCATCCAACTCCTTCAACCTTGCCTCATATGTCTTGTTCTCCATACTTCTTATCATACTTCTTTGTCTTCTTATCATCCTTGTTGCCCTTCTCTGAATCTGCTCCAACTTGTCTATATCATTAAAATGAGGTGCTCAGAACTGAATGTCTTTCTCCAGATGTGGCTTCACCAAAGCAGAATATAGTGTGACCATTACTTCTCTCAGCTTGGAAACTGAACTTCAATTAATGCATTTGCCTTCTTTGCTGGAGTATCATACTGCTGGCTCATGTTCAATTTATGATGAACAATAATCCCAAGATCCTATTCACATGTAGTAGTACTGAAGCATGTTTCCTACATCCTATACTTGTATATTTGATCATTTCATAAAAACCTATTCCTTCCACTGTTCTTCAAGACAACACATAAGTAAAAGGTATATTTTTAAATCCAAAGGACAAAGAAGGGGAGAGCAAGAAGCATACATAAATTTTTGCCCACCTTTCCATGCCCATCTTCACTAGCTTGAATTCCAGCTGTAAAAAGGCACATGAACTACATGGTTCATAGTTTCCTGGTTTCCACAACAGATTTGTGTAAGGCCTGAAGAAACATGATTAAGCTTCTTTCATTCCAATGCACTATTTCAGGACTGGGACAATTACAAGCAACTCTGACTCATGATTGTTGCATGCTTTGAGTTGGCAAGACTGAAATAAATATTCATGTATGTCTGTAAAACACCTCAGCTTCAAGTGGAAATGTTCAAATTAAGGAGACTCATTTTGACCAGTTATAGGAATTGTCTTTGTACTGATTCAGATATCTGGTCCATTTAGGCTCAAAACAGACAGGCCAAAAGAGCTGGCTTCAGGCCTATCTGGAAGCATGGCATTGAGATGATGCATACACCTGGATCAGGTCAAAGCCATGCTGCGGCCACCTAAGATGGCTCAAACCCAGCCACAAAAGGAGCACAAAAAAGTGCTCTTTGAGGATGGTCCATTGCAGACTGCTGTGGCAGCCAACCTTAGGAATGTGGTATCTGGTCTCCATGGTCCCACACCACTCAGGGAGCACATGTGGATGGAACAGCCAGAGGCTGCTCTAAGCCACCCATCTACTTGAAGCCTTAGTTCATTATTGTCTTTAGTACTGTCAATGGCTCTCTCAATAGGTGAATGCCACAGACCATATCTGCCAAAAGGTAAGTGTTACCTGGTGCGGTCCTCAACCCCCCCCCCCACCTCCCAAGTGATGCCACTTCAGGGTGATTCAAAAAGAATGGGGCAAAAGTAAAGCTGCACCATTCTTTTTTAATCATCCTGTACATCTCTCAATTGCCTATAGAAAACATAGGAATTTTTCACACTAATTTTGGCATTAAGGAGAGATTAAAGTACATTTAAAGCATCCAGTGAATAAAGCAAAAATTGTGAGTAATTGTGCAAATGATTATCACAAGCAATTGAGAAAATAAAGTTGTATCAGAAATGCACTGTCGCTGAAACCCCAAAAGTAAAAAGATGTGCATTAATGCTTCTTTGTGACCACTTTAATGGTAGGTTTTGTGCGACATTATGTGAAATCGTTTCACTTAATTACACAATTTTTCTGGGATAGTCATGGGATAAATTCTCCTTTGTGTGATAAACTCCATAGCTTTAGTCTTGGCTTGCATTTTGCATTTAAGTAATATAATATGCAGGAAGAAAATAAGTGATACCTGGAAGGTTTTACCTTTAGCATTTTTAATTCTGGCACTGTATAAGATGAAGTTAAGTAGATGTTATTTCGTTCACCGAGCTAGGTTATAAATCCAGCTTGCTACTATTCTAGCTTTGTCAAATAAACACTTTATCTCAAATTTAGTTACATTTTCTCTCAGTGCTACCAACATAACCACTGTGGTGCATCTAAATTATATTACCATCTAATAACAAATTTTAATGTGCCATATTAATTATAGATCTGCAGAATTTACTGTTAAAATTATCAATGCATGTAACCAAAGTATAGATCATTCACTTTGCTATTATTTCTTAAATAAAATATTTAACGTTTCAGTTAAATTCTGATTGCTTTCTGATATTAATTTCTCTCTTTAGACTTGATATGGGTGCCAACCTAGGTGTTTGAAATCCATGCTATTGTTATTTGAAATCCATGCTGTTGTTGCCTTCAAGTAGTTTCTAACTTATGGTGATCCTAAGGCTACCTATCATTGGGTTTTCTTGGCAAGTTTCCTCTGAAGCTGAAAGAGTGTGACTTCACTTGGCCAAGTTCACCCTGGTCTCCAGAGTTGTAGATAAAACTACTATGCCACACTGGCTCTCTTCATACGGATCCAAATTTTGTAACTGATTATTTTTACCCTTGCCATCAGTACCTAATCCAGAATGGTCAGGACAGTGTTTACAGTTTCAGTCACCTGTAATTTTTACAAGTCTTTGTAATAACATTATTAATATTGTTTAAATTTGTTGCCCCATTTCTCACGGATGCCATTTTAGTCAGCTAAAAATTAACCTGTTAATCAACAGCAGACTTCATGCCTTTTTGGAATCAAAGTGCTTTACAAGATCTTTATTAAACAGTAATACCCAACCTCAATATATTAACCACATGTACAGAGAAATAATGTATTTGAAAAAATACAACAAATCAAGTTAAACCCAAATTAATTACACCATTAAAATTACTGGATGCTGCAAAGAAGAAGCAAAGCAACAGATTTTTTTTTCTTAGCTCCTAAAAACAATCAGAGGTGCTTACAGTACTGCCACTTTCCTGTCTTTGCTAGCCTTCCACTTGACACCAGCAATTGAGGTCCAAAACACACTGCAGAAATAATCCGGTTTGATACTGCTTTAACTGCCCTGGCTCAGTGCTAGGGAATCCTGGGAATTGTAGTTTATTATGGCATCAGAGCTCTCTGACAAAGAAGGCTAAATGTCTCACAAAACTACAGTTCCCAGAATTCCCTAACATTGAGCCAGGGCAGTTAGAGTGGCCTCCAACTGGATTATTTCTGCAATGTGTTTCAGGCCTGAGAGAACCCAGATACTGGTCTTTGTTCATCATCATGCATATTTTAATGTAGCCAGGGTCCCTTTTATTTTCTCAGAGTTTTGATTTTATATACATTTGTTCTATTTTTGTCCGGAGTTACTCCTTTTCAGTTTTGCATCCCACAGCTTTTAGCTTGTAGTGCTTTTATTCATTCTTTTAAAATATTTTACTTTCATCTTTGGTTTTGTATGAAATCCTTTGAATTTATTCTAAAGAGAGAATACAAATGCATGCATGCATGTACACACACGCGCGCGTCTGTTCAGTGGAAAATGGAACACTACTTGTGTTAGGAAGAAAGTTTAGATATAAATATGACAAAACACAAAAACAAATCTGGTCTGCAAAGAATGAAAGATATTTCTCTTTGATGCATAGGAGACAATTGTGCTGCTGTCCACTCACTTTTAAAATGTCTGTATCAATATGCATTCTAGGGCACTGTTATATAGTAGAGTCACGATTATCCGACATAAACTGGACTGGCTGATAGTTGGATAACTGAAAATGTTGGATAATCCAGAAGGTCTGAGAAAAGCCTTGAAATCACTATGAATTGCAAATGAAGTTTTATTGCAATAACAGTAAAAGTAAATGTCAAGAAATCACTGGTCAACATCGTGATGTACAGTATAAACAGTTCAGTCCTCTGAAAATTTAAAGAAATCACAGCAGCTGCGACGTTGGATAATCCGCAATGTTGGATAACCAAAGGTTGGATAATCGAGACTCTACTGTATAAGCTATTGAAGAATGCGGCTGGTTGACAAAAAAAATCCCTGGAACTCCCAGGTTTTGTTCTACTATGAAGCAATTTTATTTTGGAGATTCATATGATGCGTTCTGGGTTTCAAAGTATTTGCTGGGAGTTCCTGGCATCACCAAAGATTTTTTACTCCTACTCTCCAGGTCAGTTTTAATTAACTTTCAGAAATGAAATTGATTAATTTATTAGCAATTAATTATAATTAACTAAAGAAAATTAATTCAGAAACACTTTCCCAAGTTTTTCTACTATCTCAAAAGCAGTAAAAATGGCTGCTGCCAGTAAGCACAGCTATTGTTTCCAGGACACAGATTCAACAGAGATCAAGAGAGAGAAAGGGGAATGTTAGCACTGGAACAAAATGATCCTAACAATTCAGGTAATATTACGAGGAACTTTAGCACTTTGTTAATTATGCCTGAATAATTATATAAAAAGGTTCTGTAGAAATTGGTGGAATTTTATGGAATGTTGTGTGCAATTGGATGCAACATTTAAGAAAGGGCAAAGGACACAAGGGAGTGGAAGGAAGGCAAACCCAGAATATTTGAAGAAAAAGATACAATTTATGAATAATCAAGTACAATCAAAACAAACTTCCCAAACTTTCTCCCCATCTGGAGGTACCCGAATGTGAAGGACCCACAGAGTCCCCCCCCCCCCAGCATGCTGGAGATCAGTACAGTATTTGTGCCTCCTGACTAGAACTGTTTCTGTCTTTCCTGGAAATGTGCCATCAACTGACAGCCAATACCTAGCAGACCCACAGCAGTCTATGATGGACCACCATTTGCAGTAACACTTTTCTGGCACCTGCTTTACTAATAGACATAAGAGAAACTAATCAGGGTTTTATTTGGGAATCATCCAGAGTTAGCGTCCTCTATAATGCTCAGGAGATACCATGTGCTAAGTAAAAAGACAAGGTCAAATTCTGCAGAACCAGGGAGAGCTCCCAGGGACATTTTCAAAACAAGAGAAATGTTGATCGTATATCCTCAGCTTGTTAAACCATAGTTTTAAAAGAGAAAGAGTATTTCTCTTTTAACACATTCCTAATTAGCGTCTTCTTTTGTTGGCATGCTGGGTTTGTTTAGCTTTGTGTCTGAAATGGGGAACGATGGTTTGATGTCAGATGACTAACTATGATTGTAAACCATAAGACATCTCTGGATTGGAGAATGACACAAAGCTGGTATGGGAAAATGCATAAACTGAAAATAATTATTCACAAATGGTTTAAATCATTGTGTGTGTCTGTGTTTGTGTCTGTGTGTGACCGATCTATTCCTCCTCATAAATTGTGTCAGTTACAACATTCAACAGGAAGGTTTAAGACTTTTCACCACCACATTGCAGTTGCTGAGGTAATAGAGAAGAACTGCATTTTCCCAAGTGCAAAAATATCATATGCTGGAAAAACGGGATGTGCATTCAGAAGTCCAACTACAAGGGAAGATGTGTGGAACAAATGACAAATATGTGTTTCAAAACAAACTAAATGATGTGAAATGGGGGGAAATCCTTAGCAATGCCAAGGTTGATAGCTAATTACCAAATCTGGAAATGGAAAATTTTCACTTTCATTCAAACTGACTGGCAACAGGCTCACAGTAAAAATGAACCTACTCAAGAAAATTCCATCTGTTGGATTTTTGTAGTGGATTATTCCACAAAAATGCAGGGGCCTATTGAATTCTGAAAAAGTCTTTGCCCAAGTCTGCCAGGTCTCCTATTATACTGGGTCATTGTAGGCCTCCTTTTAGTCCTCTGGGGCTTGGCAAGTAATTATAAACTTTTTGCCAGGAACTAAGACAAAAAAAAGTTTTTTTGGCAGAGAATGTATTCTAGACATAGGCAGCCCTCTGGAATTCACGTTCACAAAATAGAAAGCTGGTTTCACCCAGCGAGGCCTCAGAGTTATTCAAAAGCGGCAGCCCTCCTTTGCTTCTCTCTTTTCTTAAAACCTACTAAAAAGTTACAAAGTTGTGAACAAGCTTCCTAGGATCCTTTATCAAGCAAATTCTTAAAGAAAACATTGAGAGTGTTGTATGTTATGTCTTTAGGGAAGCCCATACTAGCTTTCAGTACTGGGCTGAAGCTGATGAGGATAGGTGGGCCAGTATTCCCTCCTCATACTCCAGGAGAGTCCTAGGCCTTTACACTAGTACTGTATGCTGCTGAGAAGAACCTCGTGCTTTGTTTCTTAAAAATCAGATGTTGCTCTGTTTTCCAGGGAACTGCTGAAGCTTCTGTGCGTAGTGCTGTTTTGCTTCTTGAAAAGGATCAAAGGCAAAACGGTTAATGTTATAACAGTCATAGGATGCGATATGAGCGGCATTAAGACCCCGCAGCTGGCAAAATCACACAATTGTGTAATTATTACATTTTATACACATACACAACACTTACACACCTTTTAAAAAATGAGAAAATGGTAATTTTCCATGGCTGAGCAGGGATTTGAACCCTTGGTTCCCAAAGTTCTAGTCTAACACTCAAACCAGTATATCATGCAGGTTAATGCCACAGTTAAGGTTTTTAAAAAGCGACTATTTACCTTTGCATTTCTGAAAATTAATGAAATCATTTATTTTTACTTACTTTAAAACACATTTGTCCAAAGTTTTTGACCAGTCTTTTTTCCTGGTTATCTCATTGCCTCAACACCCACAACAGAGCATGAACCATGTGATACTCCTCCACCACCATTTAGTGAGATCACACTTGTGTTAAGTGTCAAAGCAATTAAAAGTTACAATTACATTTCAAAAGCAGTTAAGTTATCCTACTTGGCAAATTGAAATAGTGATATAACTTAGATATGCTTCTGTTACCGAGGAAAAGTGTTAGTTTCAGGGAAACAGTTCTTTAATGCATGTAGTAGCTTATGAACTGTACTTTTGTTGTTGTTAACTGCCCTCAAGTGACTTTGACCCCTGGTGAGCCTGGGGATGAGACATCTTCAAGATTCCCTATCCTCCACTGCTCTGCTTAGTTCCTACAAATTCATTCTTGTGACCTCCCTAATAGAGTCCATCCATCTACCATGCAGCCTTCCTCTCTTCCTGCTTCCCTCCACCTTTCCTAGCATTATATTATCACCCTTAGTTGTGTCATCTTGGCTTCCTGGGAGATTTCTGGCTTGATCTGTTCTAGGACCCATTTGATTGTCTTTCTTTTTTCTTTTCTTTTTTTGACTGTCCACAGGATCTGCAGCACTCTTCTCCAGTATCAACTATAAAATGAATTGCTTTCCCCCCTATCTACTTTCTTAACTGTCCAGCTCTCACATGCACACATGGTATAATAGGGAGAAAAATAGCTTGCACGCTTCTAATTTTTGTGTTCAGTTGTATATTTTTGCATTTCAGAATCTTTTCTAGTTCTTTCATACCCACCCTTCCCATTCTTAATCTTCTTCTAATATGAACTGTACTACAGTATGTTTTATTTTGGGTGACAATTTAGCCAACAATATTTGTCCATATGTTTCTGTTAATCAGATTTGCTCTGATATAGTAAAAAGACCTATAACTAATTGCCTTAGCACGTTACATTTTCTTTAAATGTTTTTGCCTGTTTAGAGTAATTCAGAGCTTTAATATGTGGAAACCTTTATTTTTAAAACAATTTGGTTTTCATTTCTAACTTTTTGCAATTCAAATTGCAATATGGTTTTTTCCCCTGCCTATCAAAGTAAGTTATTTATATTTATCTACTCATGAATTAAGGATTAGTACAAATTATCCTAGAATGCTCACTCACATTGATTGACTAAACATTCTGTTACCACCTGCAAAACAATAAATGGCATCTCCCACAGTGGGGCTGTTAATGTCTAAGGTAGGAGACTGCCAGTTTCACACAGAGATAATTGTGACAAGAGGTCAGGCAGAGTCTTATTTCATAGCAATTTCCCTCCAAAATAATTCTGCTATTCAATGTTCCTGCAGCATAGACCTGGTCCATATAGTTTATGGATCTTCCTAATAATCCTAACTGCTGTTGCCATTTTTCCCTAAATGGCCACTTTTTGCTAAGTGCTATCCATAAACAGATTCAACAAGTTGCTTTATGGTTATTTTATTGCCATGCCTGGGGAAAGTTTTGCCTGTTGAATTTTTGACCAGCTTGCAGCTGTTAGAGAGACCGCCTTTCTTTCAAAGGCACAATCATTACTAGAAAAAATAATCTAGTCACTAGGGTGAATTTCTCCCCTTTGGCAAACTACTGCCTCTTAAGAGCTTTATAGGACGATCATATACATGTCTAAGGAAAAGTCTCATTTTGGTTCACTGGATGGTGTTCTTAAGTAAATGGCCATAGGATGTAAAAACATAGAGATGTCAATATTTTGGAGCAGCCCTCCACATAGAGGAACTGGTTAAAGGCATAGAAAGCAACCAGATGTAGATTTCCTGGACAGTTGGCAACCTTGAAGAGCCCTGGTGGTGCAATGGTTAAATGCCTGTACTGCAGCCACTTACTCACAAACCACAAGGTTGTGAGTTCAATCCCAGCCAGGGGCTCAGGGTTGACTTAGCCCGGCATCCTTCCAAAGTTGCTAAAATAACTACCCAACTTGTTGGGGGCAATTAGCTTACACACTGTAAACTGCTTAGGGAATGTTTAAGTGTACTGATAAGCAGTATAGAAATGTACTTCCTATTGCTATTGTTATTAGGAGAAAACCCTTTATGGCATTGGCTTTCTTCTTGAATGCGCTAAGGACTGAAGGCTCTCCTTTGGGATTTTGATGGAGTATGAAAAACCCAAAAGGGTTTTTTAGGCTCAAGCTTTCAGGCTGGACCAGCAGTACTCTTAAGCAGAGTGAGGTTACTATCTCAGGTGATGTGTGCATGTGTGATGGGGACAACAACAGCCTCTCAGGTATTCCTCCTGAGGTTTTTGTGGGGTTTTTTTTTTTGGGGGGGGGGAGCTATGTGGCCATGTTCTAGAAAAGTTTATTCCTGATGTTTTGCCAACATCTGTGGCTGGCATCTTCAGAGAACCTTCTCTGAAAATGCCAGCCACAGATGCAGGTGAAAAGTCAGGAATAAACTCTTCTAGAACATGGCCAAATAGCCAAAAAAAAACCCACAAAAAAACTATGGATGTCGACCATGAAAACCTTCAACTTCGCTTATGGAAGGGATATATTTTTGACCAGACTTTGCTTTAGTTGGGAATCCTATGGCCCACATCCTGCATGCAGCCTGGTCAGGGGTCCAGTGTGGCCCTTGGGATAACCTCTGACTCTCCAAAAGCCCTGGCAACACCCCTCCCTCCCCCAAATTCAGTCCTCCCAAACTTAGAAAAGCCATGAAATGCAGCAGTTAGATGTTCTTTCAGGAATTCTAAACTGCAAAAGAACCCCCTTCATGATCATGAGCAGAGATGTCAATTTTCTTATTTTTTTCCCTTTAAAAATCGAAACAAATGCAATATAAGCACCCTTTACTGACTGAATGTCACTTTGTTTCTTTAGTAACATAAAAAGTATTATGTATAACCTAGACATAATGTTATCAGATCTGATATATTAAAAGTAAAATCTGTTCAGAAAATAAATACAAATTATTCTTCTGAATTTTTCCTATCCACCCCACCTCCCCTGGTCTTCACATTTCTGTCTAAGAAGCAACTGAAAATTATGTGCCCCTCAAAGTCAGAGGAGTAAAAAATCAGATAGTCTGGCTTCTGGGCTCTGGAGCATATCTACCACTGGTAGAATATCTTGATGGACTATGACTCCATTTTGATCAAATACTCTAAAGCAATTTACAGGCTGGAGTGAGCAACATGCAGTCCAAAGCCTTGTCTTTCTGATACATGGAGCAAGCAAGAACCTTTTTGTACAATCAGGCCTTTGGGAACTGTCTGGCTCCTGAGTAAAGGGCTCTTAATAGAATGATGCTGTACCTCTTTGCAAGGATTCTTAGGGACCTTGCACACTGTACAATTATAGTGCCATAATTCTACCTTGAATGCCAGAGTAACATCCTATGGAATCCTGGAATTTGAAGTTTGTTGTGTGCCTTCAAGTAACCTTCAACTCATGGCATCCAGACTGATTGAAAAGTCCCAGATTTTGACCCTTTCCTTTCTGATTTTATACTAGATTGGAAGAAACTGAGTAGGAAGCCAGTTTTAAAAGTTTTTGATTGTACTGGGAGATGACAATTTTCTGGGATATAAAAATGTATATGGATCCCCAAAATAAAACTGGAAAGAACAGGAGAAAAAAGTTGGGACTTTCTGGTCTTTTTAATCAGTCTGGATGTGTCTTCTGATGAATGTGTCTTTTCTTGGCAAGATTTATATGGAAGGGATTTGCCACTTCCTTCTTCCTAAGCTAAGGAAATGCCAGTTGCCCAAGGTCACCTGGGGATATCCATGGCTGAGCGGGATCTGAACTCTGGTCTCCCTGATTCCTAGTTCAACACTCAAACCACTGCACCATGCTAGCTCTCACTACACTCACTTTATAGTTTCAGGAGAGGTTTTTAGAATTCTCAACCAGACACTTCTAGTGCCTCACCAAACTATAAATCCAGGATTCCAAAGGACATAGCCATGACAGTGGATTCATATTGCTATAACTGTAACGTGTTAAAGGGCCTCAATCTCAGGGTCTAACCCCTCTTCTCCAGTCCTGAGGGCAAAGAAGAAGAATCTCAGGCAAAAGAGGGCAAAGGAGAAGAATCTCGTTTGAATATGCTATTCAAATAAATAATACCAAGTCTAACAAATGAGGAAAATACACACACATATATTTCATGGGTGTGTATTTTCCTCATTTGTTAGACTTGGTATTATTTATTTGAATAGCATATTATATGTAACTGTAGCTGATGCTTCATTTATGATGCTTAATGACATCACCATGGGCTGCCCTTGTAACACGATCCTTGTAATATCAGGAGAGGTCACCCCCAGGGCTCAAGTTTTGGCCCTGAACCTGGGATGCTTCTGATCTGGAAACCTTGTTGTTGTTGTTTTAGCGATATGCTTTTAAATTTATTTTGTTCAATTGTGTTTTAACATTGCAATGTTCAGTCTGTTTTTATCTGTACTTGTTTTCATCTGAACCTGTTTTGATCTTGTGAGCCATTGCATGAAACCCATTGTCATGAGTCCCACTTCTGACAGAAAGGTGGGATATAAATAAAATGAATGAACTAATAAATAAACAAGGCATAAATTCATAACAAGGGGGCTGACTAGAGGAAGGCAAGGAATGAGGAAAGGGGAGGAAAAGCCAAGATGGCTAGAAAGATGAAAGAAGAAAGGAAGTTTTCTGCAAGCTGAGTAAACTGAGAGCTCTGTCAAGAAGGAGGAGGAATGAGAAGCTCAAAGTGACAAAGCAAAGGAAGAAGGCCAGAAGGGGGAAAGAGATCCACTTCAGGAGACCAGATCTCTGGCAAGAATTATGCATCACTCCTCTGGCAGTCTGCAGGACAGGAGAGAAGAGGAAGGGAAAAGAGAACAAGAAAAGGAGACTGAGATTTGAAGTAAACACCCACATGATTGATAATGTGCATCCTTCCAGATACTGTTGCTAAAAGTGTGATTTCTTTTTCTTTGGAGTTTGAGGACTTTCCTCAACACACCAATAGGGAAAATATGTACAAACCGCATATGGCCAGATCACATTCTACCACTATAATTTCCATCATGTAGAGAAAAGCCCTAAGAAAGAGAGAGAGAGAGAGAAGCCTTGTGACCCTCAACACTTTTTCTGTTCCTTTTGTTGTTCATGTGCAGCTTTCCCTCCTGATCTGAAAAAAAAAAACCACCAAGGGAATGTGGCCCCTCATCAGAAGAAAGTTTCCTCATTTATGTATGGCATTCATACATAAAATCATAGAATAGAATCATAAAGTTGGAAGAGACCTCAAGGGGCATCAAGTCCAACCCCCTGCCATGCAGGAATACACAGTCAAAGCACTCCTGACAGATAGTCATCCAGCCTCTATTTAAAAACTGCTGAAGGAGGAGGCCCTATACACTCCAAGGTAATGTATTCCACTGTCTAACAGCTCTTACTATCAAGAATCTCTACCTAATATTGAGGTGGAATCTCTTCCTGTAGTTTGCTCCATCTTAAGTTTGACACCCCTTCAAATATTTAAACAGGATTATCATGTCACCTCTTAACCTTCTCTTCTCCAGGCTAAACATACCCCTAACTCACTCCTTATAGGACATGGTTTCCATACCTTTCACCATTTTGGTCACCCTTCTCTAGACACACTCCAGTTTGTCAACATCCATTTTGAATTGTGGTGCCCAGAAATGAACATAATATTCCAGGTGAAGCCTGACCAAAGCTGAACAGAGTGGCACTATTACGTTCCATGATCTAGACAGTATACTTCTATTGATGCATCCTAGAATCACATTGGCTTTTTAAGCTGCTGCTTCACATTGTTGACTTATGTTCAACTTGTGGTCTACTAGGACTCCTACATGTACTATTGACAAGCCAGGTATCCCCCATCTTATCTTTGTGCATATCCTTTTTTCAGTGCCGACCTGTATGCGCACTGTCCACACACTCAAGGCCCTTGTTGCATCATGGTGCACGCCTGTCTACATGGCATGCACCATGATGATGTACAAGGGGCATTATCATGGCATGTGAGTGTACCTATGGCACTCCTTCTAGGACACAAAAACAACCCATTCAGAAGTGGGTGGTCCCTCCAAAGGCTGCAACATCTGGTTGATGTGGCCTCCTTCTGGAGCAAAAAGGGGCAGTGTTGAGCCACTTTTCTGTAGAGGTTCTAAGTGCATTACCTTCCATTTCTCCTTGTTGAAATTATTACTTGAGGTATCAAGAGTTACATGGGGGGAAAACTGTTAGTTATTTCTCCTAGAAACTTGCAAATTAAAAATAAAATTCAGATCAATGATTGCTCAATCTCCCCTTCCACATTAGCTTGTCTTCGAGACCCAAAATACTTTGTTTTTTCATTTCCTGTTGAAGACATCATTTGTTTATTTAAGACATTTATAATCTACCTTTCAGAAGAAGTACTCACAACACAGTATACAACAAATTGTTTTTAAAAAAGACACCAGGAAAATGAGACAGCTTGTTTCAAATAACCAAAGTTAAGATGAAGCACAGGATATCATTTAAAGACTGTGGGGAACAATGTGAGCCCTCGGTTTCCTGCAATTTGAACTTAAAATACTAAACTATGGTTTATTGTTATGTATCAATGCAGCCACTGCTCCAGCTTTTCTCTGGTCAGAGCAGGGGTAAAACATTCATGGGATGATGACAACTCAAGGTTATGCTTTAATGTTTAGAAGTAAAGATGGCATAAATAAGGGAGGAAAATCAGCGGGGAAATTGTCTTGTGTGCTTGCCCATAATGTAGTTTAAAGATGTTGCTGCAAATGTTTATTTAGTAAAAAGGAGTAATTAAAACTCTTTGATATGCTTTTCAGATTCTTGGAAAGTTACTTTGAAAAGTAACATTTTTTCCAATACTATTAAAATATTTTTTAAAAATAATTTGTTGTTACTCATTATAGTGCTGAAAACATCCCTTCCCCCTGAATCCTGACTAGAGTAGACTCATTGAATCAATGGAATTTACCTATGTGTTAAATCACTATTTAACATTGATTCAATGGATTTATTCTGGTTTTGACTAAGCAACTGGATTCAAACCACTGTGCTATTTGTTGTATTACTTGTTGCTTTGTGTGATCTTTCCATTCCTTTAAAAAAACAAACAGCAATTTAGGGCTGATGAGAAAATGACAGAACACATGAAAATCTCCATGCAAAATTCTTCTAAAAATACCTTGAAACTGTAGCTTCAAGAAGTAACTAGTAAATGTTACTAATTACACAGAACCAGGTAATGTTGTTCCAACTTGTTACATAACATTTGAAATGTAACTGTATTGGGTTCCTGTTGTACATATCCCCTCTCTGTAAATCATTATAGCTAACTAGTTGTAACTATTTCCAAATTATTCTGCTATTGTTCTTGCACAAAAGTATGAAACAAAATAAGACAAAAAAAATACAAAACAACAAACTGTACATGTTAAAAGTTCTATATGCAATAATTCTTCGCTGAGTTCTCCATTTCTTATTATAATAGGTACAGTTAAGCTCAGTTTAGAGTACAAAACAAATTTCCACTATTAAATATGTAAACATATTATATAACCATATAACTAGATAGAAATATTTTAAATGTTGAAAAAAGTATTTTTGTTCTGAGAAAAAGTGGATGTCAAATTAATATGAATATCTAATTCCCACTAGGAAAACCACAAAAGGAGAGGTGGGATTGGGGTGGAGTTGTAAATTTAATTAGGCCCAAAATATTAAGACAATCAAACTATGTCTGCAGGATATATATATATATATATATATATTTAACTGACAGGGCAGAATGTTCTAAGTTTTGAGAAGAAGAAACAGCAATGTTGGCAATGCATACTTGCATGAGGATAAGTGTGGTTCAGCTCAATCAAATTTTCTTCTAAATAAATTGCATGGGACTAGGTTGATATCGACCAATCCTAGGAATGTTTATTAGAAATCAAGTCCCACTGGCTTCAGTGTGGCTTACTCATTATTATGTTTAGGAATGCAGCCTGAGTGACTTGAACACATGTCTAGGATTGATTCATTCCGATTTTTAAAAGTCTCATAACATAGATCAAATGGAATAGATCATGTGAGAAGATACAGCCAAGACAGAAACAGTTTGGCTAAGAGACAAGCAAGTGTACTTCTATGCAATCTATTACCAGGATGACAGATTTGAGGTAGTTTAAACCCATGGAAATCGAGTGGGAATATATGGTTTATGGTCCAGGTATGCAGTCAGAGAATATCTATAGTTCTAGGAAGTTGAGAAGTTGAGAAATTAACCTGTCTTTTGTTCCTTCCATCCCAACCCCTGCTCCGATTGTTTTCCACAGAGGAGTGGGCTAGAAATAAAGATTATTTTTATTATTAACCTGGCACATGGATGACATTCTTAAGACGTTGCTCTTGACCTCTTTGAGAAATTACGATGTATGATTTTATCTATTAGTGGAATGTTTATTTCTTAGCAGGAAAATGTCTCTGTGTTATATGTATTCCATCTTTCAGTGCTTGCATTTCCAAGGGGCCTAACTACATAACAATGTATGTATGTGTGTGTGTATGTGTGTCTAAAAAATAAACAATTCTAAATAAAATATTACAACTATTAAAGTGAAGGAATACAAACCATTTTAACAGAGCTAAACCTAGATCAAACAACATTTTAAATACCTGGGTAGATAAAAAGGTGTTCACTTGGCACCAGCAAGACTTCAAATTAGGCATCAAACAAGCTTTCTCAGGAGAGCATTACATTGGTGAGGCATCAGAACCAAAAATACCATCTCTTTACTAACCACAGACTTAATGTCTAGATGTGGGAGGGAATCTGGTGAAAGGCCTAAGAGGATGACCTTTAAAAACATGAGCATGTTCATGAGGACAGCAGCTGATCCAACTTCATATCTCAATGCTTTAAAAAGCTTTATCTTTGGCTTCTACATACCAAGATGTTGTTAAAGGGACAAAAAAACAGGCCAGATGCAGCTTTTCTGGCCTATTGGGAAACTCAAGAGAAAACTCTAGAAACTCCTGCAGCCTCTGTTTAGTCATAAATATGCAAACTGAGCAGGTACTATGGAGGCCCAGAAGAAAGTGATACCAAAGCTAGTCCCAACCAAAACATGGGGAAATTATTTTTGGAATACAATTTCTAGCATAATGAGAGGAGTGGCCAAAAAAATTGTTTTCCCAAGCTCAGCCCAAACCAACATCAGGACAATTAATTCTAAAAATGCTTCTGCAATAGAAAACCTTAAAAACTATGGCCTTGTGGTACTCTAAAGATTAATTCAGTTTGTTTGGCTTGTCTTACTGCAGCCCATCAATGCATGAACCTGCACATCTACCCCCCCCCCATGTTTGTTCTTATCAAAACAAAGCAATTCCCTTCCCCATTACTTCATAGCAATCCTTGCCGAGAGAGAGAGAGAGAGAGAGAGAGAGAGAGAGAAATTTCCAGTCCCCATTCTGGCAAATGGTTTTAATTTCATTGCGGGACTCTGAATAAATAATGCCAAAGGAGAACTATGTTGTGTAAGAAAGGACAATGTGACTTACAGTCACAGTAGTATGTTGAGAAACAAGTTACAAATAGAAGCAGAGAGCTAATACAGAAATACTCTGTATTGCTAGTACAAGCTTCAAAGACCCTTCACCCAGAACATGCAGTGACTGCAATAGCTGTTAAAAATGCCAGATAGATCCTGCAGTTGGATTATTGCACAAATGTTGCAAACCCAGCCCTATGCTTTGACTAATATGCATGTATGAGCCTTCAAGTCACCTGTAGACTTATGATGACCCCATATATTTCATAGGGTTTTCTTAAGCAAATGATACCCAGAGATAGTTTGTCACTTTCTCTGAAATACAGCCCATAATCCCTGGAATTCCACAGGGGTCTTCCATCCAAGATGAGCTTACTTAGCTCCCATTATCAAGTGGGATCTGGTGCCTTCAGAGTATTTAAGCATTTTAATAAATATAATTAAAAGTAATTTTAAATCAAACAGTCTTATTGGTTCCCAATGGGAACTGCTGTCTAATTCAGTTAGTATAATGTAGTAGTTAAATACTGAGTCATGAAACTTATTGGGTGCTCTTGGACCTATCATGATCTTTCAGGCTCACCCATCTCACAGGTTTGTTGTGAGGAGAAAATGTAGATCAGAAAGGCTAGGTATGGATTTGAGCTCAGAGTGGAATGGATGGGTGGAGAATTGTAAATGCATCATCATCTTGTATACAGCCCTGAACATGTTTTCTTGATGTTCAACACATTGAAATCAACAAGACTTGCTTATGAATTACTAATCATGCATGTTCATCCCATTCTTGTATACATGGACTTTCTACCAAGTAAGCACAATGAAACATGATTGTCTTATCCATGTTTACCCAGAACTAAGTCTCACTAAATTTTATGTTACCTTATTTCCACAAAAGTGTGCAAGAAGACTACAGACTCATGATCAATGCTGAGAAGGAGGTTTTCCTCTCCACATTACTGCCACACCTGGCTCTGTTGTATGTTACTTGATGTTCCTGTGATATTCTGGTATTCTGCAGGCTCATTTTATGATCTGTTGTTGCTCATCGCAATGTTGCTACAATACTGAATTTGGTATGAAGCTGATTGATGTTAACATTTTGTATGAGTAGGAGAGGCTTCAGCCTGCTAACCTTTCCTTCCTCCATATATATCTTAACTTTAAGTAGTATAGCAGGGGAGGGCAAAAGGGCTTATCCTCCATTTGTTAACCATGCTGGATGCTCAGCAATTTTGAGGGAATGCTACTTTTATAAATACATACGTACAGAGTTATGGGTAACTATGGCACTTTTGGTAACTCTGTATGCAACTTTTTTGTAATGTTTGTGAGTTAGGTTGAGAGTTCAATAATTTGAAAGAAGGGTGGCTGTTGCTAAAGCTCTACTAGTTACCATTTCACTCTTTTATGTCACTTTTAAAAAGGCTCTGAGGAGGCTGACAAAGCGTGTTTGCCAAGATGGATTCAATGGTACTTGCTCACAGGTAGAGATGTAGGGAAGATGCCAAGGAAGGATGGGGAAAGAAGAATGTCTGAAACATGACAAATGAGATAGCATGGCACAGGAAGGAGATCACCTTTTAGGACAGACTGAAGAATACTTGTTGGTAGTGTGTGTGCGTGGGGGAAGCATATGATAGACTGTAGAAGAGTCTGTCTGCACTGTGAGTACTCTTTTTTAAAAAGGAGAAATGTTGTATGTTTTGTTTTGAATGCTGGCACATGAACTATGCCAAAAGTAACACTAGTTTAGAGTCAATTTAGCAAATTGGTTTAGTGGGCCTTTGCATAGGAATGAGTGATCTAAAGTGAATCCACTGGTCATTAGGACTCCATTAGTAAAGTTGGATGGAAGAGAAGTAACACCCCCCCGCCCAGCATTATAGCTTCTGTGTAATCACTACAGATGTTGTAACAATCCAAGAGGAGCTTATTACTCCATTGTGAATCTAGACTTGTAATGCAGTCATGATGAGTAAGGGATGAGAGTAATTTGACAGCAACACAGATTTTATAATCATAGGCTTTCTGCAGATGTTTAAAACTGGTGGTTATGAGACTGCCCCTTTGGTTGCAAAAGCACACTGGTTTGGTTTTATGTACCAAAATTTCTAACTCTGTTAAGAATACAAAGATGGCACCAGATCCCAAAAGTATCAATGATCTTAAGAGTATGCAGCACTGTGTTGCTTAATTAACCGATTAAAAGTTTTATTTATGAGAATGCTGTTCCAGTTTCTGTCATCTTTGTTTTGTCAAGGGAGAAAAGACCAGTCCTTCACAAGCCGGAGAAAGAGGGCACATGTTTTGTACAGGTACGATTCCAATTTCTGGCATCTTCAGGAGCTGGGAAAGATTCCTTGGAGAGCTACTGCAACATGTGGCCCTCCAGATGTTGTTGGATGATAACTCCCATCATTTCTGACCAGTACAGTCAATAATGAGAGATAAGAATTATAATACAGCTCATCATCTGGAGCTCTCATGCTCCTTATCTCCCTGGTGAGATATATAAGGCTGTTACCGAGATTGTTCCTGAATGCCCTCTTTGACACTATAGAACATGTTGGCTCCCTGGTTTTTAGAACCACTCCAAGCAATTAAACAGTCTGGACAGTGGCTAGAATACACACGGCATAACCTCACTCTCATTAACCAGAAGCACATTAAGAGAGAAGTCTTATCTGTTTAGTCATGGAGAGTAGCAAAAAAGCTGGCTTTGCTGACTCTATTGCAGTTCCAAATAGCTGTCCAAGAAGAGAGATTCTGGATGATTTGGGGGTTATTTAAATCTACCCAGTTAGCATTATGTTGCATCTCTTCCGAGGCCTTCTGTCTTCATATAGATACTGGTGTTAGATCAAATTTTGATGAGATATTTACTGCACTATCATGTCCAGTTTGGGGTGGGGGATTAGCTCCAGTTGTTGTGGTTTAAGCTCCAGTTGTTGTGATTTAGGATAGCTGAGAAGAGTGGACTAAGTTGGGTTGAGTGATGTAAATAGATAGTGGGGAGTGCTCTCCTTAAAGGGTCACTAAAGCAACCAATCCTGAAAATCCTCCCAGGAGCAAGTGATTTAAAAGTTACCACTTAAAAATTCTTTCTGCTTTTGATTGTAACTTAGCAAGAGGCATTGGATACTGATTGTCTAGTCCTATTCTGATCTGGGTTCTAGTCCTGATATAGGATAGAATTGGCCTAATTAACGCTCTTTATCAAGACTGTAACTCAGCTGTTTCTTGTCTTTTTGCTACAGGGTTTGCCACTGTTTCAGAGGTGCTTTATCTGAAGTGGAAGATAACCATCTTTTAATTATCTAAAATGGGAAAGAAAAGTCCTGCATCAAAATCATCATCACTGGGCAAGTCGACATGGAAAAATCCCTAGCTGTTGATGATATTATTTAAAAATGTGGTGGGCTTGACAATTGTTGTTGTTGTTGTTTCTGTTTTGCCTCTTCAAACAGATCAAGGTGGCTTACATCAGTAAGATCACTGAGAAGTTTCAGATAGAAGCTATTGAGATGGGCAAGTGCTCTTTCAGGTATGCATTAGTGTTGGATAAGTTGGAGGCAGAATGTGAACATGCAGTTTTCTTGTAAGGTATTATTTTTTTGCCTAGTGTTATTTGATATTCTGTGAATGTGGGGGTAGGTGTTTGTGAGAGAGATGGATGGCCCTAGGAGTTCTGTAGCAGGGTATCACCAATATGGTGACAGCCAACACTCCGCTAAATCTGAATCAGAAGATGCTATCCATGGTACACCTATCAGCGGTGGCTGGATGAGCGCTAATAATTTGAATCCCAATAAAATGGAGGCACTGTTGTGTGCAATTCCTGGACCTGGAAACAGGAGGGACAGACATACAGTTCTGAGGTAGCCCTTATGTTGACCATTGTCAATAAGATATTAGAGCAACAGGACTTTGTTATGATTGGACACACATCTTCTAGAATGATCTATCAGAGCAACTGCCACACGTCTCCCAGCCCAAAGGCTGCAGCCTGCCTTCAAAATGCACTGGAAGTTACATGACATCACTTCCGGCTGCCGTTTTCCTCCATTTTCCAGCTAATTTAAGTTGTTTTTATCTTTTTGGGGGGTGGTACTTGGGATATCTTGGAGGTGTCTGATGAAACCACCACATTTGCACTCATTTTTGGGTGGTGGTGAGCTGTTTTTATGTGCAAAAATAACCAGAGAATTAGTCCATATATATATATATATATATATGTATGTATTTAAATGGAGGGTCTCCAGGGTTCTTGCAAACCACATGAATGACGCAGGGGTTGCCTTTCCCTACCCTTGCTCTAGAGAAATGGTGAGCATAATGTGGCCCTACGGTATCATATAGCCCACTGGTGGTTTTTGTGGCCCTCAACCTTCCCTACGACAATTTCTGACCAAAAAAGATGGGGTTAGGGAGAGAATAGATTCTTCTCAAAGCAATTCACATTTTTAAATTGATGCCTGACCATTCCTTGGTTTTGTTTTCCTTTTTTAACCTTGGACAGTCAATGAAACCCCCAGAGGATTTTGGGGCTGAAAAGTGGCTCATAACCCCACCACAATTGCCCTCTCAGCCTTTTCCGCACCATCAGGCCCTGATAGTCTGTTTTCAGGTTTTTTTTCCAAAAAAGTAAGAGTTTGCTTTCATCCTAATAATTAAGCTATTTTAAACTTAATCTTACAGAGTCTTGTAATTTGTAGTGTTTGTTTTGTAAACTTTTATAAAACACTTAAGAATTTAAAAATAGGAAGTGATATATAAGTGTTTGAAATGGTAAATAAGTTCTATTTGTTACAATCTTATATATGTGTGTGTGTTTGTGTGTGTGTGTGTGTGTGTGTGTATACACACACAAACACATGACCTTGGGCAAATCACACTCTCAGCCTCAGAGGAAGACAAGGGCAAACCACCTCTGAACAAACCCTATCCAGAAAACCCCTTAGGATCACCATAAGGCTATACTTATATGCACACACACACACACACACACACATATAAGGTCACTTTGTGTGTGTGTGTATACTATATATATATATATACTACATATGTGTGTGAGTGTGTGTGTGTGTATACACACACACGACCTTGGGCAAGCCATACTCTCTCAGCCTCAGAGGAAGGCAGTGGCAAACCACCTGTGTGTGTGTGTATACACAGTACAGTATATATACTATAAGTGTGTGTAAGGAAGGCAAGGACAAATCACCTCTGAACAAACTCTATCCAGAAAACCCCTTAGTGTGTGTGTGTATACAATATACATACTATGTTTGTGTGTATATATATATATATATATATACAGAGAGAGAGAGAGAGAGAGTCACACACATATGACCTTGGGCAAGCCATACTCTCTCAGACTCAGAGGAAGGCAATGGCAAGCCACCTGTGTGTGTGTGTGTGTGTGTATATATATATAGTATATATACTATAAGTGTATGTAAGGAAGGCAATGGCAAGTCACCTCTGAACAAACCCTGTACAGAAAACTCCTTAGAGTTGCCATAAGCCTACACTATGTGTGTGTATATAAATACAGTATATATACACACACAGTATATATGCATACACATATATACAAGGTCATTTGTATGTGTGTTTATACAATATATATACTACACATGTGTGTGTATATATATATTCACAGGCACATATGACCTTGGGCAAGCCACACTCTCTCAGCCTCAGAGGACGTCAATAGCAAACCCCCTCCGAACAACCCTTGTCCAGAAAACTCCTGGGTCGCCATAAGTCAGAAACGACTTGAAGGCACACAGCAGCAGCAACAACAACAGTAGTATTAGTAGTAGTAGCAGCAGCAGCATCACTGATCCCAGTCCCAGCAGCAGTCTTGATAGGCTCTGAACCCCTCGTTGTTGTGTGAGCTTTCCCCACTGTTAGGGTGGCAAGTGTGGAGTTATTTCATTTTCCCTCCATCTCCATCTCTCAGCCCTTGCTGCCCTGTTGCATCAACTTCCTGTGCAAAAGGGAGGAAGAAGGGAAGAAGAGAGAGAGAGGGGGGGGGGGAGGCTCCTTGCTTCTTTGGGATGATGCTGAATGCTGATGATGATGATTCTGGTGCTCTCTCTCTATAACACACACACACACCCCTTTCCCTCCTCCTCCGGTACATCAGCTTCCTGTCTGTGTGCAAAAATCCCGTACGTGAGGCGATTAGGCGAAAGATGCTGCTGGGGTGTGTGTGTGTGTTGTGTTTTTGTGTTGCTGCTGCTGCTGCTGCTTTGGTGCATCAACAACTTCCTGTGCTGGGCTTGCAGTGGGGCGTTTGTGAACAAGGGGGATGTTTTTACTCCTCCTGCTGCTCTTAGTGCATCAACTTCCTGTCCAGAAATTTTCATATATATATATATATATATATATATGAAATTTCTGACAGGAATATATACATATATATATATATAGAGAGAGAGAGAGAGAGTATATTCCTGTCAGAAATTTTTCCTATGAAAACTCTCTCTCTAGGAATATATACTCTCTCTCTCTCTCTCTCTCTCTTCCTGTCAGAAATTTTCATATATATATATATATATATATATGAACTTTCTGACAGGAATATATATATATATATATATAGAGAGAGAGAGAGTATATATTCCTGTCAGAAATTTTTCCTATGAAAACTCTCTCTCTCTAGGAATATATACTCTCTCTCTTTCTCTATTCCTGTCAGAAATTTTCATATATATATATATATATATATGAAATTTCTGACAGGTATATATATATATATAGAGAGAGAGAGAGAGAGAGTATATATTCCTGCCAGAAATTTCATATATATAAAGAGAGAGAGAGTATATTTTCCTGTCAGAAATTTTCATATATATATATATATATATATGATTTTTCTGACAGGAATACATATATATAGAGAGAGTGTATATATTCCTGTCAGAAATTTTTATCTATGAAATTTCTGACGGGTATATATAGATAGATAGTGTGTACACACACACAAACTGAGGGAGGAGGAAAGCGAATATATTTTGGTGTGTCGTTTCTGTGTTTGTGTGACAGGACTACTGGCTTATTCGTGGCTTCTCTGGCTTATTATTTCTTCCTGTGCAAATATATATCTATATATCTCCTCTGCTGCGGGGTGGGGTGAAGAAGAAGAGGGCCACTAATAAGGACGCTTGAACGAGGGCTGCCTCCGCACTGCGGGGATAATCCGGCTCGACACCACTTTTGATGCTGATGCTGTGGAATCTTGGGAAGTGTAGTTTGTTGCGTCTAGTCTTGGCAAGAGAGGAGGCCTCAGAAAAGAAAAAGAAAAACTACAGCGCTGACGAACCGGCACAGACTACCCTTCCCAGGATTCCACAGCATATGGATCCACGGGCCGTTAAAAGCGTCGTGGAAGCGGGCTAAGCCTGCAGTGCGGATGGTGGGCGGTGTGTGTGAGGAGGATTTTGTTCCCCTCATCATAGTGTTGTATCCGCTTCCTGCGCAGAAGAACCACTTGGATTTTTTTTGTGTGAGGAGGAGGAGGAGGAGGAGGATTGAGCTGCTGCTGCTTCTTCCCTCCTGATCCTCCTCCTCCTCCTCCTCCTCCTCCGCTCTGCTGTGACTGCGAGAGAGAGTTTTGCTGCTGCCCTACTTCACTCTACTTTAGTTTCACTCACTTTACATCCGGGTTTTTTCCCTAGGCAATGGGGGCCGCAGCACAGCCCGTTCCTTAGGCAAAGGGAAATAAATTCGCCGCACCGACGCGGCGTCAAATAGTCCCCCTTCAATCTTAAAAAGAAGACCGAGGAGGAGGAGGCCCTGCCTTCCCCCCCCCCTTTAATTCCAACCCACCCTTTATCTCTCTCTCTGTAATCTGTATATGTGTATATATAAAACATATATATATATGTGTATATAATATGAGGGGAAATAATCCTAGGCGAGTGGGGGGGGGCTGCCTAGGTCTCCTCCTCCTCCCTCACAGCTTTTGTCCCCACCCTCCTTCCATTTCGGCCTCCTCTTCACTTCAGAAGAACTAGAGAAGAGGCCTGTGACTACTAAATACTACTAGAAGAGCCGCTGCTGTGGCTGTTTGTGTGAGGAGGAACACGGGAGCGCGCGCGCGCCCAGCCAGTTAGGCGCGAGACAGAGGCAGCGTGCCCGCGCCTGCCTCTCTCTAGCTCTATCTCTCGCTCTCTCCTCGTGCGCGCGCCCTCCCTCCCTCCCTCCCTCCTTCAGTCAGGCCAGGCCCGAGCAGCAGCAGCAGCAGAGCCAAAGCTAGCGAAGAAGAAGAAGACGACGAAGGGGAGGCCGGTGTTGGTGGCGCCGCGGAGGGATCCAAGCGTGAGAGAGGGTGCTGCGGCCGGGCCGGGTGAATGGGATTGAAGAAGAGTTCAGCTTCTTCTCCTCCTCCTCCTCTTCTTCTTCTTCTTCTTCTTCTTGGCTTGTTGTTTTTGTGTCACAGTTTTATTATCTCCTCTTCCCCTCTTCCTTCCTCCTTCTTCCCCATCTTCACCGTCGTCGTAGGAGGAGGGAGAAGAAGAATACTAAGAAGAAGAAGAAGAAGAAGAAGAGGACCCTGGGGAGAAGGGGAGGAAAAGGAGGACCCCCCTCAGAGGAGGAGAAGAGGAGGAGGAGGAGGAGGAGGAGGGAGCAGCCAGCCAACCAGCCAGCCCTCTCTTCCACTCCTCCCAGCTTAGATTAAAGAAAGTGAGAGGAGGAAAGAAGAAGAAGAAGAAGAAGAAGAAAAAGAAGAGGGAGACTTGGAGGCCCTGAATGAGGAGCAGCAGCAGCAGCAGCCTTCCCCCTCCTCCTTTCCTATGAAGAGGACTCCTTCCCCTCCAAGAGAGGGGGACCCCAGCCAGGAAACAACACCATCATCATCAACAACAACAACAACATCCTCCTCCTCCTCAGCATCACCAGGGTGTAGTATATCATCTCACCTTTTGGATCCCTCCCTCTTGTTTTCTCTTTCTTTTCCTTCTTCTAAGTCCTCCTCCCACACCCCAGTCCCCACCCCAGGCCCCTTTGGATGAGGATGATGAGGCCTCTCTCTTCCAAAACAGAGGGGCTTTATTATTATTTATTTCATGAGGATGATGATTGTGGTAGTCTTTTTTTTTTCCTTTATTTTTAGTGGTAGCCAAGTCCACCATGAGCCAACTTGGGAGGTCAGGAGGAGCAGCAGCAACAACTTCATCATCCCCAATAGGGGGAGCCTGCATGATGGTGATGATGATGATTGTGGTAGTCTTCCCTTTTTTCTTTTTCAGTGCCAACTTGGGAGACCAGGAGCAGCAGCAGCAACTTCAGCTCTTTTTCCCTCCCTCCCTCCATCCATCCCTCCTTCCTTCCTTCCCAACAGAGGGAGCCTGGAGGTGTGGGAATTTAATTTTAATTTTTTTTGGTTGGCTTTTTTTGTGGGTGGTTGTGTCCTTCCTCCTGTGTGTTGCTGTCACCTGTAAGTAAGTTTCTTGGGAGAGAAAGGAAGGACTGTATGGAGGTGAGAGAGGCATTTATTTGGGGCTTTGAAAGAGAAAGAAGGGGAGATGGAGGAGGAGGAGAGAGATGACACATTTGACTCTCTTTCCTTGGCTGCATCCATATTGGAGAAATAACCCGGTTTGGCCCTGCTTTAACTCTTTGTCTGACTCACTGCTATGGAATTCTGGGAGTTGGAGTTTGTTGTGGGGCCCAGAGGGCCCCACAACAAACTCCAACTCCCAGAATTCCATAGCAGTGAGCCAGACAAAGAGTTAAAGCAGGGCCAAAACCGGGTTATTTCTCCAGTGTTGTTTCTCTCATCCCTTCTTATGGTTTCCATCCAGGCCGTTTTGCTGATGGGTTGTTTTTTTCCCTCTGAGATGCTGCTGCTGCTCCTGCTGAAGAAGAAGAAGTTTTATTATCATCTTGGAAGATGATGATGCTCTTTGATGATCGAGGAGGAGTCGTAGTAAAGCTGCGGGGAAGGAGGCGTTGTGTTGCTTTTGTGTGTGTATGTGTGTGTGTCTGTGTCCCCCCCTTCTTCTCCTTCTTTTCTCCTCCCTTCCTCCTCCTCCTCTTCTTCTTCTTCCTCCCTTTTCCTTTAATTTGTCTTGGTGGCCCAAGTAGTGCTGGGAAATTTTCTCCTTTCTTTTTCTGCAACTTGTTTATTCTGAAGTCTCTGTTCAGGTGCTTCCCCCCCTTTCATCCTGGGGCAGCTCCTTTTTAAAAAATCAATTTATTTTCTTTCCTTTTTTTCCTTCTTTTTTTTTTTTAAAATGGCATGCAAAGCTGGTTGCAAAACAAAACAACACCTTTGGGATTTCACACTCCTACTCTGGCACATGTTTGGAGGGAGTGAAGAAGACGTGTCCCTTCTTCTTCTCTCACTCCTCGTTTCCATATTTCTTGTGTGTGTGTGTTTTCCAAGAGGATTAGGGTTGTGGTACGTGGGGCTCTCTGCCTTTTGGTCTAGTCCCCTTGTGTATGAGGATCTCCTTACTTTCCCCTTCTGTTTTCCTCCTTTGTTATTCTGAGCCTTACTACAGATCACCCTCCCTCCCTCCTCCTCCTCTTCTCTTTAGTCTGCAGTGTAGTTGATGCTTTCAGGGTTGCAATGGCTCCATTCACACTGGAGAAATAACCTGGTTTGTCACCGCTTTAACTCTTTGTGTGGCTCTTTGCTATGGAATTCTGGGAGTTGGAGTTTGTTGTGGGGCCCAGAGCGGAGCAGAGCTCCGCTCTGGGCCCCACAACAAACTCCAACTCCCAGAATTCCATAGCAAAGAGCCACACAAAGAGTTAAAGCGGTGACAAACCAGGTTATTTCTCCACTGTGAACGCAGCCTTAACGTCAGACTTTTGTTCTTGTGTGGGTGAATGTGAACTGGACCAACCCCATTCACATGACACCTGTCATATAAAAGGATGTTTTTGGACTTGTTGGGGTCCATTTTCAGAGAGGACGGTTTGGTTATCGGGCAGCAAAAGCTTGCAGGTGGCCGGATAAGGGATGCTGTTGCATTTGAGTCAGATGCAGTGATATATTTTTCTTTATTAGGTTGCGCAGACTTGAAGACAAGTTTTCGTAAAACCAGTTGGCTCGATTCCCAAGTAAATGTGAGGTGTCCCTAGGATTGGGGGTGTTGTTGTTGTTCTTATTTGGTGAGTGATGAACTTTTGGGAGTGATCTGTAAAGTTGTAGTAAATAGATATTTGTCCAGGCCTATGTACTTGGCAATGAACTTTGCTTTATTGGCTGGATTCTTCAGTTATGGTTGAAAGTGCTTAATGAAAGTTAAAGACTTCTGCCTATGAAACATAAAACACAGTCCTGAGGTCATTTTTAGCTCAGTAATAAACCTATGCATTTCTCTCCTGATTAACACTAGACTTGGAATTAGTACACCTGATCAAGTTAATCACAGCAAGACGTTATTACAATATTCAGGGAGAAAAGGCTGTTCATCTCTGCTGAAATAACACAACTCTGCCATAAAAATAATGTTTTTTAAAGAGCAAAGGGCAGGAACTAGAGGGAAAGAAGCATTAACAAACAACTTTCAAACCTATACATGATGCTAAGAATAGCATAGACACTGCTTTTGGCACGTGGTACTTAAACACTTAATATGTTTTACTTAGAAACACCTTCTACTGAGTGTTTTTTAAGTTTGAGGCTTTATTGAAACTAATCTACTTTGATGTCAGGTATGTTTGCAACAGGAATGTGAGAATTTGAGGGGCTCTGTTTTCATAGAAGTGCTTGCTTGCATTTTATTTATCATTTCCTTTGGCAACCCTTGGATATCTGGTTTCAGTTTTTGACAATTCCATTTTTTTTAATACTACACTGCTATTCAGGGCTGTTTGATTTTATAGTACAGCTGATGAATACTTCAATAACTATTCCTTTGAAAAATAAAACGAAACAGTATTGAACTTTTTATTTTGGTATCTGAGAGGGGGGCAGGACTGGAGGACAGCATTATTAAACATCTTTTGTGATCTAGCTTTAAATGTGGGCACATTGCTAGATCTTAAATCTGAACACTATTAACATTGCATTTAATATACCTTAGTTTTTAAAACAGTGTTTTGAAATAGTTTTTATAGCAATGAGTTCTCTGCTTTTTAAAAATAAAGTATACTGACAGTCAATGAGGAATCTGAGTAAGAGAATACCACTTTATATATACATTCTAAGAACTTATACATCCACAACACAGTTTTGTTGTTGTTGTTGTGGTACCTGCTAATTAACTATTGCATCTTTAGGGTTTTAAAATTAGCAGCACTTGAATTAAAAAAAAAAACCCTAACATAATTAGTTTGTATTGTTTCTCTAAAGTTTTGCTTGGACAATTTATGCTCCCAAGCAGCTATACTGTATTAGTCTTATTTTCTGTATTAGAAAATGAAAGTGGTCCAAATAACGCTTTTAGGAAACTGCCCGTTTTCCTCTGTTCTGGAGCTTGCACTTTTGGTTATTAGTGTGGTAACTTTTATGAATTAACTGGTTGATGGAGTGTTTATGGGAAAATAAGTGGGTTATGCTGCCCATGATATTTGGATTGATTAGTTTAGAGGAGTTACTTTCCCAGGGAAAAAAAGGAGGGGGGGGTCAATTCCATTTTATTGCCTGTATGTTGTAGTCTGTAAAGGCCAGCAAATTGGAAGCATCCTTATAGTTGCAAACCTCTGTTTGTTTGTTTACCTTGGAGAAAGCTCCATTGAATCCAGTGGATTGGACTTCTGAGTTATAATGTATTAGTTTGTGCTGTAAAGGATCTTAGGGCAGATTTCGCCATCCATTATTTAGATTACTGCCAGACAAAACTTAGTTATTGATAGAAAAGTTTATATTAGTATATGTTTGTGCTTCTGCAGTGTAAACACAAATGCAAGTTATAAGTACAGGGATTATACAACACAACTTTTCAGGCTGTAATAGAAAGAATGATTAGACTGCAGTTTTAAAGTACCGTGTTTCCCCAAATATAAGACAGTGTCTTATATTAATTTTTGCTCCTAGGTCTTATTTTCAGGGGATGTCTCATTTTTCCATGAAGAAGAATTCACATTTATTGTTGAACAACAACAAAAAAAGTATGAACATTCATTATATACTGTATATATATATATATATATATATTTATATTTATATACAAAAACTTTGCTAGGTTTTACTTTCAGGGGAGGCCTTATATTTAGCAAGTCAGCAAAAGCTCTACTAAGGCTGTGTTCACACTGGAGAAATAAACCGGTTTAATTGCCGTGGCTCAATGCTGTGAAATTCTGGGAATTGTAGTTTGTTGTGGGGTCCAGAGCAGAGCTCCGCTCCGCTCTGGGCCCCACAACAAACTACAATTCCCAGAATTTCACAGCATTGAGCCATGGCAATTAAACCGGTTTATTTCTCCAGTGTGAACACAGCCTAAGTCTTATTTTCAGAAGATCTTATTTTTGGGGAAACAGGGTATTTATAGCCTATAAACACACACACATACTTTCAAGCTTGATATCGACATAGTTAAGATTTCTAGTGGTTTAGTACAGAATAAATGTTACAAACACTTAACAAGTGTTACATGTTTCCCATAGATTTTGAAGTTTTGCAGTGTTTAACAAACTACTTGTGCCCTGATTGAACCAGAGGTATTTGTTTCAAAGTCCCATTGGGTTTTAATAGGTGAGATTTGGGCACCTACTTGTTTCTCCTGCTCCAATCAGTGTAACTTGAAAGTGATTAACTCTGGATACCACCTTGAGGGGAAACAGGTGGCATATAGGTAACACAATTAATAGGATGAACTGGCCTTTGCGTATATTAAATGTGGTAGAATTCAAAGATATAGCCTTGTTCATGTGTAGAATCAGTATAAAGAGAAATCTCGTAGCACCTTTGAGATTAACTGAAAGAAAGAAGTTGGCAGCATGAGTTTTCCTAGACTTCACTCTGTTTGCGATATGCATCTGAGGAAGGAGACTGAAATCTACGAAATCTCATGCTCCCAACCTCTTTCTTTCAGTTAGTCTCAAAAGTGCTACAAGATCTCTCTACATAAATTAATTGCGTTGGTAATACAGAAAAGCTTTTCATGTTTTGGGCCATTTGGCTCTTATAACGATGATATTACCTGGCCATATATTTGAGTGTAGCAGAGTTGTGCTGCTATATTGTTCAAACTTTTATGGTGGTACGAGTTCTGATAGTTACTTAGCATGGTTGTACTTTGTACTAGGGAATTTAAACAGGAATGAGTTGCTTCATTATAACAGAGGTGGTGTTACTGCTAGATTTGTTGCTGAGTCAAAGTGTTTCCAGAGATGCTTCATTGTGAATATAATATATAATAAAAATTATAATTTTTCTGAGGAAAAGACAGCTGAATGAAGGTGGTTGTTTTCTACCCCTTACTTGGGAGTAAAACCATATGAAAATAAGCATGTATTGGAATTCAGTCAAAAAGAGTTAAGATGAGTATACTAAACAGAAAATATGTCCCCATTCTTTTACTATACAGTACAGTTAGTTTTTTTGTAAATAGCACAGGAAACGTAGAAGCTTGTTGAGTTATAATGACTTTGGAGAAAAAAATTCCCAACAGTTCTTATGATATATATATATATATATATATATATATATATATGATTTAAATCTTATCCATTATTAGCTAGCAGAGAAAGCAAAAGTATATGTGTCCTTGCATGTTTTTCATCTGCCTGGCATTTAACATCTCTGTATACTGAGCCACATGTAATTCATAATGCTGCTGTGCATATTCATCTGTTATTAGTCTACATTATTGTGTGAAAAGCTTGGAGAGTAAAAACAGATTCCTTCCTTCCTGTTGTGGAGGACTTTTTGAATGTACATTGTTCCTGTCGTGCATGTTTCAAAAGAGTACTAGTTAATAACAACAATAAACTATACTTGAATGCTTCAGTGCTCAAATTATTGTTCACAAATATTATAAATAGAAAATATATTTTAATCATATTTGATCTGTTAGCATGGGTTTGATAAGACCCATGTATTGCTAATGGAAAGTTACATGTCAGTTCCATTGGCAACTACAATATTAACTAATTCTTTAATGGTTAAACCCAAACAATGATATGCAGATCTACCAAAATCTTGAACGTGTATGAAAATGATTTATTGAAAATTGCCATGCATTTGTTAAGCCTCTTAGTGAAGTTAATTTTAAAAGGTAGGAGAAGTTCTAAAATGTAGAACTAAAGTTCTTCTCTTTAAAAGGTAGGAGAAGTTCTAAAATGTAGATTAAGTTTCAGACCACAATGCAGAAATAATCCAGTTTGAGACTGCTTTAATTGTCCTGGCTCAGAGCAATTCCCAATCATTCAGCCGGGGCAGTTAAAGCAGTCTCAAACTGGATTATTTTTGCAGTGTGTTTTGAACCTTAGAGAGCTTGGTACTTCTGCAGAAGTTTGCTGTTTTTGTCAGTTCTGTGCCTGAGAGAAGTTTTTGCTTTGTGAAACTCCTGACAATTAAAAATTAAACTCCAAATCACTGACTTATACTGACCAAATTTTCAATCATGCCCTTTAAAACATCAAATAAACACAGAATCCATATTGCATTGGAAATGAAATCCAAGACTTTTAGGATTATATGTAGTCTAACCAAATTGTCCATAGTAGCTGTAGCACTTGTATAAATGAGATATGATTTTAGTAGACAAAATTATTGAAAATAAGTATTTTTACTTGAAACCAAAGTAGGTTTTCACTGGTATGTCAGACATACCTGTGAGACATGTGATGCAACACCACTTTTTTTTTAGAAGTGCAGAAATATGAGACTGTATAAAACAATGTCTCACTGCTGGAAGAATGGACTCTCTGCGGGGAATGGATTCTGCCTCCTCCTTCATGCCTCCTCATGTGTTTTGGGGTTGGGGGACCCTGTAGAGCAGATTTGGAAGAGGGTAGGGATGTGGAGCGAGAGGAAAGAAAAATTACTTATGTGGTGTTGGGTGGAACCCATAGTAATATATGTTGTTGTTGTGTGCCTTCAAGTCGTTTCTGATTTACAGTGACCCTAACATAAGCCTTTCATGGGACTTTCTTGGTAAAATCTGGTCAGAGTAGGTTTGCCCATGCCTTCCTCTGAGGACATTATCATTACTGTTGTAGCCTCCTGCCAGATGATGATGACGACTGTTTTCCCCCTTCCATCCTACATAGTACTCCTTATCACTTACGCAGTCTTACACTTAGTGATGGAAAACATACATTCTTTAAAAGATGTTTGAAGGATACCTTTCAAAAGCAAGTGAATGGATGTCCTAGTCCTGATACTGGAAAGAAGTTTGAAACACTCTTATCCTGTACTGAATTTAAAAAGAAGTGTAAATATTAAATGCAGAAGCGTTAGACAGAGAATGAGAGACTACATAGCCTGATAATATCCTGAATCCGTAAAACTGTGGTCCCGAGCACACTGCAGAAATAATCCAGTTTGACATTTTTTAACTGCCTTTGCTCACTGTTAGGGAATCTTGGGCTCTCTGACAGGGAAGCCTAAATGACTCACAAAAACTACAGCTCCCAGAATTCCCTTGCACTGAACCAGGGCAGTTAAAAGCGGTTTCATACTGGATGATTTCTGCAGTGTCTTTTGGACCTATGACAGCACTTTTTGGACTTTGTAAGGAGGCTAGTGGAAAAAAAATCTCACATATACAAGCCAAAGTGTGCTTTTTATGCTGAGTTTTTGGCTGTATACAGAACATGAACTATCAGTACTTGAAGAGGAGTAGCACCAGTACAAAGGCATTGATTTCTTTTTTCCTCTTCCCCTCCTGCTGTGTTTCCAAGTATTGTTAACCATGTGCTATGCTGAAGCAATATACTTTCATGTAATATCATAGTTGATCTCCTCAGTCAATTAGCAATCCAAGTCTTAGCATCTTTAAATCCAAACTTCTGAGTGATCACAATATTTTTTTTCCTGATAAACTGACTTGTAGTAGCCATGGCAACAGCTGTCTTGGCTTTTTATGGACAGTTCTGTTGCTTCATCTGCAGGCTTCATCAATACTTCTGCTGCCTACTGAGGGAAGTACAATAGACTCTCTCCCATTTGGTTTTGCATGGCACATTGTGCTCTTGCAATATGCCACCGAGTGGCTTTCATGTTCCAAAAGTTTATGGAATGCTTTCCTCTTTCTGCCAAATAGTTTTATAAAGGATAGTGTTGCCACCTCTGGTGAAATGCTGTGACATTTATGTTATGATTTTGAATATAGATTGTGTCTAAATTCTTCACCAGCCTTAAGGGAATTAATGAAAAGAAACAGTTGCAAGTTTGGAACAGACAGTACTTGTTGCTTTCTAGAAACTTTCTTAATAACAGGGAACATACCTTTCCTTTGCTGACCTAGAGTGTGACAAACAGTTCCAAAAAGCCTCAGCTGAAATTGTCTTAGTTTTCAGTTATATTCTGTGCTTTTCTGTTATCTAAAAGGGCAGACTCCTACTTTAATGGATGGTAGAGTGGTGAATGTGTATTTGTGACATATTTAGGCAAATGATGATTGGCCCAGAAGCTACACTCATCTTTCAAAATGCAACTTCTTAATATTTTTTTTTATCAGTATGTTTTATAGAACATGTTGAATTAGGAAGGAAAAAAATCATGTTGTCCTAAATAGATGAAGATATGATTTGGCATGCTTATTTGATTTTTGTTTAGTACAGAAAAATATACCGTACTGCATAAATTATCGGAGAAATTCCACAATAGTTAACAGTAACTGAACTGAAATATTTCATTATGGAAAATTCAGTGAAGTGCATTCAGTTTCATTTAAACGTTTAAACACTTTCAAAGTTTACCTGGAAATTACTTTTATTGGAATAGTGTTAATTATTATACGACACAACAACTAAAGCATGCCTGAAGAACTTATATATGGTACGATTAAATTTGTGTGGCATTGTGTGTTCACCAGTGTCTGGCTGCCAGCCTAGCATAGCTTGTTAATGGAATGGATTCCTCTTCTTTCCACATATTCCTGATCTCTTTTGGAGAGCAGATTTGGGGTGCACAGGCGAGCATAGGACAGGAAAGCCCCCTTATATAACATTGGGTGTCACTTATGGTATTGATTCATTACATTACTGATCTTATGAAAAAATATTTAAAGTTAGCATTTGTGGTTATAATAGCATTGATAATACTGACATGACTTTCTGCAAACTCAGGTATTCCTAATCTTGTTTTTGCATTGAAAGTAAAATTGAATGTACTCCTAAACTTTACTATTACTGTTAATTATTATTTTGATGCATATGGGTGACACCACTTACATATATACAGATATGATTAATGGCAAACCTTTACCTGCATTTCGGTGAGAATTTTTGTGTAATACCTGGAAATGCAGATCAGATAATCAAGAACAGACTTGAAGATTGAGAAGAGGTTCTTTAGGCTTTTTATTAACTGCTTTTTGATTTTTGTTCCTTTAGGCCTAAGGCATCAGATAGATGGGATCTACCCTGGTTAGTACTTGGTTGGGAGGTCACCAATGAATGCCAGGTGCTGTAGGCTTTATTTCAGAGGAAAGAACTGGCAAAACCACCTCTGAGTATTCCTTATGTAAGAAAACTCTATGAAATTGCTGGGGTCACCATAAGTCACCAGGTGATTTGAAGGTACATAACACAGGGAACAGAAAGCTGTAAACATTTATGAAAAAATGCAGTTGTGGTCATTGGCTGTGGTTTGCAGCCAACTAATATGACAGTCTCATCCATAAGCTGAGCTTCCCATTAAGCAACATGTTCATGTAAATCAGTTTTTTTTCCACCTGAGATTAAACAGGTGCTAGATCTAACAACAGAATGAGACTTCATCACCTACTTGTGCTGTAAGATACACCTGACTTCCTGGCCAAGGATGAGATGCCAGAGGTAGCAAAGATAGTATTCAGATGGGTTAAAGAGGGAAGAATTTTTAAAAATGATGGCTTGAATATGTTGCTACTCTGTGGTCTGCACCAACTGTGAGCTACAGTGAATGGCAGCCCTCATTCCAAGAGATACAGCCTAATTAATGTATCAAAAAAGTTGCCAGACATTGAAAGTTCTGTTATTGAGACATTAGAACTAAGAATATTTCATGACAAGATACAGAAACTATTAGAACATCTAATGTTTGTGTTGGATGATAACCTCGAGGACCTTAGAAACGAGGGTTATAGGACTGAGTTTCTTTTCATGTGATTGTGAAGAGGGAGGAGACAGGATCATCATTTCACAAAATGGGTTAATATAATACACCTAGTACTAAAACCTGTTGGAAACTGAGGGGACACAGAGGGCATTAATGTCAAAAGGTCTCAAGAATATGACTTCCTTAGGAACATTGTACTGTACTCTGCATGCTACCCATATAAAGTATAAGTCATCTGATTCACTGATCAGTTTGCAACAAGTGGGATACAGAGCATTAAAAGGCCTAGGAGTACCCAGTGATGTTTTGGCATATCCTGTGGCATTAAGTTGAGCTCCTTCATAAGATGAGAATGCACCCCAGATAGGGTTTTCCCTTCAAATTGGTATTACCGAAGAGTTAACAGATCCTTACAGGCTGCATGCACAATATCTTTGTGAGTTCAGTTGTGTGGAGCACTTGCCATCTCATTTTGTGAAGCTTTAGGGTGCATCTGCATTAGAAATAATGCAGTTTGACACCACTTTAAATGTTACAGCTTCATCCTATGGAATACTGGGATTTGTAGTTTTACAGGATCTTTGGCCTTCTCTGCCAAAATGCCTCACAAGGTTACAAATCCCCAGATTCTATATGGTGAAGCCATGATGCTTAAAATAGTGTTAAACTGCATTTTTTCTACAGTGTAAATAGCATCCCTAAAGTTATATGTCCCAAATGCTAGATGAGCCTCAGCTCACACTGAAGCTGGATGATGATTTCTAAACAAATTTTAAGTTAGATAGCATGAAGCTGCAGCCATATTATCATTTCAGATAGTTCCGTGGCTTTCTCCATCATATTATGAATCATCAATTGACACATGAAAGCCATTTGACTGACTGATTCAAGAAATGGAGGCCTGATGGTGACTAATTTTCTTTTCTCTCTAGTTTTGCAAAACAAGCTAATTCTGCTTTTGCTTTGAAATTTGGTCATTAAGATACCAATAGGATGGGAACAAAAGTGTGAGATGGCGTATTGGATTTGCTCCTTAAATCCACCTATGGAACTTCAGGTTTCTCACATCTGCCTTGGGTTTGCCATTGTGACAGATGTATCTCACTCCCCCCCCCCCCCCGGTTTTCTGGTTGCATGTTGTACAGTTATGTTCTGATAAATATGTTGGTTATTTAGGTTCCTATGTGATTGGAGCAAGTAATAAAATAGTATATGAACAGTACTTAGTTAGCCATGAAATCAGTATTGTCTGGCTTGAGTTGCATGAAGTGCTATATTTTTACTATTTCTTTGTATAACCTAAATAACTTAATACCACCTCTCTTGCTGTCTCTAGACTAGATTCAGTCAATGAAAGATATACTAAAAGTAATTTGATCCTCAGTTCTAGGTGTTTTAGTCCTTAGGGAGATGTTGGAGTACAAGTCACAGTTGGGGTACAGGTCTAAGAGAATAATTTGTAGGGGGATTAGGAGTCCCCAAACTGTGCCCTTTAAGAGATTTTGAACTTCAGCTCCCAGAAGCCTCAGCCATGTTGGCCAATAAAGTGGGATTCTGGGAGCTGAAGTCCAAAATCCCTTAAAGAGCACAGTTTGGGGACCACTGATCTGAAGTAAGGGGATGACAGATTTTCCCTCTTTGAAGTAGACAAAAATAAAAATAAAGATCTGACATAGACAGATACAATATGCCCTCTGTATCCACGAATTCTACCATCCATGGTTTAAAAATACTTAAAAACATAATTTCCAAAAAGCAAACTATGATTTGACATTTTATATAAGAACATCATTTTACTATGCCATTGTACTGAATGTGAATGAGGATCCATTGGTTTTGGTATCCAAGGGTGAGGGCAGAGCACTGGAACCAAACCCCAGTGGATACTAAGGGCCCAGTGTATTTACCTTTGGGTGCTGATATCCCAGATAACCTGGCCAATACAAATTTATGACATATCTATACATAAAGAAGAATTTGTAGCTAGTAATATACTGTTGGAGGAAATACCAATATAGTACTTGATAAACCCAGAGATAAGAAATTTAGGTAAAAATGACACTATGTTATGTTTAGAGAACTAACATGGTGTAGTAGTTTGAGTGTTGGAATATCACTCTGGAGACCAGGATTCGATTCCCAGCTCTACCATGAAACCGACTAGGGTTTCATAATTAATGATTAATACTTATAAAATGATTTATGATTTTTGTGAGTCCTGTTACTTTTTATTCAATCTACCTTAGAACCTTCCTTTCTCCCTGGCTGCTTGGACTTATCCTCTCACTTTTAAAGTTATTGCCCTCTCACATATTATCAACAGTATTTGTAACCATCTCTGGTGTCCTGTTTACTCAACCATCTTCCTCTGTCTTCCATTTAGTATCTCTCTGTGTTGTAGACATCTTGCCTTCGTTCTCCTTATATCTTTTTTCTTCCTCTGTACCTGCCATCTCTTTCCTCTAATCCCTCTATCCACTTTCTCTGATTGCCATTTCTCTGTCTGTCCTTCCTCTCCTTCAGCCAGCAGTTCCATATTGTACACCTGTGCTACATTGCAAGGCAGGGAGCTTTGGGTTCCCTCTTCATCTCTGCTTCTCAGGCTGCTTGTTTGCCATAGAATGAAAGGGCAGAAGGGGAAGTGACAAAGCAAAGGAGCATGAAAATGAAAACACAGTTGGCCTTCTGTGTCCACTGATTTCTTATCCATGGATTCAACCATTCATGGCTTGAACATATTTTAAAATACTGTATGTATAAATTGCCAAAAGCATACATTGATTATGCGATTTTATACAAGGGACACTGTGTTACTGTGCCATTGTATTTAATGGGATTTGAGCATTCATTCATTTTGTATCCATGGGGTGGGGGCGGGGAGATCTTGGAACCAAACCCCAGTGGATACCAAGGGCACACTGTACTGTTTCCATATTATTCCTGGGGGAAATTCTGTAAAAATTACATTGAATTTCATTAAGGGAAAAATGCTTCATTGTTGTTTTTTTTTTTAATAATCAGTATCAACACGTGGATTCTGGTCACCAAGAATCATGACTGAACTTCCTAGTTCTGTAAGTCTCAGAAAAATGATTTCACTATAGCCGTGTTTGTTGCAGTTTTAGGGCCAATTGACAGTTGGAGGGTGAATTATTATTTGAGCAGAGAATATACTTTCATCTCACTCAAATAGAAAGCATACTTCAGAACTGTACACACATAGTCTTAAAACTGTTACAAACCAAATTAGGAATGTCTTAATAGTATCCATAATATGTTCTGTTCTTGTACCGTTGTACTTTATAGATTATAGCAAAACCTTTGACTGTGTAGAGTGTGGTAATGCCACAACATCTGACTGTCCTGATGTTTAACCTATACTTTGGATAAGAGGCCACTGTCGGGACACAATATGGAGAAACAAAATGGTTTTGCAATGTCAAATGGGTTAGACAAGGTTGTATTTTATTACCCTTTCTTTTTAGTTCATATACATAACATATCATATGGAAAGCAGGACTAGACTCAGATGAAGCAGCTTTAAAAATTGGGATAAGGAACATCAGCACTTTAGAATATGGAAATGTTACCATATTAACTTATAGAAAGTAGCAAAAATTTGGAATGAGTAGTGATGAAAGTTAAGGAAAAGATTTCAGTTGAATATTTAAGAAGTCAAAAAATAATGACCATATAACTTTACATAACTTTAAAGTGGCTAACAGAAATCTTGAAATTAATGAATTCCTATACCTTGGCTTGGGCATTAACTAAAATGGAGACTATAGCCAAGAAATCAGAATATTAAGACTTGGATAGGCAGCCATGAATGAAGTAGATAAGATCCTTAAATATAAAGACATATCATTAGATAGCAAAGTCAGACTCACCCAAGCCATGCTATTTCCAATTTCTATGTATGTTTGTGTAAGCTAGATAGTGAAGAAAGCTTTCAGGAGGAAAATCAACTCAACTGAAATTTGGTGCTGGGGAAGAAGAGTTCTACAGATATCATGGATTGCTAAAAAAATAAGAAAAAAAAGAATCTTTTACAGCACATCAAGCTTGAACTCTTACTAGAAGTGAAAATAACTATACAGTGGCTGTTGTACTTTGGGCATTTTGTGAGATAATGTCATTTTTTTTAAAAAAAACAAACAATACTGTTCAGTAAAGTAGAAAACCTTAGGAAAAGAGGGTTTGATTCAATCAGGGAAGCCATGGCTCTGAGCTTGCAAACCTTGAGAAAGACACTTGATGCCTGGGGCTCTTAGAGGTCCCTCATTCATAGGGTTATATGTTGAAGTTGACCCGGCAGCAAATAACAACAAACAACATGTACCATCAGCCTAGGGTGGAAAGTACATTCCTGAACAGAAAGATAACTGGAGATAACTGCAATCTACTGTCAAATGATGTTTTTCAAGAAAGGTGAAGTATCAGCTCCCAAACTCCAGCGCCCTACTCATGGTGATCTTAGAAGGCTCTTTTTTCAGTAATGATCTAGAGCAAAAAAGGGGACAGATTAGATATGCTCTGTTGATTATTAGTGAGCCAGTAGAGCCACTGTGGTGTAGTGGGTTGACTGTTGAATTATGATTTTTGGAGACCAGGGTTCCTATTCCTGCTCAGCCATAGAAACCATTGGGTGACCTTGGGGAAGTCATAGAGTCACAGCCTCAGAGGAAGGCAAAGCCTTTCTGAACTAATCTTGCCATAAAAAACCCATGATAGATTTGCCTTAAGGCCACCATAAGTAGGAAATAACTTGAAGACACACAGCAACAACAATTGAAACTGCAGACAGTTGAATTACCTGTTGAATTACCTAATTGGCAGGCAGAATTCTATAACCTAGAAATAAAAAAGTGCAATATTCCCTGACATATAAACAAAGACATTGTTATGAACAATAAAAACTTGCATATGTTAGCCAGGATTATCAACAATAAAACAAACTAAAATAGAACTGTAAAAGCCAAAGAAGAATGTTATTAAAAACTTATTTAGAAGAAAGACAGAATTTAACTTCACTCCTTAAATCTGTAAATTGCAGGCTTGTGAAGGAGATAAATGTATAAATCTTACTTAATCTGGACCCAATAAGAGGAGTATTGGCAAAAATTCAACTAGCCTGTAATGGAAGTTGAAATTAAAATAGCTATAAGGTGATTGAATCTGGAAAAGTCTCCTAGCACAGCTGGCCTAACAGGGATGTTATAGAACATTCAAAGACAGTGGGATTCCACATATCAAATTTATTCACTTATGCCCTGATGGAAGTTCACTTATCTGAAAGCTGGGAACAAAGTCGAATTGTGAACATTTTGTAAATGGGGGTCAGATGCTTGATAATTAGTAGCCTCTTGCCCCATAGCATTATTGAATCAAAATACTGGGTTGCTGACATCAAGTCTAATCAACCATCTAAACTAACTTATATTAGTGATCACATATATTAGTGATCACATAGTCATAGGCTTTAATGTATATTTTGCTGATATAGTCAGGCAACTACTGAGTATCGATTTCAAAAGCAACATGTACAGGTGAGTGCTATCCAAACGACCCTACTGAATAGTAAATGAAAGAAGTAATAAACCAAAACAGCCTTGCTTTGAGATATTTTTAAGGACACCACAAAGTCTTTCCCTTCTCTCCTCTCCTTTGACATGCTCAAAGCTTTAGACAGGGTGGAGTGGATATACCTATTCCGATTCCTCAAACATCTTGGTTGTCACAACTTTGTGTCTTTTGTGATTAAGATGTATGAGATAACATACGTGTATGAAACAACACTCTATCCTTATAGATTAGTGCAATTGTGGCAATAAGTGTGTGTGTGTGGGGGGGCATTTTCTTCCTGCTGAGAAAGCTGCACAGGTACATTTTTGGCATCTGGAAGTAGCATTTTGCTTCTGGTCTGTTTTATGTCTATAATTAGGGATGAATCTAGCAAAAATGCTGCGTTTGGAATTGATCTGGTCTGTTTTGATTTTATTCAGAGATGAGAAATCACTCCGTTTGCAGAAAAAGTATATGGGACCAACAGGATGTACTTTCTCCACTTCTGGATTAGGCGAGTCAGACTGCTCACTTGCCTGTAATAACCATGCAACCACTAGTAGACCTTTGCAGGGTGAACATGAACATAGAAAGTCTTGTCGGTAAATGAAGAGGGGTGTGCTAGTTTCTGTGCAAATTATGTCCTACTCTTTCTGACATGGCCATTCCAGATCTGGAAAAAAATAGAACATTTTGGCACCCATACTTGTCTCAAGATCAATACAGTCCAGATTTCTGTATTTAAATTCTCCAGTGGAAATTCTCCATATGTAATGGCAGAGTTTGACCAGCTTGACTTTGCCATTCCTTTTTCAAATAATTTAGAGGCAGAAATCTCAAAAGATCTGTAGGGTTGCACTAGACAGGCCTTTGTTTTAATCCAGCATTCTTCTTATGTTTTTAACAGATACCCAGAAGTGACAAACCAGTAAAACAAAACAAAACAAAACAAAACAAAAAATAAAAATTAAAACTTGGTTCTCACTTAAATTGACACTTTTTGGCAGGATACCTTGAAACAAAACATTTGTTATGCCTAGGATTTTCTTCTTTTTCTAATTCCTTACAAAGGTAAACTTACTAAATGGCAAGGAGAATATTTTACAGTGATAGTGACTACATAGAGATGAGTTAACAATTATAAATCAAAACAAACTTTCTGTCAATTTTTTTAAAAGGTGATCATTAAAGCTTTTGGATACCCCCTCTTAACTTCAAAGTCGAAAGACCTGAAAGAGCTAAGCAGTAATATTTGGTTGGGCAAAAATTGATATACTGCCCTATTGTACACATATGCCTATACAAAATCTGCTATGAGAAGGCAAGTGAGATATTTTTTAAAAAAACACTTGATTTTCTTTTGTTCGCTTATGATTAATAAAAAAGCATAGGTCATCCTTCTGCAAAACATGGAGCTTTTGGAAACTTTCTTTTGAATTCTTGGTCTGGGATAATCCTTGTTGCTTCACTGAAATCCTCAGTTGTTGTCCTGTTATGTTGATACTGCTACTTGATACAGTTTTGTAGATAGATGCTAATTGCTTGCTCCCTGGCATGTCATATTTTCTTTGATGATGAAAATAAAAGACCAAAATTGCAAAAAATGACTGCAGAGGATGTTGCAATGCTGAAAATGCAATCCAACTTTTTTCATTGTGTAAATTACTAGATTTTGGTCTTCCATGGACTTGCCATTCTCTTTCTAACGTACACTTTAGATTTGAAGAAAAATAATTAAAGTTGTAAACTGTTGTAGGAAGTAATGCCTTGCTTGACAAGTACACATGTAGAGTAGGTTTTCACACATGCTGCTAAACCATGGTCTAGTGTTACAAGAGTGAGCTACAACAAGCCTCAGGTTCATGTATCTTCTCTCCTCTTCCTATGGTGTGGTCACAAAGAGGAGCTGATAAAAGTTTCTGTATCTATTTAATAATAATGTTGCTTGAACCTAACAACCTAGTCTTATGTATGGTTTTTGAGAACAAGCCACTTTAGTAAGCTACAGTCTAAAGCAGACATGCTTCCAATCTACAGTGTTAAAAGTAAACACAGTTCTTACAGCAAATGTGCAGAGAGAAATGTGAGCATATAGATCACCATGCTTTGCTCTTATAACACTAATCTGTACTTAACAGCAATGAAGGGGAAACAAGTGCCTGGTTGCTTAAAGGGAACTTGAATTTTTTTCTTTTAGCTGGCTATTTTAACCATGTTTTAAACCATTTATTTATATTGGATGCTTTTGGATGAGGTTTCTTCTGTTTACATGCTGATGGGCTGCAAAGTTAATGTAGGTCTGGACATTGCTGGGAACTGGGCATGTTACAGAAAGATCTTTAATGGGTGCTGCTGCTGTATTTGTATCATTACTATCATTATGTTTTAAATACTTTCAGCTGTTTTAAATTACGTAGTATTTTTCATGGGATAGCTTAACTGTCTTGATTATTTTTCCTTTGTGATACTTTGTTTTTGAAATATGCAGATCTGTGAGACAAAATTTATAGAGGTTTAAGGGTAGCCTTTTTAAAAAATAGATGCACTGGAAGTTGTCATATTTGGAGAAAACATTGTGTGTACAAGGTGTGTATGCACATGGTATGTGCAATTGTGCATAGTAACCTTTTGTCCAGATTCTGAGTTATTAAAAGATGAGAATAATTACTTGTTAAATCTATTCCACTTGAACTATTTTTATAAGATGTTCTAATTGGTATATATGAGTGGCTTTTATGTCTTTCAAATTAACTACCATTATGGATGGATGATATATAGTTGCACAAGTTCTCCCACTATGTCTCATAGTTTCTTCACACACACAGTTCATACTTAACATCTGTGCAACTTTGAAGCTTATACAATTTTAGTTAAAGGTGAATTGATTAGTTTCATGCTTGTCAAGAACTGGCTTCATTATTCTGTTTGAACACTTTTTGAAGGATAAGTAGATTACATAAACAGGAGATCTGTTGCGTAGGAATCTAAATGAACCAGGGCTATAGCCTGCTCTGGATGGAGTGGCATTACTTCTAAAAGATTTGTTGCTTAGCTTGGGAATTCTCTTGCATCTATGGTCAGGTGGCATAGCAGATTGTCAGAAGTCCATATGAGATCATGGTCTTACTATGTCAGGTTTATATCCCTTTCTTGGGGAGGATGGCTCTGACAACAGTGTTCCTATCCTCAATCAACAGTTACCCTTCCAAGTTTTGGAAATGACAGGTAATGTACAGTGCAGCCACTAAAATTTTGCCAATTGTGCATTTTGTAGCCCACTTTACGTTGGCCTTATAACATTAGTGACTCCCTGTTTGTTTTCAATCTAGTCATAATTCAGTGTGCTTTTTTGAGCTATAAAACCTGCTTTAGGCCAAGCAATATGAAAGACTGCCTCCTTCAGTGTCACCCTGCCAGTAATATATGTTCATCATTAGCAGGGCCCTGTTGTTTGTCCCAAGACCTAGAGAAGCTAGATTGGTAGGTATTTTAGACAAGGCCTTTTCAGTAGCAGCACCCTAGTTGTGTAAATCCCTCCCATGATAGGTGAAATTGCAGCTTCTTTATTAAACTTCAGATGGTTAGTGTAAAGGCTCTTCTTTTCTGTCGCACTTTTGATGTTCTATAATATTTTGTTTTCCAGTTTTAATTCACTCTCAGATTTTATTGTATTTTTTTTCTTTTGTTTATGATTTTATATTGTGATTTATTTATTTATTTTTGGCCTCTTTCCAGGCAATACCTGGTGGACAGAGGGTATGGTTTTTAAGTTTAATAAACGACCCTCCGGAAGAAAATGTGTCACAGATGTCTGAGGAAATTCACATTATACCTTAAATCTGTACACAGGATCTGAAATGCAGTAAATAGGAAATGTAGGTTATTTTATCATATTTTGTTGTTTTTCCTTCAGATCTGTTCTGCAGTTCCCACTTGAATCACTAATACTCCTTGGTGTAAATAGTTCTTTATATGGAATTGTTAAAGTGCATTTTTAAGCAAGTCTTCTATATGTGTCCTAAACCAGTGGTTTTTAGGAAGGTACAATTAAATTAGTATGAGTATTTTGTGTATGATTTCAATGTTCATTTCAAGGTCAGACATGGCTGACATGATACATGAAAATCTAAATAGCATTAATAATCCAAATCTATAGTTGTGCTTTCTATAAAACTTACAATAAACACAAACTCTAAGAACTTCCTTGTGATTTTACTCCCCTCCTTTTATTAAAAAAAACTTACTTAAATATATGCAAGAAATATTCCTTTTATATCTAGGTTGTGAGTTTAAAATAATTTTCTGCATTTAATATTTTATTTGTGATAATTATTGCAAAACTTCTGTTTCGACGTAATGGTGGCAAATTTATGTATTTTGAATGCATTAATCTTCAGACAGTGAACTGTAGATTAGAAATGCAAACTGAACAAAACTACAAATTGTGGATAGAAATTACCTGAATAACTTTTACAAGTAAATTATAGATGCTTGGCTCTGGATTTGGACCTGAGTATGGAGATGGGGAATTTTAACCACTTTCCTCTCCTCTCCCCATTGCATTTACCCTGAATCAGGCCCACTTTCTAATAGTCTATATAGAATATAAAGTTCATTTCTTAAACCTACTGAAGCACCACCATTCCACTCTTTACTTGCAGTTCTTTCAACAGTCAAGTGCTTAAATTGAATCCAAGGATATTTATATAAGCATTCTTTTGGAATATGCAGTAGTAGCTTATATATTGGAATAATATGGTTTAGAGCAATGAACAGGCAGCCATTAATAAACACTTATGCGTAATGCAAGGAGTGCTATATGGGGAGCTTATCCTTTTCTGGTACTCAAGACTTTTTTTGGGGGGGGGTCATATCTGTAAAGATTATAATACTGTATTATTGTAGGGATACTCATCTATGCTTTGGCGTTAAGAGTGACAATCGGGTGAACTACCAGCAAGATTGTCTGCATCTCAAAATACTGTGAGCTTGGCTTGACTTTTGCTGCCAAATAAATAAACAAGGTTGTTAACAGCTGGGGGAAATGGCATACCATTTTCATTTCCCTTAAATCAGTTTTTCACATTTAAAAAGTAAAGAAAGGAACAGTCAGTGGGGAATTTTCATATAACACTTGTTGGCCATCAGTGTATCTCACCTACATTGGGCATAAGGAATGGAACCTGACTTACCAGGAGAGCCAATTTACAGGACTGTAGGGTGGTTCAGGGCAGCACAGAGCCACTATTTTCCTTTGCTGCACAGTGTTGTTTTCCTAGAAGCCTGAGTAGTTTGTGGAGGGATGATCTATCAATGAGTGGATGGGCTGGTCTTGTGTAGCATGGTGGGTCCTTCCTTGGATGGGAGTGAGATTGTAGGCTTTCCTCTAGGCCACTTGGAGAGGAGGTTAAAGTTGCTTCCTCACTACTACTCTGGCAGTCTGGCATTTGTGCCTACTCCAGATTTCTCCCCTGCCACTCAGTGACTTCTACCTACATCAAGCTATTTGGAGTCTGGTGGAGAAGGGCTGATATAGTCCCCTTATGTCTGAATGTTTTACTACTAAGAAACAGTGGTATATCTAGGGTTGGTGTCACCTGGTGCAGTAATTCATTTTTAGCCCTATCCATTGACCACCTCCTATACCACACCATACAGGATTCTTAGTAATGTTTTTTGTACTGATGTTACTCATAAATCATAATTCCAATATATCACTGAATGCAATGGCAATAGTTGTAATATACACCACTAGCAAAATTAAAATTATGCCTTTACATTGCAATTTCATACACACAGCCTAAATGTATTTATATGTACACTGGTTCAGGTGATTAAAGTGAACATTTGGTAAGATGTGATATTTAAAAAGAATTTTTTTAAAAAAAAGTTTTTATTTTTTTACTTTTAAAAATATTTTTAAAATTATTTTTTAAAAAAATCTGGGGCCTTCCTTTTCTCTTCCCACTGAGCCTCACTCTACTTGCACTTCAGCATTGTAAAGGGGCACAGGCAAATGCCACAGCCCTTTTCTGCCAAAAGACAGATGCTGGGGGAGTAGTGGTGTCACCCCCTCCTCTTACGGTGTCACCTGGTGTGGCCTGCACACCTTTAGTGCTGCCCCTGCTAAAGGGAGAGGATGTGACATTACTCTGATGTTTTCTTCTTCTTCTTTCTCATCTATATAATGAAGGGGTTGAGTACTCTGGAAATTCTACCACAAGCATATGCATAGTTGCACTGTTTAACTTGGGCCTGACACAGAAAGGCCAAAAGAAGTGGCTTTCAGATGCTTTGGGGGCATGACATTCAGATGATGCACATCCCCAGAGCAGCTAGAAGCCACTCAGAGGCTATGCTTACAGGTCAAGAACCACCCCAGAAAGGAGCGGATTAAATTCGCTCCTGTTGACAGCCTGTTTGGGGGCTGCGGTGGTGGTCCGCTTTGGAACCAGGCCATGCGGTTGCCACGGTCCTGGCACGGCTGGGGCTAGAGCTGCCAGGGGCCGCTCCTTCCGGACCTTTTGGGCCGACTGCTTCAGTCAGAAGGTTCCCCAGATCTTTCTTTAACTTTGAATACTTGTGGAGAAGGATATATTCAATGAGACAGGTGTCTAGTAGCTGTCTTCAGCAGGCTCCTGTAGTTTGAAGTTGTAGGAAACCAAACTGCTAAGATTTACTTTTGTCTGTTCCACCTACTGGAAATAGGCCTATGGCTACCAAAAGGACAACTGGGAGCTAAAAGTGGGGTGGAGGGCTATCAGTGACTGGGGATATGATGGGCTACCGGAGAAGATTTCATTTCTACCACAGATGAGATGCTTTTTGAAAACTTGCTTTATTCTGAACTGGCTGTCTTTTATTTTACTTCTTTATAGAAAAGTGTCTCTTTTATTGATTCTCTTGTGAAAGCAGCCATGCATTCTGTGCACACTTTAATATGTATCTGAATGCATAGTGTTATTTCAGTACCAGTGAAACAGTTTCTCTTTGCCAAATAAGCAAACAAGGTTGTTTGCAGTTATGGGAAATGGCATACCATTTTCATTATTTAGTCCCAGTCTGTCTAATTTGAGTTACTTCTTCAGGGAAAATTTTAGGGTCTTGGAAGAGAGTGCTTCCAATTTTGTTCAGCTAATATTTTACCAAAAAGGTAAAAATAATAATTTATTTCATGAGTTTTCCAAATTGTATTTTACACTTTTCTCTCTAATTTGTTGTTTCAGTTAAAGTTCTACCTTCAAATTAATAAAAATGTAACAGATTTTAAATTATACATGCCAGTTTCATTGGAAATGCCATTGCTATGATATGAACAGATAAAGTTTTGTATTCAGTTGCAGTTTTAGTGTAGGTGAATGATGGAATAATTTTTGGCCATTTCATGTTGAAGTAAGTGTTCATAGATGCTCTCAGTCTGGATATTGTGCCAAAGTATGACTTTCACTAATCATGGTTCAAAATCATGTGAGGACTTGTCAGTGTACAACAAACAAACGGTAGTATATTACTTTCGTTTTATTTTTGGACCTTGGAGGAAGAGGTGTTATAAAATTTTATAATGAAAATACAGTTTTGGCTTGATAATGTTACATGAGGATTTAACATGTAGTCTGGACTTGTTAATGGATACAGAGTATCACTTGACTCTACTACTCTCAGTATACAAATTAACAACTATGTTTTTGCCAGTTCAGCAATGAAATACACAACTGCTAGATAGGATTAGGTGTTGCACTTTCTTTATTATGGATAACTTTCCTTCCATTGATACAGACCATTTCCAAGCCTTCAGAATGTCAGAGTTCAAGGCTTCTTATGTCTAATGCAGTATTGCATTGGCTTTTAAATAGGTATTTTAAAGAGTAAAGGCCAAATAAGCAAATAAAATATACAATAAAGATATTAAAATCTATGTGTATGAAAATGGTCATTCTAAATTAGTCTTGATATTATCAACAAATAGACAACTGGCATGTGTTCTGTATGTTTTATTCTAGCACAGAATTATAATAGTACTGTGAAGAGAATCTCTCTTTTTTAATCAGATTAACTGAGCAAATTTCACAATACTGTGAAATGTTTTTGGGTAATATGCAATCCTCCAATTCTCTGGTATATCTCCAGGATATCCCCTTATGCTTTTGTTTTCTAGGATGGAAGGGATTGCTCATGAACAGAAGTATAATTTAAAATATACTAAAGATACCAACATATCATGCTACATAAAATTGTAGCAGCATAGATTTGACATGCATTTCTTTTCAAAAGTTAATATTGCTCATAATGAAGCCCTGAGTAGTATATATACATGCATCGTGTGATCCGACTGCCAGTTGTTTGTTTCAGCAGTTCTGCTGCCTGTCATGATTTACTTTTATATATAAGGTAGGGATAGAGAAAAAGAACACTAAATGAGCTGAAATATTATATAGCTTCTCTTCAAAGTGTGTGGTGAAACACACTTCCTTTTCCAGCTCTTCTTTGGAAAGTATGCTCATAGGAGTTTTCCATTCTGTGTAAAATAGTAATCTTATGTAGGACTGTCTCATGTAATTCAGAACTCCAAGAAATTAAAAAAAACAATGTGAGATGTTTTCCTGCTCTGACTTTTAAGATTATTCTGTGCCATTGTATGGTGCATGTTTAGTACATTAACCTAAAGTTTGATCACATCGAATATAAATGTACCATATATTCTTCAGAACACTGTTTGCATTTCTTAGTTTGAAGAGCAATTCTTTTCCTTCAAGACCTTTTCCTACTTGTATATGCTGTGCAGTAGTCTCAGACTTCACTATGAAAGTTCTGGATAGCTGAAGCAGAACTTCCCATTTTTCCCCTTTCTCACATTCTCAGTCAGTGTCTCAAGCATCATATTTCCTTCTTCAAGGAAAGTCTGGCTAAACTTACAGCTGGCCATAATTTTAGCTGTACTGCATGAGATAACCGGGGGGGGGGGGGGGAGGAATATAGTTAAGAAATGGAGGAAAAGTAGACTACAGTGAACCCTTCCCATCCATGGAGGTTTGGTTTTGGCAGATGCCGGGGGGGGGGTGGAGCATGGATGGTTGTGGCCTGTATTTAGTGAGCAGCAATGTGTGTCCATCCATCTTAGCGCATCCAAGTGCATGTGCTGCCATTCAATAATATGGCGCATGGTGAGCTATGGATGCTCCAATCCATGGATTGCTAGTCTGCTGATGTGGTTGGCCTTCTGTATTTGTATTCAATTTCTTGTCAGGGTGAAACCTAAGCGTTATATAACCTTTTAGGCTTTTTCTGTACCTGTATATTGTTTGTGCCTTTCTGTGTCTTTGCTTGTGATGTTTAAGACAGCAATGAGATAATAAATTATAGGAGGTTTAGATGGTTGCATGATTATATAAAATAACTGTGTCGCTCATAAGATATAATCCTTACATTCTTAATGACATAAGAGAGTTGTTCGGTTGGTTATGAAATCTCCCTCAGTGTAGCATTTTGGTATAGAACTTTTAATATTTAGATTCCTCAAAACTCAGTTAATTTATTAATAATTTACTCGGATGTAACTGCTATTTCCTTCTGTACTTTAAATCATGCCTCTAATTCTTGTGATTCCCCTTCATGGTTCCATTATTTAAAGGAGTCTCTAAACATCCTGCCTGTAGCATGGAGACAAAAAAAAAAATGTAATATTTTAAGGAAGAGTGCCAGAACAGTGCTGCTTTAAAAACAAAAACTAATGAGGATAATTTTAAATTTGAGGAATAACCCTAAGATTTTCTCTGGGTGTGGGGATTAGAAACTGTAAATGACTAAGAAAATATTTCAGATATATTAATGTAATACTGCTAATCTTGAAATATTTTGTAGTAAAATTCTGTATATTTCATATAGGTTTGGTAGCATCATGCCTGAAATAACTTCAAAACTTTCATCAGGTAAAACATAATATATTGTAATACTTGAGACAATTATGTAAATAACATAAACTGCAGATATTTTAAGCCTATAACAAAGTCCAAAGGATTGTTTGTTTATTGAATTTCTATCCTGCCTTTGTCCCAAAACAGGATTCAAGGCAGCTTAATTTTCTTAATGCTGGTGGAATTGTTTCCCTTAAATGGAAGGGCTGTAATGGTATCTATATTTCCAGTTCAGTTTTGCTGACTTGCCATCAGTATTTAGACAAAAGGGGCAATCTTTTGGTTGATCATATAGGTTGAGTATCCCTTATCTAGAATTCTGAAACCCAAACTCCAAAATTGTCCATATGGGTGACCGAGATACCTTTGCTTTCTGATGGTTCAATGTACCCAAACTTTTTTTCATGTACAAAATTATTAAAAACATTGTTCGTAAAATTACCTTTGGGCTATGTGTATAAGGTACATATGAAACATACAGTAAATGAATTTTAAGTTTTGACTTGAGTCCCATCTCTACGATACCTCATTATGTATATGTAAATATCCCAAAATCTGAAGAAGAAAAAAAACACTGCTGACCCCAAACATTTCTGATAAGGAAGACTCAGCCTGTATTTATAAAGAGGAAGCATGCTTTTCGGGAATGAAGGCTTGCAGTAGAGGTGATTGTTCTGATGTCAACCCAGTTGGGTTCTGAAAAACAGCTTAGAAAGATGACTTCTAGTGATTTTGTTCTTGTATTGAGAATGAGTACTTCATATTGTAGCAGCTGGGAATTGAACCTCATATCTTCACCTAAAAGCAAGCAACAATTCATTTTTGCTGGCACAGGGGATATCAAAAAATGGTAACAGAGCTTGGCAAAATCCCATTTATGGGTCATAAGCAAGGGTGTCTGATATTGGCAGTGGCATAGCTGTTAGCTGCTGTATCAGATGGAAATGAACACAAAGAGGGAAGGAAATATGAAACTATTTGCATCAGAGTTGACTTTTCAGTGAATATAAGGAAAGACCCTAATCACATCAAGTCTGATATCCCAAATACTAGACAGAACTCAAGCCCAGGAACTGATTCTCATTATCTTCAATAGTGTAAATAGTGAGAGCTGTTCTTACTTGCTCATATCTAGTGATAACTTTACTGGGAGCCCTCTGGTAGCCTGTGCTAGAAATACATGCTTGAAATATATACAGGAACTTGCATGTTGCTCGCTTGACCCCCCCTCCCAAATCCGAGGGTCACAAATGGTGGGGCGCATCTTCAGGGGGAAGTAGCAGTATCTCCAGGGGGGTGCTGACCTCAGGTACTGATTAGCACCCACCAAAGCAGGGAGGTGCTTGGAACACATTTTCAGTGTCCCCTTCAGCTTCAGACTATGTGGCTGGAAGTGAGAGAGAGGAAGAGAAGAAAGTGAGTGTCAGGGTGTAGTAGGAACGGTGAGGCTTGTATTTGCAAGTGGTGTCAGTTTGGGAGGATATTGGAGCAGATTTCACTCCCTCCCCCCTCCTTCCTTCCCCTTTGCTTTTTCCAAAAGCAAAATCCCATAGCTGGTGGGGCTTCTGGTTTTGAAAGGAGCAAAGTTAACCCTTTCCTTTAGCACTTTTCAAATTTTATTGAATTTATTGAAATATAAATGTCCTAATTTGAACAATGTTATTTCCTTATGAAATATTAAATTATGAGTATTTGTAAATGCATGACTGAAAATATGCACCCTAAAAAAACAAAATATTTTTATTCATATACTATGTTGAGTAGGAGGTGGGCCTGACATGCACATGTAGATGCAAAGTGAGGCCCAGCGGGGAAGGTTTGAAAACCACTGCTCTGGCTCTAAAAATTTAAGTTAAATCTGAATTTTGGGCATTTATCTGCATTTCTAAAATAGCCCAGAATTTGAAACTGCTGGTCTCCCCCATCTTTGAAATACTGTTTTTATATATAAAGAAAAAATCCACATGGTTATACAGTTATCACAAATATATATTAAATTAGTGCCGAATCTAAACTTCACATATCTGACAAAAATGTTTAAAGTGTATATTAAAATGTGCAGTGTGTTTTAAAACACAAATTACTACAAATATTCTTTAAACTCTTTAAAAGTTTTCAGGGCTGGATTTCTATGGTACATAAGAGTATTTTAGAGGAGACAAGTGAAACTGAGTTGGGAACATAGTATAAAGAATTACAGTATTTCAGTTAAACAAATCCAGTGAACAACTCAGTGAAGAACTCTTTTAGCCTCAAAGAGAAAGGCAAGGACATTTGACTAATGGTTTTCTAGAGCTACAGGTAGAGCTACAAGTAGCTCCCTCAGGAGTGATCTGAAGACTGCCTCCACCAAGGAGACTAAGACTTTATTCACTGAACTATTTGCAGTTTCCTGGATCTGTTGGATCACGTCATTTTGACAACAATATGATTAGCCAAGTGTTGAGTTAGGCCCAACTCTCCTTATCATTCTTGGACTCAAAATATTGTTGGCTGAATATTGTGAGTAGATGCCTTGTATTCAGCTCTAACATGGAACTTAGCTTGCAGTAGATTTTAGTGAATCTATATGAAATCCATGGCATCGCTATAAGTGGACAGGTGACTTGAAAACATGTACACACATGCATATCTTAAAAACTGCTTTGCTGTAAATGGTGACAGTGGGCTGTTGGGTGTACTCCCAAGCATAGTTCTTATCATTCAGAACATCTGAACTTGATGGTCTGTAGATACTATGAAAGTATGGAAGTCACAAAATATGGTCTCTAAGCCTGAGCTCAGTTATTTTCACCCCACACGTCATTTTGTCTGTATATAAGCTGTTGTTATATTGCAAAACCAAAGAGCCATTGTGGGGGAACTGCAATAAGCCACTTAAGGAACCTGGCTGGAGTGAAACAATATTACAGGGCATGTACTCTCCATTAAAATGAAGTGAACACTGTGTTGACAGGCAATGGTCCAGAAATTGGAAAATAGGGATGCAAAGGCCCAGAAGTAGGGGCGAAAAAATAATAAAGTAAAATAAAAAAAAAATTATTTCACCTTACAGAAGTTCTTTATTCCAGTAGAAAGATAAAAATGGATGGTGGATTTGTTTCATTTAGGTTGATGAACACAGTGCCCAAGACAAGTTGTTCGTGTATTTAGTTTCCTAAAATCATTTCTAAAAACTGTATAAGAGGAAGCCTTCTATGCAAGACTATGTATACTATCAGTTCCCTGTAATTCCTAGTCTTGGTTCCCTTTTTCAGTCCCATTTTACAGAAATGAGTGCATTCTGTCTGCTTGACACTCTAGAAAGGCTGGAGGAAGGGCCATTCAGGTCTCCATGATGTGGTGTAGGACCAGCCAGTTCTGAAACTTAGCACAAGAGGTTTTTCATTCTGTTTCACAGCCCACAGCCAGAAAGGGCCTAATCCAGCCCTCCCATAGAGCACACCAAGAGACTCGAAGGCCTAATTGTACAAGGATTACATGGGTTCATGGGGTTAAATAGCAGAGAGAAAAATCTTCTATTAGACTTTCCTGTAAGTTTGTCATTCTTTGGGGATAAAAAAGGTGCATATGATTGCCTTTCCTAGAGCACTATTCCAGCTGGCATAATGGCCATAAGGGTTTTAGTCAGCCAGAGGAGGTGTTTGGGATGGGTTGTCATCTGCCCTAGTCACCACCACATTTCACTTAATTAATCAGCCTTTGTCATTTGTGTCACATGTGGAAATTCATCAAGAGCTATTGCTGTGTGATATGAGCCATTAGTCTCTGTTGGCAGACCAATCAAAAGGTCCTCCATCCATGGAGGAAATGGGTATTTCTGAGTTTAAGCTATATCACATGAAGTGATGATCTCTTCATAGCAATGATGCCAATGGTACACACTCAGCCACAGTTGTTGATCAACCTGGCCAGCAGAGAATGCAGAATTGTATATTACAAATCATGTTGCTTTGTAATATACATAACACCAAAACTTCTTCTTGGATGTTGTCTTGCTGATTATGGTAGATTTGAGAAAGTGACCTTTGTATGGATGATTAAATGCTCCCTTTTGACTTTTCCTCATTTTATTGTCATATAATTTCAGAGTGAAATGGGTTTAATTGGTATTGTTTCTACTTGATGTACACAAAATAGTCAACACTGTGAAGGTGCCAAATACTTATATTGTGACAAAAATGTTAAGTAAACAAAAACAAACTGGTACTTGTTGGTTGCATGACTATTTACTTTGAGTCAGTATTTGGTAGGAATACCTTTGGGTGCAAGTTACAATTGTAAATCTTCTTGAATAAATCATGGCATCGCCATAAGTCAACAGGCAACTTGAAGGCACATATGTATAAGTCTGTCAGCTTTCTGCAAATGAGCCCTGCAATTTTTGCCTATTTTTCATTATTATTTTTATTATTAACCTTTATTTATATAGCGCTGTGAATTTATACAGTGCTGTACATACAGTCTTATAAATTAGACAGTTCCCTGCCCTCAGGCTTACAGTCTAAAAGACACAACAACAAAGAGAAGGGAAAGGTGGTGGGAAAGGGGATGAGGTCCAGTGGTTCTTCTCTTCCTCCGGGGCCTGGACCAAGGCAGATGGACTGGAGGGAGGGCACGGCTTCTTAAGACATAGTTAAAAGGAGGCATCCTGGGGCAGACGGCACAATCCTGGGAATGCTTCCCTAAACAATATAGTCTTTAACTCAGTTTTGAAACTGGTTAGAGAAGTGATGGCAAAGTTGCTCTAGTCCTGTCAATTTGAATGGGCGTGGCTTGTGAACACCAGCTTCCAAGTCTTGCCACAGATTCAGATTGAGGTGTGGGCTTTGACTGGTCCAATTTAAAATACGCAAGTTCTTGTTTTTAAACTACAGTACTTCAGTGGTAACTCTGGCTGAATGTTTGTCGTATTAGAACATAAACATCTACCCCTGTAGTCTGGGTCCCTTGCTGATTGAAACAGGTTTTCCTTTAAGATTTTCCTCTGTTTGCCTCCTTCCATCTTGCCCACAATGTGATCATTTTCCCAGTTGTAGCTGAGGAAAAGCATCCCTCCATTATGTTGACATTACCACACTTCATTGTAGGGATGATACTCACATTGTAATGAGTATTGATAGATTTGTGTTATACATACAATTTTTCAGCAATACCAGAAGGGTCAGTTTTGGTCTCATTAGTCTAGAGAAATTTTATCACATGCTTGCTGTGTTTCTAACTTGCCTTTTTGCAAACTGCAAATGGGTTGGGTTTTGGTGGGTTTTTTTGGTTTTTGTGGTCATTGTTGCCAGCAATGGCTTTTTTCTTTTTTCTTTTCTTTTCTTTCCTTTTTTTTTGCATTATTCCATAATGCACTTTTTGAAGAGTCAAGGTGATGACAGTTTCTTGCATCTCAGCTGCAGTTCTCTCCAGTTTCCTTCAGAATGATGACTGGCCTCTTGGTTACTACTTTGACTAATGCCCTGTCACTGAGCTTTGGTGAATAGCCTTCTTTAGGCAGAGTTGTGATTTTTTTCTATTTTGATGTAATTGATTCAACACTGCTTCATGATCATTGTTTGTTTGTTTTTAAATAGCTCAACTCAGACTTATCCCAGACTTTTTTAAAATAGTACCTCAGTTTTCATAATTCTTGTGTAGCTATGTTTTTGACAAAATCTGGGACTTTCAGAAACAGGGAACCGTCTAATTAAAAAGATTGTATGTACAGTGTTGTGTAAATGTACAGCGTTGTATAAATAAAGGTTAATAATAATAATCTGAGATGATATAGTATTGGAATCACATGCAGGTAGACTCCCATTTTACTAGCTATATGACTTCTAGAGACAGAGTTTGCACCAGAGTTTATTTAGGTACATCACAGCAAAAGAAATGAGTACCTCTGCCATCAACAAGTTACAATTTGTTTTGTTAATATTTGTTTGTTTTTTGCCTTCACAGTATTGACTCTTGCATACTTCTGGTGATGACAGTGCCGACTAAATCCATTTCATAACAACAACAACAACTTTATTTTTGTATCCTGCCTTTCTGCCTGGGCAATCAAGGCGGCTTACAGGGAATTTTAGTACCAGGTTGCAACACAACAAAATGTGGAAAAGTAAAAACGAAGATAATACTTTTCCAATGCATTGAATATTTGGTTTGTAGTGACAGTGGCTGATAGTAGCTTGTTTAGATTCTTTCTATTATTGATTGGGACAGAATTCTTTATCGTGTTTTTTTCCAAGTGTAAAACCTATAATTAATGCTAGCCTAAAATATGACTCACTTTTAAGGTTCTACCATATGTCATCCTGTCTTTGTTTTTGTTAAATGGTAAATGAAAAAGTAAAGGTTTCCCCTTGACAAGATTGTCTAGTTGTGACTGACCATAATGGCTGGTGCTCTTCTCTGTACCTAAACTGAAGAGCCAGCATTGTCAAAGACGACTCTGTGATCATGTGGGCAGCATGACTGCACAGAACGCTGTTACCTTCCCATCGAAGTAGTACCTGTTTATCTACTTGCACTTTTACATGCTTTTGAACTGCTAACTTGCCAGAAGCTAGGACTAGTGAGGCTTGGCCTTGAACTGCCAAACTTGCAGTTGTCAGAGTCGGCATCTTAACCACTGGGTAAATACTTAACAACAAATATGACATTCTGGCAGTATGTTAATATGACTCAGTCGCAAGTTTTGACCCACTGTTTGAAAGCTAATGGGCAGGAGCAGAGATAGTCATACAGTAACTCTTAATCAAAATTTCAGTGACCTGGGAGTGGGGATAAGGAGTGTCTCGTCCCTACTACTATATCTGTCCCTATGCATCACCAGCAGACAACTGCCTTGGTTGCTCAGGATGTGGGTCCTCAATGGAAGCAATGTTCTTCATCCCTAGATTAGAACATAGACTTAATAAAATAAACTTAGTCCACAAAGCCTAATGGGGAAAAGGAAATTCCAGTTTCTTAATCACCATGGCTGAAGTAGTTAGAATAATGGTGATTTAGTGTTGGTTTATGGGCTAAATTCACCAGCTAAATTACTGCCAACCATGCCACCACTTACCTATTTCCAGCTTGTATATATGAATGGAGGCTTTTACTCACAAAAAAATTGTGATCCACTGCAACTGGAAGAACCTCAGTTTGGGAAAGGCTGAAATAAAATATATCCGGTCAGAACTATTCTGTATAGTTGGTTGTGTACGTGTGTGTGAGAATCTTGACAAATTTGCTGCCCTGATTAGAGTATCTTAACAAACATATGGTATATTATCCATGTACTGTAGTAATAAAACTTTGCCTTAACAAAAAGCTACAAGTGATCTATGTATTAATAGCAACATGTGATATAATTCAACTAGCCCATATAGAAATTAACCAGAGTTTTAAAAGTACCACCAACCCCATCTGTGTAAGGTAGTGAAAATAATTCTGGTACATTTTTCGGTCTTTTCAGTTGCATTATTGTCCTCACTAGTGATTGGGTGTCCCTTACAGAAAAAACTTGTAATATCTGTCCCACTGATCCTAGCTTATAATGTAAAGGGGAGAGAGGGAGAGTATTTAGTAATTTAGGACCGAGGTAGTCATGTTATTAATTTAAGAATGTCTCATTATCCTGTCAATTGTATTTGGAGCAAAAAATACTTTTAGATATAAATTCATCCAGTTAACAGGTATTCATTTAAATGTATTTCATTGTACTTGGTTTCCATGGAAATGGTGTACAGCTAATGTTATTTATAAGGTGGAAATAAAATAGGGTGTGTAATGGGACCCCCTGCGGCTCTGATGAGGAGACTTTAGGGGGTGAAAATAAAGGCTCGTGGGATTTTGAAGAAAAGTTTAATGGAAGTTTCTTGTAACTGCTTGTAAATGACCAGCATTAACAGTAAACAAATACTTCTTGGTTATTGGAAAAACATACCTTGGAAAAGTTTTCTATCCCCTTCTGAATTCCTTTGTATTTGATTTTCTAAACTTTGACTGTAAATGTGCAGTACTAAAATGTTAATGGAAAATTAAGAAAAACTTTGAAATTTCATCTATATGAAATATTATCGAAGCTTTCACTATAGTCACTTGTATTCATGTCCAAATAATAATAATAATGATGATGATGATGATGATGATGATGATGATAATAATTTATATCCCACCTTTCTCCCAATATGTGGGCTCAAGGCAGCTACCAACAAATTTAAAACAGTACAAACTAAAAACAATACAAAAGCATTAAAAAGTGTAACTATAAAGTTTAAAAAACAAACAATTTTAAAGATTAAAAACATTACTCATTAAAAATATTAAAATGTATTAAAAACTGTATACAAATCTTGACGTCCGAATAGCATTTAAAACCCAAGTCCTCATTAATCTGAAAAAGCCCCAAAACAGAAAAATGTTTGTATGTGTTGCCAAAAAGAGAGCAGGAATGGGGCCATCCTTGCTTCTCTAGGGAGGAAACTCCAGAACCAGGGAACAGCTAATGAGAAGGCCCTCTCCCTGTAATTGTCTGAACGCCTTTTCTTATGGGTGGGCTATCCATCCTTAGATTGGAACATCTGTGGAAGGCCCTGTACCATTATCGTAAATGGTGGCACAGATGTGCGCACATCAGCAGCCACTGACAATGGGATTTGAGGTCCTACAGTTTTTAGTATCCACAAGGGGTCTGGAACCAAACCATCATTGATACAGAGGGCTAACTGTTTTTGTTTTTGTTGACATTCTTTATTACTGTTTTTCTATTTAAATGGCTTTTAGAAATACCAGGCTAAACTTCTAGTCATAGATTCCATACTGTTTCTGGGTGCTTAGTTAGCTTTATGACAAAGGTTCATCTAAATGGGAGTAGTAGAAATTATTTTTCTGACTTGGGCCTAGATCCTAAAGTTGCTTTGTAGTCTATCCTACAATCTATACTGTAATTCAAATATAATGTGCTTTTTCTTTTGCTGGTGTATCATAACAGAAAGATTTAAACTAATCTTTGTTGGGAAGGACTTCTTAAAACTTGTCTTGGACTGAGTGGGTTTTTTAAAAAATATTTCAGTCAACAAATTATTCTGTTTAGCTTTTTATCTCATGTATGCAACTGCATTTAAGAAGCAAAAGGGTTCCCAATTCATTTTTTATTTGTATACCCTACCAACTTAGGCTCTAAAATTTTCCTCATAATTTTTGTAGCTTGTCAGGAGTTGTATTTAGCTTTTGTCCTGCCATAAATTGTGGGAAGTTGGTGTGATGGGTTATACAGTAGAAATGGACATAGCAGCTATCTCATACACAGATGAGGAGATAAAGCAGAGAAGAGGCAGACTTGACTTAAACCTGTGCAAGGCTATTCCGTGTGGGAAGGTATGTATGTGGTGGTGATACAACGGGGGTGGGTGGGTCTGGGAATGAGAGAGTGAAATGTGTTTATTGATTATAATGAATGAGAATGCAGCCAGCCACTAATTTGAAATAATGTACTATTTAAATAGTCAATATTAACACTTGCTGTTTAGTTATGCCAATGAACATGACTGGAATGAATCTGTAGTTACTGAATAAAGATTTGCATGAGTTTAACTTCTGAAGGTTGTTTTTTTGAACTAGGAGTCCTGCCAGATTTGACATAGCTGCAGATTTTAAGAGACAAATAGGTGTGGATAGATGTTTCTGGCATATGATTCATTGAGACATATAATCAGGATTTTAGGGCCCAAGTATGACATTTCTTGTGGAAATAGTCTTCATCAGAATGTTTTCTGCTGTATGGAAGGCACAGGCTCAGATGTTATTCCTATGTGGCTACCTATCTAAATTGCTCTTCACATCCAGGGACTCAGATGAGATTCCCAGTACAGGAATACAGTTGAAAACATCAGATAGGTGGTAATATTTTTTTTACTAAGTAGATTGGGAAGTGAAACCAATAACTTTATAACCTCCTGCAATTTTAACCCATACTATTACTCATATGTTTAGAATCAGTAAAATTTCTGTTGTATTTATTTTCCTTTCTGAAACATTAAAAGTCTTTTAAAGTGAAACATCAGGATTGGTCCAAGCTCATGCTCCCATTGTATGTAAACAGCATTTGAAAGTGCATCTCCTCTCTTCCATTTTGTTTTAAAAACTATTGAAAATTTTCTATCCACTTGTTTATAACAAAAAGTTAATTAAAAACAGTTTCAAATTTCACTGACTCTAGAATTTCACCTACACCGTGCAGGTATTGCAAATTGGGTACAGTGATATCAACAGTGAGATGGCTGCTCTAGCTGTGCTTAAACAGGGAAAAAGAGCCACCTCCCAAAGCAAACTGCCCCTTTGAAACAGCTGTTACCATTAGGAGTTACTTCTGTTGTTTAATTGAAATCTTCATCTCTGTAGTTTCATCTATTGGTTCTACAAATGAGAAGGCCCACAGGGAAGAAATCTTTTTTCCTATTTTTTTTTTAATCAAAAGCCATTTCCCCCTGGAATTTTAAAAAATAATGTTTTCTTTTACAGTGATTAATAAAAACATTTAAGAAAAGGTGTTCATATATTACTCCCCTAGAATTATTTCTGCGAATAATGGAAGAGGAAGATTTTTATGCAAGATTATATACAGTGTCAGTTTATTGTAATTCCTGGTCTTCATTTTCTTTTGTCAGTTCTTTTAGGCTAAGGTTCCTTGCAGTTTAGACGTTCTTTACAATTCAGGACCTTGTAATTCCACATGTAATAATAAACAAACTTTTAAATATATTCAATATGTCATTATATTATGAATAAATTGTACTTTTAGTATATCAAACAAGGTAATGTTATCCCAAGCCAAAATATACATACGAGGGGGTATCAAAGTTTTAATGATCACCTTTTTAAAAAATTGACAGAAAGTTTGTTTTGATTTGTAGTTGTTAACTCATCTCTATGTAGTCACTATCTAGATTTATACATTTTTCCCAGCATATCTTGACCTTCCGAATACCTGATATTGTAGATGTCTGCAGATTGCGCCTTACGAGGGGGATCGTAAAGTAATCATGATCTCCCAGAAGTTATTATGGCATATTGATGAAATTTTGTCAGTGTCATCATTGGTTCCTAAGCACACGTTGCTGAGAAAATCAACTCATTGTGTCCTTTATTTTTGTGGCTGGCTCTGCCAGAAGTGACTAAAGTGTAAAATCCTTGTCAGGCGCAATCTGCAGACTTCTGCAATAATGGTATTTGGAGGGGAGGGTCAAGAAACGCTGGGAAAAATGTGTAAATCTGGATGATGACTACATAGAGATAAGTTAACAACTACAAATCAAAACAAACTTTCTGTCAATTTTTTTTAAAGATGATAATTAACACTTTATGATATCCCCTCATACTGTAATACATTTTATGTTCCTAAAGTAACAAAAAGTAACATTCCATCTCTAAAGGGTGTGAATTTCATTCCCCTTCTCCCTTTAGTTTTTCTAAAAAATTCTGTTCTTTATCCTCAAAAGTCTTCATGGCTTCAACATTTCTAGAAAATTTGTATTTCTAACTGGTTCAAATCCTACATGAATAATGCCCCCATGATTAGGCCAGAACCAGACAGTGCAGGAAATAAGTATAGGTTTGAGTACCTCTTATCCAGAATACCAAAAACCAAAATATTCCCAAATCCAAAATCATAGGTGGCTGAGGTAGTGACAACTTTGCTTTCTGATGGTTCACTGTACACACACTTTGTTTCATGTACAAAATTATTAAAAATATTTATTGTATAAAATTATCTTCAGGCTATGTTTGTACACAAATAAATGAAATTCGTGTTTCGACTTGGGTCCCATCTCCAAGATATAGAATCATAGAATCATAGAGTTGGAAGAGACCACAAGGGCCATCCAGTCCAACCCCTTGCCATGCAGGAACGCTTCATCAAAGCATCCCCATTGACAATGGCCATCCAGCCTCTGCTTAAAGACCTCTAAGGAAGGAGACTCCACCACCCTCCGAGGGAGTGTATTCCACTGTCGAACAGCCCTTACTGTCAGGAAGTTCCTCCTAATGTTGAGGTGGAATCTCTTTTCCTGGAGCTTGTATCCATTGTTCCGGGTCCTGTTCTCTGGAGCAGCAGAAAACAAGCTTGCTCCCTCCTCAATGTGACATCCCTTCAAGTATTTAAACAGGGCTATCATATCACCTCTTAACCTTCTCTTCTCCAGGCTAAACATCCCCAGTTCCCTAAGGCGTTCTTCATAGGGCATGGTTTCCAGACCCTTCACCATTTTAGTTGCCCTCCTTTGGACATGCTCCAGTTTCTCCTTTTTGAATTGTGGTGCCCAGAACTGGACACAGTATTCCAAGTTGGGCCTGACCAAAGCAGAATAGCGTGGCACTATTACTTCCCTGGATCTAGACACTATACTTCTATTGATGCAGCCTAAAATTGCATTGGCCTTTTTAGCTGCTGCATTGCACTGTTGTTATATCTTGTTATGTATATGCAAATATTTTTAAAAAATCAAACATCTCTATTATTATTATTATTATTATTATTATTATTTATAGTATTTATACCCCACTCTTCAGCCTTAATGGCTATCAGAGCGGCTTACAATTATTAATTTTCATTAGACGGTTCCCTGCCCACAGGCTTACATTCTAAAAAGACACGACACAAAAGGAGAAGGGGATGGTGGTGGGGAAGGGGATCAGGTCCAGTGGTTCCTCTCTCCCTCTGAGGCCTGGACCAGGGCAGATGACATGGAGGGAGGGCTCTCTTTCTTCAGGCAAGCCCTGATGGGGCTTGGCCTGCCTCTTCACACCCTCCCAAGCCAGAGGATGGCAGTTGGTATGGAGGGAGGGCTCTCTGGTGCCAAACATTTCAGATAAGGGAGACTTAGCCTGTATTGCCAGATGTTTTAGCTCCTCAGTGCTTGGTAACTTCTAGTAGCACAATATTTGTAACAGTTCTGTGCAGAAAGTTTCCATGTTTAATCCTCTGTTAGTGCCATCTGATTGCAGGTAACATTGTTGTGGGTAAGAAGAGTAGCTGTATACTGTTCAGGTGATTCTTCTGCTATGTCTCATCTGGGATGCAGAAGGAAACAAAAGCACATGTTTCACATTTGCTATCCTTTTAGCTTTGTCAGGTGTGATGCCTTAAGTCTTATTCTTATCCTATGGTTTATTGTGATTTAAGTTTAATTTCTGATCTAGTCTGAATCTTAAAGATATGGAAACTTAACTCCACTACAAAATGATCTTTACACTAAACTTCTTTGTTGTTATTGTAAACTTTGTACTGCAGCTGCTATCACTTTCCCACCAGATGTAATACTTTATAATAATTCAAGAACTGCTTAGAAGACAAGTAGAGACACTGTAGTTTTTTTCAAGTTATAATTTTGATTTAGCTTTTTTGAGTAGATCAGTGGAAGAAATTATTGTTCCAAAAGGCCAATTTAAAAGGTTAACTATTTGAGCTTTCTGTTGCCACTTTATGTTTATAGTTGTCATAGAAGCTATTTTTAAAAAGAAAAGAAAATAGGGCAAAGTTTTGAGAAAGTGGTATATGAACTACAGTTGATGTTCGGATTTGTGGGGGTTTGGTTCTGGGATGCTTCACAGATGCAAAAAACCCACAAGTGATCTCTAGGAAGAGGCGGGAAAATAGAAAGAAAAATTTATTATTTATTATTATACTATAAAATGGTGGTGACGTGAATGTGCAGCATGTCCCATTTATGTTGCTACCATTTAAAAATATGGGGTATGATGATCCGTAGATTATCAGACTGATGGATCTGAAGCTCATAACTCTGAAGGGCCAAATGCATAGCACTTGAACTTCAGAAAACTTTCTGAGGAGATATATTGCAGAAGCACAATGGCATTTTGCAACCAGATTATCCAACTGACAATTTTGTAACATGTATTGCTTTATACCATGCCCAGTGGCCATAGCAATTAGGATTTTGTAAACTTTTTTTCATTTTAGTTAATATTGTTTTGGAAAACACTTGGCCAACGGCCTATTTTTATTGGCAAACAGAATAAGCTACATATTATTACTTCCTTGAATGTTTCAGTTTCATGATATTTCATGTTCAGCTGAGTGCCGTGTATATTCCTTGGAAGTAGATTCTATCATGTTCAGTGTACCTTGAGTTAGACTGGCATTATTTAATTGCGGATGTTGTAAGATTCAACTTCTCTGAAAAATAATGTGACTGAATTTTAAAGTTGCCAGGTGACTTGGTCTTGTCATAGTGCTGCATGGCCACGACTTAGTAGACCTTGAGTCTTCTCTTCCAGTTTCAGATTCCTCTTGTGTATACAGAAGATATTTGAATGTTCTGGAACATAGTGCTGTTTAGGATTTTCCAACTGGGCAGTTGGGGACATAGTGATTACCACTGTCCAGACCTGTTATCTTCCCATGGCTGTTAGGGCCGCTGTCATATGAATGAAAATAGTAGATGGTAGTGAAGATTGCATCATTTGGAATTCTTCACTGCTTGACTTCTGTTGGTGGAACAGTAGAATCCAGTGCAAATAGGACTGAGCGAGCTTCAGTCCCTGCTGGTGCTCCCAGTGCACCCCAAAGAGGCCCTCAAATTGGCAAAATAAATAGTAGTACACCCAGAGCTTTGGGGATACTAGTGGCCATTTGGAGACAACAAATGTGAGCTCTCTTCCCCAGATTTTTCAAGGTGGAGGAGGTATGGGGGCTGTTTGGGTAACCACAAAAACAGCCTTGGTGGCTGCCCTTTCACCAACCTTGTTCTAGCACCTGTTTGGATACATGGAGAGGAGCAGGTGGGGGCACCAAATAGAAGCTATTACTTTTATTAGCCATTGCTATTATTATTTTCTGCAAGTTATGTAGATTTGAAGGCATGCAGGCTGAATACTCAAAGGGCCTAGACTGTACTCTTCGTAGTAAAAGTTCTCTATGTAGTAGCAAACATATGTTTTGTTTCATTATAGTAATCAATTAGAATGCATTCATGCTCAACAGCTATATTAATTAGAAAGCTGGAAACCTGATTTTAAATCAGTTGCTTGATGAAATACTTTGAATCTGCCCTTCTTGTTGATTTTAAATCAGCTATTTTAACCGATCTGATTTTCAGTTAATACAGCCTACACATTAACAACAAGAGTGTTAATACAGCAACTTAATTTTTTTTTTACTTTTTAGAAAAATAACATGTATTCACACACAGTACTATCTCTCACACTCTTTCATAATCTAATGCATCTGAGAAAGCAAAAGCTCATGCTGCCAATTTCTTTCAGTTGGTCTGAAACATGTTACAAGATCTCTCTACATACCCTTTCATAATGTTCATAATGTTGTTTCTTTTTGGATCATTCTTGCTCCAGCAGAGGTAGTTCTTAGGAAAACTAGGAAATAATAATCTGTTTGGGATGGTGGGCTGTTATTCCTTTGAGCCTAGATTATATGTGCAAACAAGTATGTTTTTAGGAAGGAAATGTACTAGAACTCACTAAGTTAGAAAGCTTTGATTTGGCCCATACACGTTAAAACTGGACATGGGGGCTCATACATTAGAATATTACTTCATACAGGAAAATAGTAGTTTAAGGAGAGAGGTTCATGCTTTTTTGCGGGGTGTAGGAATAGTGTGTCACAAGAGTGTATCTTTAGAGCCCTGAACTGGTGTGGCCCCATCAAACATTTAATGCCTTAGTGAAAGTCATGCTTTGATATGTTCACAGAGTGCTTTTTTGTAGAACAATCCCAATTTCTTTGCCAGTAGCTGAAGATGAAAAGAATTAATTTATTTGATAATTCCATTTTATTTCAGAGGAATATAATAGGTTAAAATTCCATTGCAGGGAGTTGAATTAAAATTTTAAAAAAACCTTTCTGTTTTCATCATTGTTGAAAATGTATTGCTTGTTTGCTAGATAATTAGCTTTTAACTTAGTGGGTTTTTTTTGTAAGCTGCATTTGAAAGGAAATTGAAATTCAATTAAAATACTCAAAACTAGCATTTTAAAATTTGTTATTGTTACAAAAATGTACATTAGATGTGTTGGGTTGTACATAAATGAAAGGAGAAATGTTTTTATTAAGCAGAAACTTACAGTAATAATTAAGGCAAAAACTTATTTTACACATGGAAGAAATGCAGAAGTTCATATACCTTGGATCTATAAATGTTCTAATAGCATGGTATATTGTTTTGGTGTATTCATCATAAAAGTTGGATAACTTTTTTCCCATTTATTTGTTGGATCTTGCGTATCTATACAGTCGGCCTTCCTTATACACTGATTTTTTTAATCCATGGATTCAAGCATACACAGCTTGAAAATATTCTCAAAAAGTATAAATTCCAAATAGCAAACCTTGATTTTCCATTTTATATAAGGGACACCATTTTGCTCTGCCATTATATTTAATGGGACTTGAGCATCCATGGATTTTGTTATCCATGGGGGGTTCTGGAACCAAACCCCAGTGGATTATAAGGTCCCACTGTATTTAAGAAAGATCGCAACAACCCACTTCCTTGTCTGTAAGGCTTTCTTTGCTTTTCTGCCAAGTTTGCTGTGGTCTCAATCGCAAACATAATAATTGTCTAAAAATCTCTGTGGGTCTGTCAAGTTCCTAAGAGAGTAATTTTTATGACGTTTAGTCTAGCATGTGTGTACCATCTCAATCCACAATAGTACTAACCATAAACACATCAAAAATTCATGCTTACTGCTCAGCTGCACCTATCCAGAATAAGGCTGTTATATACGATTTGAAATGGAGTAGCACAGGTAGGGTTTTTTTTTCAAACTGAAAATAAGACTTTCTCCATTCCACAGCAGCCCGTTATATTCTTGCTACCGCTAAGTGGTGCTATATATACTACCTCTGATAGATTCATCCTCAGTAAGAATTAGTCCGTTTTTGTAGCTGTTGGGGGCTAAAACATACTCTTTTAAAATAAATAAAAAAAAAAACTAAACATGATGAGAATTCATGCACGGCAGTATCCAAAACTATTGACAGTATTCATGAATGTCACGAGACAAATGGATAGTCAAAATGCTTGTTTTAGGAGCATACAATAGCATGCACTGCTCTCTGCTCTGTACTAGGCTTGTTAAATATTATAAAAGATGAATATTATTAAAAATAGAAATCATAACCTTCCATTCTCCCTCTGTAGTTATCCGTCACTTGCAGGTAAGGACAGTATGAGATGCTGACTGCAGAAACACAAAGCAGGAGGAAGGTGTTAGGTTTGGGATGTATAGAAAAGGGTTGTATGCTTGTACAAGAGAAATGTTTAGATATCTACTTGCTTTCTCCTAGCAGAACACAGTCAACCTTGTACCTTTTGATTTTATCTCTCTATTTTCTTATTAGGTTATTTAGATATTTTAATTGAATGCTTTTATCATGTGAAAATAGTGAGTTCAAAAATGATTGGGTTGGGTGGAGAGGCATGTTACAGTATCATCTTCATGGATAACTTAGGGCTTAGCAGGTCTATTGGCCAGTGCCTAGATATAGTGCGCCTGCACTATATGTGGCTTTCAGCTTATGCTGAAGCCACAGAACAAAAGAATAAATGGCATGCGCAACAAAAGAATTATATTGAATGGGGCTCGAGCATACACATTTTTCCTCTTACATGGGGTGTCCGGAATAGATCCCCTGTGTAAAGTAAGGCTCCACTGTATGAGGACATCTGTGAACAATGGCTTCTCTGATGGAGATATAATTGCAATATATGCATGATACATTCCACCTGAGGGGGTTCAGTTCTGTTCTGCCCCCCCCCCCCCGTGCAAGGCCAAAGACATGGATTATTACGCTATATACGTTATATATAGGATATACAGTCTACCTTTTGTATCAATGGATTGGTGATCCATGGATCTGACCACCTGCAGATAGGCCCCATATTATTAATAGCAGTTCATGTCCGTGTGTATCTCACTGCCCTTGAATAATATGGGGCATAACCATCCATGTCTTTTGTCTTTCATGGGGTGGGGGGAGAACAGAACTGAACCCCCTCAGGTGTCAAGGGTTCATTGCGTTCAGTAAGATCATTTGGGAAGCCATGTAAAATAAATTCACATATGAACTATTCATCTTTGAAATCAATCTAGTATTTGTGTTTTTCTAGTAACACGGCACTTACAATATGTAGAAAAAACCTGCCAAGTAAAATGTTCTGAGTGCATGTATGAATTTTTGCAAAAGGTTGTCATAAGGTTTGGATGTACAGTTAACCAAGTTCAAGCTCTTGATTGTTCATGAAAATTATTTTCTCTTACATAATAATATTTGTTATTATTAGTGGAATGATTTTTTTTACTGTGGTGCTGTAATATGTTACTTTACTAACTAGTTATTCCGAGCATATATTACTTCTCAAAGTAATAAGGGGTTCTGCTTGTTATTTGTTACTGTGTGCATTTTGACAAAAGCTGCACCTGCACAACCAAAACAATCCATATTGACACCATTTTAACTGCCATGGCTCCTTGTTATGGAATTCTGGGATTTGTAGTTTGTTGTGGCACCAGAACTTTGGTGGCACAACAGCAAAATTCTGGTGTCACAGCCAACTACTAATCCCAGAATTCCATAGCACTGAACCATAACAGTTCAAGTAGTGTCAAGTCGGATTATTTCTGCAGTGCAGATTCATCCTAAATTTGTACTGTGGAAAGAGAAAAGGAAGACAGGTCAACTCCTTTTGACTAGAGATGGAGAAAAAGCGGGGGAAGGAGGAGACACAGTGAAAACATAAGTTGTCTTAGACATTCAGGTTGGTTGGCTATTTTAAAAAAACTTTAAAGTTAACCTGTCTTTTCTGCCTTCCTCAATTCAGCCCAAATGAAAGAGAGTGATGTCACTGCCAGTAACATCAGTATGTAAAGGGGTCATGCAGCACCTTTGAGACTAACTGAGTGAAAGAAGTTTTAAGTTTTCATAGACTTGGTTTACTTTCTCAGATGCATGGAGTGAACTGGTGCCCAGGAAGGGCCTTTATAATAAGACGGAATTAATAGCCAGAGCGAGGAGGAGTAGAAGCAAAGATGGCAGCATACAAAGAGGAGAGAATGAGGCAACAATGGCAGCAGAGAACTTGAGGTGGGGTAGACCTGAGGGAGAGTGGCTTTCAGGAAGGAGAACTTGGGGGATGGGCTTTAGGGGACTTGAAAAGATTTGAGGAGGGATGGATTTGGGAAGGAAGGATTGAGGGGGTGGTGGGTGATGAATGTAAATATTAGGGTGACAAATGACTGGGGAGCAGCAGTAGTGGTGGATGCCACTAGTGGAGGACCTTACAGAGGCAAAAACAGTGATGACATACCTAATACAACATAGCTAATACATGCAAAGATGGAGGCAATAGTGAACCCCCTCACAAGAACCTCTCACGGAGAAAACCCTGTGATGAATGAGACAGTCAATAATGAAGTAGGGATAGGGCCCAAGCAGAGCATTTAGAAATAGAGAGGTGATCAAAGGCACAAGAGAAGTCAATCAGAAGGGAAGTCAAACAGCAGACATTTTCAAAAGTGAAGAGATTGTCCAAAGTTCTACTATACATGTTTTAGGAACATGGAAAGCTAGAAATAGGTGTTGCTGTTGTTTTTTTAAAAAAGGAAATGGAACATACAAACATAGCAAAATTAGGGATGTACGAGCTAAAATTGACAGGAATGGGACATTTTGAGTTGGACAGTTACACAATGTTCTACTCAAGAAGTGAAAAGACGAGAAGAAATGGGGTGGCAATAATAGTGAGAAGAGATCTAGCAAGATCAAAGGATACAATGCAAAGACAGATCAAATCATGTCAATAAGACTTCAGGGGAAACAAATCAACATTACCATAGTCCCAAGTTTATGGGCTAACCACAGAGGTAGAGGAAGACGAAACTGAGATATTCTACAATGGAGTCCAGGAAGAAATTGACAACACCAGAATTCTTGTTAATTATAGGTGAGTGGAATACAAAAATAGGAAGCAGGGCAGAATCACAAACTGTAAGAAAAACTGGATTAGGTTCAAGAAATGAAGCAAGGGAGCAACTCAGTTTTGTGAGGCTAACGTCTATTCATCGCAAAAACTTTCTTCATACAACCAAAGTGGAGGCTATACACATGGATATCACCTTATGGCTAATACAAAAATCAGACAGACTGCATAAAATGGAAATAGGAGATGAAGAATCTCCATTCCCACAGCAAAAATGAGACCAGGCCAAGATTGTGGCACCTACTAATACAAAATTTAGAATAAAGCTGAAAAACAAAAACAAAACCCAAACAATATGCTGAAATATGACATGAAGAACATTCCAGCAGAATTTAAAGATAAAGTGAAACATAGGTCTGCACTATTAAGCTTCATGGACTGTAAACCAGAATAACTATAGACAGAAACCAGGGACATAGTCAAGGGGGAATGCAGAAAGACACTATCTCTAGCCAAAAAGAAAGAGAAGAAACAATGGATGACACATGAAATGCTTCAAACAATAAAGGGAAAGGGGGAAGCAAAAGAAAAGGGAGACGGGAAAGTTTAGACTCAGAGGAAGGAACATCAACAACTGAAGATATGCAGATGGTACCTTAATATTATCAGAAAGCAACAAAGACTTAGAACAGTGGCTAAGAAAGTCACAAAAGAAATCTAGATGCTAAGCCTGTCCACACATCTACTCAGGAAATGTCATCACAGGATTTAATCATAAAACCAACAGTAATAGAGGTACTTTCACTTGCTCATCCTCTAATGTGATATATTTCCATCCTCTGTCAATAATGCTTTTCAGCACTCTGCTTTCATTGGGCAACCATGGCAGTCTCTACGCCTGAAAAATGGACATAAATCAGATATTAGGAATGGGAATACATCTGTCTTCCTGGGCATTTCATCTCTGACCTCAGGACAGTGGCCCTTAAACCAAAAAACTTACAAGATAAGAAAAACAAACAGCTGAATTGGAATATAACTGCAAATTCTAATTTGTCAACAGTGTGTTGCACAGAGACAAAAACTTCTTGGCATACTACACAAATTATACAATGATTAGCACACTCTTGGCCAGTTGATTGTATCCCCTTTCAGGTTGCTAGTCTGCACACACTGTATTCCAAAACTACCTTCACCATTCATATGACCAACCACTCTGGCCTTATGCAACATCTTTCCCCCCTGCTTTTGTCTCTCAGTGACCACAGTTAAAGCAGGTCTTCATAACCACAAGTTTTGCATTTCTATGGCTATTCATACAATTGAATGATAAAGGTCCTTTCCTGGCCACTTCTTCATGCCATGTATCTGAGGAAGTAGACCAGATCTACCAAAGGCTATGCTACAATTTATTTTGCTCAGTTGACATCTCTTTGCATACTGATATTCCAGACTAAAACAGCCAGGAACAGAAAGAATTAATCACTGTGATGCATTACTACTGGGGATAGGGTGTGGTAGGGTTGCCTTATTAGGCTGGCTGTCAGGACAGGGGTCCAGAATCCCAAACAATCAATCAGTCGGCTTCATGTAGAATAAACAGAACTTTATTGATGCTCCAGGATCAGCAATACCACACCATCCAGCTTCTTAGCTGAAACTGACTAGTTCCCGCCAGAACACATCCTAATAGTCCCACAGTCCTACTCCTCCCCCCACAGTACTCTTCCCTACACTCTCAAAAGTTCAGTGCAAGATGTTTGCAGCCCCTGGACTTTGGAAAGCTACTTATCCCTGAGTTAACATTGTTTTTGTTATTTTATTTATATCCCATCTTTCTTCCAATTTCTTCTCCCAACTTGAGTTGACCCATTGAAATGAATGGGATATTGTAGTTTAACAATGTTGGTCCTATTGATTCACCAGTAATTGGATTTAACCTTTATTTCAGTTAATTGGTCCACTAGAGTATAAAGCACTCAGATAGATTTCTACATGAAATGAGGCATCATTTTTCTGGGGAAAGCATCAACATATGCCAGTTTCCACCAGCAATCTGAAGTGGTGGTAGCCCAGTATAAGCATCAACACTATATTCTTCACTGTTAACAGTGAAGAAGCAGTGAAAAATTATCCTTGGAGGAAGCAGTGTATCAAGCAGTGTAAAATTATTCTTGGAGGAAGAATTTATGGAGGACAGTTGTGGAGAGACCCATTTCCTCCATCTTGGGCAAAGCAGCCTTTTTTGAAGTTGGGCCTTGCCTGATTTTTCTGGCCTCTAGGTTACTTGTGATGGGACATCTAGAGACCCGGGGATGGGGTGGGGACTCATTATTTTTAATGGTTTTGCAATATGAGCTATAAAATAGATTGTTAAATATTATTTATAAATGCAGCTCATTTATAATATTACTGGGAAACAACAGCTAGCTACTGTGTGGAAAAAGTAGCAACCATATTAAGTAAAATAGATCTTTGAAATGACAGCACTGAGCCAAATTAACATCAAAATATTTTCCTGAATTACAACTTTAAAGCTATCTTATTTATGATCATTGTAGCTAAAGTGCAATCCTACTTTGCCTGTTGTTTTTCTCTTTTAACTTCCCTGTGTTGTGTCTTTAAAAATAACTCATCCCATGGATAATGGGCTGGACGTGTGAAAGTGTTTTTTTAAGCCAGACCTGTACAACTTGGCAGAAGTTAGGGGCCAAAATTAAAATAGGCCAAAATTCTTCATGTCACAGATAGGTTTTTAGTAGTTCACTTTTCAAGTAAAGGTATAATTAATGAATAAACTATTTTAAGCACAATAAAAACACTGGTAGACAAGGCAAAACGCATCTTTGAACCCCACTTCTTGGATGATGAATTGAAGAAGGCGAATGGTTATTCCAGCTCAGCAATCAGAAGGGCTGCCAGACCCAGAAAAAATCCAGAGGAGAAAGGGAAAGTATTTTTACCATACATCAAAGGAGTCACAGACAGAATAGGGAAAGTGGTGAGGAAACACAACCTCCAAATGGTTTACAAACTGACCAAGAAAATCCAGCAAATGCTGAGCTCAGCGAAGGACAGAGAGACCTTTTCACAGCCGCAGGAGTCTACCGCATACCATGCAGCTGCGGACAAGTCTACATAGGGACCACCAAATGTAGTGTCTAAACACGAATCAAGCAACATGAGAGACACTGCAGACTGGGTCAGCCAGAAAATTCAGCTATAGCAGAACATGTTATAAACCATTCTGGGCATAAAATGCTGCTTGAAAACACTGAAATTCTGGACCAGGCCAACAACTATCAGGTCAGAATGCATAGGGAAGCCACTGAAATACACAAACACTTGGAAGAAACCCTTAAAGTAAACAAAGTTTGGCTATCAGTCCTGAAAAACAGCAAAATCAGGATTCAACAAATGCAAATAACAAACCACTCAGCGTCAGGGGCTTTCCCAGCAGACAGTGATCACCAATTAAGCAGATGCTAATCCTCTTTGTATATCCTCCCACCCTGAGACCCTGTCATCAACCCCAGAACAAGACACTATTAACATGGGAATCACTTTTCCTTACCCAGGGTCACATAGTAGATATATATATCTACCCACTCTCCTCCATGCCAGTATTCTCTGAAAATGCCAGCCACAGATGCTGGCAAAATGTCAGGAAGAAACTCTTCTAGAACATGGCCACATAGCCCAAAAAAACCCACAAAAAACTATGGATGCTGGCCATGAAAGCCTTCGACTTCATATTTTAATGATTAATCATTAATATTAACATTAATTCCATCCTCCTCATCTGCTACATGGCCCTCTCCTTGGGAGAAGGCAGAATAACTTGGGAGAAGGCATTTGCCTCTTGTCATCTTCCTCCGCCACCCTGTTTTTTTCCCAGGAGAAAGCCCAAAGGAGAAGGAGTCTTAAGGGGCACCTGTCCACCTTTTGTCTTTTTCCCTTGCGGCACAGCCGTCTCTTCTGAAGAAAGCTTGGCAGCAGAGGCAGCTCGGGGGGCACGTGTTCACTCTTTCTCCTCCTCTGCCTTCTCTCGTGAAAACCCAGCAGTGGAAGAGGCTGGGGTGTGTCTCTTTCTCTTTCTCTGCAGCCTGGCTCTTTCCAGGGAGAACCTTGAAGTCTTCATGTGATGCCTGAAATAGTTTGGCTGGCCACAAACGGCCCATTGTACAGGCCTGTCCTAAGCCTATGGTGGTCTTCTCTCTTCTTACTCTCCACCTCCACCCTATTTTCTAACAAGCTAAATCTTACACTCTCCTGTCTTTCATTCTCCTTGTCCGAGTCCTTCAGGACAAATCTATTTTGCCTTAGTCATTTTCTGCATGCTGTGAATCTCTCCAAATGGCTTAGGGCTGGGCCTGCTCTAAACACAGGGGAGCAGCACAGCAAGCGAGAGTATTATGACCAGTAGATTCCTTCTCCATCCTCCTGTCTTCCGGTGTCCCAAAGCAAGTAAGCCCAGCTAGAGCAAGCAGAGCAACTTGAACTTTTTCCAGTCATCTGTTAAAGTTACATGTGTACTTGCACAGTGTTTTTGCTCTGTGTTCCACTGACTACTATTTGTAGTGATCACTAATCCTTGTTAGACTGAAGGTTAATTATACAAGAGGATTTGCAAATCATTTTTGAAATCTGAGCTTTCAATGCCATCTTGAGTCCCAGTCTATGGGGAAAGATCGGGTGTAAATAAAGTACCTCCCCATTTGCCAACTTCCTGTTTGCGGTTTTGAGTTTCTGTGGACGGCAAGCCAGGAGGGACAAAACGGCACACACGTGGGACTGTGTCACCATTATACTCAATGGGGTTTAAATATTTACATTTTTTCTATTTCATGGGGTGGGGATCCAGAATGGATTCCCCACAAACAGGGAGGGAGGACTAGTTGATTGTTTTTATTGTAGCTTGACTCAACTTTTTCACATTTTCATAGTGGAAAAACTGAGAATAGTGTGCATGAATACAGTCGGCCCTTTGTATCTCTGTTCTGCCACCACCACCAACCTTCAGATGCCAACATTCGTGGGACCTCAAGTCCTGTTGGTTTCAATGGCAGCGCAGCAATGTGCACATGCCATCATTGGGTTGAATGGTGTGGGGCCACCCATGGATGCTTAAATCTGCAGGTGGCAAACCCATGGTTGGGGTGGGTTGACTGCATTAAAACCATTTTGCTTTTCTATGATAGGATAGGAAAGAAAATTGTGATGTGTGAGATAAGATTTCTGAATCCTTAATTGTGGTTTTAAAATGCGAACCAAAAATGTGTGATATGTTCTTTAGTTAGTTCCAGTTCAGTCTGTCTTTCCAGTTAGCAATCTCAAATGTTGTAATATGCCTTTGATGTTTTATTTCTTTTAAAATTTGTACCAGCTTTATTTAAGATCTCAATTATGGGAAAAGCCCAACTTCTACAAGTCACTAAAGATAGATAAGACAGCTATCTATTTACAACCATGACTGATACCTGGATGTGTAGGTCTTAAATAGTATGACTTGTTGGTCAACCTCTAGCTACAGTTGATAATATGTTAAAAATGTTTTTTAATAGTGCAGATTCCAGTTTATTCACAGTTCATCTAAACTAGGGGTAGGCAAAATTTGGCCTCCCAGGTATTGCTTGCCAGTATATCCCAACATTCCTCATTGTTCACTATGCAGGCTAAGACTCATGAGAATTACAGTTTAACAAAGTGGAGAGCTATGGTTTGTTCTTCTCCCACTTTTTTTTAAAAATCTGTTTAACCATTCAAGCTGTTTAGGTGGAATAGCCAAAGCCTATTGATCTGGTTGATTAGATAGAGTGAGTGTGTTGGAAGAGATCTGGATTACAATCATTTGGTGATCTTGGAGGCTTGCTGCACATTCTCTGTGGAACCTTTCTCAGGGGATTGTTGCAAAAGATAGGATGATTCCATGAACGCCAATTTGAGCATCCAATTTTTGATCAAGGTTAGATTGGACTTTGGATTCATTTGAACATATAGGAGTGAGGAAAGTTGAGTTAATAGTAGTAGTTGTGGCTGGATTCGTTCTTTACTGTGAACTTCCTATAGGCATCCAGTTACCCAGTGTGTGAACAGAATGTAGAATGAGATAGGCTTTTGCTTTCGTCTTATGTGCTGCTGTTTTAAAACCGTTAGTCTGTTTGGCAAAGGAATTTGAACTCTTTTCAGAAGTTGTCCTTGCTGTTCTGAACTTTCTTTTCTCTTTTTATCCCATTTTTAAAACCATATTTTTTTTAAAAAAAAATGTTTCTTGACCAATCTCTCATTTGAATGCTTCTGTTTGTTTCAAATCCAAATTTATTTGTACTCCTGTTGATTCCATATTCTTTTTTCTCCCTGTAGGTCTAGAGAGCTGAAGAGAATACTTGTTTCCTAAAAGTGGTAAGCTCTCTTCCTTATTTTGTTGCTGCAATGAATTCATAGGAAAGTAAATTATCTAACATATATATTTTGTCTAGGTGATATCCATATAGCAGACACTAAGGATTTCTTTTATGAAATGTTGATTTCTGAATGTAATGTTTTTAGAAGTGGGGCTTAAGGCATCAGTTAACTTCCTTTCAAATTCATGTTAAAATTTAACAAAAACAGGATAGCTACAGTATTCTTTAATTTAGGCTTTTATTTGATTTATGTGACCAGTCAAGCTACCTTCAAAATAATACATTAATCATTTCATACACTTTAGACAAAGTAATGCTTTCAGTTCCTCATTCAATGTCATAATCTTTCTAGAAAATACATTAATACCCTAATAGGTAACTTTACATGCAGTGTTTGTGCATATATTCTTTAAGATGTTCTCATTTGTATAATTAATAGAGCACTTGCGAGAAGTAAGCTTTGCACATTTACTAAGAGACATATTGCACTGTACTTGTTAAGACTTGCTTTCAGATAAATATGTAGTTCTTAGCTGTGAGTCTTGTAGAACAGTTATGCTGCCAGGGATCCTCTCTAGTGAGGAAAATTGGGGTAAAAGGCAAGGGTCATGATAGGTTGTTTTGAACACAATTTTCATAGTTTCCTTCGTCCTTATGATAACAATAAAATGTTTTACAGCTGTTGTTTAAAAAGAGAAGATTTCCTTTACTCTGAAGCAAGTGTCTGAAGGTGGTGGGGATTTAGTAACCTGGACAGTTTAAGAAAGTGGAGAAGTTAGAGAATGGAGCTGCAGACTCTACAGGAGGCTCTGAAAGTGGAAATTCAGGTTCACCAGGTAAATTGCATTCTCTGTCTTGTCTGTCTTACTTGTAAAACTTAGTAAAAGTGATTGTGGGGCGTCTGGAGGTCCTGCTGAGAAATAATAGTTTATTAAATTATTACTTACTTGTAAAAATTTGCATATTCAACTAGTTATATTTATTGAATCATCGCCCATTATTCCTCTTGGAATCAGAAAAGATTCCCATAGTCACATATATTTTAGTCTTCATGGACTTAACAATTGGGTAATTTAAATAAATAAATGCCAAGGGTATAAAAAAGCAGGGTCTTTTTTAATTACCATTTATAAAAATCTGAGTTATATCTGTTGTGTTAGTATGTTCCAGGCTCATCATCACTTACATTTGCCTACTAGCTGAGTTTTCAATCTTTATCCCAACTTTCAAAAACATAACAAATATACAGTAGACAGTGGGCTCTTGGTATCTGCTGGGGTTTCATTCCAGGATCCCCCATGGATACCAGAAATTGTGGATGTTCAGTTAAATACAATAGGTAATAAAGTGGTGACCCCTTAAATAAGATGGCAAAATCAAGCGTTGTTATTTGGGATTTATTTATTTATTTATTTATTTCAATCTGTAGATGTTTGAATCCATAGATAAAGAATTCATGGGTAAGGAGGGCTGACTGTGTATGCATGAAACAGAAGCTCCAGGGCAATAGCAACAGGTCTTATAGGTATTTTCTCTCTTCAGATCAGAAATTTTGCCTTTGGAATCTGACCTAATAATCTCCAACTTTTATTTTACACGCACAAATTTAAAGAGAAAAAGAAGTATGTGTTGCAAAATATGGGCCATAAAATTTGCTGAAATGGTTTAACCAGGAGGTTTACACTCTTAAATGTGAAAATGATATATATAAATATGATACAAAATACACATAGCTAAATAGTAATTTTAAAAATTGAAGCCTTAAAGTCATCCCTCAGTCTTGTCTGAAACCAAAAGGGAATAGAGGTTACTTCTGGATTTCTAAATCTATTATTTGGGTATTAAATTAGGTGTGAGGGTGAAATACAATTTATGAAATTAAGTTTACAAATTAACACCATTGCAACAAAACATTCATCCAATATACTGTATATAATCAGCCTCCAGAGTTAATGACTATTTCAACCATAGAATCATAGAATCATAGAGTTGGAAGAGACCACAAGGGCCATCCAGTCCAAACCCCTGCCATGCAAGAACTCCCAATCAAAGCATCCCTGACAGATGGCCATCCAGCCTCTGCTTAAAGACCTCCAAGGAAGGAGACTCCACCACCCTCCGAGGGAGTGTGTTCCACTGTCGAACAGCCCTTACTGTCAGGAAGTTCCTCCTAATGTTGAGGTGGAATCTCTTTTCCTGCAATTTGCATCCATTGTTCCGCGTCCTAGTCTCTGCAGTAGCAGAAAACAAGCTTGCTCCCTCCTCAATATGACATCCCTTCAAATATTTAAACAGGGCTATCATATCACCTCTTAACCATCTCTTCTCCAGGCTAAACATCCCCAGTTCCCTAAGGCGTTCCTCATAGGGCATAGTTTCCAGACCCTTCACCATCTTAGTTGCCCTCCTTTGGACACGCTCCAGTTTCTCCACATCTTTTTTGAATTGTGGTGCCCAGAACTGGACACAGTATTCCAGGTGGGGCCTGACCAAAGCAGAATAGAGTGGCACTATAACTTCCCTTGATTTAGACACTATACTTCTATTGATGCAGCCTAAAATTGCATTGGCCTTTTTAGCTGCTACATCGCACTGTTGGCTCATGTTCAACTTATGGTCTACTTGGACTCCTAGATCCCTTTCACATGTAGTTTCATTCAGCCAGGTGTCCCCCATTTTATATCTGTGAATTTATTTTTCCTCCCTAAGTGCAGAACCTTACATTTCTCTGTGTTGAATTTCATTTTGTTAGCATTGGCCCAGCTTTCTAGTCTATTCAGGTCATTTTGAATGTTGATCCTGTCCTCTGGGGTATTAGCTACTCCTCCTAGTTTAGTGTCATCTGTAAATTTGATAAGTATGCCCCCAATTCTGTCATCCAAATCATTAATAAAGATGTTGAATAGCACTGGGCCCAGGACAGAGCCCTGTGGCACCCCACTGGTCACTTCTCTCCAGGATGAAAAGGAGCCATTGCTGAGCACCCTTTGAGTTCAGCCAGTCAACCAATTACAAATCCATGCAACAGTTAACTTGTCTAGCCCACATTTTGCAAGCTTGTTTGCAAGAATGTCATGGGGAACCTTGTCAAAGGCCTTACTGAAATTGAGGTACAGTGGTCCCCCGGGTTACGAAGGTAATCCGTTCCGGATTACCTTTCGTAACCCGGAAGTATTCGTTTCCCGGGGGACCGCTAATTCTGCCGGACCGCGCGGCCGATTTAAAGGGGCCGCGCGGTTTTTCTTGTTCGTATCCTGGGGGATCCTTCGGATCCCGGGGGATATTTTTTGGTCCCGCCGGTTTCGGGTCCCGGGGATTTCGTTCCCCGGGGGATTCGTAAACCGGGGGACCACTGTATACTATATCCACAGCATTCCCTTCATCTACCAAACTGGTAATTTTATCAAAAAAAGAGATGAGATCAGTCTGGCAGGACTTGTTTCTCTGAAACCCATGTTGACTTTTTGTGATTATGGCATTGGCTTCTAAATGTTCACAGACTCTGCTTAAATGATCTGATCTAGAAACCAAATGCATATATGATCATGAGTGATTGGGGCTTGTCTTTTTGCATCTACTGATTGATTTTTGCAGTATCTGATTGATTAGCACAGTAAATCAAAGTGAACCAAGGTTCTGTAAAGTTATGTGCTTCTTTGTTCAGTTCCCTGGCTCTCTGTGTTAGCTTTTCTGATAGAGTTAAGCCCCATATTCTTATATACTATTTAGTGATGTTCAGTGCACTTCCTGATTTTCACTGCTCTATTATTAACTAATGGCTACAATTAAAAAACTAATTAGGTTCTTATGGGATAACTGAGCAGAGAAAATGTTCAACAGTGCTAAGTCTGGAACAAATGGACCCTGTTGGGTGGTATTGTTACATATTTCTTGAAAGATTTCTCTCCAGAACGTTGAGACAACTATACAATCTCACCATGTATGCATGTAGCTTCCCAAGATGTCACATTCCCTCCAGCACTGTAAAAATGCTTTTTTTGTCATTTGTGATCTCGTCACTGGCACTAGATACCACTTACAAAGAAGTCTGTACATTGTTTACCTGGAATGAGCAGAAATGAATTACCATAATTTGATTTCCAAACTTTATTCCAGTCACCATTTGTGATGGTGTATCCCAGATGATGTTCCCATTGAAGTTTTAAGCCATACAGGTTAGACTTATACTACTGGGAAATAACTATTGGTTATTTTTTTTTTAAGTAACAGTGTGATTAATTTGAAACCATAGCCCTGTACAGACTGGAAGCTTTTGTAATATTTATTTCCTAGTTAGGCATTTATTTGGGGTGGGAGATCTAATAACTTACATGGCCCTGCTTATTCCCAGTTCCTAAACTGAGCTTTTTTATCTTCATGATAAAATAAAGGATATATGATGACAGGTATCAGAGTAAAAGTTTGTGGGAATAACTGTTTTCTCCATTTGCTCCAGACAATCAAAGTAGTCTTCAAGAATAGGTTATCAATTGTGTCAATTATCTTTCTGTTAATATTTAGAAGATTAATTTGAGATCTAAGTCTGACATCATTTCTATCCGCACCAATTGCTCATCTTTATCTTCAATGATTAATGGGAGAAGTTGTTTCCAACTGAAATGAATAATGATATTTGGACTTGTTAAGTATCCCTAGTCCCCCATCCAAAGATTTTCAATACATTAAGGATTTGATTACTCTTTATTTTTTCCCTCCTTCAGATATAAACAAACAAACAAACAAACAAACCTATTGAGAATTGCTTGCCAATGACTACAGTCAGCATCAGTTAAAGTAATAGAGAATACTTGAAATAAAAATTCACTTTTGGCAATGCATTAATTTTGATTGCTGCAGTTCAGCCCAACCAGGAAAGTTTGATCTTCATCCATTTAAGAATGTTGGTTTTAATTTGTTGCATAAGATTACTGAATTTTATTTTGATATTAGGCATTGGTCCTCCAGACCATGTGTTATTGCGAAGTTTTAGAAGTTTGGGTGTTGAGACATCCACTAGTTTAAGACTATCCATACCTAGGCTCAATAATTATCAGAATGGAGATTGCAGTCAAAAAATCATAAGAATACTAGGACTTGACAGGGCAGGTATGAAAGAACTAAACAAGACCCTTAAGTATAAAGATATATCACTGAATGCTTAAGTTAGGATTATCTGTGCCATTATACTCCCCATTTCAATGTTTAGTTTCGAAAGGTGGACAGTGAGGAAAGTAGATAGGAAAGACAATCAACTCATCTGAAATATGGTACTGGGGAAGAGTTCTGCAGATAGTGCGGACTGCTAAAAAAGACAAATAAATGGATTCTGAACTCTTCCTAGAAGCCAATATGATTAAACTTAAGGGGGTGTGCAGACATGCCACAGCCCCTGTCTGGCCTTTCCAGGGCATGAAAAGAAGCTGCAAAAAGTGCACACAGCGCCAGAGGAGTGCCATGATGCCGCCCTGGGGGTGGAGCTGGGACGTGCTATGCCCTGACTCTGTCCCCAACCCAGCCTTTAAGGCCGGTCTGCACAGGGCCTGAGACTGTTGTAATTTGGCAATATCATGAGAAGACATGACTCGCTATAAAAGACAATAATCCATAGTCAGGTAGAAGGCAACAGAAAAAGAGGAAGACCATATACCAGATATACCAGCCATGTTCCTGAGTCTGCAAGATCTGAATTTGTCTACAAGAGTCTGCAAGATCTGTTGAGGAGAAGGTGACTTAGAAGTCTCTTATTCATTGTTGTTGTCTGTCTTCAAGTTGACTTTGACTCACAGCTATTCCATGAGACATCTCCAAGACCTCCTATTGTCAACCGCTCTGCTCAGGTCCTGCTGGAGACCACTGCTGCCACTTCCAGAGACTATCATGCCCAAGCTAAGAGGGCCTCTCATTCATAGGGATGCTGTAAGACAAAGTCAACGTAAACTTGATGGCAATTAACAACAACATTGACCCCTCCAGAAGGAAGTGTTTTCTGAAAGCCCAAACTTCACTTCAGAGTGATCTGAATATGGCAGGAGAGGGCCTGTTTCCATTTTATCCTATTTCTCTCAGGACTTGGAATGTGACCAATAACTCATGTTATGGAGAAGATATATTTGGAATACATTTGTCATTGTAGCCACAAAATCCTCAGGCACCTTTGGCATTAGCCCAAGCATTCCCATAATCAATTCAAGAATATCCTTAATTGCTCAAGCAGGAAGGTGGTTGGGCAAGAAGATGCAGTCCCAAGAGAATATCTTATGTGTCCTGACCGCTAAGAGCCAAAAATGTGTGTATGTACCTCAAAGTATCTGGTAGATTTATGGCAACCCAATGAATTTCACAGGGTTTTCTTAGGCAAGGAACACTTAAGAGGTGGTTTTCCCAGCTCCTTCCTCTGATACAAAAATATCACAAAAAGTATCACAAAAAAATGTTCATTTATTTTCTTATTAAAATATTTATAACAATAGTAAACAGTCTCTGGGCAGCTTACAAAAAAGCAGTTTAATTAACTTAACATTTAAGATAATCAGAATAATATAAGCAACATGTTAAATAACTGAATAATTTTTTTTAAACAAATAATTTTAAAAGTTTATCTAACACCATGTACATAAACAGATTTGAAAGAAATCATTAAGCCCCTAACGTTTAATCAGAAGTCATGTTTTAACTTGGCGCTGGAGTTAAAGTAACACCAGCATCAAGGCCTCCAGTGAGAGGGCATTACAAAACCAGCCCTTTCCCACATCCTCACAGAGTGTATTGCTCTGTCTGATGGGACACAGAGGGCCTCTACAGAACATTTCATCCTTCGGGTGGATATATATCACAAGTTCAGAACTGAGTCTAAGAAAGAAAGGTAGCCTGAAGTGAGAACTCCCTACAGACTACAGCAGAGATGGGAACTGCACAACCCAGAGACCAAACATGGTACAGACCCTAGGGCACCTAGTCACACATGAAGAATCATAGCCAGGGACTTCCAGCTCCCCACTTAATTCCTATCTCCCTCACACCTAATTTAATACCCAAATAATAGATTTAGAAATCCAGAAGTAACCTCCATTCCCTTTTGGTTTCAGACAAGACTGAGGGGATAACCTTAAGGCTTTAAGGCTTCAATTTTAAAAATTACTATTTAGCTATGAGTATTTTTATCATATTTATATCTTTTTTTTTTTCAAAAAAATAGTCTGTCCCCAGATGCTGATGGTGCAGGTACTTTCTTGAGTGCCTTCAAGGATACTTTATTTGGCGTGTCTGGAACTCCTTTTTAAAGCTCTGTTGCTCTTTGGGATGCAAAGAAGACTGAGGTAGTTCATGTGATTGCTGATCTTATATTTGAGTCATAGAATCATAGAATCATTGAGTTGGAAGAGACCACAAGGGCCATCTAGTCCAACCCCCTGCCATGCAGGACCTCCAAATCAAAGCATCCCTGACAGATGGCCATCCAGCCTCTGTTTAAAGACCTCCAAGGAAGGAGACTCCACTACCTTCCGAGGGAGTGTGTTCCACTGTCGAACAGCCCTTACTGTCAGGAAGTTCCTCCTAATGTTGAGGTGGAATCTCTTTTCCTGCAATTTATATCCATTGTTCCGCGTCCTAGTCTCTGCAGCAGCAGAAAACAAGCTTGCTCCCTCCTCAATATGACATCCCTTCAAATATTTAAACAGGGCTATCATATCACCTCTTAACCTTCTCTTCTCCAGGCTGAACATCCCCAGTTCCCTAAGGCGTTCCTCATAGGGCATGGTTTCCAGACCCTTCACCATCTTAGTTGCCCTCCTTTGGACCCGCTCCAGTTTCTCCACATTCTTTTTGAATTGTGGTGCCCAGAACTGGACACAGTATTCCAGGTGGGGCCTGACCAAAGCAGAATAGAGTGGCACTATTACTTCCCTTGATCTAGACACTATACTTCTATTGATGCAGCCTAAAATTGCATTGGCCTTTTTAGCTGCTGCATCGCACTGTTGGCTCATGTTCAGCTTATGGTCTACTTGGACTCCTAGATCCCTTTCACATGTGGTCTCATTCAGCCAGGTGTCCCCCATTTTATATCTGTGCATTTCATTTTTCCTCCCTAAGTGCAGAACCTTACATTTCTCTGTGTTGAATTTCATCTTGTTAGCATTGGCCCAGCTTTCTAATATATTCAGGTCATTTTGAATGTTGATCCTGTCCTCTGGGGTATTAGCTACTCCTCCTAGTTTAGTGTCATCTGCAAATTTGATAAGTATGCCCCCAATTCTGTCATCCAAATCATTAATAAAGATGTTGAACAGCACTGGGCCCAGGACAGAACCCTGTGGCACCCCACTGGTCACTCCTCTCCAGGATGAAAAGGAGCCATTGTTGAGCACCCTTTGAGTTTGGCCACTCAACCAATTACAAATCCATGTAACAGTTAACTTGTCTAGCCCACATTTTGCAAGCTTATTTGCAAGAATGTCATGGGGAACCTTGTCAAAGGCCTTACTGAAATCGAGGTAAACTATATCCACAGCATTCCCTTCATCTACCAAGCTGGTAATTTTATCAAAAAAAAGAGATCAGGTTCGTTTGGCATGACTTCTTTTTCTGAAACCCATGTTGGCTTTTTGTGATTATGGCATTGGCTTCTAAATGTTCACAGACTCTCTGCTTAATGATCTGCTCTAGAATCTTTTCTGGTATTGATGTCAGACTAACTGGACGATAATTGTTGGGATCCTCTTTTTTTCCCTTTTTGAAGATGGGGACAACGTTTGCCCTCCTCCAGTCTGCTTGGACTTCTCCTGTTCTCCAGGAGTTCTCAAAGATTATTGCCAATGGCTCCGATATCACATTTGCCAGTTCTTTTAATACCCTTGGATGTAGTTCATCTGGTCCTGGAGATTTGTATTCATTTAGATTAACCAGGTATTCCTGTACTGTCTCTTTACTTATTCTGTGCTCAAATTCCCCCACTCTGTCCCCTTCTTCACTGTCCTCAGGTTGAGCATCTTTTGCCTTTTCTGAGAAGACTGAAGCAAAGAAGGTGTTGAGTAATTCTGCCTTTTCTCTGTTCCCTGTTAGTATTTTGCCATCTTCTGCACGCAGTGGTCCTACCATTTCCTTCTTCTTCCTTTTGCTGCGGACATATCCAAAAAAGCCCTTTTTATTGTTCTTAGCCTCTCTAGCAAGCCTGAGTTCATTTTGCGCTTTAGCTTTTCTGACTTTATCCCTACATGTCCCAACTTATTAACCAAGCTTTATTAGTCATCAGCCAGCAGTTGTTAATTTTTCTCTTGAAGGTGGTAGTAATTTTAGTAAAGTTCTTTGCAAGTTACTCACCTTTGGGAACAAGGCTCTCATTTCATTGGTGGCTGTGCAACTCTGGATGCTCTTTTGAATCTAGCCTCTGTCCTGGTTGTGTTAATGAAATGGCTTTAGTTGCCCTGAATTATGATGGGAGAAGGACACGTGGACTGTGTTTTTGCTTATTTACCTAGATTTCTTAATACGGTTTGATACCATTAACTATAGCATTCTCTTGGATCAGCATTCTGGGGCTCAGTGGCACTGTGTTTTAGTTATGCTATTCAGATCTGGATAGCTGTTTCCACAAGGTGGTGCTATTACTTTGTCCGATTACACCTTTTGTCATTCTGCAGAGCTCTATAGTAATGCCTGTGTTTTTAATGTCTCAGTGAGATTTGAGTTCATCCAAGGATTTGGGGTGAGTTGTAATCAGTACCTCAGTATTTAATTCTGTTTTCCTTTTCATCTGATTTGAGTGAGGTTCAGGATGTGTGAATCAATGTCTGTTAAAGATAAAGGATTGGATCAGGTCCAGTTCACTAAAGATCAGGAGAAGACTTAGATGCTGGTAGTAAGTGGTGCATCAACATCTTATGCCAGCTGAGGCTGGCATACTTGCTGCGACATAGGATAGATCAGGCTGTCTCATTTGGTTCTACAACTTTGGAACTTTTTGAAGCACATATTTGTTACAACCTGTTTCTACATCAGTTTGTGTGTTTTTTTCTCTTTAAAATATCTGGACAAATTAATTTAAAATTCTATTTGAATATAACATAAATAAGAAGAAATTTGTAGGAAAAATCTTTACATTTGGTGAACATTCAGGAACAACATCCAGGAAGTACTGTACAAAATGTGTTTTATTGGTGTTGGTATACCAAATGAGAAGTTGTATGTGGTTGCAGAGAAGATGTGGATGGATGCCTGTCTCACAAAAATGGGCTAGAAGACCTAGAAATGCAGCTTGGGGCTAATTTTGTTTAAAAATTTGCAGTTCCGAAAGTAATTAACATTTGAATACACTTTATACCAAAGGCAAGATAAGTGACTGTAGTACTGTATATATTATACTGGTGAAAATTATTGCTACTGTATATCTAATGTATTATACAGTGGATGTCCTTGAGCAAGTGCAATAAGGGTGTGAGCAGCGCAAATTTCCCTTGGGGCTGCTATATCATTTTTGCCATCCTGTACAAATCTAGCTATACTTGTGAGCTAACTAATTTCTTATAAATGTATAGAATGTTAAAAAATATTTTGTTTAAAAATGTATTGATGTTAAAGAGCATTACAAAAAGCACAAGACAAAAGTGCATTCTATAAATAAATGTAGATAAATTGACATACAAGAATATGAGCTGCATATAATCGTTTGCAGTAATGTGAAGGTACACAGATAAGACAGCTTCTGAATTTAGATTGGCTGAATGTTCTTTTTACATCTGTTTCACCACAAAGTTTCCAGCAGGATTTCACCACAAAGTTTCCAACAGTGAACTCAAAATAGAGTTTGGTGCTATACTGTCTAGACTTGGTTTATTCTCTGAACCAGGTTTTTGTGCCACTCTCTAGTCTCTCCCGATTGCCACTTAATTTTCTTGAAAATGTCTGGTGGAAAATGCCCACAAATGCCCTAAAATGCCTCCTGGAGTGGCAGTTTTACTCATAACATTGCTGACCACTGGCCCCTTCATTCTGATTTTTTTGTATGGAATACGATTCCTGGGCACTTCTGGGATTTACTTTAAACTAAAAATCTGAAGATGCAGCAAGGTGAAAATTGCCCTCTGCTGCAGTTGCCCAACCTTACTCTAGACATTTCATGTCTGCTAAGTATATCAGGTACACCTAGCTTAGTATTTAAAAAGTCACAAGATTTAGTTGATGCTTTCTAGTGAAGAGGTCAAACCAATAGAGTTTTGCATGATCGTAGTTTGGAAACCAGTAGTCATCCCTTGCTACTGTCTCAAGTTAATTACATTCTCAGCTAGTGGAGAAGGAGCCATCCATTTCCAGTCACTGCCCAGATCATGATCATGTGTAATATTTGAAGAGTATTTCCTATTGGATATTATTCTCCTCCTCAGTATTTTCTCCTTGCCTCAGCCAAAAAAGGTCATATACTTGCTCCTCTGCTTTCTCTCAGCTTTACTTAATTGTTTTCCTTCATCTTCCTTGGTGTTTTTAATAATAATAATTTTTAATAATAATAATTTTCCCCTTCTGTCTGCTTTGCCTTTTTTAAAAAAGCACTTTTCACAGTTTCCCTTCCTTCCTTGTTGCATTTTTCCTTCTTTCCTGTTGTTTTTCTGTGGGAGGTTGAAATTGGGAAAAGTCAAAACAAAAAATTGTCAATTTTACTGTTGACATCTGGGTTCCCAACCTGGGATGCCCACACCCCCAGTGCGTATGAGATAGAATTTTAGGGGGTGCAATAAAGAGTGTTTGTGTACCTGAGTGACAAGTCATGAGCCAGCTGCCAGTGTGCCTTGAGAAGTGGTAGTAGGTGGCTGTGTTTCGTAGACAGTAGTCTTTGTTATTTATCATCCAAAAGGAGATAGTAATAAAATTAACATATGAGCAGAAAACCAGCATGGTGTAGTGGTTTGAGTGTTGGACTACGACTGGAAAAGGTTCAAATCGCCGCTTGGCCATAGAAACCCACTAGGTGACTTTGGGCAAGTCACACTCTCATCCTAAGAGGATGACAGTGGCAAACCCCCTTTGAAGAAACTTGCCAAGAAAACCCTTTGATAGGGTTCCCATAAGTCAAAAATGACTTAGAGGCACACAACAATGACAATGAAATAAATAATTGATTGTCAAAGCATTGCTTTTAAAATCATTAAAATACAATAACTGATATAATCATCCTAAATTGTTTCACTCATAAATTCACAATCGCAACAGTTTTTTAAATATTTCAATCCTCTGGGCCTCTCCACTTGCTTTTCACCTCCTCACCTCCGTCATTTAAATTTTCTCAGAAATGTAATGTTATTTTTGTAGGGGGTGGAAGTCAAACGTTCCCTAGGAGCATGGGGCATAGAAAGGTTGGGAACCATTGTTTTACATGGTGTGTTGTTGATTATTTAGGTTGGAAATGAAATCAACAGCCCACAATGTAGTTTCTAAAGAGTATAATCTGCAGATCTTTTAGGGAAATAGCAAAATCTCTTCTTAACACCACGCCCTTTATGAAGATCACATGCGCTAAATGCCTACAGTTATTTCTGAAGATTTTGATTATCTAAACACATAGCATTTATACTTAAAATGATTCTCTTTGCTCCTTCCTGCAGTGGTCAAAAAACATGCTACCTTGCAATGACAGCTTTCTTAGATTAAGTTTTTCTTTTTCCAAAGACTTTCCCCTGGAAGTGTTTTAGTAACTTTTCTCTTTGTTCCCAGTACTAGCCTTCTTAAAAATGAAGATAATGGTAGCAGTAATAGGCAACATATTTTATGAGAAGCTGCAGTTCTATGAATGCACATAACATCTCAAGATTTATTTATTTATTTTGGCATTTGAAACCTGATTAAATTGAGCTTAAGTCAAAGATGATCATTATGAAATACTCCAGCAGAACTTTCAGTTACCTGTGCAAAATGCTAACGAGTCTGTATTTTCTTTTTAGAAATTGGTTGCCCAAATGAAGCAAGATCCACAGGTAAAGTATGCTTAGTTCATGCATTTCATACCATTCTCAAAAGCTGTAAAAACTGCTTGTGTGTTGCTTTTTGGTGGATATTTTTTTCAAAGAGAAGCAGAAAAATGTATGAGAGTATGTAATGAGTATATAAACACAATAGTAACTTATAGAGTGGACTCTGTTCCTGAGAATTAAATGTGGATGTGTCAACTACATACTTAGTATGTTTGTTAGCTATTTATTGGTACAGAAGCCTTGCACCAATGGTAAAATCTGTAAAGATGTTGGCATGAAGGGTTGATGCAGATGCCAGTCCTTAACTTAATGGGTACTTATTATAAATGTATATTCACTACATCATTTGAAATCAGTAGAGTTTCTTTCTTTCTTTGTCATGTAATGTACACACCACATGCTTGGAATTCTCAGGAAAAAAATGTTCATGTGGGAAGTCTCTGGAAGTGGGTTGAGGATTTTCTGTTAAATAGATTTATTGAAATCATTCAATTGTTCTTTAGTGCAGCACATCCCATGAAAGAAAACACGTTTGTGCTGTATATTTTAAAATACCTCTGCAATTTCTTGTTAATTAAGCTTTCTAGTGAATGACACTCCATATTGTGTCTTCTCCACCAGTTACAAAAATGTCCTCCAGCGTTGAAAAGATCTGTTGAACAATTGTAGCACAAGGCAATTCAAATACACTTCACTTTTTAGCTGTTTAAGCAATCTGACTTGCTACAGCCTAGAGATGCTTTAATATTTACAACATACTTTTTCTTAAGTTGTCCTCCTACTATTCTATGTTAAGAGGTGGAATAGTTTCTTACATAAATATTTCTTTTCTATGCAGAATGCTGATTTGAAAAAGCAGCTTCATGAACTTCAAGCCAAAATCACAGCATTGAGTGAGAAACAGGTAAGAAAACTAGCATATTTTTAACACATGTTCTAAAGACATGTCTCCTCCCAGCTACCAAGACAACTGCTAAATTTTCCTTGTATGAAAATAAGTGTGGGCAATCATTGCTCGGGCTCTTGTTGGATACATTCAACAAAACAACAAAAAAGTGTTGGACAAAGTAGTAATGGGTGAAATACATTTTATCTAGTGCTTGAAGCTTGCACAGACACTTCAACATTAAAGCAGTAAAAGAATTCTGTAAACGTACTGATTTGAAAATTTAATTCACATCCAGACAGGAGAGATTATTCCCCCAGAGCTACATTGTCTTGCGACATTCAGACAGAACTAAACATATAAAGCAGGATTTTTACAACACTGTCCCCTGGTGTGTGTAAACAAAGAGTTTCAGCTACCTGCCATATATAGGTTTTGTTTGTTTTTTAATAAAAAAATTACTGGTAGTGTTTTGTCCTAAGCCAGAGAAACTTATTGGGACACATTTTTCCCCATTTTGTGGTAGATATGGAGAAACTAGCTTGGATGAGAAACAACTCTTCCTATTGGCTAAACAGAAAGAAATTGGAAGACAACTATATTGAAACCCTTCCACCTGAATAAACAATGCATTGTTGACTAAGATAGTGAAGCATTCTGTTCATGAAAGCAAAAAGATGCAGCAGTTTGCAGTCAGGGCAACATTGGCATTTATGATTCCCTGAAAGAGACAGACTTCACGAGTCTTAAAACCATAGTTCCCCCATGTACAGTAGGTTTGTTAGTGTACTGCAGACTTCCAAATTGTTTTGCTGATTGTATGGATAATAAATACGACTCTACACTAATTTGTTTCATATTATCATGATGGGAGAAGCCACTTCCCAGTGATAGAAGTAAGGGTGGAGAAAAGTAATAATTCAGAACACACAGGAATGGCTGTTTTTCCATATCGTGTTCTGCAGTCTGGAAATACAATGAAAATAAAATGTTGAACTTCAGAGGAAGTTCTGGAATGGCTCTTTCAGAATGGCTCTAAGAGTTTTCTGCATACTTAAAGATGAAGACACTCTGACTACCTGTTCAGAACCTGCAGACATTGTTCCTTCAGAGTATTTATCAAGCACTGTTGAGAAGCACAGTTGAGAAGCAGTCTCTTGAAAAGACTCCAGGTACACATGGAAGAGATGAGAGACTCTCATGAGATGAGAGTCAAGAACATGGAGGACCAAAGGAGGATGCAAACAAAGAATCAGTGCTAGAAACATTCAAATTACTTTTGTCAGCTTTCTTTACCACATAATATATGAGACTAGTAGAGAGGTACAATATGTATTGGGGTTTCTGTCACTTTTATTCTATGTATCAAGCATAGAATGAAAGCAGCGATGAGGTGGAAATACCCTGAATGGAAACACCTTGACATCACTGACTTGAAACACACAGGCCTAATGCTTCTGATGTAGGTGTATCATGGACAACTTGAATCCTTGGAGAAGGTGGTATCCATCCCCAGGTGCTTTCTCTTCAGAGTAGTGATAAGCATGAAGAGATTTTGTAAACTCACAATGCACTTATCGTTCAACAACACGGAAGCAAGCACTGCATGGAGTCACTGATTAACTGGTTGTCATGTTTGAGCAGCATTGAATATGGCATAGACCCAGGACAGATCTAACTATTGATAAAGTTTGATTGAGGTCAGAAATAAATGTCCATTCTGGCAGTATAAGCCAGATAAACTAGGAAAGCATGATATAGAACTGTGATGATGCCAAACTGCCAGGACAGCATATCATCTGAAAGGAGATATTTCCTGAAGCAGGCAGCCTGGTACAGCATGGGAAACTTTTTTGGTTACAGTTCAGTAAGAGCACTTGGTGAACCTTATTTCTACACTTGTTGAAATGTGGTGGAAGACAACTTTTTTTGAAGTTTGCCAGAATGCCTGCTAACCAAAGACTTTGAGCACAATGGCAGCATCTGACAGAATGAGCTGAACATGAATAAACACACTCAGTTGATAAGAAAAGGAAGTGGATGAGAAAACCAATAGACAAAGCAAAATGTGAAGAAAAATTTCTTGCAAGGACTATTGCAGCATTGAAGTGATATAGTCTGGATGTCTTTAAAATGTCAAAGAATTCTTTGTTGATTGACTTTTCTCTCAGCAGAGACTGTTCTGTTATTGCAGTAGAAAATTTCCACACAATACCATTAATACAAGAGTTCCTAAAAAGCTGAAAAATGAATGTAATATAAAATTGGGCATTTAACTTAGAATTAGGGAATATGTATAACTCTGACTTACATTGCACATAAATCAATTGAAAGTAATACTAGGAGAGCAGTTGTTAAGCATGTGAAACCAGAATAATTGATGAATAAGAACTGGCACGGTTTCTGCAAAAGGGATGTTTGTTTTAGAATTTTGATTGTATTGAACATATCAGAAGGATTATTTGACAGAAGTCTGAGCAAAGTTTTTAAGGAATAGTTTTGGGATATATGAAAGGAAACTCTTCAAACAGCACATAATTTATTTAGGTATTTTATAGTTTAATTATGTGATAATGCCTATTAGCTCAAATGGCTTTGAAGAAGTCAAGAGTAATTCATAAATAAGAAGTCTGTCTAGAGTGTCTAGTGTGGTGTAATGGTTTGAGCGTTTGACCATGGTTTGAGAGATCAGGGTTCTATTGTCAATTTGGCCATGAAACCCACTGGATGACCTTGGGCATGGGCAAATCACACTCTTAGCATCAGAGGAATGCAATGGCAAACCTCCTCTGAATAAATTTTGCCAAGAAAACTTCATGATAGGCTCAGTTTAGGTTTGCCATAAGTTGTAAACAACTTGAAGGCACACAATAACAACAACAAAAATCTATCTAAGAATAAGTTTACCTAGTACCACCAACTATACTGGCTAAATCGATTCCCCAGGTTCAGCTGGTGAAGAGGGCAAATAAATGATAGTGTCCTCAGAAAAAGATATTCCAATAGTAAGGTCTTCACTTTCATGTTTGGTTTGTGAGCTTTCTCTACGCACTTGCTTGCCTTCGTTAGAGGTGGAATGCTGAACTATATAGAATTTGAACTGATCCATTGGGACAGCTTTTGTTTAGGACAACTGAACATAAACACTGTTATATTATACTTAATCACAACGATGATGATTGTTTGGGACCTGAGTATGCTCCTTCTCTCTTTATGACTAGAATTACATTTTTTCATGGGATATTCATTGTAGCACTTTGTTTTGACTTCTCCAGCATAGGTTGTCTTTTCCATCTTTTTTGTTGGTGTTGATTTATTTTGTACAAGAAGTGTCTGTGAAAACCAGCATTTGTAATTACTAAGGGAAATAGCTATGGTTAGAAAAAACATTCTCTGAATTACACATTGGCTCAGTTCATCTAAGTGCAACCATATGCTAGTATTTGAAGTAGCTCTGCAGATTCAGATGCACCTTCTGTCTTGGTGTGTAGATTTTTTTTCCTGTGCATGGTTCTTTTTAGTTGTTGTTTACATGGTCTCCGAAAAGTATGTTTAACACCATGACTCCAGACCGAAAAGTGAATAGATTTGGAAACTGCTTTATATACATGGTGCTAAAAATAGTTTGCTACTTTAGCTGTCATGGCAAACCTAGAGAATTGGTGAAAAAGGTGAAAGTGCATGAGTCAATAAGGCAGTCTTGTTTGGCAAATCATGATTTAAAATATCAAAGCAGCTTTGCATCCCTCCAGTTTGGCTGAACACCTTGGTGTCCAGCCCCTAATTGTCTAATATTAGCCCTGACCTGAACCTTTGACAGATAGAAGAAAAGTGCCTGGAGATCTTTTGAGGACTTTAAGTCCCCATGCCTTCCTATTTCTAACAGTTCAAAGATAGTCTGGTCTGTTATCACAAACCTGAGATACTGTTCATAACTGTTAATGCCATGTTGTTATGGATTTTATTAAACACTATGTACTTGGAACTACAGCAGGAAATTCTTTGTGCTTCTTTTGAAAAAAATTGGTAGTAGTCTGTGAACAGTGTGTTGTGTATAGTGATATCTCATGACTTCTTAGTAGCATCAGTACTATGACTGGGACATGTTTTAAATTCTGTTCTTGTTAGATGCCACCATGAATCAGACTGCTTTTTGGAAAGTGAAGTAAATGTCAGGATGGATAGGTCCTCTCTAGAATTAGTGGTTTTTCTCTGTTCCACCTACTTCTCCAGACGTTAGCACTGCTTTCTCCAACTCAATTCTTTGTGTTGCCATGGTTTATATGTTGTGGATCCAGTGTCTTTGAAGAAATGTATTGTGGCAGTCTGTTTTTTTTAAAATGTTAAAATGCTTTTGAAGATACAAATCCTTTCCAGTCAGTTCACAAATAAAATCGGCAACAGACTAAATCACAAGTAACACTGAGAGCTTTACTGCATTTTACGTTTTTGGCCTGTTGATCTGCTGCACAGATTCATGGGATGGGATGGAAATGAATTGTACAGCACCATACTTCATTTCCGCAGTAATCTCACAATTAAAACACTCCACACACAGATTCAATTCCACAGTACAGGTACAGTATGGCATCAATAGCCTTCACCCCTATCCCACCCTTAGCTTCATGATTCCTCCTCCTCCTCCTTGCTTGTAAGCTGGCATACCCGAAAGAGATCATAACAGTGTCTAGCTGTTTTATCACAAGAAGTAGAGCAGAAAAAGAAGGTGGCCACACTACCCCCACCATTTGTTTATTTCTTGTGTGGATGAAACAACTTGTCCTCACTTTTTAATTTCAATGCCTCTCTAAACTCCTTTCTAAAAATAATTTAGTACATACTTTAGTATTTTGTGGAGTGTTTTGTTGTTGTGATGTTTTAGTGCTACACTGTTATAGTGTTTTCCCATTGTGGAGGTTTAAACATACTGACATGATCTTCCTGGAACAGTCACTTAGCTCAAATCTCCTGGGGAATTCCAAGGGAAGTACTAGCTGGCCACACCCCCAACCTGCCCATGTCTCACCCAGTCATGGGATTCTCATGCAAGGAAGTGGGATCAGAGATCTGCACCCAAAAAACTACTGTTTTGAAATGCAAGAGGTAGTCATTAATGGATTATTTTCAACATGCAAAAATGCGGATTTGTCATGATAGTACGATGGTATGACGCAAAGACATATATGGCATCATGCAGTACAGCAGTATTGCTGCTGGTGCTATTGCACCATCATGCCATTTTATTGTTGTAATGCAATAAAGCTCTGAAACTCACAAGGATTTTTCAGACCAAGGTGATAATGATAGTTACTGCACTTGGACAGATGAGTTGGAGCTGGTTCTTACTCTCTTCACTTTTGCTTTCTAATGATGATGACTTGAGTTTTTCAGCACTGTAAGAAGGACTTGAGAGATCCTATGCTCTATTGTATATGTGCTGGCGTGATTGTCTATATATTTCTTGTCTTCAGTATTTAAAACAACATTACTCTTTCACCTTTAGTCTCAGAGACGATGCATGAATCAGAGAATAGCTTAAACAACTGTTTCTTCTGTCACATGATGCTAGAGTGGATGATATTTCTTACCATTCAGGAAAGAGGTACTTAAGTAAATTTTTCTTTATCACAGATGTTCAGCAACAAGCTAAGGTATCTTAGGAGACTGTGAAATTATATATGTTGTTTTTAAAAAAGAACAGGTATTTGTGGGATGCCTCCTTCCCTTCCTCAGTGACACACACTCAAACTGGAGAGAAATGGGGGGAGAGAGAAAGGGCTCAAACAGGTATCAGGTCAGTGTTTTTCTTTATGATAATGGAATCAGTAGTTAGCTTGTTGACAGCATGTTTTTAAATGGAAAATATACTATCTCACATTTAATACTGGGTAGTACATTTGATATTTAATAAGTATAATATGACATAGTGTACTGATGGGGACAACATGGATTGTGGCTCTGAAATGGGGTGGAATGAAAAGGGACCCCAGAATCTTAATTTTTTTTTCTGATCTAGGCACTAGTTGCAAATTAACTGAATTAAGCTGTATCATAGTCACTATGGCCTGAGGCCAAAACTTACAAGTAATAAACATATTAAAGAAAAGTAAAATGGGTTGGAACATGATTAAAATATGAATGTCAAACTTTTCCTCATTGAATCTTACCAGTACAAAACCATGTATGTGACTTAAGTCTGCCATTTCATCCTGTCTTAATGATTTACTATAAAATGGCTTTGCTTTGTATCATGATCTGTGTTTTCTGATTCTTGTTGGAGGTTTGCTTGGGATTAACATTCTTCCCCAAAATTTAGAGAAGCCAAATTTAATTGCACTGCAGCTTTAATTTATTTTTCTGGGTGGAGTAGGAAATTGTTCAACTTCTAAAATGCAGTGAATTATTTTACTGATCAGTATGACAGCTGTGCTTGAAAGGCAAATCAAGTCAGAAACTTAAGTTTCCCCCCTGTTAATATTGGTGAATTGTCTTCTGAAGTCAGCATAATAATGTGTGTGTGTCTTTAGCTAGCTCAGAGGGCCTCTGATAGTTCCAGGGCAATTTTAATGTGATGCCAATAGATGAGTCATATTAACTTACCATTTCATATGTTGAAGCAAGGAAAGAAGGTTATATATTGATAAAGAGGCTGTGGGGTGTGTAGAGCAGCTTTAGTAAAGTTTATATTTTGATAGCAAGACAACTGTACAATACTTATTTAATGCTCTTTGAAAAGTTGAGTAATATAACATAGAAAATTTGCTGTAGCTGTGCAGCAGTAATGTAGAATGGATTGTTATTTGCTCACTATTTTCTTTTCCAGCAAAAAGTCTTATCTGTGTAAATTGGAAATTCTTCATACATAGGCTAGGAAAGAAAATTGGCTATTGTGAATGAATTTTTATCTTTTTGTTGAATTGCAATTTCTGGTATTTCTGTGAAAACTATTAATAGCTGAATGAGCCAGAACACTGAAAAGATTGTCCTGTTTGACACCTCCCCATCCCAGTTGGTAATCCCTGTTTTCCAGTTCCCAGCTAGCCCTTATTTAAACTGACTAAATACTGCCAGAATGCAGAAAACACTGCATAAATTGGATGCTAATCTAAGTACCATGATTTCATTCTGGTTTTGATCTTGTGATTGACTTGTTTTGTAATAAATAGTAAATTGAAAGTTATTAAATATTTATTCCTTACTTTTGGAACTTCTAAACTGATAGCTTGTCACATAGGAAGTATGCAGATCAGTGTCAAAAGCAGTAAATATTGAAGGATTTTGGGGGTTTTGAGATGGAATTTTCAAGAATTTAGAGGAAGAAACTGAATCTAGAAGAATCATGTTATTTTCATTCTGAATTTCAAAATGTTATTGTCTTTGAAGATGGCCTACCTAAAATATGAAATAAGATGGCTAGTGGATTAAGCATTTAAATGCTATGACAATAATGCAGTAGATATGTGTTGAGAGAAAATCTTATTTTTAATAGATAAACCAATGCAATGAGGGTAGAATTGCTCACTGTCCTTTAGCATTTCTAAACATAACTTCTGACATGTTCTGTAAAATATGCTGGGAGCAGAGTGAGGATCATGTCTGTATAAGAGATTACTTTTTCTGATGCATCCTTCCCTTTCCTTCCCGCATAATATGGTAAGTTTATATGGGAATAAGTCATATGAGAATAAGGCCTAACTCTTAATACACATTCACAAGGTTGGGCTGGCTTTCTAATAGAATAGTTTTTTTAAGGCAACAATACCTAAATTACTAGCTAGAGGGAGTCATTACTCCCCATTACTGCTGTAACCAAAATGAGGAAGGAAACCATCACTTTTGCAATTCCTGGGACATGAAAAACAAAATGTAACTTGTTTTGCAATAGGAAGTATGGGAAAGGTAGGTGATACTTCTATATTACAGTTTTGTGTAATATAATATTGGAAAAGGGAGAAACAAGGGAGACAATTTCCTTAGCTGTGTGGAAGCTTTCTATAGAATCTATGATTCTATAGAAAGCTTTCACACAGCCAAGGAGGGTGCAATCCCCCCTTGGTCCCCCTGTATGTCTCCACCAAGCACTTTTCCAATTTCATATTACATAAACTGGCCTGGAAGATAGAAAGGTTTCTTTTTATTTAACAGCCATTTTGAGGTTTGATATTGATTCCAATTGAACATATTTTCAAATCAGAAAACTATTTGTTAGGGTGGCATTTGAAGGAAAACCTTGACATCATCCTCTTTATATAGCAAAGTCAAGCCTCTCATTCTCCTTTGCAGATGCTCTTTTTGTATTTAATTTAAAAGTTCAGAATTTAAATTTGATTAGTTTCACAAAAATAGAATCTGTTCTGAATATCAGAGTGCAAATTATTAACTTTACCTTATCTGAAGGGGATAAAAGCTTGACTTTATGCCAAGCTTCCTGCATTTCAAGCATTTCCATCCAATAATTAATATAGATTAATTCTGTAACAAAGCATAGAGACTCACTCATTTTCATTTGTGTTTTTATATGCTGGTTGTCAGCTGTTCATCCTATGCTTTTATTTACTAGTGTGTTTCACGGACAAAACACGTTTGAAAGAGAATAGCACATACCATTTTCTGACTCCTGCTTTTAAGTGGTCAGCACTCTAGGCTTACTGAATTACTAGTAAATGTAGTCATATTCTCAACAGATCATTACAGAGAGAGAAGCACTTTTCATTTGCAGAGTGCTTTATATTCATTTGTGTTTATCTTCACAATAATCCTGTGAAATAGGCTCCTGCTGTTTTTATTTTGTGGAGAAACAAAATGGAAACAGAAAGGTAGTGATTTCATAAAATTGCATAGTGAGTTTAACAGAGATTGGACTCAGAGACCTATTTCTATGGTGTAACTTCAGCTTTCTAACCGATGCATCTTTAGAGTTCATACTTTAGTAAAGCTGTTTTTCAAAACACTAGCCCCTAGACTAGATAAGTTACGTGCTTTCTAGATGCTTCAGAAAAGGAGCTATTCATGAAAAACAAACTTCGTGTGTCTGATGAAATAGACTGTATTTATGAAAGTTTATGCTACAAACTTCTTTCCCCTGGATAGTTAGACTCAAAAGGTGCTAAAAGGACTAATATAGATATTAAATGTGTGTCTGGTTTAGTGGTTTGAGCAGTGGACTATGACTCTGGAGACCAGGATTCGAATCGCCACTGGCCATGAAAACTCACTGGGTGATCTTGGGCAAGTCACATTTTCTCAGCTATTAATCTGAATTCCTCTTTGGTGATTCTTCCTCCCCCCTCCCCTTTCCATTTTTGTACACATCCCTTTTAAATCTGAGGTCAGTTGAAAGCTCTTTAGACATCTATCCTGATTTCTTTAGACACCTCCTATTTTTCTTCCTCATTGGAATTACTTGAAATTGTGTCTTCAGTGTTGCAGTGTTAAGAAACTCTCATCCATCATGAACTCCCTTCTCTTTTAGTGTTCCTGGCCATGGGATCAACCCAGTATTTCCCTAAATTTACTGAAATCAACTTTCTTAAAGTCTAGAATGTATGTCTGACTATGTTTGGCTTCCTCTTTGCATTGTAAATCCAACTCTGGGAGAACATGGTCACTCCCACCTAAGGATCCTGCCACTTCTACCCCATTAACTAGGTCATCACTGGTGGTTAGGGCGAGATCTGAAATAGCTGATCCCCTTGTCGCCTCCTCCGCCTTCTGGACAATGAGATTGTCTCCAAGCAAGTGACAAATTTATTAAGACTGTATATTCTTGATACAGTTTGACTTTCAACAAATATCAGGATAGCTGAAACCTTTAATTTCTACTACATCTCTCTTTCTGAATGTGTGGTCATCTGTTCAAGAAAGGCATAATCTAAGTCCCCAGTCTGGCTTGGGAACCTCTGGTAGATCTCCACAACGACACCCCTGTTGCTTCTGTCTCCCTTAATTTTTATGCAAATGCTCTCAACCTGGCTTCCAGTATGTACTATGTTCATTTGTTATAATGGTCAGTGTAGTCGTTTGTAAATTTTAGTGTGAGGTATTGATAGACTTAGATGTGGAGCAGGTTTGCAGAATAGGTAAAGATTTAAGAACTTAATTTGTTCTAAAACTGGAGACTGAAATATGTTTTAAGTTACTAAAACATTTCTCTGCCATCACTCTGTAGTAGCCAAAACAATTACAATACATTAAAGAAAATAAAAGTCACATAGTAAAACACTTTTATTCTGGTTCCTCAGTCAGATCTGGTTATTTTGTTATCAGCTATTATTTGTCATTTCCTTGAAGAACCATAGAATCAAAGAGACCCCAAACATTATTCATACTACCCCCGGCCATGCAGGATTACATCATCAGAGTTTCCCCAATAGATGGCCTTCCAGCCTCTGTTTAAAAACCTCCAAAGAAGGAGACTCCACTTCTATCTGAGGCAGCGTATTCCACTGTCAGACATGCTTTTACCATTAGAAAGTTGGTGCATTGCACCTGACTATCCTTGGTTCTGGCCTTCCATTCTCCTTTCTGTAACAATTTGATTCAAAACCTTGATCTTTAACCTATTAAGTCAAAGGTGTCCTAACCATAAAAACTTTTCTAAAGCTAACCAGACATGTTCATGGGCCCCACTTGGTTATCTTGGTTGAGATGTCTGTTACTCTCACTGCTAGTGGTTTACATCCAGCAAACATTGTTTGACACACCTTTCAAAAAATGTATAGAGTACATATTACTGAATATAAGATGTTTATAACAATCAGTGTGAGAAAACATAAGACAGTGGGTGACATCCTGTTTATTCTCAGGTAGAGTACACCCATTCAATGAATTGTTGACTAGTAAGTCAAGATGTAGATACAGCTGATGTATTCAATAGGTCTATTCTAGTCAGGATGAAAAGAGAATTCAGCCACTGTGTATTTCTGTTCCCCACCCCAACTCTTGTGCTATGAAGTAAAAAAAGGATGACTGGTTGACAAAAAGGATGACATTTAGTTTCAACAACTGCTTAATCTCTTAGCTTTTCCATTGCAGCAAGATGATACTTGGCTGTTGTTTGTTTTCTTCAAGGTCTTTTTGCCTATTAAAATCCAGCTTTTGAGACCAGAAATTCCTAATTGCTTCCTGTCAAAGAACTGTTTTTTTCTTCATTGTTTTCCCTCTTCTTCTTTAGGAGAAAATTGTGTTTTTAATGAATTCTAGAATACCTGATTAGGTATTAAATACTATCATGATGCATATCTGCTGATAGTGTTATTTGTGACAGGCTGGGCAGCCTCCAACCGTCAAGCTAAATGTGGCACACAGGAGTTCCTCATCTGCTGTTATCTTTTATCACTGATTGTTATTTAAACTTCAAATACTATGTAGAGTTGTAGGCTTTACTTGGCAGGCAGGAGAGCTGTTCTGTGAACTGAGCCAGGACAGATGTTGTACTGGTGCTTACACCTGAGTAGACCTATAAAGAATTGAGCTGAATTTTGTATGCTTAGAACCAAAAGGTCCAAATTCCCAAGAGCTGCACCTGATCTTATTTTGCAAGAATGGGGGGCAGAATGCTAGAGGGATTAAAATATGGATTATGTTTGTTTGGGATAAAAGAAAAGCGTTTCTGGACTTTTTTTTTTTTAAAAAAAAAAACCCATGGTTTTGAAGGCAAGTGTTTGCTGAACTCCATTTAGGCCTCACATGAAACCAAGAGCAATATCTCTTTTTCAGAAGGAGATCTGCAGCAGATTCAGGTTTATGGGAAACAGTGACATGTGCTGTTAGTTCTTTTCCTTGATTTTGTGGGAAAGGCTGACTAATACTTGCTGGATAAAAAGAAAGGTCATCTGACTTGTGTTCAAAGGTGTAATGTAATTGTTGGTGGCTTCTACAGATTTTTTTTTTTTTTTTTTTTGCTACTATATTTAGACTTACTTTACTGACCAAGAGGCCCTTCTTGGTCATGATGCTCCAGTTGTGGAACACACTCTCCATGAAGCTTTCCCTGGTTCTGGTTCTGGTGCTGTGCTGGTGCTCTATATTCTTCTGAACCAATACTTTATTTGTTACTTATCCTCATGTTTAGTTTGGCTTGTATGTGTAGAGAGCATTAGAACAGGAACACATAAAGAACTTGTTTGGTCAGATTACAACATGTTAAAAAAAAACCTCTTTTTAAAACTGAAATAATTTGTATGATTCATTGCTTTACATGAAATGTTAGCAATCAAGCACTTCATTAAAGCTCATGATGAATTCTTCTACAGAAAATCTGACGTGAATACCCAAGCTAATGGTACTCTTGAATTCATAGGTATATACTTTTTTAAAATAAAATCTGATTCTTTTCCCCTGAATTAAATTGAATTTACAATAGATTGCTGCAAAAGAAAGTACATTTGGTAGGTCTTTCGCTGTTCTCAGTGGAGCTGTTCTTGATGTAACTAATGGACAAAATTTGTCTCTGCTTTGGGACATGTTATAAAAGAATTTGTTGATTGACCCTGAAGGCAAGGTTCTTTTCTTTCTTTCTTTTTGAACTATACTTTTGGGAAGGATTTAAATAAAAAGCCTCATGTAACTGAAGTAGGGGAGAGGTTATGGAGGAAATAGAATTGTTCATTATTTTGAGTAATCTCTTCTGAAGTTAGTTTTTCTAGTGCAGAATTTTAGTTGTGAATTTATTTAGTCTTTTAATTTGGAGCTTATAACATTTGTGAGCCAGTACAACCACCTAAATAGGGGGCGGTCATTCACACTACAAAAATAACCCGGTGTGAAACCGAGTTATTTTCATGACATTCACACTCCTCCCAACTGCATTCGGGGAGTGGGCAGGGTAGAAACTTAAATATCCCGGTGAACTTGGCACTGGGTCACTTAGTGAGCCTTTTTTTGCGGCACTGCAAGGAGCTGGATCTTTGGTTGTGGGAACTACTGATCCGGATTGTGTCTCTGTATCCTCCTCACTCACTCACTCACTCACTTCTTCCTCTTCCTCTTCACACTGCCTCCACCTCCGTGCTGCGACCCTTTTCCTGCCCACTCCTCTTCCCACCACTTTTCTTGACAAATTTCTTCAGAGGGGTTTTTTCATGGCCATTCTCTGAGGCTGAGAGCATGTGGCTGCTTCTGCCTCCTCCTCCTCCTCCTCCTCCTCCTCCTCCTCCTCCTCCTCCTCCTCCTCCTCCCCACTCCAAGTGTGAATGGGAAGTACTGTAGTACAAAATGCCACAGAGAAATTCAATCTTGGCAAACTGTTCTGAATCTCTTCATTGTCCATATTTGATGGCACATTTTAGTTAACACTAGAATTGCTTCTGTTGTATGCATTGTAGTAATTCAATTGGGATGCCATCAATTCCTAGTGATTTGTGTTTTCCTATTTCTTTTATTGCACCTTCCACTTAGCCCTTGGTTTCATGTTTCATGCATTTTCTCATCTCTTTTGTATACCTCTTCTGTGTATCGTCACCATCACGTTTTAATTTTTTTCTTGCTCCTGTATTATTATCTTTTCTTTATCAAAGATATAGAGCATCCTGACCTTTGGTTTGACCTATGCCGTATCTAGGATCAAACACAGACCAGAATGGTGACTGCAGTCAAGAAATAATAAGAAGAAATAGAATGGAGACTGCAGTCAAGAAATAAGAAGAAGACTAGGAATGGGATGGGCAGCTAAGAAATAACTGGAAAAGATACTGAAGAGCAAAGACATACAACTGAACACTAAAGTCAGAATCATTCAGGCCATTGTATTCCTAATTACCATGTACAGATGTGAGAGTTGGACAGTGAAGAAAGCAGACAGAAAGAATATCAGCTTATTTGAAATGTGGTGCTGGAGAAGGGTACATGGGATACCATGGAAAGCCAAGAAGACAAACAAATGGGTTCTTGAACAGATCAGACCATAGCTCTCTTTGGAAGCTAAGATGATCAAGTTCGGAGTATTATACTTTGGCCACATAATGAGAAGGCATGGATCACTAGAAAAAACAATAATGCTAGGAAAGGTAGAGGGTAGAAGCAAGAGAGGAAGACCACAGATGGATAGACTCTATTGGGGGTTATGGGCAAGGGCTTGCAGGATCTGGGCAAAGCAGTGGAGGATAGGGATTCTTGGAGATGTCTCATCCAGAGGGTTGCCAGGAATCAGAGCCAACTCAAGGGCAGCTAACAACAACAACAACAACAACAACAACAACAAGCCTTTGATTGACCAGATTTTGTTTCTTCTGTTTCTCTGTATTAGTTATTATAGTAGTTTGCTGGCTGCAGCATGCCATGACCCATTCCCCTACAGAATGTAGGAGGATCCTGGGTGTTTTGATGCCTAGCACCTATATTCACAATGGCTGTCCCTTGTGGAAAGACTGCTGTTCTTTCCCTGCTTTTGATGCAAATTAGTATTCGATTTCCTAGCATCTACTTTTGGCTTTCCTATGACTGTGTCTTAACTTCTTGCTTAAGTTACAAAGATCAAGCTTAAAGATTACTATATTAAAGCCAGTGACTTTTATAAGCAAACTGTTAGTTTTGTTTTCCATTTATTAATCATATAAAAAACAAGGTAGGAGCTCTTTAGTCACCTAAAGTACATGCCAACCTTTGGACTCTTATAATTACTTAATGTTTGTTTCAGTAATAAAAGTTAAGTTTACCGTAAGTTGTATCTGTAACTATGTAATGAATTAATCTAATCTTAAAATTTGTCTATTGCTGTATAAGGAATTAAGTTTATTAAGTTTTTTTTTAAAAAAAAATCCACTCCTTTTTTGTGATGAATTGTCTTGATGCTCTTCTGATTGTTGTTTTTCTTTATTTGAAGTTATTCAATAAAATGGATTGAAACAAAAAGTAGATCCTTTTATTGGGAAAAAAACCCAGCTTCAAATACTCCCCTCCCCCCTTTTTTTAATCCAATGGTGCTGTGGAGTAGTAGAAATGCAGCTGAAGTTTCCAGAGGATCAATATGGCTACTTTAATCCTTCTGTTCATATTCCAACATAAAAAGAAATTGATTTAATGTGGCCTTCCCAGCCTTACCTGCTTTTTCTCTTTCTCTCTGTGTGTCTGCATATTACAGTTTGCTGAGACAACACCCCCACACACACACAGATTGCAAGTGACATTCAGTTTCAAGTCACATAAAGAGACAACCTCAGAAATTGCAGAGTAGAAAAAGGGAGACAGACATCCTTCCACATGCCTTGTCTCTTCTTCTTAGCCATTCCAGGTTTCTGTGTCTCTTTCATTCTACCAATCCTAGCTTCATTCAAAACCATTCATTCATTCATCCCTCTCTTCTGTTCCTTACCCCACCCCTTTGCCTGTTTGCTCCTTACTCCTTATCTTTCCTTTTTTACTTCTGATCTTCTTACTTGACCCTTTCCTCTTCTGTCCTGCTTCACAACCATCCTCTCTTGCCTGAAACACCAGAATTTTGATGTTCCCTAAATTGTATTTAGCACCATTTTATTATATTTTTCCATTTAATTTGTGGTGGTAAAGATGATTAATTGGATGAACTGAATTGAAAGGGAACTGATTGCGTTTTGGGGTACATTCTGGCCAAGCACTTTGGAAATTAATTTTGGATGACCCTTGAATTCTCCTTGGCTTGCCTTTGAATGAGCAAGCCAATGTTAAAGTTTTTGAATCCCCTGTTTTGATAAAAAGCTTCTCTTTTTAGATGTATATGGTTGTAAATATTCATGAAAAAGGAAACATATTAGGTGCACCCTTATAATGTTTCTAACACTGCTGCAAATGAATGGGAATTAAAGTAGATCTGCCGATTAGGGATGGGATGCAAAGTAAGTGAATATTATATTTTATTTTATGTGAATTAGGCACAAAACAGATGGCCCCTTTGCTGCGGTTTGCTGGCGGCTTGGGGGGTCTTGTTTAGGTGATGCACACCCTCAAGTCGACAGGAAGCTGCCATGAAGCTGCCCACTCTACCACACAGTGGACAGCTTTGTGGCATTCCAGCGGCACAGTGTTTAGATGCCGCACACTGCAGGAGCACCACAAACTGTGGTGATGGTGCAAAAGCTGGCATTTTGCCAGCGCAAAAAAGAGAGGCTTTCTGCTGCTTGTTGTTGTTGTTGTTGTTGTTGGCGGCAAACAGCCATGTTGGGGGCATAGCGTGCGGTTACTGTGGCCCCAACTCAGAATTCAAAGGGGCAGCGTCAAGCTTAGTTAAGCTGGCAGTTTTTGTTAGTTCTGAAATTTTAATGAATCCTAGCATTTTAATAAATCCTATTTCTATTTGGAAACACTCTCTCAAAGTTTTCAAATATTGGCACTTCTCATAAGACTTAGCTTTGTTTTGCACTAGCTGCATCTTCTAGTTCAATTTATTATATTTTTCTTTCCAACCCAATGCCTCATATAGGTATGTAGGACTGTACTACTATGTAGGACTGATCTACCTCAAATGAATTCATGATGTTTCATGTTGCCTTTGCTATATTTTTACACAATGTATTCTTCTAAGATTTCACCTGTCACTGACATTGCAGCTAGCAGAGCCTGTAGTTACATGGATTGGTTTCATTCCTTTTTTTGAATACAGACAAATCACCACTAGCTATATCTCATTCACTGCCTACATAATGTACTCATAGACTTAAAAACTGTTAAACTTCATGTGTGGATCTGCTATACAAGGTCCTTTCACTTTTTTTGTTTGGAGTAAAAAAATTACAGTCCTTCAAATGTGAATACAGGGATGTATGTTTTTCTCCACCCTGTATGCTAGAATTCATATAAAATTAAGGGGAAAGTGTTCTGGAAGCAATATTAAAAATCTTCTGTTTAAACTAATATTTAGTAGCTTGTTATGAGGAGAGAGTTTTTAGTTTGCAGATGCAATTTTTAGTTTTAAAAAAAGTTCTTGTTTTTTCCCCCCATCACTTCAACAAATTTGACCTGAAATAAACTTGCATAATTTTATATTTATGGTATCCTCTTGGCATCTGCTTAGACTATCTGAGATAAAGTAAAGCTCAATAACTTGAGCATAAAGGCCCAAGTATCCTAAAGGCACCAATCCCATTTGTTCTTGGAAGTTAACCAGGTCAGTCTTGTTAATATTTGGATGGGAAAATGCCAATGAATACCAAATGCTGTAAGCTATATTTCAGAGGAAGGAACTGGCAAAACTACGTACTCCTTGCCTAAGAAAATACTATGAAATTCATGGGGTTGCCATAAGTTGACAGGTGACTTGAAGGCATATACAGACATGCATAACTTGACCATACCGATGAATCTGTGGTTGTTTTGGAGGTGATATTAATTATGCAAGTAAAATCTAGTGTCCAGTTCTGGGCACCACAATTAAAAAAGGATGTGGAGAAACTGGAGCGTGTCCAAAGGAGGGCGACTGAAATGGTGAAGGGTCTGGAAACTATGCCGTATGAGGAGCGCCTTAGGGAGCTTGGGATGTTTAGCCTGGAGAAGAGAAGGTTAAGAGGTGATATGATAGCCTTGTTTAAATACTTGAAGGGATGTCACATTGAGGAGGGAGCAAGCTTGTTTTCTGCTGCTCCAGAGAACAGGACCTGGAATAATGGATGCAAGCTCCAGGAAAAGAGATTCCACCTCAACATTAAGAGGAACTTCCTGACAGTAAGGGCTGTTCGACAGTGGAACACACTCCCTCGGAGGGTGGTGGAGTCTCCTTCCTTAGAGGTCTTTAAGCAGAGTTTAGATGGCCATCTGTCGGGGATGCTTTGATGGAGAGTTCCTGCATGGCAGGGAGTTGGACTGGATGGTCCTTGTGGTCTCTTCCAACTCTGATTCTATGATTCTGCAAATGAAAAAATCGTAATGTGAAAAAAATTGTCATTAAAACTGATTGATGGAGTAACTGTTTAACATTTTTGTTGATATTTCCTGTGGCCAAAAGAAGAAAATACACATTTGTGATAAGAAGGAAAATCTTTCAGCAAGCTGGAAAATTAAATATAAGGTACAAGAAAGAAGAAAATAAAATGATGCACTTTACTTTTTTTTAGCATTTTCATGGAATGCATATATGCCAAAATTGGGGGGGGGGGGGGGGGGATGGACACAAATGTATTTTTTGAAATGAATATTCTCTGAATGTCAGTTATGATAGGTGATTTTAGTGCATTATGGCATTCAACGGGACTACAAGAACCAAATGCTGTAAATTTTTAGGTGAATTTGTTTATACCAGTAGTTTATACAACTGTTAAATAAAGAAAATGGATTTCATAGACAGTCCTGGCTTTTGTGGTTCAAATGACAGAAAAGGAAGCTGTTGCTCAGGTGTCTTTAGAAGAAGAAGCTCTGTGGTTGGCATTGTGTGAGCACTCGAATTAAAATGTAGAATGCTTAATTCATAACTCATTGTACTGTATATACTCAACTATAAGACGAGAAATTCATGCCCCAAAATTGACCCTAAAATCCTGTGTCGACATATATACGAGTCAGTGCACTAATATTGTTACATTGATATAATTTTGTGTGGGGATGTTTTAATAGATAACCACTTTGATTGTTTTTACAGAAAAGCAGGGTATAAGTAAGTTTTATTTATTTATTTATTTATTATTTATTTATTTATTTATTATTGCTTAGAAAGGTCCTGAAACAAGCACTGCTGTGATGTCCCACTCGGTGCCTGGAGGCAGGAGGGTTTGTGTGTATGTGTGAGAAAGAGTTTCTCTATCCAATTTCAAAGCCTTCTCTTTCCCATTTAACACCACTTCTTTCCCTTCTCATTTTGATTTTAAGGCCTTCTCTTTCCATCAAAGAAACACCCCATTTAAATCCACTTCCTTTCCTCCCCAATCTGATTTTCAAACCATCTCCTCCAGCATCTGGAAAGTGGTGTCAGGTGGTCAGGAGAGGTCCAGAGAAAGAGGAGGAGGTAGGCAAGTGGTGTTTTCACCTTTCCGTCCTTCTTTATAGTCCCCTAATTTTTACCCTTGATTTATCCACAGGTTATATCAAAATCCATGATTTTGACCCTGAAACCTTCTCTTGACTTATACATGAAGTTGACGTGTATACAAGTATATAGGACAGTTTTGGAGGCCTGTAAATCTGTCTATAAATAAAATCAGCACCAAAAGTGGCAGAATGGTGTATAGTTTGATTTGAATAATCATTAAAGCAATGCATGTTGTAGATGTTACATATATTACTGTAGAAGAAAAGGAGTATATAGCAATTGCTATCATGAAAGAAATCAGAGAGAGCTTGAAAAGTGGAGTGGTGGGAGACAGCTGCTTTTGCTCCCTGGATTGGCAGCCTATTTATAATCATGCAGGCTGTTAGATGAATTACCTTGCTCTGACATTGTCAATAGAAATGGTTGTTACACACTACCATTATTCTGATTATTAAGGAAAGACACACTTCAGCAGAAAATAGACTGCTTTGACAAAAGCATGTTTCTGAACTTCTAAACATATAAACAATTAATGTGATGCATTTCTTTTCAGAACCTAGCTCATTTAACAGTGATGCACATGTAAAGACAGTGAACTATAAAATGATACATGCTCCTGTTTGGTTAAAGACCTTTTGAAAGATTGTCATTCGCTAATGTTGTAGCCTCTCTAATCAGAATTCTTCTAAGCAGTAGTCATAGAAGAGAAACTACAAGCCATCCAGTCCAACCCCCCGCCATGCAAGAATAGACAATCAAAGCACTCCAGACAGATGGCTGTCCAGCCTCTGTTTAAAAACCTACAAAGAAGGAGACCCCACTGCACTCCAAGGCAGCATGTTCCACTATTGAACAAGCTTTTACCATCAGGAAGTTCTTCCTAATGTCTAGGTGGAATTGCTTTTCCTGTAGTTTGAATCCATTTCTGTGTCATAATGTCTGGAGCAACAGAAAATAAGCTTGCTCCATCCTCAATATGACATTTCTTAAAATATTTAAACATGGCTACCATGTTACCTGTTCATCTTCTCTTCTCTTTTGAATGCAATTTATTTTATGTTATTTTTATCTTAAAATAGTTCCACTACAATTTCACAAGAGGAACTATGGAATATACTTGTGATAGATAATTATCTATTCTTCTCAAAACTATCCAGTTAGATATATGCGATTGCACACTTTTCCACATCTTGGATTTGAAAGAGAAGGGTTTGTGTTTTAACAACAGTTGTACCCAATAAAGCTATCACTGTTTTGTGGATTTTGGATGTTAATGTGCTTTGCTATATGGCCAACACAGCTACCCCAGACTTCTTGATGTGCAGCTACTGCATTTTAGCCATAATGGGGGAATTCTAAAAAGAGCCAGTGGACTGGTATTATTTTTGGTTTCTGCCTCCAGCAAAGGTAACTGGGACAGCATTGTCATGTTTTACCTTAACAGCACCTAAAAGTTTTCCTGATGCAAACACATGGAGGCTTCCTGAGAAATTAAGTGTTCTTTACCTAATAAAGGGGCTTGTAGCCTCACATAGGATGGAGAGAATCTGGATCTCAAAGGGAGTGCCTTTTTGTGTTCTAATGGAATATAAATTTTATTTCCTGGACTTTTAAGAATCTCCCAGTACCCACATGCCCAGAAGAAGGAGGGGTCTGCCTTCATGAATACCCCTCCATACCATCAAAATTGAGGACAACACAGGCCTATGACTAATATTGTCAAAACTTTTTTTCCTCCTGTATAATTTTTAACACCTTTGCCTGATGAAGAGCTGTGAAAGCTTGCATCATGTACACTGTGCCTTTTGGTTGCCCCAATAAATGTATTTTTATTTTGTGGATTTTGGATGTTATTCTGCTTTGTTATATGGCCAAAATATCTACCCGAGATATGTTTTAAAGGTTTGTGTTAGTTTTTTGTGGGTTTTTCAGGCTGTGTGGCCATGTTCTAGAAGAGTTTATTACTGATGTTTCACCAGCATCTATGACAGGCATCTTTAGAGAAAAGGTTTGTGTTAGATTGCTTTACCAAATATGTGGATATGGATCTATAAAATCAAAAAAGGGTTGTGGGGAAGTCCATCTAACTGCCATAATCTGCTCCTAAACTCCCAGTGTTGCATCAAAGTGTTTATAATACAAACCAAAACATGTTATGTCCATAGAGCTATAATAAGTAGAGATTAAAATTAATTGCTGAGAGGGAGTTGTTATGCAAACGTGAGAGCTCCAGGATGGCATCCAAATTAATATTCAATGGGGGAATTTTAATAGCTCAATTGAAAGCAGCCAGTGAGCTCAGGCAGCTATGTGGGGACATAGCCTATGTATACAGGTTCCAAAAATAGAACTCCAGAGTGCAAGGTCCAAATTAGTTTTATTTATTAATTAGAAGGAGGTCACCATCCATGCAAAGACACATACTTATGTGTACATCCAAGAATTAATTATATAGATGGTTGTAGCAGACAGTGAATTAAGGCGTGCATACTATACCAATTCCAGAAGCAGCGCTCCAGTTGGGGGAACACTATGAAGTGGAAGTGCTCACCAAACTGCCTGGAGAACGTGCCATGACCAGCAAACTGAGGAGTCATACGAGATATGAACAAAAGGGTTTGTTGAACTTTAAGCAAGACCAAATTGGTGGTGTCCAAGCAGGCTTATTTGTGTTGCAAAACCTATCCCAGGGCAGAATTCAGGATTAGAATGGATTTTCCGGGAGAGAAGAATGGGAAGGGAAATTGGGAATGACTGGACAATCAATGCAGATGTCTCTGGACAAAGGAATATGACTCCCAAAGGAAGTACTCTTGGATTTTTGTTTACTTGTAAACATGAAGTTTATCACCCAAAATGGCACCCATTGGTGAAGAGATTGTGTAGATTCTGATCTTGATCAATCTGTCCTTAGTATGTGCTCTTGCACTTTCCCATGCTGAACCTCCCAGATCCCCAAATAATGGCCCCAGATCTTTTTATATGGTATGGCTGTTTCCTCATGCTGGGATAAATTTGCAGCTATGAGCCTTAGGCATCTGTTTTGTATTCACTTGCTGTCAGAAAGGAAGCAGGGTGAAAGGAAGAGGGATCTTGGAGTTACAGAACAAAAGATTATCAAAGTGACTTTAAATAAGGTTAACAAAAATTGTGTCATGACAGGTCATCGGTACTTTTGATGCACTGACTTAGTTGCATTGGCAGTTAAACTAGTATAAAAGTTTTCTGTATGTCTTTTATTCATGTTCACCATGTCATGTGAAAAAATACCAAAACCTTTACAGCATTGAATTAGGTCAAATTATTTTGGGAAGAAATAGCTATTAGTATGTTACGCTTTTTTATGCCCTGCCTGTTCCCTAAAATTGGGAGTCAGTGGTAAAGAGGATGTTTTCAGATGTTTGCATGACTGATACCTGTGGCATGGAAAGTTTAACCATACAAGAATGGAAGCATATCTTTCATTGGAAGCTTGGGTTAAAGGAGATGTGGATCCTTTGTATGTTTTGGCTTGCTGTTAAAGTATAGCTAAAAGTTTTAATTAGTGAGTTTCTCAGCATTCCAAGGAAGCTCATTGGTGCAGAATATTGTTGACCACTATGAAATTGCAAGAAAGTCTGTTGTTGGTCACTTTGAATTTGATTGGTTAATAGTCTGATTTACAGTATACAGTAGAGTCCTGATTATCCGACATAAACGGGACCGGCTGATAGTCGGATAACCGAAAATGTCAGATAATCTGGAGGGTCCAATAAAAGCTTTGAAATCACTATGAAAATCCTTGAAATCACTATGAAAAGTCTTGCAATCATTTTGAAAAGCCTTGAAATCACTATGAAAAGCCTTGCAATCATTTTGAAAAGCCTTCAACTCACTGATCAACAGCTTGCTCTTGGGCCTATTCAGGCTCCTTGCCCATCGTGGCTGCCGTTTTGGGGCATGTCTGGGGGTGTGTCCTAATTCAGCCGACGTCAGATAATCGGGAATGTCGGATTACCGAATGTTGGATAATCGGGACTCTACTGTACAACAGGCTGCAGCCAGAGAGTGAGATTTCTGGTAGTTGATCAAGAAGTGAAGACTGATAGGACATGCGGTGGGAGATGCTGCAACCATGGCAGTAACAGTATTGTGGCCAAGAGACCTGTCTAGAAAGGGGAAATCTCTCCAAGCAAGACTGAAATAGCTCTGAAAGGGAGATTAAAAGTAATCCAGTGGGATACTGTAAGAAGAGTGTAATTCTAAGTGGTAATTGCCAGCTGAGATCTGAGGAAACAGTTACTAAAAGTGAAGATTTCAGGGAGAAGTCAAGGAGAGTTGCTGTGAGGAGTCAATGTTCAGTAGAGCACTGCCAGGATGAAAAATGCATATTAATCCCTGAGAGCCAATGTAGCGTAACAGTTTGGGCACTGGACTCTGTCTCTGTAGATAAAGGTTCAAATCATCCATGAAAACCCACTGGGGAACCTTGGGTAAGTCACCCTTGGTCAGCCTCACAGGAGGGCAGTGGGGCAATGGGAAACCACATCTGAACAAATCATGTCCAGAAAACTCCATGATAGATTCACCTTAGTGTTGCCACAAGTGGGAAATGACTTGAAAGACATACAGTACAACAACAGCAACAAATATAGCTTGTGCAGTGGAACTTGATGGGACATTGACTGATTGATTAGATATTGAGTAAACAGTGGCTTATTACTCTCAAAGGATTTGTACATCTAATATTTAAGGAATGTAAAGTATATACTGTATTTTAATGCTTAATAATGAAGTTTACTACATATTTGGTGTTTATTAAAGCTATTTTCCTGTGTCTAAACCTTTACATTATAGAAATGTTTACATTTCTCCCACATGTGATATCTTAATTGGAATTTCCACATATGTGTTAATAGAGGAACTTTTCACAAATAATGTACAGCACTGAAGTTTTCTTTATGTGTTGGTGTTAGTGTTAGAAATATTTGCTGTTCTTTTCTCACATTCTAAAGCAATACTTCTCATTAAAAAAAATTCTGTTGCGTATGTGTTTGTGTGTGCGCACCTTCAAGTTACCTGTCAGCTTTTGGTGACTCCGTGAATTTCGTAGGGTTTTCTTAGGCAAGGGATGCTCAGATGGTTTTGTCAGTTCCTTCCTCTAAAATACAGCCTACTGCTCCTGATTTTCATAGAAATACTTTTATTTCTTTTAATATATAACCATGGCTTTTAATATATAATGATGGGATGGCTTTTATATGAGGTGTTTATTATATGGAGTGGGTACTGTAGTTTTTAAAGTATGTAATTTCATGATGTTTGTTTTTAATGTGATGTGTTTTTAAAGTGCTTTTATTTGTGAGCCGCCTTGGGTCCCTTTCTGGGAGAAAGACAGCATGATGATGATGATGGTGGTGGTGGTGGTGGTGGTAAAAAAATAGCAATGGTGATCTTTGTACAGGGAATAACATCAGCTAGGAGAGGGCAGTTCCTTGCTCAGTAACTTGATGCATGAAAAATATTAATTCTGCTTTGTTTTTTGTTTTTGCCTATTGTGTGAAAATTATTATGCCTTAATGTAACTGTTGGAAAGGATATTACTGTAGTATAGTTTCATAGATGGAAGGAAGGATTATTAACCTGTTTCTTATTACTGTGTATCCTGTCAGAGTGGTGTCTAGCCCCATCTCTTGCAGGCTGTGGCAGACCTTTTTATCAGAAATTGTGTGGATAGCAGCGGGAGACCACATTTCTGTATTATTGCCCAAATTGCTATCATAGAGAACTCACTGTTTTTTCAGAATTAGCATTACAGAGGAAGTAGTCACTAAATAGTGCAGAATCTGTAAATGAAGCAACGGCATGAATAAGTGTTGCTGTTGCTTTTTGTATGTTCTACATAACACCTGTAGACATGGACACACATACAGAGAAAGAGGGAGAACTGGAATCGATCACAATTCCATCAGCGTTACCTATATAATGTCTGCATTTGGACAAGGGGGGAAAAAACTAGCTCCTGTTGACAAGGTTGCTCTCATCTCTCCTTTTCCTTTTTGATTGAATAGGAAATTAGATGTTTCCATATTAGATTAACTGCAGTCATAGAATCATAGAATCAAAGACTCAGAGTTGAGGAAGGAGACTCCACTACACCCCGAGGGAGTGTGTTCCACTGTTGAACAGCCCTTACTGTCAGGAAATTCCTCCTAATGTCTAGGTGGAATCTCTTTTCCTGCAGTTTGCATCCACTGTTCTGTGTTCTAGTCTCTGGAGCAGCAGAAAACAGGCTTGCTCCCTCCTCAATATGACTTCCTTTCAAATATTTGAACAGGGCTATCATATCACCTCTTAACTTTATCTTCCCCAGACTAAACATCCCCAACTCCCTAAGGTGTTCCTCATAGGGCATGGCTTCCAGGCCTTCACCATCATAGTTGCCCTCCTTTGGATGCAGTCCAGTTTTTCCACATCCTTTTTGAATTGTGGTGCCCAGAACTGGACACAGTGTTATTCCAGGTGGGGCATGACCAAAGCAGAATAGATGCTATACTTCTATTGATGCAGCCTAAAATTGCATTGGCCTTTTTAGCTGCTGCATCACACTGTTGACTCATGTTCAATTTATTGTCTACTTGAACTCCCAGATCCCTTTCACACGTAGTTTCATTCAGCCAGGTGTCCCCCATTCTATATCTGAGCATTTCATTTTTCCACCCTAAGTGCAGTACCTTACATTTCTCTGTGTTGAATTTCATTTTGTTAGCATTGGCCCATTCAGGTCATTTTGAATTTTGACTCTGTCCTCTGGGGTATTAGCTACTTCTCCTAATTTGGTGCCATCTGCAAATTTGATAAGTATGCCCCCAATTCGGTCATCCAAGTCATTAATAAAGATGTTAAATAGCACTGGGCCCAGGACAGAGGCCTGTGGGACTCCACTTGTCACTTCTTTCCAGGATGAAAAGGAACCATTGTTGAGCACCCTTTGGATTTGGGTGGTCAACCAATTACAAATCCATGTAACAATTAACTTGTCTAGACCACATTTTACAATCTTGTTTGCAAGAATGTCATGGGGAACCTTGTCAAAGGCCTTACTGAAATCAATATCCACAGCATTCCCTTCATCTACCAAGCTGGTAATTTTATCAAAAAAAGAGATCAGATTTGTCTGGCATGACTTGTTTCTCTGAAACCCATGTTGGCTTTTTGTTACTATGGAATTATCATCTAGATATTATAGACTCTCTGTTTAATGATCTGCTCCAGAATCTTTCCTGGTATTGATGTCAGACTAACTGGACAATAATTGTTGAGATCCTCTTTTTTTCCCCCTTTTTGAAGATGGGGACTATGTTTGCCCTCCTCCAGTCTGCTGGGACTTCCCTGTTCTCCAAGATTTCTCAAAGATTATTTCCAATGACTCCAAAATTTCATTTGCCAGTTTTTTTAATACCCTTGGATGTAGTTCATCTGGTCCTGGAGACTTGTATTCATTTAGATTGACCAGGTATTCCTGTACTATCTCTTTACTTATTCTGTGCTGAAATTCCCCTATTCTGTCTTCTGCTCCATTATGCTTAGGTTGAGCACCCTTTGCCTTTTCTGGGAAGACTGAGGCAAAGAAGGTGTTGAGTAATTCTGCCTTCTGTCTGTCCCCTGTTAGCATTTTGCCATCTTCTGCACGCAGTCTAGCATGTTTGAATTTTAAACTGTGGTTGACCTTAAATGTGGTTAAAACAAGTCTGTCATAAACTGTGATAACATTTAGACAATAAAATTTCAGTTTAACAAGATGTGATATTGAAAGACTTTTATGCACCTGAATAAGGCTAATTTGCTTTTTGCTTTATGTGGTTAGAAAAAGAAGTTACAAAGCCACAGTTAATCACAGCTTTCCATTACATCTGATACTGTTTCTAGTGGCTTCCAAATAAACCAGGATATGCAATCCAGATTTAAACAAAAGTTTCATATTCAGGCTTGTTTGAAAGCCATTAACCGTAGTTCTCAGATAATGGAAAGCTATAGATAACTAGGGCTTAATGACTTGTTTCTCCTCATATGTCAAATGTCTGCATGTAGCCATTTCATTCCGTAGCTGAGTTTACTGAGGTGACATTTAATTGTCTAAATTCTTCTTGATTGATTTTGGCATTTTCAATTAATCATAATTAAGATTAACTGCAATTTGTACACGTTTGGCTGAAGCAAGCTGCAGAATCAAAAAGAAGCAAAAGCTTCTGATTTTGCATCAGAGAGTGGGTAGTATGCCAGTTCTGAACCAGACCCGTCTTCTATAATGTTTGTCAGACACAGTTTAGCTTTTCTGAGGGTTCTCCTGCAACTTTTCATACAAAGCACAATATGAAGTCTACATTTAATGCATTTGGGGAAGGATGATTGAGAGACAAGTGATACTACAGTACACATTCACCCTGCTTATTATTAAAATGCCAAGCATAGTCTGTAAAGGCAGTGTTTTTTTTATATAAAAAAATCAACCTTTAAATAGCAGTACATTGTTGCAGTAGTAGTGTTGTACCCATAATGATGTTTTCCACTGTTGTGTGAGTATGCTGGAGTTTTGTGCCATGTGTGAGAGGCAAGCCTAATACAGACCTAGTACAAAAATTGTGCAAATTTTGAAGGTTAAAAAGTAGGGCTTGCGGGGATGGGGGAGAGATACTGTGGTTCTTACTAGTGGTGTCAGGTACTCTCAGGAAAGTGCCTACAGTTTTCTTAGTGTTGCTGTGTTTTGTCCAAATTGCATATTCAGTCCGAGTAGCTTTTTGCTGTGAATGTGGTGATGATGATGATGATGATGATGATGATTTTTTATCCATAATCTGCCCCTTTGAATGAGCAATCGGGGCAGGGTACAACAAGTTAAAAAGACAAATACAGTTAAAAATAACAGCCCAATCCCTACCCTTAAAATGAAATTAAACTATCACAGAATTTAAAACAATCTCAATAAAACAATACAGAGTATTAAAAACATCATTCTTGGGCAGCCTGAAAATAGTGCATGATATATGGCCAGGAAAGCTGAGTGAATATCATTGGAGACTGGGAAGATTAACTACTATCTGGAAAGGCCTGCTGGAAGAGGTGCGTCTTTGCGGCTTTCTTTCCAACAGCAACTCTGAGACCAGCTGAGTCAACTCTGTCAAGGAAGTCTGTTAGGCAACAGGGTGGCTGGTATACCAACAGAATCCCCAAACTATCCTTGGTCTTGAAGCTAAGGTATATACACTCCATGTGGGTTGTTTTCCAGACAGGTTTCCTGATAAAGGTCAAGTTGTTTCTATGGACTATTGCCACACCACCGCCCCCCCCCCCCACTCTCCCTTATCTGCTCACTGACCATGTAACCAGTTGGGAGAGCCTGTGCCCATGTTACAGCACTGGCATCTCCTAGCCAGGTCTCAGTGAAGCTTTCCAGGTCGGCCTGTTCATCCACCAGGAGATCGTGGATTAAGTGTGTTTTACCTTGGGCCGACCTGACATTGCAAGGGAGCAGATTAAGGGACTGTGGAATGGTTGGTACGCTCTCCACATTATCCTGGGAAACAGAGTGAACTAAAGGGGATGGATATTAGACGTCAATCCCTACTTCTTTTATAAGATTTGTCCACTCTGTTGCTGCCAAATCTTCCCTGCCCCCACACAACCTCAATATTCACTCTCTGGCTGAACCCAACTCCATTGTCTAATAGGTGTTCATGGTAATCCAGCTATTCCCGGCTAGAGTTGTCCCAGTATAGAACTTCAATGCAAGGAACTTCAATGTAATTACATAAACATTAAGGCCAAATCCCATAGTTAGTGCCCAAGAACTCTACAACAGACTGTCCTCAATTAAAACAGCAGGAGAGTCTCTTGCGGCCCGCTAGCTCGCTGGCTGTGTCGCTGCTGGAGTTTCCGCTGCGCGGCACCCGATGTTCCGGGGGGGGGGTTCTACCCCCTGCTGGCTCTGCCCTGGCACTTCTGCCACTCCTGATGGTGGGGGAAGGGCAGAAGAGTCTCTTGTGGCCCACTGACTTGTTGGCTGCGCCGCCGCCAGACCGCTGCTGGAGTCCCAGGGGGCTTTGGAGGCTGCAGGCCTACCCTGAACTTACTCCCAGCAGCTCTTGGAGGAGAAGATGGTCCCAGGGGGCTTTGGAGGCTGCAGGCCCGTCCCAAACTCACTCCCAGCAGCTCTTGGAGGAGAAGATAGTCCCAGCGGGCTTTGGACGCTGCAGGCCTGCCCCAAACTCACTCCCAGAACGTCCTGGAGGAGAAGATGGTCCCAGGGAGCTTTGGAGGCTACAGGCCCACCCCAAACTCACTCCCAGCAGCTCTTGGAGGAGAAGGTGGTCCCAGGGGGCTTTGGAGGCTGCAGGCCTGCCCCAAACTCACTCTTAGCAGCTCCTGGAGGAGAAGATGGTCCCAGGGGATGTTTGGAATGTGATGTGCAGAGCATGCAGTAGTAGTGAGGCTGTGTGACAAATCATGCTCCTGTTTTACTTCTAGCAGACTGTTAACACAAGATTTGCATGTCAGCATGTCTGCTATTCATATTGCCAATAAGTGTTTACTTACTTCAATGGCCACTTACTTGTTAAAAGCTGAATCTAAAATAAGTGGCCATTTATACTGGAGAGCAATTCAGTCAGTTCAGTACATGCTAAATCATTTTCTTTATTCAATGGGAGGGATTACAATTCCGTTTGCTTTTGAGATGCTGTATAAATTAGAAGTGTTGCACAGTTTGCATATTTACTTACCTTATTTAATAACACATGTTCTTGAATAACAGCTGATTTGATTTTCCTGTAACTTTCTCAGCTGAAATGCTGGGCTTATCAGAAAGTGCATGAGCACAGACATTTCTTTTCTATAAACGATTTAAATGATCTCTTTCTATGTTGAAAAAAGTTATAATAAATGCCTCGTTGTCCCAACATTTGCAATTCCTAACTTGCATTGCACTGCATATCTCAGAGAGACTTCAGCAATGAAAATATCCTATTAAAGTTTTAATCTAAGCCATTAAAGACATGCTGATTCTGCAAGGAAATATATAGCTGTGCCTCCACTCAGCCTCACTTAAGGTTACATCAACAATTTCCTTTAAAGTAGGAAATGATTTGTAACCAAGGAACTGTGAAGTAAATTTATGCTATGAACGTTGAAGAAAGCACCTGTTACTTATTTGTCCTTTGTTTTCTCACAGTTGCATGTGTTTTGGTTTAGAGTTTTATAAAGAAAGATCATCTGACCCATACTTTAGATGACAGAAGGAAACACATCAGTAATAACATATATACTGCTAGTACCATATAGAGATCTGGAGCATAGTCATGCCACTGATGTGCAAAAGAGTATTGCCACTGATGTGCAAAAGAGTATTATGAGCAGATATGCAATAACTCTTAAGGTTTGCAGATACACAAAAAGGATTGAGGGGAAAGGCAGTGTAGAAACAACCCCACAATAACTCTGTTGTATACAGTATTTACTGGCTTGTACCAGGTTTGAGGCAAGATGGAATAGAACAGAGTAGCTGGAACATGATGAATATGTGTGTATGCCTTCCCATATCAGCCTTTAGGATCTTTGCAAGTGCTTTTCTGCAGAGGTTCCTTTATCAGGCATACCTATAGGACATAAAGATCTTTCTCAGCAGTGGTGCTCTGGCTAGGGAATCTGCTTCCTAAAAAGGCTTGATTGCCACTTCTATTACAAACCACAATTGATGCTTTCCTCAAGCTAAGCAAAAAAACATTCTTATTTACCCAGATGTTCTAATCCATGATGATGTTTTCAATGCTTAAGAACTTTATTTGCTGTTATACTGCTTTCTGATATGATGCATTTTGCATTGCTTTGCGATCCTGGTGCTGTAGAAAGAGGCACTTCATTTTGATTTAATTATTTCCTGGTTTGCTCTGAGAAGCTATCTTTAAATGTTCTCAGGGATAGAAAAGCAAGCTGACCAGTGAGGAAAACAGTGAATGTAATGCAGCTGGGGTTAGGAGTGACAACCATCAAAACTTATTAGCAATTAGAAAAGTTTTTGATTCGCCACCTCTATTGCAAGTAGGAAGACTGTGCTTTGAGACAGAATTTTAAAAGCTGCCTTGAAATGTAACATTGCAGCCCAGAGGTGGTTGTATGCAATTTTCCACATTTTCAGTTTGCTGAATGGTTAATACTGGTTTTAATGCAATTGGATTAAAACTTGTTTGAAAGTTAAAATGTGTGCTTTCAAGTAGAAGGCTATAAATTATATTATATTGTTTATTTGTTTATTATTCTTTTTAGTAGTATCAGTGATATGCAGCTTATAACAGGGCTTGATTAGCTGCTACTAATTTTTGAAGTCTTCATGTCAGTGATAAATGTAAATTTATTAACTTTTGTTGAGAGAAAAAGTTTCCCTTTATGGAGTGTATCTCTGTTTTTAACATAATCACTATAAGGAATATTCTTCAGTAGTGTAATCATAATGATTTGATTTTTATTAATTATCAGTCAGTTCAATAATAAACTTAAGTGTAATTGAAAATTTTAAGAGAACCTCACTAGATGGCAATCTTAGCAACATATACTGTAGTGCTTCCACTTTCTGCTCGGTCTGGCAACAATTTATGGATAGAAGCTCATATTGAATACTTTCTGAGGCAATAGATTCAAGAGAAGCATATCAAATATGCTTTTCCCATAGAGACAATGAAAGGGCATTGAAGTCAGTGCAGTCATTTGAATCACCATGGTAAAGATTTTGTATTTTAGAACAGAATCTGAAATTAACATTGTTTGCTTGATGGTTACTTTTGAAAAGTAACTGAAATTCAACTGCAGAAACTGGCAGTCACTTCAGAAAATTGTTTTATTCCCACTTCTAAAAATGCTAGATGATTATGTGGCTATAGAGCAAAACATTGAATTCTGTTTCTTAAATTTCTTCACAGGAGTTTCCCTCCCTGCCACCCACATACACACACACACACACACACCCCTTTCTCTCTCACTCTCTCTCTCTATATAGTTTGAAGATGAAAAGTGTGACAAGCTTTGTTGTCTTCAAATTAGTATTTTTGTGCATACATGTATAAGCTTCATCATTAAAATACTCTTTTTGGGAAACTGGTTTAATTCAAAGCTTTTTATGTTCTGGATAAATTTGTCAGAGCAAGCTATTACTCAGGAAATAGTGTTGGCCGCCTCCTGTCCCACAGGTTTGACCAGCTTAATCCAGATGAAATTATTTTCGGTCTGAAAGCTAAATTGGCATAGGCTTGCTTGGAACACTTGGCTGTTAATATTTTCACTATTATTCAAATCTCATGTTTTTGTAGGGATGAAATGAATGCTTGTCCTTGGCAAGAAAGGATGCCTTGACGCATTGAGACATCCTGTTGAAAATTGTTCTTTCTAATTCTCAGGCTACATGAAGGCTCAATCCTTCAAACTGGTGGGTTATTCCCTTGTACCAGCTAATCGCGACAGGAGACCAAAGTCTGTTTGGTCCATTTAGTCTTCTCTTTCCAACAGTTTTAATTTTCCTGCTGTGCCATCTTTTTTTCCTTAAGTTTTTTATTTCTAGCTTCTCTGTAAAGGTAAATTGAAAGTATGGCTACTGGTTTAACTAAAATAAATAAATACAAGAGATATTTTGTGAGTAAGAAGGAGAAAATGAGTGAGAAGGGGAAAAAAGAAAAGGCTTATTTATGAAAGATTTTGAAAATTTCCCCAAACTCACATGTACATTGGTGGGTGGGGGAAATAATCAGGTCACTGAAAAAGTTTAATTGGCTGTTGAATGGTGATCATTTGAACCCACAGCAGAAATATCATTATTTTGCCAGTTTTTTAAAATATATATATATATATATATATATTGAATATTCTACAAACATTTCCATTATAATTCACTTTTATTTTTCTCCTTTACCCCTACCCTTCTTCCCACCCTCCATCTTAATAGCTTTACAGAATGTATATCTATATAGCACAGAATGATCCATTTTCCATAATATAGGTAATAGTCCAAATCACATTTGTTCTTTCTCTAAGGGGTTGTCTGAACTGGCAAAATAAAGCAACTTCAAAACAACTTGAAGTCAAGCTGTGCAGGTGACATATGAGGCAAAACTGGGTGGAAATCAACACAAAGCTTAACTCCAGCGCTAAAAACCGGAGCAAAAAGAAGCTTCGATACTCTGCCTTGATGCAGAAAATGCACACCATTGCACTTGCATATAAACAGCATGGCAGCAGTACAGGACTTAATGAAAGCAAAAACACAAAAGTAGAACAGACAGGGCAGGTAGCCAATAAGGCAATGGATGTCATTACAACATACACAAGCCAGACAGTCCAAAAGGCATGCTTGGGATGAAGGAAAGTCAAGGGGGGCTGATTGTGTGTGTGTGTTGGGAGGGTGCCTCCATGATTGTGCTTGTCTCTTACTAGGCCTGCTATGCACTAATGCACTGTACACGTTGTGTGTCACATGTGCAACGGTGTGGCTCGTCATATGGGGGTCCAGTGGGACGGCAGCTGGACGGTATGAGGGAGGTAATTGGCAGTCGTAGGAGGTATGTTCATGTAATGGTGTGCGTGCATGGTAGGGAGGGGGGAAATAACTGAATGGTGTAGCTTGGTGCTGCATGTTGTAGACAGCATCTGGGTGTTCAGCCTGCCTTCAGAGCTGGCTGTGCAGACAGCAGTGCTTTCACCTGCTTTCATCAAAACTGGTATCAGCCCAGTTTTCCCTGTCCATCTGCTCAGCCCCTTCGTCTCCCTCTACATTGACTTTTTCAATCAGCATTTTTCGTTTATTGATCAGGATCCTTTATCTGTGCACACAGCCTTACTGGCTGCCCCCCTCCCTTGGGCTTTTTTCCTTGAGGGGAAAAGCCCAGGAGGGAGGAGGAAGAGGAAGAATGTGTGCATGTGCATGTGAACAAACTAATCAAGTCTATGTTCAGCAGTGAACCTTCCTTTTCACTTTCTTCCTTGACCTATATTATTTATTATTCCAAGTCTATGATGCTTTTTGCAAATAGTATGGTGTCATCTGCATATCCTAGATTGTTGCCATTCCTCCTATTACATATTTTAGATTGTTGATGTTCTTTCTATCTGCCCTCTTCCTTCTGAATCGAAACCTGCTCTTCATATGATGTTTTCTGCATACAAGTTGAACAAGTAGGGTGCTAGAATGCAGCCTTGCCTGACCTTCTTGCCAATTGGGGCAATAAATCCCTAGTTTATATCTTATTATTCCTTTCTCATCTATAGTATTTTTAGTGACTGGCTCAATTGCCATTGTGAATAATAATCATTGTTCTTGAGGTAGTATCATGGGGTTACAAGATTCAGTTTTTAAAATAACTTAGAGGAAGATACATTCCATTATCAGTTCCACCACCACCCCCAACCCAAACAAATGAGAAGTAGTCAAAAAAGAAACTCAACATTTGATGCCATAAAATATGCCTCACAATCAGAAATATACAGTAAAGGCATTTACTCAATTTTTTCACAGTCCCCAAGCTCAATAGGGGTTACAGATTGGTTCTGGATCTGAAATACCTCAGTAGATTTGTTCCATGCCACAAATTCAAAATTGAGACCTTGGAGTTGAGAGACATTCTCCTTTCTGTAGATTTGAAATAATGTAGTTGCATGTTTCAGTGAATTCAGTTTGCAAGAAATACCTGAGATTCAATTACAACAATCGCCATTATCGATTTAAGACCTGCTTGGGTTAATACCGACACCCAGAATCTTCACTAAAATGTTGGTGCCAATAGTAGTCTAAGACAGCAGGGAATACATTTGCTGAATGGCATTTTGAAACACTGACACATTTTGTGACAGAGATAAACACAGAAAAAGGCTGTGTATTTCTTTCAAACTAAATAAAATAAAATATATTGTGTCAGAATTTCTTCAGATAAGTGTAGCAGACATATTGTTTCTGGCAAATACATTATGAATGTTAGTATCAATGATTTAAATAGTGTCTTGGGCAAGATCCATACCAGAGTGTTGCAACTGTTCTTAAGACTTCATAAACAATACTTAATGAGAAAATACCATGGCAATATTGGCTTTACTAAGCAAAGTAAAGAAAGGTTTGAAATATGAATGGGGGTTGGACTTCACTACTGTGGCCAGAGTAGAATGGTCAAAATCAGAGAAGAATCATAGCATCAATCTTTCACAAATGAGAAGAGTAATTTGCACCAATGATATGGGCTGATATATGTTTGAATTAATTAATTTGAATTAATTGACAGTCTGTTTAAAAGGGACTTTAAACCAGAAGGCAAAATTCCTAAGAAAATCTTGCCTGGACAGTGGAGTCTAAACCAGCAGATTTTTGATAGGTTGCAGAGATAATACAGCAAATTGTTGGTAGACTTTCAAATTAAAGATTTTTTTTAAAAAAATAGGTGTAAATTTAAAGCAGAACATCATGATACTCTGCAAGTGATGTGACCAAAAGATCTTTTATTTGCTTTCCCTTCTTTGCCAACAATACAGAAAGTTCTCACAAAAATAAGGCTACACCATTTGGCCTAGGAGAGAGTGAAAAGAGAGGCCTAGCAACACCATCGGGCCTGGCCTCAAGTTAAGGAGCCCTCCCTCCATGACAACACCATCTGGCCTGGAAGGGAGTGAAAGGACAGGCCTGGCAACAACATTGGGCCTGGCCTCTAGTTGAGGAGCTCTCCCTCCTGACAACACCATCTGGCCTAGGAGGGAGTGAAAGGAAAGGCCTAACAACACCATCAGGCCTGGCCTCAAGTTGAAGAGCCCTCCCTCCATGGCAACACCACCAGGCCTAGAGGGAGTGAAAGGAGAGGCCTAGCAACACCATCGGGCCTGGCCTCTAGTTGAAGAGCCCTCCCTCCATGACAACACCATCTGGCCTAAAGGACAGGCCAAACTCCTTCAAGCCTGTCCTAGATTAAGAAGCAGAGCCCTCCCTCCAGTCCATCCGCCTTGGTCCAAGCCTCAGAGGGAGTGAAGAACTGCTGGATCTGATCCCCTTCCCCACCACCAGTCCCTTATGTGTCATGTCTTTTTAGATTGTAAGCCTGACGGCAGGGAACCATCTAATTAAAAATAATAATAGTAAGCCGCTCTGATAGCCTTTGGGGCTGAAGAGTGGGGTATATATATAATCTCTAGGAGGTGGACTGGAGAGGTTTCATGCAACAAGGATATTCTGAGTTAGTGACTAAAACAAGTTTAGAATCCAGGAGGCAGTCAACTCAACCCATTTATGAGAGACCACTTGGAAAGCAGTCCAGAAGTGGTGTTCACAGAATTCAATCATGCAAATCTGTATGTTAGTAGATATGTATTTTGCTTTTGTGTGTATGTGTTAGAAACTTCGATAACAATTATTAAATGTACAAGATGTCATATTGAAAGGCCTGAGACTGAACACACTGAAAAGACAAGTATCTGCCTTGTCATCAATATTAACAATAACAGGAAAGTCTCCTTCAATTCCTCCACATATTAAAATGTTTCTGAGAAATGCAGCATTACAAACTCTACATATTGTTCACAGATTCTTAACTTAGGATCTGAATTTGATATGAAATGGTTTGACAAAGCTTTGTTTGTTTGTTTGTTTGTTTACATGCCACCTTTCTCCCAGAAGGGACCCAAGGTGGCTCACAGACAACTTTTTTTTTTTTTAAAAAAAAAATTAGAATAAGATTTTAAACAGTTAAGATTAAAACATTTATCATTTGAACCTCTTAAGGAGGTTTCCTTGAGACTACTGTCTTCCAAAGCTTTTGTTTCTTTTGATTGCTATAATCTCGGAAAGGAGAGTTTCTAAACTGGCATCATTATCAATATAGCCTTATATATGTCCAATTCTTTGGAAAGAAGTATGACTAGTGTGTAGTTTACAAGTCTTCAGACTGTATGTTAAGATATTCTTATCTATCAAAGCATACTACATGCACATAATAGTTCTGTTTGGGTTATTTAAATAACAGTGTTACAGATAAATCAGAAATCGTACAAGACCCGCATAACAGATGAATCAGCTGTTTACAGTACTTGTTGAAAAGACATTACCATTTCCCCTGTGTGTATTCACTGTAGGCCTGTGACAGAAATATGTTCAGGATTGTTCACACAGTGCAATACTAACATATGGATATGAGAGATACAATATTTTAAAAACAGGATTGTTATTATTGTAGGTAATACATTTTACAGTAGGAACAAATCAAAACCACTTTGCATGACGATTGCATGTAAAAAAAACATAGCATGACATACTTTCCCATCTTGCTTTAAAATATTTTTTTCCTTTGCCATAAAAAAGCCACAAAATATTATATTGTTTTTGATATTTTAACAAATGTGTTAGACAGTATTAGTTTGGTTTCTAATAAACTGTTTAATATGCTTATAGATATTTATACCTTGTTGTTTAATATTTTTAAAAATGGTCTACATTAATTTTATTTGTATATCTTTTGATATAGATCTTTTGATATAGGGTGTGACATAAAATATTGTAACAAAGTTTTTAAAACCCTTGAACTTCTTTTCGACACATCACATTTTTTTACTTTGTTTTCCTTGACATAGCTATCAGTTTTCTACTGAAAGCAGAATGAAAGTGTTTGTTCACTTTCTTGTACTGCTGAAGTAGTACTTTATTCCTCTATCATAAGTCCCTGTTTTCTGGGTAGTATAATTATTATTTATAGATTAAATTTAAATATATTAGGAAATCAAGACACATCCTTTAAAGCAAGTGTAATGCTTTACATTTAATACTATTTGATGGTATCCCTTCAATTTTCTATTCCTCCATTCTTTGTGAGTCACAAGTAAATTATTTGCTTTCTTTTGAAGTAGGTCCTGAAAGTAGTTTTAGAGTTTTAGAAGTATCTTTTGCAGCTGAAATTTAACATATCAAAGCATTTTTCTTGGGGTGTGCATATTTATATAATGATTCACTTGTTAGATTGAAACAGTACCGTGAGTTGAAAAATAGTAGGAGAGGTTGGATGAATAGTCATGAATGGCAATACTCAAAAAGGGAATTATTTATGAAGGGCAAATGTCTTCAGGTTTTCATAAAACATTTAAAGACATTTGCCCAGGACCTTCTTAAAGCTCTTCCTCCCAGTTTGTAATTTTAGGATGCCTCCAATTGGGTATGATTATTTTTACCGAAACTCAACTGTTAATATCTTTTCTAGCTGTCATATTCCAAAATTAAATCTCCTGGTAATACAGAGTAGTAATTTATAATAGGAGGTGGTATCCAAAGGTTTTAATGATCACCTTTTTAAAAAATTGACAGAAAGTTTGTTTTCATTTGTAGTTGTTAACTTATGTCTATGTAGTCACTATCTAGATTTATACATTTTTCCCAGCGTATCTTGACTCTCTGAATACCTGATATTGTAGATTGTGCCTGATGAGGATTTTACACTTTAGTCACTTCTGGCACAGCCAGTCACAAAAATAAAGGATGCAATGAGTTGATTTTCTCAGCAACGTGCACTTAGGGACCAATGATGACACTGACAAAATTTCATCAATATGCCATAATAACTTCCGGGAGATAATTATTACTTTACAATACCCCCTCTTAAGGCACAATCTGCAGACTTATACAATATCAGGTATTCGGAAGGTCAAGATATGCTGGGAAAATGTATAAATCTAGATAGTGACTACATAAAGATAAGTTAACAACTACAAATCAAAACAAACTTTCTGTCAATTTTTTAAAAATGTGATCATTAAAACTTTTGGATACCCCCTCATAAAACTTCTACACTAGTACTGTATGTTTTAAAATACTTGTTTCATATGTCATTCATTTTTGGAAGGTGGGGATTACATTTAAGTGATACAAAAATGTGAGGAAAAGGTAAATAAACAAGGCAGTTGTAAACCATATTACTTACGTATTTTGAATAATATTTTAAAGGACACTTTAAATACAGTTTATAATACGTAAAGAAATAGGTAAAGACTTAATCATATGGTGACCTTTAGAAGATAACCACAACAGAGTTTTTCATGCTGTGTTTTGAAATTAGGTCTATTTTATCAAAGTATATTGTACATAATTTGTATTCTAATGAAGCAGCTTTATGGTCATTCATTTTGACCACAAGTATGTAATACTTGGTTCCTGTAACCATGTCCATTGTATCATTACCATAACAATGTACAAACCATCATTTAATGATTGTTAGTTTTATTAGGTGTGGTCTTCAGATACTTCTACAAACCCACACGTGTTCTGCAAGTAATCATGTGTGGAAAGAAGGCAGAATAGGGCAAGCCTTAACAACAGCCAATAGAATATGAGCTGGCGACAGCCAATCAAATTGAAGGCTAGAGACGATAAGTAGTCAATTAGGGTTTGGGTTTCAGACAGTTTAGGGTCTATTAGGGTGAAAGTCCAGAGGTTAGAGACTGAGAGAGCTAAAGGTTGGAAGGAAACAAGTTGTATGACAGGGTCTGATAGGGAACAAGTCCAGAAGTGAGAGAACTGGTTCTAATAATATAGCACTCCAAGTGAGGGGGTTGCTGGTCTGATATCCTGAGGGATAGGGTTAGCCCGAGGGCTAGTATGTATAGAAATAAAAGGTCAGAAGGATAACAGCAAATGAGGACGGTGTGAGGGTCCTAAGTGAGAGTAACAAGTTCTCTAGAAAGAGAGAAAGAGGAGTAACAGAATGTAACTAATTGCAACAAAGTGAAACAATAACAAGTGAATGTACCAACTGAACAAGTGAAACATTGTTAAACTGTTTTTTCAAATAAAGTTTTATTGTTAATTACTTACAAGCTTGTCTGGGTCTGAAATAAGTAACCACGCTACTAGGTACCATCTGGAAGTGAATTCTAAAAAGGGAAAATAAGCAGTTTTGGTGGTTCTCATCACAACATGTATAAAGGATCTTTAAACAGTGGCAAGAATGTTTCATAGCTGATTTAATTTTATTTTAAGGGGTGGGAGGTGGGGATGGGATTGTTCTATTTTAATTGTTGTTGTTTTAATCCTGTTGTACCCCACCCCAATTGCCTGTTCAGAGGGGCAGGATAGAAATAATAATAATAATTATTATTATTATTATTATTAGTATTATTAATAATTATTATTATTATAGCTAATTACTCACAATCCCAATAATATGGAGCTATTTCATATGGAGGGGGTGTTGAATAAACCAGAATCAAACTGCATACAATAATTGCAGTAGAAATAGCAAATATTATTGTAGTGCTTCGAATGACCTCCAGAAAAGAGAGAAGGACTTCAGAAATAGTTTTCCTTGAAGAGAGAATGGGGAATATATAAACTCTGGTTACTTCTGCAAGATGTGGAAGACCTTATTAAAGATCTCTGGCTAGCAAGTATCAAGGATTCAAGCTGCTTCCTGTCCCAACCCAAGATAACCAGGATCAACAGCAATCCTGAATACTAAAAGTGACACCAACCCTTTTCCAGCTTAGCCTCAGCCAGCAGAAATGTACTTTATAGGACATTCTTGAGATTACAGTGGTCCCCCGGGTTACGAAAGTAATCCGTTCCGGATTACCTTTCGTAACCCGGAAATATTCGCAACCCGGGGGACTGCTTTGTTTGCCGGACCGCGCGGCAAATTTAAAGGGGCCGCACGGTTTTTTTCTTCGTACCCCGTTTTTTTTTTTTTTCATAAGCCGGGGCCGTTTTTGCGGCCCCGGCTCTTTCATACCCTGGGGTTTTCGTACCCCGGGGGATTCGTAACCCGGGGGACCACTGTATTTGAGAAGAAGGGGCAAGATCCCTACTGTCTCTGTTTGCAAGAGTCCCACGCCAAAACATAAGTCTGAATTCAGTAGCAATAACCAAGTACCAAAGTAGATGGGGTTAGAACTAGGCTCTTCTTAACAGTGCCCACAAGATACTGTATATCTTTTTTTATTTACAGGATAGAATAATAAGAGACTAGACAAAGAGAACAATTAGAAAACAGAACAAAGAACCATTCAGGAATATATATAGCTGTCAAAAAGAAATGCAGTTCCATAGGTCTTATACACAGCCACATAAGCATGACCCCTCGGCAAAGTAAGATTCAAGACCATGGTATCTGTAGAAAGAAAAAGATTAAGGAATACTAAGCCAACGAAAAAGTTTTATGTTCGGTGTTATAGGAACAAACTGGTCATAGATCAAGTGAGATTATTTAACCAATCAGGACCTTTGTAACCCTAAACCTTTTTAGCATCTTGGCATCTAAACAAGATCTTTGCAAACACAGGCTGAATAATTTCCTCAGTAATGAGCAAGACCTTTGACCATCCTTAACTCACAGTTGAGCTGCCAAAGTTGTTTTGAACATTATACTGTCCTAAGCAGCTTCTCAAAGAGTATGTACATGTAGGATGATGTAATATGTAAAGTTAAAATAAGACATAGAAATACAACAGGATTATTTTACAGGCAAACCTCCGGATGCAAGACCCAAGACTTATAGCAAGGCAAGATAATGAGGTTTATTGGAAAGATCCTGGGATCAGCAGTTCAGTGATTTGTCAGCTCAGGATTGGTCTGAGTTAGTGACTTTGTTCTGAAAAGAAATTATCAGAAATGGTAAAACTCAAAGAATGCAGGAGCACAGAGAACCAGCACAGTAGAGCTTAAAGAATGTCTTGGGACATCAGAATGTGCAAACAGTAGATACTGAAGGCTTTCTATAAAGTTCCAAAAAAGGGAAAGCTGGACAGTGATCCCAGTTCCATCTTTGTTAGATATGAGGACAGGTGTGCACGGCAAACAACAAGACTAATAAAGGTGACAGTCAGCCTTGACAGAATGGTCTCCTCCATAAAATCTTATAGTAGTGACTGATTAGGGTTATATCTACTGCTCCTAATACTATGTTAGATCTGACTTCAGGTTACCCTGAAGTTCTGTAATATACCACCAGCACAATGACATCACCATGCTTTATGTCAGGGGTAGGAGTTGTGCTGCTCTCCAAATTTATTTAACTGCAGCCAGTGGTATGGAATGCTGGGAATTGCAGTTCAGCAACATCTGAAAACACCCTGCCTTATATCTTTCTGTTGCCCTAAAAATAAAGGGGATAAACCCTATCCTGAAATTAATATTCTGCCCTCTTGTTATTCTGCTAAAATGGAAACAGGGTTATACTGCTGGTTAATAAAGTTATGTTTGTGTGTCTAGTGTTTTACATTACTAATCAGGATTTTTTAAAAGTCTTTATGTATATTTATTGTATAAACAACACCCTTTATCATTTGGGTGTTATGATGCAATAACATATCTACTGTCGTACTCTGGTGCTGTGGTGTTCTTAAGTTTAGTATTTTAGATTTACAGAGTAGTGCAAATTCTTACTTGCTTCAAGTTACACTGGAACATTTGTAAAAATACTGTATTGTGACCATCTGTGTTACCATAGAAACTGGAGGCCTTCATCCTTGTTATTACAAACGGAATGCAAACTGGGCATCAGGACTATGTATTTCATGTACAAATGGCAGCTCCGGTAAAAATCAAGATTGAAATATTTCTACTAGTTGTCTATTGTCATGAAATACAGTATTCAAAGAACATGGCAACTCCATATTTTTAATACTACCCTCCAAATAAATAGAAGCCAAAAAGGTGTTCTTGTTTTTCTTTGGTGATTGCAGTTTGTGGACTGGGCTGTTCATGTAATCCAGAAACTTGTTTTATTATCAGTTTAAAGTATTCCAAGTGTGCTATTTTTCAAATAATATGTACAAGCAAGTCTCACTGTTGTGAGTTAAATGGCTTTGGGTAATTTATATTCATTCCTAGTGTAGGCTTTTATATTAGAAGTTTGTTCACAGTTTCTCTTTAAGAACTAGAAATCATTTTAAAAGTGTAATTATTTAGAAGACTATCCATCTGACAGATGTCTTTACAAGATTTTGTACAACTTTGCATCCTCTGTGTAGGGCTGTGCATTCAGCAGTATTTCAGGAATATTAATGTCTGGTCTCCATGACAAAGAATTTCTGAATCTCATCACTAAATGCTGACTGACATAGCTGCCTTTGTGCCTCAGAGTGAATTGCTAATATGGGGTAAGAAACAACCTCATTCTAAACAACTTGCACATCAGTAAAAAGGCAAACACAGCCAACAAAACATGTACAGGAACATTTTAATTTTGTGCTAGTTTTCCTAGCTAGAATTGCTTCTGTTTAGCTTAAAACACAGAATGATAGTTACATTTTTACTTAATTCAAGAGTATTATATTGTTATTTTAACCACAGAAAAGGCTTTTTGTTTCAAATCAACCTAGCATTTTCTTTACTGTTTAGTCTATTCTCTGCTGTGAATTGCATCTCCTTCAACACTGGGATCCTAATTCACAGTGCTGAATCCAAAAGTCAGTTGAAAGCAGGCGTGGGAGTTCTATGGTCTTCCAGATGGTGTTGGGTTGCAAGTGTCAGCAGTCCTAGGCAGCATAGTTTCATAGTGAGGAATTTCAGAAATAGATATTCAGCAATATCTAAGAGGTATACACACTTCCCATCCCTGGTCTGGTGTGTGTGCTGGGCCAGTGGGCCAGATGTTTCAGAATGGTCAAAATAAAAGTTACTCAAATAATAATAATAATAAAATTTATTTAAATCCCACCCCTCTACAAGATGCAATTGGGGCAGCTTACAAAGATTAAAAAGCATACATTCCCAAACCCTCAATCCCCCCCCCCTCTTAAAATACTGTTAAGCAATGTAAGAATTAAAACATACTTTAAAACATGTATACAAGGAACAATAGACCGTGACAAAGTGAGGTTGGTGTTCAACAATTTGATTTCTTCTAGTGGCCGGAAAGACTATTCAAGAAAGGCCTGCCAGAAGAGATCCATCTTTATAGCTTTTTAAAAGCTGTTTAGGGTGGTAATTATGATGGATCTCATCCGGCAGGCCATTCCACAATCTGGGCGCGACAGCTGAGAAGGTCCTCTGGGAGGTCGTGGACAGCCTTGTTTTGTAAGGCTGTAACAAATTCCTCCCCGAGGATCTAAATGTGCAGGGAGGATTACATGGAAAGAGGCAGTCCCAAAGATAGGTTGGACCCAAGCCATTTAGGGCTTTAAAGGTGGTAACCAACACCTGTACTGGGCCCGGAAACTAATGGGCAGCCAATGGAGTGATCTTAAGATCGGTCTTATATGGTCTCTTCTGGATGTACCAGAGACCAGTCTGGCTGCCATGTTCTGGACTAACTGAAGTTTAAGACCGTCATTGAGAGGAGAGATGCCATCTGAAGTCAAAGCTGATGACCAAGACGTGGAGAAATATATATGGGTGTCATCAGCATACTGTTAACACCCTGCCCCATGCCTCCGAATGATCTCTCGCAGCAGCTTCATGTATACGTTTTGTATATATGATTCTATGATTCTTTGTTAAAAACCATCAGGGGCAGGTGTTAGAATGTATTTATTAAACCTGACAAAAATACTTGTATAAAGATGATTCTATGCTAGAAACAAATTCTACATGAAAACACTTGAAAAGTACATGGAGAGATTTATAGTCTATTGTTACCAATAATGGGAGGATGATACCTAGCCTTATGTCTATATTTTATCTGAATTCAGGAATGCAGATTTCATTAAGGCCTCTGACAAGGTCCCCCATGATATTGTTGCATACAGGCTGGTAGAATGGGCTAGACAATGTGACTGTTAGATGGATTTATAATTGGTTGACTGGCCAAACCCAAAGGATACTCAGAAAGGGCTCCTCTTCATCCTGGAGAGCAGTGACTAGTGGGGTGCCACAGAGTTCTGTCCTGGGTCCAGTGCTATTCAACATCGTTATCAATGATTTGGATGAACGACTAGGGGCCATGCTTATCAAATTTGCAAATGACACCAAATTAGGAGGAATAACTAATACCCCAGAGGACAGGCTCAAAATTCAAAATGACCTGAATAGATTAGATAGCTGGGCCAAAACTAACAAAATGAAATTCAACAGGGAGAAATGTAAGATACTGCACTTAGGTAGAAAAAAAGAAAAAGAAAATGCATAAATATAGGATGGGGGACACCTGGCTTAAGGAGACTGTGAAAGGGATCTAGGAGTCCTAGTAGACCACAAGTTGAACCAGAGTCAACAGTGCGATGCAGCAGCTAAAAAGGCCAATGCAAGTTTAGGCTGCATCAATAGAAGTATAGTGTCTAGATCAAGGGATGTCATAGTGCCACTCTATTCTGCTTCGGTCAGGCATCATCTGGAATACTGTGTCCAGTTCTGGGCACCACAATACAAAAAGGATGTGGAGAAACTGGAGAGTGTCCAATATGGTGAAGGGTGTGGAAACCATGCTTTATGAGGAACACTTTAGGGAGCTGGGTATGTTTAGCCTGGAGAAGAGAAAGTTAAGAGGTGATATGATAATCCTATTTAAGTATTTCAAGGGGTGTCAGATTGAGGATGGAGCAAGCTTGTTTTCTGCTGCTCCAGAGAACAGGGCCCAGAACAATGGATGCAAGCTATAGGAAAAGAAATTCCACCTTAACATTAGGAGGAACTTCCTGATAGTAAGAGCTGTTTAACAGTGGAACACACTCGCTCAGAGTGCAGTAGAGTCTCCTTCTTTGGAGGTCTTTAAGCAGAGGCTGAATGGTCATCTGTTGGGGATGCTTTGATTGTGAGTTCCTGCATGGCAGGGGGTATGACTGGATGGCCCTTGTGGTCTCTTCCAACTCTGTGATTCTATTATTGCTTCCTGGTGTCAGAAGGGTGTCAGATCTGTCCTAAGTGTCTTCATATGATGTGCCACTCTTTAATACTACCCTCTTTTCAGTCAACTAAGCCCCAGAAAGAAGGGGGGGAGGACTACAGGAGAACTTGTGATGACAATTTAAGAAACAGCTGGGCATGTGTAAGAGACCACAGATCTCAAGGCTCCTAGGTTCTGAGTCAGAGCGGTTTTGTACTCAGCATCAGTATCTTGTGATTAGTGTTATTTTCATTAAAAAGGGTGGTTTGTGGCTTGCATGCTTGGAAGAAATTTATGGGGTGCATTGCGGACACTATTTGGACTTGTATTTATCACCTCCATAGAAGACTTTCCTTTGTGTGTATTGTGTGCCTTCAAGTTATTTCAGACTCAGAGCAACCCTAACATGACCCTATCATAGGGTTTTCTTGGAAAGACTTGTTCAGAGGAGGTTTGCTATTGCCTATGTGTGAGGTTGAGAGCATGTGACTTGCCCAAGATCACTCAGTGGGTTTCATGACTGATCTGGCAATTGAAGCCTGGTCTCCAGGATTGTAATCCAACACTCAAACCAATATACCATGCTTGCTGTCAAACCAGCTCCTATCCCCACCTAAATTTACCTCCCTCTGCACAGTAGGTTGCCTGGGGTGGTGGGAACTGGTGGTTTATGTTAGTGTAGCAAAATGTTGGAAAATACCTTTTAAGTAAACAGAAGCTTTTTTAAAAATGGCAATAGACAAAAACAGTACACACCATGTTGTGATATACCCAACCGTAAGGTTGTTTGTCTCTCTGCTAAACATTTCTTTAAAAATTAAATACTTGCCATTTGGTGTGTTTGCATATATACAATGAATCTTTGTTTTAATATGTTGTTAAGATTGACCCCCCCCATGCTTTTTTAAAGCATTACATACATAGTTCAGAAGCATTACACTCTTTTTTATAGGAGTTATCATTTTAACAACTGTGGAAACAAAATGAACTTCCTTCTCCAATAAGCAAAGAAACAAAAGCTGGTGACAAAACACCGCAGCAATGCATGGAAATAGATAGAACCAATTTCTTTGCAACAGAATGACTTGGTAGCTCATAGTGGATCACAGCAGCCACAGAATACTACAAAACCAGCCATGCATTGTTGCACTTTAGTGTGCATGTAATAAGTGGAGAAGTTTGCTCACATTTCTAATGTGGTTTGTATTAATCTAATGCAGCATTTCTTTAAAAATAGTCACTTGGTTTATATTCTAGAATACTTTGTCTGAAATGTCAGTTCCTCACTTTTTTAGAAATTGAAATCTGTTTAAGAAGGAATCAGCATCTCTCATTATTGTTGCATAATGATCATCAGGGAAAATAGCATTCCAGGCATAGAGTTATGAATTTAGAAGATGCAATATTAATTGATGCATCTTTAAGAATTGTTTGTCACTGGTGTACTCTTGTGGAAAAGGATATAGATAGATCTCATACTATTTTTAACCAGTTTATTTTTATTTAAATATTTTTATTGGAAAGAGCATAGGAGGAGACAATTAAAAACAAACTTTTGCAAAGTTTTTGTTTTCTGGTGAAGTCTTAGCTTTAATATCAGCCAAATCACTGGTGCTTTCTTAAATATATTATACCGATTGTTTATGATGAATACTCTTCTATTGGGAAGTTTTTACAATGAAGAGAGGGCATAGTCAATCTGCATTTCATTATGGTGAGTAATATCTCAGTTGATAGCCGTGCATCTGTTTTTCACATTTGTTTACTTGAGTTTTCAGAAAGTTGAGGAGAAGGAGCTGGTCGTAAGTCTTGCATAATTGAGCTATGTATGTTTGCTGTTAAGTAACAGAGCTGTGTTTGGCTTATGCTTGAGTCTGAAATATTAAGGTGTTTCTTTTTGTTACCGTTGCTGGTCTTGCAGACTCTGTAGAGCCTTATCAGACATGGACAGTTGGCGCTGTTGGTATGAAAGCACAAGGGAACTCTCATGTAGGAGGTTAATGGAGTGTAATTATAAAGAAAAATGGACTGTTCAGCCACTCTATCTCACTATACTGGCCCTAAGAGTGACAAGTACTTGATCTCTTATAAATCCTAGAGCCAAAGGTTGAGCCATCTAAAATTATGACATTGTGACTGCCAAACAAACATGTTATGAGATATGTCTGAACGGGACAGGAAAGTTTTCATTCTGCTTATAGAGGATTTTTTTTACTGATGGAATTCCAAGAAAAGTGCTTATAAAAGATGGTTTTCTTAGGTGTTCCCTCCTTTCCACCATTCTGTTTGTCTCCTACTGTACTCTTTTCTTTAAAGGAGCTGTTTTCATTACTTGATAAATGTTAGAATAGAAAGGTATACTGTATTTTCACCCTGCAGTGTTCATAATTTGACTAAGATACGATCCATGTTTCCTCTTCAAATCCCTGTTGTCATGACAATATACTTTCTGCTGGGAAGAGAGCTGTTGGCTCTTTCAAGACACCATCCCCAAATGGCATTGTAGATTATGTTTCATCAGGCACAAATATGGTGACAATAGTGTCATCCCTCAGGAACTAAGCTAAGGTTGCCTTAGGCCTGTCTATCATTTTTGCAAGTGTACAACAGAGGGCAGAATGTAATACTTAAAAATCTAGAAAGTCATCAAGACCCCATGCCCTTAAAGCAGTTTAATATTCTCCTACAGATTAAACTAACTCATAGTATTTTAGAGTATAGTGTATAATAGGCAAAGAGCAAAAGTAAAGTATCTGAAGAAGAGAAAAGAATGGAAAGTTCTTTTAAAAAGCCCAGAAGACTCCCCAAAACTGCTCCAAGACCTATAATACAAGGAAATTCATACCATCCATGGTGGCTGTTAAGAGAGAGGCTTTAATGGACTCAGGTCCACTTCTTTAAATGCATGAGACATCATCTTCAATTGCAGAAACATAATTGTCAGTCTTTCCTTTTGAAAAATAATTGTCTAGACTAGAGTTTTGTTTTGGTGGTTTTTGGAATGTGATTCCTTTTTAAATTGGGGGTTCTGAAGTAATTTGGGTAAGTGTACATCCTTTTAAGTCTTTGTCCCTCCATATTCACTAAGGTTAGGGGCACAAGACCCCTGTGAATGTGGAAAAAACGCAAATAACAAAATCACCATGTTTTTACTTGAGAGGATGCCTCTCTAGGAATCTCTAGGTCCTCCAGTGCAACTTTGTGGTCAACATCAAACAGACACACTGACCGTAGAACTGCACTGGAGGACCTACAAATGCTTAGTAGAGCATTCTCTCTAGGAATATCTAGGTCTTTCTGTGCAACTTTTAGTTAAAGTTGACCATAGAGTTGCACTGGAGGACCTAGATATTCCTAGAGAGAACATATTAATCAAATCCGTGAATAATGAAATCCGCAAATATCAAAGATATGGAAGGGTGAGTGTATTTATTTTTGTCTATCATGTTTCCTTAACCTAAATTAGTTCACCCAAATAATTTTTAATAGAATCCTGTTATTTAACAATGTCTTAACAACTTTTTCGCCTTCATAAGATAACCTATTAACTGTAATGTCTGCTCAAAATTCACTCTTTCTGTGATCTTTCATTCTTTTCTTGTGTGTGTAGGTTTGTTCAGATACTCAGGGGCTTTCTAGATTGGCAGGAAAGTGTGACATGAAGTTGCCTTTTCCTTAATGCTTAGCAGCTGCACCACAGCCTTTAGATGGAGCTGCGCTGTTCCGCAGTTTTTAAAAAAGAAGCTGGGAAAACCAGCACCTTTTAAAAGGCGCTTCTTCTTCCCTAAAACGCAAAGAAAACGTTTTCATGGCACACTTTCCCTTTTTCTCATCTAAAGGCTAGAGTTTCATGCAGCCATGAACACACTTCTTTTTGCCAATCTAGAAAGCCCCTCAGTTTTCATAGATACCAGGCCATAAGTAGTCACAGTCTTCCAGATGATGCCTTACAAGTAATATGGCTTTAATTTTTCCCTCCTTATCTTAAACTCTCTCTCACTCACACTCTCTCATACTTGGTATGCATGTCAAAAGGAGACTGTCAGCAGGTTCCTCCTAACGTTAAGGTGGAATCTCTTTTCCTGTAGCTTGCATCCATTGCCCCGTGTTCTAGTCTCTGGAGCAGCAGAAGACAAGCTTGGTCCATCTTCAATGTGATACTCCTCAAAATACATAAACAGGGCTATCATATCACCTCTTAACCATCTCTTTTCCAAGCTAAACATATCCAGCTCCCTAAATAATTCCTCATAAGGCATGGTTTCCAGGCCCTTCACAATTTTGGTGGCCCTCCTCTGGACATGCTCCAGTTTGTCAACATCCTTTTTGAATTGTGGTGCCCAGAACTAGACACAGTATTCCAGGTGAGGCCTGACCAAGGCAGAATAGAGTGGCACTATTACTTTCCTTGATCTAGACACTATACTTCTATTGATGCAGCCTAAAATAGCATTGGCCTTTTTAGCTGCCGCATCACACTGTTGACTCATGTTCAACTTGTGGTCTACTTGGACTCCTAGATCCCTTTCACACGTAGTCTCCTTACACCAGGTGTCTCCCATCCTATATTTATGCATTTTATTTTTTCTACCTAAGTGTAGTATCTTACATTTCTCCCTGTTGAAGTTCATTTTGTTAGTTTTGGCCCAGCTTTCCAATCTTTTTTGTTTGTTTTCTTTATGTTCATCATTAGGCCTTCATTTACACTTACATCTTTAATCTTCTGTAGTACTTTTTCCTAGTTTGTGATATTTTCCACTAGTAATATGTTGTCATCTGCATATCTTAGAATGTTGATGTTCTTTTCTCCTATTTTCACACCTCCTCCTTCTGAATCTAACCCTGCTTTTTATGATGTTTTCTGAATACAAGTTGAGCAAGTATGGTGAAAGAGTGCACCCAGAACCTGACCCCTTTGCCAACTGGGAATCAATTTGTTTCTCCAGATTCTGTTCTGATGGTAGTTTCTTGTCCTGAGTACAGATTCTCATCAGGACTATCAGATGTAGTGGCGCTCTCATGTTCTTTAGAGTCATCTATAGCTTTTTGTGATCTATACAGTGAAATGCTTTGTTATAGTTTATAAAGCACATTATTTTTTTTCCTGAACTTGCTTTATATGCTCCATTAGCCATCATACATTTGCAGTGTGATCCCTGGTGCCTCTTCCTTTTCTGAACCCCACTTGTACATCTGGGATTTCTCTCCCTATGTATGACTGGCATCTGTGTTTCAGAATTTCCAGCATAATTTTGCTTGTGTGGGAGAGTAATGCTATGATCCCATAATTGTTGCATTCTTTTATGTCTCCTTTTTTGTGAATTGGGATATATATCAATCTCTTCCAGTCTGTTGACCGCAATTTTGTTTTCCATATTTCTTGACATACTTTAGTTAGTGCTAGTTTTGATTCTGTCTTTGTGTGCTGTAGCAGTTTAATTGGAATATCATCTGTTCCTGTTAATTTGTTTTTACCAATTTGTTTTATTGCAGCTTCCACTTCACTTTTTAGAATTTAGGGTTCTGTACCTAGGCTTCCCACTCTACCACATGCATCTGAGGAAGTAGGCTCAAGTCTATAAAAGTTCATGCTACCTACCACCTTTTGTCTTTCAATTAGTCTCAAAGGTGCTACAAGATCCTTTTGCATACCAATTTTCCCGACTAACACAGTTGTGTCTGAATTCTACCATTAATTTCTTTAGTGTCCTTCTAGCATCAATGTTACATAATTATTACACAAAAGTAATGTTAATTCTTATTTCCCCTTCCCCTCCCCTTAAAAGTGTAAGTTTGGGTTTTTTAAAATCTAAAACATAAAAACATGCCTGTTTCCTTTAAGATGTTTAAAAATAAATGTAAGGGCAAGGTGTGGTGTTCTTCACAGAAGGCCAGAGTGGGTAACCAGACAAACAACTTTTCCTACTCATAATGCTATCTCTTTACATTAACAGGTGAGCTCTTGGCTCTTCTGTAAAAACAAATGCACATTTCAGGTGTTTCATTTTCGGGGTTTTTCCACAGATTTCCTGGGCTTTCTTTCAAGGCCTGAGAGAGGAAAAACTTTGAATATGAAGTGACTCATTTGACTCCCACTCTTCCTAATTCCTGTTCTGATTGGTTCGCCTTTCTATTGCAGCCTGGCTTGGGAGTGCTGTAGCTTAGCTTTTCCCTTCTTTTCTTGTTTTCCTGCTGTTCTGTTTTGTGGTAAAAAAAATGAGGGAAATTAATTCTAACATTCTGCTGTTGATTTCCTTGAACTAGAGAATGGCAAAAAAGGAAAAAAAAATCACCCTTATCCTTGAACTTCAGCCATGCAGCTATAGAAAAGAGAAAGCCATGACTGATTTTGCTGGGTACAGTAATTTAGTCTCCTGTGTTGTTAATAGGTGGGGTTATTGTTTGGCAGGTGTAACTGGTTTCTATTCTCTTATTTCCTCTACATGACTTTGCTTTCTGGAAATATTTCCATCTCTGCTTTTTGACATAGTATTTTAAATAGCTTGACAACACAGTTGTGTTTCAGATAGTAGCCATAAATAACTGAGCAGTGGTTGGATGCATAAATAAACTAAGCATGGAACAGATTTCTTTACTTGCTGTCAGCCCTCTGTATTTCAATTTTCATATCTAGATTTTCAGATTATCTAGACAAGTAAGTTCAGTAGATATGAACCCATTCAAATATAGATCAGATTTTATTGCCATTTTATCAGGTTGCCTGATAAGAAATCTCTTTAGCTTAGCAGGCAAGGAAGCTTTTGTAAAGTGGAAGAGAGAAATTTCTGTAACTTCATGGTACCATTGTATTACAAATGATGAGCACTTGTATGTGTGGATAGGTGTGCTAGCCAAGTTAGCTGGTAGCTTAATGCCCTTACTTGTAATCCTGAAATAAACTGTTGTTTTGGAGGACCAAGTGGCTAGAAAGGTCAAAAGCAGTAGAGTTCTCAAACAAGTGTCAGGTGTTTTGAAGTTAAACATTAGTCAAAAGGGGGTTAGAAGGCCATGATAGAAGAATGTAGTGAGTGGGCAATGTCTGAGCAGTTTTAATAATGGACTATTGAGGAGTATGGGGAGGAAATAAATAATAGAAGGTTTTGCTAGAACATGTGTGGTATATATGAATGGGTTTTGTAGTACATGTGAATGGGATGTTGTAATAGGTTGGACAGTGGTTCTTAACTTTTTCTTTAGCAGGGATCACTTTTTAAAAAATTGTTGCTATGTACTGCTCCAAAATCTAACTCAAGCTAATAATAATAATAATGATGATGATGATGATGATGATGATGATGATGATGATGATAGCCAAACTCTGAACTATTAACATTTACACCATTCATTAAACCTTCTGTAGGAGGGGGAGGGAAGACTTTTTTTCTTTCTTTATGAGGTGAAGGATGGGACAGCGGGGGGGGGGGGGGAGCGGAGCATGCTAGGATTTCCTCAGGCTGTCCCATCTCTCTCTTCATGAGGAAGATGAAGGGAGGGCACAGGGGGAATGCACTCAGCTTCCCTCGGGCTGCCCTATCCCTCTCCTCATGAGAAGGATGGGATGAGGGGGAGTACGCTTGGCCTCCCTCAGGCTGCCCTGTACTCCCAGGTTTTAGGGTGAACTGTGAAATACCAATAGTCGGGAGTAGACGGTCTTTATTTAAATGTGCTTAATTCTTTATTTAAATGTGCTTAATTTGTAGCTGCTGTATTATTCTTATCATAATTGTTGGTTCCTGGATTTGGCTCTTTGCTTTCAAATGTAATATCTGCAGAATTCAAATTTGAAGTATCCTATATTTGTTCTGCATTTAGACAGGAGATCTCATCTTTACCCTTTTGTAGGTATATGAGAAGTAATTTGAAACACTTCAACCAAGTTAACTACCATATAACAACATGTCTCATTACCTTGCTGTTAGAGTTTCTTAGAAGACAACAAATGCTAAGCAGCTCTTTTAGGAGCATATCTGCTTTAAAACACACACTAGTTGGAGAGAAAGCAGACTGATCTGATAGGTATCTTTAGCCATTAAGGCATTCACAGTTGCTTGTTCTGGTGCATATGTATGACATTGTCTTTAAAGGACGTCTCCAATTTCCCATGATGCCTAACAGCTAAACCCCCGTTATTAGCCATACATAAGGCTGAAGGGGCAATGTTGATGCAGATGGCTTGATCAGTAATTTAAAAACAACAACAACAGTAAATTGTGTTATAGTTTTTACACTGACACACTTGGGTATTAAAACGTAAATAATGTAATTTCTTCTGTTATTTTTTCTTTGTGTGTGTGTGTATGTTCCTTTACTAGAAAAGAGTGGTTGAACAGTTGCGGAAGAATTTGATGGTAAAGCAGGAACAACCAGACAGTAAGTTTCAAATACAGCCATTGGCACAGTCAGAAAATAAAATACAGGCACCACAGCCACTACAACAGCAGCAGCAGCAGCAAACCACTGCAGCCTCTCCAAACCTGATTGGATCACAGGTATAGTGCTTGAAAGTGTTGCCTCAATATTCTTTACTGAATGAAATGTATTCCACTGTATAGAATATTAAATCTTTGTTACCCTTTTATAAGTTAGCAAACACTTTCAGATAAGTAAATTCTGCTGGAATTCAGTTAGACTTTCAAATAAACATTTCTGAAAGAACATACATAGAACTTGCAGAGCTACCAGTAAACAAAAGCCCTTCATAACTTTCCAACTTAAAATGCTTTATTTTTTTCCCTCTGCCTCTTTCTTAAATTAGAACTTAAAAATATATTTCTGGTTTTGAAGTATCAGTACTTGGAAATTTCTTGAATCTTGCATGATAATTTTTATTTTTAAGGTTCATTGAGAACCACGTAGTCTAGTAATGTTCTTTAAATGTGCAGAATAACAGCATGCATATTTGAGATCTCTTAACAATTTAAGGCATGATGGTGAACCTATGGCATGAATGCCACAGGTGGCACCTGACCCCCAGCTGCCTCCAGAGGGACACATGGTCCTCCTCCTCCTGGACATTTTCCTGCCTTTAGCTGTCCCTCTGGAGACAGCTTGAAGCTGGAAAATGGCACTAGGGGAAAGGAGCCACAGGTGCACATCTCTGGCTCCTCCCCTTGGCCTTCTCCCAGCCTTCAGCTGCCTCTCTCCTGGCATGCAGCCCCATCTCTGGAGGGCAAAAGCTCTACCCCCGACATGGCCCCAAAAAGCTTCGTTATCACTGGTTTAGGGCAACATGATTATGTTGAGTGATCCTTAATATGCAGGCTTTTAGGAACTGAAGTACTTTTTTGAATCAGAGTAAAGCCCACCTTGTTTAGCATTCTTTACAAGATTCCCATTCATTCACCAGAGATTAGTCATTGAACCACTAATATACTGCCATCAATCTTCACTAACCCCTGACTTAATAAAAACTTCTATCATAATGCGTTGAAGTCAAGCTTTGTTCATCCTTCAGATAAACACAGTACACCAAAGAATAGTCTGTATGATTTACTCTGTACTCAGTATGGAAAATATGTAGTCCTCCAAATATTGTTGAACAGTCCTCATCATGTCTCATCATTAGATATGCTGACCAGGGCTGAAGGGTATTGCAATCCAACAACATTTTGTGATCCCCCTGTTCTCCACCCCTTCTCTATATAAATAGAACATAGTCTTCAGAATATAATATTTCCACCTTTTCCCCCCTATTATGCACAAGAGAACATTTTTTTTCTATTAAAACTTTCTATCAAACTTACTTTACTTCAGCAGAAAATTCTTGCCAAGTATTATTGTAGCCCTCTCATTTAAACAGAAAAGGTTTGTATGTTCAGAAAAGTATTTTGTCATGTTCACCTGGAAAGTATTCTTCATGAGAAAATAATGTGGAATTGTATTCCTTTTCTGGTTTTTGTAGAAACAATTCCCATCTCCTTGTTTAGCTTATATGCCATTGCTTTAACCAAACTAGTAAAAAAAAAAGCCAGAAAATTAGAAATAATTATATAATGGCATTGAAGTAGTAAACAAAAAACAAAACTAAACATAAAGAACTCCCACAAAATTACATTCTGATGCTAACTTATATTCAGCAACACAGATCATAGTCCAGGTTTAGAGTTTGTGAATCAAGTTATTTGTTTGTTTGTTTGTTTTAAAGTTGCCAGAACAAAAGTAGCCAATGAGAAATCTCCTTGTTGCTGTTGGTTAGGAGAAATTTTTCACTATTTTTGCTCGATCCAGTGTTTGTAATATTACAGAAAGTACAGTAGAAATAATTTATTTCATATATTCCCATAAATAATGCAGGAGAGCATGTGGTGAGGAATGTCTTCTCCCTATAAATACAGTAATTCATATTCATACAGTCTGTAATGCCCAAATGCATTTCCTTTTGTCTCAGTAAGTTGGAAGTTCAGCTTTAATTAAAATGGTGATAGATCTAGTGTGTCATTCTCTAGGAGGTCCTTTGTGAGGCATCAGGGAAACCAATTGTATTCTAGTTACCACCCAGGAGATGCAAGGACATGTGATGTGATGTCAATAAAAGAAGCTGCTGCCTGGCTCTACCACCAGTTGGTTCTTTGCCTTGTTCAGAACTCCCTTAGAGCTTTTATTTCTGAAGACTTCTCCTGTAAATTTCTAAAATCTTCCATTTACAGCTCATTGTTATCTTCTTTATTTTAGTGTCCTCCTCTGTATCTTCACTTTCTTAGTTTAAACAAACAAAACATTTTTCATAGTTTTTTGTGAGGTTTTCGGGCTGTGTGGCCATGTTCTCGAAAAGTTTCCTTTCTGAAGTTTCACCAGCATCTGTGGCTGGCATCTTCAGAGAATGTTTGCCTGGAAAAGGATTGGGTATATATATGTTCTGTTCTGGAAAAATCTGTTCAACAAAAGACATGATTTTACAATTGTTTGCCATGGAAAGAGAACTGAAGTGCTGTGAAGTCATGTGGTAAGGCTCAATTCTCTAGCTGTTTTGCCACTATGTTTTCTTGTGCGATAAGGCACCAAGTCTTGTTTTCTTGTGCGATAAGGCACCAAGTCTTTAGGTGCAAGGTCTGGGCATCATTCACTGGAATTACCAGCATTCTGACCAAATCTAGTTCATTATCTGGAAAAGAGGTGGCATTGGCTAGATGTCAGAAGAGGGGTAAAAGTTTATTTACAGAAATCAACAGCTATTCAGTGTACTGAGGCACTATTTGAGGCACTATTTCACCTGAGGATATTGGATTATAAGGGATTGAAACAAATGTTTAAATGTCTAAATGAATAAAAAACAGTATGCATTTATGTTATGTTTATATTGTAGAGTGCCAAGGCTTTAGCAGGTCTACACATATTCCACAAAATCAGTGGCAACAATTGCCAAATATTATCATCATCAGAAGAGGTGTGTAAGGCTGCAGGATGGAAAGAGCTATAGACTTTCATTAGACACTATAAGATAGGCAGATTTATGGTAGGGACAAGGAGCTTTTGGAAGGTCTGTTCTCCAAGCAGTAGTGAAAGAGGGAAGTAGCCATTCCTGTCATTAGGATGGAGTGTGGGTGTATTTGACTAGTTGTGGATTGCCAGCTGAGAATGAGAGGTTCACACTTAATCCATGAATGATGATTTTAACAGGGCTGAAAAAGCAATCTATCCTCACTCAGGGGCTGCCCAAAAACGAAAACAACAACAACAACAAAAACCCTTTTCTTTCTGTCTGAGCTGTACCACTGTTTTCTGTGGTGAGCAAAAGCTATGTAATAAAACTGTTGAGGGAAAGAGAAGACTAAAGGGATTGAATGGATTTAGAAATTGGGGCTTTCTGTCTCAATTAGCTGGCATGAGGGAATAAGCCAGTAGTTGTAAATTGCTCCTTCAGCCCTCTTGAATGATCATTCAAGACCAGCAGAAGGGCTGAAGCTCGACTCAGGCTTGCATCCTTCCGAGGTCGCTAAAATGAGTATCCAGATTGTTGGGGGGCAAATAGCTTACAGTTGTAAACTGCTTAGACACTCCTTAAGGGTATGAAGCGGTATATAAATGAAGCTGTTTGTTTGTTTGTGTTGTTAGTATGAATGAGTTTTTAAGAGATTGAAGTTTGTGTTAATAAATATATTAGATCTTTTATGCATAGATTGTGAATTACTGGGCTGGCATCTGTTTTTGTCAATAATTTTGTCTGTAGAAGGAATGTTATGCTATTCTGTGCTGTACACTTTGAGATTAACTTCCAGGTCATGTGTTATAGTTGTGTAAAGAAATGTTCAAAGCTAAAGAGCCCTCTAGTGAAACTGTCTTGGAATTGCTACAACTTTTCCCCTCACATACACCCATTTAGGATGTTTCTTGGAAAACACCAAAAGCATTCCTTTAATATGAGAAGACAGTTTTTGTAAGGTAACATACTGGATTAACATTGTAACCTAGGTTACATGCATCCATCTCTCAGTGCCAATAAGATTTCTGCTTTTTCTGAAAGATCTTCCTTCTCGTTTGCAAGAATAACTGCCAGAACATTTCTCACTTTCTACAATAACTGTAAATTACTCGTTCTTCAAGGAGGGATTTGGGGGTGGGTTTTTTTTTTAATTTAGGTATGTGTATAAGGTTAAAGTTTCTCCATAGCTTCATGTATATAGTAATGTAGCAATTCTATAATTTGTAATGATGATAACAGTGTTGAAAATTGCTATTAATTTACTGTTTTGGTTCAGAATTCCTTGTACCAATGTGAGCTGAACACAGAGGTTATTCCTAACATAGCAGTGATTTACAGATGAACCTGTCTCTGAGTGCCAACGTGTTCATTTTTGGGCTCTTTAAATTAATGTTCCCTTAATATTTTGCATCTCTTTCTAAAACCCACTTACAAATGAAATAAATTATATTTTTAAGATGACATGGATCAAATTAAGACATATGAAATGGGGTGTATTTGGTGACACCTCTGAGAGTAGTTGTTTTGTATTGGACACAGAGCAAAATAAAATATATAGATATAGTGGCTGCTTTCATCCTGTCTTACAAAAGAGTAGTTGTGAACTCTCTTTGCTCTCTTTTTCCTGTGCAGCTAAGAAGAGTTTTGAAGCTTATTCTGGTTTTCCTTGGCATGATCTTGGATTGAAGTTAACACTAACTGTGATTGGTTAGCCAGTCACATAGACTATGGTTTGAAATGGCCTTATTTGAAATTAGGCTTAGTAAATGTAACCACCTTTTTCAGTTTGGACAACACAGCAAGCCATATTTAGCAGAAAATGAAAGTGGGTAAATTCTTTTTTCTTTTTGCATGGGAGAAAAGAGGAGTATGTTGAGTTCAAGGATCTCTGAGGCTGGTTGCTTTCTATGCATTTCACAGTAGTCCATTATTTAGTGTGTTAATGAGAATATCATGGTTTACAGGAACAAGGTGTACAATTATTCTTGTCTGTGGTTAGATGTACTTGGGAATAGGAATCGGACTTACAGCTGCTAGAATAGCAGAAATTACTGGTTTCCCTTTCCCATTGAATTGTTGAGTTTTCCCCCTGCCCCCCTCCCCCCTCACACACACAGAGAGTCCACATGCCCACCTTCAAGGTTGTGCTCTGATTTTAGCAGCAATCAAGCAAAAATTTTTCTGTCCCTGGAAAATTGGATCCTTCTTCTAGATGAGAGGCAGGCAACTTTCAGGGGTTGCACGTCACCACCACTGGAGCTTAATGTGCTGCACACATAGACCGCCCCAAGGTTATGCATCTTTACTTACATTTACAGTATTTCACTATAAGGTCCCTTATACCCTCTAAGTGCAATGGGGCAGTTTTGCCACATGGGGGAGGGGAGTGGTCAATTTAAGGCGTAGGAGGTGGCTAAAACAGCTTGGAAGGCCTAAGGCATAGGAATATAATTGCCCCATGCTGTCTAGTTGCTTTGAAGGCACTGCTGGTTATTTGTGGGGGTGATACTTTTTTTTTTTTTTTTGGCACAAGAATCATTGGGTGTGAAGATCAAGGGGCCTTAAGGAACACATGCAGCTCCTGGGCCACACTTTGTGTCAGCTCCCTCTCTAAATATATGTGGTTTGGTGTTTATTGCGAGATACGTGAAATGTGGTTGAGTGTGTCAGGCATGTGTAGCATACAGAAGTATCTTGCAGATGTTAACATTCAGATGTGACTTTCCTTAACTTAATGTTTTGAATAAAGTACCTTTATTACAGATAAGAATATTGCTTTTTTTAAAAAAAATAGATTTAAACAAATTTACAGCTTGCAAAAATGGCATAGCAATATATGACTAGAGAAGATACCAATTTAGTTAGATTAATTTCTCACAAATTAGAAACACAAAGCAGCTGTAATCAAAACAATATGATATTCTGTGAAGTTCTGCTAAAATAAAAATACTTGCCACTAACGGTTTCAGATGTGTATGTGCTTTTAATTTTATTTTTTGTACAGTCAGTCACCCTTCTTCTTCCCTGCATGTTGTACTCTCATCCTGTTGTTTTGCCAGTATTTGTGATTGGGATCCCCACACTCATGTCATGTCCAGTTTACTCATATACCAAGGGCAATAGCAGGCAGATGTCTCTCACACACAAATTCCCCAGTGCAATAATTTCCAGTTTTAGCCTTTTTCATAGGCTTATGGCATGTTATGCATATGTTTCTGATTACTTCATTAAGCCCAGCTCTTTTCAGGTGTTCTCTTGTATGTGGTTAATATTCACATCAAAAGTAAGCTCACACTAACTACAGCCCTTCCATTGTCGCTCTTATCACTCTTCTCATCCAGGGAGGAGTGAACTGAAGTGGAGAGGCTCCTCTATTTATCCTTCAGGGGCTGGTTTTCCAGAGATTTGGATTACATTGAGAGCCTCCATTCACAGAGGAGGCTCTCTTCTTTAGAAATTCAATTTCTACATGAGGAGAGTAATAGAAATACACAAAGAGGAAGTGAGGCTAGTGTGTTCCCACTCCTTTCACATTTGTTTAACCCGGAAACGAAGTGTTAAGAAGAGACATACTTCTGCAAACATCTGGAGACATGCCAGCAATCATTTCGTCAGAGAAGTGACAGGAGATCATCATATGTGATGAAGCATGTGGTGCTATTTTTTATTCACCATAACTCTGTTTTTTGTTACTGATTTTTTTTTTTTTTAGAAAAAGTATTTAATGAATGTTTCAATTCCCTACAGTTTTCTCAGGCAGGATTTCAGTGTTCAACATCTCTCTGTTAGTGTTTACCATAGAAGATTATCAAACGGGGGGGGGGGGGGGGAGAGTAAAGTGCATACTCCCAGCAAAGTAGCGTGATTGTGCTGAAGATTTTCAGACACATTGTGTTTATCCATGACTTAACCCATGAAAACCAGCAATGCTCTGGCAACAAACCTTTCACAGTACTTCCGCATGAATGGTTTGTTGCTGGACCATTACTGGATCTTCATGGGTTAAGTCCTGGATAAGCACAATGTCGTCTGAAAATCTTCAGCATGATCGCGCTATTTTGCTGGGAGAATGCCTCCACCCACCCATTTTCCCCCATCTAACAATCTTCTTAGATTAATTGGTTTCCATTTTGTCACTTCGAAATTTAAGAGTAAACTATTCACAGTCTATACTGAAGACTCTTAAAAGTGTATTTTCTGTTTCTTTTAGAAGACTGTAACTACAGCTTCTATGATCACCACTAAGACACTACCTCTTGTACTGAAAGCAGCAACAGCAACCATGCCTGCCTCTGTTGTGGGTCAAAGACCTACAATTGCCATGGTGACTGCCATCAACAGCAGCCAGAAAACTGTCCTTAGCACTGATGCACAGAACACGCCAGTCAACCTCCAGACCACAAATAAAGTCACTGGTCCAGGAACAGAGGCAGTCCAAATTGTGGCAAAAAATACAGTCACATTGGTAAGTGGGCTTGGTAACTCAGGTCTCAGTATGTAAACCATTTTTCATAAGGTTTATATCCCATAATTAAAGGCTGTGTAAAAAAAAAAATATGTGTGAGAGAGTTGTGCTTAAATTATTCCTAGATCATTTTTTTAAACTAGCTGTTTTAAGTTTGAATGTACTTAGGCTGCAATCCTATGTACAGTTGCCAGGAATAAGCCCCAATTGGGAATTATGTCTGAGTATCTGTGCATAGCATTGCATTGTTACTGTTTCAGCAACTGATTCCTATTTTAATCATTCATCTACTTGTTGCATATACTTGGTGTATGACATGGTAATTTTAAATTACACGTATATACTCAACTATAAGTCAACCTCATGTATAAGTCAAGGGCAGGTTTTGGGACCAAAATTATGGATTTTAATATGACCCGTGGATAAGTCGAGGGTAAAATTTAGGGGCATTTAACAAATGATGCAAAGGATGAATCAGTGGGAAACAATGCCAAAGAACTTACAAAATTCTAGCAGGCATAACTGTTTGTGCTCATACAAAAGGCTGGATTGATGAGAGAATAGAGAGGGGTCAGTTATTTCAGGACCAATTACACTCTTGCCTTTCACCAGGGGAGTATTCCTTTTTAAAATAAAAGTTAAAGTACAGTATCTACACCATCCCATGGATAAGTCGACTCAGGTTTTTTGAGTCAATTTTTAACCTAAATTTCTAGACTTATACATGAGTATATACAGTATTTTTTCCTATATGATTTTACACTGTTCCGCTTGCCAAGAAAACACCTTTTTGTAGTGTTGTACAAAGACAAATATAAGACATGTGGCTTCTCATTTTAACCACTATGTTAAATGTTGTGTTCCTTCTATTGTTGATACAGAAAAATAATAGTAATAAAGGCTCACCTATGTTTGCATCTGTTACTGCTGCTGGACTCACAAGTATAACTTTCTATTTTGCCAGCATTTCCTAAACCTGCAGAGCAGACTTTCTCTGAGGGACTGCTCTGACTAAGTAATAATTCTGATAAATATCCAGCCAAAAGAACCTAGCAGTTAAAACCTGTTAAAATGTAAAAAGTAACTTGGAGTAGAGTATACAGCCCTGGGAGTAAGATGAGAAATGTAAACAAAGTACATCTGACACAGATTTTTTTTACCTAAATAATAATTGATCCAGAGCTGCAGCTTTGAATAATTATATTTACATCCTAACCAGCCCATTTCACTAGTAAGTTACTTGGTATACAATCCATATTCTACAAGTTCCAAAACTTACTATGTGAAACAACTTAAAAACTGTACTGGTATGTGTAAGGGCCAGGCCTTTTAGCTATTTTGAATATTAATCTTTATGCCCTCTTATCAAACATTTCAAATCATTTCCCCGTTACTAAGCCTTAGCGCAATTGAACATCATTTGAATCTCCATATGAATGGGCAGCAGACTTAACACTTTCTGATTATTCATGAGTTTGACTCATAAGACATATATGACAATGCAAAAGCTTCAGAGATAACTGATTTATTTCTAAAAGCAGTGAGGTCTCAGGTTTTACATCTTGGTAAAGCAAAAGGACAATTAACTTCATAAGTAAGACCATTTCATCACAATGACATGAATGTAAAAGCAAGATATATTGTGCAGGGTTTGTTATTATGGGAGGGGCAAGCTGGATTTGCAGAGCTTTGAAATAACTCATTTGTTTAATCTGTCTTCCTTCTCCTCATGAACCTTCTTCTGTTGTTTAGCAGGTTCAAGCTACACCTCCTCAGCCCATCAAAGTGCCACAGTTCATCCCTCCTCCCAGACTCACACCTCGTCCAAATTTCCTTCCACAGGTGAGTCTACCCAAACCAAACACAAGAGAGGGGGAGGGGTGCTCTAAAGGATGCAAAACATATAAAATGAACAAGATGTATATATGCAGGGGAAAGTAGACTGTGTAGGACTCTGAGAAACATGACTGTGATTTGAAAAAGAACAACACCAGATGTTCCAACCATTTGGTAATGTTTGAACGCTTTCCCATATATATTTTCAAAATTAAATCTCCAGGAATGGAACTATGTTTTGGTTTGTCCAGTTGATTCTCCTTAGTTTTGTAAGAACTGAATAAAATTAAGATAATCATTTTTCTTGTAATTTGTTAGGTTTTGGGATTCTGTATATTTTTCATGGTTTCTTTGACTGAGAAGGCTATATGCATATGAATCCTCAGCCAGTTTTCTGAACAAAGACTAACTATTTGTAATCAGATTCATGTAGTTTGCTGTCATTTCCTGCTCCTTTAATTCAAAGGTCCAGATATAATCTAGAAATTCTGTTTAACTAATTTTGTGAGAATAATCTGCTCTGTCTTCTGATATGATGAGGAATAGTTCATACTTAGCATATTCAATAGCTGATATCAATTTACTTCGATTTGTCTAAGAAGAAATATTTTAGATTATTTATATTCTTCATTTCTGCTAGCCTGGGCCCCAAGGCTAAAACAAGAGACAGCTAAAAACCTGCTGATTAAAAAACTAAAAATTAAACAATTAAAATTTATTATATCAAAGCACCTTTTAAGTTTTAGAATATATAAAATGATTTAAAATAATAAAAAAGATTAAATATATAGAACATACACCCCATGAAAAAGATTCACCACAACCAATTCATCATTAAATCCTTGTTTAAATAAATCACTTTTTGCCTCCTGGCAAAGGGAGAGTAGAGAAGGAGCCAGGCCAGACTCCTTTGGAAGGGAGTGTCACAGCAGCCACTGAGAAGACTTTTCCCCATATCCTCACTAGATGGGCCTATGACAATGGTGGAACTGAGAGAAAGCCCTTCCCCTTGTTTCTTAAAATTCCAGCCGGGTCATATACTGAGAAACTGTACAATCTTTCAATCTGGACCTTAACTGTATTGTGTCCAGGAATAAATCCATGACCAGTGAAGCTCAACTTGAATGTGATGCAACAGCTGCTGTCCTCCCAGCTTGTGCTGGAGAGGATCATTGGAGAAATAAGAGTCACCACATTTGTAATTTTCCATCCTTCCTGAAACAGGCTGTGTTGAGGTTGTTACTGGAAAAAACCTTCCTTGAACTCTATCCTACCAGAAAATTGCAGCCAGTCTCCAATACCATTTTTGGAGCAAAGTTCTAGAGCAATGGTTCTCAACCTTTGGTCCTCTAGATTTTGAGACTTCAGCTTCCTGATAAGCATACTGACTGGGACTTCTGGGAATTGAAGTCCAAAAAATCTGGAGGCCCAAGGTTGAGAACCACTGTTCTAGGGTGTGTGATGGTCTCCTAACTCTAGGGGTTTCTTGATGAAGAGGATTTTCTAGATTTGTTTCAGTCTGGCTTCAGACCAGGCTGTAGAACAGAGACAGCTTTAGTTGCCTTGGTGGATGATGCAAAAAGAAGTGGGTGGTTTTTTGTGGAGCTTTCGGGCTATGTGGCCATGTTCTGGAAGAGTTCCTTTCTGACGTTTCGCCTGCATCTGTGGCTGGCATCTTCAGAGAATGAGAGCCTGAAAAAGGATGGAGATTTATATCTGCACTGGAGTAACCATTGGCCTGTATAGCCCAGTCCAGGTGTTTCAGTTCATCTTCCAAGAAGTGGGATTCACAGATATGTTTTGCCCGGTAGCAGGAAAGTTAGTGAGCTCCCACCCTCTGGAACTCCCTTCCGCGGGAGGCTAGACTGGTCCCCTCCCTGCTGGCCTTTTGCCAGCAGGTAAAAATGTTTCTATGCCAGGCAGACTTATTAAAATCATGCAAGCCTGGTTTTATTTGGGGGGGGGGGGTGTTTTAGATTATGTTTTTTTTAACTTTTGTATGTTTAAAATTTTAACTTTGTAGTGTTTTAATTAGGGTATTTTAAATGTCTTTTTTTAAAAAAAAATGTTTTAATGTGTTTTTATATTGTGAGCTGCCTTAGGTCCCTTTTGGGAGATAGGCAGCATAGAAATAAATAAATAAATAAATAAATGTATGCTGGGAATGGGGCATAAGAGGTGTGCTCTGGTGGTTCATTTGGAACCATCAGCCATGGTAACATTCTGGACCACCTCTCTGGGATAGGACTTGAAGGCATTGTTTTACAGTGGCTCTGGTCCTTCTTGGAAAGGTGATTTGGAAGGTGGCGGTTGGCCAGTAGACTCTTGGGTTGGTTTTGTCCCCTCAAGTTTGGTTCTGCCCCCATTCTGTTCATCATATAAATGAAACTGATGGAAGAGGTTATCTGGAGTTTTGGAATTTGGTGTTTCCAATATACCTACAATATCCAACTCTTTCTCTTCTTTTCATCTAATTCCAAGGAAGCTATTGCAATGCTGAACCAGTGTGTGCTGCCAGTAATATGCTGAATGACAAATTGAATTGTAATCCAGACAAAACAGAGTAGATCAGGAAATATGATTCAGCCTGTGCTATACTCCCCCTGAAATCAGACTTGCAGCTTGGGTGTATTCCTGGACTCATCCATGAAACTTTGATGCCCGGGAGTGAAGTGGCACTGTTAATACTGTTGTGCCATCTGCATCCATTTCTGGAGAAGTCAGATCTGGCTACAGGGACACATGCATTGATTATGCTCCAGTTGGGCTATTGTACTGTGTGGAGCTGCCTTTGAAAACTTTGAAACCAGAAACTTCCAGGATCCAAAATGCTCCAGCTAGAGTCCTGCCAAGGACTATTGCCAAGAATATTCAGACAGTTTGAAGTGAGGGACACTTTTAGGGCAATCAAGACCCTGGGGCTGTCCACTGTGCCATAGGGAGAATTCTCTCCCCACTCTCTGTACCCATTACCATTGTAAGTGTACTCCCTTGGCTGCTCCATTCCCATGCTCTAGATACAACACATTTTTTATTTCTTTGTCTGACTTGGCAAATTGTTTTTGAAAAGGCCACCAGCTTCAAAGGTTATTGCATATCATTCAGGTTAAGTTTCTCCCTCTCCCCACTGTTACTTTAATGGAGCTGTTGTCCAGATACCTAGCCATAATGTCATCATGAAAGACAACAGAAATTGTAGAACTAGTAACTGGTACAATATAGATGTGCCAGACTCATGTCTTGTGCCTTTGCATTGGTCCACAAGAAAGTTAGATAAGTTCAAAAATACATAATGCCTAACTTCAGAATCATATAATTTAGAAATGTGCTCCTCTTGCCAAGACAGTTTGCCCAGTAGTAAACATCTGAATCAGCTGGGTTCTAATTTGTGCATCCTTTGCTTTTACAAATATTTAAATTGATATACCTGTGAATTCCCCCTAATCAGTCTGAATGTTTATTGGTAATTCAAATACACTTGCTTTTTATAGCATACTTTGTACAGTATCTATAATGTTTCCTTTTGTTGTCATTGTGTGCCTCCAAGTCATTTTTTATTTATAGCACCCTAAGGTGAGCCTATTATAGGACTTTCTTATCAAATTTCTGCAGAGGGGATTTGGAATTGCCATCCTCTGAGGCTGAGAGAGTGTGACTTGCCCAAGGTCACTCTGTTGGTTTTTATGCTCAAGTGGGGATTTGATCCCTAGTCTGCAGAGCTGTAGTCCAATGCTCAAACCACTACACCATGACTCTCTTTACTTTGCAATAATATTTTTAAAATATAGTATTACAAGTTCATTGTATGCTTCTTGCACTTCCAAAACCAATATAGTCCCTTTAAACTATTAATATTAAAATATGAATAACAGTATGAAAAATATGAATGTACAGTTTTTACTGTCATTATCAGTGGCACTATTATAGAAATATGCAAGTGTTTATAATACAGGTTGAATCTTCCTTATCTAAAATGCTTGGAACCACAAGTGTTTGGGATTATGGAATTTTTGTAAGGTTTGGAATACTTGTATTTGCATATACATATATAATGAGATCTCTTAAAAATAGGACCCAACTCTAAACACACAATATTTATGATTCATATGTATCTTATACAGTGGCATCATTAAGGGGTGTAGACTGCACCAAGTGACACCCTGAGGGGGGAGTGACACCACTGGTCCTCAAACACCTACCTTTTGGCAGGAATGGGCTGTGGCATTCACCTGCTTCCCTTTAAAATGCTTTAAGAGATGGTGGGAGTGGGTGAAGCTCAGTGGGAGGAGAAAGGGGAGGTCCCAGAATTTTTAAAATTAAAATATCAAATTTCAAAATTTTAATTTAAAAAATTAATTTGATTTTTTTAAAAAAATATTCTTTTAAAATTATTTAAAAATATCAAATTTTAACCAAATATTCACTATGTATATGTACATTTAGGTTGTGAGTATAATACTGTAATTACAAGGTATAATTTTAACTTTGCTAGTTGTTTATGTCATAACTATTAGCATTACATTTAGTGGTATATGGAATTATGACTGACAAGTATCATTGGTGCAAAAAAGCATTACTAAGGACTCTGTATGGTGTGAAGTGGGAGAGAGTCAATGGGAGGGTGACACCATGAGTTACCTCACCAGGTGACACCAACCCTAGGGACACCACTGATATTATACACATAGCTGAAGGTAATTTTATACAATATTTTCAGTAGTTTTGTGCAGGAAACAGTTTTTGTGTATTGAACTGTCAGAAAGCAAAAGTGCCACAGTCTCAGCCTAGCGTCATATCTAAGTTCAAACAAGTACTAGATGTAACAAAAAGGTATATTGTAATGAGTCTTCTGTGTTGATAGTTAATAGAGACTAACGAATTAAATGCTTCTAGATATAGACTATAGATTATAGTGGGTTATAGAATATAGACTAATGTGAGTTTCTCTCTTTCTTGTGTGTTTGTATAGGTTCGACCTAAGCCAGTTGCCCAAAACAACATCCCTATAGCCCCAGCCCCACCTCCTCCTATGCTTGCTGCTCCTCAACTTATTCAGAGGCCTGTGATGTTGACAACAAAGTTCACACCCACCTCCTTACCCTCCTCGCAGAATTCCATACACCCAGTCCGTGTTGTCAATGGTCAAACAGCAACCATAGCCAAAACTTTTCCAATGGCACAACTCACCAGCATTGTTATAGCAGCTCCAGGTACCAGGCTTGCTGGACCTCAGACTCTACAGATCAGTAAACCAAATGTTGAAAAACAGGTAAAATAGAGAAATGTATTCTCTGTATAGCCAAAACTTAATTATTTACTGCTTAGCAGTGCTTAATAAGTCTTACAGGCAGATTGTTAATTTGTGTTTTTATTTTATTAGCAGATTCAAATGATTATAGCTCACTTATTTAGCTTTTTTTGCTGCTAGAGAACAAAATATTGTGGAAAATATTTGTTGTGCTGCAGGAGAACAAAATATTCTGTGAGAATATTTTCCAATAATCTTACTGACATTTTCAGTGAAAGTGATTTGCAAATTAAAGGTAATTTCAAAGTTGTTAGTGTTTGCAGCTAATCTTATGTAAGTAGCTTATTACACTTGAGAGAAAATTCACCATAACCTCAGATATAAAAAGTGGTCCTTTTTCTTGCAGATACAGACATTTTAAGCTGATTTTGAAGCTTGGTTGTTTTCAGTATTTTAACATGTTTGCTGGGCTTTGACAGCCAGGAGAAACTGTTAGGAGAAAATGTTTTCATCACTCATGTTTGAGTTCTATTAATAGGTTTAAAAAAACACTATAGAAATAGCCCCCAGAGGTTGGAAAATACTTCCAGTTAGATTTTAAAAAATTCAAATGCTGGTTTAGGATATAAATGTAATGAGGCAGCACACACCCTAGCTATAGAAGTGAATAAAATTAGACACAATTACATTGCAAAAGGAGTGAATTCATCCCTTGTTGTATTTCATGTATAATGTAGGCATATATTAGTTACTGCAAAAAGTAATTAATTAGAATTAACTCAGCTAGTTACTTCTCTTGCAGGTGACATGCTAACTTATAATGAACATTACTTCTGAGTATTGTGGTTAGTTTGGTTACATTCATAGGGTTCATACAGGCTTTGTTGAATGGGTAAAGACTTCCAGCAAAAGGCTGGCACTAATAATGCTACAGAAAAGCAGATATGGAACTCTGTTAATGAGGGTGAAAAACAAGGTTATCAAAATCTGCCTTTTAAATCTTTGTGGACAGAGGAAAGCCAATTTCAATTTTGGACATGGATTTCATACTTGTGAATGGCCAAGAGGAAGGTTTTCGCAGCAGAGGGCAAAGGCTATGAAAAAGTTATAACAAATACTTAAATATAATACAAAATGATAGTTTAGTCCCCCCCCCACTCCCTCCTTCAGAAGCATTTGTTTCCTTTTTGAACTGATCACAGTTTGTTGTTATGTAGCACTAACTGCCAGAAATGCATGTGTCAGGAATATTAACTGTGGCTTAATGTTAATTTATTAAACAAGCCATATGTGAAACTAACCAGTTTCTCCTTCTTAAATTAGCAACATGTGCTTCTGGTGCATCTTCATAGTTGTGCCAGACGAAGAGGAGAAAAGCATACAGGCTAGAAGCCCATGCATGCAACATGAAACTGAGGCTTAATATTGCATGCAAACATAGCTCTGTGGTAGCCAATGCAAGTTAATGGTGTCCGAAACACTATAATAAATGAGAACCACCAAAGACTCAATCCAGCATGACTTAATTTAAAACAAGATATTTGATATGTTTTTTCATATTTCTAGACAAACATATTGAAAATACCTTTGTCTCCTTGGAACAGATTGATATCATTTTGTGACTTCACAGCCGTGTCATAAAGTAGGAGTCTGTGCAAGCATTTATGATGCTGTATGCAGAGGATTCTGGCATCAGTACACAAAACAGCTTAAGGGGGAAGGTCTCTTAGGAATTGTAGGGAATGAATTTTCAGGCAAATTCTTGTTATAATGAAGCATGAATGACAGAGATACAGTGTGCATATGACTGACACCAAGTTCTCTATAAAAAGTTATTGCATGAGTCATAAGCTTGGCTGTAATTGTTCTGTATACTACATCATTTTAAAGTATTGCTGCCTACCAGCAGAAATGCAAAGTGATATTCATTACTTGGTATGGTTGCTGAACTGGATTGCTGTGTGTTAAAATTGTGTACTTTCTTTATATTCCACATAGCTATGTTTATTTTGAGTAGTATTCATGTTGTTTAAAATACAACATATTATTTCCAATAGTGCTTCTTAAGCTATGTAATGGGACTAAAGACTTTTAGTTTTGCCAAAGTACCATAGAATGATGCTTTATTTGAGCCAATTGATTGCAGTTATTCCTTTCTTTTCTGGAAGTTCTACAAGAACCATCAGCCAGTGACTTGTGGACCACCATTGGTACATGGACTATGACTTTGAGTAGCATTGATTTAAAGGGCACTCTTAGGAAATATATATATATAGAATAAGCTTTTTTAAAAATCATTTTCTTAATTCTGGTAAATAAAGACATTGCTATGATTTCTGTTTGCCTTGATAAATGTAAGTCCAGTTATCATTGTTTCTCTTACAGACTATCAAGCCCCAAGCAGAAACAGAGGAAAAACCAACAGAGATTCACACGGTTACCCCTCCTGCACCACCTAAGCCAAAACGAGAAGAAAACCCACAGGTGCTACTAGTACAGCTATTCACAGGATTCTTTTCTGGATTAGGGCAAATAATATACTGTACTGTACTCTTATCATCAAATCCTCATCTAACAATCACATTCCTCTTTCTTTAAAAAGATTTATTTTATTCACAGTATTATTGTGAGAACGAAGAAGGTTCTCAGATTAAGAAATGCTAAATCTATCCATGTTGTTGTGCATTAATAGTTTCAGGAGAGGAAGAAGTAAGGCTTCTGAGTTGTTTATAATGACAGTATATTGTGTGTATCTGTCACTTAGAATACATTCAGATGCTTCAGATTTTCTTAGTGATCTTTATAACAACCCAAATCATAGGCTAGTATTTTTTATCCAGTATTCCAGAAAGGAGGCTGAGAGGGTACTGGCTTACCAGAAGGCACCTAGCAAGTTCTTTCCTAAGTTAAGAATCTCTTCAGCTTGCAGTGTTAGTGACTGCAATATATAGAGTACCAGTTTATCCTTAATTCTGGAAATCTTAAGTCAATGAGGCTGATTGCTCAACCCTATTGCCAGGGGCTGGTGCCATGGTTGCCATAGTGAGTGGAATGACAAGCCTGCTTTTTGCAACTTCAGATATCACAGAGGCTTAGAACTGTGAACTCCCAGCTTACATGCTATTCTTTATGTAGACTCTTCTAATTAATGAAAAAACCTGCTGTAAACATTTTTAAATGGCCTGGGATGTGTCAGTTATATACTAGTTATACTTGTGATTATCCTTTGACATGATATCACTGAAGCTTTTACATGTTTGTAAAATGTTTCTCAAAAATTAAAGGTATTTGTTACCTTTGTGTGCCAGTTGACACCAGCTCACCCCTGCCAATTTGCCCCCAAAGGGTTTAAATTGGTTAATCCGATGTGTTTTATTGTGTCTTCTGTTTTTATTGACTGAAATTTTCCTTGCATTTATTTTGCTGACATTCAAAAGATGGTATCTGTAAAGATTAAGGACAGTTTTGGAGAGTTCTTGCATGGCAGGAGGTTGGACTGGATGGCCCTTGTGGTCTCTTCCAACTCTATGATTCTATGAAATACCTTAACTAAAGTTTACAAACTGCTGCAGTGAATACCAGTGTACCTATAATAAAGTGTCACTGTTATACTTCAGTGGACCTGTCATCCTTTTTGTTTATATGAAGGATATGCAAGTTGTATAAAGATACTCACTGTAGTTTGCTTTGCTTTATGAAGTATCTTTGAGACATATAAGGGATGCATGTAGACGAGAAATTTTAAAAATAATAATTTTTGTTAATGTGTAATATGAATTTAGTACCTTATATAATTTGGAATGTTGGGTTTTTTTCCTTTTCTTTTTCTGATACAGAAACTTGCCTTCATGGTATCTCTTGGACTGGTTACACATGACCATCTAGAAGGTAAATAAAATCATTATGGCTGCCTTATAGGAGGACTTAAATAATTCTAGGCTCTAAGTATCCTTATGGCATCTGCTCCTGTCTGATCTTGGAAGCTAAGTAGGGTCCCCTCTGATTAGTGGCTGGATGAAAGCCTGCCAGTGAAGAGCAGGTGCTGTAGGCTGTATTTCAGAGGAAAGAACTGGCAAAACCACCTCTGAGTAAACAATTACTCAAAATAATTAAAATCATCTACTCACAATATAAAACCACATAAAAATATTAAAAAGTTTAAAACATAACTAAAACCCACATGCTCCATAAAAACTACCTTGCTATGAATTACTGTATATACAAAATACCAGCCTGCATAAAAACCTTTCTTCTTTGTGGTCTCTGCGAATCATACAAAAGGGTTGTACTGCGCCTGCGCAGTCGGATTCAGAACATTCTAATTTAAGATTGTATGTACAGCACTGTGTAAATTTACAGCGCTATATAAATAAAGGTTAATAATAATAATAATAATAACAACAACAACAACATTCTGGAATCACTGGGCAGAAAAAGGCTTGAAACTTTCTGCAACTTTTTGGCAGTAGCTCCGCCCCTCCTCTATATAAGCCCAGTTCCCGCTCTTTTCCCCAGCTCCGAAATTTTTCCGCCACAAGTGACGGAGGAGCAGAACAATGTTGAGCAGGACACTGAGGGGAGGAAGGGCGGGATTTGTATGTATTCGCAGATGACCACTCGAAGAAATACTGTTACAGGTAAGCAACCTGTCCTTCTTCTTCGTGGTCTCTGTGAATCATACAAATGGATTAGACTAGCAAGCTTAGGTAAGTGGCGGAGGGAGTGTCATGACAACAGTTGTAAGATGAACCAAAGAAAGTTTATTGGTCCATAATAAAAATGGTCAAATTGAACTAACCCATGTGTGTTTCTTGTCCTTCAAGTATAAAACAACAACAATTGTGCAATACTGCTCACAGAGCAGAGTAGAACCATGTACTTAAAGGAGTAAGCTATATACACTGTGCATGGATAACAGAAATACACCCTCAAAGCACCCAATGCAGCATGCAAGCAATGTCAAACAAAACAGGCAGAACAGTGCAATAAGATGCAGTGTGTCAAAATCAATAAAACAATGCAATGTGTGACAAACATGGCATGGAACAAACTGATATCAGTGTAACCCAGACAGTAACACTGCCCTGCCAAAGGCTGCATCGGTCCTTGCCCTGGTGTCCAACCGATAGTGCTTTATGAAAGTCATTGGTTGGGACCAGACAGCAGCCTTACAGACATCCTCAAGAGGGATACCAGTCAGGAAAGCAGAGGATGTCGCTACTGCCCTAGTTGCATGTGCTCTGACCCTTGCAGGGGAGTCCTATCCGACAGTTCATAGCAGAGGTGGATGGTACCAGCCACCCATTTAGAAAACCTCTGAGCAGTCACAGGTAGTCCCTTTTTATGTTCTGAGTAGCACTGGAACAGTCTCTCAGGACGGCTCAAACCCGAAGTCCTGTCCAAATAGAAGGCCAAAGCCCTCCAAACGTCCAACAGGTACAAACGGCATTCGGTATCAGTGGTTGGGTTCGGGGCCAAGGTCGGGAGCACAATGTCTTGGCACATATGAAAAGCGGACACCACCTTAGGCAAGAAGGTGATGTCGGTATGGAGTTGCAGAAAGTTTCAAGCCTTTTTCTGCCCAGTGATTCCAGAAGGTTCCGAATCTGACTGCGCAGGCGCAGTACAACCCTTTTGTATGTATTCGCAGATGACCACTCGAAGAAATACTGTTACAGGTAAGCAATCTGTCCTTTTACTTACCAGCAAAAGGCTAACAGGGAGGGTGCCAGCCTAGCCTCCCATGGAAGGGAGTTTGAGAGTGTGGGAACAGCCTCTGAGAAGGCCCTCTCATGTGTCCTCACCAAGCACACCTGTGATCTTGGTGGGACTGAGAGAAACCCTTCTCTTGAGGATCTTAGGGCTCTGGCTGGTTTGTATGGGAGATATAGTCTCTCAAATAGATTGGACCTAAGTAGGGTTTTATAAGTCATAGCACTTTGAATTGTGTTCAGAAATGAACCGGTAGCCAGTGAAGCTGTTTGAACAAGGGAGTTATATGGTCCCCGTAACTGGCCCTGGTCAGCATTCTAGCTGTGGCATTTTGCACCTGCTGGAGTTTCTGAATAGTTTCCAAGGGCAGGCCCACATAGAGTGTGGTACAATAGTCCAAACAGAATGTAACCAAGGCAAGTGTCACTGTAGCCAGATCTGAAATTTCAAGAAACAGGCGCAGCTGGTGCACAAGTTAGAACTGTACAAATGCACTCCTGGTCACTGCTGAAACCTGGGCGTCCAAGCTCAGAGTTGAGTCCAGGACACCCAAGCTGCGAATCTGAGGTTTCAGGGGGACTGCCTTATGACTGATCAGGACTACCTCGGTCTTGTTTGGATTAAGTTTCAATTTGTTCGCCCTCATCCAGTCCATTACTGACAGCAGACACTGTTTCAGTACAGATATAGCTTCCTTGGAGTCAGATGGAAAAGAGAGATAAAGTTGGGTGTCATCCACATACTGTTGACACCGCACCCCAAAACTCTGGATGACCTCCCAGTGGTTTCATGTAGACGTTGAATAACATGGGGGACAAAACAAAACCCTGAGGGATGCCACAGGCCAATGACCAGGGGATCGAACAGGAGCAACCCAACACCACCCTCTGAGTTTGCCCCTCCAAGAAAGACTGGAATCACTGCATAACAGTGTCCCCAAGTCCCATCTCAGAGATGGTCCAGAAGGATACCATGGTTGATGCTATCAAAAGCCGCCAAGAGATCCAGCAGGACCAACAGGGACACACTCCCCCTGTTCAGATCCCTGTGTAGGTCATCCACTAAGGAAACCAAAGCTGTCTCCGTCCCATAGTCAGGTCTGAAGCCAGATTGAAATGTATCTATATAATCCAGAAAACCCTGGTGCTGGGAGGCCACTATTTGCTCCACCCTTGCCAAGTGCTGGGATCCAGGATGCCTTTTTCAGTAATGGCCTCACCATATTCTCCTTTAGGCAGGATAGAAATTTGCCTTGTTGCATTGAGGCATTCACCACTCTCCTTACGCACTCAGCCAGGCCCTCTCTAGCTTCTTTCAGAAGCCAAGAAGGTCAAGGATCTAGTATCTGTGTGATGGCCCCCACTTCTCCAAAGAAGGTATTTAAATACATATTTGACTTTTGTATCTACTTACAGTTTTACTGTTATTTTTAAGCTTTAAGTACTTTGTTGTAAAACAGAAACTCGCCTTAGGCTTATTATATGAAAAGTTAGGATATACATGGAGTAAATAAGTAAATCTTCACACATCTCTGTATCCTGATGACTTCTGGCTGTATTGCTCTTTGTCATCATTAATTTTACAATATGCATCAGTGCACATATACCAGAGTTTTAGATACCATAGTGGATCCTAATCTAAATTTCCAACAGCAAATGTTGTGTGATTCACAACATGATAGATAAAAATATCAACTGAGAGCTTTGTGAGAGTAGGCAGCCTTTTCTCAAGCTATACTTGTAGCATTCTTACTATTTATTCTGAAACCTGTTTTTATAATATAGATGGGGTGTATATACTCAGCTACACTGAGTATATTCTAGGCCATAGTTCATCATTTCTAATATGGTTAGACTATAAAATAGGTCTTTGTTGTGTTTGGAAGTGCTTTTATTTCTAAACTAATGTCTTTCTCTCTTCAAGAAATACAAAGTAAGAGACAAGAGAGGAAACGAAGAACAACAGCTAATCCAGTGTACAGTGGAGCAGTCTTCGAGCCTGAGGTATCTTATCTATCTCTTGGTAGCAAAATAAAACAACTTGTTGAAAAGAATTTTGTTCAATGTTTTTTCCATATATCCAGAGAGGTACCATCAGTCTTACTAGGCAAGGGGACTCATTGTTTTAGAAAGCCAGTATGGGAGCATGAGGAACAACAATAAGTGAAAATAAGTTTTCTTTTCTATATATTAGCCCCTTATCCCTCTATTCTTCTTTGTGGTATCTATGACTCACTCAAATAGGTTGCCTGTGCTTGTGTGTGCATCCTTTGGAACATTCTAGAACTATATAGTAAGTATTTTAACAGTACCACCTCCCACCTTCTGTGTGCATGACCAGTGCTCAGTTCCTTTTTGTCTGCTCACCAGTAGCATTGTCAAGGACTGTTCTCTGAGCTTCCTTTATTCATTTCTTGATTAATAAAATACCAATTTTGGACTTACTGGACATCCCCCTTATCTTTCATTTTGGCTTTGGTATTCTTGGTTTCTCAGCTATTGAGTTACTGATACCTCAGTATTTGCAGTCTTGTCTTGGTAGTTTGGCTCCAATCCATCATTTCGGCTACATATGGTCTTAAGGGTTTATAGCCTCCACCAGTTCCTTCAGAAAGGGCACTTCTTGTGGTGATAAAATCGCTGAAAAGTACAGGCACTCAAAAGTGCCTGTTGTGTCTGTGAGAGGGACTCAATGTAGGGCTTATGTGCATTGTCAGGTGTTCACCCCTCAGGCACATAGGAATCACTTGTCACAGCTTAAGGTTCTCCTATGTCTGGAAAGCAGTGGAGTGTGAAGTTCATAAGAGGCAATTATATTCAGCTTATGTTGGAGTTTCAATGCCCTCCTGTGACTTGACCCTGGTCCATTTGACTTTAAGTGCTCTCTCCACTCCCTGGATGGTCAAGCAATGGCCTTCAGTGTGTACCATCCAGTCACCTTCTGGAAGTCCCAGAGGCCATTCCTCTTTTACTATCAAAAAAGGCCTAGCAATCTCTGCGGAGTAACTCTTAGTGGGTCACCAACATACTTTGGCTTGCTATGCTCTCATGTGGAAAGATTCCCCTGTGCAAGTACAAAACCACTGTACCAGAGCTGTGGCATCATCAACTGCATTTCTCAGAGGTATCATGCTACAAGACATTTGCAGGGCAGCCACCTGGTCCCAGCCTTTAAACTTCAGAATGCATTATAGGCTTAATTCAAGGTGCAGAGTGGAGGCCATATTTGGGTGAGCTGTCCTTTTCTCCTGTGTCACATGACACCCCCTCCTCCCATGGTGAGTAGCTTGCTATTCTCCCATTTGTGTGGATCACAGAGACCACAAAGAAGAAGGTTGATTACCTCTAAATGATTTTTCAAGTGGTCCTCTGTGAATTCACACAAATCTGCCCATCCTCCTCTCTTAGTGTCCTGCTCTCTTTAGCTCCTTGGCTGCTGCTTCATTGTCCAGAGAACTGATGGTTTAAGTGGGAAGTGTGATGGTCACATGCTCACAGATTCAGAGGGGCTACCACCACAATGCTTATTTCCTAGCAAATTATGCACTGTGCAGGCACAGGTAACCTATGTATTTGAGTTCACAGGTGACCACTGGAAGAACCACAGTTGCAGGTAAGCAACCTGTTCTCCCATCCTCTTCTATGGAATGAGTACAGAGTTAGCATTACTTTAGCTCAATAATAATATAATATTATTATAATAATAGGATCAGTTTTCTGCCATTGTCTGCTACATTCCAAGTTACCAATACTAGTGTGAATGAGTAGCCTTTCTGGTATCCAGTGGCAGAACAAGATAGCAGGCACAGTTTAAAGGAAGCTGTGAAGCATACTTCAATCATATTGAAATTAATAGCTGTAAAGCTACAGTTTAAGCAGTAGAGATTGTTGGGACTTCATCATATATGTTGTTATTCTTGGTCGGGCATGGTATGTCTGGATATCTTAGTATAAAATCACTTCATTTGTTTGTGTTCTTGTATAGATGTGTATGTTACATGTGGGTGTATATTTACCAAAATAGTTTACTAACTGCTTTGTTCCCTCTTTCCATAAAGCGCAAGAAAAGTGCAGTCACATACCTGAACAGCACAATGCATCCTGGTACACGTAAACGAGGTAAATTTCTCAAGATAGTGGATTCTTATTTCTCTTTCTTCTGGTTTGAAAAAAAACACCATGCAAAGTAGTCTTCTGGTTCTGAATATTTACTTACTGGAATATGTTCATCATGCCCTGTATCCAAGAATCTCAGGATGACATACAATGAAATTAGCTTAAACAGCTGAAAACAATTTTAAACAGATTAAAGGAACAGATTAAAAGCAGATTAATTCATTTGATAAATTAAAACAAGACAGTTTTAAAACCAGGTAAAGTAGTTTAAGGCCATTTTAAAACTTTAGATTCATGCAGATTTGGATGTCAAATTAATGCTAATATTATATAGTATAAATTATGCAGCCCTAATGGGCAGCAGATTTGCAGAATCAAACAGGTGATGGGTAGCCTTTAATCATGGCCAAGGATGGTATAAAGGGTGGAGATTGCTTTTGTGGAAAATGTTTGGGGCTGGAGAAGAATTCTAGCACAGATCTCTAGGTCAGAGTATAAAGAAGCTGCCAGAGTGGTAAACTGTGCTCCTGTTCCAAGATCCCTTGCTGCACAAGCTGTTAAGTGCAACTCCTTTTAATGAGACAATGTAGTTTTGTGCTTTGTTTTCCTGTTTATGAATATGGTCTCTTCACTGTTAATAAATAACCATTCAAAATTGACTTACCTGAACATGAATTGCATTTTGTGGTAATCAAGATAGTCCTAATATTGTGCATAGAAATGTGTAAACATCCTTCCCATTCAAGCTCTTCCTTGGACTTTGGAGTTCTACGTATGTGACCTTGATTGTGGACTGGCAGCAATGCATTAGTGATTTGCTGTCCCTCTTTTCATACTTCTGAGTACATGAAGTTTGCCACAGTTTTAATTGGCATTATCCCCCCACACACAATTGATTCAGTGGCCTGGTCATATTAGGATTCTCTTTATATCATCAGTCTGTAGATCTGTAATCCCCTTAATGGGGTTGGAAGAATTATGCATATTCAGAACAGCAACAAGCTGTGTATAACTAACTCTGAAATTAATTTTAGATTTTTTACAAGTGAAACTGAAAGACAGGTGAAGTGTAAATTGGAGCAGAGGAAGCTCATAAAAATAGCAGAATGGGGGACATCTGCTCCTCCATGATGATCCAAGCTGCATTTCTTCTACAATGAGCATATTTTCATGCAAAACGGTATATCTAATGTTATAGAAAGGAAACCAAATTGCATTTGATATAATGTAAACTATGATAGAAATACACCTCCCCAAATCACTTTTCCTTTATAAGGAAAGCTTTATGTACTCAACTTACATTTTCAGTCTTTACATGTCCCCAGCTATAAAAGAAGTAGAGAATTTCCACTTTTTGAGTTTTGAAAATAGATATGGTGGCTCCTTATATAATAATAGCTTTTGGTATTGTTGAGCTCAAAAGAGAATTAATGCAATCCTAATGTGTTGAGTGTCCCTAAATCTTGCATTCCCAAGATGGTGATGTCTACGAATTTATACAAGGGCTACTATCTATTATCACGTTTTATATTTTGTTTCTGAAAAAAGATGCCGTTGATTGATTGAAGTTTGGTGGTTACCAACTAGGTTCACAGTAGTGCTGAGTTTGACTTTGACTTGTCGGCTGACTTCATCCAGTCATGAACATCAGAACTGAGTACTGTGATGTAAATCAATTTGCTGGTCACAATGGAGTAGACCCACTGAATCTTTGAGGGCTTGGTGATTCAGTTCCAATAAGTCAGTGCGATGACCCTGGTATCTACCTGCTTATCAGGCCCTGACCACTTAATGCTTTGTAATGCTTTGTCTGGTCAGAGGCCTACAACACATATAAATGAGCATGTCAGTTCAGCATTTCAAGGAGCACATAATGGAAGTTGTATAAGTGGTGATTTTAAAAGTATATTTTGGATCTCTAGTAATTTGTGGAATGAAAACGCAAGGCACTGTGTAATATATCTGTGTGTACACACAAATGTGAGTGGTTAGGTGGCAGTTTCAGTTAAGTATGCTGGAGTTTTGTATTTAAATCAGTAATACAATAGTGCCTGAAAATTTTGTTTAGATTTTAGCAGATTTTTGAATCTTGGAAATTAGATCATGAGAACTGATTACCCTGAGATGACTTTCTCTTTTCTCAGTTTATTAAGGTAACTGCTCCTGATGAGTTTAGCTTATTGTATATTTAGGCAGAAGATTGAGTGTTTAGATGACTCTATCTTTTCTTGTATATTTTGCACTGAAGCAAAATTGAATGTGTTGTGGCTTTGCTCTACACTTGGCATCTTGTCACGAAGCACACTAAGGACGTTGGCCTTCTATTGGCCTGATAAAGGTTTACACAAATATAGATGGTGGAATTGCCCTTCAGTGCCACTTTCAATGAGATCTATTTACATTAGATCTATAGAGAAAAAAATGTTTCTTATAAATGCTGAATTCTTTACTTCTGTTTCTTCAATCTCTAGGTATCCTTACAAGTACTCAAATATTTGTATAGTTTCCTCCCTCTGACGATATCCCTTTTTTCAATTATCAGAGTAGTAGTACTATTAAAAACAAAGACTAGGCCACCTATAGTGTTACAATTTCATTTAGAATAATAGTACATACTGCATATACTTGACTATAAGTCAAGAAATTTATGCTCACAAATTGACCCTAAAATCCTGGGGCGACTTATGTCCAGGTCAGTACAGTAATACTGCTTAGAAAGGTCCTGAAAGAAGCACCACTCTGTGCCCCTGCAGTGCTTTTTGAAATTTTGATTCTTCTCTCCCCATCCTCCTCCTCCTCTGGATCTCTTTGCCCACCAAACACCCCATTATTCTCCTGTTCCCTTTTCAATCTGGTGTTAGCCTTTTCTCCCCACCAAACACCCCATTCCCCCACCCCAGTTCTTTCCCTTTTCAATCTGATGTTACTCTTCTTTCCCCACCAAGCAAACACCCCATTCCCCCTCCATTTCTTTCTCTTTTTGACCTGATGTTGACCTTCTCTCCCCATCAAAGACCTCATTTTCCTCCAGTTCCTCCCCTTTTCAATCCAATGTTAAGCTTCTCTCCCCACCAAACACACCATTCCCCCAATCCCAGTTCTTTCCCTTTTCAATCCAATGTTAACATTGTCTCCTCATCAAACAAACACCCCATTTCCCTCCAGTCCCTTCCCTTTTCAATCCGATGTTAAAACCTTCTCCTCCAGCACCAGGGAACTGGTGTTAGGTGGTCGGGAGAAGTCCAGAGAAGGTGAAGGAGTGAGTGGTGTTTTCCCCTTTATATCCTTTGTTTCATGCCCCCAAGTTTTACCCACAGCTTATTCACTGGTCATATGAAAATCCATGATTTTGGCCCTAAAACCTTCTCTTGACTTACATTAGTTCAAGTACATGAGTCTATACGGTATTTTTGATGGGTTAGTTTCTTAAAGGTTTTTTCTTCTTCGAAATCTTGTGAATTTCCCCTAATGAAATTGTCTCTCTCATCTAGGCTGTTGAACAGCTCCATAGAAATTAAAATGGACTATGAAGCTTGACAATAATGTTGTCTGGTATTGAGGAAATACAGTGAGGTGTTTTTGTGGGAGAGTTGGCACAAAAGAGATATCTAAATGTGTGTTTCACCTTAGGCTCAGTATGCTTTATGATTTTGTAAAAGGTAATTAAAACTCAAATTCATTTTAGTATGTTTCCAAAATGACTTTAAATTCTTGCCCAAATGAAGACATTATGTGTAATCTCCAAATGATGCTTGGCTTGTCAGATCTCTAGGGCAAAAAAATAGGCTTAGAAAAAGGAACTAATATTAGCAGGTCTTAGGAATGTGACAGAGACACCTTGAAAAATCAAAGTGATAAAAATCATGCCTGTTTTTCATTGGCACCAGTGAGGTTTGACGGAAGAAGGTTTCAAAACTACAGACATTAAATAGTGGGCATGGTGTAGGTACATCAGGAGTAGTACTTTTTGACCTTCTGAAAAGCTGTGTTTTCTCTCTTGTTATACTGTCCTTCCTTGTACAATTCTCTTTGTGTCTTTTAAAAATAACTTTACATCTTTACTTGGCTTTCTTTCACTTGTGCCTTTTACACTAACTTCTCCCCTGTACTACATCACTTCCTTTTTCATGCTAGCCAATGAGGAGCACTGGCCAAAGGTATGTAAGATTATTTTCCCCCTTTTTGTTCCCTTTTGTTAATGTGTAGGTCGTCCACCTAAATACAACACGGTGCTGGGGTTTGGGGCTCTGACCCCCACATCCCCTCTATCCAGTCATCCTGACTCCCCTGAAAATGAAAAGACAGAGACCACATTTACTTTCCCTGCAACTGTTCATCCTGTGTCCCTACCCAGTCCCAGCTCCACAGACGTAAGTAATTCTTCCTGAAAGGTTTGCTGTTTCAAGAGACCATGCAGAGCAGCCTATGATGAAACTTCAGGATTTGTTTCTTTGGTTACACAGTTGTGGTAAAGTGCACCAAGATGACTGTCCTTCTGTAGTCCTTTGACTGCTTTTTCTTGTACTTATTCTCTTCATCCCACTCAATCCCCTAAACTGTACATATATTTTGTAGTCTAGTGTTATCCATAAAAATGCCAGAGTGGTCCAGGTATAAATTTCTCCTCTTCACCTCTCTCCCAATACAAATGGAGAAAGAAGTAAAGAAATAAATATAATATGTGTCTTTCAGCAATATCGTGGCAAGAAAAAACTGCTCCTGTCCTAAAGAAACCATTAGGATAACCTAGAATGATGGTTGATTCAGTGAAGGAAGAACGAATTTCTCAAATTGTTCCAGTTCAGCATAACCTGAGAGAACAATTGGGGCAATTGTCTTCATTGATATCTCCTTGTTATTTGTAGATTTCTGTATACCTAACAGCTTGGAGAAAAATATTCTCTACTATGAATGTTTCCCTGTATGATAAATAGGGTCTGCCAGTTTGCCACAGTTCATTTGAACTGAAGCTGATCTAATCCTCAGCTGATCTGCAAAACTAACTTGGGTAACTTCTCTGGACAACATGGTTGGAACTGGAAATTCTGAACTCACAGCTGTGGCCAAGTGTAATCACTTGTCTTGCCTTCATTTCTTCATCTTAAATTAGCTCTATGTTTGTTGCAAGACCAAACTAATGAACACATTTTACGTGCAATTAGATATTGTAACTGTATTGTGTTGTGAGGCAAATGTTCCTCCAGTGTGATTTTATAATACTGAACTGCAGGCTTTACATCTTTGTGAATTTGAAAAGTGTTCTGACACTACTCTATCTCTGTCCATATTGTTGTGGCAGTCAATAATAGCTAGATGAACAATTATATGTTCTCTATCATTTAAGTTGGCAAAAAGTAAAATTTGTAATATTTCTATAAAGTGTGTATTCTCTTGTAGACAGCCATAATAATCTTTCCTGTGAATATTGTTTTATTGCTTTAAAGAGAGAAACTTTTTACACTATTCTTTTTCTGTCTTCCTCTTTCTTACGACCTCTCTTTCTCTCTCTCATACACAAAGAGACACACGCTCCCTCACACATTACCACTTGTCCTATTCTTAAAAAATATAAAAAGTTCCAAGACAGCTGATAGATTCTCAATTATTTTTTTTACTTCAGTGAACTTTTGCTCACTGCTCATTTTGTTCACTTGCTTTCTGTTGCACATATTAGATAATTTCCTAAGCTTTCAGAAATGACATAATTAAAATCATTGCTCAACATTCTAGTTTAGAATATTTCCATTACAGCCAGAGAACACACAAATGTATTACTTCCTCAAGACTTTCAGATACTGCCTCCCTACTTTCATATCTTGAGTGGACTTACTTTTCATGACACTTTATAACTCTGACCTGGAAGTCTTCTCTCCCTTTACCACACAGTAGATAGCTGGAGAAGCTTCTCAGAACTGCAAGACTCAGTAGATATTCACTAGGGAACATCAGTAGACTCTACAGGAATCTTTACTAGTATTATTTGCTTGCTGTACAGTCACAGAGTAAAATAGAAGAAGAAAACATTCATAACTTTTCAAGTTCAGCTGTTTTGAATCTAGGCGTATCTTGGAACAGATTTTGACAATAAAGATACTGTCAATTTCAGCAGTGCTGAAATCACAGAGGAGAAGTACTGGTTTCTTTACTTTTTATGAAATTTGCATAGCTGTTAAATATAATTTGGCTTCTCAGTTTAGCCATGATTTGGCTGAAGTTGAAAAGGAGGCAAGCTGGGTTGTATAGGCCATTATGGGGCCACACGTCACCCTAATTTTAGCACAAGAATCCCACACTTGTTTGATCTACAGACCTGGCAGAATCAAAGTATGATTCCATTCTGATGTAAGGGTAACATATAAACCCTAGGAATTATTAAATGGGAGATGTTACTGTCAGACAGTAACAACTTGGTTTTCAGATAGTCAGAAAGTGTAGACCTTATATGTGAGTAATCCTGCCTGCCCAATGACTGGTTATCTGACATCATTTAATATACTATCTTTAATGATGTTTAAGCATCATACTTGGTAAGGCAGTGGAGGAAATGTGGTATAATTCAAAGGTCATTTTTAAACAATGGTTAATCCTGTCACTTTTTAAGTTTCTGTGGAAGCCTGAATGCTGTACTTTAAGGAAAGTGGATACCTCTCTTCTCACAAATATTATCCTTCCATGCTGGATTTGAAAAGAGCTTTAGAAATTGAGATTCAGGTGTAGCAAGGTGCCAGAGAAGCCCCCAAAATTATATATTAAGTCCTTTTCTGTTACCTTGTTCATGATCTTTTTGGTTGTTTTTCTCTTTGTGCACTTCTATGAGATGAACTACAAATACAAATAGCCAATGACAGAGATGGGAAGAAATAGATGGAAACTAAAAAGCCTTGCTAAGAAGTGTGTATCAGCTGAGTTCACCCACAGTTAAAATGTTCCCAGTTATTAAGGAATTGGAAATATAAAAGAATACTGCACAACTGAATAACACTGGCAGTAAATGCTTAGTTGTTGTGAAAAGCATTGTTTTGCCTTAGTGTGCATTGGTCACAGATTTTTCTGTTCTTGTAAAAAGTCCCAGATTAGGTAAATCAGAAAAAGTGTGATTGACATTGCATTGAAATTAAAATATATAATATAAATTGTGTTCAGTGATGCTTTTCTTGTCAGAAGTATAGATGCCACAGGCAAAATTAGATCATCACACACTCCAGTATCCTGCAGATTTGCTTCAGATAATCAGAAGATCTTCTGGAGCAATGTGGGAGGAGACAGATGGGTAGAGAGGAAGATGAAGTGCTGTTTCACTAGTAGAAGTCTGCCCACACAACATTCTATATATTCTGTAGTGCCATACAAAGACTGAAGATATTTTAAGAATCAAAATGGTACATCAACATTAATTTTCCAAACCAGAGTCTTTTATTTCCAGAATATTGAATGCTGGTGCCTGGGGACCTGAGCAGTTAAACTGTGTTCTTAATGTTAGAGACTACTCTGATCACTTCTTAGGAAAGGTTGTAAGAAATAGAGCCAGGTGGAGCTGTGCTTCTGTTCACAAGTGAAGAGAATCTAACAGGATTGCAGTACTTTTGCAAATAATCATTTGGTTGCACAATCAACATGCTGGTCATATTAATTGATTACAAAAAGTCCTGATGGGGAATCCTCTGCAGGGAAATTACCTTTCTTGAATATAGAGAGCACAATAAAGATATGTCTTCCCACCACCCAGAAGATGTAGAATATAGGTCAAGATGCTTATTTACAATTTATCTATAGATATATTGATATATAAACGTTGTGTTAAGCTTTCCCAGCTCCAGAGAAACTCTTGGGAGAGTTTGTTGGGTTAAGGCTGTTGTGCCTATTGGGTCAAGACTTTGTGTTTATGGGGCTGAGACAACTTTCTTGGGAGCTCATTAGTATTCTATTGTCCTTTTATATGTTGACCCAGGTCCTCTGCCTCAGCACATGGTCTCAGGGAGGTGGGGCATCTGCTGAGATGAAGTGAGTCAGAGAGGTTGATGGAGGAGGGAACAGTTACTAGCTGTCTATATAGCAGCAGCCCCAGGCCCTGGAGATCATATTCTTGAATGTAGGATTTAATCAGATGTTTGAGATAATACCCTGATTGTTACTGGATGAATACTACATGAACCCAACAGTGAGTGAAGAAAACACTTAAATAAGCAGCTAGGGGAATGGCCCACGGTCTTAGATCTGTCTCTACACTAATGCACAGAGCATGAGAAGATGAACTTGAACTCTTACCACAGCAAAACAAGTATGACATAATAGGCATCACTGAAACCTGGTAGGATAAGTCTCATGATTAGAATGTAGTAATAGAGGGGTATAAACAATTTCAGAGAAATAGACAAACCAGAAAGGTGTAGGAGCAGCATTAAATGTCAAGGATGTTTACACCTGTGAAGAAATCTATGACTTAAATCCTAGAAGCCAGGTTGAGAGCATCTGCATAAAAATTAAGGGAGACAGAAACAACAGGGATATCATTGTGGGCGTCTACCACTGGCCCCCAAGCCAGACTTAGGATTTGGATGGTGCCATCCTCGAACAGATGACCACACATTCAGAAGAAGAGAGATGTGGTAGAATAGGAGATTTCAACTATCTTGATGTTGTTGGAAGTCAAACACTACCAAGAATATACAGTCTTTCAACTTTCAACTGACCTAAGATTTAAAAGAAATGGAAGGGGGGTTACCAAATTGGAATTCAAATAAACAGTCAGCATGTGTAGGGAGAAAGTCAGAAAAGCTAAAGCAAATCATTTCTGTCCAGTATGAAGAGGAGTAATTCATGAGCACTGTTTGGGTTTGGTTCAACCAATTACAAATCCACCTAACAGTAGCATTTTCTAGCCCACACTGCACTAGCTTATTTGCAAGGATATATTATGGGGGACCTTATCAAAGGCCTTATTGAAATCAAAATATGTTACATCCACAGAATTTCCTTCATCTACTGTGCTTGTAACTCTAACAAAAAGAGAATGGCAAGATTAGTCGTGCAGGACTTATTTTTCAGAAACCCATTTAGTGATCACAGCATTCTTTTTTAATAGACTGTCTGTTTCTTGATCTGATCTAGAGTCTTTCCTGGTATTGATGTCAGGCTACCTGACCTGTAATTATTTGGGTCCTCTTTTCCACACTTTTTGAAGAGGGAGACATTTGCCCTCTTCCAGTATGCTGGGACTTGTTCTCCAGGAATTTTCAGAGATTATTGCCAGTGTTCTGAGATTATTTCTGACAGTTCTTTTAATACTTTTGGATGTAGTTCATTTGGCCTTGGAGACTGGTATTTGTTTAGAGCAGCCAGGTATTTCTGTATTATCTCATTATCTGTTATGTGCTGTGTCTCTCTTACACTGCACCATCTCCTCCATTTTCCCCAGGTTGAACACTGTTTTAATTTTGGGAAGATTGCAATAAAAAGGGTGTTCAGTATCTCTGCTTTTTCTGTCTCCTGTTAGCATTTCACCATCTTCTCTACCCAGTGGCCCTACCATTTCTTGTTCTTCTTTTAGCTACAGACAGCACCAAAAAAGCTTTTTTGTTATTGTTTTTAACCTCTTCACCAGCATCACATCTTGATAAGTTGATTTTTTCCATCAGCTTTCTTCACTGTCCAGCTCTCATATCTATACACGGTGATGGGGGAAATACAGTGGCTTGGACTATCTTCACTTAGTGTTCAGAGTTGTATCTTTGCACTTTAGGATCTTGTCTAGTTTTTTCATAGCATCCCTCCCCATTCCTATTCTTCTTATTTCTTGAGTGCAGTCTCCATTCTGGTCAGTGTTTTCATCCAAGGTATGAGGACTCTTTAATTCAGATTTTTCATTATCTAGGATGAATTCTTGTAGATCTTCCATGGTCATTTTTTTTGTTTTGTTTTGTTTTGTTAATATGATCCTAGGCTGCATCAATAGGAATATAGTATCGAGACTGAAGAAAGAAATATTACCACTCTATTCTGTTTGTTCAGACCTCACCTGAAATACTGTGTCCAATTCTGGGCACCACAGTTCAAGAAGGATATTGACAAGCTGTCCAGAGAAGGGTGACCAAAATGGTCAAAATTCTGGAAGCCCTGAGGAGCAGTTTATGGAGCTGGGTGTGTTTAGCATTGGAGAAGAAAGGGTTAAGAGGTGACATGATAGCCATGTTTAAATTTTTGAAAAAATGTCATATTGAAGATGGAACAAGTTTGTTTGTGGCTGCTCCAGAGACTAGGACACAGAGCAGTGGATTCAAACTCTAGGAAAAAGGTTCCATCAAAACATTAGGAAGAACCTCCTGGTGGTAAAAGCTTGTTTGACAGTGGAACACCCTGCTTCAGAGTGTAGTAAAGTCTCCTCCTTGGGAGGATTTTGAACAGAGGCCGGATGGTCATCTGTCTAGAGTGCTTTGATTATGCATGGCAGGGGATTGGGCTGGATGGCCCTTATGGTCTCTTCCAACTCTTTGATTCCATGATTCTGTGACATCTGTGACTTATTTTTTTTTAAAGTTGAGAGGCTGACTCTGATGTAGAGGAATCTTATGTCATTTGAGACAAACTGAAAGAAAGAAGCTAGTAGCATGAGCTTTATAGACTTGAGTTTATGAGGAAGTAGACTCAAGCCTACAAAAGTTCATGCTGCCAGATTTTCTTTCAATTAGTCTCAAAAGTGCTTCAAGGGCTAACACAGCTATATCTTTGAATCTAATGTGTTCATTTATCTCAGGGTGGGCAACTGAGCAGGGGGCAGGGGGAGTTATTTCTCCCAAATGCTGAATCAGCATGTAAGTGATACATAAGAAGTAACATCACATTAGTTCTAGGTCTCGTTTGAACTTTTTTCTGGCATATCTTTGAGAACTTTTGGGTTGATGTGGTGGGGATAACAAAATAAACTGATGGATTTGAGGTGAAAAGCACCTGAAGCCCACCCAAAAGTAAAAATGGAGGAATCTGGGCTTTATGGTGTTCTGGGGGATTCAGGGACTGCAAAAGTGAGGCTCAGGGCTACATCACATTTAGCCATTGAAAGTAAGCACAGTGGAAAACATCACTAAAGCTACTCCGTTAGTCATTCTTTATAATCTGAGTGGTTTCCATCCTCCAGCTCTGGAAAGTGCATATTTGTATTTTTATTGGGTTTTTTAAATTATGTGTCCATGATTTATATTCCCTCTGCCCATACTCTAATTACTTAAAACCAAAGTGCTCACTTCAATCTATGGGTATATAATTTCAGGACTCTAGTCTTATGTCACTGTTGGTTTAGCACATTATAAAAGATTGGATCACTGAAGCTTTCTCTTTGTGCCTAAATCTGTTTTCTTTGAAAAGACAGTAAATGAGATTTTTAATGATGTGGGCTTAACCGTTTAAAATTATACTAATTAGAGATGGTACAGTTTCAAGAAACTGCAACATATTCATTGTGACTTTTATTTCAGGAAGATGGTATTGTCTTGTGACACATTTGGTAGCTTTCCTTTCATGTATCATGAAAAAAGTATTTATATTTAGACTTCTTCCAAATGGTCATTAGTGTGAATATGACTGGTTGTTGGAAAGGTTAAATGTTAACCTTTCCCCCTTTTTACCCCTTATCTTTAATTTTATAGGGTGATATCCATGAAGATTTTTGCAGTGTTTGCAGGAAAAGTGGCCAGTTGCTGATGTGTGACACGTGCTCACGTGTGTATCACTTGGACTGTCTGGACCCTCCTCTGAAGACAATTCCCAAGGGCATGTGGATCTGTCCCAAATGTCAAGACCAGGTATTGTTTGACAAAAAAGGAGACACTTCTTACACCAGTCTCTGCATTGGACCAAATGGTTGGATTACACAGCCCAGAAGAGGCTAGCAGCAGTCGCTCATATCTGACCTGTGGATAGACCCCCCCCCCCCCCGATTGAATCTGTGGTCATGGTTTCATCAATGTTGTCATTTTATGTCATCCTTTGTATTTCTCATCTCAGATGGCTTTTCAGCATTTTGGTGACATATGAATTGTCAAGGACAGAACTCAAAAAGGAAAAACTTCTTGGGATTCATAAATTCTCCCTGGCATCAGTTCCACTACTGTCTTCTCAAAATAAATATAACATTAGTTTCATTAGAAAGTTGAATATTAAAGCCTGAGCCAGAACAACATTATGGAAACTCTGTGTCAGAAAGATAGTGCTTCTAGAGGAACAATTAATATGGAAAAGACATCTGGTAGGAGAGGAGTATTAAACTTTGCCCCCAAATTTGGCTCTAGGTGCAGACATGGGAGACTGGGCCGAAGAGCTTGTGATGGAGAAATAAGTATTGTATGTACTCATGTATACATGTAGAAATCTAAAAAATTATCCAAAAAACCTAAGCTAATTTATCCACAGGTCAATTTAAGTACTGTACTTCAAGAGTGTAATCTGTCATGGAACTACTGACTCCCTTCTGCTCTCTCATCCATCCAGCCTTTAGTGTGAGCGCAAACAGTTATGCCTGCTGGAATTTTGTAATTTCTTTGGCATTGTTTTCCTTTGTTTCATCCTTTAGATCCTTTGTTACATGCCCCTAAGTTTTAACCTCAACATCCACAGGTCATATCAAAATTCATAATTTGGCCCTAAGACCTGCCCTCAACTTATACATGAGGTCAACTTATAGTCGAGTATATATGGTACTCTTCACTCACCTCTCCATTCTCCCCTGCAAATGCACCGTACCCAGCAAAGACATTTGTAAGAAATGCTTATTTGCCAAAGAAACATGTAGTTCTCTACTATCAGACTGTTTGTTTTTTTCCATTGAGCTACTTGGATCAGCAGTTTCCCTATGAATTACAAAGTCACAATCCTCTCTTCTGACAAGTTTAAGATCAGATACGTTGTCTTTTCATTCCTGTTCTGCTTGTTAAAATTTCATCAGCAAAAAATATTTGTAGATGCACCGTAATGTAAAAAATTGCTGACACTGTGATTAAACAAACCTCCTTTGTAAGAGGTATAGTGCAGATGTGTGCATATTTCATGCTGTTAAATCTTGTGGGCTTTTTCAGATGATTATGGAGATTTTTGGGTAGAGCAATAAATGAAATGTTTACCTGCTTGGGGACTGTGGGAGAGGATGGTTCAGGGATCTTTTTTCTGAGTAATGTTTCTGTTGAGGGCATTCTGAGTGGTGTGCATAAGCTAGCTGTGAGTATCATGGGTGCATAAGGATTACTGATTAGCAACATATAATAGCTTGTGTTTGGATATTTCTTAATATCTCATCTGCAGAAGCAACAAAGTGCAAAAACTGTTCTGTAATCCCTTTTGAGTTTTTCCCTAAAAGCTTTTCAACACTAAAAGCAAGTGCCCCTTCTCCCCAACCCCATGACCTGCCATTTGATGAAATTTATCCTTTTTACTTTATTTTTGACATATACACTCAAGAACTGCAACACATTTTCCCAACAGTTTTTTTTAAGCTTGCATATGGATATACTTTCATTTTATTTCGGTTTTTCCAAATACATTAGCCCACCTCTGTCCATTACATGAGGATGAGTTGTCAGACCACTTATGATTGTCTGAAACTAGAATCAGCCCAAGTATAAACCTCAGAATAAACTAGAATTCTTTTATTGTTTGGAGGGAAGGTTCTAAGAATAAAATTGCAAAGAGGCATTTTCAAAGTGGCTTTTATGATAGCTGTGAACAGATTTCCTTTGCATGTTTTAGTGAGATGACCATATTCGTCAGTTGCAGCTAAAGCAACAAAGATAACTAATGTCATAATAAAATTTGTGGGGGTTTTATGGTGCCATAGCACACTTTGTTCTTTTGTGGTCACCTCTGTCTGCCTTCCCTGGAGGTAGAAAGTGTCATCCAATGTTCCCATCCCTTTCTTTCAGATGCTAAAGAAAGAAGAAGCAATTCCATGGCCAGGGACTTTAGCAATTGTTCATTCATATATTGCATACAAAACAGGTAGGTAAATAACACATGGCCTGATGTGGGTTTTTTATTATTATTAAATTGTTGTTTTGAGAAAGGAAGTAGGATTTTTTTTTCCAAAAAGAAATTAAGAGCTGAATGTATGATGACCCTGCAAACAAATGAATGAGACAATCTCATGTGATTCCTGTTGTGTATGCACCTAGAGCTTCAATTTGATAATTTCTGGTTTTTAATGCTGGTGTCCCATTATGGAAAAAACAGTGACCATATTGGCTAGATGTTTCTGGGAGTTATAGTCCAAAAATAACATTTTTCAAGCTCTGGGAGAGACAGCTGAGCAGTCACATCTCTAGGAGATAATAAATATAATTGTTATTCTCCCTTATGTAGCAAAAGAAGAAGAAAAACAGAAATTACTGAAATGGAGTTCAGATTTAAAACAAGAAAGGGAACAACTAGAACAGAAAGTTAAACAGCTCAGCAATTCAATAACAGTAAGTACTTGTTCTACCAAGCAATAGTTTGTTTATACTCTGTATGTTCTGCTGGAAGTTGTACTCATGAGATCTAGAATGTACTTCCTACAGTATCACTTGTAAGGTTTTCTTTATAAACACTATGCAGTTAAACATGTTTCAGCTGCTCCTCTATTTCTAAAAGTCACAGATCATGGTATATCAATTTAATTTAAAACATGCAAATGAAAAGGCCATCTGCAAGCTTTTCTAAGAAACAAAATACACTGTTAGGGTAAGTGAGTAAACTTTGATAAGCACAAAAATCCCTTTATACTAAAAATGTAAGTTTAAATTAATTTCATGAATTTGACACCCTTTTCTTTCCAGAAACACCTTTTTCTTCACCACTTCTCCCTATTGTTCTAAGGCCTCTGTGTTAAAAGTTCACTAACTCATAATAGAGTAAGAATTTGTAGTGTTTTTCTTGTGATGCAAAGGGCCCCAATCCAAACATAGAATCATAGAGTTGAAAGAGACCACAAAGGACATCCAGTCCAACCCCCCTGCCATGAAGGAACTCCCAATCAAAGCATCCCTGACAGATGGCCATCCAGCCTCTGCTTAAAGACCTCCAAGGAAGGAGATTCCACTACGCTCCGAGGGAGTGTGTTCCACTGTCGAACAGCCCTTACTGTCAGGAAGTTCCTGTGGCGCGAATGAACCACCACCACTACGATTCTATGATGACAGCACCCTGGGCCTATTCATCCCACTGCTGCCACCAAATTACTTCTATGGTGATCTCCTCCACCACTGCCTATTTATTGTGAGGCTTTTTAACTTTAGTAGCGTGCCACAAGATTTCACAGAGGCCAAGTTGTTATAAAAATAATACTGAAGTTTATTAATAAAATATCAAGGTAATCAGTGAACTACTTTCAAGGCTTTTGCATTTCTTTCTTAGTTATGTTACTGCAGTTACATAGACACAACACCTTAGCCCTCAGGCAATCTATCAAGTATTTTCAACTTAAATCAACATGGCTTATAACCTAAAGCCTAATCTGTCCCTTCTTCTGGATTATACATAGACCCTATCTGGCCTAAAACCTAGCCTACACCTGTCCCAATCAGGAACCTAGAGAGCACCCCCTCAGTGGCGTCCCTCTCCCCAGCCAAAACTCCAATTAAACAGAACCCAAACAAAAAAAACCCATCTCCCTGGGCTCAGGCTCTTATATAGCCCTGTCCAGCCAGCTCCTAATTGGCTGGACACTTGGTGTTCTGTGATTGGCTGTTCCTGTCTCTGGGGTCTGCTGTCTCTGGGGTTTCCAGCCAGCTTCTAATTGGCTGGTCACCTGGTGCTTGGTGATTGGCTATCTCTGTCTGTGGGGTCTGTTGTCTCTGGGGTGTTTTCGCTACAGTTCCTCCTAATGTTGAGGTGGAATCTCTTTTCCTGCAGTTTGCATCTATTGTTCCGCATTCTAGTCTCTGGAGCAGCAGAAAACAAGCTTGCTCCCTCCTCAATATGACACCCCTTCAAATACTTAAAGAGGGCTATCATATCACCTCTTAACCTTCTCTTCTCTAGGCTAAATAGTGTTGGAAATAATATTTCCCTCTGATTGACTACATTTTGAGTACAGTGGAGGTGACCTGGTCTCTTCACCCTTTCTCTCCCCAAAATAGATGGCTGGGATTATTGTTGGTTCATCAGCTCAAAAGCAGTGTGACACATGCTTCCATGTTGGATATATGCCCTCCATGCCCCTTTTGCAAATGTAAATCTAAACAAGCAGTGAGGAAGCATGATAGCTTGCATAGATCACCCTTATTGAAATGTGAGAATTCATTTCAAGATATGCCAATAGGACACAAAAGAACGTCCACATGGAGGACTTTGAGACTTTATCAAATCTTTTAAGACAGAATAAAAGCCCAGTTAGTTCAGATTTTTAGCTGTGGTATTTATAGTGTTGTCACATCTCAATTGAGACATTGACTTGAAACTAAATACCTGTTAAGTTTTGGGTTAGCAAAATATGTTAAGAATGGCTGTCCCTGCAGGCATACTTTTACTGTGACCTTTATGGTGTACTTGTGGCTGTAAAAGCCCTACCTTGAGAAACTGCTTCCTTGCTTTGGAATGTACACTTCTGCTGTATCATGTGCACACCATCTGTGGCATGCAGTCCCCTTTTTTGGGAGTTGTGGTGTCTGGTGGATCTTGAGGTTACTTTGTTTTTACTTTTGTTCAAGTTAGATCTCTAATATGCATTCATTAAGTGAAGTGTTCTAATTCCCTTCAGAAATGTATGGAAATGAAGAATACCATCCTCGCAAAACAGAAGGAAATGCACAGTTCGTTGGAGAAGGTAAAACAGTTAATTCGCCTCATCCAGGGCATCAACCTTTCAAAACCCATGAACTCTGAGGCTAGTTCAGTAGCCATTTCGAATGGCATGGACACGACCAATAATGCGAATGCTGCCGCTTGCAACCCAGCCTCTTCCCCCAGCCAGAGCTGCATGGTGAACTGTAACAACAGCAGTGAGACTAAATAACAGAGCACAGGAAGAAAGCACTGGGGGAGATGGCAGCAAGGAGAAAGAGCAAAACAATAAAACTCTCTAGAAAAGCAAAGCCAGATTTCTTCTGGAAAGTGGAGAACTCTTTGGTTCCAGAAAGAACGTGAAGATGCTTGTGCTGGGCAGCACCAGAGTTGCCAATGGATCCTTCTTATTTTGTGTGTACATGCAAAGTTTGGACCATGTTACATGAATAGTGCCAGCTGGAGGTTCTTAGCCAGCACCATGCCAAGTTAAATAATATATTTACTCTCTATATTTTACACCAGTGTGTGCCTGCAGCAGCCTCCACAGCCACTATAGGTTTGATTTATTTTTATTTGGGGGTGGGGAGCAGGGAGGAGGAGCAGGTTTCAAATCTTATCTGCAGACCAGTTTGATTAGCTAGAGGAAATTCACGTCCAAAGAGCCTGTGGGCTTTTCCTGTTTCTAAATTCTCTGTACTTGACTAAACCAAAAATCCAGAAATATAAATTAACACATCCTAGTGTCCAGAAGGGGTGGGGGTGGGGAGCCTATTCAATAAGCAGTATTCACTATTATTATTATTTGACACAATATAAACAAATAAATAAAAAGAATGAGGAAAGGATTTTTCACTAAGTATCCATCAGGATACAGCAAACTACAGATGACTAGACTGGCAACTTCGGGTTATTTTCTGGTTGTTTTTTTTCCCCTCTCCCATCTTCAAATTGACAAAGAAATGCATTGCTGATATTGTCCTCAGGCTGATCCAGGTCGCATTTCCTAAGTAGGATAGCCAGGAAGGGGTGACTGACACAATCAGCCTTGATTTTCAAGAAGCGGGTCAAGACTAAAAATTCCAGCATTTTTCTCTTTTTCCCCCCTTTCTCTCTCTCTCTTTCTCTTTTCTTTGTATGTTTGTCAAGCAAAACCAGTATCCCAAACAGTACAGCACATGTCCCAAACATATTGCCCAAATAGTTAAAATGCCTGTTTCATTTGTTACCTTTTTCTTTTGGTTACAAATGTAAGGAATAGAAAAACTGTTTTTCAGGCTGACAGTCCAATTAAAGAGGTAGATGGGACCTTGCATGGTATAGATTAGAAGTAATAGTGTCAGTGAGATACAGTGAGTCTTTGTGAGTCCGTGTGTCATCGTTTTGGGCACTGTTTTTTATGCAAGGGCAAAATCTTTGTATCTGGGGGAAAAACAACTTTTTTTAAATTAAAAAGAAAAAAGATATTGAGGTCTTCCTAGTGTTACTTAAAATAAGATCAAGGTAAGAAACATTGTAAAAAATTACAAAAGTGCTATTTGTTTCCTAAACAAGTGATTTCTATTAAAAAGGTGTCAGAACTGGAGAAAATGCTGTGTACTTACAATTTTTTTTAACACAGATTTTATGGTTTTAACCATTCTGCTATTTTCATTTGAAATTTTCTTGGTGTGGGTTTCCAGAGGTTGTCATGTTTAAACTGTGTGAAATCTGCAAATCTTTTAACTGGAGGATCACGGTTCTGTTACTCGACTTTATTATTTCATGTGCTTAAAGCAAAAAGAAAAACAACAGCAGCATTATTAACTCTTTTTATTCTATAGCAATATACTGCATAAATGTAATGAGCAAATCATTCTGAAGGAGTTCAGATTTGCTTCTGGGTAGCACAGCTTGTCTATCTCCTGCTGCAAATTGTCATAGTAGTTTCATACTGTAAAAAGTCTGATGGTGGACATCAAACGGGTGAGTGAAGTAGCCAATTTTGTACATTTGAATATAATAAGCCAAGTCAAGTTACTCCAGTTGGTGGTGACACTCATATTCTAAGCCATGGTAGCATTGATCTCAGCATCATCAAGCCATATGTAAGCAGACCTCTTCTTTTAGCCTCACTAGGGATGGTAACTGCATGCTTTCATTAGTCTGTGTTAAAGAACTATGTATCTTTATGCACTTTATTTATATACTCATCTCAACTTTCTTCATTCCAAACATATGTTATTGAGCCTCTTGATTTGCTTTCTTAACCACCATTCTTGTCTTGCAAGGATTTTTCCAGCTCCAGTTATGCTCAGTGTTTTTAAAGGCCCACAACGGATCTCTTTTTTACTGTTAATGAAGTGTAAGAATTATTCTTGTTGAACAGCCTTGGCACTTATAATCAAAAAAAGTCAAGTTTTACCATGAATTGGTGGTGAAGTTGTATGTCTAAGAGCCAGGTATCATCAATAAATAGAACCAGAAGGTAGCCTATTGTGCACATTGAAAACTGTTGAGTTTTCACTCATTACAGCAGCACAGAGAGAAAAGTAAGGGCCCACAAGTTTAACAATTTGTCCATCTTGTGACCTGCCAAGTGGAATGCAGCCCACTAGATGTATGAGAAACATCTGGTGGTGCTGCCTGAGAGAGAATGTTAAAAGGCTCTGGAAGCAACACTGTGTGGCTGATGGACTGTACTTAAGCTTGATGGGTCACAAGATCTGCAGGTCTAAATTTAAGGGCAAAGGGATACATCACAGAAGACCTCACCCTTTGGACCAGAGGTGGATGATCATCTGCAAAGTACAGGAGGAAGCCACTGGTAGCCTGGTGGCTGAATCCATTGTGTTGGTTCCTCTAAGAGATTTCTAATGAGATTTCTCATTATTAGACATTCCAGTGAACCATCCCGTCCGTCCTTCCTTCCTTCCTTCCTTCCTTCCTTCCTCACATCTCGACCAAGTGCCATCTTGGTGTCCCTTTTCCTGTCCTCTTTGGTGCATAGTTTTGTTTAGGATAGCCCAATGTTCATGAATCCAGGGAGCTTGTTGTGTAAAGTGAACTGACTGCAACACTTCACTCCATGGTTAACATGAGATAGCTGTCCAAAACAGTTGAATTCTTTCCCTTTGTCACAATAAACCATTTACCTTCAGAACGGAGTAAGGTGTACTAACAGTGGGAGAGACAAGAACTCATTATGGCTTCTCTTTGGGTGAGGTGGGGAGAGGCTGCCCTGAGTTTATCTTGTAGTTTGCCCTAAGAAAAGTAGATGCTGTTTGCCACCTTTTGCTCTGAAACATTTTGAAATAAAAACAAAGAAATATTAAAGCAGGGGCAACTTCTGGAAGGGAGCTTATTCCTGTCACTCTCACTTTAAAATAAAAAGTGATGGGAGTGCATCACTTAATTGTACTAAGGATACTTTGTTGAAGCAAGTTTCCCATGTGTTGAAAACCTGTTTTGGAATAATTCCTTTTTATCTGAAGAAATTTCTCTCCTTTGCCTTTAGCCTGCTGTGACTAGTGGCATCAGTAATAAAGCTCTGCTGAGCCTGCAGGCTGCAGTGGTCATCCAGCATGTTGGAGTGAATGCAAGAGTTCTGAAGAGAGGCAAAGCTATATAATACCCAGCCTAACATTTTATGACTCTTTAATAATTGTTATGATTCTCCTATATTCTCTTATCCTTTGCTGGAGAATCTCTGCCAGCTAGAAGTGAGGGAAAGGGGGGGGGTGAGGAGGACAGTCAGTGGCTAGGCTATTCCCATTTGTCTTAGTATCATACAGATGGAATATTGTTACTGGATTTGATTAAAGAATGCAGGGCAAAGTATAAAATAAATGCAGAAGCTCCTTTCATACTCTGGAGATGGATAAATATGTTGTTTGCTGACTTGGAAATTCCCAGTGTATAATGCAGTGTAGTTGGTATCCAGGTTTCTTTTTTTCTTTTCTTTTTTTACCTAGAGAGTTGTCAAAATGTGGAGGAGCTACAGGGCATTTGTGAATCAGAGTAAGAAGATAAAGTCTGCCATGTTTGATAATAGATTACCATTACAGTTGATTTTATTAGTTAGTCACCTCACCAAGTGCAGAACAACATTTGCAAAAATTACTGGGTTCATGTGTCAGTGGAGGAATCTGGCAGAGAAATCTCTTTAGTGCTATGAAGTGACAGGGCTTTGTGCTTCAGGGCTGAATCTTGGCTAGTTGCTTATAATCAGTCACTTCTTTGTCGTCTTCTTCCTCCTTACTTCTCTTGATGCTTTGTATTGCTTCTTTATGACATATTGTGTGAGTGGACTCTCATCTAAACAGGTTGATGGTGATAGTGAATCTTGGAATTGGTTGTGCATATTTGACAATGTGACAAGGAGCTTTAATTTACTGCTCTCCAGTGTAAGGACTGAAAGAATGCATTGTGTAGGTGACCCATGTGGACCACTGAAGTTTTTCAGCATTCAATTGGGAAAGTGCAGGAAGCGTTTATTAATTATGTGCTGTGAAGTCTGCTTTAACTTACAGCACATGTATGAATGAGGCCCAGTTATTAACTACCCTGCTCAGGTCTTGCCAATTCAAGCCATGGTTTTCTAAATTGAGTCACTCCACCTGTAATGCAGTTTCCTCTTTTAATACTGCCTTCAACTTTACCAAGTATTATCATTTTTCCAGTGAGTCATGTCATCATGATGTATCCAAAGTATGATAGACTTAGTTTAGTCATTTTGACTTCTAGGGAGAATGCAGACTTGATTTGTTCTTGGATTCATTTATTAGCTTTTTGGGAAATGGATGATATCCATAGAACTCTACAGCACCACATCGCAAATGAGTTTTTGTCCTTCCCCTGTCAGCTTTCTCCACTGTCTGGCTTTCTCATCCATACATAGAAACTGAAAATACTATGCAATGGATGACAGTGATATTTCAGTGATATTTCTTTGTCCTTGAGGATCTTATTAGTTTCCCCATAGCTACCCCTCCCCGAGTATTAGTCTAATGCTGATTTCTTGACTACAATCTCCTTTTTGATTGATTAAGCCAATATTTAACAATCTAAGAATTTGTCGTCATCGCTCTTTAAAATGACATGAATCTTTTGTGGAAAAAAAATATTTTCTTAATATTGATCTGTAACCCTGCTTGTGTTGTTTCTCCCCCAATTTTCTTCAGTAGTTATTCTAAATCATTACTATTCCTTGCAAGTATGGTGTCTTCTGCATATCTTAAACTGCTGTTTTTTCTTTCAATTTTTTATATCTCCTTCCTTGGAGTCTTAATTTCTATGTAAAATGTTCTGCATATAAATTAAACAGATAGGGAGATAAATTGCACCCTTGTCAACTGAAAGTCGTTCTGTTTTTCCATATTCTGTCCTGATAGTGTCCTCTTGTCCAGAGTTTTAGGGACAATCAGACATCCTGCAAGCATTGCCAATCTGTCTTTTGAATGCAAATTATATGTTAGAAAGTTGTGGGAGCACAAGTGCCAGATCTATGGTGCCTCTAGGGACAACTGCCATTCTCCTCCCCACTTTTAACCTGGCACTGTGTATCCTACATTTACTTTTACTATTTGTATCCTGCTTCTTTCAAAACATAAAGCAGCTCTTTGTCACTCCTTAAATTCCCCTAGAATTTAACTTTTGAGCACCTGGGGGCTGTTCTGCAACTGTTTACCATTTGGGGAAGCAAAAAGAATTAGGAGTCATTGGTTGTAATTGGCACAGCTCTGCACGCGACCCATAAGGTGCATTTTACATACCCTAGACTGGGAACACAAGGCATTCCCATAATCACTTTATCCTTTCTCTCTTCTTTAAAGTTTCTGTCTCAATGTTTGCCCTAAATCAATCCCAACACCTGAGTTTGAAAATTATGATCTGTATTGTATTTATTACCTTAAACCTCCACAGCAAAACTAGATTGCACATACCTCATACAAGCACAAGAAGAAAACCCCACTGTTCAGTCTGGATTATGGTAAGCACAAAGTCTAGTTTTTATTTTCTTAAAATGGGCCACCAGAGATTTGTACACAGTTTTTAGTATCTTGTAAATCCCTGGGCTCTACTAATCAAGTTGCATTCTAAGCATTAAACCTGAAGGGCTTAAAATGGGGATGGGAGAGAGGTTTGCAGTGGCTATCCAGGTGTTCTGGGACTAAATTGCCCATCTCCCTGACCATGTGTCTGCTGAGATTAAGAGACCAGTATCTGGAGAATCACAGATTCACCATACGTGACCAAATCATAACTGCAATATCTCGGTGTCGCCACCCCTGCTTTGTCTGCTTACTACACAGAAAATGAATTGAAATCTTGTTAAGTTCCTGTTCTGTTGTGCAGGTGTTGGAAGTATTCTTTGTGTTACTGAGAATAAACTAGAAGTGTTTCTCGGGCTACCTGATGTGGAAGGTTGACAATTCCTCCTCCCCAACACACACACACTGTGCCCAAGATTAGTACCATGTTTATGCCCATTGGCTACAGTGGTTTTTTCTTTTCTATAAACTCTCCAGGGACCAGCAGCTGATGGCTGATAAACTGGCACCAGTTTGTAGTCCACCACTTTGATTGGCCCTGGAGTACAACCAACATGCTAGTTGGCCATTGTTTTTTGTATCAAGCTTGGCAGCATTTGCAAATGGCTGTATTTTAATTACAATTACACCTCTATTTCAATTACTGTTTTAGGGAAATTACTATTATTGACATCAGCATTTACCATTTCAGCGTTTACTCTCCCCCAGCTTTCCCTGAGCACCCTTTGTAAGTTAGCTAGAAGATCCTTAGAATGCGCTGATTCTGCTGTCCTTCTACAACAGTAAGCATCATATCATTATTTCACCCCACCTACCGTAGTTGTCCACAGCTGCACACCTACATTATCACAGCCATAGCCAAGGCACTATCAGTTGGATCACAGTGAAAGAAGGATCCTAGTTCCAAGAATCATGTCCTGCAGCAAGAATCAGACTAAGCTTTTTAGTTACTGCTGTTTTTTCCCCACTCTTTAGATTGAAGAAAGCAAGGGGTGCTTGAGTTTGACCCTTTACTTAATACACCAGGGAAAATTCCAATTTGTGCCAATTTATGTTATGAACAGGCCATAAGGAATCAAAGCAAGTCTAAAAACTGGACATTACAGTTAATGTTACATTTGGAAACTGTCAGTTTGGTCATAACTGAACTAGAAAATCCTGAATACTCTGCATACCTCACTTATGCTGTCAAGTGCAAATTATATTTTTGATGTTATACTCATTTGTGGCTCATTTTGTAGCTCCATTCCATTTTGCAGCAGCAGAGGAAACTGCTGTCAATGACTTAGCAACTACCCTTCTGTTTTTAACATTGGATGTCATTGCTGCTGCCAGAATATTCACAATAATTGGAACAGGGCTCTGTGGAATAAACTGCATGATAAGAAGCTCTTGCCCTAACAGGAATCTCACTGCCTTTTTCTTTAGGGCAATGCATTCTGATGTACTGAGTCACAGTCACCAGTCCCCCACCTCCTCCTCCTGATATATTAGATAAACTCAACTATAGTTATACCGTCTTCCTCCTGAATTCCCATATAATTTATAAGGCATTCCTTAAATGAATTGGATATTACATGATTTTCACAGATAAACATCTTGTGAATGGTATGTGGATGCATGACTTTGAAAATTTGGCTAGATGGGGATTTTTTGGTTTGTTAAGGATTTTGTTTTGTTTTGTTTTGTTTTAATAGCCTGGTGCTCATGGTGATTTTCAGTCTCTTTGCTGCCTTCTTTCTGTAGCCTTCCAGTCCCTTGTGGGTTTGGTACATTGTGTCTAGATTTAGTCTTATCAAAATGGGAAGAAAAATGGGGAGGGGTCCAGAATAAAAGATCAATTTGTATTTATTTAACATTTTACTAAATAAATCAATAAAATCTCATGTCTTTGTAGTGACATTTCTGATACAGTACTCTTTGTGTGCATGTTGTAATTCTGTGTTAATGCCTAACAAAAGCAGAGGCTAGCCGGAAGGCTGTGTCACATACTACGAAGCAGCCCTTACATGCATGGACCCAGTTCAGAGTTGAAGACTTGTATTTAGAGCTGGGTTTTAAGCTAGCTTTATGAATATCACAACCTCAGCCTTCCCCAACTCCTTGGATCCCACTTCCCTTTAGGGATACAAACCCAAATGTTTACTTTCTTCTTTCTTTGCTGATCCAGTGTGGCTCTTCTTCCATTTTAACACTTTCTTTCCCCAAGTCCTTTCTCATCCTTTTTCTCCCAGTCCCCCTTTCCTCCTGGCATCCCATCCATGTTTTCCTTGTTGTTAACTCCTAGGGGAGGATCTTTCCTGAACATACATTACGCTTCCCACATTACAGCTCAGTCCTCAAAGTCCTCTTGAAGATCAGAGTTCTTCAGCATAAAATCAGTCCAGTGAGAATTTTAAAGCACAGAATGAACAAGGAAGGCTGAACCAGTGCTTTCCTCTTCCTATCTTTTTAAAACTTGTTGTGTTGCTTTCAGTTCTACAGGGAAAAGCAGCTTTTTAAAATGATATTGAAGCTAAAGATTCAAGAACTCAGCTTCCCCTCCTGCATATATGCCAGCTGTACTTCCAATCTTCTTCCCACTTGAAGGAAGCAGCCTTGACCTGATTTTGAACACGTTTACTACAAGCAGGTCTAGTCTGGCCCTAAGAGCATAACAGAACAAGCTGCATGAGATTCCAGGAATAATTTCATGTGTCTGGAACAAGCTGTATTTTAATAACTACACATCTGTCAGCTATTGCTCTAGTTCCTGCTCTGTCTCAGATCTCATTTTGACTAGCTTCCACTGCCCACCTGCTCAGAGCTTGACACTGTTAACCTGTCAACTGAGGAAGGTAGAATGTTTCCACAGTGAGATCTGAGCACAACATTTAATAGAATTCTGCCTGTGGAAAAATGCAAACACCTCACCTATTATCAGTATAAATTAGAAAAGCATTGCCTTTCACAGTAATGTATCTGAATTGATCACTTCGGCAAAATAACCACATGACTGTATCAGAGGCTTGAAAAAAATTCTAAAAACTTTTAATTTCTTTTTTTTAAAGGGAGGCAACATTTATGCACATTCTTTACAATATTCCATTTACAGGAGCTTACCTTATCTTGGGACAGAAAAAATTCAGTCCCATACTTTGGTAGCTCTTGCATAATGCCAGAAGATCAAAAGAGAAACCAGAATCTAGCAGCAGGAGGCCCTGGAGATACTCCAGGTCTAAAGAGATAACCAGAAACCAATGAAAAACCTAGAACCCCCACAAATCATTTACTCCCTATGAAAATAATTTTAAATTATATAAATAGCAAGTGAGGAAGTGCTTGCATATTATGCCTACCTCCCCCTGCTCCAGTGTTTGATAACTATGAACCAAGGCTGGGCAGATGCTGCTCCCAGCGCAGGCATCTAGCTGCAGCGTTAATAGCATGGCAATATATCCTAAAATGACAGATCCACATTCTCACTTTCTAACAGGTGGGGGGGGAGCCTCTTTCATGAGCAGGTTCTCAGTGATGAGAGCATGCCACTGCCTTTAACCCTGATGCAGGAAGGTAGTGTGGAGCTCAAATGTGCAGTGCTTGGCACTGCTGTTAAAACAGAAAAGAATGTGAGAAACCATTATGAAGAAAGCAGCAGGACAAGGCCATATTCTAGCTTCTAGGGAGAGATGATCAGAGTAGTAGATCAGAGCACTACACACCTTCATATTTCTTCCCAGGGAAGGGGAAAGAGTTTCCCTGGCAATGATGTACAATGTCAAGATTACACCTGAGCTATTAGCCCCAACAGCTTGATCAAACCTCCATATTACAGTATATCTGTGCATTTTTGATAGCAGCGTACAGAAAGGAGGAAGCAAAGCTGTCCCTAAAACATCTTTCTCACAAGCTTTTAAAGGGCACTTGATAATTAGCCAAAGTGGAAAGCAAATACATCATCCTTACCTGTGGCCATGGATTTAACTACACTTAGCTTTTTTCCCCATATAGGAAGAAAATGTCTGTGAAGGAGCATTTAGGACTATCTCCCCACCACACCAATCCTTTCCAGTTAATATGCCCTATCAAAGAAATATAATATATACACATAGTCTCTCTTGAATCAGAATAGTGGTAGAACAATATTTAGAGGCCCCCATTTCTGCCACTAGAAAAATAACTGATTTTTTACATACACTCAATTCATTCTATAATTTAGCCTTAGTTGTCTTCTGATTCATTTTAAAGAAATGACAGTAATGAGGGGAAAGGGGCAAATGTGGAAATAATGTTAAGTTATGCCATGCTGGATCAGAATAAACATCTCTTTAGCCTAGCATTCTGTCCACAATGGCCAAATGGATGCCTATGGGAAATCAATAGGCAGCATGTGAGCACCCTCTCACATGTGCTCCCGAGCAAGCAGTATCTCATCTTTGACGCTGTAAGTAAAATTTAGCCATCATGACTGGCAGCCTCTGATAACCTTACTTTCTGAAATATGCAACTGCAGAGACAAGAATAGAGAATTTGGAGGAAGAGTAAAACAGAATGAAAAGTAGTAATTGGACCAATATGGAAAGGCAACATATTAGAAGTATGGATCTCTGTATCCATGACAGAATTATGAGTCCCCTTTCTTGACCAAGTGTCAGGAATGGTGCGGATCCAAGTCCAACATCTCATAGTGCACTTTTCCCTGAATTTGGAAGCAATCTGCAAAAGCTAGCAGATGCAGACAAAGGTAATTATCTTTAGTTGGAGAGCAGAATTTGGACTTGTTTCCCATTTTTTATGCATAACCATGAGAAATGGGTGCTTCCTCTGAACTGGTCACAAACTAGGAAGGGCCACACCACCAGGCTAGCACTGGGAGGGAAACTTTGGTGCAGGTTTGGATCTCTCGTGGAAGACCATTGTCCTTTGTGCAGGCAGTCCTTTGGCATCCAAATTGCTTTTCACAAATTTTTCCCAGCAGTGAGGTACTTGAGTGCAGCAGCACCATACTTCCGTGACAAGTCCTGATGGAACTCTTCTCTCAGGGTCTCCAAACAGTCCCGGTAGCTGGAACTCTGGCGGAATTTGGAGATGTCAAAACTGGGTGCATGAGGCATGTGGATCATGAAGGCATTGGGCAGGACCAGAAGTTCATATTCCTGCAATAATGAAGGAAGTTATTGATAGGTTCTGCTTGTTTGAAAGCCATTCCCTGTAGCCTCTCTTGGATCAGGAAAGCCAAACCCAGTAGAAAGTTATAGCAGCACACTCACCTGAGCATCAAGCTCCATTATGTGGGACACCTTGTTCCAGCCAAAGCCTACAAATCTCTGGTCATACAGGGGACAGTCATGCCTTACTACAACGTAAGGCTCAAAGTGTGGCTGCCACTCCACTTGATATGGCACTGTGGCTGTCCGCCACTTGGCATAGTCTGTTGGTGCATGGCCCTGTGGCCAAACATGGTACCTGCAGACAAAGACATGGAGACTGTAAAAAAATTCAGAGATGAAATTTCTGTCTCCAGATTATCACTGTGCAGAGACTTGAACAAGTTTTTTAAAGACTTCATATTAATCAGCTTATCTTTGTTGATTCTCTCAAGAGAATCATTTTACAGGACTGTTATAAGATACTACACTTAAGTAGAATACAGTAATTATTCTCTCCTATTTTTATGTTCTGTATTCACAATAAGTAGTTTTCTGTTACTGAGTATTTGTCTCCTACTCTCAAGGAGACCATGGCAGAATATCTCCAACAATATCGCTATGAATGTATATAACTGGTTTAGGTAAACTGAGTACATAGCAATAGCATTTACTTTTCTATTCTGCTTATAGCGAACTCGGCACTCTCTAAGTGGTTTACAGTCAATTGCCCCCAATAAGCTGTGTACTCATTTTACTATCCTGTGAAGGATGGAAGGCTGAGTCAACCTCAGATTCCTGGGATCAAGCTCACAACTTTATGGCATTTAACCACTGTACCACCAGGGTACATCTTGTAGCTTAGTGGTAATTTGATCTCAAGACTATCTGATCCTTGTCTAATCCTTGATTAAACAAGACTCCCTGATCCTTGTCTAATATTCTACTATGATGGCTGCTGTTATCAGCCCAACTGACCCATTCCTTCCTACAAGCATGCAGACTTTGAGTAAGAGAAACCTGGCTTCATATTTCCTTCCTCCCAGGCTCACTGGCCTGGACCGAACAATCTAGTTATTAGCCTCCCATCTAAAAAATTCATGTAAAGCCAGTATCTCTGATTTGTGTTCTAAGGGGGAGAGGAGTTTGGGGATTGGCTAAAGCCAGGCCAAGAAAAGAAGCAACAACATGACCTAAAAGAGTTAATAGAAGAAACTGAGCTTAGAGAAAGGGTTGATAAAATATTTAAGATATCTATCTGCAGACTGATCCACATGCATGCTGTCCTTTGGTTCCAGACTAGTTTCAGCTGCTTAGAGTGGAGTTTTTAATGACACTTCACTTACCTGAAAGTATAGAGGGAGCCCATGTCCAGCATGGAGACCAGCTCTGCTTTGGATTTGGGAAAGGTCAGGCGGTAATGCAGAGTCTCAAATGCAGGCACAATGAATGCAGCCTTCCTTTGGGGCAGTTCCAGCTGCACAATAGAGGTCCTGTGGCACAAAGGGAATGATAGCTTTTTTGATGTTAGCAATCTCTTGGAATCTCCCAACTATCCCTCCTCCTCTTCTGTGAATTGTGTTTCATACTGACATGCTGTTTGGTCTGAGGTTAATGTTGGAAAGATATCTGGTGGTCCTATCCCTTTCTAAGGAAGATGATAAAGTCTTACAACTAACCACAGGTTTGGAAGGACCAAACCATGGGAATGGGAGGAGATAAATTATCAAATAACCAAGATCACATTGGAGGGTAAGATTAACACCACCATAAAAGCAGAACCACAAAACAAATGTTGCACCAGCACTTGTAGGACTTTCTCCTCCTTTCAGTCCTTTGCTGCATTGAAAACCTACTCTGGAGTGTCCCCCAGATCTCTGGGGTACATTTTTAGAGTGCATGTGTTGAAAGAGAGGAGGGAAATTGCTCACAGAACCCCTGATTCTCCTGTGGCAACAGCTTCCACCAGAAGCAGCACATTGTTGGAAGACAAGCCATGTTAAGTCACTGCATTTCATGCCACAAGGAGATATAAGTGAAAGGTACCAAGGGGGAAGTTCCTGGGCCTCAAAAAGGAAACATACCTGAGGTAATCATAAAGGCCATACATAGGCAGGAAGTCAATATCAGTCAGGAAGACATGAGATGTCTGTGCATTCTTCAATGCTACATTACGCAAGAAGTTAACTGGATAAAACTGCCCTTCTTTGTATACAATGTGATAAGCAATGTTCTTGCGGTTACTCAGCACATCCGAGGCCTGGGCATAACGCAGGAACTGCTGGGCCTCTGCATCAGACATATACAATGCCAGGCTAATGGGGCCTGTCCAGTGTTTGCAAATGGCCTCTAGCATCTGTAACCTGCAGATCAAGAAGACAGATCAGGAGCACAATGTAGTCTCAGCAAAGAACAGCAGCAGTAAGAAAAAATTGCATAGTTAAGGCACCTAGGCTTGAAGGAGTGTCTAGCATTCCATTTTACACATGTCCCCAAGTCCTCCAAAGTAGTGTGGCTGATGCTCTGCCACTCCCCAGTATGCATTCCCCCTTTACTCCTCCCTGCCCCCAGCAGCTTTTCCAGTATTTTTCTAGTCCTATTATTATAATCGAGGGCTATAACATTAGCCATAGAACCATAGAGTTGGAAGAGACCACAAGGGCCATCCAGTCCAACCCCCTGCCATGCAGGAACTCCAAATCAAAGCATCCTTGACAGGTGGCCATCCAGCCTCTGCTTAAAGACCTCTAAGGAAGGAGACTCCACTACACTCCAAGGGAGTGTGTTCCACTGTCGAACAGCCCTTACTGTCAGGAAGTTCCTCCTAATGTTGAGGTGGAATCTCTCTTCCTGCAATTTATATCCATTGTTCCGCATCCTAGTCTCTGGAGCAGCAGAAAACAAGCTTGTTCCCTCCTCAATATGACATCCCTTCAAATATTTAAACAGGGCTGTCATATCACCTCTTAACCTTCTCTTCTCCAGGCTAAACATCCCCAGTTCCTTAAGGGGGTCCCCTCACAGGGCATGGTTTCCAGACCCTTCACCATCTTAGTTGCCCTCCTTTGGACATGCTCCAGTTTCTCCACATCTTTTTTGAATTGTGGTGCCCAGAACTGGACATAGTATTCCAGGTGGGGCCTGACCAAAGCAGTATTACTTCCCTTGATCTAGACGCTATACTTCTATTGATGCAGCCTAAAATTGCATTGGCCTTTTTAGCTGCTGAATCGCACTGTTGATTCATGTTCAGCTTATGGTCTACTTGGACTCCTAGATCCCTTTCACACATATTACCACTGTATTACCACAGTTGCTACCTAACCCAGGAAATCAACTTAATGCTGCTCCTTCTTCTCCAGGAGCTGGAGGACAACTGGCCCAGGACCCTGCAACTGATGATGGCTGTAAGCATGACACTGAGCCACAAAGCCTTCCAGCTGCTGTTGCACACTAAGGCTTATGCCAACAAATATCAGTGAGAGGATTCTAGCCATAAGGGTCCTGTGATCTACCTCTGTTTGCACTGATTTTCTTGGCTTTTAAAATTAAAAATGTTGCACTTTGTATTTAAAAAGTACTAGTTAACTGATTTTAGTCTCTGATGACATTTCCAAATATTTCTCAGCAGCTCTGAGTGCTAGAAAATTGTTCATTACAATAATGGGGCTTTTTACATTGGCAAGAAAGTGTGACATGAAGTTGCACTTTCCTTAATGCTTAGCAGCTAGACAGCAAGCCCCAGGTGTGCATTTAAAAAGTACAGGGCAGCTAGACTGAGGTTTTTTCTGTGGCCCAGCAACTATATGGGAAGCTGTCAAAACGCTACAAACACAGGCGGAGCAGCTACATGGGCGGCAAGGAACGTGGCTTTTAGCCGCGCTTTAAACATTTTTTTCCCTTGCTGGCTGCGAATTGCGCAATTGCGCAGGTACACCATACAGTCGGAGCTTATCACATGGGGGAGTACAGGACCATTCCGAAAGAGGGAGAAAGTGAGGTCAGTTCGGAAATGCACATGATTACGCACAAGCTCATCACACACAAAACAAGAGAGCATCTACACAAAAAGAAAATGCAGAGTCAATATGAAAGAATTCATCACATGTGAACATACTGGTCGGCTTTCTGTTGCAAATTAAGGCATCTTGGGAAATGGTAGCAAAGGCTCATGGGAGTTGTAGTCTGTGTTCTGTCAGAGCATTATATTGAGTTGTCTTGAGGTTTCAGCCCTCTGTCCAGGAGGGATTCCCATATGTCCTCCATTCTTGAGCAGAGGCCCCCCTTTTCCAAGTTGACCAGGCACGTCCTCCTTTGCCAGGACACGTCCTACTTTTCCAGCCTTCTTTTTGAAGAGGAAGCAGGAGGGCCAGGCGTGCTCTGGCCAGGCTCTGGGGGTCTCTTCCTGGCTCCTTCCCTCCCTCCCTCCTTCCCCGCTGCCTTCCTCCTCCCTTTGGCTGAGAGAGTGTGACTTACAGGGAGGAAGGGCAGCGGTGGTGCTCCAGGTCCTCCTGATGCTGGGCCAGGGCAAGCTGGAAACAGGAGGAGGAGGAGGAGGAGGAGGAGAGGGACATGGGGCCCCTCTGCTGCCCTGCCTCCCTGCAAGTCACACTCTCTCAGCCAAAGGGAGGAGGAAGGCAGCCAGGAGAGAGCCATGGAGCCTGGCCAGAGTGTGCCTGGGCCTGCCTTCTCCTCCCCCCTTTGGCTGAGAGAGTGTGACTTGCAGGGAAGCAGGGCAGCGGAGGTGCTCCAGGTCCCTCCCCTTCTCCTCCTCCTCTTGCCAGCTTGCCCTGGTCTGGCTGAGCGCCTCCAGTGCCCTGCTGTCTCCCTAGAAGTCACACTCTCTCAACCAAAGGGAGGAGGTGAAGGAAGGTGCAGGCGCACTCTGGCCGGGCTCTGAAGGTCTCTTCTTGTCTTGGCACCTTCCCTCCCTCCGCACTTGTATCGCTGCCTTTAAATGGGCGCTTTAAAGATACAGAGCCCCATTTAACCGTTCAACTACACCTTAGCCTTTAGATGCAATAGGGGTGCTTTTTACATTGGCTAAAAGGGGCGGTCCAAACTCGCCCCTTCTAGCGGCGAGATGAGGCCTAGGCTGCCACACGGGCAGCCCCAGAGGCCTCATCCCGCCGCAACGACCCGCTGCAAAAAAGAGCTCCGGGATCGAGCTCTTTTTTTGCGGCGCGGGAAGGGCGCGATTGGCGCCCTCCCGCGCCGCCAGAGCGTCTAAACGTGCGCAGCGCGTCAAAACGCTGCGCACGTGATGACGCTTGTACGGCGCCACCGTGTAGACGCCGCCATCTTTAAATGGCGGCGTCCATGCGTTTTAGGCTTAGGGAGGGTGTAAAGGCTATGCCCTCCCTAACCCTAAATGCGGGCTTTTTAGCCCTAAAAGCGCCTTTTTTTGCCCGTGTAAAACGGGCCAGCAATGCTGCACCCTTTTTAAAAAAGTAGTGGGGAAATCAAACTACTTTTTAAAGGCACTTCTTCTCCCTTAAAACTCCAAAATAGTGTTTTCATGGCACACTTTCCATTTTTCTCATCTAAAGGCTGGGCTTTCATGCAGCCTTCAACACACCTCTTTTTGCCAATGTAAAATGGGCCAGCTCCTTTTTAAAGCACTTCTTCTCCCTTAAAACTCCAAAATAGTGTTTTCATGGCACACTTTCCCTTTTTCTCATCTAAAGGCTGGGTTTTCAAGCAGCCTTCAACACACCTCTTTTTGCCAATGTAAAACGGACCAATTTTTTTTAATAGAATTAGAAATTTTAGAGGAAATGTACATACTGTACTCTTACAGAGTGTGCCATACAGCTTTGTCATACAATCTATCAGGGGGGTTCCCAGGGCCAGCCCTGCTCTCAGGTAGTGAGACAGCTATTCAAGCAGCAGATCTCAGATTACAGCAATAGCAAGGACAGTTCTATATTGCTTATCAGTGCACTTAAGCACTCTCTAACTGGTTTACAAAGTGTACGCTAATTGTCCCCAACAAGCTGGATACTCATTTCAGCGAACTACAAAGGATGCCAGACTGAGTTGACCCTGGAGCCCTGGGATTGAACACACAACTTTGTGGCTGTGAATGGCTGCAGTACAGGCATTTAACCACTATGCTTCCAGGGTAAGGTTGTCATGCAAGGGCAACAAATATAGAATTTTAATGGCAGGGAATGGGTAATATGCTTATGGGATTTTCTGCCTAAATGACTTGGTTGTCCTTGGTACTATGCAACTTGACTTGGGACTGATATTGACAGCCTAATTGCTCCTGAGCAATGGAGTTTATGGCAGAATACACATCCTTTTCCTATCTGATACCTGTCCATGGACAGCTGGGCTATGAGAGTGACATCAGTTGCATCAGGTGAGGCTGGAAAGTCATACTGGAGGAAGAAGAGATGCACACGGTGCTGAATAAGGCTCTGCCTCCGAAAATCATAGCAAGGATCATCTTCATCCAGTTCCTCTAGAGCCTGCTGGAGTTAAAATTTACACATTAGTGTGAGTATTAGAGGGGAGTGTAAGACTAAAGAGGTAAATTGATGAAGAGTAAAAGTGAGCCACAGCATATCTTTAAAATATGGAACTGTCTGGAGGCTGAGAAACAAGCTAGAGTTAGTGATCTAAAGATCTGGACAATATATATATACCGTATATATAACACCAAGCAATTAAAATTAAACCTCCAACTGAAATGTGCAAGCATTGTTCTCAGTGGAAGAACATTGGGGGGAGGGGGTTGTCACTCATTTCAAGGTAGGAACTGGGGGAGGAGAAGTGCCACAGACACAGAAGGGCAAGCCAGGCCAGTCCTACCATTAGACAGAGAGAGGCAGATAACTCAGATTTAGTACTGTAACATTTTTACTGTCAAGATGGGGGAAACATAAGTTTGGGAATTTTTCTGCCTCAGATGGCAAAATAACTTGGCTGATCTGGGCATAAAGGCTACCGGCATTATGCCTAGCTAGTGAGCCACATTAGCTGTTCTGCCTTGGGCAACAAAATGTCCTGGACTACCCTAGGAAACAAGAATGTGAAGTCACTACCAATGGGGAACTAATGAGCAATAAGGAAAGTGCCCTGTCATCAATTAGTCAAGTTCTGTGCAAAAAATTGTTTGGCTATCATTTCCAAAACTTAGAAATAGCAAAGCTTTCAGTAACTGGAGATTATTAGATTCTCTGTCAGAATACAAATTGCCTTTTAACACTGATAATGATTGTTAATAATAATAATAATAATAATAATAATAATTAATACCCCAACCGTTTGAGATCAATCAAGGCGGCTTACACAATAAAATGGCATTGCATCAATAAAACAGATTGTATCCCTCCCCCCCTTAAAAAGATATTAAATCAGTTACAATTTAAAACCAATCATTTAAAAACTACATCAATACAATACAATAACAATAGACAACACAGAATAGCACAGCAAGTTCCTGGGAAGCAACAGGGAGTCCTCAACAAAGGGTTACTGAGGCCGGGATTATTTATCCTGGGAAGGCCTGCCGGAAAAGATCCGTCTTGACAGCCTTTTAAAAGCTGTCCAAAGATGTCAATTGACAGATCTCATCCAGCAGACCATTTCACAATTTGGGGGCGACAACAGAAAAACCTCTGGGAGGTAGCCGAAAGCCTAGATCTTTGAGGCTGTAGCAAATTTCTCCCAGAGGACTGGAGAGCGCGGGGAGGATTAGAAGTGAGGAGGCAGTCCCTGAGATAGCTTGGACCCAAGCCATTTAGGGCTTTAAAGGTGATAACCAACACCTTGTACTGGGCCCGGAAACTGATAGGCAGCCAGTGGAGGGACCTTACTACTGGAGTAATATGGTCCTTCTAGATGTTCCTGACAGTAATCTGGCCGCCATGTTCTGTACTAGCTGTAGTTTCCGAACCAAGCATGAGGGTAGCCCCAGGTAGAGCGCATTACAGAAATCTAGGCGTGAGGTTACCAGTGTGTGAACAACAGTCTCGAGAACCCTTACTTCCAGAAAAGGACGCAGCTGGTGTATCAGCCAAAGCTGATAACAGGTGCTCCTGACTGTCGCATTTACCTAATTAGTCATCAGGAGCAAAGAGTCAAGGAGTATCCCCAGACTGCGAACACAGTCACTGGAGGAGAGCGTGACCCCATTCAGGACTGGAGGTTGCAGTCCAATTCTTGGTTTCAGGGCCGCTACCATGAGCACTTGTCTTGTCTGGATTCAGCTTCAGTCTGTTTTTCCTCATCCAGCCCATTAATGCCCAAAGACATTCGTTGAGAGAGGAAGCGCCATCAGAATTCGAGGCCGATGAACAAGACATGGAGAAATAGATCTGGACTTCCGGTTGGTAATGGCGGACCGATAAGACGCTAGTTGCTTTGCTGGAGCAAAAAGCGCCTACCTAGACTGGTTATTTGCCCTATAAGGGCCAGATATCCCCAAGTCAGGGGTATTGAGAGGGACGGGGTCCGGATGGAAGGATAGCACGCAGCTGAAGTGCTCGAGAAGAAGGAAGGAAGACCAGACCGAAGTCACCACCCAGCCTAAGAAATGCTTTTCTTCATCCAGCCCATTAATGCCCAAAGACATTCGTTGAGAGAGGAAGCGCCATCAGAATTCGAGGCCGATGAACAAGACATGGAGAAATAGATCTGGGTGTCATCAGCGTAGTGATAGCACCCAGCCCCATAACTCCGAACAATCTCACCCAGCGGCTTCATTTAGATGTTGAATAACATCGGGGACAGAATGGCACCTTGTGGAACACCACAGGTGAGCTCTCTTTTGCTTGAGTGGCTGTCCCTGAGCAGCACCCTCTGGGACCTATCCGAGAGGAAGGACTGGAACCACTGCAATGCAGTGCCTACGATACCCAACCCCCTTAGGCGGTCCAAGAGGATGCCATGATCTATTGTATCAAAAGCCGCTGAGAGGTCTAAGAGTACCAACAGGGTCACACTACCCCTGTCGATACTCAGACGCAGATCATCGGTCAAGGCAACCATGGCAGTCTCAACCCCACAGCCTGTCCTGAAGCCTGTTTGAGGCATAGTTATGGATCCACTTCCTTCATCATATTTGTTCTTGTATAAAAATAGAATGATACGAGTATGTCCATGAACAACTATATGTACACACACAGAAGAAAAACAAGGCAAAATCAATCATTTGAATATGAAAACATTTTCCATAGCTTTGTTTTAAACCAACAACAACCAAGTGATAATCCCTGCCCCAAATCTGTGCTTCTTAAAGGGCTTCTTTCTTTTTATCAAAAATTATACTAATTTATTACCTCCTGGAATGTAGATTTATAAAACTAGACAATATGGCATGCATGGTTTGCATACTTTTTTTTTTTTAAGGATAAAGGTCATTGTGCAAAATGGTTCATTATGGAGTTCACCAAGGCCACCTTCTCCTTGAATGAACATCTTGAATGAAATTTAGTGTGGCACATGTCATCCCCATTCTAAACCAAAAGAAAAGAGCTTGAACAAGTGATAGGTTCCACTTGCTGCCTGCATGCATGCAAAGTTTGACACACAGAACAAGCTTTTTTTTCTGATGCTCCAGAGAATAGGACCCAGAGCAATGGATGCAAGGTACAAGAAAAGAGATTCCTGACACTGAGAGCTGTTTCAACAGTAGAACACATTCCCTCAGAGAGTGGTGGAGTCTCCTTCTTTGGAGGTCATGGCCATCTGTCAGGGATGCTCTGATTGTGAGTTCCTGCATGGCAGGGGGCTGGACTGGACCTTGTGGTCTTTTCCAAGTCTATGATTCTATGATTTATATGATTCGATGACAGGGGCCAGATGAATTAACTGGATGTCTGTAAGGGCTCTCCAGTTTAGGCATGGAAGGCAAGCAGGCAGATAGGCAAAACAACAACAACAACAAAACCCTCACCTGATCACTGGGGAGGCTGGCACAGCCAAAGAGCTCTCTACGCAGCAAGTTGCCATCATACTCTAAGAAAGTCAAGTAGAGGTTCCGGAAGAACTCTACATGCTTGTTCTTCACTCGCAACTTCTTGGGAGAGTTCCAGTGAATTACCTGAGAAAGTCAATTTAAAGCTTAGGGCCTGTTAACAGTGGCCATCCACATCAGCAAGAAACACTCCTCTAGACCCCACCCTGCCTTGGATTGAATGTTTCCATGACCCCGGGGAAGGCTGCAAAGGAAATCCATGAAACCTCCAGCCAGGAAGGACATGCCTACCTTCAAATCAGACACCTCTGTGTAGCACTGCTCTGAACGGGTGTGATCAGAGAGCTGGACGTTCCAGGAACAAGGGAGCCGGTACACCAGCGTGGGATTCCGTTTGATCACCGCATTAAAGATGTCCTGGAAGAGAGACTGCAGTTTGCATTCTGGAAAAGGAGAAAGCCCCAGGGTAAAAGCAAGTGTGGAGTCAAACCGGGAAGACACAGATTGGTGCATCTCACATGGCAATATCCATCCTCAGCACAAGATGAATAAAAAATACATGTTAGGGGCTTAGTTGGAAAGGGTAGCAAAGTATGAAATACTCAGACACTTGCCTGATCTGCCAGTGAGGTGGACAGCATGCTCATGAGCTCCTGTTCTGCTGTCAGTCGCCACATCTGCTCCCAGCCAAGTCGGCGCAGGCGCTCCAGCAACAGAAGAATAACGCCTAAGGAGGAGAGAAGTATATCTTCATACCCAGAGCAAAGTGGGTCAGTTGTGGGGGGGTGGGGTCAGACAAAAGACCCTGCTGCATCAGCACTAGACAATGTTCTCCATATTTAGTGTCTATCAGGAAGTGGAAGACAGCTCTAGAATTGGGGATCTAGGAAACTGAGCAGAAGAGTATTTCCTGTTGGTCGCACTTAAACAGGGATTCTGTATATTTACCAGCTGCCTTGTGAGCAACACCGAGTGTGGGTGAGGGATTGCTGTCCTGAGCATGCAAAATGGGAAGAAATTCGTTCCTGAACTTTTCCTGGGCTTCAGTGAGACCCTGAAGCAGAGAGAGGTTCATGAGGTAAGAATCTGTTGCTTTGAGATTATTGGGGAAATTACAATCTTTGTCTGGCTTTGAAGATCAGACTCCAGCAGCTTCTTTAGCAACATCCACTTGTGGCCACTTGGGAGTCTAGCTTTTGTGTACAGGGGTGCAGCTCACTATTCATTTATTGGGAATGACCTATGTCAACAGTTGATGTTGAGAACTAGAAAACTGCTCTAGGAAAATCTAAGTCACAAAACACACCCACTGCTCCCTGGCCCCCTCTTCCCATTTTAAAATGGATAAAGACAAGTTAGAGTGGGTTCGGAGAATGGCAACAAGGAAAAGAGACACAGAGAACTAAACATATGAGAAGAGGTTGAAGTTGCTGGGCATGTCCAGCTTAGTAAAGAGAAAACCAAGGGGTGATATAATCACACTCTGAATAGTTGAAGACTTTCATGGCTGGCATCCATAGTTTTTGTGGTTTTTTTGGGCTATGTAGCCATGTTCTAGAAGAGTTTATTCCTGATGTTTCACCAGCATCTGTCGCTGGTATCTTCAAAGAATACTGGCATGGAAGACAGTGGGTATATATATACTGTGTGACCCTGGGTAGGGAGGAGTGATTCTCATGTTAGTCAGTGTATTGTTCTGTTGCTTATGGCAGAGCCTCAGGGTGGAAGGATACGCAGAGGGTTTACCATCTGCTTAGTTAGTGATCATTGTCTGCTGGGAAAGCCCGTGACCCTAGGTGGTTTCTCATTTGCTTTTGCTGAGTCCTGATTTTGCTATTTTGCAGGACTGAGAGCCAAATTTTGTTTAAGGGTTTCTTCTTTCCTGTTGAGGTTGTCCAAGTGTTTGCGGATTTCAATGACTTCCCTGTGAATTCTGACCTGATATTTTTTTGCATGGTCCAGAAATTCAGTGTTTTCAAACAGCATTTTATGCCCAGGATGGTTTATACGAGGGGGTATCCTAACGTTTTAACTATCACCTTTAAAAAAATTTGATAGAAAGTTTGTTTTGATTTGTCGTTTTGTCATGTTTTCCTCCCCCATGGTCATTATAGGTGACCCCCCCCCCCCCCGATCATTTCTTTTGCCAAAAAAGGGCCAATCCTGGGCCTAAAGTGGCTCAGGGGTGTGTGTAAAAATGTGGTGAAAATGTCCCACACTCCCTAGAGAGCATTTAGGATCAAAAACTGCCGTCCAAGGTCTTGAGATGGGGTGGGCAACTGTTTATTACCCACCAACAGTTGCCCACCCCATCTTAACTCTATAGTATAATTCACATATAAGTTTCCAAAAGATTAATCCAAAAGAAGTAATTGGGCCAAGCTTTGGAATTTCCAGCAAGCACCCAAAATTCATGCTGTCCAGCTCTTTCTCATATACATGGTCCCAGACAAGTCCAAAAGGAATGATGAATTCACAGTGCAGTGCCTCCTCCTCCATGTTTCTGTGAAGTCCATCCCAACAAGGAAGTTCTGTTGCAGACAGGAAGGAGCTAATTCCCACCTCCAGGGGGAGCCTACCTCACATGCAGAACTATGGATTAGATTAGAACAAGCAGTCCTGGAACAGCTCTCATCAGGTGAAGCCATGAAATCCTTCCAACCTGCCAAGACCACCAGCAGCGACGTGTCTGGGGTTGCTATCTACAGAGATTATTGCACACATCTTATCCGGTCTTTTCCTCAATGGAATACATGCACATTGTCTTCAAAAAGTCGCACAATAAGCCCAGGTTACATATGGACTGCATACAGGAGAATATGGTAAGACCTGTCTTTGAACTTAAACACACATGTATCCCATTGGGAAAAAGACAGGATAAGGTGCATGCAGAGAGATGGTTGAGCTTTAGTCATACAATTAAGTTCGCTTACATCTCTCAGTCTAGCACCACTGTTGTTAGCCCATGTCTGCAGAATGTGTGTAATCAGTCATAGGCACATATGGAAATGGACTGTAAGTAGCAAGGACCACAGGTACGTGGGTGGCCAAAAAAAGAGAAAGTAAGAGAGTTCTCCAGAAGTACCAAGCAGATGGGGATTTGCCCCCCCCCCCCCACTTCACTGTACCATTTGCAATATACCTGAAGGCTCTTAGTGAGAGGATTCTCTGAGGATGCCAGCCACAGATGCTGGCGAAACGTCAGAAAGGAACTCTTCTGGAACATGGCCACATAGCCCAAAAGCTCCACAAAAAAACAATGGATGCCTTCGAAACCACACTCTTAGTGAACCTTTTCCCTATGTAACCAGGAATGGGCAGGAAACAGATCTCATCTTTTCATACTCAAGAAACTCACTGTGGAGTTTTAGGTTCACCACAGCAAGGGAACTCAAGCTAAGAAGAGTGTGTCTGAACTCAAGACAACTATTCACTCCCTGTATATGTATGTCTTGTGAACTCTAGTTTTTGGGTGGAGTGGGAAACTATGGATCTCTAACAGAGAAGGGACAAAAACTTCAATAAACTACAACTCCTATGATTCCTGGTAGGAAGGGAAGAACAATGACAGCTGTAAAGCCAGTTCTGTTCAACTTGTATGTAGAATGTACTATGCGAAAAGCAGGCTTGAACACAGAAGGAAGAGTGAAAATAGGAAGAAGGAATATTAACAATCTAAGGTATGCAGACAACACAATACTACTAGCAGAAAACATCACAGACCTGGAGCAACTACTAAGGAGGGTCAAGGAAGAAAGTGCAAAGGTAGGATTATTGTTGAACATTAAAAAACAAAGTTAATGACCATGGAGAATTTATACAAATTCAAACTAGACAATGAGGAAATAAAAATAGTAAAAGAGTTCTCATACCTAGGATCAAACACTGATCAGAGTGGGGACTGAAGTCAAGAAATCATAAGAAGACTAAGAATGGGGAGGGCAGCTATGAAAGAACTAGAAAACATCCTAAAATGTAAAGATATACAACTGAGTACAAAAGTCAGACTTGTACAAGCCATTTTATTTATTCCCTGCAACAGAATTTCATTAGCCTACTGCACTCCATTGCAAAGGTTTGTCATTGTAGATTCTTGCTCCACCCATGTATGGATGCAAGAGCTGGACAATGAATGGATGCAAGAGCTGGACAGTTAAGAAAGCAGATAGGAAGAAAATCAATTCATTTGAACTGTGGTGCTGGAGAAGATTTCTGAGGATACCATGGACAGCCAGGAAGTCAAACAAATGGGTGCTAGAACAGATCAAACCAAAAATCTCTCTGGAAGCCAAGATGACAAAACTTAGGCTGTCATACTTCGGACACATCAGAAGAAGTCATGACTGATTGGAAAAAACAATAATTGTAGGCAAGGTGAAGGGAAGCAGAAAAAGCAGAAGGCTGCATGCTAGATGGACAGACTTTATAAAGGAGGTCACGGGTATGAATTTGTAGAAACTGAGAAGAGCAGTGGAGGACCAGAATCTTAGAGATGTCTCATCTACAGGGTCACCATAGGTCAAGGTCAACTTGAGGGTGGATAACAACAACAACAACAACAACAACAACAACAAAAAGTCACCATATAATCTTGCCAGCATCTGCTGATGTAAAACCAGCATATAATCAAAGGCAACCTATAGGCTACCTAGTCCACCCACCCCGCTCAATGCAGGAAATTCAGAATTAGACTATCTCCAGCAGGTGGCTCTCCAGCCTATTCCAGAAGACTTCCAGAAAGTCTGCTATCACTTGTACCATTGTTAAACTGTTCATATCATTAAAACAGTTCCCCTAATATTCAAGTAAGATCTACCTTACTAGAAGTTAAGCCTTATTAAGGTTGTGTCCTCTGGGGCAATAGGGACAAAGTGTCCTCTTCTCAATTACAGCCCTTCAGATATTTTAAGACTATTGTGTCCCTTCTCAATATTGTTCAAGACTAAGTATACCATATTCCTTCAAGCTTGCCTCCTATGTCCTTGCCCTTATTTTCTGTGTGCCTAAATTGTTTGCCAACACCTACCCTGTTAAGTTTACACTCAATTTCTTCATTTGCAAACTCAACTCCTCAGTTACTTAGGGGCAGGGGCTTGCTTAATCCAAACTCCAAGCTGTCACACTCTGAAAACTCACACCTACATGCACACATCAATTTAGGAAGGCTGAAGCATACCTGTATTGAAGCCACGTCCCAATGCTGGCCATGGTTTGTGGTTCTTCCAGAGATTCCCTAGGTACCAGTCACTTTGGTTTTCCACCAATCCAATCACCTGCTTATCTGGATTAAGAGAAATGTAGAATGAGACCAAATCCAGCTAGGAGACTTTGCCCATCCTCAGGACAGATCCTCAGCTAAGCACCATGTTAGTGCAGTTATCTGAGTCCTGGAAAACAACAGATTCATGGAGGAAACCCATGGTAAAGCATGCTTCCTATTGCATGTATATCTGCAAAGAAGCAAAGTTCTGCAAAGTAAAGAAAAGTTTAGAAAAGAACTCCATACATAAATCAGAAAAGAAGTCCATACAGGATCAAAGGCTAGCAAACTTGCTGAAAACATCAGCTAAAAAGACTACTGAGCATCCCTCCCAGGATCTAAATGCTTAGAACTCACCTGAGAACTTCCCAAAGACAGCCCACAGTTCAGCAATGTCAGTGGCAAAGGTGATGTCTGTGTCCAGGACAATGACTTTGGTAAGGTTGGAAGGAAGAGCTTTGGTGAGTGTTAGCTTCATCAGCCCATATATTCCTGAGTAGTGCTTGTTTGGGATCCAGGAAATGTCTGTCTGCAACAAGGAAGAGACACATTTAGGATTAGGAGAACAAAGGCCAAGACCATGTGCCTACTCTGTGGACAAGACCAGAGCTTTCACTTGTTTCTATGACTTAAATAATGAGTCCATGCTAAAAATGGAAACCATGCCAATTATATAACCAGTATTTCCTAATGACATCTAGAGCCATTTCTCAGAAGAGGAGGGTGGAAAGATGCTTAGACTGCCACATAGATAAGGGTTGCATTAAAACCTATCTCCATATTACCACAGGACATTCCTTAAGTCGAAAAGCAGGAATGGGGTCAGTCCCACAGGAGTCATGCAGTCACATTACAAGTATCTAGTATGATGTTACTTTGGACATAAATAAGATTTTTTAAAGCAACATATTAAACACACACACACACACACACATAAGCATCACATCTACTCATTATTTCTAAAACTTTGTTTGGAACAATGGAGGATAATTTTGGTCATTTTTCCTGTGCTGAGGTTTGTTTTTTTAAAATGAAGGTAATGAAAAAGTAAGAAGTCACTATTTAAATGACAAGTAATGGTGCGAGGAAGGAGGCAAAGCAACAAGTCACTTTTAAAAAATAGATGTTCTAGGTTCTGATCAATTCACTGTAACCTGCACACAGCTGTTTATTATTTCTGTGAGGTTTGTATACAAGTCTGAACAAGCAGATATCCAGAAATATCAGTAACCAATAAGTTTTACCATCCTGGTCCGTGCTAGCACATTTTAAGAGGTGCTATCCTTGTCCATACACTCTGGCAAAATGTCAAGGTGTGCACCAATATTTGAGGGCTTAGAGACCTATAATGTTTCTTCTCCCATCCCTAACCTATCTTTCTCACCATTTCCACAAGTGCTTGGAGAGAGAAAGGTGCAGAACAAATTCAGGATTCCACACAGGTTTGGAGGGGCCTTCAAACAAGCATGCTTCAGTAGCTCATAGTGCCAGCCAAGAAATCGGGCTTCATCACCTATGTTTAAACGGCTGCAGAAGTATGCATGTTCTGCCATATTAACCCTAGTTTTACTTACACTGAAGGCATCTGGGGCAACCACAAACAATACAAATGCAACTGCTTTAGCTGCGGCACCAAAATAAAGCCACTGCATGTCTGAAATTTTCAACTCAAGCTTCAAGGACATGGTAATACCGATAGCACATGGTGAGCAGGAACTAATCCAAGAATTAGTATTGCTCATCTACAGCTTGAATGTAATGCATAATAAATATTTCCCCATAAAAATTAATAATTACAGACATGCTTCAGTTAACAAAACCAGACAAAGCAACTTGTTTTTACAAAGTCTTTCTACTGAAAGCTTTTTGCATCATTGGCATTGGGAGGAAGGTGAAAGAGGGCTGGAGAAAGACAGACCTTCAGTGCTGGGTTGTAGCAGCATGTCTGCAGTAAACAATACAATAAAACCTGACCTGGGAAAGAATGGGATTCTTCTCTTGGTGATGCTACTATTGCTGCATGTGCTTCCTCCAGAATCATTTACGGCACATGTGTAAAGAGCTAAACAAAAAGAAAAGCAGCAAGTAGACTGGCCTGCTCACCAGCTGCCCTGGGATGCTGAAAAAGCACAATCTCTTAAATTTTGCCACAAAAGTGGAAATAAGGAAAGCAGAGGCTGTTGAAAGAAATTAAAAAATAATCCTGGATACATTTTGATGTATCCAGCTCAAAGATTCAAAAAAGTTTTTGTTTATTTTTGCAGGGCTTACCTTATCTGGTTGCTTCATTTCACATGTGTATAGTGTTAGTTTTTAATATAAAGTTTGCTGAAACGTTAAATTCTTCTTTTTTGTGGTGGTGGAACCTATCGCTATTCCTTCCAGGTTATTTTTACCACTGGTGCCAAAGTTTCTGTTAAAGTAATGCCTAGGAGCACATCTTCTTAATTAAATGAGGTACACCTGTATTCATTATTGCAACTATTATAGGGCTCCCAATATTGGTGATTTTTAAAGTATTTTTTTAAATGAACTTTGACCACAACATGTTAACTACATGAGAGTGTACTTGTTTTAAAAAGCAGCAACTAAATAGCATGTTATTTCTTCAAGTAACATTTCCATGCTGTGCTCATGTCCAAGCCAACAATTCTTATGCAAGGCCTTCCCTACAGAATTCACATCACAGAAACACAGAAATCTGGAAAGCCAATTTCAAAAGGGGGAAACAGAAGCTTGGATGCAGCTTTCCTACCTTCAAGTCATCGGCGTCGTAGAAGCTAACATGAACTGAAGGCACCATCCAGGTTTGGAAGAGGGTCTGCAGGATCTGTCGGGCCACTGAATCTGTGATGAGATGGAAGTGGAGAGGGTTCTTTCTGTCAAGGAAAGAAACAATTCATAGAACAACTGAAAGCAAGAATTTGACGAGCATTTCAACAGACATTCTCCCAATCATATGCTGCAGCTGATGCCTTTTGAAATGAAATCCTTTAATCAGCTGTGCAGAACACTAGTAAGAACACAGCAGTCGATCAGTTCCCTGCAGGAAGTCCTCCAGCAGGATATGGGTTCAAGTGTATTTTGTGTTCCCAGCACAATACTGCTGCCAATGCCAGAGGTGATATATAGCTATCTTGATTAGTAGCCATTGATAGCACTGAGTCATGACTCCTTTTTTCTCTGTAGTAACATGAAATCCTTGCAGCTATAGCTAGGAAGTAAAGAATAAACAGCAAACAACAAAAATACAAATGAACAACAAATCCCAAGTCTGCTTTCTCTGAGCCAGTCTCAGCTTGTTCTATAGCTCCTCGCCATCATCTAGAAATGTAGCTTAGAAGCCAACACACAAAAATTTCAACCTCCCACGTTAGCAACAGATACCTCATTCAGTGCTTTAAAAAAATATATCTCCATCTCATCACCAACATTCCTGATTCAGGTTACCTGTGGAAGAGGATGGATTTCACCAGGGTAACTACATCTCGACTTGCGTTGTAGCCAGCACACACAATGGCAACATGGAGGAGCTGTTCAGAAATGCAAAAACCAACACAATTCAGTGCAAGAGGATGTCTCTCCTTTCTGTCCCCTTCTTTTCTGTTAGAACTCAACAATTACAAGTTACTTCCTTCATCATTCTACCTGAAAAATAATCTAGTCTGCCAATGCCTTCTTTGCCTTCATTCCCCAAAATAATGATGTCAGTAGACCACCTTTTTCCCCAGAACAAACTGGATAAAGAAAAAAAAAGATTTGGGAATGGAAGCCAAGTATATATTAGCATTGCCTAACTTTGCCTCAGTAGGCTGTCATACAAATGGCTTCTTGGAGAAGAGAAAGCACCAAAATCTCTTGCTCCTTCATACCCTCTACTGCCAAGTAAACGCTTCAGTAGCTAAAGCAGAAAGCAGCACAGGAACATACTGCTTCAGCATTGAGTCAGACTACTGGTCCATCCAGAGCAGTATGATCCACTCTGACTGGCAGCAGATCTCCAAAGTTACAGGCAGAATTCTTTCTTTGCCCTTCTTGGAGATATGTAATGGCCTCTTATACATGTACTAAGCATGCCTGACTTTGCTTAGCTTCTAAAATGAGAAGAGATTAGGTGCGTTCAGCTAGTACAATACAAAGCATGATAGAGCCATACCCAGTATCTTTAGGAATCAGGTGAGTTATGGGCTTGAGCCTACAGCACACACCACAAATGACTTTCCCCAAAATTCTCTGCCCACCAATGTTCAATATACAAGTTACACCAAGGATGAATTGAAGCGACATCTTTACCTCACATTTCTGAACCACCCTTTGCTTGGGGCAACCAGTGTAGTTGCTTTTTCCTTCCTGGTCATCTACCAGCTGTGCCCCCTGTTGGCTGCTGTCAGTCCCAGAAAGCACCTCATCCTGCACCTGAGAGCGACTGAGCTGCATCCTCAAAAGCTGGTTTTCCTCTTCCACTTTTTGCACCTGGGACACCAAGGCCTCACGGTCAAAGTAACGATTCGCATGGTCCCCAAAGCAAGGAGGGAGCATAAGGGAACATCCATCTATGGAAAGAATCCAAAAAAACATTAGAAAGGTGAAGTCAGGGTTCAAAATTCATAATTTGGTGAAAGAGTAAGCAAGAAAACCTATAGCCACAGAACAGCCTAAATAAATATTTACTGTGATCATGCTGAATTCTTATACAGAAAGGTTGCAGAATAACACTTTAAATACTCTCCCAACCTTTTTTTACTGCATTGCAATTAACTGTATTCAGATTTCATTACTTTAATGAGTATCATTCTCTTTAGAAAATTACACTTCTCTTTAGTAAAAAGGCCTTCATGTTGAACTGCTCCTTGAATGCTACCCCCCCCCCCCCCAAATGCTTGATGCTCCTCAAACAGAATACTCAACGAAGCTGGAAGAGCTGCACAAAGGGCAACCAAAACGATCAAGGGGTTGGATCAACTTCCCTACAAGGAAAGGTTACAACATTTGGGTTTTGTTAGCTTAGGGAAAAGAACAAGTAAAGGGGACATATATGATCAAGGAGAATAAAATTATGCATGATGTAGAGAAAGTAGATAAAAAGGTTTTTTTTTTTCCCTAATGAAGCTGTATGAAGGGAAATTTAGGACAAATAAGTGGAAAGCTAGGAAATAATTCAATTAAAACGTTGTTTGAAGATAATTTAATTTCTTCATAACTGGAAAGATATCATACGAGGGGGTATGCAAAAGTTTTAATGATCACCTTCTTTAAAAATTGATAGAAAGTTTATTTTGATTTGTAGTTGTTAACTTATCTCTATGTAGTCACTATCTAGATTTATACATTTTTCCTAGCGTATCTTGACTCTCTGAATACCTGATATTGTAGAAGCCTGCAGATTGCGCCTGATGAGGATTTTACACTTTAGTCACTTCTGGCACAGCCAGTCACAAAAATAAAGGACACAATGAGCTGATTTTCTCAGCAACATGCACTTAGGGACCAATGATGACACTGAGAAAATTTAATCAACATGCCATAATAACTTCTGCGTGATAATTATTACTTTATGATACCCCCTCATAAGGCGCAATCTGCAGACTTCTACAATATCAGGTATTTGGAGGGTCAAGATACGCTGGGAAAAAATGTATATAGATAGTGACTATATAGAGATAAGTTAACAACTACAAATTAAAACAAACTTTCTGTCATTTATTTAAAAAGGTGATCATTAAAACTTTTGGATACCCCCTCATAGTTCAACCAATGTGATCTGCCATGCAAATACAGCAGGAGTGCCACAGGTCCCCACATAATTTAAAGCAGAAGCCAAAAACCAGCCCCTTTTCCACACAGAACTACTGCATATCTTGCAAGACAATGGATTCATCCCATACCCATGAAGAGGTAGAGCCATGAAATGAGGAAGACCAGTGTCACTGTGGCAAGCAAGAGTTTCAGCTTCCCCCGCCATGGACACTGCATGATGATGGCAAGGGTCAAGTGGGCAGGCCTAGCCTCTCCGGAGCCAGCATTCTACACCCTGCAATGGAAGACAAACAGCAAACAGAGTGGTGTCACCAACAGCCTTGATTTCCCCCAGATACACCTGCAACACTTTATTGGGCTCAGCTTTTCAGAGCTGAAAATGCCCAAGGAGCAGCAAAGGAGGCATCTGTCCTACATGGAGAGACCTGCCCAAGACATTCTACACAGATGAGAGCATCAGCACCATCTCCTGTTTTGAAGTAAAGAGTCGACAAGAATCTCCACCTCTTTTTATTTCATGAAGCTCTTCTCGTTAGAAATCTCATTCATTTTCCAAATGGCCAGCAAGGTAATGGGGTGTCTTGCACCATGCCATTAAAGGGATAGCCACCAGAGTGGCTGCAAATGGTATCCAGGGTCACCAATGGTAACCTGCCAATCACAGTTGTGGAATCCTGGAAACCATTTCACAAAATACGCAGTAGATGGGGAGGAAATAGCCAGGTTCCTCCCTCCTCTCGCAACTCCGTTGGAGTGGCTGTTGATCATTTACTACTGTAATGGCCAGTTTACAAGCCAAATCCTGAGGAAATCTCAGCTACATGTCTGATTCTGTATCTGAACATGAAGCCTCTTTAAAAGTACCTGAACTAAGCAATTTTTACCAACCTCGAAGAGGCAAGATTGCATGGGGCCATGTCGGAGATAAAGACTACATTTTAAAGATATATTGCTAAAAATAATGCACACTGAAGACTGTTCACGTTTGCAGGAGAATAAGATGGCACTCATACATTTGGCTGTTTTTTACTGCCAATTCCATCTTCAAAAAAAGTCCCTGGCATCTTTTCAAGGAGTCAGGAGGAAAATGAGATCCTCCAAATTCACTTTACACAATACTAAAATGGACAGAGTCAACCCACTACCAATTTTTTTTTGCTGAAGAGAGACTTCCATCCCAGAGGAACATCAAGCCTGGGGTACTTGATACAGTGTTTGTTTGGAGATATGGGAGAGACACATAATCAACTCCTTGTTCAGCCAGGAAGCTCCAGGAATGGCCTTGAACAAAACATCCTCTCCCAAACAAAATTATTTTATGGGATTTTATTAGTATAATTGACACAACACAAGACATAAGAAGCATTTTATATACTAAAATGGGCTACAGAAATGATAAAACATGGATATAAGTAACAACATCTATAAAGAATCCCTTGACCAGTGTAATCTTACAAAACGAATCCCCAATCTTATCCCCAAAAAAGGTAATTGTTTTTAATTTCAACAGAGATGTTGATGTGGTCAGGATTCAGGCTCTGTTTTCAATGTGAGGTAACATTAAAAACTGCTCAGAAGAACGTGCTCCACATGTCATAAACAGATTGGGGTCTGGGGCTTTCCAACAAGGAAGATACAAAGAGATGTACAAAACCAAGGCCATTGAACTAGGTCAGCTCTTCTGTAAAAGATAGGACTCATGCCATCAGACTAGGAGACATCCTCCTGATAGCTCTTTTCAGGGCCTAGGGATATATTTTCAGTGAATAACCCACAGCAGTATGAACAGACATGGCAGGTAATTCAGCTTCTAGTCATCAGCTCGATTGATGGAGACCAGTAGAAAACTACATAGATGACTTTGTAGTGTGAGTGCAGGAATGTGCCAGCACCTCTCTCCCAATACTTTCTCTGTCCCTAATCCTGTACTACATATCAGCAAGAGAGCATTGCCACCTGGAAAAAAATAATAAACCTCTACAGCTGTGATGCTGGCAAAGAGACGAGAACTCTCAAAACCAAAAAAGCACAGAAGTTGTATATTCTTTACATCAACTGCTTGAATCAGCAATGAGGACAAAGGTGATAACTGTGACATTTAAATAGCTAGTTCTTCATGACCATAACTTCCTCCATGTTGCTTTCACTTCAAGCGTGCTCCCAACATGGAACTCAACCTTGCAAGCTTTGCTGTACCACAAGTCGGTTGCACTTCAAACAATTATGGATATTTAACTGAGCCATGACATCTGAACCCCACCCAGCAAAATTCCCTATGCATTTGATGTGCTGGTATCTACCTAGTGTCAGAAGCAGGGTTGGCAGTACCTATGCTACACTGTTCCCCATTTGAAAAGTGTCCTACTCCTTTCTGCCACATTGTTTGTTTATGCATTTATTTAAAATACTTCTGTATCACTTCCCAGCTCACAAGGGCTCCTGAGGTGATGAACTAATAACAGCCAATTAAAATAATGAAAAGATTAAAACTTTTTTTAAAAAAACACATTAAAATACTCTTTAAAAACTCCTACAAGTACAGTAGTCTAAGAACCATCCTGGACTTCAGTTTTAGAACAGTTCAAATGGCAATTTCAAACACTGAATAATACCATTCACTGGAGCTACAGACAAGCACACAGTCCTTACAATTCAGTTTCAAGGGTTCAAGAACCAGTAGATTTCTTCAGTAATAGGAAGTAACTTATATGTGTGTATATATATATATGCCAGTTAAGGTATGAGAGCCTGCAGAATCACTATAGAAAAGTCATCTTTGGGAGGCACAAAACAGTTTATTATTGTACAAGTATTAATGTTTTCATGAATAAATGCAACACTAAAAAATGCAAAATAAGGCAGAGAAAGCAAGGGGGAAAACTATAGGGAGAAAGCAAGGGCATTTTGTTTTTCATTTCCCCTGTGTGATTTTTTAACATATTTATTGAGAATTATTTTTATTTTATGTATTTTAACTGTTTTGGAATTTCCTGTCTATGTAGAACATTGATATATAAATAAAATAAATTATTGTTTATGGAAAACAGTGAAGCTGCATGTCTGACTGGCAAAGATTTTAAAGTTCCCACGTATAATGTTCACGTTGCTGCTGAATCTGCCCTTCCAAAAATATAATCCCAACAAAACAATTCTAAAATAAATCTTGTACCCTACTAATTAAAAATTGCCTTGTCAGTTAAATTAGGCCTGTGTTCACCAATTAATGGAAACTTTATGGCCTAAAAACAGTTTAGACAATCTACAGATTAAGTCTGCATCTCAAATGCATCATACCTGGTCATTCTGTAACAGCCTCTCTTAGGCTTGGGGATGGGATTATGTGGCCGCTACCTATATATATAGTCCTCCCCCTAATTTTGCATGGAATGTCACAGGGAGACAGAAAAGGCAGTATACAAACAAAGGGTGGCAAAGATTGCACCACACAAGCCTGCAATACTACAGATTTCAGCCATTTTCAGCTCTGGCCTTATCACAATGGGTTTGACTTTTGATATGGTTAAGGGTGCTTCACAGTGAACAAGTTCTCCACCTCTGACATGGCTCTCATCTCCACAGAACAGGAATGTTGTGTAAGGTCAACCAGGGCCACAGTAGCCAGGTTGACCAAATGTCATAACCGCAAAGGAGGACAAGGCTGTGTGAAATGTAGGAAAATGTAGGACGTTGCAAAATAAAAGCCACGCCAAGCAGGGAGGAAAGGGTGCCTTGGGCCTCTCTCTCCCTCCTGCGTGGTGTGTGAGGCATTCAGCTGGGTGTCAACCCTCTTCTGGGGTGTCATCCGGTGTGTTCTGCACCCCCCAAGTGATGTTACTGCTCATGATATTGTAATTTAAAGATATAATTTTAATTGTGCTAGTTCTTTATATCACAACTATTACCATGACATGCAGGAATTGCAATTAATGAGCAACGTTAGCATAAAAACACAACTAAAGATTCTGCATGATATAGGAAGATGGTGGGGTGACACCATGAGTTACTGCACCAGATGACACCAACCCTAGTGACACCACTAACTTATGGAATTTTAAGCAAGACAAATGCTTAAAATTGTACTTGACTACCAACAACACCTTGACTTTACATTTAAATCATTCCTTTCATTTGTCCATTGTGCTGAATTAAGGGGAAAACCCTTTCAACATTTGCATTGTGTCCTCAGGCAGCTTATTCCTGTCCTTTTCCCCTCCAAGAAGCAGATGTGTCTCAAGCTCTAGGTGGGAGTCTTGTCTGCTACTGATCCTAGGAGAAAAAGGACTTTAGAAGGATCCAACCTATTCCCCTATTTGCAGTGAGGACAGGCTTCTAAGGAGATGCATTTCTCAAAGGGCAACAACAAACATGTTGTTATTCAATGGGCTTCTTAGTCATGCTCAAGATGAAGGACATTTTGGAGGTCCTCCTGGACAGAAGGGTTGAAATGTAGGACAATTAAGATATGGAAAAGAGGACATCTGGTCACCTTGGTAGAAGCAAAAGAAAAGAGAACTAAGGTTAATTTTTCTAGCCTGAAAAAAACCCAGTTGACTTTGACTCTCCTTCAAGTGCCATCCAGAGGCACTCATTCCACCAGACTACTTCAAATTGTTTCCACCCCATCTAGTCGTTATTGAACCTGGAAATAACTGGTGCCTGAATTCAGTTTTTTTCCTCTTCCCACCTCATACTCCTTCCCTTTGTGTCATGTCTTTTATGTCATAGGCCTGAAAACAGAGACCGTTGGGTTTTTTTAATCGATCTACCAGCTATTCTGAGAGTACTGCCAGAGCAGGCTAAAAATACTTAAATAAATAAATAGTCAAACTTTCCCCAGATCATATTATGGAGACAAGCCTTCTGTGACTAAAAGTAAGACAGGTGAATGAATTGGAGTAACGTTACAGTGCTGATGGGAAAAGTCCACCCTATGGGTTCCATGCAGACCCCACTACTAATTTTGCAGTGCTCCCCAAGACACTCCCAGAACTCCCAGATTTCCTCACCCACAAAAAAATTGGGTGAGTTTGTTTGTTTTGCCCCCAAATTGCTCAAAGCACAATAAATATGCCTGAAAAAACATCAGTTTGCTTCACTTAGCTACGGTACCATCACTCCACCCCACTCAGCCCTAAAAAGGGCCAAAAAATTAGCCGTAAGAAGAACTGGAAATGATGTGATGTCTCTTCTGGTGAGTGGCTTTTGGAAGGTGGTAGACATTATCCCTTACATGTGCACCCCTGCATTAAGGAATGACATAAAAGGAACCCATCTACCCCATTGGTGAACAACTGAGGAATATTGATGATCCAAAAATATTTTTTGTGGTCCAAAAAATAAGCTTTCCAAACACTGCTATAAAGTGGCTGCATCTGACCTCTTTCTCCAGGGACTGGCAAGCATTAGAGAGAAGCAAGAGTTTTTCATATGATTTTTTCCTGCTTAGCATCTCACTGCTCATAAAGCTAATCCTTAAGCCTCCTGGCCTCCAGTGTGCCTCTTGCATTCCTCAGAGATCCAGCAGGCAATTACCAGCAGCCAGAGGCTCCCTTTAGGTTGAAGGGTCAGCGGTTAACCCAGGTGGAAAACATATTCTTGACTGCTCCCTCAGTTTTCCACATTTCCCTGCTCACTAGAGTGCAAAGGCAACAACATCTGCACCTTCCTATTAGCATCATGTATCCCCAAGGAAATCCCCTTCCATCCAGACAGTCTCTTGTGGTTTCCATGCCTTGCTTGCTTGCTTTGCACATGTGCAAAATAGGGAAGACCAAAAGCTTTTGAAACTTTACTCCTCTCCTATTAAAAGGGGGAGACAATATAGGCAGAACCACAACTCTGCAAAGAATTGGGGACTAGCACCTACCGGTACAAGAACTAGTGTTTTAAGAGGACAAGGAACATGAAAAGCTGTATCTTCCTTAAGCTTCTACAGAGTCAGCTACAAGCACTACAGATCTGTTATTATGAGGAACATCAGCATATGCCTCTCAGCAATATGGGAAGTCTGGAAGCAAGAATGGGCCTCTCCTATAAATGGTAATTCCTTTAGCCCTACATGTTTTATTATAGCCTGCATTCTTTGCTTTCTCTTTTACTTGGATATGGCAGGAAACCCTTTTCTGTTAATACCATACAATAGGGCTTGTAGACTAGGGACCTTATCACACTAGCCAAATCCTACTCAGAAATAGGATTTAAACTAGGTTCAAATTTTTAAAAAAACTGTAAATGCGGGAAGTTTTTGACACGTTTCTGCAAATAAGAAATAACATGAAAATAAACTGAAGATAAAACTGAGAAAACGGCAGGTTTTTTTTTACATTGGGAAGTTCTGAAAGTAAAAAGGTGCTGTTTCTCTCTGTTTTACCTTTGGTTTATTTTCACATTATTTCACATTTGCAGGAATGTTGTGTAATGAACCTCTCGCATTTGTGGGTTTTTATCTAGTTTAAATCCCATTTCTGAACAGGATTTTGCTAGTGTGATATGGCCCTAGGTCAAGAGATGTCCAATCCCAAAATGTAAAATGTTACTTCTTTGGACTACAGCTTTCAGGATGCTCCAGCCAATAAGGCCATTTTTCATGCTAGATGGGAGGTATAGAGAGCTATAGTGCAAAGAAGTAAATTTCCAAAACACTGTGCCACTCATGTCACAGACTCTCACTAAAATACTGATCATATCAAAGCCATATTCTGGGAAATTCCAGACTTCCTTGGAGAACTTTTCAGTTGCTGATTGTCAATGAGAAAGTCTGTCATAGTAGACAAATGTCTCTTCAGAGACAGGACTGCCAAAGACAACCCATCTTCTCCTGTAACATGTAAATGTAATTAAAGCATGGGTCGTGAACATAAGTCTTTATCACAGTAAGGTATAATTAAAAACAAACAAAAAAAACAAAATACAAGATAACAGACACCCAGATTGGTATAGTGGTTTGAGAGTTTGACTACAGCTCTGTAGATCAAGGTTCAATTCGCCATTCAGTAATAGCAATCCACCAGGCAACCTTGGGTGAGCTACACACTCTCAACCCCAGTAAACCCTGTGACAGGTTCCCCTTAAGTCACCATAAGTTGGAAATAACTTGAAGACACACAAAAACAATACAAGATAACAAGGATTTTTCAGGATAGGAACTCCACTCATCTTTTTACAGAAGACTATCAAGTCCTTTGGACAGGCCCTGAAACAGATCAATTTAGAATGTAAAAAGACAGTAGTTGATCACTGTTGTAGGGGAAAGGGTGTGTGTGCGCTCAAAAAGAGGTTATGCCATGAAAATGAAGATTCTGCCTGCAAGGACGTTTAGCAGTGATATTTGTGTAAACACACCCACATACCAACAGCGATAACTATGCTAAAGCAACTGAAGGAATGCAACTAGTGTGAATGACTCCAATTTGATTCCAGTTGTAAACTCAAAAGGTCAAGGTGGGATTTTATTTTGTGTCTCACTGGTTCACCCAGTATGTTCTGGATTCCAAGGCAAGTGCCTCCTACACATCCAGCTCATACAAGCCTATTTCATGAGTGAAGGGTTTATGTGTGTTCACATCTGTACCATTGCTATGGTATGATGGTGAAATCCTTCAGAACGAATCCCACAGTTGTGGTTTAGGAAAAGTTCCCCATGGCCTGATGGATACTAACCCTTCCTCTAACACCTTAGATAAGAATGCACAGAATTTACATTATCATTAACAAGAGCCAGTGGTTTGCGTGTTGGACTACAATTCTGGAGACCAGGGTTTGCTTTCCAGCTTGGCTATGAAACCCACTAGGTGACCTTGGGCTAGTCACACTCTCTCAGCCTCAGAGGAAAGCAATGTCAAACCTCCTCTGAACACATCTTGCCATGAAACCCCCATGATAGGGTAGCTTTAGGGTTGCCATAAGTTAGAAATGCCTTGAAGGCATACAACAACAACAAACATTACTGTTATTTGATTTCCAGTGGATTCTGACTTATCATGATCCTGTCCTAGGGTTTTCTCAGCAAGATTTAGATGAGGTTTGCCATTGCCTTCCTCTGAGGTTGAGCGAGTGTGACTTCCCCAAGATCATCCAGTGGGTTTCCATGGCCGAGCAGGGCTTGAACCCTAGTCTCCTGGAGTCCCAGTCCACCAATCACACCACTGCACCACCTCAGCTCTCAGTATTTACCTGCTGTCGACATTCTTTTTCTCCCCACCCCTTCAGTGTGTTTGGCTCTCTTCTGGAAAAGCTGTCTTGCTCAGGAGTGCAAAACAGTGGGTAAATCATATGAACAATAAAGCCATTTGCAGCCATTCCACTTGTTCAACACAGATTAAAGTGGCCTTAATTCATAACATAAACATTTTATATAAGGCAAGCCAAAGACTCTCATCTCTGTGCTTTTACTGTAGTGGGACCATTTACATGCCTAACCATAAGTCAAATGAACTTGCACATATTTAAGAAAAAGAATACAAAACTGTTGGGAAAGTCCTTAATGCATTAATGTTTGCCCATACATACACAAAAGTTTTAATGATCACCTTTTTAAAAAATTGACAGAAAGTTTGTTTTGAGCTGTAGTTGTTAACTTATCTCTATGTAGTCACTATCTAGATTTATACATTTTTCCCAGTGTATCTTGACCCTCCAAATACCTGATAATGTAGAAGCCTGCAGATTGCACCTGATGAGGATTTTACACTTTAGTCACTTCTGGCACAGCCAGTCACAAAAATAAAGGACGCAATGAGCTGATTTGTGTTTTTGAAGATTATATTCCATAACCTATGCCACAATCTGGATTTCTTTCTACAGACTATGGTCTGTGCTCAGTTGAGTACTTGCTACCATCAGGTTTCTGATTTGTTCTTCTTGGTTTGAGTTTTCTGATTTTTTTTCTCTCTCCTATGTTATACATGGTGAATCCCACCCCCCTGTCCCTTTAATGTATGTGTGGCATCCTATTATCTATGATTGTTTTTAAACATTTTCATTATCTGCAATATTGCTATACCTATTCTATATTTCATTTATGTTTACTTTACAAATAACACAACCTATTCCCCTTTTGATCTTTTCCTTTAGCCTTTGCTGTGATTGCTACACAGCTGACAGTACGTGGGATACGTATGACCAAATTCTGCCCAACAGACTGTGCAGTGGCCACCCTTTTAATTATTTGACTAAAGAGGCCTGGATTACTAACATCCATTCAGAATCCTGGAGCCTATAGGCATGCAGAATTTCCCTCAATCCACTACTCTGATGGCAAACATCTTTGGATGCCAGATTCAACCCCCTCCCCCTTTCGATCTCTCACACACACTGTGGCTAGTGCTATGGGGAAAATAGGTATTAAAAGGTCAAATAATTGGGGGGGGGGGGGAACAAAACAGACATAGAACAGACATTCTGTGTTCCAATTTGTTCTTTTTCCCCCTATAGCCCCCCAAAATCTGCAAACCCCCACACCTTCATGAATGCCAGGTGGTCATTTTTTGCTGAAAAGCTTTTCTGTGTTGTGGGAGGGGGAAGCCATAAAAAAGTGCCTTGGCAGCTGCATGCATAAGGATATGCATAGAGGGAGAGAGGAGGAGGAGGAGAGAAAACAGGACATAACTTTTTGGGAGGCAAGGGAACCATTGCTTTCCACTTTGTAATGTTTCCTCTGTAAGGGACATGCAGAACAAATAATGAAACCCATCACACAGCAGGTGACTGATTCACTGTGACAACTGCAACTCTTCCCTGCAGTGCTCCCCAGATGCAGAGGTCACTGATGCTCACACTTCCCAAAAACAGGAAAAACATTTGAAGGATGTTTTCACAGGGGCTGCCTGGATACAGGTCAGGCCACACTTCTCCCATCATGGGTTTTCTCCAGCAAATCTGCTCCGCGGGTGGGATGCCAAAAAGATCCCTCCCCCGGTTTCTCCAATTCTCCTCCCACCCTGCTGACATTCTCGAGTACACAGGTACAGCAAAAGTTCTCATTTCTTCATCTTTCTGATTAAGCTTAGCAAGTTTGAACTAGACGGGAGATCTCTTGACAGCAATACCATCAGTTAAGGGCAACTGCCACTTGCTGAAGACAGAAATATGTATGCCCAGATGTTAATCAACTGCAGTCCCCATCATCCCTCACAGTTGCCCATATTGGCTAGGAATGATGGATGTTGCAGCTAACAGCATTTGGTGAACCACGTTACACATTCTTAATACACACAACACTGAATTAGAATAGCCCAATGACCTGCATGCCCTCTGTCCCATGCTTAAAAGGTAGAGTTAAAGTTTCCCCTTGACAAGATTGTCTAGTCGTGTCAGATTGTCTAGTCGTGTCCCTAAACCGAAGAGCCAGCGCAACTCTATAATCATGTGGCCAGTGTGACTGAACAGTGTTACCTTCCCACCAAAGTGGTACCTACTTATCTACTTGCCCTTTTACATGCTTTCAAACTGCTAGGTTGGCAGAAGCTGGGACTAGTGATGCTTGATGCCTCAAACTGCTGACCACCAAGAGTCAGCGTCTTAACTGCTGAGCTACTGTGTCCCTTTTATCCCATGCTTAGAGCTTTTATCCCATGATTACAGCTTGGAAAACTTACATTTTGGGGTCTTTAACTCCCAGAACCCCAGCAGCCTATGCTACCATGGTGTCACTAAGGGGGTGCAGACCTTAAGGAGGAAGTGACCACTGCTCTTCAAACATTGCCACAGAAACAGGCTGTGGCATTTCTCTGCATCCCTTTAAAATGCTGAAGAGATGGGGTGAGTGGAGTGAGGCTCAGTGGGAGCAGAAAGGAGAGGCCCCAGATTTTTTTAAATTAGCATTTCAAATTTTCCCCAAAAAAAATATTTAATTGTTTTAAAAAAATTTTTTTTAATTCTTTTTTAAATTTTCTTTAAAACATTACATTTTACCCAATTTCCACTTCGACCACATTAAACGATGCCTATGTAATTACATTTAGGCTGTGCAAGTGATATTGTAACTTAAATGTATAATTTTCTTTTTGCTAATCGTCTTTGTCACAGCTGTTATCATTATATTCAGTGTAATGTCCAGGAATTACGATTTATGATTAACATTAGTACAACAAACATTACTGAGGATCCAGTATGGTTCTGTATGGAAGGATGTGAATGGTGTGTGTTGGGGGGTGACACTATGAGTTATCACATTGGGTGGCACCAAGTGTAGTGATGCCACTGCTATACTGGCTGAGTAAATTTGGGAACTGTAGTTTTTTTAAAAATTACAGTCGGCCCTCCTTATCCACGGATTTTTTATCCATAGATTCAAGCATCTGTGGCATGAAAATATTTTTAAAAAGTATAAATTCCAAATAGCAAACCTTGATTCTCTATTTTATATAAGCAACACCATTTCAGTACGTAATGGGACTTGAGCATCTGTGGATTTTGTTATCCATGGGGGTCCTGGAACCAAACCCTAGAGGATACCAAGGACCCACTGTAATTCATCCAAGTTCTTCCTATCCATAATATCTTTCTGGCCAGTTTTTGCAAACTCTCAGGTCAGGTGCAACATTTTTGGTTTTGACTTAAGCTACTACGAAGCAGGCTCCTTAAAAATGCCTACTTTATTAACTCACAATAGTAGTAGTAATAATAATAATAACAACAACAACAACAACAACAACCTGGAAATGGGGGAGAAAGAAACCTCAGAGGCTAGGTTCTTATTAATAATAATAATAATACATTTATATATTCTTAAGGCAAAAATTGCTAAGCTGGGAAAGAAGGAGCCAAAAGGAGCTTCAAGCAGGGCTGCATCCAGACTGGAGACATAACCCGGTTTGTCACCGCTTTAACTCTTTGTCTGGCTCTTTGCTATGGAATTCTGGGAGCTGGAGTATGTTGTGGGGCCCAGAGCGGAGCAGAGCTCCGCTCTGGGCCCACAACAAACTCCAGCTCCCAGAATTCCATAGCAAAGAGCCAGACAAAGTGTTAAAGCGGTGACAAACCGGGTTATGTCTCCAGTCTGGATGCAGCAGAGAGTGCCAGAGGGTCATTCCCAGGCAGCCCTGGGTTGTCCTTCTCAGGAGGGTAAACAAAGAGTTGGGCACTAGAGAGAGGGACCACCTTTTCCCTCAGGGGCTCTGGCCTCTGAATGGAAACCTGAGACACAAAACCTGCAGAAATAGAATCCAACAACCCGGTGTGAAACCTGATTAAATATGGTTCCCATTCCCTCCAAGTCTTCCCCCCCCCCCCAACCTCCACCTCTCCAGAGAGCTCTAGGAGGGACTGAGTTGTTGCTGCTGCTGCTGGCAGCCTGAGCAAGGAAAGGTGGGACTCCAGCTGCTCACCAAAAAATAACCCTGGCTAGGAAGGGCCCCAGGAGTCCTACAAAGTGCCCCCAACAATTTTCCCCTTCCTTGCCTCCTACCTGCTCCCGACCATGGGGCTCCTCCTCTGGCTTTGCCTGGGTCTCTGTTCAGCAAGGCTGCCTTTTCCTTCTTCCCTTCCCTCCCTCCTTTCCCTTTCTCCACGCCTCCCTTTGGGATCCATCACTCAGCCACTTTTCCCTTTTGTTAAGCCCCAGGAGCCCAGGCTTCCCATCCTGGAGGGGGGCCACCAAACTGGGTCCTCCTTTCCCAGGGCACGTCCTCCATTTCAACCTCCTGCCCAGGAGGAAGGCCAAGAGGTCCTCCATTTGGAGCAGGGCTCAGAAGCAGGAGTCCCACCTTTCTGTACAAATAATGCACAGCTGCCCATATATCCAATACAGCACATAGCTTTTATAGTAAGATCTATGCAGGGATAGCTGTGTTGGTTGGTCCTTTGGTCAATTCAAACAAAAATCCACCCGACAGTGATGCCTTGATTGGCCAACCAGAATGCACAATATCCTTGTTGCAACAAGTCTACTGCGCATTCCGGTTGGCCAATAAAGGTATCACTGTTTGTTGGATTAAGGTATATATTTTGGTGTTTATATCTCTAGGGAGTTTATCAGACGGGAGGAATTTCTCTTTATTTCGAATGGAGCCAATTGGAGCAAATTCGAAGTCATGTGAATTCGCTAGTTTAGCCAATTTACATGAATTCCAATTGCATTCGGAATGCGTTCAGAATAACTTCCCATTACCCAAAAATGACTGCCCATTGCCCGAAATTGTGTGAGATGCTTTAATACAAAATAACATAAAACTCATGATTGCGTTCAGAATTACTTCCCTTTTGCCCGAAATTGTGCGAGATACTCTAATACGCAATAACGTGAAATCCCATGATTGCATTTGGATTGCCATTAGATTATACTTCCAATTTCCATCGTGTGATAAACTCTGCCGAGTGTTTATAGCTCTTATCGATAGCTTTACAGGTAGAATGCAAAGATATAGCCATGTTAGTCTGTGAAATCAGTATGTAGAGAGATCTTATAGCACCTTGGAGACTAACTTTAGAAGTTGGCAGCATGAGGTTTCACATATTTACATCTGCTTCCTCAGGTGCATTTGGACTTAAGCAGACTGAAGTCTAGGGAGTTTATCAGACGGGAGGAATTTCTCTCTATTTCAAATGGAGCCAATTCGAATTCACGTAAATTTGCTAGTTTAGCAAATTTACGTGAATTCTAATTGCGTTCAGAATGCGTTCAGAATGACTTCCCATTGCGCGAGAATGACTTCCCATTGCTCAAAATTGCGTGAGATACTCTAATATGCAATAACGTAAAACCCATGATTGTGTTCGGAATGACTTCCCTTTTGCCTGAAATTGCATGAGATACACTCATACGCAATAACATGAAAGCCCATGATTGCATTCGGATTGCCATTGGATTATACTTCCAATTTCCGTTGTCTGATAAACTCCTAGGAAAGCTCATGCTGCCAACTTCTTGTGAGTCTCAAAGGTGCCAAAAGATCTCTCTACATATAGGTTTATATTAAGCTATACATTTTAGCTTTTACATCTCTTAGGAGTTTATCACATGGGAGGAATTTCTCTCAGTTGTGAATGGAGCCAATTCGCAATTACGTGAATTCGCTAGTTTAGCAAATTTACATGAAATCTGATTGCATTCGGATTGCATTCAGAATGACTTCCCATTTCCCAAAAATGACCCCCCATTGCCTGAAATTGCGTGAGATACTCTAATATGCAATTACGTGAAACCCCATGATTGCGTTCAGAATGACTTTCCATTGACCGAAATTGTGTGAGATACAATCATTCGCAATAACGAGAAACCCCATCATTGCATTTGGATTGCCATTGCATTATACCCCCAAATTCCTTTGTATGATAAACTCCTAGGAGTGTTTTTAGCTTTCCATTTTGTGTTGAGGACACCTCTGGTCACCCTGCCCCCTTCCAGAAAGAGGAAAGCAAACAAAAGGACTCCAACTAAAAGTAGATGAGGGAGGTGAACTGACTCATTTTCTACCCAGTAAGGGCTGAGTTAAAACAAACTACACTTCCCAGTATTCAACAACATGGAGTCGTGGCAGCCAAAGTGGTGTCAACTCAGGTTATTTCTGCAGTGCTGATACAGGCTCAGGCCCAAAATACACTGCAGAAATAATCCAGTTTGAGACTGCTTTAATTGCCCTGGCTAAGTGCTAGGGAAGCCTGGGAATTGTAGTTTATTGTGGCACTAGGCAGAGAAGGCTAAATGCCCCACAAACTACAGTTCCCAGAATTTCATAAGATTGAGCCAGGACAGTTAAAGCAGTCTCAAACTGGATTATTCCCGCAGTGTGTTTTGGACCTTAGTTGAGCTGAGCAGCCTCTTTCTTCTTCATCAACTTCCTCTTCATCTTCCTCCTCCTCCTGTCCTTTGCCAAGCGCTACTACTACATTTGCACCCAGTGCACTGGGTAGGTGGGAATGGCAGCAATTCCTGAAGCAAGTCTGACATGGCTGCCCCCTTTCAATTTTTAATTGGCCAACTGAAATGCACAATATACTTGTTGCACACTGTTTTAACAACTTGCCTGATGAAGAAGCCCATGGATCTTCGAAAGGTTGCAACAAGTACACAGTGCACTTCAGTTAGCCCATAAAGGTATCAGTGGCAGATTTTTGGAAAGAGCAAAGTTAACATGAACTTTCCCAGACTTGGAAGAGGAGACTGCATCCACACTGCAGAAATAACCCAGTTTGGCACTGGTTTAACTGCCCTGGCACCAGGCTATGGAGTTCTGGGAATTGTAGCTTGTTGTGGGCCCACAATACTCTGGGGCCACAACTACAGTTTCCAGAATTCCATAGGATTGAGCCAGGGCAGTTAAATCGATGCCAAACCGGGTTATTTCTGCAGTGTGCACCTGTCGCACAGGGTGACCAAACCAGATGCCCTCACCGCAAAAGGGAGGCTATTCAAAGGAAAATGTAGGAATTTACAAAACAAAAAGCTCAAAAGATTCCTATATATAAATGTAAGATGCATGCTTCTTAGTCGTGCTCCAAATGACAGAAAAGCCTTTTGGGATTCCTCCTGGGCAGGAGGCTGGGATGGAGGATGGGTTCTGGAAAAGAAGGAGGAACACCAAGTCTGGTCACCCTGCAGGGCGGTGGCAGGACCTTTGAGGATGAGGAAGGCGCTGGAATGCCAGCTATGCGGAGGCTGCCTCTACCTGCCTCTAGTTCCCCTTGCTCTTGGCCCCTGCGGAAGGAGAGGGAAAGAGACCCATTGAGAAAAGCAGCAAGAAATGGGGGGAGGGGGGACCCAGACTTCTGGCATCTCCTCCTGATGGTAGCTGCAAGCAGAGACCTGTCTGCTCAGGGCAGGCCTGGTCCTGTGCCTGTGAAAGAAGCAGAAATGTCTGCCCCCAGGATGCTATTTCTTTCCACCAGGAAAGGGCGAGGATGAAGCAGCCCCAGGGAGAGTTTCACCCAGTTTCCCAGTTGCAGCTTTTTTGCAGAGGGAATCTTGGTGGGGCAGAACCAATTCTGCCCCAGGGACACTTCATTAAACCCCCTTCGCCCTCAGATATTAACTACATTCTTCTGAAGTTGGTTGTCCGTGGTCCAAAACACACCGCAAGGATATTCCAGTTTGAGACTGCTTTAACTGCCCTGGCTCAATGCTGAGCAATTCTAGGAACTGTCATTTCTGTGAGATGTTTAGCCTTCTCTGTCTGGTGCCACCATAAACTATAGTTCTCAGGATTCCCTAGCACTGACCCAGGGCAGTTAAAGTGGTCTCAAGATGCATTATTTCTGCAGTGCAATTAGGCGCTGGTCTTTCTGTGTCCAACATGTAAACAACTACAACACACTAGCTCTTGGTTCTGAAGGGATTTTGAGCTCTACTTTACTCAAGCATGCTGGGCTCCCCACTCATTACAAAGAAACACAGGGCCCTTTCAGATTACACAATTATAGTACAGTATTACAATTCCACTTTAGCAGATATGGCTCTGTCTTGTGGCAACCTGTGATTTATAAATGTCATGAAGCACTAGACGGGCTTGCTGGCTAAGAATTCTAAGTATCCCTTACTAAAACTGGAAATCCCATGATTCCCTAGGATGAAAACATAGCAGTTACAGAAGAATCGCAATGCTGTGATTGTGCTGTGTGAAAATTCACTTCCTGTATTGTATCATCATGGGGAGGGGGGTATTTTACCATTTTTAATATTAACACTAAGCTGCCAGTTCTATTATAGAGCTTCAAAGTAATGCAGCAAGGCCAGTGTCACAATTAGGATCAAGAATGAGGCGTCCATCTTATGGTGTATGCCCTGTGATCTGTGACCTGCTCTGCTCCCTCTACGCTAATCACTATAAGCCCCAGATGCCATGGAAGCTAGTGTTGCTTAAGATTTGCCAGATAGTCTGACTGGTCTTGTTCGTGGGATGGAGGGAGGACTCATCCTTTGCCTGAGGCACAAAATTGTGTTGGGTGGAGGCAAAATGTAGCTACTGTATATACATGATTATAAGTCGATCTCATGTATACATCCTTTCATCCTTTAAATTCTTTGCTATCTGCCTCTAAATTTTACCCTCAGTTTATCTACAGGTGATAGCAAAATCCCTAATTTTGGCCCCTGACTTATGTATACATGGGGCCAAAAATAGGGATTTTGCTATGACCTGTACATAAACTGAGGGTAAAATTTAGGGGCATATAGCAAAGAATTTAATGGATGAATCAACACAAAACAATGTCAAAGAACTTATAAAATTCCATCAGACATAACTCTTTGTGCTTACTCTTAAGATTGGACGGACGAGAGAGTAGAGAGGGTCAGTGCTAGACATATTCTACTCTTGCTTTTCACCAGGAGATGGTTCCTTCTTTTAAATAAAAGTTAAGATACAGTACTTACATTGACCTGTGGATAAGTCAACTCAGTTTGGGTTTTTGGGGGGCTCGATTTTTTGACCTAAATTTCTAGATTTATACATGATTATATACAGTATGTAAAATATTTCAAAACATAAACAGAATGGACTACATCACTGCAAATTGATACTCCACCTGCACCAATTTACACTCTTCTTTTGGGTGGCCGGTGGGGAGCCCCTGCTAAAAGGAAACCAATGTGGCAGCAAGCAGCAAGAGCTTCCACCTACCCCTGATAATCAGCTTTTGCAGATAGTGTTTCGATGGTATAATATGCACACACTACTTGTATCCCCAAATGATCCACTCCACCCTATCAGCACTGTAATCTCATTTTGCTGGGCGTGTAGACCAGGACCAGCCAGCAATGACCCAAGACATTCTTCTTCCTAGGGTTAATTATAAATAACTCCTCCCATGTTGTGTACAAAAGCTTCTACTGTTTGTGGGAATCCTTCTTCAGCATTGTTCACCATGCCTGAAAGAAGCACACTAGCTTAGGGGATATAGGGCAAGATGCATGACATAGAGCTTTCACTACCAACACTTTCAGGCCACATTCCCACATCCACTCTTCGAGGCAAACACCTCATTCTGCCTAATAGTGCGGGCAGCTCCCAATTAAACCAGCATGATGTTGTAGTTTGAGCAAGCCTCATATTCCTGCTTAAGTATAAAAACTCTGGGTTACGGAGTCATGGCCGGCATCCATATTTTTTTGTGGGGCTTTCGGGCTATGTGGCCATGTTCTAGAAGAGTTCCTTTCTGTCATTTCGCCAGCATCTGTGGCTGGCATCTTCAGAGAATGTTTGCCTGGAAAAGGATTGGGTATATATATCCTGTGTGACCCTGGGAAGGGAGGAGTGATTTGCAAAGGTATTGTTCTATTGCTAATGGCAGCCCTCAGGATGGGAGAATGTGCAAAAGAGGATTAATGTCTGCTAAGTAGTGCTCATTGTCTGCTGGGAATTCTCTGGCCCCAGGCTGTTTCTCATTTGCATTGGTTGAGTCTTTGCTGTTCTTCAGGACTGGTAGCCAACCCTTGTTTATCCTCACGGGTTTCCTCTTTCCTGTTGAAATTGTCCAGGTGTTTATGGAACCCAGGTCTTTGGGCTACCTTAAGCAACTCCCACTCTCTCAGCCTCAGAGGATGTCAATAGCAAGCCCCTGCTGAAGAAACTTGTCAAGAATACCCTATGATAGGTTGGCTTTAGGGTCACCACAAACCAAATATGATTTGGAGGCACACAGTAACAACAAAAACAATAATAACAAGAAGTCCTGGACAGTATGGCCTGAATCCCATTGTTAATCCCAGGTAAGATAGAGCTATTTAATCAACTGAATTTATAGAAGGATTGGCTCACTATTCAACAATAGACTCCATCGGTTTACTCTAGCTGGGACTGCCAGCTTGATCCAGGCCAATGCATGCCACTATTACAACAGAGCAAATGGAAAGATTTCACAAACAAAATTGAACTTGGTGTTAAATATCTAAATTGAGGGAGGAGAGAACTGCAAAGTTTTCTTTACAAAATGTAAGGCTTATACTGAATGGGAACTGTCTGTATTTCTCTCTCTCCTCAAAACACCCTGTACTTTTTTGACAGTGCTTCTAGAAGAGTGCTCAGCACAAAATATGGGTCTCTGCTGGAACCACACATTAAGAAAAGCAGAGGAACCATTATATATAGGCATAGGTATGCTCAGACATACATCCTTCTCAGCATAGAATAGTTACAGGGCCATTAATAATTAATATCACAGCTATGATTGCACAAAACCCTATAAACTATCAGGCTTGTATGATCTACACAAGGAAATCAGGAATGGAAAGACCAGATCAAGACGGCCCATGGTGCTCTAACCAGCACTTTCAGCCCTAGGACATCAGTAAGTCCTAATTGGGAAGAATAAATCTCAGTGCTCACAATATAATTGACTATTTTCCTGGCTGTGATCTATCCTGCTTCAGCAGCTTCTTGCTTGGGTTGAACAAACATTGGCAGGAGTAAGACCAGGAATTTCCTAATAATGGCATTCTTTGTTACCAACCTACCATTAGAAGCATGCAGATAAGACTGTACACAGCATGTTATTGTTTTACTGCCCTAAACTTAACAGCCTCTCACTGTATGTTATTTACATATCCTTGTGGCATACAGCTGAGACGGATAGGAGATGATCTGATAAACCTAAGTGTATATATATATATATATATATATATACGTATATATATATATTTAAGTCTTATGACACTTAAGATAATATCTATGCACACAGACCAACTTTGGAGCATCTTTATTCTGTTCCAAAAGTATTGCATTCATCTGTAGTTACAAATCCAGATAGTATTGGGAGCCCTTTGCAATCCCATTCAGTCCAATAATACAAAATGGATGGGAATCTTTGTTGCCCTCCGGGTATCACTGAACTGCAGTTCCAATAATCCTTCAGTTACCATGAGCCCTCGCCATTTTCCATGTTAGCTGGGGCTCATGGGAGTTGCAGTTAAAGTATTTGAAAGGCAACACAGGGGAAAGCAGATTCCCATTTGTGCATGGCTCATTCTGTTGTTGGTGGTGGTGGTGGTTTGTTGTTTTTGTTGTTGTTATCCCACCTTTCTCCCAATATAGGGACTCGGGGTGCCTAACAAATTTAAAACAGTAAAAGTTAAAAACAATACAAAAGCATTAAATATACTATATAAAAAGTTTTTTAAACAATTAAACAATGTTTTTAAAGTTAAGAGCATTACACATTAAACATTAAAATGTATTACTTCTATTATATTCAGCTCAGTCCTGATTAGTATTGGGAATGGTGACCACCAGCAAGCGCCAGGTGCTGTAGGCTATATTTCAGAGGAAGAAACTGGCAAAAACACCTCTGAATATTCCTTGACTAAGAAAACCCTGTGGAATTCATGGGGTCATCATAAGGACACATACACACTTCCTCCTATAATCATTCTCTTTCTTGCAAGTACTCATCTTCAGGCAGAGAAAAAGAATGAACAAATCACAAATAGTTCTCTTTCGCAAAGTATAGCAGAAACTGAGTACCCGGTGTTGTGGAATTACAGATATTTAGCAATATCCCAAAATTTCATGAAGAATGGGAATTATGCTAAAACTTAAAGCAGTGGCTTCAAAAATGAAATCAATTGTTTAACAGAAATGTTGCAAGTTCCTCCTTAAAATATAACACAGAGAAATCACTTTGGAATGTAATCTGCCCACTGTGTCCCAAACTATCAAGAAATATAACTGACGACATGATACATGAGTTGAAGATGAATAACACCCACAGTTGGTGTTCACATATTTGCATGTGCACTGGCACTAATACACAACGCAGTGAATGTCAGCCGCCAACCCTAATGTCATCTTTGGGAAGAGATATTTCTGGCACTGTAGTATCCTAGCAATATACAAGTCTCTTGTGTGCCCTAAGAGGAGCAACCACACTAAAAATAGGGCATGAAGATAGGTGGTTAAAGCTATCTGTATTGCATAGCTCTGTAGTACTTTTTGCACCAAGTGTACTGCCTGTTGCATAGACAGCAATAGATAGGCACACTATATATAGGGGTAGATACTGCAAACAAACTCATAAATAGCCTCAAACCAAGTAAGCAGAGAAACCAGAGGAAGACATTTCAGAATTTTAGTTTTTCTTAGCAAAGGTTGGTCACTAATACAGCAAGGTGGGGCAAAAAGGAGAAGTATTTGTTAAATACTAAGTTGCACCAGTTGTCTTATACATTCTAGACTTCAAAATTTCTGAACCAATCTTATTGTAACAGTGCAAGAGTTATTTTTCTAAGGGCTGAGCTCATAATGCTATTGTAACAAAGAGTGGTGAATTGATCAGGTAAATTATAAAGATTATGTTTTACTTGAAGGATTAGGCAGCATAATCCTGCTATATTTTGGCACATATAAAAGAGTAATACTCCAAGAAACAATCATTAAAAGAGACATAATCAAGATTACTGGCAGCAGCCAGGGTGAAGTTATATAATGAAATATTTTAAACAACAGAATTTACTTTAAGCTTATCTACAGGACCAAAGTTGTATTTCAATTTCACTTCTGTCCAAAAGAGATGTGTGCCTCTGAAAAACGATTAGTAATATCACACCTACTGCTAGCCAATAGCATCACAGGGGGGCACAGGGGTGCAGACTGTACCGGGTGACACCCCAGAAGGGGCTGCATTTTCATTCACTTGTGTGTGCATGCGCTCCCGTGTGGGGCCACCTGCCAGAGGTCCCATCCCCCCCAGAAGTCCCAGACCCCCCCCCCGCACTGGGTGTCACCAAGTCGGGTGACGCCACTGGCACAAGCCACAAGATACTACAAAATTATTGACTGAAGTGTGACTTCAATAAGACAAACTGATAAGTAGTGCAGTGGTGACTCTTAAAACATTTTAAAACAATCCACTAAAACAATTTTCTAAAGAAAATGGCATAATGGATTATAATAGGGTATAACAGTGTGAGAGAACCAATGTGGTGTAGTGGTTTAAACATCGGACTATGACTCTGGAGAGCAGGGTTTGAATCTCCACTTGGCCATGAAAATTCACTGGGTGATCTTGGGAAAAGTCTCTCAGCCTCAGAGGATGACAATGGGAAAATCCATCTGAAGAAATTTGCCAAGAGAACCCTGTGATAGGTCTGCCTTAGGATCACTGTAAGTTGGAAACAAGTTGAACGTAAACAACACACACAGTCAGATATACATTGATTTTTAAATAAAATACTGCATTAATCAATTCCATTGTGTATTGTTCATACACTTACATTTGCATGTCTTCAAGGTTGACATATAATTACAATTTTACTCATCAGTCATTTTGAATACTTTTGTCAATGCAGAATATAAACTGACACAAATAGGAAAGTTAAGACATACTCATTAAGGCTCCTCCATATTCATAAATAAGTTTCACTTTTTTCAAAAACTTCTCCCTTTATATATATTCTCAACATAAAACCTGAGTTATTGCAGAAGCTGAAGTTTTCTATGTAGGCAAGGAATACACTCATCCCTCCATATTTGCGGCTTTGATATTTGCAGATTTGATTATTCATGGATTTGTTCTGTGGTTCTGTGGTCAGTGTCTGTCAGACATTGACCACAGAGTTGCACTGGAGGACCTAGAGTTGCACTGGAGGACCTAGAGATTCCTAGAGAGCTGCCCTCTCAGGTAAAAAAAAAATAATGTTTTTGTTATTTGCGGTTTTTCCACATTCATGGGGGTCTTGGACCCCTAACCCTAGCGAATATGGAGGGACAAGTGTAGTTTAATGGTAAATGATATGAATAAGTTAGGGTCAGCAGGAGCAAACAAAAAGGATATTGTGGCTGGAAGCAAAAAAAGGAAAACAGGAACATAGGGACTTGCCTGTGCCATGAGATGGGCACTGGACATCGGTTGAATGGTTTGCCTTCAAAATCTGACAGGAACTAGAGACAGGACCTTTTCAGTAGTAGCCTCTACTCTGTAGAACTCTCTTCCAAGAATATACAGTTGGGGATTTCTGCTTCAGCATTCAAAATGTGTTTAAAGATGTTTCAGACAACTTTTCATTTATGTAATTTTTTTTCATAAATATGTTACATGAACATATGTAACATATGTAAAGCCGCGTTGAGTCCTTATGTTGGGAGAAAGGTAGGATATAAGAAAAGTAGTAGTAGTAGTAGTTAACATTGTTTTTCTCCTGATCTAATTGTACTGTACAGTATTGTTGATTGTCCTTGGACTTATGATTAAGTGTTTAATACAATGTGAAGGCTTAAGACTCTCTTCAGGCTTTAGGGCTGAGTTCAGTTTTCTGGCACATTTCAGAGATGCCCAGTCCAATAGTGGGCATGTTTAAAGGCAAAAGGGTGGGACCAAAAATGTGTTGCTGTTATTGTTCTGTGCCTTCCAGTCATCATTTCTGACTTATGTTGACCCTAAGGCGACCCTATCACAGGATTTTTTAGCAGAATTTTTTGAGGGTGGGAGGGTTTGCCCTTGCCCTTCTCTGAGGCCAAGAGAGTTTTCCAAAGCCACCCAGTGGGTTTCCAGTGTCAACTAGGTATTTAAACTCTGGCCACCCAGTGTCCTAGCCCAACACTTAAGCTACTACAGCACACCAAAAATACTAGAATATTTTAGCAGAAAACTTTTACTGCCACTAACTATGCCTTGAAAGGCATTTCAGCCTTTTAGAATGAAGAATAATGCACACAAATATTGGGAAGCCACCCAACTATGGTGTCACAGAGGAAAAGAATATAAGGAATATGGCCATTTGGGATCATCAGAGAATTCAGCTCCAAGGAAGCCAGATTTGACACCAGTGCCAAGGTTTCCTACCCCTGTTGTTGTTGTTGTTGTGTGCCTTCAAGTCAATTCCAACTTATGGTGATCCTATTATGGGGTTTTCTTGGCAAGATTTATTCAGAGGTGGTTTGCCATTGCCTTCCCCAGAGACTGAGAGCATGTGACCTGCCCAAGGTCACCCACTGGGTTTCATGGTCAAGCTGAGAGCTGAACCCTGGTCTCCAGAGTCACCATCCCAACACTTATATCATTATACCATGCTAGCTCTCAGTTATATAAATTGTCCACAACTTTAAAAAGAATTTGCTCAAAAAGACAGCCTAAAATTGTTTCAAACCAAAAGACTCTGCTGCATCATGCTGCAACTTTTTGCTTGTTTTGGTTTTGCATACTTTGCCTTCACCTCTCTCTCTCTCAAGTATATATATTATTTTGAATTTTTGGGCCACTAACTGGATCTCATTGTACAAAGCCTGCTGATCGGTGTTGCATGTAGATAGTATATATAGTCTCTGAATCTTAGCTTTTCTCTCACTCCTCAAGACCTCAGCCCTCCTTATCTAGGATATATATATATATATATCTCTACATGGAACACCACTCTGCAAGTTTTTGTACAATTAGATCCAGTTGGTGGTCCAAAAATCCAGAATAAAATCAGTCCTTACAGAAAGATCTGTGATTTGTCTTTGCTTGCCCTTGAGGCAGAAAGGGCACTCTCAAGAGCTTCAGCCATGTCTTTCACTAAGAAGAGTTTCCATAGAGATACAGTACTTACAGGGCCACACTGCTGCACAGGGACTGAAAAGTATGGCGCCTAAGGGATGAAGTATTAATGGTGCAAAGCAAAGATCATAAATCCAAATGAAGTGATGATGGGATTCCAAACCACAACCGAGTGCCCATGCATTTTTTACACCCTGGTGAGCTGACTTATGCAGAACTGGGCTGTCTCACCCAGGGGGTCCTGACCAAAAAAATGAGGAAGCAACCCTGCAGTGAAATAATCCTTTCCCACCATGTTATTTGAAAGGGAAAGCCCTCTATAGTTTACAGGCTGTAAAATGAAAATGCTCCAATAACTCCTTACACAGACCAATAGCCTGAAAGCCTATTTAGGTCTTCCCTGTCCTGTGCCTGTAAAGCTTTCATATGATTAAGATTGTAATCCCATTGAAAACTCACACTCACTCCTTGAGTACAGTGTGACTTACATTTGAGTAAACATCCATGTCGCAAATTGGTGAAGGAACCTTTCATAGAATCAAATGGTAAATAATTCACCGCAGAGGATATGTGCTGAAAATGTGAGAAATGAAAGGCAAGCAGCATGCCTTATGCTCTGTGTCTTCTATTACTGTTGTTAGTTATCCTAAGCATGGATGACACAGCAGGGAGACGAAAATGGCTTTTTGCTAGCAACAATTTTTGGGCTGGCAAAAAGCCAGACTGGGGCCATGGTGTGTGATTGCCATGACCCCAATCTAGCTTTTTTCAGGGTGGATTCAAGCTACCCCTTCAGGGCAGTCTATTCCACCCCTAATGAAAGAAAGAATCTGGCAGCATGAGCTTTTATATACTTAAGTCTACTTCCTCAGATGCAAATTAAAATAATTACAGTACATGATTAGAATAATTTACATCAGATTCAAATCAGATGCTAGATCTAAGGGACTGGGTGTCTTAGTATAGGCACATATGCAGGGCAAGAACTCAGTATCTTTCAAAGACCATACACACAATTATACAACGTTTGGGTTTTGCTACACCTTCATCTTTACTATTGAATTAAGTAGTCCTGGATTTATACTAACTTTGCAGATTCATATGCAGTGAGGGTTCAATGTTACTAGACATTATTGTCAAATAGTGTCTTTTTTACTTTTTAACTGCTGAGAAGCCACTTTAACCTACATGTGACAGCAGAAAGTTGTACATTCACAAAAGTTTTTTTCACCATGAACGTGTAGCCAGGATGACTGAATTATTCCCTAGTACAGAACTCACAATGCTCAATGAGCTCATTTAAACAATTAGGTACTTAGAAATCATTAAATGGAGGTGGACTGTCCAAGAGCAGTTTAATCCTAGTGTGCATTTTGGACTGGATAATAATAATAATAATAATAATATATTTATTTATTTCTATTCCGCCCCTCTGAACAAGCAATCGGGGCGGAGTACAGCAGAGGTTAAAACAATATCAAGTTAAAATACCCCTTCCTTACCCTTACCACCCTCCCTTAAAAAAGAATTAAATCACAATAGAGTTAAAACATAATAGATTAAAATAGCAACACTCAATAGTAGGGAGCGGACCCAGTTTAGGTTGTATGGGGAAAAATGCAGGAAAAGATTTAAAAAGCCCTTAAAACCTAGGTATGGAGCTGGGGATATTCACATTCTCTGGGAAGGCTTGCCGGAAGAGATGCGTCTTTAGGGCTCTTTTAAAGCCTTCTAAAGATGTAATGAGACGCATCTCGTCCGGCAGGTCATTCCACAACTTGGGGGCGACAGCCGAAAAAGCCCTCTGGGAGGTCTGTACCAGCTTGGTCTTCATGGGTTGAAGCAGGTTCCTCCCAGAGGACCGGAGTGTGCGGGGGGGTTCATATGGGAGGAGGCGGTCCCTTAGATAAGATGCATGAAGACTCAATAATAATAATAGTAATAATAATAATAACAACATTTTATTTATAGCCCGCTCCTCTGTATCCAATCGGAGCAGGTTACATCAATTAAAAGATACAAGATAAAATATACATGACCCATACCCAACCACCCATCCTTTAAAATTGAATTAAACGAACATCAATTAAAACGACATAATAAAAATTACAATATATATATATTTTTTAGAATTTAAATTTTATTAAATTTCATAATGCAAAAAGAACAAAACATTTCCCGAATACATAATCATTTCCATATATAAAAATTATACTTTCCAGGATACAGAACAACACAAATAACGGTAAATTTAACTTCCTAGCTTTTTTTTCCCCTCCCTTTTTATTTCCTGACATTGTATATGATTCCATGCCAAGATGTACATACACTCGCAAATTGATGTAATGCTCCCTTTTAGCTACTCATATGGTGCATTCCTGATATCATCCCCAACCATATTTAAGGAAGGGTAATTTTTATATATAAAAAAAAAATTATAAAAAAAAATTACAATATAAATCAGCAACCCATTGCATGGCCATCAAGATCGAGAAGTTGATGAATTAAAGGGAGAACTTGACCCAGACAGAGCCGGGAGTTAAGGGCTTTCTGGGAAGGCCTGCCGGAAGAGATGCATCTTTAAGGCTTTTTTAAAGCAATCAGAAGATGTAATAAGACGCATGTCGTCCGGCAGGTCATTCCATCGCCAAAAAGGCCCTCTGGGAGGTCTGTGCCAACCTAGTTTTCATAGGCTGCAACAGGTTCCTCCCAGAAGACCAAAGCGTGCCGGGGGGGGGGGTGGTTCATATGGGAAGAGGCAGTCCCTAAGATAAGATGGACCCAAGCCGTGTAGGGCTTTAAAGTTAAAACCAACACCTTGTACTGCGCTCGGAAACTAATCGGCAGCCAGTGGAGAGACTAGAGCACCGGTATTATGTGCTCTCTCCTTGATGTTCCCATGACAAGCCTGGCTGCCATGTTCTGTACTAATTGAAGTTTCCGAGTTAAGCACAAGGGTAGCCCCATGTAGAGCACATTACAGAAGTCCAATCATGAGGTTACCAAAGCGTGTACCACTGACTCCAGGTCTTTTGGCTTCAGGAAAGGGCACAGCTGGCATATAACAGGCACTCCTGACCGTTGCATTCACCTGACTAGTCATGTGAAGCGACGAATCAAGAAGTACCCCCAGACTGTGAACAGGGTCCTTCGAGGAGAGTGTGACTCCATCTAGGACCAGAAAGTGTATTCCCAAACCCGGCTTCGGTCCTGTGACAGTTATTACCTCCATTTTGTCTGGATTAAGCTTCATCCTGTTTTCCCTCATCCAATCCATTGTCATTGACAGGAGAGATGCCATCTGAAGTCTGGGCCGACGATCTTGTCATGGGGAGATAGATATATCTAAAGCGTACTGAAGACACTGAGCTCCATGCCTCCGAATGATCTCACCAAGTGGCTTCATATAAATATTAAACAGCATTGGGGAGAGGATAGCACCTTGAGGGACACCACAATTAAGCTCGATCTTTGAAGAGCAACTGTCCCCAAGCCTCGCCCTTTGGGATCTCCCAGAGAGAAAGGACCAGAACCACCGGAGTGCGGTGCCTCTGATCCTCAACTCTCTCAGTCAACCCAAAAGGATGGAATGATCTACTGTGTCAAAGGCCGCTGAGAGATCCAAGAGCACCAGCAGGGTCACACTACCCCTGTCGATGCTCAGGCGGAGGTTGTCGGCCAGAGCGACCATGGCAGTCTCAACTCCATGTCCTGTCCTGAAGCCCGTTTGAAATGGATTTAGATAATCGGTTTCATCCAAGACAGCTTGGAGTTGGGAGGCGACTGCTCTCTCGATCACCTTGCTCAAAAATGGGAGCAAGGAAACTGGTCTGTAGTTGTTTCTGTCCAGGGGATCAAGGGAAGGTTTCTTCAGGAGAGGCTTAACAGCCACCTCCTTTAGACAAGATGGTAGAAAACCCTGAGGAACGCATTGATTGTATCCTGAAGGAATACTTTCAATGCGTCCCCTCCCTGGGCGACAAGCCAAGATGGACAAGGATCAAGGGGGCAAGTTGTCTTCCTCAAACTTCCAAGGAGCTTGTCTACGTCCTTAGTACTTGCAGGTTGAAATTCTTCCAGTAAAGAAGCAACAACGGAGTTGTTGAACGCCTCACCTATGGGCTCTGACAAAACATTGACATTCAAGTCGGCCCTTATCCAAGAGATTTTGTCTGCAAAGAAAGTGTTAAACGCATTGCAGCAGGCTGTTGTTGGGGCAAGTAGGGGATTTGGCACAGGTGGAATCCCCCACAACACTAAACAGCTCTGCTGAATGGGACTCTTTAGTTGTTGTGTGCCTCCAAGTACAGTAATTTATGGTTGGACACAACCTGACAACCTTGGCAACAGGGAACTACCTTTACCTTTTATCATAGGGTTTTCTTGGCAAGTCTCTGCAGAGGGGATTTTCCATTGCCATCCTCTGAGTCTGAGAGAGTGTTACTTGCCCAAGGTCTCCCAGTGGGTTTTATGCTTAAGCATGGGGACTCCAAGAGACAATTTGCTGGTCTAAAGAGGGAACTAAACACATGATTATGCATTTCAAACATTTTACAGACACTCTGTAATTAAGCTAATTTTCAGTAAGCCAAAACAAAACAGTTTACTGGCAACATAATGACCAATAGATGATTTTTAAATATACAGCCAAGGTTTCAAAGGCATAGGCATAGTTCATGACTTAATGTTGCATGTGAAGAGTACGCTCATGAAATGTTAACAGTGCAGCAATGTGATCAAAGATGCCAGTTGTTTTAGAGACACTAAAAGGTACAAAACATCAAATTTGAAATATATTTTCATATTTCATAATACTCCTTTAGCTGAGAACTTAAAAAACAAGAACAACATCCATTCTTAATGCACTACACCCCTCTTCAACACACACTTTCTCATCTCCCCAGCCCTGTGCAGAATAAAAAGAAGTCTGAGATATTATGGAGGATCTGGAAAGTATGGCAAAAGATTTTAATCAAAGAGAAGTGAGGTCAGCAAGCATTCATCTCTATACTATAATCATTTGGATTTTGTGTGTGTTCATACACATACACACACACGTATGCACTCACACACAGGCCTTCAAGTCACCTGTCAACTTATGGTAAACCCATTAATTTCATAGGGTTTTCTGGGGCAAGAGATAGACAGAGGTGGTTTTGCCAGTTCCTTCCTCTGAAATATAGACTACAGCACATAGTATTTGTTGGTGATTTTCCATCCAGGTACTAGCAAGTACATAGTACATACTAGCAGCAAGTACTAACTAGATTTGACCCTGCATAGCTTCTAAAAGATCAGATTGGATCTGATGCCTTTAGGGTCTTTAGGCCTAGGGAGGAAAGAAAAAAGCTAAATTATTGTCAGTGATAATAGCTCTTTTGCTACTGCTGCAACCATGGGGCTTCTGAGGTGAAAGCTGCCAAGCACAGAAACAGTTGTTCAGTCCTCTTATCTGGCTACGTGCAGGAGCTGAAAGAGATGTTTTTGAGCATTATATACAATCAGGCAAGAGCCATCAGAACTCTGTGCTTGGCTAGTTAACTTGAAGATAGGACCAGAAGGTGTTTCTGGTACAGTACAAGCAGTGAAGGGTACAGTAACACCAGAGCACACTCGCATGAAGCAGTAACAACAGGGATCATTCAAAATCTATTCAGGGCTTTGTTGTTCATTGTAATTTGACCTGGCTGGGAACAGAAATGTAGAAGACTATTGACATCCCTCCTCCTAACAATACTAGTCTTTGCCTTAAAGCAACAGTTTTCTTTGAGCCCAGAGTCAGAATCAGAGCATCACTCAGCCATTTTCACAAGCAGCAGTTCAATAGGACACTTCAGAAAGCACAAGCTGAATTTTCAAAAAGCAAGGGTGTGTGAAAGGTGCACTGCCTTCCTAAAGGAAAGGGTTTTGTCTCCAGTTTTTACCATCTCCCCCTCCTTTCAGTTTTTGTGGGATAAGCAGGGGATCAGAATGCCTTCACCATCTAGCTCTCGGTCTCTTAAGCTCCTTTCTTCCTGCCGTTCCTTTTGTTTCAAAGTTCAATAAACAGGAAGAAAAGGGAAAGGGTCTTGACAAATCCCATCAAGGCTCAGGAAAAGAGCCCCAATGCCTCCAGCTGACATGAGGAGTGCCCTGCTCTAATGAGAGGTAGGAGGAGGTGGCATCCAAGGAGAACAGGCAGAAGCAACCCTAAAGGAAAGAAGGGCTTGGAGGAGGGAGTTATTTACGCTGAATGAAACAGACAGATGCGCAGGCCTCCCACACTAAAAAAGATAGGAAATCATTTCCATTCTCCCCATGTTTGACTTGGGCTCCCACCTCTTGCATCCCAAGAGAGAGGCAGCCCAAAGGCCAACAGCTGCATCCAGCTGAGACTGGAATTTGCTGCTGAAAGGCTTTTGTGCAATGGATGCCTCCATCACAATAGCCAGGCAAACTCACACAAGAGGGTCAGAGTTAACTCTTTGATCACCATGTCCTCAGGGAACAAAACCAGAAACATCTTGTAACTACCTTTTTTTCCCCTAAGTGGCACCTGTATCACTCAGATTTCTGGGGCAGGCAGAAAGATCTGGTAGATTTGGGGTGGTCTGGAAGTAGATTGATAAGGGGTTCTGACTCCCAGCAGTCTGACTGTGGCAATTAAAAGTGGGAATTTAAAGAAAAGCAAGACACATCTGCTATGGTTAGTTTTGTACTATTTATTATTATATAGCTGCAGCATTCCTTTCCTGTGAACTACGAGTGTCAGTTAAGTTGTCCTTGATAAGGATTTTATACAGATCTACTGACCATTTTGAGAGTTCTGTATTAGAACACTTCATGTATATAGATGTGGATTATCCCCTACAGTTTTATGCAGTACAGGCAATCTGCCCTAATCCTCCATGTTTGCACCCAATAAGCAGATTTCAAGGTTCCAATGAAAACCAAGGAAGATGTTGCAATCCCAAAATCTACCCAGCTCTGTTTCAGATAAAGAGTCACAATCACCTTTAATAGGTTTGTTCAGCAATGTGGACTATTGTTCCAAGAACTTTGAAACTTATCAAACAGGGAAAGATCTTTCCAAGGAAAAGTGAGATTACTTACTACTATTTACTCTCCAGAGCAAAAGCATCATATAAAGCTAGGGTGGAAAAGAGACCAAAAAATAAAAATAAAAATTGATGAACTGTGCCCCCCACAGACAGACACTAAAATGACCAAATTCCAGATGAAAACTGGACTTCTCCAGTATCTGCAATGAACAAATTACAATTCGGCAGTACAAACAGGCTGCACAGGAGTCCAAATTTGTGTGATACATCTTGGACATTTCTGCATTTAAGGTGCTACCTAATCTATGGGCCTGAGCAAACATGCCATATGAAGCAGCTTTGGGCCACTTTGGAGGTGTGCTCTTTAAATGATGCATGCATCCTAAAGGTCAGAAGCCACAATGCTTCCATACTCCAGTCCTAAGGACTGGAGTGCAGCTTCTGGCCTCTTAGGACACATGCATAATTTAAACATCACACCCCAAAGTGGCCTGAAGCCACTTCATTTGGCTTGTCTGTTCAGTCCCTATTACAGTGGGGCCTTTTTATCTGCTGGGGTTTGGTTCCAGCCCCCCCCCCCCACCATGAATAACAAAATTTGTGGATGCTCAAGTCCCATTTAATACAATGGCATAGCAAAAATGTTGTCCCTTATATAAAATGGCAAAATCAAGGTTTGCTATTTGGAATGTATACTTTTTTGGAATATTTTCAAGCCATGTATGCTTGAATCCAGGTATAAAAAAATCTGTGGATAAGGAGGGCCGACTGGACGCTAATAATTACAGTCAGATCTTTTGGTCCATTGAGCTTGATCTCAGCTGTACCACAGGTGTGTGTTATTTTATTTCTCTAGAACACAAACCCAAACTAACCTTCAAATTATTTGCCACAAGTTGTAAAATGTATGACTGATTCATATCACCTCATTCATTAAGTGCATCTAGGCAAGTGTACCGGGGGGAATTACTTTCCAGAAGGTGGAATTGCTTACCAAAAATACAGTTCCTGAAGACAACAAAACATGAAGCAGACCCCTCCTCAGAAAGGCTGTGAAGATGACACCACCTTCTTTTAGGTTTCAGAAATAAAATAAGCACTCTGCTTCTGAAGCTATCAGATATGTGGATCCAGCAGGATTTCCCCCAACGTACCACGGAACTACATTGTATTTGGGTTGATTGACTACAACTAACTCTTTTTTCCTGAAAACTCATCACAGACTGGCACTGGTCCACAGACCACTAATCTGAATGGCACAGAACTCAAGAAACCCACAACACATCAAGGCAAGGTGCTATAGTATTGTACAAATACAACATGGGTTCAACACTGGTTTTTCAATGGCGGCAGCAGCAGAATATGTTTTACTATCAGACATTTCTTTTTAGGTTTTTCTCCCCTTTAGAGCCAAATTATTATTATTATTAACCTTTATTTGTATAGCACTGTAAATTTACAAATGGAAAGGAAAGGATTCCATACTAAGAGAGCTAATGTTACTGAAGACTTGTCAGACTAACAGCACAAATCCTACACATGTTCATTCAGAAGTAAGCCCCACTGTTTTCAGTGGAACTTACTCCTAGCTAAATGTGTTTAGGATTGCAATTTCAGATTATAACCCTATACACATTTACTCAGATTTATATCTCAATATCCAACAGTTAACAAAGTATTGGAAGAGACCACAAGCGGCAGTTCAAACCCTGCCATAAAGGAACTCACAATCAAAACATCCCCAACAGATGGCCATCCAGCCTCTGTTTAAACATCCAAAAAAGGATATTCTACCACACTCCCAAGGGATTGTGTTCCACTGTCAAACAGTTCTTACTGTCAGGAAGTTCTTCCTAATGTTTAGGTGCAATGGAAAAATGGGGAAATCATCAAAGAGGAATTCATACAAATAGCCAGTACGTGTTGGGATAAAGTCAGAAAAGCTAAAGCGCAGAATGAACTCAAGCTGGCTAGAGAGGTTAAGAACAAAAAAAAGGCTTTTTTGGGTATGTCCGCAGTAAAAGGAAGGAGGAGGAAACGGTTGGGCCACTGCGTGCAGAAGATGGCAAAATGCTAACAGGGGATGGAGAAAAGGCGGAATTACTCAACACCTTCTTTGCTTCAGTCTTCTCAGAAAAGGCAAAGGGTGCTCAACCTAAGAATAATGGAGCAGAAGACAGAATAGGGGAATTTCAGCACAGAATAAGAAAAGAGTAAGTCTCCAGGACCAGATGAACTACACCCAAGGGTACTAAAAGAACTGGGAATTGTAATATTGGAACCATTGGCAATAAGCTTTGAGAAATCCTGGAGAACAGGAGAAGTCCCTGAAGACTGGAGGAGGGCAAACGTTGTGTCCATCTTCAAAAAGGGGAAAAAAGAGGATCCCAACAATTATCGTCCGGTTATCGTCTGACATCAATTCCAGGAAAGATGCTGGAGCAGATCATTAAGCAGAGAGTCCGTGTACATTTAGAAGGGAATGCCATAATCACAAAAAGCCAACATGGGTTTCAGAGAAACAAGTCTTGCCAGACAAATCTGATCTCTTTTTTTGATAAAATTACCAGTTTGATAGATGAAGGGAATGCTGTGGATATAGTATATCTTGATTTCAGTAAGGCCTTTGGCAAGGTTCCCCATGACATTCTTGCAAGCAAGCTTGTAAAATGTAACAGGTAACCGTTACATGGATTTGTAACTGGTTGACTGACCAAACCCAAAGGGTGCTCAATAATGGTTCCTTTTCATCCTGGAGAGAAGTGACCAGTGGGATCCCACAGGGTTCTGTCCTGGGCCCAGTGCTATTCAATATCTTTATTAATGACTTGGATGAAATTATTGAGGACCTAGTTATCAAATTTGCAGATGACACCAAATTAGGAGGAGTAGCTAATACCCCAGAGGACAGGATCAAAATTCAAAATGACCTGAATGGACTAGAAAGCTGGGCCAAAGCTAACAAAATGAAATTCAACACAGACAAATGTAAGGTTCTGCACTTAGGGAGGAAAAATCGAATGCACAGATATAGGATGGGGGATACCTGGCTGAATGAGACAACATGTGAAAAGGATCTAGGAGTCCAAGTAGACCACAAGTTGAACATGAGTCAACAGTGCAATGCAGCAGCTAAAAAGGCCAATGCAATTTTAGGATCTAGGAGTCCATTTAGACCACAAGTTGAACATGAGTCAACAGTGCAATGCAGCAGCTAAAAAGGCCAATGCAATTTTAGGATCTAGGAGTCCAAGTAGACCACAAGTTGAACATGAGTCAACAGTGCAATGCAGCAGCTAAAAAGGCCAATGCAATTTTAGGCTGCATCAATAGAAGTATAGTGTCTCGATCAAGGGAAGTAATAGTGCCACTCTATTCTGCTTTGGTCAGGCCCCACTTGGAATACTGTGTCCAGTTCTGGGCACCACAATTCAAAATGGATGTAGAGAAACTGGAGCGTGTCCAAAGGAGGGTGACTAAAATGGTGAAGGGTCTGGAAACCATGCCCTATGAGGAACGACTTAGGGAGCTGGGAATGTTTAGCCTGGAGAAGAGAAGGTTAAGAGGTGATATGATAGCCCTGTTTAAATACTTGAAGGGATGTCATATTGAGGAGGGAGCAAGCTTGTTTTCTCCTGCTCCAGAGAACAGGGCCCGGAACAATGGATGCAAACTCCAGGAAAAGAGATTCCACCTCAACATTAGGAGGAACTTCCTGACAGTAAGGGCTGTTCGACAGTGGAACACACTCCCTTGGAGTGTGGTGGAGTCTCCTTCCTTAGAGGTCTTTAAGGAGAGGCTGGATGGCCATCTGTCGGGGATGCTTTGATGGAGCATTCCTGCATGGCAGGGTGTTGGACTGGATGACCCTTGCGGTCTCTTCCAACTCTTGATTCTATGATTATTATTATTATTGTTATCATCCTCTTTGAATTGTGCCCAGAACTGGACACAGTATTCCAGGTGAGGCCTGACCAAAGCAGAATAGAATAATACTATTATTTCCTCAGTCTAGACACTATACTTCTATTGATGCAGCCTAGAATTGCATTGGTTTTTTTGACTGCCGCATCACACTGTTGATTCATGTTCAACTCGTCATCTATTAGAACTCTTAAATACTTTCACATGTAAAGCCAGGTGTCCTCCTTTCTATATTCGTGGATTTCATCTTTTCTTCTGCTTAAGTGCAGTACCTTACATTTCTCACCTACTAGTAAAATTCTGCTTTACAAACTGCTTTTCAGCCCCCAGCTTCCTTTTGCTCCTTGTCCTCCATCTAGCCGTACATGTTGAAGGAGAACACAATGGCTTGGACTATCCTCACTTTAGTGTTCAGAGTTATGTCTTCACACTTTATGATCTTCTCCATAATCTGTTCTGACAGCAGCCTCTTGTCCTGAGTGCAGGTTACACATCAGGACAATCAGATGCTTTTTAATGGTCTCTGCAGGAAATGCCATCACTGAACTATCATAATACATACTGTGCTTAATACTGTAACTATGTATTACAAATATGGCAAAAAGAAGAAGAAGAAGAAGCCACCGCCTGGGATTAAAATGGAGAGTACTAAAACAAGCAAGGAATGAAAAAAAAATGTAATGGGTGCTTACCCAAATATATCATTTTTTTCAACTGATAGAAACAGTGAAAAATATTTTTGAGTTTTTAAAATATTTTTTCACTGTTTCCATTAATTGAAAAAGTGATATGTTTGGACCAGCACCCATCAGATTTCCCCCCCTCCCCAATTCCTTGCTTGTCTTAGTATTGTTCATTTTCATCCTGGACTTTTTTTTGGGGGGGGGGCATATTTGTAATACATAGTTACATACGTACTTTAACATCATGTACCCAGTGGGGAAATGCTGCTTCAAAACTTTTAGTAGTTTATTAAGGCCTGGAAACTTAATAAACTTTAAACAGACTATGGAAAAAATGAAGGTAAGAAATTTAAGACAAAGAAGATATAGCAGTAAAAAATTCCTAAAGCCTGCCCCCTTTCATGTGAGTTTGTGTGTGTTTTTGTTATTGTTTTGTACACAAGGTGCTACAGAATTCTTTACCTTGAAACTGGAATCTCAGCCCGACAAAGACTTACAATTACTCTCAAAATATGCTCATCAAGCAAAATATATCTTCCCACCTCTGTGTATGTTTGCATACACACATGCCTTTAAGTCACCTGTCAACCTATGGCAGCTCCATGAATTTCATAGTGCTTTCTTAGGCAAAGAATATGAGGTAGTTTTGCCAGTTCCTTCCTCTGAAATATAGCCTTATAGCAGTGGTATTCATTGGCAGACTCTCATCCAACCACTAACCAGAGCTGACCCTACTTAGCTTGCAGTCCACAGTGTCTATCCATTACAAAATGCCAAAAAGCCTACCAATATCAACAAGCGGGATGGGACACAGAATAGAACTTTGTGAGGAAAATCCCATTTACTTCTTAATATCATACAACAATTTAATACAGTCATGTTCTAGCTAGAAAACGTTTAGATGCTTGCCCTTAAGGATATGTAACATCATCCCAATAATTATCTTCCCAGAAACATGCAGTAACAACATTCAGATTTTACAATGGAAATCTTCACAGCAATTTCTTAAATCACCTAATCCATTTCTACAGCATCTTGATTTACATCTGTGCAACGTTCAAATAGCTACAGTACTTTTATGTTTGGCAACTGGACAACAGAAGATGATACAACCTGTCCAAGCTTGAACAGTTAACAGATGTGGTTTTTGGAAAAGAAAACAATAGCACCATTCACCTGGAAAATGCACAAATACTAAAATCTTAGCATTAACTCACATGCCTTTTCAGACTGTTTCAGCATTCTGGAGCTGGCAAAGGTACAGAAAACACTACCCAACTGTTGATTGTTCAAAGCCAAGAATGCAAAGCCAGCGGTTCAGGAAACAAAAAAGATACAAAAGGTGATGACTACAGGAGGTACTTCAACAGACACCTACACAATAATAGGGTTAAGGGAATCAGTGAAACATTTTGTCCATACAGAGGCACATCATAAAATATGCATGGATAACTGTAGTCATTAGATGTCACCATCATCAGCTGGAATCAACAGAATACCAACTGACTCTGACAAGCCATAAGGGTTGACTTTAGGTGGAACAAAGATACAGTTGCTATACAGACAGGCTTATAACATCAGCAGTTGGTTTACAGAGTCATTGCACATGAGTCAGAGGTGAGCTGGCAGTCATGGATCCTTTACTACAGTCTTTTCCAACCTGATGCATAAAGATTGTTTTATTATTTACTACAGAACAGCCTTCCTTTGTGTTATCCAGAGGTTTTGAACTGCAGCTCCCAGCAGCTAACAAGGACAATGGTGAGGGATCATGGAAGCTGAACTCTAAAACATTTGAAGGGTGTCAGGTGGGGAAACATGGCTACAGAGTAACAAAAGGAACCATCTTACTAAGCTCTAGTCTAAAAGATATCTATTGTTTAGTAGTCAGAAGATCTCACTCATGAATGTGTTTTTTATAGATGCAATTTCAAGAATACCGGTATGTATTTTTGGAAATGTACTCACCTTATATTGATGTTTGTGCCTAGCCCATGTTTATATCCTATGTAGTCTCCCCCTTCCTTCCTTTCATCAGCACACCTTTTCAAAAGCCAATAAAAATTTAAAAACAAAAAACAAAGCAAGTGCAATTATTGTGCTACCATCTTTCTAGACTTTGGAGTTTATCAGACGATGAAAATTGGAAGTATAATCTAATGGCAATCTGAACGCAATCATGGGGTTTCACGTTATTACGTATTAAAGTATCTCACGCAATTTTGGGAAAAAGGGAAGTTATTATGAATGCAATCATGGGGTTTTACGTTATTGCATATTAAAGCATCTCACGCAATTTCGGGCAATGGGCAGTCATTTTCGGGTAATGGGAAGTCATTCTGAACACATTCCGAATGCAATTGGTATTCACGTAAATTCGCTAAACTAGAGAATTCACGTGAATTTGAATTGGCTCCAATTGGCTCCATTCAAAATAAAGAGAAATTCCTCCCATCTGATAAACTTCCTTGAAAATTAGGCTTGTAAGGCTGTAGGGAGCAATTTCTGATTTATCTTTCATGTGTTAACTAAATCAATACATTACTAGCGGTAATATAATCTAAAGCAAAACTGAAACTAGAGGTATAAGCATGCATGCTGAGACCCATGAAAGGAAAGATTCATATAAATCTATAAATCTATGTTATAAAGAATGGAGAAGGTTAAATACAGATACCCTCTTCCCATCTGCCAATTTGCCTTTACAAGCCCACCCCATATCTCCCTTTATGACAATATGCTGGCAAACAAAGTTGGGAGAAGGCATTTGCCACAGCCTAATCTTTTTTAGAAGAATGAACAAAAGCAGTTTGCTATGATAATGTCAACAGTGATGGTGGGTTTAACCTTTTGGAAATGACAAGGAACAGGTGGTACCTGCTATACTGGCCCAGATAAAACAAATACTATTGGAAGAAATGAAACTCACATGCATAAAGCTGTCCAATCTAGTAAAGCTAAACGACAGGATTGTTGCCAATAAGGCAACCTGTATTGAGGGGTGGTAGAATATTATCCAGTCAGCACAGCACCCTGGCCAAAGTCTCTTCTGAAGTACAAAGAAAGATTAACACAGAACCTCAGGCCCTCTGCTTTTACCACAACTAACTGAACCATTCCTGAATATAAGCATATTGGCATTAACAGAAAGTGACTCTTGGATACATGGGTCAGAAAGGTACTGAATGCATCTAAAGACAGCTGCCGATAATAACAGGTGTCGATCACCAACACCTCCATACTGTTGGCCCTCTACATTTACAGCTTTGACTTTTGTGGATTTGAGTCTCCTTCCTTAGAGGTCTTTAACCAGAGGCTGGATGGCCATCTGTCGGGAATGTTGGATAGCCCTTGTGGTCTCTTCCAACTCTACAATTCTATGATTATTTACAAATTCGATTAATATGTTCTCTCTAGGAATCTCTGGGTCCTCCAGCGCAACTCTAACAGAAGTTGACCACGGAGCTGACTGGAGGACCTAGAGATTCCTAGAGAGGTGTTTCCCAGGTTAAAAAATATAGTTTTTTTTTATTATTATTTGTGGTTTTCACACTTTCACAAGGGTCCGGTGCCCCTAACCCCAGCAAATATGGAGGGCCCACTGTACTCTTAAAAGCTAAGCTAAAAGCACAAGGCCACTTGCTATTTCTGTGCTTCCCCTCCTTTTAGAGTTCTTTGTAGATTGGGATATTTTTCAAAGAGACTCTAAGAAGCCGAGCAGAGCCCTTTAATCTGTTGCCAAAGTTCAGGTAACATTTTCAAGGTCACATTCACTGGCGGAAAGTCCTGAATTGCTGTCAGACAGAGGGAGGCAGGAAATATATAATGGGAGAACAGAGTGTAACAACAGGTAAAACCAGAGATTTATTTTGGAAGACATACAATGAAACCTCTAATGCATGCTATGAGGAGGGACTATGTTAATAGGGATCAGATGCATTGAATGGACTGATGACTTTAATGGATTGATCAGTTTGATTAATCAGTTTAAAAATCTTAATGATCTTAATACTAAAAAAGCATTCTTATCAGGAACCTGCCTTATAGCAGGGGTCAGAACCCACTGAGGTCATGCCTCCTTTAGCATACCTTTATTGTGTCATGCAAGGGTGGGCAAAGTACAGACCCCAAAGCCATTTTTTTTACTGTAGGGTCTCTTCTCTGTACACCCTACCACACTGATTTTTTAAAAAGAAAAGTAAATCACTACAGTTTTATAATAACTTCTACAAAACTGCTCAACCTGCCCCCACCCCCCAAAAAAACCTGACATGGTTTTCTAGTCACTTCTGGACTGGACATTTTCAGTAATTTTTGCATGGAAGGTGCTGGTATGGCCTTCAGTGGATCTGTGTATGTGTGTGTAAAATTGCTTCTTGGACTGACAGGGTGTAGTGCTTTCTCAAGGCTTACCTGTTCTAAAACATTAAGTGCCTCTCCTAACGCTTAGTTAACAATAAGCTTTAAACTAAAATATGATGACCCCATCCTTTTATCCTACCCACAACTGGTATGTGTCCCAAGAAATCTTATCTGAAACAGAATCCAGGCCTCACCACAAAAGTTTCTTCTCCTCTGCCTTTGGTCTGTTCTGTTGATTACTGTCTAACCCACAGATGGGAAAACTTCAGCCTTGGGGCCTAATTCACCCTGCCATGGCTCCTCATCCTTCTCATACACCCCCTGCCCCCACGAAGCCTTCCTTCGTGGGCATCCATCCCCACCCAACAAGGAAAGTGAGGACAAGAGCTGGCTTTGCTTTCTTTTTGCCCCTCTCATTGGGAATATTAAAAGGCAAGTGAAGATGGCTTAACAACCAGGGCAAACAAGCACAAGAAAGTAGAGATTCTGGGCAAAGATACTGGGTGGAAGTGGGGAGTGAGGGGAGACACAAGACAACAACCAAGTAGTCCGATTCATTGCCAATAGGTGGCCTTCAACACAGCACTCAGGACAATAACAAAGCCAAAACCCCACACCTGGTCAATTCTGCCTAGTAGCAATAATCTGAGATTTCAAACAAGAGTCCTTCCAACACTCTCTGAAGATAACAAGGCTTAAACATACTACATTCTGCTTGCAGTGTAGACGTTTTACTCTGATTATGGCCCTTCTATAAATTAGGCTATCACAAGACAAATATTACTTTTAGTGTAACAATTTTTAAAAACACCAACCAGATAAGGTATTTGCCCTACTTTCTCACCAAAAAAAAAAAAAAAAAATCCCCTGAGATGGTCTCTTTTGTGCATGCACCGTTTAAAGCCAAGAAAGAACACTTTCGCCTTTGCAATGCTATGGTTCAAACAACATTCCATATGTGTATAAATATAAGCATTATCTCACTAGAGGTGAACTGCTTTTTAAGAGTGACACAAATCTGACTTGCAGCCTAAAATAGAAAAAGATGTGATATGATGGCTGTGTACTATGAATGGGTCTTTTAAAATCTCTCTGGAGTCCATGCTATATTTGCAACTTCAATGGACTGTATTTGTTGAATATGAAGGCCCAGATAAACATGGTACGGCAGTCAACACTAATAATTAGATTTTATATTTATTAAATGAGATGAATTTGAGAATAATTGGGTTTTAATTTTAAAAAAGGTGATACATGTGTATTTATGACTACTAGTAAGGTATACAAAGCTCAGCACTTCATTCTCTCTGGGTCGCAAAGCAGAGCAATAAAACTCAGAGGTTATACTATAAAAGCCAAATAAATGAAGCTCTGGGAGCAAGCTGCTTGAAATCCCAACATCAGTGTCACTTATATATATTCTTGTTTTCTTTCTCTGCACAGTTCATTATGCCATCAAAAAGTCAGAAGCCCAGGCTTCCTGCCTTGCCACAGATTCTCATGCATTCTTGGAATATGTTCAACTATACAGGAACATGTGGTCATACAGATTATGCTGGACTGCAGTCTGATCACAACTGAAACGTCACAGATTCCCCACCTGTCCTACAGTATTCCAGTTCCTTAATTTTTTTTTCACAAGTAAAGAACAGAGGAATCTACAAGCAGTTCAAGTGTGGGAAATCCAGCAGACTTCAGATAGTGCTGGACAACTCTCATCATTACCGACTGTTGGCCATGCTGGTGGATTCTAGTTTCTAATAATTAGGAACACAGGAAGCTATCTTAGAAAAGAATCAAATCTTTGGTCCACCCAACCCATTAATATCAATTATCTGACTGACAGGCAATGGATCACCAAAGTTTCAGGAAGGATACTCTCCTTGCCCTACCTAGACATACCCTGAAATCTCTGCTGATCCCCACCATCTAAATATTAGCCATGCCTGACCCTGTGTAACATCCAAAATCTTATGAGATCAAATGTATTTGGTTGGTACAGTGGCAGGCATGACAGGTGTCACATCCAGTGTCTTCAGCAATGAAAGACATTTCAACAAAAATTCTTTGCCCACAAATGGGCTACACGCATGGTACACTGAGGATGCATTGGAGCTTCATGTTTACCTTGCATGTCTGAAACATCAACTAAATTACTGTACATCCATTGGGGCCTATTTAGCTTCTGCAACTCTAGCATAAAGAAACTAGGACATTTAGGGGCTTCACTCAGACTTTCAGAAATATGTTCAGTGAAACGGAATGCATGCAGTGCTGGCAGGTGAGATGGCATACATGTCCACCATTCCCAGTACACAAGTTAAAAATTAACCACAGGGTGGCAGCAGAATTGGATGCAACAACCAGCCAGCTAACCTTCACAATAGCCAAAGAAAGCAGTCCTTTGCAACCTAACTAATACAAAATGCTTGAGGCTTTATTGTACAGGCAGGTAGATGTATGCATACACACTACACCTGTGGGACCCACGCTAAACCCACACTTCAGGTGCAGCAAGTCCAGAAAGCAAGCGTACAAGAATACCCTGACATTTTTCATAAGTTCTCGAGTAAACATTTGTGTTGTTAATAAAGGTGAATAAAAACATAACAAAGATTGTGATAGGTTTTCACCCAGTATCAGCATCTGCACCTCTCTTTTCACTGTGAAGAATGCTACTATTCAGAGCTACCCTAGTCTAGACAAAATGTATGGATCAAAAAGAAGAAGATAGAGAGTTTAACTAGTTATATTCTCTATTGGGTTCTCTACTATGGTCAATAAGGGGACAGAATCAAAATCCTTATGATAATAAACTGCACCTGACTACATTGCCACTAGATTATTTCTCTGTTAGCCCACTGCAGCATAAACAACAGTGATGCCTTAAACACTAAGAAATGTGCAAGTTCATTGTGTAATAACATCCTAGTTTTATGAAATGTCACAAGGCTTGTTTTCAATAATGTTCTATTACCCTCACACTGATAAATACATCAAGAAAGGCTAAATAACATCAAGACTGGTTATAGGAAGCATTAAACAAAAGATCTCGGATTCCCACCAACAGTTGCTTTCTTATTAGCAAGGGTACAAGAATAAGTTTATTTCTTGGGATCATGGAAACCTCATGAATTTCATAGGGTTTTCTTAAACAAGTAAGTAGTTTTGCAAGTTGCTTCCTTTAGAATATAACATATAACATCTGATATTCTTCATGGTCTCTCTTCCAAATACTAACCAGGACTGACCCTTAGCTTCCAAGTTCAGACAGGATCTAAACACTACATTAAATACAGAACATGCAGCTGACCTTGTTTCCTTTAGTAATCTAGATCTCAACTACAGAACACATGGCTGGAGAAGTTTAGCCCCCCCCCCCCCCAGCTCTTTGCACCTGTTTAATATCCACCATGCAACAGGATCTTAAAAGGAAACTGCCAGGTGAATACAAACTGGCTGCACTGCTGCTTCCAAAGTGTTAGCAATCACAACTAGAGTATACCCACTGAATAAATAGCATTTACACAAGTGTTGACTTCAATTCAACTATTGACTCAATGAGTCTACTCTAGTTGGGACTATCAATTGGATTCAAACCAGGATATGTCTAGGGTAATTTCTCCCTTTTTATTTAGTGAAATCATATCTCCTTCACCTCCAGGATGTTCCAGGTTTATCTAGCAAAAGAGAACATCTATGGTCAACCAGGATGCTCACAACTTTAACTACCTCATATAACTAAATTGTTGTTGTTGTTGTTGTTGTTGTGTGTGATTTCCGGCTTAAGGCAAACCTATCACAGGGCTTTCTTGGCAAGTTTCTACAGAGGGTATTTGCCATAACTATCCTCTGAGGCTGAGAGACTGTGACTTGCCCAAGGTCACCAAGTGGGTTTACATGGCTGAGTCAGGATTCAAATCATGGTCTTCAGAGTAACAGTCCAATGCTCAAACCACTACATCATGCTGGCTCTCCACATAATTCATAGGATTATTTCATTTGTACACCTCTGTGAAACACAAAGATAAGCTTCCTTGGACACATGCAACATATTTTTCTCCATTCAGGACTGGATTAATAACTCTCACTTCACTGAGACTCAGGGGCAGAGCTCTCAAACAGACCAGTGCTTGAAACCTCCTTATTAGAAATTAACCACTGAAGAGAACACTGGGGGAAAAACATTTTGGTCTGGGCTGTATTTAGCTGTACTCTTTGTGTCCCTTCCAAATACGCCAGAACAGAACTGTAAGATGAAGGTCCAAAACATGCTGCAGAAATAATCCAGTTTGAGACTGCTTTAACTGCACTAACTCCTGGGAATTGTAGTTTATTGTGGCACCACAGCTCTCTGACAGAAGGCTAAATGTCTCACAAACAGGGCCATTAAAGCGGTCTCTATTGAGCCAGGGCAATTAAAATGGTCTTAAACTGGATTATTCTGCAGTGTGTTTTGGACCCAAGTTAGGTATATCTGTTGTTCTTGTGTGCCTTCAAGTTGTTTCCGACTTATGCCAACCCTACCATGGAGGCACGATTTGTTCCAAGGAGATTTGCCATTGCCATCCCCTGAGGCTGAAAGTGTGTGACTTGCCCAAGGTCACCCAGCGGATTTCATGGCAGAGCTGGAAATCAAAACCTGGTCTCCAAAGTCGTAGTCCAACACTCAGACCAGTACAACACGCTGACTCCCAGTTAGGTATATAGCTGCTGCAAATACATAAGGGCAGCCTGACCTTAGCAGTGGAGTGGAGGCAGCAATTTCAGGAGAGGGAAGAGTTACTGGAAGGGACCACAGCCAAGGAAACCTCTGCCAGCAATAGTGTTTGTCCAGTCCGGCTACCTCTTGAGATATTATTACTTCTGATTTAATGCATGGCGCCAGGCGCTGTGTGGCATTAAAATAACCCCAACAAACGGAATGCAAAGGGATTTTGTAGCACTGTTGAGACTAAAGAAGCAGCATCGTTGCAAAAGGATCTTCTTGTAGCACCTTTAATTGAAAGAGAGAAGTTGGAAGCATGAGTTTTGGTAGAGCCGAACCTAGCAGCAAAGGGATCTTGGAGCACCTTTGGGGAAATAACCCAGTTTGGCACCGCTTTAACTCTTTGTCTGGCTCAAGGCTATGGAATTCTGGGAATTGGAGTTTGTTGTGGGCCCAGAGCGGAGCTTTGCTCCGCTCTGGGCCCACAACAAACTCCAACTCCCAGAATTCCATAGCCTTGAGCCAGACAAAGAGTTAAAGCGGTGCCAAACTGGGTTATTTCTCCAGTGTGGATGCAGCCAGCTGCTTCTCCTCTCAGTTTCAGGATCCCTTCCCTCTCCAGATAAACACCATGCTGACCTTGCTCCAGGAGGCACCACCGGCCCCTTCTGCTGCTGGCCCACAGGTAGCCACCCCTGGCTGCTCTGCCACCCCTGGGAAAGGCTGGCTGGCCAGACAGCTGCTCTCCAAACCAGGGCCACCTCCACGATGCTCTGCCTCCTCGATTCTTCACATCACATCCTCCTTCAGCAGCAGCCTCAACCGAGACAAGATATCTATAGGTGTATCTTGAGAGAGAGAAAGAGAGAGATTCATATATACTGTATAGAGAGAAGGGATGTATACATATACTATATACACACTCACAGCCTTTCTTTCTCTCTTAAGGATATATTTCTCCTCTCTCTCTCTCTCTCTCTCTCTCTATATATATATATATACACACAGAGAGAGAATACAGTATATCTATCCCTAAGAGACAGAGGAGATACAGCTGTATCTAGATATCACCCTTCTCTCTCTCTCTCTCTATATATATATATATATTCCCCCCCTCTCTCTATATATATATACATACCTCTCTCTGTATCTAGATATCCCCTTTCTCTCTCCACCTCTATATATATCTCCCTTCTCTCTCTCTCTACATATATATGTGCCACCTCTCTCTATATCCCCATGTATATATATACAGCATATCCCTTCTCTATCTACAGTCACTATAGTGTGTGTGCGTATAAAATATATCTCTCCCTCCTCTATATATTCACTATATGTGTGTGTTTGTGAGTATACTGTATAAAAAAACCTCTCCCCCCTCTCTACGTATTCACTATAGTATACAGTGTGTGTGTGTATTAAAAATCTCTCTCCCCCTCTGTATTCACTATATACTGTATATTGTGTGTGTGTGTGTGATATATATATGTGTGTGTGTGTATAAAGTCTACTCCCTTTAGATATATATTTACTATATCGTAAGAATCTTTCTCTCCCTCTAGATATACATTAATAACTATCTATATAGAAGGGGGGATATATATATATATATATACAAAGTATATTTTAAAACTCTCTTCCCACTATATACATATGTATTTTAAAAATCTGTCCCGGTCTCTTTCTCTATGCACACACACACACTATATATATATATATATATATATATATCCTCCTCCCCTCTCTCTGACATATATACTGTATATATAATCATTCTCCCCCCCTCTCTATATTATATACACACACAAACATATATATTTATATATATAATCTTTCTCACCTCTCTATATATACTATATATATATATATATATATAATTTCTCACCTCTCTGTCTCTCTCTATAAAATCTTTCTCCCCTCTCTCTATAAATAGTATGATATATATATAACCTTTCTTCCCTCTCTGTATATATAGTAATATATACATATATATATTCTCCCCTCTTTCTCTCTCTATATATGCTATTACCCCCTTCTCTATATACACACTATATATATATAGATAGATAGATAGATATAGATATACACATACTATATACTATATATATATATGTATCTAACCTCTCTCTCGTTTTCTCTCTCTCTCTCTCTCTCTATATATATATATATACATCTTTAAAAGCCCTCTACTCACTCGCCTCTTTACAGTATAAGACTCAAAGAGAGTACCATCAGTCCCCCTGCAGAACAGTCGGAGCTGTTCTGCGCTCGATTCCCTTCTCCTCTCCAATCCTCTCCTCGGCGCTCGATTGAGGACGGCTGGCTGCTTACAAACATCGCTCGGGGAGGGAGGGACGGCCGGCGTTGGCGGCGCATGCGCAGAAGAGGCGGAGGAGGAGGAGGAGGAAGATCAGAAGCCGCGTTGCCGGGAGGGGGCGGGGCCGTGCTTGAGACCCGGAAGTGCGTATGCGGAAGTGGCGACCAGGGGCGGAAGAGGGGGGGGGTCTGTGTACTGTAGGCTGTCATTCTCATTCTGCGTGTGTCGGTGTGAGGGTCGGGGGTCCATGGCTGGGTCAGCGGCGGCGGCTCCTTCGTGGCGCCTGCGGGGCCTCTGCCGCCGGTACCAGGAGTACGTGAAGCGGCACCCGGCGGCCACGGCCCAGATCGAGAGCACCGTGCGCGGCCTCTCCTACCTCCTCCCAGGTCTGGGGAACCCTCTTCTCCATCCTCGTTCCTTGTTTTGCTTTGCTTTCTATGCCGCCTTGCTCCCAGGAGAGGGACCCAAGGCGGCTCACAGGTCAAATCAGTTTTGTTTTAGCCGCTGCGGAAGATCCTCTTGCGTTTTACTATAGGTTTACTATCCTGGCTGTTTTGTTTTCTGGCTGCCTCTCCCCCCTTTACCTCCTTAATTATTTAATTGTTGTATGCCGCCTTTCTCGCAGAAAGGGACTCAAGGCGGTTTACAGATTTTTAAAAAATATATAGTTTTATTTTATCCTCTGCAAAAGATCTTGAATGGAATGGCTGTTACCTTAGTCGTTTTGTTTATGGCTGCCCCCCTCCTCCTCCTTCCCTCCTTAATTTATTTAATTTTGTATAATAATAAGTAAATAAAATTTATTATATCCCGGCCCATCTGCACTCAGGTAATCAGAGCAGCTTACAGCATTAAAAATTATACAAATCTCGTCTCCCAACCCTCCTTTAATATAGAATTAAACATTTTACACTTTAAAACTTGTTTTAAAATAATAATAACAATTTCAACAGTAAATAAAAACAAGCCAACAACACTAGCAAACAGCAAACGGGATCGATCCATTACTTCCCCTCTTCCTCCCAGAAAGGGACTCAAGGTGGCTCACAAAAGAAATAGTTTCACTTTTATTTATTTGTTTACTTATTTTATACGCTGCAAAAGATCTTGTGTGGCATGGTACGTATCCTGGCTGTTGTTGTTTTCAGCTGCCCTCCCTCGTTTATTATTTTATTAATTTTTGTATGCCGCCTTTCTCCCGGGAAGGGATGCAAGGCAGTTTACAGACAAAAATAGTTTTATTTTCTCCTCTGCAAAAGGTTGGCATCCTGGCTCTTTTGTTTTTGCCTGTCCTGCTTCTTCCATCCTGCCAGAATCACTAGATTTCTGCAATTTTTGCCGCTGTCAAATGTATGAGAGTTCAGCCCCAAACAGCAAAGGAAATAGGAATGCTCCTTTCTTTAGGTCTGGCTCTAGACCCCTGTTTTTGTAGGCCCTCTGTTGAAAAGGACCCTTTTAAAAAGAAAATGGATGTGTTTTGGGAGGCACCTTGCCTGCCATCCCCCTCTTTTTTTTCTGTCTGTTTCTCTGCAGAGCCTTGGAGTCCCCTCTGGGTCAAATGCCTGCAGCATCAAAGCCAGATTGTGCTGCAGATCCTCTGTGGCAAGTTTGATGACATCCCGCTTGGAAAATGCTCAGGTTACACTTGGTGCTGCTGGGCAGATCAGATCTTGCAGCTCTGCGCTCTCAAGCTGGTTAATTGGTTGCAACCTGCTAGGAGAGTTTACTACTTAATCCAACCATAAGAATGAGAATACGATCCTGCTGGTCTGTGTAGCCCAGCATCCTGCTTTCGTTGCTGGTCGGAGAAGTTTGTCATATGAAGCTTGTAAAGTCTACAGTCTTTCCGTTATTTGTCCCCAGCATCTAATATTATGATGTACACAGCCTTGGGACATGGAGGTTCTCCTTGGCTGTTAAGGCTAATGCTATTTGAAAGACTTAATCTTTTTGAACATGTCCAAGCTTCTTTTTGAAATAGTTTAGTCAGTGGCAGTAAACTTCATATGCTAGTTATGTGCTATGTGAGAAACCTCTTCCTTCCTTCCTTTTGTCCTCAATCTGCTGCAGACCAATTCCGATGGGTGACTCCTAGTTTGTAATGCTGTGTGATCTGGAGAAATATATATCCATTTTCTCCATACTTTTTGTAATGATTTAGCATCTTCTAAGGGTAGATATTACAGCATTTTTTACTTTCTGGTTGGCATTTATTGTACATTCATCCAGATCTGCGGTATTCTTTCTAAAAAAGGCTCACTCTTTATGATGTGGAAGCACTGTTGATCTATATAAGTTATGTTATGACAGTTACCATTGATTTATATAGTAGTGTTATGGCAGTTACCATTCTAGTTTCAATTATGCTGATCCTAAACATTTATGTGACAGCCATGTGACATTTCAACAAAATATCAACATCCCAGTCCTTAGCATCACAACCAAATCAGCCCCCATCAGTGCATATATGATTTTTTAAAATTTATTTTTTGCCCTCTGTGCATTACATGCTGATTTGCCTTACCATTGTATGGCCTTTGAGAAATTATGTTGATGTTTTCCATCGTCTGCTTGGATTCACCATTCTGTCATCTGTATACTTGGCTGGCTGTCTGCTGACTCCAGATAATTTACAGATAAGTTAAATTTGTTAATAAAGCTCAAGCACAGATCCTGGGGATCTCATAGTGTTCTTCTCTCCACTATTAAAGCTATCTGTTTATTCCTGTTACTTAGTTTCTGCTTCTTGACTAGTTACCAGTCCAGAAGAAGACCCTCTAAACCCCATACTCCTAGCTTTACCAAGGAAGCTGTGGTCAGGGACTTCCTTGGCTTTTTAAAAATCCAACTATAAAATGTGCATGGATCATCCTTATCTAGATTGATGATATTGTGGTCAAGATAACTACTGTATAATCACATTACACTATCTTAGCTTTTCTTCTTAAATCAATACACTGGACATCCCTTCTGTGCACAGGAATCTGTTTTCAAAATATGTTCCATATTAGGCTTTTCCAGATTTTGTAGTTAATCAGATTGTTTATGGCCAGCTCCTTCTCCAAGTCCAAGAGGTAATATACAACTTTAAAAAAAACACAACAGACTCTCTTTAAAATATGCAGAGAACTGTAGAAAAATGTTCAAAGGCCAAACTAAACATGAGGCATGTCTACAGCTTCACAAGGATGTACTGACATCTTGAATGAGTTTTATAACTAAGGTGGTGCAACCAAAAAAAGGCTATCCCCTGGTTCTACTGTTATACGGACTCTTAGTGATGGGACACATAGTAGAAAATAGTGTATTAAGGGCAGGTTGATATTGCAGCAATCAGTCTTTCAGGTATCTAACTTCATATCATTGTCACTGTAGACCTGACCAGGAAAATATTTGGAAACAAAGGAATTTGTTCATTATATAGTTGACAGTATAGATTCACACTTCCCATATATCTCTCAAATAAAATGAAAGTCTAGTTAGGGTTGTACAGTATTCCTGAAATCCCCTGGCAAAGAGATCCAAAGTGAAGAGTGATTATCTGTCCCTAGATAATAGTAGAGGTTTCCCAGCACTGACAAACCTGGACTGATGTTCTGTATGGGTTAAGAGTCTACAGAGTTCAGGGTATATGCAAGGTTCATTAGAAATTGTTAATGTCAGTTCCTGATAAACAGTATATAGATGTATTTGTTTCAATGATTGCATTAAAAGCTATTTCCTTCAGAGAAAGCACTGCAGATGGTTTTCAATGGAATATGGAGTTATGGCTCATATCTCACCTGTGCTTACTTCCCAGGTCGGTTTTCGGACTCTCATGAATTGTCTGAGCTTGGTAAGTAATGTTAGAGAATTGCTGTGGGCACCAAGTACTGTGTTGTGAATATACTATTGGATTTTATCAGAAGAGGGAGTCATGAGGTCATCTTGCAAAGTGAAGGGAATGCATACATGGCTGACATACATTCTAAAGGAGAAAGGTGATAATCTGAACAGGGCCCAAAAATTTCATCAAGCTTCAAGATATTGCTGACTGACTTCTTGAAATATGAGGAACATCTAGAACATTGCAGTGAGATGTAATGTTTTAGTGTTGGACAAAGACTCTAGGAGACAGTGTGTGAATTTTGAGAACCAGTGTGGTGTAGTGCTGTGAGCATTGGGCTAGGACTCTGGGGAACCATGGAAAATGCAGGTGACCTTGGGTAACTCATATTTTCTTAGCTTCAGAAGGAGGTAATGACAAGTCTCCTATGAACAAATCTTTGAGTCCAATTCATGGGTAACATGGGATGTATATCAAATCAACCAATCATTCATGTGAAGACAATCCTACAGTAGGGTCGCAGTAAGTCAGAGTCAGCCTAAAGGTACATAAAAAGAAGCTGTATAGAATAATTCAGGCACACTCTTAAAAGTAATTGCTACAAGAGTAAGCAACACAGTTCTCTTCTGTAAATGCAGGCTTAAACAGTGCGTTCTTAATTCAATGCTGGATGTAGATGGCACCAGCATTTACTGCTAGAAGATTTTAGGGAGCTTTCAGTTGAGCAGTCTGTCAGCACTAGAATAAAAAAAAGGGGGGGGGGATAAAAATGGGTAGGACAAGGAAAGAGAAGAGATATATGAAATTCAGACTTTTTCTGTTGCATGGATTTGGCTGTAATAAAATTAGTCCAGAGTTTGGGTAATCCTAAGTAATTTTCAGTGTCTTCCTAGACTTGGAAGAGTTTGGATTTCCTATATTTTCAGCTGGTCTGATGTCCGCTAAGTTGGCCTGTGGCCATCTCAATAAGTTAGGATTGTGCTCTTAGTTAATAATGGGCTGAGATTTTTACTGTTACCCATCTTTCTTTTTTTGCAGGTGAGGTTAGGTTGATGAGGCTGTAATTTGTAAATCTAAGATTTCTTGGGAATGTAAAGTATGCCTTCCTGAAAGAGGGATTCATCTACATTGCACAGTTATATTGATTTAAAACCACATTACCTGCCATGGCTCCATGCTAGAGAGTTCAAGGATTTGTGGTTTGGAAAGTACTTAGAATTATCTGCTAGAAAGATAGTGCTGTATTTCAGGGGAGTGAACAAGAACTCTCTGACTACATATCCCAGGATTCTATAGGACGAAGACATGACATATAAAGCAGTATCAAACTGGGTACTGTACTGGGTACTGTACTGGGTACTGTAGACACACAACTAGTCATGTTACTACCTAGCTATTACATATTTGAAAAATGTGTGACTGGTTATCTGAACTAAGATTGGAGTGAGATTTGTGCTGCCATTGAAGCTTTTTATTATTGAATGCCTAGGGCAGATATTTTTGAGTTGTATTTAGCCTCTTTAATTCCATGAAAATATATGCAAGATTTGTAGGTCCCACCTAAGGAACAGCTAGTGTCGGTCAGCAGAGGTGCTGCTTATCTCCCACAAGTCCTTTATATTTTTTTTCATTATTGGCTATCTTTGATCTCTTTTGCTTCTGCTAATTCTTTGCCACTTCCATTACAGTTTATGGAGCCAAAATATGTTTTTAAAGATAGCAATATTTTTCAGAAAAAATATAATTAACTGTTTTGAAATAGTGTTCCTGACAATAAAGTTAAACATACCAGCTGATAGATCATGCCAGGGACAAGACTGAACTAGATATGTTTTCTGTTCCTTTGCACTGGAGGAGTTTCAAAACATCTTTGTGCAAGCTGCATAATTAGGAAGATCTATAGAGAGATTGCAATGAAGTTTGCTCAAATTATATTCTCTCATTTGAAAGAGACAATTTTAACATCAGTGGCCTGTTTTCTTTTTTTATCACAACATGTTTTTGTGTCTTCTTCCCCTTTTCAGTATATTCTGCCTCCAATTTGTTGGTGCTGCTGAATGACTGGATCCTTCGAAAAGAGCTGCAGCAGTCCCTTCCAGTGGTAAGAATCATCTTTGTGCAAGAAGAGAGGGAGTCCTTTGTCTCCCCCACCCAAGGACTATAACTTTGCTCTTACATTCTAGCCTTTGAGCACATACGTTCTGAAGCTGTTAAATCTCCCAGCCTGTTTCTACTTGGAAACTGTAGTATGGAAAGACACACCATTCTGGAAAGCTGATGAAAGTTGCAGTTGTCTCCAAAAATACTTTAGAATGATAAAAATTCCTTGAGCCATTCAAAATACAGCCCTTCATTTAATCCAAATGTGTACACTGCTTTTTATGTAATTTACTTAGGTGGAGATGGAAGCCTCAGTTGATCTCTCACTGAAGTCAAGGTGGTTTGTGCTCCACTGGGTAGAACAGCCATTAGGTTCTGTCATAGATTTCAGCTTTTAATTTGGGATGAAGAGTGGAAAATAGAAAGCTCCAGCTATTTAGGGAATAGTTTGAAGATCTGGAGACAGTCACCGCCTCTCTCCACATAATCCGCCCCGCACACTTAGATCTTCTGGGCAACAGGTACTTAGGGTTCCAAAGGCTAAACTGTCAATGACCACAAAGAGGGCGTTTTCTTTCTCGGCCCCCAGCCTTTGGAACTCGTTGCCCCCTGAGCTCCGCCTGGCTGCCTCCCTTACTTTGTTTAAGAAGGGGTTAAAAACATACCTATTTGAACTTGCATACCCCTGATCTCCACCCCCCCTGAGATCCTTCCCCCCCTCCCTCTCTATTACAAGCTGCTCTGCTATATTTTTAATGTCATGTTTTATTTGATTTTTAATCTTGTATTGTTTTATATAGTTCTGTTTTAGCCTCTAATTGATTGTTTTAACCATGTATGTTGTTTATGTTGTACACCGCCCTGATCGTTGGAAGGGCGGTATATAAATAAAATTTTATTTATTATTATTATTATTATGAAGATTGGGATTAAGCCAACGTGAGAATTGGAACTGACAGTGTGATGTTACAGTCAGAATAAACAAATGGGCTAGGTTTGACAAAAAGTTGTAATGTTCAGGGTTTTCTGTTTAGAATTCCAGGCACTCCTTTCCACTCTTCTCCATCCAATTATCAGCATTCTTTGCCTTCCAAGCAAGCGCAGCCCACATGAGGTTGTTCTGTGTGACCTTCCCTTCCATTTTGATTTTGTTGCTGGGGGCATGTTCTGAGGACACAGTAGTTATACAGTATAATCTTGGATTTTTCCATTGATTTATGTGGGCAGATCTTGTTTCTTTTTCTTGGTTCATTTAAAAATAGCCTATAAGTATAAGCAGGAAATGAGCTATCTGTACCATGAGGTGATCCTCTTTTTCCTTTTTTCTTTTCCCATTCAGTTTTCATCCCATCCCAACTCTCAGCTTGTTGGTGTTGTCATCATTGTTTTGTTTGCAACAGTGGGATTCCCTTTAGAGTGTTTTTTCCTAAAGATTTTGTGTATCTGACAACTTCATGTATGCTGATTCATCCATCATATATTGTGTCATTTTAGCTATATAGGCTCAAGCACTCAGAGAACTGAATTGGAAATACAATGATTATGCAATTGAATTGTGCAAGCCTGTGCATATTTACCAAGAAGAAAATCCCACTGTGTTTATTGGAATCAAATAGAATGGAAAAGATGGAAGGTACTAAAGCTGAAACATTTTCCCTCAACATATATTGCTTTGTTTTTATTCATTCACATTCACACTCTTATAAGAGGTGTGTTGTTAATTAACTTAAAGTTTCACTTGGTTTAAAATCCACAGTCCAAAATAGACAGCCAAGAGAATTGTACAAGTAGGACATGAAAAAGAAACAGACCAACACTTGGTTACTTGCTCCCAGCATAACTTCTAAGATAAGTCTTTGCTACTTTTCAATTATGTTGTGCAAGGTCTATTGAAAAGCCTGTGTTCTCATAACATCCAAATTCCATCTGCATTTTTTTCTCATCCTTGTGTTTCAGTCATGTGACTCTGTGTATAGTTTCTGCACTGAAAAGCTACGTGTTATTTTATCCTTTTCACCGAATCTAAACATTAATTTGAACAACAAGAACAACAATAATAATAAATATTTATTTATAACCTACCCCTCTCTGTAGGCAATTGGGGAGGGGTACAACGAGTTAAAACAAGTACAGTTAAAAATGTTACAACCCAATCCCCACCTCTCACCCCCTAAAAAGAGATTAGAACAAATTTAAAAGCGAGTTAACAATACACAGTAAACAATACAATACTTTCAATACACATAATTTACTCAACTTTTCTCCATTGTGTGTGGCTGTGTGCTTTTTTTAAAATTGTGTGTTGGTGTGTGCTTTTTTCAGCTGTACACATTTAAGCTATTCACATTTTAAAATATGCAAGTTTTCTTTGTGCATTTTATTTCTTGGAAACACTGTATAAGCCCCCCCCCCCCCAATGTACACATGTTTGAGGCAAAGTTCACTTTTCCTTACAACAATGTGAAAATGCAACTTTTGTCAAGGCTGTTGTCCGATGAAATTTCTTTCTCTTCCTTCCTTTCTCCTTAGAGACCCTAGCAGCTCTGTCACATAAATCTGTGTTATTGAAGTTAGATGAGACTAAAACAGGGGTAGGCAACCCGGCACCCTCCAGATGTTTTGTAGTGTAAGTCCCATAATGCGTTATTTTCTGTTTCATGTAGCTACCAGCTTGTGGCATTGTTCTTAGCTCTCTTTGTCATCCTTGCCTTATTCCATAATAAATCTGTTAAGGTAGGCCCAGCTGAAAGAGTGTGACTGGCTGAGGATGGCCCCTCAAATTTTGTAAGATGAGTGTGGTCTTTGGCTGTGCTAGCTGGGTCTTATGAGAATTATTGTCCCAAATGTCTACAGGGCACCTAATTGCCAGCCCTTATTCAGAATCAAGTAGATGTGTTCCTGAGAATTAGTTATTTATAAAGGATTACTGAATATACTTTTGTATAAGTCTAGAAATTTCAGTCAAAAATTTACCCAAAAAATCTGGCTGGGCTTATCCACAGGTCTGGCTGGGCATTCTTACACACACAAAAAGTGGGAGTGGCACCCCTTGTCAGAGTAGATTGGCAAAAGATGAGAGCTTAGTCCATCCCAGGAGTACATAAAAGAAGCATTGACACCTACACCCACACCAGTACCCTTTTTGCCATGGTGACCCATGGGGGAAGCTGACCTTTTTGAGTGCTTAGGTGGAAAGATGGTGGCAGTGGCAGCACTTTGTCACTTCATCTTAAAGGAGTGCCAAGAGGAATCAGAATTTGAAAGATTTGAATAAGACATTTGTGTATATATGTCAACTTTTCTGCGTTATCACATTAAAGTTAAAAGCTGCAATTGCTTTGCCTTTCATTAGTTTTGCCATACAGTCAGCCCTTAGTATCCATACGAGTTCTGTTGCGGGAACACATCCTGCATGTTACCATAAAATGTTGTGAAATTAGATCTGCAGAACTGCATAGTCATGATGTTTGTGTGACAAGGCCAGGATATCTGGTGATAAATGTCCTTGAAGTGGCCAGACACCTAATTGTGTATTAGACTGCATCTGTGACTCTGTATGAATGATGTAATGTATAATGATATGTACTGGAAGGTTGCATCAACCAAGTGGGTATAAGGCTGAACTAATGTAAACAAGTATAGTTTATAGTTATGACTTACAGTTTTGAATAGTGGAGAGTCAGTGCAGTTGGAGTTTGTAAGTATCAGTACTGAAAGTCACATTCATGTCTCAACCTTGGCATGACACTGCAGGTGAAAAAACAAAACAAAACATGGAATCTCAAGTCCCGTAGTATTCAATGACTGTAGCTACATGTATGTGTGGCCATTGGGGTAATGGGGCTTGGTTTGCCTTCCTGCTCTCTTACTCCTAGTTTTGATCCAGAACAGTGCTGTCCAGGTTGTCTTAAGTCTCCCCAAATACTCACGTGTGTCTTCCCCTCGTAGATTCCTCCACTGGCTACCAGTTCAGGCCAGGCCTTAGTATAAGTTTTTGGTCCTAGTATTTAAGGCCTTACATTTTCACCTCCCTCTGTATTTCGCAACTCAGCTAGCATGGTATGTACCATCTAGAAACTTAAGATTTGCAGACAAAGGATTATTGGTGGTTCCACCAATGCATGTGGCTCTGTCAAGACTGTGAGCCTTTCAGGATCTGGCTTCACATTTGTGGAACAGTCGTCTTTTGTATCTCCAGCTAGAGAAGGATCTGATCCATTTTCATAAAGGGTGGACGACCTTCCTCTTCAACTTGCCAGATTAAGTTGCTGAGCATGCCTAAAGTGACTGAGAAGGATAGCGACTTTGTTTTTGTTTTTAGATGATGATGATGATTATCATTATTTTAGCATTTTATACTGTGATGTTTTATTGTTCATTTTTTATTGTATATGTTCTGATTTACTGCCCTTTGGTGGAAAGGGCATTATAAATAAATGTTGTTATTAACTGTCTAGAGACCACCTGAAGGCTTCTTCCAAAATGTATCCAGAGATGATGTTTTCTTTCATCAGCCTCTCTTTTTCTCATGATTTCCATTTTGTTGGCCAAACTAATAATACAATACAATACAATACAATACAAGCTTTTTAATATGTGGGGGAGGAGTTTGTGAGGCAGGCTTATCTGCTTTCCCATTTCCCCTCATTGTTTTGCTGTTAATGCATTCTTAATAAGGGATTCTACATCAAACTGCTGTTTATCTTGCCTGCTGTGGCAAAATCATGCAACTGCAACAGAATTGATTACAGCATCCTACTCTTTCCCAGCTCAAACTTTAATATGCTGTTTACTGCAAACATGTTGCTATAACCCAGCACCAGAAGCCTGTGTTTGTGCAGACTTCCTTCACCGTCCCCTGGATACTAATGCTGCTTAAAAAAAAAAAATCCAGCTAGTCAAAGCAAAAGCAGGAAAAGTAGGGCTGGGGAATATAAAAAGACTTTGTAAAAAGGAGCTGTTTTGTCAGAGGCTTTGTTTGTCATGAGGCATGCTTGTATTTAAAGCAACATAGCCCCTGTCAGCCTCAGCCAGTGCTCTTGGTTGCCTTTCTGTGTCTTGGCTGTTACTCTTTCACAAACCCCATCAAAAATTTGAGAGGGATTTCTGGGCTGTACAAGGAAACCAATCTCATTTCACCCTCTTACCTGCCTCTTGCTTTGCAGTCATTTCCTCAGCAGAAACTGCTAACCTGGCTGAGTGTTCTTGAATGCTTGGAGGTTTTTGCTGAAATGGGGGCAGCGAAGGTGTGGGGTGAGACCGGCCGGTGGGCTATCATTGTCCTCATCCAGCTAGCCAAGTGAGTATTGAATAGAATGGTGGAAAATATTATATGTGCTTGTGGCCCACCATCAAGATAAACAGGCAGGGCCTGTTGGCAAAGTTCAGAGTCAGATACAACAGTAGATCCAATGAAAATTAAATGTGATTGTGGAGTGAAATATGTAGGGATATCTGGCCAAACGTTGTAGGTTTGTGCTTTTTTCAACCTAAATGGATTTGTGAAGGATTGTTGAAGCCCACTTGCTTCCAACTTGTCTTCCATGTGCGTGAGCCATTCCCAACACTGGCTGTCACTTTTTGAACCTTCCAAACTCATTATAGACTCTCCTTTATATATATAAAAAAAGAACCCTTATACAGCTTCTTATGAGCCTGGGTTGAAAATGAGCAATTTCCGAAACAGGATTGTCTAACACAAAAGGTGTGTTTGATTATTAGTGTTTGTTTGTTTATTTCATATAGTGCCATCATTATACATGGCATTTTAAAGGTAAAAGTCCAAGAAAAGAAAACATCCTAGTTCCCTGCCCTCAAGCTTACAATCTAAAGCTCAAATGTGTGTGTTTTTAGCACTTTTTCTGTGAAGCTGTGGCTCCCATGTGTGCTTGATGCTTACAGATCATGTCTTACTCTAACCCACAGAGCCATCTTGCGCTTCTTGCTACTGCTGTGGTACAAAGCTGGCATCCAGACATCTCCACCCATTGTGCCACTAGACAGGAGACAGTCATTGCAACATAAAGGTACCAAACATGGGGCATTGTGAGTTGTCACCACTAGCATAGTCAGAAGGTGATATAAAAAAAAGGAAAAAAATTCCTTGAGTTCTTGATTTCTCTGCTCTATGCTAGCATTCATTTCTATTAGCCCTCAGCACATACCTTTTTTGCTGGTTTACAGCCTGGATAAAGTGCCCACATCTGTGCATGTAAATTTGGTTAAAGAAGATGCTACAGCTTTGAGAAAGAACTCAGCAAGAAAATAATATTCAAGTCTGGGAATACCTCTCGGCCAGTAGCTGATCATAATGGTCCTTTCAGTTTGAATGGAATAAAAAGGTCATTAGAGGAGGGCTGCGCAACAGCATTCTAGATATTGGACTGGAACACCTAGTATCCCATGCCATTGTCTATGCTAGCTAGGGCCAATACGTGTTAAAGTCCAACAACATCTGAAGGGCCACACATTCCCTATCCAATCTTAGCCACTGTACTGTGGGAAAGAATCTTGATGCCAAGAGTGGTAATATTGCTGGCTGTACAATTGTGTTCTCACAGACCCCTTTGCACTTCATTTTTCCCCCTTCCTTTAATGGGGGGGGGGGGAGTTTTCAGAGAACGACACCATCCCAGGAGCTATGTTCCCTTCCTCAAATATTAAAGTTACCATTCTAATGCCAGTCTAGATTTGTGCTGTCTGAATTTCTGTTAGACCAGCCTTCACAAACCTGACATCCTTCAGATGTTTTGGACTATGCCTCCCAGAATTCCTAACTATTACTTATGCTACATGTGGCTGATGGGAGATGAAGTCCAAGTCATTTGGAGGGCACAAAGGCACAGGAATCTCCTTTAGGTCCTATCCTATAACACCAAGAGGGTGAAACTCAGTGTCCTTTTCTAAAGGGGATGATATTACAAAATTTGAACAGAATTTTCTGGTGCCATTCTGGGCTTCACTAAGTGTCACAGGCTACCTGTGTGTTAGCTGGTGGGTGGATGTGCTAAGAAAAAGCTGGTGGCTGAGAAGTTGCCCTCCCCTGTCTGGCTCTCATCCGATGCTCCTCTTTCCTGACAGACATAGAGGGCAACTCAACAGGAAAGGAACAGATCTTTGTGGGGAAGCGCTCCAGTCGTGTCGTAAGGTCCCTTGATAGTAGTAAGTATCATTTTGATCTATCATGTGTTACTAGTAGGTTGGAGCTGGGTTCTGTGTGAGTTGCCCTGCTTCAAACATAGCCAAGCAAAGGCTTCTCAAAAGCCAGCAGCTGTGTTGTGACATACTGTCTTGCTGGTTGCATCAGAAGCATGTTATCCATGCCAAATCATGTTTTTGTCTTGCTTTCAGCCCCATCCTTGCACTCCAGACATTGGGGCGCACCTCAGCAGCGAGAGGAGAAGCAGAACCGAAGAGCAGTGGAAACGGACCAGCCTCCAACTCCTTTGGGGATCCAGGAAACCATTGCTGAGTCCATCTACATTAGCCGTCCCTTGGTCCACTGTATCCCACTCTGGATTTCAATGGATCTTGCAGTGTATCCCATAGCCACTAGAGAGAGCTGTAGCCCAAATGTCAACCACTCAAATCCTTAATACTGTTACTAATCTAGAGAATTTGTTCCCATTGACTTTTCTTATTCTATTATTATAGCATTAGTTTTAGTTGTGGTTTAGCAGCTGTAGGGTGTCTGGGTTCATGAGTATCTAGAAGTTGTTTGACTACACAGACTTTGCTTCATTCCTTAACTCTTGTTCACAGTGATGGGTTTAGGGGTCTGGGGACAGAAGTCTTGGAAGCCTTGGCTCCTATCAGGAATCTTGGATATTGCAAGGTGAGTTTGGAGAAAAGCACTTGAGGGTTCTGAATCCATTTTATTTTACCTTTATTTTGTTAGAGTACTTTAGTTCTCTGGTGATACACTTGTCCCCAGGTAAAGGAGAATGAATAACATTGCCCTGAGAAGCTAGCAAAAAAGCTGGATTGATTTTTTTACAACACAAAGTTTGCCTGGTTCTTCATTCTTGTTCTTCAAGATATTGAGCTGGGCTTAATTTGAATTTGATAGTTGTGGAACTTGCTTTTTGTACGAAGACTCAAACTTGAAACACATGAGTAAAGGTGAAATGATGAAGTTCCTTTTACTCGGTCACCACTAAGATTAGGGCACTACTCCCTAGCAAGCTTGAGGTCTAGCAGCTGTCACATTAAAAAAAAATGGGAAAGGGATTCGGTCTATTCTCTTGGGGTGAGCGAATAGTAATTTGCACTCAAAATAAATGCATTCACAGACAGAGACAGACACACTCCCCACGCCCAGCTTGAAGTCTTTGCTTTTTTCTTCCATAGTTTGAGTTTACTGAGTGACATAAAAGACCTCAACAAGCGTGAGCGTATCGAGCTTAGACGCCGGACAGTCCTTCTGCTGTACTACCTGCTGAGATCACCCTTTTATGACAGATACTCTGAGTGAGTATGCCCAACTGACTTCTTCACATGCCAGCAGAAACACAAACTTCCTTTCTCAAATAGGAAATACATTTCTAGAAGAGCAAGCTGTCCGGGTCCATAGAAAACTGTAGCTTGTGACTATTCATCACTCTGGAGAGGTTTTATCTGCTGCTATATTTCAAGGGACTTTTTCCTACTGAGGAGCAAGCTATTCTCATGGTCTCGTCTGTACTCTATTCCTGTAGGGGCAGAATCTTCTTCCTGCTGCGGCTATTGGCAGATTATGTTCCTGGAGTTGGCTTAGTCACTCGTAAGTACATGGTTGCTGTAATTGTACTTTGCAAAGGAAGCTAGTAAAGGGGGAAATCATTTATTGGCTTTGAGAGATTTTCCTATATTTGACAAGAGAACCCTATTTTTGCCATATCCTTTAGTGAGAGGCCCATTCAAGTGATCGCAAGTTTCAAAACTTGGTACTGGCACCTGAGAGTTAGAAAAATCTTCTCCATTCTTTCTAGGGACAAGTTCCTCAAACTGTTGCTTTAGCATTTAGAAATGTAAACCATTAATATCAGACTTGTTAAGAAAAAGATGAAATTTAACCTTAGTCTTACAGTCTTTTAAGAGATTTACAGCAGTTGCTACAGATCTCCATGTCTCCCTCCACACTTCCATGAAGCATAACAGTATTTAGCACTTGGAACTGGAAGTTCTTCTTCCTGGTCTCTGTATTCACACAATAAGGTTTTGCGCCTGTGAAGAGACTCCATTCGGATAGCTGAAAAGCTGAGCAGATTGGTGGAAGCCCCACCCACTCCCATGCACTGAGCCTGCCCAATCCCACCAGTCTAGCTCCATCTTCAGTTCCCTTTTGTCCACTGCAAGAGAAACATCTCCTTTGGGTTGCTCCTGAGCTGAGTAGATTTCTACTCTACAGTAGATTATTTCTGTTCATTTTTCATTTTCATTCTTCCCTTTCCTTTTTCTTTTTTTCTGAGCTTTACTCCTTTTTCCAGAGCTTCTGAGTGAGGTTTTTTCTCCCTTTCTGGTCTGAATTGGCTCCTCGCTTCTAGACCTTCTTTGCAACAGAGCTGAGCGTTTGAGACTTTTTTGTTGGGAGCGGTCTCTTTTTGTAGCCAAGAAATCTTCTTCCCAAACTGACTCCCTTGAATTCCCAAGATTTCCAGGTTGGCACCTTCCTCAACATCGACAACCTCTTCGATGTCAACAACGCCATCAACATCGAAGGCTTCAAGGCCTACAGCTTAACCCTCAACATCAAAGGCACAGACATCAACCGTCTCAATGTCTTAAACACTATCTACTGGCTCTGGTGCAGCACAGGAGGTGCCCTCTGCCTCTCTGGCAAGGCACCTTCAGTAAGCCAAAAAGTGGCCCAACGTCGAGAAGACTAAAAAGAAGCACAAGTCTAAGACAGCTGTCCCTGTTGCTTCTTTGACCTCAGCCTCGCTGCCTGCTCTGACACCAGCACCGGCCTCTGCAGCGTCAGCTGCACTTGAATCTACCATGGCTTTCTTGTTGCCTGCCTCAACATTGCCACTGGCTCTGCAACCCCCTCCCCCCCATCTTGGTCACTGTTTCAGACTCCATATTGGGGGCTCTGCCTTCGGCATCAATGGCTAACCATTGCCTATGCCATCTCATGTTACAGTTTATATGCTGACAATGATTTCTCCACCACTACCGGTCCCAACATTGGTATCAGTGCAGATATTAGTGACCCCGCTTCAGGCATACAGGCTTTCTTTCTCGCCTCCGCCCCCACCTCGCCAAGAGACGACATCTGGTAGATCTCACAGGTCTTCGACACCTCCTAGAGACCATCCTGAGTTCTCTGGCTCCTCCTCTAGATATTACTACGATTCGCCATACACTTCGGCATTGTATATTTCTCAATATCGAACAGAGGATTATTAGCAGGAACATCCATCCTCTTACAGGTCCTACTCTCCATCTTATCAAGATCGATAGCATTACAGAGAAGCACGCTACAACTCTCCTTCTCAATATTGACCTCATTCTTGCTCCCTCTCTCCAAGATGTTTTGACCAAGGCTCTGATGTGGTTGAGAGGATGTCACGTTCCATAGGAATTCATGTTGATGAGCCTCCCAAGCCGCCAAGAGACCCTTTCTATGGCATTCCCGACATTTCTGCTGTTCAACCAGCTATTCTTCCATTTCTGGCCTCCTTATCAGATGTCATGAACCTCTTTTGGCTCAAGCCTGCTTCAGTACCTCCTGCATCCAAGTGACTGAAAGACATGTACCGGATCCAACCTGATACTGTGCTTTATCTTTTCACTCACCCTACACATAACTATTTAGTGGTAGATTCTACTTCCAAGTCTTCTGGCAAGAATCACTCTGCCCCAGTTGTAAAGAGGGCAGGCACCTTGACATCCTTGACCATTGTTTCTACTCCTTTGCTGCTCTGAATGCTAAGGTTGCCCATCTCAAGGCCTGTATGGGTGCATATCAAAAATTTCTTTGGGACAAGATAGCAACCTTCATCTTGCCTGAAGACCAGAAAGCGGCTACTCTCAACATTTATACAGAAGCACTTTGTTTGGTCAGCCATCAGCTCCACTCTGCCAGACATTCCATCAACTACTCTGCTAAGATCATCTCTGGAGCTGTTGCTCTTCACCGCTATGCCTGGCTCAGGTCCACTGACCTAACTGATGAGGCTAAGAAGCGCATTGTGGATCTTCCCTTCGAACGTGACGGCCTTTTCGCAGCTAATACTGACGATTCCCTTGGCACTTTGGCGAAAACCCGCCTGACAGGCAAACGTCTGGGTCTTACCAGCCAAAAACAAAAATACAAGAGACAACAGTGGTGTGCTAAGACGACTCCTTCTAATTAGTCTCGTTCCCGTTCTGGAGCTCCATCTCAATATAGACGCTCTTCTCAGCAGTCTTCGAAGAGTCCTTATAGACAATGCAATCAACAACAGCAGTTTTCCAAGAAGTCTTCTTCTTCCAAGTCCCATTTTTGACATGTTCATAGGGACAACACCATTGTCTTGCCTCACCCCACCAAGTTCTCCTCTTCCTTCCCACCATGTTCCCAGACTCCGTTGTTTTTACAACAATTCACATCGAATCATCACAGACACCTGGATACTTACCATCATCCATCTGGGTTATGCCATAGAGTTCTCAAGTACTCCTCCACTTGGCATGTTTCGTTTCACTCCTTCCCCTCCGCTCCAGGAAGAGATAATAATAATAATAATAATAATAATAATAATGATGATGATGATGATGTTTATTTATAGCCCGCTCCTCTAATAAAATACTCGGAGAGATCTCCTCCCTTTTCAACAAAGGTGCTATTCAACAGATTCCACCCAGCTGCAGACTGGACTGCTACTTCTCTCGATACTTCACAGTTTCAAAGAGAGGTGGTGGAACTTTGCCCCATTCTGGACCTGAGAGGTGTCAACTACTACATCAAACCTTGCAAGTTCAAAATGGTGACCCTTCAGTTTATCCTCCCCTTCCTCCATCAAGGCGACTGGTTTGCACCGTTAGATCTGAAAGATTCTTTTTTTCACATTGCCATCAGGCTACAGCACTGCAAGTTTCTTCATTTTGCCGTTGATGAAGATCTCTTTCAATATACTGTCCTTCCCTTCAGCCTTTCTACCACTCCCTGCGTTTTCACAAAGTGCATGTTGGCAGTCATCTCCCACCTTCGGATACAGTGAATAAAGATTTTCCCATATCTCAACGATTGGTTGTTGGTGTTGTCCTCCCAGACACAATTGTTCCAAGATGTCTACACCACCCTTTCCCCCCTCACTGATTTGAATCTAACCATCAGTCCCTCCAAGTCTGTCCTAGAACCAGTCAGAGAGATAGAATACATAGGCACTTCTCTGCACACTGTCATGGCACATGCCTATCTACCCACCAGAAGGGTAGAGACCCTCTGGGATCATCTTCACTCTGTCCTTTCCATGGACCGTCCCAAAGCAAGGGACATTCAGCAGCTTCTAGACCTCATGCTCTCTACCATGGCTGTCACCTGTTTCTCTCGCTTGAAGTTCAGGCCCCTCCAAGAGTGGTTTCTTTCTGTATTCAACCATCTCAATGACAGTTAGTCCAAAAAGCTGACCGTACCTCAACCTGATCACGACTCTCTTCACTGGTGGCTCATCTCCAGCAACATCATCAGGGGAACGCCCTTCCAAGCTCCAGAACCTTCCAGGATGGTCACCACAGATGCATCCATGACAGGCTGTGGCGCTCATTACAGAGACCTCTGTGTTCAAGGCCATTGGTCCCCTTGAGAGAGGGAAATGCACATCAACACTCTGGAACTTCTGGCCGTCATCAAAGCCTTTGGAGATTTCGAGCACCATCTCCTCCACAGAGTTGTCCAGGTGGTGACAGACAACACCACAACAGTCTGTTATGTCAACAAATAGCAAGGCATGCACTCCTCCATCCTTCTTCACCTTGTTCAACAGCTCTGGACGTGGTGCCATCACCGCTTGAGTCACCTTGTGGCTGTTCATCTGGCAGGCAAAGACTATGTTCTTGTAGACTCCCTCAGCAGGGACAAGGTCCTTCTACATTGACGCTGTCTGCTCAAGCCTTCCGGCTCCTTCTCTCCCAATGGGGGACTCCTTCCATGGACCTCTTTGTCACTCCAGAAAACATGCAGTGTCCGCTGTTCTGCACCAGAGCAGGCTGGGGACCCAACTCTCTAGGAGACATGTTCCTCCTCAATTAGAGCGACAGCTTCATCTGTGCCTTTCCCCCATTACCATTAGTGGTGAAGGTTGTGACCAAAATGGCCAGAGACAGAGCCAATGCAATTCTGCTAGCCCCCTTTTGGCCCAGACAGCCCTGGTTTGCCCCCCTGCTCCACCTGTCCAGGGGGCAATACCTCAAGCTTTCAAATTGGCTGAGCCTTCTGTCTCAGTCCAGCGGCACAGTCCTTCACCCAGACTTGCACAGCTTCCACATGACGTCATGGAGGATTTGGCCCTGACCTCTCCTGAACTCCTCAGGGTTTTGTCAGCTTCCAGAAAGGATTCCACCAAATAGTCTTACTCCTATAAATGGAAGCACTTCTGTGCCTTTGCAGAGGCTCGAGCCAAACCTCCTTCACCTGTGCGACTGTCAATGGCCTTGCACTTCTTGCTTTATCTGTGTGACCAAGGCCTGGCCTTTTTATCTCTCAAGGCCATGCCATGTTTTCTTCAGTTCTGCAGTGACCTTCCCACCTGCCACGGGTAAGCTTTTTGGTCACCCTATTGTGTGAGGCACAGAGACCATGAAGAACAGGTTGCTTACCTGTAACTGTGGTTCTTCAAATGGTCATCTATGCCCTCACACAAACCCACCCAACCTCCCCTCAGTCAGGTGCCTGCTGTTTTTTGCAGCGGACTTGAACTGAAGGTGGAGCTAGATTGGCGGGATTGGGCATGCTCAGTGCATGGGAGTGAGCAGGTCTTCCGCCAATCTGCTCAGCTTTTCAGCTATCCAAATGGAGTCCCTGTGCAGGCACACAACCCTATTGTTACAGGTAAGCAACTGTTCTTTCTTTGCCAAAGCTAAAATGTGTAGAATTATAGTGATAACAGCTTATTACAGCCAGGATGTTCTCCACTGTCACAGTTTTTTCCTTAGAAGATGAGATTCTTTACCAGGATCCTACTTTTGGGTGGTGAGATGAGCCCTATCCATCATTGACAGAGATGATGGAGCTGGGTTGGAATCCCAACAACATCTAGAGGGCTATAGGTTATCTACTATGGGTTTAGGCGTCTCTGGGTACTACTGTGTTGACCAGACTTCCTTTTTAGACGCGATTTTTCGCCTTCCCAACACGCACACAAACCTACCTCTGTTTGGATTCTTGGCTTAGCAGTAGTCCTGCACTGATTTTTCCTGTTCAAGATACCCTCGTGAAGTTGGAAGGTTTATTTGTGGAAAGAAATCTCAGAAATTGAATCACAACATGTCATTCCAGTGCTTTCCTTAACTATTTGCTCTTTTTTGCTCACATTTTAGGTCCACTGATGGATTATTTGCCAGCCTGGCAGAAAATTTATTTCTACAACTGGGGTTGATCTGGTCTTTTTCAGCCAGGGATGGCTCATGATGAAAAGAAGCCGCTTGAGATATCAGGATGCCTTTATACTAAGGGGGAGGGAGCCCTAAGACTTCCAAAAAAAAATACATGTCTTTCTCTGGCTTATGCTGATTTCTAAATGAAGAGTAAGGGCTCTTCTTACTTTATCAAAAGTATCTTCCTGTGAACTATGAACACTACAAAGACTGAGTCATAAAGTACCTTTGCTATTTTCTTTCTCCATTCTAATATAACTGGCTTCAAAGCTGGTGTTGGGGGATGACTCTTTTTATATACATTTTGTATGGCTGTGAATGAATAAAGCCGGGAATCGGCCATGCTTTTAGGCTAACTGGCCTGGTCTCTTAAATTTTGTATGATTAAGCACAGGAAGTAAGACTCCTTCAGTTCCAGGACAGGCTACTGGACATGCTAAGAGATAGCCAGATGGGTGAAAGGCGGAGTTTTGAATGACATCTGTCATTGCTTTATTTGCAAAGAGAAAATGGCTAGGAAGCAATTCTCATCATCATTACATGTTCCAGGGCAGAGGCTTGTCACTGTAAACCAGCTTCAGGATTCAAATTAGGCCATTCCTGTTCTTTGCACAAACCAGATACCAGGCATATCTTGCTCTTTTACTTTTCTCAGCAACTACCAGCCTTATGTATGCATATAACTGAGTGCTACAGTTGGCAGAGAACTCAGCACCCCTTTGCTAGCACAGGCAGCAAGCCAGAAATACTCATAGAATCATAGAATCATAGAGTTGGAAGAGACCACAAGGGCCATCCAGTCCAACCCCCCTGCCATGCAGGAACTCCAAGTCAAAGCATCCCTGACAGATGGCCATCCAGCCTCTGCTTAAAGACCCCTAAGGAAGGAGACTCCACTACACTCCGAGGGAGTGTGTTCCACTGTCGAACAGCCCTTACTGTCAGGAAGTTCCTCCTAATGTTGAGGTGGAATCTCTTTTCCTGCAGTTTGCATCCATTGTTCCGCGTTCTAGTCTCTGCAGCAGCAGAAAACAAGCTTGCTCCCTCCTCAATATGACATCCCTTCAAATATTTGAACAGGGCGATCATATCACCTCTTAACCTTCTCTTCTCCAGGCTAAACATCCCAAGTTCCCTGAGGCGTTCTTCATAGGGCAAGGTTTCCAGACCCTTCACCATCTTAGTTGCCCTCCTTTGGACATGCTCCAGTTTCTCCACATCTTTTTTGAAATGTGGTGCCCAGAACTGGACACAGTATTCCAGGTGGGGCCTGACCAAAGCAGAATAGAGTGGCACTATAACTTCCCTTGATCTAGAAACTATACTTCTATTGATGCAGCCTAAAATTGCATTGGCTTTTTTAGCTGCCGCATCACACTGTTGACTCATGTTCAGCTTATGGTCTACTTGGACTCCTAGATCCCTTTCACATGTGGTCTCATTCAGCCAGGTGTCCCCCATCCTATATCTGTGCATTTCATTTTTCCGCCCTAGGTGCAGAACCTTACATTTCTCTGTGTTAAATTTCATTTTGTTAGCGCTGGCCCAGCTTTCTAGTCTATTCAGGTCATTTTGAATTTTGATCCTGTCCTCTGGGGTATTAGCTACTCCTCCCAGTTTAGTGTCATCTGCAAATTTGATAAGTATGCCCCCAATTCTGTCATCCAAATCGTTAATAAAGATGTTGAATAGCACTGGGCCCAGGACAGAACCCTGTGGGACCCCACTGGTCACTTCTCTCCACGATGAAAAGGAGCCATTGTTGAGCACCCTTTGAGTTCGGCCAGTCAACCAATTACAAATCCATGTAACAGTTAACTTGTCTATCCCACATTTTGCAAGCTTGTTTGCAAGAATGTCATGGGGAACCTTGTCAAAGGCCTTACTGAAATCGAGGTATACTATATCCACAGCATTCCCTTCATCTACCAAGCTGGTAATTTTATCAAAAAAAGAGATCAGGTTCGTTTGGCATGACTTCTTTTTCTGAAACCCATGTTGGCTTTTTGTGATTATGGCATTGGCTTCTAAATGTTCACAGACTCTCTGCTTAATGATCTGCTCTAGAATCTTTCCTGGAATTGATGTCAGACTAACTGGACGATAATTGTTGGGATCCTCTTTTTTTCCCTTTTTGAAGATGGGGACAACGTTTGCCCTCCTCCAGTCTGCTGGGACTTCTCCTGTTCTCCAGGAGTTCTCAAAGATTATTGCCAATGGCTCCGATATCACCTTTGCCAGTTCTTTTAATACCCTTGGATGTAGTTCATCTGGTCCTGGAGATTTATATTCATTTAGGTTAACCAGGTATTCCTGTACTACCTCTTTACTTATTCTGTGCTGAATTTCCTCTATTCTGTCTCCTGTTCCATTATCCTTAGGTTGAGCACCCTTTGCCTTTTCTGAGAAGACTGAAGCAAAGAAGGTGTTGAGTAATTCTGCCTTTTCTCTGTCCCCTGTTAGCATTTTGCCATCTTCTGCACGCAGTGGCCCCACTGTTTCCTTCTTCTTCCTTTTGCTGCGGACATATCCAAAAAAGCCCTTTTTATTGTTCTTAACCTCTCTAGCAAGCCTGAGTTCATTCTGCGCTTTAGCTTTTCTGACTTTACCCCTACATGTGCTGGCTATTTGTTTGAATTCCTCTTTCGTGATTTCTCCATTTTTCCATTTCTTATACATGTTCTGTTTAAAACTTAGCTCAGTTGAAAGTTCCTTAGTCATCCATCCTGGCTTCTTGAGACATCTTCCATTTTTCTTCCTCATTGGAACTGTTTGAAATTGTGCCTTCAATATCTCCCTTTTGAGAAACTCCCATCCGTCTTGAACTCCCTTTTCTTTTAGTATTCCTGACCATGGGATCACTCCCAGTATTTCTCTAAGTTTATTGAAATTAGCTCTCCTAAAGTCTAGAGTGCGTGTCTGACTATGCCTTGCTTCTCCCTTCCACTGTATTATAAACTCCAGGAGAACATGGTCACTTCCACCTAAGGATCCAACCACTTGCGCCCCATCAACTAGGTCTTCCCTGTTGGTAAAGATCAGATCTAAAATGGCTGATCCCCTTGTTGCCTCTTCCACCTTTTGGACAATGAAATTGTCTTCCAGGCAAGTGAGGAATTTGCTAGACTTTGAGGATTTGGCTGAGTTTGACTTCCAGCAAATATCAGGATAGTTGAAGTCACCCATCACTACTACATCTCTCTTTTCTGAGTATGTGATTATCTGTTCTAGAAAGGCATCATCCAATTCCTCTGCCTGAGTCGGGGGTCTGTAGTAGACTCCCACAGTAACATCCCTGTTATTTCCCTCTCCTTTAATTTTTATCCAGATGCTCTCCACCTGGCTTCCAGTATTGACTTCCTGCATCTCTTCACTGGTGTAAATATCCCTGACATATAATGCTATTCCTCCTCCTTTCCTGCTTGGCCTGTTTCTCTTAAAAAGGTTATACCCCTCTATTTCTACATTCCAATCATGAGACTCATCCCACCAGGTTTCAGTGATGCCTATATTCCCTTGTTGTGCTAGGAGTTCAAGTTCTTCCTGCTTATTTCCCATACTTTGTGCATTAGTGTAGAGACATTTAAGACCATGTGTCCTCTTTACTTGCTGCTTTTGCACATTTTTTTGCCTCCTACTGTTGGGTCCTTGCACTGTTTGCCTTGTTCCCTCTATGCCACTTGGACTATTCTCTCCATCCCTTTTGCCTTCCAGTATAATGTCTCCCTCCCCCACATAACTCAGTTTAAAGCCCTCCTGATCAGATTCTTCAGACTGTTGGCAAAAACGTTTTTGCCAACTGGCGTGAGATGCAGTCCATCCCTTGCCAGAAGTCCCTCCTCATGGAACCGCAGCCCATGATCCAAGAATCCAAACTGTTCTTGGCGGCACCATCTACGGAGCCAGTTATTCACCTCTGCTATTTTCCTCTCCCTTCCTGGACCATGCCCTTCTACGGGGAGTAGAGATGAGATGACAACCTGTGCATCCATCTCTTTCAGCTTCCTTCCCAGAGCCTCATAATCCCTTTTGATATTCTGAAGGCTGTGCCTTGCAGTATCATTGGTTCCCACATGAACCAAAAGAAGGGGGTATTGATCAGTAGGCTTGACAAGTCTTGTCAGCCTCTCCGTCACATGATGGATCTTTGCCCCAGGGAGACAGCACACCTCCCGAGACATCTTGTCAGGCCCACAAACCACTGCTTTTGTACCCCTCAGCAAGGAGTCCCCCACCACGACCACGCGCCTCCTCCGAGGCTTAGCAGTGGCCGTTCCTTTTCGTGATACTCTCAGGCTCTCCTGCTCTGTCCCTGATGTCTGTCCCTGCTGCTTTTCCTCATCATCTCTGACAACAGAGAGAGATTCAAAGCGATTCTGTAGCTGCAAGCCGCTCACAGAACGTTCCCTGGTTTCCTTACTTCTGTGTGTGACCTTCCTCCAAGCATCTACCTCTGTTGTATGTGGAGTGACCTCCTCCGCCCCAACAACTTCCTCTGTCTGTTTCTCACCCAAGACATTCTGGTCTAATCTGTTCAGGAGAATCTCCTGCTCTCTATGATGCTGGAGTGCAGATATCTGCTCCTCTAGCTGCTGTACTTTCTCTTCCAAGAGGGCTACCAACTTGCACTTGGGGCAGGTGTAGTTCGCCACCTCTGTAGGCAAGAAGACAAACATCCCACAGGTGTTGCAGGTGACTGCAGCAGGGCCTTCAGTGTCCATACTGAGAAGTCTTAAGGAGGCACTGAAACAAGACTGTGGGCTTCCCTTGCTAGACTTGGCCTTTATTCCCAAGCTCTGTCACTGAGTTCAAGTCACGGGGCCTATAGTTATGTAGAGAGCTCCTGGCTAAAAGCTCCTTCCAAAGGCAAGTCTCTGATTCACTTCCTCTGATGCTTCAGGCCGGCTCCTCTTCTATTCTCTAAACACCTCCTTGACTAGATAAAAAAAAATCAAAATTCGCGCGCCGTTAGGCGCGCGCTTCTGCTAGCCTTGAGTAGCCTTAAGTAGCCTCCCAGCACTGGCTCCCAGAATGCAATGGCTGCTCAAGTGTAAATTAGATTAGATCTCACCCAAGCACATGGACTACAGCCTCCTCCTTTTCTTTCTCCTCCTTAAAGGAAATGGAGCTTCTGCTAGCCTTGAGTAGCCTTAAGTAGCCTCCCAGCACTGGCTCCCAGAATGCAATGGCTGCTCAAGTGTAAATTAGATTAGATCTCACCCAAGCACATGGACTACAGCCTCCTCCTTTTCTTTCTCCTCCTTAAAGGAAATGGAGCTTCTGCTAGCCTTGAGTAGCCTTAAGTAGCCTCCCAGCACTGGCTCCCAGAATGCAATGGCTGCTCAAGTGTAAATTAGATTAGATCTCACCCAAGCACATGGACTACAGCCTCCTCCTTTTCTTTCTCCTCCTTAAAGGAAATGGAGCTTCTGCTAGCCTTGAGTAGCCTTAAGTAGCCTCCCAGCACTGGCTCCCAGAATGCAATGGCTGCTCAAGTGTAAATTAGATTAGATCTCACCCAAGCACATGGACTACAGCCTCCTCCTTTTCTTTCTCCTCCTTAAAGGAAATGGAGCTTCTGCTAGCCTTGAGTAGCCTTAAGTAGCCTCCCAGCACTGGCTCCCAGAATGCAATGGCTGCTCAAGTGTAAATTAGATTAGATCTCACCCAAGCACATGGACTACAGCCTCCTCCTTTTCTTTCTCCTCCTTAAAGGAAATGGAGCTTCTGCTAGCCTTGAGTAGCCTTAAGTAGCCTCCCAGCACTGGCTCCCAGAATGCAATGGCTGCTCAAGTGTAAATTAGATTAGATCTCACCCAAGCACATGGACTACAGCCTCCTCCTTTTCTTTCTCCTCCTTAAAGGAAATGGAGCTTCTGCTAGCCTTGAGTAGCCTTAAGTAGCCTCCCAGCACTGGCTCCCAGAATGCAATGGCTGCTCAAGTGTAAATTAGATTAGATCTCACCCAAGCACATGGACTACAGCCTCCTCCTTTTCTTTCTCCTCCTTAAAGGAAATGGAGCTTCTGCTAGCCTTGAGTAGCCTTAAGTAGCCTCCCAGCACTGGCTCCCAGAATGCAATGGCTGCTCAAGTGTAAATTAGATTAGATCTCACCCAAGCACATGGACTACAGCCTCCTCCTTTTCTTTCTCCTCCTTAAAGGAAATGGAGCTTCTGCTAGCCTTGAGTAGCCTTAAGTAGCCTCCCAGCACTGGCTCCCAGAATGCAATGGCTGCTCAAGTGTAAATTAGATTAGATCTCACCCAAGCACATGGACTACAGCCTCCTCCTTTTCTTTCTCCTCCTTAAAGGCCTTCTTTTTCCTCGGCATAGTTCCAGTGATCCTTATGCTGCTCAGCTGGAGTCTGGTATGCTAGAAGCAGAGGCTGTGGCTTCTGGTCTTTCTTCTGAGTTAGACTACTCTAATTTCCTGCAGTTTTTTGAAGAATTTTAAGTTCCATGGCCAATAGTCTTTGAAACAGCTAGGTGTACTGCAGGGCTTTGTAATGCTGACAGCAACGAGCTATCAAGCAACATGGTTGATCTTTGCTAAAATAAATTCTCTGTGTGTGGTAATTAAAGACCAGAGCAGATGCTGAAGTAGCTGTCTGCCCCATTTCTTCTCATATATATTGGAGAGACTGCCTTAAGTGAATGATGCAAGAAGTAGACCAAGTGCCTAATCATCCCCAGTAATTTTTATTTGTGTCCCTATTTCTTAGATTGCCTTACTAATCAGTTCCCAATGGCAATATCTGTAATTCTGGCTTTTCATGCTAAGGCCACATTTGCTGATCTGGCAGAGGTGGAATAATTTAAGAGGCTTGCCATGTACCCAAATCACTCCGAACGCTCACCAGTTTCAAATGATATGGAGAATGTTCCACTTCTAGTAAATGTCCTTAAAACAACAAAATAGTGCAAGCTGGTAATAGTATTTCTCTAATAAAATAATTGGACACACCCTATTGAGAGGCAGTGTGGTGTAGTGATTTCAGCACTGGGCTAGGACTCCTAAGAGACCAGGATTCAAATCCCTGCTCAGCAATGGAAATCCACCCTACATGATGGGTGCTGTTTGACAAGTGTACAATTTCAGTAGCTGTTCAGATGCCTCTTCTGGGGTGTTGAAGTTGCAGGGAAATGAGGAACTCTTGTCTGAGAGTGAGCTGGATGCTTCCTTATTTGTAAACAGTGCAACCTGGTGTTAAGCCCAGTACAGCATCCCAATAGGATTTTGATCACAGATTATTTTTATCAGGAGTTTAATAAGAAACATTTGGGGATATTAATATACTGGAATAGATGTATAGTGGCAGATGACAACTGGTATTTTAACAAGTTTGTAAACAAAGGAAACCTAGTATATGGATCCATATCCCCATAATATTATGTTTGCTTGAACTTTGACACTTACTCTGTGCTTTATCCATCTGCATTTTCCCCATAGGTGGTAGATGGCACCACACACCATATGGAGGAACCTTGGAACACAGAGATCTGTGAATTAAATGATCAACTTATAGTAAATGTCCTAAAACAACAAAATAGTGCAGGCTGGTAATAGTATTTCTCTAATAAAATAATTGGATACACCCTATCGAGAGTCAGTGTGATGTAGTGATTTCAGCATTGAATTAGGACTCCTAAAAGACCAGGATTCAAATCCTTGATCCCACATGTTCAGAAATGTAGTCTTATGCTTCCATTTGTGGATTTTTGTGATGTAAAAGGCTCAGCTATGACTGATGAAGACCATTCTCAACAGTATTTATATAACAGTTTTCTGCTTAGGAAGGACTTGAGAGTGTTGTAACAGTTAAACCAATACAACAAAATCATAAGAAAATAAAGACTTCTTTGCAGATAAAATCTCTCGGATAAGAGCCGAATTGGCTGCCACCTTTCCTCCAGATCCTTTAGGTGAGGTGTCTAATGACTCCGTTGCTGTCACATTACAGGATGAGTTTCAATCTGTAAGTACCGATGACATGGACAAGCTACTTGGAAGTATGCGGAAGATGACCTGCCCCCTCGATCCTTGCCCATCCTGGCTGGTCGTCCAGGGTGGAGACGCATTGAGAGTGTTTCTTCGGAACACGATCAATGCGTCTCTTACAGAGGGCACTCTACTATCCTGTCTCAAGGAGGCGGCGGTTAAGCCCCTCCTGAAAAAGCCTTCCCTTGACCCTCTGGACAAAAACAACTACAGACCAGTGTCCTTGCTTCCATTTCTAAGCAAGGTGATCGAGAGGGCAGTCGCCACCCAACTGCAGGAAGTTTTGGATGAAGCCAATTATCTTGATCCATTTCAAACCGGCTTCAGCACTGGACATGGAGTGCAAACTTCTTTTGTACTTTGAACACAGTTTGCAGCAATTGAAGCAAGCTGACACAGGGGGAAAGGGGGAGGAAGAGAGAGAAACTGGGATATTTTAAAAGTAAGTGAAAAAGTGGGATGTCAGAGGCTTAATCACGGCTGACTCTTCCAAATATGGACAGTTGGAGGATAGGCAACTCCCAGGCCAATGGGGGAAGTGTGGGAGCTGAAGTCCAGAAAGGAACTCTTCCAAGCTGTCGCATAGGCACATGAACATTTATTTAGAAGATGTCAAATCAGGCAGTATGAGATGAAAAGACTGGCTGGCCTGGGATGATAACCCTTGGAAGGTGTTCAGATGAGGATATGTGTCAAAGAGCTGAATTGTGAAGACCATGGAGATTATTGATTCCAGGATGGGCAACTCGTGTATAGGATTAGCACTTATCTGAAATGGAGTTCAGCCACAGAGCTACAAATATGTTCCTGCTATCTATGAGAGTGAACGCTTCTGTCCAATAGAAGTTGAGTAAGGCCCCCGCCTTTTATTCTTAGACTGTGCCCTATTGGCCAGGCCTAGTACATGGAATTCAGTGTTGTCTGTGTTCCTGACCTTTGTGATGACACTGCTTTGAGAATTGCCTTATGTCCTGCTGATGTCAGCTGTTGCGAGTGAGTGAACTACCTGGTTGGCTGTAGTGGCTGGATGGCACTTTGGCTTCTTCTGCTGCTTTTGACAGAGAGAGTATGGCTCATGCCAAGCTTTCGAAGGTAACAGTTGCTGGCTAATTGTTAATTGTTCTGAACTCTGCCCTATAAACACCTCCCTCTCCCTCACACACACACACACGGGTTGCTAGGCCAAGCCAATCCCAGGTCCTGAAATTTCAGGGCCAAAATGTGAAACCTGTCAGCGACCCCATGTGATCTCATAAGCCCTGTTGCAAGGGGCAGCCCCTGATTATGTCATTAAGCACAATACATTAATAAGTAGCACTCACACGCATAGCATACAGTATTCACATTAAAAGCACCATCTAACAATTGAAGAAAATATAAATGTGCACACCTATTTGTCCAGTGCATTCTTTCCCTGAGATTCCTCCCCCTTGCACTGAGAACTGAAATGGAAAGCCTGATCCTGAGATATGGTACACATACAGATGCGCACACTTAATTTGTATAGCTCACTCTTTGCAACCTCTCTGATAAAATTATTTGCTTCATCCCATGGCAATGATTACTGGGGATGGTGGGAGTTGTACTCCAACACATCTGTAGGGTACCAGATTGGTGCAGATTGGCCAACAACCTTAGGAGTCATGCCTTTTATTGGTTCATTCAAAGCCAGGATTCTGTTCTTCATGCATCACCCCTTGTTATAGGAACCCATGCCAATATAAAACAAAAGTTATAGTCAAAAAGGCTGAAAATCTTAGCAGTTTGCATGCTCTGGTTCTTATTTAAGTTTTCAACAGAAACATTTTTATTGTTTTGTTACCCCAAAAAGGAGGGGGCTTGGGCTCCCCACCAACTGTGTCAGTGTCTCCTTAAATATTGGGGGAATTGTTTAGCTCAGAAGAGGTCTGAAAGAGGTTGGGTAACCTAAGAGACCATTTTCACCTATGTGTACCATTACTAACTGCAGGAGGACTCCAGATTTGGTGACTACAAGGTTTTTGTTTAGATATATTTAAGAGTGCAGCCAAACACACAACAGAAATTCAAGCTGAAACACCACATGAAGTATGGAAATTGGGTAGTGGAGGTTTAGGGTTGTAGCGGGAGTTATTTTCTTGAAGAGGAATCCATGAAAAGTGGGGTGTGAGTCAGATAGCATCTGAGAGTGATATGGAAAGAGGAGACTCTGGATGGCTGGACAGAGCTCTGGTGGCTGCTCACTGCAATTGCAAACTGGAGATGTGCAGGATGGATATTTATATCCTGATTGGTTCCCTGAAGGGGACCTAATGTTCCCACATGAAGTCGAAAGTGTTTGAATACTTTCTCAGAGAACTGTCAAAAAGGGCAATGGTGGTTTATGGTTTTAGCTTCAGATTAACAAAACAATGACTGGATGTAGGACAACCCCAAGATAGGTAGATAGGGAAGTTGGCTCAGAACATGGTCTTGCTCGCCTTAGTGCAATGGGACTTCCTTTTCCTCCAATGCAAAAGGATATGCAGAAAGCCTGGGGGAAGGACAGAGTGATCAGCAAACCCATTTAACATTTATCTTGGTATTAACCGGGTTCTTCACATGTCTCCAAGTCAACATGCCCTTCCCATGGGAAAGCTTCCTGGTATTACAAAGGTCATCATGACTTCTTAAAACATGTTTGGCTCCAAATATGAAAAATATGAAATCCCACATACAGCGTAGGGGGTGTTAGGTTTCTAACAGTTTGCACTGATACAAGCCAAGAAAGGGGATTTTATAAACTTGTTATGTAGTATTTAAGCTCCCCCTCCCTTTGAGGAAAAGCTATATCAGGGATGGAGTCTTCAAAGGACATCATTAGTCACAACTATACTAAGAAAAGAATTGTGATTTCCACATCCCGACTTTCCTGGGATGAATCATTGCAAGAAAAGTTTGAAGCCTAATACTTAAATTACATATGTTTGTTAATTGAGAGAATTACATAGGCTTGGAAACATTTTTTTATTTATTTAGGTTTCTATATAGACACTTTTTAAAGGCCAGCATTTGGGCTTGTGTCCTGTCTTCTGCCAAAGGAATTTGTCCAGTCTCAAAAATCTGTATGAAAACTGAGATTTTTGGCACCAACCAGAGGTACCTGACATTTTGCTCTTCCACAGCAGGCCCAGTCAATCTGTCCCTGAGGAGTTCACCGCACCCTTGGAGCTCCAGAAGCAGCACTTTGGCTTGGTGGATGGTACAAATTCATTTTGGCTCTTAATTTTTGGATAATGTTTATCTGTTTAAGAACTGATTGCAAAACTCCCTTCTGGGTTATGCCACCGAGACAGACTAGATTGTTAAAAAAGGGTAGATGCATCAGAACATATATAAATGTAATGAGTTTTCTTCCATTAGAGCATGGATACATTCATGGGGTGAGTGAGTGGGCATGTGGGAGAAAAGCAAAGACCAGCCCACTGCTGGCATGCAGCTTCCCAGTGTCTCAAGCTTTAGTAAATTTGGCCCTTGGGCAGAAAATGCTGCTCTAGTCTGGTGCTAGCAGCTATACAGTCTAGGCGTCTGTTGCAGAGGAAGTTATCACGAAAGATTTTTTTCCTGTTGATTTCAGCATCTGATATGAATCAGTGTAGAACTGAAGAAAGCTGAAAACTTATACAAGACTCTTGACTGGCCTCTGGTGCACTTATACACTGTGTGAACAACAGCACTGCTTGTTAGCATGGACATCTAAACATGTAATATCTTTTAGGGATGAAGGGCCATAGAACTTGCCTTCATATCTTTGGCCAATTCAAAGACATGTTAAAGAAGCCAGCCTTCAGAGTTACCTACCCAGGCATCCCAAAATATGTATTTAGAAAGCCTCTGAAAGATATTTTCCCATTACAGTTGGCCCTCTGCTTTTGTGGAGATCTGTTCTGGACCCCCCGTGCAAATGGAGGCTCCCGCATATTCAAGCCTCATAGACTTAAATGCCATATGGCCCAGGTGCATGCACCATTGAAGACAGCAGAGGTCACCCATCCGTGGATAATCGTGGGCACGGATCGCAAATCTGCAAATTAGGAGGGGTGACTGTAGTTCCCATTTTTAATTTTTGACAGATATATGTTTTCGATAGCATCAGTGTAAATACCTTTTTTTGTTTGTATCAATTGTCGTTTTCACAGACTACGGCATTAGACCAAAGCATCCCAAGTTCCGGAAATGGAGACTCCATAAGGAATCAGAAACACTGCCCAAAGCACACAAGAGCAAACGAGATGAGCCAAATCTTGAAGAATATTATGATGATGATCTCCTTTGATTTATTTAAAAAGTGACAAAATGTCACCCCTTGGGTGGCCTTCCATCAGCTAATTTAAGGCATAGCTAAAAACTGAGATGGAGCCACAAAACATTTAGTAGAGTTGGCAGTGATCAAAATCTTCCCATCCTTTGTTCTTACATTCATGCCTCTTGTTTGTATAAGCTGAGAAGTACCCCACAATTCTCTCTGTGTTATGTGCATATCTACTATAAACACTGAACTTGACAATGAATTTGATCATCTTGGACTTTCTTTCATGCTTTGAACTTCTATGGATGTAGAACAAAACCTGAAAACATTCAACCAGTTGCTGCAGATGAGCATTTGCTAAAAATGCTAGGAGTGTGTGACAAACATAAGTGCTGTCATTTGGGAATTTGCTCCCAACTCATACTTAAGATTCTAAATTCTCTGGAAAGGTGATCACTATTTGCAAAATTGTATAGCATTAGCATGTGTAAATGTCCATACATTGAAAAAACAAGTCTATTATTTGAGTTTTCTCGGTGTAGAATAAATAGTAAAAAATTTAATGTAGAGTACACAGGCATGACGTTATTTAAGGTGCTATTCTTGTACTCAATTTCCAGCAGGAATGCAGACAAAAATGCTTTGAAGGCCATTTAAAGTGGCTTCTTTGCTACCGACAACAGTTCTGCCAAGGTTTTTCTATGCTGGCTGGAGAAAGGGCCAATAGATTAGTAAAGGGCTTTGCAGCAAAGCTGATTGAGGATCCTGGGATTCTGGCATCTCAAAAGCTTTCAACGGATTGTGGTAATGTGACACATTGTTGGCATTTATTTGCAGTGGTTGCAGAATGCCAAGACTGGTGGTCAACTCTAGCAAGAGCTCTCATAGCTAGAAAGAACAAAAAACCCACCCGCCCTGCTTCTTTGTGAACGTACATACAATTTGGCTGATTGTTGTCACTTTTAAACCACCCCACAACATGTGCTGGGAGGGCCCTAAAAGAAAATGGGACAAAGTCAATTGGGCTTCCCCAAACTTCTCCTGCCCCCTGCTGTGGTACATGCAACTCCTGTCCCATTGCATGCTGGCTGCGATTATGGGAGCTATAGTCCAGCACAGCTGGGATGCACATTGGGGAAGGTTAGAATGGGGAACAGGATACATAGAGCAACATCCTATTAGTGACATATGTGTAAATGTGGCTTACCTATGCATATGTTCCTTTGTATACAAGGTGCAGGGAGATATTCTCTACCCATTTGTGCTCTATCCAAACATCCCTGTCAAGCCTGGGGAAGAGCTGCTGCTTATTGGTGGGGAGGTGGGGAAAGCAATTTAGATTGTTCTGGACTCCAAAGGGAAGAAAAGGAGAGTGTTGTCCTTCCATCAGCAGGCCTCATTTCTTCCCCACACCAAGCTGAGACCAGCTGCTGATTCATCTTCTGAATTGTCTCCTCCACTCACCCAAGCATCAGCTGGGGTTTGACAGCTGCCAGGATCAGTGGAGGACATGGAAGTGTGTGGGTGGAGTGTTATGCTTCCCATGCTCAGTGCAGCACATCAACTAGAGTCTCACTTCAAACAGTTCTAGGAAAGACAGACCTGCAATATGTCTTAGCACTGTCATTATATACAATTAGACCCAATGGGACCTTTTCACACTTTTATAATATTATGCAATATTTGCATCTACATAGCTGTGAAAACTGAGGTTATTTAACAGTTTCTTAATGTTGATATACTACGGTTTAGTCTTGAAATAGGTTTTGCATAACCTGGAATTCTGCAGACTAGTGGCCTTCTGCTTACATGCAAGACAGGCTTTCAAAACACCATAGGGGGATCCTGCAATACAAAAATATTCAAGGAAAAGTACATTTGCTTAGAGATCCAGCCCCTTTAAAGAAGAAAACAAAAACAATATAGGCTCTTTGAAACATCGACATTTAATCATTGTTTTCATCAGAGCAGATCCAGCAGAAGCACGTAACTCCCATGTGCAGGGAGTGGGTGGGACAGGGAGAAGGGCAAAGGCACACCTTTCTGCAGCTCTTGTTATTAGCCCTCTTATCATTTACACTTTGCTTCTCTGTGGGACCCAGCCCTTCTTGATTCAGTTTTGTGCTTATGACTAGAGCTCCTTACAGGCCCCCTGATGCAGATGAATAAGACACACACACTGGATCTCAAGTCTTTTCTTGCAGGATCCAGATTCCCCTCCATTAGCTTAGATCCTGCAAGTGGAGAGAGTGGTGGGGAAAGGGGGATGAGAGAATAAAAGATTGGAACAGAGGAGCTCTTTCCATCAGTAGATGACAATGGGGCACAGACCCTCCCTGGCTCTCTGCATGCTTGTAACCACCTCTCTTTCAAAGGAAAGAAAGGGAGAAACAGGCACCAGAATTCCTCTAGTGGCTCATGGATCTTTTGCAGGCACAGGATAACATCTGTGGATACCAGAGGGTACCCATCACTTGAGACTTGTGGGCACAGGATTCACCACTACTTGATTCTTTCTTCCCTCTCCTCCTCTTTCCCACTCCTAACCACATTGCTTCCCAAGTGGGGAATGTTGTGTTATCTTCCCACCCTTACTATCTATTGGATTTTCCATGGCAAATGTTTTCAGCACTCCAGTACAATTAACCCACCATAACAAGGTCCAACCAGAGCAGCTGGGACTAGAGCAGTTCTTGGCATAGAACAGAGCCCAAGAACTTGTGAAACTCTCTCTCTCACACACATAATGCCCAACCACCCCAGTCACGTGCATAGTAAATGAAAGGCCCAGCCCAGCCTCATCCTGGATCCAGTGTCCATGCCACTTCTCCTCCTAGACCTGTGGTGGCAACAATAGCAGCACCTATTTCCACCAGGGATGCTTTTCTCTGAATAAACCAACAGAGGATATATATATATATATATTAAAAATATTAAATCCCCTTTTTGGCCACCCACCCCACCCATCCGCAACTCCCTCAGACCCCCAGCCTCATGGAAAGGAGGTGCACTAAAAGAGGCAAGGTTTTGCACACTGAGGGAAATGGCACCCATGCCTCCTCCTCCTCCAGTCTTGAAGCGGCTTGTCCATGCACAATGGGGGAATGGCCCTTGTCTATACATGAGGGAGGGGCTGGGCCTGCCCCCTACTCTAGGTAGATGTCCTCTGTGGGGCATGTGTATTCCATACATTCTTTGTAGAACTGATGGAAGGCCCTCCTGCAAAAAAGAAAGGGGGAAGGGGGAGGGGAGCATATCAGGCAGGTGCTGGAATAGTTTCACAACACAGAAGAACAAGAATCTATGAGGATTTTTTTTCTGTCCTCTCACTGAACAATGTCTGGCATTCTGCTCTGGATATATGTCTTTGAAAATGAGCTCACATGTACTCAAAACTGAATTAAGTAGTTTTGCAATGTCCATCTTCACCTATGGATTGCCATGATGTTACAACACACAGACATCAGTTGCACAATGATGGAGTACACGTCTTGGCCTGATATGCTATGGCCTGATGCATAATGAGCATCAATGCACATCGGGGCACTCCCCAATGTGCATCTGGACACCACCTAGGAGGTGTCAGAGCACAAGAGGAGTGCCTGATGTGCCTTAGAAGTGCCCAATGGGCATCAGAGGTGCTAGGGCATAACAGGATGCACATCAGAATTCTTAATGCACATTGAAGAATTCTTGACAGTGCCTGGATGTGTATCTTCATAATAAACTAACAGGATTTCACTGCATTTCTAAACCATAGTTATGAATTTGTAAAGTTATAAAAATGGATGTAATATAGGATCTTGGCCACTGTTATCATCTAAAGTTTTATTGTCACAGATTTCAAATGAGCTTAGGAGGTACCTAGCTGACCCCCTGTTCCCAATCTTGGAAGGCTAAGGTACCTTATATCCAAAATTGTGAAGAACTCAGAGGAAATAACCAGAACAACTTGTCTCCCACATCGAGGCTAATGTATATACGGTATAAGATAGAACCCTCTTAGTTACTAATGTTAGAATAGCCGAGTGCTATGCTAACATACATAATATAAAAGACATTGTTGCAAGGGGATATCTAGTACCTCACTGCATAGTAGTTTCCCCCCATCTGCAGCTCCCTTCCCCAACCAGATTGATTGTGAGGGTGCACTTTGGTTTGTACTGTCCAGCAAGGGAAAGGAACAGTCTTCACTCTCCTGTACCTCCAGCAATACCAGAGGAGATCCAAGACAACAAAGAGAGATGCTTTCACTGGCTTTTTTTTTTTTAATTGAGCATTGGCTCAGTCATTGGCTGGAAGCCACCTGGCTTGCTCTGAACAGCTGGAGAAAAGGGAAGCATTTGTCCTCCTGTACTTTAATCTCCACCAGTGCTTATTTTAGCCATAATGTATCATACATGATGTCAATGTTTAGCAGTAGGTCTGTGCAACAGAATATAGGAGCAAATTACACAAGACTGCAGCAATTCCTGTTGTGAGCAAGATGCATCTGAAAGGTGCATTTTTTCAGAAGCACCTGTTGAAGCCACACGCAAGTAGCCTCTCCATATTTAATGTAACGAGGAGCTAAATGCACTAGCATGGGCAGATTCATAATATACAACTGGCTCTCAGAAAAATTCTACAGTCCTAGAAAGAAATTCTTGATGCCATGAAGTATTGTTTGGATGCTGCAGAAGGAACAGCTGGAGAAACACAACTGAGCTATTAAGCAAAATCTTGGTGGATTTCTAATGAACTCTGCTTTCCTTTTTCATTCTGCACTGCTTTTCAAATATGTTTAGGGAAAAAAAACCTGAACATGCAATTTCTGAGAAATCATTACCAGAGGGAAACTAGGAAAGGACCAAAGCTCAAACAAAACTTTCATCTCCCTGGCATAGTTCTCCATGATGTGCTATCTAATTCCCTCACTGTCAAGCAAAAGAAAAGGTATGAAAGTCTTGACTAGAAGGAGCTAAAGAACTTCATGCCATCTTGGTAGGCAAACCTGTGTGATCCCTGACTGCTTATACTTGAGGTATTATCACCAGAATTGATCTGTAACCAGTACTGGACTGTTTTGAATCTGATTAGAGTGGTATCCTTGTAAATGTCAGGAATGTTGGGGAGATAACCTGTGACTCACCCTACAGACTCTGCAAGTGGTTTGGTGGACTCCTCTGAAACAAAGACGTGGCACGCAAATCTGTGGTCAGCTGGGTGTTTAGTGATGAACCCAAAATACCTGAAAGACAAAACCCAATACATGAACTTGGACTGGAAACTTGGACTGTAGTAGGTTGGAGAAGAGATGGAATTTTTGCAACGGTAAAAGGCTGGTGGGTCATCTAATCCCATTCCTCCTGCAATATCCAGTGTTTGGTCAGAACATCAACTTCCTTATGAGCCAATGATGAGATGCTTTGAATATGTAGATGAAAAAACAAAGTTGGAGAAATTGTTCCATGAGAAACAAAAATTTCTATAGGTTATCTTAGCTGAGAAGTCTTTCTCCAGTATTTCAATGAACTTGAATATGCATTGGGAGTGGGATAAGGGAGGGATATATATTTTTAAAAATTGGCTGATATTCAGTATTGAAGCTATGTATTCAGTACTGCAGTTATGGTTTCTTAACCTAGGTTTCTTAAACTAGAGTTACAGACCCATGGCTAATCTGTATTCAGTAAGAGTATATAATTTTATTCTTAACCTCTGTAAATGCTACCTCAGCCCACCAACTGTGGGATCAGGTGAAGAAAGTCTATGGAGTGTTTGATCAGGGCACAAGGATAATGATGTTTTTGAACTCCCTCCTGGCAGTGATTGAGGGGTGAATCAGACGGGCAGGAAAAAGTGGCTTGAAGCTGCCTTTTCTAAAGCCACATTGAAACCCCACCAACTGCACCGCCGGCTCACAAGGCAGCTGGAGTGCTCATGTCATGAACACATAACATGGCTTCAAGCAAGAAAGAAGTACAAAATAAAGCAAAAAATGCACATTATTGTCAGCCTTGGGGTACGTCTCCAAAAGAAAAAGAAAAGAAAGCTTGTTACAATTTGTCTTGGTCAATGATCTTAGCATATGACAGGTTGATATAGGAGGAGGTACTCCTTTAGGTTTAAACCATTTAGCATTTTGAAAGCAAAAATTGGGACTCCATATTGGCCTTGGAAGCAAATAGGCAGCCAGTAAAGCTCTTGTGAAACAGCAAGACATGGCCTAAGTATGCAGCCTCAGCCAAACCTTTGGCTTCTAGGGTCTGAACCAAATAAAAATAATATTCAAACGCAATTCTCCATATATGACATCACAGATCTTATGGGTGCAATATGAAAATGATGATATGCTACTACACCTTTGATAGTTGTGGGGAAGAGGGAATTTCAGCAGATGAAGCTTCAATGATAACCTGCCCCTTTTTAATGTAGCCACCCCGCTAGGTCTAGAATACACTGCATAGGATCATGAAGAGAAAATGTAGAAGGTCACCTTTGTCGTGAACTGCTGTGTTATGTTTTGACCTCCTGGGACTTACTTGTTGTTCTTTGGATGGTATCCACAGAATGAAATGTTCTTCAGCTGGAAAAAGTGGCTACATTTATTCACCTGCAGAACACAGAACATCAGCTGTTAGATTTGGGCAACACTTAGGATAGTCAAGGAATCAGAGGGCCATTTCTTGGGGAATAGAGGGCAAGCAATATGCATGCAATTCCTAAATTTTGGGAGATCCAAGGAAAAAAATTACAAGATAGGAAGATTCTATATATTGTTTTGGGAAATTAAAGGCCACTGTATAACTTTCCACAAGTTGTCTTTAATCTGCAAAAGCCTATTTGATGGTATCAAGGAAGGGCGCAGGTCATGGGGCTGGTATCTCCTATTGAAGGGTCTTATATGAGAACATGAAGAAGTTTCAGGTTTGGGGTCACAGCAGTATCAGTATGAAATGATGCTCTACCATCACAAGGTCCCAGTGTTGCATTTTGTCCTGATTAAATTGCAATAATCCATAGGCCTTGATTTTTTTACTCACAGCCACTTCCTCTTACTCACAGCCATTTCCTCTTACCTATAACTATTCACAGTTCACCATCCTTTAACCACTCTTGCTATAAACATGTTGGGGCATGTTGTACGCATTACGTGTAGCCAATGGCTACAAAATCGATCTGTTCTGTTACTGGACTATTGGATATTGCTCTCCTTGTACAACAGATTGATTGGGTCTTTTAACCCAATATCACAAGCTAAATTTCTCATCAGTTTCTACCACACTGACGGGGCAATGACAGTGTTGTTGCTGTTGTGTGCCTTCAAGTCGTTTCCGATTTATGGCAACCCTAAGGGGACCCTATCATGGGGTTTTCTCAGCAAGATTTGTTCAGAAGAAGTTTGCCATTGCCTTCTCCTGAGGCTGAGAGCATGTGACTTGCCTACGTGGGTTTCATGGCTGAGATGGGAACTGAACCCTGGTTTCCAGAGTCATTGTCCAGCACTCAAGCCACTGCACCACGCTGGATCTCAAAATCCAGTTACAATACCTGCTACAATTCTACATCATAATGAATAATTGAATCTGTTTAATAATAGCATTCATTTAGGTGATCACTGTTTCCTAGGGTGATCCCTAAGAATTTAGCACTGGCCAGAAGATAAGCTGCAAAACTGAAGACTTTGTGATGTTAAAGAAAGCTGATTTTTAAAGGGGGGGAGGGGTAGTATACAAAACAATATGTAATAGTGAAAACATTATTTATGCTTTTTCTAAGAAAAAGAAATAAATAAAAATTTTATATTGTTGGGCAAAACAAACTGAAGCCAGCAGTGTTTGTTAAAATACAGCCTTATTAAAATGTTGATGTGTGTACATACACTCTCTCTGTCTTTCCAATCCTGGGCTGGCTGACCTTGACTGACCCTGGCAAGGCAATTTCATTATTGACAGAATACACTTTTTGAATGGCTTTGCTCCTTCCTCTTGAAAGCTCCATGTGAGCTACTTATGCAGAAAGGCTACTCAAAGGAGCTTTACCACAGAGATCTACAAAACACTGCTTAAAATAGTAGCAGAAGGCTTTAGCGATGCTTGATAGATTATTGGAGCAGCTTAGCAAACCGACTTTCCACTGTATCAATGTACCTACAGGCTGGGATCGTGTAGTTTTATGTCTGGACTCCAGGGCATGAACACTGTGGCGCTCCACTATCTTATCTGGCAGACTCCTGCAGGAAATGGCAAGCAGTGCCAGGCAGCAGCCAGCAAATCATTATCTTGTTTGCATATTCTCTTCTGTTTATTAGCCAGGGGGTAGTTCTGAATTGAATCTTTCTGGAGGAAGTAATGAGCCATTCAGAGCATGGCCAGCTGGACCATCAAGGGACCTGGAACCATGCTGGAAGCAGAGCCACACATGTAGTTAGAACTCACTTTGCTAGGATCCTTGGAGTCATCACCTTTCACAGCAATCTTGACTCCCCTCATGCTGATCTCCAGGACACAGCTGGAGGGTGGGTTAAAGTGCACGGTGAGACGGCGAGTAGTGGCAATCTGTGGAAAAAAAGAAAACATGCCAACTGTCTCACAGACTATCTGGATAAAAAGGCATAAAGGATTCCAGTAGCACCTTTGAGACAAAATGGAAAGAATTTTGTTTCTAAGTCCACTGCCTCAGATGTCCATGAAAGCTTAGGCTATAAATGTCTTCTTCCCACTTAAGTATTTAAAGAGATATCCATGTAGTCTGTTTTAGCGTAAGAAGACATAAAGGATTCCAGGAACATATTTGAGACTACCTGAAATTGATGGTGGCCTTGTTTTTCCTTGGAAATATTTTCCCATCACTTTCCTCTAAACTGGTTTCTTTCTAACCACTCTTCCTTAGTTATTAGCTTTCAGAAACTTCTGAGTTTCAAATCCTACGATCCTAGGATTTGACTTTAGGATGACTGTGTGGTGACAGTGAAAAAAGGATGAAAGTCAAGATGATTCTACTTACCTGTTTCATTTTGTAAATCCCCTCTACATTTGGTTTGGTTTTATATGGTTGAATTAGCCCTCATTGGCTATAGGTGTTTTTAGCTACAATTTTTAACATACTTGGCACATTTGATTAAGCAGGCCAGCTCATCAGCACCAAGCAAAGGATTCAATTTTGTTGGAAGATGCTGGCAACTTGTGCCAAGAGACAGTTTTGGAGTAGATGCCTATTATTTTCACCTCCATCTGAATCAGAGGAAGAAGACCCATTCCTGAATAACTATCAGAGGTCAGTACAAGAGGGTGAACAAATGGAAGTTTAAGTTTTTTACAAGGCAGTGGTGTGTGCTTTATACAGGGATGTGCTTTAGATATATTTTAAACTTATTTAACTTTAACTGTATATTTTGGGCCAATACAGATGGCCACTAAGCAGTGTATTTGCCACAATTCTAGGGTTAGGGACCGTGCAGCAACCACACAGTCCCTAACCCTAATATGGCTTGGTGCCAGTGTCATGGTGGCCTCCCATACACATGAGGGCACGAGACACACAGGAAGTGGCATCGTAATGGTGCCACTTCCTGTAGCCACACTGCAAAAAAGCAGCTGCTTTAGGCAGTTCCTTTTTTTTTTTTTTTTTTTTTTTGCAGTGCCGCAAGCTCTGTTCCCATGGCAGCTACACTGCCACAGGAATGGAGCCATAGGAGGAAGTGGTTGAGTGGCCCCTTTCTCCCATGACAGCGGCCCCTTTCTCCCATGAAGCCCCAAGGAAATCCCTTTCCCGGATCATGGGGAAGCAGCATTTTGCTGCTTCTCCAGGGTCTGGGAAAACCAGGAAGGCCTTGGGGAGCTCCGTTTCAGAGTTCCTTCTGGGGAGAACGCCCCAAGGAACTCCAAAAGGTTGCTCCACAAGGGAGATCTCCCCAGAAGGAGCTCCGAAACAGAGCCCCTTCTGGGGAGCAGATCGTTCCTGTGGCACCCACAGTGCCATGGGAATGATTGTGAGGAGAAAAAAAGCCACCCCTTTCTCCTCAGGGCTCCCAGGGTGTCTGTGGGGTATGCAGCCCCATGGATACCCCTTTTCCATCCCAAAGAGAAGGGGCATTTTGCTGCTTTTCTTTGGGCTGGAAAAAGCCGGGTTGAGGCTGCAGGGGTTGCTGGTGAGGATGCCCTGGTCCCAATCCGGTGCAGAAAGGAAGGAGCGCTTCTGTGTGTTCCTTCCTTGCTGTGCAGCAGTGCCGTGCAATTTGGTTGCTGTGGCAATGCTGTGCAGCAAAGAGGGGCGGGTGCAGGTTGCTCCTGATGGGGCAGTCTCTAATGCCCCTTTATGTCATTTTATACTGTTTTTAGCTAGATTATGTTATTTATTTTAAAATGTTTATTGTAACAATTTTAAAATGATTTTATCTGGGAAAAAGATGACAGTGAAAAGAAATAATAATAACAGTAATAACAATAACAATAACAAGAAGGAGGGTAGGAAGAGGAGGAGAAGGAGAAAAAGAAGACGGAAAGGGGGGAAAGGAAAAGGGCTGCTGATGGTGACCAGTTGTAATGCACTGGAAAAATGCTAGTGCTTAAGGCTCTTTACAGTCTGGGCTTGAGAGACTTAGGATGGTATCTCTTTCCACACATATCGTATATACTCGACTATAAGTCGAGAAATTTTTGCCCCCAAATGGCCTCCAAAATCCTGGGTAGACTTATCCATGGGGCAATCGTTCCTTCGACTAAGTGTCTCTCCAGCCGGGCTGCCTCTGACACCCAGCTGGGGAGATGATGGAAAGGGTGACTGATCACCCTGAAGCCCCTCCCTGGATGGGTTCCCTCCAAAGGGAGAAGCCCAGTGAGGGAGACACTGAGGTGGGTGATCGCGTCCTCAAAAGCCTCTCCTCAGCTGGGCTCTTTCTCCAGAGAAGGGGCTTGTCTGAGGAGACACTGAGGAGGGCGATCGCATTCCCAAAAGCCTCTCTTCAACCAGGCTCTTTCCCCAGAGAAGGGACCTGGCTGAGGAGACGCTGAGGAGGGCGCGTGATCGCCAGCAGCCTCTCCCCAGCTGGGCTGCCTGCTCAAGTCTGACCCTCGACGTATCCATGGGTCATATAAAAATCCACATTTTGGGCCCAAAAGTTGACCTCCACTTATACAAGAGGTTGACTTGTATACGAGTATATATGTACCTTCCATTTCATTACAGTATAGCTCAGAGGATTTTCTGGATATCGATTTTCTACCAGGTTGGTAGTAACCACTTGGTAGAGGCATCTGAACAGAATCAATCGCCTATAAAGATATGTCCCTCCCTTTTTTAAAGCATGCTTTACAGTCCTATTTAGACAAGCTTTATAAGGTTAAACATGTGTATTTGCTTTTATTGGTGATTGTATTTCCCCCATTATAATTCCCTTCAGACAACTTTATTTATATTTTAAGTGTATACTACTTTATTTATCCTTTTGTTTTCCACTTTGGAAGCTGTTGTACTGAAATAATAGGCTGGAATCTTGTTGTGCAGTTATGAATGCATAACCTAGAATTATGTACTCATAATTGTTCTGTATTCATGATCCCTAAGCAGCCCCTAGTTTATGGGATACATAAAGAACAGCAAAGTCCCATGATCCCCACTTAATGGGCAGCAGCTGCTGTGATTGACAAGGGTCTGTTCCCCTGTTGCTTGAGAAGTAGGTGGTTGACAGTTCCCCCCACCTGCCATGCAAGCAGTCTCTGGCATGATGGGGAAATGCAACATAGCCCTGCTTCTACCTGTTGCACCAGAGATTGCTCACTGCCTTCACCAGGAAAAAAGGTCATATGGAAAAACTAAATTAGCAGATTGGGAAGTATGGAGGAAATGTACCTTCTGCATAGCTGCACAGAGCACATCATTGCCTTTGTGATACGGGACCTGGACCGAACCAAGAAACTTCACTCGGAATTGATCTACCCAATCATTGGTCTTGCTTGAATCTGAAAAATCACAGGTGAGGAAAACACCCTACTTATTGATTCAATCAATGCATAGTTCTCCAGCAAATGGACACAAGTTGTATATACAGTCAGTCCTCAACTTTTGTGGAGGTTAGGGGTGCAGCCCTCCCCCTCCTGCAAAGGTTCAAAAACTGCTAATATAAGCCTGCTTTTTTTTTAACCTGAGAGAACACTTTTTTTTTTAATTCCAGGAGAGAACACTTTTCTAAATATTTGTAGGTCCTCCAGCATGACTTTATGCAGTGGCATCATTAGGAAGGGTGACACCCAGTTGGGCCCTCCTGACTTGCTGTGATGGCGAAGGCCTCTGCACAAGGAGACCTCCAATGCTGCCAAAAAGGGGACACCGAGTGGCCCTCTCCCGGATTGCCATGCAGGCACATGCCTCCTCATAAGGAGTTGGAAGTTGACCATGGAATTGCACTGGAGAACCTACAAATGCCTAGAGAAGTCTCTCAAGGCATCTGTAGGTCCTCCATTTTCTGGTCAACTTCTGCTAGACGTTGATCACAGAATCATGCTGAAGGACTTAAAGGTCCTAGAGAGAACATTTTTTGTTGGCTGAATAATCAAATCTGTGAATGCTTAACTTGGAATTGTGGAGGGACAACTATAACCACATTACTTTGTAAAAGACAGAATTTGTATACAGCAAGCAAATGGGGACAAGATTTCATACAATGTATAAATACATGTAAAACGCCCAAGGAGTTGTGTTTAAAAAAAGGCAATTGAAAATGATATAATAGTTTTTCTTTATCTTGTGGCCACACATAAGTGTATTATGCCCAATCATAACAAAATTCAAAGATGTTCATATTTGTAACTAACTATTATTCTCACCTCCCACTTTAAAAAGGCTGGGATGTTCAAAGCCCTCACACCACAGATTACTGTGCGTTTGGAATGAAATGTTTTGGTGGAGATGCACATCACAAAATCGGAATGGGCAGAAAGCTTCAGATATGAGAGAGTAACAGAGTCATAGAAGTGTCAGTACCTGTCATATGATCTGGATCCTTGGTGACCTCAATAGCATAGTAAGCAGGAAAGATACCCCGATCACCTGTCCTCATATTATAAGCCTCATACCAATAATCCTCTGCCTGAACTTCCACCAACAAAGGGTCATCCACTTCCAGTTCCAGTTCATCTTCATGACGAGGCACAAATCTGGTGAAGAAAAAAAAATCACTGCTAACCAAAAGGCCAAAGGCAGACCCCTGGGCAGTTTCAAGAAGAAAATCTGTAGGATATTCCATATATAAAGGACAAATGGTTAAAACCCTGAGACTAAATTGGCTAGGACATTTTCACTAGAACTGTAGAAGAAAGGACCTATCAGCCATCACTGATTTTATTTGTCCAGTCCCAATGTAGCAAGACACTACTCACATAAGCTGTGAAATGGCAGAAAACTTGTTCATGGAAGATAGCAGGAAAACTTCCAATAGATTCAATAAATTTCTTCCTCATATAGCTGTGCAGTTTGTTACAGATGTCCCTCTTGTGTTACATTACTTTTGAGACAGTGAGTATAGCCACACTATAGAATTAGTGTAGTTTGAGATTACTTTAACTGCCATGACTATCCTGTGGAATTATGGGATTTAATAGTTTGGTGAAGCACCAGAGTGCTTTGATAGACCAGAGTGAATACCCCATCAAACTATAAATCCCAGGATTCCACAGAATATAATCATGACAGTTGAACTAGTATTAAATTGTTTTATTTCTGCAGTGTGGAAACTAAAGTATCTGTGATTTTGAACAACCATTCCATAGGCTGGCCACATAATCTCAGGCTACAGAACTAGGTTACAGAACATGGTATACCTTAAATTGTCTGGAAAAGGTGATGTTTTTTATGCTGAGAACGGGGAGTTCAGATACAGAAAAGGACATTATGTACCATGTAGCTAGAACAGTCCAAGAGAGTGATGAAACACCAGACTATCCTGGGGACAAACTGAATAAATACAAGGAATAATAATTCATTTGACATCCCCAAAGGATCATAAATATTATAGGAAACATGTCTGAAATCATCATCACAGGGGTCAGATATATTATCCAGAGAAGTCTCTGTGTTCAGCCAACAAATAAGATTTCTTGATGTCCCAGTCATCTGGAATGGGTTTTATAATCACTGTATGTTATGCAATTAAACCAAATTCCAAAATCTAATAGTACAAATTGTGTTGTGTTTGTGTGTATTTTTTTCATCCTATAAATTAATGGTGGGCAACTTGCAGTTGGACTACAGTTCCCACCAGCACTAGTAGTTGCTAGCATATCCAGTGGTTAGGGGAGATGGGAGCTACAGTACAATATTTTGGAAGTTGCCCACTCAAGCTATAAACTGAAGTAATATGGGGTAGTTTTTGATGTGCTTAACTTCTGAAAAATAACATCTGCCCTAGCTGTAGGAATCCTCATAACCAAACTACAACATATTGTTTACTAAGCCAAGCTGAAGACTGGATGTTTATTGGACTAATAAAAATCTATAAATTGGGCCTTTATCTTACGTGGGGGATCCATTCCAGACCTCCCCCCCTGCATAAGGCAAAAAGCGCATATACTCAAGCCCCATTGAATATAATGGAGCTCATGCTCAAGGTGCAGCAGGGTGTGCATGCCACGGGCACACGCACCATTCATTCTTTTGTTGCACAGCTTCAGCATAAGCTGAAAGCCACGTATAGTGTGGCTGCGTATGGCACGGGCACATTGTATTCCAAACATTCATATAGCCAGGCTGCTGAAAACAAGTTTATGCCTTAGACAATGTCCCTCCAGCTCTGGTGCCTGGTAGAATATTCAGCAAGTGACTTGGGCTGGGAGATCCTGATGTTTTTGTGGAACTGCATGAGGGAGGATTCCGTTATCTGAGCCAGAGAAATTCATCTCCATTCAACTCACCTGAAGACAGCTCGGTGAGTCTGCTCCTGCTCCTCCCCATTGATAATGCAAGAGAAGAGTCCAAACGATTCAGCACCTAAAAATGAAGCATTTTAACAATCTTTTTTTTTAAAGACAACTGTTTTACAGAACTTGTTTTGATCTTAAGTAGACAATAAGCCAATCATTCAATCCAGCCATTTCCTGTTGGAATCCATTAGAGAAAAAGCCAATCTAAAAGATCTAGTTTATTTTCAATCCTTGAAGGGTATCTGCATGAGAGTGACAAATACCTGGGCTATTAGCTTCTAGTAGAAGAGACCAAAGAATTGGAGATACAACTTTTTCCAACGTTGAGGATGGTATGAGGGAGATACTGTTGCTCATGTTGCCTGCACATCTCTTTTTCTCTCTCTCATCTCTGCTAAATAGGCTTTGCAGTACTTTGCAGTCTTTTACAAGCCTCAAAAACCATTTTAGTCACAAATGACAATGGATGAAGGGGGAAGACACATGCCTACCCAAACGGCAATACTTTTCATATCATTTTCAGCTCTCTTAAAAACCTCTGTCTCTCTCCAGATCTACCATCTCCTAGTAGATGGAGATGGTAGATCTGGAGAGAGACAGAGGTTTTTAAGAGAGCTGACAATGATATGAAAAGTATTGCCCTTTGGATAGGCATGTGTCTTCCCCCTTCATCCATTGGTCAGTGGTCCCCAAACTGTGCTCTTTAAGGGATTTTGGTCTTCAGCTTCCAGAATCCCAGACAATTGGTCAATAAGGCTAAGGCTTCTGAGTACTGTACTAGGTCAGTGGTCCTCAAACTGTGCCCTTTAAAAGATTTTGGACTTCAGCTCCCAGAAGCCTCAGCCATGTTGGCAAACAGTCTGGGATTCTGGGAGTCTAAGTCCAAATTCCCTTAAAGAGCACATTTTGGTGACCACTGTACTAGTGTGAAGAAGACATTTGGGAAGTGTTATTGTCAAGAAATTTACTTAAAACTTGCAGAGCAAGATATGTGTAGAATCTACCACATCAATGCCTGTTTAATTCCACCTGCAGACTTTTCAAAATGCCACTTTTAAGTCTTGAGGTTTCCTATCTTATACTGTCTATACTCTTCAAGACTTTCTAAGTATGAAAACTGCTAGGAAGAAGTTTCAGAAATCCCTAAGAACTGCCGGTAATCAACAAGGTTTCCTGAAGTTCTAAGTAAATCTCTAAGACACGAACTATTATGATTACTGAGTTGGTGTTCCACATTTCCTTCTCAATTCACATATCAGCATTGCTGCCAGGTGATCTTAAATGCAGGAGCTTGATAAATTATTTCTTGGGATTATAGTTTCCTGAATTCTCCAAACAGCATGGGGTTATACTCCAAAAAGGTAACTTTCTCAATCTCTGCTTAACATACTTGCACTATGCATTCAGGTTGCAGGGAGGAAGGCCAAAAGATATCTTTTCTCTTGATACTACCCCTTTACTGCCTAGCAACCTTGTTAATATCCCAAGATTTAATGCACTGCTCTGATGTTTCAGATCCCTCCCCACTCCCTCCAAACCAGTGCTTTCTGCACTCACTAGAGGAGCGCGACCGACCACTCATGAAGACATTGAGGAACTTCTTGGAGAAATGGATGTCTGCCTCAGGGGTGGAATCCTCAGAAAGACAGACAGAGTCACGTTTCAGGGCATCCTCCTCATATTCCTCCCCAATGGCTGATTCATAGGGTGAAGAGACACAGTTGTCATAGACGGTGGCTGAATCACTTTCGTCACTGTAGCCTGAGTAACACTGCTTCAGGCTGACCAGTTCCAGCTGCACATCCTCATCCACCACCAGAGTGTATTTGACTGAATCATAGGAGAGGGCACTGGTGTCAGAGCTCACTGATGCCCTCTGAAGGCTATGGCAAGGCCGGTAGCTGCCGTTGCTGCTGCCATATACAGTCCTTGGTCCATTCATTTTTTCTGGTGAGGACAAATAATCCAACACCTCATCCTCTTCACTGATTGAAGAGTTGGGTTTTCCTGTAAGTTGTGGGTAGCTGGAAGTGTCTATGTCAGAGCTGATAGACATCCGGTTGTCACCGGACTGTGACATGAATGGCTTCTCGGACTCCAGAGGGTCAGAATTCTTTTGCACAGGTGTTAGGTAAATCTCTTCGGTAGCTTCCAATCTCACATCAGTCTGGTAGCGAATGCGGTCCCGGTAAGCTTCTGGCCCCCTTGTCACTACCACAACAGTAGGGTTCTGTGGTGGGGGACGGTTGGTAGGTTGTTGTTTCTCAGGTACCCGAGAGGAGACAACACAGGCTGGTGCAATCTGTGTGGCAGCTGTACGCCGGCACGGGCTCTCCGTAGAAGTGCCTCGATCTTTGGTGGACGTTGTGCTGTTTTGATGAGTGACTTCATCACTCAGGCAAACGTGGTCATGGGGAGGGGTCTGCTCACCTGTGGGAAGTGGGAATAGAGAAAAACAAAGATGACAGGCAATGAAACAAGGGAAAAGTTGATTCACAACAGTAGCAAAAATATCTGTTTTATAGACAGTCATTCAAGGGACCAAATCTAAAAGGTTGATGGTAGCTGTCCTATTTGTATATCATCACATTACCTATATTGATAGTCATAATAGGAGTTTATCCCACTGGACACTTACTGCTGCCCAAACGTTCCCGAAGTGTTGCCCAAGCATTGCCCAAAGTTTTTAGAAGAGCTGAAGGTGGGATCACCTGTCGCGCTTCTGAAATGTCATAGGAGTTTATCCCATGTGGCATTTACCACTGCTCAAACATTCTTGAAGTGTTGCCCAGGCATTGCCCAAAGGTTTCAGAAGTGCTGGAGGTGGGAGCATTCATGGGAGCATTCGTGGGGAAGACTTGGAAAAGCCGTTTTTATTAACAAAAGATCCTGTTTTATTAACGAAAGATCCTGCTTCTGAAACCTTTGGGTAATGCTTGGGCAACACTTTGGGAACATTTGGGCAGCAGTAAGTGTCCTGTGGGATAAACTCCCTAGTCAATAATAAATGTATTTACTGTTCAAATTCTTAATAATAAGATAATAATAGTGGCCAGAATTGTGTATGTGATTTACGTATGTGTAAATCAGTATAGTTAAGGGACAATGTAGGGACAGTGAATATGTAATAGTTACAAGTACATTGACTGAATCATAGGAGAGGGAACTGGTGTCAGAGCTCAATGATGCCCTCTGAAGGCTATGGCAAGGCTGGTAGCTGCCATTGCTATTCATGTCACAGTCCAATGACAACCAGATGTCCATCAGCTCTGACATAGACACTACCAGGTAACCACAACTGACAGGAATGCAGGTTATACATTCTTAATTGCCATTGAAGATTCCACCAAATATTCTTTATTATCAACTGTTTACTATTTTATTGTAACTGTTAAATATTCTTAACCCCCTAGCTAGATTTCCCATGTTTTCCAGACTTTACAATGATATTACTTTAGCGCACTTGTTTAATTTAAGGTGACATATACATGGGGATTCTTTCATTCTTACTCCAAGAAACTCAAGATAACATACATAATAATCCTGTGTTATAAATTAGACAGGTAGATCCCCCACCCCCACCCCGGTCATCCAGTGTTTGAATGAAAGCCCACAACACTGCACTTGTTAACCTTTCCCACAGATTCACTTGAATTAATGTAATAGGTTTAGCTTTGGAAAGAAAGTCAGAAATGAGAAAGAAAGATGTAAAAGAAACTGAGGCAGGAAAAGTCAGCTCCTAAGTGGTTCATGACCCACTTGACAGTTAACAGTATTACAACAGCCATTTCAAGATGCAAGCCAATTTGAAAAGTCACTAGGAGGATTTATGCAGGAGGTCCACACACCAGTGAAATGTACCATCATGCAAAACTCTGTGTGTGTGTATGTGAGTGACAGTGAGAGTGGGAGAGAAGAGAGAACCAGTCTCTGCAGAGAGATGAACTCACCAGTTTTCAGAGGGGATGATGACTGGGACACTCGCTCCTGCCAACTGTGCTTTTTCCCCAGAGAGTTGTTATTCAGAGTGTCCTGAGGAAAAGAACAAAGCGGCCTTGTAGTTGCAAGGGTAAATGGCGCATGGCACAAAGAGGCCCCAACACTCCCCCACCAGCACTCCAGCCTATAGCCCTGCAGCCTCTTCCTCCCACCCACATCAGCCAGCTATTGTCTGTGTGCATTGCAAAAGATGGCTATTCAGAGGGATCCAATAGCTAAGTCCATCTGTTGCTCCTGTTGCTGTAGTTAGAGAGGCCACTGTAACTAAGTGCTAGACAGAAGCAGTTGGGTGAAGACGCAAAAGAAGCAAAGCAGTAGCAAGCCAAAAAAGGCAACTGCCCCATATCTTAATGAGACTGTAAAAATATCATGTGCTTGTTTGCTTCAATTTATTTAATGCTGAGAGACTGAATGATACAGATCTTTAATGCACAGACTACTTTCTCTTACTTAACTTACTCATTGCAACTCCCAAGAAAGCTAATGTCAAATAAAACCTGTTAGTGTTTATCATGCCACAAGACCATTTGATGTTTTAACTCATTCAGTCTCCATTGTCCCCAGTAGCCAAAGAATTTCTGGCATTTTGATATATTCCTGCTGCTAAGGGGCCAACTACATGTTACACATGATCATTTCCTAACGTGTTCCAGGAAGCAGCCACTTCACTGGAACAGGGGTAGGAAAACACTGAATATGGTGCCATCACTGGCAGCTCATGGCCTAACAGATGGATGCTTTACAATACTATCTGTGGGTAAGCCCCCTTGTCTGCTCAGTCTGCTTCTTGGTGACATCTCATTATTAGTGCTGGGGGAAAAATTCAATTTGCATTTTAATGTGAACTTCACTAATTTGCCCTTCCAAACCAATCTGAGAACTAACATGCTGTTATACTTGTGATGCAGCCATCCAATTTTAGGAAATAGAAAGTGCATTCAACATTCTTTATATTATTGAAAACAATGTACAAAATAACATGGTTTGGAACGACAACGTGTATATATTCCACACCATCATTTATGGAAGTAGAAGAAAACACATTAGGAGAAGTGATGTCCACTATTCCTTGTAAACCTTATACTACTGTTTTCTCCACTCCCTTCTTACCCATTTGTGGAAGTTACAGGTCTTTGATACTTCTTACTGTATGAGATACATGTTAGGTCTCTTTTACTTCCCATATCCAGTTCTAGACCCTTCTGTCTAATTTGTGCCTTTCAAGCTATCAAGGGAAAGCTTCCCATTTTCTGGAATAACTTCTTTTACACATCATTCAGAACCTTCCCAAATCTTTTTGTGCTCCAGCAATTTCCTCTTCACTGAATCTCCTAGAATTAGCTTATTTCCTTCTCATACAAATGATTTTCTCAGTTGTGTTACTCAGATATTCAACCTTTGTTTCTCTCAACATTCTCAAAAAACAAAACAAAAACAAAAACCCCAACTGCTGGAGTTTTTGGAGATTTCAGGTGCTACTTTCTCTAGTCACTTTGTTTCCCCTACAAGGTACTGAGTTTCACCATGCAGGAATGTCCTGGAGCTTGCATGCTGTATGAAACCATAGGCAAAGGACACAATGTGTTAAAAGTATGCCAGTTCTCTCTCCAGCCAAAGAAAGAGAAAGGCCATTGACAGCTTCCAACGTAGCTTTGAAATCTACATTGCTGGAAAAAAAAAAAAAAAAGGCCCCCTGGCCACTGTGAGGCATTCATGACTACCAGCCAGGCTTCCAGCCATTTTGAACATCTGTAGAATCAGCTCCATTACTATCAAACCATATACACAGGAAGGTGCAGCAGCAAAAGAAAGAACTCTTTCCATGACTGAAACAATGACCAAAATAAGGAATTATGAGATCATAGTCTTGTAGTAGGAGCAGAGAGAAAACTAAGCAACAGTTTCAGTTTGACAAAGACACTCTGCATGATTTCAGGAAGAAGTCATCAAACTAGAATGATCCTGAGAAGGACAAGCTGAGAAAGGGATATATTGCTATTGTTATACACACACACACTCACACACAGTCGGCCCTCTGTGTTCACGGATTCTTTATCCAGGGATTCAACCATCCATGTTTTGAAATTATTAAAAAATATATACATTGACTTTGCCATTTCATAAGAGGGGCACCATTTTTCTATGTCATTGTATTTAATGGGACTTGAGCATCCACAGATGTTGGTATCCACAGAGGGACCTGGAATCAGTGGATACCAAGGGCCCATTGTACATTCCTTTAGCTAATCCATCCTTGATGCTATTTACTGCATTCACTTTGTATGTATGAAATCAAGAGGGCTCCAGTAAGTCACACAAAAAAGATGGGATTTGTTTGTCAAACAAAGATTTAACAGAGGGGAATCACAAACACTGTCTCTAAAAAAATCATATTCTATAGCAACCACCCATTACCATTCTGCAAAGGAAAACACTGTTCCTTGCTCCAGAAAAAAAGAGATAATTTATAATGATGTAATAGTTGGATGGAGAGTGCCTGGATGTCTGAGAAGAAGGAAGCAGGCTTTCCTTCTGCAATCAGCATAAGTATCTGCATTTAAATTTGGAAAGACAAGAATTTACCTGAAGCCAAAAGCTTGGCACTCTCTGTCCTATCTGATCTTTTGATAACTGCAGTCATAATAGTGCAGAGCTTGTGAAAGTTCTATTTTCCTAACTATAACTCCCAGAATCACCCAGCACTGTTATTACTTACTACTGGCCATGACAGCTGTGGGATTCTAGGAGCTGTGGTAAAAATGACCCAAACCTTTTCCAAGTTGTTTTATACTTGCCGGACTGGTTTATGGGAAATCCAGGTTAAATGTCCACAGAGCCACAAAACTCACTGTGTGACCTCTAGCCTAGCCTGCTACATAAAATGGGGAGGATGTAAGCTATATACATGACATTGAGTCCACTGGAAAACAGGGAGAATATAAATGAAACTTGAAAAAAATGAAATAAAGTTAAATGTTAGGAATCTCTACATCACTCCCCTCTATCCAAGGAGGGTGCCTCAGCATCCATCTACCCTAATATTAACCAGTGCCTCTACACTGCAATGAAGCAATAGTTTGATGCAGTATAAAAAAAACCTCCAGCACACCAGGGCATTTTGACACTGTTCCCAGTGAGCATAATTCCTAAAGATCAACTCACTGTATTTGGCAGGAAGAAAGATTTGACTTTGTGATAACATTATCAATTGTACTTTACACCAGATATAAGCCATAAAACAACAAATGGGAAATGCTGGAGATGTAACTGTGCAAAAGACTTATTTCTGTTTGTGAATATATTTGTTTGCACATATTAATTCACAAATACTGGGAAAGATGTTTTATATAAATAAAAAACATAAATTAAAGCAATATCTGGTCATTTTATCCCATGTAATGTTACAGCTTTATTGGATTACTTGAAAGGGATTTTGGAACAGACAGATGCAGATTTCAAGCATTTTAAAGCAAGAGGCTTAAATTGCCTTTGATCCACTCCTCTGCTATTTATGTGAGAGTCTGACTATTGCTAATGTAGAAGAAAGGCATCTGTAATGAGAATGAGCATTTTGGCCAACAGTGACTTTATATTTGCATAGAAGACTAAACTGAAGCAAAAAACGCATAAACTTTTGTGTGATCATGCCTTTCTTAAGATCTGCTAATAATTTCTTTGCTTACCACTCAGGCAGAAATTTAGCATCCTTATGCATACATAACTGGTACCCCTGAATTAGAGATACTGTTTTTGATACATAATGTATTAATTATGTGCAAAAGTAGGCTGTATTTCAGAGGAAGGCAATCACAAATGACCTCTGAATATTCCTTGCCTAAGAAAACTCTATGAAATTTAGGATATTAAAATGATCTGACAGGTGATTTAAAGGATGACAACACATTATAATCATAATGAGAACTAGTTCATTCTATTCAGTTTTTGGGATGATCAATATAATACCAGTAATAAGATTGTCTCTGTGTGTCAACAGGGCAAAGGCTACATTTTAAATAAGTACATAGGACTTGGATTCCAATCCACAGGATAAACAAAACACCAACTGATATGCATGCATGCTAGAGATGCAATTCCAGTATTATCCCAGGCCCTGAGGCTTCTGGGCAAAAAGTGAGGCCTAGAGATGGTCCCTAGTGATGTCATTAGGCATCCAATATTAAGTACCAATTACAGGTGCTCACCACTAGTCATTCAAACACTTCTGCACCATCACATACTCCCACCACATTTTCCCGCTTGGATAGTAAGAGAGAAATTTTCGCAACAATTTAGGGACACAGGCTAAAGAACATTTAATCTAACCTATTTGCTTCTGGCCAGAAGGTGGATGCAGAACAGAGTACATGGTGGACCCTGGTGCCCTAACAACTGGAAGGGAAGGACTAAGCAAATACATAGACACCCACTTGGAGAGTCTTTGCAATTTGCTGCAAGAAATCAATTCATTCTTTCCTATAGTAGCAAGCTGCTGCTTTACTAGACGAACATTTGCACATAGCCCTTTCCTCTTGCCCAGAGAGGATCTCACCAAAACTGATAAATTTGTGCTTTAGCTTCATGCCTGGAGATGATCTATGAAAATTGGTCACTCAGGACCAGTCCCTGAGCAATCATAATCCTAATGCATGCTGCTGTCTGCAAATATATTATCTGAATGGGTCATCCACACATTTTGTTGAGAGAGGTATCATGTCCATAGACCAGATTCCTGGACTATAGCAGTTCACAGAAATAAGGCAAAGGCAAAAAGCATGGATATTTAATTTGAACAAATCATACATGGAGGCACTAATGGGAATCACTCCTGGGGATGGGGAGCAACATGTACAGCAACTGACTACAAAAACTCATAGTTTGGGTCATGGAAGTTTCTAGAACTCTTAGACAAAACCAATGCTTGCCCTGAGCTATATGCAGAATTAAAAAAAAAGAAAAAAGAAAAATTAAGATTCTGCCTTCCAATATTTCATTTGAATCCAGGAATTACAGTTTTGTGTTTCAAGTGTTTAGAAAATTCTGCCTTGGAAAGGGTTACACACAGACCACAGCTCTCACTACCTCCACAGTACCTCCTACATCTGTTCTGACAGACCAGCACAAATAGTTTGGAAAGAAGTCTGCTGACATAGCTGACTGGCCTAAAAACTCCTGCTCTGTTCATCTGGAAGCACACATCCTGGCATCCAGATTTTGTGTTGCTCTGTACGTGGCAAACTGAAGAGAAACATAAAAGCTTCATTTAATCTAGCAATGTATTCAGTGCTCCCTCTTAGTGAGAAGTGCAGTGCAGTTGTAGGCCCCACATAGTTTAGTAAAATAGGCAGAGGAAGAGACAGAGAGAAATTTCTCCAAGAAATGACTCATTCCTGTGGACTTTTCCCAGAAAGATGGTGAAAAAAAAAATACCGTCATGAAATATGACAGAGGGTGAAGTCAGCTGGCTGTCTCTAATGCCAAATTTCATCTCTATGAATATGGCATACACACACCTCATTCACCTAGTTCAACTACTGACTTTTCATCACCAACCTGCCACTCTTACTTGCTACCCATACATTCCCTTGTACACCCATTCACACATACTGATGAAACAAATATATGGACAGATAGTCAAAACTAGTCAAAACCACTCTCCCCACTCACACCTGAGAATTGCTTCCCTACACCTAATCATTCCCTTGGGTCCAAGCTTGAAACTCCAATTAAGCTAGTAGGAGCATAGGGCACTAGCACTGAGTAATTCTGCTATCTTTTTGCTCTTTCTTGAACCAAGAAGACCTTTTGTTAATTTTCCTGCTCTTCACCTCACACTCTTTCCCTCCTCTTTCCTTCCCAATTGTAGCAATTCTATAGCTGGAAAATGTCCCTCTGTGATTATCACTGGAGGTTACCTTCCCCATCCCTCAGAGTCATATCAGTCTAACACAGCTCAACTCCACTGTGGCTTCATTTATAATGATATGTTACAATGTGCAAGGACCTATCTTTCCTCTTTCTAAGGAATCTGAAGCAGAATTTTAATCACACAACAATTCTGTGAGATAGTGAAGTTAAAGACTGATGGCTTGTTAAAGACTACCATATTAATTTTATAGCTGAATATGGAATATAACCTGTACTATCCAGACCTAAGTGAGCAGCTGCACCACCATACTGGCTCACCTTAGCCACTAAAACAGCAGCAAAATATACTTCCTTGAAAAGCAAAACCTTGATTCCAAACATTTGTAAGTGTGGCATTACATGTAGGCAGGAAAAATGATATGCACAAATATATGATAGGTGAGTTCTGGACTTGAAAGTAATACACTGTATGCAAAAAGGATCAAGAGGTCTTAGCAGATCAAAAGTGAATCATGAACCAGCAGTGTGATGCAGTGGCAATGACAAGTCAATGCAATTTTGGATTGCATAAGCATGAGATTCCACTGAACCTTAGGAAGAATTGTTATACTCTAAGAGCTGTTCCACAGTGGAATAGACTACCTTGAAGGGTGGTGGATTCTTTAAACAGAAATTGGATGGGCATTTTTTCAGGGGCACCTTAATGTAAGGACATGTTTCAAAACACACATATCAAACAAAACCAGAACTGGCTGCAAAAACCAGTTCTCACAATATATTTTAAAGAAGTCACATACAATGAATGTACATTGCATTTGAAAGTTAATTCATATTTGTTAGTAGTAGAATCAAGATATTGAAGGGACTGCAAAAGTAATATATGGTAGTCTAATCTGCTGCCTGCACAGGAAATACACAGTTAAAGCATCCTTCATAGATGGTCATCCAATGTCTATTTAAAAATCTCAAATGAAGGAGACTCCACCATCTTCCAAGATACCCTACTCCACTGTCAAATGGCTCTTTTCAGTAGGAAGTGTTTTATTTGGGATCTCTTTCATTTAATTTAAATTCATTGCTTATCTTCTGGACCACCATCAAGCTTGCTCCATCTTCCACATGACAGCCCTTCAAATTTTTAAAGAAAGTTACCATAGTAGAATGTAAATCTGTATTTACGTTCCTCATAGAATCATAGAATCATAGAATTGGAAGAGACCACAAGAGCCATCCAGTCCAACCCCCTGCCATGCAGGAACTCCCAATCAAAGCATCCCTGACAGATGGCCATCCAGCCTCTGCTTAAAGACCCCTAAGGAAGGAGACTCCACCACACTCCGAGGGAGTGTGTTCCACTGTCGAATAGCCCTTACTGTCAGGAAGTTCCTCCTAATGTTGAGGTGGAATCTCTTTTCCTGCAGTTTGCATCCATTGTTCCGCGTTCTAGTCTCTGCAGCAGCAGAAAACAAGCTTGCTCTCTCCTCAATATGACATCCCTTCAAATATTTAAACAGGGCTATCATATCACCTCTTAACCTTCTCTTCTCCAGGCTAAACATCCCCAGTTCCCTAAGGCGTTCCTCATAGGGCATAGTTTCCAGACCCTTCACCATCTTAGTTGCCCTCCTTTGGACAATATCCAAGCAATATACATTGTATGTGATTTTCTCTCATTTTAGGCTCACAACAATCCTGTTATGTAGTTGGGCTAGAAGACAGTGGTTGGCCCTTGGTTATCTCCTGAATCTCATGGCCAAGTGGAGCCACAAACGATGTGTGAGAAAGTGTTACCCCCCCCCACACACACATCATAGAATAATTAAAATTTCCCACTTTTCCACAACAGATGTATTTGCCTTTTAACCCCCCCCCCCCCCCCAAAAGATATCCAATGGTCTGTTACAGATATTCCATGGTCTTGTCTAGATTAGTCCTAAACAAGGCTAAGAGTAGCAAGAGGCAAGCCCGCTTGGTGGTGCAGATGTTAAAGATCACTCTGAGGTGAAAGTAATTGGCGTATCTCTTGAGACCATTTCACAAATGGTTAAGGTCCCCATACTCCTGGGGGAACAGAGATTCTTACAGTAGTTGATCTACACACTCCTATGGAAGCTGGTAGAACCTGGGGCACAGCTGCTATGAGAGGCTTCTATCCCTGTCCCTCTTTTCACCACGCAACTCTTCTGTTCTTCGGTTTGCACTTTAATACCCTCCACTGTCAATTGCATAATGTCATCAGTTCCCAACCCCCTCCTGCTCCATCCTTCCACCCAAGTCTTTACCATCTGCCACCCAGATCAGCACCTGCCTCTCAGGGGGCTTTCCATGATTAACGTCATTGGGAAAAATCTTCTTATTTAGTAAGTGGTGCCGCATCCGCATCACTAAAAATAGTCTTTTGTGCATGTGGAGCTTTCCTCACTTTACAGACTAAACAGAGAGAGTCAGAAGAAGGATCACAGATGGCCAGCCTGTGAACAGTTACGGTGGTGTGGAACATTAAGGCCAATATTCCCACCCACCCCAAATGCAGAAGGAACATTGTGTGTAGGGTAGGTTAGAATCATCCTCCTGTATCACACGGCTCAGATGAATGGCCCATTCAAACATTTCTTGTCATTTCTAAACATGTATGTTCCTTTAAAAAAATTAAATAATCTTAGTTTTTCTCAATTGCTACCAATAAAGATGTTCCACATCATAAGCCCTACCTGCATCTCCAACAAATGTTTTCCCCTTACATCTAGTGAAGTGAGTTAATTATTAAAGTTGTTTCACAATAACATTTATTAAACTTTTAATAATTTTTAAAATGTCATGAGGTTCATTTTTAATGTACTTGTAACAAACTAAGATGACTATCCCTCTGGAATTTATTTTCTCCCACCATACATTGTTTTGTTTCAAGCAAATTATATGGATTCATTATTCTTTCCCTCTTGCTACCATCCTTCTTAGGTCCCTAATCTTGTTCATAAGGTGAGCCCAGAGCTTTCTTCCCTCACAAATGTTTCCTATGATTAAACTGATTATAAGTAACACTAATGTGAGTGAAAATGGTCCCACAATCTTCTTAACCAGATTCTCCATGCCACACATTTAAAGCTTCAGATCCTATGCAAATAATGTTAACAGTGAACAGTTCTAACCAACAGAAAGTAAGAGCAACAAAAACTGAATAGTATACATAATATGCATTTTATAAAATACTCTGGTGCAGGATAAATAAGACAATAAGGCTTCAATATTCATGTAAAGAATTTCTGGAGAAAACTTGGCATGTTTCAATCCTTTGATAGAGAGAAGGGAAGGAATACATGCTTTCCAGCTATCTGATACCTTCTAGCCAAAAAAGATAGCCTTCTGTAAGCTGAATTCCTTATGCACGTTTACCTGGGAATAAGGCTAATTGAACATAGTATGAACTACTCCCAAGTAAACATGAGTAGGCTTGTGTTGCTCCAATCTCTGCACTCTCTTGCATGCTCAAAAGCAGAGCCCCCCCCCCCCCCCAACCAGGTTACTAGCTCTAAGCTCCAAAATCAAAAGAGCACATACCTCTGAGGACATTCAAAGCTGACTACTATTGGTGTAATAATTCTCACTAATTGCCACTCATTCCATATCTGGCATTGTGGAAGCAATATGATAGGTAAACACAGTATCTTGAGCTCCAGAACCTCTCCTTTCAAAAATTCAGTACCAATTTACCCATCCTTTACATTTCTGATTCCAAAACATCCCTGTTGCCACTGAATCCTCTAATTTTGTCAGAGAGAAAGCATGAACTGCTCCAGATGAAGGACTAGGTCCAGATTATCTCACCAACAAACCCCAATAATGCCATCACATTCTGGCCCTCAACTATACATGTAAAATGAAGGCTGGATGCTTGAGTTTAGAAAAGTGTGTGTGTCTTCGTCACTTGTCAACTTCTGGTGATCCCATGAATTTCACAGGGCTTTTTAAGGCAAGGAATACCCAGAGGTAGTTTTGCCACTTCTTTCCTCTGAAATATAGCCGATTGGCACCTGGTATTGGCCACCCGAGTACTAATCAGTGCTGGCCATGTTTAACTTCCAAACTCAGGCATGATCTGGTGCCTTTAGAGTATTTAGGCCCCTTTTAGGAAGGTGGGGGCACTTTGTTTACTGTGCAGCCAAGTTGACTTCTTTGGGAGAGGGCAAAAGGGTAGGTAGAATCGTCTTACCCTTTGTTATCAATAGAAAGGTAAAATAATGTTTTTCCTAGTAACAGGGAGATCTCCAACAGCACCCCCACCCAGTCTGCTCTTCCTCAGTGGCAGGACTCACCTGTGTCCGAGGCACCTGTGGGAAGAGATTGAGTGTGGTGGGTCGCTTGGGTCTGTAGGTATCCATGGTTACAGGTGGGGGCTCCTTCTTGATCGGCTCAGGTGCTGTCCCTTCTTCAACAGGGGTCTCTCCAGCAGCGTCAATCAGGTCTAGCTGGAGCATCTCCGCCTGGAGACGGCTCGCCTCCCCTCCACCAACTCCTAGGACACTACTGGCCTGTAGATTGACATGGCTCTGCCAGGATAAAGATAAAGAGAGAGGGGGGAGGAGATATCATGAGACTAGGGAGTGGGGGATGAGAAAAGAGAGGTCAGGCAATCCCATCACATCTCATCAGCAGCCATCAGAATGAACAGATCTTGCTAGCTGTTCAGCTTCTGAAAGGCTGGTTGGATAAAAATGAGTCAGCCTCCAAAGTGGAAGCTAGAAACTATCCATTTTCCACTCTGCCAAAGCTTCTCAGAAATGCATTTGAAAGCAAACCTGTCACGTCTTCTCCCTCTCCCTCACCGGCTTTGCAAGCTAATAATTGGCAATGTGAGCATCCACTTTCCACCACCCCCACCCTTTCTTCTAACAAGATTTGTAACAGGAGAGACTGGGGGAAATGCAGACTAAGACCTCATAGAATAAAACAACCCAGAATACAGAGGGTTGGAGGCATAATGACTGAGTGTGGAGGAGTCAGGCCATTGTACTCTAGCTATGTGGAATCTGCACAGAGGCCCTCTTGGATTTCATGAAGAGATTTTACATCTTTGCAAGGCTTATTTAGAGATGCCTGGGACTAAATCTGACATCCACCGTATGAAAATCAATCCCTCAGCACAGAAAACTAAAAGTTAAGGAAAAGCTTTCTCCCTACAATGCTAGTTTTCTGTCTGCAGATAAAGCACACCTATCCACAAACACTGAAGTGGTATGGTCTCCCCCCCCCCCCCCCCAATTATTCATTCCCTTTGCTTTTCCCTTTATTATTTCAACAGTGGCACCCCGAGCTATAATGTGCCCTCCCTCACTTTGTACTTATACTGCAATCTTTTTGAAATGGGCAACAATGCATGATGATTACATACATGGGTGGTAAACTGTAACGAATCACACTTTCTAGCAAGTTGAAAGGGGATTATCTGTGGCAGTCTAAAAAAGCAAAAACAACAGGAGTTTTTTTAACAGCTAAAAATCATTAAGAGATTAAATATAATTTTAATTATTTTTACATTTTATTTTAATTTTTATTTGTTTTAGTTTTTGTAAACTGCCTTGAGTCCCAGTATTGGAAACAAGACAAAATATAAACGAACAAAACTTCATCATCACCACCATTATCAGCACCACCAGCATTAATACAATAGGTGTAATACACACAAGCTTTCATGGAACAAAGGCCATTTAAACCAAATACTGTACAGGTTTGCAGCAGGACCACAGCAGGGAAATAGACACCTGGATGGACTTAGCCATCATGACATTCCAGATGTTTTGGCCTGCAGTTCCCCCAAGCACTCACCATTAATATGCTCGCTAGGATTACTGAAAATTGTAGGCCAGGAACATCTGGAGGGCCGTTATTGTCCAACCCTGATCTACACAGAGGTTTTGCCCTATATTTTGTGGCAAGTGAGCTGTTCAAACTTGGGTTTTGTACATAGTAAAGTTCTAGAAATATGCAAAATGCTGCCACCTACAGGACACTGCTCAGGCCTGCAATAATTGCTGAAGAATATAATGCTACATGGCATATTTTCCAGACACTCTGTTAATATTAATAAGGAGAATATGACACTTGGCAAAATCAGTTCTACACAGTGTCTCCATTGAACTGTCTACTGATCATTCTGAAAAATGTACATATGATACGCTACATTGTACTTTGACATGAGAAATATCTTTCTTAGTGCCCTTCAGTGCAAGAAATAAAACAAGAAATGAAACAAGAAACAAACCAGTGAGGCTGCTTCAATCTACCTTCAGCTCCAAAGCCAACAATTATAGCATTGAAATAGGGGGCCATACATTTGACTTGAAACAGGACCAAGTCTGAGTCCTACTGAAAGAACCATAACAAGGCAGACATACTCTCCACCATTTCACAGATGGAAACTGGGACATGTGTGGCCAAGCAATATCAGAGTATGGTCAAGATGGCAAAAGTTATTAATGAAGAAGAACAAACAGAAGATGGAGCAGTTTGATTTTCCTGAACCTACTGAGCAGGGCAAGATTCCTCCTTTTCATTTACTAACTTTCCTCCTGCTGAGTTAATTGAATGCAAACTACTCAAGGGAAATAATAGTGCCACTCTATTCTGCTTTGGTCAGGCCCCACCTGGAATACTGTGTCCAGTTCTGGGCACCACAATTCAAAAAGGATGTGGAGAAACTGGAGCGTGTCCAAAGGAGGGTGACTAAAATGGTGAAGGGTCTGGAAACCTTGCCCTATGAAGAACGCCTTAGGGAGCTGGGGATGTTTAGCCTGGAGAAGAGAAGGTTAAGAGGTGATATGATCGCCCTGTTTAAATACTTGAAGGGATGTCACATTGAGGAGGGAGCAAGCTTGTTTTCTGCTGCTCCAGAGAACAGGACTCGGAACAATGGATGCAAACTGCAGGAAAAAAGATTCCACCTCAACATTAGGAGGAACTTCCTGACAGTAAGAGCTGTTCGACAGTGGAACACACTCCCTCGGAGGGTGGTGGAGTCTCCTTCCTTGGAGGTTTTTAAGCAGAGGCTGGATGGCCATCTGTCGGGTATGCTTTGATTGGGAGTTCCTGCACGGCAGGGGGTTGGACTGGATGGCCCTTGTGGTCTCTTCCAACTCTAAATTTCTATGATTCTATGATTCTATACTCCTATATTTTGAGGTCGGTTTGCAGGAACTGAAATAAACCAGGATGAAGGAGGAAAGTTGGAGAAGGAGAAAGAAACTGGAATATTTTAAAAGTGGCTGGGGAAAAAATATAGACTATCCCTGTCAAACCAGATTAGTCAGCAGACTGGGAAGCCTTATAATTACTCATTAATACCATGAAGGCCAAAGTGTAGTACCTCCCAAGGCTGTTTTTGCAGTGCTTGACTCCTCCAGATTCCTTTTGAGACCAAAACAAAAAAAGGTGAAGAATTTCCTCTCCTAGAAGCCTCCAAGAAAGGCAATTTATTGTTGAAACAGATTACAGTACGAAAGCAATGGTGGACTACTGATCACTTGCAGGGGATTTTGTTTTTGTTCTGGGACAGTTTTGTCCAGTCCTGGGACTGGGTGGGTCCCAGGACAGAAAACTGCCTCCCATACCTGGTTCTGAAGAAACCAACAGGTCATTTGGTCAGAGGCACTGTATTTTATAATTTAAATTGTAGTAATTATTTCTAAACTGCATGCTGATTGCATATGCCAATTTTACAAATCTGTGCCCTCTTCTGTAAACTGAGTTCAACATGCAATGGTAGTTTGGACTCAGTTTACTTAGAAAAAGGAGAAGAGAGGATAGGACAGTCAGGGAAAAGGAAACTGCTCCAGCCTCACCTAGCTTGTCTATTCTCTCTCAGTAATAACTGTTGCCATCTTGAACACAATCTGACACTGATTGACCACATGTGTCCCAGGTTTTATCTGTGAAATGTCGGAGGATATGCCATCCTAGTCTGGAAGGATTTAAAAGGCACACGGCATTTAGTTCCTTGATACGAACAGGACCATTCTAGCCCTGCCCTGGTACATATCATGGCTTGATTATACAAGCAATCTGCAATATATCCCCCAAAAGATCCATACAGAGAATATAATTCCAGGTGATTCCGTCAAATGAGCCAAGCCATATAACATTCTTGAAGGCAACCCTATTTTTGCAGGATCAGTAGCCAGTCTGATCTGAAGGAAAATTCCTTCCCACTATCAAATATCCATTATTCACCATATATATTCTATTAAGGCCCCAAAAAGATGGTCTGACGGGGGTGGCTTCTGGCCGCTCTGGTGGCATGGCATTAACACTCTGCACAAGCATATGGAAGCTGCTCTGGAGCTGCTCCAGGGCTGCCTATGTTGGTCCAAAACCAGCCCCAGAAGGAGTGGATATTTTCCACTCCTTTTGGGACTGTGACAGGAGATGCCCTCGGGGCTGCAGCATGTGTTTGCCACAGCCCAGAATGATCGGCCTGGGAGAAGCTTCTGGCCATTCCTTTCGGCCCATCAGCCTCAAGTATAAGTCGAAAGAAGGTTTCGAGGACAAAATTATGGATCTTGATATGACCCATGCATAAGCCAAGAGTAAAACTTAGGGATATGCAACATAGGATCTAAAGGATGAAGCAAAGGAAAACAATGTCAGTGTACTTAAAAAATTCCAGCAGGCATTACTGTTTGTGATCACACTAAATGCTGGGTTGATGTAGATGGAATCAGTTTGCCAAGGGATGGTTCCTTTTAAAATAAGAGTTAAAGGAGAGTCCTTAAACTGATCTATGGATAGGTTGACTCAATTTTTTGGGGTTTATTTTTTGAATAAAATTTCTAGACTTATAGATGACTATATACTGTAAGCATGGATGAAAGGTACCCACCATCCTTTCCCAAAGATTATTTGCTTCAGTGCAAAACTGTGCTAAGTAATATACCAACCAAGGTTTCAACTAATCCTGAAAAGTGTATGTGACAAGTTTTGGATGGCACAGAAAAAGGGTGAATGCATTCCATGTGTCTCCACCTGCATCAAACTCCCAGAGATTTGCAGAAAACAATAACCCTTGCAAATATGTCTATATTCTCAAACCAACCCTGGGACTTATGTAAACTCTGGATTTTAACAATGTTTAATGGAAATACAAGAATTACCAAACAGCTACATGCATATCAAAATCCTTCCACAAGTGGACCATATGTAAGCAAAATAAGGCTGAGGGGACACAAGGCCCAATGTATTCCAGACCAGCAAATGCTCAAGCAGGGCATCAAGCCATGGAGGTCTGGTATGCATTGAGCAAGGCTTACCATATAAGCCAAATTGTGGGACATGTCCAAACCATCTCCAACTTCCCAGATTGAAGACCCCCCCTTTTTTTCCATTCATCTGGCCACTGCAAGGCTTTTCTTTCCCCAATTTAACTCATACCCAATGTCTCCTCTTCCCTCCTATATCTGCCCGTTATGACAACACAGTAGCTTACATATCAGGGAAGCAATAGTACTAAAGACAAAGTGAAGCAGTCAATGAAAAAGGCCCCACAAAAACATGGGGAGAAGCCCCAGGAAGTAGACTGAAGCCTACGAAAGCTCATGCTGCCAATTTCTCTCTCTCTAAATTCAGGTTCACTCTCCCGCCCTACGCTGCATCACGTTTCCTATACACTGATTCCACAGACTAACACAGCTATATCTTGGAATTCTGAATTTAGAGAGTTGAGTTCAGACACTGAATATTTCTGTTCGGAAATAAATAAAAGGAGAGGGAGGGAGATTTGTTTTCTTTTTGTTGTTGTTGTTGTTCAATTTGTATTCAAAATTATTTTCTGCTTTATCACACTAGGGGCAAACAGGATTTAAACAAGAGTTAAACGAGAGTTAAACAGGAAATGCCCTATGTTTATCATAGGACATTTCCTATTTAACTCTTGTTTAACTCATTTAAATCCTGTTAGCCCCCTAGTGTGATAAAACAGATTGTTCCCATATCCTGCCATGTGGGTTTCCCACTGTTGGAGACAAGATGCTGATTGCTGAGCCAGAAAGGCCTGTGATCTTAATCAACTTCTATAAATTACTTAACTAATTCCTTGCAACCTTTATCATCACAAAGTATTGCTTTTCAATGTCTTTGTGGAATATGCCTGGACAATAACTGTCCATCAACCTGAATGAATTGCTAGGTTATGAAAAAGTCACGGCAAGAAGAAAAGGTTTCTCTGAATACTTAGTGGGCCACCAAGTGTGGGCTGGGCGGGTTAGGCTTAGGGCTTGTGTACACAGTTAAAACAGTCCTCATTCAAATTGATAGACTGCGATCTGGCCACATACAATTCAGGGGAATTAGGGCTTTTTGCAGGGAGAGTGCAAAAAACTCAAACTCAGCTAAAAATGGATTTGTAATTTTTACAGGAACACCTGCAACCTGTGGCTGCAACCTTTAACTATATCGAACATGTGGCCAGCCGGCTGTCCACTTTGCATGAATATGCATAGATTTGCATGGCCACACATTTTTGGTAGAAGGAGGGTATATAGATGAAAATGTATACAGGTAAGTGAAGGCAATTAATGTCAAATGTGCAAAACTCCACAGGAATTCACAGAACAAACTTATGTGAAGATTAGCCCTTTGAATCACAAGTTGTGCAGCACTAAGGTATTACTTTTTGAAATGTTCTGACTAATTGTCAGGCAGTAAGTTATTTTATTATTCTATTCAAAATCCTTCTACCATACTTGCTAAGATTTTAAAAATATAACAAGGCTACCAAAATTATAATTAGTAACTCTTTAACTATCTTAACTGACTTAATAGTTTCAGGGAATATTTTTTAACCTTCAGAAAACATCTTATTCCTCTGATAATAATTTCTTTGGCAGCTAAACCCTTCTTAGTCAAAAAGTCAGTTAACTCATTTGATTATTCATTGGGTTTGATGCAAGGAAAGGTGACAGACCTGGATTTTGTAAAATGCTAAGATCTTTAGGAGAAGGTTTTCTCTCAGTCCTGCCACAATTGCTGGCTGGATTGGTGAGGATAGGAGAGAGAGCCTTCTTAGTGGCTGCTCTCACCCTTTGGAACTTTTTCCTGCAGGAGGCTAGGATGGCCCTCTCCCTGCTTTCCTTCTGCCAGCAGTCAGTTTTGTTTAAGTAAGCATTTAATGGTTAAGCAGGAAATGTTTTTATTTGTGGTTTGTTTTTAACTTCTGTATGGCTTTAAAATGATTTTATGGTGCTCAATGTGGGGATTTTTAATTGTTTTTAAAGTGTTATTGTAAACATTTTGCATTTACTATTTTTGGAAGCTGCCTAGGGTCCCATCTTGGGAGAAAGGTGGCATATAAAAAGAGTAAGTAAGTAAAAGCATTGATAAACATTCAGGCCATGCTACAGAATGCTTCTGTTTGCCTCAGTTGCTTTTTAAGGTGAATACTAATAGTTATATAAAAATTGACCTTTTCAGGTATTTGAAGTATCTCATTCATATACATTAACAAAATTGTGGCTGCAACTTGATAACACAGACACAAAAACAGACATGAGGAGGGGATAAATGGCATGACAGTAGCTTTGTCTGAGGCAGCAGTGGGAAAATATCTTGGTACAGTAGTTACTTTTTTGGATGGCAGCTCCCACAATCCCTATAGCTTTCCTCATTATATAAATATTTACCTTCATGCTATTCTTGACTTGCCTTCTGGCAAGAACTATACTTTTCAGCATAAATTCTGAATTGCCAAGACATGATCTGAGGTCTACTTTCCATTATCTATATTTATATTCTTCAGCAAATATAGATTTAACAATATGCACTTTATTGAACTTATGCTAAGAATTGCTGTGTCACAACTTCCATGGACAAATGGATCATTCAGATGTTTTAGTACTAAAATTCAAGGTCAGTCATATACTTCTTGTTCTGTGCCTATTTCTGTAACACCAGCTTCACCAGGGATCTTGTAGTACCTTTGAGACGAAAGAAAGAAAGAAAGAAAGAAAGAAAGAAATCTCATTTTACCAGCTTTTTTCTTTCAGTTAGTCTCAAAGGTGTGGCATGGTTCCTTTGCATACTGGTTTTCCAGATTAACAAGGCTACCAGTATGTCTCTGAATTCCACCAGCAACTTTACCACCTTCCATACCATCATTTTTTTTAAACAAGAGTATGACTTAGAAACTCTTATTTAGCTATGTTGAAATTTCCATACTTTTTCTGACTTCTTGATTATATCTTGGAGTCCTATTGGTGGAAAGTTCAGTCTTAACTATTGCATGTTGCTGAGAGTTCTATACTTTGTTTGGCAGGGACAATCTCAATTAATCCTCTATTATTTCACTTTTCCAGCTACTTTTAAAATGTCCCAGCTTCTTTCTCCTCCTTCCGCTCTCCTCAGCTTAATTCAGTTGATGCAAAGTTTAAACTGGAAAAATAATTTGCACTAAATTAATTCAGCAAGGGGGAGAAAAGATAAGGGAGCAGAATCTTTGCCCTTCCCAGTAGGCTCTGGCAAAAGCAAACTTCTGAACCTCTCCTAGTTGTGTGTTCATTAATAATTCTTTCCCTCTTAATCACACTTTCATGTTGCTTGGCCACATGTCCCTATTTTCAGCTGTGAAATGTTGAAAGATGTGCTACAACAATTAAGTACATATCATTCCTGATGATATGGTACATATCTGCAGAGTATTTATATACATAGCCAGTATTCTAGCTTCTGGGGATCATCAGGCCATTCTATTCTACACACTGTACATAAGACCTGGAAAAGCTCTATTAAATAATACATAAAGTTCAACATCCTGATCCTGGAGATGTACACTATCCAGAAACATGGAAGGCTTGGTAAACAAGGTTTATGTGGGGAGAAGGAGAAATACATATGCACTGACTGACTTTATTCAAAACTAAACTGGTCATATTAGATAATTGTTTCTCTTAGGTGACTGGGGTATTTCTCTTCCTAATGCTCATAGTAAGGTAAATTTAAAGGGGGAATACATTGAATACTAAAGTTAGGATTGTACATGCCATTGTGTTTCCCATTTCTATGTTTGGTTGTGAGAGCTGGATAGTGAAGAAAACTGATAGGAAGAAAATCAACTCATTTGAGAAGTGGTGCTTGAGTAGAGTTCTGTGGATACCATGGACTGCTAAAAAGACCAATAAATAATTCCTAGCACAAAACAAACCTGAACTCTTTCTAGATGACTAAACTGAGACTGTCATGCTTTGGACATATCATGAGAAGATATGGCTCACTAGAAAATACAATAATGCTTTGTAAAGTTGAGGGCAGTAAGAAAAGAGGAAGACCATATGCCAGATGGATAAATCCAATCGGAGAAGCCACACCCATGAATCTGCAAAAACTGAGCAGAACCATTGAGGACAGGGTGCCTTGGAGGTCTCTCAATTCATACAGTAGCCATAGGTTAAAGTCAACATGAAGGCAGCTAACAAAAAACAAAACAAAACAAAACAAAACATGGGTGGTCAACTGTGGTAGAGGGAGACACCAGTTTTTGCTTCCATATACCCAGGAGAGCCACAGTGTGTAATTCAGGACTAAAAATCACAACTTGGTCACAGCCTTTTGGAACTGTTTTGGGTGCTATAGGTTGTTGTTGTTGTGAACTGCCCTCGAATTAACCTGAACTCATGGTGACTCTGTGTATGAGACATCTCCAAGATCTCCTGTCTTCTAATGCTTTGCTTAAATCTTATAGATTCATGCCTGCATCTCTCTTAACTGAGACTAGCCATCTGGCATGCCGCCTTCCTCTGTTTTTGCCACCCTCTACCTTTCCTAGCATTATGGTCTCTATGACTCTAAACTATCTAGTACGTGAGCTGCTTTTCGCTGACGATGCTGCCCTTGTTGCCCATACAGAAGCAGCTCTGCAGCGCCTAACATCCTGCTTTGGGCTGGAAGTCAGCCTGAAGAAAACGGAAGTTCTCTACCAGCCTGCACCACAGGAAGAGCACTATCACCCCCATGTCACCATCGGCAAATCTGTACTTAAGTCCGTACAGGAATTCACCTACCTGGGAAGTATCATCTCCTCAGATTCCAAGATTGACAAAGAGATCGATCACAGATTAGCAAAGGCATATAGTGCATTCGGAAGGCTTCACAAAAGAGTCTGGAGTAACAAACACCTGAGGCGAAGCACCAAAATCAGTGTGTACAGAGCCATTGTACTGTCCATTCTCCTCTATGGGTCTGAATCATGGGTCACCTATCGCCAACATCTACGACTCCTTGAACGCTTTCATCAGCGCTGTCTACGCACAATCCTAAACATACACTGGACTGACTATGTGACGAATGTTGCTGTCCTGGAGCAAGCAGAGATCACCAGCATTGAGGCCATGCTACTGAAAACGCAGCTGCGCTGGGCAGGGCATGTTTCCAGGATGGAGGACCACCGCCTCCCCAAAATAGTACTCTACGGTGAACTCGCCACGGGTCAGTGAAAGAGGGGCGCCCCAAAGAAGAAATACAAGGACTCCCTGAAACAACATCTCAAGCTTGGCCAAATTGATCACCAACAATGGTCTGCCCTGGCCTCACATCGGGAGGCATGGAGACGCACTATCCAAAATGCTGCAGCCTCTTTTGAGAACTCACGCCGAACGAGTCTCGAAGAGAAACGACAACGCAGAAAGAACCACAACTTGGAAACATCACCCAAGGAGACTTTCTGCTGTGCTTTCTGTAACTGGCCTTACTTATCTCGGATCGGCCTTTTTAGTCATCAACGCGCTTGTAGTAAGCGTGGGATAAGTCCTTCCTGAATCTTTGTTAGCGAAGAAAAGCCGGGGGGGGGTCTTTTCTGAGTCTTGTCTTGTCATGAGGTGGCCAAAGTATGACAGCCTTAATTTGATCATTTTGGCTTCTAGGGGTATTTCAGGCTTGATCTGTTCAATGAGCCATTTGTTTGTCTTTTTGTTTTGTCTTTTTGGCAGTCCATGGTATCCTTAGCACTCTTCTCCAGCACCACGTCAAATGAATTGATTTTCTTCTTACCTGCTTTATTGACTGTCCAGTTCTCACATCCATACATAGTGATGAGGAATGCCATGGCTTGGATTATTCTAATTTTAGTGCTCAATTTATATCTTTGCTCCTTTAAGATCTTTCTAGTTCTTTCATTGCAGCCCTTCCCATTCCTATTCTTCTTCTCTCTTGACTGCAGTGTCTGTTCTGACCATTGTTTGAGCCAAGGTGTGAAAAATCTTTTAACTATTTTGATTTTCTCATTGCCTAAGTTGAATGTATGTAGGTACTCCATTGACATTATTTTTATTTTCTTTAAGTTCAGCAGCAAGCCTGCCTTTGCACTTTCTTCCTTGATCTTCCTTAGTAATTGTTCCAAGTCTATTCTATTTTCTCCTTGTAGCAAAACTGCCATGACAATTCACAGTTTGGGGAATGTATGAAGCATTTCTCAGACATACTCCAAATTGGAGGCAAAGCAGCTTTGGGGATTGTGGATCACATAAAGGGAGTTGGAACCACACTTTAACCACCGCTGGTGTAACAGGATGGCCTTTTCCACTCCATTCCCCCCCCCCATTCTCCTCTAATCTTCTTTGTATTACAACTCTCAGAAATCAACTGAGATTCTGGAATTGTAATACAAAAAATTAACATTTCTAAGCTTTGAGATCCATCTCTTTCATTATTGATATGACTGGTTAATGTGGAGTTTAAACACATTAAAAGAACATATGGCAGTAGTGCCAGTGATCAGAATTTCAGCTCTGATGTTGCAGGATGTTGTAAAACCTCACATCCTTTCACCTGCCTAGCCCTGTCTAATTCAATTACAGCAGAGTACGTTCCGGGCAGTCGTTCAGTCCCCAGTCTTCTTCAGAACATCTGTAGCAAGCTTGACCTCTGAAAGAGTGTCAAAGCATGGTGGCTCTGGCACAGATGTCAGTATGCGATTTTTAAAAAAACAAACCTAAACAAATCAACTATCGTTCTCTGGCATTGAGACTCACTGCACATTATAGCAGAGGGTTCTTCTTTGGCAAAGTAAAGAAATCGTACAGTAGTAGAGCTGGAAAGTACCACAAGGGCCATCCAATCCAACCCGCTGCCATACAGGAATACACAATCAAAGCATGAGAATTCTGTACCAGATGTACTGCTTCCATGCAAGCAAATCTGGACCTTGGAAAGATTCATTTTTTGGAAGACAGATTTCAGAATACTAAGCCATTATGGCTAGTGCTTTTGCTGCCTGGGGCATACTGGGAGTTGTAGTGTAAAAACTTTTCAAAGGTCTGATCGAATTCATACTATCATAGAACAGCACCTGCCATTTATCCAGAGTACTTTTTAAAAATATCTCATCCCACAAATGGATTGTTCCCCCCCCCCCATTCCTCTATGGTATGCACACACACTTCTGATTAAAGAAAATACCACTGTACAGTAGTTCTGTGTGTGTGTGTGTTTAAGCTTGAGTGCTCTTTCCAGTGAACAAATACAATCTCTAACTTTACCTTGCATGAACTTGCTTAAATGTGCTCCTTTTAGTCTTGGTTCTTGAATCCCTGGCTTTTTGATGCAGCTGACATTTGTTATTTGCAGCTCTATGAGTTGAAAATTTTCCTGCCCATAACTAATTTCTTATTCTCAGATGCCATGCTCATGCTGAAGCTGTTTAAGGGGTCCTTTTATATAAACCAAGTAATCATGTGCTCCATTTACACAAAGCTTAATTTGGGTTGGCTCAACCTCTGGCTTTTTCATTTACAAAGATTCATCCCTGAAGCATGGGAAATAAACAGAGAAGGGACCTTTTCAGCCTGTGCTGAGTGTCCTCACAGCCTTACGCTTCCACCCCATACCAGAGAAATGGACTATTAAGCTCACTTGAGTCACCCTTGGCATCTCTCATACTAGAAAATATCATTTTACAGTGAAACAGACATTCCCCAAATGTTGTATAGCATGATTTAAAATGCCCTCTTCTACCCCCATCCATTCCAAGTGCAAATGGCAGAATGTATTTTTGATGGTGAAAAATGGCTGGTACTATATTTGGTTCAATTAACCTTACTTGATAGAGAAGTGAAAGGAACACAGCTTTTCTCAGAGGAAGGGATTTTTCCTCTTGCTTCAATCTAGGCTTTCCTTATTATGTTGCCAGTTGTCAACCCAAATACTACATCTTTCCTTTAAAAACAACAACAACAAAAAAACTGTGATTCCCCCCCCCCCCTTCCTTAATTGTTGTTGCTTCTGATGGCGTTTAGCTTGCTTTCATCACAGTGCCACATCAATGGAGAATGGGGAGGATAGGTCAATAGACAAACTGAACAGCAGAGCATAACACTGTATCCCCTCTTAGGACTTTGCAGTTTAAAGGCTTATTTAGTCTTTCTTACTGAAATATCTGTGCTGGAAGCAGACAAGCCAAATAGACAACAGTTTTCCATCCCAGAAATACACTGCTGAACTATCTCAAACACGTCTATGCCAGTGATAACTGTAAAGAGTTGAAATATGCAACTAGTTGCTTAGTTTATCTACAAGTCCACATACATTTCTATGTAATTATTTGAGAGCACTTTTGATTCTATGAATTCCATCTTCCATTCAATGTCTTTCTCTGTGTGCTTCTATTCCTTTTTTCTTTTCCATTAAGTGATAGCCCTTTGGGATTTGTTTTCCTCTTGCACGAAAAGCCATTAATTCATATTTTAGCAATTTTTCTTTTATGTCTTAGGCATTTTTTCTTTAGGGCTGTAATCACTCTCTTCTCTTTCTTTAGCATCATTCCCAGACATCTGGCTGACTGAACAAGAGTTTTATCTATCCAGATATGTATAACATTACTGAAGACATTTTTTTTTAAAAAAAAATCATTTTAATCCTTTAACAGGAATCTCTTCCAGATTTGTATTTCTTTAGTCTTTTTCACTTGATTTTCTTCTAAAAACAACGTGGATTTTTCAGTGAGCCTGTTCCAAGTGTTGATGTTCAGATGTGTTAATTGGAAGTTCCCCATTAATTCATTTCCCCCTGAGGCTTGAGATGTTCCCTGTATTATGTGCAAAGAACACATTTCCTCTGGCAACAGAAGATCTTCTGTGCTTTTCTTTACATCTTTACAGCTCCCTTCTTTCTAGTATGGAATACACAGCAAATATACCACATTTCTCCCCTGTTGTCAAAAACCATGCTGTTTTAAAACTTTTCAATTTTGCTGGCTCCTGTGGCTTTCATAGACCACTCAAATTGCCACTCTGAACCTGGTCCAGGCTTCTCATGTAATATTTAAAGTTTGTAAGCCTTACTGAGATTTACTGGAACAATAACAAAGAACCACCCAGCCCAAATTTTACTTAACTTCGTTACCATTATTCATCAGCCCCATTAATGATTTTTTTTGTCTGAATGCTAAGGCACCAGCAAAAGCAGCAACTTGTTGGGATACTAAAAGATAAATTATTTCTGGATCCCCTAAAACAGGCTTCCCAAACCTAGCACCATATACTTTGGATTAAAATTATTGCCATCCCCATCCAGAGTGGCCACTGACCATGCTGGGTAGAGGTGGATGGAAGTTATAGTCAAAGTTATTTGATGAACATTAGATGGGGAAAGACTTCCCTAAAATGGAATATCCTTCCCTTGCAATACTGGAGCATATGGTGCAATGTTTATCAGTATTTTATTTGATTACATTTGCTTCCCATCAACATTGCAATGTGAGTCTGCACCATTCCTTGAGCCTCTAAAAAACCACCTCTGTAGTTCACTCAAAGTGGATTACAGCAGATCCAAACTGGAGCCGGCATATCAGAGATGGAGGTACAATGCCTAGAGTGACATCATGTCACCTTATTGTATCATACAAGTAAATATTTCCATGCAGATTCAACTATGAACTACAGTAAATGCCATCCATCTGATTAGAAAACACCTCAGATTCCTTTCAGATAATAGCTGTTTTTCTGATTTCAGAGCAAACTTTTGGAGACTGAAGCAAAATAACAGGAGTATGCTCCTAACCATGGCTAGAGTGTCTTTCCTAATCACTGGTTAAACATAACCTTTGACACTCATCTGGGATCAGGGAGAAGAGATACCAGAAAAAAAAGATATTAGCTGCCAAACAAGTTTGAACCTTAGCAGCATGGGAAATAACAATAATTGAGAGCGTGAAATGTGTCTATTAAGGACACATGAAACAATGCTTTCAAAGAAGTGATGGCCTGTTTGTTTCAACAGCCTCATAAAGTAAGGGAAACTGGCAACCTTAACTACAAAATAGAGTTAAGGACTCTGGCAAACTGAAAAAAATTGAGTAAGCATTAGATCTGAGTAATAATGTTGATTCAGCTTTCTTTAGTTAAATTCTCCTCCTCCAAGGTGTTTTTATTTTAAGCATCCCGGGATCTCATACACACTGAGTAAAGTTTCTCTCAAGTTGGAAAAATATGTTATTTTCTCCAGTCTAGAATCTTTATGTGCATGCAACCACAGTGGCAAGAGCACCTGCATTTGTTTCAGGGCCAGGTAGTCCCCAGGTACAGGCAAGACACAAAGCACTGCAGTAAATTTGCCTCAGGGTGACAGAGACCCAGGCTGCTGCATAAGGCTGCCTGGAGCAGTCTGTAGTACAATTCAGACACAGAGAGGCAAGTGTAGTCATATTACAGTTATTTATCTGAGCATTTAATGATAACTATACATACATCTTTTTCTCCTTCTTTTATGTGTGTGCTCATGTGTGTACATATATAAGCACATATAAATGTATAATGTGTGTGTACATGAGGGTGTGTTATATCTACCTATTTATCTGGGATCTGATCTGTCAAAATGAAACATTTATGGAGGTCCTTTCTCCATACCTGGTGGCCTCCAGATATGTTCGATAGAATCATAGAATCACAGAGTTGGAAGAGACCACAAGGTCCATCCAGTCCAATACCTTGCCATGCAGGAACTCCCAATCAAAGCACTTCCAATAGATGGGCATCCAACCTCTGTTTAAAAGCCTTCAAAGAAGTAGATTCCACCACACTCCAAGGGAGTGTGTTCTACTGTGTTCTAGTGTCAAACAGTTCTTACTGTCATGAAGTTTTTCCTAATATTTAGGTGGAATCTTTTTCCTAGAGTTTGAATCCATTGCTCTGTATCCTAGGCTGCAACTGCACTGTAGAAATAATCCAGTTTGACAGCACTTTAACTGCCACAGCTCAATACTATGGAATCCTGGGATTTGTAGTTCGTTGTGGTACCAGAGCTCTCTGACAAAATGTCTCGCAAAACTACAAATCCCAGAATTCTATAGCATTGAGCCGTGTCAGTTAAAGCAGTGTCAAATTGGGTTATTTCTGCAGTGTGGATGCAGCCTCAGTCTCTGGAGCAGCAGAAAACAAGATTGCTCCATTTTCAATATGACATCCTTTCAAATATTTAAGCATGGCTGTCATGTCACCTCTTAAGCCTTTTCCCCCAGGCTAAACATACCCAGCTTCCTAAGCCACTCTCCGTAGGACATGGTTTCCATGCTGCTGTTGGCTATTTTATATTAAATTTATCTCCTTCCTTTCTCTCAACATAGGATTCAAGGTGGCTTACAAACATCTAAAGGCAGAGTACAACTTTAAAAAAATAATACAAAAGTTAAAACAAAAACTGTTATAAGCTTTCAAAATGTTAAAAATACAGGTTACTTTAAAAACACATTTAAAACAAAATAATCTATGGGGCAAGACAGACAGTCTGAAAATGGTGGGCTGGAAGCCCTTGTTTTAACTCTGGAGGGATGCCGCAGCAGCCAAACCACTCTGGAGTAAAAAGAACCCGGGAAAAATTGATTCTTTTTCCATCACCTGGTGTATGTCATGGGTGCGCCTAACCCTAGTATTGGCAGCGGCATGCTGCTTTTGACCCATCTGTCTCAGCCCCAAGTCATCCCATTCCTACCTTTTGTGAAAGAATGATCGTTTCATAAATAATTAGTAGAGAATCACTGGTGTCCTTACCCGTGAAGCCAAACTGTCCTTACAGTGCAGGCTAATTCCACATTCATCAGTGATTTCAGATAGATCTTCATCCTCAAACTCTTCCAGACTGATGTCATGGGTGAGCCTAAATTAACAGAAAAGTCATATGGTTATCCATAAATGAAAACAACAACAACAACAACAACAACAACAACAACAACTGGATGTGAACTACCAACATACTGTTCAGGCAATGTTAAATTTCTGTGATCTAGAACAAGGACAGGAATTTGTATGCAGGGGTCACTGCACTAAAAATCATCTTAAATAATCTACAAAGTAAAGGCTCTAGACAATCTTTTTAAAAAAGTTTATTTATATAATGCGTACGTTTACACAACACTTTACATAGGGGCTGGACAGACTGGCAGAAAGGGGCAGCGAGACGCAAAGGGTTCTTTTTAGGCCATGCACGGGGTGGCATTGGCTCTAGGAGACCAGGATTCAAATTCCTGCTCAGCTATGGAAACCCACATATGGTGTTCCTAAGGGATTATCTTGGCAAGATCTCTTCAGGGGAGGTTTACCTTTGTCTTCCTCTGAGACAGAGAGTATGACTTGCCCAAGGTCACCCAATGGATTTCCATGGCTGAGCAGGGTTTCAAACCCTGGTCTCAAGAGTGGGAATGCTCTATGACCATCTGGGGAACACATTACATGACCAAGTAGAAATGAAAAGATGACGGAAACAACAGATTTACTCCCAGCTGCTTCAAGCTACAGAAACAGAATCTGCTCTAATTCTAATCAAATTGTCAACAAGTATGGAAAACAAAACAATGGCCCACAATTTTGTTGTTGTTATTGCTTTCAAGTCAATACTCATTAGTAATGTGTGTTGCTTGCATTTGTAAGGCTGTTTTTCAAAGTACTTTAAACTATGAAAAATGTTTAATATTTTGTTCCTTGTTATGCCAATAATCTTCTAATTATGCTAATAATTATGCTATTTTTCAAAATAATGCCATTGTCCTCTCATTACCCCCCAAATTCATTTGTTACAAGTAACATAATCACTTGTAATATGTTACTTCCAAGCTCCGCACTTACCATGTTATATCACAACCCACAGTTAAAGCTGCTAAGTAAAGGTTCTGAACTGGTCCACCTTGCCTCCTAAGTGTTACCCTGTTGTTATTCTCAATAAATTCTCTCAATATTTCTCAATAAACCTCTTAATGTTAGGTCAACAAAAGGAGGGAAATGTGATACTCCTAGAGGAATAGAAGTGACAGCAGTGTTCATCTGCTGGTCCTGCCATTAATGACTTAATTGCATTTTAAAGAAATCTTGTTGCTATAGAATATAGGAGGAGGAGATAGCCAGTTACAGAAGTGTCCATTACTTCTATGCAATGTATCCTACCAAATATAAAGCATTTTCCTGAACTGCAACTTTCTGGCACTTGAGATCCCCTACCCTCTTTGTTCTTCTCTCTTACACGGAAAAATGTAAATCCATCTCCGGCAAAAATTTATGTATGTGCTACAAATTATAGGCTAAGAAGCAAGATGTGTTACAGAAGACATACATATGTCTACATACACTAGTTCTTCCTACAGAGAAATTTGCTTTGAACCAGAAATAGCCATGGGATCAGTGGGTCACAGTTCCACCCCTGGAACGATGCTTCACTCTCCTTCTTACTGCTGGCCAGAACTCCCCATCCACTATACCTCTCCATGCTTGCATCCATGACCAGTTCACAGTAAGACCACTTGGCATTCTTCTCGCATCCATATGGAATATTACTACTTAACAGATGTTCATGTTCAAGTAAAGTGAAATACATAAATGTTGGCCTTATTCATGTGTTTGGCTAGCCCCACCTCCCTTTGTTGTTGTTCTCCACAATAGACAGTGACAGTCTGAAGATAACAGCATCCGTCCACAATGTTTACTTATAATAAATTACCTAATGGCTGAATAGGGTTAAAGAAATTGGGAGAAGAACACAATTCTCCATGAAATAGCATATTTATAATAAGAAATCAGTCACTTCAACATAAAATTAATACTGTGCCCTATGAAAAATCTAGGAGGACCAACTATTCCGGTACATATAGTGTAGAGGTTTGAATGTTGATCTGTGATTTTGGAGGTTGGGGTTCAATTCCCTGCTCGAGCATAAAAACCCACTGGGTGACCCTGTGCAAGTCAGACTCTCTCAACCTCAAAGGATGGCATTAGCAAACCCCCTCTGAAGAAACCTGTCAAGAAAACCCTATGATAGGTTCACCTTAGGGTTGTCATAAGTATATAAAAATGACTTTGGGGCACACAACTACAACAAAACTTTTATAAAATCTGAATTTGTTCTAGAATGTTAAGAGCACAGAGTTTTCAGAATTCATCACAAATGATCTATTTGGCCTCAGCTCTCCTTTGACACCTACAGTCTCAAATGTGTAAGAGAGATAGCTAATTCAATTTCTGCCAATTATAGATAAACATGTTACAATTCAAGGAGGAAGATAAATCAGGAGATGGAGAGAGTAGACAAACAGGTCATTGGACAGAGAATATTCAGCTAGTATTCTTCATATGTGTTTGCATCTTGGCTTATAACAGCAGGAGCAACATATCAGGGTAAAGTATATACTTTCGTTGCTTTTGGCAGCAAGGGTAATTACTCAGATGTCTAACATTGAACAAATTGTATGGGACTGGGGATTGAAGGAAGCTACTACTAATAATTTGCAAGAAAAAGACTCCCATCTTTGAGGACTCGTTTATATTTCCGTTGCTCCCAGTGCTCAAGCATCTGCTAAAAATATAGCAAAAATAGAAACAACAAATAGCCCCCACCAAAGATAATGTTTTTCTCTAGCACTGGAAATATCCTTAAGGTAAGAGACTGCCCCTGGCATTAAAATCCAGCATAAACTTGTCAACCTGTCATCTCCCTACGCAGATAAGAAAAAGGCTGTAGGGCAACAGCAAGAAAGGAAATGATAAATCATTCACAGATTATCTCTGTGCATCTTATCAATATAGATTCTAATGCTTTCCACTTAAACTCTGCCAAAGTGCTTTCTCCAACCCTTCCAATATGTAGCCTATGGCTTTTGTTAGATCAATTTTCAGGAGACCAGGGGAGAACATTTGGGGACATTTTGCCAAGGGCAAGTCTTTGTGCAAAAAAAATTGTCACTGGTTGAAGTAGAGCATGCAGCACAAAACAAAGTCCAGCAAAGAGGCTGTTATTACTCTTACAACAAATCATCTCTAAATCCTTCCCTTGGTTTTATTGTTTGGGGATTGGGGTGTTAGTTGAAGATACCTATGTCTCAACCCCCTGGGCTTCTCTTGTTACACACTGGGAAATATAGCACATGTCATGTGAAGCCATTCTCGATTGCAGCTCTCTGGTGCATACTTTGCAATGTGACAAAGGAAAAAGATGTCTGGCATTGTCTCCTGTTGTGCCCTCTCCCACAAACATACACACACCTAAACAACTCACTGTATTATCAAAATGATGCTGAAACCAAAGATTTACAGAGTTTAAAAACAATGTGCCTGCATCATGAAGCAAGAATGTGTTCAGTGATTCATAGAATCATTGTGCTGGAAGAAACCTCAAGGGTCATCCAGTCCAACCCCCTTCCATGCAGGAACTCAAAATCAAAGCACCCCCAACAGATGGCCATCCAGCCTTTATTTAAACAGTTCCAAAGAAGGCGACTTCATCACTCTCTGAGGCAGCCACAGAAAGGCTGCAATAAAATGCCACATCTGGATATAAGATGGGAGCGGTATTAAACATGCAACTTGCTCATGTCAAAGGGGGTTGCACGCGGGAAGGGAAGGAGGAGGAAGAGAAAAAGATGGTGAGCAATGAAGAATGTATTATAATGGGTTGCCAATACAATACATGATTCCCTCTCCTAGTCCAAGTCAAGGTCAGAAATTCTCTTCTCCTACTATTAATTCCATTGTATGAAATTATTTGCTGTGATACTGGGGTGCTCATGAATGAACTCTCACTCACAACAAGACAGGAACATTGTGAAAAAAAATACCTATAACTTCTCACAAGGTCCCTTCAAAGCCTTTGGCTTATCCCTTTCAACAGTAAAACTGTATTACATTTGTCACTATCCAGTATAGCATTGCTACCACGTCTTCTTTTTAAGAAGGACAAAGAACTGGAGCAAAATATCAGAATGAGAGTCTGCCTGCAGGTCTGTTTCCTATAGTTCACTCTACATGTCCAGCTCTAGGGTGCTAAGAATTCCACAGCTTGGAAAAATTACCTTTTTTTGGACTCCAGCTGCCTGGATCCCCCAAACAGCGTCACCAGCCCTGCAACTAAACTGTCTCCTTAAGGAGTAGCAAAGAGGTACTGAAGCAAACTTTCCAGCATGGAAAAAGCCAACTCTTCTGATATAATTCTTTCCTGTTGGCAACTGAGGAGTCTCTTCAGGAAGCAAAGCCAGCCATGACAGAGACGATCTGGTCTCCGTGATCTGGCCAAACAACATCATTTCAATTTCATTCCCAACAGACAAAGTTACAACCAAGTCTGTACCCTCAAATCCAAAGCTGCTATGCAGAGATTTTGCTCCTACAAAGCAAGGGGATTTTTACCAAGATATACCATGCTGGATAAGTATGTAAACTAAAATAAAGAAAAGAAGGACTTGTTTGTTTTTTTTAAAAAAAATGCTGCATAAGTACATGAAACCTGACTATTGATTCTTCCCCACATCCCCTAACCCCCCCCTCCAATACTAGCCCCACATGACCACCACCTACCATTTCTCCCACTGGTCCTCAAGCCAGCTCTCCTCCTCTGTGCTGGACTGCATTGTAAGTTCAAGCTTCATTTAAGAGGAGCCCCGTCTTGGGGGAGGGGAGGGGGCCCTGCAAGGTATGGGAGACCTCCCCTCAACAATCGGAAAAGGAGATTGAAACAGGCTTGTGTTTTTTGCTGTCTCCTCTGCACTGTCCCAGCTCCAAAGGCACTGCTGCTTGCACTGCTCTCTCCTTCTCTCTGCGCAGTCTAAGGGAGCTCATTAAAAATAAATGGAATCAGCTGTCTGGGTGAAAGGGAAAAAAACCTATCCTCTCAACTGAGATGGTGCCAAGCCCTGCACTTGCCTGGCCCTCTGCTTCCCTCAGCCAGGCAGACTCCCTCAATCTGGTTACCCTCCCCATCAGCTGCAGTCAGAAGGGGAAAGAAAGGAGGAATCAAGTTACCATAACAGTGGCACCAAGTCTTGCCAAGCCACTTTTCCCTTGACCTTGCAATTCCTCTGCCCCTACAGGGCTTGATATGACCATGTCTCCAAGTGGCAGAGGATACTCTAGCCATCTTTGTCTTACAGAGAGAGGAATGCTCTTACATAAGAAACTTTAAACTGGTTAACACGTTTTGCAGCTTATTTCAGAGTGTAAGCCCAAAACATTTTGGGGCCTGGGACCAAAGTGCAAACATCACACCAAAAGGCAACTCTGTTATTTTGGTACCTGAGGCAGAAAATCTCAGAAACATTTCCTCCTTCCCTGGCAGTAAAAAAAGAAAAGAAAGAGAGAGAGAACAATAATGAATTTGATAACTGACAGTTTTTGCATGTCCATGACACAAGAGATCTGGTGTTTGAGGTAGGCCTCTCACTCTGTTTAAAGAAGCCCTGCCTTGTTTATATCACCAGGATTTGGAGATTATTATTTTGTGGTTCTTTTCTCTGACAGCTCCTATCTGTCCAAGTAAAGAATTCCAGGATGTTTCAACTGCATCCTCTTATTGGCTATCTTAGATCATTCACATGCCACTTTGTGCCTAAGTGGAATGCTAAATCCAGCCCATCAGGGAACACAAAGTAAGGCTGTATATGAATAGCTTATCTCAGGTACCAGAACACTGAACATTCATTTCTTTCCCTTTCCAGATTGCTGGAATAGGATTTCACACAGTCCTGTGGGGTTGCTCATTTGAGGTAATCAACCCCCCACTCATACAAAATGGCTACCACACAAAGGCCATCTGATATTCCATTATAGTGGCAGTCAATTCACAGGCAAGCTGCCATCCCGGGATGGCTTGCTCTGTGGAGCAGCTGCCATGCAGGTACAATTTCAGATGGCCTCCATGTATCACGTCATGTGAAACCTCTTTTCTTGTCACAGTTTTAAGTGATGCCCAGCCTTTGTTATTAAATTAATCACAGCATCCTCTAGGGACAGTGGGAATATTCATACCTATAATAGTAGTATAGTAGGACTTGGCATTTTTTAAAAATTTTCTTAATTACAACTCCCCAAATCCATTTGCTGGAGTATTCTGGAAGAAAAGGTCAAGAGAGAGAGAAATTTTTAAAGCTCTGCTTCGAGTAGATATTGAAGCTGCAGCATTTGATGGCTTAGCATCAGATCTCATACTTCCTCCACATCATTTGAAAGGGGTTTTCCGTCTGTGTCACCAAAGGAGACAAGAAATAATCAGCAACTTTCATCCACATTGAGAGTTTGCAGATCTTATTTGATGTGTGGGTGGCTGCAGGGCGAAGGGTAGAGGCATGTGTCTATTTTGGAATGACAGGAGATGTGGGAGCAGAGCAGATGAAAAACATTGGAACCTACTTCCCCTCAGCAACACTTCATATCTGAAGTGGCTCACAAGCAAACAGTGACAAAGCCAGGGGTCTACCTTCCCAAAGCAAGGTGGATTTAAACTTTTAAAAGAATGCTTGTGGGTAGGAGTTAAATTAACAGCAATAGGTAAGTGATTCTGGCTGGAGCTTCATTTCAACCACAGAAGCTGTCTCCTTGTAGAGGCCTGTCTGCTCCTTGAAATGCTATAAAAGTGCCTGCCTCATTCACTTCAGTGAAACTTCTGCCAGTGCAGCACTTTGGGGATAAGACTTAGAGAACCTTATTCTTTAATGCAATAGAGCTTCTTCCTCCAGCTAGCATCTTCCAATTGTGTTGGACTACACCTCCATCACTCCATTGACCAAGCTAGGTGGAGATGATCGGAGGTGTCACCCAACACACCCAAGGAGTACTGGGTTCAGGAGGTTTACCTGAGAGGCAAAGAGAACTGTTTGGTAAGAGTGAGGCGGTACTGTGCTAACACTACCTGGACTGAGGAAGAACAGTTAATAACAACATTTCTCAAAATAATTTAGACAACAAGCAGCCAGCTAGTGGAAGCATGAAGTGTAGTGCTATGTGCTTAAAATGCAACCCTGAAGATTTTACAGAGGAGGGAGATGAATGATTAGATTTTAATGGTTAATCTCTTTAATAAAATTGTGTTTGTCACCAGCAATATTCCCACTGTAATGATTCAAGATTTGGATAACTAGGGGGAAAAAACACTTTTATTCAGCACCTTAGCACCTCTTGCTATTTGCCACCTTATCTCTCCTTCTCTTATTTTTTTTTCCCAGCAGAGTCTGATGCATGCTCTTCTGAATCACTTCTTTGGGATTTGCCATTTGCTCTTAGGTTCTGCTACATCATCTCTTCTATTTCCTGCCCGTCTTTCATTTTTCCCATCAGAACTGCCAAAGTCGATTAGGGCCATGGATCATCTAGTTCAGTGTCATCATTCTGACAGGAGCCAAAGCTCAGGTTGCGCAGAGAAAGATGCCAAACTCTTGAATGAGGCAGAATGAAACAGCTATCATCACAGAGGCCAGATTGTGAGCTCCCCAGAGATTTTAAGCTGGCCAGAGACTAGGAGACAGAATGCTAAGCTAGAAGGACCATTAGTTTGATCCAGTAAGGAAGGGACGCAGAGACTTTAGGTTTGTAGAACCTTCTCATTGTTATTATGTGCTTTCAAGTCTACTCTGAATTATAGCAATCATAGAGTTTTCTTGTCAAGATTTATTCAGAGGAGGTTTGCTAATACCCTCCTCTGAGACTGAGAGAGTATTATTTTCCCAGGGTCATCCAATGGATTTCCGGAGCTAAGTGGGGATTCAGTATCTGGTTTTACAGAGTCCTAACCCAGCACTCAAACCACTATAGTACACTGGCACTATCTCCTGCATAGTTTACTTTAAAAAAAAATCAACACTTTGATCCACCAGCAAGAACCACATTCAAATAATGGTGGCTGGTGACTTCCATGTCAATGAGACAGAGAATCATCTCTGAACTTTAGACCAAAATTTAAAGACTCTATCAAAAGTGCTGAATCAAAATAGTTGCATTACCTTCAATATATCTTCTTAAATTCTGACTAAAATCTAGAGCAGATTCACTATCCAACTAATATGTAAACCTTCAGATGCCACTGGGTAAAGAAAAGGCAGTTGTGGGAGGAGAACCAGAAATAAACAGTGACTTGGAGAGGAACCAGCTATTTTCGCTTGCCATGAGCCACATGCGGGGACTTCTATCTAGTATATCTTCATCTGACTTACTATGGGCCACCAAGTGGGTTTCTATGGCTGAGTGAGTATTAGAACCCTAGTCCAGAATAATAGCCCAATGTGTAAACCACAACAGTATGATGGCTCCTACTTAATTATAGCAGTTTGATATCACTTCAGATTCCTTTGTTCCAGGCTATGGCATCCTGATTTTTGTAATCTTCTGTGGCATTAGAATTCTCTGACTGATAATTACCTCATGAAACTACAAATCTCAGGATTCCATAGGATGCCTCCGTGGTAGTTGAAATAGTATCAAGCTGTTAAGTCATTGTATTTTGGGAAAGACCCTAATTTTTTTAATTAGTATTGTTCTACTACTAGGAATCAGAAACCCTTGCAGATCAATTCCAAATCATCCAGAGAGATATTACCATACATTGACCAACTTTCTGCCCATCGTGAAGTAAGCAGCTACTTCTCACACCTACCTGCAGTGTGTACCCTTTCCCTAATATCCATCTTACTTGCACTAGATGAATCCAGAATGCCCTCTGATAAGCTATGGACAGAGTTTGGAAAACCTTTGTAGACTACAGATCCGAGAGAGCCCAAACTAGCATAGCCAGAGGCCAGCATTGTCAATAGCAACTTTCTTGGCTCTGTTGAAAGGTTATATACTAAACCTGTACTTGGGATTAACAAACAAGTAAGCATAATTTCCAGGCACTTGCTTTATAGTTATTTGCATCAGCTAGACTGCTTTGCTAGTGCTTCTGAAACACATTAGATTTGGCAATACAGATTCAGCCAAACTACGCCTCAGAAGCCAGGAGACATACTGGTTATCACTTCTGCTGGTACAATTACATGAAATCTAAATTTATTGGATGTTGGATAGAACAGTATGACTTCTCTCTCCTGCCAGAATGCCTTTTGACCAATAACCTGATACTTCCATTACACAAGAATGTATGCTGGCCTTTGGGGAACAGCTATATCAGGGAACACAGAAACCAGCGCAAGTACAGATCACATGAGAATATTTCATTAGAATTAGCTGCAATGGCCTATGGCCAGAGCTCATAATGGAAGTCCATTATGCGGTTCTAATTGACCACATGCAAGGAGAATCCTTCTGCTAGGGATGCAGCTCCCCCCACTGCATCTGTGTTATCCACACACTCTCATAGTAATCCACTGTTTTCTCATGGGAGTATTCATCATATCCAGCACCCCCCTCTTCTTTTCTACTTCCTCAGTTTAGCTCTGTGTCCATGAACAGTACTTTCTCATCACTATTGATTGTGACAAAGCATTTGTAGACAGACTGAAAGTTGCCTTCTCACCAAGACTATGTTATATATACACACAGCTATTTATTACATGGAAGAAGATTCCTTCCATCCTTCCTATATCTATCCAAGTGATGGAGGGTAGTGATTAAATTTCATAGTGTGCTGCTTAAATTCCACGGTGTGCTGTTCACTTGGGCTAACAAGCAGAATTCAAAAATATCCCTTGTCTAAAATGATTATTGTCACGAGCAAAGTAGCATGCTAGTTCTCCTCCAATTCTACCACAGCACTTCATGAACAAAATCCCTGTCCATGGTGCTTACCAGCTTAAAACTAACACACATACATGCTCTGCCCCGCTTTTCCAAGTCTCTTCAACTTCTATGTGGGTTTATACTGGCCTGGAAAAAGCTATTAAAAGTCTCCAGGGATGTAGGGACCCTGCTCTGTAATGGAAGGCTGCATATTGTGTGATCAACAAACAAATGCAAAGCCCCTTTCTGCAAACACACAGGCTCCCACGGGTTGGAGAAATCAACTCATTGCCTTGCAGGGCCATTACCAGTAGATCTTTGCTTACTAACAACTTCCAAGATCTAAAGCTTTGCTGGAGACAGAACCACCTTCAGTACCAGGAGGACTAAGCTGGATTCATCCAGTGCCTCAAAAAAATCCAAGGCTCCCATTGACAAGCCAAGTCATTTTATAAGCATTGGATTGCAAATCAGGTTTGCTGTCTCAGCACCCCACCCACCTGGCCAAATGTATTTGAACCATACAATAAAGGGGGCCACAATTTCATGTGCAAGCAAAATTATTAACACACAGTCAGCCCTCCATATCTGCGGATTTTTTATCCACTGATTCAACCATCCACAGATTGAATACACACACACACACACACACACACATATCCCCAAAAGCAAACCTTGATTTTGTCATTTTATATAAGGGAGACCACTTCACTATGCCAGTGTAGTTAATGGGATTAAATACAGAATCCAGGTTTTTTTTGGGGGGGGGGGGGGTCCAGGAATCAACTCCAGCAGATACCAAAGGCCCACAGTCACTGTACTGCCAATGTATTTAATTTGCTGAATGCAGTCAAATTGCAGTACTAAATATTTAACAGTATCTCTGAATTGGGTTGGGAAGAACATGGGCTACTCCCATGCCTTGGCTCCTGGACTTAAGGAGGAGGAGTGGCCCTCCTTTCCTCCTCTCCAACATCTGCCAGTGAAGACCCGGCTGAGTGTTTGTTTGCCCTCCTTCCACCTAGGCTACTCCCATGCCTTGGCTCCTGGACTTAAGGCAGAGGACTGGCTCTCCTTTCTTCCTCTCCAACATCTGCCAGTGAAGACCGGCTGAGAGAGTCCTTCTACCTGGGCTCCTCCCATGTCTGGGCTCCTGGACTTAAGGAGGAGGAATGGCCCTCTTTCCCTCTTTTCCAACATCTGCCAGTGAAGACCGGCTGAGAGAGTGTTTGTTTGCCCTCCTACCTGGGCTCCTCCCATGCCTGGGCTCCTGGACTTATGGAGGAGGAATGGCCCTCTTTCCCTCCTTTCCAAGATCTGCCAGTGAAGACCGGCTGAGAGAGTGTTTGTTTGCCCTCCTTCCCACCTGAGCTCCTCCCATGCCTGGGCTCCTGGACTTAAGGAGGAGTCTTGTCTCCCCCTCCCCCTTTTTTTTTCCTTTTTAAGAGTGTGTATAGTTCACATTGTTTTTAGGATTAGGATGGGGGGCTGAGAATGGGGATTATTTTCTTCTTGCTTGTTTTGGTCTGTTAATTGTTACGTACTTTGCGCTGTTAATTTTATTTTTTGTTATAATTACTATGTATTTTGTTGTTGTTGCTATAACTGCTATGTATTTTTGCTTTGTTAATTGTTATGTACTTTGCTTTGCTAATTTTACTGATGTTATAATTACTATGTATTTTTGTTGCTATAATTGTTATTTATTTTTGTTATTGTTAACTGCTATCTGATTTTATCGTTATTGTTTAATGCATTGCCATTTGTTTGTTTTTTTTAATTCATGTTTATTGTTATTGCTTTTATAATCCCCTCTGTTGTAAGGCGCCCGGATTCCCTGTGATTGGGCGGCATATAAATAATAATAATAATAATAATAATAATTATTATCATGTGGATCATAGAAATAGCAGAGATCAATTGAAGCCAAACTAATGCAGGATATATGTTGGACTCTACACCATTTACCATGCTATTCTGTACATATACTCATGAAATTTATCTACTCTGCTTTAAAAACAAAAACAAATCAAGCTGTTTGCTGCAACACATGTAGCATGGCATATATTCCAGAATTTAATTATTAAAATAATAATAATAATAATAAGCTTTATTTGTATACCGCCCTTCCTGCGATCAGGGCGGTGCACAGCATAACAAGATAAAAACATACAAAAGTGAACAAGTATTAAAATTAAATAACATTACAATAAATAAATCATATTAAAATAACAATTTTCAGGTCTGGTCGCGTTGGGGGGGGGGGGAGTCATACAAGGGGAAGATATCAGGGATATGCCTGTTCAAATAGATGTGTTTTTAGGCCCTTTTTGAACAGAATGAGAGAGGTGGCAAGGCGGAGCTCAGTGGGCAACGAGTTCCAGAGGCTAGGGGCCGAGATAGAGAATGTTCTCTTCATAGTCGTTGATAGTTTAGCCTCTGGAACTCGTAGTAGTTGTTGCCCGGTAGATCTAAGTGTGCGGGGCGGATTATATGGGGAGAGGCGGTCCTTTAGGTACTCTGGGCCCAAGCCATTTAGGGCTTTATAGGTGATAACCAGCACTTTGTACTGAGCCCGGAAGCGAACAGGCAGCCAGTGGAGATCTTTTAATATAGGTGTTATATGGGCAGCCCTGGGGGCACCAGTGACCAACTGTGCTGCCATATTCTGCACTACTTGTAGCTTCCGAGAGTGATACAAATGCTGCCCCATGTAGAGCGCATTGCAGAAATCCAACCGAGAGGTTACCAGAGCATGTACTACTGTTTCAAGGTCCCTCCGATCCAGGTAGGAACGCAGCTGGCGTATCAGCCGAAGCTGAAAACAGGTGCTCCTGACCGTCGCGTCCACCTGAGAAGTAAGATGGAGTGACGAATCAAGGAGCACCCCCAGACTGCGTACAGTGTCCTTCACGGGAAGCGTGACCCCGTTCAGGACAGGTGGAACCACCTCCATCCCTGGGCCGGGGGAACCTATCATGAGTACTTCCGTTTTCTCTGGATTCAGGCTGAGTCTGTTTTCCCTCATCCAGTCCATTACCGATTCCAGACAGGCCACGAGAGGAGCGACGCCATCCCTGGTCACTGCAGCAGTCGGAGGCATAGAGAAGACTATTTGGGTGTCATCAGCGTACTGATAACCCCGCACCCCATACCTCCGGATGATCTCTCCCAGCGGTTTCATGTAAATGTTAAAAAGCATGGGGGACAGAATGGCTCCTTGAGGGACCCCAGAGGTGAGGGCCCTCTTGTCGGAGCACACGTCCCCCAGCTGCACCATCTGGAACCTCCCAGAGAGGTAGGACCGGAACCACTGAAGCGCAGTGCCTCCGATCCCCATCTCTGCCAGGCGCTCCAGAAGGATACCATGGTCTATGGTATCGAAAGCCGCTGAGATGTCCAAGAGCACCAGCAGGGACACGCTCCCCCTGTCAATGCCCAGACGGAGATCATGTTTAAAATGTTTAAAATCTTTTTTCCCTGATAGATAAACTAAATCTGCTGGACAGGTAATAGCCATTCATTGTTATATTACTTTCCCCTTGAACTATACTCCTTCCTCCTACTCTATTAAACCTTTTAAAAAAACATTTCATACATTCCCCATTAAATTAAGAAGTAGCTTGTTCAACATATCTTCCCAAGTTAATAGCATGACAGAATAGAAGGTGTACAATCATGTTCATCATTCAATATCTCATTACTCAGTGGCTTTATTACTTAGTGACTCACAGGAGAAAGGCCTCCATTGACAAATGCTGAAAACTGAGAGTCCAGTTGATAAGCATAACATATGTGAGGCCTCATTCAAACATGTAAATCTTCACAAACGAAGATCAACTGACAAGCATGTTCATAAGTATGAACACAGATTCTAATTGTTTCTAGTAATAAAATTTTTAGTCCTTCCAATGCATTGCATAGCCTGTCTCAATTCAGGAACTTTAGCCTGTAAGGTAAAGTGATATCAAATGGCCTTCTCATCAGTAGGAATATGAAACAAACATTCTAGGCATAAGTTGTTCCTCCAGGCTTGTTCATTTAACATACACTGAAAGTAGCACCAAGTAGCTAACATTTTGTCACCTTTCCACTTAAACATTTTACTATAATTAGATATAAATAGCTCCAATGTCTGAAGATCTCATTATACAAATTCTCAGATGTGTTTGCTTAAGCTTCTAGCCCACCGGAACCTTGAGTTCTACCATCTTTTTACATTTCTAAGCAAAATAATGTTGTTTTTATGATTACTAATGTGGAGATCAGGCCTAAATATCCTAAAGGCACCAGATCCTATCTGATCTTGGAAGCTAAGCAAGATCAGCTCTGGTTAGTGCTTGAATGAAAAACTGCCAACAAATGCCAGATGCTGTAGGTTATATTTCAGAAGAAAGAGCTGGCAAAACCACATCTGTGTATTGCTTACCTAAAAAAAAAAACCTATGAAATTCATGGGGTGGCTGCAAGGCAACAGGCAACTTGAAAGTGCATGCACACCCACACCTACACACACTATAGGTAGATACTCAGTATGCCAGCTGGTTCCAATCAATAAGCCTTATTTACAAGGAAAGTGCCTTTAATGCTGAACTATCCTCTTCAATGTCCAATTCCTAAGTGTCAACGTGCCTTTCAAAAAGGAAGATGAAAGCAATTAGAACAATATTTTCTTCCTGACCTGAATAATGCTGTAGCTGTTATACTGCATTAAAACTGCCTTAATTCAATGCCTTTGATCATCTGTCTGCAATACATTTGTTAAATGCACCAAGTTTTGAATATGTCTTCCTAGGTACCTGCACTAGAAAACAGAAGCAGCATATATTTGGGGAAAATCCAGTGTTAGGCTTCTGTAGAGAAGACTTATTGAAACAAGACCAATTAATTTCAGTTGACCTATTCTAAGTAAGAATAATGTTGAATTTAGCCCATGAAGAGAACACATGGAAACTCCAAGCAGAACTGGCAATTAAAAGTGCATATAGAAATATGATAGCACTGCAGAGCTTTTTCTATACCAGAGGAGGAAAATATATACCCGCTGCCATAAAAGTTTTTGAAGCCAAAATCATCTCAGTCTTATTATATGGAGCCCAAATCTGTACTTATATGGAGCCCAAATCTGTACTGAGGCAGGCCTGATCACCATCAAAGCATGAACTTGGATTTCAATAATTAACTTCTGTCTTAAACTTATGTTTATTCCATGCAGGTTGGCTCCACTGGTTTTATCAGACAATTACTCCTCCTCCTGGAAATTGATAATAAACAGCATCTTGTGTATGTGCAGATTTTCTCAGATAACCCTAGTACAAATGGGCTCTGAAAGGGCAAAATCAGCCTTTAGACAGCATATCTGTGATATAGAATTACAGAACCATGGGCCTTCACTGCAGCCCATTTTAACATCCTTCCCTCTGCTGTTTTGGAAGGAAAATATAAGAAGCTCCCTTATGAGAATCAGACATGTTTATGTTCTGAAACTTCAGCTGAATCACTTCTGCATATCATATTGTACTGCCCATTCAACCAAGGTTTGCACTCCTCTTTAATTTACCCAATTTTACAAAAATTCCCAGGAAGACCATCTCATCATACTTGACATTACTCCTTGAAGAGGTAGACTCGCAAATAACTGAGATCATGGCTCGATTCTGTGCAGCTGTCATTGCTACACACAGACAAATTACCCAGGACCAGACTTATTGTTAAATGTTGACAATGGGATGCTAGAAGATAGGTCCCTGCATCCTGGTTTATGGGGTGCTGCCTGTCTATATGCACATTTGTATTTTAGCTGATTTTCCTTAAGTGTACTGGCATAATTGTAAGTTTATTTTTACTGGTTAATGCTAATATATTAGACTATAAATAAAATTGATTGAGAACACACTGCATACAAAAGAGGAAACTAGATTATGTTTCAAATATAGTCTTGAATATCAATGTGTTCTAAATCCCAGTGTGTTCTAAAGTTCAGTCTCTAAAGCTAGAGGGGAGACAGAACAAGATTTTGAGATTTCCATTTTGACACTGTAATGTAGTGCAGGAAGCATTCCCAGGAAATGTCCAGTTTCTCTCAGTAGGTATGGCAGAATTCCTTCATTTTGCTTCAAAGTCACAGTGCTTTCAAGAGCATCAAGGATGCAAGGACCACAGAATGAGATGGTAGTGCCCAGTAAGAATACAAATGATGTGCTAGAAGCAAGAGAAACTTCCCACCTACAAGACCCTGGATAGATCCATCACAGAAGAGAAAGAGGTGAATCATGGGGTTAGACAGAGCTTCTATCCAATAGTCTCTTAATGCAGCCTTTCTGAAATGCAGGAATCTGGTTGAGATGATGAGGATAACGATTATTATTATTATTTTCTGATATCCCGCTTTTCTCCCAATATAGGGACTCAAGACAGCGATGTGCATGTGTGTTTTAATTATCGAATTGTTATGACACATGATCATAGAATCATAGTGTTGGAAGAGATCACAAAAGACCTCCAGTCCAACCCTATCCATGCAGGAACACATAATCAAGGCACCATTCAGCCTCTGCAAAGACCCAGCCAAAAATAAATATATAAATTTCTTTGGGTATACAGTACAGAGTAAGCCTACATTAGTTGACCAAGACATCTACAGTCAGTAAAGCAATGGTGCTCCACCAAAGGTTACAAATACAAAGAGGCCTTCCTCTGCAGAAAAAGCAGGAAACTCCATACTGTTCCTAAAGAAGTTTCCTTTATTATTTTCTAATCAGATGGGACTGGCTTGCCACACTGCATATCTGTCATTTTCCCTTAGTGGCAGTTAGTATGCTTGGGATTCACCTTGCAAAGAAGCCCAGAGTGAATTGAAAGTAGGTCAATATAGAAAGCACAGACAGGGATTTCTGTTTGCATTCTAGTTTAGAACCACAAAAGCCCTGGGAAAAAGGTGGCTGAAGAGGTTGCTCACAGACACCAAAACAAAGGGAGGAGTAAGAAAGCTGTTGGATCATGGGCTTGAGCCATGGCAAAGGGCTACTCCTGGTGCAACCCAAAACAAATGTGCAGATATATAAGAAGGAATGAAACCTGTTGTGGTAGGATGGGAGTCTTCTGGCACTTCATAAACTTTTACTTATTTGTGGTATGCATATTGATAGGCATGGATCTGCTTTATCAAACATAGTTCTTGCAGATGAAAGGTTATGTTAAAGTGAATCTGTTAGCTTTAGAATGTAACTGGAAATATCATTGATTTTCTGAAAGAAAAAAAAAATGAAGGTCTCTAAGCAAAATTTTCAAATGCCACCTCACAGTCCCCATGGTTTTTCAAAAACCTCAAAGATCCAAATACTGACATCTTTCAACTTTCAATTTCAGCACACAGAATAGAAATGTTATTTTGTGGACTATACACCTTAGAACCCCCTAGCCAGCATGGCTACTAATTGGGGATTCTGGAAATTGTAGTGCAAAAATAACATTTCCAAGCTCCACACTGAGTTTGACCTATGCTATTGTTATTAAAACACGTGTATTTTATATCCCAATATATAAAATTTTCCTTGTGTAATAATTTTTTTTAAAAACCCTCATATAAGATTATGTGTACTTAACCACTTAAGCATTGATTTAAAGAATTCATATTATAACTTGGCACTAAAATGAAGCTGGTGTCTGTACCAACTGGGCCCCCAGTTGGAGGGAATTCCACACTCAGGTACTAAAGCAGAGAAGGTCCTCTCCCATGTCCTCGTTACATTCAACTTTAATTTCACCCATGGGATACAGAGCAGGAGCCCTCCAACATGTAGATTTCAAAGATTCCTAATGTTTTTCTTAGCAAGTCATGGAACTCAAGTCCTTTAATCAATGAAGTCAAATTCATTTTCAGTGAAGCCTATTATATTTGGATTGTTACACCTGAATGGAGATCCACTTTTGGATACCTGGGTCTGATATTAATTTATTATATTTTTAAACTGCTTTTAAATACTTTTGCATTGCATTCACTTGCACTTTTTAAAAATATGGTTTGAGTGTTGGGCTGCAACTCTGGAGACCAGAGTTTGAATCCTTTCTCAGTCATGAATCCCACCGGGTTACCTTAGGCAAGTCACACTCTCTCAGTCCCAATGGAAAGCAATGGCAAACCTCTTCTGAACAAATATTGCCAAAAAACCCCACATGATAGGGTTGCATTCAGGTTGCCATAAGTCAGAAATGACTTGAAGGCACGCAGCAACAACAGCTTATAAATACTATACATACATGCATATTCATGCTTCCATATCTGGATGCTTCTGTTTACATTAAAATGGAGGGATCCCAAGAGACAATGTTGTATCTATGATTGCAGTTTGGGGCTAGAAAGAGGCCACCACGGGAGTAGACTAAGCTCTCCTACTTGTCTTACATTAGCCAGTATTCCCAGAAGCAGCTCTAAGTATGCAGTTTGCTGGTTGCTTCTTTTAAAATTCAGCCACAAAGACATCACTTTTCAACAAATTAAGCAGGCACCTTCAGACCCAGAGAAAGAATCCATCTTCACAATGGAAGAATCTAGAGCACTATCCTGCCATTATCAATGTGTATCAGAAAACTGAAAATGTCAAATAAGCTTTAAAAGACATATCATATTTTAAAACAAATGATTTTAATTTTTAAACGTTTGACAACAAACCAATCAATACACAATATGACTGAGTTGCAAGCTTTGTTGTAGAGTTAATCCTTAAAATTAGATTTACTTCAAGAAGAATAAGAGAGGCTCTGCTTTGCAGACCAGCAAGGCTCTATCATACAGGATACTCTGCCAGCCTTTTTGGACAACAGAGAACTGCACAGTTGTTTCTGAATTTTGGTAAACATCAAAGAGGTGGCAAAAAGTAATTATTACTGTTGAATTTCAGTAGTGGAAGTAACAATTGCTGTGGTGATCAAGTAGTCATTAGTGCACTGGGAACACTTGCATGTGTTTCATCTGTTTTGTGAAGTTGCTCTCTTCTGTGGAGTCGAAGGCTTTCATGGCCGGCATCCATAGTATTTTGTGGAGCTTTCGGGCTTTGTGGCCATGTTCTAGAAGGGTTCCTTTCTGATGTTTCGCCAGCATCTGTGGCTGGCATCTTCAGAGAACACAGAACACAGCCACATAGCCCAAAAGCTCCACAAAAAACTATTGTTCTCTTCTGCTTTGTTGTTGTGTGCTTTCAAGTCATTTTTGACTTATGATGACTCTAATGTGCACCTGTCATGGAGTTTTCTTGCCAAAGTTTGTTCTGAGAGGGGTGCCATTGCCTTCCTCCAGGTCTGAAAGAGTGTGACTTGCCCAGGGCCACCAAATGGGTTTTCATGGTTGAGCAGAGATTCAAACCTTCATCTTTACATTCTTATAGTGTTGCTATTACACTTTTACTGCTCTGGTTGCCTTCTGTTGCTTTGGGGATTTGCAATTCAGGGAGGAAGCCAGAGAGCTCTTAGGCCTCACTGAACTACAAACCCCAATATGCAACAGGAGGCAGACACAGCAGTAAAAATGGGATAGCAGCACTATAAGTGTAGTGCAGTAATCTCCTTAGTCCAACACCCAAACCAGTAGACAGCTAAGCTAGTACAGCACCAGCCACTGAAAAAGATATCACAGATGGCTTGCAGAATAGTACAGTAGGTCTACTTACTAGGTGATCACCAAGCTAAACACTTTCCCCTTTTTGCAGTCAAAAGCCTTAAGCCTAAACAAATCCCACAATAAACAACCATATAAAGATGGTGTGTGGAGTTTATCTAGGTAGATAAGTTGTGTATCCATTTGCAACAGAGAGCATAGCTAACTGGCAAAACCCACAATACGTATGACCTGGTTGTTAGGTAGAGGGAAGTGACTTCCTCTGGTACCAGATTTTGGGTATGCAACTAAACAGCTTGACAAAAATAGTCCCTAAATTATTGTTGTATTTTTAGTGGTAGGAAGAGGAAGGAAGTGCCAGTGAAATTTTCTGCTTTCCTAAACGCCTAGGAGTATTATGCAAGTTGACTTTGAGAGTTGAAGAGTGGGATACTAATACTATTTGCTGTCCTGCCCCACGTAGCAAAATATCTCAGGACAGCCCTGATGGATAAGGACTGGCTCATGATACTGATCATGTAAAAAGGAAACCATCTTTAAAGATTAAGTGCAGGGGGAGGATAAAATAGGAATGCTGTGTGGAACATGGCTGAGGAATCTATAAATACTTAGGACCTTAAGAATTTCTAAACCCCTACATGGCTCAGGTCTAGGCCATATGAAGGACAATATCTTCCCATATGAGCCTGCTTGAGTTCTCATATCTTCAGGAGACATGCTTTTTTCAATCTCACCACCTTCACAGATGGAGGGAATGAATGAAAAATGGAGTACACATCCTGTCCACTGCCTTATTGTCATATTAAGATCAGATATAAAGCAATGATAATTTAAGCCTTGTGTGAGACCAGTCTTAGATAAGGTCGAGAACCTTTCTATTCCAGGACAAGCTTTTCAGCTCACATAGAGTGGTATCTACATCCAAAAGGCTCATGAAAATACAGAAAACAGAAGGAAGCATATAAAAATATCAAACATGTCTACAGAATTAGGGCATCGGGTGGTGTTGTGGTATGAATGCTGGACAAGGACTCTGGGAGAACAGGGTTTGATTCTCCGCTCAGTCATGGAAACCCACTGGATGACCTTGGGCAAGCCATACTTTTTCAGCCTCAGGGAAAGGTAATTGCAAACCTCCTCCAAATAAATTCTGCCAAGAAAATTGTACAACAGGGTTGCTGTAAGTCAGACTGATTTTAAGACACATAACAACAAAACAACAACAAATTGCAACATTACAAGATATCCAGTGAACTTAGTAACCAGTAAGTTTCAAGTAAATAGTTGGAACATTCATCAAGGTAGTAGAAAGGGGAAATATGATGGAATAGGCCACGAAACACTGGCTAGCACTCTAAAATGACATGTTCTACTTTGCAACATTTTATTGCAAGCCTCATTTGTTCTCTCTGGAGCTAAACAGACAGGCAAAAAGAGGTGCTTTCAGGATGGCTTGAAGGTGTGGCGTTTAGATGACTCATGCCTTGAAGCCAGCAGAAAAGTGCCCGCATGCAAAGAAGTTCAAAAAGAAGCAACTTTTTTTCCGTTTCTTCCTGGCTTGAAGCCCTGTCATGTGGTCATGACATGAGCACTCCAGCTGCTTTGGGAGCCAGCGGTGCGGTTGGTGGGGTTTCAATGTGGCTTCAGAAAAGGCAGCTTCAAGCCACTTTTTTCTGCCCATCTGTTTTGCCCCTCTGTTTCCAATGCTCAGGCATGCCTGCCATTGGCTTATGCAGCTTATGGCCACTCTGAAAGATCAGCTTTCCAAATATGATCCTGCCTGAGTTGTAAGATCCTTCTTCTGAATCCCACCAACATCACAGGTGTGGTTAGTGAGAACATCAGAAAAGGCCTTCTCAGTGGCTGTTCCCAGGCCATGGAACTCCCTTCCATGGAAGACTGGGTTGGATCCCTTCTCTGCTCTGTTTCTGTTGACAGGGAAAGACATTATTTATCCAGCCTTTGTCCTTTAACTGGCCATTGCTGAAGGTCTTTTAATTGGGATGTGCTGTATTTTTAATCATCATCATCATCATCATCATCATCATCATTGTTTTAACCCTCTTTTAAACTGTTTTAAATTCCTACCCGTACCCTCCGCTCTGGTGACCAAGGTCTCCTCTCTCAACCCAGGTTGTCTTCTGCCCCCTCCCGGATCCGTCCCTTTTCTCTTGCTGCCCCTCATTCCTGGAACCTTCTCCCTCTGCATGCTCGGCTCATCACTTCCCTAACTAGCTTTAAGGTTGAGCTGAAAACCTTATTGTTTAGGGAAGCGTTCTCAGGGAACTTGTGATTACCATCTGGCTGTCTGATATTGCTTGTTGTGATTTGCTTTTATGTTCGATGTTTTAACTTGTCTTCCCCCTTTGTAATATTATCTATCTGCTATTATTTTAGAGTGTACGCCTTTGGCAGGCTTTTATATATTTCTTAAGTTTTACCAATTTTGTACAGCGCTGAGTATATTTACAGCGCTTTAGAAATAAAGTTTAATAATAATAATAATAATAATAATGTATTTAAAATGGTTGTTTCTTTATTTTATTTTTTTAAAATGTATTATCCATTGTTTCAACTAATTTGGTTTCAATTTACATTGTGATGCTGGGGGAAAGGTAGGATATAAATTAATTAAATAAATAGCCAAAATGGTGCCATCCATGTATGAGAGGGAATAGCAGGAGATTTAGAGAGGCTTGTGGTCTAGGGGAAAAAAACCTCCTTAGGATGGGATCCCACTCCACCCTCAAACAGCTTAATGAGGACTGAGCATCTTCAGTGACCAGACTACTGACTTGTTGTAGTGATGGGCTACACACAAAACTGTAGAAGGAATGCATTGGATGAAGTCATGGTTAAGCAGAAATACACACAGAACTCTATACCGTTGCACTGAGCTGCCCCTTTCCTGGACTGCACTGTTGCTGTTTATTTGTGGCTGAGAAAGGCTGTTTCAGGATTTATCAGCCATTTCAGTTGTGAAGTTTCATTACTTTTAGCTGAGATATTTAAAGCACATATTTAAGTTGCAGTATCCCACAGCAACTCTAGTTAAACCATCCCTTGTTTTGCAAAATTGGATTTTGCTACTGTACCAGATCACAGTAGCTCTTGTGTAGCCTTTAAAAGTGAGAAGCAAGGTTCCTGAAGGAGTTGCATTAGAACTAATGTAATTTAACTTGGTTATATATGATCTGAAGTCCAGAATGAGCACTGAGAAACCCATATTTGCAGATAATACCCAGTTATTCAAAATGAAGAACTCAAAACAGACTGCAATGAGATCTATATAAACTGGACGAATGTGCAGCGAGATGACAAATCATACAAAAGTAAGTGCAAAATGATGCTCATTTGGCAAAAAATAAACCTCAGGTTCAAAAATATACTGATGAGGTATTAGCAGGTTATAATTATTCTTGAAAGATATCTAGTGGTCTGATTAAACCTGCCAAGAAAACCCCATTATAGGTTCACCTTAGGGCTGCCATAATTTGGAAATGACTTGAAGGCACACAACAACAAAGTGTGGTGTGGTGGTTAAAGTATCAGACTATAATCAAGGAGACCCAGATTCACTTGGCCACCTACACTTGGCCATACTTTTCTTGGCTAACCGGGTGACACTGAATCCCTCAATAATACTGAGCTTGCCCACTTCACAGGGTTGTTACAAGGAGAGCACGCGGAAGAGGGAGAACCATATTTGCTTCTTTCAGTTCCTTGGATTAAAAACAGGCTATAAATGTGACAAATAAAATAAATGCGGTGTGCAGGACAACAGGCACTGGAGGAGGATTGTTCTGTGCATGCCACTTGTGGATAGCCAGAAAGAACTGCCCATGAGGTATCTAGCAGGGAACTCATATGCAAGGAGAAGGTCATTCTGGTGATCTGGTGATCTTTAAAATTCCTCTCCCTACTTAACTACTCTAATATCAGAGGTGGGAAACATATGACCCACCAGATGCTGTTAGATTACAACTCTTGTCAGTCTTAGCCAACATAACCAGTGAAAGCAGTTCAACTTGCATCTGGAAGACCACATGTTCTCCACCTCTATTCCAAATTTAATGTGAGCAGTGTTCACTTCCTCTGCAGATCTGGATGCCTGTGAAAACAAAGCAAAACAAAACAAAACAAAATGAGGAGGAGAGAAACATACTGCATGACTACCTACTTTTGCATGGAGACCAACGGTTGCTCTCCTAACACTGTATCTGGACTAGGATGAAAAAACAAAACATTGTTTCCTTTTTGGCATCTGGAAATTCCACATGACAAAGCTTTATGGCCATTTGTAAAGGGTACGGTTAAATATCAGGCTTCTGAAAGCTCAAGCTGATAAGAAGCAAATATGAAAGCTTGCTAACATCCTCCATCCATTGGCATCAGCACTGTAAAAGGGATGGCTTTTTCTTTGGTGGCAGCTTGTTTGCTCAATACTGTTTGTGCTGGATAGGCTGGAAACAGGGTTACCTTATAGATAGGGAATCCTGACCCTGAGGACAACTGGATAATTTCCCAACCCTTTCTATCACTAATGTTCTGTTCCAAGATATAACCTATTAAGTCACAGAAAATTTCATTTACAAGAGTCAAAGTCATAATCTACCACCAGAAGAGCCCATTTCCTTCTATTCCAAACCCTGTGTAAAGTAAAACATTTTCTTGCAATCACTTCAGGTTAAAGTCATTCTTAAAATCTTGCAACATGGAGGATCGGCTGGCTTTTTTTCCAGCTCGGAACACATTTCACTCTGCCGTGCATTCAAATTACCAGTAGGTACATCCAAGTATACCTGATATTTAGAAACTAACAATCACATGCTCATAAAGACAACATTCAATACAGCAATAAAAAACATGCACACATATAAGGAGAACAAACCAGACACAAGCTGTTAAGTGAGCAAACATGGAGGTGCTGACTTTGTGTCCAGAGGCAGAATGTACCTAGAGTAGCTGGATCACATTGCAGTTTTCAAGGAAGCATCACAATAGCCCAGGGATAGATGCATAAAACAGGTGGTTTTAGGACCTGGCTGGCTGTGTTGTCCCTTACTCCTCATAAACATTCTGTTTTTCCTCACGCAATATGGCCTCACATATTCACCCCCCTCATTCAACCAGCTATAAACCTGCCACCAGGTTTGGTTTTCCGATTCACTCGGCAGAGGAAAAATCAGGAGGAAGGATGATTTCATGGGTGTCCATGTTTAACAGGATTGCTGTGGTTGGTGTTGCAGCTGCTGCTGTTACCTGGGAAGATAGATTATTTACCAGTGGGAACTGTTGATATGTAAGGCAAGGGAAAGCTTCATCCGGGAATAGCATTTTGGGGATTTGTGCAAAGGGAAGATCTGAAGTGAGGAGAAGCTTGAATCATCATAGGTGGGGTTGTGCAATTGCATATTGTGGGACAGAGATGGGCACCAATGGAGCCAGTGTGACAAACAGCAGGCAGCAGGAGTATATGTGTGTGTGTGTGTGCCAAGTGGCTTCAATGGCAGGGATATTCAGGGGGGAAAGGGAAGAAGGGTCCTTCCCATTTCCCCCTTTCCTTTCAAAGCAGCAAGAAAAATGCCACTCCTCCTCCTCCTCCTCCCCCCTCTGTGTGTTGTTGATGCTGTTGCAGCTTGGCTTTTTCTGCCCCCTCCAGGAGCCCCACAGACAGTCAGCCACAGTCCTGGTCCCCACCTGTTCCAGAAGGAGGAGAGATGCCCTGCCAGCACCCACCTGCTGGGCTGAGGATGGGCCAGAAAGATGGGAGAAGAGGAAGAAGAACCCATTGCCCACCACACACACACACACACACACACATACACACACCTGGGCCATTCATTGCCTCCTTGGAGAGGGGCATGAAATGGAAGAGATGGGGTGGGGGTTGTACCTTCCATTTCTCCCCAGCAACCCCCTCACCCCCTTTGGTCTAGATCTAATAAGGAATGAGACCAGGCATCCTTGATGTCCTCCATGCTGGGCTCAGAAGCATGGATTTACATGGCCAGGAGGGCTTGGAGCTTTTCTTGGGTCAGATCCTCCCTTTTTGTCCCCCTCCTCCCTTTTGCATCCTTAGAATAAACAGCAGACTGACATCAATTAATCAATAAAAAAACAGCACCCCCCAGACAAATGGAAGGGGGGGAGGATGATTTGGAAGGGGGATGATGATGATGATGATGATGATGATGATGATGATGATGATGACATGGAGGACAGATGGAGGAGGAGGGTGGTGGTCTTCATCTCTCTCTCTGCCCCCCCCCCCCCACTGTTCCTTTGGGATGAAGGAAAGGAGGAAGGGGAAGGGGATCTCTGGTACCTGAAATTGGGGGGCGAGGCGAGGTGCAAGCCCAGGAATGGGGAGGATCCAGCAGGGGACGTGGCTCCTTTCTCTCGCTCCGCCATTCTCCCTCTCCATGCAGGAGGAGGAAGGGGAAGAGGAGGCAAAGGAGGAGCAGGCAGCAGGGATGCTGAGCCTGAGGATGATGAGGCTGAGGATGATGATGCTAGGGCTGGCTGGCAGCAGCAGGGAAGGCGAAGGGAGGAGGAGGAGGAGGAGGAGGAGGAGGAGGAGGAGGGCTCAGTCCTCCTCAGCCACCCAGGCAGCCCTTCTGGGCCGGAACAGGCGCGGAATGAATGAGGGCAGCAGCAGCAGCAGCAGCAGGAGGGAGGGAGGGAGGGAGGGAGGAGGGACTCTCAGGCCCAGGGAGGGGGCATTCATTCAGCCTCACTCAGTCTCTCTCTGGGGCTGAATTGGGTTGTTGCCAGGGAGGGATAGTATTGGGGATTCTAGGGTATAGGGTTGCATATTGGAAGCTGAATTTGGGGTTTATGGAGTATATTATTAGGTAGTCAAAGGGTGGTTGTTTATTATTATTATTATTATTATTATCAATACTATTAATAATAATTAATAATGATAATAATAATATTAAGGTGGGTTATTAAGGCTCACAGCCTTAATTTGGTTTTTATGGAGTATATGATCAAGTATTCAAGGGGTGGTTGTTATTTAATAATAATAATAATAATAAATGTTATTTCTTTCCTGCCTCTCATCAAGGTGGTTTATTAAGGCTTAAAGAGCCTGAATTTGGTTTTTGTGGGTTATATTATCAGGTATTCAAGAAGTGGTTATTTATTATTATTATTGTTATTATTATTATTATTATTATTATTATTAATACATCTTATTTCTTTCCTGCCTCTCCTCAAGGTGGGTTATTGAGGCTCTGGCCCTGAATTTGGTTTGTGTGGGGTATATTATTCAAGGGGTGGTTGCTCATTCAGTCTCTAAGGATGAATTTAGTTTTTGTGGGGTATATTAGTGGGCATTCTTGGGATGGTTGTTCATTCAGTCTCTGAGGCTGAATTTGTTTTTTGTGAGAGTATATTATGGAGTACAGTATTCCTTTACCCAGGACATGGCCTCCCTTTCATCCTCCTGTCCAGGAGGAATTCCAAAAGGGCCTCCATTTGGAGCAGGGTGAAGAAGCATGGATGTATATTTCCTCTGTTCGTGTTTTCAGCTTTTCTTTGGCCATGTCTCTCATTTTCCTGGAATGCCCTCCATCTGGCAGTGCCTTGCCCTCCTTTGCAGTGTAAGGATGCCTGGTCACTGTGTCATCCCACTCCTTTGCCCAGGACATGGCCTCCTTTCAACCTTTTGCCCAGAAGGGATTCCAAACAAACAAACAAACAAACAGCTTCATTTATATACCGCTTCATACCCTTAAGGAGTGTCTAAGCGGTTTACAATTGTAAGCTATTTGCCCCCCAACAATCTCATTTAATAACCTCGGAAGGATGCAAGCCTGAGTCGAGCTTCAGCCCTTTGCTGGTCTTGAACTCGCCACCTTCTGGTTTTTGAGTGAGTGGCTGCAGTACAGGCATTTAACCACTGCGCCAACAGGTCCTCTGTAGCGTAGAGCAGGGCTAAGAAACATGATTTTACATTTCTGTATTAGGGATTAGGGGTTTCTTTGGTCAAGTCCTCCATTTATGTCCCACACTTGGCAGTGCCTTGCCCGCCTTTGTGGGTAGAATCACAAAGGTGGCCAGATATGGGTCTTCCTTTTTCCAGATCATGTCCTTTCAGCCTTTTGCCCAACAGGAATTCCCACATGCCCTCCACCATTTTGAGCATGAATTTAAGTTTCTAGGGGTGTTTTTAGCTTTCCCTTGACCATGCCTTCTGTTTTCCTTGAATATCCTCCATTTTGAGCATGACTAAGCAGCATGGATTTATCTTTATAGGAATGTTGTGAGCTTTCCTTTGGTCACATCCTCCCATTTTCCTTGCAGGGCCTTCATTTTGAGGGGCCATGTCTTCCTTTGCAGTGGGACTGAGTGAGGCAGAGGTGAGGGGAAGAAGTGCCTCTGGGGCTATTGGCCAAGGCAGGCCCACTACAACTGCCAGGCAAATGCCCAGGCAGGAACTGCCCTGCCAGCGAGCCCTCCAGTCCTCTCCTTGCTGGGGCTGGGAGGACTTGCAGCAGGTGAAGGGCCTAGCTTCAGCTCATGGTGACCCTGTGGACCAAACCTCTCCAAGACTCTCTGTCCTTTACCTTTCCACTCAGGTCCTGCAAGCCCAGGCCCCTTTCCCTGTTTACATCTAACCATTTGGCCTGTGGTCTTCCTCTCTTTCTGCTACCTTCCACCTTTCCCAGCAGAAGGAGGCTGGGACGGAGTGAGGTGCAAAGGTGGGCCAAGGAAGGCTCCTCTCAGGTTGGGTGGGCTTCCAGGGAGGAGATCCCCAAGAGGGACACCGAAAGAAAGAAATGGGAGCAGCAGAGGCCTCACCAGGAGTGTGCGGGGTGTGTGTAGGGTGACCAAGCATCCTCCTTTTCCAGGGCATGTCCTACACTTCAACCTTCTGCCCAGGAGGAATTCCAAAAGGTTCTCCATGTAGCATGACAAAGAAGCGTTGATTTACATTTATATTTTCTTTTATCCCATCTGGCTCCATATATAATTTTAAGTGAATTTTATACAACTTTGATACTAGTGGGTTGTTTTTTTTACTAGATATCAAACAGTTTCTTATTTCTGAATTCGATAGTTCTATACCTACTGTTCTCTTATCCATCATATATCTTTCTCTCATCTGTCAGTGTAAAAACCAACTTCATTTTTCATCTGTTCTAATGTTTTTAACCTTTCTTTTTGTCCTTGTTGGGAAATTAAGTCCTTATATGTAAACCAATTTTCATTTAGCCAAGGGTGACTTCTCCATAATGGCTCATGGGGGGAGGCCCAATTTGGTATTTTCTCACTTATTACTTGTTTGTATTTTTTCCATACATTTACCAATGGCTTCCTTTTGAAATGATTTTTGACATCTTTATTTGCCTTTTCTTTGTCATAATATAATAATAAAAAATCATTGAATCCAAAATGTAAATCAGCCCCTTCTAACCTTAATACATCATTGTTTTCCAATTGGGCCCAGTCTTTGATCCAATTTAAGCATGCCACCTGAAAATAAAATTTAAGATTAGTAAGTGATAGCCCTCCCCTTTCATTGGCATCCTGTAGATATTTTAATTTTATGTGTGTTTTTCCCTGATTCCATACAAACGATGCCAGGTCCCTATGCCATTCCTTGAAAGGTATGTCGTTCTTAATTGGCAAATTTTGGAATAAAAATAACATCTTCGGCAGGATATTCACTTTAATTGTCACTATCCTTCCCAGCAATGATAAACATAAATCTTTCCATATTTTAATATCATCTTTAATTTCCCTTCATTTTTTTGGTAATTTTTTGTAAATAAATCTGTATTTTTATTTGTCATTACTATACTCAAGTATTTGGTCTTTTTTGTTATTTAAGTCCAGACTGTTTTTCCAATAGTAATTTCCTTAGAGAAGATGAATGAGTTTGGGAAGATATCAGGTCTGAAAATTAATATGGATAAGATGACAATGTTAACAAAAAATATGGACAAACATATTTTTGTTAACATTGTCATCTTATCCATGTTAATTTTCAGACCCGATATCTTCCCAAACCCATTCATCTTCTCTAATAGCCTAGGGGTATCATTTACAGGATCACTCAATGATAGAACAATATCATCATCAAAGGGGCAAAGCTTAAATTCTGAGCCTTTAATTTTTATCCCCTTTATTTCCCTGTCTTGCCTTACTTCATTCAACAAAAATTCTAAAATAATCAAAAATAATAAGGAGGATAAAGGGCAGCCCTTCCTTATTCCCTGATTAAAGTATTAAGTTACATTAAGTTACATTAATACCATTAGCAACAATCTGTGCACTCTGATTGTTCTTGACTGGATCCACTTAGTTATTCTATTACTCATCTTCAAAAATTTCAATATTTCAAATAATAATTTCCATTTCATGGTGTCACAGGCTTTTTCAATGTCCACGAAGATCAGTGTGAGCTTCTTTTCATAATAGTCAAATCAGATTGAGTATATTCCTGATGTTGTAATTCATATATCTTTTTGGCAAGAAGCTGCACTGATCTCCGTAGACAATGTTTGCCAATATATTTTTCAACATTTCAGCCAAAATAGATGAAAAAAAATATAATCAATATTCAACAAAGAAATTGATCTATAGGTCTTTGGCTCTGTGTGATCTCGTTCTTCTTTCGGGATTAATGTTATTGTTGCTTGCACCCACCTCTTCAGAAAAGATTGTTGTATTATTCTATTCATAGCTTCTTTCAGTGGGTTGACCAAGATGTCTTGGAATTTCTTATAGTAACTAGTGGGGAACCATCAGGGCCTGGTGCCTTCCCTATTTTACACTTTTTAATAGCCATTATCTCTGCCATTGATATTTTTCGATTTAAACTTTCTCTTCTTGATTTAATTGTCAGACTTCTGATCTTTCTAAATATTGTAAGATTTTAGTGTTATTTACTCTTTATACAAATTTTCATAGAACTTCAGAAAGACTTTTTTTAAAAAAATCTTTGCTTTTGTTGTATACTCTTTTTCTCCTTGGTGACTTTTGGTAATTGTACTTTTTTCTTTCTTTTTCCTTAACTTATGAACAAGCCATTTGTTTGTCTTGTTTGCACAGTGTTGACGTGTCCATTTCATTTTTTTCCTATCTCTTCTGTTAGTTCAATGGACAACAGTTTTTATAGTAGCTTAATTTCCTGTTGTTTCTGTTTATCTGTGGGGTTCTCCTGAGGCTCTTGTTCTTTCTTTTTTATTTCCTTTATAATTTTAGGTTTTTCCTTTCTTCCTTTTCCCTCTTCTCATCTATATTCTTTTGTATGAAAAACACTCTCATTATCACTTTTCCTGCTAGGAAAGATGGAAGGCAGTAGAAAGAGAGGAAGTAGAAACTTCTGTTCCTTTTCCGATGTTTTCTTCAAAGTGCCATTTCATGCCCTACACTTTCCTTGAATGCCCCAAATTTTGTGGTGCCTTGTCCTCCTTAACTTTGGGAGGTGACACCACTGCTTCCTAAGGAGGGATGTGACACCACTGGAGGGATGTGACACAACCGCTCCCCAAACATCTGACTTTGGGCAGAAATGGACTGCGGCATCCACCTGCATTCATTTAAAACACTGAAGAGTTGGTGTCAGTGGAGTGAGGCTTACTGAGAAGAGAAAGGAGAGGCCCCAGGTTTTTAACCAAATTAAATTTATTTTAAAAATATTTTTAAACATTTAAAAATTATGAAAATTAAAATTCTCTTTAAATTCTCTTTAAAAACATCAGATCTTACCAAATTTTCACTTTAACCACATGAAATAAAGTATATGTAAAGATATATATATAAAGATCCCCTTCCCCACCACCATTCCCTTCTCCTTTTGTGTCGTGGCTTCTTAGATTGTAATTATAAGCCGCTCTGATAGCCTTTAGGGCTGAAGGGTGGGATACAAATAATAATAATAATAATAATAATAATAATTATTATTATTATTATTATGGCTGTGTGTATGATACTGTAAATTAAAGGTATAATTTTGCTAGTTGTTTATGCCACAACTGTTGCCATTACATTCAGTGATATACAATTGCCCCTCCACATTTGCTGAGATTAGGGGCACGGGACCGCTGTGAATGTGGAAACCACAAATAACAAAAAACACTGTTTTTACCTGAGAGAACACCTTTCTAGCAATCTCTAGGTCCTCCAGTGCAACTCTGTGGTCAACATCTGCCACACATTGACCATAGAATTGCGCTGGAGGAGCTACAGATGCCTAGTGGAGTGTTCTAGCTAGGAATCTCTAGGTCCTTCAGTGTGACTTTTGTTTAAAGGTGACCACAGAGTTGCGCTGGAGGACCTAGATATTCCTAAAGAGAACATACTAATAAAATCTATGAATAATCAAATCCGCTAAACTCAAAGCCACAAACGTGGAGGGACGAGTGTATAGGAATTATAATTTATGAGCAACATTAGTACAAAAAACATTACTAAGAATTCTGCATGGTGCAGTATGGGAGGAAGTCAGTCGAGAGGATGACACTATGAGTTACCACATCAGCGGGTGATGCCAACCCCAATGACGCCATTGGGGAGCAGCAAAGGCTTCCTGGGTGTGCAAGCAGAGAAAGGCAGCAGGGCTTTGAAGATGGGGCTGGTTGGAAATGGTGGCTTTGTTGTTGTTAAAGTGCCCTCAGCTTTAGCTCATGGTCACCCTGTGGATGAGACCTCACCAAGATTCCCTGTCCTTAACCTCTCTGTTCAGGTCTTGCAGGCCCAGGCCTCTGTCCCTGTTTGAGTCTAACCATCTAACATGTCGTCTTCCTCTCTTTCTACTGCCTTCCATCTTTCCTAGCATCAATGTCTTTTCTAATTATTTATTTTGCCTCATGATGTGGCCAAAGTAGGATAGCCTGATCCTGGTCATCTATGGATAGTTTGGACTTGATCTGTTCTAGAATCTATTTGTTTGACTGCCCATGGTATCCTCAGCATTTTTCTCCAGTTCTACATCTCATATGAGTTTTCTTTCTAGCAGTGTTTTTCACTGTCCAGCTCTCATATCCATACATGGTGATGGGCAATACTATGGACCAGAGTATCCTCACTTTAGTGTTCAGAGTTATGTCTTTACACTTCATGTCGCCATTCTGATCAATATTTGAGCCAAGGTATGGAAATTATTTGGCTATTTCAATATGCTCATTAATTAGAGTGAATCTAAAGACAAATACATGAGGAAAAGCTGTGGGGAATACAAGAGCCACCACCTGCACCAGTATTTAGGCCTCATTTTTATTGAGAATGGGAGTTTAATGGTTGATGTGCAATAGTAAGTGTATGGTTTGTTTTCATTTATACTCTGCCAGTTGTCGAAACAACTTAAGGCTCCTTCTCACAGAGATGGCTCCTTCTCACAGAAATAATGATGTTTGACACCAATTTAACTGTCATGGCTCCTTCCTACAGAATCCTTAAATTTGTGTTTGTGAGGCACCAGCACTCTTTGGCAGAGAAGGCTAAAGACTTTGGACCTTATCAGATGTTGGAAATTGGAAGTATAATCTAATGGCAATCCGAACGCAATCATGGGGTTTCACAGTATTGCGAATTAAAGCATCTCACACAATTTCGGGCAAAAGGGAAGTCATTCCGAAAGCAATTATGAGTTTTATGTTATTGCGAATTAAAGCATCTCACACTATTTCAGGCAATGGGGGGGGGTCATTTTCGGGTAATGGGAAGTCATTCTGAACACATTCTGAATGCAATAGGAATTCACGTAAATTTGCTAAACTAGCGAATTCATGTGAATTTGAATTGGCTCCAATTGGCTCCATTCGCAATAAAGAGAAATTCCTCCTGTCTGATAAGGTCCATAGTAAAACTACAAGTTCAGGAGTCTATAAGATGGAGGCACAGTACTTAAAGTTGTGTCAAACTGAAGTATTTCTACAGTGCAAATGCAGCAGTCAGCCCAGGAAGATAGCTTAGCTGAGCCAGAATGAATGAGTGATGGTCCTGCAGTAAGCAGCATGGAAGAGCAGATATTTGAATCTGTGCCTACCTTATCCTTCCTAACCAAATATAGTTCTACTCTGGCTCTCTGGAGGAACCTAAAAAAAAAAGGGGGGGGGGTTATATATAGGTAATTTGAGAAGGAATTCCAAGCCTTAATAGAAGCAAGAGAAAGTAGGTGGAGTCCAAAGAGGGAAGAAATATTTGAGTGCCAATCTTAAGGTGTGAGCATTGGAAGAGGAAAGTTTGTGGACAGATATCCTGTCCACAATCTTTCCTCTTCCAATGCTCACACCTTAAGATTGGCACTTATATCCTTACATCAACAAGGGGAAACATAGGGTGAAACAAGTCAACATTGTATGGGGGTGGAACAAAGCCAGAAAGACCTTTCAAGGAAAGGACAAGGGCTTCATGCTAGATGGCAAATGGAATGAGTGGGTAGTTATTATAATTAATAATAATAATAATAATAATAATAATAATAGTTTATTTATATTTATTAGCCCATGTAGGGACCTGAGAAAGAGATCACTAGTCTAATGTGATAAGCCAGTTGAATAATTTGACATATAGGCTCTCCATCCTATTGCAAGAGCATTAAATTGATTATAGTACTTAAAAGCAGAAGAAAATCTGCATGTACTTTATTGACTACAGCAAAGCTTTTGACAGCATAGATCATGAAAAACTATGTCTTGTGCTTAGACGAATGGGAGTGTCACAACACCTGGTTGACCTGATGCACAACCTACACTCAGGGCAAAGGACTGCTGTCAGATCAGAATACAGAGAAAAATAATGGTTCCCAATCGGAAAAGGGGTCAGGCAAGACTGCATACTATCACTCTATTTATTCAGCCTATATGGAGAAAATATCACTTGCAGAGCCAGCTAGATTCAGAGGCAGGAGGAGTGAAGATAGGTGGAAAGGAACATTAATAACTTAAGATGGCAGAATACTACTAGCTGAAACAGAAAGATTTGGAGCAATTACTGAAGAAGGTTAAGGAGGAGACTGCCAAGTAAGGCTTAATGCTGAATGTTAAAAAAGCAAAAATAAATGACCACAGAAGATGTACAAGAATTCATGCTAGACAACAACAACAACAACAATAATAATAATAATATGGTTTATTTCTATACCGCCCTTCCATAGATCAGAAAATTGAAATAGTCAAAGAGTTGCTATACTTTGGTTCAAATATTGATTAGAATAGCTTGTCCTAGGTTCGGAAATAAATAAATAAAAATGTACTAAATGAGATATATGCTTCAGAGTCAGCACACATAAAAGTGGCCAAGAGAGGTGCCCCACAGTTGCAAAAGCAAAAATACTCATAACACCTTTGAAGAATAATGAATATATTAAAGCTCAAGTTTTGGGGAGCTGGAATCCACTTTGTCAGAACTGTAAAGTTGGCTAATTAACTTAGAAGGCCCACACATTTCTAAGTATAAACAAGGGGGAACGGGAGAAATATTTACTATTACATATATTTTACTTTCACCCTGACAATCTGATATTAAACTGGGAGAAGAACCCTTCATACCTGAATGATTGGCGAAGTTACAGGGTTTGTATGAAACAAGAATAATAATGCAGCACTTAAGGACTGTATACTTTGTGTAATTTTTACTTGCAGTTGTAAGTTGGTAAATTGGAGCGTGACTATTTTGCTGTTTTTAAGGTTGGTTATTAAATGCCCTGGAGTCACCTTCGTCTCATGGTGACCCCATGCATGAGACATCTCCTAGACTCTGTGTCCTCTGTCTCTCTGCTCAGATCCTGCAGGCTCAAGCCTGTGGTCTCTTTGATTGAATCAAACCTTCTGATGGTCTTCCTCTCTTTCTACTGCCTTCCACCTTTCCTAGCATCATTGCCTATTCAAATGATTCATTTTTCCTCATGATGTGGCCAAAGTAGGACAGCCTCAATTTCATCATCTTAGCTTCCAGAGTATGTTCAGGTTTGATCTATTCTAGAACCCGTTTGTTTGTCTACAGTATCCTCAAGGCTCTTCTACAGCACCACATATCTAATGAATTGATTTTCTTCTCATCAGCTTTCTTCACTGTCCAGCTCTTACATCTATTCATGGCGATGGGGAATGCAATGGCTTGGATGATCCTCACTTTAGTGTTCACACTTACATCTTTCTATTTGTAATCTTGTCCACTTCTTTCATAGCTGCCCTTCCCATTCCTAGTTTTCTTCTGATCTCTTGGCTGCAATCTCTATTTTAGACCAAGCAGACTTCATAGTGTCTTGGTTCCTTACTATACTCAGAAGGTAGTGGTCAATAGTACCAGGACCAACCAAAGATATTTTCTTTGGGCACAACAGAGAATAGTGTCCCATTGCAGCAATGTTACTACGATAAATATTTGGAGATGCCAGCCACAGATGCTGGTGAAACATCAGAAAGGAACTCTTCTAGAACATGGCCACATAGCCCGAAAGCTCCACACACACACACACACACACACACACATTGAATTATTTCCTTTTCATGACACCCCAAAGTCAGCTGCCTGAGGTTTCTCTGTCCAGTGCTGAAGCCAACTCTACTTACAGGTGGGAAAAAAGACAAGATTCATTCCAGTTATTATTAAACCACTTTAAACCTAACATATGACACTATGTACTATGCAGAATTCCTTAATATTCAGAGACAACCAGGTTTTCTGCCTCAGGGAAGTTTTCTAAAAATCTTGCTTGGAATCAAGCTGTCAGCTGGAACTGCTGTGATTTGTGTCAGAAAAACATTACACCATTAAGCCTTTTTAGTATTATGTAGATCCAAAAATCCAAAAAATGTTCTTATTTTAATTTTCTGAGCAGATGTATTGAACATGAGTCAACAGTGTGATGCGGCAGCTAAAAAAGCCAATGCAATTTTAGGCTGCATCAATAGAAGTATAGTTTCTAGATCAAGGGAAGTTATAGTGCCACTCTATTCTGCTTTGGTCAGGCCCCACCTGGAATACTGTGTCCAGTTCTGGGCACCACAATTCAAAAAAGACGTGGAGAAACTGGAGCATGTCCAAAGGAGGGCAACTAAGATGGTGAAGGGTCTGGAAACCTTGCCCTATGAAGAACGCCTTAGGGAGCTGGGGATGTTTAGCCTGGAGAAGAGAAGGTTAAGAGGTGATATGATAGCCCTGTTTAAATATTTGAAGGGATGTCATATTGAGGAGGGAGCAAGCTTGTTTTCTGCTGTTGCAGAGACTAGAACGCAAAACAATGGATGCAAACTGCAGGAAAAGAGATTCCACCTCAACATTAGGAGGAACTTCCTGACAGTAAGGGCTGTTCGACAGTGGAACACACTCCCTCGGAGTGCGGTGGAGTCTCCTTAGGGGTCTGTAGTGACTGGGACCCACCAGTCACTTGGGGGCTTTCTCAGACTGCAAAGGGTTAATCTGGGGGTGGTACATGCTAATGAGAGCTGGCAATGCATGCTAATAAGTAATTACATCACAGATAACCTATAGCCCTTTAGCCAATCAGTGAATTGGACCGGGACTTTTCAAGAACCTTCTATCTGAAACCTTTAAAAAGCCTTGAGCCCATGTGCTCTTTTGTCTTCAGTCTTCAGTCTTCAGTCTTCTTCCTGAAGTCCAGCTGTTGGACCTCTGCCAACAGGGCAGGCTGGGATGTGGTCTGAGCTAGCCAAAAAGGGGCCAGCTCCCACATCCAGGGACTCCTCAAAGACTGCAAGTCCATATCTCTATGTGAGTAGCTTAGAGTTATGTTAGTTAGTGCGATTTAGGCCTTTTATTATGTTTCTTATGGCTTGCTTGAACTGAACAATTGTATACCTATGCTCCTGTACCTGCAAGGCAAGGAGGCCTGGCATGAATGAGATACCTCTATGCTCTATTCTTGTGTAGTTAGAATAAATCCATTTTCTTGAACGCATCTGTTTGCTCTCTATTCCTACAACACGTGCCTTAGCTCGGTGGTTGCTTGCTGGTAGCAAGTGGGAAGTGGAAAAGAACTATAAATCCCTTTAGCAAGCCCTAGCGTGTGCTAGAATCATAGAATCATAGAATCATAGAATCATAGAATCATAGAGTTGGAAGAGACCACAAGGGCCATCCAGTCCAACCCCCTGCCATGCAGGAACTCCAAGTCAAAGCATCCCTGACAGATGGCCATCCAGCCTCTGCTTAAAGACCCCTAAGGAAGGAGACTCCACTACACTCCGAGGGAGTGTGTTCCACTGTCGAACAGCCCTTACTGTCAGGAAGTTCCTCCTAATGTTGAGGTGGAATCTCTTTTCCTGCAGTTTGCATCCATTGTTCCGCGTTCTAGTCTCTGCAGCAGCAGAAAACAAGCTTGCTCCCTCCTCAATATGACATCCCTTCAAATATTTAAACAGGGCTATCATATCACCTCTTAACCTTCTCTTCTCCAGGCTAAACATCCCCAGCTCCCTAAGGCGTTCTTCATAGGGCAAGGTTTCCAGACCCTTCACCATCTTAGTTGCCCTCCTTTGGACATGCTCCAGTTTCTCCACATCCTTTTTGAATTGTGGTGCCCAGAACTGGACACAGTATTCCAGGTGGGGCCTGACCAAAGCAGAATAGAGTGGCACTATAACTTCCCTTGATCTAGAAACTATACTTCTATTGATGCAGCCTAAAACTGCATTGGCTTTTTTAGCTGCCGCATCACACTGTTGACTCATGTTCAGCTTATGGTCTACTTGGACTCCTAGATCCCTTTCACATGTGGTCTCGTTCAGCCAGGTGTCCCCCATCCTATATCTGTGCATTTCATTTTTCCGCCCTAAGTGCAGAACCTTACATTTCTCCGTATTGAATTTCATTTTGTTAGCACTGGCCCAGCTTTCTAGTCTATTCAGGTCATTTTGAATTTTGATCCTATCCTCTGGGGTATTAGCTACTCCTCCCAGTTTAGTGTCATCTGCAAATTTGATAAGTATGCCCCCAATTCTGTCATCCAAATCGTTAATAAAGATGTTGAATAGCACTGGGCCCAGGACAGAACCCTGTGGGACCCCACTGGTCACTTCTCTCCAGGATGAAAAGGAGCCATTGTTGAGCACCCTTTGAGTTCGGCCAGTCAACCAATTACAAATCCATGTAACAGTTAACTTGTCTATCCCACATTTTGCAAGCTTGTTTGCAAGAATGTCATGGGGAACCTTGTCAAAGGCCTTACTGAAATCGAGGTATACTATATCCACAGCATTCCCTTCATCTACCAAGCTGGTAATTTTATCAAAAAAAGAGATCAGGTTCGTTTGGCATGACTTCTTTTTCTGAAACCCATGTTGGCTTTTTGTGATTATGGCATTGGCTTCTAAATGTTCGCAGACTCTCTGCTTAATGATCTGCTCTAGCACCTTTCCTGGAATTGATGTCAGACTAACTGGACGATAATTGTTGGGATCCTCTCTTTTTCCCTTTTTGAAGATGGGGACAACGTTTGCCCTCCTCCAGTCTGCTGGGACTTCTCCTGTTCTCCAGGAGTTCTCAAAGATTATTGCCAATGGCTCTGATATTACATTTGCCAGTTCTTTTAATACTCTAGGATGTAGTTCATCTGGTCCTGGAGATTTATATTCATTTAGGTTAACCAGGTATTCCTGTACTACCTCTTTACTTATTCTGTGCTGAATTTCCTCTATTCTGTCTCCTGTTCCATTATCCTTAGGTTGAGCACCCTTTGCCTTTTCTGAGAAGACTGAAGCAAAGAAGGTGTTGAGTAATTCTGCCTTTTCTCTGTCCCCTGTTAGCATTTTGCCATCTTCTGCACGCAGTGGCCCTACTGTTTCCTTCTTCTTCCTTTTGCTGCGGACATATCCAAAAAAGCCCTTTTTATTGTTCTTAACCTCTCTAGCAAGCCTGAGTTCATTCTGCGCTTTAGCTTTTCTGACTTTACCCCTACATGTGCTGGCTATTTGTTTAAATTCCTCTTTCGTGATTTCTCCATTAAAATGCTAAGACAGGGGAACTCAGTTGTAATTCGCTAGGTGGTGGCAGCAGTAGATAGGTTTGGAGGACCTCTAAGGTGCCCATTCCACTCAGCAGGGAGTGGAAACAGGGATCCAGAGGACTCCAAGGGGGAAACCCAAAAGAAGATCCCCTGGGGTTAAGGACCAGGAGCAGGGTGTTGCTCGGTTGCTTAACCCCTCGGATCATCACAGGGTCTTTAAGCAGAGGCTGGATGGCCATCTGTCAGGGATGCTTTGACTTGGAGTTCCTGCATGGCAGGGGGTTGGACTGGATGGCCCTTGTGGTCTCTTCCAGCTCTATGATTCTATGATTCTATGAAGGAAACTCAAGATATACCCAATAATTCTGTTTAAAACCCATTGCTCTGTGAATCAGCACACCAGGAAAGGATATGCTTGAGGCTAGTAATCCATGCTTGTTACAGCTTCAACTGCAGTCCATTTTCTATGGGTGCGTACCCAAGATAATTTAATGTGAAGAGGTTAGTGTACATGCTTGAAATACTGCTATACAATCATTGGAGGGCAGCAAAATGGTGAGGTTTTCTACTTCTTCTATTATTATGGATGGCTGTACCCCATGAGCATGAAGTACAGATGTTAAAGAACTTCAGAAACATTTCTTAGTGTGATCTGGGATGATGTTAGCTTCCTGTACCATGGACTTCTAATTTTCTAATTTCCTTTTAGAAATTTTATGTTTCTGTTGGGGAGACTGGGGGAGATTTTTTGGAATATCCTTTCAATTTTGAAAAGCTTAATGACAGTCTCGAGGACTAACATTGCCTTGTTCTAGTTGGAATCCATGATGCAGTGGTGGGAATCAGAGAACCCTTCAGATGTTTTTGGATTGTAAATCCCAGAAGCTCTATCCAGCAGAGTAGAAACCAGGGAGCTGCAGTCCAACATCTTCAGGACTCCACAATTCCCACTTTGCAGTCTATCAAGGATGTAGACAATGAAAAGGGGGAAAGCAGCTTCATTAAAATAGAGTACTTCTAGGTATTGTGCTTTCTCTCTTTCACAGTAGTGATCTAGGATTTAAGACTCTAGGTGTTGTTTCTAAATTGCTGATACTTAAAAAGAAACACATTAACTTTCCCTTGACAATTGTGAGCATAAGTGCAAAACAATTTCTGCAGTGCTAATGGAACTCCAGCCAGAAAATAACTTGGCAGGCAAACTGCAATAGGACACTAGAATGTGTAAGGAACCGGAATTGCCCCCATGGTCTAATTCAGCAATTCTATTTAAAAAAAACAAAAAACTTCTGGTATACTATTGAAAGACAAAAAGCTGACCTACATAAACCAACATAACCACAAACATATTTGTTGTTGTTTTTAAATATTTTTATCTGTGTCTATTTATGTTTGGAGCTGGAATTCCTAATCTGAGGAATGTCTACATCTGAGAGCATTATATAGGAGTTGAAAATAATGTACTGATTTGGATCAATTGTAAACATAAAGATCTTATGTCATCTGCAGACACACACAAAAAAAGGTTGCATAACCATTAAAGGCTTATGATACATTTTTAAAGGTAAATATAAATTTAAAAATTAGGAAGGTGTTTGTCAAATCCAGGAGAAATTGATTGAGCCTTAATAATTAAGGTGAACAGATTAGGGGACTAGTAGCTTTCAATTTCCTAAATGTCTAATGAATAGTCATAATAAATTTGTTCTTTGCACATCTACCATGGTGTCAGCTTTACGGAACTTAATGTTGTTGTTGTGTGCCTTCCAAATTGTTTCTGACTTAACAGCAGCCCTAGGTCAACCCTTATCATGGAATTTTCTTGGAAATTAGTTTAGAGGGGGTTTGCCTTTGCCTTCCTCTGTGGCTGCGAGTGTGTGACTTGCCAAGGCAAGCAGGTGTCTAGGCCATGGGGATAATTTCTGAACAAACCTGCAAAGAACTGGGCTGAATGTGTGAAGTTGGACTTCACAGTGATTGTGTAATAATTTGCCACATTTGAGCTGAACTGCACTAAATGTAGTTCCTGTCCCGCATAAGCCAAGGGCAAATCTCTACTACTTACTCTAAAAATATGGTGCAGCAATGCTTTTTTAAAAGTGTATTTCTGTGTTTTCCTAGGAAACAAAGGTTCAAAATACACTGCAGAAATAATCTGGTTAGAGACTGCTTTAACTGCCCTGGCTCGATGCTAGGGAATTCTGGGAAATGTAGTTTTGTGAGGCATTTAGACTTCTCTGTCAGAGAGCTCTGGTGCCAAAATAAACTACAATTCTCAGTATTCCCTAGCGCTGAGCCAGGGCAATTAAAGCAGACTCAAACTGTATTATTTCTGCAATCTGTTTTGAACCATGGTTTTTTAGATCTGTTTTGTAAAACCAAATCAATTCACAGCCCCATTGTTTTCTGTGTATTTTGATGAAGCATTGGTTTTCTGTTGTGCTGTTTCATGAGCAGAAAGGGTTTGAAATGTTGTTTCAATATTTAGCGGATGCTTCTGGTCTTCTTGTGCAGCACGTGGTTTGATTTATGAATACACACTCTTAAATTACTAAAATAATCAGATCTTACTTACAGATAAAGCAAAACCTATTCTGAAAGAAATGTTCAACCAAATACAATTTTTTCAGTTCAGAAAATTATTAAAAAAATTATCCCCCTCCCCCCCAAATCTGGACGTTTGAGCTATGGCTGAAAGATATTCTATATTATATAATGTCTATATTATAGACACAGGAACACATGATTTGATTTGATTTGATGTTCATTCTGTGTAGATCAACACTGCTGATCTTATTTTGTGGTAAATAATTAGTTGAGCTTGGTAGTGACATGTAATTATGTGGCGTTTTTTCCTTCATTTTTCTAACTTAATATTTTGCACCATATCTGATTAGCAAGTTTGATTGTTATTTACAGCTTGAATAATGCCTTTCATACAGACATCATTCATTATAACTGCAATCCACAGCCTCTTCAAGGTAAATGGCAAAATCCTATTGTTTAGATACATTTGAATAGCTTCCAGAATTTCCTTTGAGGACTAGTATTAATAGTAGTCAACATGCAACTTTTGGTCAGGAAGAAAGTGAATGCCTGTGACATTATTTAAATATTTAAACCTCAATAGGAGGATGAAAAAACCCTGAACAGTGTAGAGTTAAACCTACGAATCATGTGGAGAAAATATAAATACACAAGGGTACAGAGAGAATGGACACAAGAGTTCAGCTACTTATAGAATAAAATGTTTTAGTCTAAAAGTTCCAATACTTGACTATGTCTGTGCTTCAGATTACCATACTTGGTCAGAATCTAATTTTCTAACTTCGTAGAATGATCTCTTTACAGAGTTTATTACTATTTCTGAACAGGACTGGGGAACAAAAGACAGGGAAAGGAATTATGGAGCCTGAACACTAACAGGAACATAACACAAGCTTAATTCTGGAATCTCTTTTAAAACATTTTCAACTTCCTGCTTGCCATACCTTTCCATGGCGGTGGGATTGCATGTTCTGGTGAGGCAAAAAGCTATACTGATGGAGCACTGCTGCTGACGGGGTCTTCCATATTAGCCATGCTTTTGCTAAAGAACTAAGACTAAATGTGCCAAACAGCTACTAGGTGGGGGCGGCAGCAGCAGCAGCGCGTGTCGCTGGAGAAGGATCTCTCACAGACAACAGCAATGGCACCATAACTAACTTTAAAGACACTATTACTGTGTAGAAAAAGTTAGTGGTAAATCACTTGTGAATGCTTTTTTCATTGAAAACCCTGTGATGAGATAATTTAATCTGTACAACAAGAACGACACATTGTAAATGGAAGGAGATTCTTGTAATGTCTATACATTTCTTGAGTAGTACGACAAAGCCTAAGAAATTGTAACTGAAACAACAACATTATATTATAGATAATAAGCTTTCAGGGAAGAGATGTGTCATTCATACTCTGTAAAGCATCAAACAGATGGTCTTTCATTTGTCTAAACAGTGTAACTGTTCTTAGTGAGGTTTTTCCACTGCTGACTTTTGTTTCAGGCATACAGCTGGAGCCCTTTAGTATATTCTATGGTTTTGGACAGAACTCCACCCACCCACCCCACTGCCCTCGATTTTCGTTCTTTTCCTTGATTTGTTTTCCATTGTTTAGAACCAAAACCTGCAGTTCTGAATGGAATGTAACCAGCACATCTTTGGGTGCTCCATGTGGTCAGTGTTTACAAAAAAAGGTGAAGGAAAAAACAGCTGTACATTATTTAAAGTTGTGTATTCAATTCCCAAACCTACAGTATTTTGTGATTAACCACAGCTTTTTCTACAAGTGAATACAAAACAATGATACTGAACTCACTAGATTCATTATCAATAAAATTAACAAGACAATAGACAGAGGAATAAAGACATTTATAAAAAACAAATTAATAGTTACAACACAACTGTAAAAGCAGGAAAATATTTCAAAGAAGAGAAGTCACAGTCTGAATCTGTAGTGCAGAAAGTGCATTTTGCTCCTACTCTGTGGTAGGGAACAGGGCAATTTCATCTTGAGTATTTTAGAAGGATACAGGACACCAAATCACATAGATTATACTTGGCTTGCCCCTAGGGAGAAACCTGAAATGATGTCTTGGGAATAAGGACACCAAAATGAGCCCTGAAGAGTAAGTCTCTCCCACTTTAGAAATGTATCCAAGAATTTCGGTGTAGAAGTGTCCTGGATGAAGTTTTCCACATGCCTCTTCAGTAGAATGTTGATGTTTCCACAGCTCTTCATGGCTTCAGGTATCACCAGGTTTGTTCTTCATCTTCACCTTTTGAATGTTTAGCGGGTCCAATGTCTAGTCTCCAGTTTTAATAGACCCGATACCATAAGGAAGCAGTCTATTAAGGTGTTTCATAGCTGTGCTGGCTGCTAGCATTACTTCATCTGTGATACATTACTTGGAATCTAACTGCTAAAAGGATCGAAGTCCCTTATACAGGACAGCTCATTTCACTGCATGATGTCAGCTACATGAAACAAATCTCAAGGCCACAAGCATGTTATTTCCCACTGTTCTGGAGCTGGGAGGGGGCCTAGTAACCCTGCCAAGGTTACAATGAAAACAGATAAAGGGAATGTGATCAATAACCTGAAGGAACTATGATGTTGTCTGGTTAGAATTCAAATTAGGTAATGGCAAGGCATGCAGTGCATGATACAAGACCCAAGGGGTAATTAAATACAAAACAAAACAAAAAACAAAACAAAGAAAGAAAGAACAGCACAAATACACAGCAATCTACAGCTGGGAAGAGGGACTAACCACATCAGAAGGGGACTGAGTGAAAAATCCACAAAGGAGAGGTCTTTTAGTTTCACGTAGTCCCAGCAATGCATTATCTCTACAAAGGTCACCAAAGAGGACTTGTTCAATCCATGTCAAAAAATGTCCTACAATAAAAAGGGGAAGGTCCAAGTTGGAAAAGTCTTCGAAAATAAAGTACAGCTTCTAAGTTTTATAAGAAGACATATACAGGAGTGTGTTATGGTCTGTACCTTTTTAAAAACCCACTCCAAAAATCCAGTTTCTCCCCCAAGAAATGTAGTTTAGTGAACTGTATAAAGTATGCAAGTGTGTGATCACTCACACTGCATATCTTATTCAACTTCCACAAGTCAGGGGTAGAGACAAGAAGCTATTTAGGGCACTGAAGTTATTTTCTTGAATATTCAAAATTCAGCTCTCATCTGGCTCACCTACCAAGCATGTATTTGCCTCTATTTTCCCCAATTTACTTTTTTTTGAGGGGAAGGGGTTGGAATGAAAGTTGTTTTTTTGTTTTAAAAGGAAGTGACATTCTTTGACCAGGACTAGATTTTGTTTTCCTGTGGAACTGCAACACATAGCCCTTCCTATAGGAAAAGGATGTCCAGAAAGTGTCTTTTCACGTAATCTGGAAAATTAATAATTTTTGCAAGAAGAACTCTATGCAGTGGAAGAGCTGTACTGATCCTTTAGGTCTAACACACTGTTCCTGACATTTCCACCATCCAAATGTCACTGTTAGTGCTATATATCAAATTGGTCATTGCTGTTACTATATTGTCCCTTTATATACACCAACACATGCTACCCTTAGGCCAACCACACATTTTTATTGATACCCACCTGACGCATTATGCTCTTGCATTTTGTTCAAATGTCAAGAGACTGTGTTCTGGAGTGTTTAATAGTTGCAGCTCCTGGAACTATGGTGAGAAAGCACCATGAAGTATTTTGCATGGTAAACGGAGCACATCTGAGGTAACTGGAATTCAAAGTATTATCCCAAGTCTTTTGTGAGCTGATTCCAACTGTCTCTCAGGAGAGCCAGAGATTTGATTTCCAACACTTTCCTCTTATTAATGAACCTTGCTCACTGCATCCTGCACAGGAGTTCAAGAGTTGTGGTATTGCAGCCGTGTTAAACATCCACACACTTAAGAGATATAATGTTGTTAGTCAATGTTCTAATCCTTCTGGCAGAAATTCTTCTCAGCCACGGTAGCAGCCATTCCAAAGCATGTTTCTTGCCTTGTTAATTTCCCATTTCAACCTGTAAAGAAATGAAAGAATGAAGACATTAATGTTTTCGCCCCCATAGAAAGTGGGGCAATTTACTCTAGAAGCACAAACTGAGGGGCAAAACAGAGAGGCATAATACGGCTTGGGGGCAGTGTGGGGGCATGGCATTTAGATGACGCACTCCCCAATGCCCCTCCAATCCAGCATCACACTGCCCGCCTGCTCAGACAGCGGGCAGCATTGGGGCATTCCTGCAGTGCAGCTACCAGACACTGCCTGCCACAGGCATGCAGAAAAGCCATGGCAATGGGGAAAAGAGTGCCTCTTTTCTGGTCCAATAAGGAGCAGCATTTTGCTACTCCTTTTTCGGCTTGAAAAACACCAGATCAGGCTGCAGTGTGTGGTTGCTGTGGCCCCAATCCAGCTTTCTCTTGGGTGGCTTGAAACTGCCCCTTAAGGGTCATCTGTTTCAGCCCTCACTTCCAGTGAAATGGTTTCCTAGTTCTTATTCAGAAAGACTGAATTAATTGTCAGATGTACTTTTCACTCTCATATGCAGCATGTATCAACATGGTCCACCTTAGCTCACAGGCATGACTCACTTGTACTTACCAACCCACCAGCTGGTGATCAATGAAGTAATGCTAACAACAACTACTGTCTGTATCTGTGAAGTGCCTGAAGCACTAGCTTTAAAACAACAAACTCAGCTGCCAACTTGCTATCTGAATAGGGCGAGGCAGTTAAGAAGCAAGGAAGGCACAGCATAGGAATTAAAAGAGTAGAAGAAGAGGTGCTTTAAGATGTCATACAGAACTTTGCAAGGAAGAAGGCAGTGACAGTTGGTGAGTTTCATAATCTAATTAGCCAAAAGGAGTGCACTAGCAGAGTGGATATTAGGAGAAAGAAAGGAAAGAAACTGAGAAAAAAGACACTGGAATAAGGTCCCCAATTGTGCACATTTTGAAAATGAAGAGTAACAAACCAAATCAAGTCATAAAGAATAATGCCAACAAAGATAGTGTGATGAACTAAAATGTGGGCAAAATAAGACTCAGAAAATAAATCCCAATGAACATCAAAAGTTCAAAAAGAGAGAATAAAGAGAAAGAGGCACATGGGAATGACAATTACAGCAGTCAAGTGGGGGGGGGAGGGTAAATAAAAATCAGACAATGTATTTGCAACGAGTCCCCAAAAATTGACATTTTAAGAATTAGGTAACAAAGTGTTTTTATCAGCCCAAAGAAAAAGGAAAGAGTACACAGTCTTAGATAAGGTAACTGACAGGATATCAAGTCAGAAGAACAAGACATAATGAAAACAGATCAGTAGCAGAAGTGTAAAGTTGCAGGTCATTGAACAAAAGGGATCATGACTGTTAAGAGAAAAAGCAATATGGTTAAGAGGGAGAAGAAGAAAATGCAAGGCTGAAGAACTCTAGTTCTAAATGGGAAAGTAGGAAAACAATTACTAATAAAAACCAAAAAAGAACATTGAAGGGTAAAATGAAGTCAGGAAAGCTTGAAGCAATCAAAACTGGAAGAACATAATACAGGGAATAACAGAATGATAAATGACTTCTAAGTATGAAGGAAAGTCAAAGAGTCAGGTGGACAGAATGCTGACTTGGATCAAGGAGACTTGGATTCAAATGTCCACTAACTCATAAGTTTCAAAGAATGGCTTTATTCATGACACCAATTCTCTATCAGCCTACTTCATGAGGTTACTGTGGAGCTTTAAAACAGAATTATGTCTGCTTGCACTGCTTTGAATTCCTTAGAGGAAGCACTGTGATAAATATATACAATTCCTCCATGTGAACAGGGAACAAAAATTAAGCTAGTGGAATACAATGCAATGTTTCCCTTTACAAAGGGAAGTAGAGAGAGTAATTTTCAAGAGGATAATTCTAAGATAAAAGAACTAAGACTGAAAAAATAACACTAGCCTCTGCTACTGGGCAGCCAAGTTGTAACTTAAGAAGGTCATACACTTTCAAATGAAAGGAATAAGGCATACACAGACAACATTTACTCATGGGTTGTTGTTTTTTTTAAATATATTGCAATTTTATTAAACCAATTTGTAACCCATTATTCAGGCAGATTATAAAAAGAGATATGAAAAAGATAGAGATATGATATACCCCACCCCTATCAGCCAAAAACTTTTAAAGTCCATCAGGTGACTGTGTTCTCCAGAACTTACTTGGCACAGCATCTCCTATAACTTTCAATGTTCCTATACTATGCTGCATAATCTGAGAAGAACCAGAGGTTCTGAGAAAAACAAAAGGTTCTCAATTTCTCCTCATGGTTCCCAAAGTGGAACTTTCACATCTACATCTACTTTTGTAGCCAGATGAGCAAGTTTGGGGAAAAAACCTTTCTTTGAATTTTACCAATATACAGGGAAGGGAAAAAAATACAAGTCATTTTCAATGCCCATCCCTATCTGACTCATTTATATAATGGGTTGAACTTATTGGGATTTTAACAAAAGCAAAAGAAAATTGGAAGTGGTCAACAAATATGAAACTGCAGTAAGATTAGTGTTAGGACAGTGAAGGGGAATGAAAAGAGTAGTCTGTCTGGGTTAATAAAAGGGAGTCACGCTTAGTTAGTGAGTGGGTTTTAAGAGTCTGAGTGGTTAGGACAGTTAGAAAGGGTCTGATTTCACTTGGAGGTATGAGTGAGAGATGTGTTTTAAATGTATTAATAATTAATTTATGTTATATTCAAATCTCTTAATAATATATTATTTTTGTATTTTACACTTTCGGCATCCAGGAATGCTATGTACTGTATTAGAAAACCTGTGTTCAGACACAGGGTCTGAGGAGGCATCAGTTAAGAAAGAGTGGTGGTGTCCACTGGGGATACAAGATGAATAACATCTGACATGGGAATCCTGACGGCACTTAGAAGGTTCCCCACAGTTGGTGGCCATGGTGGTGGAACAGGAGGTGGTACATTGGCAGCTGAGAAAACCCTCACATTTGGTGGTAGTGGGTGAGATTAGTGGAAGCCTTCAAATTTGGTGGCAACAGATATATGACTCAAACCTCTCCCTCCACCCCCAATATTGGGCCTTAGAAAACTGAATTGGCAGTGGCATTTTTGTTTGTATGTGTATTCAAGTCGCCTATCACCTTAGGATGACCACATACATTTCACAGGGTTTTAGTGGCAAGGTATTCTCAGAGTTGGTTTTGCCAGTTGCTTCCTCTGAAATATAACCTATATTATGTGGTCTTCACTGGTGGCCTCCCATCCAAGTACAAACCAGGGCTGTTAGCTTCCAAGATCAGAGAGTATCTGGTGCCTTTAGAATATTCAGGCAGGTCAGCTAGGCCTAGCCACCATTTTAATTTCTCAGAATGCCCCAAAGGAATAGGACATGCTCCATCAAAATGGAGGTTAGAGCGGATCGTTGGGCAAGCTGGGTTGTTGGAATCATGAGAACTGTACCAGGATGCCAAGCATAGGATCCCTATTTTCATCCTTCAGCTGTAACAATGAAGAAATGGTATTCTTGGAAGAGAAATCTAAGTAACTTAATTGGTTAACCATGTGGATTTTAATTCCAAGCCTATGCTAAGTACTTACATGAACAATTTATTGCTGTGGATTCACTGGAATTTGTGGAGCCATCACCTTTGCTCGTTTGTACAACTCTTCATTATGTTCCTCTACAACATCGTGCTTCCGTTTTGGAGACGTCTGGCCACAATGAGTCTGCCTCAATGCTACAAAAAGGTTTTAAAAATACTATAACTTTAAAGTTCCTCTAGAGCAGAGGTGGTCAACTCCATAGTAACAAGGGGCCAATTCTCCCCACCCAAATTACTGCAGGCTGCACCCCTCAGTATGCCAAAATACCTCCATTTTAATTCAGAGTGCCTCTTAAAGTAGAAAATGGACTTTTTGTCACCATTTTGAGAGGTACTCTGAGAAAAACAGAGGTGGTTGTGGACTTGTGTGTGTGTGTGTGTTTCCACTTTTTTTTCACATTGGGAGAACTATCTGTCAATCTTCTGAGTGAAAACCACTGGGAAATACTGCCAATTATTTTTTTTAAAGAAAACTGTGGCAGGGTGGTTGTGGTTTCAGGAAGCTTTGTGGGACTGGAAGCACCTTCAAGGAGCAGAAAAAGTGTACAGATTTTGTAATACAGAAAGATGCAGATACCAGTTGAATGGGAAAATGCATTAAAAAGCAGAAATTATACCCATTTCCCTTATGGTTTTATTTGAGATTTTAGCATCATAAGGCAGTACTGATCTTTTCTCCTTTAAATCTTGGCAACAATTTCAAATACGTATCAGTTAATTCCAGCTTCTCCCTTTAAATATCCTCTTATGCCATCTGGAGCAGCACTGTGTACAGTACAGCACAGAAACTATTTGCCGCCCTACATGAGATGACAGAACCTCTGGAGAATGAGGCACCAACGAAGTCTGAGGCAACTCTATCAGAAAAGGGTTAAAACTAGATGCTACAATCTCCATTTCTTGCAGAAACTAGTCTTACTTGTTTGGCTCTCAAAAGCACCATTAAAAGGATCACATAATTTACAGAAAACACCATCTTACTTGTATTGGTGCAGCTTCCCTGGCTCATGGAAGCGTCTGTGACTGGGTTGCTGAGGTCTTCCACACAGGAAGGGACAGAAGCCAATAAGCCTAAAGAGGAAAAAAAGACACCAAGGTAAGTGTTTGCATTTAAAACCTAAAGTTGTAATGTTGGAAGTAATGCTAGAAAATAGTAATGTGAGAAACATGTCAAACTGGTAGAACACAGATCCAGTGAAGAACATGACAATCTTCGTTGGTACCTGGCATGTAATTCTGACCATATAACTGGCCATTTATGTTTTACTGTATATACTCGTGTATAAGTTGACTTCATGTATAAGTTGAGGGCAGTTTTGGGGGCCAAAATCATGACCCGTGGATAAGTCGAAGATCAAACACTGGGGTATGTTACAAAAGATTAAAGAGGGAAACAAATCACCTCTTCCCTCCCTATATCTCCCTCTCTGGACCTCTCCCAAGTCCCAAGGGTCATAGTCTCAGCATATAAAAGGGGAAACAAAACCTTGGCACACACACACACATTCTTTCCCTTTACCAAAAGCATTCCGACAACTCCTGGCTTGCAAAAGAGGGAACAGAAATCTCTCTCTCTTTCTTTGCACGTAACTTCAAAGATTCCCAAAATTCATGGCTTGCAAAAGAGGAGACAGAAACCTCTCTCTCTTTCTGTGCACATAACTCCCATGATTCCCAAAACTCATGGCTTGCAAAAGGGGGACAGACCTTTCTCTCTCTCTTCTCTCACCCCCAGGATTTCCAGGCTCATGGCTTGCAAAACAGGGTCCAAGCCTGGGCATACTCTCTCTCCCCCTTTCCTGAGCAGCTCCTTCTTAGCTCTGGCTGTGAGGGGACTGAGGACTGGAGGGATCCCTCTCTCTCTCTCAATCTCTCTCTCTCAATCTCTCTCTCTCTCTCACACACACACACACACACAGAGGAAGAGAGGAGAGCGCGCCGGGGAGCAGCTGGGGACAGAGGAAGGTGGGTACTTCTTTCAGAAAATTTTCAAGTAGTATTAACTTGTTGCCCCATAGATAAGTCTACCCATTATTTTAGAATCCATTTTGGGGAATAAATTTCTTGACTTACAGTCGAGTATATACAGTATATAAACAAAAACTGTCTCAGAGAGAAATGGCCATGTGCTATAATCTAGATTTATACTGTCAGAAAGATAAATCTGCTATGCACCAAATGACACTACTTGCTATAATATCATAAAAAATGCCTAGAAAATTGTCTTCAGACTATAGGTATAAACTGTAACACTGACAGATAAAAAATGGGAATTATCTTTTGTTTATCCTGGAATGATTTTTATTTGGTATATTTTCTGGATTTTAAAGTTATTTTTACAAGGTTTATTTATCACTATTCTATACATTTAGTTTCCTGATAAAGCTGTAGGCTAAGACCCTGTATCAGATTCACAACCACAATGCTGTGGTTACAACCCTTTTCTCAACCTGATCCCCTAAACCCACCTTAAAATCTATTCAGCTGCACCAAGGGAGAGAGTTATGTGGGTTCTGGCAAGCAATAAACAGAAGGATGAGGCACCCAGCCCCCTCCTCACAGTGAAATGCAATATGAATGGCAGAAGTAGGGAACCCTGTGGGGTCCTGTTGCAACTTGTCAACATGTAGCCTACTGGCAGAAGAGCCAGAATACATCATACTTCAGCACCACTGCTCATTGTAGAACCCTGTTTCTTGGTGCACCTGGCTGTATTTTAAGGTGGGATTTGGGGGCTTTTGCAATTGTGGCAATAGTACCATGATCATAAATGTGAACAGACACAGTTACAAGATTATAAGTCTAATTTTTACAACATCATAACTGAATAACAGGATGCTCTCAATAGTAAGATGATCCATAGGAATAAAAGATTAAGGTTCTGACCATATCCTAACTACCACAATCAATATATGCTACACACAAGAGATATCTAGCAGACTGTAACTGCTGTTCAGTTACAGTCCTGAAGAAGAAAGTTCTACCTTTCAAGTTTGCCCTAACAACCACTACACCAAGCAGTACACGGGCCTGCAAGAAACACTGATGCTTACTGTGGGTAAGTCACTATTTCTGTCTTATACAAACTGAATGGTATCAGAATATGTTATCTTCTATAGCACAAATCAAAAGTATTATGTAGCTGCCAGTACTTACAAAGGCCTCTGTAACGTGATAGCTGCTGGTAGATCTGCTTCATGCGCTCAATATTCAGTCGGCTGGTCTCTGCATGGTTCACCATGGGTTTGGGATAGTCTACCCCAATGACACATTTTGCTGCCTTCTGTACTGATTCAGGAGCATTCCAGGGCTCATAGATATAGCGTGAGGGAAATCCTTTCAACTTGGGTAGATATCGTCTGCAGTACAAATTGAGAAACATTTATTTAACACTGAAAACAATGTATTTATCCTGTCAGCACCCCCAATTACATACAGAAATAGACTGAATTCTTATTAAAAGCATTTTAACCTGTTCTTCAGCCAGAACAGCTTATACAGGACACCCCCTGCCCACAGGCTTATAATTTAAAAACCACAACACAAAGGAAAAAAAACAAAACAGTGAGGTGGTACGAATGGGGGAAAAAAATCCTCAGGCACCAATTATTAAGGTTAAAACCTAGCTGTTATAATGAGCAGCTGGACCAAAATCTTTTCCAGTAAAGGAGGAGCCAAAGGCAACTCGTTTCTTATAAATAGTAAAGATGAAACAACCCTATTTCCACCTCTCCTCTTCCTGATGGAACCAAGAAGCTTCAGTTGACAGAACTAGCCAAAATGCTCACCGGACGTAGTCACCACTGGGATCTGTGCGCCGGCCAAAGCCAACAGGGCAATAGCAGTGGAAAAATTGTTGGAAGAAAGCACTGCATGAAAGCCACATCCAACTGCCTGAATTCACACTGAAATCTGCATCTAGCAGCAGCTCATCAAATACCTGTAACAAATAAAAGAAAGGGCACACAATAAGAAAAGTCCTTCAAGGTAGACCTTAATGGAAGAGGTCAGAGAGAATTCTAAGATGTTTATGCACAAATTTGATGAATAGGCCAGGAATATAATTTTAGATGGCAGTCTTTTCACTTGAAGAGCAGAGTAAAAATGTTTAAATTAACAAATCTTATGGATCAAGAATCAGTGACCCAGGACTTGGGAGAATAATTTCTTATTAATTGCCTTCAATTTCATTTTGACTTATGGCAACCATGTGAAGGAGAAACCTCCAAGTTACCCTGTCATTAATAGCCCTGCTCAGGTCCTGCAGACTCAGGGCTATGGTTTCTTTGATTGAGTTTGTCCATCTGGAATGTGGTCTTCCTCTTTTCCTATTGCCTTCTACCTTACCAGGCATTGCTGTCTTCTCTAGTGAGTCATATATTCTCCAGATATGTACAAGGAACAATAGTCTCAATTTAGTCATTTTGGCTTCTAGGGAGAATTCAAGCTTGATTTTTTCTAGGACCAGTAATTTGTCTTTTTGGCAGTGCATTGCATCTGTAGAACCCTCCTCCAGTACCACATTTCTCAGCTATCTTTCACAACCATAGGTAGAAACTGGAAATACAATAGCGTGGACAATCCTGTCTTTGGAATGCAATGATACATATTTGCATTTGAAGATTTTGTCTATCATAACTGCCCTGCCAAGTCCTAGTCTTCTTCTGGTTTCTCCTAGTCTACTTCTGATTTCTCCATTTTGATTTATGACTGGGCTAAGGTACAGAAAATCTAATTACTTCAATGTTTTCACTGTCTACTTTAAAGTTATGTAAATCATCTGTGGGTTGTTGTTTTTTTTTTACCCTCCTTTTGTGCTTTCTTTCTTGGCTTTCCTCAATAACTGTTCCAAGTCTGTGTAGAACAAAGAATGATATAGATATGCTATACAAGCCAATAACATACAGATTTATAGAATATCTACAGTAAAAAATAGTAGTTCCACACCCCATATATCTGAAGTTGCTCACTTGCTGCTATGTTCACTCACTCCCAGGTCTCCCTGTTCTCAACATATACTTTCTGCCTCCACCTGCCATGACTCACCCTCACACCAGACTCCCAGCTGATCCACAGGTCACCTCTGGTCAGGAAGCAGGCCACAGCATGCCGGGCTAGGTGATGAATCCAGCCTTCCTGTCTCAATTGTGTCATAATAGCATCGATCCAAGGGAAGCCTGTTTTTCCCTCTGCCCACTTTGCCAAAGCTTCAGGATTCCTATCCCATGGGATCTGAATGCAGATTGGGTTCCCTTCCATGCGATCAAATTTGGGATTGTTGGTGGCAGCCGTATAAAAAAATTCTCTCCAGAGCAACTGGCCATAGAGGGAGAGTGGTGGAGTGCTATTCCGCTTCACCTAGAGATGTTGAAAAAATAGGAAGTTGCATAAGAATAAATAAGACTGTATGGAAACTCTTTTGCATATCAGTAGACGAATTGTACAACCTGAGCCGAAGCTACAATCACAGATGTCTATTTACAAAACATTTAACTGAATTTGATAATCTCTTCAGGAGACATTTACTCAGAGATCAAGACAGCAAGCATTGTTCAGAACAGTAGAATTATTCTCAAGTAGCCTTTTACCAAAAACAATAATCTGGAGTTAGAATATTTGCTTTAAATTTTCGTTGCATATGAAGCCCACAGAAAGCAACTCAGGTAAAAAGGGCTGCACTCTGTGTGGTAGGACAATGGCTCCAAACACATTTAATTTAATTTATCTGGAATGTGTACAAAATATATAAAGATAGAAGAATTTCACAAAGGTAATCTGACATTCATTAGGGATTAGGTACTCTCTCCCTCTGGGTAGCAGAAGGCCAATTCAATATAATCACTCCTACCACTCTGTATCTGTCACTATCCCATTGTTTCAGAATATCCAGGATGTGTGCAGTCTTTTCACATGATGATTTTCAGGACTGTAGAAAATAATCTTTGTGCTAAAAATCATGCCCTTGTTTTCAGAATTAAAAATTAGTTTTCCCATGTTTATTTAACACTATTGCTGAATTTATGTGCAATGGGATATATGTTCTCCCACTGTCCATTGGAAGTAAGAAGGAGAGTATTTTTAAAAAGCTGTTACTCCCCTCACTCCTTCTCTTCTTGAAGCCAGCAAAAGATTTAGGGAACCATCTTTTTAATGATTGGACCATAAAAAGGATTGAGAAGATGGAGTCAGAAGGAAAACTAGTTCAATCAATATAGAAGTCCTTGTTCAATATTCCCAGACCCATAAAGAGATAATAAATAGGATCACCTTCTCTAACTATGGTCCCCCAATTGTGTTCAGAATGCACTAGAATTCAGAGTTATTTTGCTGACTGCATATTCATTCCTACTGCTAAACAAAACATGATGGCGCAGTGGTTAAATACCTGTACTGCAACCACTCACTCAAAACCATAAGGTGGTGAGTTCAAGACCAGCAAAGGGCTGAAGCTGGACTCAGGCTTGCATCCTTCCGAGGTCGCTAAAATGAGTACCCAGATTGTTGGGGGGCAAATAGCTTACAATTGTAAACCGCTTAGACACTCCTTAAGGGTATGAAGCGGTATATAAATGAAGCTGTTTTTTGTTTGTTTTATCCATAGGATGTTTCTTGTAATCTTCAAGTTGTGCATTTGGGAATGTTTCTACTTAACAAGGCAGAATCAAAAGCCAAGAGCATGCCATAATTTGTGTCTCTGGGCAGAGACAAATTAGAATAACCAGCTTGTTAAGTCACAACAAATCACAGATGGAAAGGTCTTTGATCTGTTTAGCCACTTCTATAAGCAGTGGCAGTGATGCACTAGTACAATTCCATGTACTAGTACAATACCCCAGTCCTGATAAACCAGAATCATGAAGTTGGAAGATAATGCAAGGGTCATCCAGTCCAATCACGCTGCCATGCAGAAATATACAATCAAAGTACTTTTGACAGATGGCCATCTAGCCTCTCCAAAGAAGGAGAGCCCACCACACTCTGAGGCAGCATATTCCACTGCTGAACAACTGTTGAATAACTTATCATCAGAAAGTTATTATTAATGTTAAGGTGGAAACTCTTTTCCTGGAGTTTGAATCCATTGCTCTCTCTCTGGAGCAGCAAAAACAAGCTTGCCCCTTCTTAACCTTCCCTTCCCCAAACTAAATATTGCCAGGTCCCTAAGCTGCTCCTCACAGGGCATGGCTTCCAGACCTTTTACCATTTTGGCCACCCTCCTCCAGACATCTTCCAGCTTGTCAATATCCTTCTGATATTGACAAGTGCCCAGAACTGGACACAGTATTTTAGGTTTGGTCTGACCAAAGCAGAATAGACTATTATTTCCCTCAGTCTAGATAATCTGGAATTCTAAAGACTTCTAAAGAATTTCAGATTATCACAATGTTGGAATCAATTCATTACATGTGCACTATGCCATTGGCACCTGATCCCAGTATGCATTTGGGCCCAATTTGATGTGCTGATTTTGACTCTTAAAATCTTTTACTGGTCTCCAATAGAGGCCTGCTATGACTGCTCCTTCAATCTGAGGCGAGCCAAGTGGCAACTAGGGAGAGGGCCTTTTCAGGATGGCATCCATTGGGAAATCCTCTCTCCAGAGCAGTCTGCCTGGCTCTTAATTTGTTACCTTCTTGGCACCAGGCAAAGAACATTTTTTGTTGTTCTCCTGAGCTTTTCAGATTTATTTTTAACCCTACTGACTGTTTTATGATGCTTTATACATTTTGTGACGTTTAGTTTTCTATTCTTGGTATTCACATATTGTTTCATTCTTTTTGTAAAGTGCCCTCAGGAGGTAACTGAAAGAAGGCACACAAATGTACAGTAAATACATACATACAGTCCGCCATGAAACTTCCATCATGAAGGACAATTACAATGTAAGGAAGACACCAAGACACTGGAAACTGCTACCACAAGATGATCTGTTAGAGGTGTCAGGGTAATTACACTCTAGATGGAAGTTTTGTTCCAATTCTTACCTTTTTGTATAGTTCCCAGAGCCGATAGTAGAATAAGCGGCAGGACAAGCAACCAAACCGAAGGTAGGGACTAAGCCCTGTTGGACTGGCCAGCAATGAATTGGCATTCATTCGTGGTCGTTCATAGTTTGCGACCCAAGCCTTGAAAGTATAGAGGGGAAGGGGAGAAGACAGAAATTAACATGAAAAATAAGATAGTGTGAACTTCCATACACTAGTGTTACTTTACAATGTGGCACTGCCCAAAACTTCTTTATTTTCCTTTTTAAAAACCCTTTTACTCCTTTTTCACCTTGTGCCACAGGTGCCACCAATCTGTGACAAAGACTTAATACCAATATTTTCCTCAATATTTGTAGTGTGTAACTGTATCTTTGAAAGCACTCCAAACAGTTATTTATTGAAACAACATTGTACGTTTATTTGCAGGTTAACCTAAATACAGTTTCACTTGTGTGGGATGTTGTTCCCATTTGATACGTTATCGGTATACTTTATTTGTTACACTGTTTTACCTTTGTGGTTTCTTGTCCTTATACTTGTTTGTTACAATAACCCAAAACCATTCTAAATCTTTTATACTCTTGTTTCTTACACCTTTGTTAACTGTTTGTGCTTCACCTTTCACTGTCTACTATTCTCCTCAGAGACTAACACTTCACTTCCCCCAGGACATTCTTAGTCCTCCCTTGGGTGCTTTTTAAAACTTTTAACTGCCTTTCTCGGCAGTATAACCTTTCAGGACCTTCAACCCCTCGGGTTGTACTAAAACTCTCACTTTGAGTTGTATCCCTAACCAATTCCCTAACCAACCAACACCAACCAGCCAACCTTCTATCCTCTCTCCTGCTCTATTTATACCTACTCCTAACTCCGCTCTCATTGACTGGCGTTTGACCCATCCTGATTAAATGGTGCCAGGGCTTCCCTCTGCTGGCTCAAAATCTGATTTACCTCCACAATAAGATAGTGTGAACTAGTGTTACTTGCTCTTGTCACCAAATCCACCATTTGGGGATATCTTAAAATACTCAGGGATGGAAATCACAGGGTGCTATCTCAGCCATCCAAACCTCACACCTCACTTGATAGTCCAATATATATTAGGCCTGCTTCCATAATTTTGAAATTCAGACCCCATGCTTCACTACCTGTCACTAATTCATTAAACTGAATTAACAAACAGTGTCCACTAAAGAAGGGGCTTTTACAACACAATTAACTGTTATCAAAGAAGTCAAGGTACACATGTCAGATATTTCAGGACATTGATTACAACTTTGATTCTTGTCTATTAGAATGCCAGAAACTGAACTAGATGAAAGGTTAGAATTAACTGTCCACTCAGTACATTTCACTACCTTTACTATTGGTTAGTATACTGTTATGTCCTTCAGGTCAACTCCAATTTATGGCAAACCTATCCTGGGCTTTCTTTGGAAGATTTATTTAGGGGAGGTTTGCCACTGCCTTCCTCTAAGGCTGAGAGAGAGTGACTTGCCTGATGTTATCAAGCAGGTTTCCATGACTTAGTGGGGATCCAAACCCTTGTCTCAGACCACTATACCATACTGGCCCTCAGTATATAGTTCATAATAATTATTAGTATACATATATTAACGTAGTATGTATCAGTATGCATTAATGTCAGGTGCATAACTTTTTCTTTCTCCAGTTTATCAGTACAAATATTAATAAAATTAATATTTATTATCTTTAATCAATATTTTAAAATTATTTAAAATTTCAACACAGCAGAATATTTAAATTTTTAAAATACAGCAGAAATAATAATACTGAAAAATGAATGTTTTCTGCCCATACAGAAGGAGCCGGCCACAAACAGGCAATATGAGGTTCTAGTTCACAATATCTGGCAGGCACCAGACTGGCACAAGCTGCACAGAAGTATGAAAATACAAAGCTGTTGTACAAGATAATAGTATGAAAGATGACAACAAAGACTAGCATTGGACTGTGATATCTCTCAGAAGCGAAGGGATATTTTAATGTCACTAATAAACATTTATAACCAACAAATTTAGATTTAGTTCAGCAGAGTTTAAGGAATGTGACACTACAAGGATTTCTCTTCCCCAAGGGATGATTTGCTACACAAATTATACATGGTTACCTTTCTTTCAAGATGCTTATCCAGGCGAGTTAATGCTTCAGTCTCCCCTCCTTGCCAAACAGCTGGGGCAAGATTCTCTGTGGGGAAACCTACAAGAGAAAGAGGAAGAAGATTAATTTACAACTCAGGCAACGTCTACTTTCCCTAGTTTTCACTGAATTTTGTGTTGCTTTGTCTACTAAACTGTATTACTCAATTACTATCTATAACCAGCAGAGGGCACATCTGAATCAAGCCTTGCATAAGGCAGACACTCTTGTAGGATGCAAAAATTCTTATTCTCCTGCAAAATTATTAAATAATGAAACAAAAGCATACTTCCAAATTGATGTGGGGAGGGGGAAATCAATGGAGCAACAGTCCTATAACTTGGAATACTATGGTGCTACTTCCAAAGAGTTAATAAATAAAAGAGGAGTGATTTCCCCTCACTTACGCCTACATTCAAATTACTTGTATGATGACAAACCTCTCAGTCTTGTCTAGTATGTAAATGATTCACCTACATTATTTTTACCTGCCAGGAATGAAATAAGATGCATAACAGGTTAGGATCAAGATGATTCTTTAGGGCTGTGCCCCTCAGGTTATTTGATGTGGCGGACTGGCAATTTCCCACCTGCAGTTATGCCAGAGATTGGCATGATATTTGTGCCCATTGGCTACAACTGTTCCTTTCTTTCTTAGAAATCTTCCAGGGACCAGCAGTCTACAGCATATGGACTGGCACTGGCCCATGGACCACTACATTGAATAGCACTGCTTTAAGGGGACTAGAGTAGAATTAAGGTTTTGATTAATGATAGAAAGTATGAAACAAACATTTAAAATAGTTTGCCAGTCCTTCATCAGTTCTTGCTGGGTTCTGGTCCATTCCTGAACTTAAACCTACCATAGTGCTGGCTTTGGAGTGTCCCCATAGGAATGGAGACCTATTGGATTCCAAAAGAGGAGTCCTTGTTGATATGTAAATGGATTTTAAATTTCCTGGACTTTGAAAATCTCCCAATTGCCATATGGATAGAGGAGGAGGGACCACCTGCTATAAAGATACCTTACCCATACCATCTTAACTAAGGACAGAAACAACAAAATGCAGACATCTTACTATCATCTCCAATTTTCTCCTGTTTGATATGTAATATCTTGCTTGTTGAAGAATCCAACGGAGTTTTGAAAGCTTGCAAGTATATTGTGCATTTCAATTGGCCATAAAGGTATCACTGTTTGGTGGATTTTTGTTTGAATTTAGTGTTCTCAGTTATAGATGGCAGGTTATGAGAGAAAAGAGCCTTCTTGGGAGTCATGATTCAAATATGGAAGGCTCTCTTCATGGGGCTAATTTGACATCATTACAGCACCAGGCAAATATCTTTTTAATCTCCTCAGAATTTCTGATCTGGCATCTCAGTCTGCTGAAATTTTTTTATAGGTCACTGCTTTCAGTACATTGTTCTATTTGGCTTAATTGTTTTATTACATTCGTATATTCTTATTGTTAAACTATCCTAATATTTAATTTGAAGGATGGGGCAAAGTACCTTGAAATATAGCTAACTAAATCCTGCTTTGTTAGTTTATGAAAAAAGAAATCCTAGGTACTCAGTTTTTTAAAAGGTGTAACTTACTGTCTCAGCTGGCACTCTGTAATTACCATTACCTTACCTTACCTTAGAATTCGGAAGAGGGGCTTCTTTGTAAAATAACTGTAATGATCCGCCATAGGATGTGTGTGTATTCATTAAAGTCGCCTGTCAATTTACAGTGACAGGTGACATGAAATCATAGGTTTTTCTTAGGCAAGGAATACTCAGAAGTGGTTTTGCCAATTCCTTCCTCTGAAATACAGCCTATGACACTGAGTATTCACTGGCGGTCTCCCATCCAAGTATTAAGCAGGGCTGGTCCTGCTTGGCTTCCACGATCAGACAGGATCTGGTGCCGTTAAGATATTTAGGTAGTACATAGGATATAGTAGAGATAGCTAAATCAGCTCATTTTTCTCAAGCCCAAAATGCACTGATAATCTGAAGGGTGCTTATAAACTAGAGCCAGATTAGTTCAGGCAAGAAGAATACTGCAGCCCATCTTGGAAGTTTTCCAAGCATACAGAAAGCAAGTGCAGCTGACCTGCAGTTCAGCAACATACCCAGCTCTTCCAGGGATGGAACTCCATAGGTTTCATCATGGTTGTCTTGGATCTCTGTCTTGCACATTTCCATCTGCTGATGTGTTATAGAGGCAACTGGCTTCTTGGGCAAGTCCATGCGACTAATGATAGCCTGGAAACGCTTGTAGGTGAGAGGAGGTTTGTGTCCATTCAGCTCAATTATCCTAAGGGAGCAGGAAGAGGCCATTAAAGTACATAGTGGTTCCCATGGGAGGTGTGGAAGAAACAGCATTGTCAAATGTGCATTTAGAATGAGCAATTTCTTCAGATATTTGGTGAGAGAAAAGAAATATAGAATACATAGAACAATGTGGAGCTGTCTCCTCATTTATTTCTTATCTCAGTCGTGTAAAAAGAGGAATTGCTGTCCATGCCTTTTTTAACCAAATTTGTGGCCCAAAACCTCATCATTTACAAATTTTTCAACACTGAAATCATTTTATTTACATTTTAAATTTCTTAAGATGATGTTATTGTATGTTGGCTATAGGCTGTAATATAGAGCAAGATATAATTATTGTAATAAATATTTAATATTTAATAAATATTTTAATAAATAAATTCCCTGTCCTGCTACCCACTTTACCACCTTCGGAATAGGAATTGTTCTCTTTCATTCCAGAAATATTATTCTAAACCAGTTTCTCAAGAACGCTATCCCCATTCATACTAGTATTGCATGGGCAACAGATTGTGATGATACGGGACCATTTTTCACCATGCCCAGACCTAGAACAAGCTTACTAATTTCTCCAGACAGAAGTGACAGAATTTTTTTCTTAAACAAATTTAACAGGGGTGGACTGTTTTAAAGGATTGTGCCTCCTAGGCTGCATCTGCACTGCAAAAATAATCCTATTTGACATCAGTGCTGTGGAATTCTGGGAACTGCAGTTTATATGCAATCAGGGGCCCATTTCCACTAAACAAATATAGGGCTATATAGTACAGTACTTCAACTGCCATAGCAACATCCTATGGAATTGTGGGGGTTGTAGTTTGGTGATGCACAACAAACTACAGTTCCCAGAATTCCACAGCATTGAGCCATGGCAGTTAAGGTCATGCCACACTGGATTATTTCTGCAGTGTGGATGCAGCCCTGGAGGTACCATTCTCCCATTTAGAGCCAAAAAAAAGGAGGAAGAACAATCTGGGACAGTCTCAGGGTTGCAAGATTCACACTCCTGATTTAGGAACAAGGTAAGGAATTTTACTGTGCCTCCTTAGACAACTGATCTTAGGATCACCATATTTTATATCATATTCTTTTTTTTTGGTCTAAGACACGTAATCTCTCTGCAGTTGCAAAAAGACTTATGTTTTTAACTGACATTGTTCTAGCTTCTTTTAGTTCACCTCAAGAAGTTTGGGAGCTTCCACAATTTATGTATAATTAAGTGATAGGCTCAGGCAGAAGAAATCAAAATTGTACTGCTTCACCTGACAGGCAGGTGAATGCCTCCCCCAAAGGGAACGCCTGGGATGATGTACTAAGTGCACATGAGTAGGGAGTGTGCTAAACTGTCTCCCTCTTTCTACATGCAGAGAGCTTTCATGTGGTAGCACATCCAGAAAAGCAATTTTCTACTTAAGAGTCAAGCTCATGCAGACAGAAATTATATCATTGCACATCCATCAAGATATGCACAACGCCTCTGAGCTTGTAAGAACAAAACCCAAAGAACAAGGATTGGAATGACATACTTATGTGAAAGAAATGCAATTGTGCTCCCATGCGAACCCTCAACTTGACAGCTCTTTAGCTCTCACTCACGCTGAGAAACATGATCCCTTGAACTAGCAGCCCAACTGTTGCCAAGACTAAGAGTGCTCCTCAAGAGTTCAGGTAGTTTTAAGCACAGCAACAAAAGTGCCAGGAGGATAAAAATGGATTGTAGGTGTGGTTAGACACCGCAAACAACGTGGTGAGTTGCATCACTAAAATGGTTTCCTGTGGTTAAGGAAGGCACATGGGTTGTGTGCTCAGCAGCAACTGTAAGAATAACATAATTAACGTTGAACTTTAGATAACCCTGCAAAATGTAAAATGCAGATTACAAGGCTTTACAATTTGTAGGAAAGCAGAGTGATTTCTGGAAATTACAGAGAATACAAAGAATACTGTACTGTTAAAACCATTTGAGACAGTCTTATATCTAATTGTTGTGTGCCTTCCGGTTTACAGTGATCTTTTTTGGCAAGATTTGTTCAGAGAAGGTTTGCTATTGCCTTTCCCTGAGGCTGAGAGTATGTGACTTGCACAAGATCATCTAAGGTTGCTCTAAAAAGGCAAGCTATTTTGCATTTATAGTCTTTTGTGGGTTTTTTGAGTTATGTGACCCTGTTCTATAAGAATTTATTCCTGACATTTCACCTGCATCTGTGGCTGGCATCTTCAGAGATTTTTTTGCATTTTGCTTTTCTTTTGTTCCAAATATAGGGAAGTCTTTTGCATAAGGTCCTGAAGCAGCAGATCTTTTCACCTGCTGAAGCAGAGGCTCCAGAAATTTTGCTGTCATGTACTTTCAAGTTATTTCTGACTTAAGTTACCCTTAAGGCAAACCTATCACAGAGTGATCTTGGCAAGTTTTCCCAGAAGGGGGTTTGCCATTGCCATCCTCTGAGGCTGAGAGTGTGTGACATGCGCAAGATCACCCAGTGGGTTTCCATGGCCTCCAGAATACAAGAGGACAGACACAAACCTCTTGAAACCTTTTCCAGTGCCAGCAAGGGAAGAGTTAAAAAGAGGCAGACGGAGCCAAGCTACTGGCTTATGTAAAGCTGAAGCAACCAAATCAGCTTCCTGCTCAGCTTGTACACTGGGAGTTATAGAAGCAGTGAGCAGCCACATCCTCCTAGACAACAGCTTATGCAAAAGGGTTGGGCTTTCAAGGTTTCAGCAAAAGCCATGTGCCTGTCCTTCCCTACAGGCTGCACGTGTAAAGAGGAGGCGCTCCACGCTACCCAGCCTTGGCAGAGCAACACTCACGTGTGCGCCTCTGTGATCTAGTTTCCCAGTGAGGCATCACAGCTACAAAAGAAAGAGTGGCTCTTTGCTTCACAGCTATTCTGTCTCTTGAATCTGAACAATGAACAAACCTAAAACCCTTACCCCAATACAGTACTAAGACAGGTACAGACATTCCTCTTGCGAAGAAGCCTCTCTTCCAAATGCTCCAAAGGCACTGTGTGGTCTAAAAAAATCAGAAGGCTGCTCTGAAACTGACTGGGTCAAAGAAAAAGGGTCAGATGCTGGAAGGCACACTGCTTAGCTGTCAAAACTCCACAGCAGGGGCTCATTTGCACTGCACAAATATATTGCACTTCAACGACCATAGCAACATCCTATGGAAATGTGGGTTAGCTGTCAAAACTCCACAGCAGGGGCCCATTTGCACTGCACAAATACAGGGCTATATTGCTCTTCGACATCATATGGAATCATGGGGTTTGTGGTTTGGTGAAGCACAAGAAGCAGGGATTCCCAAACTTTTGTCCTTTAGGTTTTTGGACTCTGATTCCCAGCCAGCTTGATCAACAGTCAGGAATTCTGGAAGCTGAAGTCCAAAAATATCTGGAGGACCAAAGTTTGGAAACCACTTCACCAGAGAAAGTCTCAGGCTGAGAATTCTATATCCTCCTCCCTAAATTGCCAATCCCAGGATTTCCTATCAGCTATAGCTCTACAGTTTGAGTTTTGGGCTATGACTCTGGAGACCAGGGTTCAATTCCCAGCTCAGCCATGACATCCACTGGGCTATCTTGGGCAAGTCACATGCTCCCAGCCTCAGGGAAGGCAATGGCAAACCTATTAACAAATCTTTCCAAGAAAACCCCATGAAAGGTTCACCTTAGGGATGTTGGAAACAACTTGAAGGCACACAACCTTAAGTATATGGACAAGAATGGTTCCTATGTCATGAATTTTGCTTGTATGAATGAGGCAAGAATACCAGAGTGGTTTTCCAAATGCAGTAGACCAGCATGGTGTAGTGGTTTGTGTGTTGGACTATAACACAAGGACACCAGGGAACGAATCCCCACTCAGCCATGCAAACCCAGGGGGTGACCTTGGTCACATCTCTCAGCCATAGAGGAAAGCAAAGGAAAATCCTCTTTGAAAAAAATTCTGCCAAGAAAACTCTGTGATAGGGCCAGCATAAGTCAGAAATTATTTGAAAACATACAACAACAAATTCTTTTAAGAATAAGAAGTTCAGGGTACAGAAATACTCAGAAATAGGGGATACAGGAGTATTGAATGCATGCTTCAGCATTTGAAAGGAGAGCCATTCAACAACACGAGCTTTCCATACCTTCAAAGCACTCAAAACAAGCCATTTGCAATGGGGGGGGGGGGGGGAGAAAATCCTCCAAAGAACATTCTGCCCATTTCACAAAGAACATACGTGAAAGCCTTCGACTGAACATTCTGCTCTTAACAGGCAATTTGTTGCCAGAATCAACTACAGTTCTACATTTAAACAAAACAAAATATCTTTTGTTTACAGCTCTCATGTGTATGTTCTGTGAAGCTTCTGTAGAACCAGTGAAGATCCCACATCCTCATTTATTACAAGATGTTTCCCAATGTTATTTGACTGATTAGTATTGACAAATGTTTTAAAAAACATAGAGTAATAAAACAGATTCTAGAATCTGCCCAGGACACTTTTTGAATGGTCCAATATTCGTGGTGTTGTTACTCTGACTTCCAGAGTCATAGTCCAACATTACACCACACATTTTCCATCCCCTCCCAAATGAAACTAGAAGCAGAAGTCTGACTTTTAGGTCTCTCCCTACAAACAATTCTGGGGGATAGTGAGAGCTGTCATGAGTCCTGGGGATTGAAAAGTGCCTCCTGCAAACTTGCCCATCTCTTTTCAGAGGAATGAAGCTACTCTGAACAGTGGCATACTAAGAATCAGCTCTGGAACCTCTAAAATTTTAAATACTCTGAATCTTCACAGAAGAAAATGCAAGTGAACTACAGCAATAATCACATGGCTAGGTGTCTTGTTCCAACCTTAGAGCAAGTGACCTGCAGCACTAGTAACATTCCAGGTTGCACAGCAAGACGTATTTTAAAAAGCTGGCCCATGTTAGAATGACAGGCTGGGAAGATCTGGAGTAAATAGGGAGTTTTTAAAATGTATGTTAAAAGCGATATACCCTGAGTCTGGTACTGAACCAGCCAGTTGTAGTCTGGTCTGTTCACGACAAAATTGGGGTTTGGGACATGCATTGCCTGGACTCCCTGCAAAAAGGACAGGTGTGCATGGAGAGAGCTGGTTTATTTGGCCCATGTAGACAGGGCCAGAGAAAGCAAAAAAGTTTGATATAACATGCCAACAAATCAAAATTAACAGCAAGTTGAAATTGGAAAAAAAAATCCCAACATCCAAGAGTTAAAAAAAACACTACCAGGATGGCTGTGTTCAGAAATGAAAACAAACCATGGTCTGAGGAATAAGCCTAGAAAAGCTTAAGGTCTCCTCCTCCTCTGGAGCATGAGAACAGAAAATGCCACTTAAATTAATTTTTTTCCTGTTCTGTCTGAGTATAGGCAATGAGAATGAAATAATCTACCCCAGAGGAAAGTGAATACACAAATAACCAACTGCTCCAGGTTTGTAGAGGATTTTTTGGTTTTGTTTTATTTTTTAAAGCAACAAGTCAGTGGGAAAAAAAGGGAAAGGTGTTATAATATGGAAATACTTGTGATGATACCAGATAGTTTACATACAGTATATCCTTCACTTAGGTCCAGAACACACTGCATAAGTAATCCAGTTTGAGATCACTTTAACTGCCTTGGCTCAATGCTAGGGAATTCTAGGAACTGTAGTTTTGTGAGACATTTAGCCTTCTCAGCCAGATAGCTCTGGTGCCACAATAAACTACAATTCCCAGGATTCCCCAGCACTGAGCTAGGGCAGTTAAAGTGGTTTCAAACTGGAATATTTCTGCACTTATAAAATCTAACTTCGGTTATTTCAAATAACAAATAACAATAGTTCCCTTAGACAGAATAAGAATTCATCTATACAAGCAGATCTGAAACATACCTGTCCAGGTCATAAAGAGTGTGCGAGTTCTCTGTTATCACTTCTACTCCAGCTTCTTTAGCTAACTTCACTATAGCTGCATCTCTCTCTTTTCCAAAGGGTTCGGAGTCATACTCAAAGGTGAGACGGGTCACTCCCCATTCCTGCAAGAAACCATACAATATCAGCTAAGTACAAATATGAGGGCTTCATTTTGAGCATCATCCTTAAAACCTGTGGAGAATACTTAAAATTACAGCAAACAAGGATGCCAAAAATAACATGCAACAGCCTTAGGTGGAGTGTTTTGTTTTAGAGAATTAGCATTAACACATATTAAAACATCCTACCCTTCTCAAACTACCAGTGACTGCTCTTGCATTTGCTTCCAAAGTATATTGTGATTTAAGAGTAAAAGGTGATTCTTGCCTCTTAACATTTAAAAAACACTTTTTATTAGGATTTTAAATAATAAACATATGTAACAGCATACAATCCATACTAGTATACAATCCATAATGAGAATTCCCATCACATCCCACTCCACCCACACTTTACTGTATGTTGTTTATTTAATTGCAAGAAGCTGTTAAACTGTTTATTTAAATTGCACAGAAAATGTTTGTTGGAACTAGTATCTATTTTGATGATTTACAGTACATTACAGTACATTGTGTCATAATCTGTTTTGCCAGAATTCTAGTTATTGCTCCAATGAACTCTAGGTGAAATTAAAGTCTGTAAAATAAAGAAGAAATGGTAATGAATGCATCTTCTTTTATCTCTCCCTGGCTAGTCTGATTCTATAGATCAGCCTCTGAGCCAGTAGACCTGAAGTAAGTACAGTACAGTGGCATTTACACGCTGCATGCTCCCAAGATGCCCGGAAGCAGCCCAGCCGATCACACGGTGGCGGCTTCATGATGCTCTGGAGGCATGAAGTTTACATGCTGCCGGACAGCTTCCGGCTGTGGCATGGGCATCAAAGCTGGCTTTTTACTACCTGAAAAAGGAGCAGATTTTTGCTGCTACTTTTTTGGGCAGCTTCAAGGCAGATTGGGGCCGTGGCATGTGGTTGCCATGACCCAATCTGTTTCAGAAGGGGGGCTTCAAGCTGCTCCTTCCGCCCATCTATTTTGGCCCTTAGTTAAGTTATGAGAGTACGTAGTTGGCCCTCCAGTTTTGTGGCTTTGACATTTGAGGATTTGATTATTTGCGGGTTTGATTAATATGTTCTTTTTAAGAATCTTTATGTCCTCTAGCACAATTCTGCCAGAAGCTGATCAAAGAGTTGCTTTGGAGAACCAAGAGATTACTAGAGAAAACACTTCTCTAGGCATCTGTGGGTCCTCCAACGTGATTCTATGATCAACTTCTGGCAGATGTTGACCACAGAGTTGCACTAGAGAACCTAGAGATTCCTAGAGAAGTATTCTCTCAGGTAAAAGAATTAGTGGTTTTTCAATTTGTGTTTTTTCCCCACATTCATGGGGATTCTGTGCCCCTAACCCCAGGGCCCACTCTACTTTATGTATGTGTTGAAATATGTATATTCTGCCCCATATTACGAGTTCTCAGGCAGCATACAAGTCAAATCAAATTCAAGCACATTAAAACAGGTTAAAGCAATAAAAATAATTTGAGCAGACTAAAATATTTTAATTTAACAAGTTTTTTAAAAAGGGTAATACAGTTTAAAGCCATGTGTACAAACTTTTTCAGATAAAGCAGTCAGGTCCTTTATAAGTAAATTTTTTCTCCTAAAACTAGACAGCTGTGCATAGCAATAAAACGTTTATAAACTTTAGTCCTCTAATACTATACAACACAGAAGGGGCGGGGGGGGGGGCTGTTCTCTGTGAGCTCTAAAGAATGCTCCTGATCGAGGTCAACAGGACCCCTGAAAAGAAGTACTCCAATTATGAGATGGCAACACTCTACAACTTAGTAGTGCATTTACAGCTTCCACATGTATGTTCATATTATCAATATGTGTTAAGTATCAAGCTGTAATACCATATTTATATGTATACCAAATTCAATCTGCAAACAGTCTACTATTTTACTCATGTAAGTTATGTTACAGTTTTGCGGTCACACTGCAGAATTAATGCAGTTTGACACTGCTTTAACTGTCATGGCTCCATACTATGGAATCCTGAGATGTGTAGTTTGTTATGGCACCAGAGCTATTTGACAGAGAAAGCTAAATATGTCACAAAACTACCAATCCTAGAATTCTATAGCATTGAGCCATGCTTTAAAGTGGTCATAGAATAAGAGTTGGAAGAAACCACAAGGGCCATCCAGTCCAACCCCCTGCCATGCAGGAACTCCCAATCAAAGCATCCCCGATAGATGGCCATCCAACCTCTGCTTAAAGACTTCTAAGGAAGGAGACTCCACTACACTCCAAGGGAGTGTGTTCCACTGCCGAACAGCCCTTACTGTCAGGAAGTGCCTCCTAATGTTGAGATGGAATCTCTTTTCCTGCAGTTTGCATCCACTGTTCTGTGTTCTAGTCTCTGAAGCAGCAGAAAACAAGCTTGCTCCCTCCTCAGTATGACATCCCTTCAAGTATTTAAACAGGGCTATCATATCACCTCTTAACCTTCTCTTCTCTAGGCTAAACATCCCCAGCAACTTAAGTCACTCCTCATGGGGCATGGCTTCCAGACCCTTCACCATCTTAGTTGCCCTTTTTTGGACACGCTCCAGTTTCTCCACATCCTTTTTGAATTGTGGTGCCCAGAACTGGACACAGTATTCCAGGTGGGGCCTGACCAAAGCAGAGTAGAGTGGCACTATTACTTCCCTGGATCTAGACACTATACTTCTGTTGATGCAGCCTAAAATTGCATTGGCCTTTTTAGCTGCCGCATCGCACTGTTAACAAATGTTCAACTTATGGTCTACTTGGACTCCTAGGTCTCTTTCACACGTAGTTTCATTCAGCCAGGTGTCCCCCATCCTATATCTGTGGATTTCATTTTTCCACCCTAACCTTACATTTCTCTGTGTTGAATTTCGTTTTGTTAACTTTGGCCCAGCTTTCTAGTCTATTTAGGTCATTTTGAATTTTGATCCTGTCTTCTGGGGTATTAGCGACTCCTCCTAGTTTAGTGTCATCCCCAATTCTGTCATCCAAGTCATGGATGAAGATGTTGAATACAAGTGGGCCCAGGACAGAACCCTGTGGCACCCCACTTGTCACTTCTCTCCAGGATGAAAAGGAGCCATTGTTGAGCACCCTTTGGGTTCGGCCAGACAATCAATTACAAATCCATTTAACAGTTACCTTGTCTAGCCCACATTCTATAAGCTTGTTTGCAAGATTGTCATGGAGAACCTTGTCAAAGGCCTTACTGAAATCAAGATATACTATATCCACAGCATTCCCTTCATCTACCAAGCTGGTAATTTTATCAAAAAAAGAGATCAGATTTGTCTGGCATGACTTGTTTATTTGAAACCCATGCTGACTTTTTGTGATTATGGAATTATCTTCTAGATATTCACAGACTCTCTGTTTAATGATCTTCTCCAGAATCTTTCCTGGAATTGATGTCAGACTAACTGGATGATAATTGTTGGGATCCTCTTTTTTCCCTGTTTTGAAGATGGGGACAATGTGTCAAACTGCATCAATTCTGCAGCTTATATGCAGCCTACATCAAACCCTATATGACTAATGCTGTAGAAAGCTATCAAAGCAAAAGAAAGAATTTAAAAAAAATCAGTCTCTTCTTCAGCCTTTCACCTCACTTCTCTCCCACTCTGCCAGAGTGTGGCCTATTTTCTCTGACAAAATGTGTGTATAAGATGTCATTAGTTGCCCCAGCGAGCATCCCATAACCAGTCTCAAAATATGATACAGCCAAGTGAAACCAACCATTGCTTCCTACAACCAACATCTAGGTACAGCCAAGTTAAAACTATAGAGAAGGAGGGGTGTGTGTGTGTGTGTTTTGTTTTTGTTTTTTGGCAAGGAAGGGCACAGCACCAGATGGATGTTGCAAACATCAAGCAAAATATGTAATGGCAAATAAAGCTGATTTCCCTGCTATTAACTGGAGAAGAGTTCAATAAGAACCAGCAATATGAAACTGTAGAAGCTGACCAGCTAGTAAGAATATCTGAAGAAATCCTGTTTGTTACTAATGCTGTATATTGAAAACTTTGGAAAACTGGTGTCATTCTTGGAGAATGAAGGCTTTGGAGCAGCCCTAATCTTTCATCTCTCTAGGTCAGACTTTCACAGTTGGCAATAGAGCCTCTGCAAATTATTAAAGAACAGCTGGATTATCTGTAACTGTGGCTGTCTGCATGGTCACCTATGTGTCACTGGTGCAGGCCCATACATGAGTCACAGAGCCCATGAAGAAGTGCTTTTAGCTGACATTTATAAAAGAAATAACTACCGTATGTTTCCCATTCAGTTGCTGAGCGTGAGGATATTGGACAGCAAAATGCTAATTAAATCTGCCCGGGGTACTGATGGTTTCTGGGAGATGAAAGTTAGGTTTTAGGCCTATCCTTCAATTCATTTCACACAATCATCTTTCACCTCACATTTTGCCGTGAGCCTTATGATTCTGTATTTCTTGGGTCCTGCAATGGCATAGTTAACCCAAAGGCAAAGGCATCAGTGAAAGCAGGAAAAGGAAGAAAGAGATGGCAGCAATGGGAGTAGAGGAGTGCCTATTCCAAGCTACTCATTTCTTGAATGCTTGGCTTCCTGTGAAAGGAGATTTATCTAAGGAACTAAAGCACTCTGGGAGTGGTGGACAAATGCCTATCACAGTCTACAGATGATTATTGAAGCTCAGTGCTTTGGTTCCATGGCCCTCTTCAGAAGCCAGGCATTTACAAAACAGAAAATGTGGAGAGAGCTGCCTTTTCACCTGACACCACCTTCCTGTGTAAGCACAGAATAATTTTACTCATGTAACATACCATTACAGGAGGAGTAGGTCACTACTGGATCCTAGGCTTGGTCTGTGTCTGTGACACTATTTACAAACTTCCTTTTTTCTCTGCATTATTAATGCAGCCTTAAAAATAATGTGGGTCCTTTTCTTTTAAGCATTTGTCCTAAATCAAGCCACCTTGATGTTTGACCACAGTGACTAATGCTTATACTGTATCTGTGATGTCTGCAGAGGGCACAGCTTCAGCTCTCAGAGAAGTCCTGAAAGATTCAGTAGTTCCTTGATTTGGGTAGGGTTGGGTTGAACAGAAGGAGTGGTAGTGGTGTACATCTTTGCATGGCTGATGTGAGCTCTGGAAAACCCATCTGGTTTGGGGGAGAGGCAACTGGAAATAATTGTGATAAACTTGGCCAGGTTGTATGAGTTTCCTTCTTTCAGACCCAGAAATCCTTTACAATATCCAACAGACATTTGCTGAAGAAAAAAAATCTAAAGGCTTCTTCATCTTTTCATTTGCAGCTGAAGCACATCTCTTAAACTCTGAAGAAAAGTACCAAACTTTTCTCTGCATTGCACATAAAAAGGCAATGTACACAGAAAGGTCCAATGTGCCATATTATACCAATAATGTATACAATGCATAAACTTAAAAAAACAGAAGGCCATACTGAATTGAAGTGTGGCATTACCAGAATACAGAACATTGCATTACTTTGGAGTTTCCTTCTACATAAAACTAGGGCCCTATCTGAGCGAAAACCCCCGTTCCCATCTGATTCCGGTGCTTTCTGATTGCACATTGCAACTTCCAGTGAACATATTGCAGGTGTTCCCCAGGAACTCAACTTTGCAGTGGAACTGGCAAAATATTGTGAAGCCCTAATGTTTTGGAGTTAGCACAGGGTTTTGTGCCACGTGAACAGCTGGGCAGGGCCCAAATTGGTCTGTCCACTGTTTGCACACCAGGCACCACACTATTCCCCTTCTCGATGTTGAAAAGTGCAAGAAAATGGGATGGCCTGTCCCTGGAGTCACTGCTTCCATACCTACAGGAGCTCCCTGGACAGCAATAGCAATAGTATTTACATTTCTATACTGCTTAATAGGGAACTCAACACTCTCTAATCAGTTTACAATCTGTAAGCCAATTACCCCCCAGCAAGCTGGGTACTCATTTTACCAGCCTACAAAAGGATGGAAAGTTGAGTCAACCTTGCAGCCCTGGGATTGAACTCACAATCTTGTAGCTGGAGTACTGGCATTTAACCACTGTGCCACCATGGCTGCTTCTGTGAAATTATGGTTCTTTGTGTGCCGCCACTTCTCCTGTGGGTGGGATCACCTATGTGATCAATCAGAAGAGAGAGTAGGGGACCCACAATTACATGCCAGAGGCCATTGATCAGGGAGTCCCTCCACCCTCTCCTCTTATTGGTCACACAGCCCACCCTCAGGAGAAGTGACAGTGCACCAGGAGGGCTGTCCCCAGAGTTCCTGCAGGTACAACAGTCATAGCTGTGGCTCCATGGACAGGGGACGAGCCAGCTGTCCAAATGTGGTGTGGACCTGGCTGGTACATACAACCTCCACACTGGGTTTGGTCCACTGTGTGTGGCTGCCATTGTGATCAATCTGGGGTCAGCTTCAGAGCACAATGCCCTGGTCAATGTAGTCACAAATCCTCCAAAATGTCACCTCTGCTCCTCAAATATGAACATATTTTATTTTGAACAATTTTTCAAGTGCAAGACATTCATGTACTTAAACGCTAGATCAAGCACCTGCAACCACAGATTAAGAAGTCAAGATGGATTCTCCTTCCCTACTGAAACACTGTACTTAAGCAGGAAGAGACAATGCAGGGTCCATTCCTGCTCCACCACTGTTCTCGCCTCTCCTCTCCTCTCCTCTCCTCTCCTCCTCCTTTTGTTATGTGGCAAAACTAGAGTCCTCTACAGCAGGTAGTGGGGCTGACAGGTAATGGAAGCAGTGGAAGAATGGAAAGGAAGCATAGCAGCTTCATCCCCCTACGGTCATTGATAAGCATTTGAAGCTACCAAACATCTATTAGGATAAAATTTAAAGTATAACATTGAAAAAAAATTAATACATTCAGGTTTAACCATGAGAGCTTAATTATACTTCCTAGTTTGTATTTCTTTGCCAAGAATTAAAAAGCATATTTTTAATGTTTTGGATCTTTCATGTACATATCTGGGCATCTAGACTGGCAGTCACAAGTCAAACACAACAACAGCACACACGACAGGCCTCAAGTTGGCTTGCTGCAAAATGACCTTTTGCAAGCGGGTTCTCCATCCTACAGATTTTTAAATTCTTTTTGTAAAAAAGTATTTAACTGGTTTGTTTCCAAATGCACTTGTTTTGTTCATTTTAATGTTAGCTGCCTTCTGTCCCATTTTTGGACAGGATTGCAAACTACAAACAAGAACAATAAATAAAAGTAAACCGCATTTAATTGAAATCAACATTCTACAAATCAGCAAAGAAAAAAAAAGGTTGTTCTGAATAATAATAATAATAATAAATTATTTATATCCCACCTCTCTGCACTCAGGCATTTTCCATTGATTCTTCCTGTATTTTCTAATCAATTTTGCAAATCTAACCACTTAAACCAGGATAATTTTCAGCCAGAAGAACATTATTTCCATCTCATCCCTCATACTTCTGGTGATATCAGTGTACAGAATGTGATCCAAAACCATGCATAGACATCCTTACTGAATGCAGAGTCAACGCCCCATTATTAAATAATGATCTTAAATCAAGATGTTAAAGTCAACAGCAGTTTAATTGTGAAAGTTTAATTTATGTGCAGATCAAATTCTCTCCAATTAAGATTTCCATATAATTTTGATCTTACTTTAAAGAGTCTTGGGAAAACATCTGTTGGCTGGCCTCGCACTACAAATAAGCGGGAGCCAAGTTTTCTTAAACTGTTGTCCAAATCTTCTAGGGACTGGAGCAAAAACCTACGGGGAAGAAACAAAATGCAGTCAGAAACTAGGCACAGCTGAAAAGTCCACAGACAACAGAGCTAGTTCTTTGCCATAATACAGAGATGGAAAAGGAAACCCTACAAGCTATCAAAGAGTTAACAGACAGTGTGCCATTTATGGAAACTTGGCTTCCCTTTCTCTCTTACATGAAACTAGAGGACTTTGAATACACACTCACTAATGTGGACGTCTGGGAATTTGCAAAGAGATCAGAAGAAGTGAAAACAGCAACAACATTAATTTGTGATAGAAATATATGCCTACCAATTAGATGGCTAATTGCATGCATCAACATACTATTATTTTGTACGCTTGTACTAGACACAATAGTTCTTATTATTTTACCTTTACCGACATATTTTGTAAAACAAAAATGATCTTCCATGATAATAATGTTTATCCATGTGAGATATGAAAGGTGCACAGTGATATATAGATCCACTTTGGTACATATACATCACACATCACTTATACAGGTTATCAGATATTTAGACACAGTTTTGTGGCATTTTGGCATTATGTAATGTACCAGTGTAGGGCTTCTTGCTAGAATGCATGTTCAAACTCTGCATGAGCGGCACGTGCAGCAGGCCAACCAACACAGCACATTCCTTCACTGTTCCACCAGAGTAGAAAAGTCAAACTATTCAGGCTTGGGTTTTTTTAGTTCCTCTAAAAGTGTCAGAATTCAAGCCACACAAAATAGGACGGGAATGTGTATGTGCAATACTGATTCACACAGATTTTGACAGAACTGCATCCTAGCTGTATTCATGCAATTAAAGCGACAAATAAGCACACTTCACTGCCAAGATAGCTGGCTGGATTCCCTTCACCTAGCTTAAAGTGATCTTGTAAAATATTACATAAAGCAGAAGGCAGCTGCCTACGTGACAACTCAATTCTCGTAAATCCTATAACAGACAGTGTTCTGGTAAAAAACAATTGTCTTGGGAAGGTGAGAATTAACACTATGCCCTACATACTTTCAGAAGCCAAGTCAGATACCTCTATATGTTGCTGCCTGTGCTGCGGTTGTATTACGTCTCCTCCTATACTGTGTGAAAAATCATTATGCACTTCAGATTTTAGCAGTGTTCCTTCAACAACTGGTATTTTCATATCCTGAATTGGTTCTTCTATTTTTAATTGTAATCACACAGGGTATTCTGATGGCTTAAATGTTGAATAAGCCTGTCTCAACTAGCAAGTGATTGGACTAAGCATGTCATAAGAGGGCTTTCCCAGCTTCTATACTTAGGATTCTATATACAGACACCTGCCCTAAGTATATAGCAGTAGTAGCAGAACAAGTAGAACAAGAATCCGTCTCGTTAGGGAAGGTGCAGTCTCTCCACAATAACCAACATCATCCCAGCAGCTATGCCAAATGCCACACCAGAGTTATTCCCTTCTATAGCTACTTCAGAATATCTCATGTTTTCCAGATCTTTTGCAATGATTTGTTGCACAGGCTGCAAAAATTGTAAACTAAGCTGATGTTCTTCAAGTAGTGATTTGTGTGAGGAGCTACAAACTACAACCCAAAAAATCACTTTCAGCACAATACTGATGTAAGACTGCAGCGTGAATCTCATTTGCAGCTACATAAGAACGCAGCCCACTGAATCTCTTCAGACAAAGGGTGCGTTTACACTGTAGAAATAATGCAGTTTGATACTTCTTTAACTGCCATGGCTCTATACCACAGAATCCTGGGATTTGTAGTTTTGTGAGGCACTAGTGCTCTCTGGCAGAGAAAGTTAAACACCTTTGAAAAGTACAAATCCTAGGATTCCTACAGCACTTAAGGTGATATTGAACTACATTATTTCTACAGTGTAAAAGCACCTTTACTTTCAGGAAACAGTACACTGAAGCAGATTGTATTACATTGTTCTAGAGCCAGGGTTTGTGGATTATAATAGTAACACTATTGGAAAGATTAGAGAACTATACAAAACAACCCAATTTAGCAGCTAGTAGAATAAATCTTAGAAAAGAATGATAATGCTTGCTTGCTTGCTAGCTTTCCCCCAACAGAAGTATCCCATTTCAATTTTTCTTCTTGCTACTCATTGCCATAATCCAGTTTAGCTTCATGGCTCAAACGGCATGAAGGCAAATGGAGAAGCAAGGGCAGCTAAACAAAATGATCATGGAAGAAGGAGTAAAAGATGAGCCATAGAACTGAGGGTGTAGGAAGGGAACACGGGGGGGGGGGGGGGGGGGGAATATTGCTCCCCTGTAAATAGCTTTCCTTAACTGCAGGTTCTTTGCTTTTTTCTATATGTATCATTGGAGCACCATAAATTCGGCCATGTGCAGTCTACAAGTCATGACATGCACTAAGCAGACAGGCAGAGCTGTAGTTTCAGAAACTCTAAATGTACAGTACTTTGGCATAAAAACAGGTGCTTTGCATCCTGTAAAATTTAGCCTCTGAAATCCAAATTCGTCAGGCCAGAATGTGTGTGAGAGACTCTAAAGTGATCTTAACCCCACCAACTTCTATTTGACAGGGACCTTTTGGATGTCATCTTTATCCTGGGCACATGAAACAGGTGCAGATCTCTCCACCTGTTTCAGGCTCCCTCCAGTTTCTGCTTCTTTTTTTTTTAAAAAACCTCTTTAGTACACTCCAGCATATTCCTTGCTCTTCACTTACAGGCCGTCTTCCCTAAACCGAATCATGACCAGACAGTGCCATCTGCAACTCTTGATGTGAAGTCTACCATAAGTTCCTTGACTGCCCCGAAGGACCGGGAGGCCAGGACTGAGATGGGGAGTCACCTTCTAGGGCCAAGATTCATGGCTCACTGGGATCGGTTCAGCAGAAATCATTTGGTTTGGCACCACTTTAACTGCCATGGCTCAATGCTACGGCACTCTGGGAACTGTGGTTTGTTGTGGCACGAGCGCAAAGGCAAAGTACCATTTCCAGAATTCCGCAGCATGGAAACGTGGCAGTTAAAGTGGTGCCAAAGCAGATTATTTCTGCAGTGTGGATGCAGTCTACGATCGCTTTCTACGGCCAGCCTGTTTATACTAGATTTTCATTTACTCTTTACTTAGATCAATGCCTTCCACAAACGGGAACTAAACAACTGGCGTGCCTTTCGCCTCACCAAATTCAGGGCAGCACTTGGAAGGGACAGAGGAATGAGTTTGGATCTTGGAAGCCACCCCGAAAACTCTGGGTCCTTCCTATTATGCCATGGGCGAGGGTGAGAAAGAAAGTCTGGCAGGCCAGGGGTGACTACATCTCCCAAAAGCATTTCTCATGGACCCTATTTCTTTTTCTCCCCCTTCCCCAGCCGCTCACGTGTTTGTCAAAGCCAGGGTGACCAGCTGTCCTCGCTGCAAAGGAGGACAAGGCACCGCAAAATGTAGAAGCGGCAAGAAAAATGGAGGGCATTCCAAAGCAAAGCTAAAAAGACGCATATAAATATAAACTGATGCTTCTTAGTTGTGCTCAAAATGAAGGACATTTTGTGGTTCCTCCTGGGCAGAAGGCTGAAAGGCAGGGCATGTGCTCACCCTGCGCTAAACTCATGGTTGACTAGTGAATCAACGCTTAGGTAAATTCAGGGTGACCAGGTGTCCTCGCCGCAAAGGAGGACAAGGCACCGCCAAATGTAGGACACTCCAGGAACATGTCGGCCGTGAGCAACGAAAACCCTCTAGACACTCCTATAAATGGAAAGCCAAGCTTCTGAGTCGTGGAAGACATTTGGGGATTCCTCCTGGGCTATTGGTGGGAAAGGTAGGCCATGTCCTGGAAAGGGAGGACATCTGTGAATTATAGAGTGCCCCCGATATGTCCTCACCACGAAGGAGGGCAAATGAAGGACGTGCAAGAAAAACGGAGGACACGGCCAAAGAAAGGGTAAAATATAAATGCAGGCTTCTTATAAGAAGTGCCTTCAAAAGCCAGCTGTCAACTTATGGCAACCCCATGCATTTCTATGGGCTTTCTTACTTTCTGTGGCTCTTTGCTATGGAATTCTGGGAGTTGGAGTTTGTTGTGGGGCCCAGAGCGGAGCGGAGCTCCGCTCTGGGCCCCACAACAAACTCCAACTCCCAGAATTCCATAGCAAAGAGCCACAGAAAGAGTTAAAGCGCTGCCAAACCGGGTTATCTCTCCAGTGTGAATGCAGACTAAGAAGCAAGGCTGCTGCCGCCACTCACCTCCAGCGATTGATGCCCACCGAGGAGGAGGCTGCGAACCAGGGGTCCAGGATATAGATGCAGCGCAGCAGGGGCCCAGATGTTGCCCCACCGCCCTCCTCCTCCTCCTCCTCCTCCTCCCCCTCCCGGGGAAGGGCAGCCTGCTGGAGGGCCGGGTTGTCGTGGAGCCTCAGCCCCCGTCGGAACCAGTGCACCGAGCAGCCCCGGCTGCTGCCAGGGCCAGGAGGGCGGCCGGAGGAGCCTGCGGGGAAATCAGCCATTCCTGCTGCTGGCAGCCGAAGGAGATCCGAAGAAGAATGCAATATGCAACAAGCAGAGCACAGCCTCCTCCTCCTGCTGCTGGTGAGGGTGATGCTGTTGATTGGCTGCTTAGGCTACATAACAGCGCCAGCCCCTGGACATCATCATCATCAGAGCACTACTAGGCACGTTCCTGCCCCAGCAGCAGCAGCAGCACGTTGGCTGCAACCACTCACTGCAAGGGCTGGAAAAGGAGGAGGAGGAGGAGAAGGAGAAGGATGATCATAACAACAACAACGACGATGACCAGGGAGGGCTTTGGGGGCACCCAGCTGGAAAATAATAATTAATAATAGTAATAATAATAATAGTAACAACAATAGCCGGTGGCTTTGGGGGCAGCCAGCTGGAAAATAATAATAGTAATAATAGTAATAATAATAACAGCTGGCAGCTTTGGGGGTACGCAGCTGGACAATAATAGTAATAGTAGTAATAATAATAACAACAATAGCCGGTGGCTTTTGGAGTACACAGCTGGAAAATAACAATAGTAATAATAGTAACAATAACAATAGCCGGTGGCTTTTGGGTCAGCCAGCTGGAAAATAATAATAATAATAATAATAGTAGTAGTAGTAATAATAGTAATAACAACAATAGCTGGTGGATTTTGGGGCACCCAGCTGGAAAATAATAGTAATAATACTAATAATAATAACAACAATAGCCTGTGGCTTTTGGGGTACCCAGCTGGAAAATAATAATAATAATAATAATAATAGTAATAGTAATAATAATAACAACAATAGCCTGTGGCTTTTGGAGTACACAGCTGGAAAATAATAATAATACAGTAATAACAACAACAACAACAATAGCTGGTGGCTTTTGGGATACCCAGCTGGAAAATAATAATAATAAAATTTATTTGTATTTCCCACCCCTCCATCTGATTGAGGCGGGATTCCAGCAATAATAAAATACAGTTAAAAATATGATTAAAAACATCTAAAATTTAACAAATCTTGTAAACACAGTATGTCAATAATCTTCATTATTAACGGTGTAGCAGCGTCTTAATTAATCAGGGTACTGTTGCTTCTTAATACTCTGCTAGAGGAGGTCTGGTGGTTAAGCCCGCCGGAAGAGATCCGTCTTGAGCGCTTTTTTAAAAGCCTCTAAGGTGGTCATAAGACGGATCTCCTCCGGCAAGGCGTTCCATAACTTCGGGGCAGCAACAGAGTAGGCTCTCTGAACAGTCGTTGCCCGATTTGTCCCCTTAACCTCTAGCAGGTTCTTCCCTGTCGTCCTAAGTGTGCGGAGTGGACTGTATAGGGAGAGGCGTTCCTTTAAGTAACTCGGGCCCAAGCCATATAGGGCTTTAAAGGTAATGACCAACACTTTGTAATAATAGTAATAGTAATAGTAATAATAGTAACAATAGCCAGTGACTTTTGGGGCACCCAGCTGGAAAATAATAATAGTAACTGGTAGTAACTTCTATGCTATCTGGAGCAGGGGCACTCTAAATTTCTAAGAGCCTCAGCCTTAAGCAAAACCCCATTAATCAGGAGGAGGAATAAAACATACACCAAAAGTGGAGAGATGAACGTTTTTACAAGGAAACAGGAAAAGAAATAGGTACAAACAGTAACTTTGGGAAAGGACAACCTCCTGCCCAAAGTTATAGCTAAACTGACAATGCACTGGAGAGAGTTAAGAGAAAAATGTGAGGCAACTCAGTAAGTCACAAAGCCAACTTCCCGCTCCCCAGAATCCAGAGCAACTAAGATGGTCCCGCTTCTCAAATCAGAAAGCTTGGAGCTAAGAACATTTCAATATCTGGCTAATATTCACTTTCTCTAGTGGTTTTTGGTTTGGTTTGGTTTGGTTTGGGGCTGGGGTGGGAGTACCAACTGATAGGAGTGATAATGTGGCCTTCTCCAAACTAAAGCAAGGCTTTGCAGTAAATGATCCTTAGGCATGACTCACGCCATCAGAGAACTAGAAACTGCTACTAGAGAAACTGCTAAATCTCTCAGAAAATTGAATTTGTGACCATAAGGTGCGCACAAATTATTCCAATTTCTTTCTGCACACCGCACTGCTAAAAGCAATGGCAATTAAGAGTGGAATCTCTATCTCTGTATATACAGAAATGAAAGCACACAGCTTTACGAGAGGCATAAAACTTGTTCTTTTGCGTGAGGAAAAGAGTTGTGCCATAACAGGAGAACCAGCAGTTCAATCATGTGCTTTGGAGTGCTTAAGCTCCATGAATTTGGTTGGCTCAGACACACATACTGCCTATCTGACACTGGGAAAGGCCTGAGCAAAGCTAAACATAATCTCCTTTTGTTTGTCCCTGACATCTAGTAGTCAGAGGTATATTGCTTATGCTTCCAGATATTACTCTAGCAGGGAGCCAACAACAGGTCTGCCCATCATGCATTTATGTAATCTCTTTTTTAAATGCTAGCTATGGTTGTCATATAACATCCTGTAGTAGCCCTGTGATCAGTACCTTATGCAGACGGAAGGAAAAGGAGAAAAATAAGTAAAAGAGCATCTGTGCTTAATCCACTCCAAGTTTATGTGAAAATTAACTCACTGAAATCAGTTGAATTTTTACTTTCAAGATAAACATAATAAAATGGTAAGAGAGAGAGAGAGAGCATTTTTCACACAACACTAGGGCGGCATCTGCAGTGCAGAAATAATCCAGTTTGACACCACTTTAATTGCCATGGCTCAATGCTATGAAATTCTGGGAACTGTAGTTTGTTATGGTACAGAGCTTTGAGCCATGGCAGTTAAAGTGGTATCAAACTGGATTATTTCTGCAGTGTGGATGCATCCTAGGAGTGCCATCCTCTATGCACAGTAAATTCAAATGAACTCAGTAAACCAAGAGTAGGAATTATATAGGCCCCCAATTATGTAGGCTAGTTTTATAGGACCCACTGCAAGTCCAAGTAGCCTTATTCCAGTATAAAAAATGATGAGGAATGTGTTGTGGTCTGTATGGTTCCCACCTTTGCAACAGTCATTAAGATCAACCGGGTCCCTCCCATGGGTTCCACTTTTTTGATGTTTGTTTGGCAGCAGTTACGGCATATAATATGTAGCCCTCCACATTGCTGTTGAGCGATCAGCCCTAGCCAGCTGGCCAATAATGGGAACTACAGCCCAGCATTTGGAAAATTGCATGTTCCCCACCAACGGCTTATGGTTGCTCTTCTGCATATATATAGAACTCCCTCTCTAGGGCCACCTGACTTCTCTTTTTCTGATGTCCTGTTGCTGCAGTATGAAATCCATTCGTACTTTTTAGAAAGGCATGTGGGTTTTAGGATGTTGATTTAGTTAATCTCCCTGGTATACTTTGTTAAGTTGTGACACCTTTGTTGATATAGGTGCTCTGCAGTTGCATGCCATTGACATGATTCCATTTGTTACAGACTGTGTTAACAGTTCAAAAATTAAAGCTTGGAAAAGTTACTTTTTTGGATAATGTTTCCCAGCAAGGGAGCTGGTGGGAGGATTCTGGAAATTGTCATTCAAAAAAATTTTTTCCAGGTTCTGCCCATAATTATTAGAAGGCTAAATAATATTTCCCTCGATCCGAAGGGAGAGGCGGGAAATACAAATAAATAAATAATAATAATAATAATAATAATAATAATAATTATTGTTTAAAGCACAATAATATTATTAAAATACCATAATTTTGTGGAGTCGAAGGCTTTCATGGCCGGCATCCATAGTTTTTTTTTTTTTTTTTTTTTTTTTGTGGGGCTTTTGGGCTATGTGGCCATGTTCTAGAAGAGTTTCTTTCTGATGTTTCACCAGCATATGTGGCTGGCATCTTCATAGCTTAGCCATGATATGGTGATTGTGTGCAGGAATTCTCAAAAGTAAGCCTCACTGAGTTCGGCAGAAGTTGATCTCAGATGAATATGGCATCTCAGGATGTCAGACTAAATGTGCCTAAGACATAAGTGCCATTCGCCCCAGCCTAACAGGATGCTCCTGTTCATGTTTAATATGCTCACTTGTGGTAATCATTTCCCATGTGAAAGGAAAACAGTAACTCAGTAGGTGAAATTATTCACAGCAGCAGGAGATACTGTATATACTCATATATAAGTCTAGAAATTTAGGTCAAAAAATTGACCCAAAAAACCTGAGTCAACTTATCCATGGTCAGTGTAGGTGCTGTACTTTCGTTTTTTAAAAAGAGAACCATCCCCTGGTGAACGGAAAGAGTATAATTTGTCCGGAAGTACTGACCTACTCTATCCTCTCATCCATCCAGCCTTTAAAGTGAGCACAAATTTATATCTGCTGGAAATCTGTAAGTTCTTTGGCATTGTTCACCTTTGCTTCATCCTTTAGATCCTTTGTTACATGCCCCTAGGTTTTACCCTCGACTTATGCACAGGTCATATCAAAATCCATAATTTTTGGCCCCCAAACCTGCCCTCAACTTATACATGAGGTCAACATATAGTTGAGTATGTACGGTAAATATTTTTACTTCCTCCCTCCAGCAAATATCAGGTGCTATAGGATATATTCAGAGGAAGGCAATGGCAAAGCGTTCTTTGCCTAAGAAAACCCTGTGAAATTCATGGGGACATCAGGGGTTGACAGGCGACTTGGGGCTTGTCTATGCACATTATTTATTTCAGATTCCCTCCCAGCCTCACTGTGTCCTGTTTACATGATGCAGGGCCAAAATCCTGAATCAGATGACTGTCTTCATGATGTTTGTATCCGATTTAGCCTTTCTTCCCCTTAACCCAATTGTAAAAACCTTACCTTTTGCTCTTGCTTTTTGGCTTTCTCAGCAGTGATGATGGGCAACTGCTTTCCCATGTGGTCCCTGTGAGCCTCCTGTCCTGGTGCTGCCACTATGGGCACAAGTTGCTCTGAGATTAGAAGGAGGTGCCCAGTGTTGATAACATGGCTAGGCAACTCATTGTGACTGTAGTTGCAGTGCTGGGCAATGAATGGGAATCATGTAAGAAGGCAGCTCCCATTGTCGCTGCAGAAAGAGCACAGGAACAGGGGAATTCAGGGCTGGAATACATAATGGCTACGTATTCATCTGCTGTTAAGGGCATGGCAGCAGGAGCTGGCTAAAAAGCTGGCAATCCCAGTTTTATAAACATATTGATTAGGCAACCCTTCCTCACAATTTGAGAGTCAGTGTGGTATAATGGTTTAAGTGTTGGACTGCGACTCTGGAGACCGGAATCTGAATTCCCACTCAGCCATGGAAACCCACTTGATAATTTTGGGCAAATCTCACTCTCTCACATGATGCAAGAGCAAACACTCTCCGAGCAAACCTTGCCAAGAAAACTACAGTTGGCCCTCTATATCCACAGGTTTTTTTTTTATCCACGGATTGAAGCATCCACAGCTTGGAAGTATTCAATATTTAATGGGATTTGAGCATCCACACATTTTAGTATCCACAGAGAGACCTGGAACCAAACCCCAGTGGATATCAAAGGCCCATTGTACATACTGGTAGTAGCTTCACTAATCATAAATCAGAAATGACTTGAGTAATTTAGATATAGACAGACAGACAGATGACAGACAGGCAGGTAGTTCTGCTCAGGACTGTGGGGTTGTACCCAGAGGCAAGATACGGCCCAAGAAGGGAAAGCCTCACCCCAACATTTGAGTGATCCCCCCTCCCCCAACCATGAACTACCCCAACAGTGAACAACTAGACTATTCCAGCTCTCTCCTTTGCTAGCAGAATTACAGGTTACCTAAACCTTTCGTTTGATAATCTGTAATCTGTTCCTATGGTAATACTGGCTAAAATAGGAACTATCAGCTTTTCTTCCCAGCAACAACAGGTAGGGAAAGTGAATGAGGAGTATTTAAAGATGCAGCCTTCAGTGCCTGACCAAAGGAAAGCTCTATGATGAAACAGATCCCCTTCTTAAGTGAGGGTTGCCCTTTTCCATTCTGGCAAGGCTTCATGCATCTTTTAATGGCTGCCTAGGACGCAGAAATTCACCACTGTGCCAAACTAAAGCTTCACCAGCTTGAATTCCTGCTTGTCATACGTTTGTCAGAGGCACAGGAAGCCCCAAGGGAGGGGCAGGACTGTCAACTGTATAATTTTTTTTTAACCTCAAGGAATGTGGTGACATCCATGAGCTGAGTTGGTGCTTCAATATCAGCAACAGAATTATGTCTTCCACTACACCTGAAGGCAGCCGACTAACTTAGGGGAGCAGCACAGAGTCAGCAAACAAACAGCTTTGTCCTTTTTTACTGTACTGCCACTTGCTCACCATGCCATCTGCCACCCACTTGTTGCTCCCCAAAACACTGCAGTATAACTGTGGTGGCAATGGCACCAGCATGCCTTGTGAGAGTAGGGCAGTACATGCACAGACACACAGCTTCTGATGGACCATCCTGCTCTCCAAAGTATGGGAAAGTTACTTTTTAGAACTACAACTCTCAGGATCCCCCAGCCACCATTTGAGAACAGCAGTTGAAAAATGTAAACTCTTCTTCTGCCTGTATGCTGTATGCTCCTCTGTCAGGAGCTGTTCTAGATTATTTTAGTTTTATTTTGCTGCTGGTCTTTTTAGTTTTATGTACTCACACTGTAATGTTTTGCTTTGTTTTTACCCTCTGTTGCTTTCATTTTCTGCACTGCTTTTATCACTGTTTATTGCTTATTATATATTGTTGATTTACCTCTGCATAACCAAAGAACTCCAATTATTGGGTGGTCTAAAAATGCAATAAACAATTAGGAGAGTAATGCGCCAGCCAATAGCAAGCTAGCATAGCCAGGCTAGTGCTGGTTCAGGATAGGAACAGCTACCTTCAAAACCTAGATATCATAAGACCCTCAGCATCTGCTGCCAATTCACTTCCCCAAATTCAGAGGATGTTGGATTGCACTAGCCAGCATAGTCACAGATGGATAATAGGAAGTCTATTTCAACAGTGTCTGGAGGCCACATGTTCTTCATCTCTTGCTTTTCAAAAATTTTATGGGAATACTGTATCCAATTCTGGGCACCACTGTTCAAAAAGGATGTTGACTAAAAGGAGTATGCAGAGGGAGACCAAATTGGTGAAAGGTCTGGAAACCATGCCCTATGAGGAGCAACTTTGGGAACTGGGTATGTTTATCCTGGAGAAGAGATGGCTAAGACGTGGTATGATAGTCATTTAAATATTATATTTCAAGGGATGTCATACTAAAGATGAAGAGCTTTTTGCTGGTTCCTTTGATTGTTCCAACATTTCTTAAATCTTTGCCTTTTTGCATGATCTTGTAAGGAGTACAAGCTTTTCTATTTGCCAGTTGTTATAAAGCAATGTGTTTTCCAAGCTAGACTTTCATTTGTTTTTTTTTTCTTGAGCAAGGTTGTTGAAAATAATGATTCCTTATGCAACACTTTTCTTTTCGAGTCTCAGTAACAAAGTGTAACTGCTTCTGTTACCTCTTAGAAATACAGCCAGTGGCAGCTCGCACCTTTTGCTAAAAACACCTAACCAAATAGGCTCTTGATTATTTTACAGATGTGAACCAATCTGTCAAAACAAACAAACAAACAAACAACCTCACTGGAGTATAGCCAGAATCTAACCTTGAAAAGGGAACATTCAGGCCTGAGCACTGAATGGGTGAGATGCAGAGCAGTAAAGGGACACAGAGGGCAGCATCTGCTCTGCAGCAGGAGTGACTCAATGGATGTCTCCACCCCATCCCCAGGGTATTCCGCTGTTTGGGTTACAGATCCAGGCTGCTGACCCATCTTCCCCAGGTCAACAAGCTACCTTCAAAACCTGTGTATGCACATGCTATTTGGGCTATTCAGTCACTGAGAGGTGCACAACTTGATACTTGCATGTAGGTTTCCTGCTATAGGATCTATTCACAGTCAAGTATACTGCTTTGAAAAGTGCATGATGACTATAAAACACAGACAGCTTGAGAAGACATAAGGGGTGTGATGGTTTAGTGGTTAAGACACCAATTCTGATGATTGGAAGATCAGAAGGTTGGCAGTTTGAGGCCCGAGTGCTGAATGATGGGGTGAGCTCCGTCACTAGTACCAGCTTCTTCCAACCTAGCAGTCTGAAAGCATTCAAATGCAAGTAGATAGATAGGTACCACCTCTCAGTTGGAAGGTAACAGCATTTGGTGCAGTCATGGTGGCCACAGGACCACCAGAGCAGTCCTTGGAACACGCTGGCTCTTCGGCTTAGAAACAGAGATGAGCACTGCCCCCTACAGTCAGTTACGACTAGACATTCATGTCAAGGGACTACCTTGACCTTTACCTTTTAAGAAGACATGTAGCAGTATGTAGAAAAAAATCTTTATTTTCAGGTAAGTCTGGTGAGTTGTTGTAATAGGAAACACAATATAAAGACACCCTTTCTTTGTATGGACATGGGTATTAAATTGTTAAGTAATCCATTAAAAGGCAAATGATAAATTGCTATGGCCTGAATCCTACTGGTAGTTGGAGCTACCTTAGACCTATTGAGTCACTGGTGTGAACTTTGCATTCAATGATGGATTTAATGGGTAACTGAATGTAAATTACCTACAGGAATCTCACTCCCACCACCATCATTTTTACCTAATTTTGTTTTACCCTTTGGACTTTATCACATGGGGAAAAATCAGGAGTTTAAACTGTGAAGATCCCGTGAGAATCGTGCAATTGCCATTAAGATTTTCACACACATCATGATTAAAGAGTCATTATCCAGGGAATAACCAGCAACAAACCATTCACAGAATTTCCCCACAAATGATTTGTTGCTTGTTATTCCCAGGATAATGATGCTTTAATCGTGATGTTGTGTGAAAATCTTACTCGCGACTGCACGATTCTTACGGGATATTCACTGTTTAAATCCCTGGTTTTCCCAAAATCATAAAGTCCTTTGAAAGCTGCTTTGAGTTCCATGCTGGGAGAAAGGGAGGTAACCAAATAAAATTAATAAATATACAACTTGCCACCAAATTGAAGTACAGTATATACACTGACTGATTACTACACTATATTCCAGCAACAATCTAAAAGTAAGCCAAGACTTTCAAAATCCTTCCAGGTGAGAGGGATAATTACAAAATCCTCCTGCTTAGAACTACCCAAGGTCTCTTCTGTATTTATTCAATCCCACATACCATCCACTCACAACAGCCACCAGGGCACTCTACTCCATTTGTACTTCTACCAGTTCTACAGAGGAAAAAAACACTCCAGAAATAGTGAAAGAAACTTTTATTAACAATCACAAATCAACAGTGAAAGATTAATTTCCCAGTAAAAAAAACAAACAAACATAGATAAAGGATAATGATGAAGCTAAAGTTAAAAGGCAACAAGGCAAGTGGAGTTAAACATTCCAGTGAATTTGAGCTCCTGGAGCCCATGGGGTCTCACTCAATAAAGGAGAGTGTGATATATATATATATAATTCCTACTGCTCCAAAGAGCAGGGGAATGCTACCATTTTAGCTTCTTCAGAGTTCATGACAGGTAGGTTCATGATCTGTCTTCTTCATTCATTATTCTGGAATGGACTGTAGATTATATAAAGTGCTGGACTTATCCCAATAAATTTTAAACAGTGAATGTGTACCGTTTTCAATGAATTCCCTTTCCAGTGAGGCAGCCTAGAGGGATGACATGCTCCTTGAACATGTGCCACAAGTGGTATCGGAAAAATGCTCCATAGCCCTCTCTAAAGCAAATGAATACACTGCAGAATCAACAGATTATTTCAACTCGTCATTGCAAAACTGCAAATCAACTCTACATTTTACTGCTCCTCCTGTTCCAGCTACTCTGAACTAAACAGGAGCTCTGCTGGGTGTAGACCCTACTTTGGTACCAGCAGAGCTCCTGATCAATTCAGAACATAACCAGCAACAGCCATAAAATGTAGGATGCATCTGCCACAGGCAACTCCTATTGTGAGTTGCAACTACATTGGTTTTGGTGCAGGTTTGCCCCATAGGGGCAAGAGAGATAACCACCATATTTGGATCTCTAGCTAGACCAAAGATTTCTTCTCCACATGAGCCTTCCCTTCAATAAAGGCAATGGACTACTAAATGTATTCTGAGAGAAGACAAAGATGAGATGTGTATTTATGGAGAACATTCTCTACTGGGGCAAAACAGAGCCAAGACACACCTATTTTGTCTTGGTTAATTCCTCTTACTCATTGTTACTTCTTTTAAACACCATCCTTCATCAGGGGCAGGGGGAATCTAGGAGCACACAGGGAGCAGCCATTTTCAGGAGAAGCTTGACTGACAAACAGGGCCTTGTCTATACACTCACCTATCCCACCACCAATACATGCCAACCTCTTCATAGGAAATGGCTTGTTAACATTCCACCTTTTGCTGTACTTATAGCAGCAAACAATGAATACATGTGGAAGACTTTGGCTTGTTTTCCAGCTTCCATCTCTTACAACATATTTGTAGTCACAGGATTTCCCTGTCCTGAAGACTCAAAGCTCTGGCTTGCTTCCCAGTTAAGTTCCATGCCAGAAACGCATGGAGGAAGTACTCACACATAGTGGACTACAGGTATGCAGACAGGATCATTTAGACACCAGCATCACTTTTCTCATTTGCTTTGGGAAGAGATTCTGCCTGCACCTTCTTCATTTCCATCCCTTTCACCCATGTGTATGCAAAGGAGCCACCTAGAACCATCATATTACTAGTCCACCATAAGAAGCTCTTTGTTTCTTCATAATAACAAACAGCTAGCACTGTCTGAGCACATGCTTTTGCTGTTCCAGATACATTATGTGTGAGAGGGCTGGTAAATTTGATCTGGAGTCCCGTCACATAGCCAATGGCAAAACCAAACACCCCACTAAGGGTCATCATGCCCCAAAAGTTGAAGCTCCCTAATTTATCAAAGTTGTAGATAGTGTAATAGTCATTAGAGAGCAATATAAGTGGCAAGAACAAGACACAGGCATTGACATTGTTGTAGAATGTCAGGCGCCAAATGCTACCATCCACAGCAGGCAGTACCTTTTTAGTGTAGATAGCATTGAGTGATACACAGAGACTGGCCAGGATTCCAAAAATTATGCCAGACCACGACAGAGTCCCTTCTGCTCCTTCTTGATCGATACCAAGCCAGAAGCCACCTGCAAGGCAAAATAAGTTTGATTGTTTAGATGGTAAAAGCATAGGACCAGTGACAATATTAGCAATTTAAAATAACTTGCAAATTCTTCAACTTTAGACTTCATTGACTCATACATGCAAGAACAAGATGTCTGCTATTGGCCAGAGATGGGAAGAAGTGATCACTATTAATGTCCAGTCAGCCCACACTGATCAGGAGCAATGGTTGGGGGACAGGCACACCAAGCTTTTTAGCCCATTGGATCTTCCTTTCCAGCCCTCCTCCCCCCAAAAGGAAGATTGAAAGATAAGAAATTGATTCAAATAGTCTTGAAAACTGGGATGAAATTAGTAACATAGAAAATGCAAGAGACAAATTCTACAGTTAGGCCACAAAAACCAAATACGCAGGTTTAGGATAGGTGATACTTGGCTCAACAGTATTACATGTGAAAATAACCTGAGGATTATTGTTGATTATAATTTGAACATGAGTCAGCAATGTGTTGCTACAGCAAAGGATACAAATGCTATCTTAGCCAGCATTAACAGAACCAATGTTTCCAAGTCAAGGGAAAGGATAGGCTCATTATATTCTGTGCAGGATAGGCCTCATCTGGAGTACTGCATTCAGTTCTGGGCACTTCATTTTAAAGACAACTTATTTTAAGAAAGACAAGTTGAAGTGGGTTCAGAGAAGGAAAACAAGGATCATATGAGGCATGGAGAACAAAACTTATAAGGAGATGTTGAAGAATCTGGGCATGTTCAGCCTGGTGATGTGCAGACTGAGGTGTGACATGGTTGCATTCTTTAAATAACTCAAGTGCTGCCACAAAGAGGAAGGTACAGTCTGTTCTCTGCTGCCTCAGAGGGTAGGACTAAATCTAATGGTTTTAAGATACAATAGGATAGATTTCATTTGAACATTAGAAGGAACTTCTTCACAGTAAGAGCAGTGAGAATGGAACCAACTACCTGGAGAGGTGGTGGGATCTCCTTCTCTGAATGTCTTCAAAAAGAGACTGAACAGCTACCTGCTGGTGTTGCTGTAGCTGGAGATCCTGCATTGAGCAGGGGGCTACACTTGATGGCCCACCAGACCCCTTCCAACTCTTTATGTTTCTGTGTGTTTATGATTCTATGAAAACTGCTACAGGTGGGGTAGGAGAATTAGTTGCATTAGCTCCACACTGGTTTACCTGAGGGACTTGACAACCCTATTACCCTCAGATGATTATGAGAAAGGGGGGAGGGAATTACAATTGTACTCAGAGTTGTTTCCAGAGATTGGAATAGTAACATTTTCAGACTGTAGCTGTAGTCCAGAAAAATAAGATTGGCACACTTTCCTTGTTTAGCTTTGGTTTTACAAGATGTGGATATGCAATATACATTAAGACTGGTCATTCTTGTTTTTGCTAGGGATCTTAGAGGAAGAGAAATGGACTCTCACATTTTGAAAGGGATAGATAGATATAGATATATTGACAGAACAACTATTTTTTCTAGAAAAAACAGAACATTTTCTCTTGTTATAGCTTCAGTTCTATGCAGACTTATTGGGAAGTGTTCAGGTATAAAATGCAGCATACTGGAGAAGCTAATAAAATGAAGTCAGGTTAGTATCTGGATAGGAAATTGCCTGGAAATCTTAATGACTAAATCCAACCGTTAGTCCTAACTAGAATGAACCCACTGGATCTATTGCTGAATGGTAACTTAACAATGAAACTGAATTATTGATTCAATGGTTCTGCTCCAATTAAGACTAGGAATTGGATTTAGCCCTACACCAGCCGCCTTGAAGTCGGCTGTGTACAACTACAACAAACAGTATCACTATAAACAGCAAAGGAATGGGCTAGGATTGTTACATGAGTGACATATGCACAAATATATGCATTTGCTCTTCACTGATGCAGAATGTGTTTCATAAGAGGGCAGCAAAGGGAATATAATTGATAGAATGATGCTATAGAAGTCAGCATTAGATTATCAGTATCTATTTATGTATTTATTTAGTTCAAGGATTTATCTAGCCTTTCTCCCACAGTGGAATTCAAGGCAGGAATGATCTGGAAATGAAAAGACAAGATCGGAACTGAAATGCAAGAGAAGAGTAGCTGTAGAGAAACAGTAAATTATAAAAACTGGTCAAGACTCCAAATGATACGTTCTCACCATTTCCCTCACCATTATTCTGAGCATTTTCCAGATAGTGATTGTATGTTTTTAAACATTTGTTTTATTAAAGCAAATAGGTATTTTTGTTTTAGTAGCCATCCAGTTGCTATAGTGTTCCATAGCAGTGTGTCTCTGGATGTCTAACGTTAACAAGAAAATCTCACATGCTTTTGCAGATCAGTTTCAGCCCAGGCATTATTTCCCTCAAGAAGATGGGGGGAAAAAAGGGGGGGGGGGGTTGAGGGGACAGGGAAAATAAAAGTCTGCTCCAGAATTGCTGCCAGTATGGTACAGTAATTTGAATGTTAGACTAGGACTCTGGGAGACTAGGGTTTGATACCCTCCTCAGCCTAGAAAACATATTCTGGCTGACCTTGGGCAAGTTACACTCTCTCAGCATAAGAGGAAGGCCATTGTAAACCTCCCCTGAACATTTCTTTACAGACAACTCTATGATCAGTTCATCATAAGTCAGGGTTGACTTGAAGGCACGTAAGTAATAATGGATGTAGATAACTTTTTTTCCTATCATGTCCACAAACAAAAGGTGGAATTTTGTGATTTCTAAGTATGAGCTCCCAGTGTCTTGCACTCAAAGGAACCAGGGCTGTTGGACAGTGGAATATGCTGCTTCCAAGTGTGGTGGGTTTTTTTTTTGTTTTTTTTTACATAGAGGCTGTGTCTGTGTGCTTTGATTCTGTGTTCCTGCATGACAAGGGTTGGTCTCTAGTTCCAACTCTATTCTATGATTTCAGAAGGAATGCCTTAGCTGTATACTACAGGAAATCATACAAGAGACCTTTGACCATCCCACTCTGTAAGTCTGCAATCCTTGCTGTCCCAGAAGGAAGAAGAAATGAGTTGAGGCTCAATCAGCTCTGGAAGAAGAGGAAGAGGAAGAAATGAAATGAGGTGCAATCCGCTCTGGAAGAAGAAGGAGAGAAGAAGGATGAGGAAAAAAAGAGTTGAGGCTCTATCAGCTCTGGAAAAACAGCTGGGGCTCAATCAGCCTCCTCTGGAAGGTTGGAAGAAGGAAGAGGAGGAGAAAGGAGGAGAGGAAGAAGGAGAGGTCTTTAAGCAGAGGCTGGATGGCCATCTGTCAGGGATGCTTTGATTGGGAGTTCTTGCATGGCAGGGGGTCGGACTAGATGGCCCTTGTGGTCTCTTCCAACTCTATGATTCTATGAGAGGAAGAGGAGGAGGAGGAAGGGCAGGAAGAGAGGGAAGAGGAGGGGGAATAAGGACAGGAACAGGAGGAAGAGGAGGAGGAAGGAGAGGAAAAGGAAAAAGGGCAGGAAGAGGAGTAGGAAGGAGAGGAGAGGAAGAAGGAGAAGAAAAGGAAAAAGGGCAGGAAGAGGAGGAGGAAGGAGAGGAAGAGGGGGAATTAAGGCGAAGAAGAGGAAGGAGAGGAAAAGAAGGGGGGAGGAAGAGGAAGAAAAGGAGGAAGGAGAGGAAGAGGGGAAAGAAGGAGAGGAAGAAAAGGAAGAGAGTGGGAAGAGAAGGAAGGAGAGCAAGAGTAGGAAGAGGAAGAAATGTGTTGAGGCTCAATCAGCTCTAGGAGGAGTGTGTTGCTGAGTGAGGCCGAGTAAGGTGGCGTGTGGTTCCGCCGGCCCCTGCCTCCTCCTCCAGTCCTCCTCGTCCTCACCGATGATGGCTGCGCAGGCGAGGAGGGCGCGGGGGGAGGTGGTGCGCTTGAGGAGGAGGTAGGAGAGGAGGACGTTGAAGACGGTGGTGAGGGAGCGGCCCACGTTGTAGAAGGCGACGCCGACGTGCTTGAGGCAGAGGTTGTTGAAGGTGATCATGCCCGTGAAGACCAGGGAGAGCGGGAGGACGCCGCGGGAGGCCTTCAGGTCCAGGCGGAGGGGGGCCTCGGGGGGCGCCGCCGCCGGGGCCGGGCGAAGGAGGCAGGGCCGGAGGAGGCTGAGGGCCTTGCAGAGGAGGGCGGTGACCAGGCACTGGAAGAAGGTGACGAAGAGCGGGGCGTCGAGGCCCAGCGAGGGGCTGCCCAGCAGGTACTTGTTCAGGAAGACCATGGCGATGGACGTGGACCAGTACAGACACACCACCGTCGCGATGCGCACCGCCCGCACCACGAACGACGACGACGACGGGGCCCCCTCTCCGTCCGCTTCTCCCTCCTCTGCCTCCTCGGGAAGAAGGGGCTCCGTCGCCGTCGAGGATCCGCCGCTGAGGGCCATCTTCAGGATGGCGGAGCGCTTCAGCTGCACCCTGTTCATGGTTCAAAGGAGAAGAAGAAATAAAGTGAAATGTCTCAATAAATGGCGGCCTCCCCTGAAGAAGGGCCCTCACTCAGCGCCAGGCCCAACAACAGAGGCCTGAAGAAGCCATTTCCGGCCCCGTTTTTGAGGGAAAAGGAAAGGGAAGCCGCCATGTTTGCAATGGAGGAGGAGGAGGAGCCAGGCCCCCCTCAGGAAAAGGAAGCCAGCGCCATTACGCGAGGGCAGGCTGGGCGGGCCCTACCAGGCCTCTGCTGCTCTCCTCATAATTTTTGACTCCATTTCCCAGGCTCCCTCGCCATTGGCCGCGCTGGCAAAGGCTCTTGGGTACTGAAGTCCAAAACAAGGGGAGGACCAAAGTGAGAACCTCTCTGGCTTAAAGGGAAAAACGCAGCCCCTTCGTTCCTTTTTGGGCGCCATTTCCAAGCTCCCACAGGAGGAGAGTCGCCCACTAACAAAGGCTGAGAGCCCACAGCTGACTGCAATAGCAACAGCAGCTTCATTTATAGGGCCCTTCTGCCGACCGAGTCCCCCTCACACCAAAATGGCGTCCAAACTGGACGGCATTTTCTTTTAAGCCAGAGTGGTCCCCCCGAACTGTGCCCTTTTAAGAGATTTAGGACTACAGCTCCCAGAAGCCTCAGCCATGTTGGCCAATAGCGTGGGATTCTGGGAGCTGAAGTCCACAATCCATTAAAGAGCCCAGTTTGGGGACCACTGTCTTAAAGAGATTTTGGACTTCAGCTCCCAGAAGCCTCAGCCATGTTGGCCAATAGCGTGGGATTCTGGGAGCTGAAGTCCACAATCCATTAAAGAGCCCAGTTTGGGGACCACTGTCTTAAAGAGATTTTGGACTTCAGCTCCCAGAAGCCTCAGACATGTTGGCCAATAGCCTGGGATTCTGGGAGCTGAAGTCCACAATCCCCTTAAAGAGCACAATTTGGGGATCGTTGCTTTTAAGAGAAGCGGGGGTTGGCTTCCCTCTTCGCTGGAGGGGGTTACCATGGGTCTACAATTCCCAGAATCCCCCAGGCAGCATGTTGAGTGGTTATAATGGCTGGGGAGTTCTGGGAGTTGTAGTACCCCCACTAATCTTTCCTTTCCATGGTGTTGGCAATGGGTGCTCTTCATACCTCCTCTCCAAGCCAAGGCTACCTTCATTTGCTTGCCTCTTGTTGTGTGCCTTCAAGTTGCTTGCTACTTATGGCCTTGGGCAAGTCACACTCTCTCAGCCTCAGGAAGGCAAAGGCAAAAATCTCTCTGAATAAGTCTTGCCAAGAAACCCCCCATGCCATGGCAGGATTTGTTAAGAGAGGTTTTTGCCTTTGCCTTCCTCCGTGGCTGAGAGAGTGTGACTTGCCCAAGGTCACCCAATAGGCTACAATGGCTGAGCGGGGGATTCAAACCCTGGTCTCCAGAGTCATGGGTCACCCCTCAAACCACTACACCACGACTCTCAGGTGCTAGAAACCCACTGGGTGACCTTGGGCAAGTCACACTCTCTCAGCCTCAGATAATGGCAAATGCAAACACCAGAACAAATCTTGCTATGAAACCTCTGTGATAAGGGGGCCATATGTTGGAAACGACTTGAAGGCACACAACAACAACAACATTAATAATAAAATTTATTTATATCCCGCCTCTCCGTGCAACACAACAGCAAGAAAAGCAGGGCGTAGCTGTTGGTAGCTCAAATAGTCCTGCTCTCTCCTGCTCCTTGGTGGCATGAAGCGAGGCTAGCAAGCAAGGAGACAACAATTACAAGAAGCAGACTTCCTTTTTGAACTACAGCTGCATCCACACTGGACAAATAACCCGCTTTAACTCTTTGTCTGGCTCTTTGCTATGGCATTCTGGGAGTTGGAGTTTGTTGTGGGGCCCAGAGCGGACCTCTGCTCCGCTCTAGGCCCACAACAAACTCCAACTCCCAGAATTCCATAGCAAAGAGCCAGACAAGTTAAAGCGGTGCCAAACTGGGTTATTTCTCCAATGTGGATGCAGCCTACATTTCCTGAATCCCTTGTTCAGCATCACCAGAGCTGCTTGTCTGGGTTTGCACAATTACACTACCCCACAATAAGTGAAAATGGAACTGACCACATCAGTCTCCAAACAGAAAATAACACACCACTAATTGTTACCAACGCCTAGATGAGCCTGATGCTCTGCAAAGATAAACCCATCCTGAAGAATTATACTGTACTTTTTTTCCCCACAGCATTTTCATAGCAGATCTGTACTTGGCCTGCAGAGAGCTTTCCAACCCTTTTAATCATTTAGCAGGGCCAAAATGTGGAGCCCTTTAACATTACCATGGCAGCAACTAACTGCCATAGTTTCAAAGGACTGAATTTTGGGATTTGTACTTTAGGGAGGGATATTTGGGATTCTCAGCCAAAGAGCTCTAGTGCCTCATCAAACTACAAACCCCAGGATTCCATAGGATTATTATTTCTTATTATTATTACATTTGTGTCCTGATGGAACTAGTGGAACAAAGGAATTTCAAGGAAAGATTTGAAAAAGACAGCTGAACCAGGATATATCCCTAAAATCCACCCTATCAAAATAAAGTTTGGCTAGGGTTGCATCTGCACTACAGAAATAACCCAGGCTGACATTGCTTTAATTGCCATGGTTGAATGCTATGGGATTAAGCGAATTGCAGTTTGTTGTGGCATTAGAGCTCTCTGATAGAGAAGGATCAATGTTTCACTAAACTACAGTTCCCAGAATTTCATAGCATTGAGCCATGGCAGTTAAAGTATCAAACTGGATTATTTCTGCAGTGTGGATGCAGCCCAAGAAGAACTTTTATTTTTCCCAGTTCATTACAGTTATGTATAGCTTAAAATATTTATTCATTTCACACACAAGACTTTCACTTCAACAGAACAAACTTTCCAGTACAGGTATTGCCTTAACCATTAATTGCAGAGGCAATCAACATCTTAGCTGTCTTACTCATTTATAAATGTCAAGATGTTTCCCAAAGCAGTGGTTTGAAGCTTTGTGTCCAATTTTAAGTTGTCATTTTCTGTGCGATATTTCACCCTCAAATTACACTTATAATTATAATCCACAAATAAAATTGTGTTAAAGTAAATTTGTTAAAGTAAATCCTACCCCCCCCCCCCCCGCCTCCACTTTACAAATGCAATTTGAACTTTTCTTTTGCTTCCATATAGTCTTCCCTCTTCCTCCTGTGGCCAATGAAACGGATAAAAGAGGAGAATGTTGGTTCACTTACTTCTCCTTTCATTCTGGGCAGCATAGGAGCTGGGGTTGGACCAATTCAGGTTACGTTCTCGAGGCAGGGGGCACCCCAACTAACATGATGGGAAAGAATCATAGCCATGGCATAGCATCTCTTGGATGAGACTGGGAAAGACCTCTTTGTCTACTACCAGTCAGTTAAATACATACTGACTAAACTGATCAGTAACCTGTCTTGGCATTGGTCTGATTTCTACATTTCAGTCTCAGTCACCATGCTGCTTAAGAGAAAGAACTTGGGAAACCTCTGGGTGTTACTGTTGCGTGCCTTCAAGTTGTTTTGACTTACAGTGACCCTAGGGATGACCTTTCTTGGCAAGCTGTTCAGAGAAAGTTTGCCATTGCCTTCCCCCGAGGTTGAGAGCATGTGGCTTGCCCATAGCACCCCCCTAGAAGTAACTTTCCCAGGATGATTAAGGGGAGGCACTCACTGGTTCACTCCTTGAGCTGCCACCAAACAGTGAGGGGAAATAGGAGAAGGATTGGAACCACCACCTCCACTCATCTGCCCACTCCCTGTGGGGTTAGGTCCTCCAACCATGAGTGCCACAAAGACAGGTGTTCCTTGGAACTGTCTTTCTCACCTTCTCTGAGCAGGCAGGTGAGGTTTCTGGGCAGAAAGGGGAGGTGATACCACAAAAAGGAGCAGAAATCTTTTTTGTGGGACCCTCAATTCAGATCTTTACTTACCTTCTTCACCTCAGATAAATCAGCAGCTTATCTCTGTCTTTTCTTCTTCTACAATTAGCACCTGTAACTTCCTGGACCGTTTTTTTGCTTCCTTATCCTTGGCCCCACCTCACAATTGGAAATGCAAATAAGGCACCAGATGCTGGAGGACTTGATGGTTGGCGTCCTTCCAACTTCTCTGCATGCCCCTAGAAGTGCTCCTGTGTACAGTACGTAGATAGGTAGTGGTGGTGGTGGTAGGAATTCAGGTCTTTTTTTCCCCCCATTATTGCAGCTGTATGATTTGCAGTGCTGAATTTGTTTTTTACAGTTGCCAAACACATTGCAAGGAAAAGCTTTGCAGATAAGCTTTGCAAGGGAAAAAAATGTTGGTAACTGCTTCCCAGGCATGCCACTCCTTTGTTATTCACCTATTCCCCTCTCCCCCCCCCCCCCCCCCCAGGTACAAATGTGTTGTGTGCCTTTGAGTAATTCTTGACTTATGGCAACCCTAAAGAGAACCTGTCATGGGGTTTTCTTGGCAAGATTAGTTCAGAAGAAATTTGCCATTGCCTTCCTCTGAGGTTGAGAGTGTGCGACTTGCCCAAGGTTTCATGGCTGAGCTGGGAATTGACCCCTAGTCCCCCAGGGATTGAACCTTGGTCTCCAAAGTCGTAGTCCAATACAAGATCCGCTATGCCATGTTTGTGCAAATACTATGTACAAATACTAGGCTCAATTGTATCTGGAATCTGTAGCAAAATCCTTAAGTATATTTATTCAAAAGTAAGACCCACAGTTCTATGAAGGCTTATTTCCACATAAGACTGCATACAGCTTTGGTCTGAGACTCTGTCACAGTGCCTGCAATTGGACTTTATCACACAGGCAAAAAAGATGGGAACATAGTTGGATTCTTGTAACAATGAGACTCCACTCTCACCCAACTAATTTTCGGTTGTGGCAGGCCCATGGGTTTTGTTATCCCACCGCTGCCACCAAATTATGTCAAGACACTTTACTTGTAATCACTGTTCTAATTAACTTGTGTTCCTGCCACCTTCTTATGACTGCCACGTTATTCTTAAAATATGTTTTGAATGAGACTCTCACGAACATAGTATTAGGTTTCCTTCTCAAACCTATCTCTACGTTGGCCAACTAGGCTAATTAAATTCCACAGGTTGTCCCACTCCAGCAACTCTCTCTGAGTTCTGAATAATAATAATAATAATAATAATATAATTTATTTCTAGCCCGCCCCTCTGAACAGGCAATGGGGGTGGGTTACAACAAAAAGGTTAAAACAATATCAGTTAAAATGTCCCATCCCTTCCCTCACCGCCCCCCCCATAAAAAGAATTAAACCACTATGGTCCCCCGGGTTACGAAGGTAATCCGTTCCGGATTACCTTTCGTAACTCGGAAGCTTTCGTTTCCCGGGGGACCGCTAAATTCAACGGACCGCGCAGCCATTTAAAGGGGCCGCGCGGCTTTTTTCATTTCGTATCCCGGGGGATATTTCGTATCCCGGGGGATACGAAGCCGGTCCGCCGCCTTTCGGATCCCGGGGTTTTCGTAACCCAGGGGATTCGTAAGGCGGGGGAACACTGTATAATTAAAAACACAAAATAACACACATTACAGGAGTAAAAAGCAGCAACAGGGAAGCGGGCCTGAAAACACTGGAAAAAACACTGGAGAAGAACAGCTGGAGAGGCACTAAGGCCTAGGTTTGGAGCCGGGAAGTGTTCGCATTTTCTGGGAAGGCCTGCTGGAAGAGATGCGTCTTTAGAGCTTTTAAAAAGCTTTCTAAAGATGGAATGAGATGCATCTCATCCGGCAGGTCATTCCACACCCTAGGGGCAACTGCTGAAAAGGCCCTCTGGGAGGTCTGCACCAGCCTGGTCTTCATGGTCTGTAGCAGGTTCCTCCCAGAGGACTTGGAGTGTGCCGGGGGGAGGGGGGTCCATACGGGAAGAGGCGGTCCCTAAGATAGGATGGACCCAAGCCATGTAGGGCTTTAAAGGTCAAAACCAACATCTTGGATACTGGTAGGGAGCCCCTCACTAACCGTCCCTGTCTCTCTCTGGAACCCTTACTCCAACTGTCCTCTGGACGTGACAGATAGCTATCAGACCTTGTCACAGGGTTGTTTCCTTCCAACTTTAGCTCTCACATTCCCTAACCTCTGGACTGTCACTCAATCAAACCCTAACTGAAACCAAAACCCTATCTGGCCTTATCTGTCAGCAACGGAAAACTTTATATCCACCCAGCCAATATTCTGTTGGCTGTCGACAGCTGACTCTTGATTGACTGTTGCTAGCCTAGCCTACATCTGCCTGTTCTTCACAATGATCCTGTCAATACAGTGCAATAATGAGAAGATTATCACATGACATTGTGTGATATTGCAATTATCCTGTGATTGTAGCATGAATAAAGAGGAATTCTAGTGCCACTTTTTATTCATGGGATTTTCCAGCAAAGATCTCAGAACTGGGGAATACCATTGCCTGATATCCTAGAGACTAACGGGTGGTGACCAGAGATGCTAATGGATCAATGGTGTGATTCAGTACCAGGTAGTTTTGTGCAACTGCTTGATAATAGAGAAAATTACCCTGGCAGAGAAAACATACCACCTTCTGGAAAACAACAGCAACAAAAGATCTTGAGTATATGTAAGATTTACAAACTATTATGACACAAACATGTACAATTTATTATATTTATATCCCACCTTTCTCTCCAAATGGATACAACCCAGAATCCACTTAGTTACTCTGAATAGCTATATATACTCTGGGAGAGAAAAGAAGGAAAGATGTGCTTGAGGCTAAAAGGTCAAGTAATGCAAGAGGTTACTCCGGATGTTACACAATGTTATGCAGAGTGTATAATATAGAATCCAACTCAGTTAATAAGGTCAAATCAACATAGGTATGTTCTACTGCCTGCCACCTGCAACTAGGAGAGGAAGTGACAACAGGCCCAATACAGGGAATGGACATCTAAAGTGGAGCAATTGCTTTATGCAGTGAGACAAGGATTTCTGGGAGCTGCTTGGAAGATTTCAGTGTCAAATATGATATAAAGTAATGTAGTAGATGTACTGAAGTCTCTTACTGAAATCTTTATCTTTGAATATGGTGGTTTTTAAGTCTGCTACAGAATGCCGTCAAATTTCTGTGGTATCTTAAAGATTATATTAAAGAGAGCACAGTGAGGTGGTTTGAGTGTTAGACTAGGATTCCAGGACGCCAGGGTTCAGATTCCTGCTCAATCCTACTGGGTAACCTGAAGCAAGTCACACTCTCATAGCCTAGGAGGAAGGCAATGACAAATCTCTGAACAAATCTTGTCAAGTAAACCTTGTGATAGGGTTGCCACTAACCATAGTCAAATTGAAGGCACATAACAACATCAAACATTAAAATATGTATTATTATGGTGCAAGCTTTTGTGGGCTAGAGTCTGCTTCATCAAATTCATACACTGTTATCCTAAATTGTGTTGGCCCTGGATCCTTCCTACTGAAAAAAACATGGGATGCAGGAGAGAAAAATATGGGCGTAGGGGAGGAAACCTCCAGGAGGGCCGATTCTTCTTTAAAATATATTACAGCCCCCAACCCTGCATGCCATGTTTCATCTCTGAAAAGGGGTTTATATAAAATTAAAAATGGACTTCGAGCCATGTCTAGTTTCATTTTTAGGTGACTGGGGCCTACAGAAGATTCTAGAGAACAATAAAACTTGGCCATTTTTATTTAGGGTAAGTACAACTTCCTTTAGAACAAGTAAAGTCCCAGGAAGGAACTGCCAGTTTACAGAGCCACTATCTTACTGGTAGCAGAATTACGTTTCTGTTGGTTGGCAGTCATCCAGTCTGCTACTGCATCCTAGGCCCAGTCCAGGTTGAATATTGCTACATCATATGCAGATGTAACAGGAAAAAAAGAGCTAGATATCAGCTGTGTAGTGGGAACAATGTGCCCTAAATCCCTAAATGACTACACCAAGTAACTTCATGTAAAACAGGGATGGACAACATGTGATCCTACAGATGCCTTACCATCAGCTATGCTAGCTACAATGGATGGAAGTTGTAGTCTGACACAAGCTGGAGGGCCACAGTTTCCCCACCCTCATGTAGTTTTTAAATAGGACTAGGGCCTATGGTACCCCAGAGCCCAGTTGTTAAAAGGATCAAGATACAATTTCTCAGTGCCACTTTCGGTAGCCCATTCCTCATGTAAGAGCAGAAACAACCCAATATAGGCTCTCTTATCTGGACCTGACAGAGCCAGTCCAGGATGATGCCTTGACTGATGCATCATTTAGAAATCAAGATGGAAAAGTGTGGCAACCAGGATCTACAAGATGTTATTGGATAATCAAATATGATCACATACAAGATCTATTAGGAGTATGAGGAAAAGATATTAAGATTAATAAGGGAAAAAATCCAACAATGTGTACAAGAAATCAAAAATATTAAAAAATAAGGTTAGAGAACAACAGAGGAAAGTAGCAGGAACATGGTACAGAACACCACAAAAATTATCACATATAAAAATGTATCACCTGCTTGTTGGCATGGGTGCTAGAGCAAAGGGAGCTATATTCATATGTGGTGGGAGTGTTGCAAATTACAAAGATTTTGAAAGGAAATAGAACAAAAAATTAATAAAATAATAAGGAAAAAATTCAATCAAGCAGTCATATACATCCCTGACCACAAAAAAGGAGACACAAACGACTGCAGCATTTATAGGACCATAGGAGCATTAATTTCCCAAGCAAGCAAAATTATGCTCAAAATTCTGCAGGCTAGATTCCAATCATATATGGAGAGAGAACTGCCCGATGTCCAAGTGGGGTTCAGGAAAGAAAGAGGCACTAGGGACCACATCACAAATATATGATAGATAATGGAGTGAGGAATTAGCATGTGCTTCATAGCAAGGCCTTTGATTCCATAGACCATGAAAAGCTATGGAATACTCTTAAAGAAATGGAGGTGCCACTACATCTGATAGTCCTGACAAGGCTGCATCCTTTCACTTTACCTGTTCAATTTGTATGTGGAAAATGTACAAAGAGCAGGCATGGACACAGAAGAAGGAGTGAAGATAGGCGGAAGGAATATCAACAACCTAAGATTTGCAGACGAGACCATACTACTAGCAGAAAACATCACAGGCTTGGGACAATCACTAAAGAAATTTTAAAAAGTGCAAAGCCAGACCTAATGTTAAACTTAAAGAAAACAAAAATAATGACCACATAGGATTTACATAAATTAACCTAGATAAAGAAGAACTAGAAATAGTTAAAGATTTCCCGTATCTTGGATCAAACATTGATCAGAACGGAGACGTCAAGAAATTGGAAGAAGCTTAGGAATGGGAAGGGCAGCTATGAAATAACTAGACACAATTCTAAGGTATAAAGATATACAGGTGAACAATAAAGTTAGAATCGTTCAAGTCATTGTATTCCCTATTAGCATGTATGGCTGTGAAAGCTGGACAGTGAACAAAGGAGATAGGAAGAAAATGAATTCATTTGAGATATGGTGCTGGGGAAGGGTGCTGAGGATACCATGGACAGCTAAAAAGATAAACAAATGGGTCCTAGAACATGTCAAGGCAGAACTCTCCCTGGAAGCCTAAATTGAAGCTGTCATACTTTGGCCACATAATGAGAAGACATGATTCATTAGAAAAGACAATGATGCTGGGTAAAGTGGAGGGAAGTATCTGCATGCCAGATAAATAGACTCAATCAGGGAGGTCACGAGCCTGAGCCTGCAGGACCTGAGTGGGAAGGTAGAAGATAGGGGGGCTTGGAGATGTCTCATTCACAGGGTCGCCATGAGTCAAGATCGACTTGAAAGCAGCTAATGACAAACAACAAAAACCAATCATAAAGCTCTCTGTTTGATAGAGTAAATATACTATTGGCTTTTTACATCATATCATGCTTGTAAGTCCCTTGATCTAGATGAAACTTTGTTTATCTGCCTAGAATGAAATATTGTTCAAACAAAACACCATGACAAATGTGTGCAGGGGGAAAATCAATACAATAATACAAGATTTAAATACAAACTCTGCATCACAGCAGCATTTGCAGAAGTACCAAGAAAAGGGCATTAATGCAAATTAATCTCTAAATATCCATAACAAATTGATCTACCTCTCACTTTCTGAATTCTCTTGCTGCCAGCATAAAACTTTTGGTAATTTGATCCCTTAGGATATACTGTGTTGCTATGATGTGTTTATAGTTTCTCGAACCATAAATACATATGGCTCTTAACTTCATCATTACATACCATCCAACCATTCTGATTTAAAAGGCCAGCCCCAATTAATCCTCGGTCATCCCACTTGTTCAGTTTCTTTTAAAATGTCCCAGTTTCTCTCTCCTCATGTACTTCTTCCTTTGTCTTTGTCTTAATTCAATTGCTGTATACTGAGTTAAAAATGCAAATGTAGTTTGCTCTCAGTTAACAGAGGAGGCCGCAGATTAGGATCAGCCAAAAGCAAACTGCTACAGCCTCTACCAGCTTGTGCATTCTTTCTCATAGTGTTTGCCATTTTGACCACACTCTGATGTTGTTTGGCCATACAGTGCCAGTTTTTGTCTGTGTAATGCTGGAGTTGGAATTAATTTCTATTCAAAATTATAATCTGTATCAACTGTTTGCACATACTGTATTGTCTGCTTGTGATAGTGCTCCTTATAGATCACATGCTGCCTCCTGCTGGTAGAAAGTAGATATTTACATATTTTAAAACTAAAAACTAAAACTAAATGCATCTGAGGAAGTAGATTGAAGTGCACAGAAAGCTCATGCTGCCAACTTCTTTCTTCCAGTTAGTTTCAAAGCTGCTAGAAGAGCTGGCTACATATTTTAAAGGATATTCAACTAAGCCTAAAACTGCAGTCTTATGCACACAATCAGGAATCATGTATTATTAAATTAATTGTGTCTTACTTTTGAGTAAATGGCCACAGTGCTTTTATTCCATATGGTTTTGTAGGGAGTGAGCATTTCAACTCTCCTTCCATATCTTCAATGTATGATCTCCTGTTCAGAAAAAGATGAGACAATATATGAAGACTCTGTGCAAATGGAGAGGAAGATATTTTAGCAATCCAGCTATCAATAGTAGGAGCAGATTTTAGTGCTTATCAACTGCCATTGCTGTCCCTCGTCCCACTATATTTGCACTGAATTCCAGCTTACAATTGTCACATTTAGCCTCATCTGAGAGGGAGGATGCTTCGCCCCCTCCATTGTGCTAAGAGTCCACACCTGGACTTTGTAATTTTGTGTGAATTTGTCCCCCCCCCCTTCTGTCCTAACTCACTTTTCTTTCATATTATTTATTTTCTTGTGACATGTCTATCTTGTAAACCTGCATACAGGGACTGTTATACCTCTGACCTTATGTTAGGTGCCTTTCAGGTGAAGTCAATGGTAAAAATACTATCAATTAACCAATGGGTGGCAGTCTGATTTCTTGTGGAATTCAATCTACTGCATTCATTGAGTCTTATTCTAAGATACGTGTGCCTGTAGGAAGGATGGTGTTAGTTAAAGAGAGTAGGATCATGAGTGAAACAAAGCTCTGGATTGAACTTTAGTACATAGGGCTGTCCTTTGGATTTCTGATTTGTTTTTCTCTCAAGAACATAAAGATAGTCTTACTGAATTATACTCAAAGTCAACCTAGTCCATTATTTTCTTCTCCAGCAGTGGCCAGTCAATTGCTTCCAGAAAGCTCAGAAGCAGCACAATGCCTGAAGAGAGCTGCCACCCCCTCTTGTTTCTTATAGTCAGCTGAGTATTGCTTCTAAACCTGAAGGTTTTAGCCAGGCTGTAACAAATAACAACCACTGAAAGACGTGGAAATTACATGGCTCTTTAGATTTTGTTGGACTGCAACTCTCAGCATTCCTCAGCATTAGCTATGTAGGCTAGGGCTGCTGTGAATTGCAGTCTGGCATCATCATTTTGTGTAGATCATGAGAAACTATGGCTCATTCTTAGGGAAATGAGTATGCCACAACATTCAATTTAAACATCTGGGAGTCAGAAACCCTTGCCTATCTAAAGTCCATGAGCTATTGCCTGGTGGTCTGTGGCAAGCTCCTAGGAAAGAGAGAAACAGTTGCAAACAATGGGCACAAATATGTTGCCAGTCTCTGGTGCATTTGGGGGAAAAGACCCTGCTGGCCTCTGACATCAACAGCTTAAGAAGCACTGATCTACAGATTCCACTAGATTTATATCTACCGTGTGCCCCCTTCTGTTGTAGATAATACTCACTGCATTTCAGTTTCGGTGGGTCTACTTTGTACATAACTCCATGTTTTATGTACAAAGGGTGCATAGGGGCAAGAAGTATAAATGCTTCCCTGCAGGACGTATGTGGAATTTGTTCTAAAGGCAAGTTCCATCAGCTTCTTTACCCACCTTTTGCTTACCATGTTCTCTGCCCCACAAAGCCCCTTACAGTGCTGCCATAAGAGATGAGGTGAGATGTTCGACCCTGGGAGCAGTGAAAAAAGAGCACTGTCCAAGGTATCTGAGATGACAGTGAGGTGTTGCAGGAGTGGTTAGAGAGATATTGTGATAGGAGCCAGTGTGGAAATGAAAAAAACAAGAGGCAGAGGGTGCACCAGACAGAGCTATCCCAGGACTCCCTTTGACTAGCAGCCAGGACCACTGTGCACCTGCACAAAGATCTCTCCTTGGGGCAGAATTGGACCAGGAGGACCAGCTGTTTTCTTCCTGTTCTAAACATCTCTAATTTAGAAACTTACAAGGGGGAGATAAATCGCTCTGTTGTAATCCCTTCAGGATTTACAATACACACAAACACACACATCATATATGCGTCTATTCAAAAATAAGTCCAGTGAGTTCAGTGTTAAGAAAGTTAATTTCTGGTTTAATCTGTTTTTAGTGCTTAGTATGCTTTTATGATTGGGATAAGAGATTTTTTAAGTATTTCTCTTTTTTGGTATTTTTTATTTTTTTATTTTTAAGTATTTTTCTTTTAACTGTATTTTGCTTTTACTGTTGTAATCCACTTGGATTCCCTGAGATTAAGCGGAATATAAAAAATAAAATTACATTATTAATGGGATTTACTCAAGATGCTGCAGCTGTGAAAAGTAATTCTAAGATTTTAAAATAAGTATCTCCAAGGCATTTAGGGGAAGATGACAGAGGTAATATTGATATTTATAGTCTGTTGAGCTAAATTGAAAGGATTCAATAGATGGGCAATACTTTGGTGCCAGGCAGAGACCTTTTAAAAACTTTCTCCAGGTTTTTTTTTTATCATTGGTATATTGCTTTGTGCCACCTGTAGTTTGTTTTTCACTACATTGCTTGCTTTCCTGCTGCTTTTATGTTGTATTATTTCAGTCTATTGTTTTCCAGTTTTGCTTTGTTGTAATTTTAACATTCTGTAAGCTGTTGAAAAACAAGGTACAGAAAATACATACATACAATAGTTATAACCACAAAATTCTTATTACTATAAAATGCTAATTCAGATCATTTTTTCCCTTCCTCCTCTTCCTCTTGCTGAGTCATTTATATCTGTTTCATATTGGAAAAGTTTTTCTGCCAATTATGATAGCTAGAAATCAAAGTCCAGAAATCAGAGTGTGCTGGCTGGGGGATGCTGGGAGCTATAGTCAACAAAGAATTTTTCCAAGCTCTTCTAAAAGTGTTATTTTAGATGCCATCGCATATGTCATGTTTAAATTGCAGGGCTATAATGCTAGACATGGATATGCAAGTACACTGTGCATGGGTACCTTCAAGCATAAATTAATAACTTGATTTATTATGGAGTGCTATGTTTAGTGGCTATAGGGCAAGTCATCCTCTTGACATGGAACAGTTTCCTTCTCAATTACACAGTTCACAGCTTCAAGGTGGCAATTGATATTGGAGGAGATATTATTCCTGGCACTGCATACTGCTTTTCCAGCAACTTCGTGTTCTGCATGTGGCACTGTGAATCAAGGAGCAAGATAAGGATCTTACATCTGGTGCTGCAGGTGTAAATGTTACTTCAGAGATAATTCTGAATATTTACAGGGAGAACCAGGACCAAGAGTTTTTCACATTCAGTTCAAGTAGATATACCATATGGTCAAACCATGTAGGTAAAAGAGTTTTTCCACCCCTGTGTTCAAAGTTTGGAGAAGTTACTCTTGGGTCTGTAATTCTCAGAAACCCCCCTTGGCCATGCCATCTGAGGGATCTGGGGAGTTGCAGTTCCAAAGGCTGGGAGCCAGAAATTCTGGAAATCAGGGTTCGATTCCTCACTTGAGCATAAAAATCTACTGGGTGACCTCGGGCAAGTAACATTCTCTCAGCCTCAGAGGATGAAGAAACATGCCAAGAAAACCCTATGATAAGTTTGCCTTAGGGTCACCATAAATAAAAAGTGACTTGTCCTAGTTTTCCAATTTCTGTTCTCTCACACCAATTACTGGCCCAAACGTTTTAAATCCTTAAAGACATATAAAAACTATAGTGTGTTTAAAATGCTGGCAGCATTTCCTGGGCATAAGCAAAAGGACCAGCTAGATGCAAACTGGCAGAAGGAGGGAGCTTTGTAATAATCAGACAATAATCAGACCCAAGGAAAGTGGGTATCTATGATGCTGAACAGATTTACAAGCTCCACAAAATTCCTATTAAATACATTAATACTATAAATACTATTACAAATACATCTCTGGTCTCCAGAATACCTAGATGAACAGATACCAGATACAGGGCATAGAATCTAATGGAAAATTATAACTTTTGCATAATTAATATACATACACATGATACTACTCTTCCTTGCTGTAAATGTAAACAAGGGAACTGGAAACATAAGACACCTAAAGAAAAGGAATGCAAACAAAACACTCTTTTCATATAAGGTAAGCTATAAATACTTAAATAAAGGACATTGATCAGTGTTCTAGTTTACATAACACTTTGGACAAGGACATGTCCCAAGTTTTCATCAGCTTCAGAGAAATTATGCTTGGGCAGAGGTACCATACCTGTGTACCAGGTGTCAGTCTCAGATTGGTCATTTACTCAGCAACTGTCGCTCTTCCTGAGTCCCTTCCCCTACAACATGGGGTAGCAATACTAAAGGACAAGAGTACATGTGACATGATCAAGGCCAAAGCATAAAATCTGAGGGATTTAACACATCCATGTAAAGGTATCAACTAAAATCCCTAGTCTGGCACAGCTAGTTCCAGTGGGGATTTATCTCCCGAGACAAATACTGTATCCTGTACAAACAACTTTTGCTAGACTAGTCAGACTGTATCTTGCTCTGCTTTTCTAACATTATCTTTCATTAACTACAGCAAATTTCATGAGATCCAACAAAAGCTATACACGTTATACAAAAACAGGAATAGAAAGCTGCGATAAAAAAATCCTCATGTCTGATATAGAATACAGCTTCAGTGTTCAGCTCATAGGACAAGGCCAGTGCCAAATGGTTGTGGAGGGTTGAGTAAAAACCCTTTGCTTACCCCATAATGGTTGAACTCTTCCTCTTAAGCATAGTAAATATTCTCTGAGCACAACAATATGCTGTTATGAATACAGCAAGGATGCTGTGTTGGTTGCACACACAGTATGGAAAGGGGAATATAATTTTTGCATTTAAACATGCCTTCTAGCAGAAACAATGTCATCTTTAGAACAACATTCTAGTTGGACATAATGTTCTCAATACCCTCCACTTGCTGCGGTAGGATAATGTAATATTATCAGCTCCTTTGCATCTTATCTTCTAATTTTCCACCAGAACCAAATCCCTGATTGCTACAATTATGTATTAATGGCTTGCTAAGACTAGTCTTGAAGAAGTAGCCAGATAGTGAGATGCTTACTAGCTAGTTTTACTGTCTTTGAGAAGGAAGATTTGTAAAATTAGGTTTGCACCTTAGAAGGGCAAGGTAGGTATAAGAAAAGAATGAAAAAAAAATCTGAAAGCACACTGGTGATTTAAAATGTACACCTGCTACTAGTTTTGAGTATCACGTTATAACTAGGTTTCTGCCCATTTTGGACTGAGTACCATTCTTCTGACAGGGGGTACGAGGGAGTATCCAAAAGTTTTAATGATCACCTTTTTAAAAAAATTGACAGAAAGTTTGTTTTGATTTGTAGTTGTTAACTTATCTCTATGTAGTCACTATCTAGATTTATACATTTTTTTCCAGCATATCTTGACCCTCTGAATACCTGATATTGTAGAAGTCTGCAGATTGCGCCTTACGGGGTGGGGGGGTTATCGTAAAGTAATAATTATCACCTGGAAGTTATTATGGCATATTGATGAAATTTTGTCAGTGTCATCATTGGTCCCTAAGTACACATTGCTGAGAAAATCAGCTCCATGCGTCCTTTATTTTTGTGACTGGCTGCGCCAGAAGTGACTAAAGTGTCCAATCCTCATCAGGCACAATCTGCAGGCTTCTACATTATCAGGTACTTGGAGGGTCAAGATACGCTGGGAAAAATGTATAAATCTAGATAGTGACTACATAGAGATAAGTTAACAACTACAAATCAAAACAAACTTTCTGTCAGTTTTTTAAAAAGGTGATCATTAAAACTTTTGGATATTCCCTCTTAGTCCATCTTAGTTCTTAGAAAATTTATTTCACCTTTTCTTCTTTTGTTAAGCATACGGCCAATTCTCAGAAGCAACCGGCAGGGCACAGATGGGGAGTTAATGTGGAGTGGTCCCATGATCTTGTCACAATTGCCTTCATCATTATCTCAGCTTTCAAGTTAGCCCATCTTTATTGTATCCATATTGCAGTTGTACAATGTATGTAAGAGAGCCAATGTAGTAGTTTGAGTGTTGGAGTAGTACGCTGGGAGACCATGGTTCAAATCATTACTTAACCATGGAAACCCATTGGATGGCTCTGAGCAAGTGACACTCTCATCTCAGAAGAAGGCAATGGCAAACCCCTTCTAAACAAATATTGCCAAAAAAAACCCATAATAGCTTTGACTTAGGTTTGCCAAAAGTTGGAAGTGGCTTGAAGGCACACAACAGTGTGTGCAACACAAGCATGGCAGGGCATGGAGCTGTCTCACAGTTACTACTCACTGTAGAACTTTGCATGAATCCATGCAATTTGTATTCTTCAAATAAGGCTTATATACAGGTTCCTTTTCTGAGTACCTTCTAAGGTCTGAGCGGGACAGGTGGACTTGGTTTATGTCAACTGCCACTGAAACAATGGTCTTAAACTTAATGCCATTTCTTATAGAGTACATATAATTTCATACTTATTTCTTCTTCTTTTTAGACCTCCACCTTTTTCCTTTCTTTCAATGGTTGGTAAGAAACTTTTTTTTTTAAATGGAGGGCACCATGTGATTCACAATTTCAATCACTGTGAATTTATGAACTATTTATCAAATTCACTGAAGGGATGCAAAGTGATTATCCCATCTTATATTGTTTGATTCAAGCAAATATGATAAATAGCACTGACACAAATAATTCAGTAGCTAATGTGGAGCAAAACACAGGCAGAACAATGAAACTATTCAAACTCCTGCTGAGGATACCTATCTTTTTCTATACATTTATAATGTTTCTCAGTTAAATACCATGTTTTTCTATTTCTCCCTTGCAGAGCTTCAGCATTTACTTTTAAGAAAAATAAATCTAATGGCATGCTGAAAGCATCCATAACTGAGCAGGAGTAAGATTATGTTCTTGGTCTCAACATGTCTTTATATTTATTCTTTTAAAAAGATTCTAAAGTTTACTGCTTTATATTAATAGGAAAGCTAGTTAGGGTGGATCAGGGTGTACAAACATAGTACTCCAGATTTTATTTTTAATAACTCCCATCAGTCCTGTCCAGCATAGCCAATATTGGGAATTATAGTACAAAAACATCTGGCAGGCCACAGATGTTCAGTCTTGGTGTATATGTTGTGTCTGATATTGCTATGATAATGAGTGAAAGCTTACAGTTTTTGCAGAACCTTGCTAAACAGTTGACAGTGATGAGTGTTGACCTTATATAGGTATGTACAGTTTATGATTGTTTAAGCTAAATAAAGCCCTCCACATGTGTATCTATGCCTGCAAGGTACATAAGAAATCCCTCATTTTCCAGTTCCAGGAAGTCACCAGAGACAGCCGGATATCATGTGTTATGTGAAATTTGCCATGATTTTGGGTGTGCATGTTTCTCTTTTATGGACCTATGTGGAGCTGTAGATGAGAGCCACTGTGGCAGCCATAGAGCAAGGTGGAGAGACCATGTAGGCACATCATTGAAAGAAAGATCCAAGCAGAGAGAGAGGAGTTGCAATCAGGAAACATCCACACCTTCCCCAGCAGATTTATGTCCCCTAGGATGTTTTCTGGCAGGTTTCAAAGAGACAACAATTAACAACCCAAAATCTAGCCTTCGCTTCAGAGTTCTATTTAAGGAACTAAAATCTTTTGGAGTGTAAAGAGGGGCTTTAAGTCTCTCTGAACCTTCTACTAGTCTTCCTCATGCTGCCCCCTCCCCCATGCCACTACGCTGAGCAGCTGAATAAGAATCTCCATCATGGAAGGAGCACCACGCTATGGTAACTACAGTCGTCCCTCCTAACTCCCAGATCTGGGATCCACGACCTGCAATACTCACGGAAGGCCAACCTCCATTATTTCCAAAGAGGCACACCCCCACAGCATATGCCCCATATGCACTTGCAGGCACAGATCCCATTCAAGCCTATGGGGCTTGGAGATGTGCAAGCTTCCATTTTTGCACATGCAGGAAGAAGACAACTATGTATACCAGTGAAGTATTTCTTAGCAAATCCCTAGCCCTTGTGAGTAGGTATGTGTGTGTTTGAATGACTGGCTGATTTTCCTCTAACTATCCAAGTGTGTGTATGTGTGTGTTTGCATGACTGATTGATTTCCCCTAAATAAAAGTACAATTCATTGTAAAAATTTTGTCTCTGTTAATTCTCTATTGCATCAACCTTTGTATAAACAGGGATAAGATCCTGGAGTTAATTAATTGAGCTAATTAAAATTCCCCAAGGTAAAGGTTAGGTAATACAGGACCTTGTTACAGAGCTAGTATGGCTATATTTGTCACCATCTTTATGGGTCACAATCTGTATGGGTTTGACTAGAGCTTGCAAAAAGTTATTTCTGGGGGACTAGCATTCCCATATCTTCCAGTCAGCATGGCCACTAGTCATGCTGACAGATAATGTTTAGGAGTGGTGGTGTGAAAAAGTCGTTTTTTTTTCCCTCAAAGATGGGGAGGGAAGCTAAGAAAACACTAGGCAGGATCCTAAAGAGCAGAGATACACAAATGAACACTAAAGTTAGAATTGTCCCAGCTATCATATTCCCCATCACTACATATGGATGTGAAAGTTGAATAGTGAAGAAAGTGGACAGGATACTTGTCTAGTTGATGCTCTTTATCAACGCATTGGAGATATGGTGCTGGAAAAGAGTGCTGAAAATACCATGGACAGCTAAAAGGACAAGTCATTGAGTCCTTGAACAGATCAAGCCTGAAGTCTCTTTGGAAACTAAGATAATAGAACTGAGGGTATTTTCATTGGCCATATCATGAGAAGACACAACTCATTAGAAAAGACAATAATGCTAGGATTGGTAGAAGGAAGTAGAAAGAGAGGATGACCACATGCCAGATAGGTAGATTCAGTCAGAGAGAACATGCCATGGATTTGCAGAAACTAAGCAGAGCAGTGGAGCATATGGGGTCACTCTTGGAGATGTCTCGCCCACAGGGTCACCATGAGTTGGGGCCAGCTAGAGGGTCGTTAACAACAACAGGGTTGGCCTTGTCTCCAACCAGTGCAGTTCAAGTTCTGTATTAAAAACATAGCTTAGGATGTTGCATTATACCAAGTCAGAGTCACTAGCCCATTTAGCTGTGTTTCATCTTTCTTTATGATTTAAGCCAGAGCTCATTCCTAGTTCTATCCAGAGATGCTGGGGGATGAAACTTTGGAACTTTTTTTTAATGCAATATTGTACCACTATCTATGCTCCTTGCTTATAACTTATAATTTACATAACAGTCACAGCTAAGACTGGCATCTTTCAAAACTGAATAGATCTGTGCCTGTGTGTGTATATGTGCCTTCAAGTCGCCTGTCAGTTTATGGTAACCATATTAATTTTATAGGGTTCTCTTAGACGAGGAAAGCTCAGAGATGGTTTGCTCAGTTTCTTCCTCTGAAATGTAGGGGCTATGCACACCGGTCAAAAGGCTGGTCTGGGGGCGGAGTCGAGGTGTGGCATCCACATGATGACCTGACTCTGTGCCCAGGGTGGCATGATGCTGCGTGCTGCTCCACATGGCATGCGGTGTCATGACGCTTCTCTGGTGCTGCATCCATACCACAAAGCACCAAAGGAGTGCCTTAAAGCTGTGGTGGCATGGCTATTGCAGCAGCATAATTGGTAACAAAGAGATGCAAAACAAGAGATGCAAAACAATATCTGCAATAATGTTCATGCTCAATCTCTGAGGAGTGACAATTAAACACTGCTATAATCAGATAGTGACACAAGAGGGCAGCAAAGTGCATGCCATGGGAAAGCTATCTGACATTGGAATTCAAAGGGAATCCAAGGAAACAGCTGTGTAAGCAGAGCCTTTCCTTAAGCCCAGTTGTTGTTGTTAAATGTCATCAAATTGACTTCAACTTATGCTGACCCCTATGAATGAGAGACCTTCAAGTCATCTGGTCATCAACAGTCCCCTCAGGACTTAAAACTTAGAGCTGTCACTTTGTTCTGCACTATTCTGCAACACACAGTCTTCTTTTCCCATTATTGTCTTAATAATAAGACAACAACAACAACAACAACAACAATTAAAAATATATTTCTAGCCCGCCTGATTGCTTGTTCAGAGGGGTGGGCTAGAAATAAATTTTATTACTATTATTACTATTATTATTATTATTATTTTCTAGTGAGTCATGTCTTTTCATGATATGTTTAAAATATGTCTTAGTTTACTGATCTTGGTTTCCAGGGACAGTCAGACCTGATTTGCTCTAGGACCCATTTATTTGTCTTTATATTAGATCAGGGTATCTGCAGAACTCTCCTCCAGCATCACATCTCAAATGAAGCGATCATCTTCCTATCAGCCTTCCTCCCTGTCCAGCTTTTGCAACCAAACAAAACTGGAAATACAATGGCATGAACACTCCTAATTTTAGTATTCAGTGATATATCATAACACTTGGGTAATCACGTCTAATTCCTTCATTGCTGCCCTCCCTCAAGTCCTAGTCTTCTTCTCATTTTTTGACTGCCTGATATCAAGATTAAAATTGCTATTCATACATCTACGCAGCAGTAAACCTGAGTTCACAACTGGGTTTACTAGGAGTCACAGCCAACACTGGCCTGAATCCTGTTGGTTATCCCAACTAGAGCAGAGCTGTTGAATCTGTTGAACAGTGAATCATCAAATAGGCAAATCCCATTGATTCAATGGTTTTACTCTTTTGGGGGCTTAGAAAAGTATTTGAGCCTCTGAATGGTGCTGCACGATATGTACCTTGTGCAGTTCAGGCTTCACATTTTAGTTGTTGTTGTTAAACACCCTTGAGTTGATACTGACCTATGGCAACTCTGCTTAGGCACATCTTTAAATCATTTTGGGGAGGTAACTAAGAAAGACAATGACAAAAGTTTCCCCAACTATGGACTCAACATCAACTTTTCAAAGCTGTCATAAAGGAAAGAAAAACTAAAGGTTTTCCTTGCGGTGGCTGCTCAGAAGGCATCCAGAGAAGAAACCCAACTGGCTCAGTGGGGTCTCCAAAATTTCCCTAAAAGTCTTCTGGGTTTGTTTCCTGCTATCACTATATTAACCCGTCACTTTTTTTCCCCCACAGCCATCATTGCAGTATTATTTATTATCAGTAATTAAATAAACAAGGCTAGAAAAGTTATTTTGGGGGACTATAGATCCCAAAATTCAAAAAAGGCCACTGTGGAGCAGAAAAGTGATGTTTTCAAGCTTTTCATTAGAGAAGCCAGCATCTAAATCGTTCCTATGACCTTCTTAGTGCCTGTGTCACAGATGTAACTGATGCAACCAAAGCAGATCCTGTGACTGGTGTCATGCAGATGTAACTGATGTAGGCTGAGCAGATCCTCTGATAGCATCAACATGTAACATTTCTTGGACAACGTCCAGCTCAAATGTGGTTTTGTCAGAGATAATTTATTCAATTTGTTCTGTCTTCCTTTACCATTCTCCTGTCTTAGATCAACATGTACTTTGGACAACTATAATACAGAGTAGGCTAGGACCATAGCCATACCACTAGGCTGAGTCAAGGTAGATGCTTGGGGTAGTGGGGGAAGAAGAAGTGGCAGCCTCCCAGCTGTTTTTCCTGTGCCATGCAGCCTGTTTTGCATCCTCTAAACCAAGGGTGGGTAACCTATGGCCGTCCAGGTTCTGATGTTTGTTGGAGCAAACACCAGGAAAACTTGTGTAATCATCTTTGTAAGATATTTGGGTATTTTACAGGTAAGAATTTTAGGCTTAGATAACAATTTGAGTCATAAGTCATAGAATCAATAAGAACCTTAGAGTCTTGGCCACACCATTAAGCTCATCGTCTTTGTCTTGGCCACACCATTAGGCTCATCGCTAGAGGCTAGATTTCATCTATAAGAACCCTTAGATTTGCCCACTTGCGGTGCTATTACCAGAAAGCCCGGTTCGCGCTAGACTGGACTCTGATTTTAGCTCCCTCTGCCATCTCTCCCTCATATTTTGGCGGCCATGTTCATTCTACCATCCACGTCTCCATCAGACCCTCGGAAAACCTTTCGGAAGTAAGTATCTCCCATAGTGGTGCCTCTCTCAACCTATCTCCACATTTCCCTCCTTTACTTTCCTCAAGCATTGAATATGTGTATATGTGTGTGTGCCTTTTTGCTGTGTGAGTTTTCCCTTTTAATAAATATTTAGACTTTAATTGAAGAAGCCAATTTCCGCATCATCTCTTAAGGGATTATATGGTCCTTCAGTATACACTAAGGGACATGGTCTTGTGAGGGCGTTGTTAACCCTCCCTCTCGGCAATGTGAGATAGGTAAAAAATCCCCCTAATTAGAGACTTCCTAACACGTCCATATGACGCATGCCCTGACTCCGCCCCCATGATGGCATGGTGCCATGCGAGGCACCACATGGTGCACGGTGTCATGGCGCTCCTCTGGTGCAGTGTCCACATGATGCAGCTCCAAAGGAGTGCTGTAAAGCTGTGGTGCTGGTATCACAGTGCCCTTTCCAGGGTGCAAAAAGGAGCTGCTTTTTGTGGCTCCTTTTTGTGCCCTGGAAAAGCCAGATCAGGGCTGCAGTGTGTAGTTGCCACAGCCTTGATCTGATGAAGAGGGAGGCAGCTGCAAGCCACCCTTTCAGGGGAGGTCTGCACAGCCCCTTAATCTGGATTTGAGCAGGAAATCTGGATATTTGCTTGTGTTTATGAACTGTGCTCCATAGCAATATTGGTATGGGGCCAAAGACAGGTGAAATTTTTGGTGGGTGAGACTGTTTGGGTCTGGCAAGCATGGTGTGTGTTGCCATGTTTATCTACTGCAGCATATGTCCAACCATGAGATCAGCCATGGTCTTGGCTCTACATGAAGGCTGCACTATTCTGGAACAACCAAGCTCTCATATGGATGGACTGTGGCTTCTATTTTCTGCCATCATGATTCCATGATTTAAATGTTCTCATTCTTACTCCCACTCACATTCACACACCCTACGGTTGCCCAATTGTTCCTTCTTTCATTTTCTCAGGTATTTTCTTATCATGAAGCTCACTGTATATGCATGATTGTGTAAAATTTAAATTATGATAAAGGAAAAAATACAACCATGTCATAAAAACGATGGTTGCACTTGTTTCTTTTATATTGAAATTTCTAATCATCATGATTATTGAGGCTGAACCTGAGCTATTGGTGCATCTTTTTGCAGCATTCTGAGCAGATATGGGAAATTCCACTTCAAATTGGTGAAATACAAGCATATCTGTATTAGAAGTTTACAGTGGTTCAGCTCTCATTTTAAGCAGATTTAACCAACAGATTACAGTCAGGCCTCCACATTTGTGGCTTTGACTTTAGCAGATTTGATTATTCACAGATTTTAGGAATATGTTCTCTCTATGAATTTCTAGATCCTCCAGTGCCACTCTGCTGGACACTGACCATATAGTTGCAATAGAGGACATAGAGATTTCTAGAGAAAACACTTCTTTAAGCATGCATAGTTCCTTAGCATGATTCTGTGGTGCATGTTGGCCACAGAGTTGCATTGGAGAACATAGAGATTCCTAGGAGTTTATCAGACGGGAGAATTTCTCTTTATTTCAAATGGAGCCAATTGGAGCCAATTCAAATTCACGTGAATTCGCTAGTTTATCAAATTTACGTGAATTCAAATTGAATTCGGAATGCACTTCCCATTACCTGAAAATGACCCCCCATTGCCCGAAATTGCGTGAGATGCTTTAATATGAAATAACGTAAAACCCATGATTGCGTTTGGATTACCATTAGATTATACTTCCAATTTCCGTTGTCTGATAAACTCACTAGAAAGAGGATCTCTCAGGTAAAAAAAAAAAAACACCTGTTTATTTTATTTGCAGATTTTCCACTTTCCCTAGCCCCAAGGAACATGGAGGATCCACTGTACTTTGTTTATATTTGGCATGTCTGAGAATTGGCAGAGGAGAATCCAGCTAGAAAGAGTGTACAGTGTTCAGTATGAAGCAGTGTCTGGGGGAGTTACTTTTTCAACTCTAGCTCCCAAAATCCCCTAGCAGTCAGTGCTGTTGACTGGGGATTTCTGATAATTGTAGTAAAAACAAAAATAAAAACATTTTCCCTAGATCATGAGAAATTTCAAACAATACTTCTGGAAGACGGAGTTATTTTTTTTTTACTTCTATCCTCTATCTTTTCTGCCTCCCTTCTCTATTTTGAGATTGTTAACAAAAAAGAAAAAAAAGAAGAAGCTGATTAGGAAATGATTCACTAGTACTTTCAAGATGGAAAAAGGTACATAGGTACAAGGTGCCTTCATGAGGATTCTGTTGGGGTGTTGAAAAAGATCACAGCAGAGTCATGGAAGTATGACAACAAAAATATGCTTTACTTAGCAGATTCAAAAATCATTCAAAGCAAAATACATAGCATTATGGCTAAGCACAAAAGATGCAAAAAAAATAAATATAGCATAGCTTCTTGCATATCAGCATACAAACCCAGTATGGATATCACTACAATTCCCAGCAGCATGGAGAGCACACATAACCTAATATGCTCCCAAACTTCAAGACGACTCTTGCAGCAATTATAGTCTCCTGATTGACTATCCACAATCACCTGGCCTGATTGGCCAATTGCTCCACTAATCAACAATGCAGACTTACCTTAACATGGTTACACCTGCCATTTGCTACACCTTCATCCCATCACAACTTACAATGCAAACTGGCATACCCTGACAGACTCAGCCGATTCAGCTATCAAATATGGTACCTCTCCTTCTTTGGTTGTTTCTGACATTAAAAATTAAACCTGTTAAATTCTGCACCCCTAACAGACATGTCATTTAGGCAAAATTGGTTTTTGTATGGTATCTAGTGCTGTAATTAGTTCTAGCTTTTCTATTCATTTGGAGCTGGATGGTTTTCAGTGGCAGAGGGTAGACTTACATTCCAGATTTATCTGTTCAGTGGAGCAAATACATGGAAACTATACAACTGAGGCTATCATGCAGTAGTAGCTACCATTTCCTCTCTGTTTTATGTGGATAGCATCAATTACAAGTTGGATATTTGCAAAGCAAAACAGTACAATCAGATGCATGGCCCTTAACAGCTGCAAATTTCCAACATTTTGAGTGAACATGGAAAGCTCTTAATACAACATGTTAAACTGAAAGGTTAATCACTTATTGAATTTTAATACATTTTGGGAAGGCTATGACTGCAACTTCCTAATTAGGCAAACCTGAAACTGAAGATGAGATATTCAATGGAAAAAGGAAGAAATCTCTTCAGCAAGAGATGATTGAAAACTTGAGGAAAGCTGAGTTAGGGACCCTCCTGCTAGAAAGAAATAGCTATAACTAAGGAGACAATCACATGGGGAAAATCAGGGGATTAAAAAGCACTTTCCTGGAAAAGTCACATGATCATGGCAAAGATTTTTCAGAAGACAACATGATCTAAGAGGATTTATCCCAGGAAGAACCAGGAATGCTCCAGCAACAAAGCATTCACAGGATTTCTCCATGAATGGTTTGTTGCTGGAGTATTTCTGGTTCTTCCAGGGATAAGTCCTCTCAGATCGTGATGTGTGTAAAAATCTTCAATGTGATTGTGCTACTTTCTCAGGAAAATTCCTTTTTAATCCCCTGATTTCCCCCTGTGTGATAGTCTTCTTGGAATTAAATAATTTCAAAAAAGAGATTGAGGTCCAAAACACACTGCAGAAATAATCCAGTCTGAGACCACTTTAACTGGCCCAGCACAATGCTAGGGAATTCTGGGAACTGTAGTTTTGAGAGACATTTAGCCTTCTCTGTCAGAATTCTGGTGCCATAATAAGCTACAGCTCCCAGGATTCCCTAGCACTGAGCCAGGGCAGTTAAAGTGGTCTCAAACTGGATTATTTCTACAATGTATTTTTTACTTTAGGTGGTATGCACAATCATCTCTACAAGTGAAAAGACAGAAGTGATATGACAGAACAAGATGGGGATTTAAAAAAACAAAAGAATGAATGAACAAGTCACAATGATGTCAAAATTGACCCACATATTACAGAATTTAAGAAAGCATTTTTATCCCTTTGTGGGTCTGAAGTAATGATTTACATCAGGACAGAAGAGTTGTGGGATCAGATAGGTCAAACATTTAGACAAATTTTTATGAGTGAGAAAGTTAGGGTGAATGTCTGTGTAAATACATTAAGGTCTCTGTATGGCCTGGGTAATTAATTAATCACGCGTTTACCCAGAATCTTGGGCCACAAAAATTTTCCTGTCCCTGAAATTGTTGTTGTGTACCTTCAACTTATGGCAACCTTAGGCTTTCTTTGTTGGCGGTGGTCATCCCTTTGCATTCTTCTGAGAATGAATAGGTCTGTCTTGCCAAAGGTCACCCAGTGCTCATGGCTAAGCAGGAATTTGAACCTTGGTCTCTTGCCCAGGTGGCAGCAGCAACTCTCCAATGACAATGTACAGTGCCCTTTAGTGCTTGTGCCTCAAAGAAGATAGTGCACGAAACCTGAAATAACTCTTACTATAATGGTAACCATTATGCCTGAATCAGGACATTGATCAAAATCAAAACATTTAGGAAGATTGATTTACTAGGGCTAGTAGCAAAGAAAAAGGATTGACCCAGGAGAGTTGGAGGGCATGGCAATGCTCTTAGGACTTCCCTCCCGATGAGGTTATTTCCAGTGTGTTGCAACCTTGCTGTGTTATCCTCTCATTTAGCGGAAGGGTTCTCCTCAAATACCCCTTCCCCAGGATCTAATTTACCTGAGCTTGTAGCAGCCAAGTGTGGTGGGGTTTTGCCAGGCAGTCTGGGCAGTGCATATTCTGCGGCATTACTACAAGGTTAGATGGCTCTTGTAAAGATGAAATCATGTGCTGAGTTTTGGTACTCAGCTGTAACTGCAGTTGCAGCTTTTTGCATGTGTGTGCATGACTTCAACTGAATGTCCAAAACCATTTTGTAATGAATGCAGCCAGCACCTGGGGCCAACATTTATTCACACAACTATATCAGAGGCACAGTTTAAAAAGTTGTCCTAGGATAACGCAAACTACAGCCTTAGATTAAAAAAAAACTGTGAATAGATTTGTGTAAAATCGTTATTCTAGTTTTTTAGGCTGCAGTCATGTACACAGTTGCCTGGGAATATGTCCTATTAAAGTCAGTGGGATTTAGAAGTATACATCTATTCCGTGTATATTTCTATTGGATTAAATGGGTAATTGCTCTAGTCTCTTAGTTTTAAAAGAGACTGCAAATACAGAGAATGAACTTAGTTTTAAAAGAGACTCTGTATTGCAAATACAGAGAACTCATGCCTATATGTAAAACAAGATATAAAGTAGGTCCTCCTTATCCACATTTTTTTAATCCATGGATTCAAACATCCGTGGCTTGAAAATATGAAAAAAAAGTATAAATTCCAAATAGCAAACTTTTATTTTCCATTTTATATATGGGGTACCATTTCGCTGTGCCAGTGTATTTAATGGGACCTGAGCATCCACGGGTTTTGTTATCCATGGGGGTTCCTGGAACCAAGCTCCAGCAGATAACAAGGAGCCACTGTATCTTGAAACATTTCTCTATAAAGTGTTCCACTATTGTTTCTGTCTGCAAATCTGTCCTCCCCTGGATCTCCTCTCCCTTTTCCTGAGGGCACAGAGCAGCCTCAGAAATGCTGAGCAGAAGCCAAGTCCAAAGGTTTTATTTGGACAACAGCATTTTTCTTTGCCACATAAAAGGCCACAACACCAATTTGTATCTATTACCATGACAAGCAATGGTACAGTCAAGCAAATCTGAATACCCCCCAACGAAGAGACCAGAAGACCTGGCTCGTACTTGGAGTCATCCCAAAGGGAGTTCAGCACCATGCCATTCTAAAGCTTGAGGAATGGAGGAAAAAGCAGCCTTCCCGGAGTGCTTTGGGTAGATTGCTGCCTTGTGATTTATCATCCAGACCCTTGGAAGCTCTTGAAACCTGGGGCCTAAGTGCTCCTGAATAGTGGCATTAATTACTATTAAAAACACACATTTATATCTCTCTCACCTGCTTTAAATCCTGTGAAATTAGATTTCCCACCCCTCCCCTTCAGCCTCAGTGGCAGCTTGGGGTGCTTTATGGGCCTATAAAGCCTTGCAGTGCCTGCAGCCTATGCTGGCTTTTATTTATGAGGCTTATAACAGCCTTCTTGGCTTCACTATCAGAGGCCCCTGATGATTTCATTTCAGTTTCCCTTGCGTGAAATGATTCCCTGCAGACTCTGCGGCTTTGAGATTTTTTGGAGGCAGGATAGCATAAAGGGTATGTGTGGAGTTGGCAAGAGAGCAAAGTAATTTGCTGCAAGCACCAAGACAAGGTTGCTTAGAGTGCCACAAGCCACTTGGTGCCTGCTTGGAATAAAGGCTTGTAGTTATCCCACAATCTTTCCCCATTAGCATTGAACTAAATATCCTGCCTCTTGCAGGGATATAGCTATGGGGCGGAGGGGAAAGGGAATGAAGGTTTTGTGCCCAAATAAGAATTCTGTCTCCACAATGAAACTTTATATCAGTCCTGAAATTTCTAGTATTGCAGAGTGAGACACTAAAAATTGTTTACATCTAGAAGACTTACATTTGATGGCTTCACATTCCATTGTTAACTTTGTTCTTGTCCACTGCCATCAAGTCAACTTTGACTTATTATGACCCTATGAATCTGTACTGCCAAAATAATACAGTTTGACATTGCTTTAATTGCCATTGCTCAATGCTATGGAATTCTGGGATTTGCAGTCTTGTGAAATATTTAACCTTTTCTGTCAGAGAGCTCAGGTGCCACAACAAACTACAAATCCTAGTATTCCATAGCACTGAGCCATGACAGTTAAAGCAGTGTCAAACTGCATTATTTCTGCAGTGGAGATGCAGCCCAGGTCACCCTGTCATCAACAGCCCTGCTCAGGTCTTACAAAGTTAGTGTAGCCGTGGCTTCCTTGTTTGAATCTATCCATCTGTAATAGTGCCTTTTACATAGCCAAGCATCGTTGGCTTTTCTGGGGAGTCATGATATGTACAAAGAACTACAGTCTTAAGATATTATCACACTCGCACTGGCTGTCTTTTCCTATGCTTATTGGACAGCTCCGTGCCCAGATCGGAGGCATCCCTTGCCAGATTGAGACTTATCCTGTACTTAGCTAGAAACAGGAGTTTTCCATTCCTAGCAAATTAATGGGAGAGGTCCTGATCATGTACAGGATGCCTCCGATCTGGGCATGGAGTTGTGTGATAACACATGGTTCTCTCAGTCCAATCTCAGCCCCTGCCCAGATTTGGAGAAAATCAGTGAGATAATCTCCTTCGTTTAGTCAGCTTGGCTTCTAGGGAGAGTTCCAGCTTGGTTTGCTCTATGTAGGACCTTGCTAACTGCTTCTTTTCTTTGGATGCCTAAACTGTACATAGTTTGTACTGACTGAAATTTTCAATTACTATAGTGCTAGAAATTTGGGAACTGAAGGACATAATAGCCCTACTCAGCCTTTTGCTGCCAAGGAGAGCTTGGATCAGTCTATGTAATGAGTGCCTACTAAGCCTACTTTTTTTCTATCATTATTTCTAATAGTGAACCTGGGTAGCAGAATGCTGATCAGCTTAGGAGTAAAACAAGGCCGCTCAAAAATAAGGCAGTGGTTTCTATATATTCAGGGGGCTCCAAAGTTACACCAGATTCAGAGCTTGGAAAAGTTATATTATTGGACTACAACTTCCAGAGTCATGGGACTAACATGGGAATCTGGGAATAGTATTCCAATAAGTATTTTCTCCAGGTAGGAACAGAAATATAAACATATGTAAATGAAGATAATGCATGTATATAGTTATGGATGTGTTCACTCCCCCCACCCCGCCCCAAAAAGCCTGGCAAGGATTCTGAGACTTCAAAGGCTTACAGAATATTATGGAGTCCATTATAGGGCAGAGGGTCAGGAGATGAGAGGAGAAATTAAATAAGAGATGAAAAAGAGCTACCATAATTGACCTGCTCAGCCTATATTTAGTAAGCATCTTGGTGCAGAATGGTATAGGATTGAAGCAGTGCATTTTGGAGGAGAGTGGAATATACTGCAATATTTTATTGCAAGTTCAACTTCTCATTATAAAAAAATATAAATGCTAGCGCTTTGCTTTCTAATTTCATGCTCACATGACCAGGGGCCCTTTTGCACTACACAATGATAATGCTATGAATTCACTTTAACTGCCATGGCAACATACAATGGAGTCCAGGGATTTGCAGTTTGGGGATGTGTACTTAGAATTCTTGCTCAGACAACGCTAGTGCCTCAACAAACTACAAACCCTGGGTTTCATAGATTGCCCTCAAGGCACATGAAGTGGAATCATATGCTACAACTGTCTAGTGTAAAAGGGCCCCTGTTCATGTAAACATGAAGGAAAAACCCAAGAAGTTAGCACTTGTATTTTAAAAATTGCAAGTGGGACCTGCAATACAGATATGTCAGGATTAGGGAAGATTACCACCTATTTACTGAAGGTGGTTCTGAATGAAACAGATACAATTAAAGTAGTTGCAATAAATTAATGTCATTTAAAACCTAATAACCATAAGGTACCAAACCCTAGAATCATCTCAGGATCCCTGCCAAGTTTAATGTGTGTAGGCTACATGGCCTTGGAACAATGAAAAATAAATACAAACATTCTTTTTTAATTTATGGATAACAATATGGACATTTTAATTTCACCGTTCATTCAAGGATCTCAGAGTGGCATACCTGATGTCTTGCATTTTGTTCTCATAGCATCCCTGTGAAATAGAGAAGGCTTTGTATTCATTTATGGCTGTTCCAAGATCACCCACTAATGTTGATGGATGAATGAGGAATTGAATCAATATCTCTCCAATCCTACCTCAGTACTCCAAAATGCCCTACAGGTGTTTTGCAGTACATCTTGTCAGTTCTAGCCAGCAGAGCCAATGGTCAAGGATGATATGAGTCATGAGTCTGGAGGATACCAGATTGGAGGCTGCTGTAACACTGTGCTATCTATAAAGAGCTATAAACAAAATTTTGGAGACAAAATCTGCCTCCTTGCCCTGGTTGGATCAGAAATGTCCACTGAAGGGAAACACCATGGAGAGAGATACTCTTCTTCTCTGAGATTTACTATAAACTCTTAGAGGGTGATTATAATATACCACCCGTATGTATCTCATCCAGCCCACCTTAATGGTGGACATTCAGCTTTGTTGTTGTGTGCCTTCAAGTCATTTACAACTTATGGAGATCCTAAGGCGAACCTATCATGGGGGTTTCTTGGCAAGATTTGGTCAGAGAAGGTTTGCCATTGCCATCCTCTGAGGCCTTGAGCATGTGACTTGCCAGTGTCAACCAGTTCTTTCATGGCTGAGTTGAGAATGGAATTCCAGATCATAGTCCACTCAGACCACTACGCCATGCTGGCTCTTGGACATTTTGCTACTATTCTATAAATAATACATAATGTTTTGTGTGTTTTCCTAAACACTGACAAAACACAATACACTTGAACATAATTTAATGTGATCTTACCAGAGCAAAGACATGGAGTATTATTTTCAATATCAAGGCTCAAGTCTGAATAGTGGTATAGTAAATAATAGTGAAAGATGTGTGCATACTGTCTTCTCACTGCCAGTGGTAGTCTCTACAGCATTCCTTCCCCTGTTATTTAACTGGTATTCAGCTAAACAAATTCTATGGCAAACTGCATTGTCTCCATGTCTGGAGGCCTAGATAAAGTTATTTAAGAAATTTTATTTATTGACTGTGTATTTATTTAGAAGTTTCACATCCTGATCTTCAGTACCATCATGAAGTGCTACACCAAAATGAGCTGCTATACCAAAAATATCCATATTGTTCATATCTTCATCTTTCCATCCTACTAATCCACCACTGCACAAATGCTAGTCCTGACCCAAAATCTTACACGTCAGATGGTAACCTCACGACTGGATTTCTGTAACGCGCTCTACATGGGGCTACCCTTGTACCTAACCTGGAAACTTCAATTAGTTCAGAACATGGCAGCCAGGCTTATCCCTGGAACATCTAGGAGAGAGCACATTACACCAGTGCTTAAATCTCTCCACTGGCTGCCGATTAGTTTCCAGGTGCAGTATAAGGTGTTGGTTTTAACCTTTAAAGCCCTACATGGCTTGGATCCATCTTATCTGAGGGACCGCCTCTCCCCGTACAATCCCCCCCGCACACTTCGATCCTCTGGGAGGAACCTGCTACTACCTATTAAGACCAGGCTCTCGCAGACCTCCCAAAGGGCTTTTTCTGCCACCGCTCCCAAGCTCTGGAACGGCCTGCCAGATGAGATGCGTCTCATGACATCTTTAGATTGCTTTAAAAAAGCTTTAAAAACGCATCTTTTCTGCCAGGCCTTCCCTGAAACCATCTAATCCCCGGCTCCAGAACTTTAGTTGACCCTCTGCTCATTCCCCCCCTCATCCTGACCCCTAACTTAAGTGTGGTTGCTTAAGGAAGGACCTTCGGATGTTTGTAAGATGTTTTTAACTAACTACTGGTTTTAACTAATTGTTGGTTTAATTTATTTTTAAGGGGAGGGAGGTTGGGTATTGGGTAATAAGATCTGTTTTAAATTGTGCTTTGTTTTTAAATTGGTTGTACCCCACTCCAAGTGTTATACAGAGGAGCGGGTTATAAATAAACTTTTATTATTATATTATTATTATTAACAAGAAAAATGAACCTCTCTAAGGGCTATTACCTTTGACTCTTTTTTCTTCTTCTTCCAGGCTGTACTTAGATGAACACAGAGAGTCTATAATTTTCTTTGGTAAATTATTCTCACTCTCCATTATATGAGAAGCATTAATTTGTCCATAAGATAACTGGACAAATGCAGCAGAGTCAGAAAAAGAGAACTGTCCTCAACTGAGGCTTAAATTGAATTTCCTTGACTGGGATGGCACTCTATTATTTATTTAAAAAATTAATATCCTCCTCTCTTCCTCTAAAAAAAGTCAATGAAAGTGGTTTACATAATACAATCTTTACAATAGAATATAGGGGGAAAAGCAAGGGAAGCTGTGAAATGATATCTTTTCCAGCGCTCTTTTGTTCAATTTCCCTGTCATATGTTGTGACCTCAAAAGATTACCTGCTTCACACCTCAAGGCTGTGTCTTACCGGGAATTTGGCCAAATTTGTTCACTAAAGCCGGGGGACCCAGTGGAAATTGATAGATCTCTGCCTCCATACTCCTCAGGCTGAGCATGTTAATTTATAGATTGGTTCTGTCACTCCTGATATATGATCTCTTTCTTCCCTAATGTTGCCTTCAAAATGAGTTTTTAAGACTTGGTCAGCTGGAGAAACCATGGGGATAACTTATTTCCTTGCTTTGTTGCATTCAGTCCAGTTGTAGCACAGTGCTTAAGATCATGAGCTGAGAAGTTCAGATTTTATCTCACCCATGAACTCAGGATATGGTCTTCAGTAAGGTATTAAATTCAGCTTTAGTGCCCCTCCACTCATCTGTAATTGGGTTAATAATACCGACATACTATAGCACATTGGTTGCAATGATTACTGAAGAAACATGATTAGGATTCAGATGACTAGTAAAAATCACTATATTTAGCAACTAAAGTTGGTTCAAACTGAAATTAACTTTCTGCCCGAATGAGAAACTCTAGTCTTATGCGTGCAGGATTCTTAAATTCTTAAAGGAACCACTTCCTTTCCAGAATATCTGGAAGACCATATCTACCAATATGAACCTGCCTGAGCTTTAAGAACATCAGGGGAGGGCTTTTTCTTGATCTCATGTTATCACAGGTGCATTTGGTAAGGATGCAGGACAGGATCCTTCTAAGTGATTGCTCCAAGACTGGGGAACTCCCGCCCACAAGAGGTTCAACTAGCTCCTTCTCTGCTGTTTGCCAGCAAGCAAAGACCATCTTATTTTGACAAACTTTAAACTTTTATTTTGTTGTGCAGAATGGTTTTCAATGGTGTGTGCTGGACTTTGAGCTTTATGTTATAAACATGTTTTAAAATGCTTTTAAACTAATTTAAAATTAATGGTAATATATTTGTCTAATAGTTTTTAAAGCTTCTGTATAAGACTAAGGAGATAATCACATGCTAAATCCATGCCAGGATAGATGTGGGTTGTAATGCTGTGCCCGGGCAGTAGGCAGCCTGTATAAAATCTGGGGTTCTTCTGCTTTTCATGAACAGACAAGCCTGGGTTGGATACAGGTTTTCTATTGCCTGGATACGGGCTATTGAGATAAGATCCATCAGTGATGATTACAACCAATGTCTGTCCCAGCGCAGATTTGGTGTTCAGTAATCTCCATTATAAAATCCATTGTCTTAATTTTTTAAAAAATTTCTGCTATATGCTACCTTGAATTCCATGTTGGGAAAAGGTAGAAAATAAATTAAACAAACAAATCCTCAACCAGAGTCTAGAAATGCTAGAGTTGCATTGGTTTTAAGAGCTGTCCTTCAATGACAAGTCTGTAAAAATATTAAGTTCCTTTGGTTCCACTTCTCCTTCTCCTTTTATTTTAAATTTTCATGACAGATACATATCAATTTTCTGCTAAAAACAAGTACAAACAATGAGCAAAATTAAAAATCATCACAATTAAAAAAACAGATTAAAAGGACATGCTTAAAGAGGCATGCCTACACACCCTTCCTAAAGTGAAGGGTGATATCTGACTCCCATTCTGAGGGGAGTATATATTTCAGGAAAGCCAATGTGGTGTAATGATTTGAGTGTTGGACTGTGCTTCTGGAGACCAGGGTTTGATTCCTCCCTTGGCCTCCCTCTGGGTGACTTCAGGTAGGTTCTATACTGTCAGCCCCAGAAAACCCTATGATAGGGTTGCCATAATTCAGAAATGCCTTGAAGGTACATAACAATTTTCTACATGCTGGAAGGCACACAGTAGAAAGCCATCTCCTACATGTTTCTTAAGTGATGGTATTCTCAAGAGGACTGTTCCTAAAGATCTTAGAGGCTTTCCAGACCTGGAAGCAAAAAGGAGTTCCGTTTTGGAGCTCCTTTTTGTGCCGCAGAAAGGGCACACTTGGCGCCCTCCCGTGGCGCAATGGTGTCATGACACACGCAGCGCTTCTAAACGCTGCACGCATCATGATGCCATCATGGCACATCCATATGCGCTAGGGTTCAGGAGGGACTAAACGCTGCGCCCTCCTGAACCTTATTCGCGCACTAAAGAGCCCTAATGGTGCTCTTTAGTGCGCGTCTAGATTGGGCCTTAATGACCAGAGAAAAAACTGGTCACTTAGGTAACTGTTTGGATGGGCATGTGGGGTTCTCCAGATGTTGTTGTACTCCCTAGCATTCCTCACCATTGACCATACTGGCTAGGGCTGCTGGGACATGCAGTCTAATTACATCTGGAGAGCTGTGTTTTGCCCACACTTTAGCTGATCATGTCTCTTGATTAGTGGTTTTTACTAATTAGAGTTGTCTTTAACTCCCCAAAGCAAGTTCAGTGGTCAAAGATACTGAGACTAGGACTTGTAACCCAACAATGTGTGGGGAATCCAAGGTTGGAAAATCCAGCTTTAGATAATCAGGCCTCTATCCAAGCCTTATTTCAGAATATTTTTTAAAGATTTATTTATTAAAAGATTTCTATTTTGGCCTATGTAATAGGCCTATATTTCAGGACAGAATACAATAAAATCAGTGTAACCAGTTTAAGCAAAATAAAACATTAAAATTAATTTGGACAGACTAGTTAAGCATATTAAATGGGCTGAAAAGTAACAAGGCAGTTAAAATGGGAGCAGATTAAAATAATTTATACAACCTGTCCTATTGTTTGCTGCACAATGTGCAGCATAGTTCCCAGAATAGCTCTTCAGGAATCAATCAGGCGTCCCCATGCAGTATCAAGAGGGTGACCCCATTATCCTTCATGGAAGCCTAAGGTTGGTACACAAGCCAACCTTTCCTTGGATTGGTCACTTTGAAAAATATTGCTTGTAGAAACACTCTGGCTGTGGCAAATTGGTTGCTGGAAATAAGAAATATGCTTTGGTGTTGTTGTGTGGTGTTTGTTGTGGAACAAAACATTGATAAATCATGCTGTTGTTAGAAGGGCTTTTATTTATTTGCTGACATGTTTCAGGAAGACTGTTCTTCAAGTGCTATAAACTTACAAGATTACAAAGTGTGTACGTTTATTAACAAATGTTATCCATATCTATTAAAATTATTTTTCAGAAAAGATTTTACATAGAAAATGCTTAGCAAACCATCAATATGCACTTTCCATTTGTTATTGTTCATGTTCTTTTTTGAGTACTTGCATTGTTTACTGAAGCCATGCTGATGTGACCTGATGACACAAGTCTTTATTTCTCTAGCCCTCCTTTCCCCTCTCTTCCCCACAAAACCCTGTGATAGGGTTACCTTGGGGTCACCATAAGTCAGAAATAACTTAAAGGCACACTACAAGACAATATTTGATTCAGTACAGAGTATCCCTTATCGGAAAATCCAAAATGCTCCAAAATCCAAAATCCAAAAGATAGTGACATCTTTGTGCCCTGATGGTTCTATTTATACAAACTTTGACTTCATTCCCACTACTTTTTAAACTGGTTTGCAAACTGGTTTGAAATTGTTTAAATGATCCTTGTTCGAACTTAAGCCGAATCGCTGAAGTGGTTTGGATGCATTAGACCCATTTAACACACTTCTTTTTTATGCTAATTTTTCTGCATCTTTTGCAATAAATCAATTCAGTGCAACTGTGAACAGGATGTGGATCGGAATCAATTTTTTTAATGAGATGATCAGATGATCATCTGCTGAAGAGGGTCTCTTTGGAATTGAATCATTGGTCAATGTGAACAAGAAGTGGGTTATTTTACAAAAAAAAAAAAAAATGCAGTTGGGGCAAATGCAGTGTGAACCATGCTCTGCTGTTGAATCGGTCCATGGATTTGGATTGCAAACTGATTTATTTGTAAGTGGGAATGAGGCCTTTGTTTCATACACAAAATTATTAAATATACTGTATATAATTAAATTCAGGCTATTTGTATAAGGTGTATACGAAACATAAATGAATTTTATGTTTAGATTTGCATCCCATCTCTAAGATATCTCACTATGTATATGCAACCAAAATCCCAAAAAATCCAAAATCTAAAACACTTCTGGTTCCAAGCATTTTGGACAAGGGATATTGTACTTGTACTGGCTGGTTGTGTCAATGCTTTCTGTTATTTTTCTCCTCGAGGTGGCGCCAACAGTTTTTTCTTAGAAGACTGCAAGAGAGGTTTGCCAGAGTCACAACTACTGCTTTTACAAAAGCCTTTTGCATGCTTTACCACAAGATCCTATTATCTTGCTCTCATATGAGGATGGAGAGTTTTGTGGGAGCTGACAGCCAGGGTGATAAAGCAGACCTTGGATGCATCTGCACTGCAGAATAATCCAGTTTAACATCACTTTGACTGCCATGGCTCAATGCTTGGAATTGTTTGTTGTGGCATCAGAACAGAGCTCTGGTGCCACAACAAACTACATTTCCCAGAATTCTAGAGCATTAAGCCATGGCAGTTAAAGGGGTGTCAAACCAGATTATTTCCGCAGAACAGATGCAGCCCTTGCATTGTTGCTCAGACAGTGCTTAGACTGTGTTTGAAGTAATATTCTCAGGTGTGGCTGGCCGGGGCAGACCTTCCACTTATGTTATGAATGTTATGTGTTTCAGCATAGGAGATATTTAAACTGAATTGCTTAGATATGGTACTTCTACTTTAATCCTGTTCTCCTGCTCTAGGAATTTACCTACCTATATTTAGCTGTTGGAGCTCATAGGAGTGCAATCAGAGATTTAAATTTGTGCATTTTTCTGTGTGGCCTATAAATATAGCTCTCCATTATTTCAGAGGACAACACATTTGGTTCTTTTAAGAGATGGAATTTTCCCTGCCAAGAAAACCCTATGATAGATTTGCCTTGGGGTTATCATAAGTGAGCAACGACTTGAAGGCACACAACAATAACAACAAATTTTCCCTTCTAGACAGCTACATCTGAAGGAATGTAACAGTGTTAGGAACAAAATAAGCACTTAGCAGCAGCTAATTCACATCCAAGGAAAAATGTTCTGTATTTATTAAATACAGTAGGTATGAGTTTGGTTTATGCTAGGTTTACTGAAATATTCACAGTAACATTCCATTTCAGGCAATAAACATATACTTATTTGCTGGCTCTTACCAATGAACATACAGGATGCACTTGTAATTTTTTTTCCTGCAAAACAAAGATGCATTTTGCATCAGCAAATCCTGGCAAAAACATTAAAGAATCTCATTTTTAAATGCACACATATCATAATCTCCCCTTTCAACACTCAACATGAATTTTGCATGTTCCACTGAACCTAAATCCACATCATGTGTACACTTGGAGAGATGGTTGTGAGCCCTGGTTCAGAAATCCAACTTTCACAGGACTCTTTCAGACGTGGGAAATTGGAAGTATAATCCAAGGGCAATCCAAACGCAATCATGGGGTTTCACGTTATTGCGAATTAGAGCTTCTCACGCAATTTCGGGCAAAAGGGAAGTCACTCCGAATGCAATCATAGGTTTCACGTTATTGCGAATTAAAGCTTCTCACGCAATTTCAGGCAAGGAGGGGTCATTTTTGGGTAATGGGAAGTCATTCCGAACGCCTTCCGAATGCAATGGGGATTCACGTAAATTTGCTAAACAAGAGAATTCACGTGAATTCGCATTGGCTGCATTCGAAGTTGGGAGAAATTCCTCCAGTGTGAAAGAGTCCTCAGTTATTTTCATGGCATAAGCAGGGTATGGGGCCATTGTATGTTGGCCCTGCCAACAATGTCCCAGTGTGTGCCAATACTGATCCTCCTTCCTAGTTTAAACCTTACCCTGTTGGAGAACAAGGCTAGAAACTGAATTCTGGTTATCTTTGGTTAATGCAAACTCTGGCTGATGGGGTTGTCAGGTGTCCCATATTATAAGGAATATTTGAAGGTTGGAAGGCTTTTCCTTTTATATAGACGGAACTGGGTGAAGGAGATCTGGTAAGCTTCTGATTGGAGCACAATGGGGGACAACATTTCCAGCCCCCTATTTCACCATCCAGCCCAGCTGTGACAGAGGTCCTTCTGATTATCACAGCCTCACTGGCTGGTAGGAGGGTGTTGGAAACATCTTTTTAAAAAGAAAAACATTGCTTTGAATAATTGTGAAAATATTTGATTGACAAGTGGCTTCATATCTTGTGGGACTGTCATGGAATGCTGAGTCAGAGCACATGGCATGATGCAGACTCTACTGGGGTTGCATCATGCTGTGAGGCACCAGGTTATAATAATAATAATAATAATAATAATAATAATAGTAATAGTTTATTTATAGCCCGCTCCTCTGTACATACACTCGGAGCGGGGTACAAGTAAAAAAAACCATAGATTAAAACAATCCCATGACCCGTTTCCAAACCTCCCACCCCTTAAAAATAGATTAAACCGGCAGTGATTAAAACAGTTATTTAAAACATATAACTACATCCTAACCCTTCCTTATGCGGCCACGTCATAAGTGGGGATCAGAAACATGGGAGTAGACAGGAAATCAAAGTCTGGAACCGAAGCCGGGGATAGGGAATTTCAGGGGAAGGCCTGCCGGAAGAGATGCGTCTAGGGCTTTTTTGAAGCAATCTAAAGATGTCATGAGACGCATCTCATCCGGCAGACCATTCCAGAGCTTGGGAGCGGTCGCAGAAAAGGCCCTCTTGGAGGTCTGTGCCAGCCTGGTCTTGATAGGCTGTAGTAGGTTCTCCCCAGAGGATCGAAGTGTGCGGGGAGGATCATACGGGGAGAGGGGGTCCCTGAGATAAGATGGGCCCGAGCCATGTAGGGCTTTAAAGGTTAAAACCAGCACCTTGTACTGTGCCCGGAAACTAATTGGCAGCCAGTGGAGAGATTTAAGTACTGGTGTTATATGTTCTCTCCTAGATGTCCTAGTAACTAATCTGGCTGCCATGTTTTGAACCAATTGAAGTTTCCGGGTTAGGCACAAGGGCAGCCCCATGTAGAGTGCGTTGCAGTAGTCTAGTCGTGAGGTGACCAAAGCGTGTACCACAGTTTCCAAATCCCTCATCTCCAGGAAAGGGCGCAGCTGGCGTATCAGCCGGAGCTGATAACAGGCACTCCTGACCGTCACATTCACCTGACTAGTCATGTGAAGTGACGAGTCTAGGAGTACCCCCAGACTGCGAACAGGGTCCTTCGGGGATAGTGTGATTCCATCTAGGACCGGGAGTTGTATTCCCAGACCTGGTTTCGGGCCGGTGACTGTCAGTACCTCCGTTTTGTCTGGATTCAGTCTCAATCTGTTTTCCCTCATCCAATCCATTACCGCTGCCAGGCAGTCATTGAGAAAGGAGACGCCATCTGAGGTCTGAGCAGATGATCTGGTCATGGAGAAATATATCTGAGTGTCATCAGCGTACTGATGACACTGAGCTCCATGCCTCTGAATGATCTCACCCAGCGGCTTCATGTAAATATTAAATAGCATCGGGGACAGAATGGCGCCTTGCGGGACGCCACAGCTTAGCTCAATTTTGGAGGAGCAGCTGCCCCCGAGCCTCACCCTTTGGGTCCTGCCAGAGAGAAAGGAACGGAACCACTGTAAGGCGGTGCCTCCGATCCCCATCCCTCTCAGCCGGTCCAAAAGGATGGCATGATCTATGGTGTCAAAGACCGCTGAGAGATCCAAGAGCACCAGCAGGGTCACACTACTCATATCAATGCTCAAGCGGAGGTCATCTGTCAGAGCAACCATGGCAGTCTCAACTCCATATCCTGCCCGGAAGCCGGTTTGAAATGGATCGAGATAATCGGTTTCATCCAAGACAGCTTGGAGTTGGGAGGCGACTGCTCTCTCGATCACCTTGCTTAAAAATGGCAGCAAGGAAACTGGTCTATAGTTGTTTCGGTCCAGGGGATCAAGGGAAGGTTTCTTCAGGAGGGGCTTTACGTCCGCCTCCTTCAGACAAGAAGGAACAGTGCCTTCCCTGAGGGACGCATTGATTACATCCCTAAGGAATGTCTTCAATGCGTCCCCTCCCTGGACGACCAGCCATGATGGACATGGATTGAGAGGGCAGGTTGTTTTCCTCACGCTTCCAAGGAGCTTGTCCACGTCATCAGTACTTACAGATTGAAACTCATCCAATAGAGTAACAGTAACGGAGTTGCTAGGTGCCTCATTTGCAGATGCTGCTAAGTCAGCCCTTATCCGAGAGATTTTGTCTGCAAAGTAGATGTTAAATGCGTCACAGCAGGCCACTGTAGGGTTAAGTAGGGGATTTGGCACAGGGGGAACCTGCGTCAGCTCCCCAACCACCTTAAACAGCTCCGCTGGACGAGACTCTGCAGATGCAATGCGAGCAGAGCAGAAGGATCTCTGCGCTGCACGCAAAGCCTCCCGATAGGTGCGAAGATGCTGCCTATGGCGAGTTCTGTCGGACAACAGCCGAGTCTTCCGCCATTTGCGCTCTAGTCGTCGTCCAACCCGCTTCATCTCCTGGAGTTCCTGGGAGAACCAGGGCTTACGGTTGGGAGAGGGTTGGAGAGGACGCTCGGGAGCGATAGTATCGAGGGCCTTGGGAAGGACGATGTTCCAAGTATTCACCAAGGTCTCGGTAGAGTCGCCGGTGCTACCAACCATTAAACCCTCTAAGGCATTCTGGAAGCCTGTTGGTTCCATCAGCCTTCGAGGGCAGACCATTCTAATGGGTCCGCCACCCCCGGGGTGGTGGTGGAAAGTGGCCTTAAGTTCCATCTTGATCAGAAAGTGGTCCGTCCATGACAATGCGGAGGTTTTGGTTACCTCCGCCCACGGATACTCCTGTTCCGTACTAAAAATCCCATTGAGTGTATGACCGGCACAATGAGTAGGCCCGTCGACCAATTGGAATAGGTTCATGCTTGTCATGGATTCCATGAACTCCCGAGCAGCTCCAGATAGATTGGATGGGCTGGTCTCTAGAGGGATGTTGAAGTCGCCCAAGACCAAAAGTCTGGGTGAGTCCAACAACAACTCAGAGACCAGCTGAGTCAGCTCGGTTAGGGAGTCCGTTAGGCAATGGGGTGGTCGGTATACCAACAGAATCCCCAAGCTATCACTGATCTTCAGGCTAAGGTACACACACTCGATGTGGGTTGTTTTCCGGACAGGCTTTCTGATCAAGGTCAGGTTGGTTTTATGGACTAAAGCCACACCGCCCCCTCGCCCATTTTCACAACCAATACTGTATATAAGTGGGCCAGGAGACTCGGACAGGTCACATGTGGATTGTTGGACTGGTGTGGGTTGGTCTGGATGAATTCATGTGGATCAGTGTGGGTTGGATGGCTTCTGGTTTTGATTGAATTGAAGCTGTAAGATGACATACTACAGATAGAGAAGTTTATGGGAGTTGGCGAGGAGAGTTTGTAAATAGTTCTACATACTGCAACTAAAAAAAAAAGAACCTCCAAGGACATGGATAAAATCAACAGTATCTGTGAGTTATTTTAGTGTGGAAAGTGGTCAGTGCATTGCCAGTACCTATATCTGGGGTGGGGTATTATCAGTATGCTGATGACACCCAGATATATTTCTCCATGTCTCGGTCATCAGCTTTGACTACAGATGGCATCATAAGGCGATAATGGACTGGATGAGGAAAAACAGAATAATATTGAATCCAGACAAAACAGAGGTACTCACATTAGGGGCCCCAATCCAGGTATTGAGATACACCAACTGGTCCTAGACGGGGTCGCACTCCCTTTAAAGGACTGTATTCGCAGTCTAGGAGTGCTCCTAGACTCAATGGTCCAGATGTCAAATCAGGTAAATGTGACAGTCAGGAGTGCTTGTTATCAGCTTTGGCTGATGCACGAGCTGCATCTGGGCGGGGGGGGGGGGGGGGAACCTGGAAACATGCGCCGGTAACCTAATGACTCGACTTTTGCAATGAGCTCTACACGGGACTACCCTTGTGCTTTTTTAACTGATGATTTTAATGTTGAATTTGTTTAATTGATGTTTTAGGGGAGGGAGGGAGGGAATATGTGGGATTATTGTTGTACTGGGTGGATTTTTATTGTAAACTGCCTTAATCTTGAGAGAGAAGCGGGGTAAAAATAAAGATTTATTTATTTGTTTATTTATTGCTTCCATACTCTGCTATGTTATTGTTATTCAGATTGCACTGAAAGTTGGCTCCTGAAAGGGCAGTGAATTAATTAGAGAGTCAACAACAGGTTATGGGCACAGTCTGTCCCAGTTTGCACCAGTTTAGATCAGTTTTTGAAACTATATAGGCAAGTATATCCCAGAACAGGCTGGTATTGAGCTGCTGGGTGGCTTGGGTTGGAGAGAAACTGTTCTGCACAAGATTTTTTTTTCCTTTTTGCTTTTCTCTGTGTGCTCTTGCAAGGAGCAGGCAGCTGATATTTGGCTCTCTGTTATTTTAGTTTCATTTTTGCCCAACCGATATATTTTTTTATTGAAAAAAAGAAAAAAGTACATATTGGTTGTACACAACATACAAACAACACACATATACAATATATACATACATATATCCATTTCACCAATATATCAAATCAAATACAGTGTCATCTTCTTTATATTACTAAACCATATCTATAATATACTTATCCTATAAAGCTAGATTTTTGTTAATTCCTCAATTCTCCTCCCAGTATTGTAATATTGGATACCATTCCTTTCTCCATCTGTCTTCTGATTTATTCTTAATCATATTAGTCAATCTATCCATTTCTTTTAAATCATGTAATTTATATTCCCAATCTTCTATTGTTGGAGGTATCTCTTTCTTCCATTTTTTTTGCAATCTGTAATCTCGCCGCAGTTATCAGATATAACATTACTCTCCAATGATTTTTCCCCACATCTTTTGGCAAAGATGTCGTTATATTCAAAAGATATAATTCTGGGAGCATACTATAAAAATTCTCTGCATGCATAAATGAACATTTCTCCAGTATATTATTATTTTTGGGCATGTCCACCACATGTGATATAATGAGGCTGAACTAAGATTACAACGCCAACATTTTTCTTCTGATAATTTGTAAAACCTTTTAAGTTTCCTTGGAGTCATATACCATCTGTTTAAATTTTTCATATGATTCTCTTTTAACTCTTGTGAAGCAGTAAAGGTGTTAGTCATTTTCCATGCTTTTTGCCAATCTTCATAAATAATTTGATGTCCTATTTCCTGCATCCAACAAATCATATTTTCCTTTATTGTTTCTCCTTCTAGCTCCCTATTCAGCAATAATTTGTATAATTTAGATATTTTTTTATCTGATGTCCACCAAATTTCATCCAATTCTGTGTTTCCTATTTCTATATTATATACTTGGATGTCTTCATTAAATTTTCTTTTAATCTGATTATATGTAAACCAATTTAGGATTTTACCTTCATTTTCCAGTTTTGCTCTGTTTGTTTTCCCTTTCTCATCCTTTTTTTAATAATTCCTAATATGTAAGACTTTTATTTTCTGTGAATGCATTACAAAAAAAAGCCTCTTGTATTGAGGTCCAAGAAGGTATATTATTGTAAAATATTTTTTAAAAATTCTTATCCAAGATTTTATTAAGGAGTTTCTGATAATGAGTGTTTGAACTTTTTTTGTCCTCTTTTTGCTTATCATATGCTAAATATGCATGCCATCCATATTTAATATCGAAACCTTCTAAATCCGATATTTCTTTATTTTCCATCTTTACCCACTCTTGAATCCATAAAAGTTTACATACCTAATTATATAGTTTTAAATCCAGGAGCGCATATCCTCCCCTTTCTTTGGTATCTTTTAAAGTATCCCATTTTATTCTTGCTTTTCCTCCTCTCCAGATAAATTTCTTAAGTTCTTTTGTCCATTGCAGTATAGTTTCATCCTTCCATACAATTGGGAGGTTAGATAGTAAAAATAATATTTTGGGGAGATATGACATTTTTATAACAGAGATTCTTCCTAAAATTGATAAGTTTGTTCCAAGTTATTAATTTTCTATGCAGATCTTCTATACATTTTTATAATTGTTTTCAAAAAGATCTAAATTGTTATTGGTAAACCAAATACCTAAATATTTCACTTTTTTCCTTATCTTATAACCTGTCTTTGCTGTGATCAAATCCTCTTCTCCCCCCCCCCCCAATTTTTTTGTTAGTATAGATGTTTTGTCTCTATTTATTGGTAGCCCTGCTTATATACCAAAATCTTTTAATTCTTCACCTGAATGATTCATACTTGTTATGGGATCTTCCAATACTACCACTAAATCATCTGCATAAGCAAGAACTTTAATTTCCTGCTTTTTTATTTTAAGGCCTTTTATATCTTTGTTATTTCTTATACCATTTAGAAGTATTTCCATGACTGTAATGAACAACAGGGGTGACAGGGGGCAGCCTTGTCTTGTTCCTTTTTGTTTGCAGAATTCCTTGGTCTTAATTCCATTAACTTTTATTTGAGCTGTTTGATTACGATAATTGAGTTTTTTTTATAAACGTCTCACCCATTTCCATTCTCTTTCGCACTTCCAACATGAAGTTACATTTAATGTTATCGAAGTCCTTCTCCATGTTGAAAAATATTAATGCTAATTTTTCCCCCTTATTCAGCTTGTAGTATTCCAAAATATTAGTTATTTTTCTTATATTATTTTGGAGTATTTTTGAGTTATTTTTCCCCTCCTATAGCAACTCTTATAGATACCTCTGAAGACTATCTAGACTCACAAATTGAAAAATTATTTAGAATAAATTCGAAACTGGCAAAACAAAGAAACTTACCTAGAGATATTATGATATGTTTCTTGAGTGTAAAAGTCAAAGATGAAGTGATTTGACAAACTTTCAGAGAAAAATTAATTATTGAAGGGAATGTCATAGAAGTTTATAAAGATTTACCAGCTGAGAGCCTTAAAAAAAGACAAGAATATAAGTTTTTAACAAGAATACTCCAAAGAAAAAAATAACTTATAGATGGGAAAAATCTGAAGGTATCATGTTATGGTATAATGAAAAAAAACATATTATAAATTCAGTGGAAAAAGCACAAGATTTCATTAGGAAACTTAAGATGGAGGAGAAAACAGATGTAGAAGAAGAAGATTTACAGAGAGATAGTAACACAAGAACTACATAAAGGGAAGAAAATCAATCCCTTAATGTCTTTAAAAATATGTTCATGGAATGTGAAAGGGTTAATTTTTTTTTTAAAAAGAGAAAACAGATTTTTCATTGTCTGGAAAAAGAAAATTTTGATGTGGTTTGTTTACAAGAAACTAAAATAAAAGAAAAAGATCGCAAACTCTTGAACTGTTCAAAATTGGGGAAAGTTTTCTGTTCATGTATTAAAAAAAGGAAAAGAGGTGTCGCTACTTTTGTAAACAATAAGCATGAGGCTAAAACTGTGTTCTCTGATGAAAATGGAAGAATATTAATAGTAGAAATTACTTTACTAGAAGAAAAAATTGTCATTATTAATATCTATGCACCATTAGAGAAAAAAGGGGTGTTTTATCAAAATTTAAATAATATTTTAGGAAATTACAACAACAGTAAAATAATAATCACCGGTGACTTTAATGGAGTTATTAAGCCACAGAGAGATAGAAAATCGGAAAAGAAGATAAAAACTAATCAAGATAAACTACCAGAAAGTTTTATGGAAATGATAGAAGAACAAGATTTAACAGATGTCTGGTCAAATTTATATGGTGGTATTCAAGGTTTTACTTATTTTTCAGACAGACACCATTCACACTCTAGATTGGACGTTTTTCTAATCTCAAGAGTTCTAGTGATGAGAGCATTTAAAATGGAAATAGCCCCAAGATCTTACTCAGACCATAATTTAATTGAATTATATATTCAAAAAAAGCATAAAGGAAACTTTGAGTGGAAATTAAAAGACGAGTTGCTTAATGATGAAGGTTTTGTAAATAAAGTAAAAAAGGAAATAAATATCTTTTTTGAAATAAATTGTAGAGCAGAAGTATCGATGAAAATTATATGGGACACTTGTAAAGCATTTTTAAGAGGAATTTTTTTTGAAAAGAGCAAGTGAAATTAATAAGATTAAACAAAAAAAAAAAACAAGATCAGATAATTAATGAGTTAAAAAGAAGGAAGCTATTTTTGAACTTAATCCTCAAAATATTAAATTATAAAAGAAATTAAACTCTTGCAAAAACAACTGCAATCACATATCACAGAAGAAATTGCAACAGAATTGAAAAAAAAACAAGACAAAGATTTTTGGAGAACGCAAATCAGGTAAGCCAATGGTTAGCGAACAAAATTAAAAGAGAAAAGAGAAACAGTTTAATCACAGAAATTAGGAATAATGGAAAAATAACAAACAATCAGGACATTATAAAAAAGTTTTTCATAAATATTACAAGGAATTATATAAACAAGAAATTAATTACCAGGAAGAAACTGAAGATAGAGACAAATACCTAAATAATAAGACAATTACAAAAATAACAGAAGATCAAAAAATCTCCATGACCAGATGAACTACACCCAAGTGTATTAAAAGAACTGGCAAATATAATCTCAGAGCCATTGGCAATAATATTTGAGAACCCCTCAAGAACAGGAGAAGTCCCGGCAGACTGGAGGAGGGCAAAGATTTATCGTCCAGTTAGTCTGACATCAATACCAGGAAAGATTCTGGAGCAGATCATTAAACAGAGAGTCTGTGAACATTTGGAAGGGAATGCCATAATCACAAAAAGTCAACATGGGTTTCTGAAAAACAATTCATGCTAGACCAACCTGATCTCTTTTTTTGAAAACAACAACAACAACAAAAAACTACAAGTATGGTAGATGAAGGGAATGCTGTGGATATTGCATATCTTGCCTTTGACAAGATTCCCCATGACATTATTGCAAACAAGCTGGTAAAACGTGGGCTAGACAAAGTAATTGTTACATAGGTTTGTAATTGGTTGACTGGCTTGAACCCAAAGAGTACTCAGCAGTGGCTCCTCTTCATTCTGGAGAGAAGTTACCAGTGGTTGCCACAGGGTTCTGTCCTGGGCCCAGGACAGTGGCTTAGATGAAAGAATAGAAGGCATGCTTATCAGATTTGCAGATTACACCGAACGAGGATGAATAGCTAATATCCCAGACGATAGGATCAAAATTCAAAATGACCTTAATAGATTAGAAAGCTGGGCCAAAGATAACAAAATGAATTTCAACACAGAGAAATGTAAAGTACTGCACATAGGGCAATAAAATAAAATAAAATAAAGTAAAATGCATAGATATAAGATGGGGACACTTGACTGAACGAGACTATGTGTGAAAGGGATCTAGGTGTTCCGGTAGACCACAAGTTGAACATGTCAGCAGTGCGATTCAGCAGCTAAAAAGGCCAATGCGATTTTAGGTTGAATCAATAGTGTCTAGATCAAGATCATAGTGCCACTCTACTGTGCTTTGGTCAGGCCTCACTTAGAATACTGTGTCCAGTTCTGGGCACCATAATTCCGAAAGGATGTTTAGATGAGAAACTGAACCGTGACCAAAATGGTGAAGGGTCTACAAACCATGTCTTTCGAGGAAAGACTTAGGAAGCTGGGTATGTTTCGCCTTGATAAGAGATGGTTAAGAGGTGATATGATAGCCTTGTTTAAATATTTGAAGGGATGTCATATTGAAGATGGAGCAAGCTTGTTCTCTTCTGTTCTAGAGAACACAAGCTGGAACAGTGGATGCTAGCTACAGGAAAAGGGATTCCACCTCAGCATTAGGGAGAACTTCCTGACAGTAAGAGCCATTTGACAGAGGAACACACTCCCTCAAAGTGTGGTGGAGTCTCCTTTCTTGGGGGTCTTTAAAAAGAGACTGGATGGCCATGTGTCAGGGATGCTTTGATTGTGATTTCCTGCATGGCAGGGGGTTTGGACTGGATGGCTTTTGTGGTGTCTTCCAACTCTACGATTCAATTATTCCAAACCAAGCTTGAGTGACTGGACAGCACTCAAAAGGATAGTCTATTACTTGAAAGGAGCCAGGGATCTGAATTGAAAAATTACCAAAAGGGATTCTAAACCAGAATGTTTTGTTGGCAGCTCATTTGCTAGGAAAAGGACAGAAAGTCACTTCATGGTTTGATGATCAAACATACTGACAATGTTGTAGCATTGAGATCTAGAAAACAAACCAATGTGGCCTTATGCATAGCAGAGGCTGAATTTGCAGCTTTGTCTAAATTGGCAGGAGAAATCGAATGGTTTAGACAATTGCTGCAAGACCTTGGTGGAAAATGTAACAGTCCAGTTAAAGTAAACGAGGATTCTCAGACCTGCATAGCAATGGCAGAAGTAGAGAATCTGAAATGCAGAACACAATACGTGGCAGTAAGGTATACAAACATTTGTCTATTGATACAGAAAGGAGTTATGACACTTATGTACTGTATCTCAGAGAAATATTTAGCTTGACATATTCACTAAAGCATTACCAGCACAAAGGCATGAGGAATTGGTTGCAATGCTTGGGTTATGTAACTATGCAGTGAATACAGTCAGCCCTCCATATCCACAGATGTTTTTATCCATGGTTTCAAGCATCCACGGCTTGAAAATATTCCAAAAATATATAAATTCCAATAAGCAAGGCTTGTTTTGTCATTTTATGTAAGGCACAGCATTTTACTATGCCACTGTATTCAATGGTATTTGAGCATCCATGGAGTTTGATATCCATGGAGGTTCCTGGAACCAAACCCCAGCTGATACCAAGGGCCCACTGTAACTATGCCAACACGTAAAATGTATAACAATTGCCTTTTCTGTTCTGGATTGTATGTATGTCATATCAAAATATTTTGGAGGGGATTGTTAGAAAAATATTCCTTTAAATAATTATGAAAATATTTTGATTGACAGGTGGCTTCATATCCTATGGGACTGCCATGGAATTCTGAGTCAGAGCACATGGCATGATGCAAACCCTGCTGAGGTTGTATCATGCTGTGAGGCACCAGATTATGACTCACAACCAATACTGTATATAAGTGGGCCAGGAGACAGATCATATGTGGATTGTTGTGGGTTGGTCCAGTTGGATCAGTGTGGGTTGGATGGCTTGTGGCTTGGATTGAATTGAAGCTATAAGCTGATGGAGAAGTTGATGGGAGTCGGCAAGGAGAGTTTGTAAATATTTGTAGATACTGCAACTCAAGATGAAGAACCTCCAAAGACTTGGATGAAATCAACAATGTCTGTGAGTTATTTTTAGTGTGGAAAGTGGTCAGTGCATTGCCAGTACCTATATCTAGGATCTTTTTTGCTTCCATACTCTACTATGTTATTGTTTGAGCTGCATCTGAGTGCATTGTCCCCAGATTGCACTGAAAGGTAGCTCCTGAAATGGCAGTGAGTTCATTAGAAAGTCAACACCTTTTCTTTATCCCCTGGCTGAAATATGAATGGACCTCTTTTGCCCAGTGTGGCTGCTGGTGCTTAAGGTGGACTGGAGTGGCATTTATGTAGATTCCCAATATGACTATGTAGCCTTACTGAATACAGATCAGTTACAGATCTATATTCAGACAATATGATGGATCTGTATTCAGACAATATGACTATGTAGTCTTATTGAATACAGATCAGTTACAGATCATCAACTATTTTATGAATCACCAACTGCAATATTGAATATCAGCTAGAATTTCTAGATCAGACAGAGTTTCATATTTTCCTTTTATAGGGACTGAGATAAGCCCTGGAATCTGAAGTAAACATAATGAAATAGTACAACATTTCTAAAAAATGTAGAGGTAAAAGTAGTATGTACATGTCCAAATGCACTAAAATCTGTACACACAAGGTATTATCTAGACCTCCTCAGGCTTTTATTTTTGTAAACATTTTTAGTTAAAAACACAACATTTCCTCTGCCAAAATAGTGGCTGGGAATGTGTCTTATTCTATACATGTAAATCTTTAAGAGGTATATTAGGAATCTGAAGGAGGTGCCAGATAGTGCATTAGACTTCATACTCATTCATGATAATGAGGGCCTATAAATTGGTACAATTCCTAGATATACCATTAGAAGAAGCAGGCCTAGAAAAGGCTTGGTTTTTAGGGGTTTCAAACAAACATGCCCCATTTTAGCATTCAGCCTGTGCTTTGTACCCTGTGACAGACTTCTGAACTGCCTAACTGGGATTGATGGCTATGTGTTTCCTGAGCCAATAGTGTGTGCTTGTAGCTCCCAGCCAAAGCAGTGGCAGTGAAAAATGGGTGAGAAGAAAGAACGGGAGGAGCAGATTTGTTCATTCTTTTCCTCTTATCTTCATCACATCACATTCTTAGACAGGCAAGGCTTTTGGAAGGCATTTGACAATGCTGCATTGATAGGGTGGCAAAAAATTGTACTTTGAGAATGTGGTGAAATAGCCAGGGTTTTCACAAGCAGGATCATGAGATCCAGCCAAACCATCCAGTGGAAGACCCTTTAACATATCACTTTGGTTGATGTCTCACCTGTTTTGCTAGGAAAGAATTAATTTCTTTATTGTAATAGTGTTGGATTGTTTGCATCTTTTCTAGTATGCATAAAGATGGAATAAATAAACCTTGATTTTTAAAGGACTATTCAGGTAATGTTTTGCACCTTCTGTTCCCTTTCTGTAATAAAAGGTATCTCCCTTTTACCTTTAAGTGCATATGAATAATATAAGACAGGGATGGAAAACCAGTTTCAAGTGGTGACCTTGATCAAACCCCAAAGAAAAGACTGAACATGTAATTGATGCAAAGACCTGGGGCAAAAATGGCAAAGCTACATATGATCTCAAGTAGTGGTTAACTCTGAAAATGAGTGAGGCTTCACTGTTAACTACTTTATTTTTAACCACGTTAATCTATAGATTACCAGGGCTGGCTCTCCTGTTTGGCAGAATGAGCTTGTTCCACTGATGAACAGCATTTATGGTCAGGAAGTTCTTCCTAATATTGGGGGTGGAATCTCTTTTCCTGTATGAATCCACTGCTTTGAATCATGTTCTCTGGAGCAAGCTTGCTTCATCCTCAATATGACACACGGTCAAATATTTAAACACTGCTATTTTATCATCTCTTAACCTTCTCTTCTACAGGCTAAACATACCCAGCTCCCTAAATTGCTCCCCACAGGGCATGATTTTTGGACCTTTCACCATTTTGATTGCCCTTCTCTGGACATGCTCCAGTTTGTCAACATCCTTTTTCAATTGTGGTGCCCAGAACTGGACACAATATTCCAGGTTTGGTATGACCAAGGCAGAATAGAGTGGTACTGTTACTTCCCTTGATCTAGACGCTATATTTCAATTGGTGCAGCAAAAGTTATCACATTAAAGGCAAAATTATCACATTAAAGTTAAGAGCTATAATCACTGCTAACAAAATCACCACTTTCTTACTTTGCCTTTTCATCTTTTTTGATGTGTACATTTTCCTGGTCCCATTTGTGCCTCGTCACCTCCCCACATATCACACAGCCACTGTTTACTCTCCCCATGCATTCATCCTTTAGGGCGAGCACAGTTAATGCTTGCCGGAATTTTGCATTATCTTTCACATCATTTTCCTTTGCTTCATGCTTTATATTCTTTGTTACATGCCCCTTTTACTCTCTACTTATCCATGAGTCATATCAAAATCCATAATTTTGGCTGTAAAACCTGCCCTTGACTTATACATGGGATCAACTTTTAGTTGAATAATACAGTACTGTTCCCCACTGGGAGGGCTCTCTGTTGCTCTGGAAAGCCCTATCTTTTCTCCAGCTGTGGGAAATGCTATAGCTAGGGGCTGTGGAAAGCCACACTAGGTACAGCAGCTCTCCACAACTAGCCAAGGCCCAATTTCACAGATGAAAACTGAAACATATGTGGCCAAACATCACCACAATGTGGTAAAGATGGGGAAAAGTTATTATAGGAAAAAGAGAGGCTGCAGCAGTTTGCTTTTGCCTGAGATTCCTGGGGATGGTAAAATTCCTGGCTCCTCTTTTCTCTGCCCCCACTGAGTTAATTGAGTTCAAACTGCTTTTGCACTTCAAATTCATTTTGCAGCCTGAGGACAAAAAGGGGAGGAAGTGGGAGGAGAGAGAAACCGAACATTTTAAAAGCACCTGAAAAAGTGGGACAATAGGATTAATCAGGAGTGTCCTGTCAAATTGGGGCAGTGGGAGGATGTGATTAATGTATTCGTAAAATTCATTTGGTATATCCTTCCACTGAGCAGAGCAGTGAAAAATCTGATTTCAGGCTGTAGGCCATGTTTTGTGTGTACTCCATATTGCCTTAGCTATTCATAAATGCATGCATAATAAGGCAGCTTACAGGAACAGTAAAGTTCCAGCAGTTGCGGAGCGGTGCTAATATTGCTGCATCTGGTGAAAAGGAAGGAGATACATACTATGAGGCACTACAACTTGAGATACTTCAAAAGTAACAAGTGTAGGGAATTTAACTACTCTGGAGGTATGGAGATCTGTTCACTGGTGTGTTATATACCAACAGTTGTAGCAGTGGCAATGCTGTCCAAAGTAGGCAGGAGGGACAGTGGCGGCTGTGCCAAGGGAGAAGCTGTTGAGAGCATGCCAATGAACTCACCTCCCTCCTCCCCTCATTCCAGATGACTGCACAGGGGCATTATCGCCCTAATTATATTTGTACTTTTTAATCTCCAGCTCTCGTTGGAATGATGCTGAACACTCCTGCGCCCAGAATGTTAACCACAGCATTATGGAGGGAATTAAGGAGCCTAGGCACATTTTGGGAAATAAACAAGAGCAAGGTAGATGATGAAACCACAAAGAGGCATTAAGGGTGGAGACCGTTGTGCTAGCTTCATGAACTGATCTCAGATGGGGCTTGGCTATTTGTCTGTAGTCCAGGAAAGGAAGTGCATTCCAGGCTACATTGCTGGGCAACATGAATAGAAAGCTGGGGGAAAAGGAGATGGTACTCAGGTTTATAGTAGCCTGAAGCTCAGCATAGACCACTGTGCCTTGTTCCTTTTTCTTCTTTCCTTCTGGATCCCTCCTCCTCCTCCTCTTCTTCTTCTAGGTCCTAATTCCTTTGACTTGCTACTTTGTGGGGTTCTGCTTGGCCCACACCCTCCAGCTTCCTGATTTGGCAGGTACAGGCCCAATTGATCCTCTGTTATCCCAATTTATCAGCTGTTTTTAAAAGTCCCATTTTTTTCTCTCCTTTTTCCACTTTCCCTATTCACTCTGAGCTTACTTCACTTGATGCAAACAATGGAGCTTATTGTGTGAACTTTAAAACTGGCTCAAGCCCCTGGGGCTGCAGCTGCACAGGATGGAGGCGGGGATTATTGCACACTAAATCGTCTCCTAATCGTCAGCCACCATCAGCCCGGATCCAAGCTGGGTTCCAGCCATGCTCCATCAGCACTTTTTCAAAGTCAGAAGCTTTCCGGCTTCTAAAAAGTGCTGGTAAAGAATGGCTGGGACTCAGGCTGATGGCAGTTAGCGATTAGGCAGTGATTTAGCATGCTATAATTCCCGCCTCCATCCCATGTCCCGGCTGCAGCCTGGGAGGCTTGAGCCGGTTTTAAAGTTCATGCGATAAGCTCCTAAATTCAAAGCAGTCAGCAAAATAGAAGAGATTTGTTTTGATGATGAAATGTTTTCAGTTTTAGAGATTGTAGATCCAGTGATAACACAATCCTTTCAATTTAGATCACTGGAAAAAGTATTCAACATATTCAGCTGCTTAAAGGAGAATGTCAACATATCAAAGGCAGAGCAAGAGTGGCGAGATCATGCATTATTAGAATTTGAAACTCATGGATTAGACTCCTCTCTACCTCCTGAAAACGGGCAGAAAGTCTTTCCTCTTAAAAATGTTGTTGGTACTCCTTTATTTGGTGAACTAAAAAAAGGTATCCGACTCCTTATGGTACTGCCATTTTCAAATACCTCAGTTGAGCGTATATTCAGTGTACTCAATAACATGAATAGCCCTCCCTCAGTGGCATCTGACATCATCCGGCCTGGAGAGAGTGAAAAGGCAGGCACAGCTCCATCAGGCCTTGCCTGAGAAAGAAGAGCCCTCCCTCCATGCCATCCGACATCATCCAGCCTGGAGGGAGTTAAATGGCAGGCCTAGCTCCACTGGGCCTGTCCTAGATTAAGAAGCAGAGCCCTCCGTCCAGTCCATCTGCCTGTTGGTCTAGGCCTCGGAGGGAGAGAAGAACCACTGGACCTCATCCCCTTTTCCACCACCATTCCCTTCTCCTTTTGTGACATGTCTTTTTAGATAGTAAGCCTGAGGGCAGGGAACCATATAATTAATAATAATAATTGTAAGCCGCTCTGATATTATTAATTGATAAATACAATTAATACTAATAATGAAAATTAGTTTCCATTTATTCAGCAGAGGAGAGAAGAAGGATGGAGTGGAATCTTACTCTTCTCAGGAGGCTCAGGCAAAAGTAAACTGCTGCAGCTTTCCTAGTTTTTTAAAAATATTCTTCCTCATTTATAATTTTTGCCATCTTGTGCTTGGCCACATGTCAGCTGTGAAATGTTAGAGGGTATGTTGGTTCATAAAATGTTTGATAGGATCAGAATGTCTCAAGTAACAAAAAACCCAATTTGCACAACTTTAAGAAACTGAGCAACTCAAAGTTAAATTCTGAAATATGGTGTCTAATTTTTTCCAGATTCTGCCCAGTAGTGAGCTGTTTTGACTGCTCAGCCTTTCACAAGAGGCAGCCAGTTGACAGAGGTTTGTGAATCTTCTCATGGTTCAAATGGGTTTTATGCACTGTCTGGAACCTATTTCGCAGACAGTACTTTCTTAAGTTGTATCTCCACCGAGGCCCTTTCCAAATATGAACTAAGCTCAGCCCTGCTTAACCTCTGTGATAAGACAGGACTGGGTATTTTCAAGCTGTTGTGTCCTTTCTACCAAGCTTAGGATCAGTTTGGTGAAACAGAATGGAGGGATTATACTTATATTGAGGTATAAGTTTCAAACTTTCTTGAAAGAAGAAAAGAGAATGCAGACAGGTCTGTGTCTTTTCATCTGGACTTGAGGCCAGGTCAAGGGTAGGTAAAGTATGGCCTTTCAGACATTGCTGAACTGCAACTCCTAGCACTCTTCCCCATTGGATATGCTGGCTGGACTTTGTAGAAGATGCATACCATCCAACATTTCACAGATGAGAAACAGAACACGGGTGGTCAAGCAACATCAAAGAGTGGTCAGTATAGCAAAAGTTATTAATGAGAAGCACACACACACAGGGAGTGTCTCTAACAATGTCTAACAAATGAGGAAAACATATTCATACACTTTTCAGGGCCGGACTCTTGCTTTGAGATGTCTCACCCTCACAGTGGGATTGGAGAAGAGGGGTCTAACCCCAACCCTTGAGACAGAGGCATACCTTCATCTAGTTTAACCCTGTGTGTGTGTTTGGGGGGGGGGGGGGAAGGCAGGCCTTCCAGAGTGGAGCTTCCACAAGGAGATGCTGGAAGACTAGGTTCAGCCTTGCAGAACATGCATACGCAACCAACCTTCCTTGCCACAGCTTGGTTTTCCTTAGGGGGAAGCCAGGCCATGGCGAGGAGGGGTAGAGAGGCACGCAAGCATTCAGCAAGACTGAGCCTGGCCTCTCCGCACCTCCTTGCAGAACCCCCACATTTTCCACTTGCTGCCGTAAGGAGATGTAGGGTGTGTGCATGTGCTTGGCCTATCTGCTTGCCGCTGCCTGGTTCTCCTCTGAGGAAAACCGAGCTGCGGCAAGGAGGGGTGGGTTGAGGGGGTGGGCAACTGGGTGTCACCCCCCTATGGAGTGTCACCCGGTCCAGTCTGTACCCCCTGCACCCCCCGCCCCCATGAAGCTACTGCTCCGAGAGACTGTGGAAGTTGTACACCCAAAATAACATTTCCAAGCTCCGTTGCTCATTCATTGCTCTATAGTAGGGGTAGGAAACTGACAGCTTTCCAACAGTTGTGAGACTGCAGGCTGTGGGAGAATTCTTTGCCATTGGCTTTGCTGACCAGGTTGAGTCTGACAATATCTGGCAGGCCACAGGCTGCCCACTCATAGTGTGCATGTTTTTGAATAGGGTTGAGAGGCCCCCTCTTTCTACCAGATACTTCCCCCCCCCCTTTTCTCACCAGCCTTTTCCCTTGGCCCATTCCCCATGTCCCTTGGTGCATACACAGTGAGTGTTAATTCCACACTAACAGGGCTGTTGTGAGCCTAATTGCCTGATAAACATAATTGAATCTTATGGATTGCCCTAGTGTTATAACATGGAGCCATTTAAGAGAGTTAATGGGAGGTAAAATGCTGCTGTTAATTCATCCTGCCCTTGCAATAGCATTGGGGATTCTCCTTGGGATCTGGATTCTGGCTTTGCCTCACTGCAGGCCATCTCTCTCTCTCTCTCTCTCTCTTCAGTAGCCTTAGAGAGCTGGAGATAACATCTGCTTCTGGATTATGATAAGAGCACTCCTTTGTATTTAGGTTTGGTCTGTTCTCCATTAAGTATTTGTAAGAGAACTGATCTCTCCTACGAAACTCCTATGAAGCAGTTTCTCCTCACCCAAGGGGAAGAATGCTGCCAGGCTAGAGTGTGACAAAGTGTATGTTTTTAAAATTACAGTTCCCAAGACCCCTCATTCAGCATGTCCATGCTGGGGTGAGGATGGGGAGGTTTCTGGGAGTGTGGTTCAAAAGCTAACTTTGCCATGCTCTAATCGATGCCATGTGAGAAGTTTTGATTTCACTATTTTAGCTTCTGTCCCACATTCTAAGGCAATTTCTTCCATTCTTGTGTAGCTAAATTAAAGCATTTAAATGAAAGAGATGTTCTTCAAGATGTACTTTAAGACATCTTTATTTTAGTCAATCTTAAAATGCAAACTCCAAGAGGTACAAAACCAGTACACAGGATCTCTCTGAAGAGCCATGAATCAGTGGTGACAAAATAGCCACTGAATAAGGAGTCTGGTACACCAGACTGGTTCCTGAGGAATGGAAAACAAATGTGAGGTATGTCAGTCATAGCCTTTGATGGATTTTTCCACACTAAAGCTTGTGGCCACCTTTTCCCTTCCAGGTTCCATTTCAGCACTGATGCAGGTCCATACATGTCTGAAACCTTCCTCACCCTCATGTCATCTGGTTTTAGTTGGCACGAGGATAGGGATGTAAGGCTGGCTAGGCAGGAAAGGAGCTTTATGGCCCCAGGGGCAAATAGCCTATGCCACTTGAGTTCAGTCAGATTTTCTGGACTGTAAGGTGGCAGGAATTTCAAGGAGCATAAAAGAGGTGAGGAGTGTTGGACCAGAGTGTATGGAAAAGTCAGTGACAGGAGATAGAACAGGCATTGAAGCCTGCTGGAATGGTAATCTACAGGGCAAAACAGCAGGGGGAATTGGTCATGTAGACTGCCAGTGTAGGGTGAGAGGAGGCGCTTGTCCCATGTGAAAGTCAGGTTGTTGGTCCATGTAGCACTCCTCCTGATTGGGCTCAGCAGTGGTTCTGTAGTGCTTGCACCTAGCAGCAGACCTCTCAATACCTCCCAACTCACATGATTTGGAAGGGACAGTCCCAATTAAATCTCACTTGTCCCACATTTTTAGCTGCTCTTAAAATATCCTAGTTTCCCTCTCCTCCTCCCACTTTTCTCCTTTGTTCTGAGCTTACTTCATTTGCTGAAAACTGAGTTCAAAGTGCAAAAGTAGTTTACATTCCATTTACTCATCGGGGAGGTGAGGCAAGTGGAGGAGCAGTGGCTCAGACAAAAGCAAACTGGGGCAGTGTCTCCTAAGTTGTTTGTTCTTCTTCTTTAATTACTTTTGCAATCTGCACCCTGGTGGCATAGTGGTTAAATGCCTGTATCCTTCCATCGGTTGATAAAAATAATACCCAGTTTGTTGGGGCAATTAGTTTACACATTGTAAACCACTGCTTAAGTGCACTGATAAACAGTATAGAAATGTACTTAATATTTGCTATTGCTACCTTGACTATATTCTGATGTTACTTGGCCACACATGTCAAAGTTTCCATCTGTGAAATGTTAGGGTATGCCCTTTTTCCACTTGAATGTGGGGCCTGGGTAGGGATCTTGCTATAGGAGATACAGAGTCATCTGTACATCTTTCATTGGGGAAATGTTTTAATCCTGGACTGTCTGTTCCACTGCCATTGTACCAACATCAGGTGGTAAAAAGACAGCATATCAGAAATGCATACCTGAGAAATGGAGACATAAGGAGCAGGCTTAAGAACATCTGCATGTGGGAGACCCATTAAAGATGTCTAGAAACTTACAAAAGTGGCAAAGCAGCACATGACTGCAAAATGAAATTCAGTTTGGACTGGTACTACTGAACAAGGAAATAAAACCAGAAGTCATAAATCAGTAAATGGATGAAACATTTGAAAATTAAGATACAGTTATATCAGACAGAGACAAGCTAGAGTAGCCTTTCCCGACCTGGAACCCTCCAGAGGTTGGGCAAAACTATCATTATCTACAGCCAGTCTCTGGAGGGTACCAATTTGCGGGAAGAATGTATCAGGAACCAGCTGCCAATAAGACTTCAGATTATGTTTTTGGTTATAGATGTCCATGACCATATAAAGAGGGTAAGTGTTTGACCTCTAAACTGAATTTTCTTGGCCCAGAATTAATCACACCGACCTATCTTTGAGGGAGAAAATGAGGCACTACTACAAATCAAATATGGACACAGATGCCCTACTTGGTATTTGGATGCCATTCTTGCTTGTGCTGCACTGTATTTAATTTCTTGTCTAAGTGCATCCTAGTGTCAATGGCAAATTTGGAGTTGAAGGATTTCATGACTGGCATCCATAGTTTTTTGTGGGGCTTTTGGGCTATGTGGCCATGTTCTAGGAGAGTTCCTTTCTGACATTTTGCCAGCATCTGTGGCTGGCATTTTCAGAGAAACCAGCCACAGATGCCAGCCACAGATGCTGGTGAAACGTCAGAAAGGAACTCTTCTAGAACATGGCCACATAGCCTGAAAGGCCCCCCCCCCCCACAAAAAAAGGCAAATTTATTTGTCACTGCTTTTCCTATGGATCAATTAAACACACAGTTCTAAAAGGAGGAGAGGAAAGGAAGGAAGCTTAATTCTGAACCTGAATTGTAAGTAGAATGCAAAGATACAGCTGTGTTAGTCTGTAGAATCAGTATGTAGAGAGATCTTGTAGCAGCTTAGAGACTAATCGAAAGAAAGAAGTTGGCAGCATGAGCTTTTGTAAACTAAAGTCTATTTCCCCAAATGCATCTGAGTAAGTAGGGTTTAGTCTACAAAAGCTTATGCTGCCAACCTCTTTCTTTCAATTAATCTCAAAGGTGCTACAGGAACTCAGTACATACTGAATTATAAGTGTTCGGCAGTGTACGAGAGCCTCTTGAAGCAACCACATAAAAGCAACCCACATAGAAAGCTATTTGTATGGACTGTTAGATCATATTGTTTGTATAGGTTTAATTTTATCTTTGAAAGCTTTAGTTTTTGTTGTTGATGATGATGATGGTACCCATGCCAGTGTGGAACAGTTTCCCACAGGTCCTTATGTGAAGGTCCATTTGATGCCACTAAGGTGCCTTCTTTGCTATTTCTTTGATAAGAACTTACTACATCATGTGGTTAGGTTTCACCCACTATAGCAATGCCACAGAGGCAACTATTCAGTGTTGGGGCTGGGAATATGTCATGTTCCAGATGTTGTGAGACTGCAGCTTGCATGATAATTCAGTATTAGCCACTGTGTCTTGGGCTGATAGGAGTGGCAGCCCAACAACATTGAGAAAATCACACGTTCCATCTTGAGTTATTCCTTTACTCCCTTCTACTTTCTGGATCACAGCAGAAATAAGTGTGAGTTTCTTCTCTAAATGTGGCTTCAGGTGCTAATTCATTGATGCCAGAAGGGGTTAATGTGAGTTCCTCTGTGCTCTAACTCTGAATTCACTTACAGTACAATACAAAACAGACAGATGGTGCATTTGGCAACAAGATACTCTGAATACAAGAGGGAAAGCAGGCCATCAATCAAAGTTGCACATCCTCATTACATTGTACTGCCACATGTTTCAGAGACAAGCAGCAGCAAGTTTTAGTAGCTTTAAAAGGCTATAGTATGGAATCATCTTTTTTAGGTGAAAAATCAGGAAATGGAACACAAAGAACAACAACTCATGGAATGAAGGATAAGTGCCACCACCTCTTTATCATTTGTTTAATCACATATTTCTGGACACCTGAAGGCCTTAATGCAATTTTGGTTGTCTCCTTATATAACCAGTCTCTGCTTTCAAATCCAACATGCTATCCTGGGCAACAGCATCTCCCCCTCCAGTCTCATGGTGGCTTAGCTCTCTTTGGTGCATCCTTTATCAGAGAAGCCTTTGGGAATATTCTTTATAAACTGGCCTTTGAAGATGCTAGTTGCCATGACAACATGCTTCTTTAAAGGGGCACATCTTTCTTTGCTTCACATTGAGCATTCCAGTAACCATAACAACCACCAGGCCTGTGTCTCCTCCTCGAACCTTGGTGAACCTTGGTGCACCTTGGCATAGATCCTGTGTTGGTTGCAGCCCAGGAGCCTAGTGATTTTATGAAGAGAGCAACAGAGACGTGTGGGGTCCTGAAACTCATAGCCCTATCCACTATGAACCCTATGGCCATCACTCCCTGAAAAGCATTCTTTCATTTAATAACACTAGGAGTTCATCTAACAAGATATGAGGAACTTGCTCCTATCCCATCCTTCAGTCCAAACACATTATCCAAAAGAGTCAGGCTTCAGTAGGGATTTAACATTTTATTATTCTGAGCAACACATGACAAGCAGAGCAAATCATAAGCCAAATCTCAGTTGCTGAGTCACTCTCATTATTTCTACTTCTGATCCTCCTCCAACCATCAAATGTCACTCCTTTTCACAGAACATTGATACAGTGGTCCCCCGGCTTACGAATCCCCCGGGTTACGAAAACCCTGGGATCCGAAACCGGCGGGACCGCTATTGTATCCCCCGGGATCCGAAAGATCCCCCAGGATACGAAATAAAAAAACTGTGCGGCCCCTTTAAATCGGCCGTGCGGTCTGTTGGCGAAAGCGGTCCCCCGGGAAACGAAAGCTTCCGGGTTACGGAATGAATTACCTTCGTAACCCGGGGGACGACTGTATATGCATGTTTTTAACTATGCAAGTTGTTTTAAACAGAGATAAAGTGAAATTGTGATGCAGCTGGGGACTTGGTGCTTAATGGGATTGGCTGCTGCATGTTCTTGCATGGCTTTTGGCAAAATTCAGCTAATGCCAGACTTCACCACTTAAATACATTGGTGACATTTTCAACGTATGGTACAAATCATACTTGCAGGAAAGGGTCATAGTAGAAGGAGCATTGATATATGGGTTATTGGGATAATTAACTGGATAAGTTATATATTAGTATTAACGGTTTTGTATTAAATTTGGGTATATTAATTGTGTGTGTGTGTATGTGTGTAAAAATAATAGTTGTTAACTATCCCCAAATTCAATAAAATAATATGTATTTTTTAGAAGTCATACTTACAGTTGATAAATACAGTTAATATTAACATTTAACCATTGGCTGAACTGTATTTTTCCCCCTCACAATCTCTGGTATGTATTCAGTTGTATATGAACAGAGTCAATCATTTAACTACCATTCTCCCTTATCATTTATTATTTATTTATTTATTTATACCCTATCTTTTCCCCAGCCTTGGGACTCAAGGTATCTCCCCAATGATAAGTATACTTATACAAAGTATAAATAAAATTCTACATAATCAAGACACACAAAAGTTAAAATATAATGAAACTACTTCTTCTTGTTGTTGTAGTTTGCCTCCAGGTCAGTGCTGACCTATAGAGTTTTCTTAATGAGATTTATTCAGAGGAGGTTTACCATTACCTTCCTCTTAGGCTGAGAAAGAGTCTGACTGCCCAAAGGTCCCCAATGTAGGGATCCATAGCCAAGTGGGTTTTAGAACCTTCGGTCTTCCAAAATCCTACTCCAGTACTCTAATCAGTACACCGTACTAGCTCCATATAATTAAATTATATGTAGAATTATAGTCACTTTAAAAACATGCCTACTAAAATAGCAATAACAACAAATACAGACAATACAGAAGCTTATTAAAAGCCTTTTACCCACCAGCAGTTACTTCTAAAAGGCTTGTCAAGACAAACAAGTCTTAGCCTGCTTCCAGAAGGACACCACTGAGGGTGCCAGTCTAGTGTCTCTAGAAACAGAGTTCCATAGCCTGGGAGCAGCTACCAAGAAAAGACACTCCCATAATCTCACCACATGTACCCGTGAGGATGGTGGGACAGAGAGAAGGGTCTTCCCTGAAGAACTCAAAATGTGGGCAGATGGGAGAATACAGTCCTTCAGATAACCTGGACTTGAGCAGTGTAAGGCTCACCACCAACACTTTGAATTTTGCCCAGAGGCAGACTTGTAACCACTGAAGCTGTTGTAACAAGGGATTTGTATGCTTTCTATAACTATCTCCAATCAGTTGTCTGGCAGTCTTCAAAGATACATACTAAGAAACATAGAGCATGTCACAGTAATCAAAATGGGATGTAACTAGGTACAGTGGACCTTTGGTCTTCACTGGCATTTGGTTCCAGGACCGCTCGTGGATACCAAAGTCTGTGGATGCTCAAGCCCCATTATATACAATGGTATAGTAAAACTGTGTCCCTTATATAAAATGGCAAGATCAAGATTTGCTTCATGTTTTTTTTTGGAGGGGGTGGGGTGGGGAATACAGACAGCGCTCCATATCTATGGATTTTTTTTTAATCCACAGATTCAAGCATCCACAACTTGAGAATATATTGAAAATACATACATTCCAAAATGCAAACCTTGATTTTGCCATGTTATATAAGGGACACTATTTTACTATGCCACTGTATATAATGTGACTTGAGTATCCACAGATGTTGCTATCCATGCTACCAAACCCTAGTGGATACCAAAGGCATACTCTTTTTTTTTTCAAGCTGTGTATGGCTGAATCCATTGATGTCACGAAGGCGAATGTGGGGTGTGTGGACCGCACCAGAGGACACCCAAAAGGGGTGATGATACCACTGCTCCTCAAACGCCTACCTGCTTTGGGCAGAAATGGACTGTGGCATTCATCTGCTTCCCTTCAAAATGCTAAGAGATGATGGGAGTGGGTTGAAGCTCAGTGGGATGAGATAAAAGAGGCCTCATAATTTTTTCAAATTAAAATTTCAAATTTCAAATTTTTAATATATTTTTTTAAAATTTAATTTTTATATATTTTATTATTTTTAATTTTTCTTTAAAAACATCAAATTTTAACCAAATCTTCACTGTGCATATATAAATATATTCAGGTTGTGTGTTTGATATTGTAACTTGAAGGTATAATATTAATCTTTCTAGTTGTTTATGTCACAATTATTAGCATTACATTCAGTGGTATATGGGAATTATGATTTGCAAGTAACATTAGTGCAAAAAAGTATTACTAAGGATTCTGTATGGTGTGAAATGAGTGGAGATCAATGGTGAGGGGGTGACACCATGGGTTACTGCACTGGGTGACACCAACCCTAGTGATGCCGCTGGCTGAATCCTTGGGTGCAGGATCTGTGGATATGGAGGATCAATTATAATGTTTCCTTGTAGCCTGATCAGCTATTTCTAGGAAGGGGTGCAGCTGGCATAGCAGCCTTAACTGTGCAAATGCACTCCTGGCCACTCCAGGATAGGAATAGCAAGTGCAGAAACCTGCACTTCCAGACTCATGACTGAATCCAGAAGTATACCCAAGCTGTGTCTTCAAGAAGTCAAAAAGAAATCCTGTACTACCTGCTTCTGAGCTTGCCTCTCAAAGAAGGAACAAAGCTACCATAAAAGTTGTCTCCAAGTCCCATGTCAAGAAGACAGCACAGAAGGATGCTGTGGTCTATGGTACTGAAAGTCACTGAAAGGTCCAGTAGAACTAATAGGACACATTTTCCCATGCAATTCCTGATAGGTTATCCACCAATGTGACCAAAATTGCTCTGACCCATAGCCAGGCCTGAAGCCAGACTGAAGTAGATCTAGCTGATGTTTCACATCTAGGGGAACTGGAGTATGTCTAGAAGAGAAACCATGGCCTATGAGGAAGGTCTTGGGGAGCTTAGTATATTTAGCCTGGAGAACAGCAGGTAAAGAGGTGATATGACAGCCCTGTTTAAAGATTTGAAGGGATGTCATGCTGAAGATGGAGCAAGTCTGTTTTCTGCTGCTCCACAGACTAGGTCCCAGAGCAATGGATTCAAAGTACAGGAAGAGAGATTCCACCTAAACATTAGGAAGAACTTCTGACATTAAGGAGTGTGATGAAGTCCCCTTCTTTGAAGGTTTGAAACAGAGGCTGGATGGTGCTTTGTGTGTTCCTGCATGGCAGGGGATTTGACTGGGTGGCCCTTGAGGACTCTTTCAATCCTGTGATTCTATGACAAGGCATAAAACCTTGTAACACACTTGCATGTGAATGATGCTTGTAAATTGGTATGAATGACATCATGCATGGAATCAGTGGTGCCATTCATATAATTTATGGCATATTTATCCAGCCATCTATTCCCATAGATCTACCACTACACAAAACTTTATTTCATGTGTCAAATGTTTTATCAGCTGCTTACTTTGGTCTGATGGGCCTGCGCTTAATGCAAGAGTGCAAATTGGGTGTGAGGAGCTGCTAAGAGAACCATGAGTGGTTGTGTTAATTTCTATGAGTTATAGTGTGGCAGTCCTCAAATTTTTTTTAGGAAGGTCAAACATGTAAACACAGCATATTGAAGAAGCAGTTTGGCTTCAACTGTCAGTTACCCTATACTACAGAAATCAAGATGCTCTGGACCTGCCCATAGCAAAAGGACCGAAGAGTGCTGCACTGTGTTCACTTGTGTGTTAGAGTTGCAATTTTTAAAATTGTTTGTAGAGTTTTAAAAATCGCAAATCTAAGAAATGAACAGATGTTGATAAACTGCACCTTCATATCTCCCAACTGTCCCAATTCGTCAGGGCTTGTCCCCATTCATTATGATTTCTCTTTCCACCTCCCATTTTCCTCCTTTATCCTCTGCTTATTTTAGTTGCTACAAACTGAGTTCAAAATGCAGATAGAATTGGTACTCAACAAACACAGAAGTAGGAGGAGAAGGGTTCAAAATTTTGTGCTTTCCAGTGCTTGCTTTTTTCTTTTTTGGGTTTTCCTAATCTCAAGTACATAAACTCCAGGATTCCTAAACTTAAAATAGCATCTTTTGTGCCTTCTTCCCCATTATTGACCTTTGCCCATTTTTTATCTGGCCAAACTCTTTTGACCACACTCTGATCTTGCATGGCCACATGTATCCTGGTTTTCATCTGTGAAATCTTGGAAGGTATGGTAACATCTTCTGATGACTTTTATAATTCTTAAGGCATTCTTAAAAGCATTTTGACATCTTTTCAAGTTTTATGCCATCCTCTTATCAATTCCGGTTCCTTTTAAACAGAACAGAAATTAACTAAAAAAATAAAAATAAAAAGAGAAGCAATGCAATTTCCCTTCCCAATAATGCAATAAGAAGCAACAATGTTTTTTTTTAAAAAATAAAACTATACATCATGGTGAGTAACGGGAATGAATTATGTTTAAAAGGTTACTTACCAAGCTTTGCTGAAAATCAGCACGCAACTCCACTCCCACAAAACTAGAATCATCTTAAGCTTTCAGAAGTGGGATGAGTTAATTAGGAGCAGCCCGAGTTTGCTAGCAACAAGAGAGTCCTTTCTGGCCTCTCCATAATGAGAAACAATTAACCAGATTTGTGCTATAGCCACCATACTATACAACTATATTGCTTTAATACTACTTTAACTGCCTCGCCTCCATCCTATGATGTCCAGAGGTCTATACTCTTTTCTGGTTATGGTACTTAAAATTATTTGGCAGATTGCTGTAAATGCTGTAGTTCAGTGGAGAGTGCACGAGAGAATTCTAAGTACTTCACCAAAACAAACAAACAAACAACAAAAACCAAAAAAAGTAATTTATCAAGTTTTTAAATCCATTTCCTTGAACTACAGCAACAGAACTCTCTGGCAGATAATTCCAAGTACCACACAGAACTACAAACTCCATAATTCCATAAGATGAAGCTATGACATTTAAGTTGATATCAATCTGCTATAACTGTGCAGTGTGTATATATCCTTGGAATCAGAGAATTTGAAAGCAGAGATAACTACAGTTCCATGCTCTCCTGGTAACGAATGCTTCCAGTGTGGCATAGGATTTGTCATGTGTTGGCTGGCTTATCATCTGCAGTTAAGTGGTGTAGTGGTTTGTAGGCCAGGGTTTGATTTCTGGCTTGGCCATAAAACCCACTGGGTGACTTTGGGCAAGTCAAACTCTCTCAGCCTCAGAGGGTGGCAATGGCAAACCCCCCTCTGAAAAAACTTGCTCAAGAAAACCTTATGATAAGTTTGCCTTAGGGTTGCCAGAAGTCAGAAACAACTTGAACATACAGCAACAGCAACAGGAAAATATGTATTAATGCTATCAAGTCTTCTGTATTTCTGGCCACCACTACCTCTTAAATATGTCATGTCTTGCCTTGGAGAAGAAGGCCAAGAGTCCTTATATTGGGAGAAAGGTGGAATATAATATAATAAAATTAATAATAATAATAATAATAATAATAAGATTTAAGAATAGGTAGAGAAATGGATCTAGCAATCCTATTAACACAGGGGGGAAATTAAAGCCAAATCATAGCTCATGTTTGAGGAACTCCCTGTTATCTGCCATAAAACTTGTTTTGGTTATCTTCCACAAAATCTCCTTTGGTTTATGGCAGTTCTATGAATGAGAGACCTCCAAGGAGATCTGCTCAGGTCTTGCAAACTCCAGACTCTGGCTCCTCCAAAATTTAATGGGAGTTGCAAATAGTTATCAGCCCCCCTCCTCGATATCCATATTATGTTCTTCCTGTCCTGGTATTTTTCTTGAAACAAGCCACAACTTTATAAACCCAGGGTGTGGATCCCCTGCAAGCTCATCCTGGCAGTTTCCAATATAGTGAGGGGCAAATGGCACACATCTGCATCCATTGTCTTGGTTCCTTCTGCACTTCTGGGCAATCCCACTGATGCTGACATTTGGAACTGCAGTATGACCTTTGCCACTGAGGTTTTCTGCTAAACTTCATTCCTCGTTACCAGATTGAATATTTCTTTTTTCTTCCTACAAGGGCTAAAACGGTATAGCGCTTTAACTGCAAAGCAGGAAATTTGAATACTGGAGGAGGAAGATGTGGGAAAGGCATTGAGTTCAGGGAGGAGAAGATAGATGATGGAGGAAAAACCTATGCACCACCATACCACAAATGAGAGAAAGAAGCAGCTGAAATTGCATATTAGAGGTAGTTCTCTGTTACAACCAGCAACATCCCAGGGCCAAAAATTCCAGTATATTTAGGGCACGGCTGGATACTGGAGTAGAACCAAGCATTGCTGTTTGTTGTTGTATGCCTCCAAATCATTTCTGACTTATGGTGACTCTAAAATGAACCTATCTTGAGGTTTTCTTGGCAAGATTTGTTCAGAGGGGGTTTCCCTTTGCCTCTCTCTGAGGCTGAGAAAGAGTGAGTTGCCCAAGGTGAGAGACCGAGTGCCCAAACTCAGTTGCATTCCTGCACCAGGTGTCACCTGGTGCCAGGGGGGTGGTGGGACTTCCAAAGGGGGGACTTCGGGGGGGGGGCACGCAAGGAAAAAATGAAGGGCCTGACCAAATAAAAGCAAAACAAAAACAAAACAAAAAAGCCACTTATATAAATATTGAATACATCCTTCTCAGCCCTGCTCAAAATGGAATACTTTTTGGACTCCCTCCTGGACAGGAAGTTGAAATGGAGGATAGGTCCTGAATAGAAGGATACCAAGTCTGCTCCCCATGAGCTAAAAATACCCATATAAATATACATCTATATATATCATGCCTTTCTTCCAGCTTTAGGCAAAGGGGTGGAGGATTGACCCCCCCCCCATGATCCTTTCCAGGAGAGAGAAATGCCGCTAGGCAACTTTTCCTAGTGCAAAGGGTTGTGTGTGTGTGGGGGTGTGTGTGTCGATCCTCCATCCTTTTCCAGGACAGACAGCTGCCTCGTTTACCAAGCAGCTTTACCTCTTGAAAAGGGTTGTGGGGTGGGGTTGATCCTCCAACCCTTTCCAGGATGGAGAGCTGCCTTGAAAGGGTCATGGGGGGGGGGGGTTTGAAGTAGGCGTATGGCACCGATAATAATAATAATAATAATGTTTATTTATAGCCCGCTCCTCTAATAAAATACTCGGAGCGGGGTACAGCAAAATAAAAAGATACAGAGTAAAAACAACAATCACATCCCACCCCAACCACCCCCCTTAAAACTGAATTAAATCTAGACACCGAGAGGCAAACGTGCCCACAGAGACCGCTCAGCATGCTGGCTCTGGCATGTGTGCCATGGGCTCACTATGGTTGGACTAAGAGATACAAAGGCCACGCAGAACATATACAGAGAACATTTGTGCTGGGCTGTATGCTCAGAGGTTAGGTTTTGAAGCCGCAGTTAAAACTACATTTAGGCAATGATCTATCTAGGCTGGTAAGAAAGGCTAAATGACTTTTCCCGGGATTTGACAGTGGGATTCTGGACTGGTTGATGGCTTTAATTTTAATGTAGCAAAGACAGTGATAGGATTGGGATATCACTGAGAAGGGTGGATGGAGAAGTTTGGCTGGGGGACCCAACAGGAAGCAGGCAGAGAGAGATTGGCTTACTCCTTTGTCTCAGGTTTCGAGAGGAAATGCAGATTACTTGGGAGAAGGAAGAGTACTTTAGATTATGGTTTTGTTTACGTGGGTGTACATTTGTCCCAAATGAAAGTATCATTTTTTCCCCCTAGGAGCCTGACCTAGTGTTCCTGAAAGGTCATTTTGATCTCTCAAAAACATGCTATCTCCAGATATGAGATATAAAAATACGAGAACCCCAAAATACAGTGTGGGGTATGCAAGGGTGCTTAACATTGGCAAGGAATACTCAGTGTTGTCAGTTCCTTCCTTTGAAATACAACCTATAGAACTTGGTATTTGTTGGCAGGCTCAAGTAAAACTGCTAACCAGGGCTGATCCTATCTAGTGTTCAAAATCAAACAAGATCTGGTGCTTCTAGACTAGTATTTAGACACTTTTACAAATTTTGTATTGGTCCTATTGTCATCACTGGAGAAAATTAGTTAATCCAGGTGAGAACTGGCTATAAGTACAATACTGTAAAAGCTGAACTTGCACCAGAACCCCAGAAATCCCATGCCCCATTGTAACCTGTGGCCAAATTTACCTCTTGGTCTTCAAACTCATTACAGCAACAGTAGGCATTTTTCTGCAAGACTTATTGTGAATAGCTTAATTAAACAATTTCCTCACCGATCATTAAGCAGCTTCTAGGAAAACTGAAAAGAGTATTCATATTTAACATTTTCTTAATATTTTTGGTCTCCCTCAGCCAACCATGACTCTTCTCTGCTCATCCTTCCACAAGATGCCACAGATGGCCAAATTCACATTTCCTTTCACTAGAAAGTTTGAGATTGGAATGTCCTGGGCAGGAAAAACAGACAATACCAGGGCATTTTGAGGAACTTCTTTGGAAATAAAACCCTGTGTAGTGTTCTGTGGTGCAGAAGCCCTGCTAATTTTGATCAGCATTACCATGCTGCCAATTTGCAGATTTTTTTTCTCTGTGCCTAAGAATTCTTTGGTTTAATTAGAAGAACTCTTGTAGAGGGAAGAGGAAAGAACAACTTCACCCTTAACCTCCTCCCACATCCCTTCTCTTTCTCCTTAGCATCATGAGACACTTCACATTAAAAAAAATGCCCAGGAACAGCATAAATGAAATTCTCAGCTCAGCTTCCTCCTCTTTTGTTTGTCTTCTGACCTGTCCCTCCAATTTTCTCTATGGAGTTTATCACATGGGAGGAATTTCTCCCAATTTCGAATGGAGCCAATTCAAATTCACATAAATTCACTACTTTAGTGAATTTATGTGAATTCCTATTGCATTTGGAATGAGTTCAGAATGACTTCCCATTGCCCGAAAATGATCCCCCCATTGCCCGAAATTGCATGAGATACTTTAATATGCAATTACGTGAAAACACATGATTGTGTTCGGATTGCCATTGCATTATACCTGCAAATTCCGTCATATGATAAACTCCTTTGTTCATTTCTTCCTTCTGTTTCTCCATAGGATGGCACCTCCAAAGCAAAGAACAGACATCAGTTTGAATAATATTTACTTATGCTAATTTATGTGCATAGAAATATGCAATTACAAATAATTACTGTAATTTAAATAGAAATCCAATACCTCTTAGTACGGACGCTGGCAACCAGGTGATGTGTATGCCCAGAGTGCCATACTACCAATGGATGGCTTCAGCTTGTCATTATAGTCATAAGCCTTCTTAAAAAGTAACTTTCCAAGCTCTGTTGTCAGCACTAGCATGGCAGAAATCATCCAAAGATTTATCTTCTTTGTGCCCTTGTGGTACCCATGTAAAAATTCTTGCGTTTCTGAAAATACTTAATCTTGTTTCCATTCCAGACAAGCTGCAACAAAACCTGTATGTTGCTCCTTGTTTGATTTTTGGCCAACAAGCTGCTGCAATTGTACTCTGGGAAGGGTTCCTCCCCAGCAGCTGGAGTAGCGTTGGTTGTGCTTTGAATTCTTGCATGGTAGGTTTTGACCACTAAAGAAGTAAGCCTGGGAACAGGAGGAGCAAGAGAAAATCATCACTCCTCTCTGAAATAGTGAAGAAAAGCACCTTATTGCCTACAGATGTCATTTCTTTTAGCACGATGATGCAAATAATTTCACTCATGCTTTCTGGTTTTGTTGTTCACACCATGGAACTGGATCTATGTGGATGTCTGAGAGTTTTGTTGCTCACACATGCCAGAACTCAAATAAAGATGGAGTCGATTATGCAAATGTATCCAAAGCACATTCAAGACATGCAGAATTTTATTTTGGGTTTCAGTGGCTAATCACATAACTGATGGTGCAGATCTTTCAGAAAAACTGAGAAAAATACCCATGATTTATTATCCCAAGTTAAGTGGGTTTTTTTGGCAGCCTTGCCCCCAAACGTAATCGGATGCATTTGAAATGCATGTGAACAACAAAGATTCAATCCAGGTTCTACCTGGATTATTTTCACTGTCTGAATAACTCCTACCCTGGGTTTAGCAGATTTCTTTTCACCAGATGGAGCTCTTGTACCTTTAAGAGCACAATGGCAGACAAAAGGACGTATTCATTTCTGTCATGATGTGCCAAAAGCATCCCTCCACCTCACTGCAGTAGTTGTAATCTGCCCAGCTACCTCTTTCTCCCACACTCTGTGACTTGAAGTGGGGCCCTTCCTGGTGGCAGAGGAGTCAAAATGAGCCAGTTATCTCTTCACGGGGAAGGCCTACATAAAAAGGGACAGCCAGAATTATCCTTGAGGGTGTGCCGATTATTTTTCTCCAAGGAGTCGTTTGAAAAGCTCTAATCACTTCAAGTTCTCTGGCAGCTTTTTGCTCTGTTTCAAAGACAATGGCAAGAATTCATGATGATAGGAGAAACTTCTGATGCTCTTTGAAATCTCCCTGGCCAGAACATTGAATGCCTCACCCAGTGCTGCTTGAACACAGCATGCTCATATTGTAAAGTGAGACCTGACTGAACTGCAGCATCTTCTGTGCAAGGAAACACACCCATGTGGTATAAAAAGGAAAAGAGGGAGAAAGAATTTAACAGTTCCTTTAAGACTGATTTATTTTACAGAGGGATCTTGTAGCACAATTGAGAGTAACTGAAAGAAAGATGATTGTAGAATAAGCTTGCATATACTCAGTCCACTTCATCAGATTATTTATTTTAGTATATGCTTTCATGGATTTCAGCCCTCTCCTTCCAGTGATCTCATAGAAAATTGTATTAAAGCCATAGGTATTTAATCATTATTACATGATTAATAATGGGGGGGGGGGGGTGTTGAGATCAGAGTGTAAAGACGTTTGTTCTTAGTATGCCCTGAAATCAACTCCCAACATATTATGACATTATCCTAGGGTTTTCTGGAAAAGATTTATTCTGAGGAAGTTTGTCATTGCTTTCCTCTGAGACTGAGAGAAGATAGCTCACCCAAGGTCAGTGGGTTTCCAAGGGTGAGTAGGGATTTGAGTCTTCGACTTCTGGAATCCTTGGCTAAGACACTGCCACAACAAAGAAGATTCAAGGCTGTCCAGGAATCTCTTGCACTAAAAATAAATAAATTAGTCTTAAAGGTTTATGATGGCCTCATTCCTACTTCCTTTTAAATTGGACCGTGAATCAGTTTGAACCAGTTCAAATGACCCTGATTTCCACTTAATCTGAATTGAAGAAGCGATTCCGAGAAGGGGGGCATGTATAGACCCATTTAACCCGCATTTTTTTGACACTGATTTTTTTCTTCTTTTTTGATAAATCGATTCTACTCAAGTGTGAACCACAAGCGGATCGGAATCAATTCATATTTCCCTTTTGAGCTGGCTGGAACCAAATCATTTTGAATCAATACATTGGTGAATGGGAAACACAAGTGGGTTATTTGGAGGAAAAAAATGCAATCGGGGCAAATGTAGTTGGAACCATGCTCTGCTGTTGAATCAATCCATCAAATTGGATCGCACACTGATTTATCTGTAAGTGGGAATGAGGCCCTTGATTCCTTCTTTCCTCCATTTCCTTTTTATACTGAAGAAGGTCAACATGGCTATCTCTTTAGAAAGACTCATGTGGCCTTCTCCATAACAGGCATTGCTGAACTGCCTTGCCAAGACATGATGAGCATGTTAGGGACCCATGGCCCAGTGGATGCCATCTGAAAAGTTTATACAGCACTCACAGGGACAATGAGGACATTATAAATGGGAACCTTTCTGCTTGCTAACTTTTCCTATGTGTCATGTTTAAAATGAGCCCATTGAATGAACCTGAAAAGTTCTAATGATACAAGTTCTGTATCAATCTATAAGACTAGGTGATTATGAAATACAAGAAGCATAGATAAAGAAGCCAAGAGATTGAACCCCTCACTGGTTGAGCATGCAGTTGTTGCAGTTTTTCTATTTTCTCCCATCAGTTACCTTCCTGGTCATTTCATACTTTTTTTCTCCATCTGCAGTGTAGCACTCTGGCAATTCTACTCACTATTAGTCCTAAGGCTGGATGGCAGCAATGCTTAAAATGGCTCCTAGAATCCCCCACTTAGCATGGTAATGATGGTGGCTGCAGGATTTGGGGAGTTATTGTCTGAAAAAACAACTTCTCCAGATATTGATGCAGTGAATAGAAGCATCAGAAAGGAACAGGTGGGGGAAAGTTATATCTCTTTTGCTAATACAACATTAATCTTTGGTGGTAATTTGACAATTCTGTAAGGAAAGGAATAATTTAAGCAAGGCACCCAGAGATGGGTCAAATACCCCTCTCCAAAACATCCTCCAGACCTTCAAAGAGAAGGTTAGGATGTGATATGATAGCCCTGTTTAAATATTTGAAGGGATGTCATATTGAGGAGGGAGCAAGCTTGTTTTCTGCTGCCCCAGAGACTAGGACGTGGAACAATGGATACAAATTGCAGGAAAAGAGATTCCACCTCAACATTAGGAGGAACTTCCAGACATTAAGGGCTGTTCGACAGTGGAACACACTCCCTCGGAGGGTGGTGGAGTCGCCTTCCTTAGAGGTCTTTAAGCAGAGGCTCGATGGCCATCTGTTGGGGATGCTTTGATTTGGAGATCCTGCATAGCAGGGGGTTGAACTGGATGGCCCTTGTGGTCTCTTCCAACTCTATGATTCTATGATTTAACATTATAGTGCTGTTTGAACATCTAGTTCTCTTGCCCCATGCCCAATTGATCAATGGATTCTCATACTGCCTGGCAACATTTTCTCGTACTGAATCGACAAGTGAAAAAAGCTGCTAATTGCTCATTTAATTATTGTAATCATGTTGGCATCATCCATTGTGTTAAACTGAATAAAAAACAAAACACAGGTATCCAAGTGAGAGAAGAAAAATGCCATTCTTATACACTAATTGAAGTCTGGCACAATGGCAGTCTTTGCACTCCTGCTGTGTCAGAACTGCTCAGCTCTTACCTGAGAGAGCTTGTTGGAGAGACTAATTTCTGACAGAAATCACCATGAAGTACAGAAAGTCACTCTATTTTGCAGAGAATTCTGGGAGCCTGTTCATGAAGTTCATGTCAACTCCAGTTCAGTGTTGGGCCTCGCCACTGTGTCACATTCATCCAAAGATGCATCTACACTGTAGAAATAATGCAATTTGACTCCACTTTAGCTGCCAAGACTCTATCATACTGAATCCTAGGATTTGTAGTTTTGTGAGGCACCAACACTCTTTAACAGAGAAGGCTAAAGACTTTGTAAAATTACAAGTCCCAGGATACCATAGGATAGAGCTACATCACCTGGTTAAACCAAGGTTATACATGTACATTTTACTATATTGCAACTCCCAGAAGCCCTAACCAGCAGAGCCAACAGTAAGGAATGTTGGGAGCTTTACACCATCAGTAACTGGAGGGCCACATAATTTCCAGTTTCATTTAAACCATGGCTGTTACTGCATGATTGGAAAGAGACAATTGGATGATGGCTGGTTACGTGGGTTTGGGTTTTACTGCCACTGACATCTGCAGGTATAACATGCAGGAAACTTGAGCATTTGCCCTGTTGGAATATCCCAAGAAATCTTTTTCTCTTCCCCAGATCCCATTGGTTTCTACTTAGCTTTATTTCTGGAAGCAGCACTGTCGTGGAAAATTGAATCTGAACCCCTATGGATTCACTTCTCCCAGAGTCACTGCTGTGGAGCCAAGACTAACTGAGATCGCATCCCTGGCTGCAACTGTTCCAATTAACACAGCCCTGCTTGCTTTAGCAATTACCTGCCAGTGGCTCAAAGCCTGCATCCAGATGGAGATCAGCTGGCAAGGTTTTAAGCAGGCAAGCCGAGAAGTTTGACTAACAACCAATCCTCTCAGGCTACTGTCTGTGGCACAGCACTGATCTGCAGCAAACTCTTCCAGAATATGCCTGCCTCAGGCAACTACAGAGGACAAGCAGACCCTAAAAATTATGGCAGCATGCTCCATATTTCACATTATAAAGAAGCAGATATTCTCCAGCATGCTATAATGTACTTTAATGTGACCCATATTTCTACTGAGGCTTCTTAAAGGTGGAGTTCTATGTTTCCGATTGACATAATAAAAAAGTACAAATTAACTCCAATAGGTTTAGGAGTCACTGATGGCCATTAGGAGAGAGCCCTATCTTTTAACCTGAATGGAGGTAGCCATCTGTCCCCCACATAGCATCTAGGATTGCTCCTTGAAATTTTAAACAGTCCCAGAATGGATTAACCCAGAAGCCACCAACTGCCACTAAACTGGCTGTATCTGACCAAAGGAAGGATAATCTAATCTCTGCTTAATCTTTTTGCTTCACTTGGCTTTCAGCTCAAAATCACTTGCAGCAAACTGCTTGTTCAGCTTGCAGGGGGAGAAGGATGGCATGCTGTATCTTTCCCTCTACAAGTCATAAAAGCAGTGTGTGTATGTCTGTGTAAGAGAGAGAGAGAGCTTGTGCTGCAAAATGACAGAAGGGGGAAAGGTTAAGCAGAGTTTCCTTGTCTGCTCGTGTTCGGCTCAGAGGAGGTTCTACCTCAGGCTGCTTTTGTGTGTAAATGGAAACATAAAGGAAAGCATTGCAGGATTCTATCTAACAGACCGAGATTTCCATTAATGGCCAAATTGTACGTGAAGCTCAGTTGTTTGTCAGAGGGCAAACATTTATTGTTCCATTTTGCTTTTACAAAATGAAGCTTTGAGAATAGTCTAAAACAGAAGCTCCCAGTGGGAGGGGAAACTTTGTCACATTTTCTGCATGAAAATTGTTCCGCAAAGATGGTTTTTTTGGTCAATGTGGGAAAAGTTATCTAGAGAGCAGCAGCATGAGAAACTCTGATGAATGAGAAAAATGCCTTGTGCTTTAGATTGTAACTTCCATGGTGGCAGAAATCAACAAAATCAAACCAGGAATAAATAACACTTTTAATTAGTGTTTAAAGCAGCACTGGTCAAAGTAGAGGTCCCTGGACCAGGGCTGGTTCCCAAGCCATTGGCCAGGAGCCGTAGTGGTGCAGTAGTTAAATGCCTGGACGGCAGCCACTCACTCACAAACAACAAGGATGTGAGTTCAATACCAGCTAGGGGCTCATGGTCGACTTATCCTGGCATCCTTCCAAGGTTGCTAAAATTAGTACCCATCTTTTTGGGGCAATTAGCTTACACATTATAAACCCCTTAGGGATTTCTTAAGTGTGCTGATAATTGGTAGAGAAATGTGCTTGCTATTGCTATTGTTTATTGGCTGTCCTATATATGGAGAGATTCCAAGAAAGAAACAAATCTTTGTAGCCAGTGGGCACAAATATGGTACCAGTCCCTGGAATATTGGAAGAAGAAACTACTAGTCCCCTACACTAAATAGTTTAAGATGCCTTCATCTGTGTTTTGTCCATATAAAATGCTGCATGGGTACTGAAAGTGTCAAGATGTTACTGTGTAGAAAAGCTTTTGGACTATAATAAATAATGTCTGGTGGTTTCCACTGCAAGAAGGTGGGGAATTTACGGGATTTTAGTCTAAACTTCAAAAGTGTATTGTGTACCCTATCATCAAAATTGGTTCAGAAGCTTGGATAACTCCTTTAAAGCTTAGATTAAAACCCAGAGTGGATTCACTCCTCTACTGAAATGGAAGCTATCAGTTGCCATTGACTTTGCTGTCTAACGTGGCTGCCCCAGTATGTTTAGCTCAGAGGGAGCAGCAAATGCGATTCAAAATGCATCATACCCAAAGCCAGCCATATTATTTGGGCATGAGGCAGAAAATCCCACATGAATCTCATCCCTGACAGAAAAAAAGGATAAAACCAACAATATTTTACTGCCTTTTGTGGACACTGAAAATACCAAAAGTGGCTATGTCACTTTTTCTAATGGTAGGGTCAGCACAGCTGCCTAAACGGATCCTGTGAATATCTTGTATTTCCTTTGGTCTAGCATTAGTCCCCTTGGGTATATGAATATCAGGTATTCTAAATAAGTATGCTTCACACCAGAAAAACTGTTGTGCCTAGCACCAGGCCTAGATTGAGAAATAGGCTATGAGGGTGTATATAGAAAGGGTGTGAAAACACGTTTGTTCTGCAGTCATATCAACTTTTTAGTGATGTGCTCTGACTGGAAATGATGATAACAATGTTGATGCAAGAGCCCTAGATGTTTATTGAAAAGGTCATAGAGAGATGATAGAACAATCCAAATATTAGTGTAATTAAACAACAGATAACTGCTTCTGTCTCTGAAGGAAAATCATGCTCCAGAAGGAAAAATATTCTCTTTGCATTCCAGCAGTGTTGGCTTTAAATGACCTACAGACCTGTGAGTGAAGGTTCTAGTTGTTATATTTGTTATCCTAAAAGAAGAAAAAGGAATGTTAAGTATTAACACTGAACTATAGTGTTGATTCCTGGAGGGTATCTGGCTGTATGTCCAAGGAAGGAACTGGCAAACTACCTCTGAGTATTTCTTGCCTAAGAAAACCCTATGAAATAAGTCAACAGGTGACTCAAAGGCACATATACATACACACATATAATTACACCCTGTTCACAAGAGCTGGTTACCCATAAGAGGGAATTTTATGTTGTATGGTTCTCACTCTATGTGCCTTCAAGAGTCCATGAATTACTTAGGGGTTTTTTAGGCAAGGAATCTTAGAATCCTAGAGTTGGAAGAAAGCACAAAGGCCATCCAGTTCAACTGCTGCCGTGTAGGAACTCATAATGAAAGCATTCCTGACAGATGGCTATCCAGCTTCATTTTAAAGACCTCCAAAGAAGCAGATACTCAGAGGTTTTGCGAGTTCCTTCCTCTAACTACTTTTCCAAAAGTTCAATGTCTCTTCCTTGTAGGATTTCTTTTATCTGAGAAAACAGCTGAGCAGGCTGAGCAGTGATTTATCCAGGGAAGAAGTAAGGAAGTTACTTTAACCGCTTTATTTCCCAATAATTTGTTTGATCAAACTCACTTGCCCCAAAGCAGTTTTTTCCCTCTGAGAAATGAAAGATCTTTATCCCAATAGTTAAAAATAACCAGTAAGAAATCAATCAATAGCAGCCACACAGAAGAATGATTTATATCAGACATATGTTTGGGAAAGTGATAGTTAAATACTCCCTCTACTCCTCCTAGTGCTTAGCTGCAGTCAAATCCCCTTTCCTAGAAAAAAGAGAGGTAAAAGAAAAAGTAAACTAACATGTGATTCAGCCATTCTGAGCAGCTTGGTTGGACTAGCATGGCCTTTCCTCTGGCCATGTTGGTTGAGGATGATAGGAGTTGTAGTCCAAAACTGCACTGAGCAGTGGAGACAGATGGGTTCATGATCAGTAAGACAGTATATCCACTTCAGGTTTTAGTCTGAAATTTAAAGACACTGAACCCTGAAGCAATTTTAGAGATACTACGCTTGGCAAGTCCTAAAACATGGAGTAGATTCACAGCCTACTGACATAGAACCAACAGCTTTGACTGGCACTACCTTTCTCTCTGACTGGGACTTACAGTGCTTGCAAATTAAAATTATTACAATATAGTTAAATCATCCAAAAACACAACATTAAACAGAAATAATCTATTAAAAAAATTTTAAAAAATTAAAACATGCCAATAATAATAATAATAATAATAGTACAGTACAACACCCTCATAACACTGATGTCTTGTGATAATTTTAAAAATACCCATTTTCAGTAATGTTTCTGGGCTTGCTTAACAGCTGCTTAACAATACATATGAAGGGGAAACATTATGTTTGGGCAAGCCCTATTAAAACAGTAGCAAAGGGGGCTTCCATGAGTGTCTCCTCCCCCTCAAAGTAGTACAATAGTTAGTGTATTACTTGATTATTTATATTTATTGGAAAGGGCTCTTTCTAATAACTAATGGTGTGAAACAAGCTTGTGTTCTTGCTCCAACTCTATTTACAATCTTCTTCAGCATGATGCTCCAAACGGCTACGGGAGATCTCGAAGAAGAAGACGGCATCTATATATGTTACCGTACTGATGATAGCTTGTTTAACTTGAGCCGTCTGAGGGCTCGCACAAACACTCTAAACTGTCTAGTCCATACGCTGCTTTTCGCTGCTGCTGCTGCCCTTGTTGCCCATACAGAAGCAGCTCTGCAACGCCTAACATCCTGCTTTGCAATGGCTGCAGAGCTTCGGGCTGGAAGTCAACCTGAAGAAAGTGGAAGTTATCTACCAGCCTGCACCACAGGAAGAGCACTATCAAGCCCAAGTCACCACAGGAAAATCTGTGCTTAAGTCCATCCAGCAGTTCACCTACCTGGGAAGCATCATCTCTTCAGGCACCAAAATTGATAAAGAGATCGATCACAGATTAGCAAAGCCATATAGTGCATTCGTAAGACTTCACAAAAGAGTCTGGAGTAAAAAATACCTGAAGCAAAGCACAAAAACCAGTGTGTAGAGAGCCATTGTACTGTCTATTTACAGGTCTGAAACATGGGCCATCTATCACCAATGTCTATGACTCCTCGAATGCTTTCATCAGCGCTGTATACGTACAATCCTGGACTGACTATGTGACAAATGTTTCTGTCCTGGAGCTAGCAGGGATCACCAGCATTGAGGCCATGCTATTGAAAACGCAACTGCGCTGGGCAGGGCACATTTCTAGGATGAAGGACCATCGCCTCCCAAAAATAGTACTCTACAGTGAACTTGCCACGGTTCAGCGTAAGAGGGGCGCCCCAAAGAAGAGATAAAAGGACTCCCTGAAACAACATCTCAAGCTCAGCCAAATTGATCAGCAACAATGGTCCCCCCTAGCCTCACATTGGGAGGCATGGAGTCACACTATCCACAATGCTGCAGCCTCTTTCAAGAACTCACGCCGAAAGAGTCTCGAAGAGAAATGACAATGCAGAAAGAACCACAACTTGGAAACATCACCCAATGAGACTTTCTGCTGTGCTTTCTGTAACTGGACTTGTTTATCGGCCTTTTTAGTCATGAGAATGCTTGTAGAAAGTGTGGGATGAGTCCTTCCTGAATCTTCGTTAGAGAAGAAAAGCCAGAGAGAGAGAGAGAGAGAGAGAGATATTTGATTAAGACTGTCAAGACTCAGGCTCAAGTCCTTCCTCCGATAGAGCCTTGTTCAAATGGTACTTACTTGAATGAAGTAAACCTTTTTGGAAAGGGCCATGAGATGGTGCATTCATTCCATGACAAAAGTCACTTTACAGTAGACAGACAGAGCTGAGCAACTCAAGGTGCAAGCCATAGCAAAGCATCCATTTCTACCGTATATAGTTTCTCTGTCCAGCATGATACCCTACTCATGCTGATAACATGTGAATACTGCAGTCAAGCTCACTGGGTGACCTTGGATCAATCAGTATTTCTTAGCCTAACCTACCTCTTGGAGGCTTGTTGGTATGATAAACAGGGGGAAAGGGTAAGGAGAAGAAAGTTGGGAGATAAAAAATACAGACATCAAGTTATGAAATACATGTCAAAATGTGTTCTTTCAGCATCTCACAGCAACTGCTAAGTATTTATCCAACTTCTTTTAGAGGCAGCTGATGGCTCCCATGTCACTGTGCCAGTGACTCAACTCCAGGTTTTAGCTCACACATTAAAGGAACTACAGTTGTCCCTCCAAATTTGCAACTTTGACTTTTGCAAGTTTGATAATTCATGGATTTGATTAATATGTTATCTCTAGGTCCTTTCTATGTTCTCCAGTGTGACTCTACCAGATGCTGACCATAGAGTTGTGCTGGAGGATCTAGAGATTCTTAGAGAAAATACTTCTCTAGCCATTTATAGGTCCTCTAGCATGATTGATCTACTTCTGGTGGATGTTTATTATAGAGTTGTGCTTGAGGACCTAGAGATTCCTAGAAAGGTGTTCCTTCAGGTTAAAAAAAGTTATTTTTTATTTTTGGTTTTTCCACTTTCACAGAAGTCCTGTGCCTCTAATCCCAGAGAGTGTGGAGGGTCCACTATATTCAACATGGTGCTGAACCCTATCTCCCAAATACATTCAGGGCCTTGGTTAGCTCCTCTAAAGCTATCCAAAACTTGGACTATATCATGAGCCCTCCACATTCGCTGAGGTTAGGGGCACAGGACCCCCTTGACTTTGGAAAAACCACAAATAAATAAACACTATTCCTTTCTAAGACTCTCTAGGTCCCCCAGTGCAACTCTGTGGTCAACATCTGCCAGAAGTTGACCACAAAATCATGTTGGAGAACCTACAAATGCCTAAGTGTTTTCTCTAGTAATCTCAAGGTCCTCCATTGGAACGTTATGGTCAACTTCCAGCAGCATTGCACTGACTGACCTAGAAATTCTTAGAGAGAACAAAGTAATAAAATCTGGACATAATCAAATTTGCAAAAGTCAAAGCTGCAAATGTGGAGGGCCAAATATATTTACCACCTCCCTGACATGGGAGTCATCAGCCACCAATGCTTCCCTTTTCTATGATTGTGATATGACTTGGAGGCAGGGGTTTTTCTCATCATCACCCCATCTTCAACTAGCAAAGATGCCATATGTTTGTGACTGGCAAAGATGCTATATCCAGGACTCAGCAGCAGCTGCTGCTACAGGAGCAACCAAAATTATGCACTTCTTCATAATAATGAACCTGTTTATTATGGACACCGAGGATCTCTGCATGTTTTACAGGTGTCTTTGGCTACAAGTGACATAGGAGAGCCTAGAAGATTAGCTTCCCTTATGTGTATGTGCCTTCAAGTTGCCTGTCGACTTGTGGTGACATGAATTCCATAACACACTACAAAAGATGACTGTACTTAAGTGAGCGCTATGCTGAAATAAGCACCCTCCTGTTCAGTCCTAAACTGCACAACTTACATATCTGTTAACTCAGCCTTGTGCTGTACAACATCACTTTGGACTTCTACATCTGTCATCTCCTCAGGAAGGAGTCTCACCTCCCAGTTTTTAGGGCAACTTCTAGCAGAATTTTTTTGTCTTCAAAACGACTGAGCACATGGCACTACCAACAAGAGATGTCTTGTTTGCCTGCCTCTGTGATGGCAGAAGGAAGAAAAGCTATGGTGAAAAATATCTGGGATGATTTTTGTCTAACCACTGGATGCCTTTGTGCCTGACTCACAGACTGAGCTAGGTTAGAGCTTTCTTTCTGAAATGAAAGAAAGGTGTCTCTTCTGTTCTGTATGGTGCCACAAGCAAACACATTTGGGAATTTGAGAGGAGAGGCTTTCTGCATTGAATTTGTTTTGAGCCACTTTCCCCAGTATCTGTTCTGAAATGGTTATTCATGGTTTCTGATTATTATTTTTTGTGATCCTAAAAATATTATGCCATTGAGAAGAATCATAGTTAATTTTTATGTCCATGCTGAATAGGAGGATTGGTATACTTACCTAGGAATAGCAGAAAATATAATTCTAGGAAAGAGAGAATCAAGAAGCCACAGCATTCTTCAAGCAGATGAGCACATGAAGAGCTCTTCTGAATCAGACCAAAGGTGATCTTAGCCTGGTAATGTGTTCACAGAGTGACATCCCATTGCCCACAAGCAAGATTTCAGCCCTCTCACTCATGCTTCACAAAAATCAATATATACTGTTTCTCCACTCCATTGTTATCAGCAATTTGATGCCACTCTAACTCTCATCATGGTTCCATCATGCAGAATATTGGGATTAGTAATTTGATAAAATACTTAGAATTATCTGCTACAGATGTTCTAGTAAAAATCCACAGTACTACAGCAACAGAAACATCTAGCAAAGAATTCTATGTGCTGCAGCAAACAATATAGTTCAGGATTTAACTGCCATGGAGCCATGTCAGCTAATCAGACTAGACAAAGATATACTACTTCTGGTACTGGAGGAAAGACATATTTATCTTGACTTGTAGCTACTTAAAGCCCTGTTGTTGTTGTTGTTGTTGTTGTTGTTAACTGCCCTCAAGCCAACCCGGACTCATAGCTATCCCATGGATGAGACATCTCCAAGACTCCCTGTCCTCCACTGCTCTGCTCTGATTGAGTCCATCCATCTACTGTACAGTTTTCCTTTCTTTCTTCTGCCCTTAACTTTCCTAGCATTATTGGGTTTTTTTTTCTAATGAGTCAGATTTTCTCATGATGTGATGAAAGTATGACAGCCTCAACTTGGTCATTGTGACTTCCAGGGAGAGTTCAGGCTTGATCTGTTCAAGAACCCATTTGTTTGTCTTTTTGGCTGATCACAATATCCTCAGCACTCTTCTCCAGCACCACATCTCAAGTGACTTGATTTACTTCTTATCCACTTTCTTAACTGTGTCACTCTCATATCTGTGATGGAGAATACAATGGCTTGTATGATTCTAACTTTAGTGCTTAGTTATATACCTTTACTTCTTAGGACCTTTTCTACTTCTTTCATAGCTGTCCTCCACATTCCAAACAACAACAACAACAACAACAACAAAACCAAACAACTTCACTTATATACCGCTTCATACCCTTAAGGAGTGTCTAAGCGGTTTACAATTGTAAGCTATTTGCCCCCCAACAATCTGGGTACTCATTTTAGCGACCTCGGAAGGATGCAAGCCTGAATTCCTAGTATTCTTCTGATTTCTTGGCTGCAGTCTCCACCCTGATCAATGTTTGATGTAAGTATGGGAAATCTTTAACTACCTATATGTAGATTTCCTCATTGTCTAGGTATGTAGATCCTCTGTGGTCTTAATGTTCAATAGTAAGCCTACTTTTGCACTGTCCTACTTGACATTCCTTAGTTGTTCCAGGTCTGTTATGTTTTTTGCTAGTAGTATGGTATCATCTGCATATCTTAAATTGTTGATATTCCTTCCTCATATCTTCACTCCTCCTTCCCTTGTATCCAAGCCTGCTCTTAGGATATTTTCATACAGGTAGTGTGGTAGAATGCAGTTTTGCCTGACCCCTTTGCCAATTGGGAACTATTATGTTTCTCCATATGCTATTCTAACAGTAGCCTCTTGTCACAAGTAGTGGCACTCTCGTGTCTTTAAGAGCCTTCCATAGTTTTTCGAGATCTATGCAGTCAAATGTTTTGCTGTAGTCTATCTATAAAGCACATACTGATTTTTTTCTAATATTTCTTGTTATGCTCCATTAGCTAGCACATGTTTACAATCTAATTCCTAATGCTTTTTCCTTTTCTGAAGCCTATTTGTACTTCTGGAATTTCTCTCTTCATGTATGCTTGGAGTCTATGTTGTAGAATTTTGAGCATAAGTTTACTTACATAAGAGATTAATCCTATGGATCTATAATTGCTGCAGTCTTTTGTGTCTCCTTTTAAAAATCTCTTTAAAGCCCTATCCTTCATTTATTTGTCCAGTACCCTTTTATTGCTGTCTGTGTTTGCAGCTATCAGAACTTATTGCAGTAGCAAATTCTATAGTTTTAACCATAGCGTTTATCCATATGTACCTTCATCCCAATAATGATTAAAATGTCTGCATCCTTCAAAAGCGTGCAAATGCACAAATGATTTTCACATGCAGAACATAATAATGCATTAGAGGCTCATTATTAAAGTGAGAAAGAGGGTGGAATGTGCATTTGGTTTTCACACAGATGCATGTACATCCTATTTATGGTTTGGAAATCGCGTTTTTGTGCATGTGCACAGAAGAATTAGTTGCGTCACCAGAACACACATGGCAGCAGAAAAAATCACCCAGAGAAATAATTTTATTTACACAATTTTATTTATAAAAAATACTGTACTGTCCCTTACTTTCCCAGAAATGGTATCCAACCTAAGTAAAAAGAATAAAACATTACCCAAAAGATAGGAACGTTTTTAAAAAGGCATAAGAGATTGCTTTCCTCTGGGCAACAGGGCATAACAAAGCAGCACCGGAAGTAAACTTGCCTCAAAGAACCATGGGAAATCTGGCAACAAGTAAGCACAGATACAGTGCCTGGTTTCCTTGCAAATTGAGAATATGTATCCTTTCTGTTGGACTTAGAAAATACTTAGCTGGACCAGACTATGGCCAACTGCATGTTGTGTTCTTTGCTTACATACAATCTGTTTTTCATTTACTGGTGGGGAAGCAGTCTCCACAGAACAGTGTTCCACAATTAAATTACAGTGGCAACTGGTCACTGCCATCAATCTTGGTGACCTGCAGTGGAGTGCTGAGCCTGCTTGGGTTCTTGGATAGTTTCTTTAAAGTTCAGGCTAATAATACCCAAGGCAGATTCACTGCCCTATCAACATGGAAGTCACCAGCCTCCATTGCAAGCCTGATCCTGGGGAAAGCCTATCACAGCCACATGCTATCCTTCTCCCTCTGTACTCTCATCACCCTTGGTGTTCTCCCCATATTCATGGCTTGTACCTAAATGACTGCTCATTGCCCTCTTTCTTTATTTGATGCAATAGCTGGTAAAAGAAGAAATGTAAAAAATGTAGAAAAAAATCCACACAAAATAGTTATTTGTAAGCAACCACTCAGTCCTTCCCTTTTTGCTTCTATATACAAAGGGAATTTGCAGCATTTTTGAAACCAATGTAGAGAAGGAACTTGATAACACAAGCTTTCATAGACTTAAGTTTACTCCATCAGATGCAACTATACAGATGCTTCTGTATAGTTTCATCAAAGAAATGTGCCCATAGGTTATTTATTTTTACGTTGTTCTTCCTGCAGTAAAAGACTTCTGTGGTGGCTTATCAGAGATTAGAAAGAACTGGATAAAAGACGCAGTACAGAAGGGAAAGGGGTTTGGAGGAAGAAGAGTTTTTTTTAAAAAAAGAAGCAGCAAAGGCTCTAGATTCTTCATTACAAAATCTAGCAGGTAGTTGATTCAGTTCAGCCAATCAGAGTTGGATTTTAGCACCATGTTGCTGCTTCTCCCTTGGATGACCCCAGCTGTGACAGCTTGTAGCTGGAAGGAGGATGCTCTCAGCTCCAGCTGGATCCAGACATGACAGAAGGATGTTTCCCTGCTAGGTCCCTTCCAGGTTCATTTAGGAAGTATAGATGCATGCATGCATGCAATAGACACTTGTATTTTCACTGGAGTGTATACACTGGAATGATCAGTTTTCTCATTCTATGCAAATATCAAGTGGCCCCAAGTGAGGGAGTAGAAGAGGGAAAGACTGGAATCTTGCAGATAGGGCTTGTAGGGCTGACACAGGAGGTTTCATCATTTTAAATAACCTGAGAGCCAGATTTGACATACAAACCCAGGATAAATTGAAAACAGGAAGATTATGTAAACCACAACCTTAGTTGATTATTATTATTATCATGTTGAGATCTTATGTCTTGTCCTCCATCTTGGTTTTCTTTGTGGTTTCCAATCATATACTGATCTAGCACTTCTATGCATGGATCGTAGACTACCAAGAAAATAATAGTATTGTTTTATTGGAAAGATCACACATGAGGCAATGGTGCTGTGAAAAGCAAAGCTCCTTTATGACAGTGGCAGGCAACCTGTAGCCCTTTAGATGTAGGACTGCAGTTCCCATCAGACTAGACAATGGAAGTTGCAGTCCAGCAAATCAGACAAGCCACATGTGGCCCACCGTTGTTTTATGGTAATAGGGATATCCCTCTGGCTGCTCCTTGGGTGGACTGCCTAGCAGGCAGGCTGTGACTGACAGTCTGTTCTGTTGCGAAATTGATCGTCTTTTTGTTCCTGATAAGGATCTGAAGCCTCCTTTGGATTTCACAAGCAATTCTTTCATCCTTCCTGATTGTGGCTTCCAAGCCTGAAAGAATCCCTGGAGACACATCAATTGTGGGACTGCAGGCACTGCTGGCTGCTATTGGCAGAGATGATAGAATAGCTACAGGAGCAGCTGTCATTTCTTCCTGTTTATGTTTTGTTCTTCAGCTATCAGCAGGACATTTTCTGCCAGACACCAATCATTCTTCTGCAGGAGAGCCTAGTTCTGTCATTCTGACTGCTCAGGGGTGTGGATGTGGGTGGGTGAGTTGGATGGCAGAGCGTGAATATACTGCTTTTTGGACTACAACTCCCAGGTTCCCCACCTTTTGGGTCATGTGGATGGGGTAATCTAATAGTCCAAAAAAGAGAATAAAGGCTGTCACCAGTGTCATCACTTAGCATACGTGCTGGCTAAAGGAGCCAAAAATGTAAGAATGAACCCTGGATCCTTCTGGAAAAACTATGAATGAACTCTGTATACAGCAGCTCTCTAAACTATTTCAAAAACTATTATGATGCCATGAAAAGGGAATGTCCACCAGTATTTTTTATGAATGTTTGCTGGGCTAACATATAAATATTAACATTAGTGACATTTGTTATTTTACTGATACCTTATTACAAAATGTTTTAATTTTATTGGCTGGCATCCTGCTCAGTAGTTACGAGACCGTAAAACTGGATTTATAATCTTGTAACTGCTTCCAATTCTAGTTTGCGGTCATTAATGACCAAATGTGACTGCAAATCTACCTTTTAAGCCAAGGAACTCCCCAGCCAAAGGGTTTCCAAGGCACTGCAGAGAGGGGTGCTTGGAAATGATTCTGTAGTACTCTCCTGGATACAGGGCACATTGAGAGAAGCTGTTCTGCTAGGACCCTGAGGGGCCAATCGGCCTTTGCTCAAAGTACCCCACAACCAGGAGAGTGCTACAGACATAATTTAGAATCAGAGAATCATAGAGCTGGAAGAGACCACAAGAACCATCCAGTCCAACCCCCTGCCATGCAGACACAATCCAAGCACTCCCAACAGATGGCCATCCAGCCTCTGTTTAAAAACCTCCAATAAACAAGAAAACAAGCATGCTCCATTCTTAATGTGATATCCTTTCAAATAGTAAACATGGTCATCATGTCACCTCTTAGGTTTCTCTTCTCAAGGCTAAACCTACCCAGCTTCCTAAGTTGTTTCACCATTTTGGTCACCCTCCTCTGGACACACCAGCTTGTCAACATTCTTCTTGAACTGTGGTGCCCAGAACTGAGGTCTGACCAAAGCAGAACAGAGTGATACTCTATTACTTCCCTTGATCTAGAAACTATACGTACTTTTATTGATGCAGCCTAGGATTATATTGGGTTTTGTAGCTGCCCCACACTCCAATCTGTAGTGCCTCAGAAATGCTTTGTTTGGTGTGCTGCCTGACTGAAAATGTAGGTTTTTTTGGGTAGGGGGCATGGGAGGTGAATGGCATTGCCAAACATATCTAAGCTTATGGAGCATTGTCGTTGTACTTACATTTGATGATGCAGAATTTTGGCCATTGTGTTTTTTAAAAGCCTTAGAAATAAAGGAAGATGTTCACCAATCTGCACAATATTTTTAAGAAGGCAATATTTTAGGAGTAATAGATAAACATTATCCATCCCTTACTTCTCAGCATGTTAGCATTAATGTTAAAATGTGGGGATAGCCATTATTCTTCATTAGTTACCATCAAAAAACATTAGGTAACATCATTACTTGTAGTGCATTACTTCCAAGTCCTATGATAATACATCACACTGTTCATGTTAGGGATGGGAAAATATGTCAGTTTTGCTTTTTCCTGCATTAGAAGTTTTTAATTTATGTCTAAACTTTAAACATAAAGAACTTTAAAGCTCTTTATTTCCTCAATATATAATTTGTGAATTTTTGGAAAAGTCTTCAAAAATGAACTAAAATTACATTGCTCAATTTCAATAGCACTGTTCTGAGCAGGAAGAGGTCCATGTTAGTGATCAAGTGCCTCTTTAAAAAAGAAGTGGGAACTCTGATTCAGGACTAACATAGTTGAATACATAGGAATTTGGCCCCATTTCAAGAGTTAACTGAACTCAAATTCAGATTAAAACATGTACTTCCAAACACATTCCCATGGAAGCCATCACTCACATGACATTCTGGTATGGCTCATCTTGAAAGAAGTCAGCCCTAGGATGACAGCATCGAATAGAGTATTTCTTCTGATTAGTTCACCATTGATTCATTTTAATAAGTGCTTTTTTGGTAGTTTCTCTCCATCTTGAAGACAGATTTAGCATGAAAGAACATTAAATTGGAAATTGGAGGAGAGGTACATCACAGGTAGACATCAAAGTAGCATTCTTTTGGATTGTCTCACCCATGTTCATGCAGTTGGAGGTGGCTGGTTTGTTGTTTGGACTGGGATAATTCCTTGCGGTTATATTGACTCTTTGTTCTGTATACCTTGTGCTTGGTGGCCTCAAAGACTTTTTCCTCAATTGTTTTGTTGCTGCTTCAGCAAATCATATACCATAATTTTTCATCTAAGATATAGATACTAGTTGTATTTCTGAGCAGATATCTAGCATCACACACACCATCCCAAAAGTTAGAAGCCTGAGGAATAAGAACCAGTGGATGGATAGACAGAAAGATGGCAGAAGGGACATCTTCTTCTAAGTGCATGAAATTTAAGTACTAAAGGTTGCACCAGCTCTGTTTTATTGCACTGAACTGAGGTGCATTTTCTGTGATGTTTCAATCACTCTTTGGATTTCATTAGGAAATCCTGGGCATTAAGCTGCCAAGGTTACAATCCTATACAGTATTCATTTACCCAACAGCAAGGCCCACTGAATTTGACGGGGGTTTATTTCTGTGTAGATATGCAAAGGGTTATAGACTAACCAATACGCTGTGAATACATATGCAGATACTGTATCTCACTGTTTATAACTTGAAGGTCACAGCTTGTTCTGAATCCTCCCCCTTTCGGCTTAGTATTGTTTGGCTTAGTATTGTTATCTTTTAATCTGATGGAAAGAGGCAGGCAATATGTTTTTCCTGTGTAAAATGTTGAGGGCTGATTATCAATGAGAAATGCAAAAACCTTCAGGAATCATAGACATATTGTGCTCAAGAGTGTATCCACCTCTTTGATTTCTAAATCCACTCAGTATCTGCAAAGATAGGATGTTATTTTGTTGGTGCTGGGCAAAAGACAGTGTCACTTTAGCATGAGAAAAAGAGAAAATAAAGGATTTATTTTCTGGATGATCCTCTCTCCATCAAGGTATTTATTTAATACTTCATATTAATGCCTTGGACTAAAAAGGGTAATTTATATAAACAATATAAACAATTAAACATGTCCAATAATTATTATCCTTTGCTTGCTGTTTTGCTTATCCCCGTAGTAAATGTAATGCATGAGTCAGGGGCAGCATCTGCACTGCAGATATAACGCAGTTTAACAATGCTTTAACTGCCATGGCTCAGTGCTATGGAATTCTAAGATTTATAGTTTTGTGGGATATCAAGCTTTCTCTGTCAGAAAGCTCTGGTGCCAAATGAACTGCAAATCCCAGAATTCTATAGATTGAACCAGGTATGAAACTACATTATTTCTGCAGTGCAGATGAAGTCCTAAATGGATTACCTTTTGAACTACAACTTTCGAGCTCTCTCAGATTGTGGCAACTGTAATTTTTAAAAAACAAAAACTATGGTGTGAGTTAGTAATGTCCGTGTACACCTCAGAGATGGCCCTACAGAATTCACAATGCATGATACAGTTTTAGATTTCAGAGGTCTGTTGGTGCATCAGACCAGCATATTGTCAATTAACATTACATTTTCTGTATGTGCAGACACAGGAGTGACTGTTCATTGCAAAGAACATTGTGAAAACAGGCCCCAAGACATTGATTCTGCCTTGGGCAGCTTGCTGTATAGCTAAGAGACCTTCTAAGTAATCATTAAAGAAGGAAGTGACATTCTAAGAAGCCTGGGGCAAACCTGTCAATAATTTGATATAAACACTGAGCAGATTTCATGTGTGCCCTTGTGATGCTCAGCTAACATTAGTGATTTATACTCTATCCCCTTCCCTTTCCATCAAGGCTCTTGAGTGGAACTTTCTCTTACATAATGCTGAAGCCTATCATGTTATTGATGGATTTCCATTTCAAGACCATGACAATAGCACACTTGGTCCTATTCTGGCTTTCTTAAAGTTTCCAAATAGTCTTACAATGTGTTGTTAAAAAGAATGGAATTAAATTATGGCTGGCATTCTGTACTGAAGGTATAGAGTTATAGCTCTGTATTCACAAGTGCTACAGTGTATTGATCTGATCCCAGCATTATTGACACAATCATAAGCCCAGCTCCACCAGGGCTTGCCTGAGGCAAGAGGACTCTCCCTCCATACCAACTGCCATCCTCTGCCTAGGGAGGGAGAGAAGAGGCAGGCCCAGCTCCACCAGGGCTTGCCTGAGGCAAGAGGACTCTCCCTCCATACCAACTGCCATCCTCTGTCTAGGGAGGGAGAGAAGAGGCAGGCCCAGCTCCATCAGGGCTTGCCTGAGGAAAGAGAACCCTTGTTTATCCACTTTTGTAAACCGCTTTGATCTTTTTTGGAAAGGCGGTATATAAAATAAATAAATAAATAAATAAATAAATAAAATCCTTCCCAATCACCTTAACATCCAGCAGTCATCTGATAGGGCTGCAGTCTATTAAGGTGGCCTGGGGTGGTTAGACCAGGGATCCCGTGTAGATCCAGCATATTAGATGCCATTGTGCAAATGGTTTTCACATGACGCTGTGAGTAATCTGCGCAGAATCTGACAAGAAAGAGGCATGAACCAGCTAGTAGGCATTTTTGGGAAAATATTTGGGAATTCATTTTTGTTTCATTTATGATCGCTTTTTTGCGCAATTGTTCTAATGTGAAAGCTATTTATGGTTCATTCATGGGATTTTACTTGTTGCAGATTTCCCATGATTCATTGGGTCGTATTGACATATTTACTCCTGGGCCTTGTCGTACCTGGTTGAAAACAGCTTCTGTGGCAAAGAGTGCTTTATTCCTCCCCGTTTTCCCTTCTCTCTGGAGACCGCACGTGTGTTTGTGAGTGGTTTGTGTTGTTTTATGGGAATTTGTATCTGGACACCTCAGCCTTCCTCTGAAAATGTTTTGGGCAAAGAGTGAGTGCTTTTCTTCCCATTTCCCCATCCCTTTCACGCATGTGTTTATGCACTTGGACATGAAGTATTTGCGTGTCAACTATTGCTTCTGTGTGCATGTGCAAAAAGAGTTATTTCTAAACCATCAAAGGGATTTGACCACATCTGTGTGAAAACTAAATACGTTTTCTACCCACCTTCTCGCATTAGTAATGAGCTTTTAAAGTGTTATTGTGCTCTGCATGTGAAAATCATTTGCACATTTGCGTGCTTTTACAGGATGCAGATGCTTTAATCATTTTCAGGATGGAAGCACATAGGTCCCTGTGTGATAAATTCCTAGGAGATGTTATTTAGTTGTTGGTGGTGTGACTTCAAATTATTTCTGACTTATGGAGACCCTAAGGCAATCCTATCATGGTTTTCCTTTTTTGGCATTTGTTCAGAGAAAGTTTGCCATTGCCTTTCCCTGAAACTGAAAGTACCTGGCTTGCCCAAGGTCACACAGTGGGTTTTATGGCCGAGCTGGGAATTGGACCCTGGTCTCCAAAGTTGTAGTCCAACACTCAAAGCATTACACCATGCTGGCTCACATTTAGTGTTACATTTTAGTTATACATTTAGTTTATACATTTGTAACTAAGTAGCTAATATAGACAATTGGCACATATCTTTTATTGGAGTTGACAGCTTTCTGAAGGGTTACGTCCCTAGCAAATTGGACAGATTTTGCCTTCTCTTTCCTAAAAGGTGTCATATCAAAGATTTATTTCTTTTAAGAAAGCTTATTTGCATTTATTGACACAAAGTAAAATAAAAACAACACATTCCAGAGAACTGGAACAAAGAAGAGACATCAGACCACACTGCCTATCAGTTTTCTTAATTCTAAGTAGCGGAATGGTGATGAGACCTATTTCAGATGTCAGGGGCAAGGATGGGATTCAAGTAATATGTACTGAATAATATATAACATATAGTAAACTTTACATTGTAAAAAAAAAGAAGAGGTGAGAGGCGGAGGGAGGGAGAAAAGAAATGAAAATAGAAATGTACTGTATTTCCAAATGGACATTATAGCATATTTTTCTTGCTTGTAATAATTATCAGTCGTAAAAATTCTACAACTCCCAGAACCTCTTAACCAGTATAGGCAGTGGCCATACTTACTGAGGGATTTTAGGAGGCCATGATCATGTCTAGAGGAGGGCAAAAGGTTTGGAAGCCAAGCCCTATGATGAAAGGCTGAGGAAGCTGGATATGTTTAGCTTGCAGAAAATTGAGTGGGTGATATGATAGCCATCTTCAAATATCTGAAGGGCTATCATGTGTAAAATGGCAGGAACTTCTTCTTTGCTGCTCCTGAGCATAAGACCTGAACCAAGGGATCCAAATGATGAAGCCCTCCCTCCAGTCCATCCACCCTGGTCCAGGCCTCAGAGGGAGTGAAGCACTGTTGGATTTCATCCCCTTCCCCAACACCATTCCCTTCTCCTTCTGTGTTGTGTCTCTTTAGATTGTAAGCATGAAGGCAGGGAATCGTCTAATTAAATGATTGTATGTACTGTACAGTGCTGTGTAAATTTACAGCGCTATAAAAATAAAGGTTAATAATAATAATCACATTAGAAATAACTTCCTGATGGCAAGAAGTGTGGTAGACTCCGCTTTACTGGAAGCTTTTAAACAGAGGTTGGATGCCCATCTCACAGGGGCCTTTAGCCATGGATTCTTGTATTGGTAGGCTGTTGGGCTATATAGGGACCCTTCCAGTTCTATGACTATAATAAAATAAGCATTAATATCCATAAATTACACCTTTGCAGAAAAATGCTGTCCCAAATGGCCATCCAGTGGTGTAACTACCATTGCATTGGCATTGTCCCTGGGATTTCAGCTGGAGAGCAAGAGGTCAGGTACAAGTATCTTAGAATCATAGAGTTGGAAGAGACCACAAGGGCTATCCAGTCCAACCCCCTGCCATGCAGGAACTCCCAATCAAAGCATCCCTGACAGATGGCCATCCAGCCTCTGCTTAAAGACCTCCAAGAAAGGAGACTCCACCACACTCCGAGGGAGTGTGTTCCATTGTCAAACAGCCCTTACTGTCAGGAAGTTCCTCCTAATACTGAGGTGGAATCTCTTTTCCTGCAATTTATATCCATTGTTCTGCGTCCTAGTCTCTGGAGCAGCAGAAAACAAGCTTGCTCCCTCCTCAATATGACATCCCTTCAAATATTTAAACAGGATTATCATATCACCTCTTAACCATCTCTTCTCGAGGCTAAACATCCCCAGTTCCCTAAGGCGTTCCTCATAGGGCATGGTTTCCAGACCCTTCACCATCTTAGTTGCCCTCCTTTGGACATGCTCCAGTTTCTCCACATCTTTTTTGAATTGTGGCGCCCAGAAAGGGACACATTCCAGGTGGGCCCACCATCTTGTTCTCACCCTATGCCAGACAGACAAGATGATAATGGCTGTGGCACTCAGGGAGCCTGTATGTATTTCTTGCCCCAGGGCTCTCAGAGGTTAAGACACACACTTGTTTTCATCTTCCTTTACAATTTCCCTTGAGTGCTGCTTTGCTGAGGAGCGTTCATATAGTCATGCAACTATAGTCTGTCCAGCTAGAAGTTGTTGTTGCTGCTGCTGCTTGTTCCAATTGAGCCCCAAGCTCCCCACAATGCAATCTTACCCCAATTCATCCTATGATTAGTTGTAATTAAACAAATAAATCTCCATTCTAATTAATATTTGCAATGGGATTTCTGTGATGAGCCACAGCAGGATGCATGTTTCCAGTCAGTTGTACAATTTATTGCACCTTGCAGGTAAATATTGGCAACCCGAGTCAATACGCTTAATGGTGATGGAGATCTCCTGCTTTTGTCTTCTAAGCTTAACTCTCTCCTATTGCTTTTTGGTTCTTATCTTTCCAGTTTTGAAACTCTTTTTGCTTCCCACATGATACTAGTATCTGTGTATTGCAGTGTGTTGGATGAGAGCTAACAACATGAAACTGGATCCAAGTGAGATCAAGGTACTGTTAGTGGGTTTTTTCAAGTAATATTGAAAAGGAGGCATTCAGTATGTCCTGCATGTGGTCATACTTTCCCTGGAGGATCAGGCAGAGCCGTGAAATGGTACTTTGTTTTGGTTTACAACTCTCAGAGGTTCCCAACCAACCTGGGCAAATGAGCTATGTGTATAAGGGTTCTAGGAGTTATATCCCAATACATTTATATGGCCACATCTCAGTTAACAAATCCTCTGCTAGCTTTGGGCACACTTGGCTAGAAGAGGGCAAACATCCCTGCATTTTGGAAGGAACATTCAGGTAGTCTCCAGAAGATTCAAAATATTTTTGTTTCCTTATAAAAGACTCACCTGACCTGGTTCCTTCATTCACATCTGCATATTGTTAGTTTTGAATAAAGTTTTTTTCCCTAAAACCTGTCAAATAGCTCTTATTTTTGGTGGTATAAGGACCTATTCTGCCAAGAAACAAATAATGTTGATATTCTCCCTTCCCTTCATCAGTCTCCCTCCCTCCCTATGTGTGTGTGTAAAACACCATTAGGATACAGTAGAAATTCAGGGCTATGTCTTTGCATTAGCGTATATTTGAAATATACTCTCCTTTGTGTCCATCTCTCATGATCTATCCCATTACTTCTGTGGGTGAAAATGTCTGTCGCCCAGTCTACCACTTATACTCATTATCCCTCTACTCCTGTCAACAAAAATCTGTACTTGCATAACCTGTTTGCAGGCAAAACCAGAGATTTTATGGCACAGCAAACATTGTTCTATTACTATCAGTCTTTTATGCTGTGTAAATATGAGGTAGCTTTTGCTTTAGAAGAGTGTGAAGAGAATTGGGCAGCACCTGTTAATAGTAGCATTGAAGAAAATCCATTGCTTATTCTTTGAGGATTATTTAATGACTTGATTCTAAGTAAACATAAAGGATGAGTCTCCATTACTTTTTAAAAAACTGCAGCCAAGAAGGTAATAGCATACCATTGATGAATAATAATATCTAGATCACAAAAGTGATGAAATCTGCATATTATACATGTAGGAGCATAGAGAATTGCCTTACACTGAGTACATCCACTGTCTGTCTTGCTCACTATTGCTTACAACAGGGATCAGGAATGTGTGGATCTCCAAATGGTGACCTGCTATTCCTATCACCCTTGGCCAACATCGGCAGTGGTGAGAGATGATGGGAGTTGCAGGCCTAGAATCATGGCAAGGTTGCACATTCCCCATGTGTGGTTACATGGACTGGCAGACACTTTCACTGTTTTCAGAAAAGAGTTTTTCTCTGCCTCTTCTAGAGACATCAAGAATGGAAGTTTTTTATCTTTTTGTGAGAAATCCCTTCTTAAGCTCAGTGGAGGAAATGTGTAGGACATATGTGGACAATTCAAATATGCACAAACACTAACAGCATGGAGAAGAAAAAAGAATCTAATAGTCATAACATCCTTCACCACTGCCCAAGTATGTGATTAATATTTTAGTTCACGACACTTTCTAGAAGTACACCAGTGAAGACTCTCCTGTTTTCCTGCCCATTTTTTAAATGTCAGGAAAATTAGTAGCAGTCCATTAGTCCTCCTGTGTTTTCTACTCCCTTTCCTGCTATTGGAATTGTAGCAGCAGGAGCTCAAGAGTTTTTCCCTTTGATTTCCTGCTCTTTTAAAATTATTTCCCCAAAAGTTAAGGGCGTTACCTTTTTTTTTTGCTTATAGTGAATTCAGTATTTCACACCCTCTGACATTTCACAGATGAAAACTAAGACATATATGACAGTTCTTGGGTTGCTTCAAAATAGATTTCTTCAAAGAAAGCCTTTTAACTGGGAGGATGTTCCCCTTCTCTTGCTTTTTACAAGGTATGTTTATTCCTTTTGCTTACCTCAAGCAGTTTAGAATCACAGAACACAAGATGTTGTGTTCCAAATTTAGGGAAAGGCTGCAGCAGTTTGCTTTTGTCTGAGCCTAGCCTACTAGGAAGGGTAAGACTCTGCCCCACCATTTCCTCTTCCTCTTGCTGGATTAACTGAGTACAAACTACTTTTGTGCTTTGAACTCAGTTTGCAGCAATTGAAATAACCGAGGAAGAAGAGAGAAACTGGGAGAAGGAAAGACAAACTGTGAGCTTTTAAAGTGAGACTGGAGAGAATTAACTGGGGCTATTTCTGCCAAACTGGAACAGCGGGAGAGTATGGTGTTAAGAATTTTGAAGTAAAAGTGGCCACTGGAAATTGGATGATATCCAAGAGCTCTCCACAAAATTTTGATGTGTCTACCTTTATGCCCCTGCTGCCACAGATATAGAGCCACTCTCCTTTCTTATTATAGACCCCTGAACTCAGATTAATTTCATCATTTAAGTTCATCTCTGGACTGTTGTTTGCATGTTTCAGAGCTGAACCCATATCCTTGAAATTAAGTCTGAGTGGAGCTTGGAAAAGTTACTTTTTGGATTGCAACTCCCAGAATGTGCCAGGAATCCCAGGGGTTCAGGAAGTTGTGATCCAATCTTTTTTGTAAGTTCTGGAAACTTTTCCAAACCATCAGATTGTTACGAAGTTACTGTGGTGCAAACCAAACGAACCCTTTCTTGTTCGCCCACCACGTATCTTCTACTGAGGCACTGATAATTTTGGTAGCGTGTTTCAATAGTTTAACAGAGGCCGAGTGGTATTTCAAAACAAGAATACAGTTTATTTGTAAAATAAAGAAATAAAATATGAAATATAATTAAAGCTTTGCTTGTCTTCTTTCCTTAGTTACAAAAGTTCCTTAAAACAATAATAACACTACAGCCACTCAGGCAACCTTATCTCCAATATTCAGGCCAAAATCTTCCTTATTCTGAGCCTCCCTCAAGCCTATCTAGTCCCTACTGGACTCCTCAGACCCTTCCCTGGTCTATAAACTAACCTATAAATGTTCCCTCAGGAACCCCAAGAGCACACCTTCTCTCCGAGGTGTCTCTTCCCTTCAAAACGCCAACCAAATAAACCCACCTTCGCTCCCTGTCGAGGCTCTTTTATAGCCCTGCCCAGCCAGCTTCTCAATGGCTGGACTCCTGGAGCTCTGTGATTGGCTGTTTCTATGGCCTGCTCACTACAGTTACCAGTTTCTCTTATGTGTATATGAGCCTTCAAGTCATCTGCCAACATTCAGTTACGCCATGAATTTCATAGGGTTTTCTCAGGTGAGGATCACTGGTTTGCTATTTCCTTCTTCAAATTTAGCCTACACCAGCTGGTCTCCAACCCAAGTACTAACTAGGGCTGACCTTGTTTAGCTTCCAAGATCATACAGAATCTGGTGCCTTCAGAGTAGTTTAGTGGGTATGTATGCCACCAGATTAGTTTGAGCCCCAACACCTTTCTTTTTCTTTAGAAGTCAACCATTGGAACCTAAAGAAAAACAAAAAAGCAATAAAGTTGAGGTTATTATGCAAGCGATAACAATTGCTGCTGCTCTCAGGGTGGATGCAGGTGATTGGTTTAGATGTTTACATGAGGTGCATATTATGATAAAGCACTCCAGGGATACATTGGCCCATATAACAAAATGTATTCTGAACCTTTGTGAATCTAGGTAGATTGCCTAGGGAGAATTAAAAACCAGGGAGAGAGCCCTGGGGTCATGGAATGAGGATAACATGTTTACCTAAGCAATTGTTTAAAGAAAAGAGATATGAGAACGAGCTAACTAACATTTGACAAAACTCAATAAGCAAAGGAAGGGTGGTGTTTTTTTTTTTAATTCTCTAGCAGTGCTAACTAAGAGAAATGCAATTGTTTTAAGAGAGGAGGAAAATGTTTCACAGAGGCAGTTTCCAGAGAGAGGACTATCCTCCACACTAGCTATTATAAGGCACTGCACAGCTATTCCTCCTTGTTCTGCTTAATGGATTTTCCATTGTAAGAAAACAGATGGAAGAAACAATGGAAAAAAAAAACAAGACAGGGTATGAAATGAGGATGGCAATGTCTGGCACCCCTGTTTAATGCAGTGGATGAAGCTGGGTGATGGAGGGATACAGGCCTCCTTTGAAATCATTTTAAAACAGAGAACTTGTGTAAACCTTCCAAAAAATGGGAGCCACAATGGTACAGCTCATGTGGGGAGAAAAGAATAAACAAGGTGAGACCAGAGCTGCAAACCTACCTACTCATTCCTGGGGACACAATGCTATTGAGCAGTAGGGAATTACTTCTGAGTAAATATGTGCATGGACACAGTGTAATGCACTTTTCCCAAAATCAGTGGGTTCTCTGTTTAACTTGCCTGATCAAGATTAATTTGGGTTAATCCAAACCATGGGCAGTTAGAGAGATTCAGTTTACCAAGCCATATTGAGAACCAGAGCTTCATATTTGAGAACCTATAACTTCCAGAATCCTCCAGTTATCATGTCCACTGGCTGACCATGCTGTCTGAAGGAGTCGGGAACTTTCTATCTACAGAGGAAGTTATCACACAGGAGGAATTTCTCTCAATTTCAAAAGAAATGAAAGTGGGGCCAGTTTGGAATTGAGTGAATCCGCTAGTTCAGCAAATTTATGTGATTGCGTATTGACACTGCATCGCGTTCAGAACTGCCCAAAATTGCCTCCCAGTGCCCAAAATTGTGTGTGATAGTTTCTCACACAATAATGTGAAACCCCACGATTGAGTTCAGAAGGACTTCCCATGGCCCGAAAATGTGTGTGATCAGCTTTCATGCAATAACGTGAAACCTCATGATTGCATTCAGTTTGCCATTGGATTATACTTCCAATTCCTGTCGTGTGATAAACTCTAGAGTAACCTTTCCAAACTATGGTGTGAAGCCACAAGATGTAGCCACTTCTGACCTGAAAGAGGTGCTTGGGAAACTTGGCCTAAATCCAGTTGTTCATCCCCAAGTAGAGTAGATCTATTTAATTAGTTGAACCTACGTAAGTGTTAATTTAGAGAGTTAGCTTGGTAGAGTGGTTTGTGTTCACAAACCTGGCCCTAGAACTCCAAGAGGCTAGGGCTGGAATTCCTGCTTAGGCATAGAAACTCTTGAGCAAGTCATACTCTTTCAATGGTAGGCAATGGCAAACTTCCTCAGAATAAATCTTGCCAAGAAAACCTTTAGGATAGACTGATGGTGGTAAGTCAGTCAACTTGAAGGCATCTAACAAAAACAACAACACACTGTTGACTTACCAAGCTCCTATTTATTCAATGGATTTACTCTGGTTGGAACTAACAAACTAGATTTAGGCCCCTGAAGTGGAAGACTGGTGGCATGGAACGGAAATAAATTTACTTAATTAGCCAGGTGATCTTTTGATATTCTATCGGGGAGGAATGTTTTGTTTATCTCAGGCACTTAATCCACCTATTTAGGCTCTTGGGCTGCAAGGCTTCCATATCTTGAAGAGTTGTATAGAAGAGAAAATTTTAGTAGCTGCATCTGGAAATGCAGAGTACCATCCCTCTTCTACAGGATACAACAGCTAGCATTTTCTGAGCCTTGTCCTCCTTTGTATCTGGTCATCCGCCCTAGCGACCAGAAGCCTTCAAGAGACCACAGTGAAAGATTATTATTATTTTGTTGCATCCACATAGGAGGAGGAGGAGATATTTGCCATCTACAAAGCTTCTGTTGTTTTCTTTTTCTGAGGTTTCCATGGCATTTAGCTGGGAGTGAAATAGCTACTTCTCAGCTCTCATACTAGCTAGGGGCTCATTAGTATTTAAATCAGCTCATAAATATTCTACTTGGATTTCATGCTTAAGTAAGCCTGCTATAGACCTGACACCATGCTATCATTGCATTGCCTGTGGTGTCATCATTTTTCTCTTCCTCTCGGGTGAAAGAAAGATCCCACAGGAGGCTTGGGGTGCTCTTGCCCCACTCACGCTTATATTAGCTTCTCCAACTGATTGGCATTATACTTCCCATCTCCATAGGGTCACACTCACAAGAGATAGAAAAAGTGCCAGGTACTGATGTTTTTGGAGTGGAGATTGAACTGATAGGAAAAGATGCCCTAGCTGAATTTATAATCCCATTCTCTGTTTATGAGTTCCAACAAACTCACATCCTAGAAAGCTAGCAAAGCATCAGCAATGGGATGCCATAGGAAGGAAATCAAAAGCGGGCAGCCCTAATAACTCTTCCCCTTCAAGTCCACATGCTTATTTTAACTGGAACTTGGGGAATTTACTTTTTGGGATTACAACTCCCAGAATCCATTCTGCCTTGGGAATTCTGGGAGTTGTGTTTTTTTTAAACTCTTCTCCTGAGTCTGGTTTTAGCTTTGGATTCCAAATATATCATTGCCTGCTGACTACAAATTGAAACAAGAGCTGCCACAGAAAAATCCTGTAGTTTTTTTTTCTGACAAAGAGGGAGTAGGTTCTGCACCTCTGGAACTGTGTATAGTTGTACATATGTGTGAAAGAAGGGAGAGGGCTATACCTTAGTGAATGACTACCACATATTTTGCATGCCAAAGGCCCCAGTTACAATATCTGGAATATCCAGATACAGGTGGCCACAAACCCTGAATCCATAGGATAAGTTGCTTCCACACAGTGTAGAAGTGTGGCTCTCAATGTTTGGTCCTCCACATTTTTGTAACTCTACCTCCCAGAATTCCTTGCCATTAGCAGGGTTGGTTCAGGCTCCTAAGAGCTGAGGTTCAAAATATCAGAAGGGCCAAGGTTGTAAATCACTGGTGTAGAACAATCTTCCCTAACCTGGCCATGTTGGGGATGGGTGGTGAGAACCATAGTCTGACACACCTGGAAGTAGTGCCAGTTTGGTGGATGGCTGGTACATAAAATTCAGAACTACATGGGCCAATGGCTACAAGATTCAATGATCTGATGTAAGGCAGCCTTTTAGTTCACCATAACTCATCATAGTTCATAGTGGACCCTCTTGCTTGGCCACCTGTGGCCTGGTTTTTATCTGTGAAATACTGGAGGACATGCTCTAAGCACAGTCTCAGTCTCTCCCCACCCCAATGCCTGAGATCTTTGAAGGAGATATCTTAGGTTATGCACGTAAAAGATTTGTTCTGCTACTGAGCTATGGTGATCTAAAAGGCTGCCTTACATTAGATCGCTGAACCCTGTAGCCACTGGCCCATGTAGTTCTGAATTTTCTATACCAGCCATGGCATTAATGGGGAACAACACACAAGCTAGGTTAGGCTGCAGCAGTTGCTTTTGTCTGAGTCTACAGGGAAGGGCAAAATTCTGCCCTCATATGTCCTCCCATTCCTGCTTTTGCATATTGAACTTGGTTTGCAGCAACTGAACTGAAGATAAAGGGAGAAAATGAAAGGAGGGGAGAGAAGCCAGGACATTTTAAAAGTAGCCAAAAAACTGAATGACAAAAGATTAATTGGCACTGTTCCTGCCAAATCAGGAAAGCTGGAGGGTATGCTAGAATGCTGCTGCCAGTGAGAATAGGCAATATTGGACTCAACAAACCAATGTTCTGAAAGCAGGTTCATTCAAAAATCCTAGAAATATGAGGATCTGCATATTGCATCTTCTTTGGTATTATACAAGCAGGAAAGACTCAGTTCTAAGAATTATTCTACCAGGAAAAGATAAAAAAAGTATTCCAACTGAATGTTCAGCAAAACCTTGCTCCCCCCCCCTTTAAAACAGTCTAGTTTCTGCAAACAGAGAAGAGAGGTTTTTTTCAGATTGTTTATCTCAGTAAACTTTGACGCCTGTAATCCTTGCTGAGATCTTGCTGAGATTAGAAGACTAGAACCATGAGCAAATGAGCCAAAATAGCATAGGATAAACCTGTGCTATCCTGGCTTAAGTCCCAACCCAGATTGATCCTCAGGACAGGTGGGTAGGGACGGGTGGGTGTTTACACCTGTTCATGTGCCTCAGACCTCCATTGCTGGAAGTCTCTTAACTCCCTCCACCATTGCTGCAAGTGAGAAGACCCCTATGACCATGTCTGATATGAAAACAGGGCACCTGGCTGCACCCACATGGCCAGGTACCCTATTTCCACATTAGATGCTATGACAGGGGTTTTCTCACTAGTGGCAATGGTGGAGGAAGTAAGGGGTGCACAGGACTGTCTGATCTGCAGGGATTTGCTGTGGAGTTTCCACAGAATTCTGCAGCAAATGGAGGGACATTTTGACCCATACTATGGTCTTTCTGACACAGGATCAGGCTGAATCCACCACTCCAGATCCATATCTGGTCTGCCAGATCCCGGTCCACTTCCAGCCTGGGACTAATGCCCTGCATTGCCCAAACAGGACAACACAGGGCTAGAGGAACACAGGCCTTTTGGCCTGTGCAGAGACCTCCTAGGCCTGTCAGTTTTCTGTATGTCGATTATATATGATGGTCTCATATTCTAGAAAACTGTCACTCTGTGGCCTAAATCAGGGCTCACTGAGCAATTGGGAATATATCACCTTATTTAACAAATATTAAAGAAAACCTTATGAAATTCATGAGGTCACCATGACTTGACAGGTGACGTAAAGGTACTCTCTCTCTCTCTCTCTCACACACACACACAAGTTGATCCAAAGTACTTCATGAGTGAGAAGTGTATAGGTCAGATTTTTAGGACTTGTATCTTATGGGCACCTGGCAAATCTTCAGAACAGTATAACCTGAATTATCACTGCTCTTGTAAAAGACAACCAATGACATAACACTCCACTGGCACAAAAGATGCCTTTGAAAAATGACTATAGGTGGCTTTGCTAACTCTGCTACTGAAGCATTTTGTGATAACATGTCTGACAGAAAATGTTAATATTCTAAAGGCCATTTTAAACATCTTTAGCACCATCTTATTCTAAATATTAAAATCCTAGCTAATATCTACAGATAAGACAGTATTTGAAACTATACAAGCAAAAATGCATAAAGCAATGTTACCTGTTGTACTGTCCAAAATGTGGGTTGTGACAATAAATGGGAGAACCTATTGATTGAGTAGAACAACACACTTCATATTAGAATCTCAGCTTTCATTGTTGAAAGGGTATGGTTCAAGGCCTCATGCCACAGAGCTCTTAGAATCATGGAATCATAGAATCATAGAGTTGGAAGAGACCACAAGGGCCATCCAGTCCAACCTCTTGCCATGCAGGAACTCCCAATCAAAGCATCCCTGACAGATGGCCATCCAGCCTCTGCTTAAAGACCTCTAAGGAAGGAGACTCCACCACGCTCCGAGGGAGTGTGTTCCACTGTCGAACAGCCCTTACTGTCAGGAAGTTCCTCCTAATGTTGAGGTGGAATCTCTTTTCCTGCAATTTGTATCCATTGTTCTGCGTCCTAGTCTCTGGAGCAGCAGAAAACAAGCTTGCTCCCTACTCAATATGACATCCCTTCAAATATTTAAACAGGGCTATCATATCACCTCTTAACCTTCTCTTCTCCAGGCTAAACATCCCCAGTTCCCTAAGGCGTTCCTCATAGGGGCGTTCCTCTTCATTTCTCTTTGGACATATTTCCATAGAACTATTTTTTAAAAAATACTTGGTTGTCTGTCTGTCCCTGCTTAAATGGACATATCTCATTTTCTCTGTGTTGACTTCTAAGTTTAGAGGGACAGTTAATTTCAACCCAAGCTCTCGAAAAACTCAAGAAGTGAAAGAGATATTTCATGTGACAAAGCTTGGGTTGGACAACAAATGAGCACCACGCATGGCACATTTTGGGAGATTAAAGACCAAGAAAACTCCATGAGAGTGTCATCTTAGGGTCACCACAAGTCTGAAAAAACTTGAAAACACACAACAACAACAACAACAACAACAACAACGAAATGATCCATAGAAGAAAATATGTTGAGAATATGATGAAGACATGAGCTGGTATAATGTAATGGTTTGAGTATTGAATCAGGACTCTGGGTGAGTGGAGTTCAAATCACTGCTTAGCTATGGAAACTGCACTGAGTGAGCTTGGAGATATCACACTCTTGCAGCCCAAGATGAAGGCAATGGCAAAGGTCTCCTGAACAAATCCTGCTAAGAAAATTATTGTCATAAGCCACTTGAATGCATATAAGAAAAATAATGCATTCAGTAAACTGGAATTCACTGACTATTGTATGGGATGTCATTGTATGTTGGTACTTATAAAGATGAAAAATGAGATGGAATCCATGGATATGGAGCATGTACATTTCTGTACCAGTTATCAATGAACTCAGAACTCTCTAAGCAATTTACAGTCTGTAAGCTAATTGCCCCCAACAAGCTGGGTACTCATTTTACCAATGTATGAAAGATTGGATGGCTGAGCCAACCTTGGAGCCCTGTCTGGGATCGAATTCACAACCTTGTGGTTGCAGTACTGACATATAACCACTGCTCCACCACAGTAATCTGTTCAAACAAAATACAGTGGTTATCTATGGCAAAACTGAGAAGACCTCAGGCCTGTGGAATGGGATCAATTTTTTTTATGAGTTCTTTAGCCTAGACCCACTAACCAGAATGAGACAAATAATGACTTGTGGGTAAAGTCAAATACAAAATGGCAGCTTGGGATACAGAGCCAATTGCCTCCTCTATTGCATGATTCATATCCTGGACTAGCCTGCATGTGCAAAGACACATCAGTGCTTTTCCAAATTTTAGATTTTAACTTTTTTGGGTTAATTGATTGTAAACTATTCTTGCACTTTAAACTCAGTCTGAAGAATTGAAATAAAAGTGAGGACAAAGGAGGAAAATGGGATTAAGAGAGAGAGACTGGGTCATTTTAAAGGCAGATAAAAAAGGGGGATAACAGGGGATTAAGTGAGACTGTCTCCCCCAATATCAGGACAGCTGGATGATATGGAATGATCTGAACTTTTCTTGGTAAAGAAGCTGAAAACCCCAGTCAAGTGATTGTTTAAGGTTACCATCAAGTTCCAATCTAAATAATATGTGGACATTTAAAGGGTGCATATTGCTGCCCTCTACTGATCAGAATGGAAATGTCCCTCCTAGTTTATTTAAGTCTCAGGGATGGCTACAAAGTATTTTTTTTTTAAAGAAAGAATTTAGTTTTTAGAACATGAAACATAAACAATTTCTCCCACTGGAATGGTTCATATTAATGGCCAATAACATGCAATTTATCATTGTACTTTTTCTCTGGAAAAGCTTTTTGCAGGTGCTCTAGACAGTATAAGAGTCTGGCTGAGCTACCACTGCAATTATTAAATCAAGAAACTGAAAATAACATATGATTTGGATGGTCCTGAGACAGGTCTGTGATCCAAAATGGAGAACATTCACTTAAAATAAAAGAAAGCTGATAGCTTTCAATTAATCCTAGAGAAGATTCAAATATAAGGGGGAAAATTTTACCATATCAAAAATTTGGGATAAGACCTGGATAATCCTGTTTAAGATACGGTCCATAGAAAGCACCGGCTAAGCTATACATTTTTAAAAAAATAAACGTTTCCTTGAGACAAGCCATAAAATGGAACTGCAAGGTGTAGAGATAGAGATATTTTATACCATAGTCCAACTTTCCCTTTCCTGATGCCCCCTAGATGCTTTGGACAAGAGATGAAGGTTTGATGGTATTGATCCAGACAAATTAGGAAAGATATGTTTTCCCCCATTTTTTCAAAGATTTATTTTTTGTGAAAATTGAAAAAAAATGGATCAAGGAATACTTCCTTTTAGGAGGAAGAATAAAATGTTCAAGGTGTTAATATATTTGCTCCCTCTAAATTATTTTTAAAACATACGAGGCACATAGACTTTATTTAAAACTATTTACAGGAGTGGTACTCAAAGTGGGCTCCATAGACCAGTGCTGGTGCATGAGCCAGTCCCTGGTGAGTTTCCAGGAAAGGAACAATTGTAGTCAATGGGCACAAATATAACACCAACACATTAGGAAAACAAAGCCAGTCCCCATTCGTCCATCCATCCATGCCTTCAGATAGCCCGAGAAGCATTGACGTATGGAACAGATCATTATAATTCCTGGTCATAGTTTTCCATTCTCTATATAGGGATAACTTAGTTGACAAAATCAATGTGTTCCTTTAACAGATAATCTGCTAGAAAGATTAGGTTTATGTTCCTGCACCACTGAAAAGAAGTTTTGTTTAATATGTTTCAGCAGACTTTTTAATACAATACCAAGAATATGCACAAGTGAAATGAAACAACCAGTTCAGGAAAGAGTTGCATAAGTAAAGAAAAATATTTTGAACCCTCAAGAAACTACTTGAAAGCCTCTTCCAGAATGCATGGGATTATTTTTCTTTGGCTACAGCCACACTGCAGAAATAATCCAGGTTGACATCATTTTAATTGCCATGGCTCCATGCTATGGAATAATGGGATTTGTAGTTTGTTGTGGCACCAGAGGTCTCTGACAGAAAAGGTTTAATGTCTCAAAAAACTACTATTCCTAGAATTCCAGAGCATAGAACCATGTAAGTTAAAGTGGTGTTAAATTGGATTATTTCTGCAGTACAGACACAGTTTTTCTTTCATTAATCTACCACTTCATCTTATGAATTCAATTTTGATGGCTAAACTTATAGCTATATGCTTCTTTAACATGATGAACAGTGAGGCAGGCTTATATGCTCTCCCCTTTTCTCTCTGTTTTAGTGTCTGCATATGTTCTGTAAGGGATGCTGAAAGCAGCTGCTGTTTACCATACCTGTTATAGACAGAACAGGCTAAGGAAGAATCTCTTGCTTACGCAGCTCAAGCTTTTATTGCATTGCTTACTGCAGACATGCTGCTGCAACCAGACAATGGTAAACAATGCCCTCAGCCTTCCTTCACCATCCTCCCAATGCCAATGCTACGAAAAACTTCCAGGTAGACAGAGGACAAGGTGGAAAGGGAGGCTGAGTGAACATAAAAAGACTGGAAAAAATTGAGCTTCTTTGACAGAGACTTTGTTATGTTAGATTTGTTGTTGTTTTGTGCCTTCATTATTTTTGACTTATGGAAACCCTATCATCAGGTTTTCTTGGCAAGATTTTTTCAGACAGGATTTGCCTTTGCTTTCCTCTGAGGCTGAGAAAATGTGACTTGCTGAAAGTCACTCAGTGCATTCCCATGGCTGAGCAGGTCAAATTCTGGTATCTAGAATTGTAGTCCAGTGCTCATAGCACTATACTATGCTGGCTCTCATTAACTGAAGTATGCCTGCATTTTCAAGTAGAGTAGTAAGGTTTCCCTTCACCTGCCCCTCAGGCCTGCCCCTTATATTCAGTGTTTTTCTTTTCTTGTTTCTTCTTTTAAAGAAACAATGCAGCCAAAATTCTACAGGAAAAACTGTCCTAACATATAATTACTATACGTGTGTGTTGTGTGCCTTCAAGTTGTTTTTGATGTATGATAATCCTAAAACACTGAACCTTTCAAGGGGTTTTCTTGGCAAGATTTATCCAAAGTGGGTTTATGATTGTCTTTCCCTGAGGCTGAGAGCATGTGACATGCCTAAGGCCACCTAGTGGGTTTCATGGCTGAGGTGGGATTCGAACCCTGGTGTCCAGAATCGCAGTCCAACACCTAAACAACTATGCCATGCTGGCTCTCTATGCAATCATCATAAAAGGGGCCATATAAAAATGTAATCTTACAAGAAATAAAATTTGCTCTGGGTGGTTTTTTTTAAATAAAAGATTTAAGTTGGCTATTATGTGCTTGTCAAGAAGCAAAACATTTATTTCAAGTCTTCATTAGATGGACAAACTTCCTTCCTTCCTTCCTTCCTTCCTTCCTTCCTTCCTTCCTTAAAATAAGCTTGTTGCTGAAGCAAGAAAGGAGCCTGAGGGATATTTTCCTTTGGCTTTCTTTATCTTTAGTAGCATTAGCATGGGTGTTATCAGGAAAGTTTTAGAAATGGTGTGTTTGTATTGGGTGTGAAGGGGAGAGAGCATGATGATTCAGAGATTAGATAATGGTGTAAAGTGCTGCTGTTAACTGTAGGTCAATATTATGAGCCCAGGTCTGTATATGTATAAATTTAGGTTATATAAACATGGAAGTGGCACAGTTTAGGAAAAATGTAATCTCTTCGATATTGTGACTATCTAAATTGTCTCAGGATCCTTGTTTTGTTAGTGATCAAATGTTTTTTTTTTTTAAATCCTTTATTTTAAACATTTTTATATCACCTTTCCAAGCAAATCTTCCCTTCCCAGTCCAGCAAAGGTCTCCTCCTTTGAGCGTAAACAGAGTTTGTGTATGTGCCTTCATGTTGCCTGTCACGGTTACCCCATGAATTTCATTGAGGGGCAGGTTCTGCAAGGAATACTCAGGTTTTTCGACTTCCTTTCTCTGAAAATCTAGAGCACCTGGTATTCACTGGCAATTTCACATCCAAGTACTAACCATAGATAACCCTGCTTGGCTTCCAAGATCAGACAGGATCTGGTGCCTTCAGGGTATTAAGTTGCCAAGTAAACAGAGAACTATGGTGTATATTAATGATACCCAACTGATGCAACAAGAAGCCAGGAGGGCTCCAAAGACCAGGAGGTGAAGCAATGATTATAGTCAGCAAAGAACTGAGCTAATTAAGCACCTTGGCCTAATTATTTCTGACCCAGTATTTAATCAGTGCCAAAGTTTCTGATGGATAATGGGTTGGATATTACTCATCCAGCCACCTCTGCCTTTGCCCTCTTCTACTAAGCTTTTTGCTAGTGCTGTTTTTTTAAAGTGGGAGGGAATGAGTAAGAATAGAGGAATAGAGAAGCTAAAGCCGTTTTGGTGAAAGACTGATTGTGGCATGAGATACGTGATTTTTGTGCTGCTATACTCATGCTTCCTCCCATGCTCAATAATAATAATAATAATAATAATAATAAACATTTATTTATATCCCTCCTCTGTACAAGATGCAATTGGGGTGGCTTACAAAGATTAAAAACATACACTCAAAACCCTCAACCAATGTGTTTCTCATATCTATTAATAATAGCAGATGCAGGTGGTTGAATGCTGACTAGGGTGCAGTGAAACTGGAGTTACTGAGAAACAAGGGGAAGCCATTAGCAGTGCTTTTGGAGATGAACCAAATATTCGGATGGGGCGGTGTGGGGCAGTGCAAAGAGGAAACTTAGGAGGAACATGAATTTGATTGCTCAAGCTCTTTGCAGCTTGCAGTACTCTGAATATTGTCTATAAAATTTACCTTTTTTCCACTAAAGCTCCCAGAATACCCAGGCAGCTGGCCACCAGCCATGCTGGCTAGGGGATTCTTGGAGTTATATTCCAAAATGTTCAAGCTTTGAAAATAGAGAGGAAAATGGCTGGTTGACTCCCAGAAGAGAAAGCAATCCTGTTAGGGTGTGACAATACTTTGAACATATGGATTGCTCCATAGCCAATACAGTGCCATCCATAGACAAGAAATATGAAAAGGTGCAGGATAACCCTGAGGGGTTTGCAGAAGTAGTAAAAAGGTGCTGGAGGAATAAAAACAACCCTTACAGCAAACCCCTTCTGAACAAACAAATCTTGCCAAGAAAACCCCACCATAAACTGGAAATGACTTGAAGGTACACAAGAACAACAACAACAACAACAACAACGACAGTAAAAAGTGGGAAGCCTCTAAAGAGCCAAAGGAGCATCCTGAATGGGCACAGAATGCTGGCTGAATGCTGGGAGAAGGAAAAACCTCCAAAAATCAAGGAGGTGAATGGATTGCAGTATCTTGGAAAATGATGAGGTGCAGTGGTTTGAGTATTGGTCTAGGACTCTGGGAGACCAGGGTTTGAATTCAGCCATGAAAACCTATTAGATAACCTTAGGCAAATTGCAGTCTCCCAGCCTTAGAGGAAAGCAATGGCAAATGTCCTATGAAGACATCTTGCTTAGAAAATTTTAGAACAGGCTAATCACAGTGGTGTCACTTGGGGGCTGAAGGGGGTGTGGACTGCACCCGGTGACATCCTAAGGGGGGATGGCACCACTGCTCTCCAAACACGTACTTTTGGGCAGAAAAGAGCTGTGACATTTGCCTGCTTCTCTTTAGAATGCTTAAAAATGGTGGGAGTGGAGCCAAGCTCAGTTGGAGGAGAAAAGAGGAGCCCCATAATTTTTTAAAATTAAAACTTCAAATTTCAAAATTTAAATTTTTGATTTTTTAAAATTGTTCTTTTAAAATTGTCTTTAAAAACATCACATTTTAACCAAATCTTTACAATGTATATGTAAATACATTTAGATTGTGCGTATGATATTGTATTTTGAAGGTATAATTTTAATTTTGCTAGTTGTTTATGTCACAGCTATTAGCATTACATTCAGTGGTGTATGGGAATTATGATTTATGAGGAACATTAGTACAAAAAATTTTACTAAGGATTCTGCATGGTATGGAATGGGAGGAGGTCAATGGGGTGTGTGTGTAACACGATGAGTTACCGCACCGGGTGACACTAACCCTAGGGATGCCACTGGCTCATCATAAGTTGGAAGACACATAACTTAAAGGTGCAGAACAACTCCTGGAAGTCAGTATGGCTGACTTTCTTGGGAAATTTTGGAACCCTGAACAGCAGCACGCCATATTGCAGGATTTTGTTGCAGTTCCTGCTTGTTTTTGGTTTTCATTTTCCCCCCCTTTTAAATATACAGATAAAATAGAATTGCAATAGAATTAGGGGCTATATAATTGATTCCCAGTAATGAAATGCTGTATCTTAACTATTTCTACATGCTTGTAAAATAAATTATTGCCAAAATAATTCTCAAGAAAATGATTATCTGTAAATATGTTGATAATGCATATAATTTAGTTTTTTTTTAAAAAAAAAAAGCTATTCTAATAAATAGATGTTATCCTTTCTCCTCCCTCCCCTGCTTTACATTTATTTCAGTTTTTTTGTTTACTATCTACATACATTTCAACCATTCTTCACCAGGATAGCTTTGGTTTTTTCCCCCCAGAATGAAATTTACTCAGGTGGGGTAAATTCTGTGTCTCCACCACGGTAACAAACCCACACCTCAGACCCTTGTTATTATGCCTATGCTTTTATCTATAGCTATATCTATATCTCATCCCTATATTGAGCATGTACACTTCATTGCAGACTTAAACAGATTAAAACCATAACACATTCTCTGCTTAGAAGCAATTAGTCAGTGTAAACGGAAGTTTTAATTGCACCTGTGATTTATTGAGCTGAAGCTGAACAATTAAGATTCAGCCTCAGAAGTGATCAATGAGCTGCGGAGAATGACCATGTTTTAGTGGGTGTGTGATTGAAGAGCCACTTCCAGCTGGGTGAACCCACCTAATGCCACATTTGTTCATCTGAAGGGTCCATTTATATTTACACCCCTCTTTCCTTTAATCAGGAAGGCTGGACTCTTGTGGTTGATGCTATCTGTGGAGGATGGAGGGAGGGAGCCATTTAAGTTATCTTACATATTAGACAGTTATAGTACTATATGCCACTTTAACTGCTACAGCTGCATCCTCTGGAATGCTGGTATTTGTAGTTTGGTGAGACATAAGGGCTCTCTGGCTAAGCACACTAAACAGCAATATCAATAGCACATACATTTCTATACCACCTATCAGTTCACCTAAGCACTCCCTTTGCGGTTTACAATGTGTAAGCTAATTGCCCTGGACAAGCTGGGTACTCATTTTAGCGATCTCGGAAGGATGCAAGCCTGAGTTGAGCTTAAGCCCTTGGCTGGTATTGAACTCGCAACCTTGAGGTTTGTGAGTGAATGGCTGCAGTACGGGCTTTAAACCACTGCTTTACTAGGGCTCCTTAATACCTCTCTCTAAACTGGAAATCCTAGGATTCTGTACAATGTAGCCATGGCAGTTAAAGTGCTATCAAAGTGCTATAGCATAAAAGAGAATTAAGTCACAATGGGGCTAAACAGACAGGCAAAAAGAGGTGCTTTCAGGCTGGCTTGAAGGTGTGGCATTTAGATGACACATGCTTTGAAGCAGGAAAGTGCCCTCTAGGCGCCTTATGTAGAGAAAAACAGTTTTAAAAAGAAGCAGCTTTTTTCTGCTTCTTCCTGGCTTGAAGCCATGTCATGTGGTCATGACATGAGCACCCCAGCTTGCCTTGGGAGCCAGTGGTGTGGTTGGTGGGGTTTCAATGTGGCTTTAAAAAAAGGTGGCTTCAAGCCACTTTTCCCTGCCCATCTGTTTTGCTCCATAGGGACTTTACAGACGGCCCCAAAGGGTCGTCCCTACGCCGTAAGTAGGGCTGGGGAGAGTGCAGCATCTGCACACTCCCCAGTCCTAGTGCGCATGGATGGCACCATTTTGAACCAGATTGCTGCTGGAACAAAGCAAGGGAGAAAGGGGCCAAGTGGCCCCTTTCTCCCATGGCTCCACTCCACTGGTTGGGGTGTCCATGGGGCAAGAAGCACTAAGAACACCCCTTTACAGGCCACAGAGAAGTTTTGCCGCTTCTGGAAAAGTGGTGGATTGGGGCCTCTGGGTCTGCCGGTGAGGCTGCCCTGGCCCCAATCCAGTGCTGAAAGGGTCGCCCACAGACTGACCTTTTTGGGCGGTCTGTAAAGCCCCATAGTTAGGCAAGGGAAGCTGAGGCCTGAAGGCTCCAAGAGACCAGCACCCATCATCCACCGGCCCCACCCTTCTGCCCTGCTTAAAAAACCTTGCAGGCAGAAGAGACTGCAAGAGACAGGAAAGCACCTCTATGTTTTTAAAAAAATATTTATTCTTAGTGTTTAATGTTTACTGATGATTGTATTCTAGTTAAGGGATGAGGGATTGTATTTTAGTTGTATATATTATGTTTTGTTTAGGTATTTTAAGTATTTTATTTATTTGCTTATACATATTGTTTATATATTTTATGTAATTTTGTTTAATGACAGTTGTATTTTAGTTAAGGGATGAGGGATGGAATTTTAGTTTGTATATGTTATGTACTGCTTAGGCATTTAATTGTTTGCGTATGTAAATAATTTATGCATTATGTGTTTTTTGTAATTTTGTAAACCGCTTTGATCTTTTGGAAAAGTGGTATATAAATAAAATTATTATTATTATTTTCCTGAGATCCAACAAGTGTTTCATATTTTGAAGTGTTACCTAATGTTTATTTATTTATTTAAGGTGCTGGTTCCCAACCTTTTCTTTGCTTTCTACCCCTTAAAAATTGTTTGATTAATGTTCACATGCTCTACAAAAATAATATCACATTTGAAGATGAAGAAGTCTAATTTCCAAGTTTTGAACCACAAATTGAAGCATATACAATACTGTGGGTGAACAAATTGACTTTAAAAAGCTTTTAATTCATTGCATAAAATGCAAATCTAAATTGAGCAATTAGATTCTAATTCATTCTGGGAAAAAAAAGAGTGATGACTCATGATTCAAGGACACAAGCCACTCTTTGTCACACCCCCTGAAATTCCATCTGACACTCCGTGGGACTGCAGGCACCAGAGGTTGCGATCCCCTGATTCAACTATTATTTTTCTTTGAGGGCAAAACTCTCCCAAAGTAAAGAAAAGACTGGTTAAAAGAACAAAATGTGTATCTTATATAATACTCTCTGATTGTCCCAATTTGGTTGGGACAGTCTTGATTAATCCTCTGTCATTCCACTTTTTCAACTGCTTCTAAAATGTCTCTGTTTCTCTCTCATGCTCCCACTGTCCTCAGCTTATTCCAGTTGCTGCAAATTGAGTCAAAAGGCAAAAGTAGTTTAACTCAGCAGGGACAAGAGAAGAGGAAAACTGCCCTTCCCAATAGGCTCCAGCAAAAGCAAAATGCTACAGATTTCCTACATTGTGTCATTAATAACTTTTGCTATTTTGACCACAGTCTGATGTTGCTGGGCCACATGTGTCCCAGTTTTCATCTGTGAAATATTAGAGGATATATGTTAATTTAAATGCATATTGGTATTACATTAAATTGGCATTATTATCACCTGTATTGGAGATAATGAAGGTGGTGAGTGAAGAGTGGGTTTCCTAAGGACACTACATAACTCCACGGTGAGGAAACACTCGTTCCAAGAATTTTCTGATGATCCACAGATTGGTCTTTCTGCTTACTTCACAGGTTGGTCTCTCTGCTTACTTCAAATATCTGGAAGTATCAAAGACCCCATTCCCAAATGAACAGCATAGTTGACCACATAATGTCACATTTGTTGACTGAGCAAGAACACACTGACATAAGTACTTTCAGGGAACAGTATCTCATCTACTGGTTGAGTTGGGCTTCATCTAGTGCAGGCTAAGAATTGTGTGGCCATTTAGATGTTGCTGAACTGGAATTCTGGGTAAGTTGTCTAGGACTGCTGGGACTTCCAGTCCAACAATATTGGGTGGTGGTGGCAGTGGTGGTGCATAAGTCCCATCCCTGAACTAGTTCAACAAGATAATCTATCCAAACCCCACTGTAAAGACAAAAGATATTATAATTTATGGTCACAGTGCCACTTGGAGTTGTGGATTAAAGACCATACAAAGGACCAAGATTTACTGTAATTTCAGGGATGGAGTTACACTTAGGCCCCATTCATGTTAGTGTTTTTGTGACGAGTAGATCTGGGAGACTTGATGATGCAATACCAAATCAAAGTTCCCACTATGTTTACCTTGATTGATTCTCTCTGTAGCAATTTAACCCTGATGAAATTCACATTACCATTTGTATCAATTTAAAATGGAGCCGCCATTTTGCTCATTCTTATGGCTTTTTTTACACTCTCAATCAAATGGTATGCATCTATGTCACACTGTTTGGCCAACTTCCCCATGCCCCATCCCTGTCAGACTCGGAGGATGGCAATGGCAAGCCCCTCAGAACAACCCTTAGCAAGAAACTCTGGAATATGTTAGCCATATAATAATATAATCTCTCAGCAATATAATATGTGTGTGAGAGCTTTAGTTTGCACCAACTTGGGAGCAGAGTCTGTTGTGGTTTTATTTCTTGGGAAAGAGGAAAAAACAACCCCTAACCCACATCCCCACTGATATGATTTTTTTTTTTTATATCAAGCAAATCATTCACATCTTTGTCATACTGATGATGCAAGTATTTAAAGGTGCAGTCTATTGTGACCATGCAATAGCAAATATGTGCATAAACTGTCAAATTCTATTTTGTTAAAAAAAATTTTCTAATGATTTCCCCAGGAGAACCCACTCCCTGGCTTTGGTGAGCTCTGGGAATCAGACATGGTGCAGATAAGGGGACTAAATTACTGGCAGAAAAGAAAAAAGCTTTAAAGAGATCACTTTCCAAAATGCAGGAAGTCTGAATCTACTGCATTTCTGGAGCTGCTTTTTTCACTCCTGCAACCAAGTGCCAAGAAGGAAAAACAATGGTGCTTGGCTGGCAGGGAGATAGCAAAGGGGTGGACGCGATCAGCCCCCTGCACATTAACCCCTCCTTCCTGGATGCACTGAATGGGATAAGGAGCAAGTTCTCATTGGCAGCACCCTGATAAAACCTGGTGTTTTGGAAAAGAAATGGGGAAAAGCTCGATCTTGGAAAAACTGGGTTAAGGGAAATTTGCACTGCCCCCCTTGAATTTGGGTTGGGAAATACCAGCACAAGTGTGAACGATCCCCCTTTAAACTGATTTGCAAACCGGTTTATAATGTAGTGTGAATGACCCCTCTGAAACTCAGCCTTCTTGTCTTTTTAAGCTCCACTCTAAAAATTTGACTGAGACATCACCCTAGGATATGTGTAGGAATGATCAGGCTTTGGGGCTGAATCTGATGTCCTAAAATCCTGGCTCTCTAGGGTTCCATATCCCCTTCATCATGTTTAGTGGTTTCCTAGATTTATATGGGCTTCCTCCTGTTACAGAAAGTTGAAATAACTCTCCTAAGGTTTACTTATTAGCACTTAAGACACTGAAACTTTGCTGATATTTTTTATCCCACCATTTTGTGTACTTTATCACACAAAGCTGCCAAAGTGGAATTACAGCAGGATAGTGGCATCTGTCACAGAAGCTGATCACATGGCACCATGTCTGTCTTGTAGCTGCTTTGTCTTCATTCTGTTCCTGGAGTGTTTCTTTGCATTGGCAGGCAAAACCTGTCAATGCTTCCCATCATGCTGCTTTCCCACTATTGATTCACATATGATAACTTCCTCTCACTGCATTCCAATATGCAGACAGTCATATGGTGTGAGTGGGTGTGATTCTGCTCTTCTCCCCTCTCCCTTACTATTCCCCAACTTTTTTTCTTTTCTTTTCTTTTCTTTTCTTTTTTAATGTTTCTTTTCTTTTTTTAAATCTTAACCAATTGCTGTGATTATGCAACTGAAAAAAAAAAAAATCCCACAACAGACCAAAAAGCATGCTGGCAAAGGCATAGGGGAGGAGAGGGTGGTGGTGGAGGCAACATGGTGCTTTTGAAGAGCTGGGCAAAAATGACTGTCCCCAAACTATTATGTTTGTGTTTCCTACACTAATGTGATTGTGGCATCTTAGCCACAATCTGGTGTGATAGTCCTATGTTTTCCTCCATGCACCAGTGGAATGCAACTCTCAAAGACTTTTCAGAAAGTAACTCAGCCCTCAGGCTGAAGCACTTTCCCCATTTTTGCTTAAGCACCTGAAAAACATCCAAATCAAGACCCAGCAAGAGCAAACAGAAACCAGCCAGGATCAGGGGGCTTCCCAGCAGACAATGGATCACTAATTAAAGAGACACCCTGAGGCCTTGCCATTCAACAAGAGACCAACACACAGATTAACATATAAATCACTTCCTCTCAACCAGGGACCACACAGTATATATACACACAGTATATCACCCATGCCAGCATTTTCTGACATTGTTAGGCACAGATGCTGGTGAAATATCAGGAATAAACCTCTTTCAGAACATGACCACATAGCCTGAAAAACTCACAAAAAACTTAAAGTTGCAGTTTAGGGATGGGCATTTAGAATTCTAAGCCTGAGGCTCCTCAAACTACAAACCCCTGGATTCCATAGGATACAACTGTGGCAGTTAGAGGGGAATCTTAGTGCTATAACTGTCTAATGTGAAATGGCCTCAGATCTTCATTTTTTTCCAGGGAGAATAATTAAGCAGTGGTTAGGGACAAGTTGCACAGGCCAATCAACCTGCATATTGTACTTTCCAAACTTTACCAGCATCAATCCATGGGTGGCATTCCTCCAAGGTATCTACCTAGCAGTATGACATTTTTGTCCCTAAGATAATCAAGCAATCCAGAGAACATCTTGATACTCATCCAGCCACAGAATATACTTAGAAAAAGGAGGAGTGAAGATAGGAGAACATAAAAAAATGTGTGAATGACACAATACTACTAGCAGGAAGACATCATCGAATTGGAAAGTCAATGACTAAGGAAGGCCAAGGAAGAAAGTGAAAAGGCAAGCTTGCTGCTGAACATATAGAAAACAATTATTATTATTATTATTATTATTATTATTATTATTTATATAGCTCTGTAAATTTACACAGTGCTGTACATGCAATCGTAAATTAGACGTATCCCTGCCCTCAGGCTTACAGTCTAAAAGAGACAACACAAAAGGAAGGGGGGGTACATAAAGAGCTACATAAATTCAGCCTAGAGAATGAAGAAATCAAAATAGTTGAAGATTTCCCATACCTTGGATAAAAAATTGATTAGAACAGAGATTGCAGCCAAGAAATTAGAAGACTAGGAATCGGGAGGACAGCTATGCAAGAACTAAGGAATAAAGATATACAACTAAGCACTGAAATTAGAATCATACAAGCCATTGTATTCTCCATCACCATGTACAGATGTGAGAGCTTGACAATGAATGAAATGGAAGAAAATCAACTCAATTGAGCTATGTTGCTGGAGAAGAGTCCTGAGAATACCATGGACAGCCAAAAAGAAACAAATGGGTCCTTGAACAGATCAAGCCTGAACTTTCCCTGGAAGCCAAAATGATCAAGTCTGTGGCTGTCGTACTTTAGCCACATCCTAAGAAGGCATGGCTCATTAGAAAAGACAATAATGCTAGGGAATATAGAAGGTAATAGAAAAAGAGGAGGAACAAATGGTTTCAATCAGGGAAGCCACAGGCCTGAATCTACAGAACCTAAGCAGAAAATAGAGTATAGGGAGATGTCTAGTTTACAGGTCACCATGAGTCAGAGCCAATTTGAGGGGAGTAAACAACAACAGTGCATTAATAAAATGCACTTTTGCTCTGTAACTCTACTACTCTATTTTTTAAAATGAGACAATTTTGCTATAATCAGCGAAACCCAAGACAATCCAGAGAGATACATCACGAGAACTCATGCATTAGGCCAATCTGGAATATGTGGCACATCAGAAAAACTCTCAGTAAGACAGCCGTGCCACTAACAGAGCAGTTTACAGTTTGACTCCTCCTCTCACTATCTCAAGTTGGATTTGCATGGGTTTCTGGTTCCCATTACCCGTTCCTCTCTATATTTGTCTTTAGGCTCTACCTTCTCCATCTCCCCTAAGCATTAACTCAATAATTTTTCAGGTTGTCATTCTCTTATCAATCCTAAGGCTCCCACATAAAAAAGCTAAGGGAAAAGTAAAGAGGCTGGATGGCCATCTGTCGGAAATGCTTTGATTGGGAGTTCCTGCATGGCAAGGGGTTGGACTGGATGGCCCTTGTGGTCACTTCCAACTCTAAATTTCTATGATTCTATGATTCTATGAGCAGTGCAACAATAATGTAATAACTACCATTGCCTTTATCACAATGAGCACCTTTTAAACATGGTAATGCAGGGATAGGAATCATTAGGTACTCCAGATATGTAACTCCCTGCCTTCCTCACCATTGACATTGCTGTCTTTGGTTGCTGAGACTTAAAATTCAACAATACCTGGAGGACTGTGACAAAACAAATTAAACAAATCCAAACACATTTGAAAAGTAACTTTCTAAGCTTTGCATTGAGTGCTACCACATATGAGTTCTTTATGCTGCTCACCAGAAGTTACATTGGCAATAATAACTTGGCTAGGCTAGACAAATCTATGGCTCACTTTAAAAGCCTGTCTTTCTTCTGAGAGATTTATTCAACAAAAGCTAGTGAAATCTTGGATACCTGGTCTGTTGATGAGAAGCTTCCCTCTACGGTGAGGGCTGCAATCTGAGGCAAGCTAGCATGACGGAGGCACAACCCCTGTACGTGAATGCATGGCCATGCCAGCTGCTTGGCGCATCAGTGTTGCTAAGTAAGAAGACATTTAAACATGTTGATTAATGCTCTGACTTTGGGTAAGTAATTAGAATTAATGTGGGATATCAAATCAGGAAATCAGGCATCATTCTGAGGAATTAGCGATTTATTTTCATTTTACGCCTGGCTCATCCTGCTTCTAAATACTGATAAACCTTGGCAAGTTGCTAAGATCTTCTCTGGCAGTTATAAAAAAAGAGAGAGAGAAACAGAAAAGTTGTTGAAAAGAAACTGAGGCACCCTGGCCTTGTAAGTGACTGGATGGAGAGCTGCATGCAACAGTGTGCTTCTATGCTTGACTACTCAGATCTAAGTCCCACCCTCAGATGTAAGTTCATTCTATGTGACTTCATTTATATATATATAGGCTTGGTATCTAAATTCTGTTGCAAATGGCTTACCTGGAATTACAAGAAATGGATACTCAGCAGTTTCTGGACACTTTTAAACTCAGAAAAAAGTTAGTGTAGCATCATAATTAAGAGGGAGCTGTGAGAGAAATACATTATTCTCCATCTACCAATGGAACCACTTCCATCTGTGGAATGAATTTTCTGGTTCCCTTTGTGGCTCTCTATAGCCCTAAAATTTCTCCAGAGGGCTGGATTATTTCTAAGGCAGATTTCAGGTGGTGCCTACAGAGAGGAGTAGGGAAAGAGAATTACATTGCCCAAAGGAATGCTGGCTCACACAATATTGACATCCGTATTTTCACAATCATTGCAAAACAGGCAACCACACAATTTTAATATATGAATGGGTGTGACTTCCCCCTAACTATGGTGTTTTTCAAATGTTTTGATTGGTCAAAGTAAGTACCTCTAGGACACATTACAGTGAGTCCCTGTTATCTGCTGGGCTTTGGTTCCAGGATCCCCTGTGGATAACAAAATTTAGCCCTCAGATGTTCAAGTGCCATTAAATACAATGGCATAGCAAAATGATGTCCTGTATATAAAAGGGCAAAATCAAGGTTTGCTATTTGGAATTTATACTTATTTTGGAATTTATAAGTATTTTCAAGCCATGGATGCTTGACTCCATGGATAAAGAATTCTGTGGATAAGGTGGGCTGACTGTAATGACATCCGAAGTCTGAGGCCCAAATCTTACTTTAGTCCTGCCTAGAGCAGATCCATATATGTACATATTTACCAATGTATTTATTCATCATTTAACAACTGATTCAGTGTGGCTATTCTAGTTGGGATTAACTGCAGATTCTACCCTGGTATTTCAACTGTCTATGCATTTCTCTAGCAATAAATTTCATGAAATTCAGTGCTACTTGCTTCTAAATAAAGTAAACATGTCCAGCATTGCACTATGAGCTTCTATTCAAAATTAGACTTGATAGGTATAAAGACAGTAATTAATTTATCTTTTTTTTTTTTTGCAAAGATGAATAAATGAAGGATGAGATGGTTTCAGTCACCTGCAGAGTGATCATCCTTGCCCTTGAAAATTCCAGACATTACTCTAATATTAAGTTAGATACATTTTGTACAGTAGGAAAGTAAAATGTGTAGCAGGATATAGGTTTTTGGTGTGCAGTTGTCAGTATACCTTGAAGCAAGAACCAGTTTAGTCCTTAAAACAAATAGATGAGACAATGATAAAGAAACAGAAAGTTAAAAAGACTACTGTTACTTTTTGGTCCTCATTGTTGGTTCCCTCAAATCATTTCCAATTTATGACATCCCTAAGGTGAACCTATCACAGTTTTCCTTTGCAAGATCTGTTCAGAGGATTTGACATTGTCCTCCTCAGAGGCTGAGAGTGTGTAAATGATATAAGGTTGCTCATTGGGTTTCCATGGCCAAAAAGAGATTTGAACCCTAGTCTGCCAGATTCCCAGTCCAGCACTCAAAGCACTACACTACAGCGATTCTATTTCTGTCTTTATAACCTTCTTGTAATACAGTGGGCCCTTAATATCTGCTGGAGTTTAGCTCCAGGACCTCCTTGGATACCAAAATACGTGGATGCCCAAGGCCCATTATATACAATGGTGTTGCAAAATAACATTCCTTATATTAAATGGAAAAATCAAGGCTTGCTTTTTATAATTTTGTTTTGAATATTTTCATACTGTGGATGATTGAATCCACAGATGCAGAATCCATGGATACACAGGGCTGACTGTAGTATGTTATTGGGACCAGCTACTTGACTGCTCTATCTGCCCTCCCAAGGAGGATGCATGCATGAAGATGTTTTGGCTCCAACTGTGTTTGCAGACATTATTACAATTGCACCCAGCACTCTTTTTGCATCAGGGCTACAGGACACTGGCATATAGAAACTTCTCCTTTTCAACACCAGATGACTTTCACCATTACATAAATTTTGTGAATTTTGATTTGGTCCACAATCATCACATGGTAGGGACAGTGCCAGTGTTTTGAATAGCCCTTGTGGTCTCTTCCAACTCTGTGATTCTATGATTTAATTTTGCCTGAAAGGAATTTATTTGTATTACCGGTAGTTGCAACCAGGGTGGGTCTACCATCTTTAACTCTGTTTTTGAGTGGTTCTGATGGTAGCGATTTTCCATTCAAATATAAGTCAGTTATTCTATATATTCCTTTCTCTTTCTACTCCCTAAATTGGTTATATTTTTCTTTCTGTTTAAAACAGTGATGTTTTAACAAAAGGCAAAGGGGTGATGAAGCTGTTGCTGTTTGAAAAAAACATATATTGATATAATTTGGAGGAGTACTATTTTTGCTGTACTCCAGAATTCTGACTTTTTTCCCCCTCCCAGAATATTTTATTAAACAATTTATGTAATCGTGGGCTTAAATCATTGGCATTTTTTTTTTTTTAAAAAAATGTGTTTAAACCATCTGGACCAGGTGATTTATTGAGTTTTAAATTGTTAATTGTGTTCTCTATTTCCTTGCAAGTTATATGAGCATTTGATATGTTTTTCTGTACATTTTGGATCTGGATAATTTGAAGTTCCACCAAAAAAACCTTTTATGTTTGTATTTATATCCATTTCTGAAGATAAGCATGGAATTCCTTAAAGGTATTATTTATTTTATTTGGGTTTGTAATAACTTCATTATTTTGTTTTTTAATTAAGCTTATACCTCGTTTAGCTATTATTTTGAGAAATTAGGTAATAATTTTGTATTTCTATTACTAAACCCATAAGTCTTTTTAAAAATATGCTAAAGTAGAATATAATTTGTCTATTAAAAAAACTAGTTCTGATGTCTGTCACAATTCGCCCATATTTTTTGCTGCTGCTGCTGCTTGGGTAACTGAATGATTCTACCTGCAGTGCTCAGTTGTATATCTTTATATGTTAGGCTCTTTTCTAGTTCTTTCATAGCTGCCCTTCCCATTCCTAGGTTTCTTCTGATTTTTTACTGCAGTCTCTGTTCTGGTCAATGTTTGATCCAAAGTATGGGAAATGTTTAACTATTTCGATTTCCGTATTATCTAGGATGAATTTATGCAGATCCTACGTGGTCATTATTTTTGTTTTCTTTATGTTCAACAGTAAGCCTGCCTTTGCACTTTCTTCTTTGACTTTCCTTAGTAATTGTTCAAAGTCTATTATGTTTTCTGCTAGTAGTATGGTGTCATTCATATATTTCAGACTATTGATGTTCCTTTCTCCAATCTTCACTCCTTCTCCTGCTGAGTCTAGACCTGCTCTTTGTATGACATTTTCTGTGTACAAGTTGAACAGGTAGGGTAACAGAATGTATCATTGTCTGACTCCTTTGCCAATTAGAAACCACTTTGTTTCTCCACATTCTGTTCTAAGAGTAGCCTCTTTTCCTATGTACAGATTTCTCATCATGACTATTAAATGTAGTGGCATAGTTCCATAGTTTTTCATTATCTATGCAGTCAAAGGATTTTCCATAGTCTATAAAGTACATGCTGATTTTCTTTTGGAATTTCTTGGTGCACTCTAGCTTGCACCTCTGGGATTTCTATATCCATATATGATTGGATTCTATGCTTCAGATTTTTGAGCATAATTTTCCTTCTGTGGGAATTTACTGCTGTGATCCTATAGTTGCTGAAGTCTTTTGTATCTCCTTTTTTGTGGATTGGGATGTATGTTGCTTTTTCCAGTCTGTTGACCACTATTTTGTTTACCATATTTGTTGGTATATTTTAGTTATCACTAAAGTTGAAGGCACATACACACACAGTTTTTCTCACTTCTGCCCATAGGGCCTCTTTTTGAAGGCGTCTTGCTCTCCTCCCTTCCTAAAGTGTAAACTGAGTTTTGGGGTAAGAAGAAGAGAACCAAGCTAAATCTGCCATTTTGGAACGGACTGATCTGTGCTGAAGCTGAGGCTAAACTTTTTAGTCACTAAGGGGAGACAAAGACCTACTGTCCTACAGTATTATGGTTTCTTGTAACCATCTGATGACAAGCAAGAACCTAAAGGAGTGTTATGCCTGTCTGTACATACACTGAAATTGATCTATGTCACAGAAATGTCATAGGTCCCCAGTAATTTGCCCTTAAAACATTTTCCTACTTGGTGTGAGCTAGCATATATATGTATATATTTCAAACATCAATTTTAGCATTCATTACTCATCAGGGAATACTTATATCCTGGGGAAAAAAAGTGATATAATCTCCACACATAACACTTTGCAGGTACAAAAATTTCTAGTATATGTAAGTACTTCAGCCAAATGATTCATTTTAAACCTGTCATTTAAACTAAGGTTCCTTCACAATCAGTCCTTTTTTTTTTTTTTGCATCATGTCTTCTATATCTGGAATCCATTTGGCAGGTAATTATGGGGGTGGCCATTGGAAGTGAAATGACAACACTTTTTACAAGTACAACAGGACTGCAACAGTTAGAAGGGCCAAGAATAATTTGCTTTGATTATGGAAGTTGTTGCCTGATGATGATGGGTCACAGGATCTGGAAATGTACTTCCTGCTGGGGATTGAGCTGTATGTCCCTGCAATGTGTTTGCCCAGACTTGGCCCTGGCTGTGGTTTACCTGACTCTACTAGCCCTCTGCTGAGGTATGATTAATTGACAATGAAGAGGGACAAAAATCACACTTTTGTGTGTCAGACCATTTATGTTGGCTGAAAGGCTGCAAAATCCTCCTTGATCTCCTCAGTGACCAGACAAAGCCAAAGATTCTCATTAGCCCCATCCTGGCTCTAACACCTTACCATGCTCCTTCCTTGTGCTGATGGCTCAGTCCCATGCTTCTTTCTTTGGCTGCTCAGATGTGTTTCTGAAAAGGCACCCACAGGGTTCCTCTATCTTCCAGCACTACCAGCATCTCCACAGCTTGTGTGTCTTGTCCTTTGTGCTATTGTCTGCATTCTCTGTCTTTGCTTTTGTGTATCAGCAGCAGTCTCTTTGACAGGCAGCCTCTTTTGATCACCCTCTCCAGCTCTAAGTGGGCTAGTGGAAGCCAGTTTGTTCTCTTATCTTTCTCTTCTCTCACTTCCCATTTTTCTTTGATTTGTGAGCCAAATGAGGGCTCTTCCATTTTACTCAGGAGCCCCAGGAGGTACAAATGAAGGCAGAGATTTCATCTTTGGTGATTTCTACTTATCTTGGCCACCTCCGAGGGGGAGAGGGAGAGAGAGAGAAACAAAGAACCGTTGCATTGTTTATCAATCTCAGAAGGGTAAGTTTTATCTTTTCTGGCTCTTTGAAAGTGAGTTATTCTCCAGGGATACCTGTAGTCCAAAATGGATCTGTGACAAGTGGGGGAAGTATTATGAACACTGCTGTCAGCTAAAGTTTTCCCTGAAGAACTCAAAGAAAGTGTGAAGAAACTGTGTCACTGGAGAGCAACCGAGGGTCTTTCCAAACACTGTCATTTTCCTTGGGGGAACTGCAGAACTGTCACTAACCTCCCCAGGTTATGACACCTCAGCAAACATTTATGTTGCTGCCAAATCACTGTTTCTTGCTCTCTACCTGATAAATGCTTTTCTAGGAAACATCAGTTCTTGCCATGGCAAGTACAAATATTGCGCTTGTTTTTGTGTGGAATATTGCTTGTGCTAAAAAGGAGAAAAGCCAGAAAATAACCATAAGACCTAAGTGAGACAGAGCCACATTTGCTTAGATATAGACAATGTTGTACATTCCTAACAATGTCAAGTTAAGTTAAATGTGTACAAAACATTTTCAGCCACATTCCAAAACATATTGACATATTCTGCTGGTATGGTAACAACTACACCATGGTAAAAAGATAGAAAGAACAAGTGTATGTATATAGTTTCGAAATATTGCTTACTCTAAATAAAGTTGTTTCAAATGCTAGTTTGGTGTGGAACCCTGGGCTACCAAGGCAGAGGCCATCTGGTGCTGTTGTTAAATAAACTGCTGAATTCAATCTACTATAATAGTTTCATCTACCATTCATGAACCTTAAAAGGTTAAAAAAAACCCTTGCAGCATCACTGTGAGGTATCTACTCATACTATTGTCTTGCCCATTCCCACTTCAGAACAAAGCCCTCTGCCCTTGTATCATAAACCACAATCACCTCTCTGGTTTAAGGCCTAGGTCCCCAGAAACATGGGAATGAGGGAGGAAGACCTTCCATGGTAACTTCGCCCCCAACAGAAAGTAAATTATCTCACCCGTTATTATACAGTTATGCGGCTATGTAAAAAAAAAAAAATACTGCTAAGTATTCTGAAGAGTCTTCAAAGACTGAAAACAGCCCAGAGTCTTCAAAGACTGAAAACTTGCTACTGTGGATATTTGCACTAAGCTGGATTCATCCTACCTTTCAAGGAACTAAGCTGGATTCATCCTACCTTTCAGTATCAACCAACTGTCCTGATTTTGCAAGGCCAATCCTGATTAATTCTCTGCCACCACACTTTTTCAGCTGATTTTAAAGTGTCCCCATTTTCCCATTTCCCACTTTGTTATCAGCTTACTTCAGTTGCTGCAAATTGCATTCAAAGTACTCCCAAGGGGAAGAGGAGAGTGTGGAATTGTGCCGTTCCCAGTAGGCTCTAGCAAAAACAAAGTGTTGCAGCCTCTCCCAGCTTGTGTGTTCTTCCTCAGTAATAACTATTGTCATTTTGACTACACTTGGATATTGATTGGCTATGTGTGTCCTAGTTTTCATTTATAAACGTTGGAAGATATGGAATATTGCATATCTTCTCCTTTAAGATTAAAAAAGCATTTGTGGAAGACGTATACCTTTTCAAAACCCACCAACCTGAATAGCATCAAGCATTAATCCCCGCAAAATTCAAGTTAAGTTGGGGGTCAACTTCATGTATATGTTGAGGGCAGTTTTTGGGGTCAATATTAAGGATTTTGCCATAACCCATGGTAAACCAAGGGTAAAACTTAGGGGCACCTAACAAACAAATATTTTCCACTCCTTTAAAATTCATAGAGGAAACATACTTAGGAAGAGAAGAAGAGGAGAAGATCTGTTTACTTGAGGGGTTACAAATGAGGAAGGTATAAATGACATTGCTGATCTTAAAATGTCTATATATAAATACAGCTAGAGAAAGGAGTATGAATGAGGGGGGGGGGAATGAAAATGCATCCTGGGGGAAAGGGGGGGGCAGGGGAGAGCAAGGAAAGAAGGAAGGAATGATAGATATTCTGTAGTAACTTCTTCAAGAATAGCTGTACACCAACAAAGAAGTAAGAATTATAATACTGACATCTTAATTCTAGATACTGTTCCTCAGAAGAAAATAGACAGCATTTAAAGGAATTTATTTCCAGGTATGCATGCTTATGTTTGGAGCTTTAAACCACATTCATGTCATGTCAGATATTCTTTTTAAAGGTCAAGAGTGGGTTTTCTCCCTCCATTCAAAACCACCCATTAGCCCTAGAGAATAGTTGTGATTCTGTCTACAGTTCATACTGTTCTCCTGTAAAGAATCAAGCACTTGGGCTGGAAAGAGGCCATATCACAGATCTCCAGATGTTCCCTAGCAGCTTCGTTGTATTGTGAACTCAGTTGATTAAAGTTCCTTGTTACTAATGATATGTGGATGCCAATTACAGAGGAGCCTAGAGGAAAGAAATGCTGCCTTCTCAAGCTGTTTCTGAGACTACAAGCCTTGATTTGAAATAGTTGGACTTTAAAAAAGGTAGGCTACAATCATTTCTAGGGTGTAAGAGCCATGTCTTCTTGAGAGCAAGCAAACAAACCAGTCCACCAACCTGTGATACTCTTTGCCCATTTCCTTTTACTTCAACTCTTCCCCAATCCCAGTTTTTAAATTGCTTCCCAGCTATTCTGCTAGGTTTGGGTGCCATTGATGCTGCTGGGAGTCCCCAAGCCATTCCCCATCTGTGCTATGGCAGCCAATTTGGAAGAACAATTTTGAACTGTTCTTCAAAATCAGCTGCCATAGCCCATATATCTCTGGCTTTTCTTCACTAACGAAGATTCAGTAAGGACTCATCCCACTCTTTCTACAAACACATTGATGACTAAAAAGGCCAATCTGGAATAAACAAGATCTGGGGTAAACAGAAAGGACAGCAGAAAGTCTCTTTGGGTGATGTTTCCAAGTTGTAGTTCTTTCTGCATTGTCGTTTCTCTTCAAAACTCATTCGGCGTGAGTTCTCAAAAAAGGCTGCAGCACTGTGGATAGTGTGTCTCCATGCTTCCTGAGGTGAGGCCAGGGCAGACCACTGTTGGTGACCAATTTGGCTGAGCTTGAGATGTTGTTTCAAGGAGTCCTTGTATCTCTTCTTTGGGGCACCTCTCTTATGCTGACCCGTGCCAAGTTCAATGTAGAGTACTGTTTTGGGGAGGCAATGGTCCTCCATCCTAGAAATGTGCCCTGCCCAGCACAGCTGCGTTTTCAATAGCATGGCCTCAATCGTGGTGATCTCTGCTTGCTCAAGGACAGCAACATTCGTCACATGATCAGTCCAGTGTATATTTAGGATTATGCGTAGACAGTGCTGATGAAAGCATTCAAGGAGTCGTAGATGTTGGTGATAGATGACCCATGTTTTAGACCCATAGAGGAGAATAGACAATACAATGGCTCTATACACACTGGTTTTTGTGCTTCACTTCAGGTGTTTTTTATTCCAGACTCTTTTGTGAAACCTTCCGAATGCACTATATGCCTTTGCTAATCTGTGATTGATCTCTTTATCAGTTTTGGCATCTGAGGAGATGATGCTTCTCAGGTAGGTGAACTGCTGGATGGACTTAAGCACAGATTTGCCTATGGTGATGTGGGGCTGATAGTGCTCTTCCTGTGGTGCAGGCTGGTAGAGATCTTCCATTTTCTTCAAGTTGACTTCCAGCCCAAACAGCTCTGCAGCCGTTGCATAGAATCATAGAATCATAAAATCATAGAGTTGGAAGAGACCACAAGGGCCATCCAGTCCAAACCCCCTGCCATGCAGGAACTCCCAGTCAAAGCATCCCCGACAGATGGCCATCCAGCCTCTGCTTAAAGACCTCCAAGGATGGAGACTCCACTACAATCCGAGGGAGTGCGTTCCACCGTCGAACAGCCCTTACTGTCAGGAAGTTCCTCCTAATGTTGAGGTGGAATCTCTTTTCCTGCAATTTGCATCCATTGTTCCGTGATCTAGTCTCTGCAGCAGCAGAAAACAAGCTTGCTCCCTCTTCAATATGACATCCCTTCAAATATTTGAACAGGGCTATCATATCACCTCTTAACCTTCTCTTCTCCAGGTTAAACATCCCCAGCTCTCTAAGTCGTTCCTCATAGGGCATGGTTTCCAGACCCTTCACCATCTTAGTTGCCCTCCTTTGGACCCGCTCCAGTTTCTCCACATCCTTTTTGAATTGTGGTGCCCAGAACTGGACACAGTATTCCAGGTGGGGCCTGACCAAAGCAGTATAGAGTGGCACTATTACTTCCCTTGATCTAGACGCTAGAGGAGGATGTTAGGTGTTGCAGAGCTGCTTCTGTATGGGCAACTAGGGCAGCATCGTCAGCGAAAAGCAGCTCATGGACTAGATAGTTTAGAGTCTTTGTGTGAGCCCTCAGACGGCTTAAGTTAAACAAACTACTATCAGTACGTATATAGATGCTGTTTTCATCTTCGAGATCTGAGGTAGTCCTTTGGAGCATCATGCTGAAGAAGACTGTAAATAGAGTTGGAGCAAGAACACAACCTTGTTTCACACCATTAGTTATAAAAAAGGGCTCTGAGAGAGCGTCACTATATCTGACTTGTCCGTGCTGGCCCTCATGTAACAAGATAATCATTTTGAGGAATTTGGGGGGACATCCTAATAGTTGCAGGATCTGCCACAGACCTTTTCTACTCACAGTGTCAAAGGCTTTGCTAAGGTCGACAAATGTTACATAGAGTCCTTGCTTCTGCTCTCTACATTTCTCTTGCAGTTGTCTCAGAGCAAATACCATATCTGTAGTGCTCCTATTAGCTCTGAAGCTGCATTGGCTTTCAGGGAGAAGTTCTTCTGCAAGCCATTCCAAGCCATTCCCTATCTGTGCTATGGCAGCCTATTTTGAAGAACAATTTTGAACCATTCTTCAAAATAGGCTGCCATAGCACAAATGTGGAATGGTTTGGGGAATCCCAGCAGCATTGGCAGTGTTCTTCTGTGCAGTAACACCCGTTCTCGCCTGTTTCGTGCTGGTCCCACAGCACTCCTCTCTGAAGCCAAGTCTGCAGGAAGGGGCTATAAAGCAGGATCAATAAAGCAGAGCCTCCAAGTCCCATTCCATACAGATGACCCAGAAGGATACTGCAATTAAGGATATCAAAAGTAACTAAGATGTCTGGTAGAAGCAACAGGGATACAATAATCCTGTTCATTTCCTAGCACAGAATGTATATGAAAGTAACCAAGCTTGAAGACAAAGTAATCCTGCTAGAAATCCCAGCTAAAGTAAGCCAACAGCTAAACTCCATCTGAGACACCACCACTTTCCCAATATGGAATATTGGAGGGTTTTTTTTTTTTTTTTGGTTTTTTAAGGTTTGCTGGTTATAAAGAAAAGACATTTCACCATCATGATGGATTCATGCTTTCTTGCAAAAAGGTATTTAACACCCATTTATACAGTCTCTCTGTTCCATCCTCATTCTTTTTGTTATTCAAGAAATGCAAGGATTACAAACACATATGGTTTCATTTTTTCAAGGATTTTGTCCACACCATTAGATTGTACAAATTGAAATGCACTCATTATAACTGGACAAAAAGAGGCCAGAGTTATATCCACTGGATTTCTATTGTCTATGGCATCTAAAGAGCTTATCACATATACTTTTGTCTCCATTGGTGACATGGGCAGGGAACAAGCGTGGCTGAGTGAAAACAGAGTTTATTGCATGCTAAATTGTCAGCAAGGCATCCTCATGGCATCACTAACTCTAACACATCCCTGAGCTGGGCTGAGGCGCATGAATTTTGCTCAGCTGGAAAGCTTTCTTGCTCAGCCAGAATCTTTCCGGCTGAGCAAAATTTGCGTGCCTCGCCCAGCTCCGGGATGGGTTAAGGTCAGTGATGGAATGGGGATGCTTTGCTGTCAGTTTAGCATGTGATAAACTCCATTTTCACTCGGCCATGAATGTTCCCTGCTCATGCCCAGAACAGAGACAAAAGCAAAGTTAGAATGGATCAAGATATTTATTTGCTAAGTATCATGAAACTAATCATCATCCCCGATGGTTTTTTAGTTTTCTGCACATGGGCTACAATATAGCTATAGGTTGTGGCCTATATTAAGGTGTATTAAGGGTGGATGTTGGGCCAATGTCATTCATGAGGAGTCTTTGGATGTTTCTGAGATAAAAAGCAGCCTCAAAGCATTGACAAGAAGCCCTTGTAACAACACCCTTTTGTTTCCCACTTTGAAAGACAAAATGAGAGGGGTCATGCCATGTAGTTATCTAGTAATCTGGTCACTCCTCTGGTAATTGTGGGTGAATTTTCTGAGACATGAGAGGAAATGTGTGGTTAATAATCATTTATGCAATTATTTATGTCCTTGTTGACTATATCTACTATTTATCCCTTCTCGGCTTTTTGGCTAAGAACAAGTGTAGAATATCTGTTATTGGTCAATATATTTTAACAATACCCTGCTTTTGGTTTTGTTTATTTATTAATGTTTGAGTTCCTTAGCCCATCAGACCATTTGTTTTGCATAATTTGTTTTGCGTAGTATTTCAGTTTTTGGGACAAGGTGATTGTATTAGTTCTAATTCTACCTCTTCCTTATTACTTTGTAATAATACTACATTGTTATTATGCCTGTTTAGTTTCTGTTTCCATTTAATTTCTGTTTTTTTTTTCTCTAGCTTGGGCAATTTGATTAATATTCCTGTGGAGGGGAGTCACGCCTCTGTTTTAGTTCTCAGTCCCAGGCAGAGGAAGATTTGACATGGGAGGCTGGACACACATCTGATATCTGTCACTAGTTCCAGTCTTCCTCTTAGTTTTAGTGATGAGTTGCCATGTCAACTTGCCCTCAAGCCTTTTGATGCTGTTGCTTAATGCCAGTTCAGTCTTTAATATGACAGCTACTATCTACAATTAAATTGTAGATGATCTGGTATGCATTACTGAGACCTGGGTAGCTGAGTGAGGGGGTGTTAATCTTTCTCAGCTCTGATGTTCTGAGATTGGGTGGTAGTGAAGCACTAACAGAGGTTTGAAAGCTGGTGTATGGTAGGGTATGTTATGGTCTATATGGATACCATCTCTCTCAGTAGAACACCAGTTCTGAATATTCATTACTGGTGTTGGGCAGGAGAAACAGGACTGGAATTCTGATAGTGGATTCAGGATGGTTGAAAATCATTTTCAGACCTGCACCCAGAATCTGACCCCAATGACATGAGGTGCTTCTCAGAGACCAAGACAAGCTATCTGGTGATGTTTGTGAGCTCTTCCCAGAGGTACAACTGTGTTGGCAAACAATTGGGAGAGCTTCTTGCTCAGCCTGTGGAATTGGAGGTACTGGTACTGTGGGAATTCTCCTCTTCTGGACAAATGATCCCACAGTGGGCTGATCACATCCAGGGCTTTCCTTCCAGATTCTCTTGTGTGAGACAGCATTTTACCTGTCTTACATTGTACCTGTGACTTCTTCTACCAACACTCTCCCAATTGCTGGTCTCATTTCCTTCCTCCCAGGTGCTACTGCACCCCTTGCTTATGCATGGCTCCCTATCCCTCAGTTAGGTCCCAGACTGTTCTCTCTTGCAGCAAGGGAAGACCAGCTAAAAATCTCTAGCATTTTGTAAAATACAGTTTTGTAATATATCATTATTTTCTTTGAAATTCACCTATTTTTACCATTGGTGTCAAAATAACTTGCAAATGGTAGTAGTACTCCACCCGCAAAACAAAACAAAGCAAAACAAAACAAAAACCCAAAGACAAATGCAACATAATTGGGTTCTGGGCCTAAAGTTGCCATAATTTTCTTTTACGAAACCGGGAAAAATGTAAGATGAAATGTAGAAAAATGCTAAAACCCCAAAACATTAATAAATTTAAAAAAAAATCATGTTGTGCCTCACCTACAGCCCTGCTGGATCCTTAGGGCCTTGGCTTGCGTGGCTGCACTTCAGGTCCAGGGAGGCCTCCTGCCTCCTCACCATGCTGCCAGATTTCTTTGGGCCTCAGCTGAGGCCCATGTGTGGAGGTGTAGCCTTCAGTCACGGAGAGGCCTAGCCCACCACGCTGGATATTCTGGGACCTCGGCTGAGGCCCCAAGCGTGGCACCGCCTCCTCCAGTTCTGGAGAGGTCTACCTGGCCACGTTGGCCGGGACTGGAATTTTTTTTAAAAAATTAAAATTTTAATTAAAAATATATTCTTTTAAAAATTTCTTTAAAAACCTGACATTTAACAAATCTTCACTCTGTATATGTAAATACATTTAGTCTGTGTGTATGATATTATAATCTGAAGGCATAATTTTAATTTTGCTAGTTGTTTATGTCACAACTATTAGCATTACATTCAGTGATATATGTGAATTATGATTTATGAGTAACAATAGTACAAAAAACTTTACTAAGGATTCTGTATGGTGTGGAATGGGAAGAGGTTAATGGTAGGGTGACACCATGAGTTACTGCACTGAGTGATGCTAAGGCTAGTGATGCCACTGCTGGAGACCAAGGTTCAAATCCCATTTCAGCCATGGGAACCCACTGAGTGATTAGGGATGTCATACTTTGTCAGCCACAGAGGAAGATAAAGGCAAACCCCCTCTGAACAAATCGTGCCAAGAAAACCCCTTGACAGAGTCACCTCAGGGTTGTCATAAGTCAGAAATGACTTGAAGGCACACATGAAAAATGACAATGGCTTGGGATATGAAATTATATTTGCTCCCATTATCAGTGTGGAACCTGAAGAAATGCTTGCCTCTGTATTAATATCAGAATTTATTTCAGATGCTGTTGCCATCTGAAGTAAGGCAGATGTGACTAGAGAACAAACTTCCATAGCGGAGGCATCCCATTTGTGCAATTCATTCCCCCTGTCCATAGAGGTCTACGTAGCACAAATGTTCTTTTTTTTTTTTCAATGCAGGGCAAAGACATTTTTATTCTTAATTTTTAAAAAAATGTTTTGTGATGTTTTCAGTGGTTTATAAATGCATTTTGCCTAACTTGGAAGCTCTGATAATGGGCGATGTATAAATCTTTTAACTAAAGAAAGGAAAAAAGAAATACGACTGTGAGACAGACCTGTTGTTGAACATTTTAAAGAGGCCTAAAGAGCCCTCATTGTCTAAACTTTAGTAAACATTTTAATCTGTAGTCTTTCGTGCTTTCAACTGGAGAGCATTTTGCTGGGCCTCTTGCTGGTCTTATAGGACTATCCCAAGAAATTTTGCTGTTTGAGGGAAAGGACAAGATGGCATGCCTTCCCCAGTCCAGAAGATGAGTAGTCTGGCAGTTGAATCTTACTTCAACACTCGCAATGGAGTAACATCCTTTGTCTTACGACAGAGAGAAACAGGTAGAGAGTACACAAAGAAAAGTGGAAAGGCTACCACTGCTGCTCCCTGTAGTATCCAGGGACAGCTCTCTGGCCCCAGGTCCTCCCAATCTCATCCTCTGATTTCTTGAGCATACCTAAGTTCCATCACATGTAAGCCACTAACTCCATTTGCTGAGTCTCCCCACTTACTTCAGGGAGATGCTGTTTCAGAAAGGGATGCAAAATACACAGTAGTTCTCTTGACTCAATAGAACGGAAAAGCTAAGATGGGAAGAGCTCTACGAGTTCATTGATACTCTGGAGCAACTCTTTTACTCCAGGTTTTTGGAGTTCAACTCTCTTAATTCCTGACTGCTGGCCATGCTGAGTTGGACTTCTGGGAGTTAAATTCCAAAACAGGTAGAGAACTAAAACAGAACAGCTGTGGAACATGAGCATGGCCTCTTCATTCCCATTTTGGTTTCATGTGGGATATCTCTCGATGCCAGTAGTGACTGAATGCTTTGCAGCCTGCTTATTTCACTTTTTAAAGTGTTCTATTTTAGACAAGATTTGGACATGGTTCTATAAAAAGGCATCTTTGGGCAGAATGTTTTTTAATAGGACTCCAGAAGGGCTTATTTTGTTGACAGAATTTTCTCTCATCACACACAAACATCCTTTTTCTGGACCTCTCAGTTCTGACACTCCCAGTGTTGCCATAACAACAGGCGTTAAGAGCTTGTTGACATTGCCCTGTTGTGCTAATTGCACAATTTCCTACTGCTGTTACGAGCCAGTTGTTCCTTTTAAAAAGGTGAAATTGCTTTTGGCTGGTCCATTTGTTACCTCCCTGCCTCCTTGGGCCTGGCAAGGGGCTTAAAGGAGAAAACAGATCAACTGGAAAAGCCTCAGGGAAAGGTTGTTTAGCCTGGCTGAGAGCAAGTCTGGCTGTGGCATGGCAGCAAAGAGCTACTGTGCTATGGGCATCTTCTCACCTGCATCTGAGGAGATGCAAAAATTGGTGCTTTTGTTTCATGTTAAGAAAAGAAGTGATTCATAAGATGACAATGAAGAAGCCAAGTAAGAAATGTCCAAGGAGGAAACCATTTAGTTCTGTTCTAGCAAAGATAATACAGAGTCCTATGAAGCTTTAAAGACTAAAAAAATGGCTACAGCACAAGCTTTTCTGGATATGGCCCATTTCATGATGCAAGGAGTGTTCGTGAGAATATATTTATACACGCACGTTCACACTGGCCCACAGCACAGAGAGACAAAGTAGGGTTGGGAGTACTATATAATATTGCCAGACTGAAAAATGAAGAGGGTTCTGTACATGTAATGGTTGTTTAAAAAAGGGAAATTGCAGGAGGTGTTGTTGTCATGCAACTGGGAACAAGCAAACTCTGGTAGCTGTGAGCAGTGAGGTTAAAGAAAAATAACATGTAGATGGAACAATTCAGAATGGTAGCAATCTTTTTTCACAGATCTGTTGTAGTACAGGACTCCCCCCCCCCCCATTATGGACACCGGGGCTGCGCAAGACCAAGCATAAACAGATTTTATCGCACTTCGAAAAGTCTTCAAAATGGCCCCATTCTAGTGCCTGGCACCAGGACATTTCCATTCAGTGCTGAGGCATGTCCTTTGCTTCTGATGGAAGTCTTGTGACCCGAACATTTCACACGCCTCAGCACTGAATGGAAACGTTGGGGCACCGGGCACCAGAATGGAGCCATTTTGAGAACTTTTTGAAGTGCAGTAAAATCTGTTTTGCTCGGTCTCTCGCAACTGCAAGCATCCTCTTCCAATGCCCATAATTGGGGGGGGGGGGGGAATGAGTGCAATAAAGTCCACAGATAAGTCTAGAGTTTCCCAGAGAGGAACATCCCAGATCCTGGGATTTCAGGGTCAAACTGTGAGGACTCATGAAAGCCCCTGGTGGGGTCACAAGGAGCAAGCCCTGGAGATACCATTAAGCTTGTTATGTTCAGTGTCAACCATAGTATTCCATTCACATAAAAAACACTCTTAACAAATGAGAAAATATTTCTCCATTTGGAAATTATGTTTTCTTAGCTCTGCACTGAACACACAAATCAAACCAAAAAGTATTTGTCTTTAACACCTTTGCAAGAACTGCTATTAAGAACATGTCAGAGTAGTAGACCAAACACAATGTTTTTTTCCAAGCAAAAATAAAGTTTCCCAAACTTTGCTTTTAATGGGCTGCTCCCAGTAACAGTGCCTTTTCATTGGCTATATCTTCCTTCCTTCCTGAGATTACAAAATCCACCCACACCTCCAAATATTTTGGGGAGGAATAAGACTTACTGCTTTATCACACTAGGGGTCAAACTGGATTTAAATGAGAATTAAATAGGAAATGCCCTATGTTTATCACAGGACATTTCCTGATTAACTCTTGTTTACTCTTGTTTAAATCTTGTTTGCCCCCTAGTGTGATAAAGCAGAGGAAATGCTGCTACTCCTTCCATTCCAACTGCCATCACCATGACCTCAGAGAGAGAGAGAGAGAGAGAGAGAGAGAGAGAGAGAAGAAGAAGAAGAAGAAGAAGAAGAAGAAGAAGAAGAAGAAGAAGAAGCAGGCAAAGCTCCATCATGCATGCCTAGCCCCAGAAACAGATGAAAAGGCCCTCCCTCTATTCCTGGCCTTGGAGGGAGAGAAGAACCGGCCCCTCTGCTGGAAGTGTTTCTCTTTCCCACTGCCATTCCCTTCTCCTTTTGTGTCACGACTTTTTAAACTGTAAGCCTGAGGGAGGGACTATCTAACAATCTGTAAGCCACTCTGAGATCTTCTGTGGCAGAAAAGTGAGATATAAATGCAATTTCAATGAATGAATAAATGAATGAAAAAGTGAATGGAAACTAACAGGGCAATTCTGTTTATGTATGTCTGCTCAAAAGCAAGTCCTCTTGAGTTTAATGGGACTGATAATATAATATCTCTATTATGGTTTCAAAGTTTTCTTTGGGGGTGGTGATGGCCAAGGAGAAATTGTTGCAGAGACAGAGAAGGAGAGGAAAAGTATGATGGAGGGAGGTAGTTAGGGGAGAGATGGAGAAAGAGGATGAGGGAACAAAATATGGGTTTGGGGATAAAGGAAACATATCTAGGAGTATTGGGCAGGTGGGAGAAGGGAAAAAGAGGAAGAGGGGAGGGAGAAAAGAAGAAGAAATGTTTTAGTCAGGAGTTGAGGGAAGGAGGGTGAAAGAAAATAAATGTTTAGTTCTAGAATTTTCCAGGAAGGGAAAATCAATAGTAGCCAGAGGTTCACATCCTGTTCTTAAAAAAGAAATTGCATACGGTGTACACGATGTGATTTCAAGGAAGCTTCTGGGAGTATAATTATCACTCCCTCCCCCCCCCCAAATATTGGGGCCTCTGTGGTTACAAAATGTGATGGTGATGGTCACATGGAGATTACTGGTCAGATGTTACCCACCCAAACCCTAAAGCATATCTGAACAGAGACATTTTGGGCATCTGTGATGATACATAAAATAAGTGGTAGTGGATGCAATTGTATGTTTATGTGTTATCCTGTGCTGCATGATGTGTGTTTTTGCTGATCAGTCTGTGAGTACTACTGGCATAAGTAGTAGGACTTCATGTCACTCTGGCCAGAATTCTCTTAAGGGCAGAGTTGTTATGCAACACAGGTACTTTTTCTGCCTTGTGGAAAAAGGTATTCAGTATTTCCTTACACAATGACCCCTCCCTGCATTCAAACCTAACTTGCCAGCATCAGGGCACACATCCACAACCCCTTAACCTTACTGGAGGACTTGTACATTTGTTTGTTTGTTTTTTTCCTGCTGCATTAGATCCTGGTTTTGTAATCTATGCAGAATGACACAAAGCATGTGCACAGTGGAGCACACTAGATTGGCAGTATCTCATAACCTGGGCTTGGCCTCAGCCACATTTGTGAAAAAAGAAATCCACCATTTATTCACAGGTTATCAGGGGACCCTAATCAGGTAAACCAAAGGTGCAGGCTATCAGAACCTAGGAGCGTTAGGGTTTTTTTTAGACTACAAATATGAGAGTCTCCCAAGTAGTATGGTTACCAACTGCATTTAAAAAAGTAACCTTTCCCTGCTCTGTGCTAGCCTAGGTAAATATGCCTGCCAGCATGAAAATAATAAGGAGCAATGATGCAGGAGTGAGGGGAGAATGGCTTCAGAGTACATGATGTGACCCATGGTGTGAAGATAGTAAGGGAACAGTTGCAGTAATGTGAGCTAATAAACAACATTCTTCATTTTCTCTTGTTTTTCCTGGATGATTTCCTGAAGTCCAGATTTATACTTTAGAAAGGAAAGGAAAGGAAGCAAGAAAACAGGTAAAAGATAATGGTCTTGCTTTGTGTCAGAGAAATACTAACACTCTTTTAGGCTTGAGACCAGTCAAATTCAGAAAGTGGGTGAAATCCAGGTTCAAGACTGAGTTGGAAGGATTATGCCAAGGCTGTTAATGTCTGGTGATGACAGCAAAGAAAAAAGAGCAGAGATTTGGGAGGCAGTGCAGAGTCCCTTGCCTCTGGGCAGATAGAAGGAAGCCTCTATTAATTAGTACCTGGCACAAATCCAGCTATTCATACATTTTAGAAGCTTGCGAGAAAGATTCCAACTCTCAGCTCACCTGATGGTGTTTCCCCTCTGGAAACCTCTAGGCCCCAAATTGGTTTTTCAAAGACAAAAGTAGTTTTATTCAGCATTCTGTGGGTAATTAGTATCTTTTCTGTCAGAGATATTGGCCTGTTGTCCTGGTCAAGAGTCTAGAAGCATTTTGAAATAGTACCGAGTCAGGGAAATGGCAATGAGCTTTTGCTGGAGCCTCATTTCTCAGAACTTGTTTTTACAGAATTCTAAACTTGGAAGGGGCTCCAAGGATTATCTAGTCCACCAATTTATCAATGGCTAAAGCATCCTTGGTAGGTAGCTGTTGTGTTCTCCAGTCTGTATAAAATGTATGTGTGTGCATGTGTGTGCGCGCGTGTTAGTACAATGAATTACACTAAGATGCTATGTATTGTGACATGTTATAGTGTGCAAATAAGCATTTTAGGAGATCCAGCATGGCATAATGGTTTGAGTGTTGAGCTAAGAGTCTAGGACAGCAAGGTTCAGATATCTGCATAGCCATGGAAACCACAGGGTGATCTCGGGCAAATCATTCTCGTTCTGTCTGAGCAGAAGGTAATCACAAACATTTTTTGAAGAAGTCTTGTCAAGAATGCTATGATACCATTGCTGTATGTTGGAGTCAACTAGAAGGCACATAACAATAAGAACAAAGTATATTAGATGATTTATAGCAAATGGTTTATGGGATAGGAGATAATGTATTTGGAGAGCTGGAGGTGACTGGTGATTAGCTGGGCATCTGAAAGAGAGTATTTGAAAGCTGGTGTGTGAATGTTCTGTGAGTCAGTTCAGAAGTGAAGAGCAGAGAGGAACAGGGATTGGAGAGTGGTTGGGGTTCCCACCTCTCAGGGCCTGGACCCTCTTCTCCATTCCTGAGGATGAGGGAAAAGAATCTCAGTACCAGAACACTGCCTTGAAAGTCTATGTGTATATGTTCTTTAATTTGTTATATTTGAATGGTATATCTTGTGCAACTGCATTTGATGCTTAATGTTTCAGACTTAGTGACAGCATCTTGGACTACCCCTTGTAATATCACTCTTGCAATACCATTAGGTCTGCCCAAGGGATTGTCCCTAGCTCTCATGTTCTGGCCATGGAATCTTGGTCTGAGATAGTTCTGCCCTAACAACCCTAAGCATACTTGTGGTAGGAGGTGGAGGACAGAGAAAGGTGGAAGACAGAGTCAGTATTGTATAGTGTTGTGACTGGGTGGTGAGAGTACAGTGTAGATTAGTTACAGTTGGTCAAGTAATTGTTTATTTGGGCAAAATATAAAAATTAGAAAGTGCTGGTCTGAAACCATAGGCTTCTGTACAGTAAGTAATTTTAAATCTTTTTATTCACTTCTAACAAAGTTGTTGTTTCACACACACACACACACACACACACTGATGAGCTGTGCTAGGTGGCATGAGGTTTTCATATATCCTATATCTGAGGTGGCTGTGGTAAAATACAGAAGAGAGCAATTAAAGAGCAGGAACCCTGCTCATAGCTGCAAACTTTTAAGCTGGAAATGGTGTTAATAGGAAATAATGTGGAAATAGTCTTCTGGCTGAAGCCACAGAACCACATAGTTGGGGAGAGGCAGAGATTCTCAGAGCAGCAGTGATTTATAGTAGTGAAAGTAAGAAGATAGAACACAAATAAAAATAAAAACCTGCTGTTAGCCTGACAGGCAGTCACCAGCACTGCAGGTGTGTCCAAAAGTGTGATGATGGTCATCCAACCTGTTTAAAAAGCACCAGTAAATGAAAGCCTGTCACCTTTTAAGGTGATCTGTTATGCTGTCAAACAGCTCTTACAACCGGAAAGCTATACCTAGTTTTTATTCTTGTAGTTTGAATCCATTACTTTGGGTCCTCTGCCCTGGAGCAGCAGAAAGCAAGCTTTCTTCATCAGTAGACAGTGCTTATATTGTTTTTGACTCAAAGGAACAATGATGGGTCTTTTATATTGTCATTTGTTTTTGGAATGATGACTGTTACTAAATTAGCATTAGTGCTTGCTTGAAGAATGAGCTAGAAAGATGAATCGTAGATCCTTCTGGAAAAGCTGTCAATAAACCCACTCCAGATTTTTTTTTCAAACAAAGGCTTACATTTGATCTATCTCACAAGGCAATGTGGTAGCCTCTCTCTACATTTACTTATTGAATTTTCTTCCATGATGGGATTCAATACAGCTTAGAGTAATTTCAAAAGATCAAGCTAGACATTAATTTACAAAAGTTCACTGAAACAGGACTCAGGGTCTCTCCCTCTAAACACCCACACAAACTGCCTATTGGCCTTGCCTGTCTGTTAGCAGAGCTTCTGCATTATTATTATTATTATTATTATTATTATTATTAAAGTGGTATTTGAATAAAATCTTATTCTGCTTTTAACTACAGCTGGTGGAGAAAATGGATATTAAGGCCAGGAAAGAAATAGGTAGAAGCAGGAAAATGAAGGATCTTTGGATTACAGCCAGGGAATATACTTGCTAACTGTTGATATTTCCCCCCCTGTTCTTCTTTGTGGTTGGTTTTTGCTTGTTTACAGAGCAAGTGATATCTTTTAGAGTTCCAAAGTTCAGCTCTTTACCCTTATTGTGCAGGGAACCATTAGAATAATCTTATCCATTGATCCACTTGACTTTCCAAACTGTATTTAATTGACCCTATTCTACTAAGCAGCCTCTCCTTTCTCTCACCTTTTCTCTATAAAAGCTTCACATGGACTGCTGGTTTGAATATAGGGAATTCTTCCACAACAGAGAGTTTTTTTCATCTCATAAAGGCATTATCTAGAACTGGGGGAAAAGGAACTCAGTGCTCTCCAGATATTTTGAATTATTTATTTATTAAATTTATATACTGTCCAATTGGAAATTGCTACCAGGGCAGTTTAACATACATAATATCACAAATCAACCAATAGAATAACAACCAAAACAAGTAAGTCTGACATGAAAATTAAAGTATTAAACTATTAGAATATTAAGACCAACAATAAACCTTGAACCTTACAAGTGAAAGTTGAAATAAAGTCAAAAACAAAATACCGTGTCTTATATTATTTTTTGCTCCCAAAGGTGCGCTAGATCTTATTTTTGGGGGATGTCTAATTTTTCCATGAAGACGAATTCATATTTATTGTTGAACAAAAATAATAATAATAACATTTATTATATATTGTGCATATATTTATATACAAAAGCCTTGCTAGGTTTTACTTTTGAGGGAGGCCTTATCTTTAGCAATTCAGCAAAACCTCTACTAAGTCTTATTTTCTGAGGATGTCTTATTTTTGGGGAAATAGGGTAATTGTGTCTTCTATAACACATCAGCTTTGGCTGTGCTGCCTGGAGATGATGGGAGTTCTTGTCTAAGATGTGTGGAGAGTGCAATGTTATCTGCCTTGTTCTTGATCTTGAAGATACTTTGTCCACAGGACATTCTCATGTAGAATCTGAGGCAGTCTAATTGTGTCTGTAAGTCCACAGGATGCTAAAAGAGGTGACTGACAGGAAATGCTACAACATGGTGGTCTTGAAAAAGATCCCTCCATTTCACTAGTGAGAAGACTGGTTATGTATATGAGTGAGTTCTAATGATAGGGCTGGCTTTGCACACATCTCCTTGACCACTTGACTGCACCAGCTCAAATACTCTGGGTACAGACTGGAGTATTTTGCCCTGGGGCTGTCTCAGATCCAACCCTTTAGAGCCACACAACTGTTAATAAAGTGATCCAGTGTTGTACGGATGTCTACACAGATCCCCAGCAGAATGGAAAGAAAGCACCACCTTGTTGGCTTTTACTTCTGTGGGTCCTCCATTACTGCTGCATCAAGAACTCCTGGCCCCAGCAAAGCCCCACTGGTAATGACATCACTGGGAAGCGGTGGCAGGCAGCACTTGCCACCCACCTGAATCTGGCTCAATCCAACTGTCCACACACAGCAATGGTCAGCAAAACACCACATGTTTTGGAGTATAAGGGAACCTATTTTAATGCAGATTGCTGGCCAAAAGAATTGGATTCACCACAGATTCTTCACCACAGATTCTTCTGTGGCCTCATATCGTGTAAACAGCTCATAGCAGATGCAGGGTGAGTCTTGGTTTTTTGGCCAGTCTAGAAGAGAGCTTCCCAAAACATAGCTCTGTGCACCCATTCCAGCAGGTGGCTCTGTGGCTCTACCTGTAATAGATGAATGGGAAAAGAGGCAGCAACACCTGCAGGCATCTGAAAGGACTCCTTTATTGTTGTGTGTATTTGTTTTGACAATAACCTGCTTCATGATGTGGACTGAAAAGGCAGTGGAAATATGTAGATATGTAGCACACATGGAGAAGGAGATGCAGTGAAAGAAGAACTAGTGTAGCAGAGTGAGACTGAATGGGCACTTGACAAGTTTCCTTTTTAGTATTGCTGTACAATATACAGTGGGTCCTTGCTATCCACTGGGGTTTGGTTCCAGGACACCCTGTAGATATCAAACTCCATGTATGTTCAAGTCCCATTAAATATAATAGATACTAAAACGCTATCCCTTATATAAAATGGCAAAATCATGGTTTGCTTTTCAGAATTTAGTTATTTTTTTTAATATTTTCAAGCCATTGATGAAGAATCCAGGGATATGGAAGGCTGGCTGTATACTAAACTAAATAGTGTGGAGACACTTAAGGTATCTTAGATATACTGAATAGTTATAAATTGAAAATATGTATGTGGCAGATTAGCTTGCAAACATACTTCTCATATGGACACACACACTAGGGATCTGTGTCTGGTCACAGCTTTCTGCTGAGTGCACACTGAGAAGTAAAGCCTGACTGTTAGCCACATCATATGTGAAGCAGCATGTAATGTACAGAACATACAATACATTTTTCATATGGTAACACATTGCACAGGGCTGTCCCTTCCATGAGGCGCTGTGAGACAATAGGGTCAGACAGAAAATGATGGGGGACTGCAGTGGCAGTATTTTGTTGTTTCTCTGGAGCACTGTCTCAGCTGTTCCTCCCATTAGACGACAGAGGTGTATGTGTCACATGGTGTGCCCTTAGACTCTAAAACTACCAGGATCAGGTAGAGAAGACTTTTCCATTTTCAGTGTTGTTAATGTATGTTTCAAATGTCATCCCAGTTACCTCCTATATGTAAAATGGGGAAGAGGTACCATTTTGTTCTTTTCCTAAGATAAGTGATCCTAACCAGAGTTTTTTGTGGAGTTTTTGGGCTATGTGGCCATGTTCTAGAAGAGTTCCTTTCTGACGTTTCACCAGCATCTGTGGCTGGCATCTTCAGAGAATGTCTAGAACATGGCCACATAGCCCAAAAGTTCAAAAAAAAAAAAAAACCCACCAAAAAACAAAAAAACAAAACTATGGATGCCGGCCATGAAAGTCTTTGACACCACAGATCCTAACCAGACTTGCAGCTTTTTAAAAGTGGCTTAGATATATTTGTGGAGTCCCTGAGTTCATGCAGTGTGACCCTAAAAGACACCAGGATGCTTCCTGATAGGCATCAGGTGCCTAATAGGCACCATTTATATACACTTTGTGTATAGATGAGTTACAATAAAACAGGAAAGCAGAAAGGAATCAAAGTCAAGATCCTCAATATCAAGATGATGGATTCTTCTGTTTGTGGTTCAGTTATGTGAGGTCCATTAATCTCCACTGGACTGCATTCAGCCCTACTGCCAGGCTGAATGAGTTAGTTAAAGCATGAAGAAGCTAAATAGAGTCAAGCCTAGTTAGTACTTGGGTGAGAGACTACCATGGAACTCCAGCTAGGGTAAGGAAAGAATCCTGACTAAAACCATGGAGAGAGGCTGTGAATCATGGTGAGCTAGAAGGACCAGTTTTCTAACCTAGTATGGCAGATTTCTCTATGCAATAGCCCCTGTGTTTCCAAGCACAGTGTCCTGTAGCCTCTAACACAGTTTCCACCCAAAATGCGGTGGAAGTTGCTGTCCCATAACCTGTGATGCACTAAGATTTAACTAGCACTCCACTTGGCATCTGTAAGTGGAATGAGGATGGTACCGTCATGACCTCAACCTCAGGCAGCAAAATATGCTGCTCCAATTCTGGTTTCATGCTATGGCATGAATCCTTTTAGTTACTCCCAATTATATTAAACCCATTGAATCAATGAGCCAACTCATAGGTAAATCTCAATTTTTTGTTTTTGCAGGGATGATTAAAAATGTCTATTCTAACAGATGTGGGAATCATGCAAGCCCTTCAAATGTTGGTGTACCATAACTTCAAACATTCATCACCATTGGCTGTGCTCACTTGCAGCCTCAGAATTCTGGAGAACTGTATGATTTCTTCCCACCCCTGAGCAACAGGAATTAAGCCCATATCTTTTCTCTTCTTAGATCAGAACAGAGGTGCCAGAGCTCACAACACCCAATCACTTCAGCTGGATAGGAAGGCCACCCTGTTGCATTTGTCAGTAATTTATGATCAAAATAGTCAGGGCATTATAAATACTGGATGAAGGGTACTTATAAATCTTTAAGAGAGAAATAAAGGTAGATCTGGTGTGAAACAATTATGTTATCCATCCACTCCATCTCTGTCTGTTCTTGTTCCTGCACACTCTCATCTTGTTTATTCTGCAGAGCTGTCTGCTGCAAATTTCACTGGAATGATCAGCTCACACAAGCAGTGTTGCAGTAGAACAGAAAAGCATTGTGCTTATGTAGTTGTTAGGCAGTTGTATATGAATTCCAGTGGCAGGGCCAGGAAGTTTCAGCACAATCTTTCACAGCAGAAGAAGGATGAGATAACAAAGTGAAGACATAAAAGATGTTTAGTTGTCATCACTTTAGGTGGATGGAGCCCATTCTTAACCAGAGATGTGAAAAAAATCTTGCTGCTCTTGAGATTGTATGCAAATCTAGTTGTTTCAGCATGATGAGACAGCATTATGAAAATTTAGTAATTCCCTAGAGGAATCTTATATCTTGCATGAGACTGAGTCACCAAATGTTTTGTTTTACCTTTGTGGTTTAGGTCATTTGCACAAAATATAACTTTTGCACAAAACATTTCTATACAACATGATAACATTTCCTCCTGTGAAGGTAAACATCCCCTCAAAAGGATAGGGTAAACTGATTGACTGGAAAGACACAAACTATCCTTGAAGTGCTAGTACTTTTATCAGTTCATGACAAAAGCAGATTTTATCACATTTTCCAATACAACAGATTTCATAGAAATTGGCAAAACCCACTTAGAATAATAGAATCATAGAGTTGGAAGAGACCACAAGGGCCATCCAGTCCAACCCCCTGCCATGCAGGAACTCCAAGTCAAAGCATCCCTGACAGATGGCCATCCAGCCTCTGCTTAAAGACCCCTAAGGAAGGAGACTCCACCACACTCCGAGGGAGTGTGTTCCACTGTCGAACAGCCCTTACTGTCAGGAAGTTCCTCCTAATGTTGAGGTGGAATCTCTTTTCCTGCAGTTTGCATCCATTGTTCCGCGTTCTAGTCTCTGCAGCAGCAGAAAACAAGCTTGCTCCCTCCTCAATATGACATCCCTTCAAATATTTAAACAGGGCTATCATATCACCTCTTAACCTTCTCTTCTCCAGGCTAAACATCCCCAGCTCCCTAAGGCGTTCTTCATAGGGCAAGGTTTCCAGACCCTTCACCATCTTAGTTGCCCTCCTTTGGACATGCTCCAGTTTCTCCACATCCTTTTTGAATTGTGGTGCCCAGAACTGGACACAGTATTCCAGGTGGGGCCTGACCAAAGCAGAATAGAGTGGCACTATAACTTCCCTTGATCTAGAAACTATACTTCTATTGATGCAGCCTAAAATTGCATTGGCTTTTTTAGCTGCCGCATCACACTGTTGACTCATGTTCAGCTTATGGTCTACTTGGACTCCTAGATCCCTTTCACATGTGGTCTCGTTCAGCCAGGTGTCCCCCATCCTATATCTGTGCATTGAAATATGTGCAGATTTTCTATGATACCATCCCACCCCTAAAGGTTCCTGTCTTTGACAGCTTACAGCAGGAAGGTGAGAAAGGAAAGTACAAAGCCAAAGAGATCACAAGCACAGCTAATGAGCAGTCTGAAGGAAGCTATAAAAGACAGACGAATCTTCCTCCAGAAACTGGAAAACTTGCCCAGTTAAGGTGAACTTAAAAATGTGCACAAAAGAATTGCAAGCAGAAAATTAGAGGTACAAAATGATTTTTCAAGAGCATATCACTAATAGCTCAAAACCAACTATACTCCATACTAGGAACTGAAAACTGGATAAAGAAGGGGAAGCGGAAGAACACATGGACAGTTCTCACAGTGGAAACTGACAGCTGTCCTATCACAGCTCCTGGGATTTGTGATGGGGAGTATGCATTTTGACTTGTTCACAAATGACCTTGAGTTAGAGGTGAGTAGTGAGGTAGATGAATTTGGTGAGAATATTAAATTATTTAGGATGGTGAAAGCAAAAGTAGTTTGCAAAGAACTCTAAAAGGATTGCACTAAACCTGAAGAATGGGCTACAAAATGGCAAATGAGATTCAATGGAAGGAAAAGTAATGTCATGCATATTGGGGCATACAATCCCAACTTCACATATATGGGATTGTGATAGATGGCTCAATGAAAATGCCAACATTGTGTGCAGTTGCTTCAACAAAAGGGAGGAGGGGAAGTTAAATCCATGCTATGAATAATTAGAATTAAAAATAAAACTGTCAGGATTGTACTGCCTCAGTACAATCCATGGTGCAACAACATCTGGAATAGTCTATTGCTCTGCTTGGCAGTGGATCTTCAGTGTTTCAGGTATGTGGCTTTACTAGAGATACCAGGGATTGAATATGGAATCTTCAGCATGCAAGGCAATTTCAATTAAGTAGCAACCTCAGCCATTAGCTCATTAATTTTTCCATTAGGCCATTAGTGCATTTGCTTAAATTATCAGGAATTCTCGGTTCTATAGCCATCTTGACAGTATACAGTATACAGTGTTTCTCTCACTCTGTGATTGTGGCAGATGGTATTAGGGATTAAGTGAGTTTCTCTTTCTCTCTCTGTGGGAGATGACTGGGATGATTATGTTTTGGGATGAAGATGGGGATGATTGTCATCTGGCCCTTTTTAGACCTGTATTTGCATGTCTATGCCATAAAATACAACCATCACCACAGAAGGCATATGGAGCTGTTTTTGTCTGTGTACTTTTCATTTTTGAGGTCAGGTTAACAGGGGCAAGAAGCAGAGCTTATACTGTGATGGTACCTACTTCATGAATTTCTGGCCTGGGAAGATCAGCAAATAAATACCCTTTCCTTCCTTGCTCATTTTGTTCATCTTTGCTGTCTTGCTCTTTATTGTTTGTTTTATACACTTTTAAAACATTACTTTCCATTCAAAAATAATGTTGGTGCTAGTCAATTCAAAAATAATGTTGGTGCTAGTCCATGAGAAAGAAATCCAAAATGCACAATTGGATTTTGTACACACTGTTCTGACATTTTGGTTGATTCTAATAAAGCTAAAGATTTTAAGTCTTTGGACTTAATTTATCACTTCTCATATAATTACCATGCAAGTTTTCCAATGTCTTATAAAATTATCCAAACCCATACCTGGCCAATAGCTTTATTAGAATCAACCAAAATGTCAGAACAGTGTGCAAAAAATCCAGGTCACAAAGATGGTAGAAGAGAAATCAAAGGAGAAAAGTCAAACACTAGTTATTTCCCCCCATTTCATTTTGTAATTTGTATAAAATTGTTTTATTGATTTTTTTTTTATGTAGGAGGACAAACAACAAAAATAATAATGATAATGATGATAGAGAAGATATGCTTCCAGAAGTTTTGCCTGGTGAATTACATGCATTATACATGTATTGTGTTTGGCCACATTTTATCTGACATAAATGGACCTTTGGATGCATGTGGTGAAAATGAAAGAAGACATTATGTCTAGCACTGGGTGGTGTCTGGTTCTGATTTGGAGTTTCCAGAAGGATAAGGTTAGATTCAAACCAGATCCCAAGGCTACATAGTGCTAAGCTGGGTCACAGACGCCACTGTGTGAAACACTTTCACACATTTCCTGTCAGCTAACAGGAATGAAAGACAGAGTGGGAAACCAAGCGAATGATTTGATTAGGTGTGATATAAAGTGTATGGCTGGAGATGCTATTACATTGGGTTTATTGCATTTCTTGGCACGGAAGTAAGGCAATGTGCAGGAGGAGGTTCACAGAGGTGCTGAACTGACGAGGAGTCTATTAACACAAAAGGATTGATAGGACACATTGGGAAGCTCATCATTCTAATGGTGTCAAGAAAAAGGTGTCTGCATTCCCATTTGGATGAGACTCTTTTCTGCTTAGAATTCATGCCTTCTAGGGCTATGTGCCTGTCCCCACCCCCTGCCCTCCCCAGGTATAATTTTAATGAAACAGATAATCTTTCAAAATTCACAGAACAGATTTTCTTTTCTGCTGAAAAGAATGTGGTAGTGGGGGGTATGGTAGGCAGTATGGGGGGGGGGGAGGAACAATAAGGTCCAGAGAGAGAGAGAAATTACTTTGCTGCTGTCTGATATATTTGCAATATCCACTCTTTTTCTCTCTGTAACAGAAAAGGAATGGTTGATGGACAGAAATGCATGGGGAATGTACAGCAGAGCTGCCTCTACCATTAGGCAGAGAGAGGCGGTCACATCAGGCAGAAAGTTCTGGGTGTTAACAGCCTGATATTGGAGAGGAGAGCTCAGATCCTCCAACATTTCACAGATGAAAACCAGGACAAATATGGACAAGCAACATCAAACTGTGGCCAAGGTGGCAAAATGTTTTAATGAGAGGGAATACACAAGCTAGGAGCCCCTGCAGCAGATTGCTTTTGCCTGAGTTTATTGGGAATTGCAAGGTTCCACCCCTCCTCCTTATTCCTCTTGGCTGATTAGATACAAACTGGTTTTGCATTTTGAACTCACTTTGCAGTGACTTAAGTAACTTGTGGAAGAAAGTGGGAGGAGGAAAGAGATACTATGGGGCTAAATAGACAGGCAAAAAGAGGTGCTTTCAGGCTGGCTTGAAGGCATGGCATTTAGATGACACATTCGTTGAAGCCAGCAGGAAAGTGCCCTCTAGGCGCCTTACTTATGCCTTTTCAAAAAGAAGAATCTTTTTGTTGCTTCTTCCTAGCTTGGGAGCTGGTGGTGTGGTTGGTGGGGTTTCAATGTGGAATTAGAAAAGGCAGCTTCAAGCCACTTTTTCCTGCCCATCTGTTTCGCCCCTATGACATTTTAAAAGCAACTGAAAATGGGATGACAGTAAATTAAATAGGACTGTTCCTGACAAATTGGGACAACTGGACAATATGAGAGCTCTGTGCTATGGGTCTTATTGTATATTATTTCAGGTAACTGGTGCCTTTAGATGTGGCAGAAGATGTTCTCTCATCATCACCGGTGTTGAAGAAAGACACTACTTCCATACATGGAATGGGAAGTGGAACTGCCTTGTTCACATAATGCCACAAATATCTTGGAGATTTGGACCAACCTGGATGTGTGGTATGAATTAGAAAGGGACTCATGTTATTGACCATCTCAAAGACCACTGGTAATATCCAGTGTGAAGAATGGGCTGAACTGGATGTGGATACAATTGAGAACTTCCTGGCACAGTTCAATGAGGGCCAGTCACACTGGTCCAAAACACACTGTAGAACTTATCCAGTTTGAGACCGCCTTAACTGCCCTGGTTCAGTGCTAGGGAATTGCAGTTTATTGTGGCACCAGAGCTCTCTTGACAGAGAAGGCTAAATGTCTCAGAAAACTACAGTTCCCAGAATTCCTCAGCACTGAGCCAAGGTGATTAAAGCAGTTTCAAACTGGATTATTTCTGCAATGTTTTTTGGATCACTGATCCTTTGTGACCTTAACAACAGTTTTTCCCCTCATTCACTCCATCTCCTCTTCTGCAAGCTTTCCCTTTCTGTTGGCAGACAAGAAGCTCCCAGCTACTAAGAGTGAGATGAAGGATGTTGTTCTCTGATGGCAGGTAGATTTAACAAGCACAGTGACCTGGCCATGGCTGACAGACGTGCTAGGCAGAAGATTATCTTCAGTTAATTTGGCTCCAAGTAATCCAATTTCTGTTGCAGCTACAGGCTCCCTGACCCCTTGATCTTCACTGTGGAGTTTATTTAATGAGGAAGCCAGCAGTGAGACTGAAAAGCATTGCCCCCAAATATCTGTTCTGTAAACTCAGTCTCCTACATCCTTGTTCATGTTACCATACTTTTTCAGATGTATCTTCATAAGGAGCACATTAGGTATTCTAACGCAGGATGCATAGACTTCAGGCAAGATGGATCTCCTTGATTTTGTTTTTCACAAGCAACTCCATGATCCATTGACCAGAAGCAGCTGCAAAAGACATGCATTTCAAATGAAAGAAAAGTCTGTAGGCATATACTGAATCTTGGAAGTTGTTTTCAGTACCAGAACTGAACTAATCACTATATCTTTCTGTTGCTAAACAACTGGAAGTGAGATACTCTTGGTAGTGTACTATCAATCACTCAAAGATGTACCACTAGATCCTCATCTGTCTGGATTATAAAACAGGACAGCCCCACAAGTTTTGGCATCAGCGAGAAACAAATAACAAACTACCAAAAACTCTCAGAGATAGTTACGGAGAAACCAATAAGTTGAGAAATACTTATTTATTATTTATTTAAAATATTTCTGTATTGCCTCCTAGCCTATAAGGGCTCCCGAGGTGATTAACAAATTAAAAAATATATATACAAAGATAAAAACATTTAAAAAAAACATTTAAATGCTATTTTTATTAGGGAAAAACCCTAAAAGCAATCCAATAACAATCCAAGAATCCAGTTTTAAAACAGTTAAAATAGCAATTTGAAACACTGAATGCCATGTGGAACAGCATTGTTTTGGCTGCCTACCAGAAGCTTTCCTTGGCTAGGGAGTACTACAGTCAAGAGAAAGTTACTTGTACCCACCAACCTAACTTCATAAGGTGTTGGGACACACAATAGGGCTACCTCTGAAGAGCTCAAATTTCTGGCACCTCACAAGGTGGTGGTGATCTCTCAGATATGATGGTCCTTAGTCATTTAGGGCTTGGTAGGGCAACAACAGCATCTTTAATTGACCTTAGAAGCAAATTGGAAGCTAATGCAACTCTTGCAAGACCAGTGTTATATGTTCTCTAAACTGTATATCTAACACCAGTCTGGCTGCTAAATTCTCCACCAGCTGCAGCACCTGTACACTTTTCAAGGGCAGCCCCCTGTAGAGTGCATTACAGTACTCTAATCAGGAAGTAACTAAGGCATGAACCACTGTGGCCAGATCTACTCTCCCCAAGAAAGGGTGCTTCTGTGCACTAGCTGTAGCTGGGCAAAGGTGCTCCTGGCCACCACAACAACCTGACTTTCCAGAAGCAGACCTGGATTCAAGAGCACCCCCAAGCAATGAACCTAATTCTTCAGAGGGAGAGCAATTCCATCTAGATCGCAATACCAGGTTGGCTTTCCTACTGACCAGCAGCACTTCTATTTTGGCTGGATTAAGCATCAGTCTGTTCACCATATCCTGTCCTTTACTGCATCCAGATGGTAATTTGGTGCTGCCACATCAGTTGGCATTAGTTGTAAAGGAGAGGCAAAACTGGAAATCATCAGCATATTGATGATACTCAGTCCCAGAGCTCCAAGTGAACTTTCACAGTGCCTTCATGTAGATGTTAAAAAAGCATATGAGACAGTATTGACCCCTGTAAAACCCCACAGGCTAATGGTTAAAAGGCTGAACAACATTTTCCCAGCACTTCCTTCTGGGAATGTTCAGCCAAGAAAGACCAGAACCACTACAAAGCAATGCCCCCAAATCCCATATCAGCCAAATGACCCAACAGGATACCATGGTTAATTGATGGTACCAAATGCTGATGAAAGATCCAGGAGGACTATAGTGACTCACTCCTTGGTCCAACTCCCAGTGTAGATCATCCACCAAAATGACAAAGGCTGCTTCTGTTATTGTTGTCTCTAACCATGCCCTGACTGAATCCTGATTGAAATGGATCTAGGTAAACCATTTCATCCAAGAAAGCCTGGAGCTGTGTTGTCACCACTTATCCTAGAAAAGTGAGATTAGAGAATTACTGAGAGTTAACTAGGGAGGTGGGGTTGAATGAAACGGTAGGGCCACTGCGTGCAGAAGATGGCAAAATGCTAACAGGGGACAGAGAAAAGGCAGAATTACTCAACACCTTCTTTGCTTCAGTCTTCTCAGAAAAGGCAAAGGGTGCTCAACCTAAGGATAATGGAGCAGAAGACAGAATAGAGGAATTTCAGCACAGAATAAGTAAAGAGGTAGTACAGGAATACCTGGTTAACCTAAATGAATATAAATCTCCAGGACCAGATGAACTACATCTTAGAGTATTAAAAGAACTGGCAAATGTAATATCAGAACCACTGGCAATAATCTTTGAGAACTCATGGAGAACAGGAGAAGTCCCAGCAGACTGGAGGAGGGCAAACGTTGTGCCCATCTTCAAAAAGGGAAAAAAAGAGGATCCCAACAATTATCGTCCAGTTAGTCTGACATCAATTCCAGGAAAGGTTCTAGAGCAGATCATTAAGCAGAGAGTCTGTGAACACTTAGAGGCCAATGCCATAATCACAAAAAGTCAACATGGGTTTCAGAGAAACAAGTCATGCCAAACGAACCTGATCTCTTTTTTTGATAAAATTACCAGCTTGGTAGATGAAGGGAATGCTGTGGATATAGTATACCTCGATTTCAGTAAGGCCTTTGACAAGGTTCCCCATGACATTCTTGCAAACAAGCCTTGCAAAATGTGGGATAGACAAGTTAACTGTTACATGGATTTGTAATTGGTTGACTGGCCGAACTCAAAGGGTGCTCAACAATGGTTCCTTTTCATCCTGGAGAGAAGTGACCAGTGGGGTGCCACAGGGTTCTGTCCTGGGCCCAGTGCTATTCAATGTCTTTATTAATGATTTGGATGACAGAATTGGGGGCATACTTATCAAATTTGCAGATGACACTAAACTGGGAGGAGTAGCTAATACCCCAGAGGACAGGATCAAAATTCAAAATGACCTGAATAAACTAGATAGCTGGGCCGATGCTAACAAGATGAAATTCAATGCAGAGAAATGTAAGGTTCTGCACTTAGGGCGGAAAAATGAAATGCACAGATATAGGATGGGGGACACCTGGCTGAATGAGACCACATGTGAAAGGGATCTAGGAGTCCAAGTAGACCATAAGCTGAACATGAGTCAACAGTGCGATGTGGCAGCTAAAAAAGCCAATGCAATTTTAGGCTGCATCAATAGAAGTATAGTTTCTAGATCAAGGGAAGTTATAGTGCCACTCTATTCTGCTTTGGTCAGGCCCCACCTGGAATACTGTGTCCAGTTCTGGGCACCACAATTCAAAAAGGATGTGGAGAAACTGGAGCATGTCCAAAGGAGGGCAACTAAGATGGTGAAGGGTCTGGAAACCTTGCCCTATGAAGAACGCCTTAGGGAGCTGGGGATGTTTAGCCTGGAGAAGAGAAGGTTAAGAGGTGATATGATAGCCCTGTTTAAATATTTGAAGGGATGTCATATTGAGGAGGGAGCAAGCTTGTTTTCTGCTGCTGCAGAGACTAGAACACGAACAATGGATGCAAACTGCAGGAAAAGAGATTCCACCTCAACATTAGGAGGAACTTCCTGACAGTAAGGGCTGTTCGACAGTGGAACACACTCCCTCAGAGAGTGGTGGAGTCTCCTTCTTTGGAGGTCTTTAAGCAGAGGCTGGATGGCCATCTGTCAGGGATGCTTTGATTGGGAGTTCCTGCATGGCAGGGGGTTGGACTGGATGGCCCTTGTGGTCTCTTCCAACTATGATTCTATGATTCTATGATTCTATTCTATGAAGGTGTTTTCAACAAGGGTCTAACAAGTCATATAATTATGAAATAATTCAGCCCTATGATGCCTCTACAAATATATGTCAATTAAAAAGAAATGCTTTGAAATCTTGAGTCCAACAATACTTATTGTATGGGCTCTATGAATATTGAGACTCTCCAATGAGATTTTTATTATATAATCTGCCGATAGGCTGGGAAACATGCTAGATATTCAAAACAAGAAGTCAAATGGAGAAAAGCTCAAATTCACTTGTTTCCTTCCTAAGGTCATACACAA